>OX376337.1:5698333-8547500 GCA_947369225.1 Hofmannophila pseudospretella | reverse complement strand
CAAAATCGAAAGTGACCAAAACGCCAAGCACCAAATCGGCCCCACCACACCCACCTCCAAGGAAGTCAAAAACCCCGACGAGGCCTCCAACAAAGAGTGTGGAAACATCGCTGCGTCAGAAAACTCTGACTAAAACGGCAGCGGCGGCGGCAATAAGGGTGGCGTCAAGTGATGTCAAATCCCAATCATCGGAGGTACCCCTTCCAAAAACACCTGAATCAGAACGTCAGGAGTTGGAAGCGGTATTAGACGAGCTAGATATCAAGAGCACACCGATATCGGCGGCCGACAACGAGGACTCTTGGTCTGACTTCTCGGCACAATCCAGTGCAATGGGGGGAAGGCTAAGTATGCTCCCACATCCAAGCAAGAGTAAAGGAGGAAAACCTGTAATAATGGATCTCGCCACACAAACAGCTAACGAGCTCCTCCAACGAGGGAAATCCGCGCTCGAGCTGGCGGGAAACATGAAAAAGGAGTGCAAGCTCGAAGCACATGACAGCTTGCAGGGTCTATACGAGATCATCTTGTCAATCTCCGACTCGAGAGCCCGCCACAAATGCTCACTCGAACAGGAACGAGCTCGAAATGCAAAAGAACTTGTTCGAGTTGAGAGGGCCCACCAGAGGGAGATAAATGATCTCCACAAGACCCAACTCCAAAAAATCACAGAGGCGCAAACAACTATAGAGCGCACACTAAAAGAGGCCCAGGATATTAAAAAATGGCTAAACTTCGAACTGGACGGCCCTCTACAAACAATAAAAACCATGGGTGAAGGCGTCGCCATGCTAAGCGCCGCTCCCCGATCTTCGACGCAAGTGGAGAAAACTAGCTCCCCGCAAATAGGTGACCACACCGGGATGCTAAAAACCATCAACGATAAGGCCAGCGAAATCGTTGTAAGGCTCTCCACACTCCAACACACGGTCGAGGATCTGGGAGACAGGACGGTGCTGGCACTTGCCAATCGCGACTCAGTCATCCCGTCGCAAATCCATGTCAAGGACCCGGGAACGGATGGTATAGCCCAGGACATAACGGAGATCAAAAACATCCTTCAGAATCTCCAAGGAAGACCTCCATGCCAAGCTCCCAGCATACAGGAGCAAAGGACCGCTATTGAGCCCCTACTGGTCCCCCTACAAGAGCAGGTGCGGTGCATAAACAGGGAGGTCAAAGAAGTGAAAGCCCTAAAGGAGCTCACCCTCAGCACCCCTCACAAAAACATCGGGGCGGAATTGGCCTTAACGGAAGTGAAAGACCAAATCAATGGCCTGAAAAACACGGTGGCCAAACTGACTGAGGACGAAGCTCCGAAAAGGCCAACTTACGCTCAGGTGGCCATGCGACCACGACCACCACCCGCACTTTTCCCACCAACTCCATCGCACACACTCATTATTCAGTCGAAGGACCCCCAACACACTGGAGAACAAGTCCTCCTGAAAGTAAGGAATGCGGTGGACACCAAAACCACGGGAATAAAAGTGGACAGAGTAAGGAAGGCTCGAAATCAAAAAGTCATCTTGAGCTGCACAGCGAAGAAAGACGCAAAGATAATCGCGGACCAGCTCAGGAAAACCAGCGGACTAACCGTCAGCGAACCAGCGAACAAGAACCCGCTGGTCGTCATTAGAGACGTCATGTCGTACCACACCAATGACGACATGGTCGACTCACTCAGGGCACAAAATGCCGACCTTTTCCGAGGCATCGAAGAGGGTCAAAAACTTATTAAAATAAGATACCGCAAAAAAGCAAGGAACCCACACGAGTGCCATCCAGTACTCGAGGTGTCCCCCATCGTCTGGCAGAAGCTGATAGAGGCCGGAAGGGTATACATAGGTCTCCAGCGACGGCCGGTTCTCGACCAGTCGCCACTAGTGCAGTGCTCGCGGTGCTTGGCCTACGGTCACTCCAAGAGAGTGTGTTCCGAGGCTAAGGACCGATGCAGCTACTGTGGAGACGACGGACACGCAATTTCCAAATGTCCAGAAAAGGCCAACGGCACAAAACCATCGTGCCGAAACTGCTGCCTGACAAAGCGGACCCCCCCAGAGACACTCCACACAGCATTCAGCGAAGAGTGTCCTGAAAGAGCAAAATGGGATGGAATAGCAAGATCGCGAGTTTCTTACTGCTAAGGGCACCCACAGGAACACTGCAAATTGCGCAATAAATGCGTCACAACAACAAGAACCAACAAACTCTCATTGTTACCTAAATGTGATCCAGGCAAATCTACAACGCTCTAAACTCGCAACAGCGGAGCTTCTGAGTGAGATGACTCGGAGGGGTGCTTCACTAGCTCTAGTACAAGAACCGTATACCGGAAACACAGGAGAAGTGAAACATTACCCAAACACCCGAGTTATCCAGCGAAAGACTAGTGCTGAAGGAAGAGTTAAAGCGGCAATAATCACAGTAGGAAACTGTATAGAGGTGATCGAGGATCCCCAACTAGTTACTGAGAATATTGCCGCAGCACGGATTAAGACTGGAAACACCACAGTGGGAGTTCTATCCGTATACCTCGATGGTAACGCACAAATCGGTACCGATATAGAGAGGATACGTAACGTCTGCGCAAACCTTAAAACCCAACATATCCTACTAGCCGGAGATGTCAATGCCTGGAGCCCATGGTGGGGAAGCAAAACAGCAGACCATCGCGGTGAGGAATACAGTTCATTTCTGAACGAAATGGATTACCACATCCTCAATACAGGCGACAGTCCCACTTTCGAAACCTATCGGGGAGGAAAACTTTACGCTAGTCGAGTAGATGTCACAGCGTGCAGTTCCTCCCTCCTGGGTAAGGTCGACGAATGGACGGTGGACAGAAACATCACAACATCTGACCACAATGCCATAACCTTCACAGTACAACTCGAACAGGCTCCACAAGAACTAAAGCCACAAACGACCCGTACCTACAACACCAAGAAGGTAGACTGGTCCAAGTTCGTCACCACGCTCCGCGAAAACCTTGAGGGGAGCCAACTATCGACTGGGACAGCTGAGGCCACGGCTACCACGGAAGACCTGGAGAAGATTGTGGAATCATACATAACATGCATCACAAAGACTTGTGATACCGTGATCCCAACACTTAAAACCAAAAAAGGGAAAACATACCCACCATGGTGGACACCAACTCTCGAATCCTTAAAGAAAGAGGTTTTAACCAAGAAAAGACGGATTCGGAACGCCGCTCAACACAGAAGGCAAGGCGTCTACGAAGACTACGTAGCCACCAGGGACGACTACAACAATAAAGCCAAAGAGGCACAAACTACGAGCTGGAAAACTTTCTGCTCAACACAGGAAAGAGAAAGTCTGTGGGATGGAGTCTACAGAGTCATTAGAAAGACGGCGAAGCGCAAAGAAGACTTATTATTAAGAGACTCTTCAGGAAACACCATAGGCCCAGAAGAGTCCGCGAAACTACTAGCGCTAACGTTCTACCCGGATGACACTGAGGACACCGAAACCAGAGAACATAGGCAAATACGACATCAAACAGAAGGGAAATCAGCCTCGGAACTTCCAGAACTGTCTAGCGAGGACCCACCTTTTACAGAAACAGAACTACTAAGGGTATTACAACAACTTAACCCAAAAAAGGCACCAGGACCAGACGGGTTCACAGCGGACATATGCACTGCGGCGATAAACAGCAATAGAGAAGTGTTCTTGACGATTGCGAATAAATGCCTTTCGCTCTCACACTTCCCAAACGCCTGGAAAGTCGCGCATGTGTGCATACTGCGGAAACCGGGAAAAGAAGACTACACCCATCCCAAGTCGTACCGCCCAATCGGTCTGCTCTCTGTCCTGGGGAAGATCGTCGAAAAAATGGTCATCTCCAGGCTCCAATGGCACCTATTGCCTCAACTCAGCTCTAGGCAATACGGCTTTATGCCACAACGAAGCACGGAGGACTCGCTCTTCGACGCGGTGACACACATACGACACGAGTTAGAACAAAAGAAAATCGTCATTGTTGTGTCACTCGACATAGAGGGAGCCTTTGACAACGCGTGGTGGCCAGCTATAAAAAGTCAAATGGTTGCCAAAAAATGCCCTCGCAATCTCTACGGCATAATGGAGGCATACCTACAAAATAGGAGAGTAAGAGTCAATTACGCCAGACATCAATTCGAAAAGTCCACAAACAAGGGCTGCGTACAGGGCTCCATAGGCGGTCCCACACTGTGGAACCTCCTCCTGGACACACTTTTGGTTCTACTTGAACAAAAAGGGGTACACTGCCAGGCTTTCGCCGATGACGTGGTACTTATGTTCTCGGACACAACCACTCCCCCCCTACAAGCCAAAGTGAATGAGAC
This sequence comes from Hofmannophila pseudospretella, assembly GCA_947369225.1. Taxonomy (NCBI): domain Eukaryota; kingdom Metazoa; phylum Arthropoda; class Insecta; order Lepidoptera; family Oecophoridae; genus Hofmannophila; species Hofmannophila pseudospretella. Next base: position 8,543,145 of record OX376337.1, on the reverse strand, counting down.
ACTAGAAACCGTGAGAACTTGGGGAATCAGAAACAAGCTAAACTTTGCACCACATAAGACCAACGCAATGGTTGTGACAAGGAAGCTTAAATATGACGAACCAATCATAATCATGGGAGATACTCGTTTACCTCTCGTCACAGAGATCCGCTTGCTAGGAGTGACTATAGACAACAAGCTCACCTTCAATGCACACGTCTCCGCAATATGCAAAAAGACTGCGGACATTTATAAACAACTGGCGTGTGCAGCAAAGGTGAGTTGGGGACTAAACCCAGACATAATAAAAACCATCTACACCGCTGTCATCGAGCCAATCGTGCTGTATGCAGCAAGCGTGTGGGCCCCCGCAGCCACAAAGATATCCGTACGAAATCAACTGGATACGCTGCAGCGAGGGTTCGCACAGAAGATCTGTAAGTCATACCGTACAGTCTCATTAACGGCGGCCCTGGTATTGGCGGACCTCCTACCCATCGACCTAAGAGTCCAGGAAGCAGCGCGCCTTTACAGGGCAAAACGAGGAGAAGCCTTGGATGACTCACTGGCCGACAGGGAAATGGAAAAGAGAGTCAGCCACAGCGAGACACCTCATCCCAGCAAGCAAATCCAAATAGTTTACGAAGATGTCGAGAACTTGGATACAGAAACTCCAAACAGCCACCACATATCCGGTCCCCAAATATACACGGACGGCAGCAAGATTGAAGGGAAAGTCGGAGCTGCCCTAACATGGTGGAAAGAAGGGAGGGAAATCAAGAACTCGACATTCCGTCTTGAGTCCTACTGCACAGTATTCCAATCGGAAATGTACGCTCTCCACAGAGCGGTGGAGATGGTGAAAAAGAGTCGGGAGACTACGGTGAGCATACTCAGCGACTCAAAGTCGTCCCTGGAAATGCTGGCCGGCTTCCCGACATATCACCCCTTAGCCTTCACCATCAAGAGGAACGTACAGGAAATACGGGCGGAGGGCCGAGACGTCAAACTATATTGGATAAGAGCACACATCGGCACAACCGGAAACGAGAGAGCCGACGAACTCGCCAAAAAAGCGGCACTCACCAAAAAGACGGCCGCACTACGACCTATACCCCATCTCTTACGCAAAACAACTAATCCGTAAGGACACCGTGGCAAAATGGCAAAAACGGTACGAAGCTTCGAGCACAGGGGAAGTCACCAAAGTCTTCTTCCCAGACGTTGCGCTTGCGCATAGAGTCATATCGAAGACAAAGTTAACACCCCCACAAGTGCAAGCTCTAACCGGACACGGAGGTATCGCGGAGTACCTACACCGCTTTAAAATCAAGGACGACCCGGCCTGTGAATGCGACCCCGAAAAGAGCGAGTCCATCTGGCATGTTCTCCTGGAGTGCCCCAGATTCCAGGTGGCGCGGTTTGAGTTGGAACACCAGATCGGCACAAATCTGGACAAATCAAACCTTAGCGAGGTCATTTCCGACGGGTCAAAGAGAGAGTTCTTCCTGAGTTTCGCTGAAAGTGTCATGCGTAAAGCGGCAGTAAGAAATAAAACACCAACCGCGACGAGTCAGCAACAACCCACGCAGACACAACAAATCCAAGTGTCGGACCACACCTTAGACACAAAGGCTGAAAGCGAAACATCCACTCAAACCATCGAACAGGAATCAAGGACCTTACTGGACCTGACGGACGTGAGTACCCCGGGAGTGACGCTGCGGACGGTAGCTCTTTTCATGGACACGGCACGCGAAAAGCTAGGAATAGTTTTTGTACGCGGCCTCGACAACGGCAGGGTGGCCATGTCTCCTGGTTACGGAGCGGCGTTAAAAGGCTCCACAAACAAACCTAAAATGAAATCACCGGAACTCATGCAGCTTCCTGAAATAACAATAAAAGGAATCAAAGTACGCAAAGGCGGAACAAAAACTGGGAAAACGTTGATAATTATCCCCATCGTTACAGCAGAGGATTACATAAACCTAATAGTGATATTGGAATCGCTAAAATCCGCCGCAGAACTGAGCGGAAAAATGGGGGCAACAATCAGCGTGGACTCTATGGTAGTGAGCAACATAAAAGCGGACGTGGCATTCTATGCGGATGTGAGGCGATGCGCGGACACTCTAAGAATAATCATGTACGAAGACCGCGGCGAAGACCTCTCCTTCATGCAGCCAAAACCAAAAACGGTAAACCGTGATGGTGACAGGCGCGATGGGGCAGGTTCTCAGCGGAACCCGGGGACGAGTTGGACGTATGATCCCGGCCAAATTGCACCTGAGTCTCCAAAAACCAACAGCGAGACACTCCAGGAGAAACGAGCCTCTGAAAAAACAACTCGGAGAGAAGATGCCTGGAATCAAAAACAAACGGACCAACTGGACACATACAGACAACTAACAGCCTTGTCACAAGCGGCAGACGGAAGTGCTCAACAAACACCAATCGAGCAGGCCGGATGGAAACGGAAAATGAGGGAATTAGCTCAAGGTAACCCAATCGCTACCTTTCTGGACACCTTTTTAAAACGGGACAAAACCATTCCGTCCCGAGAGCTACCTGACACAACCTCCAACCCCAGTCCAACAAAGGCCGATCTCAAGCTGGTGGAGCCTCCAAAACTAATAGCCGCGGATACCCCCCTAAAACACATGATCAATGCTTTCCTGGAGTTCCGGGCATCAACAGCCGGACACCTACGCATAACGGAGGAAACCTGCAAAGACATCCTAAATGCCTTCACAAAAAATAACAAAAGGCTAGCCGACAAGCTGGAGTCCGAGAAAGCGGCAATATTTGACAATATGACAGGTGAAGTCATAAAGGGCAACAAATCGGGTAAATACATGGCGGCGTACGGCATCGGATGTGGGTTTGTCACCCCTGTAGATGAAACGTCGGACCAGAGCAAATTTGTTGCCCCAGAGACAGAAAGGCACCTAGTCGTCAGCGAGCGCACTCGTATAATGCTGGATGTCCACGTTCTCAAAAGGGCAGACGCTCTATGCTCGGGAATAGAGGAGGAGCGGAGCTTCAGCACCTGGAAGGAACCAAAAATCGAGTGGATAAACGGCGTACCCGGCTGCGGAAAAACCACGTGGATCATAAACCATTTTACACCAGGTAAAGACCTCATCATCACGACTACTCTGGAAGCCGCCGCAGACGTCAGGGAGCGGCTGAAGAGTAAGCGTGGAGTCGAGGACGGAAAGAGGCACGTAAGAACTCTAGCCTCTATACTGGTAAACGGTTTGCCCACGGGGAAGGACGGCACGACGGGATACGACCGTATAACAGTGGACGAGGCGCTCATGAACCACCTCGGAGCTCTAGTCATGGCGAGCCAACTGGCCGGAGCAAATACACTGGTGCTAATAGGGGACTTCAACCAGATCCCCTACATAGACAGAGACAACCTGTTTGTTCAACAATATGCGAGACCCGACCGCATCGTGAGCATCACGCAGGAACTAATATGCACGCACCGAAACCCAATGGACGTCGCATATGCCTTGCGTCAAATCTACCCGGGTATCTACTCATCGAGGAGTCAAGTGACCTCATTAAAAATGGAGAGATATTCGGGGGGGACTATACCGAGGGATATCACAAACTGCCTATACCTAGTCCATACACAGGCGGACAAAGAACTGCTCCGCGAAATGGGTTTTGGGGCGGGCGAGTCATCGCGTGTGCTCACGGTGCACGAAGCGCAGGGCCTCACATATAACACGGTCATAATTATAAGAACTAAAACAGGGAAAAACAACATCTACGACAGCATCCCGCATGCAGTCGTCGCTGTCTCACGACACACTCAGAGCTGCACGTACTACAGCGACGACAGCAATGACGCAGTGGCGCACTTTATCTTGGCGGCCTCGAAAACAGCACCTAGTAATATTATTGCCTACATCACCAAAATGGCTATAACAGCTGGAGACACCAAGGTTTTGGTGGAGCTGAGAAAGTGCAAAGGCGAAACGCCAACAACAAACACTTAATCCGAACGACGAGCCGATTCGGTCAACAACTAGGCAATTAGGCACCATATATTAAAGTGTGTACAATACAATTAACCTGTATAATAATTTCAATTATAAATCACACGTTTGTAAACATTAAATTTAGCATATCACTTAGCATGTAACTTACCATTGTATTAATGTTAAGGATAAACATTGTTAACATCATTTGAAAAAAAAAAAAAAAAAAATACACAAACAAAAGATGAGCGACTACATTAGATGAAAACATTATTTAAACAAAAATTACATAAGCAAAAAAGAATTAAATTGCATTATCAAGAGCTTTGACTCAAGTCAAAGGTGTAAAAAAGACTACATATAAAAAAAAAAAAAAAAAAAAAAAAACCTAACCTAACCTAACCTAACCTAACCTAACCTAACCTAACCTAACCTAACCTAACCTAACCTAACCTAACCTAACCTAACCTAACCTAACCTAACCTAACCTAACCTAACCTAACCTAACCTAACCTAACCTAACCTAACCTAACCTAACCTAACCTAACCTAACCTAACCTAACCTAACCTAACCTAACCTAACCTAACCTAACCTAACCTAACCTAACCTAACCTAACCTAACCTAACCTAACCTAACCTAACCTAACCTAACCTAACCTAACCTAACCTAACCTAACCTAACCTAACCTAACCTAACCTAACCTAACCTAACCTTTTTTTTTTTTTTTTTTTTTTTTCGGGGGGAAACGCTCATGCTTACCTCTTCGCCACATGGGGGAGACGAAGAGGTTATGCCGGACTTTTACCGGCCAAAAACCCCCCGGTGTTCCTTCGCACCGCCTGACGGCGAAGCCACGGGAACGCTTGCGCATGACTTCCGCGACTTCGCCAGCGGGTGTCCGCATTACGGACTCAACTCTGGGGGCTCACGTCCCCATTCGGCTTGTGGTGGCGTGCCGGAAACACGGGCACGCCAGACCAACTCGAGGACCTGTTATCAGGCAATGGACTCCCCGTGTCCATTGCCCGGAGGTCCTCTTTAAGGGGGAAGGTGGCGAGCGTGAGCCAGCCGCCTTCGCCCGGTTCTCCTACGGCGGATCGGGTCGGACGAAGGGTCGTCCTCCCTGATCCGCTCCTCGCCTTCCTTCTGCGCCATTACTTCCTCGCAGAAGGCCACCATTACGTCCCACGCCCTCTCGCTGCCGACGATAGCCTTTACTATGTTCGGCAGCGACAGGTTGGACCCTACTGCCGCGGCTAGAACTGCCCGCGGCTCCGCCCATGCAGGACACTCCGCTACCGTGTGCAGCGCCGTGTCCTCCGGACAGCCACACCGATGGCACGCCATCGTCGGTTCCCGACCCGCAATCCTGCACAGGTACCTCCCGAAACAACCATGTCCCGAGAGGACCTGCACAAGGTGGAAGGTCAGGACCCCGTGCCGCCTGTCGACCCATTCGTTAAGAACAGGCTGAATGGCCTCGATGGTAAGGTGGCCGGCGCTCGGCTCCTCCAGTCTCTCCTTCCACTTCCGGAGGAGAGTCCTGCGAGAGTTAATTCTCCATCGCAGAATCTCCTCCGGAACAGGATGGTCTCCACTCGCCCGCATCTCTGCAGTGCGATGGTAGACGTCCGCCAGCACTTCTGCGTCCAGGTCCCACGGCGGGGTCCCGGCCAGCGCGCAGGCCGCCTCATAAGAGATGGTGCGGTACCCTCTCACGACCCTGACCGCCATGGCCCGTTGCGGTCTCCGCAGGTGGGCCTTGTTATGGGCGGACAGGGCGTCTACCCATATGGGCGCCCCGTAAAGAGCCATAGACCGCACCACCCCAGTATAGAGGCGGCGGCAGGCAGCATTCGGTCCTCCCATGTTTGGAAGGAGCATTCCAAGCGCCCCGGCAGCCCCGATTAATGTCGGAGCTAGGCGCCTGAAATGCTCCTTAAAATTCCACCGGCTGTCGAGGACGAGGCCAAGGTAGCGCATCGTCGACTCGACACCGATGGACACCCCGCCCACTACAAGGTGAGCACCGGCTGGTGGCGCCTTTCGAGGCCCGTGAAACAGCAGGGCCTCAGATTTGTCCAGGGCCACCTCGAGCCCCAACCGCCGGATCCTTGCCACCACATGGGCTACTCCAGCTGTGGCAAGTATGGACGCCTGCCTGTATGTGGCGCCGCGGGCCGTGACGAGGGTGTCGTCTGCGTAACAAGTTACGTCGACCCCCTGTAAGTTGGCACCCCGCAGCACCCAGTCGTAGCCGATGTTCCACAGGAGCGGTCCGAGGACCGATCCCTGTGGGACACCGCACGACATTTCCCTTTGTTGCCACTCGTTGCGCGCCGGATACGTGACGGCCCTCTCAGAGAGATAGGCCTCCACGATCCGTCGCAAGTGGCCAGGCATGCAGTGATGCCGGAGCGCCTCGGTGATGCAGGTCCAGGGCAAGGTATTGAAGGCATTGGCGATATCAAGTGATACCGCCAAGACGACCTCACCCCGAGACACCGCATTCTCCGACAAGGCCCTGACCCGCGAGACCGCATCGACCGTGGAACGGCCCCGGCGAAAACCAAATTGGCTGTCGCACAGGTCGGGCCCCGTCCCCTCCAAATGTCGGATGAGGCGGCCGGCGATGACGCGCTCAAAAAGTTTGCCCACCTCGTCGAGGAGCACGATGGGGCGATAGGCCGACGGAGAGTCAGCTGGACGTCCCTCTTTCCGCAGCAAGACCAATTTACCCGTCTTCCACCTGCATGGGAATTGGCCTTGTGCCAGGCACGCGCTGAATAGTGCCCTCACTCTGGGCTCCAGGGCCTTGAGAGCCAGCACCCAGGCGCGCCCGGGTATCCCGTCCGGTCCCGGGGCAGTATTCTTAGCGCGTAGCCGTAGCACGGCCGCTGCCAGCTCACCCTCGGACACCGCGGGCGCACCCGTCTCGTCGTCGTCCATATCGACGCCCCGTGCGGGCGGAGCCATCGGCGGAGGGACGTGTTCCTCCCGATGTGGGAATAACGCTGACACCACCTGGCCAAGTAGTTGAGGCTGGAGACTCTGCGTTAGCGGGGGGGCCCAAGGGCGGAGCTTACGCCTCACCATCCTGTACGGGCGCCCCCACGGGTCGGCATTTAAAGTTTCCAGCATCTCCTCATGCGCAGACTCCTTGGCCTTGCTTATGGCCACCTGCAGGCTCTTGACTTTGCCCCTATAGGAGGCGTAAAGCTGGTCCTCTAGGCCTTCATCACGGGGCCGTCTTCTTCGGCATCTGGTGTACCGGCGTCTCGCCTCCACGCACTCCTCACGGAGCTGCGCGAGTTCCGCGGACCACCAGTACACCCGACGCCGAGGTGGGACAGGCCTCACGCGGGGCATGGCCGCGTCACAAACGTGTGACATGGCCTCGCCAAGCAATTCGGCCTCCGCGTTTACCTCCACCGGGTCTTCGGGCCCCTTGATCCACGCCTGAACCAGCGCCGCCTCCACTAGCAGGTCTCTGTCGAGCCGCTTCAGCGACCAGTGCGGGCCGTTCCCCGCCAGGGACCGGCTTGGGCCGCTCGGGGTTGCTGGGAGTGTGGACACATCGAACCGGATATATCTATGGTCCGATAGGGTCTCCACACCCTCCAGGACTTCCCAGCCCCGGACACGGCGCGCTATGGCGGCATTCGCGAACGTGACGTCCACGATAGATCCGCCTTCGCGCCGCACGCACGTGTCGACCGTCCCCTGGTTAAGCACAGTCAGACCGGTGGCGATCGCCCACTCCTCCAGCTCATCGCCCCGCGCATTCGACGCTCGGGATCCCCACACCAAAGACTTGGCATTGAGATCCCCAGCGACGAGCACGGGTCCATAGCTTTGCCCGACGAGAGCTCCAATTTGGACCAGCAGCTGCTCGAAGTCGGCCAAGCTCCCATTCGGCGAGAAATAAGCCCCGATGACCGTGACGCCGCCCAAAAGGGCCGCGACAAATCCCTGACCCTTCACAACTTTTTCGAAGGGTGGGGAGCCACCGGCAGTCTGTGTGATTATGGCCACCTTACCGCTACAGTCCCCCACCCAGTTATCCCGGGGGGGCACAAAGTAAGGCTCGGCGACCACAGCCACTTGAATCGACCACTCCGCCATGCTCTGGATTAGCAGATCCTGAGCTCTGGCGCAGTGGTTGATGTTCGCCTGTAAAAAGTGGGTGGCCATCTAATTGACGGTCATCGGGTCCTCCTCCTCGGTCCGGGCTTGGGAGCCGGACGGGATCGGCTGCGAAGGGGCTTTGGGGCCATCGCCAACTTTCTTTACCTTCTTTTTGGTAGGGGGGGCAGTGCAACTCTTGCTGCCAACCCTGTGCCCCGTCGGTTTACCGATAGCCTCACACAAGGTGCAGTGTGGCTCGGCCGTACACTGGGCAGCCTTATGGCCCAGCTGACCGCAGCAGTAGCATTGCCCGCTCCGGTCTACTTCGGCAGTGCATTGGCCGCCTATATGCCCGGTTTCCAGGCATCGGTAGCACCGCAGGGGCCTAGGCTCGAGCAGTTTCACCTGCGCCGACACCCACCCTACCAACAAACGACCTCCTTCACTGAGCTTTTTCGCGGCTGTGACCGGGCAGCGCAGGTACAATGTACCGAGACCGTTCGGACCGCGTCGGATTTCTCCAGCCTTCACCTGGTCCGTGGGGCACGCGCCCTCACGCGCTACGGCATCCACGACCTCCTCTGCCGACACCGAGTCATCCAGGCCCGCGACTCGCATTTCTGCGCACTTAACGGGCCGCGAGACCCGGATTATTTCGGCGCTTAGGGACTCCCTCAGTTTGTCGGCAAGTTTGTCGGCTTTGTCTCCGCTGGTCGCTCCCGGCACCTCCAGGATGCGCGCTCCCGTAGCCGCTCGACGGAACCGTAGGGCCGTGATGCCGAGACCAGGGAGGTCTATTTTGCTTCTCGCCTCTGAAAGCACGTTGGCATACGTCGCTCCCTTCTCCTCCGCACCCGGCTGCAGGGTTATGACCACCGCAGCCGACTTCGGAGGGCGAAGTTTGCGAGCCTTCTTAGGGCGTTGCCGTTGGCGCGGCTGCTGTGTCGCGCCGGCTGGCTTTTTAGCGCCCTGTCTGCCCACTACGGTCCATGGCAATTCCGCGGGCGCTGATGCGCGCGGCCGTGGGCTGGACTCCGCCGGGGTAGCTTCAGGCTGGCTGGGCTGAGCAGGCCTAGTGGCGCCGCGCCTCTTCTTTTTCCCCTTCTGTCCCTCCTGGGGTAAGGGGGCAGGGCCGGGCGCCGCCCGCCGCGGCTCCCTGGCAGAAGCAACGGCAGCGGCGACGGCTCTGTCCGCAGCCAGAGGGGGCCGCAGACGCTTCGCCGGTAGGAGCCTGTCCTCCAGCGCCTCCAGTCTCGCGCTCATCATCGTCCCTACTTGGACCATAATGGCACGAGACAGTTGCTCCACCTGCGACGCCGCGCCCAAACCGCTGTTCGCTGGGGACTGCTCCGCGGTTGCCTTCGGAGGAGTGGGTGAGGGCTTTTGGGCACTCTCCATGTCGGCCCTTAGTTTCACCATCTCCTCACGAAGGCCGGCCACCTCGGACTTCAGGCGGTCGTTATCCGCCTGCAGCTTGGCCGTCTCATCGGAAACTGAGCGCCGACCCAGTTCCGCAGTGGCCTCGCTAATTGAGGTCGCCGCCTCCTTCAGGGCCCGTATGAAGGTTCCCTTCAGGTTGCCCGACGTGGCGGCGACCCGTGTTATCACCGCCACGGCTTCTAACACCTGTCCCCTCAAGTCCGAGGCCGTTTTGTCGTCCCCCTCGGGCTGGGACGACGAGCCCGACAGGCGCGTTACCCTGTTGGTTCGGGCCCTCGACGCCATGTTCTCCACTTCCTGCTCGGCATTACGGAGAAACTCCTCCCTCTTCGCGGTGTTGAGCGCCGCCTTCGCCTTCGCGAGACCAATATAATGCCCTGTAGTGGGCGGCCGGCCTCGCTTCCTCTTCGCGTCTTTCTCGCCGACGGACTTGGGGGTTTTATCCCCCGACTCCTCGTCGTCGTTCGAACTAGAGGAGCCCGGCTCGGAAAGAGCAATGCTCCTCTTCCTGGCTCCTGTTTCCCTTTCCGGGGAGTCCCACAACCGGCCCCAAGACGATGGGTCCGATCGAACCTCGACCATATTCGAGTCGGTCTCCGACCCTCCTACGTCACTCTCCTGCTCTTTCTCCCTTTCTTCGTCTGTTTGTGTATTTTTTGTTTTAATTGGATCCATTTTGTTCCCACGAGTAGTGGGGGAAATAAAAGGTCGACCCGGGTAACCCCCATCTCCGAGCAAGCCTAGGGTTTAACCCGTCCAAGGTGTCGGCCAAACCTCAACGGGGAACGCTCCATAGTAGAGACTGATTAGCCCGTCAGCCATGCGAGTGCTACAACACCCGGACTTGCATCCACGTATAGATGCAAACCCGGACGCTGCAGACCACCCACATCCCCTGCCGCTGCGCCGCCGGACTGGGATTCGGAGGATTTTTTATAGAGGAATCCACCTCGTAGCCCGGGCGATTAAGCCAAGGCCGTCGCGGCCGTGCAGAGCCGTGAGTCCCGCGAATAGGTCTCACGTCCCCGCACGGAGTTACGATGTCGACGGTGACAGGAACATGCCCTCAAATGTCTGCCCGGCGGCCGGTGAAGGCACGCCGAGCCCGCCCTCGGCCCGTCCGCTGAGCCCTCTGCTCGACAGAGGGCACGCAGAGGACCGCCTCTCGTTGGGAAACCCCTCCCAACTCCCCCCCATTCCCCCCCCCCCCCCCCCCCCCCCAGTGTTTGGTCCGCGGGAGCAAAGCTCCTACCCACCCAGAGGGTGGGCATTCCCCTATCCGCCACCTGGGGACGCGCCACGTCGGGGTTCACCTCCCCGCCCACTTGGACAACCAAGCAGGTTCGTGGAACCTAACCTAACCTAACCTAACCTAACGTAACGTAACGTAACCTAACCTAACCTAACCTAACCTAACCTAACCTAACCTAACCTAACCTAACCTAACCTAACCAGTCGCGACCCTCCCCCCGTCGCGTGAGCATTGAAACTAAGGAAGCTCCACGTTTAAAAATCCTAAAAATAGGAAAATTTGCTCGGATTGCGACGTACGATACGTCAAAACGTGCAGAAAAGTGACGCGCATAATATTTTGAAAACAGTTTTTTAATCAGAGTGGAACATAGGGAGTTCAGTGAAAAAAACTGAAAAAGTGAAAAAAATTAAAACTTTAAGTGCGTGCGCTGCCTTCAAAAGATCCATGACCCGCCATTTTTATTTTATATAAAAGTGGGCGTGGGTCGTCCCTTGCTGTCACCGAGGTTCCAGAATTTTTCTGTCAAAACTCACTGAAAAATAAGGAAAAAACAAGAAACCACGTGGACACGAGGTTGGCGATCCAGAGCTGCCGGACGAAAGCTGACCACAGGATCACACGAGGGAAGCCAAAATCAGCCGGGAGGCACTTCAAACGCAGCCAAAAGTTAAGTAACTTTATAAATATTGACACTTTAAAAAAGTGATGAATTTCAAAAATTGCTATCTTCAATAAACGATCAACGACATGTACTTCTGAGTGGATAATAGTGCAGAGGTTATAAAACTCTAGTAACGTGCAAAGTTTCAGAATTTTTTAGCAAGTAACTTTGTAGTTATAATTTTTTAAACATTTAAGTAGAACACGTGGTACCATTAAAATAACAACTAGAATTAAAATTACATTAGATAAAATTAATACCTTAGTTTAGTAGGCCTATACATTTTTTTTCAAATTTTTAAAGCAATTATTGTAAATTATATCGTTTTTTTACATAAAATTTGGTAATTTCTTGAAAAAACAAATTAGGGGGTGTAGTAACAGTAACGCAGAGGGTTGCTGTAGATTGGGTTCCAAAAACCCTTTAAAACGAGCCCAAGGACGGGTCAATTTGGACTAAACCTACCGAAGTTGCATTTAGGGCAGCCATATTGGCCGCCATCTTGAAAATATTTATTCCAGCGTAACTTCTGACAGAACAGTCGGATCGGAACGCGGTTTTCGAGATTAGCATCGTCACGATCGGCGCTACAAAGCACCATCTTAAAAAATTAAACTCGTCCTTGGAAGAAAAAAAAAAAAAAAAAAAATAATATTGTTTATTATTTTATTGTCTGACTATAAGGACGGACTCTACTTAGAGTAGCATAGAGTAGGCAGAACTAAGAAGAAAAAAAAAAAAAAATTCTTTTAATTTTATAACTTATACAAACCTTTTTAACAAAATGTCTGGCGTAGGATTCCGTACGCCAAAGACAGGACAAACAAATGTAGAGAAAGAGACGAGGAATCCTCCGGCTGAAAACAAAATTACGACCGAGATGGCAGGACCATCTGAAACAAACGCATCATCGCAGGTGAGAAAAAGCATAGGAGAATGGGAAGCTGGAAGCTTGGACAAAGGCAAGAAGATTCACTCCCGGGACAGTAAATTAATGACCCAGAAAGTTAAAACACCAGCGGAGGTAACGAAAAGCCCGCAGAAACAAGAATCTACAAAGTATGTAGATAGAATGACCGAAGCGAGGGCCTGCAAATTAAAGGCAAGGCTACACCTCAACAACTCCAAAAATCTCAAAACGGAAATTAAAACAGAAGTTGTACAAGCTATAGACAGACTATTCCAGTTAGTAAAGGAAGCAGAGATGGGAAGAGAATATAAAGGAAAGGGTCAAGAAACGACTGTAGAGCAGGACAAGGAAAACGACCAAACTCAAGAACTGCAGAAAGATGAGAGCGAATTTATAAAAAGACTTGAAGAGCATAGTAGACTATTAAAAGAAAATGCTGACATTATGACCGAGTCTAAAACCCAAATAACGCAGCTGACTCAGACGATCACGCAATTACAGGCCGATTTAAACAACCAAGCTGTTCTGCGGCCTACCTATTCGGAGGTGACATCCCGTCAAAAACCATCGACCACGGCGCCGATGCACTCAATCATAGTCTCATCCAATGACGAGAAAGACACTAGTCAGGAGGTCATTAACAAGATCAGAGACGCAGTGGACGCCAAGAATAGCGGGATATGCGTGGATAGACTGCGCAAAGCTAGAGACCAGAAAGTAATAATTAGTTGTCGCAGTAAGGAGGAGGTTGTCAGAATTGGTGAAATCATTAAGACTAACAATCTACAAGTTAAAGAGGCACAAAATAGAGATCCACTAATTATAATTAGGGATGCTCTGGCATATCACACCGACGAGGACATAGTGAAGGCCCTCAAAAGGCAAAATGAACATATTTTGGGGCATATAAACGAGGAAAACATGAGAATCTTGGTGCGGTACAGAAGGAGAACGAGAAACCCGCATATGACAGACATAGTACTCCAGGTGTCAGCAGAGGTGTGGCAGGCGTTGATCGGCCGAGGCAAGGTGCACATAGATCTGCAAAGACTACGCGTTCAGGATCAGACGCCCCTTGTCCAGTGCTCTCGTTGCCTGGGATTTGGACACGGGAAAAAGCTGTGCAAGGAAACGGTGGACCTGTGCGCGCACTGCGGCGGTCCGCATCTTAGGGCTGAGTGTCCTTTGTGGCTCGCAGGTGAAGCGCCCTCCTGCCGAAACTGCCTCCAGGCTAAATGTGAAAAAGCCGACCACAACTCATTCGACTCAGAGTGTCCGGTAAAAAAGAAGTGGGATGCATTAGCAAGGTCAAAAGTAGCATACTGCTAAAGGCGACCACAACGATCAACAGGCGACACACACAATCACCGACCGGCACGACTACAAAATTATGCAAGCAAACCTCCAGCGAAGCAGACTCGCAACCCAAGAACTCCTAATGGAAGCACAAAAAAGGAAAACGTGCTTCGCACTGGTCCAGGAGCCTTACGTTGGCGCTGCTGGTGAGGTTAAAAATTATCAAGGAACCCGAATAGTCCAGAAGGGACAAAATAGAACGAAACCAGTGAAGGCCGCAATAATTGTCTTTGACAACAGAGTGGAGATCATTGCAAGCCCCATTCTTACCTCAGAAAACATGTCGGTAGCCATTTTAAAGACGGATGCCTGGACCATAGGAGTAGTTTCCTTGTACTTTGAAGACAATTTACCAATCGAACCATATTTGGACCAACTGAAAATAGTTCAAGAAAAACTGGGAACCTCGTGGCTGCTCGTAGGGGGGGATTGCAATGCTTGGAGTACGTGGTGGGGAAGTGAAGTGGAGGATCACAGAGGCGAGGTGCTTGCAGGAGCTTTTGAGGAAATGGGACTACAAACTTTGAATCAGGGATCTGAACCAACGTTCTACACTATTAGAGGAGACCGGGAATTTAAGAGCCATGTAGACGTCACGACATGCAGCGCCGAAATGCTGCACGCTGCTCACAATTGGAAGGTAGAGAAAGACATAACGAGTTCGGATCACAACACTATAACATTCACAATTAGCATGAAAAAATCAACAAGAGAAAGACCAACTGGAACAACGCGGATCTACAACAGTAAGAAAGCCAATTGGGAAAAATTTCGGAAACACTTAAGCGAAGCGTTGCAGCGGAATGACTTAACAGAGCAACATGTTAATAATATAATAACAAAAGAGGATCTAGAAACTACAGTTTTAAAATATACAGAGTGTATAAAAAGTGCATGCGACGAATCTATACCTAAAATTAAAAGAAACTTAAAAATAAACTTACCTTGGTGGACCGAAGAACTCGAAGAGCTGAAGAAGCAGACCATGACGATGAAACGAAGAATAGCGTGTGCAGCACCACGGCGCCGGCAGCATGTAGTCGAAGAGTACCTGGAAAATAAAAGAAACTATGAGGAAAAGGCAAAAGCGGCACAGACAGAGAGTTGGAAAGAATTCTGCACCAAACAAGAGCGGGAAAGTATGTGGGACGGAATCTACAGGGTCATAAGGAACACGTCTACTAGACACGAGGACACTCCGCTAGTAAAGGATGGAGTCATGTTGACCCCGAACCAGTCAGTGGACCTGCTGGCCGCAACCTTCTTCCCTGAAGATTCAGTAGCTGAAGATACTGAAGATCACGTGAATGTTAGGAAATTGGCAGCAAGATCCTGCACTGAACTCTTGGGTGACAGGCAGGACCCTCCTTTCACACTTGGTGAACTTAAAAGAGTGGTGGAAAGTTTCAACCCAAAAAAGGCTCCAGGACCGGAAGGTTTTACCGCGGACATCTGCCAGAATGCGATATTCTCGAACATGGAACTATTCTTGGGAATAGCCAACAAATGTCTCGATTTGTCATGCTTCCCTGTACCATGGAAAGAGGCGGCAGTGATAGTTCTGAGGAAACCAGGGAAAACGGACTATACACATGCAAAGTCGTATCGACCGATAGGGCTTCTCCCAGTGCTGGGAAAGATATTAGAAAAAATGATGACGAAGAGGATTGGCTGGCATCTATTACCAAAGGCTAACACCAGACAATACGGATTTATACCACAACGCAGTACAGAAGACGCTCTATACGACTTGCTAAGTCATGTTAAAGAAAATATGAGGAAAAAACAGATAAATATCATGGTGTCCCTAGATATTGAAGGAGCATTCGACAGTGCCTGGTGGCCAGGTATCAAGTGCCAGCTTGCAGAAAAACGATGCCCTCAAAACCTCAGACTGTTGGTTGGCGATTACTTGGAGAGTCGGAAAGTGTGTGTGAGATATGCCGGTCGAGAAAGCCTAAGAGTAACAACCAAAGGGTGCGTACAGGGCTCAATCAGCGGGCCAACACTTTGGAATATCCTGCTGGATCCCCTGCTGAATGAGCTCGAGGAGGGGGGTATCTATTGTCAGGCATTCGCGGACGATATTGTGCTCGTGTTTTCCGGAGGATCCATGGGGGATATTGAGCGGCAGGCGAATCAAACGCTCTCACATGTGTTTGAGTGGGGATTCAAAAACAAACTCAAGTTTGCGCCGCATAAAACCAGCGCCATGATAGTAACAAGGAGACTAAAATATGAAAACCCGCACTTACACATGGGAGAGACTGAGATTCAAATTGTAGATGAAGTTAAAATATTGGGCCTAGTGATAGACAACCAACTCACGTTCAACAGTCATGTCGCTCAAATCTGCAAAAAAGCAACTAACATCTACCAGCAACTTGCCCGCGCGGCAAGGACTACATGGGGTCTAAATCCGGAGATCACGAGGACTATATACGTTGCGGTTATCGAACCGATCATCCTGTATGCGGCCGGCGTGTGGGCATCGGCTGCGTGTAAAATATCGGTACAGAAGAAGCTGCGCACCGTGCAGAGGGGCTTTGCACAAAAAATCTGTCGCTCATACAGAACTGTCTCTCTAAATGCTGCCTCAGTTTTGTCCGGTTTGCTGCCACTGGACCTGAGAGTCCATGAAGCGGCAAAAGTATATGAAGCAAAACGAGGTAAGCCGCAGGACTTTTTGAGCGACAGAACAGTAGAGGAGAGGGTTCGCTTCCTTAAGTCTCCACATCCGTCGGAGGAGATTGAGATCGACTTCGAATGTCTGGAGAACACAAGCCCTGAAACTCTGGAACAGCACAATATGACCGGGCTACTCATATTTACCGACGGTAGCAAAATCGAAGGGAAGGTAGGCGCTGCCTTATCATGTTGGCGAAATGGTAGAGAAGTCCAATACAAAAAGTTCAAGCTGGAGCCCTTTTGTACGGTGTTTCAGGCGGAGTTATATGCACTGTTTGGAGCTACCGAAGTACTCATTAAAGGCAAGGACGAAACGGCTTGCATACTCAGCGACTCAAGATCATCGCTAGAGTCACTAAGAAATCCTAACAACTTCCACCCACTCGCTTTCAAGATTAGGGAAAATATAAGAAAATTAAGGACGACAGGCAAAATCCTTAAACTCTATTGGATACGAGCGCACGTTGGAGTCGAGGGAAATGAAAGAGCAGACCATCTCGCGAAGGAAGCAGCTCTACATTCGAAGACGGCGCCACAATACTCATGCTGCCCAATATCCTTCGTCAAACGGACTGTGCGTTCTGAGAGTATAGACGAGTGGAACAGTAGATACGTGGAAGGAAAGGAAGCCGCAGTAACAAAGATGTTCTTGCCAAACGCGGTGGTGGCCTACAGATTGGTTAGGAAAATCAATTTGTCTCCAATCATGGTGCAGGTGATGACTGGTCACGGGGGCTTCTCCGAGTACTTGAACCGATTCAAGTGCAAGGAAAGCCCTGCCTGCATCTGTGATCCCGCGGTGGAAGAAACTGTGGTACATTTGCTGACCGAGTGCCCAGTATACGCCAGATTAAGATTTGACTTTGAGCAAAGAACACAATGCACAGTAAGTAAATCCACATTAAGCGAATTAGTAGTCGATAAAATGTATAGATCTTCGTTTATAGATTACTGCGAAACAATCGCAAAAAAGGCAATACAATTAAATAAAACATAGACTAATAAGGCGGAAAAGCAGTGAAAATTGTATAAAACATGTGCTGCGCACATGAAAGTATAATTATAAGAAATATAGTGTGTAAGAAATAGTATATTAATGTGTATTATGAAAATACACAGAGTAAATATACATGTATGAATAGGAGTAAGAATAAAGGAAAAAAAATAATGTATTATATCTGTATATTATAAAAATAGTTGAGTCACATATTATAAGTTTCGCATAAGAGTTTGTAAATGTATCTTAAGACCAAAGAAGACAGAAAAAAAAAAAGGAAAAAAAAAAAAAAACATAAGTTAAAAAAAAAAGAGAAAAGAAAAGATAAGTGGAAGAAAAGGGAAAAAAAAAGAAAGAAAAGAAAAAAAAAGGAAAAAAGAAAAAACAATAATACTACTTATACGTAGATATATTTAAATATGTAATAGTATAATACCATACCCCCATCCTCGTCCCCAATTTTGCCAACTTACCACCTTGCACATATCGTGCATCTGTGACAACCAAAATAAAGAGAAAGACTACTAACCGTTTTCAGCTACAAAAAGTCTCCGATCTCATGTCGGAGGATTCTAGCCGAAAATACAAATAAAAAAAAAAAAAAAAAAAAAACCTAACCTAACCTAACCTTTTTTTTTTTTTTTTTTTTTTCGGGGGGAAACGCTCATGCTTACCTCTTCGCCGCATAGGGGGAGACGAAGAGGTTATGCCGGACTTTTACCGGCCAAAAACCCCCCGGTGTTCCTGCGCACCGCCTGACGGCGAAGCCACGGGAACGCTTGCGCATAACTTCCGCAACTTCGCCAGCGGGTGTCCGCATTACGGACCCAACACTGGGGACTCGCGTCCCCATTCGGCTTGTGGTGGCGTGCCGGAACACGGGCACGCCAGACCAACTCGAGGACCTGTTATCAGGCAATGGACTCCCCGTGTCCATTGCCCGGAGGCCCTCTTTAAGGGGGAAGGTGGCGAGCGTGAGCCAGCCGCCTTCGCCCGGTTCTCCTACGGCGGATCGGGTCGGACAAAGGGTCGTCCTCCCTGATCCGCTCCTCGCCTTCCTTCTGCGCCATTACTTGCTCGCAGAAGGCCACCATAACGTCCCACGCCCTCTCGCTGCCGACCATAGCCTTGACTATGTTCGGCAGCGACAGGTTGGACCCTACTGCCGCGGCTAGATCTGCCCGCGGCTCCGCCCATGCAGGACACTCCGCTACCGTGTGCAGCGCCGTGTCCTCCGGACAGCCACACCGATGGCACGCCATCGTCGGTTCCCGACCCGCAATCCTGCACAGGTACCTCCCGAAACAACCGTGTCCCGAGAGGACCTGCACAAGGTGGAAGGTCAGGACCCCGTGCCGCCTGTCGACCCATTCCTTGAGAACAGGCCGAATGGCCTCGATGGTAAGGTGGCCGGCGCTCGGCTCCTCCAGTCTCTCCTTCCATTTCCGGAGGAGAGTCCTGCGAGAGTTAATTCTCCATCGCAGAATCTCCTCCGGAATAGGATGGTCTCCACTCGTCCGCATCTCTGCAGTGCGGTGGTAGACGTCCGCCAGCACTTCTGCGTCCAGGTCCCACGGCGGGGTCCCGGCCAGCGCGCACGCCGCCTCATAAGAGATGGTGCGGTACCCTCTCACGACCCTGACCGCCATGGCCCGTTGCGGTCTCCGCAGGTGGGCCTTGTTATGGGCGGACAGGGCGTCTACCCATATGGGCGCCCCGTAAAGAGCCATAGACCGCACCACCCCAGTATAGAGGCGGCGGCAGGCAACATTCGGTCCTCCCATGTTTGGAAGGAGCATTCCAAGCGCCCCGGCAGCCCCGATTAATGTCGAAGCTAGGCGCCTGAAATGCTCCTTAAAATTCCACCGGCTGTCGAGGACGAGGCCAAGGTAGCGCATCGTCGACTCGACACCGATGGACACCCCGCCCACTACAAGGTGAGCACCGGCTGGTGGCGCCTTTCGAGGCCCGTGAAACAGCAGGGCCTCAGATTTGTCCAGGGCCACCTCGAGCCCTAATCGCCGGATCCTTGCCACCACATGGGCTACTCCAGCTGTGGCAAGTATGGACGCCTGCCTGTATGTGGCGCCGCGGGCCGTGACGAGGGTGTCGTCTGCGTAACAAGTTACGTCGACCCCCTGTAAGTTGGCACCCCGCAGCACCCAGTCGTAGCCGATGTTCCACAGGAGCGGTCCGAGGACCGATCCCTGTGGGACACCGCACGACATTTCCCTTTGTTGCCACTCGTTGCGCGCCGGATACGTGACGGCCCTCTCAGAGAGATAGGCCTCCACGATCCGTCGCAAGTGGCCAGGCATGCAGTGATGCCGGAGCGCCTCGGTGATGCAGGTCCAGGGCAAGGTATTGAAGGCATTGGCGATATCAAGTGATACCGCCAAGACGACCTCACCCCGAGACACCGCATTCTCCGACAAGGCCCTGACCCGCGAGATCGCATCGACCGTGGATCGGCCCCGGCGAAAACCAAATTGGCAGTCGCACAGGTCGGGCCCCGTCCCCTCCAAATGTCTGATGAGGCGGCCGGCGATGACGCGCTCAAAAAGCTTGCCCACCTCGTCGAGGAGCACGATGGGGCGATACGCTGACGGAGAGTCAGGTGGTCGTCCCTCTTTCCGCAGCAAGACCAATTTACCCGTCTTCCACCTGCATGGGAATTGGCCTTGTGCCAGGCACGCGCTGAATAGTGCCCTCACTCTGGGCTCCAGGGCCTTGAGAGCCAGCACCCAGGCGCGCCCGGGTATCCCGTCCGGTCCCGGGGCAGTGCTCTTTGCGCGCAGTCGTAGCACGGCCGCTGCAAGTTCGCCCTCGGACACTTCAGGCGCCCCCGCCCCCTCGTCGTCGACTTCGCGCTCGACCCGTGCGGGCGGAGCCATCGGCGGAGAGACGTGTTCCTCCCGATGTGGGAACAACGCCGACACCACCTGGTCAAGGAGTTGGGGCTGGAGACTCTGCGTTAGCGGAGGGGCCCAAGGGCGGAGCTTGCGCCTCACCATCCTGTACGGGCGCCCCCACGGGTCGGCATTTAAAGTCTCCAGCATCTCCTCGTGCGCAGACTCCTTGGCCTTGCTTATGGCCACCTGCAGGCCCTTGACTTTGCCCCTATAGGAGGCGTAAAGCTGGTCCTCTAGGCCTTCATCACGGGGCCGTCTTCTTCGGCATCTGGTGTACCGGCGTCTCGCCTCCACGCACTCCTCACGGAGCTGTGCGAGTTCCGCGGACCACCAGTACACCCGACGCCGAGGTGGGAGAGGTTTCACGCGGGGCATGGCCGCGTCACAAACGTGTAACATGGCCTCGCCGAGCGATTCGGCCGCCGCGTTTACCTCCACCGGGTCTTCGGACCCCTTGATCCACGCCTGGACCAGCGCCGCCTCCACTAGCAGGTCACTGTCGAGCCGCTTCAGCGACCAATGCGGGCCGTTCCCCGCCAGGGACCGGCTTGGGCCGCTCGGGGTTGCTGGGAGTGTGGACACATCGAACCGGATATACCTATGGTCCGATAGGGTCTCCACACCCTCCAGGACTTCCCAGCCCCGGACACGGCGAGCCATGGGGGCATTCGCGAACGTGACGTCCACGATGGATCCGCCCTCACGGCGCACGCACGTGTCGACCGTCCCCTGGTTGAGCGCAGTCAAACCGGTGGCGATCGCCCACTCCTCCAGCTCATCGCCCCGCGCATTCGGCGCTCGGGATCCCCACACCAAAGACTTGGCATTGAGATCCCCAGCGACGAGCATGGGCCCATGGCTTTGCCCGACGAGAGCTCCAATTTGGACCAGCAGCTGCTCGAAGTCGGCCAAGCTCCCATTCGGCGAGAAATATGCCCCGATGACCGTGACGCCGCCCAACAGGACCGCGACAAACCCCTGACCCTTCACAACTTTTTCGAAGGGTGGGGAGCCACCGGCAGTCGTCGTGATAATGGCCACCTTACCGCTACAGTCCCCCACCCAGTTATCCCGGGGGGGTACAGAGTAAGGCTCAGCGACTACAGCCACGTGAATCGACCACTCCGCCATGCTCTGGATTAGCAAATCCTGAGCTCTGGCGCAGTGGTTGATGTTCGCCTGTAGAAAGTGGGTGGCCATCTAATTGACGGTCATCGGGTCCTCCTTCTCGGTCCGGGCTTGGGAGCCGGACGGGATCGGCTGCGAAGGGGCTTTGGGGCCATCGCCAACCTTCTTTCCCTTCTTTTTGGTAGGGGGGGCAGTGCAACTCTTGCTGCCAACCCTGTGCCCCGCCGGTTTACCGAAAGCCTCGCACAGGGTGCAGTGTGGCTCGGCAGTACACTGGGCAGCCTTATGGCCCAGCTGACCGCAGCAATAGCACTGCCCGCTGCGGTCTACTTCGGCAGTGCATTGGCCGCCTATATGCCCGGTTTCCAGGCATCGGTAGCACCGCAGGGGCCTAGGCTCGAGCAGTTTCACCTGCGCCGACACCCACCCTACCAACAAACGACCTCCTTCCGTGAGTTTCTTCGCGGCCGTGACCGGGCAGCGCAGGTACAATGTACCGAGACCATTGGAACCGCGCCGGATTTCTCCAGCCTTCACCTGGTCCGTGGGGCACGCGCCCACACGCGCCACGGCATCCACGATCTCCTCTGCCGACACCGAGTCATCCAGGCCCGCGACTCGTATTTCTGCGCACTTAACGGGCCGCGAGACCCGGATTATTTCGGCGCTTAGGGACTCCCTCAGTTTGTCGGCAAGTTTGTCGGCTTTATCTCCGCTGGTCGCTCCCGGCACCTCCAGGATGCGCGCACCCGTGGCCGCTCGACGGAACCGTAGGGCCGTGATGCCGAGACCAGGGAGGTCTATTTTGCTTCTCGCCTCTGAAAGCACGTTGGCATACGTCGCTCCCTTCTCCTCCGCACCCGGCTGCAGGGTTATGACCACCGCAGCCGACTTCGGAGGGCGAAGTTTGCGAGCCTTCTTCGGGCGTTGCCGTTGGCGCGGCTGCTGTGTCGCGCCCGCTGGCTTTTTAGCGCCCTGCCTGCCCACTACGGTCCATGGCAATTCCGCGGGCGCTGTTGCGCGCGGCCGTGGGCTGGACTCCGCCGGGGTAGCTTCAGGCTGGCTGGGCTGAGCAGGCCTAGTGGCGCCGCGCCTCTTCTTTTTCCCCTTCTGTCCCTCCTGGGGTAAGGGGGCAGGGCCGGGCGCCGCCCTCCGCGGCTCCCTCGCAGAAGCAACGGCAGCGGCGACGGCTCTGTCCGCAGCCAGAGGGGGCCGCAGACGCTTCGCCGGTAGGAGCCTGTCCTCCAGCGCCTCCAGTCTCGCGCTCATCATCGTCCCTACTTGGACCATAATGGCACGAGACAGTTGCTCCACCTGCGACGCCGCGCCCAAACCGCTGTTCGCTGGGGACTGCTCCGCGGTTGCCTTCGGAGGAGTGGGTGAGGGCTTTTGGGCACTCTCCATGTCGGCCCTTAGTTTCACCATCTCCTCACGAAGGCCGGCCACCTCGGACTTCAGGCGGTCGTTATCCGCCTGCAGCTTGGCCGTCTCATCGGAAACTGAGCGTCGACTCAGTTCCGCAGTGGCCTCGCTAATTGAGGTCGCCGCCTCCTTCAGGGCCCGTATGAAGGTTCCCTTCAGGTTGCCCGACGTGGCGGCGACCCGTGTTATCACCGCCACGGCTTCTAACACCTGTCCCCTCAAGTCCGAGGCCGTTTTGTCGTCCCCCTCGGGCTGGGACGACGAGCCCGACAGGCGCGTTACCCTGTTGGTTCGGGCCCTCGACGCCATGTTGTCCACTTCCTGCTCGGCATTTCGGAGAAACTCCTCCCTCTTCGCGGTGTTGAGCGCCGCCTTCGCCTTCGCGAGACCAATATAATGCCCTGTAGTGGGCGGCCGGCCTCGCTTCCTCTTCGCGTCTTTCTCGCCGACGGGCTTGGGGGTTTTATCCCCCGACACCTCGTCGTCGTTCGAGCTAGAGGAGCCCGGCTCGGAAAGAGCAATGCTCCTCTTCCTGGCTCCTGTTTCCCTTTCCGGGGAGTCCCACAACCGGCCCCAAGACGATGGGTCCGATCGTACCTCGACCATATTCGAGTCGGTCTCCGACCCTCCTACGTCACTCTCCTGCTCTTTCTCCCTTTCTTCCTCTGTTTTTTCAGTTTGTTTGTTTTTAGGTTCCATTTAGTTCCCACGAGTAGTGGGGGAAATAAAAGGTCGACCCGGGTAACCCCCATCTCCGAGCAAGCCTAGGGTTTAACCCGTCCAAGGTGTCGGCCAAACCTCAACGGGGAACGCTCCATAGTAAAGACTGATTAGCCCGTCAGCCATGCGAGTGCTACAACACCCGGACTTGCATCCACGTATAGATGCAAACCCGGACGCTGCAGACCACCCACATCCCCTGCCGCTGCGCCGCCGGACTGGGATTCGGAGGATTTTTTATAGAGGAATCCACCTCGTAGCCCGGGCGATTAAGCCAAGGCCGTCGCGGCCGTGCAGAGCCGTGAGTCCCGCGAATAGGTCTCACGTCCCCGCACGGAGTTACGATGTCGACGGTGACAGGAACATGCCCTCAAATGTCTGCCCGGCGGCCGGTGAAGGCACGCCGAGCCCGCCCTCGGCCCGTCCGCTGAGCCCTCTGCTCGACAGAGGGCACGCAGAGGACCGCCTCTCGTTGGGAAACCCCTCCCAACTCCCCCCCATTCCCCGTCCCCCCCCAGTGTTTGGTCCGCGGGAGCAAAGCTCCTACCCACCCAGAGGGTGAGCATTCCCCTATCCGCCACCTGGGGACGCGCCACGTCGGGGTTCACCTCCCCGCCCACTTGGACAACCAAGCAGGTTCGTGGAACCTAACCTAACCTAACCTAACCCAACCTAACCCAACCTAACCCAACCTAACCCAACCTAACCCAACCTAACCCAACCTAACCCAACCTAACCCAACCTAACCCAACCCAACCCAACCCAACCTAACCTAACCCAACCCAACCTAACCTAACCCAACCTAACCTAACCTAACCCAACCTTTTTTTTTTTTTTTTTTTTTTTTTTTTGTCGGGGGGAAACGCTCATGCTTACCTCTTCGCCGCATAGGGGGAGACGAAGAGGTTATGCCGGACTTTTACCGGCCAAAAACCCCCCGGTGTTCCTGCGCACCGCCTGACGGCGAAGCCACGGGAACGCTTGCGCATAACTTCCGCAACTTCGCCAGCGGGTGTCCGCATTACGGACCCAACACTGGGGACTCGCGTCCCCATTCGGCTTGTGGTGGCGTGCCGGAACACGGGCACGCCAGACCAACTCGAGGACCTGTTATCAGGCAATGGACTGCCCGTGTCCATTGCCCGGAGGCCCTCTTTAAGGGGGAAGGTGGCGAGCGTGAGTCAGCCGCCTTCGCCCGGTTCTCCTACGGCGGATCGGGTCGGACAAAGGGTCGTCCTCCCTGATCCGCTCCTCGCCTTCCTTCTGCGCCATTACTTGCTCGCAGAAGGCCACCATTACGTCCCACGCCCTCTCGCTGCCGACCATAGCCTTGACTATGTTCGGCAGCGACAAACCTAACCTTTTTTTTTTTTTTTTTTTTTTTTTCGGGGGGAAACGCTCATGCTTACCTCTTCGCCACATGGGGGAGACGAAGAGGTTATGCCGGACTTTTACCGGCCAAAAACCCCCCGGTGTTCCTTCGCACCGCCTGACGGCGAAGCCACGGGAACGCTTGCGCATGACTTCCGCGATTTCGCCAGCGGGTGTCCGCATTACGGACTCAACTCTGGGGACTCTCGTCCCCATTCGGCTTGTGGTGGCGTGCCGGAAACACGGGCACGCCAGACCAACTCGAGGACCTGTTATCAGGCAATGGACTCCCCGTGTCCATTGCCCGGAGGCCCTCTTTAAGGGGGAAGGTGGCGAGCGTGAGCCAGCCGCCTTCGCCCGGTTCTCCTACGGCGGATCGGGTCGGACGAAGGGTCGTCCTCCCTGATCCGCTCCTCGCCTTCTTTCTGCGCCATTACTTCCTCGCAGAAGGCCACCATTACGTCCCACGCCCTCTCGCTGCCGACGATAGCCTTTACTATGTTCGGCAGCGACAGGTTGGACCCTACTGCCGCGGCTAGAACTGCCCGCGGCTCCGCCCATGCAGGACACTCCGCTACCGTGTGCAGCGCCGTGTCCTCCGGACAGCCACACCGATGGCACGCCATCGTCGGTTCCCGACCCGCAATCCTGCACAGGTACCTCCCGAAACAACCATGTCCCGAGAGGACCTGCACAAGGTGGAAGGTCAGGACCCCGTGCCGCCTGTCGACCCATTCCTTAAGAACAGGCCGAATGGCCTCGATGGTAAGGTGGCCGGCGCTCGGCTCCTCCAGTCTCTCCTTCCACTTCCGGAGGAGAGTCCTGCGAGAGTTAATTCTCCATCGCAGAATCTCCTCCGGAATAGGATGGTCTCCACTCGCCCGCATCTCTGCAGTGCGGTGGTAGACGTCCGCCAGCACTTCTGCGTCCAGGTCCCACGGCGGGGTCCCGGCCAGCGCGCACGCCGCCTCATAAGAGATGGTGCGGTACCCTCTCACGACCCTGACCGCCATGGCCCGTTGCGGTCTCCGCAGGTGGGCCTTGTTATGGGCGGACAGTGCGTCTACCCATATGGGCGCCCCGTAAAGAGCCATAGACCGCACCACCCCAGTATAGAGGCGGCGGCAGGCAACATTCGGTCCTCCCATGTTTGGAAGGAGCATTCCAAGCGCCCCGGCAGCCCCGATTAATGTCGAAGCTAGGCGCCTGAAATGCTCCTTAAAATTCCACCGGCTGTCGAGGACGAGGCCAAGGTAGCGCATCGTCGACTCGACACCGATGGACACCCCGCCCACTACAAGGTGAGCACCGGCTGGTGGCGCCTTTCGAGGCCCGTGAAACAGCAGGGCCTCAGATTTGTCCAGGGCCACCTCGAGCCCCAACCGCCGGATCCTTGCCACCACATGGGCTACTCCAGCTGTGGCAAGTATGGACGCCTGCCTGTATGTGGCGCCGCGGGCCGTGACGAGGGTGTCGTCTGCGTAACAAGTTACGTCGACCCCCTGTAAGTTGGCACCCCGCAGCACCCAGTCGTAGCCGATGTTCCACAGGAGCGGTCCGAGGACCGATCCCTGTGGGACACCGCACGACATTTCCCTTTGTTGCCACTCGTTGCGCGCCGGATACGTGACGGCCCTCTCAGAGAGATAGGCCTCCACGATCCGTCGCAAGTGGCCAGGCATGCAGTGATGCCGGAGCGCCTCGGTGATGCAGGTCCAGGGCAAGGTATTGAAGGCATTGGCGATATCAAGTGATACCGCCAAGACGACCTCACCCCGAGACACCGCATTCTCCGACAAGGCCCTGACCCGCGAGATCGCATCGACCGTGGATCGGCCCCGGCGAAAACCAAATTGGCAGTCGCACAGGTCGGGCCCCGTCCCCTCCAAATGTCTGATGAGGCGGCCGGCGATGACGCGCTCAAAAAGCTTGCCCACCTCGTCGAGGAGCACGATGGGGCGATAGGCTGACGGAGAGTCAGGTGGTCGTCCCTCTTTCCGCAGCAAGACCAATTTACCCGTCTTCCACCTGCATGGGAATTGGCCTTGTGCCAGGCACGCGCTGAATAGTGCCCTCACTCTGGGCTCCAGGGCCTTGAGAGCCAGCACCCAGGCGCGCCCGGGTATCCCGTCCGGTCCCGGGGCAGTGCTCTTTGCGCGCAGTCGTAGCACGGCCGCTGCAAGTTCGCCCTCGGACACCTCTGGCGCCCCCGTCCCCTCGTCGTCGACTTCGCGCTCGACCCGTGCGGGCGGAGCCATCGGCGGAGAGATGTGTTCCTCCCGATGTGGGAACAACGCCGACACCACCTGGTCAAGGAGTTGAGGCTGGAGACTCTGCGTTAGCGGAGGGGCCCAAGGGCGGAGCTTACGCCTCACCATCCTGTACGGGCGCCCCCACGGGTCGGCATTTAAAGTCTCCAGCATCTCCTCGTGCGCAGACTCCTTGGCCTTGCTTATGGCCACCTGCAGGCTCTTGACTTTGCCCCTATAGGAGGCGTAAAGCTGGTCCTCTAGGCCTTCATCACGGGGCCGTCTTCTTCGGCATCTGGTGTACCGGCGTCTCGCCTCCACGCACTCCTCACGGAGCTGCGCGAGTTCCGCGGACCACCAGTACACCCGACGCCGAGGTGGGACAGGCCTCACGCGGGGCATGGCCGCGTCACAAACGTGTGACATGGCCTCGCCAAGCAATTCGGCCTCCGCGTTTACCTCCACCGGGTCTTCGGGCCCCTTGATCCACGCCTGAACCAGCGCCGCCTCCACTAGCAGGTCTCTGTCGAGCCGCTTCAGCGACCAGTGCGGGCCGTTCCCCGCCAGGGACCGGCTTGGGCCGCTCGGGGTTGCTGGGAGTGTGGACACATCGAACCGGATATACCTATGGTCCGATAGGGTCTCCACACCCTCCAGGACTTCCCAGCCCCGGACACGGCGGGCTATGGCGGCATTCGCAAACGTGACGTCCACGATAGATCCGCCCTCTCGCCGCACGCACGTGTCGACCGTTCCCTGGTTGAGCGCAGTCAGACCGGTGGCGATCGCCCACTCCTCCAGCTCATCGCCCCGCGCATTCGACGCTCGGGATCCCCACACCAAAGACTTGGCATTGAGATCCCCAGCGACGAGCACGGGTCCATGACTTTGCCCGACGAGAGCTCCTATTTGTACCAGCAGCTGCTCGAAGTCGGCCAAGCTCCCATTCGGCGAGAAATATGCCCCGATGACCGTGACGCCGCCCAACAGGGCCGCGACAAACCCCTGACCCTTCACAACTTTTTCGAAGGGTTGGGAGCCACCGGCAGTCGTCGTGATTATGGCCACCTTACCGCTACAGTCCCCCACCCAGTTATCCCGGGGGGGTACAGAGTAAGGCTCGGCGACCACAGCCACGTGAATCGACCACTCCGCCATGCTCTGGATTAGCAAATCCTGAGCTCTGGCGCAATGGTTGATGTTCGCCTGTAGAAAGTGGGTGGCCATCTAATTGACGGTCATCGGGTCCTCCTTCTCGGTCCGGGCTTGGGAGCCAGACAACCTAACCTAACCTAACCCAACCTAACCCAACCTTTTTTTTTTTTTTTTTTTTTGGTAACGGGGGGGAAATCTTCGAAAGATACCCAGTCTCCTGGGGGAGAGACTGGGTTATGTGAGATTTCCACTCACTAAAACCCCCTCGATGGCCGGCCTCGTGCTAATCGGAGGGCTCCGGGATCTCCAGTGGAACGCACCGGTGCCCTCCTAGCATTTGCCTTGGGCTCCTCCTGGGAGGTGTACATTCCACCTCCCGGTTCCTCCCGTTACAGCAGCGTGCGGCCATAGCACGTTGCTGCCTTCCCCAGGGTCGCCCGCCAATGAACGGTCAAAGCCCCCACTTTGACCGCCCGCGACCCTGATCCCTCCTTTTAGTCGCCTTTTACGACAGGCAGGAGTTACCGTGGCTCTATTCTTCGCCCGAGACTACAGGGCTGACGGACCAGGACGCGCGTCACCGGCGCCCCGGCGTCTCCGTCTCCGTCTCCGAGCGGGGTCGGCCCTCTCCCGATCCCGCTCGGCGGTCTCCTTCCGAACCATAACGGTTTCACAGAAGGAGACCACCGCCTTCCAGGCTCTGTCGTCCGCCAGCATAGCCGCTACTACTGCTGGCAGACAGAGATCCCGCCCGATGCGGTCGACCAGGACTCGCCGCTCGGAGTCCCATGCAGGGCACTCCGCGAGCGTGTGCTGTGCGTCGTCCCGGTCCCCTCCACAGTGGTGGCATTGCGCCGTCGCTTCGCGCCCGATTCGATTCAGGTACTCACCGAAACACCCGTGCCCGGTGAGTACCTGAGTCAGCCGGAAGGTGACGCTTCCTCCCACCCGCCGGAGCCAAGCTTCAAAGCTTGGCAGGATCGCGTCGATTGTGCGTTTGCGTGCATTCCGCGGCTCGTTGAGCCGCGTATGCCACAATTCGATCACATGTCGACGCGCCCTCCTCCTGAACACTTCGAGCTCTCTGTGCTGGTCGATCCCGCCTCTCTGGCGGATGGCGCGGGTCTCATGGTAGACCCTCGCGTCCATGTCCGCCAGAATGACCAAAGGCGGGAATCGCGCCAGGACAGTCGCCGCCTCAAAGGATATCGTGCGGTATCCCCGTACGATCCTGATGGCCATCATGCGCTGAATGCTATTCAGCTTGGCTCTACTGCGCCGTTCACGAGCCAGTCTTTCCGCCCAGACCGGCGCCCCGTAGAGGGCCATCGATCGTACCACCCCCGCATAGAGGCGGCGGACTCCTTCCCGGGGTCCCCCGAGATTCGGCAGCAGTCTGTGCATAGCACCCGCTACCTTCTGAATTCGGGGGACCAGGCGCTCGAAATGTTCCACGAAGCTCCAGCGACTGTCCAGAGTTAGACCCAGGTACTTAAGGTACCGACCAACCTGGACCTCCGCGTCACCCACCCGGATCGACGAGCTGGGTGGCTCCACTCCCCTTCGGAGCTTATGAAACCACAACGCCTCAGTCTTGTGAGGCGCCACCACAAGGCCCAGCTCGTGGATTTTTGCGACGACGCAAGCCACCCCTTCCTCGGCGAGCTGGGTTGTCCTCTCGAAGGAGCTCCCCTCGGCCACCACTAGAGTGTCGTCTGCATAACAGACGACACTTACTCCGATGGGGAGATTGACCCGGAGGACCGCATCATATGCTAGGTTCCACAGCAGCGGGCCTAGCACTGATCCCTGTGGAACCCCGCAGCTGACCTCCCTCTCGTGGGCTCTCTCGTCCCGACCCACATAATGGATGCGCCTGTTATTCAAGTACGCTCCGACGATTCCGTGCAGGTAGGGAGGCACATTGTGATAGACCAGTGCCTCCCTAATCGCCCTCCAGGGCAAGGAGTTGAAGGCATTGACGATGTCCAGACTTATCGCCAATGCCATCCCTCCCCAACCTAACCCAACCTAACCCAACCCAACCCAGTAGCGCTGCGCCCTAATGTCTGTTTGACCATTTTATCTCTTTTATTAGTTTTAAAAACAAAAAAATGTTGCATTATGTTTTGTTTCAATTCGTTGACATCAATTGGACATCTGCATAAAATGTTGGTTAGTTTCGCGGCCAGTTCTTGCAGACGGTCTGTTATTAATATTCTCCTACACTAATTAAAACTAATTTTGAAGCTCACGTAATTTGAATGTAACCTTGTTTTTTTAAATGATTTATCCTGTTCGAGTTTTCATGTGGTGAGGTTTTAATGTTAAATTTACTTGTCTTAACTAAAGTTCCACTGATCACTTAGATATTTTTACCTGTTTTTACAATTATGTCACTTTTATCTAACCGACATACATTTCGCTAATTATAAGTGTTGAGCACGTGATTATATGAGCCTTTTCCTACAAATAAAACCTGTACACATCTCTGATGTAAAGTTGGGTCAATGTCGCTTGGGATGTTTTGCCTTTCAAGCGTCAATATTTTAATGTTATTTTATTTTATGTGTTATATTAGTTCAATAAAGAGACTACAAGAAACATCACTTTCCTAGTAGGTGCAATGTTGTATGTGTGGTGTGTGTGTGTGTTGTGTGTGTTGTAATGTGATAAAATCAGGTCTCCCTCGATTTACTATGAACATTAAATGTTCATTTGTGTGTAGAACCCGTACACTTCAAAATAGAGCAGTAACCATAGCAATGAATGGGTCTGGTATCCAGACTGTGGATATTTCCAAAGACGTGCACGTATTACGCCTCAAACGATTTACCACTACCCGGCCTCGAGATTCACCTCGTGACAAATGGGTAATGCACGTTTAATCCAAACAATGCTCAAGTACCGCTTGTGGTGAGAACCATTCAAGAAATCATTTCTGATGTTCACTCCTCACCACTCGCTCAATCGCACGCGGTGCCCAGCCGCGTGTTCCTGAACGAGGTCGCCTAGTCGACCGACCGACAATTCCATTGCCTCGCAGCACTAAGCTACAGGGACGCCGGACAGCCCTTCAGAGCATGCGCGAACTCTGTGACGAACAAAGGGTATAAGAGTCGGTTTCCGGCATGTATAAAAAGTGTCAGTTCAATGATAAATAAATGTGTAATGTTATCGAAGCTGTTTGATCCTGAAACTCTACAAACGACGAAGTGCTCCCTGCAAGCAGGACAATACCTCGCATTAGAGAATCTCAAAAATCTAATAAGTCCTCCATTACGGTTCATGCATAATGACTACAGACATTCCTTCCCAGCTTCGTGATCCACACCGAGGTGCTTTCGTATTCGCAAAGGAAGAAAATACGCCATCATTACACATTAGCTGGTTTCAGCCTCCACTCACCATGTTTGCACATAGGAATAAGAAGCCGTCCCCATATAGGTCGGGCATGTAAAGACTGGCATTTTATTGTCATGCACCAAGTACCTCAGTACTTTACAAGCGAGTCTCGAATGAGATACCATTTTTGAAAGCCACTTTTACTTTGTTTGGACACTTATTATGTTTGTTTGGACAGGGTAATTTTGTGTGGCGCTCCATTCTCTCCGCCTTGCCCCATAGGCGAGATAATGGACGTATAATGGTCGTATAACGGTCACATAGACCTAGCCAGTCTCTACTCTGTGCGCCCTGTCCCTCGGTGCCGTGCTCACCGATGCCCTCCCTATATACACTGGCAACGCGATATGATCGTCCGCCGTCGGGTCTAATGCCCTCTTCCCATACAAAAGCACTAGTCAAAAGTTAAAGTCCTATGTTTGTTTTCTTTATTGGCTTATATCTGGAGAACTAAACGTGTTAAAACAATACAGTCTTCGACAAAGTTATTCAGTTTGACGAGTTCTTTCCAAAAAAATAATTTATTTTTTTACAATTAAATTTTATTTTTTAAATTTATTATAATTTAAATGTTCTGTAATTTCGATGCTATAACCGATAAATTATTTGTATTTAAACAAATATAAATATATTTACAATTCAACATTGAAATTACATGTTTAACATCTATAAATTGTTACATTTATTGAATCTGGGAAATTAATAGGTAGAAGGCTGACGACACGTTTTGTTTTCATCTCGGACAATCCTTCATCAAGTTATCATCTAAATAATTATAGTTGCTCGCTTGCTTATCGTATGGTTATGGCTCTACTTAGATCTGAATTTTCATTTTAGAGAGAACTTTTGACTAGAAGTTTTTACTTAGAACTATAATACATATTCATTTCAAAGATTTCTAAATTACTTCCTAATAAACCTGCATCCAGTTAACGAAAGTGGCCAACCTATTTGGTCAAGAGTGGTTCAGGCCGCCCGTAGGCCTCTGACATGGCTTAAAGACTGCTGACGAACGACAACAACCGGGACCGACTGCTTAACGTGCTCTCCGAGGCACGGAGGAGCTCAGATGAAATATGCCACTAGCGGTCACCCATCCAGGTACCGACCGCGCCAAAGTCGCTTAACCTGCACGATCACTTCCGGACCGTGCTCGCAACTAGGCTACGAGCTCCTCAATAAGTATTTGTAGTCCTTGGGTGTTTTATCCCCCGACACCTCGTCGTCGTTTAAACTAGAGGAGCCCGCCTCGGAACGAGCCATGCTCCTCTCCTCCTATAA
The DNA here is from genome assembly GCA_947369225.1 of Hofmannophila pseudospretella. Lineage (NCBI taxonomy): Eukaryota > Metazoa > Arthropoda > Insecta > Lepidoptera > Oecophoridae > Hofmannophila > Hofmannophila pseudospretella. The sequence continues at coordinate 8,510,091 of OX376337.1, read as the reverse complement.
TCCTTCTCTTTCCCCTCCCGGGGACTCCCACAACCGACCCCATGACGATCGGTCCGATTGCACCTCGACCATAGTAGAGTCGGTGTTCTACACTCTCCTGCTCTTATCCTGTATTTTTGGTTTCAATCAATCTGATGAATCTGATGGGGCAACCTGTTCGGATGAAAAGCGAACATTTGCTATAGAGCGGAGCCAGCTGGAGCCGGCCGAAAACCTTCCATGGAGTAAGTTAAGGGCGGTGGTGGTAGAGGCCCAGATGCCTGAGGAGCTAGTTGGGGGGGCTGAGAACTCATAGTGGAGACGGCTGCCTCCTACGGGACAGCGAGCGCGCCCGACGCAAGTGTCTTAGCTTTCTTACGGGGGCTGCGCTTTGCCTTACGTTTTTTATCAGGCGCTAGCGATATTCCCCTTTCTGTCGGTGGGTTTGCCTCCGGGATTAGTGAAGAGCCGGGGCAGTTGTAGGGTAAGGAAGCCGTGGGGATCTCCGCCGGTTGTGATGCAACCCTAGGAGCCATCGGTCTAAGCTGAAAGGGTCGAGGCTACGGAATAACCGCAGTCGGGGCTATAATACGTGAGGCGGTAGCGGAGGGCGAAGTTTTAGTTGTTTCTGCAATCTCTTTTAACACTTTACAGCGGCGATCGTTGACCGCGTGCGGGTCGGCGCAGTTCGCACAGGTGGTCAGGAGACCACTGGAGGGAGGACCCTCGGCCTCGTGCAATCGGCCACCAGGTGTGCCTCTCCACAGCGCACGCACCTAGGCGGCCGGAAGCAGTTGGCCGAGGAGTGCTCAAAAGCTTGGCATCTGTGGCACTGCGCCGGGCCCGCCCTGCCCTTCCAGGCCTCGATAGTGATGCCCGGAAGGTAGAGCAGCTCGCTGATTTTGTACAGGCTGCCCAATTCCTCCTGAGACATGTGATCAAGCTCAAGAAAGAATTGACAGTCTGGGCGGCTCTTTTTAGACGGGATACGGACGGGCGTGTGTAACGCGCACGGTAACGCCGTGCTCCGTTAGCGCCCCACGAATAGCCTCAAGAGGGGTGTCGGAGAGGAGGCCCCTAAGGGCGACTTTGATGGGAAAAAATGATAGCTGACATTCTCACTAAGGCTCTGTTTATTTGTAAGCATAGAGACTTTATGTTTGGCTTAAATATAAGAACTCTCGGTAAATAGGAGAGGAATCGTATGTTACTATTATAACTTTTATTCTAGTTTGTAGAGTCTTTGTATGGTCGCCAAGTCTCGCTATGTCTCGCGATGTTACGTTATATGTATTTGCTGTACCGATGGCTATGTAGAGTCATGAAGTATGTGGTATTCTGTTCTATGGTGGCTCTCGTTATATAGTGTATAGATTATGGTCTGGATTTGGTCAGGATTTGTTCTGATTTTGGTATGGATTTGGTCTGGAATTTGTATAGATTAGGTCAGATTTTTGGTCTGATTTTGGTCTGGACATGGTCAGGATTTTGTCTGATTTTGGTCTGGGTTTGGTCTAGATTTGATCTGATTTTGGTCAAGATTAGGTCTCATTTTGGTCAGGATTTGATCCGAGTTTTGTCTGATTTTGGTCTCGATTTGGTCTGATTTTTGTAAGGATTTGGTATAGGTTTAAATCTGATTTTGGTGTTGGATTTGGTCTGGATTTGGTCTCATTTTGGTCAGGATTTGATCTGAGTTTTGTCTGATTTTGGTCTCGATTTGATCTGATTTTGGTCAGGATTTGGTCTCATTGTGGTCTGGATTTGGTCTCATTTTGGTCAGGATCTGATCTGAGTTTTGTTTGATTTTGGTCTCGATTTGGTTTTCATTTGTTCAGGATTTGGTTTGGATTTGGTCTGATTTCGGTCTCGTTTTGGTCTGGATTTGGTCTCATTTTGGTCAGGATTTGTTCCGAGTTTTATCTGATTTTGGTCTCGATTTGGTCTGTTTTGTAAGGATTTGGCCTGGGTTTATCTGATTTTGGTCTGAATTTGCTCTGAATTTGATCTGATTTTGGTCAGGATTTGGTCTAATTGTGGTCCGGATTTGGTCTCATTTTGGTCAGGATTTGATTTGAATTTTGTTTGATTTTGGTCTCGATTTGGTTTTGAATTTGGTCTAATTTCGGTCTCATTTTGCTCTGGATTTGATCTGATTTTGGTCAGGATTTGATCTCATTGTGGTCTGAATTTGGTCTCATTGTGGTCTGGATTTGGTGAGTATTTGATAGGATCTGAGTTTTGTTAGATTTTGGTCTCGATTTGGTCTTGATTTGGTCAGGATTTTGTTTGGATTTTGTTTGGACTTGGTCTGATTATTTTTTCATTATCGAGGCATTTCATTGCCGGGCAGTATGACGGATAGTTTTACCGACACCTACTTGCCCTCATTTCCATCACCCTTTCTCCGTATCCTACCTTGAATTGGGAGTAAGCCAACTACATGTCAAACGGCCACTTCTACGCCGCCAGTTGAGTCGAGCACCACGAAGCTCCTCATCCTGTCGCGACCCACGCAACCTATTGGCGCATCAGCTCCTCAACTGTGGAAGACGGACGGAGGCAGAAAATACCGGCGTCCATACCGGCGTCCATCTAGGACGCGGGGAGACGTGGACCCCCAAATTCTGACCTTCACTGATCGTCAGATTTGGGTCTCGGGAGGATATAACAAACAGTGTAGTTCTAGATGAGGTTTATCCAATACACTATGGCTGGTTGAAGTAAACTTGTTAAGAACATTATATTTGAAGTCAGTTTTTGGTTTCTATAAACCAAAAACTGACTTCAAATTAAATTGACAATTAAATTAATTAATTTAAAAAAAAAATTAATTAATTTTAATAATTTTTTTTTTTAAATTTACAATATAATTGACTCGGAACGTGTGGAACGGGAGATAGCTCCCGTTCCACACGTTCCGAGTCATGTTTTGCATTTAGTTTCGTACCAGCCCAGGACTGAGAACCGAGAACGGGCTCCGGCCGGCCCCCGCCCCCTTCACGTCACGTCACGCCTGTAATATTAATATGTCTGTAATCTGTTTGTAATTACCGTCCGGTATCGCTAATATAATCGTAATCAATGTGCAGTGAGGGGCTGATAGCGCCGGTCCGCGACCACCCTCTTTGTATAGGGGAGGGGGGAGTCAGGTGGGAGGACGCGGGCGGCCCTTATAACGGCGGGCGAGTGCGACGAGCGATCACTGCACGAGACTCGGCGACTCGCGCCAGCACCTCCGCGGCACACTACGTCAAGTGCAGTTCAGGCCGCCCGCTACAGGTAAGTGGTACAGTGGGAGACACATCAAACTATACTCCGTGGCGCAATAAGTTTTTGATATTATTCCTTCGTATGAATGTGTCAAATAAATTAAGGCGTCTTTTTCACACAGGAAGGTTCGTCCAACTTTTATAAAAACATAAATAAAATAAGGATTCTCTCGGACGACAGTCTGAACTAATCGGAATACTTCCAACTTTCATCAGTGAGAATCCGTATTTCATTGAGGTTTTTATAAAAGTTGGACGTGCCTTCCTGTGTGGAGGATGCAGTCTGACGCGGCTCACTCCTCACTCCTCACCGGCACGGCGACAGGGATCCCTCACAGTGCTCACAGTACGTCATCAATCGACAGAGTTAACACTCAGATCGACAAAATTTACCATAAAAATGTATTCCACGATACTTAAATTACTAAACGATTAAGTTAATTATATTCATGCAATTACACATCGAATTATTGTATTACATATTTTTATTGCAAACTTAATAAAACATAACTTGTAACTGTAATGTAAGAATGTGTAATTCTGTAAGCACGTGCCCGGTGCAGGGGACATCGTGAGACCAGTACTCGTGGCCTTCTTCTTGCGCCGTGGTGGTGACCGTCGCATGTGTGCCGCTTCTTTGACGTCAGCAGTGGCATCGTTTTTTCATCTATTTCCTTTTTAAGGCTAAGACCATGCCAGCCTCCCACTCGTGGGGTGACTGCAGCCCTGAGCGGCGCCCGGTGAAGCTCAAATGTTCGATGTTTCGGAGAGGGGCTGTCTTAAAACTGTAATTATCTGCTCGTTACGAGTACGAAGCATTTTACTTAGCAGCAGTGGTAGTAAAAGAAATGATTTTGTAAGAGGTGCTTACAATTAAAATGTTGAAGTTTGAAGTATCTATGTTGGAGAAACGACTCCGTGCTCGGCGGCCTGTGACTTCCTTCCTTCAATGAATGTAATGATATCCATGTACCCTGGGTACACGACATCAGTCGTTTGCAACTTTTGTACTACTTACAGCTTTTTATTCTCAAAAAAACTGTCCGAAAACTCAAATTTCCCGTTCAATTTGTGTGGGGTGAGGAACAGTTTTTTTTTTCGAAATATAACTTGTTATAACTAGGACAAGGCTTGTTCAACTTGCACGAACAGTGTTTAATCTCAACAATAAACCATCGCATCGCATTATGAGGGAGCGCGGCGCGTTGATGTCTTTTATATGGGTCACGCGGCGACCGATACCCGTGTTCATTACCAGACGTGTTACGTCTCGATTCCTCCCCGAGCCGTGGTCATCCCACTGCTGGGCGACGGGCTCCTCGAGGCTTAAACATCCCAGCCACCTCGGTACAGGATTCTGATCCAAAGCTCGACAACTATAATTTTTTATTTTTATAATAAGTTTGTAACAGATAAACAGCAGACAAATATAACAGGAATACTCTTGTCTTAATATAAGTTTGTCTATTTGTATCCAAAGTATACTAGTATTTATGTACTAGTTTTTTTCCACAACATTCGCCGCGGACGTCTCTAGTAGTGTGTGTGCGGAGCGCACAGAGCGGCGCCGCCCTCGACCCGCTGTAGGGTATACCATCCTCAGAGGAACATCGCTACACGCTGTCCCGAGACAGTAAATAGTCTATTACTGTAGAGGACAATTAGACATTTTTTTAATATTATTGTTATTGTAACAGTAATCTGTTAAAACATTGTTGGAAAGTTTATTTTTGAGAGGGCGAGCCGAAGGAAGCTTTTTAAAGATCCGAGGTAAATTTAATGGCTATTTAGCGGCTTTTTTACCTATGTAGTGCGAGGAAATAAAAAAAATACTTAGGTTAGGACTTCACGGGTCCATTTTAATTCCGGTTTAAAATGTAAAAAGATAAGACGAGACGATTCCGGGGTCTAGGACTGTAATTTTCATTAAAAAATCTATTACTGTCGTGCTTATTAACTTCGAGCTATCGTGACTAACTCACCCTATGGACTTTATCTATGGATAGTGTATACGGACCACGTTTCTGAAGCTATGTAGGATGGGTACAACACACTGATCGTATATTAGTCTTCAGGATACCGATGGCATCGATTCCGCGGTCACTGACAAATTAAGCGAAGATGAAAGAAGCGTTCCGCTCACTCGTACGCAATCCAGTACCTACTCGTATACGAATTAACGAAAGTCGAATAACAACCTTGTTCTATCGATACGTTTATTGCATTGAACATATTATAACAACGCTTGTGCGCGCGCGCCGGCGCCGCGCCGCCCGCTTCGCGCGGCTGCGGGCGCTCCGGAGACGATGCGGCTTCATCCTAAAGTCTTCGGCAAGAGTCCAAAGCCGTAAACTTGGTCAAGCCCTCAAGCCTTAAATTAAAACTATAACTGTGTACGGGTCTGCCCGTACAAAGGAAAATCGTGATCGTCAAAGTCAATTCTGTTCAAACAAACAAATAAGTCGCGAGCCCCGGAGACCTTGTTTATTTCTGTTCAGATAACAAGGTACTCAACTATTCATTGCATCCCACAACACGGGTGTACAGTAATCTGGGTAAGACACTCGTAATATTATATTACACCGTAAGCTGAATATACACAGCATTCAATTAATTAATATTAATACCCCATTCTATATTAGTGGTGACGATACAACCCGCTATCGGGTATCAGTGGTTGTCACACGTCTAAGTATCCCATCTATCTACCCCCCCCCCCCCCCCTTCTTAGGAAATAGTCAAAAAATATAGATATCCGCTCTTCACAAAGAAATACCATTATACCTACATATTATGTCTCACCTCTCCGTCTCCTAGAGGAGCTCGCAGCCTGGTCGCGAGCACGGCCAGCAAGTGATCTACGGGTGACCGCTAGTGGCATATTTCAACTGGGCTCCTCCTCCTCAGCACTTGGAAAGTTTTAAGAATCTTGAACTCTTCTCTTCTCTTAAATTACTCTTTTGTGTAAAGAAAACTCCCCTAATTATGGATTTAGTTTTAACAAAGCAATAATTTTTATATTATATATACATTTATGTTTTGGTGGGATACAACCCCCAGCCCTTCACTGAGAGGTAGGACATTGCGAACTGGGTCGGAGGAGGTCGGCCGCGCCCGCCGGAGGGAAAACAACCGACGTCCGGAGAAAAACAACAACTCGCCCGCATATTGCGGCTTCCTTCCGGCGAGGAGGCTCGGAGCCTCCTACCCGCGACGTGCAACGCGGCGCAGTCACTCCGAGCTTCATTCCGTGTCTAATTTTAAACGTAACATCTCGACCATGGCTTGTGATTTCACAGCCATGATCGACCATTTGCTTGTGAAAGAAAAATCCAGTCAACGTGAGGAAATATTCTCTCGAACTACTGAGACTAGAGATAAAGATTTTTCTTATCTTATGATAGGGGGAATAACCCAGCGGCACTTCGAGCCTTAAGAATCTTTTGTGTCTACCCCAATATTTACACACTGGTCATCACAGTGTGCAGGTTTCCTCACGATGTTTTCCTTCACCGTTAGAGCAGTCGGTAAATGTACGTAAGTCTTCGAAAAATACGAAAAACACATTGGTACATGGCAGTGCGTGGTTTCGAACCCGGACCCGCACGTGAGTCCGGCGTCCTAGCCACCGTGCCAACGACGCTTGTACTCTTATTTTGGCAGTTTATTATAAGAAATAATATTTATACAATTTGGATTGTTTTTAACAAGTTTGTTTATAACTTTTGTGAATATAAACTAGATATAATACTGGTAACATTTATCGTCCGTATTCCATACCGGGCGCCCGCCCCGAGCTGAACAAACAGTGCGGAGAACAACTTTTTTAGAACAACACGCGCCGCCGCTTCATCTCGACTCCAGTGAAGTACTCACGACCACAACGGGTTGAAGGATGTACTTAAATTAACAACAAAACAACTGACGCTACTCTGATTAAAAGAACTGATTTTTCAATACTATAGTTGAGTATAGCTTTATTGTTTGTCGTTGTCTAGACGGGAACAAGTGGCCACTTTATGTCGTACTGAAAACTCTATACGGGAACGACTTGCATCCATTACGGTTGACAACTCAATGGATCATAAATCCGGAGGGTGAAATAAAAAAAACTAGCCAAGTGCGAGTCCGCTTCGCTTCGCGCACCGTGGGTTCCGTTCTCAAAAGAATTTTTTTAAATTCTATTTGTTTTTTGAGGCCTCTGCCCGTTAAAGGACCATGCCAGCCTCGTGGAATAACACAAATTCCTTTGTTTTGAAAAAATATTAAATTTTTTGTCCTAAAAAATCATACGTTTCTAGACTACACTTACTATCAGTAGGTACTCATTATTTAAGTGCCATGTACCAATGAGTTTTTCGTATTTTTCGAAGACTTACGTACATTTACCGACTGCTCAAACGGTGAAGGAAAACATCGTGAGGAAACCTGCACACTGAGTAGACCAGTGTGTAAATGGGGTAGGCACAAAATATCCTCAAGGGTCGAAGTGCCGGCCGCTGGGTTATTCCCGGCCCTCATCATAAGATTAGATAAAGTTATATAAAAAAATTAAATCTTAAAATTGTAATTTCTCGGAACACGTCCCCCGCGCGGTCGGGACCTCCTTATCGGTCCAGTCCACGCGATCACACATCTCCCTTATTTTCTGTTACTTCTCTACTGTGTGCGAGAGCAACCCCGTCGCCCAGGTAAGGCGGCACACGCACGTGCGTGCACTCCATTATAAACAGATCCTCGTAACGCGTGCGGCCCACAGACGGCCCGCCCGAGTCGCGCGAGTAACGCGATCCTAATTGTGTCGGGTCGGGTTGTGTAACGAACACTCGCTAATTGATTAACTGATACGTGTTATTGTTACACAATTAAATCCTGACATACAAGATTCGGTGGCCTAGTGGGGCTAGGACGACGGTCTCCCGTGCGGGAGGTCCGGGTTCGAAACCATGCAATGCCATGTAACAATGAGTTTTTCGAAGAGTTACGTATCGTAGGTTCTGCGAGCGAGAGGTATGAATGTTCTAGATATTTTTATAACTTCATACATAATGTTAATTTTTGATTAATTATTTTAATAGGTATTTGCCGTTGTAATTAATAATAATAAATAAATAATAATAATAAATCTATGCTCCAACGGTGAAGGAAAACGGTTTACGGTTTAAGACATTTATTTCACTAAAAAAGAATACAATCCACTTTGCTTAGGTAAATACAGGATACACTTATTGTAATTAACAGTGTGTACGGTACACATAAGGCTTATAAATTAAATTACTAGTGTATAATATGATCTAATTGAAGAGCTGTAATTTTTCTTTGCCTATTTTGTGTGTTATTCGTCTTCTGGTTACCCAACCAGAAGACGAATAACACACAAAATAGGTATAATTAGGATTCAATTAAGTATCGACTTGCAGATGCCATTCGGTTTGGTGATAGACATTGCAATTACTATCAATTATTTAAACTCTGTAAGTTAGCTCAAAAGGTGGTGCTTTAATTTAGTTTTGAATGAAAGGAAGGACTTTGCTTCTTTGATACAATTTGTCAATTTGTTACACAGCGGAGCACCCTCGTACATTATATTTTTCTTTCCATAATTTGTCCGTGGTGTTTGTAAATGAATATCGCTACCTCGCCCCAATGCACTCAAACATCGTGAGGAAACCTGCTTGTCTGAGGAAATGAAAAGTTTCCGAAGGCGTGTGAAATCCACCGCACAGCACTGGGCCGCTCGGTGTATCGTGACCCGTACCCCGTCGGTCAAGGGGATGCCTGTGCCCCAATAGTGGGGACATTAATAGGCCGTTGATGATGATGTTGATGTTACTAGTAGGAGAGCGTAGCGGCTGTGTTTTGAGCATGAGGTCCGGGTTCGATTTATATGCACCATACCAGTAACTATTTCTAATCTTGAATCTACCTTCTACCAGACAAGGCGTGGTGCTGGAGAACAGAAGTCCAGTCCCACACTCGATGATTGGATACTAAAGTGACATTGCAAATAACCTTACAACAACCATACTAAGTCACATTGAAAATAATCATACAACAACCATACTAAGTCACATTGAAAATAATCATACGACAACCATACTAAGTCACATTGAAAATAATCATACAACAACCATACTAAGTCACATTGAAAATAATCATACAACAACCATACTAAGTCACATTGAAAATAATCATACAACAACCATACTAAGTCACATTGAAAATAATCATACAACAACCATACTAAGTCACATTGAAAATAATCATACAACAACCATACTAAGTCACATTGAAAATAACTATACAATAAAAGTTTTTTTAAAATAATCGAATAGTGTACGAGTACTAACAATAAGTTGCACAGTACTTACCGAGTACTTTCGACCTGCATAGGTGAATTCATAGGGCTTAGCGTGTATATCCTAGTGAACTTATTTGTTTCAAATTAGCGACCCGCCTTGACTTCGGTCTGGTAAAAAAGACCATCCTGGTGAATCAATCTTTAAGCATACAACAGTAAAAACCAGAACGAAATCTGTTCAGCCCTTTCCGTGACTAGTATTTAAAGGCAAAGGCCGGAGGACTTTTATATAAACGGTATTCCAGGTCCTACGTTGGGCGCCAATTGTAATACGGAGAGAAAATAAATACTTTATAGACTTATTAGATTCTTCGTCGTCAGTTGTCTGTTCCGTTTTCGCTTTTTATCTCTACACACTGTTATTCTACAGACTCGGCCGCGGAGTGCGGACACTTTGTATTGTAAATAGTTTAGCTGATGGTACATGCACGGTATACATCGTTCGAACATCTGGAATTACGAGTAGACATCGGTAACAAAATAAATAGTAGTCAGTAACGCTGAGAGTCCCGTCTGCCGAAGGTTACTTCGTGTCAACATACAGAATCCGAGGGTAAAACGTCGGTTTTTCTTCCCCCAAAATTCTATCTGAACAAATTAAGAAGAACTCCGCTGATCCGTATGATAGAGTCCTCTTCTTTGCCGGCAGCTCCTCCGTGCGCCTGCGCGTGACGTACATACGCCCCCCTAGCAGCCCCCCTCCCCCGCCATGTACCGGTGCGCGCTCCGGGCGCAGGCGGCGCGGCGCGGCGCGTGCGCGCTGGCCGTGCTGTGCGCGTGCGCCGCGCTGGCCGCCAACGCCGACGGGGACAAGCGCGCCGAGAGTGAGTACACATCTTTACTAGCTTTCTATAATGAAACGTGTATACGTGTAGTGTTAAGGTGATTTAACCTCGATTAGAGAACGACTTCTGGCGAGCAGCTCGTGGAAATGTGGAAAAGAGAGATGATGATGACTCTCTACGCAGATGAGGTTAAAAAATAATAAAACTAGCCAAACTTCTTTTAGAATATCAAGAAGTTCTTTAGTTTGTGATACCGAGGTCATTCCGTGTGAGGTCCTTACAGCTAACATTTAGCTGTAGCCCAGTATGGCTGTTTCGTTAGTACGTGTGTTCGCAGTGTCGCCGGTGCCGTTCGTGCTGGGCTCGCGCTACGGCCGCTCGCCGCCGCGCCTGCTCGCGCCGCGCAACGACAGGTCCGTCTCACACTCGACACATACATCGACACCTCATTCGCACATTAACTTAAGAATAACACTATTCTATCTATTCATCTATTACTCCGTACAACCTTTCATGTCTCACGTTTTTCTCCAATTGTATAATTTTTAAAATCATCTAACTCATATGCAGATCCATACTCGTACACAAAGAGGAATCATTTTAGACTTTTTTTTTCATTGTAAGTAGCAATTTAACATCTAACCATCTTAGGTCCCATGTTGGGCGCCAATTTTATTGTAATATTACAATAAATGGCTATGTATGGCTCATTGCATATTGAATATTAATGCATGATTCTGTGTTGGGGTGGAATTAAATGAAGACAGGCCATTAAACGATTCTGAATATGGCCATTATACATAAGGATCAGTGGTACCATAGTTTAAGCAATAAATAAATAAAGTACTGTACACTTACTTATCATTACCTATGTTCACGAATAAATGATTGATTGAAAGTAAAGTAAATGTAAATACACTTTATTGCACAAATAGAAAACAACAAACAAGAGATCGAAAAGGAAATAGTGATGAGACTACGACCTCAGAAGACACACGCCATACATGTGAATGGCACCGATATAGAGCCACGTGTCGGTGGTCATCCTCTCCATATTATGTGCAGGTTCTTCATGGGCAGCCGCTACGGCAAGCGCTCTCAGCCCGAGTCAATGCCGCCCCCCGCCCCGCCGCAACTGGCGACCCTCATGGGCTCCGGCGAGGGGCCCCGCGGCCTGGCGCCCCCCGGCCTGACGCCCCTCGTGTGCGACTACACGGGCCTGCTCGCGCTCTACCACTGCCGCCCCGCTCGACTGCCGCTCCTGGATAACAGGTGATAACGACCAGCATCCAGATCTTGGGTGTCCTTGTCTGCAGGTGACAGTTACTCATGCATGTAGTAACCTTTCGCCACCTAGCAGTGTCGGTACTACTGTACTGTACTATACGGGCTGGAAACGTTAAGTGTGTCCAGTCCATAATTTTGTTAATTTAAAAGATATTACAAAACTTCAAACTAATATAGAATCTGCGTCATTTAATGCAGGAAATTTCCAAAAAAATAATTTAAAAATTAACGCAATGTGTTCAGAATTAGTACTTTTGCGGCTCCCATACATTTACTATAGCACTATTTATCGACTACTTAGAACTCTTAGATGTAAAGATAGTATAATAAAAAGAAACTAAAAAACCATATAGACTACTGGTAGTTTTATAATAAGCGCCGCTGGTAGTTTTATAATCTGTGTTAAGGAGTTCGTTATGAAAAAAATAGTACCATTTAATTCCACAAGGTAAAACGTAGTCAATTTAAAATTCAGATTTAACACAGGGACCTGAACAAAATCAGTTTTTTAATTCATAACCATAACAGTGCACTATTTTACAATCCGTATAGTTTCATAGGATACATGACCGAGTTATTTTAGTGAAAATGAAAAATCTCAATCCTGGTCACGGCACCATTTGTAACCAACTTTTTGTATTTTGTAGCAGAAGTTATCTTCTGTGTCGTATTCTGTTCACAGAAGAAACGACCTAGACCCGAACATATCGGACGAAGACTAACTCCCCCTCGCCCCACCGCCTCGCCGCCCCTCCCGCCGACCACCGAGGACCGCCACCACTCGTCACGCCACGACCCGCTGTCCCTCTCGCGCTGTCGCTCGAGACGTGTCGCCGTCTCTCTCGCTCGCCGCCCCGGTGACGGCCGGACTAGACAGGAATAGTATAGTGTAGATATTAGACCCTCAGTGTCGCTCGCGCCGCGACCTCTCTCGAATGCTGCTATAGGACTAAGTGAGACAGGCTTACAATTTCTCTTTCTTCTGTAATGCTATCTCTCTCAAATCGGCCTTACGATGGGAATATATTTTTTCGGTGACTGTTTCAAGAGGTTATGTCCGAGAGTGTCCGCACGCGGCGCGCGCGCCGCCCCGCGACGCGCTGAGGCTGGGAGCTCGGCGCGGGGCGGACTCACTGCTCGCGGGCTGTGCGCTCCAGTCGACACAGTTTTTTTAAAGAGGAAGTTTGCTAAGATTAAATTCAATTTTGTATTATTGAAAAAGTATTTCCAGTTTCATAACGTAGCTTTTGTATGTTCTTATTGTACTCGTAAAGACTTACAGCGTATTATTCAGCAGTATTCTATAAATTGTTCCATAATGTTCATTATTTTGTCAAAAATGTGACGCGGAGCACAGTCCTCGCGAGCGGCCGCCGGTGTACGGTAGTGTAAGGTAAATTAATATAATATAGAGTAATTATAAAGTGTTAAATATGACTGTTGACTGTATACGATGATTGTGCCAATCGGTTTCAAAATAAAAGAATATCTCTGATTTCTTTGCTTTTATTTATTACCATCATCGGTCCAACCAGACGAACCACGTACCATAGTTGGAGAATGATGACGAGGGGATCCTCGGGCGGGAGCGCGCCCTCGCCACCGCGCCGCTATATGAACAGCCCAGCACGGTGCCGCCTTGCACTTTTGTTCGAGACACGGTCGGCGACGGTTGCGTTCCAGTTCACGTATTGTTATTTTGCTAACTTTGTAATTTGTAAATTTATTTGTTTAGCTAGGCGCGTGGTTTTTTTTAAGGAATTTCGGTCTAGATTCCTTATAATAATCCTTTTCTAAACTAAAATCTTTATATAATATCAGACAATATATAACTGAAGACTTGCGCATACAACTGACAGATCTGCTCGTACTATCTCCATTTAATTACTGCAGTACTGTTTAGGCCCTAGGCTGCATGCAAAGACTGAGCAAGCTATTCAGCGAGTTCAGAATGCATGCGCCCGTTTTTGTTTTAAGATTCCGAAAAGGTAATATATTACTCCTTACCTGAATCGGAAAGGCATACTTAACATGAAAGCGAGACGCGAACTGCACCTAGCGTGAACGACTCAGGACGTTTCCAATCCTGCCTATCTATTTGAGAAGCTCACCTGGTGCAGAGACGCGCACGAACAGAGTACTCGATCTTCCCCTCAGAATTTACTAGTCGTGCCGTACCACCGAACTAAACGATACAAAGGATGCTTCAAATACAACGCGTCCAAAATATGGAACGACTTACCGCCTCCTTTACGCAAAAAAATGAGCATACCGTGCTTTAAATTAAAATATAGAGCGAGGTTAATGGAGAGACAAAGACAGACAGAAAATTTGAGGCATCCTTATAGAAATACCGTGCGGCTGGCTTCTATGCTGAAAGACCCCAAGAATTAGTTATTTTATTCGTTACAATTACACTTTCTCACGCACACAAACTGACACACCCTCCCTGACATCCACAACACATAAACACACACACGAACAAACACACACACACACACACACAATATGTATCACAGGTCAAAACATTTTACACACACTTTACACACATTAGTGAAATTTATTTATTTCTTTTTGGCAAATTCTTACCTAAATTCTTTCACATAAATATTTAATCAATTTGATGTATAGTTTTTAATTTTTATTATTATTATTATTTACCCACTATCACTATCGCTCCCACTAACATCTTGGGATAAGGAGGGAAATTGTATAGTGTAATCGATTAGTAGTAGTTTCCACCACACGCAAAATAGGCGCTTAAGACGTCAAGTTGCGGAAAACAGCCCGTTATTACATTACATTACATTACCAGGGGGGAAAAGAAAAACAGCGCTGCATAAGTATGCAGCGCTGACATACTCGGGTACCAAGTGTTACCCGAGTATGTCAGCAGTTGCTGACTTTCCCCCCTTTTGCCAAATATACATTACATATAATGCTTTGTACCATAATTTTAATTTTTTTAATTTATATGATTTGGCAACAAATATATTTCTATTCTATTCTATTCTATAAACCATTATATAATACGATAACAATTATCTCTTAAACTGTCTTAGGGAGGAATCACTTCAATTGTAGACATAATACATATAAATACACAAACTCCCACGTCCATAATCCCCGAGGGGGTAGACAGAGGAACCACTTTCAGCACAGGTAGTCCCCACTTTTCGTCGTAACATTTGGTGGACAAACGTGACAGGTGGCGACCGCCTACCGCCGCCGTCCACTAGGTGTAGAGTAGTATCCACTGAGACCCTCGGTAGCCTCGTACGATACACACGGAATTATAAATTATAGACGATTATACTATTTTTGGTTGACATACAAAATTATTATCAAAAGAGAAAATTCCAAAAATAATTCCAGGAAATTTTAAACTCCCCATACCTATACAAAAGGTCACTATTTCAATACAGGGCGTCGTGTTATTGTAGAAAGTTATTTTACCTAAAATTATCAAATGTTTTAGTTCACTACACATTTGAAATGAGTCAGTCAATAACATCTGTAATATTTAATGGGGTATCGATTGAGCACACAAAGAGTTTTAGACAAACCTCGGCCTGTTTGTACTCGTACCTCGTGAGTGTCCCCGCAAGCGATCAGTTCACACGCTGGTGTTCGTGAGTACGACGAGTCGAGTTCCTCTCATAGTGTGTACTCGGTACATCTCAGGGCTATTCAGGATCAGGGGATAAAGGAAAACAATTCAGGAGGTCACATTAATCTATTTGATCATCATAACTCAAAATCTATCTGTACCCCTTTAGTATAATTATATTTATATATATGTGTGTTATATATATTGTGAGTAGGTATATATATTTATTTATTTACGATATTTATATATCTTTTATCATTTATGTGTCATGGTAAATGTAGGTATATATATTTTTAACTTATCAATACTACCTATCTTCAATTAAATTTATTTGTGTCGTATCTTTGTCCTCTTGGACAGGTTTTGGCCAGCCATCGGTCACGGTCCAACAGAATACCAGCGCTGGAGGCATTCTTGTCTGCAGCAATAAGCTGAGTTGAGGCCCTTTTCACAACAACAGCAGACCATCATACATGATTTAGATATGTTTACCTTTGACTACATAATTATTTTATCATAATTATAACTGTTTCGGTCATTGCTGTGTGTGAAATAAACGTATTACTTACTTACTTACTTACTTACTTACTTACTTACCTACATATCTGAAATTTTGTATGTGTATTAAGACCCACCCAATTACTCAGATTCCCAAATTTCATAAACCTCTGAAATTGGCAATTTTTAACACTGACTCATCAAAAACATATACCACTTCCAGTTGACTTAGTCACTTGAAATTTGGCATGGAGTTAGATAATTAGGTATACATAAAGGAAAAAATCGGAAAACAGTCAAGTGTGAGTCGAAATTTCTTTTCAAAGAAGAGTTATGACAAAAATTACAAGTACGTACGTGCTAAATGACAAGTGATATGTGACAAGTGATAAGTGACAAGTGATAAGTGACAAGTGGCATCTGGCAAGGAATAAGTGACTAATGTCTAGTGATAGGTGAATGGTGACATTGTGAGAAGTAAATGGTGACATGTGATAGTTGAAGAGATATAAAGTCAATTGGTTTCATGACCACTTTCCCAATACAAAACAATGCTCTTGCTAGACTTCGGCCGATGAATACCGGGCGGCACTGAATAGGTTGGCCACTGATACTCAAGAAGAAGAATACCTGATGATGAGAGCTGATGATGATACAAATACAAAATACAAGACAATTTATTTAAGTTTCCTGTTGGATCCCGCACTAGGGCGGCCCTGTGTCGCGGCGATCCTTAAATACATTACCAATAAGTATTAATTAACTAATTAGGACTCAGTTGTAGTTTACAGTTTACCTGTATACCTACTTCAGACAACAATAAGAATCGGTATAGTTGAGATTGAGTGTGTAATATAATATATATATTACATAATGTGTATAGTATACGGCATATCGGTTCCTTGCACCGAACTTGGCACCTTTTTTCACATTTATGTTTTTGGTATATTCTTCTCAGCCTTTAACTGATATATTTCAATCTCCACAATGTTCAAACTGCGACCGCGCGCCTCCAAGTCCCCCCGACGTCAGACTGAGCCGCGAGGCCCACGCGCTCCGTACCATCATGATAATTAAATCAAAAACTTTTAAATTAACATAGTAATGTATTTGTTTCATAAATTCCTAATTAGTCCCTCGCATCACATTAATAAGTTCCCCTCCGTCCCCCCGGCGACCCTCCACCTGAACAAACAGCGAGCACGCTTGACCAAATTATGATAATCCGCGAGTTTCCGGTCTGGCGCACCCGGAGTACCGGCGGAGTACCGGTATACCGGCGTACGTAGGGGCCGGGAGACAACACGTTATAGAAACTTTGTTGAAATCTACTTAAAACAGAATAAAAATCAAATCAAAATGTTTTTTGTTGTAAGTACCTTAAAGTACATTTTTCCAACGTCATGTTTCACTCTACCACCTCTTCGTAAGGTGCTGGAGCTGAAAGTAAAGAAGCGGCGCAAGAAACTTTCAGCAGCACGTCTTTTGAAATAAATATATCTTACAATAATTATGAATACAATCATATACACAATGTGCAGAGCTGGAGCTGGATTTAGGACCAAGCCTCTTTATCATTTAAGTGGTCATTTATTTTATAATAACCCTTCTTACACGAGGTCCGTCTTATGTGGGTCTTAAATATTTTCTCTATCATATTACAGACTAATACTACTTATGACTGTAGGTGGTTCCTTCTACCCCTAATGTATTATGGACGTGAGAAATATGTATATATGTATGTAAAAATAAACTAACATTTGTTCGCTGTGTAGAAATAGAAAGACAAAGACATCCTCTTCATGTTAAAATCACTGATCTAACGCTCTTCCTATAAATCTGTGCGGAGATAATGGAGCGCTACGAATCTCTATCTTGGCCCGCCTCTTACATCCTGTACAGTAATCCCAGTTGGTTATGGTCGTGTGCTCCGTATTATGTTACATTTATAAGCACTCCGTGATACTGACCATTAAATAACATCAACACATTGGCGTCGATTCTGTGTGCCCGCCAAACCTAAAGCTGTCACGTTCACTCAAATAATATATTGTGTAGGAGTGAGCAACGTTTCCTTTGGTTTTTTATTTTAATTTATCAAGAGACACCGGAATCGGTGCCACAATCAGTATGGAAACTTGACAAATCTGTGTGAGGTTAACCAAACTTTCCGTAGACCCGTAGCAGGTACCTCGTAGGCCCGTAGCCCGTAGCATTAGCTTATTGTATTATTTGCTACACGACTGTACTAGAATATTAAATACTTATCTAATTGATAACGAGCCCCTGCCCCCCCCTTATCCCCCCCAACACTTACACTACAAGTTGTTAATGAAATTATTCCACTTTGTTCAGGAGTTCCATATTTTGTTAAGGTATCGTTCGTTACTAAAATAATACCTATTGGAGTTTGCGTGGCGGTGTGGCGGAGCTAGTACGCGGCCCGCGGGTCCGGGGTCGAACCCATGGAATAGAATAGAACTGTACTAAGAAGTACTAAACTGATATTTAAAGATGTGTATTTGCTTTGAACGCGCCGTGGCTCTGTTCTGTATCTTGTCACTAGTGATAACAAGGTTCTACCGCTCCCTATGTTTATACGTTCATTCTATAAATTACAAATTGAAACTGAAAGTTTCAATTGTTATTTATTTGTATATCTATCACTGATCACAAGATGTGGATTGGGGCCTCGGGTACACAAATATAAAAATACCGCATAATGGCGTTGAATGAAGGTAACTGGGTATTTTCCTGTGAGTACATACGAGTACGTATCTCTCCGTGGGGCGGGGCGCCGTCGCCGGAGGAAGCCCGACGTCGTCAGAGACGGCCGCCGCATTGAGAGGGACTTACCGCCGATTGCGGCAGCTTCCAGGGACGGCAGGCATCACTCAACTTATTACAAGTTAATGAATACCTACAACATCAATGCGAGCATCAATATGGAAATGAAATACTCTTTGACTATTTAATTGAATAATTCAGTAAGTCACCATTTTTTCTTTTTGTGGTGTTTTTTGCGTTATTTATGGCCGCCCTGTGTTGTCAGAGTTGTTTCAACACGGCGTAAAGTTGTCGAATGAATGTAGACGGAACGTGCTCCCCGAGGCATGGAGACTCAGATAAAATAATTTAATAGAATAATTCTTTGTACTATAATTTTAAATTGTGTTGTAATTTGGCAATAAATATATTTCTATTTCTAAAATTTATCTGGCGGTGGGGTAGTTTCTGATCATGTTCGTACTCCGGCTACTATAAATCCTTTGTAGACCCAAACTGAGGTGGTCGTATCACTATAACTACCTAGATATATATAAACTTTTGTTCTACGAATTACTGAATTGGTCGAGTCTCATCACATTCTGTTTTTCCATTTCGCGATTCTGCACAATTCAAATTTTTCACAATCGCTCTGTGGTAGGAAATGTACGATATTTTCTTCGATTGAGATGAACGGTGAGGGACCGACTGACGAAATGTAGTTAACACAATTTGAAAATCACGATTATGGACCCCCCCATGATACAATGTCACGAGGAAAGTACCACTTACCGATAGGTCAATGACCGCTCACTCCTCACCCGGGCCGGGTTTCTTCTGATTAGCAGTTTATACACATATGTAACAGTTTCTAGGTATTTATACCAGTGTCCACGGGCACACACACAGTTGAGCACTAGATTTGAGTCTTTCTAGATAAGAATTATAGTGTTTTGATATTTTGCACTCGATGCACGCGTATATGGGTGCAGGTCGCGGCGAAAGTGAGGTTAGAACTGGTCGTGAACAATGAGGTTTTATCAAATGCAATGAGATGCATTTGAGGACGGGTGGCGCCATCTAGCAGCGGCTCGCAGTACAACCACACGCATTATATTAAAAAAGAGACCATGATCTATGTGTCAAATACGAACGAAGTTTGTACGATTTGCTTCTTCGTTCATTATGCGAACGGCTAAGGAATGGAACTGCCTGCCGGCGTCTGTATTTCCCGAAACCTACAACCTTGGGATCTTCAAGGCCAGAGTGAATAGGCATTTACTGGACCCGCATGCTCCATCGTCGACCTCATCGTCGCTTACCATCAGGCGAGATCGAGGTCAAATGCGGGTTTAGTAGTCAACAATTCTAAACGAATTTAGAATTCTAAACATATGGGAAAAAAACGGCTCTTCTGGAGCCACGGTTTCACCACCAGACGTAGTGCAGATGCACTACAAGGGGAGCTCTATCAATCCCCTAGTAAGTACTGAATTTATTACTCATAGAAGAAACATTCAAAACCGTATTAGACAAAAAATTGTAAAATTAAAGCACCGGTGCAATGGGGTAGGTACGTGTAGTGTATTGACTGCGAATAGAATAGAATATAATAGTATTGTAAAAAAATAAAATTATAAACTAAAAATTTAAAAGTTTAAATATTTTAAGAATTCGCTGGCCCTGTGCTGTGCGGTGGTGGTGCACACGCTTTCGGAAAAGTAATTTCCTCAGACATGCAGATATCCTCACGATGTTTCCTTCACCGTTAGAGCGGTCGGTAAATGTACGTAAGTTTGCGAATAAATCGGAAAAACTCATTGGTACATGGCACTGCACGGTTTCGAACCCGGACCTCCCGCACGGAAGTCCGACGTCCTAGCCACTAGACCACCGACACCGGCTTTGTACATATCGTGCTACTATTCCTGTAGTTTTAACTTTTCCTCTATTTGCGTACTATAAAGTGTTTCTATCTATCTATCTAAATGAAAAGAATTCATTTTGGTGCATGGCTTGAGATGATGACATCTTCTTCGTGGTCATCTCTCTGTGACGACGAAAAACCACCCCTCCAGGCCAGGAGTCCGCACTGAGGAATATTTGTTGGTACGCGGTGGGAACGCGGATTTTGTACGAGTCGAAACCAGTTGAAATTCGTTGAAAAATAAAATAGCTACAGGCAAACAAAAATCAGACGGAAAAAAGAGATGACGCTACTATGTAGTGACGTCACCTCGGCCTCAAGCAGGACCTTGGCTACATAATTGAGCGTGTTTTGCTAGAAAGGGACGGAGCACCCACCGGTGGTCCTCCAGTCCACCGTGGTATCAACTGCACCGTATGCTCCGGTACATACCCCGCTCGTCTTAGAACCCATTTAATAAAAATTAAAAAAAAAACATAAATCGTAGTCCACGCAGCCGTTACGAAGGACCTTTAGAGCCGCGTAGGCACCTAATGTCGATTGTTCGGGCGATATTGTTATTTTACTGCTAATAAAGTGTTTGCCTTCCGTCGTCCGCGTCCAGAGACAACAGAGCGGAGTTACGAGTACTCTCAACGACAATAAATATCTGATGTATTTGCGTATTTATTTGCCCGCCCCCTCTCGCCCGCCCCGCGCCCGCGGCGATCAAACATCCGCTCCGTCCGGCCAAGTGTACACCGACATGCAACTATTATATTATATTACAATTTGTCCTCAATAGGCTCCAAAATGGGAGGCTCAATATTATGTTGTGTCAGCCCTTATCTGATAATATAAAACACTTACTGTTGTTTGCTCAGTTGGCTCTCAGAGTGAGGGCTGACTCTGATAATACTTGAGCTTCCCTTCTCTTTTCTCAGTGACCCTAAAGAGGCTGACATGGTCACCTTGTCGTGTACCAAAGCCTCTAAATGGAGATTTTTAAAAAAATATTCAAAGATTGTGCTGCTGATTCTTGCGTTGCGTTTTTGATTTCAGCAATAGCACCTTACGGTACTAAAATGACTGTAAAATTACAATATTTATTGACTATTGACACTAGCTACTGACCTTATGCCCCGTCGTAGCATTCCCACCGTAGCCCGTGGCTCGTAGCTTGTAGCCCGTGCACCGTATCTCATAGCCAGTGGCCCGTAGCATGTAGCCCGTGCACCGTGGCCCGTAGCCCGTGCACCGTGGCCCGTAGCTCTTAGCCCGTGGTCCGTAGCTCGTAGCCCGTGGCCCGTAGCTCGTAGCCCGTGCACCGTGGCCCGTAGCTCTTAGCCCGTAGCTAGAAGCTCGTAACCTGTGGCTCGTAGCCCGTGCACCGTGTCCTGTAGCTCGTAGCCCTTGGCCCTCAGCTCGTAGCCCATGGAGCGTAGCTCGTAGCCTGTAGCTCACGCCCTGACGTGTGTAATGCAAGCGCAGAAATCCTTCTATTTCAATACGCACGGAGTACAACTTGTTAGTAAAGTGACTGTTACTAACACTCATTTATTATTTCTACACCGGTGTGAGGGGTGGCCAGTTTGACAGTGCCCGAATGCCCCGATGCCCCGGGGCGGCATCTTCATGAAACAATGCCCCGCTTCATTTGATTTTGATGGCTATTACTGTCTTATTGTTTGTGCACACCGGGCCGTTTGCTCAGCGGGGCCCGCTGGCCTGGGGGGTAGGGGGGGAGGTCTGCCTCCAGGACGACAGGTGCGGGTTCGAGTCCGTGCTCGTTTGGTGGTGACATGGTACGTTGCCGGTCTTGACCGACCCCCCTCGGCACGTCCTGTGACTCACGAAAGGAACCGACGACTTCCAACTCAAACGCCTTGCTTGCTTATCGTATAGTTAGTGGCCGACTTATTGTGAGTTGTTCAGGCCGCCCGTAGGCCTCGGACTTGGCTCAAGGACTACACGATCGCTTTCGGAACATGCTCGAGACTAGCGTACGAGCTCCTCAAACGCCTAGAATATTTTGAAGCCACATCCTCAAATATATTTTTTTAATTTATCCCTGGCTTACCATTTTGGAGATATTCTTACTTTTTCCTGGATATCATCAGGTTCCAGATGTGGGAAGGGCTCCACGGTCCAAAACGTTTGAGCTCAAACTCGAACCATCTAGCTATTACCGTTCCAGAGATCCCAACTGACATCAAAGATACTCCAAGTTCTTGGAAACCACTGATATATTTTTTATCAAACATGGCTTAGAGTTAGAACACTCGACAAATGTCATAAACAAAAAACCGAGTCCAAATCGGATCATTCATTATGAGGGCACAAACAGACAGACAATCGTGTTAAACTTAATAATGAGCCCTCCCTCGATCTGTTTGTAAAAATATAACATCATCACAAACAAATTAGGTAGCTACCTACTCTGATACCTTCACGGTATGTCCCTTGCGGGGTAGGCAGAGAGAAGAGAATGGAGCGCCACGAATCTCGCATCTAACCCGCCTCTTTCGCTTCGTCAAGTCATTGCTTCATACCTACATTCATTGTTAAATAAACAATGAATGTATGTTATTTATATCTCTGCGTTACTTCACGTATTCATTATGAATAATATTGAGTAATGTTGCCGGCGCGCACCGGCCGCCATATTATTTATCAATCTACACATCTTATCATATCTTATGGTAGGGGGCCGGGATAATCCCAGCAGCACTCCGACCCTTGAGGATCTTTTGTGTCTACCCCATTTACACACTGGTCATCTCAGTGTGCAGGTTTGTTCACGATGTTTTCCTTCACCGTTAGAGCAGTCGGCATTGGAGCATGGCACTGCATGGTTTCTAACCCGGACCTCCCGCATGGGGGTCCGGTGTCCTAGCCACTGTGCCACCGGCGCTTTAATCTACACAATATTACCGGAGTCCGTTCGCTGAACGTCGTTCATCAGCGCCGAGGAGTCGAGGGTGGCTGTGGGAACAGTACCAGGCTACATTTCAAATTTCTGGGCGCGTACTAATTTTCCGATATTCGTTTCGTGTTTGTCACCTTATTAGGTATATTAGAGAGTTTTGGATGCGTTGCTAACCTTAAGACGGGCAAATCGTTCAAAGGTATCTATGCATTATGTAACCATCATAAAATCTGTTATTAATTGTACCTACTTATATGGGGATTCAAGTACCCGCTCAAAAGAGTTTGCATATAAGTACTTACAATACTCCTTTCTTTCGTTCGACTCGTGTTCTAAACTTAGATGCATACACAATGCATAGATACCTTTGAACGATTTTCCCGCCAACATAATAATGAACACCCTGGCTGCGTACATAATATTGGAGATTGTGTTGCTCAGTTGGGTGCTTACAACAATATGATAATTCTGACTGCGCAGATAAAAATGAACTTGTGTACTTTATATGGTTTTGATTACTTGGACGCTAACATCTATCTGACGCTGACTGTATCTACTCTAGAGAGGAGCAATGTTGTCTGTTATATTGTAATATAACATATTATGTACTACGTATAGTAACAGGTGTTAAGTGGACTAATAAATGTACCGACTGTCGCGGGCCAGTATATTTATGAAAATATATGTACGCAAAAACTTAGTTGTTTCAGAAAAACCGCGATAATCATAATTTCAATACCAGAAACAAAAACAAACTCGTAGTCCCACGCTTTAGACTTGGTAAAGTGAACACCTCATTTATGGGTCACTGTGTACGATGTTATAATAAGATACCTGACACTGTAATAAATATGACCCACATAAGACGGACCTCGTGTAAAAAGGGTTATTATAAAATAAAGAGGCTTGTTCCTAAATCCAGTTTCAGCTCTGCACATTGTATATAATTATTGTACAATATATTTATTACAAAAGATGTGCTGCTGAAAGTTTCTTGCGCCGCTTCTTTCCTTTCAGCTACAGCACCTCACGAAGCGGTGGTAGAGTAAAACATGACGTTGTAAAAATGTACTATAAGGTACTTACTATAAAAACATTTTGATTTGAAATTGTTTAAAATAATTATCGTTAAACCGCCCCGACAGCGTTCTTCCGCGCCAACGACTCGCCGCCGCCCGACGCCGCACCATTAATATTCTCTTATTTCTTTCTTTTGAATATAAAACACCTAATTAATGTACCTAATAACACAGGTATCTAAATGGTTAATACTTGCGGTTGTTGGTACTTGGTGAAACTTGTAGTACATTCAAATAATATACTGCTTCCTTTTTTTCTTAATTTTTTTTTACCTGAAGATGTGTATACGAAACCGGTCGTATAATAAAATACAGTAAAAACCTGTGAAACAGTATATTATTTGAATCTAATCACGGGTATCTAAAGTTTACTTTTTGCGTATTTCATAAATTATCCCCCGTCCACGTGCTGCGTCGTGTCTGTAAGAAGATACCAAGTAAATAACCTGCCGCTTACAAAAAGGCAATCCCACATAAATCTGACTTTAGGGTGAATTTCAAAATCTTTGGGCCATCTCTTGTTCTTCAATCTTTGGGTCATCATATACCTAATAAATGTATACAGACGCGGCGGCGGCGGCGCCCCGCGATCGTTCACGGTGACGCATGGCGTGTCGCCGCGGGAGTCCGCCCCGCTCGCTCACGTCACGTCACGTCTCACTTCCCACGTCAACATCACTGCCAGGTATACATACTACCCTACAATAGTTACATATTTCAGACCACCAGATGTGACCTGCCCTCCTGGCCTACTCGCTCTCTGAGAAATATGTACGTAGGATCCTATTTTATTAGCGGCTAATATTTCTTGGGTGTCATCTATAGGTTATAACAATAACGATAGGGCAAAATTAAACTTTTTTATTTAAAATTCGTGAACAACCTCAAAATTGTTTGTTTGAAAATTCTACAAATGAATGAACTATTGCTATTCTAATACTGAAATAAGAAGTATGAATGACACTCGTTTCATTCATAACGACATGGATGAGTTTATGCCACCGAGGCGCAAAATAATGGGGTTTATTTTTCTTTAGTATGGAAAATGTTCATACAAGTGACAGGGTTATATTTTCGTGTAAAGTGGTACAAGTGACCAGCACATAGGTACCCCCTTCAAATATTTGCTACTAATAAAAAGGACCTTATATTTAGGTATCGTGTTTAAAAAATAATGTATAGTCGCTCTACTTTAGTAATACACCTACACGATGCGGTAAGACTAAGAACGCGATCACTTCACTAACACACAAAGAGACGAGTCATCTCTCCTCGCGGGCTCCAAAGAGGATTTAAACACTACGGCGAGGGCGAGGTAACAAGCGAGTGCATGCCCCGGGGCAAAGCAAAGCACTCTATTTACGTGGAGATCGGCCGCCGCGCCGCAAAGGCAAATAAATAGCCAGTTTACGACACGCGTCATTGTACACGGGGCATACTCAGTATTCTGTTCTTAGGGTGAGGACACGTAATGTTTTATATCCTTTGTTCTCTGTCAGATACAATACAGCAAGTCCTTCGTCCCGTGCCTTAATTCCAAACCATTATATACAAACCTCGTCGGGCTCGGCTCGTTCGTTTGATACTAGAACGAAGTTCGTAACAAGTTTGGAATTAACGTATATCCAATAAGTAAAGGACTAGTCGTACCTGGTGTTATGACGGGGAGTAGGTCCAACGGTGAGGGGTGCCCCGTTTAGCTTGTTTCCGCTATACAATAAACACCACACCAGTCACTTTGTCGTATTACAGTCTCAGTAAAGTCAATTGATAATCCATGAAATAAATGTAATCCCCGTTTAATCGTAAAGCACACGGTGCAAAGTGCAGGGCATCGCGCGGGAGCTAGTGGCCTACTAAAAATGACAGCGAGTCTATCTTAATACCCTCCGATCTAAAATGTAAAAAATAGTATACAAAGCCGAAACAGCATGGGATGAAGGACTGGCGACGCACGACGCGCGCCACTGCGATACAGCACCTACTCACATCGGCGTAGAACGCGCTATCGAAATTTTCCTAGGACTTCGTATATATACGAGTTCCAAACATCCATAGTTGGACCAGGACATCCGGTCACCAGGCACAACACCCGCCTGGTGGGAGATCTTCCCTTTTCCCTTTCATACAATGACGTTACGTCATCCATGTCCCCATATAGCGCGTTCCCACATTTGGTGACCCCTACTACGAACACTTAATTGGATTGGATCGTTCCTACAAATGGTTTTTATTTTTAAACTATATACAAACGTGGATAATAGGTATTAATTCTTTAAAGGGTAACTTGCTGTGGTAGGACCCCTCCAGGGTCCGCCTGCTGGCGACCACCTTCTATGTAAAGTCTGTCGTCAAATATCTCCTCTTCGTCGTCGATGTGTTCCGTCAGTGTCTATAGAAGAGGTCAGTACTTACTGAGCGTGTGGGCTACATCCTCGACCTCATCGTCACTTACCACCAGGTGCACGCACATAACGTATCTTAAAATCAAAACCATCGCCACATCAGGTGAAACACTGAATGGAATTTTCAGATGGTAGATCCCGATGTGAAGTATCGCCTGGGTCGGTACCACGCTCTCATCTATTTCTGCCGCAAAGCAGAAATGATTACCTTTCTGATTGAAGGGTAAGTGAGCCAGTGCAATTTCCGGCACACGAGGCACTCCATCTCAGTCCTCGAGGTTACCAGCGCATCGAAAACGCAATATCTCCTGAAACTATTATATATTTTTAAGATTGCATTAAATACTTGTGTTGACATTAATTTCACTAAATAGGTACTTATTATACCTTTGCTTCTGTATAATAATGTGCGCGCCTGATACGAGGGAAAATGTATTGGTACTTCACTAACAACAACACCCTGTAAATACACATACATTTTTGCAAATAAAGATATTCTGTATTCTATATTCTGTAATACATTTTATTTCCAAATCGACTACATAATTATTATACAATACACACCGAGTTCAAACATCAAACGGCTAAAATAAAGCCTATAGAGGTACAGTCGACCGCAAGCTATAGTACACCGTCTGTCGAAAACCTTCCGATTAAATCTCAACCTTATGCCTGCGCAATATATATAAAATTTTGACGTTTTGGGTAGGTCGACCCGGGGTCGACTGTACTCACTGCAGCGATCGTGAAACGGGATCGAACCGCATCCATAGACATATAGATAACAGAAAAGTCGGATTTCGTTTCAAAATCGGTGATACAGTGTGCTCTAAAACCAGCGTAATCGACACAAACACGAGCGCGCACACACACACAAACACAAATATAATAATACTTACCAATCAGTCATATTAACATTCTACTTACGTACATACAACATAGCCTAAAGTGGGATCGCGGAACTCATGAAGGAACGAATGGTCGCCCCCTACTATTTTTTCTTTCATTCACAGCGATATCGTACTCCAAACGTATCTCGACTCAGCACTCCGGCCGCCTCGCGACAACCGAGTTAACTCTCGTGTTAATACTGACCCGAGGTTAATTCCGTATTATAAGCAGACAGTACGCGAGCGTTAATCCAGGAAAAAAATATCCCAAGTGAACCTTAGAAACAGTAATAATCTTTTGTGACATTTACAACTAGAGGTAGGCAAGTTATTAAGTCAACTACCCACGTCAATTAGTTTTTATAATAATTAATTACTCACATTACATTTGGAAACGTTTCACTATTGACTATTAAAAGCTAACCTAACCTATTTTATTTTTATTTCAATTAATTACACAGTACCTAGGGCGGTCCATTCATTTTTAGTCAAATACAAAATAAAAGAAATATTACAAACGTTTATATACAACTTTCTAAGTACTCCCCTGCGGCAGTGCACTTATGCATTCGACTGAACCAGCTTTCATAACATGTGAAATCTGTTCTTGCGGAAGAACTGCCGTTCGTGGTCGCCCGGTCTAAGGTCATCCTTCAGGTCGCTCCGCCCGCCACGGTTCAACTCATGAAACCAATAGGTGATGGTGGCAAGTGATGGATACTGCTCCGTACATTCTTTAGGTGCCCTGCAACTACTGCCTTTCACAATCTGGATGTGCTCGGTAATCTTATGCCTCTACTATTAACTACCATCCACACACATAATACAGGGTGGACCAAAAGTCCGTTAACATTTAAAATGGTTATAAAAAATACAAATGCTACTTTAGTGAAAAACTGTTTATTTAATAATAAAGTAGACAAATTAGGATTTCACTTTTTAAAAATAACATCATTCAAATGTGACCCTTGTTCAACCTGGCACACCTGTAACCGGGAACGGAAATTTTGCATGACCGCCCGACAAGTGGTTGGTGAAATGTTCTGCATTTCCTCGCGTATATTTTCTTTTAATTCCTCAATAGACACTGGGTTGCTGATGTAAACTTTACTTTTGAGATATCCCCAAAGGTAAAAGTCCATTGGAGTTAAATCCGGGCTGCGGGGTGGCCAGTGAATGTCACCTCTTTTGGATATGACTTTTTGGCCAAAAATTTCACGAAGTGCTGCTATAGAGTCATTGGAGGTGTGACATGTTGCCCCATCTTGTTGGAACCAAGAGCTTCGATTAAAGCCTGAGAAGTCCTGTAATGCTGGAGCAAAAAAATTCTGTAGCATCACAATGTATCGCTCTGTATTAACGGTGACGGCGCGGTTTCTCTGATCTTCATAAAAATATGGACCAATGATTCCGCTGGCTGACAATGCGGCCCATACAGTAACCTTGGGCGAGTGTAAAGGTTTTTGGTGCTTCAAGTCCGGGTTAGTGTCACTCCAGTATCTGTAATTTTGTCGATTGACATGTCCATTTAGGTGGAAGTGTGCCTCGTCTGAGAAAAAGATGTTATTGAAGCTCGTAAACCTCTCAAGCACTTCGTTAGCAAACTGCAGTCTCTGAGCAGGGTCATTTGGCTTTAAAGCCTGTACAATTTGAATTTTGTAAGGATGTAAATGTAAATCTTTGTGTAGAATGCGATTTAGAGATGTTCTGGGCACATCTAAAGCACTAGACCGCTTTCGAGTAGAGAGACCAGGTTGTTCTCGAACAGACGCTCGTACACGCTCTATGTTAACTGGATCGCGCGATGTCCTAGGTCGGCCGGATCGTGGTTGACTTAAAGTTGAACCTGTTGTTTCGAACTTCTGTACCCATTTTTTAATCGTTTGAATTGTTGGTGCTTGATTTCTGTTCCGTATATTGTAATGATTACAAAATTTCCGTTTAGCTTCGGTCGTAGAATCGTTGTTTCGATAGTACTCGCGTACGCAAAATGCGCGTTGCGCTCCGCTGAATGACGCCATGGTACTAAATCCCTATTAGTAGCTCTCGCTTGTAGTAACACCCCCCGCGCCAATACCCCGCCCGCGCCGACGCAGCGACCTATTCAAATGTTAACGGACTTTTGGTCCACCCTGTACCATGTAAATACACCCGCACCATGCCATCACCCTCCCATCATACTCGGTACCTCACACACACACTAATATTCAAACAACACAACACGCACACACTGTTGCTTTCTCCGTCCGTGCAGTCACTGAGGGGCTAGCTGAAGATCAGCGCTGTGGCTTGCCTCAGCATTATGCTGAGCTGGTGTACCCTTGTTAGCACTGTACCGCTCAGGATCTTTTGTGCTGAATGGATTATATATGTATACTGCTGTATTGTGCATGTCAGCGCAAACAACAAGTGACGTCATAGTGCACGTGCAATGCCCACCTGCGCTTGCGACGAAGCACACACGCCGCAACAGCCGATACCACGTCATGCCGCCCCCCACTACCTGGCCTCTATAAAAGCGGGCGCCCGACCCGAGGTGGCATCATTCACTTGCGACTCGTCGACGAGGCAGTCGGACTTAATATTTTATTCGAGAATATTGCATTTCCCAATAATTAACCGTAACTGGTCGCTATCAGGGTACTCTCATGTGGCCTGTTACTGTTGAATGTCTAACCGGTGACTAGTGGTTGCCGTAGACGGTTGACCCGTGGCTAGTTAGTGTCGACTAACTAGGCAGTAACTAATTTGCTGTTAAATAACTCTAAAATAAGTTGTTTGAGTCAATATAGTTATTAAATTATATTTCGCGGGTTTTTTAAAAGCATAAATAGAACCACAGGGTGAGGACAACCCGGAGAATGATAGCGGGCCATCTATGCCCTTACCCTCAGACCTGACATGTACTTGCCGTATTCTGGTGTTTACAGTGCTAAATAAACGTTTTTCATCTCATTTCATGGAGCCAATTCCCCAAAAGCACTTATTTTTAAAATAATAATAGATCATAGCATGAAATGCTTCCCGCGTTACCTCCATCGCAGCGATTAATAAGTGACAGACATGTTTTTTTTAACAATTAATTAAAAAATAACCAAAGTTCGCACGCAAGTGATACTTAGCTAATAAATTTGTAATAAAATTTTCCTCCAAGGGATAATAAAAGTAAAGCAATGAGGTTGATAACAAGCCGTTGACTAGCAATACCCCTTTGTACAAGGAGAGGCCTGTGCCCGATACAGTGGGGACATTAAATTGGCTGATGATAATGTTGACTAACAATTGTTGGACCGCCCCTCGTACGTGAAGAACTTAATTATTTATAAGAATTAGACACTTCCTATAGACATTGTTTCTTATAAAAAGATTGTAACATTTATCTGAAGAGAACCTGAGAACACAATTATTAACTTTCTATCGTCTATGCATACACGGAAAGATGCGCTTTATGAGTAGGTGTGCTGAAAATATAATTATACCCGACCAGGAACCAAAAAACCGTCAAGATGGCGCCTTTGGTAGTTTTATAATCTGCGTTATGGAGTGCGCTGTGAAAAAACAGTAACGCCTGCGCTTTTATAATACTGCGCTATTACATAAGAGTGTTCTCAGTATGACCCCCAAAATATATGATAAATTACGTGAAGATTGAAGAAGAACTTGAGAGAAGAATGCTCCAATCACTGTATTTAAAAGGAAATTTTTTTGTCAATAAATGCTATTATAATATAACATAATACTTTTCGTACATCGTGTGACATTTGTACGTGTTCTTGTTTGTAAGTCATTTATTAATTTAAACGAGAGGTTTTATTATTTTCAAGTTGTTACAAGATGTCTACACCCCACCTATGTGCAGAACATGCAAGGAACTAAATATATGATAATGTATGTACCACCTACAATGTACACATATTCTTACAAACTAATAAGTGTTTGTATTTAATACCGCGATATGGCGAAGGTGTATTCGTTCCTGGTCAAGGTATAAAACACATATCCGCTTTAAAAACACGACGTTAAGGGACATATTAACAATATAGAACATCTTAAAACTTCATTCGATAAAACATTATTTAAAAAAACAATAAATAAATATCTAGTTACGTACCACACGAACACCCAGCCTCACGCGTTCACAATAAACACAAGAAAATTAAAATCATAACGGACTGTAATATGGCAATGCGTTTATATTAATTTTACTAACAATAAGATCTACACTTCAGATTTAAGCTAGTGAAGTTTGACTACAAATCTTTTATTTAATTTAACTAAAGTATATACAGATTATTAACAAAAATGTTGTCGCACGAACCGATTACAGACTGTGTGCGAAAAGACTTTCATAATTTGTGAAGTGTGCGAGGGAAGGCATTGAGGCCGTACGCTGCGTCCGCGCCGGACGAGTATCCATTGCTCGTTGTGAAGGTAAAACGTCAGCGAAAGAACACGATAACCAACAATGTACATCGATATCGTCTCGTCCGCGCGCGAGTCCGCCTAACGCAGCGCACGCGTTTAGCCTCGGACTACACGAAGCCGGGATCTCACTCGAACTTAGAGCCTTCGTTGACGCGGGCCCCGCATCCCCCGGGCGATCCTATAGGTTATAGCGACAAATATTTCAATAGCGCGTTCTACAGCGACATCTGTCGGCGCGTTAAGTGAACTAATAGTTTCCCCGCGTCCACCTCTAGTCGCTGTCGCTGTCCAGCTCTATAACGGTGTCGACCCTCCCCGCAGCCACTCTCCCCTCGGAGCCGCCCCGCCCAGCACTCGCGGCCTCCCCGCCGCCCTTAGGGCCGCCCCTGGGGGCCGCGGGCAGTTTGGGCGCGGGGGCGGTGGAAATACGCCGCGCGTCGCTCTCGGGGGGCGTCATCTCCGCGTTGAACCTGCACGAAGACATTTGTAAGAATCCGAATTTACTGAAGCATTTGGGATTCTGGGGGCCAAGATGGGAAATTATTTATATATTTATTCACAGTTTAATGCCTTGCGGCATTTTCTATCAGTTAACCAGGCTGGCATGCACGATTTGTTAGAGGGCATGATCAACAGCTGAACGCGTGCAGTTGATCGTGCGCCCTTCGTGGCCCATCGTGAAGAGGAGCCATCAAAGAAAAAGAGAAATGATAGGTACCATGTGGTACTGTCCAGCCAGTGTGTGGGGAGCCGTTGTGTAATAAAATCATTTACTAATAAAGCCTGTTATTTTCGAATTGAAACTATAGTGAGACATTTTAAATATGTCATTAACTTACTATACTCATAAATATTGATCACGGGCCGAAACTAGTCGGAGCATTTCTGAGAAATCACTAGTTAATTACATATTTAAAACCCGTTACAATCTACAACAATACAGTATTAACCTAACCTTTTTTTATTGCATCATTCAACTTTAATGAAGATCCTAAAGAAGGATCTAAAATTAGTTTTTCGATATCTCAACTAACATCAGAGATATTAAAGTTAAAGTTAGTACTGGACAGATGCTCTGCCCCTTTCTATATATGCAGCCGGGACCTGCTTGTATGGCGCTAGAGAACAGTGACGTCATAAAACTTATTGCCGTTTCTTTCTACCGTTCTGATTTTTGATTGTCTGTAGCTATTTTATTTTTCAACAGAATTTTAATTCTGTCTTCACATTTGACCATCAATTTATGACTATATCTTAATTTTTAAGAAACTAATATAATATTATATTGATACTTGGAAACTACCCTAGTACCTTAATATTGTAAGTCTATTATCGTGTAACTTTTTACAAATGCCATTATTGTTACTTGTGCCCCGCGCACTGTTCAGGCCGCCCTGTGCAGTGCGAGGGGCGGGACTAGCCATTTGAAATATATCCGTGCGTCATCACGAGGAAGTATTTAATTTATTACTATGCAAACAGATTACATATAACTACATTTTAGATTCTATTATCATATCGATAATATAATCTATAATGTAGTTCAACAATAGTGAATATGCTCTGAGAATTCGTTCTGGACACATTCCAATGAACAAATTTGCGTATTTGATTAAGAAAGTGTCCTCACCAAATTGTGAAGAGTGTGGTGTGGTCGAAGACGTATACCATATACTGATGGAATGTGTCCGGAACGAGTCTCTCAGGCGAGATACACTTTTAAAAATATCTTTTAATGTATGGTATATGGGGGGCTGTAACAGCGCCTTGGCCTTTCCCTTATCGGATTCGGCCAAGGCACTGTACAAATTAGTTAAAGCTACGAGAAGGTAGGTTGTATAAATAATGTATATAAATTGTGTATGCATTATTTATATAACCTATAATTGTATGTATATAAATTGTACCGAGCGACATAGTCGCACAGGCGACTAAGCTCAAAAAATTCAGATTTAAAAAAATATATTTGTGAATTCATAAAAGAAGTGTAAGGGTGCCTTTCCACCAAAGCGAGGAAGCGAGGCGGTGAGCGAGGAAACAATCCACCACTTGGATCTCGCCATTATCACATCATATATGTGTGAACTGCGGAAATAAATTGTTTCTCACGTGACGATAAAAATGGACCGATCTTATTGACGGATCATTCCTCGCTCACCGCCTCGGTTCCTCGCACAGCGCATACCTGGACACGAGGTCCCTCAGCGCGGGGAGAGCCTCCGACTCGCTGTGCAGCCCGACGGCGGCCGTGCCGGGCGCGCCGGCCGTAACGGGCACGGCCGCTCCGGGCGTACCGGCCGCCGGCAAGGCGCAGCGCAGCAGCGGCACGGGCCGCCCCGTCTGCACGCTGTACAGCTGCACGGCCGCGCCCCCGCGCACCAGGCGGCGGCACGTAGACAGCTCCGACACCACCGTCAGCACCTGGTCACGCGGGACAAAATGGCCGGTTGACTCTCATTCTAGTATATTGACACATTCAGCGAGAGCGCAAAATACCTTGCACACACGGTAGAGACCTGATCCACTGGGAAAGGGCGGTAGAGCTTGACCACAAATGTTATACGATGCCTTAGAGAGCGGCAGACGTGCGGGGGGAGGGAATCCCGCGCCCGACACGGTGTAACCTCCCGCGTCTCTCCCCGCAGCTACCTAAGGCGTCGTATAGCATTTGTGGTCAAGCTATAATGATGTAGGAATCCATCAGGTCATGCTTTAAGCCGGCGCGGGCACAGCACTTGAAGTAACTACAACACTCATTAATGAGATATTTAGAGACGACGGTTCATTGGTTAAAGCGGGAGGCTGCGGCGCGAACATCGTTGTGCCTCTGCACTTTTGTGACAGACTAAGGCGGAATTGCAGTGAATAAAATAATCTGCTTAACGGAATTCCTAATCATTCCAACTTCAGATTTACCCTCAGGATTTCATCAAATAAAATTGCATTACTAAAGCTCATATAAAACAGCAACCTTAACACACATTATAATCATAATTTCCCGCAACGAACGAACGCTAAAGCTTATCTCACAGATAACATTTGTCAGCGCAAACAACAACTGACGTCATAGTGCACGTGCAATGCCTAGCTGCGCTTGCGACGAAGCAAACACGCCGCCCCCCACTACCTGGCCTCTATAAAAGCGGGCGCCCGACCCGAGGTGGCATCATTCTCTTGCGACTCGTCGACGAGGCAGTCGGACTTGATATTTTATTAGAGAATATTGCATTTCCCAATAATTAACCGTAACTGGTCGCTATGAGGGGACTCTCGTATGGCCGGTTACTGTTGAATGTCTAACCGATGACTAGTGGTTGCTGTTGAGACGGCTGACCCGTGGCTAGTTAGTGTCGAGTAACTAGGCAGTAACTAATTCGCTGTTAAACAACTCTAAAATGAGTTGATCGAGTCAATATTTCGCTGTTTTTTTAAAAGCAATAATGGAACCACAGAGTGAGGACAACCCGGAGAACGATAGCGGGCCATCATTGTGATCGGGAAAGGCAGATTCGCTCGGCCTTAACGGGGACTTAATAAGATGTTTACCGGAGTGCGGCCCGGCCAACTGACAATGTTCATAAAAGAATATCGGAACAATCGAATTACTAAACATGTAAACGTGGAATAGTTATCAAAGAGATTAATACAAAGGGGGGATACCGCAGCACCGACCTGCGCATACAGCGGCGTCTGCCACTGGCGGTCGGAGTGGTCCGCGAGGCTCTTGTACAGTCTGTTGTCCGTGTACACCAGGTCGGGCGGCGGCGCGCTGGCCTCCGCCTCCGCCTCCGTCACCGCCTCCCCCGGCGCGGCCGGGGACCTCGGGAGGAGCAGGCTGCGGCTCCGAGTGGGGCTGGGGGAGGGGGAGGGGCGCGAGGGGAAGAGGATGCGGCGAGAGTGGCCGCGCGGCGCCATCGTCCAGTACGTGCGGCTCGTCACCGGTACCTGGTGAAATTGAAATCGTTTACAGAAGTATACAAAGTTTAATACATGCAGCACAGAACATCTGGTGTGGTACAGTGCCAAAAACGGTACACCAGCTCGGCACAATGCTGAGGCAAGCCACAGCGCTGATCTTCAGCTGGCCCCTCAGTGACTGCACGGACGAAGAAAGCAACAGTGTGTGCGTGATGTATGAATGTGTTTGTTTGTATGAATGAGGATATTAGTGTGTATGTGAGGTACTGAGTGTGTGGAAGGGTGATGGCATGGTGCGGGTGTATTTACATGGTATTATGTGGTGGTGGAAATGTAAAACCGAGTGAAGGTCGGAGCTCCATGTAAAAAGATGTATAATGTACGGCGTCCAAACTGACCCTAATATATAATTAAAAACTTAAAAGTAAAGCACGTGTTCGGCGCTGACCACAATCTAGGTGTGTTTGCATGCGTGAAGGCCCGCCGCGTACTGACCTCGAGCGGGGTGATCACGAGGTAGTCGCCCGCGAGACGCAGCAGCGGCTGCGCGCTGTCCACGCACAGGACGGTCACCGTGGTGGGGTCGCGGCCCGCCATGAACTCGGCCAGAGGGGTCGGCGGCGCCAGGGACAGCTTCCAGTCGGGCGCTGGGGGCGGGACGGGATTAGTTACCACACCGCCGGTGCACAGTGGGACTGAAGGAACCTATACTCTGTGAAACCCCGTCGCAATAACGTTTTTATACGATTCCTTGATATTCGTGTGAATGTGTCGACCGCACCGCGCCGCGCCCGCTGCCGGCGTCTCGCCCGCCGGTAGCGGGGTTTGCATGGCGATCGAGCTACGATGGAGGACGAACGGAATTGGAAAGTTTAGATAAACTAAACTAATAATATCAAAAGTTATATACAGGGCTGAATTGCTTCAGGGGAGTACGAATGGGGTCGGTGACACTACTGTACGGGGTGCTAATAACTTATTTGACAGATTGTGAACTGACCGGCGGCGCTGTGCGCGGGCGCCGCGGGGGGACACTCGGGCGGCGTCAACTGCAGCATGTACCCCCAGCGCGCGCCCCGCACCACGGCCAGCGAGGTCGTCCGCGAGGTCGCCCGCGCCCGCGCCGCCGGCGACGTCACGCGCGAGCTCGCCGGCGCGCTCTGGTGCGGCGTGAGAGTGAGCGTGGCGCTGTCGGGGTCGGCGGCCACCACCTGCACGGAATAGAGGAACATAAGTAGTTTCAACACAGTAAGCACACGTAACAATAAAACCGCCGACACGTAGCAAACGATAAACTAGGAAAGATAGAAATGAAACAAAAAATAAATAGTTGGTTGAAATAAAAAAAACAGAAGCAGAAGTAGAAACACGTATCGCTAAATATTCATAAGATCAAGTTATTTATTTTCATAACAATATTACAATTGTGTTCAACATTAAAAATGTCATTTAAAAATTCTTTCACACAGAGTAGTAACATTTCTGTAACAAAAAAATTCTTAGTTTACTTTTAAAAACCCCTAATCTATTTTCGATCTTAAAAATATGAAATTTAAATCGTTTATTTAGCGCTGTAAACACCAGAATATAGAACACAATACAGAAGTATACAAAGATTAATACATGCAGCACATAACATCCGGTGTGGTGAAATGCCAAAAAGGGTACACCAGCTCACCATAATGCTGGTTTTCAATTGATTTCATAATTTTAATGTGTCGTTGCCAACACTACGGCGCTGAATTTCAGACAGTTCCCGTGTACCGGGGACTACCAGCGAGATAGTAAATCAAGAGTAAACCTGTTGTTCGCTAGTACCTGTTTCTCGGATGACGTTTCGATCCGCTTCGTGTGAGACTGAACGTTGTACTTTGTCAGTGGGAGCACGTTCAGGGTCTCACCGGCCACTAATCCTGGAGCCTGGGAAGATTTTATTTGGATTAAAACATGTTTACTGTTTTTCTAAGTCGTATTCGTCATTGGTGATCGTGATCATTGTAAGGTTGCTACAGTCTGCCCTATAGATGCCGGCTAGCAGGGTTCCAGGACAGTGCGCAGATGAAGTAATAGAAGGATTTGGTGATAAATAATATATTTTAAGGAAAAGAACACAGAAACAGTAACACAGAAAATAGGTAGTAGTAGGAAATAATAGGTAGTAGTAGACGTCCGTTCGAGACAAATAAAACAATGAAATTAATGGAATAATGAAATATAGAAATGGAATGGGTACATGATTTTGAATTTAAATGAATAAATGAAGATGCCAATACGAAATGAGATGAGATAAACGCTAACCATGAGGTTAAAGTTGATGGCGAGGAGGTTGATATGGACGATGACATCGTTACAAGGTATTTATTACATACGACTCTCTTGGCTGGTATTGTCTTTCCCATTTCACACACTGGTTATCAGTGTGCAGGTTTCCTCACGTTGTATTCCTTCACTGTTGGCGGCCGCGCTCCAGTGATGGTTGCCTACCTGCCGTTATTATGTCGATTTTTACCTGCGGTCACGTTTTGGTTTGTATTTGTTAAGCAGTTTCATACTTAGTTTGTGTTTTAACAGAGTGGAATGTGCAGCGCCCAGACAAACCAAGTTTTTGGTTTCAGGGCGCGAAGATTTATAAATACTGTAACTTTGTATGTACACAACAATAATAATAATAAACTCACCCCAATAATGGGAGAAAAAGTGGTTTAAAAAAAATAGTAACTGTCAGAGCAGTCGGTAAATGTTCGTAAATCTTTCGAAATATCCGAAATAGTCGTCGGTTATAACATTGCATGATTTCGAACCCGGACCTCCCTTATGGGATGCCACCGATACTCCACTACTAACATATCGTCGATATATACGTGTTCGGTGCCTCCGGGATCAGGGTATTACTTGGAGGAAAACAGCTGTGTTGCATATTACCCGTGGGCATCCAAACGGTTCGTTGCGGGAAATTATGGTTACAAAGTGTGTTAAGGTTGCTGTTTTATATAAGTTTTAGTAATGCAATTTTATTTGATAATACGCCCTAGTGGCTATGACGTGATTTGATGTGATGAACTTTTCTGTATAGTAATGTAGTGACAACGTCGGTTCCCTGGAGGCTCCAATGCCCCCCGCATTGAAGTCATGGGTCCTACCAACACGTCCTAGTGACTATGACCATAGGACTTCAATGCGGGAGGCATTAGTCTCCAGGGCACCGACGTTCTCACTACATTACTATACAGAAAAGGTCATCAAATCAATCACCGCTTCTACTTAGTATTCTTGTATGGTACAAAAACGTGTATCAACCTTTACCTGCTGATTGGTACTCCCTGCATTCGTGGTGGGTGGCGGCGGTATCCACGTCACTGCTCCTCGAGTCTGATCTTGCGCACTTCCCGGCATCGCCGTGTCCGGCGAACCTTGCCGATTCTCCTGTACGGTTTGTGTTGGAGGATTGACCAGGGAGAACGCTAGCACGGGTTTGTTTGAGTCGGGTTGGTCAGTAACAATCTGACCCGAGCTTGAATTAAGTTTTTGCGGTGCGACCGAAACACGAATATTGAGCACGGATTGATACCCCGGCGGGACTGGGTCGTGGGACTGGCTCAGTACTAGAGGCGGGAATTGTTGGCTTTCGGATTTCTTAGCGAAATGGCTTAAATATGATGGAGGCTGAGAGTTGTCATTGGCATCGACCGTGGGAGTGAGCTTGGGCATCTTCGGACGAGTGGGTTGTGCTGATGGCATTGGGGTTGTATCCTTGGAAGGGACTTTAATGAGATCGTCCGGACGCTTCATCTTGAGGATATCGTCCGGATACTTCCTCTTAGCGGGCGTATTGTCTGTGATATTCGTGGCCGGAGAGGTCGGCTCCTTGTGTTTCAACTTCACGATCTTGAGTCCCGTTCGTGTTTGGGCAGAGGTTACGTCGAATAACTGGACGACGTGAGTGTGTTTGTCTGGTTGTTTGGGGAGATCGATGGAGCGCTGGTCGGGCTGATGGATGCCAGTGCGTCTGGCCGGTTGGCTGGGCTGATCGACGTTGGAGCGCTTGGTCGCGTGTCCGGAGTGAATGTGGAAGTATTTCTGCCCGAGACTGCGCTGCCTCATCCACTCGTCGTACTCGTCCGCGAGCGTCTCGTCGTCTCCCTCGTCACTCTGTGTGTCCTTGGATTTCTTTTTTTTCTTCTTCGACGACTTTTCTTTACCCTTGTCCGTCTCTTTTGACTTCTCTTTGTCCTTCGATTTCTCGCCGTTTGTCGATGCATTTTTTTCTTTGCCTTTAAAATGAAAAAAAAACAAGGATAATAATTTGGAACAATAAGAGTAATGTTGAATAAAGAAAACTCAACTTACGGTTTGACGACGAACTGTAGTTGGATGTCTGGGAAGGAAAAAGTATATTTTATAAAGTGATAAAACATTATGACCCGGAGACGAACCATCAACCGTTTCTACCTTACAAAAGAGTCGAATACATCGGGTTATTTCGAGGGCTGTAAGAATCTAATAAATAATGTAATTAAGTAATGTTGTATTTAATTTACTGACTATGATACTACTGATGTATAACCAGTATAATTACTAATTGGCTCAGTGGAAATTAAATTAAATGACAAAGTGAGGAGTTCGGAACGCCTCCTTTCGCTAATTCCTGCCGACAAACTTCGGCCCGTCCCGCGCTCCAGTAAGCTTCACCCTGTGCAGTCTTGGCCAGATTCGGTCGCGCCTGAATCCTGTTAAACTCGAGCTCGACCAACATAAGTAGACCTCGGCGCGCACCTGGTCGTCAAGCGCGGCGAGGTCCCTCTGCAGCGCGCGCGCGGCCGCCGCCAGCCGGGCCGCCACCTCGCCGCGAGCCTCCACCAGCCGCACACAGCAACAGTTGCAGTCCTCGGCCCTGTGGGGTCGTACGTTACACTGTAGAGCAGTAGTGAGACACACGAGTGCGCGTGTATGTTAGTGCAGTACAGTAGTGAGACATATAAGGTCGGGGAAAAAGTCTTCGCATATTGTATGTATAAACTTGAAATAAAATTTCTTTGGCTGTACTATTTGTATCTGGCTAGTTTTGATGACATTAAAAAGGTTACATTAATAAATAAAAAAATAATTAGTAAAATGTTGTTTCCAGCTATTTTTCATTTGTTTTTCTTTCTGTCAAAATGAGTGAATCTAATGAAGAAATTCGATACATTTTGAAATTTTATTACAAGAAAGGAAAAAATGCAACGAAAGCCGCGAAAAAAAATTGTGACGTTTATGGACCTAATGCAGTGTCAGTAAGAGTAGCACAAAGTTGGTTTAAGCGTTTCCATCCCGGGAATTTTATGTCAAAGATGCACCTCGCACTGGTCGCCCTGTTACGGATAAAATGGACGCCATTTTTGAAAAAGTGAAGCAAGATCGGCATATCAGTAGTTACGACGTAGCTGAAGAACTGGAAATTGACCACAAAACAGTTTTGACCCATTTGAAAAAAAGCTGGGTACACAAAAAAACCCGATATTTGGGTGCCACACGAGCTCACTGAAAGAAAAGGTCAGGCTTTACAGACCGTGGCAAAGCCCGGGTTAACTCGCAGTAAGGTGATGCTGTGTATATGGTAGGATTGGAAGGGCATTGTTCATTATGAGCTTTTACCGCCGGACAGAACCATCGATTCGGATCTCTACTGCCAAAAACTGATGAGATTAAAGCAAGAAGTTGAGAGAAAGCGGCCGGGATTGATCAATAGAAAGGGTGTGGTTTTTCATCACGATAACGCTAGACCACACACATCTTTAGCCACTCAGCAAAAATTAAGAGAGTTTGGCTGGGAGGTGTTAATGCACCCGCCATATAGCCCTGACCTTGCACCTTCAGATTTCCACCTCTTTCGGTCTCTTCAGAATTCTTTAGGCAGTGCCAGGTTAACATCAAGAGAGGACTGCCAAAACTACTTGTTGCATTTTTTTGATCGAAAGTCCCAAAATTTCTACAGCAACGGGATCATGTCACTACTACAAGATGGCAACAAGTCATTGAACAAAATGGCACATGTATACTATAATTAAATGTAAATAAACTTTGAAAAAAAATGTCTTGAGTTTTCATATAAAATGCGAAGAAACTTTTTCCCCGACCTTACACGTGTGCACGTGTATGTCAGTGCAGTACAGTAGTGAGACAAACGAGTGGTCGTGTATGTTTGTGCAGTACAGTAGTGAGACATACGTGTGCACGTGTATGTCAGTGCAGTACAGTAGTGAGACAAACGAGTGCTCGTGTATGTTTGTGCAGTACAGTAGTGAGACATACGTGTGCACGTGTATGTCAGTGCAGTACAGTAGTGAGACAAACGAGTGCGCGTGTATGTTAGTGCAGTACAGTAGTGAGACATACGTGTGCACGTGTATGTCAGTGCAGGACAGTAGTGAGACAAACGAGTGCGCTTGTATGTTAGTGCAGTACAGTAGTGAGACATACGTGTGCGCGAGTATGTTAGTGCATTACAGTAGTGAGACATACGTGTGCACGTGTATGTCAGTGCAGTACAGTAGTGAGACATACGAGTGCGCGTGTATGGGCAAGTCGACCAGCGCCCCCTGGCGGCCGGCGCGCGCGTGCAAGCGGCGCCGCGCGTCGTTGATGGCGCGGTGTTTGCGCGCGAGGCAGCAGTAGATGACGCCGGCGCGCGAGCCCACCGGCGTCTCCTTGCGGTCGCGGGTGTTCTGCGACTGGCGCTGTGGAAGGGACACATGTGAAGGTGATGGCCGATCGTGTGACACTAAATCG
The DNA here is from genome assembly GCA_947369225.1 of Hofmannophila pseudospretella. NCBI lineage: Eukaryota > Metazoa > Arthropoda > Insecta > Lepidoptera > Oecophoridae > Hofmannophila > Hofmannophila pseudospretella. The sequence goes on along the minus strand of OX376337.1, from coordinate 8,467,213 downwards.
CTTACAATATCGCTCTAAAACGCCCTCAATAAAAGCTGGTTTACACTTGATCAAGTGTTTAAAGAAGTGGGAAAGTACAGTGAGGACAGTGGTGTAAACCGGTGGACAGTAGTAAATCAAGTTGACTTATCTTGTCTTATGATAGGTGACCGGGAATATCCCCAGCGGCACTTCGACCCTTGAGGACCGACGCTCAAGTTGACTTGCAAACTGCCATGCCAGTGGATCCAAACATTGTTTGACTGGCTGTAGTGTACAGTCCACGCCACTGTCCTTCGCTAAACACTTGACCGAATGTAAACAGCCATAATTCTCAATACAAAGTAATAAATAACACGGCAAGATATGATCGACGCGGTCGAGGTTGAACTTATAGCAGCAATTCATTGATGGTTCCAATTTACGGAGTACCAGGTTACTTCACGTCCCCAAGTGTCACACTAATTACAGAAACAATAGCCACCCAGTGAGATCATGTGCAGATTTTAACCAGATGAGCAACAACCCTACTAGAGATCTGTCCTCCGAAATACAGGAACTTCCTAGTTCGGAGGTCAGCGATTATTGTTACCTTTTGCTCACTGTTTTTATTTAGTTTAATATAACATATGCTTAAGTTCCTACTGGCGTATGGATCTTTTCAACAGTAGTCCTGACTCCATAGAATCCTTACTTACTGACGAGTTTTTCTTCTGCCTATCTGTAGTACCTACATGGTATCCAGATTAAGAGTTGTTTTGTCATTAATTTTATATTAACTGTGGAAGCTTTATAAATCGCTTTTGATATTATATATGCATATGTAACTTGTAAATAAGGCTGTAAGCTACCCAAATAAAATTAAAATAACACTGGACCAAGTGGGAACCTTCAGGGACACCATAATAGTATAACAAAAGGCTTCTATATAAACTGTATGCCAGTACTGTAAACAAGTAATTACTGATAAAAACAACACATCAATTTAGAAAATCACCAGTTAAGCTCAAAATTTGTAAACTTGTGTTGTCAAAAGCAGTGTTCGATGTTGTCAAAGGCTTCGCTAAAGTCAACTTAGTGCTGTACTCACGGAGAGCTGTTTGAGGAGGCGCTGCAGCTCGGAGAATGAGGGCATCTCGTCACCGCGCCCCGGCTCCGCTGAGGAATATGGTACGATCCTTTACGACTGGGTGGATTTCAGATGAGCTTATCTTATCTTATGATAGGGGGCCGGGAATGACCCAGCGGCACTTCGACCCTTGAAGATCTTTTATTTCAGTGTGCAGGTTTCCTCGCGATGTTTTCCTTTCACCGTCAGAGCAGTCGGTAAATGTACGTAAGCCTTCGAAAAGTACGGAAAACTCTTTGGCACATGGCATTGCCTTGTTTCTAACCCGGACCTCCCGCACGGGAGTCCGGTGTCCTAGCCACTGTGCCACCGACACTCTAATTCCATATCACACACAAACATGGACTGATTTGGAGGTGGCTTACATTCAGAAAGGAAATAAATACAACAATAATGTAATGGAAATATTTGAAACACAGAAATGAATGTACACATGTAATAGGATGGCGGATTACTTGTGATTGAGTCTACGCTACTTTGGGCCCCAGACTGATCAAAGAGAGACAGAAGTAGGAAGAAAGTTTCCCTCTTAAAGGCGCAGTTACATATGGTCATTGACCGCGGATCGGCCGCCGAGGACGACATGCGGTGGACGATCTACCGTCACCGACCTCCGTTGTGTACACTTGGTCGTTGGCCGAAGTAGAAGCGACAACCTTATAGTGACACTTTGACGTTCGCTGAATGCGGTCAACGACTGGTAATAGGGTATTTTTTTTAAATATTGCATTAATCAAATTACATGGACGTTCTGAAGAAGAATCTAAAATTAGTTTTTCGATATCTTTATATAACATCAGAGATATTAATGGTTAAAGTTAGTACTGGAGAGATGCTCTGTCCCTTTCTAGCAAAACAATCCTTTATATGCGGCCAGGACCTGCTCGTATAGCGTTAGGGAAGTGACGTCATAATTCTTATTGCTGTTTCTTTCTGCCGTCTGATTTTTTAATTGCTTGTAGCTATTTTATTTTTCAACTAATTTTAAAACATTGTGCTATCGAGGCCAGGTATTAGTTTTTATACCTACACTACAAACAATAATAAATCTGTATTAAAAAAGTACTTTATACAGACATATTTTTTATTTATAAGGGATATCTACAGCTATTAACAATTATAAAATTACATATGTATTAAACTTAAAGAAGGCCACTTACATATTTCCTCGTGTATATATGACTTGTATACACCTACAGAACACGCGGTTAACTTTGAGACTAATAATGTAGAATTAACATGAATATGTCATACATATTTACCACGAGTATTACATGTTATTTGTTATAAATCAAATAAAATGAAATCTGTTTTTATATTTGACCATTAATTTATAACTATTTCTTATATATATATTTTTTATGTATTACTAAACCCGCATTTGACCTCGATCTCGTCTGATGGTAAGCGACGATGAGGTCGACGATGGAGCACGCGGGTCCAGTAAATGCCTATTCACTCTGGCCTTGAAGATCCCAAGGTTGTAGGTTTCGGGAAACACAGACGCCGGCAGGCTGTTCCATTCCTTAGCCGTTCGCATATTTTTAAGAAATGCTTTCAATATTTGTTACACTTAAACTACTCTCCTCACATACAGGTATTGGCCGACGACCACATGTGACCGCACCTTAAGACGGTAGAAACAACCATACCAGGCTCGCGGTTCCCGGGCTGCGGCCCGCCCGCGGCGCGCCCCGCGCCCTCCTCCGACCCGCCCCACTCGGAGTCAGACCCCGACGGACTGGCTGACCTGCTGACGCTCACGCTGTCCGCGGCCGACGTGCGCGACTCCTCACCCTCACCGTTGGTCACCTGACATACGCAAGGATAGACATTTAGGTATCGTTCCATAACGTTTAATAATTACTCTACCCGGTTCCGAAACACAACGTTGATAACAGCTGACAGTTCAAGTTGTGTTACGGAACGGGACGATCGAGTAATATAGGGTGGGCCATGAATTAGTTAACAATTGAAAAAATCATATAAAGAAAACCATTTGACATATTTTTAAAATTGTTTATTTACAAGAAAGTTAGTTATTTGGAATTTATTTTTTAAAAATAACATCATCTAAATGACCACCGTTTCGATTTTTGCACTCTTCTAAGTGAACACCGAAATTTTCGAATACTCGTCGACAAAGAGACCGCGAGATCGCTGACATTTCTTCACTAATTTTTTCCTTTAGTTCACGTAGTGTTTTTGGTTTATGGGTGTAAACACGACTCTTCAAATAACCCCATAAAAAGAAGTCTGCTGGCGTTAAATCTTAAATCTGGATCGCTGACATTAGTGAAGAAATGTCAGCGATCTCGCGGTCTCTTTGTCGACGAGTATTCGAAAATTTCGGTGTTCGCTTAGAAGAGTGCAAAAATCGAAACGGTGGTCATTTAGATGATGTTATTTTTAAAAAATAAATTCCAAATAACTAACTTTCTTGTAAATAAACAATTTTAAAAATATGTCAAATGGTTTTCTTTATATGATTTTTTCAATTGTTAACTAATTCATGGCCCACCCTATATTTCAACTGACAGGTGAAAGTTTTTACCTTGGAAAAATCAGAATTAATTACTAATTAACTTAACTTAATTACAGATTGCATGACGTTTCATTCACAAGGGTACGTCACTCGGGATGACATTTTTGCCGAATTGCACATTTCTACAACCTGTTTTTTTATACTAGATGTACACAGTGTCTAGGACACCGGACTCCCGTGCGGGGGAAGTCCGGGTTCGAAACCATGCAATGCCATGTACCAATGAGTTTTTCGTATTTTTCGAAGACTTACGTACATTTACCGACTGCTCTGACGGTGAAGAAAAAACATCGTGAACAAACCTGCACACTGAGATGACCAGTGTGTAAATGGGGTAGACACTAAAGATCCTCAAGGGTCGAAGTGCCGCTGGGGTTACTCCCGGCCCCTATCATAAGATAAGAAATAAGATGTTCGCAATAAAAAATAAGTTCGATGTGTAAATGCGTGAACATAAATAATTTAAAAATCATTGAATATATTTTTATGGTAATCTGTGTGCTTCGTCTGGTGCCCTCGTGAAATAAAACGTTTGTTTATATATATTTTTATGACTACTAAACCCGCATTTGACCTCGATCTCGCCTGATGGTAACCGACGATGAGGTCGACGATGGAGCATGCGGGTCCAGTAAATGCCTATTCACTCCGGCCTTGAAGATCACAAGGTTTCGGGAAACGTCATGCAATCCGTGTTCGTCTTCCCTTCCCTCACCTGTAGGACCCCTAGCGGCGCGACCTGCGCAGTCAACAGACTGCTGTTCACTCGCCGCACCTCCTCTATGTCGGGCAGCTCCACCCTCTTGGCGACCCGCCCCCTCCTGCTGGCGCCCCTGCGCTCCTGCGCCGCCCCCGCGGACACCCGCTCCAGGTCCACGGACACGGGGGTGCAGAGCTCCAGTAGTTGTACGTTGCGCTCGTTCAGGAAGAAGCTGGGCGGGAGATTCTTCAACCTGGTGATGACATATTTATATCACTTGAAGACACGACAATAGTATCTCGGAACTGTAAGGGTATTATAGTTCAGGATGATTAAATCAAATCAAAATATTTTATTGTAAGTAAGGACCTTATAGTACATTTTTACAACGTCATTCTTTTTCACTCCACCACCGTTTCGTAAGGTGCTGGAGCTGAAAGGAAAGAAGCGGCGCAAGGAACTTTCAGCAGCACATCTTTTGAAATAAATATATCTTACAATAATTATGAATACAATCATATACACAATGTGCAGAGCTGGAGCTGGGTTTAGGACCGAGCCTCTTTATCATTTAAGGAGTCATTTATTTTATAATAACCCTTTTTACATAAGGTCCATCTTATGTGGGTCTTAAATGTTTTCTGTCATATTTATTACAGTATCGGGTATCTCATTATAACATCGTACAACGGTCTCTAACCGACGTCGACCAACACCACCGATCTGTCGATCGTGCAGATGTAATAAATAACACCTTTACAGTTTTTGCTCACCACAACTGTACACACTGGTCATCTCAGTGTGCAGGTTTCCTCACTGTTTTCCTTCACGATTAGAGCAGTCGGTAAATGTACCGAATGTCTTAGAAAAATTCGTAAAACTCATTGGTACACGGTATCGAACCCGGACCGTCCTAGCCACTGTGCCACCAACGCTCTTATATTTACTTTAATTTTAATGTTATTTTTTGTAAAGAAAACCTATGAATATTTGGCAAAAACTCTATTTCTATTTGAAATTGAATGAATTGAATTGAAAAACGTTTATTTAACACACACACACACACACACACACACACACACACACACACACACACACACACACACACACACACTATCAACACACACAATTACAACTTACATACTCACACACATACCCTTTTCTTTGTTCTCCCCACTCCCTATTCCACATTCCCACCTCCATATTTTATTAGCTGTTACTAATTAATATTATTATTTTGTATAAATTAAGAAGACCTATTTTTTGGCTTGCTCGCATGTAATAAAAAAAGAACAATTCAGGCATTATATAGCTGTAAGGTTTCTCAGAAAATAAAAATGAAAATAAATATAAATGTATCACTGTAAACACCAGAATATAGCAAGTACACTGTACAGAAGTATGCAAAGATATAACACAAGTGTTATGCAGCACAAAACATATTTCAATTTACAGTTCCGTATCTTTCTTACCTTATATCGAAGTCCGGGTTCCTGGACAGATCGCTGATGTAATAGGTGATCCTCCCCTCCCGCCTGTCGTCCCCTGCGCCGCCCCCCGCGCCGCCCAGCCGCACCTGGCGGTAGCGCCTCGCGAGGTGCCGGAACTGGCGCAGGTCGACGTGCGCGAGGTCCACTGTACCGTCGGCCGCGTGCCGCCGCCAGAACGGGAGCGAGTCCAGTTTGATCACCTTCACGGCGGTCCGCGTGAGAAGCTTCAGGTCTGCGGGGGAGGGGAGAGGGGAAAAAAATGTTTAGTAGAGGTATCATTATTTTATTATATTTTCTGTTGAATGCGTTACGCACAGCCGCCTCTGCATATAACGATATCCGCCTTTTAATGTCCCCACTGTTGGGGCACAGGCATCCCCTTGCACAAGGGGGTACGGGCCACGATCCACCGAGCGGGCCCGGTGCTGTGCGGTGAATTTCACACGCCTTCGAAAACTTTTTAATTTCCTGTCATGCAGGTTTTCTCACGACGTTTTCCTTCACCGTCAGAGCGGTCGGTAAATTTAGGCCTATTGCAGATGACCGTTGTAGAAGAGCTGTGACAATGAGCAGTCATTTTCTACCCACATCCCGATAATATCGACAACTACCCTCTCTTCCTGTACCCCGACGAACGCGCGGCCATAGCTCCAGTGATAAAAAATTGAAATAGAGTTTCAATATCAGATACAAAAACAAACTGGCAGTCCCACGCTTTAGACTTAGTACAGTAAACACATCATTTATGGGTCGCTGTGTACGATGTTATAATGAGATACCTGATACTGTAATAAATATGACAGAGAACACATTTAAGACCCACATAAGACGGACCTTATGTAAAAAGGGTTATTATAAAATAAATGACACAGAGCTAATACAAAAACCTTGCTAAAGAACACATGCCCTAAATGAACTCACCCAGACGGTCCGGCTCCGCTGGACTCGCTCGCCCATTCCGTTCACTTTCCTGTACAGCGCTACAGCTTTGGTCAGGTGTTACAACTAAAGGGGGGTCACTAGGCTCTACTATCATCGACTCGGATGCTTCACCATCTTGTTCATTCTGTACGTTAGTTTTAGTTCCATTCCCTTCAATTTTGACAGCTGTTGTAACATCTGTTCCAATATTGGATTTCTTCTGCAATTCGCCGGTAGTCTTTGGTTCATTTTTATTACTCGGGTTAATACGTTCATTTGTATTAGTGGTTTCATTTAATTCACTCATATCGGCGTCCAAATTACGTACGCTTTCTATTGGTCCATTTTCTTCACTAGATTCTTCAGTTACTTCATATTTTGGTTCAATTCGTTCTATCTCACTATTATTATCTATTTTTGGTTTATTTTTGTCATCCATATTTGATTCTAATTCCAATTCTAGTTGTATCGTGACATTTTCTTCTTTGGCGTCGACTTCTGTGACAGTGCTGTCATCATTAGAACATTTATTAATATCTTCAATGGAGTCTCTCTTCGAACTAGATTGGTCTATGACAATATTTCCACAGAACGTCGATATATTAAGACTAGATTTCACTACATCATTACAGTTTAAATCATCGCGAGCTTCGTTTGGATATTCCGTATCCTCAATATCATTTGTAGCGGGGATATTGTTAGAAACAGCGTCATCGTTAACTTCTTTGATATTCGAATCACTTGAACTCGCTTCATCTTGTACGTCGTCGTCTGCAACTAGTGGGTTCGAGTCTACTTTACTTTGACCAACATCAGCTGTTGAAAGATTCAAGTTTTCATCAACTAAATTAAAACTATTCGAATTTGCCACACGTGGGACGACATCCACAGCCGAATTCGTGTTTGCATCACACTGGACATCATCTACAGCGGATTTATTCGTATTTGCGTCGCTTTGAACATCATCTAGAGCCGAATTCTCATCAATTTGCATTTCATCTATCGGTTGTTCCAAAGTTATATCACCACCAAAAGGTTTTTCATCTGAACCGTTAAAATTTGCACAATTCTGACTGTCAACGGTCAACTGCTCCAAATTAACGCCATCTTGGGCGACATCTGTAACCGTAACGTTCGTAGAATCACCTCGCACATCATCAATGTGCGCATATTCGTTCGCGTCACCGTCATCGTTTGGTCTCGAATGTGCGTTGTGCGCGTAACTGTGATCCTTGAGAGACCGCACGTTAACACAGTCGTCCTTTCTTGTGGAATCATCGATGACCAACGCGTCGCTGTCGCAGGAGTCTCTGCTGCTTTCATCGTTCAAATGTGAAACGTTATTGTTATTGCTTTGTTCTGCTGACGCGTCTTTATTAATATTTTCCGTATGCAAGTCGCCATTATCACTATTTATATTTGAGCTATCATTACTTTTCCCATGTGCTAAGTCATTACTATTTAAATCATTATTAGTATTTGGCAAGTCATTAGTATCACTCATCCTTCGTGTAATACAACCGGTACCTCCTACCGCATGTGGAAAATCATCAGAATCATCATCGTCACTAAATATAATCGTAGCTTCGGCGTCCTTCGGGTCTAACTTCTCTAAAACGCTTATACCCTGCCCCGTATCTAGAATTCCTGAATTTCTTGCACCAGGATTACCACCACCGTCTGCATTTGTTTCATCGACGTTCAAACTTCCCGCAGGTCCGCTCACACTCGTGTCTTCGGTATTTGAAGGGCCTGTAGTCTCCTGTGGGACGAATTCCACGTCTGAATCGGAATGTCCGGAGTTGGAATTGTCGCCGGAGGTGAGAGCCCCATCGAAGTCCACTCTCTCGGTGAGGAGAGATCGGTCACCGTCCGCTTGACCGTCGGTCGGACGGTCACCGCCGCGGTGGTGTCGCTCGATGTCACTCAGCTGTTTGTCGAGGTCCTGCTCTAATTGCTCGCAGATCTCCTGTGGACGGACAGCGGTAAGAACGGTTACCGAAAGGTCAATCAGGAGCTGAACAAAGCGACAACATAAAGACAAAGCAAATCTATAATCTAATTTATATCTTATATTTGTTTGAAATTATGAACATTTTTAAATTTAAAAAAAACTTTTTAGGCACTAGTCCCATAATATAAATATTAATAAGGTTAATTATAATAAAATATCATACATTAAAACTATTTAAATTTAATATTATATGTATATATATATTATCTTCTGTACCTAATTGTTTGTATGTGTAAATAAAAAACTTAATACATTATTATTGTTATTTATTTATTTGAGGGTAGTATCTATATCATACGCCTTTTGCACCCGTATATTATGTATCTAATTATTCTTCCATCACCTGAAGGGTGCCTGTAAGTTATCGCTTAAAGCGACCGCGGCCGCCTTCTGCACATCGTATTGTACCTCTCTTTATGTTGTATGTTTTGTTTATGTCCCGGGTGGGCGATGAAGTATGTTAGTATTTGTGTAATACTAATATAAAATAATATTCTATTATATATAATATTCTTGAAAATAAATTCTTTCTTTCTTTTAAATAGAGAGTAATACAATGCGCCACCGCACACAATTCTTTGTAAAGAAAGTGTGCATGTACATTATGGAAGTAGTTCAAATTTACAGAAGAAAACAGGAAACAACCAGAACTGGCGAACATTTTTGGATTACTCATATATATTTTTCCAGAAAATTGTATGCGAAATCGAAAAAAAACCTTTTAATAATTCCACGTATGCATGAGTAATGTTTAACCCCTAAAGCGTGCACACACAGCGATTTTGAAACGTACCGAACCCAAATAAAAAAAATTAAAAAAAAAAGATTTCTAAAAAAAATTGGTTAAAAATTAGATTTCTGGCTGGGTTTTTCTAGAAATATAAATATAATTTATTTGTAAACATGGGTAATGCAGATGTTACATCGTGTTTCAGTATCACCATATAAACATGGGTAATGCAGATGTTACATCGTGTTTCAGTATCACCATATAAACATGGGTAATGCAGATGTTACATCGTGTTTCAGTATCACCATATAAACATGGGTAACGCAGATGTTACATCGTGTTTCAGTATCACCATATAAACATGGGTAATGCAGATGTTACATCGTGTTTCAGTATCACCATATAAACATGGGTAATGCAGATGTTACATCGTGTTTCAGTATCACCATATAAACATGGGTAATGCAGATGTTACATCGTGTTTCAGTATCACCATATTCTGCCAGAAAGCGAACACATTATTGTTCAATTAATAAATCACTCATTAATTTATCAATAAATTAATCATAATAAATTATCAAAATAATAATGAAGGTAACAAAACAAAAATACCATTTTTTTTATTAATATGTCTCAATTTAAAAATAACAAGAATTATTCTTTGTGGGTACATTCAAAATCGCTGTTTTGTCGTAAAAGCCTTAAACCTTAGACCGTGTTGATAGCTGACCTGCCTCCTCTCAAACAGCACTTGTCTCACATCCGCCGGCTCCTCCTTGACGGGCGGCGGGCGCTCCGCCCTCTCCGGCACCGTAGTGGCGGGCGCCGCGGACGAGCCCTCGACCTCGTCCAGGTCGATGGTCTCGATGTGTCGCTCCACCAGGATCAGGTCGTTGTCTGACTCTGGGGGGAGGGGAGGGAGTGCAAAGGACGGGAAGACATTATTTATTACATCTCATCTTGTAAACTCACGTCCATAATCCCCGAGGGGGTAGACAGAGGAACCACCTTCAATCACAGGTAGCTACCACTTTTCGTCGTAAGACCGGCGTCTACTGTACAATAGTACCCACTAAGATGGTGGACCCAAGGTGGTAGATCCTGATGTGAAGGACCGCCTGTGGTGGTACTATCTATTTCTGCCGCAAAGCATCAATGCTCGCATTTCTGTGTTTCGGTTAAAAGGGTAAGAGAGCCAGCGTAATTGCCGGCACACGAGGCACTCCATCTTAATCCTCAAGATTACCAGCGCATCGAAAACCCTCCAATAACAATACAGTGAGGTGAGATATCTACGGGCGACGGTCACCACTGACCACCGGGTGGTCGCTCGACCGCTCTCCGTGATGACGACAGCGGTCACCGTCCTAAACACACATCTTTACTATAGGATTTTCGATGCACTGCTAACCTGGCGCTAGTAACGCGCCACTCCCGAAAAAAAAATATCTTTTACACTAGGTGAAGTACTCATTAAAAAAACCGAGTATAGTCACCGTCAGGGGGCCACGTGTGGACCTCTACCGTCGCGGGGTGTGTGCGCTCGCCTGTCCCGTCCACCTCCTGAACCGGCCCCGACTGTACATCTGAGTGGACGTGTTTTACCTTAAAATTAAACCACTTGCGTCATTAAAAGTTCAAACATAATGGAGATTAGACACATTGGGTGTACGTAAATATCGTCCTAAACCTAGGGTACCTGGCTATTCCCCTGCGACATTATAGTGCAGACCCTGCTTGAAGCGTGCGACAGCCGATTGGAAGCAGATTTAACTTTTAAATTTACAAAAAAAATCACGGCATTACAGAAGAAAATAAAATATACTTTGATTGGTGAACTATCTTTGGTCACAACACTATTTTTATTTCATCAAATACTGGCAACACAGGAAACGTCAGTTTAGTCCGTCTAATAAAAAATACACTTTAGTAGTATTGCAACTTCCTTGGTGGCGTAGAAGTACAGTGGGACAAGGATCTTTTGTCGCGTGGCAAAAATGGGAACTAACGGCGCCATCCTCGAACAAACGTGACAGCAACGCCCCCCTGTCAACGTCACCCTCGCGCCGAAAGATCCTCGTCGCACTGTATGTACTCACGGGCGGCAAGTGGATCCTTCCCGAACGCACGAGGTCGCCCCACGAGGGGAGCGGGGCGGTCACCACGTGCGGGAACCTGGCACATTACGTTACGTTACATTACATACAGGCCGTGAGCCGTTAGAAAGGGATTCGGCTATGGGGTCAAATCGGTATCTGTCTGTCAGTGATCGGATTAGGTAGTGCAATTTAGGGTTAACGACCTCAAACGTTATATTAGTATGGATACAAATTTATCAATGAAGATTTTATTTATTTATTTAATGTCATTCTCTCGGTGACAACCTTGTTTAATTGTTATGTTAATTTTATTTGTTTAATAATTTGTTAATTGGATAAGTCGTACAAAATAATAAAATAATAAATTAAATTAAATAATAAATTTAAATTAAAATATTTACATTACTTATGTAACACATTAAGATTATATTTAACATAATTGAACAGAAAAATACCTATAATAGTACAATAGTGTACAGTCAATAAAAAATAAAATAAAAATAGTGTCAGTGTCGTTCGCCGAATGCGGCCGACGGCTGGTGATTCAAAATCGCCACGCGTGAGAGCGACAGATATACCTCCTGGCGATGGCCTGGTGTATGGGGAGCGCGCTGGAGGCGCGCGGCGCGGCGCGGCGCTCCGCCGGCGTGCGCCGCCACAGCGCCGTGAGGCGGGCGCGCGTCTGCGCCTTCAGCTCGTGCCAGCGCCGCTGCAGCAGCACCAGCGACGCGCGCGTGCCTCTGGACAGACACGGGGGTGTTTACATATAGCACTGACCTCAGGCACACGTCCCACGTGTGTTCACACGCAGCACTGACCTCACACACAGACACGTGTCACACAGCGCAGACCTCACACACGGCACTGACCTCATTGACCTCGTGGTGTACGCCTCGTGTGCTCGCGCCCAGTCGTCGGCCGTGCCCCTCTCCTCCAGCTCGTACGCCTGCGCCAGGTGGAACATCATCGTCAGCGCCTGCAGCTGCTCGTACATCAGCAGGCTGTCCTGTAACACCACACCACATATACTACTATATTATAGTATACTGGCATACACGTCTGATCACGTCTCTAGTAGTTGTCTGTCTCTGTGGGGTTGTCTGATTGTGATTATGTGTGAGGGTGTGTTGGTCTCTGTAGGGATGTGTGATGGTATAAGAATGTGTCCCAGTCTCTTCTTCTCGCCGGCCCTCGCGGCGGCCGAGGGTGATCCGTGCACGTACCTCACTGACGACTGTCTCGCTGTCGTCGTATAACAGCACGAGGTCGGCGACGCGCCACGCCACCTGGGACATGAGCGCGGCGCGCGGTAGGCACGACTCGCGGTCGCCCGCCTCCAGCAGCAGGTGCAGCTTCTGCATCGCCAGGGAGCGCATGCGCGACCTGCGGGACAGGGGGGAGGGGGGAGGGATAACTGTATGGTCGATGGAACGCCCCAATCAGAGGTGAAACGCTTTATAATTTATTATTATGAAGATAATAGACAGGTAGCATAATGCTGGTGTGTCTATATCACAGTGTTGGAAGTCTTTTGTAACAGGTCCATAGTTCACACATAATTTATTTGGACAACAGAGTGTTCCTTTTAAGAAGTTTGTCATGGTGATTTTGAAAGGAGTTCACTGATGTAGCCGATATAACATGCTCGGGGAGCCTGTGCCAAGTCTGAGCGAGTGTTGCTCAGGAAATGGTAAGCAACATTGGTGTTCGAGCGTGTGCGCCTGATTCTCATGTGGTGTCCTCGTGTCCTTCACTGAGTATAGTTGATGTAGTACTGATTTGCGATCTAATCATTTTCAGTAGGACTGAAGTCGGTATCAGATGTAGCTGAGACCAGTCGGGACATCAGTAAAGGCGCGGTTACACGTGGTCGTCGCCCGACCCCCGGGCGGCCACCGGCTGTATCTGAATCACAAGTCCTCGATCGCATTCGGGGAACGACAAAGTGTCACTAGATTCATCATATCATAGAGCGAATGACGATTTCGGTAAACAACGGAGTTCGGTGACCGTAGCTCGTCCGCCGCAGGGTGGTCGCCGAAACGGTCAACGACTATATATAACCGCGCCATAGCCGGTGCTCCGCAGAGGGAGACCACTGAAATGGCTCTGAGCAGAACTGATCACGCAAATGAATGTGAGAGACTACTGAGGACTTTTGGTATATCATAAGTACCGGTGACCGAAGACATGAAGCAGAGCAAATGGCGTTGGATTGAGCATATAGTGCGAAGGACCAGAGCTCACATCAAGGCCAGGCCGCCTCGGACATAGCTGGAAGCGTTCTGTGTTGTTGAAGGCCCAGATGTCAGGAAAGACCTGGGAGGAGCTTCGCGACCTGGTGTAAGACAGAAGCATGGAGACATCTGTTACTACCCTCAAATTCCTCAGTGGAATAATGGGGAGACATACATACATATATACATAACTTCACGCTATATCCCTTGCGGGGTAGGCAGAGAAAACGGAGCGCCACGAATCTCCTGCTTCCTCTGCAGTCATTCGTAGTTACACGCAAGCTCGCCGTTGGGGTCGTCTGCTCTGTATATTAAAAGTGAACGGGAAGAAGCGAGAGACCACCGTGTGCACTGACCAGAGCAGCGCGAGGGTGGCGGCGCGCGCGCCGGTGTCCACGGTGAGGTCGTAGAATGCGGCGGTGTCGTCGTCGGCGCGGCGCGTGACCCGCCAGCGCGCCGCCAACGCGTCCACCAGCGTCTCGGCCAGCCGCTCGGCGCGCCGCGTGGCCTCCGCCTCCGCCGCGTCCGCCGCCTCCACCGCCCGAGGACGCGATTGCTCCTCCTGCAAATTTTTAAGATAACTTGCGGCCCCTGTGGCGTTACGGGCGACCTCGTTAAGGGCCCCGACGCGTACATGGAACTAGAATAAGACCGACACCGTAGCTGTTTGTGTCGTTCCTTCACACCCCAAAAGGGAGAGGTCATTCTCAGAAGCGGGCGTAATTTCCGCCCTAATTTTCGTCACGATTTTCAAATTCAAATTAATAGTAATGTGACCTGACGGAAATTAGACTGCACGCGCTGAGAGTGTCTTGATCCCCGTGCGACTCACCTGCACAATCCGCGGCAACAAGCGGACGTGCCGCTCGATGCTCCGCAGCCAGCGCGGCGCGGTCTCCAGCGCCGTGTCGAGCGGAGCGCCGCGCTCCGCGTGCACCTGCGCCAGCCGCCGCAGCTGAAGGGGAAATTAAAAAAAATCTTAATTGGACCAATGTTTACTATTGTATCTTACAATAATAAAAAAAAACATTTCCTTATCGGCCCAGTAGTGCCGCAAACTTAATGTATGAAAAAATCTTAAAAATGACTAACTTCCTCCTCGAGCTCCTTCCTCATATCTCTGATTATTTTAAATCATATATTTCGCCGATACATCCACTACATGCATTTACTCATTCACCAATAATTAATTTTATTTTATTGTAAAACCAACAGCACCTTAGACAATATGTAAACCAAACTAACAATAAACGGTCAGTTACAGGTCTTCACTAATAGAAATAACTTACATTAAAAAATTAAGCAAATAGGTGCCACTTTAAACACACAGAATTATTAATCATTAAAAAACATTATACTCAGTAGACGTCTCACCGCCACACTACCGGTATTGAACAGGTTCAGATCCAGGACCTCACTTCACTTATTAAAGTGATCACTCGCACGCCAGAGATATGTGTTCTGTCTGTAGTTGGTGGATGCAAGCGGAATATGTAGGGGAGGATTGAATCACAGAGTTATCCCGGGGGCATTTACAGATATTTTTGACAAGAGCTCAGGGCAATCTATGCAATCATCAACACAGAGTTTAGGGACCTCCAAGTCGTCACTGTTTCAGAGCAAATAAGGATCAGTGAGAGATATTGGTTCCACAAAATTGGTACCGCCTTGTCTACCAACTAGGAAACCAACGTTGGAACCAACATTACGCTAGATGTCTACGACACATATGACCGTACGCGATGTCCAGAAACCTCTGTTTGAATTCATGAGTAACGTAGAGGCACCGATAATGGACAAGCACCCAGTCATAGACAAAAAAAAAGAATTCTGATTAAAATAAGAGTAGGAATGTACATCGTTCGCGTGTAAACGCGAGAATTTGTCCCCGGGCGGCACCGGCACCTTGGGGGTTGACATGGATGGACCGATATTTCCTAAAATGAAGTCCCAGACCAGGTTGATGGGTACTGTTGGACTCGTCCACTTGTCGCACAAACGAGTGTAACATACTTTGTATCGTGGGACGTGTGCCAGAGCAACCCGGAGCAGGTCACACCGAGAGCATTTTAAATTTCCTCGTCGCGCGCTCCAACTCGGACCAGGCTTCCGTCAGACTTGTCCAATTGACGTATTTTCTTCTTCAAACGATAGACACGACACCTATCCGCATTACTAAGTGGGTTTGCTCGATTTCGGCGCGGGTTTCGTGATGGATCTTGCGACTTTTTCAACTGCATGTCGGTCAAGTCACTCTTCTGACGGCTGCTATTCCACAAATTGTTGCTTCAATGCGACACTGATCGCAGCGCTAGATAGCCCATTTCATTACGAAGAAAACAGTATATCAATTGTTATTGTACCTTTTGTAGTTGTAGAAATATTTCACTTTTGTACGAACAAGTCACGATAAATTTATGGCTAACTTTGACCTTCCTTGACTTTTGTTTTTAATTTGACTTTGAGTTCCTTTGACCTGGAAACGCCTGTACGCGGAGCCCGTGGGTGCGTGAGCCGATTTCGCGCGTTTGTAATGAACGGACCTCCTGTATATGTATTCTGTGCTACAAGTCGGCAACTGGCAGGAGATCGCGCAGGACACGGAGCAATGGCGTCTCTTGGTTGCGAAGGCCAAGATCCACTCTGGGTCTCTGAACCAGCGGAGTAAGTTGGTAGTAGTACAGTACTATCGGGCATACTATCGGTATGCGGGCACGAAACTCACCCGGCGGCGGTAGATCCGCCTGTAGCTGTACACTTTGTGCAGCACGTCCCGCTCGCAGTAGGGCTCCGCCCCCGTCAGCCCGCGCGCCACCGCGCGCAGCGCCAATGTCCGCTGCTCCCACGCCGCGCCCTGTCGGGGGACAGGACATATATGAAAGACATGAAAAGACAGAAATATTTTTTAAACACGACTAAACCCACGTTTGACCGAATGTGTCGGAAGTGGCTACTTTTAGCACATTCGCTTTCTACTTCTTATTGTTTCACTATGAGAATACAAAACCATTATTAACAAATTCTTCTTAATCTGTGGAACAATTCTGATGTCCACTGTTTTAATAAATGTCTTAATTATTATTATTTATATATATAAATAATAATATATATATATATATATAATAATTAAGACATTTATCAGTTATCAAAACAGCGGAATTTACATAGAAGGGTGGACACTAGCCTGGCAGACACTGAAGGGGTCCTACCACCAGCAAGTTCATCGAGCTAAATTTCTGGACAGATGCAGACCACTGTTTAAAAAACTAAATTTACTGCCCTTGCCGTGTATGTATATTAAGGACATATGCTTATTCGTTAAAGCCAATATGCTTCATTTTACAAAGCGGAGTGACTTGCACGTCAGGCAGATGAGGCCACAAATAATGAACAAGCTACGGCAGGCCCCCGTGCCAGAAATACATATACACAAGAAATGTTTATAACATGTGCATAATAGTGTACAACAAATTACCTCATGATATGAGGGTGTTAGAGGGTAGACTCTTTAAAACTGAATTATTGAAATGGCTGCATGAAAATCCTTTCTATAGTGTGGAGGAGTATAATGAACATTCACATTAGCATTAAAATTGACATTATTTTAATTTATATTCTATGTAGGTACCTGACATTTTGTACGCCTTTTAACAGGCTGAATACTTTGACTTTAATATATTTTTAAGATCTTTTACATTATTATGTACAGTATTCTGACAAATAAAGTATTTTGATTTTGATTTGATATTGAAGCTCGTACGATACACTTGCCCCGTGGCGGTAGGGATATTCTAATCCATCCCATACAAGACACACACATACATAGACAGACAGAGATAGCTATATTTTATTCATTTTATTTTATTTATTTTAACAGCTTTCTACTTAAAACTACACATATATCATAAACATAAACAGCCAATAATAAAGTTCGACAAATTACAATTATTATTTTTTATACCGAGGATAGAAGTAAATAAAAGGTGGAAGAAAAAAGACAACACTATGCAAATTAAAATCCCGGTGCAAAATGTCTGTCGCATTGCTTGTCTGTGAGGTTGAGTATATGTGAGTGTAGTGTGAGTGTTAGCGGAGTGTGGTATAGGTTCTGTGATCAGGAGATATGATGGTTAGTGGTGATGCCCTAGACACGGCAAAGGCAAAGGTAGAAAGGGAATAGATGTCTTCTTCATTATGTCTGAACTTCAAATCACGGTACAGAGGTTTAATAAAAGGTTTCACGGTCACGCAAATAGGCGCTGTAGACGTCACGTTGCGGAAACCAGCCCGTTACTACATTACAAGGTCTCACAGTGAGCTCGGGCGGCTCGTCATCGGACTCTCCCTCCCGGAGCGCGGCCAGGAGTACGGTGTGCGACGCCAGGTGTCTGCTGACCCGCGCCAGTTTCTTGTGGCTCCACACGAGGCTCGGCCGCGCCGACATCACGCCGCGCGCCCGGCTGGGGACCATGTAAACAACTTTTAAATAAGGAAGGCGGAGAAGCAAACGGGCCACCTGATGATAAGAGGTCATCATTCCACGTAGACATCTCACCCTCACTGTATTATTAATTAAGGGTACACTGCTAACCTTGAGGGTTTAGATGGAGTCATCGTTTACTGGTAATTACGCTGGCTCCCTTACCCTTCAAACCGAAACAGAAATGCGAGCACTTCTGCTTTGTGGCAACTTACTGGACCTACATCAATTATATACATTAATTTGTTTTGTGACAATGAAGGACACGAGACCGTTGCGAGGACACCAGATGTTAATCAGGCACACACACTCGAACACTAATGTTGCTTACCATTTTCTGAGCAATAGTCGCTCAGACTTGGAACAGGCTCACTGAGCATGTTGTATCAGCTACCTAACTTTTGACAAATTTCTTAAAACTTAAAACGAACACTCTGTTGTCCAAATAAATTATGTGTGAACTATTAGTGAAAGTGAACTATGGACCTATAATAAAATACTTTTATCAACCAACAATACCAACACTGCAGTATAGACACACCAGCATTATGCTGCCAGTGTATTATCTTCATAATAATAATAAGGTCCAGGCTCCTTAGGGCCCGTAGCAACCCTGACTATCCTGCAAATCAGGATCTACCTTTACAACTACAGCAGTAAGGCAATGTTTCCACCGCACATTTCATTTGCGTTAGGGTGCCACTAAGGGAAAGGAAAAAAATATTAGAAAAATTCTGACTTGCTAAAAAAGGAAATGTGTCATCACAGAAAGCTGGTGGATGCGAAACCAACTCGGATATAGTAAGTTATATCAGGTTGCATTATGATTATGTATGACACCCACCATAAGGCCCCTACAACTACAGTATGGCAATGTTTTAAACCACATAAGTACTGATTACAGAGTGTCATTTGCTAAAATTGATCGCTAATGGGTTTAGGGCCGCTTCGCGGGGCTCTTTGAATGGTTGTCATGACATATTGCAAATGAAAACACCATGAAGAAATCACAATTGGAGGGCAAACTAGAATTTTACTAACCTTTAAATTCACAAATCCAGGAATTTAGAAGCTTACGAACGTGGAAGCAATTTCAAATCATCGCCAGTAAGCCACAAGATGATACAGCTTCAATAATATTACACGTTTCTATGAAAACCCAAACGAATGTTTCGTAAACATGATGTGTTCAGAAAAAATAACAATCGAACACCTGCAATCAGTGAATAGAATTACCAAACCCTTGTTTAAAAATTGTAATTTCGCTTTATTGAGGATTAATTTAATTTATTCTTATACCTAATCGAAATATACGAAAATACCTATATCCCATTTTCAATCAATCAAGTGAGCGTTCCATAACCAGTTGAAACATATTCCATTACCGCGTTAACGGCTGAAAATTTATCAAAATGTTTTTCAAAACAAGTAATGGAATATGTACAGCTATCAATTTGAATAATTTCAACTGGTTTTTGAACGCACTCCAACTCGACTTAGCATCGGACAACAACAAATAATGTCAATTAAAACTTTTTTTTTAAAATTTAACAAGCCTTTGGCAACACCGGCCATCAGCCTAAACATAAGGCGATTTAAAACAGTTTTTAGTTTTACAGCATCAAAATACTGTGGTATAGACACAGTGTTAATACACTCCTAGGAGTTATGACGGAAATTTCAACCGAATGAAACTACACAACAAACCACTAACGAGAAGTTTATTTTAAGAGTTCAATAAAGAGTAGTTGTCGGGAAAAATAGAGATGGGGGTGTGTATGTATTGAGAGAGGGGCAATGATATGGTTGGTTGCTCACCTGCGGGTGCTCTTTCAGGTTGTTTCCTTCTATTCACTGATTCGTCTCGTGTCTCGAGTGTTCTTTCTTCCCGAATCTGGAGGAAACTGCACGCACGGTGACATCGACGCTTGCGATGTCACCGGCGTACGAGGACCATACCATGAGACCACTTGTCATGGCAGCCCTACCGGTGGGGTTCGATACCCTTAGTGGTGAACAGAGCAGGTTTTTGACTAATATGTTGTGACTCGGAGCTTATGTGATCCCCACGATTTGGTGTGGGATCAACACTACACTTGCACTAGATTTAGAACTTGGGCTTATTTCACTGATACGTACGTACCTACTTTAACTATTTAAATTATCACTTCAAAGAAAGAAAGAAACTTTTTTATTACCGCCAAGTTGAAACGTGAATGAAATATGAAACTCACCATGGACTATATGTCAAATCATGGCGGTGGTGAAGCCCTCTCGGTGTTGCCAGTTGTATTTACATTGAGTTCGCGAGCAGTCGCGACAGTAGTCTCGTCCCCCACACCCAGTCATGTTGTGAGATGCAATTTTTATCTGGGTAGTGGGTCAAACTTCAACTCTTCGAGTCATTTGGTGGGAAGGGGAAGGTGAAAAGGCCGCCCATAACCCGCCAATGGAGCCAATACTCATCGACAAGTCTCGGCCGTGAACTGCGGTACCGACGAGTGTTCGGGCCCCGTCGTATGCTCCTTCCACTCGGTAACACCGTTTACTCAAAGCTTGGTATTTTTTTTATCTTAACTTCGTCCGCTGCGGGTTCGTTCATTGATAGTACTTACAATCGGTGGCGGATTACTCACTTGCCGTCCCGTTTGATCGCCAAGCGGAGGCCGGTACGATTCTATAGTGTCACCAAAGTTACCCGTGAACTCGGATGGCGATGCAGAAACTGAGTTCCAAATTCTGCCACTTCCTTGATGGTACTGTATTTTTTCAATCGTTAAAATAATTAAATAACTCGTTTATTTCAGACAAAATGCAACCAATACAAATTAATAAATACAAATGTAAAAAGAACTAAACAAACTAGGTACTAAATTATACTATATTACGTTATTTTTAGTTCGGACTCCGGTGCATACTCGACCAACTCTTAAAAAATAAAACACGATATCGTTAAATAATCCAAGTTTATTGTAATCGTACACAGTAGTATGGCCTCCGCCGCAGCACAGTGGAGCCGCTGCGGCGCTCATTCCCATTACTCTATATTATACAAACCAACCCCGAGCCCCCGACGGGCGCGGAACATATTACGAGTAATGCAGCTAACTAAACGAAACTAACAAACCTTCGTCAAATGACAATAAATATCCAGTCTCTTCGTCGGTGGGAGCGACTGCTACACGCGTCTCTCTCGTCACGGTACGGCGAGACAGTGCAGTCCTAACGTACAGCGATTTATTGTAAAAAATACCAGAATTTTTAAAATTACTTCGCTTTAAATATTGAAATCCGGGCCCAGTTTTACGAAACAACAACAAACCTGAAATTACAGTTGTTGTACTTAGTCTGGAAATCTATTAACAGGACGATACAATTTCATTCAATTTCAATTTTTATGGCGAAAGTATCAAAATATGATCGCTTCAAGGGGTAATTGTGTCAGTTTGTCTCACCGTACCGACTTCTCCACTCTCTACTCTCCACTCTCGACACTTGGTCGCTCATACTTTACATAAATCATAAATTGCCAACACAACTCAAATATTAATTTAAGTAAACCCTTTCTAAATAATTTTATAAAACGATACAATACATAAATCAGTCTAGTATTTTCTCTTACCAACTAACATAATATCCGATACCAATGTAAAATGCCACCAAAACGCTGCCTTCATTATTCGTCTTTTCTATGTATATAAATAAAATCACGGGTGTATTCATCATGATGAATACGTTGATGCTTCGATAACCACATTATCTGATCTTCAAACTGATCGGTGTGTTGAGAATTTGTATTATTCGGTTTTAATATTATGGATAGGTATGCTTCCGAAATAATTTAATGAAAAATGCCCAAGTAATTTTTATATCGAATCGTAGCCATCCAAATGTAACGTTTACATTTGAGCAACAGTCGTCATATTAACGAATGCACGTCGTATTAGGCCTAGACTACACTTGTCCTGTTCCGGAACAGGACACGTGTAGTCCAGGCCTTAAACAACCCCGGTAATGAAAGAAGTGGGACGCCCCGGGCCGACGACCAACTGTGCGCAATTCCTCCGTTCAATAGTAAAATAATGTTCTACTTAGAGTACGGTGCATACGGTAATAGTACGAGGACAAAACTGGTGTAATTGTAATAGGGTATTTGAAAACAGAATTAAAATCCATTGAAAAATAAAATAGCTACAGGCAATCAAAACTCAGGCGGTAGAAAGAGACGGCAATAGATAATTGTGACGTCACTGTCATGTAGCGCCATACAAGCAGGTCCTTGGCTACATAATAAGGACTGTTTTGCTAGAAAGGGACAGAGCATCCCCTACTAACTTTGACCATTAATATAGCTGATGTTAGTTGAGATATCGATAAACGGATTTCAGATCCATCTTCAGGATGTTGAAAGTTGATAGATGCAATAAAAAATATTAGTCAAATACGCTATTACATACAACAATAATATTAACCGCGGAGCGCCCAGATGGATGTTTAGTATTAAGTGTTAAACCTGACCAAAAACACTGAGTAAATTATAAATTATCTAAATATAAATAATATCTAAATAATTATATTAATATCCTTACTCGTGTAAAGACCAATGTTCATAAGATTACGAAAAATATAAAACTTTAAAAAAAAATTTCGCTTTTTTTAATGAAATTCTATCTTAAGTGATAACATTTGTCGAGTTTCATTTTAAAGAGTACAAAGGCCTTAAAACAATGGCAACATTTACTAAAATCGTAAAGAAATTTAAAAGAAAAAAAAAACGTTGCATGCCATGTTTTAGAACCAAATAAAACCTTTTTTATAGCGATCTATCTCAATGACGATTTAAAAGTACCAGTCTTAACTTCATTTCTAACAACACTAATATATTCCTGGTCGGGGATTATGTAACCATTAAGACCAAAGAAGCAGGTATAAGTATTAGTTCGTAAGTAGTGCGTTTTGGTCAGGTTTGAAATAAACGCACGAGTAAAGAATACAATACAGGGTGTCTCATAAAGTATGGATCAAACGAAACAGGGTGATGCCTGAGGTAATTACCTATCTATATAACCGATTATATCCGATTCTTTATAATAAAAAAAGGATTACAATTTTTGAAAATTTGAATTTTTTTTTTTAAATTGTAAAAAAATTATTTAAAAAAAACTAGCAACGTTTGGCAGATTTTATTTTTGTATTATACTCCTCAGGGATCAGCCTTTCCTCTGTAAACATAAAAAAGATCATGTACAGCATTTACTACATGTAAATCATGTTTTTGTGAATCTTTATTAAACCGTTAAAAAATGAACGCCATATTTAAATGACTCACCATTCATATATGGGGTTTATAGGTAGGTAATGACCTCAGGCATCACCCTGTTTCGTTCGATCTATACTTTCTGGGACTTATACAGAGTGTCCGTACGTAAATGTTACAGCGACGTGTTACGTACATAATACGTACAATATTAGTAGATATTAATTAGAGTGCGTTCCATCCTGACCATTGTATCGACTTATTTCATTTAGAATTACAAATAAATTACATCCTCCAATTAGATTACTAACGTAATTCAAGCCGTCGCTCGCGAAGCTACAAGTGACAATTTTACAAGTCTACTAACGTTCATTCATTTGTAACTTGTAGCTTCGCAAACGGGGCTCCCGCCTACCTACCTACATTAAAATCGATGTGACGTACGATCGAAACGAGATAATTTTCATAAGATTTAAAATATTTAAATACACCAAAGATATTAAATCACAAATGTACAAAGATTATCAGAAATCGTATCAAAATGTTACAAATATCAATAGTAAATTCAAAACGACAACATGTAAAGACAACGTGTTGAAGAATATATTTTTACTGAAATCTCTAGTTCGTTCTCTTCGTTGAATGTCCGCACGCCTAGCTCTGTGCGCAACCGAGTAGTGGCAGGCAATAAAATAAATATATTTCTTTTTACTAATAATAAATACGTATAGGTAACAAAATGTAATAAAAATATTCAACTGTCGAAGCCAGACGAAATACATAATGTAAAATATCTGACGTGTACAGTGGGACACACGTCGAGCGGCACCCTGTGGGACCCTGTCGCAATAAGTTGTTGCAATGCTTCAATGTTTCAAATTAAATTAAAGCGATAAAGTACCATAGTGCTGTGGAGAGAGCTGTGCTAGGAGTATCTCTGCTGGATCGAATCCGAGATGAGGCGATCCGGCATAGAACAAAAGTTATCGACATAGCTCATAAGATTAGCAAGCTGAAGTGGCAGTGGGCCGGTCACGTCTGTCGCAGAACAGACAACCGCTGGGGGAGACCGCGTAGTGTGGGCCGCCCTGCGCAAGGTGGCTGGCAGCGGCTGGATGAGAAGAGCCGAAGATCGGGCTCAATGGCGCGCCCCGGGAGAGGCCTATGTCCAGCAGTGGACTAGAGTAGGCTGCTGATGATGACAAAGTACCAAAGGGCACATCTTGCTGCGTGTGCCACTGTACATATTAATTTACCTAATTCATTGTAAATAAGCAATATTATCGATATCTAGCAAATGACACTACAAAATACAAAAACTTGTGATCAGATTTGACATTTCCACGAATTATCTTTTTTACAAGTTACAAATACACTTGTCACTCTTGTTGTTACAATCAATACATTACAATTTATATTACCTACTTGAACAAAATTCAAATAAACTTGTGATCTCATTAAGTACACACAACTTCTAACTACACGAAACTCATGAAACTCATGAAACCGCAGGTAGGCCATTTGCTTTAATGAAATGTCAAATCCATATTTGTGCTAGAAAATACATTTAAAGTTTAAACTTATACAACTATATCTCACCTATAAGTTACGGCTATATACAAATCACTATATGTATATGAATCACAAAATGTATAGTACATTATAAACTAATATAATTATATAGGAGAGGCTACATTACATACGTACAGGGTAAACGGGGTCAAAAGGGGGGCAGTGATATATACGCAGGGTAGATGAGACTATTTTTGAAAAAATACATTTAATTGTATTATTACATGTAATCGTAGTCAAAAACCGTCTCAAACGACTTGCGTAACAATAGAAAGTAATAAAAAATCTAAATATAAAAAATGTGCTACACACAAGGATAAACGAGGCA
Source organism: Hofmannophila pseudospretella (assembly GCA_947369225.1). Classification (NCBI taxonomy): domain Eukaryota; kingdom Metazoa; phylum Arthropoda; class Insecta; order Lepidoptera; family Oecophoridae; genus Hofmannophila; species Hofmannophila pseudospretella. The sequence goes on along the minus strand of OX376337.1, from coordinate 8,441,732 downwards.
CCATACAAAGCGGTACAAAATCTAAGGGTATAATAATTAATTGGACATATCATTCATAACTACCGCACTTTGACATCGCAAAATTATCATTTTAGCTTACACTTGTAAACTTGTAACTCGTAAACTAATAGAACAGGACCTTCGCAATATTTGTCTATACAAGGATCAGCTTTACAAAACTATGAGAGGCTCCTCGTGAGATGAGATCAGTACCCGAGTCTTTCGTTCCTTTCGGTCCTCAAAGGGTCTTCATTAAAATGTCTCTGTCAACGCCATAGCTTTCGATAGAGGTGACACGAGACAGAAAGCTTTAACATTAAGGACGTTTCTTGCAAGAAGCGTCTTCGAAGTTAAATCTTCATTAAATATATGATGCATTTCATCTAATTCCTGTCATGCTAACTCCTCCACGTCCAAACGACGTCGGAGATGACACGAAACTTAAAAAAAACCCTAACATTATGGACATTACAACTCGTGGTTATCATACAGTCAGTGCCGGCGACACTGCGGGACTCCTGGCTGGCAGCCGTGTTGCCGTAGCTTGACCACAAACCTGGGACTACATGCGCCGGTTCCATTCGCTGCGGCCCATCACGAGGCGTTAACTTCAAGCGGTGGGAGAGACAGAGCGGAGCCTCCCACGTCAGTCCTCCGTGTTGTACGGGGGGTATGGACGACCCGGGCCTCGCTAGCAGTGGAACTGATGCTGCGTGATAGCGGACAGGTCCTTCATGAGCCCCTCCAGGTTCTGCATCTCTCGTTGCAGCCGCTCCGTGGAGCGCGACGGTGTGAGGGGCTCCAGCTCCGACTCGCAGTGCGACACCGCGCCGCCTGACATATATACATTACATAGTACCATGTAGCATGTAACGGGCGGTTTCACATTACACGATAATGACAACGAGGACTACATGGCGCCGGTTCCAGCGCCGGTTCGATTCGCTGCGGCCAATCACAAGCGTTCCGCGGAGTTCCGCCCTCCGACCACTTGAAGGCAAACAATCGTGATTGGCCGCAGCGACCCGATCCGACGCACGTAATCCCATATCGATGTCGTTATCGTCTAATGTGAAAACGTCCGTTATAACACATTGTCGGAGCGATCTCACATTGAATTCTAAAACAATTTTACACATTCTTTGCGCTGCTACCCTTGTGAATTTCGAAGCAGCCCAGGTCAGGTCACCACGCCGGCACTCTAGCCGACCAATAACCCGGGAACCTGACCCGGTAAGAGTACCCTTCAAACGGAAACACAACAATGCAAGCATTGCTGCTTTAAGACATAAATATTTTTTTATTTACTTCTAAACCCGCATTTGACCTCGATCTCGCCTGATGGTAAGCGACGATGATGTCGACGATGGAGCACGCGGGTCCAGTAAATGCCTATTCACTCTGGCCTTGAAGATCCCAAGGTTGTAGGTTTCGGGAAACACAGACGCCGGTAGGCTGTACCATTCCTTAGCCGTTCGCATAATGAACGAAGAAGCAAATCGCTTCGTACGAGCAGATGGGATATCAACAACATAAGGATGGAACCCCTCCCCGCGCCTGGTAGTCCGAAGGCGGAATGGAGATGCTGGAATTAGGTCGTGCAATTCCGATGCGCATATTTCTACTAGATGAAGAGGTTTTTTCCATGTATGAGACGGATTTAGAATATCCATATCGCCACCGGGCGAGGCGGCCGACTCGAGTACCTTGCTGGTGGAAGGACCCCTTCGGGACCCTTAAAATTTGTTATGTCGCCAATTTGTTATAATTATCCAGTTCTCAATTAATTTACGTTTTTTTATTAATTTTTTAAAAGTCCCAATCCAACAGAAAACTCAGTCTGTCGTCAAAAATCGTCGCTTCGGCTTCGATTACAGAGCTCGCGTGCTCCATCTTCGACCTCATCCTCACTTACCACCAGGTGAGATTGAGGTCAAACGCGGGTTTAGTAAAAACATTGCATTCCACTAAACTCACCGAGTTGGAGCCGGTTGGGCACGTGTCCGGGCGACGAGCTCGCGCTCTTCTTGTACGGAGAGGACTCGCGCACGCTGCCTGTGGGGACAGAAGGTTACAGTGTGCGAAACACGAGTCAAGTTTTATATTTGTGCCGTGTCGTGCCGGCCATACAGAATAGCACCAACGCGCGTTCGTACGAATAATAATAAATACACACTAATATCCTCATTCATACAACACAACACGCACACACTGTTGCTTTCTTCGTCCGTGCAGTCACTGAGGGCCAGCTGAAGATCAGCGCTGTGGCTTGCCTCAGCATTATGCTGAGCTGGTGTACCCTTGTTGGCACTGTACCACACCAGATGTTCCGTGCTGCATGTATTAATCTTTGTATACGTTTTCAATTTCAATGTAATATCGCGTGACCGCGTTATATTCGTCCGGCCGCGCACAGCACACACCACCTGCAGTGTACGTACGGTTGGAATGCGTGGGCGTGGAGTGGTCGCTCGTATCGCTGAAGCTGTGCAGGGGCGCGCACTGCGGCCGCCGCTGCAGCGAGCCGCCCTGCCCGCCGGCGGGGGCCAGCGGCAGCGTGCCCCCGCCGGAGCTGCCCAGACCCGTGTCGCTGCTCAGGGAGTCGCGGCTGTGGAAGGGAGGAGCATGTATTAGGTCATTTTGCACGAACCGTTTTCTCTCGGGTTAACTCTAACCTGATGTCGATTTTGTATGAAAACCATAGACAATTCGCGATTTAACTCGACGTCGTTGTAGATGTGTACTTAACGCGGGAATACAAATTAGGGATGTTACGGAGCTTCGACTCCGTCTCCGAAAGGTCGGAACTTCCGATTGATTTTACACCTCCGACTCCGACTTCGGCTCCGATAATTTTGAATCGGAGGTTATACCGAAGATTTGTGAGCAAACATGTTCAAATATCAATATTTATTTAAATAGTGTAGGAACACATAAATGTATTATTATTTATGTATTCCTACACTACTCTCTCTAAAGGAACATGTTTTATTGCTGCTAACGTCACCATAAAAAAATATTAACCAGTTCAGCTATAAAAATTAAAAAACGGTTTAAAATTTGTACTTCTTCTGAACATCTCTCTTCTACCTCCGCCTCCGACTCCGGTTCCGACTCCGTTAAATCAAATTTAAAACCTTCGTTTTCGACTCCGGTTCCGGTAAAACCACCTCCGTAACATCCCTAATGCAAATTATTCCAACTTATTATAATTATATTGCAAAAAAAAATTACAATCTATCCAACGTAGCTACATGACATTAAATCATGTAATGTCAATCATTCATTATTGACATTACATAAAACGCAGACTCGCACTAATAACTCGCCCCAATCGTTCCTGTCAAGTGACACTAACCAACCAAAATCACAGATTACCTAATAATTACCACGTAACATACTTCCGCGATCGTCTCATATAGCTCTGGCGATCGACCGTTTGAGCATGATGCTCTAAAGCATCGTTTCTCAACCTGGGGGTCGCGTTTATGTATATGGGGGGTCGCTATGTGTCAAAAAATAAGATGCCATATGTGAACAAGAGGTTTCACAGTTAGTTCGGTATTCGTGTCTACACAGGGTCAACATTCTTTGTGTACTCTGACCAGACTTTAAAAAACCCTGTCAAGAGGGCGCCACTGGCAGTTTTAGGCTCGGACTACACGACGACGGTTCGGTTCAGGTACCGCTACCGGCCGTGTAGTCGACTGCATTCAAACTCATGCGTTGCGCTCAAGCACCGCCCACTCGGGTCAGGAACCGAACAGACCGGTTCCAAGTGGAATCGTACGTGTAGTCGATAGCGTATTTTTGTTTGAGTTTATATGAAGCACCGGTTTCATGGAACCGACCGATACTGTGACCGTTGTCGTGTAGTCCGGGCCTTATAATCTGTTTTACAGAGTTGACTTTGAAAGTCGCAAAGTCGGTTCCTTGAATTATCTGATTATTATTAGCTGCCGTATCAGTATCAAAGGGAGTCCGATAATTTAGGGAACAGACCGTACCATTTAATTCCGTAATATGGCGAGGGTTTTTTAAAGTCTGGTCAGGGTATAAACCTTTGATACACGTTAAATTACTTCAAAACAATGTAGTGAGGGGGCCGCAAGGTTTTTTACTTAACTTTTTTGGCTTTTCAGTGGGTCGCGACCCTGAAAAGGTTGAGAAACGATGGTCTAACAAAATAACACGACCGATGTGGTGACGTGGTAATGAAGTACTGACTGCGTGTAGTGTCCCAGCGGCTCGTACGCCACATAGTGCCCGCGCTCGCGCGCCGCCGACGCGTACACGTCCGAGCCCGTGCTGGTGGGCGCGCTGCCGGGGCCCAGCGGCCCGCCGCCGGGCCCCAGTCCGCCGGGCCCCAGCGGCACGCCACCGGGCGGCCCCGAGCACGCCGGGCCCAGCGGACACGACCCCGCCCCGCCTAGAACACGACAAAAATATTGGAATAAATGTTACGTTAACTATGAAATAAGACGGATCGGTGTGGATTATCTAGGTCGATTGCAACGCTTTTGTATTTTGACGAAATTATATTATCTTATCTTGTGATTTGAGGGCCGGGATAACCTAGCGGCACTTCGACCCTTGGGGATCTTTTGTGCGTACCCCATTTACACACTGGTCATCACAGTGTGCAGGTTTCCTCGCGATGTTTTCCTTCACCGTTATGGAAGTCCGGTGTCCTAGCCATCGGTTACATGGTTTTATATAAATCGAGCCTTTATGAAAAATATAATATTCAGGAGTATCTTAACAGAATCACAATAAAATATGTATATTAGAGTCACTGGTGGCTACCAATGACATTTGGTAGAACAAAATGCCCCCTAAGTATGGATCGCCGAATGAAAGACGGTCTCCAGGACGAAGACATTTATTGCTTTGCTATACAAGTAATTCTACACGACAAAACTATAACGTGTTGTAAAATACGACTAGCGCCATCTATCGACGCAGAGGGTCAAATAACATAGATAAACAGTGACAGCTTCAACTCTGCACATTGTGTATATTGTTGTACTCATAATAATTATTGTAAGATATATTTATTTCAAAAGACGTGCTGCTGACAGTTTCTTGCGCCGCTTCTTTCCTTTCAGCTACAGCACCTTACGAAGCGGTGGTAGAGGGAAACAGAATGACGTTGTAAAAATGTACTATAAGCTATTTACTTACAATAAAATAAAATAAATTAATTTTGATTAACGTCACCGCACAAGGGTACAGTCGACCACAGGTCAACCTACCCGAAACGTCAAAATTTGGGAATCTGAAATGTATCGTATTGCGCAGGCATAACGTTGATATTTTTGACAGATGGTATACTTGTGGTCGACTGTACGTCATCACATCGCACGAGTGTGACGCCTGATGACGTGCGTAGTGTGCGGTGCGGGGTGCGTACTCACAGTGCGCGGGCGCGTGGTGCGGTCCGGGCGGGCCGGGCTGGTGGAGCGACGCGAGCGACGGCTGCGGGGAGCCGAGCGGGGCCACGCCCGACAGCAGCGGCGTGCTCTGCGCACACAACACACAACACGCGCGCTCACACAGACATTATGTGTACTCTGTATGTATGGGGGGATTTTGTAATCGATCCGTGCAGAGTTGCATAGACGGATATTGGCCTTCGTGGCATCGCCGTGAGATATATTGTTGTTCAAATATTACTTAGAGTTTCATCGTGTGAGAAATGTGTTGCATTATTTTCAATTGGCACACAGCGTCGTGAGGTTTGGTGCCGGCTTTACGGGGATTTTGTTGGAAGTTACTCGTCTAGGGTACAATATGTCGCCGCACACAATACATTATGTACGGTCAAAAAGATGCAGGCGAAAAGAGTCCTTATTGTTCTTTGACGTGAAAATGACATTCAACCTTAAGGTGGTAAACCAATTACTTGGCTGATTGTACGGGACGGATTGTTCCTATGATTTTAAATAAAGAGTATGACTATGAGTATGATCTGATCGGTCTCTAAACTGTGGTCCGCACTGACCTGGTCGGGGAGGTGGGGCCGGGGGTGCTGCCTCCGCTCGCACGTGCCGGCGCAGCCCGCGCCCATGCCGCCCACGCTCATGCCGCCCATACCACTCATGCCGCCCATACTGCCCATGGTGCCCATACCCATATTGCCCATACTGCCCACGCCGACGCCCACGCCCGTCATCGCTGTGAAATAATAGTTTTAAAACTATTTTCTGCAAAAAAGGTGGTCTTTTTTCGTTTTGTGGCCGTGGCAATTTGTGGATGCCAATTTACGAAAAATCCATACTATTTTATTGAACATAAAATTCCAATTTCTGAACGTCCAAAAAACCTGTTTACATCGGGCAAGTGTTTAGTGATGTACTCGCACTGTCCGATCGGTTTACACCGCAGTCCTTACCTACTGTACTTACTCATTTCGCTGAACACTTGACCGATGTATTCCGGCCATTAAAATCAACATTAGAAGCTGAACAGTTATTTGTATATTTATTTGTATATTATCCTGATTCAAAGGATCATTTACGAGACACCCAGTATTAAATAAAAACTTAATAAAAACATAATTAAAAAAGTATGTAAACTTCAACACAAAATGAAATAAACTTAAAACAAAGAAGGAATAAACTAAGTGAAAGTTTATTAAAGTATACCCTCACTATGAATATATTGTATACGAGTTCCAATCATCCATTGGTGGACCAGCACTACTATAGTGACACCGCGGCAAAGGCGGGACGACAGAGAGCGAGCGGGCGGCAGGCCCCACCTTCCGCTCGCCCTCTGTCGTCCCGTCCTTGCCGCGGTGTCACTATAGTCACCGAGCACACCGACCGACAACACGTCATTCCATCTCCCTAGCACTCCTCTATATCGTGTTCGTGGTCAGGGTGCTGGGTCCTGGGTCCTGGTACAAGCAAGGCGTCACCCTCACTAGTATAATCGCAGCGGTCACAGCGGAAGCCGCTGGCGCCCGAAGCGGGCGAAGCGCGCAACACGGCCGTCTCGTCGCTGCCGCTGCCGGCGCAAGACGCCGCGCGAGACGACTCTATTGGGGGGAGGGGGGGACAAAATAAAAAAAATGGTCGAACAAACGTAATCGAACATAATAAAAAATATATAGTAAACGAAATATATAGCATTTGGAAATGATAACAACATCCATAGTTGGAGCAGGACATCCGGTCACCAGGCACGACACCCGCCTGGTGGGAGATCTTCCCTTCTCCCTTTCATACGACTGACGTTACGTCATTCCCCGTGTCATGTTATAGCGGGTTCCCTGTGTCACTGATACTGACCGACATAAGTGGGCACGTAGTGCCGCCTGTCGAGCGAGGCGGGCGGCTGGTGCTGGTGCTGGTGGTGCTGCAGGTGCCTGGCCGGCTCGTACTCGACGGGCGGCGCGCGGCCCAGCGTCAGCGTCGAGGAGGCGAGCGCGGGCCCCTCCACGCTGCCCGCCGATACTGGGTATCGACAGTGTTACAAATAGAAGAAACACACCTTTTGGAAACTCATAAAAGTATTGTAAATCACTCGTACGTAATTAGCCACTGTAACACTCGTGCTATCTATTATGACACTCGCCTCGTTTCGTATTACAAACCAGCACTCGTGTTACAATGGCCTTATGTGACTTTCCCCCAAAACTGTGCGAGGAATTTTTTCCTTGCTCACCGCTCCGCCTCCTCGCACAGCTGTGGCGGAAAGGCACACTAATCCGCTTGACGGAGCCCCCCCCCCCCCCCCTACAGTACAGTATGAAAGTCAGTATGGTATCTTACTGGCGGAGGAGCGCAGACTCTTGTCCATGTGTTTGAGCTCCATCTGGTCGTGGTGGATCCACAGGTCGGGCGGCTTGATGGCCGCCGACGCGGAGGACTTCTGGTACGTGCTGCGGACAACACCACCGCGTCGGGTACATTAATCAACATTCCAATCACCATTTATAAAATATTATAAATTGATGAATTCTAAGCATAGTTAATAGTGTCTAAGGTGCATAGTACTGTACTGTACACTGTAATCTGTAATGTACACTGTATTGTACACGGTATCTACTATACACTGTATTGTACACGGTATCTACTATACACTGTACTGTACTATACTGTACACTGTACTGTACTATATTGTACACTGTACTGTACTATACTGTACACTGTACTGTACTATACTGTACACTGTACTATACTGTACTGTATTATACACTGCACTGTACTGTGTACTGTACTGTACGGTGCACTTACTATACTGTAGTGCACGCTGTACTGTAATGTACTCTGTACTATACACGGTACCTACTGCACTGTATACTGTATTGCACTGCATACTGCATTGCACTGTACTGTACCTGGTGTCCGGCGACAGTGGCGGCTGGCTCCGCCTGCAGCACAGCGAGAGCGCCAGTGCGGCGGCGAGCGCCAGCACGGCGCACGCGCCGCCCGCGCTGGCCCACAGCCAGGCGGACGTCGCCGCCGCCAGCCCGCCCGGCTCGCCGGACTCTGCGCACCACGAGACACGCCGTCAACACATAAGTTACGAGTAGTGACCAGTAGTCACGTGAGGCTACGTCATGGAGGGGGGTCAAAGGAGACTAAAACGGGGCCAGGTGGGCTGCGTGCGCAGGCCTGGGACTATTTAGTACAATAGACTACAACTTTATTATGTGCATTAAGATATTGACAAGTATTCAGAATTAAATACTTTACATGAATTGAACATCCCATCTCGTCCTGGCGTCTCGGTCTACCCTGGGGTCACAAGTGGAGTCCCGGCCTGGTGGTGCAGTAACCGTGTAGCGTACAGCAATGGAACATACCGACGGCGGTGGTGTAGGTGATGGGCGCGCAGAAGGGCCCGAGCCCCTTCCCGTTCCGCGCCTGCACCTTGAAGGTGTACGTGGTGCGCGCACGCAGCCGCTCGACGCGCGCGCGCGTGCGCTCGCCCGCCACCGCCAGCGCCGTCCACTCCTCGGCCCCCGGCGCGCCCGCGCCCGCGCCCGCGCCCGCTCCGCGCGACACCGCGTACATTATCACGTAGCCTGGCGGTAACATTTGGAAATTCATAACGTACAGTGGTCACTACTCTAACACTACTGAATTAAATGTGCTTTCACCGGCTAACAACAATCGTGTAAGCTGGTGGAAGCATATTTAAATCAACTCAGTAGTTTCAGAGAACTTTACGATTGTATAAGTTGTAAATGTTTATCACTTTTTGATCGCTACTGTGTATAATTAGCCATTGTAACACTCGTGTCATTTATTGTGGCACTCACCTATGCGTCGACGATTTTTTTCGAATGGCATCGTAACACGAGCACTCGTGTTACGATGCCATTCGAAAAAAATAGCGATTGTAGTGTAGAGTCGACCACAGGTCGACCTACCCAAAAAACTATAATTTGAGAATTTGAAATATACCATATAGCTCTGATATAAGATTGAGATGTAACCCGGCGACAACGTGATACAAAAAGGGTACTTCGAGGATGTGACCCATGATGACGCTGTATTATAGAGCCTCGCACGTCGTAAAGCATCCGTGACCAAGCCACAGTGGTCGACTGTGCAGTCGGCGGCACGTTCCCGAGGGACTGACCTGTGAGGAGGCCGTTGGGTCGGGCGGGCGGCGCCCAGGTGAGGTCGGCGGCGCGCGCGGGCGGCGCGGCGGGCGAGGCGCGCAGCTCGCGGGGCGGCGAGGCCGGCGCCGCCTCCAGCGTCGTGTTGGTCACCAGCATCGACCACGCCGACTCGCGCCCGCCTGCACAGTAACAGTGACGCGGTCACACGCGGTGGTCGTCGGCCGACCGTCCGGGCGGTCACGGCATGAGGTCACCAGGTTGTCACAGCGCGAATAACGTTGGATGACTTCGGCCAACGATCAAGTGTAAACAACGGAGGTCGGTGACCGTAGCTCGTGTACCGCAGCGCGGTCGCCGAAGCCCAGTCGGTCAGAAGTGAGAGCGCGCTCATACTAGTATCCAGAGCAGTCGAACCAACAAAGAGACGCTAACTCTTAAGGCCTCAGTGCACAAATTGAAAGAAAGAAAGAAAAAGAATATATTTCCAGTAGCGCACACATACTAACAATTAAGTACAGAAGATTAAAAGTAATATTAAACAAATATATTACAAAAATTAATAAACAAAAGTAATTTAGTTTGATGAAGGTGGTGTGCAGCACCGGACAAAGGGGACTGCCTCAGCCTGTTGCCGCAGCGGAGTTAGCACTGCGGCGCTGATGTTCAGGCATCACCCGTGTGCCAGGGATCACTCCCTATGATACACTACCGGAACATATAAATAACGGAAATATTAATAAACAGACGTAAAATATTAGGAAACGAAGGAAGGTACTTAATTTTTAAATTATACATTAGATTACAGGAAGGTATGTATGTAGGTATTGTTGTATAAAATAGAAAAAATAAAAATAAAGCAAGCAATGAAGATGAAACTGAAGGAAGGATTAAAGTAGGTATCTACTACTATCTTAATTGCACAGTACATTGATCTGACAAAGATTAGACAGAAGATGTCACACGTCATGTTGAAGTGAAAGCAAATAAAGGCCGAGGCACAAACACTTTGAAAGGATACATAACCGTTTCCATTCGTTTCTCCACGACAGCGGTACATCTGGAACTTGCATCGGACCTCAGCAGCACTACATTTCTATAAGTTACTACAGACAAATTACTAATTATTAATTAATCACTTTTGTTTATATATTTTTATAATATCTCTATCTCAGCCACGTGTGGTCCGCCTTCGGACATAGGCCTCCTCCAACTTCTTCCACTTCCAGTGCGCATCCAGTTGTGGCCCGCTATTCCCCGAATGTCGTCCACCCATCTCACAGGTGGGCGACCTTGTCCCCGCGTGTTTTGCCGTGGTCTCCACTCCAGCGTTCTTCATTTTTATAATATATTTGTTTAATATTACTTTTATCTCCTGTACCTAATTGTTTGTATGTGTGCGCTAATGGAAGTAAATTCTTTCTTTCAAATTTTGGAAAGCATTGACACAGATTTTTTAACAGCATTGGAAAATCGTTGCACCAACCAATACGTGAGTCTCCATGCTGTTAAGACTGTACGCCTATTATCCTGTCTGTTCGTCTGAGTGCACACACACACACGTACCCTTGATGAGCTTGACTGCGAACTCGTACTGCGTGTAGGGCTTCAGGTCGTCGAGCATGCAGTTGAGGTCCGTCGCGTTGAAGGTGCGCACGCGGCCCGCCGCGCCCGGCGGCGACCACCGCACCACGTAGCGCCGCCCGTCCGCCGCCGTCTGGGGTCACACGGTGGCCCATTACACATCACATTATGTTTCATCATCAGTCTATTAATGTCCCCACTGTTGGGGTACGGGCCATGGTCCACCGAGCAGGCCCAGTGCTGTGCGGTGGATTTCACACGCCTTCGGAAACTTTTAAATTTCCTCAGACATGTAGGTTTCCTCACGATGTTTTCCTTCACCGTTAGAGCGGTCGGTAAATGTAAGTAAGTCTTCGAAAAAATCGGAAAAAATCATTGCTACATGACATTGCATGGTTTCGAACCCGGACCTCCCGCATGGGTTGGCGTCCTAGCCACTAGGCCACCGAGGCTCCGCTTTATTTTTATTTACGAGTAAACCCGCGTTTCAATCTCACCTGGTGGTAAGTGACGATGAGGTTGTAGATGTAGCCCACACGGGCTCAGTAAGTACTGACCTCTTCTATAAACACTGCCGGAACACATCGACGACGTAGCGGAGATATTAGACGACAACACATCATGGGAATACAAATAAGTCTTAAATACTTTCACCAAGATATTATATATGTATACACGTGTGTGCGTGTGTGTGTGTGCGTGTGCGTGTGTGTGTGTGTGTGTGTGTGTGTGTGTGTGTGTGTGTGTGTGTGTGTGTGTGTGAGAGAGAGAGAGAGAGAGAGAGAGAGAGAGAGTTACTTTATAAACTGTGTTATGGAAATCGGAATGACAAAAATAGTTTCAATATGGCGAAGGGATTTGTGTATTTCTTGTCAGGGTATAAATATTATGTCACGCTGATGCGGACAAATTGGAAGTCGCTCAGCGTGATATGGAGAGAGCTGTGCTCGGAGTGTCTCTGCTGGACCGAATCCGAAATGAGGAGATCCGGCATAGAACAAAAGTTATCGACATAGCTCATAAGATTAGCAAGCTGAAGTGGCAGTAGACCGGTCACATCTGTCGCAGAACAGACAACCGCTGGAGGAGACGAGTTCTGGAGTGGACACCGCGTAGTGTGGGACCCCTGCTAGGTGGTGGAGGGACTGGATGAGAAGAGCCCAAGATCGGGCTCCATGGCGCGCCCCGGGAGAGGGTCTGTGTCCAGCAGTGGACTAGAGTGGGCCGCTGACGATGATGCGGACGTGAAGTTGTTAGTCTTGTAGTAGTTGTATGATAGAATATAGACTAATAGTTATAGGTAGTACAGTCGACCACAAGCTATAGTACACCGTCTGTCAAAAACCTTCAGTTAAATCTCAATCTTATGCCTGCACAATATGATGATATGATACATTTCAGATTCTCAAATTTTGACGTCTCGGGTATGTCGACCTGTGGTTGACTGTACGAATAAACCATACCTGTCCTTTAGGCAGGGTGGGGTCGGTCCAGTACACGACCGCAGTCGTTCCGCTCAGCATTATGACCTGGGAACATTGTCATGTTCAATTAACTACGGTTTTAGAACGTTACGAATGTCACCTTGACTTCCTTCATGTCAGAGGTCAGATAAAGATTGCCATCACCGAGATGGGGTAGTAAATGCAGTTACCTGAACCTTCTTAAACCTTCCCCAACTTTTGGAGTTATTTACAACTGCATACACAAATTTTGAAAAAAAAAAGGTACAGTCAGCGAGAAAGAGGGTATTTCTCACGTTTTCTTTTTATTGTGTAAATTGATTGTTTCTTATAAGGATGAAAAGACTCTATGAGACCAACTGAGGCTACAGTACTAGAAAATTTCCTATACATTTCATAGGAGAGTCAGCCTAATAGTTGTGATATATGTAGGGTAGATAAATATAAGTTCCATTTATTCTTTCCTCAATAGACGTTGTTAAGCTACACAAGTGTTTCATTGGAGAGCCTTCCCTTAGTAGTCCTGTGGGATACCCCAGGATATATATCAATAGTGATCTTACAAGTTTTGGGGGAACCACAGCCCCCCAGCCGCCCCCGTTTCCCTCTGTATTGTCCACCAGTCACCTTGAGGCCGACGGGCGGTATGAGCGGCGGCGCGTCGTCCTCGGCCTCCCCGTCCCCGTCCCCGTCCTCGTCCTCGGCGTCGGCCTCGTCCTCGTCGTCGCCGAGCTCGGCGGGCGCGGCGGCGCGCGTGCGCACCGTGGCGTACACCGGCGGGCCCGGCCCTAGCGCGTTGCTCGCGCGCAGAGATATCACGTACTCAGAGTTCGGTTCTAACAGTACAATCAAACGGTACACGTTTATTTACAGAATAGGTTAGACAATTGTAATTAGTGCGCAGAATCGTGTGCAACGTAGTGTTGCTGAGGTCCGATACAAGTTCCAGGTGTAACGCTTCCGTGGCCCCACAGACGATAACCGTTATATATCCTTTTTCAAATTTTTAAGTCTCGGCCATTGTATACTTTCACTTCAACATGACATGTGGAATCTACTACAATATGGGTGAAGGAAGAGTGTCGGTGAGACAGTCGGACTCCCATGCTGGAGGTCCGGGTTTGAAACCGTGCAGTGCCATGTTCCAATGAGTTTTTCGTATTTTTCGCTGACTTACGTACTTTTACCGACTGCTCCAACAGTGAAGGAATCTCTCTAATCTTGAGGAAACCTATACACTGAGACGACAAGTGTGTGAAATGGGGAAGACAATGGCAAACCACCCCATTAAATCTACTACGAGAGTCGTTCTACGTGATTACGAGTGTCGCTGGGTTTATTCCCGGCCTCCCATCATAAAATAAGATGGGTGAAGGGTCGGGATACTGTTATCCTAAGTCGAGATACGTAAATATAAACTGGGTGATTAAGGGATGAATAAGGGGTTCGGTAAGGGGGTAAGTAAGGGGTTCGATAAGTGGTCCGGTAAGGTGTTATATCTATTACAAAGTGGTTGACACTGACCGAGGTCCCGTATGACGTGGCTGTGCTGGTGCGCGGGCAGCTCCCGCTGGTGCTCGTCGGGCACGCCCAGCCCCCAGCCCAGCCAGTACCCGCGCACCACCACGCCGCCGCCGCCGCCGCCGCCCTCCGCCTCCTCCGACCACCACACGGAGATCCAGTTGCGGCCCGCGCGCGCTGCGACACACAACACGTTACTTATTAACACATTATAATACAATCCAATTGTCATTCGATGGCTATTGGTATTAGTGGCTAAGTGAACTAATGGCTATGGCTACTAGTGGCTATGGCATGTCAAAAACCATCGGGACACCAGTAACTCATGGTTAAGTCATGCTTATTACAAATTTAAAATTCAAACACAAAGGAACGAACAGACCGGCCGATTTAAATTTAAAAATTTACCTAAAAAATTAAGATTGTAGCATCTGTAAAGGGGCTTTGTCATTTATCTAAATTAATAAATAATAAAATCTCTTTATACTAATAATCACAGTTAAACATATATCATGTCACCATTCACATTGTTAGTTCTTCTTCCGAACATTCAAAATATCTATAATAAAATTAACATATCTGCTGTAAAGATTGTCGTACAAACAAATAATAATAAATTATAGCTGCTGTAAAAGGGCATCGTTAATTATTAATAACAGTTAAAAATAATAAACAAATAAAATAATAGGTAAATTAATAATATCTGCTGTTAAAGCATTGTCAATTGTCACACGTCATAAACTCTATTAGCTCGGACACTAGTGGCTATGGCATGCCAACAAGTGGCTATGGGCACCGGTGGCTCTTGTCTATGGTGGCTACGTCATATTCATTATTATTATGCGTATGGTGACGGCGGTTGGTTAGTCAGGTTAGGTCACAGCACTGACTGGTGAGCGGCGGCGGCTGCGGCGGCACGCTGCTCTCCGCGCGCAGCTGCGGCCGCGTGGCGGCGCTCGTCCACTCGCTGAAGGGGCCCGAGCCGTTCGCGTTGATGGCGCACACGCGGATCTGTCGACAACACAATGAGTAAACTGTGGGTTATGTAGTCGGTTATGCATTTACCTTATACTGGTGTTAGTTACTATGCTTATGTAAACTTTAATGTATAACTGTTGGTGATCCCTAATAAACTTTAAAAAAAACACGTGGCCGGTGAAGTGCCTGCTGGACGGATGGTATGGACGCGGGCGGTGACCGCTTGCCATAAACTAGGACTACTAGCGACGGGCGGGATCTCTCTCTGCCAGCAGTGGTAGCGGCTATGCTGGCGGACGACAGAGCCTGGAAGGCGGTGGTCTCCTTCTGTGAAACCGTTATGTTTCGGAAGGAGACCCCGCTCGGAAACGGAAACGCGCGTCCTGGTCCGTCAGCCCTGTGGTCTCGGGCGAAGAATAGAGCCACGGTAGCTCCTGCCTGTCGTAAAAGGCGACTAAAAGGAGAGATCAGGGTCGCGGGCGGTCAAAGTGGGTGCTTTGCCCGTCTGTTGGCTGGCGACCCTTGGGAAGGCAGCGACGTGCTATGGCCGCACGCCGCTGTGACGGGAGGAACCGGGAGGTGGAGTGTACACCTTCCGGGAAGAGCCCAAGGCAAATGCTAGGAGGGCACCGGTGCGTTCCTCTACTAACTTACCTCTGCTTTCCTCTAAAAAGGACTACTAGCGAAAATATTGTGTTAGTTTTTCCCGACACTGTCGTCGGATGTGACATCGCGCGCTCTTAATGTAATAATGATTGTGGTCGAATGTGGGTTTAGTCAGGAAGGAACGAATACCCGCATAGAATATTACGAGTTTGAAGACTATCTTCATTTATCTTTTTTTTATTATTCTTTTCGGAAAACTTACAGCTGATACACAAAATTTGAGTAACAAACTGACATATACAAATGTTCACCTATAGAACGTCAGTAAATAAATGTTTAATGGACCTACAAGGTCTTTATAAATGGGTCGAGGAATAAGCGAGATAGTGATATTGAAATGCAAACAAGATAAATAAATAACAGTAAGTAAGGGAGCTAAGAAAGTAGAAACAATAAAAGAAAAAGTAACGTACATACAAACACTTAAAATAATAATCTTAAATACTAGCAAGGATAATAATTAATACACGAACACACGAACTTAGAATTTCTATCGAAAACGGGTATAAATATTTCTTATACATTAAAATGCCATTTTTATGTTCAAATTATTATATATTTACAGATTATTTCATTTATATCGTTTGAAATAAGATTATTGGTCTTTATCATGACTGCGCGCGCAGTGACATACTGCCGTCGAATCGTCTAGAGAATGACTCATGAAATTGACAATTATTGTAAAAAAAATGTCTAATCGATTATTTTTCCTTGAAATTGTGGTGAATTCAAAATTGGTTTATTCAGAACTAATATTTTAACCGTCCATCTTACGAGTTACGTTTTGTATACATAGATATATTTTTGTTTGAATTTCACAGTGCCTTGGTATCACTGTCGTGCTGTGAAATATATTAAAATAAAAAAAATAAAAATATATATTATGTTCTTTGTAACTTAACTCTAGATTGACACCAATTCTCAGTAAAAAAATTAAAATATTGCGAATGCTCGTGATGTGTTTTCGACTATAACAGTATCTGTCTAACTTTTAAACACATCGTGAAACGTGACATTACGATATGTATCTACGACACATAGCTTCCAACTCTTTCCTCTCTAATTATATAGGGTCCTATTTTATTAGCGGCATATATTTCTAGGGTGTATCTATAGGTTATAAGTTATAACAAAAAAATATGAAAATTGTTTGAAAATTCTACAAATAAATGAATTATTGCTATTCTAATACTGAAATAAGAAGTATGAATGAAACTCGTCTCATTCATAACGACATGGATGAGTTTATGACACCAAGGCGTAAAATAATGAGGTAAATTTTTTTTTGTATGGAAAATGTTCATACAACAGGGTTATTTTTTCGTGTAAAGTGGTACAAATGACCAGCACATACCCCCCTCCAAATATTTGCTACTAACAAAAAAGGACCTTAAATATATTGTAAAGATTATTGTAAAGTTTAAAATTTTCATGTTTTTATAACACGGTGAAAAATCAAAATTAACATTCATTTAGAAAAGAAACCGTCGGTCTTAAACGCTTATTACACTCGGCTGAATTCAGTCTGACTGAAATATGTCAAGTGAAATAAGCGTTTAATTCAGAGAAAGATCCAATAGTCTTAAATTTGATTTTATTTCAAACTATATAACTAATTATCGCAGACTAACCGTACTGAATGCATTTACACCGAATTCAGTTCGACTGAATTCAATCTGACTGAATTCTGGTGTAATAAGCCCTTTTCTTCCATACATTACTACGAGCGCTCCGTTCCGGCCATAGTACCGATTAGTACCGCCCGCTCGCCACTAGGTGGCGCCACTCGTGAGATAGCGCGCGCTATGGGCTAGCGCCGCCGGGATCGTATAGGGCGGCGGCGGGCGGAGGTCGGTAGGAAAACATCGGGGAAACCTGATTAACAGTTTTTGGAGCGCCTAGTTACTCTCGCGAGTAGTAACGGCGATATAAATAATAGAAACACGATTGTGTCAACAATCACTGGCACAGTGAGCTAGTAGCGAGCACGGTCCGGAAGTGATCGTGCAGCAGTGTTGCTAACATTGAAAACAGTAAATGGTAATTTCAAAACGTTAGGTCTACTGTTTAACATTAATTTCATAGAATAAGCAAAGTAATAAGCAAAAAAGTTAGAATTACTGTTAGATTTACTATACATTGCTATAACGAATGTCTAGGAATTGTAATGTCAAAAGAAAAGAAATAAACATTATATTCATAACTTAATACAAAAAATATTCCTTTTCAATCATTTAAGAGAAGAGCCAGTACTTACTAAGGCCGTGTGCTCCATCCTCGGCCTCATCGTCACTTACCACCAGGTGAAATTGAGGTCACACGCGGGTATAGTCGACAATAAAAAAAAAATTAAATCATTCTCTATAATTTTTGTATTAAAATCATATATACTTCTTTTTAATTTTTCATGTGCTTTTCCGTGGCCTTAAATGAATAGCATTCCTTGGTTTCGGACTCACCAGAACAACAGTAGAAATATGGACTAAAACAGAAAACAGTGACGACATAGTAAAAACGGCAGATCTACTGTTAAAACAGTAGGGTTGGTAACACTGTCGTGCAGGTTAAGCGACTTTGGCGCGGTCGGTATCTGGATGGGGGGTGACCGCTAGTGGCATATTTCATCTGAGTTTCTCCGTGTCTCTGAGAGCACGTTAAGCCATGTCAGATACCTACGGGCGGTCTGAACAACTCTAGGTTAGCCACGAACCGTACGATAAGCAAGCAAGCAACTGACACAGAATGAAGCAAGGCCGTTATCGTCACATAGCCTTGTGTTGATATGATAACTTAACTTATTACTATTATTTATTTATTCTTTTACACATTTGTGTACAGGTGGGCTTAATGCCTTGCGGCATTCTCTGCCAGCTGACCTTTGGGCATGCAGATATGTTACGGCGGTGAAGTGGCAATAAAAATTACAAAGAAACTTACTTAATAATATGTCAAATTTATATAATAAAATAACAATATACTTACATAGTATATTAGTACAAATATACAATATAATTGATTGATACTGTAGGATCAGTGGTGCCAGCCATCCAGCCAAGAACTTTTAATTAAAAGTTTTACATGAAAACCGCGTCTGACAGTTAGCGTATGCGATGTCAGCATTTATTATTATATGTATTGTTGTATGGCTCGGGCCATAGTATTTTGGTATTCGTACCGACGGAGCTACTTATGCATTAAAAGTATATAAACTAATAAATATTTCACCATACTGCCGGTGGTAACCTATTGACAATTCTTCTATCGCCTAGGTTGCCTGGAAGAGACCGCTCTGAGCGATAAGGCCGCCTTTGTACACTTAAAGTATTAATCTATCTATCTATCATTTTCCCATAAATTAGTCGGGCATTGAAATGTCAAATGTGCGGAACTATAAGTGCATTTGCACAAAACAAACCCTTGGCTCGTTGTCAGTGCTCGTATCATCATTCTTGAGGAGAGGGTGCTACTCGTCCGATGTTTGTGGTCTAAGTTTCAATTCAATTGAAGTCCTTACCAGTTAGTTCCTCAATATGAATCTCAGATTACTTCCGATATAATTATATTCATAAAAAATATTTTCATACATATTTGGACCCCATACTAGGCAAAACCCGTCCCGTGGGGACCATTACATTCTTTAACAATGGACAACACATCAGATATCCGTTAGTACTTTGTCGCTACAGCTGACAAAAAAATATATTTATGCAAACCCTGTGTTGTGGGGGCCAGTCTCTACCGATATCTCTATATTACGTTATGTATGATAATCTAAAGCAAGATAACTTATTCGACATTCATACGAATGTTAAGGAATCATCAGAAACGTATTAAAATATAAAAAACTTTGTTTATTGATAACTTATAAAAACACAGGTACAATGGTCCTGGCCCCCAAACTACTATGGAAAGATGTCTTTCGTCCACCTAAATATATATATTATTATATATAAATTAGTATTGCGACAGTGTTCCGTGTTCCACCGACTACAGCTCGGTGTGTTCCACTGTACCCGTGTGGCCGCTAGATGGCACTGTGCGCGGCGAGCGCGCGGCCGCGACACGCGCCCCGGGAGACGCCACGCCGGCCGGCGCCGAGTCCCGCACGCGAGCAATAGTTAGGACTGAGATTAAAAATGCTATGAATTCGATTTATATCAATTTTTGTAGAGTACTTCCGTTTTGGAGTACTTTTTATATCAGCGGTGCAAAATAAAATATATTTCTTTGCAAATGGGGGGGGGAGAGCGCGGGGATTTGATAATATTAGGGGAATTCCGGGCAATAGACAATTCAATCGGGTCACTCTCACACGATCTTGATTATTGACATGAGCGCCTCGCGGCAGTAAAAACTACAAATAGTGCAGTCGTTTAGTAAAAAATTTAAGGCATACTTATTGTCAATCCAAAAGTATTAATAAAGGTTGCGAAAAGAAAAATAATTAAACACTAACTGTAATCTAATATTGGAATGAGGGTAGTTCTTTTACACCTATTGTGTATTGAGATAGGTATATATAGTTGGGCAATAGGGACAGCTGACTCACCATTACGTACCGTGGCGTCGTGTCACCGGGCCCTGACTGGAGACCAGCGCTGCGGCGGTGGCTAGCATCTAGCCATATCGTCACAGCATAATGTTGAGTCAGGGACCCGTTTGCCACATATGCAAGTTCATAATTGTAAACTTACTCTAGAAAATGTAAAAAGTAGCTCTTTTAAGTACCTAATGAAATGTAATCGTGTTATGTATATGTGTGCAAATAAATTTTGATTCATTCATTCATTCATTCATGCAGTACCTGAGCAAAAATATGGAAAAAGGAATATTTTTTCCGTATTTTTCGCTTCATTTTTTTTTGGATACCTATTTGAAAAATGTATAGCAGATAAGCCCGGTTTGTGTTTGTAAATCATTGTGTTAAACTATGATGTACCCACTTCGAACAAAACAGTTCGTCTTATTTCTATACATTTATTATGTCGGGACTCTAACAGCTTTTAAAGCTTCCGGTAAAATTAAGGGATTTAAGCCTAATTTAAACATTGGTACCACTGTCTAAGATGGCCGCTAAAACTGAATTTACCGAATGAAACAGACATGCTAGATTGTGTATCGTAAGTAAAAGAGTGAGGGTGGCGTGTTTAGCTAGTTTTAATAGTGTGGGTTCAACAACAAACGAACAGTAGTGTTCTGTGAATAGTATACAGGTAAACAAACACGGCCGGGCCTCGGTGGACACGATTCGATGATACATGATCCTGATCGTGTGAGATATATTAATTGTTTACAACATGTTTGTGACTTAATTTGCGCAGAAATAATATAATAGTATTGTATTTGATCTACTTTTACAAAAACAACGTCTCGTTAGTCATACAAGATGTTAAATAAGTATAGTTAAGTGTTCATGTATAGTGCGCGTTAATAAAAAATATAGTTAAGTGTTCATGTATAGTGCGCGTTAATAAAAATATAGTTAAGTGTTCATGTATAGTGCGCGTTAATAAAAATATAGTTAACTGTTCATGTATAGTGCGCGTTAATAAAAATATAGTTAACTGTTCATGTATAGTGCGCGTTAATAAAAATATAGTTAACTGTTCATGTATAGTGCGCGTTAATAAAAATATAGTTAACTGTTCATGTATAGTGCGCGTTAATAAAAATATAGTTAAGTGTTCATGTATAGTGCGCGTTAATAAAAATATAGTTAAGTGTTCATGTATAGTGCGCGTTAATAAAAATATAGTTAACTGTTCATGTATAGTGCGCGTTAATAAAAATATAGTTAAGCGTTCATGTATAGTGCGCGTTAATAAAAATATAGTTAAGTGTTCATGTATAGTGCGCGTTAATAAAAATATAGTTAACTGTTCATGTATAGTGCGCGTTAATAAAAATATAGTTAACTGTTCATGTATAGTGCGCGTTAATAAAAATATAGTTAAGTGTTCATGTATAGTGCGCGTTAATAAAAATATAGTTAACTGTTCATGTATAGTGCGCGTTAATAAAAATATAGTTAAGTGTTCATGTATAGTGCGCGTTAATAAAAATATAGTTAAGTGTTCATGTATAGTGCGCGTTAATAAAAATATAGTTAAGTGTTCATGTATAGTGCGCGTTAATAAAAATATAGTTAACTGTTCATGTATAGTGCGCGTTAATAAAAATATAGTTAACTGTTCATGTATAGTGCGCGTTAATAAAAATATAGTTAAGTGTTCATGTATAGTGCGCGTTAATAAAAATATAGTTAAGTGTTCATGTATAGTGCGCGTTAATAAAAATATAGTTAAGTGTTCATGTATAGTGCGCGTTAATAAAAATATAGTTAACTGTTCATGTATAGTGCGCGTTAATAAAAATATAGTTAAGTGTTCATGTATAGTGCGCGTTAATAAAAATATAGTTAAGTGTTCATGTATAGTGCGCGTTAATAAAAATATAGTTAAGTGTTCATGTATAGTGCGCGTTAATAAAAATATAGTTAACTGTTCATGTATAGTGCGCGTTAATAAAAATATAGTTAAGTGTTCATGTATAGTGCGCGTTAATAAAAATATAGTTAAGTGTTCATGTATAGTGCGCGTTAATAAAAATATAGTTAACTGTTCATGTATAGTGCGCGTTAATAAAAATATAGTTAAGTGTTCATGTATAGTGCGCGTTAATAAAAATATAGTTAAGTGTTCATGTATAGTGCGCGTTAATAAAAATATAGTGCGCGTTAATAAAAATATAGTTAAGTGTTCATGTATAGTGCGCGTTAATAAAAATATAGTTAAGTGTTCATGTATAGTGCGCGTTAATAAAAATATAGTTAACTGTTCATGTATAGTGCGCGTTAATAAAAATATAGTTAAGTGTTCATGTATAGTGCGCGTTAATAAAAATATAGTTAAGTGTTCATGTATAGTGCGCGTTAATAAAAATATAGTTAACTGTTCATGTATAATGCGCGTTAATAAAAATATAGTTAACTGTTCATGTATAGTGCGCGTTAATAAAAATATAGTTAAGTGTTCATGTATAGTGCGCGTTAATAAAAATATAGTTAAGTGTTCATGTATAGTGCGCGTTAATAAAAATATAGTTAAGTGTTCATGTATAGTGCGCGTTAATAAAAATATAGTTAACTGTTCTTGTATAGTGCGCGTTAATAAAAATATAGTTAAGTGTTCATGTATAGTGCGCGTTAATAAAAATATAGTTAAGTGTTCATGTATAGTGCGCGTTAATAAAAATATAGTTAAGTGTTCATGTATAGTGCGCGTTAATAAAAATATAGTTAAGTGTTCATGTATAGTGCGCGTTAATAAAAATATAGTTAAGTGTTCATGTATAGTGCGCGTTAATAAAAATATAGTTAAGTGTTCATGTATAGTGCGCGTTAATAAAAATATAGTTAAGTGTTCATGTATAGTGCGCGTTAATAAAAATATAGTTAACTGTTCATGTATAGTGCGCGTTAATAAAAATATAGTTAAGTGTTCATGTATAGTGCGCGTTAATAAAAATATAGTTAACTGTTCATGTATAGTGCGCGTTAATAAAAATATAGTTAACTGTTCATGTATAGTGCGCGTTAATAAAAATATAGTTAAGTGTTCATGTATAGTGCGCGTTAATAAAAATATAGTTAAGTGTTCATGTATAGTGCGCGTTAATAAAAATATAGTTAAGTGTTCATGTATAGTGCGCGTTAATAAAAATATAGTTAAGTGTTCATGTATAGTGCGCGTTAATAAAAATATAGTTAACTGTTCATGTATAGTGCGCGTTAATAAAAATATAGTTAACTGTTCATGTATAGTGCGCGTTAATAAAAAATATAGTTAAGTGTTCATGTATAGTGCGCGTTAATAAAAATATAGTTAAGTGTTCATGTATAGTGCGCGTTAATAAAAATATAGTTAAGTGTTCATGTATAGTGCGCGTTAATAAAAATATAGTTAAGTGTTCATGTATAGTGCGCGTTAATAAAAATATAGTTAAGTGTTCATGTATAGTGCGCGTTAATAAAAATATAGTTAAGTGTTCATGTATAGTGCGCGTTAATAAAAATATAGTTAAGTGTTCATGTATAGTGCGCGTTAATAAAAATATAGTTAAGTGTTCATGTATAGTGCGCGTTAATAAAAATATAGTTAAGTGTTCATGTATAGTGCGCGTTAATAAAAATATAGTTAACTGTTCATGTATAGTGCGCGTTAATAAAAATATAGTTAAGTGTTCATGTATAGTGCGCGTTAATAAAAATATAGTTAACTGTTCATGTATAGTGCGCGTTAATAAAAATATAGTTAAGTGTTCATGTATAGTGCGCGTTAATAAAAATATAGTTAACTGTTCATGTATAGTGCGCGTTAATAAAAATATAGTTAACTGTTCATGTATAGTGCGCGTTAATAAAAATATAGTTAAGTGTTCATGTATAGTGCGCGTTAATAAAAATATAGTTAAGTGTTCATGTATAGTGCGCGTTAATAAAAATATAGTTAACTGTTCATGTATAGTGCGCGTTAATAAAAATATAGTTAAGTGTTCATGTATAGTGCGCGTTAATAAAAATATAGTTAACTGTTCATGTATAGTGCGCGTTAATAAAAATATAGTTAACTGTTCATGTATAGTGCGCGTTAATAAAAAATATAGTTAAGTGTTCATGTATAGTGCGCGTTAATAAAAATATAGTTAAGTGTTCATGTATAGTGCGCGTTAATAAAAATATAGTTCAGTGTTCATGTATAGTGCGCGTTAATAAAAATATAGTTAAGTGTTCATGTATAGTGCGCGTTAATAAAAATATAGTTAAGTGTTCATGTATAGTGCGCGTTAATAAAAATATAGTTAAGTGTTCATGTATAGTGCGCGTTAATAAAAATATAGTTAAGTGTTCATGTATAGTGCGCGTTAATAAAAATATAGTTAAGTGTTCATGTATAGTGCGCGTTAATAAAAATATAGTTAAGTGTTCATGTATAGTGCGCGTTAATAAAAATATAGTTAACTGTTCATGTATAGTGCGCGTTAATAAAAATATAGTTAAGTGTTCATGTATAGTGCGCGTTAATAAAAATATAGTTAAGTGTTCATGTATAGTGCGCGTTAATAAAAATATAGTTAAGTGTTCATGTATAGTGCGCGTTAATAAAAATATAGTTAAGTGTTCATGTATAGTGCGCGTTAATAAAAATATAGTTAAGTGTTCATGTATAGTGCGCGTTAATAAAAATATAGTTAACTGTTCATGTATAGTGCGCGTTAATAAAAATATAGTTAAGTGTTCATGTATAGTGCGCGTTAATAAAAATATAGTTAAGTGTTCATGTATAGTGCGCGTTAATAAAAATATAGTTAAGTGTTCATGTATAGTGCGCGTTAATAAAAATATAGTTAAGTGTTCATGTATAGTGCGCGTTAATAAAAATATAGTTAAGTGTTCATGTATAGTGCGCGTTAATAAAAATATAGTTAAGTGTTCATGTATAGTGCGCGTTAATAAAAATATAGTTAACTGTTCATGTATAGTGCGCGTTAATAAAAATATAGTTAAGTGTTCATGTATAGTGCGCGTTAATAAAAATATAGTTAAGTGTTCATGTATAGTGCGCGTTAATAAAAATATAGTTAAGTGTTCATGTATAGTGCGCGTTAATAAAAATATAGTTAAGTGTTCATGTATAGTGCGCGTTAATAAAAATATAGTTAAGTGTTCATGTATAGTGCGCGTTAATAAAAATATAGTTAAGTGTTCATGTATAGTGCGCGTTAATAAAAATATAGTTAACTGTTCATGTATAGTGCGCGTTAATAAAAATATAGTTAAGTGTTCATGTATAGTGCGCGTTAATAAAAATATAGTTAACTGTTCATGTATAGTGCGCGTTAATAAAAATATAGTTAACTGTTCATGTATAGTGCGCGTTAATAAAAATATAGTTAACTGTTCATGTATAGTGCGCGTTAATAAAAATATAGTTAAGTGTTCATGTATAGTGCGCGTTAATAAAAATATAGTTAAGTGTTCATGTATAGTGCGCGTTAATAAAAATATAGTTAAGTGTTCATGTATAGTGCGCGTTAATAAAAATATAGTTAACTGTTCATGTATAGTGCGCGTTAATAAAAATATAGTTAAGTGTTCATGTATAGTGCGCGTTAATAAAAATATAGTTAAGTGTTCATGTATAGTGCGCGTTAATAAAAATATAGTTAAGTGTTCATGTATAGTGCGCGTTAATAAAAGTTTGTTAATTTGGTGAAATCAATTGTTTCATTACTGTTCGAGCTGTTGTTGGCTGTTGTCAACAACCGCGACGTCTGTCCGCCTCCCTCGACCGACCTCACCTCTCCCTTTCCAACTCATGAGCATAGATCATTCCGAAATTAGCCAAGCCCGGATCGAATCGATACAGATCCGCGAACCTGTGTCCACCCGGACTTACCACGGACCACGCACCTGGTCTCGGATCCAGGTCCGGGGACTCGGGGTCTCCGCAAAATGGTAAGCGACCGAGTGACCCATCTCCCCCCTCTCTGTATAATGTGTGAGGAGCCACGCACCTGGTACGTCGTGGCCGTGTCCAGGTCCCTCAGCTCGGCACGGCGCGCGTCGGCCGGCGTAGTGAGCGAGTCCGCCTTGCGTCTGCCGCCCGTGGCGCCCCCCGCGGGCGGAGCGCCCGGCGCGGCGGACGGGAGGGACGCCATGGCGCGGTAGCGCACCTTGTACCCGGTGAGGGGGCCGCGGTGCGTGCGCAAGGGGGGCGCCTCCCACCGGACCAGGATCGACTGTGGACGATAAGGTATCAGTTGTAGAGGGCGCTGTTGAGAGGTGAAGGAATGCAATAAACTCGACTAGTTGGTGTTGTAGTGTTATCTTTGAAAATTACTGGAGTGTTCTGGAATTTTCTTTAGTATCAGAAACATTAGAAAACCAATTTGTCACGTTTCATATTATTATTTCGAAAATCACGATAGAATTACATTTATTGCTAAATAATTAAGAACAATATTTACAAAAACGGGATTTGACGTAAATACTTATATTTACTACATATCTATTACTTACACATTAGGCAAAAGGGAAAAAAATCAAATCGTACATTCAATCAATCAATCAAAGTACATTTTCACACCATCACTTTCTTACTCTACCATCGCTTCGTGAGGTGCTACAACTGAAAGAAAAGAAGCGATGCAAGAAACAATCCAGAAAGAAACAAGCAGCACATTATTGGAGAAACAAAAGCGGCTCGACTCCGATGGCTCGGTCACGTCTCTAGGATGGGGGAGGACGAACGGGCGTCCCAGATATCGCTGGCGCGATGAAGTGGAGGAGGTCCTGCGAGAGCTCCAGGCGCCCGACTGGCTCCAGATTGCGCAGGAGAGAGACCAACATCCACTTCGAGTCACCGCGCCAGCGTAGTTAGCGGTCTTCTTCTGAATCAGGGCAAAACATACCGTCCCGCCAGTAGCCACAGCGGTGACATTCCCGGGCGGCGCAGCTGGAACGTCCCCTGTGGTGCGCACGCGCAGCTCGTGCCCGGGCGCGCCGCCGACCGCCGCCACGCGCACGCGGTACACGCTGGCGGCCCTGAGGCCCGTTAGAGTGGTCGATACCGGGCCGGTGGACTCCGCGTCCACCCACTGGAGTTGTTCGCGGCCGCTCTCCGCCTGGAACGAGGTGGCACAACACTTATTAAGGATCCTCTTTACAATCGGCCATTGTGGCGACGCACGACGGGCCACTACGATTACTGCCTACCACATCGATGTAGAACGCGCTATCGAAATTTTCCCGGGACTTCGCATAAACATCAGTCACCAGGGACAACGCCCCGCCTGGTGGATGATCTTCCCTTTTCCTTTTCATACTTTATGTCATCCATGTCTTCGCATAGCGCGTTCTTTGCACGATCAACCGCACACATTCCTTTGGTATCTATACGAAGAACCGCCGGCTGTCCGATTGTAACCGATTAAAGACCATCATGGCCAACTACAAAACGGTCGTCGGTCATACCCTCTACACGATCGTCGTGCCTGTAATCGCCCATCATGACCCATCATGGATAATCATCAAGAGGAGTCATTACACATGACTGACATGTCGACAATCAACATGTGCTATCAATACCGGTGACGTCACCACCCTTAAGGTACTGGGAACTAACTCGGCCTGAACTGGTAAAGGATAAAGATGATAAGTAAGACAATACATCAGGTATATAACCTTCTTTTTTATTTATTTTTTATTTTTTCGTACTGACTGAATTGCTGTTGGTCCTAATGACCTTTACAGCTTCACCGGGGTTTTTGGGGCGAGCGCTGAGTGCGCTCCAGCCTGGAGGAGGACTTAAAAACTACTATAAGAAGCGACTGCCTGAGGGTACCCAGGTGGGTACGGACCTCGGCTTAGGACGTCGCTGGGGAGGGAGGGGTCGGGGAGAAGCGGCCTGGAACACGCCGATAGCGCGTGTGAGCGCCAGAAACGGGTCTGGCGGTATGTAGGTGCTGTGTGTGAACTACTGTCGGGTGGGAGGTAGCACCTAATCGCTTGACACGTTTATACGAATGTCAAGGAATCAAACAAAGTCTTATTGCGATAAGGGTTCGGGATCTTATAGCGTGATGTATCTTCAATTGTAGAGGCAGGAAAATAGCCATTTACGGCTGTAGAGAATTTTAAAGCTCCCATTCCGAAAATGGTTATTTCTGCCGAGGCTTATATAGAATTTTTCTGAAATAATGCGAGGAAAACGAAAAAAAAAACATTCCAAATACTGTTTCCAAGCTGAAAGTACTAGGCGTCCACAAAAGGAAAGAAGCCAGGCGTTGTACAGTATGCGACCACTACACGCGCGTTGGGGGTGTATCAAATGGGAGGTTCCCACATAACCCGGTTTCTCCCTCAAGAGACCGAATATTTAACGACAATTCTTCCGTTACCAAAAAAACCCAAAGGCACGTACCTCCGTGTAATGCACAGTGTATTTGAGCGGCGGCGCGGCGGAGGCGGCGGGCGCGGCCGCAGCGGGCGGCGCCCACGACACGCGCAGCGCGTGCGGCCCTAACGGCTCGGCGCGCGCGTCCCGCGGGGGGCCGTAAGTCAGCAGCTCCTCCTCCGATGTGCGCACTTCGATCACCTGAAGACACGTGTGAAAGTCGTGGTGCAGGGTCATAATAATGACAAACACAACATAACCAAACAACAGCACTCGACCAATTCCAACCATAAACAAAATAACTTTTTAAACTTTCGTGGTTATTGTCAACCCTACACGGCATTCTTATCACGGTTTGGGGTTGTTTGCTGTCTACCCACGACCGTGTCGAAATATCGGGAGCTCTAAACAACCCCAAACCGTGGTAAGAATCCCGAGTGTAACTATAACATAAACAACATCTCCACCCCGCCCTCTATCATGGACTAAATGATGGTTTGACGCCATGATGGACTATCTTTTCGTACGAAGCGATTTGCTTCTTCGCAATCAGATGAGAACCCGAAACCTACAACCTTGGGATCTTTATGTTGACATCTGTATACTTACTAATTTAAAAAAAAATGTTGACATTTCTATACTAAGAGTGCGTTCCAAAACCAGTTGAAATTATTCACGTTGACAGCTGTATCATTCCATTGCTTGTTTTCAATAAAAATTGATAAATTTTCAGCTGTTAACGAGGTAATCACCTGTTAAAGGCACAGTTGTCCACGTGAATTATTTCTACGGGTTATGTTTCAGCTTACGAAGCGGTGGTAGGTAGATGAAACATGACGTTGTAAAAATGTACTTTAAGGTACTTACTTACAATAAAAAAGTTTGATTTTGATTGATTTAGTATAGTTATGTATGAGCCTCATCACCCAACTCATTTAATATTAATGGTAAATGCGAGTAGCAAGAGGTACCTGTGTGGGCGGCGACAGCCCGTGCCGCGTGTACGACAGCACGGCGAACTGGTACTCCGTGTCGGGCTGCACCCCCGCCACGTTCAGCTCGTGGCGGCCCGCCGCGCCGCGCACCACGCGCTCCCTGCAACACACGGGCAGCGGCTACATCCTCATGTGCTCGTCTGGAGCATCGCCTGGATTGGTACCACCCTCTTATCTATTTTACGGCAGCAATGCTTGCGTTACTATGTTTCCATTTCAAGGGTAAGAGAGCCAGCGTAGTTACCGGCACACGAGGCATTCCATCTAAGTCCTCAAGGTTTCCTCAACCTTTCTAATAATAGTACAGTGAGATGTCTATGGGCGACGGTGACCAGTTATTCTTACCGTCAGATGTCCCGTTTGCTCGTCTGCTCTCCTTACTTAATAATTTAAAAAAAACACAGTCAACACTTCTTCGATAGGGGAATAACCCCAGCGGCACTTCGACCCTTGAAGATCTTTTGTGCCTTCTCCATTTCACACACTGGTCATCTCAGTGTACATGTTTCCTCACTGTTTTCCTTCACCGTTGGAGCAGTCGGTAAATGTACGTAAGTCTTCAATAAATGCGATAAACTCATTGGTACATGGCACTGCACGGTTTCTAACCCGGACATGCCGCGTGGGACAACACTTACTACACCCTACAACTTACACGACCATTAGACACCTAAAGTCAAATGGTCGATTCGACAAGAGTGGTCTGTCGTTGGAGCTGAACTGTGACCATTCAGTTTAACAACAGCACCAAGCTATCTTACGTCGTATTCCTCATTGATCGTTCTACGGAGTTAACCACGTTCTATGTCGACTCGAAGATTGTTTTGGCAGATGTAATGTGGTGTTTTCTCTTTAGCTTCCCTATTTCACACACTGGTTGAGCTATGAGTATCCATTAAATATACTTAACACACTGCAACTTGTTTTAAATAGATTCCGTTCCAAAATTGCTGCAGTGTGCTCTGTCACAATTAGAATTAAAACAACCAACAAAGTCCTCACCTCTCGCTGCCCTTAACCCTGTAGATGACGGCATACCCGGTGACCTCGTCCCCCTCCCCGACCTCGGGAGGCTCCCAGCTCAGCGTCACGAACCGGTGCTTCACTATGACAGCCCGGAGACTACGCGGCGTGTACAAGGCGCTCCCGTTGCTCTGCCGTAGCTCGTTCAAATCCAGTCCTTGCGCAGCATGAAAAGAATCCATGCTCGGATACCCGTCCAACGTATCATCAAATTCCGTTTCAGGCGGAGCCGTGTAAGAAAACGACGTTTCTCCAAGAAAATCTGGAACCTCCGATCCGGGATCCAGATCGTATGGATTGGAGGATATAAGGCTATTGAATATGTCTTGGGTGGAGTTAGGTTTCGGAGATGACTTGAGGTGTTTGTGCAAGGGGTATATGGATGACATGTTAGTGGTGGGTACGAGCGAACTGAGGAAGGATTTCGAATCGATGTTGGGTTTGGGTTGAGATTGGGATGAGGCGTTCGTGGTGTCTGTAAAAAAGTGTGAAAAACGAAAATTGTAACAAAAAAAACAAAATAAAATCAATTTAACGGATAACAAAAAAATAAAATAAATGTATAATGAACTAAAATAAAGGAAAACGAAACACTTCGGTTGCACTTTGAAGTACGTCATCATGATTCCATTATCGTGTCGTTATAAGTTGAAGTACGTCATCATGATTCCATTATCGTGTCGTTATAAGTTGAAGTACGTCATCATGATTCCATTATCGTGTCGTTATAAGTTGGCGCGTTTAGATTGAATAGTAAAGTGAAAGAATTAGCAAAATAAGTGTTCCTATTTCGTCGAAACAATTTTATCTGGAGCAAGTCGGTGCACTATCATCATCATCAGCCCCTGCGCGTCTATTGACCACAGGCCTCCCCCAACTGTCTCCAACATGATCTACTGGTTGTTTTCCTTATCCATATCTTCCACCGTCCGGCCATCCAGCCAGTGCACTATAAGCGGGCATTGCACCTGACTGAATTCAATCAGACTGCGTTCAGTCAAGTTCAACAGTGTCGAGGTGAAGGTAAAAGGTTTGTACAAATAACTACCGTCGTCTGGTGGCAGCACGACGAGCCGCAAGCTGGCGATAGCGGAGCCGGCGGGCGAGGAGGCGGCGCACTGAAACATGCCCGAGTCCACGCGGAGCACTCCTTGGATGCGCAGGGATGCGCTGTGGACACCACACGCGGTACAGTTAGAGGGTTTAGCGACCTTGTTTTTCTACTCCCATTTGACAATTTGTTCAATGTGAAACCATAAACAGAAACACAAACTACCTCATATTCATTACGACACCACGAACCTGTATTACGATACCGTCAACTCATTAAGTACAAAGTAAATTTATTAATAGTTTCATTAAATTTAATACAAAATTAGTAGTTTAAGAAAAAAAATTGACACGTAAAAAAATTGTTTTTTTTAATACGTCTCGAAACGACAACTTGGACGGCGCACTGTTGTTAACGGAGTTCTGACGAGCTGTCATGGCGTGCTGGACGCTTCAGCTCGCTACGCTCGTATCAAAAACTAAAAAAAATATTTTACAATGGCTGTAATTACGTGTCAGATGCATAAAATTATATTGTGATTTAAATCACCAGAAAAACAAGCCAGTAAATTAACCTTTACCACACGAATAACCAGCCCAGAATTATAGTCCTCTATAAGACCTAAGTTGTCAGGGTACACTTCTATATGCATTTAGTATACTGTAGCTATTTAGGGACTGAAGCGGACGGAAACCATAGAAATCAATGGGTTCAGCTGAAGACGTTAAAACTTTGTGACATGGCGCAAGATACAGTAGTATGGAGAAATGTTTTAGTGGCCCTAAACTCCTCGGCAAAGTAACGGGAAGAACGGAGAGAAAGAGAGGGAGAGCAAATCAAAATCGCTGCAGTGAGCTGAGGACGTATGTGGGATCTGAGCGGGACTTTCTGGAGCATTCGACATTCAAAGTCGGTTACGGAATGTGTTACACTAACACACTACGGTCATGCATGTCTACGTGAGTGAAAGAGATGGACTAAAATATCGATTTCGACTTTTGCATGCTGAAAATGCCATAATCGCCGCCCTCCACAAGTTATGGTGCCACACACAATATGTATCAGGTCATTAGTGCAATTTATTTATTTCTTTTTGGCAAATTCTTACCTAAATTCTTCACAGAAGTATTTAATCTTCTTGATTTTTAGTTTTTAATTTTTTTACCCACTATCACTATCGCTCCCACTAATATCTTGACATAAGGGGGGAAATGAAAAACAGCGCTGCATACTTGGTACCCGAGTATGTCAGCATTTGCTGACATTCCCCCCTTTTGACAAATATACATTACATATAGTGATTTGTACTTTAATTTTAAATTTATATGAGTGAGAGATTTGGCAATAAATGTATTTCTATTTCACACACACAGGTCAAAAACAGATAACAAATCATCTCTGAATACCTAAAAAAATAATATTAATGCAGACAGTATCTTTTACATTTTCTCAGATTTCCCTCCCCGCTCCCACACTAGGATACCCCGTGTTGTGGGGGCCAGTCTCTTCCGATAAATAAATTATGAAAAACATAAGGCAAAGCTAAATTAAACAGTAACCTAAACCAACAACCTATCCCAAAATGTCGGTCATCTCTAATCCATCATCTAATCATCCAGGATCTAGTCCAGTTATAATGTCCTCACCCGTCAACGCGCGCGATGTCGTGCTCGTTGGGCGTGACCGGCTCGCCGTCTTTGAGCCACGCGACTCCCGGCGGCGGCCGGCCGCGCACCTCGCACCGCAGCGTCACGTCGCCGCGCTCCCGCGCGACCACCGCCGCGCCGCCGCCGCCGCCGGGGAGGGACACGCGCGGCGCAGTCTGCACCACGACATCACACCGGGTTACATCGCGGGCTCGCGGCACGGGCTCACGTCGTCGTGGTCACGATAACAGCGGGCGGCGGGGCGTAAACAAACACCCACAATATCGGTAGTCCAAATGGGCAATACAAGAAGATAGCAATGCAGTATTGAGTACCATACTGTCGATAGTAGTGGTACTGTTGCTATTTTTGACTGTTTTTAGATATGAAATACCGATGATTTGGCAGCGATTGTATCGAAATATTTATTACTCACTATCGATAGTGTCAAACTGTGCGAAACGCAGCATAGACTATAAATATTATGGTTAAACTAAACGCACACGTCAAATCTTCCCTCTCGTTCTGGCACATACAAACAAGGCATCGCAACGGAACAGTGCAATAAAAACTAAATAATTAATTTAAAATGAATTTTTAATTCGTTTCACTAAAATAAATGTAGCCATATACTACACAAACTATCTATTATATTGTCCAAAAGCAGACAAACCTTGCAACATTACCACCATTACTATAGAAGTCAGTTCTCTGTCGAGGGCACCGTAGCCCACCCACAGTATTGCTCATTTGATAGTACCGTGAGAGACAATACTGTCGATAGCACT
Organism: Hofmannophila pseudospretella; assembly: GCA_947369225.1. Taxonomy (NCBI): domain Eukaryota; kingdom Metazoa; phylum Arthropoda; class Insecta; order Lepidoptera; family Oecophoridae; genus Hofmannophila; species Hofmannophila pseudospretella. Next base: position 8,407,484 of record OX376337.1, on the reverse strand, counting down.
ATAGATAGTCCGTTGGGTTTATCAAACTATCAATAGTTTTGCAACGAAAATGGACCTCGCTGCCCGCTGCCGTCGTGTCTACGACCTAATCTAAGGGCGTTTTCAGAGTCGTGCGTATGTCATCACACACGCGGGTTAGCTCCGCATGCATGCTCCACGCATCACATTGTTTCATAGAACATTTCAGTATCATGCTTGACACCCGCATGCGAGGCAAACCCGCGAGACTAACAGACTCACCAACACCGCTAGCTGCGTGCTGTGGTCACTAGAGTCGAGCCGGTTGTGCGCGCGACACGTGTACGTGCCCGCGTCCAGCGCACGCGCAGACTGCACGCGCAGGGAGCCCGACCCCACCAGGTAAAACCGGGAGTCCAGGTCGCTGGAGAACAGAGTGAAGTGAAAAATTATCTCCGGTTTTGCGTTCCGTCAGCTGTGGTCTAAGCAGTGCCCTATGGGCGCCATTAGGCCTATTGCTCCCCCTTCTGGCTGAGCTCGGTAAAACTGTAAAAGCCGCCAGTGTAGTCCATATCGAAAAAAAAACGGGAAACCTGCACAGATAACCATTTACGACGACAAACATATCTGCAAATGGCCATAAAGGCGAGCAGAACTCAAGATTCCAAGAACACTTTCGTTCGATTGATAGAACTGTTCTAATCTGTTCAGAATTGTTGTTGAATTTTTGTTCTAATTGTTCTGTTCTGTTCTGTTCCTACAACCTTGGGATCTTCAAGGCCAGAGTGAATAGGCATTTACTGGACCCGCGTGCTCCATCGTCGACCTCATCGTCGCTTACCATTAGGCGAGATCGAGGTCAAATGCGGGTTTAGTAGTCAATAAAAAAATTACCTGAGATCTATGGCCACTCCATTGTTCAACCAGATCATTTCCGGCTTGGGGTTGCCGACCGCGGCGCAGTCGAACGTCACTGACGCACCTGCAACAGTCATTGTTATCCGTTGTAAGTTACGCCTCTCACAAGTAAGTCATCCATGTATACTACAACAACAAATATGCGTCAAGTTTCTCATAACTTCCTGTTTATATTCTAATTCATTTATTAACTTAATCTTATACCAATTTTTAAACAACACTAAACAGAAAACCTACGGCTATGACAGTTGCTGTGTTATTTTATTTTATTCTTTACGGAAAACTTACAGCTAATACACAAAATTTGAGTAAATATAATATATGTCAGCGCAAACAACAAGTGACGTCATAGTGCACGTGCAACGCCCACCTGCGCTTGCGACGAAGCACAAACGCAGCAACAGCCGATAACACGTCACGCCGCCCCCTACTACCTGGCCTCTATAAAAGCGGGCGCCCGACCCGAGGTGGGATCATTCAAAAATAAATAGGTTGAGGAATTATCACTGGATTTGCCACTTACTAGTATTTGTCAATAAGCTAGACGCAAACCAATGTCTGAAGATATGCTAAAATCTAAATAAGAAAAGTACCTAACACCAAAGCCGTATTTTTTTAAGTTTCGTGTACCGGTCTTAAAGAATATTTAAGCTGTAGTGTGGCGTACCTTCCATGACGGTGGCGGGCTGCGGCGTGGCGATGAACCTGGGCGGCGTCTCCGTGTTGCTCACTTCACTGCTCACGCGCAGCTCCGTCTCCTCGCTCGTGCTGCGCCAACAACACAAACAAATGACGATTTATTCTCACTTTCTCTGCACGACTTTACTGGACACCTGTAGGTGCTCCCGGACTAGTACCCAATTTTTTTCCGAAGACTTATCGTTAACTTCTGCTGTCTGACGGCGAAGAAAAATGACGTAAGACTTGTATGTATCGAGCGAGACACATAGTTTTCTAATTGTGTGGGATAAAATTAAATCTAATTTAATCTAATCTACGGAAGCATGTGTAAAAACCTTCAAGCGGTACTATGCCAACCATAACCTCAGTGCTATGGACATATGAATACAATATGGGACAGACATGCGTTGCAACAGCGGGGATTCCTCCCGGCTGTCACGGGATAACCCTGAATGAATCCTCACGACAGGCCTCGACAAGAGACAGATGGCGCATGGTGGTGCGTCGTTCTGTCAGACATCACGTTTGACCACGACTGCTCTGTGTCCGGGGGTGTATCTTATGCACGTTCTGTTCCAACGCTCACGTGTAGAGGTGTGGCGCGTGCGCGATGGCGACGCGACACGCGTAGCGCGCGGCGTCGTGCGCGCGCGCCGGGTCCAGCTCGAGCGCGCCGCTCGGCGTCACGGACACGCGCGCCGCCTCCAGCCGGAGAGGCTGCCCGTTCTTCAGCCACGTCACCTGCAACACCATATGACTCTAATAGTCACATCGGTACATACCAGGAGGAATAATAAAACACAATTTTGCTATTCAGGCTAGTCGCTTTTTGAACATTGATTTTACGTATTTTGCGTTTTAAAAATGGCGCTCGTGGCTTTTAAGATGTCTAAATATTGATGAGGGTCGCGGTAGGACCAAACGTGAAAATGTGTATTTGAAAAATCATCAGCGAAAGCTATTTCTTATTTGATATCTTGAAGTTGACTTTATGTGTAGTAGTAGTAGTGAATGAGACGAGGTTTTCAAAGAATAGTTTAACTCTCCAAAATCAGAGCCAAAATTACTTCATTCCCTTTCTTACCTATCTAGTCTTATCGGATCTTTGATTTCATCTTCTCTAATCTCGTTGACGAAAGAGTTTTAAATCCTAAGCAGAATAAGAAGAGTTTCGCTCTGTCTATGTAACAAAGTTCATAAAGCCCTCGAGCATCTCCCTCATGATACAATATGACTAGCTACCTAGCTACCTAGCTAGAATCTCATGATTCATTCAAGAAATTGCATGCAAATCCCCACCACACCGCTCCAACAGCTACTCCTGCCTCTCACTGGATCCACAGTGATGATACAACGCCAACTGTCGCCAACCGATGAAGTAAAGCGGGTCTCCGGGAATGACTTTATGCTACCTTGGGCCCTACAACAACTATTTGAAAGAAAGAGTGAGAGAATAGGAAAAAAGTTTACCATTTTCCCCTCGGCAAAATAAGAGTTGAACTTTATGGTTTATTAAAGGGGCTTTATATGCACGATCAGCAGTTCACTCACGTTGAGCCGGAGCGTGGGCGGCGCGTGCACCCTCTGCGCCCCATACACCCTCCGGTCGGGCGCGCCGGACGCCAGCACCCGCACCGCCACGCCGGGCGCCGCCCGGACACCGCACGGCAGCAGTACGGGCGCTCCCGCCACGCCCAGCACGCTGCGAGGACCGCCCGACAACGTCGGCAACTCTGGGGACATCATCGAGTGCTGCAGCAGTCATTACACCTTCAGTTGTAAGAATCACTTAAACGATCACATCGAGCAGCAGCGAAGCGGTTATCATCAGACGTTTCAGTCGAGCATGCTGATGATTGTTCCCATTTGGGTACACGGCGGTACACCGGAGAATTGAGTAGCAGACAGGTCACAACAGATCGGTTGCGGAGAAAGCGGGGACGGGGACACGCGCCGTATTGGTCGCGCAGTCAAGAGTTCAGGTCAATCAACATACGTTTGCACGCGTTGGTGAATCCGTTCCCGTTCGCGGCGGCAACGTCATTGCGTAGCGTTATCTGTGCAAATGCACCTCTGTGAGTACCGTGTGGCCTCAACTCTGGTTACGCGACCTATACCGAGTTGACTTGATAGGCTGGGACTACATGTGCCGGTTCCAGCACAAGCGAAGTCAGCGCCTTGTGATTGGTTACAGCGAACCGAACCGGCGTATGTAGTCCAGGCCTAAGTGTGTCTAGCTTGTATTGTAAATTCCCTGTCTCTTCCGTCAGTTAGTTGTCAGGTCAATTCCGGAGATAATACAGTAGAAGAGTGTGTCAATCTTTATAGTCGATCGCATTGTAGTTTTTAGGTGTCAGCGGGGGCCGCCACGTGATACGGGGGAGATTATGCCCCGCTCCTTGGCTCTTCTACACCCCGCTGACACCTAAAAACATGTTCTGGAACGCGACTCATATCTACATTAAGATCGGCCATAAAGTTTGACGCGCACCGTACCTGCCAGCCACACGGTGGCGACCCTGGACACGACCGTCCCCAACCCTTCCAGTGCGGCCACGCACTGGTAGCGCCCCGCCAGCTCCGGCGTCAGGCTCTCGATCACAAGGGACCCGTTGCTCAGCTGTTTCCTGGAATATTTCAACGGAACTCCGCTACACTACAGTTCACTAAACTAAGATACCAGCATCACAATAGTCATCCTACAAGACACTGACACATATTTCTCTTGGGAGAGAAACAGAAATGGTACCAAGTTTTTTTTTATTAACTGTCGTCAAAAGTAAGAATCTGCGCCTTGAGTGTGCTTGTTCATCGTATGGTTAGTTAGCAACCTATTTGTCAGAGTTGTTCAGGCCGCCCGTAGGCCTCTGACTTGGCTTAACGACTGCTGTCGAAACGACAACAACTGGGACCTACTTCTTAACGTGCTCTTCGAGGCACGGAGGGGCTCAGATGAAATATGCCACTAGCGCTCACCCATCTGTAATACCCTGGGACTCCACGTGTCCGGTTCCAGCCCCGGTTCGGTGATCCGACCAGATACAGGAGCTGTGAATCCCTTACAAGAACAGCATACGGGTGAAACCCCTGTACGTTTGCTTTCCTTAGCTCCGTATCGCCCCAGGGGCGGCATACCAACTCGTAAACTAATTGAGTCCAGCCAGCAGTTTTCGTGATATACTCCCCGCCCTATTACACCTCACCCCATACCTGCTAATCTCATTACCATCGGAGCACTGGAGCAATGTGCCACTGCAATGAGGTGGGTCTGAGTAACGAGGGTGATAAGGCCCGAAGTAATCGCCTAAGAGCTAAACGGGAAAGACTTCCCGCTGCTCACCGGTGCTTGTCCGCGGGCGAGACGCCGTGCTCCCTGGTGGGCGCGGCGCCGACGCTGTGTCTCCACGCGAGGCGCACCCCCGCGCCACCGCCGCCCGCCCGCGCCGCGCACGCCAGCGGCACATTGTCCCCGCGCAGCGCCACCGCGTCCGCCGGCTCCGTCGTGAACAGCAGGCCTTCTTCTAAACTGTCTTCACCTCCTGCAAACAAATGCAATGTGGAATGAAACTGTGGATCTGAGTGAGCTGGCACATTCGGTATTTTTCGATACGGTCAACACTGTTGGCCTCAGGCAATAAAAAATTTAGATTTTTGTCTCAGACGGGTTTTACAGTTTCACCGGGCTAGGGAGCGAGCGCTGAAGGGGGACGGACCTCGGCTTGGACCTCTGCTGAAGGATCGAAGAGTCTGATAGTAAATGAACGTAGAGTCGGAAATGGCCACGTTCGAAATTCAAAGTCAAACGGCTACGGAACACGTAATGTCCGTGTCTATGGGAATGATGACAGCAGCTGGGACCGACTTTTTAAGGAGCTCTCCGAGGCACGGAGCTCAGATGAAAAGTACCACTAGCGGTCACCTATCCTTGTTCTGACCGCGCCCAACGTTGCTTATATACATTCACTTTGTGACCGTTCCCGTAACCAGGCTACGAAATCCCCAAGGCCAAAGCAACATGTGCACTAGAGTCTATAATGAAAAGATCGTAAGCCATAAGCTTCTTTCAAACATTGCCATTCATAAAACCCTTTACAACCATTATACCGCCGATAACTGAAGTGGTCTCACAAACCACTCCATCGACCAAGACAATGAACATTTCATTCTAAAGGATTATAATCAAGACATATTTTGAAATGACGACCAAAACCCTTTAATTATCTCCATTTCATAAAACAAGACGACCAAATTACCATGACCCGAGTTCGTTACTGACAAAAGAACTGATATAGCTCACATTATAAAACCCTTTTAACTGCTTGAGCGTGAACCAGTGGAATACGACCCGTAATCTCTATCGACAATGTTCTAAAACACATATCAGAACATTCTGGCTGATCCTACCTATACCATCGTAACAAAAAACCAGTTCAAACTGAACGTAGTCATCCATAAAGAAGGATTTAAGAGATGGGTCACGAAGCTTTGGTAAATTCTGCCTGTAGAAACCAAAAGTATGTGACCTCTGAATCGGTACAGGATATTTGGCGGGATGGATCAGGGTATGCTGGACGCAGCAAAAAGGTTGCAATCCGTTTATTCAGAAGCGGGATCCGATCCGCCGGGCCTATAAAAGGGGCACAAACAAAGCACGGCCAAATGGGCTTATTTTGGTTAAAAAAACATTACGCACCGCTCGCTTCATTGTGTGTCGAACGCGGCACGGACAAACACGTTACTGGGTTGTATGAAATAAGCTCCTTTGTGGGTAATGCTCTTTTTGTGCCCTTGGGTATTGAAGAATTTAATACGAGTAATTACCGAGATGTAGACACACAGACAGTGTAAAACAGCGTCTACATAACATAGAAAGTTTTCAATGCTTTTTTTAAATTTATTTCTTTTCGAAGTTTCGGCCCAAAGATTAGACTTCCAACTATTTCTAACAACGCGGCATTTTTGTCGCGTGGCATTTTTGTCGCGTGGCATTTTTGTCGCGTGGCATTAAACTCGCCAACAATCTTTAAAAAAATCTGTACATATTTCTGGAGCCCAATTCGCCTAAATGACAGCGTTTGTAGTTCTATTTCTATCCAATTTCAATTTAGTTTTCGTTCCAATTCTATTTGGACACCAAATCGCATTCTGCTGACGCATAACTCTACCACTGCCACCTTTCGATTTACTAACGATCGGGCAAAAGTACCTCGGGAGGTACTTATGTTCGATCGTTATATTTGACAGTTGAAGCGTTTTGTTACCGTTCAACTGCGATTCAGTATAAACTAAACGTTTTATTAGAATGCACAAATACGTTATTGTTCGATCGATCGTTGACTCGATCGGAACTTAACTGAAATATGATCATTAGTGGATAGTGGCATACGAAACACGTCATAACGATGCAGTTTAGATTATATTTTGTTACGTTGTATTTTGTGGAATCGATCTCCTGGTATCCGCGTTTGGAGAAACGTAGTGTGTAGCAGGGGGGCGCCCTGCTAGATGGAGCGACGATCTGCGCAAGGTGGCTGGCAGCGACTGGATGAGAAGGACCGAAGATCGGGTTCAATGGCGCGCCCCGGGAGAAGCCTCGTATGTCCAGCAGTGGACTAGAGTAGGTTCCTGATGCTGATCTCCTGGTCAGCAATTAATTACACAGACGACGTTAAGAATACACTGAGATGACCCACAGTAAATTATAAAGACAAAACAGCCGTCAATCGCGAGCGGGTCGTCGGGCGAGCGGCGCCCATTGCAGGCGCGGTCATGCGCCATAAATAAACCTCAAGCCGGAGCTTCCGCCCGCATGCGCGATGATATCAGAACAAATAGATTGCGCAGTTCCGCGGACACGGCGCCGCCGCCACCGGCCGGGACGGACGGCTGGACAGATGGACGGGATGCAGTTACATGGTATATTGTAGGATACAGTTGCACTACAGGGTGTTGTTGAAAGATGGACCGACAATTTTAAGGTTTGTACAATCCATGCATGGGCAAGAAAGTACTCGTTAAATACCTTGGAATATTTATACATTTCAAATTAATGTTAATAAAATCTTACTTTAACTGCTATAGGTGCCAATTAAAGGCATACACACCATTTGCTAAAAGATCGGGTAATTACTTCTAAGTAACGTTACAGCATTGGTCTAGTACCTTATGTTATTTTTAAGTAGGTATCGTGCAACACAAACATTATAATTAAGCATTAAAATAACAATTAAAAACAATTACTTTTAAAAACAAAGCATAAAAAAGATTGCAGAGAAAAAGGTAACGTTAAAACTACGTATTTTTATAATTATATTTTTGAACTTTGTTTCTGTTTCGGAAAAGATTTCCAAATCCCATATCCTTGTCCTCGTGCTATTGTATTCCGTACAGATCCCAGATAGCGGAGAGTTTATTTTAATTATTGGAATATTAGTTACACTGGTGAAGACATTTAACGATATATCAAAAATACCATCAGGTAAGCTAAGTACTCAGTAGTTATTGGCATAATTAAATTACCAAAAAACTTTGGCAGGGTTAATAATATTCTTGGAATATGAACATAAACACAATGTCACACCTGGCAACCCCAGACGACCCGGCTTCTACGTATTTTCACTCTGTGCTCACCGTTCGTTGATGTCAGTTTGTAAATTTCTTAATTATCTAATTAAACCAAGTTTAAAGTTACTTCCGTCTATTTAATGTTATTTACAAGTAATATCAACAAAATAGAAGACCTCACTCACCTCCTCCTGGAGTGTGACCTGGTGAACATTGAGAGGAAGGAATTTGACCTCAATAGGCTCCAGAACGGGAGGCTCAATATTATTTTGAGTCGGCCCTTATCTGATAATATGAAAAGTGCACTGTTGTTTGCTGAGTTGTCTCTCAGAGTGAGGGTTGACTCTAATAATACTTGAGCTTCCCTTTTCTTAGTGATCCGAACGAGGCTGACATGGTCACCTTGTCGAGTACCAAAGCCTCTAAACTGAGATTTAAAAAAAAGTAATATTAACTCCTTTTCAGATATCCATTCAAGTCCAACCTGGGTCTCCTTTAGGTCATCCTACTGAAGTATTATTTGCGTCCACAACTATTGTATTCTCGCTACACCCTCTACTCTATACAAAGAGTGGTACATAACCCTGGAGTAATAACGCGGAGAGCAAAGCAAATAAACGAGAGCGACAGATGGCTCATGCTCAGGTAGAGAGGGTTTTACAGTCCACCTAAAGTGATATCTGATATAACTTTTGATTGAATATGAACCTTATGCCTGCACAATATGATACATTTCAGACTCTCTTAACGTTTTGAGTAGGTTGACCTGTGGTCGACTGTACGTAGATCCAAGCCTGCATCAATGATGTTGACATTAAACACCCTGACAATATATATTGACAACGTCTAATGTCGTAGCCACATAGCTTAATGGCGTATTTCAGGAAGTGCGTAGTCATTTCACGAAGTGTTAATAAAGTTAGACAGATCTTCGTGAAATGCAGATCCATAGCGTAATGGTATTGAATTTCATTTTAATGTTAATCACTCTTGTACGAAACTAGCGTCATCTGGTAGTTTGCCACTGTTTTATTAGAAATAATATACATACGTACATGTATATTATCGATGTTTCGTGTCGCTACTTGGTAGAACTTCATTAAACTTAATATTTAATTTATTTATTAGTCCAAAATGCAACATAAAAGAAAATATTCTAATGCGTTAAATTTGTCAGATGGAAATACATAATAGAGTTAAGAAACATGTCAACTTAAACTACAAACATACAAATTAATTCAGTATACATTAATAATGTAATCACAGTATCAACCAATATTAAATGAGATTTATAGCACTTAGTTCTACAAAATTTATTTTATTTGATTTTATATTCAAATAAATTCACTGCGACCGGTTATTTATTAAATATTGACTATATTTAATAATTATTTAGTATAACGTTTGTATAACGACACATACAGCTAATCAAGATAATGTTTTGGGTGTAATAAAAGAGATGGCGCTAGTATAGATTCAAAATTTAAAACCTGGCATCATGAAGTGCGGTTCAGATGAATAAAATTACGCTATCTAACTAGGGATCTGCATTGCAGTGGCTAATAATAAGACAGATAGTGTAGAATTCGACGATTACAGTATCCGCCTAACTTTTTTTAGCACATCGTGAAATGCCTAAGCACTTCGTGATACGCGTCATTACGCTGTGTGTCTACGACATACACAAACTGGGGACCGGGAAGTGGCTATTGAATATCACAGTTTATGCGTTAAATGACACAAAAGTGCTTTAGATTATTGAACGGTTTGGTCATTCATATGTATTGTTACCTTATTTTGCTAAATTATTATCATTGATTGCTTTTTATTCTTATCTTTTATGTACTACTAAACCCTCATTTGACCTCGATCTCGCCTGATGGTAAGCGACGATGAGGTCGACGATGGAGCACGCGCGTCCAGTAAATGCCTATTCACTCCGGCCTTGAAGATTCAAATTTAAATTCAAATTTTTTATTCGTAATATGAATTACACGTCAAGGAAAAAATAAAAAATAAAAATGATTACATTTCATTGCAATAACACAAACAAACATTTGGATTAATAATTACATTTAAAAAAACATCACTGTTAATTATTTAAATAATAAATCATAATAATAAAAATAAAATAAAAATATTAAAAAAACAACAACTGAATAATGTCAAGTAATACATGTAATGTCGTTAATGTCAATTGGATTTTGAATTAATGAATTCGTCAAAATTATAAAAAGTCTGCTCGAACAGCCGTGCTTTTAATCGGTACTTAAACGACTTTATAGTAAGCGCCTCTTTAACGTTTAAGGGAATGCGATTATATACCGAGGGGCCCATTACATGAGTCAGTTTATCTGATTTTGCCAGCCTCCTAGCGGCAGGCCTCAAGTCCTCGGCGTTCCGAGTATTATAGCTATGCGCATCTTTATACTTGGGGAAATCTTCCAAGTTATTGCGCACATAGACTGCTACCTGGAAGATGACTAAGGACGGCAAAGTCAGTATATTCAGGGACTTAAAGTACGGTCGGACTGATGTTCTCCTTGTCACTCGCGCGATTGCTCTGACGGCCCTTTTCTGCATGCGGAAGGCACGCAGCCAGTCGGCCGCGCGCCCCCACAGCTCGGCGCCGTACTGGATCAGCGAGTGCACGGTGGAGAAATAACAAGCGCGAACCACCTCCGGCCTCACCACGCGAGACAGCCGCCACAACGCGAAGCAAGCGCCGCCCAGTCTCTGGCATAGCTTTTCGATATGATTTTCCCAGGTCAGACCCCTATCAATTTCGAAACCGAGAAAAGCCGTACTTCGTACCTGATCTATACACACTCCATTAACGAGAACCGACATCGATCTCATTGGTCTACCTGACAGGTCGAAATGTATGAAGTGTGTTTTTTTAAGATTCAAGACGAGTCCATTATCTTTAAACCATCCAGACAGCTGCTCCGCGGTCGAGTTGATGCGCTGCTCGAGTTCGCCCAGATTCGTCGCACTCACCACTGCCGCCACATCCATAAATACTTCACTACTCGTCGCTTGCGGCAGGTCATTAAGGAGTAGTGAGAAAAGGATATTGGAAACTGATGATCCCTGTGCTACTCCCATTGTCCCAAGGTTGTAGGTTTCGGGAAATACAGACGCCGGCAGGCTGTTCCATTCCTTAGCCGTTCGCATAATGAATGAAGAAGCAAATCGCTTCGTACGAGCAGACGGGATATCAACAACATAAGGATGGAACCCCTCCCCGCGCCTGGTAGTCCGAAGGCGGAAGGGAGATGCTGGAATTAGGTCGTGCAATTCCGATGCGCACTCTCCGAAATGTATCCTATAAAATACCGATAGACAGGCAACCTTGCGCCGATGTTCCAGACTTTGCAGTCTAGCTTCCACCAGCGATTTATTGATGACGATTTATTAATTGAACAAAAATGTGTAATCTTTCTGGCTGAATATGGTGATAGTGAAACACAATGTAACATTACCCATATTCAACGAAGAGACATACTGTAACCGCAGCGCCGCCGCCGCCGCCGCCCGCCCGCTAGCGGCGAGGCTCGTAACTATTTCCTTCCTGTCCGAAAGCTAAGGCCGGCTCCCGCTGACAGCGGACCACACAAAGATTGTTACTATTCAAGTTTTGATACGATAACATTTTAAATATTTATTGTAACCGAATGACTCTAATAAACAACAGAATAATTAATTTATATTATATATATCGACCACTTCCAAAAAGGACGCCGAGGATAGGGAAAAATGGAAAGGAGGAGGGGAGGCCTTCGCCCAGCAGTGGGACAGTCTATAGGCTATTAAAAAAATATCTTTGTTTTTATATTTTTAGTTAGCTAATTTATTAATTATTTGACATTATTTTTTTCAATAATGTCTCATATTTTAATAATGTACGAGTATATAGTATTATGAAGTATTAACTACAGTTTTGAGTTGGAACACCTGTAAAATTGTAATAGGTTTTCAATAAATAATAATAATAAATAATTTTCCTATCCACAGTCACCGTCTTCTTATTAAGATTGTCTTTGTGCTGGACCTCTGAGGAGGGCTGCTATATTACTATTACAGTTTTAGGCTGATCAACTTCACCCGTTCAATTGAATATACACATGATTTCTTCAGTTTACTGGCCATAAATCTTAACAGCGGACCTCTCCCTTGTCAGAGAACGGCATAGAGCTCAAAAGCTCTTTAGTTAACGAAATCAACTGTCAAAATACATGTTTGGATTTGTGGTACAGGTACAAGTATTAACTGATAAAATTAGTACAACTTCACAGTCGGTCCACAGATAATAAGAATTCGCCCGTACAACCTGTTGGAGATTGCAGTTGAACCACGGGTATAGGTACACCCAAATATCAGACTATTCTGAGAATGCACCAAGGGCTAATTTTATAAAAACTCATGTATAACAAACAATCTACACAGGGCGAATTGCAAAACTGTCGGTTACTGTTTATATAGGGTCCTATTTTATCAGCGGCAAATATTTCGAGGGTGTCATCTATAGGTTATAATAAAAACAATAGGGCAAATTTATTATTTATTAAATTTTCGAGAAAATCGACAAAATTGTTTGTTTGAAAACTCTACAAATGACTGAATTATTGCTATTCTAATACTGAAATAAGAAGTATGAATGAAACTCGTTTCATTCATAACGACATGGATGAGTTTATGGCACCAAGGCGCAAAATAATGGGGTTTATTTTTCTTTAGTATGGAAAATGTTCATACAACAGGGTTATTTTTTTGTGTAAAGTGGTACAAGTGGCCAGCACATACCCCCCTCCAAATATTTGCTACTAATAAAAAAGGACCTTATATACCTATCTAATTCTGAAGTCATCTCCGCTGTCCGCTGCCGGTGTGGCCACGCGACTGACTCAGCAGATGGGGACTCGCAATTAGGTCAATTACTAATCCATCCACCCATACCATGCATACACACACTGGCGAGCTCGCACCGCGCACAGCTCGTCAGAAAACAAGTTCAACGTGTAGTCTATACCTATGCCTCGGAGAGCACGTTAAGCCATGTCAGATGCCTACGGGCGGCCTGAACAACTCTGACATTAGGTTGGCCACTAACCATACGATAAGCAAGCAAGCAACCTAATCAGTAATTCCGAGAGACTCTGTTTGAAGATCTTGACACAAAGGTCTTTTTAGTTCGTAGGTTGCGTATTAAGGCAATAACTTCACTTCACTTCACTCTTCTATTTATGGCAACTACCGAATTGCGGTACTTCTGCCGGTGTCTGTGTTCGAAGAGGCACAGATTTTCTTACACGAATTTTGAGGTGTCTAAAACAATGACAAAACGAGGACATCAGAAAGTGTTAAAATAACTACACCCCACCTTAATATTATTAACACGAATAAAATTATATAATATAGAAATAAAAGGATTTGAAGATATACTCTACGCAAGATGGCCGGCAGCGACTGGACGAGGAGAGCAGAAGATCGGGCTGAATGGCGCGCCCCGGGAGAGGCATGTTTTATTTTTTAAGAGTTGCGCATGCACCGGAGTCCGAACAAAAAATAACATAATATAGTATAATTTAGTACCTAGTTTATTTTTGTTTGTTTAGTTTATTTCAGATTTGTATTTATTAATTTGTATTGGTTGCATTTTGTCTGAAATAAACGATTTATTTAATTATTTTAACGATTGAAAAAATACAGTGTCAAGTCAAGTCAAGTTTGTATAGTACATATCATTGTGGTCATAATATTATGTGGGTACTTAGTTGACACTAAGTTTGTCCTTCAGAATTACAAAAATAAATGTTCTCTACTGAAGTAGAGTTAAACCGGAAATTCAAAATTAATATTAAATATCGAATTATAGATAAGCTGTGACGTCACCAAAATATAATTAAAGTTGACAAAGAATATGGTGATACTGAAACACAATGTAACATATGCATTACACATATTTACAAATAAATTATATTTATATTTCTATTTCTTGGTCTGCATTTTTGCGCAAGCGACAAACCGACAAACCTCGACAACCGCCGGCCACCTTTCCCCTTTCCCACACCCGTACACTAACCCTGACAGATACCGCGGTTCCTTACAACTTCCGACCGTATCCACTTTCAACTATCACGCGAGTACAAAGCCCGTACGTCAAGGACTGTCAAACAATACCGTGCCGCAGTCGAAGTGGTCTCCTATGCTACCTTGCAGTCGATCAACAAACATCGGCAGAATCAACAAATCCACGGTGAAGACATAAACTCAACATTTAAATTGAGAGCGTTCCCGTTCCCGGGATAGAGGTGATGGGCGGATGTTCACATTCCTAAGAAAACTCCACACATCAAATAAAAGCAAGAAAGTAAGAATTTATTTACAAGAACGCACACATACAAACAATTAGGTACAGAAGATAAAAATCATCATCATTTTAAACAAATATAAGATAAAAATAAATAAACAATAAGTAATTTAGTTTGATGAACGTGGTGTGCAGCACCGGACAAAAGGGACTGCCTCAGCCTGTTGTCGTAGCGGAGTTAGCACCGCGGCGCTGATTGTCAGGGATCATCTCTGGCACTCAGGTGATGCCTGACAATCAGGGATTAAAACGGCAAAATCTCTCTCTATTCTTCTGAAAAAAGCTAGATGATTCGCAGGCTTGCGCCAGGTGGCGAAGTTCGCCAAATACTGAAATTTTATTTATTTAATTACAACAATTCATCTGATAGGTTTTTTGTACGAGTAGTTCAAAGGCAGAGGCTTCGTTCGCTCAATTCAGTCCAGTTTGAAAATAATTTCTAATAATAAATGGGGGCGAGTGTTGCAGGTCTCCCGACGCAATTCGGGGAAACGAAATGGAAATGTTTATAGAGAATGGAATTATGCATAGAGATCAGGTTACATTTTGCAGTAGAATTGGACGAATGGGGAACTGGACGTAACGCCAACTGGACCTTTGGGGAATTGGACGTAACGCCCAAGATCCGTTATTTATACTTACAGATATATTAATGTCACTGAAGTCTACCTTTTGTGATGCCCCACTGCGTGTTTGTCAGCGTGTGGCACCCGGCCGGTACGAAGTGACGCGAGCACCCCCTCCCCTCTTCATAAAACGTCTGACGGAACTTTTGGATCGACGTCACACCGCCCTCACCAAGTCGGGAGTTCCTAGCTCATCCTAGGGCGAGGAGAGTATCTCGGACGGATATAGATTATCTTACATTACAGATACCTAAACACAAAAATCTGATCAAATAAAAAAATATTATACTTATTGTAATATGGTGTTAATTAGATTCACCCCAAGCTGTGGAAGCGGAAATTGCTTTCAAAATTCAGATTGACTGGTGGTTCGTCTCAATTATACGAGTATGAAGATTATTTTTTCCCGCTCCGGCAACAGGCTGAGGCAGTCCCCTTTGTCCGGTGCTGCACGCCACCTTCATCAAACTTAATTACTTTTGATTATTTATTTTTATAATTTATTTGTTTAAAATTATGATCATTTTTATCTTCTGTACCTAATTGTTTGTATGAGTGTGCTCTTGTAAATAAATTCTTTCTTTCTTTAATAAACAGAAAGGAACAAGTAGTACCGTATCGCCATACACAATGCCATACATCCACCCAGTAATCATCAATCCAGTAATTTATTAGACAACTGAGCTGAGCGTCTGAAACATGTCAATCTTTTTGATATCCGGTCTGAATCCCCATTCATATAGTTACAACAATAAGACTGGGACTACATGGCCGGTTACAGCGCCGGCTCGGTTCGCTGCAGCCAATCACGAGGCGCTGACATCAAGTGGGGAGAGGAAGGAACGCTTGGCTGCAGCGAACCGAACCGGCGCCGCAGCCGGACGCGTATACTCCAGCACTTATAGTAAAAATACAAATCTTGGTTACGCATCGGTGTAATGTAAACTTCACAAAACGTTAATCTCCCGCCGCCGCGCGCCGGGTTGGCAGCAACGAAAATGTCGGCGAAAAGTTGGCCAAGTGTCGGCTAAAAGTTGGCGAAACTCGCGCACTGGATGAATATGTAACTTGGCGAACTTTACAGACTCGGGGTGAGAGGGTGGCCGACGTGAGGTTATTTAGAAGATTCTATTATAAACACCGAGGAAGTGAAAGAGGATAAACCTCTTTCATTTCCATAAAATGTAGTGTTCATTGGAGGTACGATTCCGTGAAGAGTCAACCTAGGAGGTACCATCCTTTTAACCTATTCCGCAAAGCAGCAATGTTCTAACCGAAGAGTAAGAGATCCATCGGTAATTTCCAGTAACAAATATTAAATGCATTTCTAAAAAAATAAAAAATAGACATAAATTGATGGTCAAATGTGAAAACAGAATTGAAATTCGTTGGGAAAATAAAATAAAAAATCACACGAAAGAAAGAAACAGCAATATTAATAATTAATATATATATATGACGTCACTGTTCCCTAGCGTCATACAAACAGATCCTGGCTGGATACATAAAAACAACTGTTTTGCTAAAAAGGGACAGAGGATCTCTCCAGCACTAACTTTAACCATCAATATCTCTGATGTTAGTTGAGATATCGAAAAAAGAATTTTAGATCCTTCTTCAGGATGTCCATGTAAGTTAATTGATGAAATAAACTTTTTTAAATCAAATACCGAATTACCGGCACATGAGGCACTTGTGAAGCGTGTGTCCACCCTACAGTAGGGACGTTAATAGGCCGATGAAAGAGAGGCACTCCATCCAAGTCCTCAAGGTTAGCAGTGTATCGAACATTCTCTAGCAACATTACAGTGAGATAGATAGATAGACACACTTTATTGTACACAAATACAGGAAAAGTAACACTAGCGAGGTGAGGTATCTGTATCTGTATCTGTTATCTGTTTTTCTTTCTATTACCCAGCTTTCTTTCCTGGGTATTGACATGACCGGACAGTACGACCTGATCCCTCAAACACTAAAATAGTAACTCAGTACTGAATACCCCACTCGGTGGAGTTCCATGCTCAATCAACTCAACCGAATATAAATGCCGTGTCAATAGGTTGACACGTGACGGTCCGTCAAATACAACACGACCGGGAAGCAAACAAATGTGTTGAAACGGTCTTTGGTAGGAACAACCCCCCAATCACACACGATTGCTGACAGCTAATTTGGGCATAATAGGTCTTCACATCCAAGTTCCAACACAATAGGCAATATGCATATTTTTATATTTTATGAATCTATTTATTACACTGTTAACATTTTTAAAGTTTCGATATTGGTCACATCAATTCAAACGGGCAGCCATTTCCCGCGCTGCTTGTGACGTCAGAGGTTATGTAAACAAAACTGAATGCATCATGTTTGTCACAGAATATATCGGTTTATACCAATTTTTTTACTTAAACACTGCAGTTAACACAAAATAAACTTAATAAATCCAATAAATCACGTATGTCAGCGCAAACAACAAGTGACGTAATAGTGCACGTGCAATGCCCACTTGCGCTTGCGACGATGCATACACGCAGCAACAGCCGATTGCTCATCATGCCGCCCCCCACTACCTGGCCTCTATAAAAGCGGGCGCCCGACCCGAGATGGCATAATTCACTTGCGACTCGTCGACGAGGCAGTCGGACTTGATATTTTATTCGAGAATATTGCATTTCCAAATAATTAACCGTTACTGGTTGCTATCAGGGGACTCTCGTGTGGCCGGTTACTGTTGAATGTCTAACCGGTGACTAGTGGTCGCCGTTGAGACGGTTGACCCGCGGCTAGTTAGTGTCGAGTAACTAGACAGTAACTAATTTACTGTTAATTAACTTTAAAATAAGTTGATTGAGTCAATATAGTTATTAAATTATATTTCGCTGGTTTTTTAAAAGCAAAAATAGAACCTCAGGGTGAGGACAACCCGTAAAACGATAGCGGGCCATCTATGCCCTTACCCTCAGATCTGACACGTATGAGTATGAATGTCGTCATTATTTTTGTTACTTACTTACTTACTTATCGTATGGTTAGTGGCCAACCTATTTGTCAGTTGTTCAGGCCGCCCGTGGGCATCTGACATGGGTTAACGACTGCTGTCGAACGACAACAACCGGGACCGACTGCTTAACGTGCTCTCCGAGGCACGGAGCAGCTCAGATGAAATATGCCACTAGCGGTCACCCATCCTGGTACCGACCGCGCCAACGTCGCTTAACCTGCACGATCACTTTCGGACCGTGCTCGCAACTAGGCTACGAGCTCCTCATTATTTTTTGTTGAAGTCAATAGATATTTAAATAAAATAGTTTCATTTTTTTCAAAATTATATCCATATTATATTACGTTTTCATTCGAATCGATGCTTCTAACTTAAAACTTTTTTCAAACGTGCGTCGGCCATATAAACATTCGCTGGTATGATAATTACCTCTTTGTGTTTCGCCCTCACGACATCCACTCATTACAGAAACGTAGTGATCTGAACAACTAACCAATCAATGTGCTCAGGCAAAACGAACGTCTAACACTAAAAGTTGGTAAAGAATTTGAAATTTGCTGGGCGCTAGGTCCTGCAGATTTCTGTTTCAAACATTAGAGCGCGATCGTTTTAGTGATGAAAATACTGCGGGTTTGTTTCTTCCAAGGTCAGGCACACGGTTGTCAAATAAACGTCTAGATTCTGTAGTTAATTCCGTACACTCGTAGAATCTTCAACCTTGCTGTCTATCGATCAAACTAGATTACACCAATTCAATAACAAATACAACAATAACAATCCAACCCCATTCCGTGTCCTAAATTCGCGCCGCCATTTTCCAATCAAAGCGCGGGAAAGTCGCTCCGTTTGACAGCTTATGAAATTCTTTTTTTTTAACACCGGCGCACTCTCGTTCGGCCTCGTGATTGCTGGCAACACTGACTCCGTGGCACAGATATCGCTTGGAGGACTCCTTTGTTTCGGTTTTTAATCGGGAACGGCCATGTTTGTGCCGATTCACGGTGAATAATCTGAGAGGCTGGCTTTTGTAGCGATCCGTGTCCGTTTTGATTACCCCTTGAGTTGAATACCTTTCAGAGTCTTTGATGTTGATTGTTGGTTGTATGAAATAGATCTGATGATTTGACTTGTATGGGCGGCACAAACAGAAGGCTTATAACATTTTACAACCAGGATAGACTAAATCATCTGACGAATTACATAGACGTTTTCAATTCACTATGGGTGTTTCCCGGGTTTCGCCGCCTTGTTGCAGATGATCCAATATTCGCACTTCATCACTGATAGTGAGAAGGTCGGAACGATTTTATGTACTGCTTATCTATGCCAACAATCTTATCTTGTGACAGGGGGCCAGGGACAACCCCAGCGGCACTTCGACCCTCAGAGATCTTTTGTGCTCACCCCTTACCTTAGTCTCCTTCCTGTTCCTTAAAGATGCTGTGCATCAAGGACGCTGTACAGCTTACAGGAAGGAGCCTATAGTCCTCTGGTTTCGGGTAGGCGACCCCCAGAAGACTCATACGCCCTCCAGCCAGCGAGTCACGTTCGCACAGCAGGTGTTCCACTGACTCAACGGTGTCACGACAGGCTCTGCAGGTGGAATTGTCTGCCAGTCTTATCTCGTGTAGGAGGCTCTTAGTGCCCTGGCCTGTGAACGTCCCTACAATGAGACGGGTGAGACTCCTGCTATAGCTGTAAATTTTCCTGCACCCAGCCGTGACACCATTTCCAATGAACCAATAATCTCAATTTCACAAAATTCTACTTCGGAGAATCACATCTCGTCTCAATCCGAGTAATGTCCATCTCTGAGATTACATTACAGTATTCACATCTCTAGCCGCACTAGATATGGAAACAGATGGGGTCGCCGCCCCGTGCCCCGTGTGCCCCAGACAGTGAGCGCCCCCGTAACGGGGCGTACTTTGTCTCCCCGAGTCACTGGAGACTGGAGATATAGACTAGAGACCGATGGCGACACTTTTTTTTCATTACAGTGTGAGGCTGTACAGTGCGGACACTGAGTTCTGAGCTATACCTACTACAAGATTTTTTTTATATAAGGAGAGCAGGCGAGCAAACGGGCCAACTGATGGTAAGTGGTCACCGTCGCCCATAGACATCTCACCTCACTGTATTAGTATTTTGATGCGCTGCTAACCTTGAGAATTAAGATGGAGTGCCTCATGTGCCGGAAATTAAGCTGGTTCTCTTACCCTTCAAACCGAAACACAGAAATGCAAGCATCTCTGCTTCACGGCAGAAATAAGAGGGTGGTACCACTTCTGGCGATTCTTCACATCAGGATCTACCACTACAAGTGGTTCACTGTCGAGTGTCGAAAGCCGCTGCATTCAGCAGTCTAGGTTTGTCCATTAAGTACTGCGGCGCGCATCTCCCGTGATCCGGTGCTTACAACCGAAAGGTTGCTAAGAACATGGTATTTTTCAATCTGAATCCTAATCTTTTCCTACATATAAGTTTTACTTTACAATTATTTTTATTTAGTGGGTAGATATCAAGGTGTTCGTCTATTTTATTGTACAACCTGGCACTTAATGATTAATAGACGCACGCGAGTGGCGCCACAAATGTGTACTCAGGTGGGCGGGGCTTAAAACGGAGGGCGAGCGGCGAGTCAGTCGCGCCTTGCGTTCGACTTCCAATTTTGAAATCGAACTGTGCATCATAGGATCCTATGTAAGAGTTACGTAGACTCGCCTAGATCCGCCTTTGTGACATCGCCGTAAGATCTATTGTTGTTCAAATATGACATGGAGTTTCAAATTGTGTGAAATGTGTTGCATTATTTTCAATTGGCACACAGCGGCGGCGTGAGGTTCGGTGCCGGCTTGTACGGGGATTTTGTTGCAAGTTACACGTCTAGGGTACAATATGTCGCTGACCCCAGATGATAAATCACTGAGGGCCAGCTGAAAATCAACGCCGTGGCTTGCCTCAGCATTATGCCGAGCTGGTGTACCCTTTTTGGCACTGTACCACACCAGATGTTCTGTGCTGCATGTTTTAAACTTTGCACACTTCTGTATTGTGTACTTGCTATATTCTGGTGTTTACAGTGATAAATAAACGTTTTCAATTTCATAAGTTGACCCGGCCGGTCTAGAGCTGATACAGAGCTACCGCCGACCCGACACAGTTGCCGTACGGTGTCTGCTTACACGTGGCACAGAGCAGACAAATGGCGGCACAAATCTAATGAAGCCGTCGATGTCTTCGCACCTTTCCATTTCGTTACACTGTAATATAACGTTCAGTTCTTCACAGCGGAAACTTCGCCACCACCGTAGTCGTTTCAATTTTATTTTGAGTTAACTTCAGTTCCACAAAATGATGTCGTTCTATGTAGGTTGACCTGCAGTCGACAATCAATCAACATTGAACACAAGAATGGCCTGTCACGTACAAG
The DNA here is from genome assembly GCA_947369225.1 of Hofmannophila pseudospretella. Taxonomy (NCBI): domain Eukaryota; kingdom Metazoa; phylum Arthropoda; class Insecta; order Lepidoptera; family Oecophoridae; genus Hofmannophila; species Hofmannophila pseudospretella. Next base: position 8,385,927 of record OX376337.1, on the reverse strand, counting down.
TGTTGCGGAATCGATCAGAGACGACCGAATGTGTGTCAACGGTCCTCGAGGGCTGCCGGCGGGTCACACAGTCACACGACACTTCCGGAAGGTACGAGGGCGGCGCGGGGGGTGGCGCCATTTCATTGTCCACTGGAGACCTCTGCTCTATAATAAAGATGTGAGCACTGACAGCGCATATAATGTTGACAAATTTCATACATTTGTAAATGGTCGACCGAATCATCAAAATTTAATAGGGATAGTATCTATTTCATTTCATGCCTTTTGCACCCGTATATTATGTATCTTATGATTTTTCCGTCACCTGAAGGTTGCCTGGAAGATATCGCTTAAGCGATAAGGCCGCCTTCTGCACATTGTACTGTACCTCTCTTTACCGCTCACAGCAGCGCATGCGCCAACTGCTTGACGCGGTTTTCATACAAAACTTCTCTACCTCGCAATCTACATAGGTTGAATTTGTAAATGTTTGGTAAAACGCGACCGTCTCCCGCGACCGCGTCACGTCACGTCGTGTCACGTCGGGCGGCGCACGACAAATGATGACAAATGTCGCGCAGACAACGTCAAGTCGCGTGATTGATGCACAATCGGCCAGACCGGGCCGCGGCCGCCTTGCGAGGGTACTCGTATATATATAGTAGTATATATTATATATAAGAATACTCTGTTTTTTTAATGTACAGTATACAACAGTAAGAATAGATTAGGGATGTTACGGAGGTGGTTTTACCGGACCGTAGGCGAAGCCGAAGATATTAACGGATTCGGAACCGGAGGCGGAGGTAGAAGAGCAGTACAGCAATACCATTAACCATTAAATTATAAATACATTATCTCGTGTCAAATTTGAGTAATAGCATTTGTCCATTAACAATCGAAAAACACACTTTTTGAACAAGCCCATACCTTTGTCTTTCTGTCTTTTCTTTGTTATTTATTTATATGTTCCGGTAGTGTATCATCAGGGAGTGATCTCTGGCACTCAGGTGGCAACAGGCTGAGGCAGTCCCCTTTTTCCGGTGCTGCACACACCTTCATCAAACTTAATTACTTTTGTTTATTTATTTTTATAATATATTTGTTTAATAATATTTTTATCTTCTGTACCTACTTGTTTGTATGTGTGTATCAGAAATAAATTCTTACTTTCTTTCTTTCAGAATATCAGGTGGTTTATTATAAATTCTGATTGTCATACAATATGCGTTACCGCTAAAGTAATATGCTAGTCCGAAGGTTTGCTCGTTGTACTAATACAGTTAAAATCACGCTTTTTAAAGCATATTGTCAAACATTTTACACGAGCAGCCTTTGGACGCACTACACTCAGAGATCGCTAAACGCCCTGCGAATCCAGTACAACAATGCCTTCAGAATGCTATTGAGGCTGCCTCGCTTCTGCAGCGCCTCCGGAATGTTTGCGGAGGCGCGCACCGGCGGCTTCCATGCGATCGTGCGTAAGAAGACCGCCTCTTTGCTTCACAGAGTGGAGGGCGGCAACAATGGCATTCTGAAGATGATAGCGGGCAAACATGACTGTCCTATAATCACACACTGGGTTCGTGTGTTGACCGGGTTCGGGTAGGTCCCGGTGAACGCACCAACTCTCTGTCCATCTGCCTTTAAGATTTTCTTTGTAAATAATTACTAACATAGTCTTAAGTACCTGCATTGTTACTAACAAATATTGAACCTCTGTTGTTCCAAAAATAAATGGATTTGATTTGATTTTGATTTGATTAAAGACCTGTAGACGTTAGTTCCAACCGCGTCTGCTTCTGTATAACAAAATGTCTGTAGTTAATTCTCGCTCGCCGGAGCTGTCGTCCGTGAAGACTGGCAGGGAAGTCTAGACTACGAGGTCATTACGACGAACATTATCAGGCATCGTCGCCCCTATTGTCCTCAACTCACTTCAGAACATCGCTCCAAAACCGAGAGCTCCTTTCTTTTTTCTAAGAGCTCCTGAGATTTCTGGTGGAAAAAATCTTATGCCTTGAACACGAGAAAGAGGATGCTTTACAATAAGAAATGAAGGAATTATGATTGTGCAGTCAGCCTGGGGATGGTACCGTTTTACAAATACGAGTGCGCTCACTACGTGTGTCGCAAAGCAGCAATACTTACATTGCTGTGTTCAGGTTTGAAGGGTAATTTCTCTTCTAAATCGTTTTCCTCATTGCTGAAGCCGTTATCATTCTAAGGAATTAATCACAATCACACATGAAAATCTTTCAATAACATTATAATAAGAAGGTAAAATGTCAATGGGCGGTGACCACTAATGTCTGCTCTCCTTTGCAATAAATAAAACACATGTGCAGTAGAAATCAGTCATAAAAAGCATGGCTATAACAGAATAAACTTAGAAGTCGACCCACTTCCAAAAGCAATTCTCATGAAGGAAGGAATGCCCGGAGGGAGACTACTTTCTTCTTTCACCCAAGGTTTTCTTTCAAAGTTACTTGCAGTGTATGAACATGACTCGCAATTTCTTTAATACACTCCTCAGAGGAGGGTGTTTCCACCCCCCGGCGAAGGCACTGCTGTTTCCAACATCCATTACGTGGTCTGTCGGCACATCATCAATCAGGCGTCCTTTAAACGCGGCAACAAACACGGCAGCTTATACTCCAAGTTGTTTTTCCAGATGATGACAAATTATGCACCGGCTCGCGGGGGTCGCGGGGATCAATCAATCTTTAACGAGCGTAATATTGTGCTGGGATTACTACTTACAACTTGGTGGTAAATGGTCACCGTCGCCCGACATCTCACCTCACTGTAATGTTATTAGAGGGTTTTCGATGCGCTGCTAACCTTGAGGACTAAGATGGAGTGCCTCAAATGCCGGTAATTACGCTGGCTCTCTTACCCGTCAAACCGAAACACAAGCATTTCTGCATTGCGGCAGAAATAGATAAGAAGTTCGTTCCAACCTAGGCGATCCTGCACATCAGAATCTATCACCTGTAAAACTTGGTCTGGAAGGTTGTCCGGAAGAGATCGCCGTCAGCAATAAGACCGACTACATTGTATATTGATAGACTGAAGAATATTATGATATAATGCATGGTCTGCTGAAGGCTGAGGGTAGGTAAGTCATAATAGTTTACTGACATAAATTAATTGTCATAAGTTGAGTTGGCCATGTGGTGCCGGCCCCGGAATAGCACCACCCCAACTCTGCCCGTGGGTCTTAGTGGATACTTCTACACTACACCTAGTAGACGGCGATACGCTCGCCATCTAGCACGTTTGTCCACCAAATCTTACGGCGAAAAGTGGGGACTACCTGTGATTGGAGGTGGTTCCTCTGTCTACCCTCTCGGAGATTATGGACGTGAGAGTTATGTTAGTTATTTTAAGTTGACATAAAAACTGCCTTAGGAAGGTGGGGTTTCAAGGGCTTTCGGAATGGTTCAGCTCACAAATGCCTCTGGCATTTGTGAGCTGAACCATTCTGAATGCTTATGGTAATTTTCATCTTTCTCATTCTTATGGTAACATTCATTCTGAATGCTTATGGTAACATGAAAATACAATCGAATTGAGAACCTCCTCCTTTTTTTGAAGTCAGTTAAAAATATGTGGCAAAACTATGTGGTGTGATGGATCGCTTGATCAAATTAAGGATGTTACGGAGGTGGTTTTACCGGAACCGGAGTCGAAACCGAAGGTTTTAAATTCGATTTATCGGAGTCAGAACCGGATTCGGAACCGGAGTCGGAGGCGGAGTCGGAGGCGGAGGTAGAAGAGATATGTTCAGAGGAAGTTCAAATTTTAAACCGTTTTTTAATTTTTATAGCTGAACTGGCCAAATTTTTTTATGATGACTTTAGCAGCAATAAAACATGTTCATTTAGATTTTAGAGAATAGTGTAGGAATACATAAATAATAATACATAAATGTGTTCCTACACTATTTAATAAAATATTGATATTTGAATATGTTTGCTCACAAATCTTTGGTATAACCTTCGATTCCAAATTATCGAAGCCGAAGTCGGAGTCGGAGGTGTAAACTCAATCGGAAGTTCCGACCTTTCGGAGTCGGAGTCGAAGCTCCGTAACATCCCCAGTTTAAATGCAAGAAAGTTTTATAAAGTATGGCTACGTTACGTTTCATAATTGCCCAATAACAACCCAAATGAGTCGTACATTTGCTTTCAGAATCGCCCCCCTAAGACTCTCTCCCCTAACGTAGCCGAATATAGCCCTTGATAATGAAGATTTATGCCACAAAGTCGCTTGATCAAATATTTAACGATGCCAACTGAAATCAGGGGGTTGGAGCCGGGGGAAACTTAACAATGTTGACTGAAAGTTAGAAGAAATGTTTTAAATTGGGTAAAAACCAGGTTTTTTTACATATGTCTTTTAGAGGCTTTGGTACACGACAAGGTGACCATGTCAGCCTCGTCAGGGTCACTGAGAAAAGGGAAGGGAAGCTCAAGTATTACTGGAGTCAGCCCTCACTCTGAGAGACAACTTAGCAAACAATAGATTTATTAGGTATACACACATCAAAACAATCTAGGGATATTTGATGTTAATTTATTTTTTGGAAAACCACAATTAATTTCTTGGGAGAATTATATATAAAATTAATCTAAATTTTAAGCTTTAATAAAAAAAAAATATTTAGGTAAAAAATACGACGTTTACTTGTAGTATTTAAAAAAAATGAATATGTGTTAAAATTTAAGCTCACTGTACATATTACGTAAATTAAAATTGTTAGGACAAATAAAGATGTTATGTGAAAAACTTAACATTTTATAAAATTTAATAATCCGTATTACCCCCCCTGACATTAATAACACATCGGCAACGGTTGTTCATGCTTAAAATTAGAGTGTCAATGTCACGCTGAGGTATGAGATCCCAGGTTCTTTTCAAATGTAAAAAAAGTTGCTCTTCCGTCACCAGATTTCCTGGGAAGTTTATTAAAGCTGTCCTTTGGAGCATATCCCATGCGTGCTCGATGGGATTTAAATCGGGAGACTGTGCAGGCCATCCCATAACCGTCAAATCATGGTCCCTAAGGGCGGCCGTTACCAGCCTCGCCGTGTGTGATGGGGCATTATCTTGCATTAACTGGAATTGTTGACCGAAGTGCACTCTAAATGGAACAATTACAGGTACCACGACTTCGTCACGGTATTTTTCCGCAGACATGTTGCCTCTTATCCAAATGAGGTCTGTTCGCGTGCCAAGACGAATGCCTGCCCACACCATGATTGTTCCGCCTCGGTAAGAATGGACCTCTTGTGGGTGCTGGAGGCGACTTATCCTGCCTGGCACTCTCCAGACTAGTGTTCTGCTCGAGTCTGGGTGAAATCCAAATCGAGACTCATCAGTAAAGAGTACCATGGACCATTGGTTGTCGTTCCATAACAAGTGTTCGCGAGCCCAAGCAAGTCGACGTCCGCGATTGCCACGTCGTAAGGCTGGAACACGAAGCGGTCTGCGGGCATGAAGGTTGACTTCATGCAACCTACTCCTGACAGTTTGGTCACTGACAAGTACCTGGTGGTCCAACTGGAGCCTTTGCACTAACTGCATCGCCGTAACATTCGGTTGCCTTCTGGCGGCATTCTGTAAAAAACGATCCTGTCTTGGGGTCGTAACGCGATGTCACCCTGTGTGCCGTTCCGCCACTTCTCCGGTAACACGATATCGTGACCACAACCTAGAAATCACGTTTTGCCTTGTTCTTAGGGTATCAGCAACAACGCGTTGGACGGTACCAGCTTCCAACATTCCTATCGCCCTCAACATTTCTTCTCTGGTTAAATGTCGACGTGGCATGGTTTCGCAAATCTCGCAATAGCACTCTGGATTCAAAATTTTGTTCTTGGCGGAGCTTAATTAATGATATCAATTTTATTGAATAATAGCACAAAACTTAATTTTCAAAATTCGTTTGTAACTTCCTGAATTCCCGCGCAAATGTTTTTTTTATTTTTATTTTTTATTTTAATGGCACTAAAGAGTGTTTCTGCCATATAAACATTTTCTCTAGATGGCCAGTATTTTTCAAATTATGCAAAAATGTGAATATCCCTAGACAGTTTTGATGTGTGTATATACGAGTATGTATTTATAAGGAAACCGCCTTAAACGTTTTAAAAACAATAAGCTCATATCCTGTAGAAAATGAAGCAGTTCACCGGATACTATTACACGTGGTATGCACATATATATATATATATATATATATATATATATATATATATATATATATATATATATATATATATGTATATATATATATATATATATATATATATATATATATATATATGTATGTATGTATGTATGTATGTATATATATATATGTATATATATATATTATGTCGAAGCCGCAGAGCGTGAATAGATCGCACAGTTGTAAGGAAGGACATTGAAATACGAGTACGTTTAATCCGGGTACGAATAACAGCTAACTTTATCAGGAAAACCTGAACGTGTACCTCTCAACCCTGAGCACGGAAAATACACCACACACAATCGTGGAGGCACACCTACACCCCGCGATAGTATTCTGAATGCGTCGTCAGAAAAACAATCTAAACATACCGACCTGCGTATTCCTTGTTTCACATCATTTTAACATCACAACCTTACCAGGAAATGATCATCAGGACCGGGAAACCGCCCTGATTACCATCACCACCAGCCGGGATGGAGCTGACCGTTTTCTTCATATTATAACCTCAAAACCACCGGCCGCCGCTCGCTCTCTGCCCCTAGACTGACTTGCGTTTTCGTTCCACGCATTACAGCGCTGCATATTACCGTTTTTGAGGAGCACTAGCGCCGCACTCTCCGACATATATAGTATTATATACATTTTTTTTCTTTATCTATTCGTTAAAATTTAAAAAATTATAATTGATAAAAGTTTTATGCAGCATCTTTTCAACTGTGATAAATTATAGATTAATATAGATTTCAGTAAAGTAGCCCGCCATAGTTTCCGAGCCTCCGCTACTACTCTATTCACACGAGTATATTCTATGCTTGCCCCAGCTTCCCTCCCGGACTGATCTACTTCGCGCCCCTGCTGCTCTTGGCGCCCCCCATCGGCACGGAGGGTGGTCGTGAAAGCGAGTCGGGAACCCATTTCGGTGTGATATTACGCGATGTTTGGCGATAACAGTAATTTACTGCTCGTTCGCAGCGCTGTTCCGCTGACGCTGTTTACCTGAAACAAGCAAGTTTTATATCGTTAGGTGGCTTTACTACTGCATTCCAATAAAGGCAGAGCAAATGAACGATATATTTGTAGGGGTGGTTTGATTTGATTACATGTACTATTAGAACGCAAGTCGCTACAATATTGTGGCAAATAGGTGTATGGAGCAAGTATTGTATTGTAACTTAGTAATGGTGGACTATCACAAATGTTTGCCACTCTACGATATCCTGTCAATGTATACCCTGACAAGGAACTAAAATACCCTGTTGGCGCCATTGGTAGTTTTATATTCTGTGTTATGGAAAAAACAGTACCATTTAATTCCGCAATATGGCGAGGGTTTTTTTAGTTCCTGGTCAGGGTACAGTAAAGTAGACCTTCAGGTCGATAAAATGGACATCCTCATTGTAGACGAAATTCGGTAGCTCATGAGTGACGCCTTTCCAATCTTTCCATTCCAACCCACACGAGGACACATTTCAAACTGTACAACGAGCGGCCACGCCACCCCGGTACCTCCCCTCCCCTCGCCTGCTGGAAGATCTTCCCTTTACACCCACACAAATCGGACCAGTAGCGCCCCTCCTCTAGAATGATGAAGTGAGCACTGACAGCGAGCCAAAGTGTTTGTGCGGTTCCTACAATCATTCATACACATGTTAGGTCCTAAACCTCGTTCAGTGTAATCAGGGACCGTGGAGTCGGGTAAACGAGGCGATGCATCATCCCCGTCTTAGCCCCGGGTGGATTAGGAGCGACTACCCGCGCTACCGGGAAGGGAGATACCCGGCTTAGGCTCCGACTACACGGGTCCGGTTACAGGCCCGGCTCGGTTCGGTGGGGGGAGGGCGGAACGCATGTGACATCAGCAAAGCGCAGCGGCAATAGAACTGGCCCCGTGTAGTCTGGGTCTTATGGGTACAAGAAATACGCGAGATTCGTCTTTGGCCCGTGTAGCTTCTACACATAATTAGGGTTCCACACCTAAACGGTAAAAAAGGAACCTTTGTGAGACTTCGGTGTCGGTCAGTCCGTCTGTGACAGCTGTTTTTCTCAGGAACATCTAACGTTATCGACTTGAAAGAAGCACGGCGACCCGGGGCCCAGTTATTATAAAATAAACGAAGACCTCTTCATAAAGATTTGTTCCTGTTTCGTCCCACATTGGAAAATTTTTGTTTCGTCTGACTACGTTTTTATTTTTAATGAAAGTTTCGTTTCGACCTCAGGCAGACAGAAAGAGTCCCGGCTGCCAATAAACCGTCAATAACACTGGACCTCAAATTGTACGGAAATTCGCCATCCTTCTTCATCACATTTGTAGGAGTTGCTTGCCCGCATCTAACCTATAGGTAAAAAAAAAATCTGGACTCATAGAGTCATTGTTTATCTCACTCGTGCCACTACACCCTGTGTAATGTAATCAACACGCCCCCGAACGCGAACGCGCTGTATCGCGAAATGACAATGGTAATAAAGGCACTTGCCTGTGACGTGACCGAGACACCATTACAATGGCGTCGCGTTTGTCAAACTATTACAATAGTCGAATTAGGGAGCCATGTAGTCAAATTAGGGTACACTTACAATAACCAGCGACATATTGTACCCTAGACGAGTAACTTCCAACAAAATCCCCGTACAAGCCGGCACCGAACCTCACACCACTGTGTGCCAATTGAAAATAATGCAACACATTTCTCACACAATGAAACTCAAATTAATATTTGATCAACAATAGATCTCACGGCGATGTCACAAAGGCGAATATCCGTCTACGTAACTGTTACATACGATCGTATGATTCACAGATCGATTTCAAAATTGGAAGTCAACTCGCCGCTCGCACTCCGTTTTAAGCTCCGCCCACCTGAGTACACATTTAGTGTCGCCACTCGCGTGCGTCTATTACATTTATAGATTATCATATTTCGCTGACAATAACCAATTGTGAAGGGCTCTTCTGTAGCCAGGTGCGAGCATGGTCAGGTAGTTATCGTGTATAGAGGTCGAGGAGAAGAAGAGAGATCTATCTAATAATCGAAAATCATTGAAACTCAAAAGCGCTGAATTCAGTCAACTGTAAAAGTATTCAGTACGGTTAGTCTATTATTTATAAACAAAAGCCTGTCTAGTCAGTCGACTAAATCTTTAACGGAATTCAGTCAAGTGTATACTATCAATAGGTTTGTAACCGTTAAGAACTATAACAGAACCAGGGTGGTTTTTCAATATGGAGCACTCTATCTCACTCACTCAAAACTACATCATTCAACTTGATCACCACGTGTGGGAGTACTAATATTGAACTTCGTGAAGCCCCCGGTCTAGGATCTGACTCCCGGACTATACCACATCCCTTAGACAAAGTCACATAAGCCGCATGACGTGAAAATCGTGAAATGCTTGTTCTACAGCTTTCGGTCTATAGGTAAAAACCTAAGTATGATGACCACCGTTGGATTATTCGATGATAATAACACCAGACTTAAGATGGTGGAGATCTCCTGACTCCTTCCGTTTGGTCGAGGGTTAAAAATATTGGCAAATAAAATGAGTTATTACAAGACCCCAGTTGAAGAAGCACAGACCAGCGGAGCCATTACCATACGTGGGGGTCGGATCCGCGACCCCCTGCCACATTGACACACTTCTCTCATTGAGTTAGAGCCCGCGGCGGCTGCACCGAGGGTTCCGTAAGGAATTTAATAATACACTATTCGGTTCTATTAGGTAGCTAGCGGAACCCTATTTTCCGCTGATGGGATATTCCATGAGAAAGTGAACAATTTGGGTTAATTTAAAAAAATCGAGTAAAGAAATAATTGCTATGGCAGATGTTAAATTTATACTTTGAAGTTATCGTTGATAAAATATTTTCAATATAAAATGTACTTTTAGACTTGTTTCTGCGATTCAAAATCTAGTGAGAAACACTGTGCAGCGTTATTTGTGTGAGGTATTTCCCGCATTTTATATGACCGATAGGATATATTTTTTAATCGCCTGCGAACCCAGGTTGGCTGTTGCGGAGATAATCTTCACAACTGGGGGTTTTCCAGCGATCAAGTAAAGTGTGAGTGTGGTGTCTCCCCACAAACCATGGAGCACTTGCTCTGCTGGCCCGCGTGTCCGACCACCTGCACGCGGGAGGACCTTTTCGAGGCCAACCAGAGGGCTATCGATGTGGCTGCCTTCTGGTCGGCAAACATTTAATTCGGATCATCAACACGAAAGAAGAAGATATTTTTTTTAAATCTCAGTTTAGAGGCCTTGGTACACGACAAGGTGACCATGTCAGCCTCGTCAGGGTCACTAAGAAAAGGGAAAGGGAAGCTCAAGTATTATTAGAATCAGCCCTCACTTTGAGAGCGAACTTAGCAAACAACAGTAAGTGTATCATATTATCAGATAAGGGCTGACTCAAAATAACATTGAGCCTCCCATTTTGGAGCCTGTTGAGGCCGAATTTCTTCCTCTCAATTATCCCCAGGTCACACTCCATTAGGAGGTGAATGAGGTCTTCTATTGTGTTGCAGTTGGTACAAAACGGTGATGCAGCTCTTCCCACCAAATGCAAAAACTTATTTAACGGAATGTGACCCGAGCGTATTCTAAAAGCCAAGACAAGTAGATCCCTACCGAGGCTGACACTGTCACACCATGGAGCCCAGGATGGCATGTAATTTAGTGTATTGTACCAAAGCCCCTTCACTTTAGCCAATTCCTCATATTTGTCTCTCCAGCGAGACATACAGGCAGCCCTCGCTCTAGGAATGTACTTAGACCCAAGCGGATCAAGATGCATTAGTCTGTTTTAATCAAAATATATTAACTAGTACAGTTACTTATAATTTGAACAGAGGTATAATTTATAAATTGAACAGAGGTATAATTTATAAATTGAACAGAAGTATAATTTATAAATTGAACAGAGGTATAATTTATAAATTGAACAGAGGTATAATTTTCAATAAGTGACTGTACGGTTATGTTTGAGTTTGGAACTAAATGAAATGAAATGAAATTACTTTAAATTAAATTAAAAGCGAGGGGTACTAATAAAGGTATCTTGATTGGTTTTACTTACAGTACATTTAGGTACAAATGAGAACACACACTCCCCACCACAGCGCTCACGACACTGGATTACCTAGTGGAGGTGCTGATCGTAGGCTCGGTATTAGGAAATATGTATGTTTTTATTTATTTTTATTGTAGTATTCATTGTACTGTACCTTCCATTGTATATTTGCATACAGTGTTGTCGGGAAATAAATTTATTTATTTATTATTTTTCTGTCAACACAACAACCAAATTTTTGATGTTATATTGTGTTATATTGTACTTATCACAAGTTAGACATAAGGAACTTTCAAATTTTTTTATTTTTTTTATGTATAACTAAACCCGCATTTGACCTCGATCTCGCCTGATGGTAAGCGACGATGAGGTCGACGATGGAGCATGCGGGTCCAGTAAATGCCTATTCACTCTGGCCTTGAAGATCCCAAGGTTGTAGGTTTCGGGAAATACAGACGCCGGCAGGCTGTTCCATTCCTTAGCCGTTCGCATAATGAACGAAGAAGCAAATCGCTTCGTACGAGCAGATGGGATATCAACAACATAAGGATGGAACCCCTCCCCGCGCCTGGTAGTCCGAAGGCGGAATGGAGATGCTGGAATTAGGTCGTGCAATTCCGATGCGCACTCTCCGAAATGTATCCTATAAAATACCGATAGACAGGCAACCTTGCGCCGATGTTCCAGACTTTGCAGTCTAGCCTCCACCAGCGATTCGTCACCTATAAGGCGCTTAGCGCGTTTCTCTACTGAGTCAAGGGCAGCCAGTTGGTACTTAGCTGAGCCGTCCCACAGGTGGCAGCAGTACTCCATGCACGACCGGACTTGGGCTTGGTAAAGGTTTAAGAGCTGTCCCGGCGTGAAAATCTTGAATTTGCGATGCAAGATGATCCTCACATGTAGTGACCACTACTTGTACCTATGATGTAGTAAAAAGAGCAGTGTTTGGTTTTTTGGTATAGGATTAAACAGTCTAGGTCAGTTTCAAAAATAGTAAAATAGTAAAAATAGTAATTCGGCCAATATACAATACAAAATATGATTCCTATGACTGAAATAAAATTCACTAAAATATATCGTGAAAAAATTAAATATTAATTCAATAGATAAGTATTGACAATGGCGCCCACCGCGGGTCCCGTCTGTGCACACAGTATATTAAAACAAACACGCGCGCGCGCCGCGTGTCCGTGTTGACTTGCTGTTGCAAGTGCACTTTGATGTGACAACTGAAACGTCAGTCCATTGAATAAATTTGTTTGAACAGCTATGTGTATTCTGATGGTTGTTGTACTAATCTTACAAACTAGTAACCAGCGAAATATGATACCGCACGCGTGTGACGCCACTAAATGTGTACTCAGGTGGGCGGGGCTTACAACGGAGTGCGAGCGGCGAGTTAGTCGCGCCTCGCGTTCGGCTTACAATTTTGAAATTGAACTGTATGCAGAGTTGCGTAGACGGATATTCGCCTTTGTGATATCGCCGTGAGATCTATTGCTGTTCAAATATTAATTGTAGTTTCATCGTGTGAGAAACGTGTCGCATTATTTTCAATTGGCACACAGCGGCGTGAGGTTTGGTGCCGGCTTGTACGGGGATTTTGTTGGAAGTTCCTCATCTAGGTTACAATATGTAACGCATTCAAGTTTATTGTAAATTGTTTTCTAGTCTCAAATACAACCTAACAATAGGTTCCCACTAAGCAGACGACAAGAACTACTGATAGTACAAGGCACAGACAAGGACAGATTTTGGATTTGAATTTTGTATAGATGGTAGCTAGTGGTCGACTATCCTATACAGGGTCGGTAGATATATCTCTGGATGTTTGTGAATCCGCGCTCGAGGCAATCGACTGAATATTTAGCTTGTTTCTGGTCGCGCCAGCAATCTGTTTCGCATATATCACGTTTGTGGTGCGCGCGGGGTGGCTGCGATCACATCGAGGCACCTACGTAAAAATAGAATTCAAAAATACGAGCTTGAATAAATTTTTTGTTCAGTGTCCGGACTGAAACATAAATACAAATCTATTGCAGATCAATCAGAATAGAAACGATATTTTTTTCTCGCCTTTTTGTTGTCTCTGGCGTGATGTCGATGACTTTTTAAATAATCAAGTAAACCTTGGGGTATGTTGAGCGTTCATGCTGTCACAGCGTCTAACTTACGTACTACTTGATATACTATATTCAGATTGTTAAACAAAATTAACATACTTTTCAGGAATTTCTGGAGATTCCTGATTCCTTTTGTCTAAAACTTTGGAAAACCTAGGACCCTGTATTGGGCATAGGAAAGTATACCCGTCCTGTAAACCCTTTTTCGGGCATTATTTTGTTTTGCCTAGATAAGAGTTAAGTTTAAACTCGATTGTATCTGAATTTATAAAAGAAGTTCTAAAGCGGAGAGGTATATAACCTGCCTTCTTTTTAAGATATTACGTAAAAATAAAAACCGCATTTCCTACATATGTTTACACAAGTGCCATTCAGTCGTTTACGGTGTACGGTTCCGTGGTCGGGAGCACTTACGTCGCCGTCTAATGGTGGAGGGGGAATGCATGCTACGAGGGAGGGGGATGTGTCAAGATAACATAAGAAACTAAGTGACGGGAAACTGAGCTCATGTAGAAATCAAAGCTTCATACAAAAGCCCATGAATACATTGGGACGCAAAAATAACGGGCCACTTTAAAAAAAACTATGGTATTACCTTAAATATATGAGATTGATTCCTGCAATTGTAGTATGTTGAAGACGAGTTATTAATACATAAAAAGGTACATAAACCTTATACGCTCCACGAGCCCATATAATTTCAGTAACACGATGTGGCAAGCTGTTAATCAAACTTCTGATACGATTTTGGTCAATGTTTGTCCATTCTTCAACCCGTGTGAGGTAGCTGGAGCTGGATTGCGTTGTCTACCGCGTCTTCCGAGCTCGTCCCGAGCATGCAATACAATACAATACAAAATCTTTATTAATAACAAACAAGTTACACGTAAATTATTCAGTACAACAATACTATAATAACAATAAAAAGATTCAAATTTCCAATTAAAAATTTGATAAATTTGATGTATATATATATATATATATATATATATATATATATATATATACGTGTCCTGGACGGGTTTGGAGCTCTTCGCGAGGGAGTGCGGGAGCGGTTGGGGCCTGTTGGCGTGGCGGGGGTGCCTTGCTTTTGCCAACGATCTCGTGTACAATTTGACTACTCTATAAAACACTTCTCTGCCGTGAATCAATCAATTCATTTGCCAGAATATAGGTACATACATCATGTGATACTTTTTAAGTTACAAACGATCTCAGTAAAAGCTACTTCTAATCCGTGACGAAAAGTAAAAGTGGCGCCCACCGTGGGGCAATAACAATACGTATATCGTATCTACAAATGAATATTCCTACATTATGTGATACACACACCACCTACGTCTACATCTAAGTCATAAAATTCAGCTGAACAAAGCTGTCTGTGCTCCGTGGCGACAATAAAGGCAGTTAAACGTGTACTCGGCGTCGCGTCGCGGCGCCCGCCGTGGGCCGGTAACGAAAACGGTCCCCTCACGCACACGGCGATAACGACTCCCAATGGACATCTGACCCTACGGCACGTTTGTGTTGTCTATGTTCGGACTTCGTTACTGCCATCTACATTTTACCTATCTCTATGTTCACACATGAAACAGCTCTTTAGTGATAAAATAAATTTTTTTTTCACTACTATAACCGAATCACGCATATGTAGTGTGACATATGACTAAAAAACACGACGTCCGTTAAGATATCAAGAGCAGCCTCTAACGTATTGCACTTGAATCGCCAGTACCGCCTGCAAAATCGTACCACAAAACGTCATAGTTAATGTCAGATAAAACTTAAAGCTTTTTTTTTTTTTTTCGTACTGATTATTGCTGTTGGTCCTAATGACCTTTACAGCTTCACCGGGTTTTTGGGGCGAGCGCTAAGTGCGCTCCAGCCTGGAGGACTTAAAAACTACTATAAGAAGCGACTGCCTAAGGGCACCCCGGTGGGTACGGACCTCGGCTTAGGTCGCTGGGGAGGGTCGGGGAGAAGCGGCCTAGAATGCGCCGATAGCGCTTGTAAGCGCCAGAAGCGGGTCGCGGGTATGTAGGTGCTGTGTGTGAACTACTATCGGGTGGGGAAAACTTAAAGCGTTCGGCGTTCAAAACATACAATAGAGAATATAAAAGTGAAAGTAGCAACAACACCACACCGCTCCGGTGACGTGAGACACGACTACGACTCCTGTGGGACGCCCTTTTTCTTTGTTCCTTGGTCAGTCAACTATCCAAAGAGGGAAATGTACAATAACATAACTTTATAGAAGCCATAATATCTGCTGCTTCGGAAGCCGATAATTAATGCTATAGCATTTATAAATATATAATCTGGGGACTTTTAGTACCGGATTCGGGCTGTGCATTAATCTGGGTGTAGTAGATTCGGGAGGAGCGGGTTATGTAAACGCAGATCATATTATATTGAGGGGTTTGTTATCCATGGGAAACATTACATTCGGGAAGCCTTCAGTTTCGGGGGATAAATCCTTTAGCCGCCTCCGGGAATCTCAAGAAACCCCAGAGGAACGGATTGATCCCCAAAGGTGGGTATTTATCCTTACATAAACGCTAATGTAAAATAAAAGCGAGTCGAATTGGCACTTTCAAACTGGACTCATTTAAACCGTTCGGGCGAAAACCCAAGCGGTAAAAAACGAATCCTTTCTCAGTTTTAGATCACGTATTAAATTGTATGAGAATATTTTCAGTTGCTTGCTTATCGTATGGTTAGTGGCCAACCTACTTGTCAGAATTGTTCAGGCCGCCCGTAGGCCTCTGACATGGCTTAACGATTGCTGTCGAACGACAACAACCGGGACCAACTGCTTAACGTGCTTTCCGAGGCACGGAGGAGCTCAGATGAAATATGCCACTAGCGGTCCGTACAGGTACCGACCGCGCCAACGTCGCTTAACCTGCACGATCACTTTCGGACCGTGCTCGCAACTAGGCTACGAGCTCCTCAATAATATTTTCAGTAATCAAAATAAATACAATTTTACTATTTCTTACGCTAATTTATAGATTTTATTAGACAACACATATCGACTTCATCTTACATTTCTTTACAAATATGTCAGTTTGTCGACAGGTACATCAAACTGTTCGAATGAGGTTTATAAGGCCCCTTATTGTTCCATAGTACTGTGCATTGAATTAGAATAACTAGAAATGTAATAGACGCGCGCGAGTGGCGCAACTAAATGGGTATTAGGGTGGGCGGGGCTTAAATAGGCGTTAGAGCGGAGTCAGTCGTGCCTTGTGTTCGACTTAGAATTTTGAAATCGAACAGCGGCCCAATTCGCCTAAATTACAACGTTTGTAGTTCTATTTCTATCAAATTTCAATTTAGTTTTCGTTCCAATTCTATTTGGACACCTAATCGCATTCTGCTGACGCATAACTCTACCACTGCCACCTTTAGATTTACTATCGCTCGGGAAAAAGTACCTCGGGAGGAACTTATGTTCGATCGTTATATTTGACGGTTGAAGCGTTTTGTTACCGTTCAACTGCGATTCAGTATAAACTAAAAGTTTTATTAGAATGCACAAATACGGTACTGTTAGTCCGATCGTTGACTCGACCGGAACTTAACTGAAATGTGATCGTTAGTGGATAGTAGCATACGAAACACGTCATAACGATGCAGTTTAGATTCTATTTAGTTACGTTGTATTTAGTGGAGTCGATCTCCTGTGCATCATACGATCGTATGTAAGAGTTACGTAGACGAGTACGAGACTTTGTGACATCGCCGTAAGATCTATCTTTGTTCAAATATTAATTTGAATTTCATTGTGTGATATATGTGTCGCATTATTTTCAATTCGCACACAGTGTCGTGAGGTTCGGTGCCGGCTTGTACGGGGATTTTGTTGGAAGTTACTCGTCTAGGGTACAATATGTCGGTGGTACTATAAAATAAACCAGTCTTAGCTCAGCACTCGCAAATCCCTTTACACTTATGAATATAACTGTTGGCATTAAGTTTTATTTTAATTTTACGTGCGCCCTTTTAAACTTAAGTACCTATGACAAGTCAGCGTGGCAACTGGTAACAACTATTTTGCAATTTGCTTTAAAAGGGTTAAGTAAATAACAGAAAGCACGTTTTTTACTCATTTAAAAGTTCAACAGAACACTTGAATTTTTTTGTGTTACTGGTATTCAGATTTCAGTCGTTCCTTGTATATAAAAAAACCTATTCAGGCGATAGAGTAGGGTTACTCACGACTTATGTAATTTTGTTCTGTTAAATAAAAAAACGAAACATCGACGCGTTCCGCAGTTCCGCGCCATCAAACTTTATTCGCGCCGTAAAACGGAACCAAACAAACGCAACGTGTAGGTTAAAAAAATACAAAACGAATGGACGATGTACTCGGTCCAGTTTAGTTCGGTCACAGCCGAACGAAAGGGATCCCATTTCCTAGCAGTCGTACAACGAGCGCGTTTCCCTCGGTCTCCCGGGCGAACGGCGCGGCGCGGCGCGATCCCATGCTGCGTTTCAAATTTCTGAGTGGATCCACCAAGCGGGCACGGTGCTGATTGGTGAATTTCAAACGCCTTCGGAAACATATTTTTCTCAGACATGCATATTTTCTCAAGATGTTTTCTTTCATCGTTAGAGCAGAAAAGACTCATGGGTACATGGCAGCGCATGGTTTCGAACCCGGACCTCTCGCACGGGAGCCCGACGCCCTAGCATAGCAAGCACTACGGCAGCCGGTGGCCGCGCCCTCCCCCACCGGTCCGCCCACGCGGTGGCAGCGCGCGCGCAGGTGACGCACGTCTGATCGAAAGCTATAGAAAAACTACAAGATGCATGAAATGTTTTTGAATATTTGATTGACACATAACATTGTAAAGTGGTCAGTGTGTGTGCCTATGTGATCTCAGGACACGGGCAACGCCTAGTGTGGAGGATATAGTTTAATGTGGAATGTTTATTAGTATGTGGTAAAGGAATATATTTATTTTAATTTCAATTTTAGCAAACTAAAAGCCATAAAACATTTCCTAAATGAGTAGTTCGTATTGTACTCTGATCAGGAATACAAGAACGCTATCAAGAGGGCGCCATTGGTAGTTTTATAATGTATGTTATGGATTTCGCTTTTTATATTCCTGGTCAGGGTACAGAAGGCCCATTTGAAGAAGCACAGACCAGAGCAGCCATTACCTTACGTGGGGGTCGGATCCGCGACCCCCTGCCACAGTAACACACTTCTCTCATTGAGTTAGAGCCCGCGGCGGCTGCACCGAGGATTCCGTACGGAATTTAATAATACACTATTAGGTAGCTGTAGCGGAAAATAGGGAGATCGAACAGATGGGGACCACAAGCAGCTCGATTCCTATGGCTCGGGCACTTTGCTAGGGTGGAGGAGTACACGGGCGTGTATAGGACGCCCGAACGAACGACGGAATGTTGCCAATTCAGACTTCATTACAAGTCTAAATTGGCAACATTCAAGGAAGGATTGTTGCTTCGTAATTTGGTGTCCCGATTACAACCAATAGTTACGATATAAACTGTCGTCCGATTATACTAATACAACGTAATCTCAATATAAACTAAATTCCAGCGTTCAAACGTTCTCCGTATGTCACTAGTCAAGAACCGTTCGATTAACTTTACGTTTCGGTCAAATAAACGATCGACCGGTCCGCCCAGCGTGGTGTCAGCAAACTTCGTAGTTAAAGTTGGATCGATACAAAACCGTAAGCGCTACTTAATTTGAAAAGAACGACCAAACGTTATAAACAGTGGAAGTGTGCTCCTAGTTGTAACACAAGGAAGTAAGGAACCCTAAAAAGTGCAAACGAACCCAGCAACCGACCCCAGACGTAATGATAATAACTTGGCCGCCGGGCCCGCGGGTGACGGGTTCGAGTCCGCGTCGGCTCACGTGCCGGGGGCACACAAATAAAAGCTAATATAAAATCCTCAAACATTATAATGTTCTGTGCGCCTGAGGCTGCGCTTACGCCGGTGCGTTTATTTTATCAGCAAATGGAAAAACTGATCAAAAAGTTAAAAGCAATATAAAGTATGTGTATATGTGATATCACACAGTGCCCGCCGCGTGGGATTCAGGAAAGGGGGGTGGTATAGCACAGCCTCCTTAGAGGCCCAGCACAAAGACAATATTAAAAAGAAGACAGTGACAGTGTTGGTAGTAAACTTAATTATTCTTTTGTTTATTAGTGTCATTCAGTAAAATATTACATGACATCTGTAAAATATTATCGTAATAAAACTTGATTATTATGTAGTGAGGCGTCTATAACTACTTCTCCGGCAGGTGTTAACTTTCTCTATTACGTGGTAGCGACCACCCTTCGACGACCAATTACCGACTGCGCTAATGGTGAAGGAAAATATCGTGAGGAAACCTGCATGTCTGAGGAAATTAAATGTTTTCGAAGGCGTGTGAAATCCACCAGCACTGGGCCCGCTCGGTGGATCATGGCCCGTACCACCTTGTGCAAGGGGAGGCCTGTGCCCCGACAGTGGGGACATTAATAGACTGGTGATGATGATGACCACCCTGTGGCTAGGACGTCGGACTCCCGTGCGGGAGGTTCGAATTAGAAACCAGGCAATGCCATGTACCACTGAGTTTTTGGTTTTTTTCGAAGGACTTACGTACATTTACCGACTGTTTTGACGGTGAAGGAAAAAAACGTGAGGAAACCTGCACACTGAGATAACCAGTGTGTGAAATGGGGAAGGCAATGGCAAACCACCCCATTCAATCTGCCACGAGAGTCGTTCTATGTGATTAATTCCTTAGAATGATCACGACCTTCAGCAATGAGGAATACGACTTAGAAGAAAGAGATGAAAAAGAACCTAAGCTAGGATTACTCTTACATATACAATGTAGAGTCGAGGGGTCCCGCATGATGTATATTAAAACAAACACACGCGCGCGTGTTGACTTACTGTAGCAAGTGCACTGTGATGTGACAACTGAAACGTCAGTCCTTTGGGTAAGTTTGAACAGCTATACATATTAATCGTACAAGCCGATAACATCATTCACATGTATTGATGACATGATTTAGAAATTTAATGATGATTTAGATGATACCTAATAAGAAGAAAGCACATAAACATTATTTGGTCACCTTACCAACACAAAATTTTCACTGTTCACGAACAATCATATATGTCAGCGCAAACAACAAGTGACGTCATAGTGCACGTGCAATGCCCACCTGCGCTTGCGACGAAGCAAACACGCAGCAACAGCCGATACCACGTCACGCCGCCCCCCTCTACCCGGCCTCTATAAAAGCGGGCGCCCGACCCGAGGTGGCATCATTCACTCGCGACTCGTCGACGAAGCAGTCGGACTTGATATTTTATTAGAGAATATTGCATTTCCGAATAATTAACCGTAACTGGTCGCTGTCAGGGGACTCTCGTGTGGCCGGTTACTGTTGAATGTCTAACCGGTGACTAGTGGTTGCTATTGAGGTGATTGGACTGCGTCTAGTTGCTGTCAGCTGGCTGAGCAGTAGCTGGTTAAAGTTACTCCGGAAGCTATTGGTTGCGGTTAAAATGATTAATCCGTGACCGGTTACCGTTGAGAATTAGGACAGTGGCCTACACAGAGTGAGGACATCTATGCCCTTACACTCATATCTGACATATATTTTACCTCTATCTCACTCACTTAGAAATTAAGATATAAGATTATTATTTTCAGTGAGATCGAAGTTTTTTCCAATATAATGTGCAGCGCAGTCCTGTGTATTGCTTTTTTCTAATTAGTGAATTCACCATGACTACTATCGCAGGATGATAACGTTTCAACAGAGACTCGATATGTATGGAGTGATAACTGAAGCATAAAAATGAAACCCACTAAAACGCAGTGCAGAGGGCGGAGCTACAAGACTCAATACATATTGTGACATACGTTTTTAAAAAGTAGTGTCACCGTAGACAGATCAATATCTAGATCTGATCTGATCTGAACCGTAAAATATCTATGGGGCTACTTTGTCATTCATTATTATTATATATATATTTAAGTCAGACAGGGTCCATACAATATTACTAAAAGCTATGTTAGTAAAAAAATAAAATATTAAATAAATATAATATTACCAAGCCCATGGTACCGACCCCAAAGCACTGGACTACTACTTCTCATTGACATGCAGGTATATCCAGTGCCTCAGGATCCGGGAGTCAGGGGACTCGGCAAACGTCAACAGGATGCTGCTGGGACTACCATGTACTCAGTGCATCAGGGAAGCAACCCTTTTTCGTATGATTGCGTGAAAGCCATCCACGCGGGCTTCTGCAAACATCCCCGATGCACTACAGTATTTGCCCCATCAGCATCCTGAAGGCGTTATTACATTGGATCCGCAGGGCATTGAAAGCCTTTTTGGTTTAATTAACCCACAGACTGCACGTGTAAAAAGTCTGACAATATATGTTTCTAGTTTGTTTTTAAATTACAATATGGTATTTTATCCACCTCAAATATTAGCTTGCTGATTTTTTGTATTTTTGATTTGGTAATTAACTTAATTAATTATTTTGATAGTCTGTAATCCGGCCCGAACAATCAGAACAGTGTTTCATTGAAACTACTACGCTAGCAGCGGCTTTCGTGTAATTATTTGTAACTGATAATTTTGAACAGCCTCCTGAGGATTTCAAACCTTAAAATGTCGGAAGAAGACCACTACGATAACCACAACTCGACATTGGACGTTTTCTATTACGACGACTATAACATGACAACGGAACACGTTAACTACGAAGGTCATAACTCGACATCGGAAAATAATAACTACTACGAGAAACATCATGGGACAATGAGAACTATACAACGCATGGAATGTTTGAATCTCTACTTTCTGTACGCCGCGTGCGTGACGTCAGCGGTGACGTTAGCGGCGTGCGCGCTGTCCTGGGCGCTGCTGCCGCGCTGGCGCACCTTCCGGAACGTGGTGTTCACCAACATCGCGCTCGCCGTCACGGGCATCCACTGCTTTGATCTGATCGTAGTCAGCGAAGTGTTAAATAAGGGACCATTTATATTTCTGTATATAATGGACGACGTAATAAAAATGTTCGAGCTCGCGTTCACGTGCTGGCTGCTGGTGCTGTGCATGTGTGTGTACGCGGACCTGGTGGTCGTGTTCCCCCGCGAGGACACGCGCAAGGTGCTCAGGGCATGTGTGTTCGCGTGGGGGCTGCCCGCCGCTGTCGCCGCACTCGAGTTAACGACTAAATGTCTGTTGAACGCAATATATCCAACAATATCCGAAGTATATTCGTTATACAGAATAGAATTCTGGATACACAGCACGATGTTGTGTATACCCCTGCTCGTGAACACCGTGACGTTCGTGCGGGTGATGCGGGCGCTGCGCGGGCGCGGGCCTAACGCGCAGGTGGCCGCCTTCACGTTCGTCATGAGCGGCGCGGTGATGTTCACGGCGATCATAATGGCTGCCATGGCTTCGATACAACTTATAATCGGTCATTTTATACCGACACGTGTAGTAATGTTATATATTTTAAGTAATGTGACATATCGGTATGAAACAATACTGGTGAATGTGTTCTTCCTGTTGTTGAAATCGAACCGCGCGCTGTGGGCCGAGCACTGCACGAAGATCAGGCAGGAGTACATTGCTCTGCGTACCATTTAATTCTAATAATACTTATATGATACTAATGTTAAAATAATATATGTACATGCCATTCGTAAACAAAACTAATCATTTTTAACATTAATGAGACTACTATCGCACGTTGATATTTTTAGTGTTTTTGTGATTTCTTAATTAACTTAAACATACCGCCCGTAGTCTGATCCCAGAAAAATCAGTATTTCGTTATAATCACTCAGTTTGTTGTGACTTTTGTGTATTTTTTTTCTCGCAAAAGCCTTAAACTGTCAGAGTGGCAAAGTATCATTTAACGATTGCATGATTTGGCGCTCTACCTTGAGTACGTCGCGTGTGTGACGTCAGCGGTGAGCGCGCTGTCCTGGACGCAGCTTCCGGAACGTGGTGTTCACCAACATCACGCTCGCCGTCACGGCCGCATACAGCCTAGACAGCGATGTGATGCAAGAGATACCACACTTCATCCGGTTCAAGTCACTGACATAAAAGACCTGTTTGAGCACGCGTTCACCTGCTGGTGCTGTGCTTTTTAACCCCCGACCGATCGAGGGAGGTTATTAGTTTGACACGTTTGTCTGTCTGTGTCATCATTGTACAACGGATGATCAGATTTGGACCCGGTTTTTTAAATATAATAGATAATTGTGTCGAGTGAACACTCGACACTCGACCTAGAGAACTCCAGGTCTGCATGTTAGAGGCCTACAGAAAGTTCAGGCTTTCCTCTCACAAGAAGAAGGTAATTGTACTGAGGAAAATTATTGTCATACTTCATCTTCGAATCTTGGAACACCTGGAAGTGCATAGGGCCTATACAACATTTTTACAACCACAAGATCCACCAAGTTCACGCCTCATATCTGTTTTTTATGTACATAAGTTAATTTGTGGCATCAGCGAGCGTGTTCAGCTCATGCTATGGACGTGGATGACGTCACGGTCACGCCGACGTCTGACGTTAAATGACCCGCAGCGTCAGTTTGCATTCGCGTCAGCTCGACGTTTAATTTGATCGTGAAACGAGTCTCGTTCAACATGTCGGTTGATTTCACACATTTTAATTTGATTTTCATTCTTCCAATACTACCAGTGCCATGACGGATGGCACGGATGACGCTTTCGGTTGAAAGAGGGTATTCCCAGCTGTGCGATCCCCAGCGATTCCAGGGATCTTTCGAGGACGAAATAAACTAAGCGGAACGAGATAATTTTTTTTTATTTTTTTTTATTTATACTTTAATGCACAAAATAAAAAGGTGTACATTAGGCGAGCTTAATGCCTTGCGGCATTTTCTACCAGCTAACCATGGGGTTATGCAGAAAAGATAATGTCCAGGACAGGCAATAAATACTAATGAAAAACCAACTCACCAGCGTCTCAGCCCGAGATCACCCGTCGGCGCCGACAATGTCCAAAATTCTGGCAGTTTTTTATATCACCGAAGCACCAGCACTGTATCAGCACTGCGAGGAGTCCATGGAGGTGATAGTTCATACGCGATGACGAAATTCGGTGACACGCGCGCGAAATGACGCTGTCTCAAGGGCTGTGTTTCCGAGACTGTCGGCGAGTGGCAATCAACGATAAAAACTACCCTCACTGGACATTAATATTCGACAGAACGAAACAAAAACGAAAGTTAAAACTACCCACAATAACTGTCGCTAATGTAAACAAATCTTATGAACTAGGTGTGCGTGGTACGGATTGTACACCAGCTTTTCTACTATTTGTTCTATAAGTGGAACAACTAGGAAAAAAAATCTCGTTACTTAAGAACACTGAAAAAACCCAAAAAAAGTCGAGGAATTCTTTCTAATTAACTTACTTGATTTGCAGGAAGTATTACGTTTATCAAGATGATATTTTTTAAATTCAATTCACAAGTCAGCAAAGGAAGGTATCTTTGATACCTTCAAAGTATCAAATTATGCAACTACATATATAACTATCACGTCCAGAATTCTCGAGGGGGTAGACCGAGGAACCACCTCTAATCACAGATAGTTCCCACTTTTCGCCGTAACATTTGGTGGACAAACGTGATAGGTGGCGAGCCTACCGCCGTCTAGTAGGTGTACAATAGTATCCACTAATACGACACCGTGAAGAGTTGGGGTGATGCTATTCTTTAAGGCCAGCACCACACAGCACCCAATTTCCTCAATCATACCTATTAGACCCATCCAACGTTCTGGTAAGCAGAAACTAATTGTATTTATTATGCAATGAACCAGCTAGGTGTCAGTTGGAAAAAGTGGTTCAAGATTCAAAGCTGCGTAGCCTGTACTTGCTACAGACAGTATACAGAAGGGTTGACTCTGACGCCGACTGGAGGAGCCGTGATAGCTCAGTTGCTTAGAGCAGTGCCAGGAACGACAGGGGCGCAGGTTCAACAATCCTGCTTGCGGAAAAGTTTTTCAACCACTTTTCCAAAATACATCACAGAGCAAGTATGGAAAAAAACTGGAGTGTTTTTTATTGCACTCCAGGCGCGCCCTGGGAGAAGCCTATGTCCAGCAGTGGACTAGAATAGGCTGCTGATGATGATGATGATGATGAGGGGTAAGTGGCGTCGTGGCTAGCACGTCGGACTCCCATGCGGAAGGTCCGAGTTTGAAACCAGGCGATGCCATGTACCGATGAGATTTTCGGTTTTTTCGAAAGACTTACGTACATTTACCGACAGCTCTGATAGTGAAAGAAAACATCGTGAGGAAACCTGCACACTGAGATAACAAGTGTGTAAAATGGGGAAGGCAATGGCAAACCACACCATTAAATCTGCCGCGAGAGTCGTTCTATGTGATTAATTCCTTAGCATAATCACGATCCTCAGCAATGAGGAAAACGACTTAGAAGAAGTTATATGCATCAAAACACGTAACACTTTATTTTTTTCTCATCGGCATTTTTTTCCATACTTGCTCTGCGGTGTACTTTATTAATGAAGCTTTTTTCTTCAGGATTGTGTTAAAAACTTATTTTCCATGAGGGCAACACCGACGACGTCACAGAACACGTGCGCGCGCGATCAATCATTGATCCGTTGTCACATTTCCATAATGGTGATGCAATCTTTCAAGTACTGTCATTGCATTCCCACCACAAACACTTATACCTTTCTCGTTTTTTTAAAAGAAATAATTAAGTGACGTCATAGATTCCAGTGACTTTGGCAGATAACTTCATCAGATGAATGGGACACAGGCCTGTGCGGAAGTGTTTCTTTTTATTTGTATCCACTATCGGTCTTAATAAGCAGATATTTTCGGTGATATTGTATCTTGTCGTGCCGACCAAATAGAATAGCACCACCCCAACTCTTCCCGTGGGTGTCGTACGAGCCGACTAAGGGCTTTAGTGGATACTATTCTACACCTAGTAGACGGCGATACGTTACGTCGAAAAGTGGGATCTACCTATGATGAAAGTGGTTCCCCTGTATACCCCCTCGGGGATTATGGACGTGAGAGTCAGTAAGGCTGCACCGCTTTAGTCTTTAGATTGTCGCTCCATTATCTAATAATGCAGGCATCACAATATAGACTTTCTTTCTATCGAAATTATTACTCTGTCACGCTGGACCCTCACATTATTTTCATTTCATCACCTCGTTCATTTCATCACCTCGTATAAAAGAAGTAGAGCAGTACCGATTGCCCCGTCATAACCGCGCGTGCGTCCATCTCCGAGACTATTCTAATATAAGTGTGCTGGACTACACGCGTCCGGTTCCAGCTCCGGGTCGGTTCGCTGCAACCAATCACATGCGTTCCGCCCTCCACAACTCATACTCATATATTAAAACCATCGGGACACCAGGACTTGGTTAAGTCATGCTTTTTACAAATTTAAAATTCAAACACAATTCCTGCTAACCATAAACATAACTGGACAGGAGCGAATAGACCAGCCGATTTAAATTAAAAAAATTAGCTAAAAGATTAAGATTGTAGCAGCTGTAAAGGGGTTTTGTCATTTATCTATATTAATAAATTGAAATTGAAAACGTTTATTTAGCGCTGTAAACACCAGAATACAGAAGTATACAAAGTTTAATACATGCAGCACAGAACATATGGTGTGGTACAGTGCCAAAGAGGGTACACCAGCTCAGCATAATGCTGAGGCAAGCCACAGCGCTGATAATAATGTAAACGCTTCGTGATTGGACGCGTGTACTCCAGGCCTAACCGTTGTCAAGCCAGGTGCGCGGGCGACTGCAGCCCCATACATTAAGTATAACAAACAGCCATTGTGTCCGCTGCGTCCACTGGACTCCGCACTGGCGTTATTATTGTATGGCGGCCCGTTGTCATAGGAGTATGGGAGCGGCTGCGCCGGCACAATGGATGGCGGCTAGGAATGCCTAGTTTACTTTAACATGCTAGTGACTACGACGGACTAAGATTCCAGTCATTATAATTATAAGACGGACAGACTTACTTTATTGTAACTACCTTATAATACATTTAAAAAAATCTAAGTTAGAGGCTTTGGTACACGACAAGGTGACCATGTCAGCCTCGTTAGGGTCACTAAGAAAAGGGAAGGGAAGCTCAAGTGTTATCAGAGTCAGCCCTCACTTTGAGAGCCAACTTAGCAAACAATAGCAAGTGTTCCATATTATCAGATAAGGGCTGACTCAACATAATATTGAGCCTCCCTTTTGTAGCATATTGAAGATAAATTTCTTCCTCTTAATATTCACCAGGTCACACTCCATTAGGAGGTGAGTGACGTCTTCTATTTTGTTGCAGATGGTACAAAACAGATAATACATTTGTACAACGTCATGTTTCACTCTACCACCGCTTCGTAAGGTGCTGTAGCTGAAAGGAAAGAAGCGGCGCAAGGAACTTTCAGCAGCACATCTTTTGAAATAAATATATCTTACAATAATTATGAACACAATCATATACACAATGTGCAGAGCTGGAGCTGGGTTTAGGACCGAGCCTCTTTATCATTTAAGTAGTCATTTATTTTATAATAAACCTTGTTACATAAGGTCCGTCTTATGTGGGTCTTAAATGTTTTCTCTGTCATATTTATTACAGTGTCAGGTATCTTATTATAACATCGTACACAGCGACCCATAAATTATATGTTCACTTTACTAAGTCTAAAGCGTGGGACTGCAAGTTTGTTTTTGTTTCTGGTGTTGAAATTATGATTATCGCAAGAACGCGCGACCGCCCCATACGAAGATTGTTTTCTTTCATCCAATTCTCAGAAATAACAAGTTTTGATCCCTCTTCCGACATTCCGAGAGGTTTAGTTTGATAAATCACCTCGTCCAGGGTTCGAATCCTACCTAAAACCAACTTATACCATAACAGCTTTACATTATCATCATACAACGTACTAAAACCGATAACGTACGGATCGCAGGCATCATTCCGCGCCACCCACGCGGCTCACTTGTACTGAACTGCAAGAATGGAGGGTGAAAAAGGTATTTTATAGTGCCAATTACGCTGGTACAAGGTAATCGTGTAGCCGGATACCTGAATAATTGAATTGAATAGCTGGCAGGACATTCAACCTTCCTTAATATATATGAAGAAAAAAAACCACATTCCTTAATCTAAAGAAAAAATGTCTGGTATTATTTCTGTATTATTTGACTTGTTTTACCAGCATCCGGTTTGGACAAAACAAGTGGGGAAAATTGTGCAGACTCAGCCGTCAGCAGGGTGGGTGGCACCCCTATTTCTGCCGCAAAACAGCAAAAGGCATTGCTGTGTTCCGGTTTGAAGGGTAAGAGAGACATCGTAATTTCCCACACATGAGGCACTCCATCTTAGTCCTCAAGGTTACCAGAGCATCGAAAACATTCTACTAACATTACAGTGAGGTGAGATGTCTATGGGCGGTGGTGACCACTTACCATCAATTGACCGATTGTCACCTATTCTCCTTATTGTCGCTTCTTTTCTTTCAGCTATAGCACCTTACGAAGCGGTGGTAGCATAAAAATGACTGTAAACATTTACATTTTTTTAAATAGCATATAGACTGTCCCACTGTTGGGAAAAGGCCTCCCCTCCCCCAAAATGTACTATTACGGTTTTTTTGATTGTAATAAAAAAAATGTTTTGAGATTCAATTTATTAAAAAAACAATGTAGGGTATGTCGGTGCTAACCAAACGCCAAAAAGAGAAAGGGCCGTTGGTTTAGCGATGTCTTCGGTAAGTTATTTATGTGAGAATGGTGTGAAGTGATACAAGAGAAGACATACAATGTTTAAGACGCCAAAAGAGTACACCGTTATGTTTGGTTTATCAATTACATTACATTCTGCCATCCCACACAAACATATCAAGATTCGCGGAATGTGATGATATCATACGGTGAGTGACTGAGAAGAAACATCCTTAATGAAGGCTTTCTTAAGTCTCGTGTCGTCTCTATCAAGAGTTGTTTCAAAGAGAGAGATAGCATGTATTTTTAATCTGATTGATATTTGTATCTTTGGCCCATTAAATTTTACACACTAAACTCATTACGTTCTTCAGATTATTAACACTTAACTTCCCACACTCACACACCCACTCACCCTACACTACATATGCACACTCCCACACAACCTAACACCCCCCCACCCATACTCACTCTTACCATTATCTTTACTAAATTCCTTTATGATTAAATTTTCCAAATTCCTTTTAGGTTAAGAATATAATTTGTAATTTGCTTGCACGGAAAGTGCAACGGAATCCCGAATTACAAGATACAGGTTTTCGACCTAGTTTGTAAGTCGGAGGTCCTTTTTTTGTGTGCCCTGTATAAGTAAATAAACTTTTTCATTTTTCATTATAAGACCATGCAAGCCTCATGAGAAACAAATTCTCAATCGCTACAGACAGCGCCCGGAATCTCGTAGATGATCAGTTTATAGCTGTAATAGCTCTTAGAAATAATTTTTTTAAGTAGCCGACTTAATGAACAGTACGTAATTATCTGGCCATTACGGAAGAAGACTCAACTTTAAGGACATCTCAGTAGGTTTAGTTAGAACATACCAAACCAGTGAATGTAAGTACCTAAGTATAATGTCGAAGTCGCAATTCCAATAATTAAATTCTGCTGGCGGCAATATTTTTCCATTCTTTACCTTGTATTCGAAATGTATTGGAATTTCCAATACATGATTGATTGATAGCAAATCCTATTTTATAAACCATAATGTGGTGGATGGGAGAGCTTTTTAAAATTTAAAATTTTGATATGGCTTCCAACTCGTATCATGTACCCTATGATAAGGTTACAGTCATAAGGACTGCAGTTCACTTAAACTTACAGGCAAAGTCGTTATTGTATTTGTATTATCAAAAATCCCACCAGGAAATTACAAATGAGACAATTAAATTAGTCTAAATTGAACTGGCTACCTGTCACGCAGACAGCCGGGCACAGTGCCGGCGCGGGCGGTGACTCGCGGAATTAGCTAATTAATTACATTACCATCACCAACCCGATCAGACGAGTTCTCGCGGTGGAGACGTCCAATGATCGACAAGCGGTATCGATACTTTTGGACTCTTAGGCTCAATTTACATTGCCGCGGAATGGAATGGAAGCGAATTTTCGCAACGTAATTGTACATAGCATAATGAACTTTATGTCAATTGTGTAACATACAAACTAAATACGAGCCAAAAAAAGAGGTCGCGCGTCGTCCGGGGAATCCTCGCGCATTCTCGAGAATTCCCCTAGCTACTTTTCTTTTTTGGCTCGTATTTAGTTTGTATGTTACACAATTGACATAAAGTTCATTATGCTATGTACAATTATGTTGCGAAAATTCGCTTCCATTCCATTCCGCGGCAATGTAAATTGAGCCTTATAGTATCGAATGTCTATTCGAACAGATTACCATTACATTCAAGAGTTCTCTTAGTTAAGTTTTTCACCTATACGCAATTAAATATGCAGCAAAATAATAGCGACTGAGCGTCGATGGCGTCGTGGCAGAGTTCGAAATCATGTAATGTCATGTACCGATGAGTTTCCGGATTTTGCGAAGACTTACGTACATTTACCGGCTGCTCTGACGGTGAAGTAAAACATCGTGAGGAAACTTTCACACGGAGATAACCAGTGTGTGAAATGGGGAAGGCATTGGCAAACCACCCTATAAATCTGGCACGAGAGTCGTTCTATGTGATTAATTCCTTAGAATGATCACGACCCTCAGCAATGAGGAACACGATTTAGAAGAAGAATAGTGACTACGTCACGGACACGGCCCCAGCGATCTTGTCACGGAGATAGACGGAGCCATCGTTTGCAAAGTTGTAAACTCCAGTGACATGAGATTATGTCACCGATTTAAACGGCAGGATATGCCAGTTGTAATGTAAAGGACTAAATGTATTGACTAATTGCTAATCACGATTGTGGACCTCTTTAATAATATAATGCATAAGGAAAGTACCAGTTACCGGTAGGCAATGTCCGTTCCCTCGCGTACCGGCCGGGCTTCGTTGTATTCACACGTAACTGACAGCTTCTAGGTATACATAATGTTCACAAACACTATTGAGCACAATATTTTAGTTCCGTCGTCTATAATTTATGCGCTTTTGTTAATTTGCGATCGATGCATGCGGTTTTTTGATGCATGTCACAAGAAAGTTAGGTTAGAACTGATGAGGCAGCCGTGAGGTTGTAATTTTTTACGTTATAGTTGCAATCTTTTTCCGAATTCGAGGACGGGTCACGCCATCTAGTGGCTCGTAGTAAAACCATATGCAATTACAAGAAAAAATAGTCAGTCTCCAAAAAATTCGTTTGAAACGAATAGAATCGAAAAATTGGATGGTGACTGAAGAAGCGTGAATTTTGACAGTTGTACCGACCAAAAAATGTCACAGATCTGGGGTACTATCGTCATGTCCTTACGCTAGTATACCCTGACCAGGAACAACAACCCTTGTCTAAGGCCGCCATTGGTAGTTTGCAATATGTGTTATGGAGTTCGCTATGAAAAAAATTAGTACCATTTAATACCACAATATGGTGAGAGATTGTCTATAGGGTAAAATAGGTCTGTTTATGTATTTCTTGTGGCAATAGTGTTTTTTTTTCTTTCTTTGGATTAAATTCTACATTATCATCATCAGCCTATTAATATCCCC
Source organism: Hofmannophila pseudospretella (assembly GCA_947369225.1). NCBI lineage: Eukaryota > Metazoa > Arthropoda > Insecta > Lepidoptera > Oecophoridae > Hofmannophila > Hofmannophila pseudospretella. Next base: position 8,353,694 of record OX376337.1, on the reverse strand, counting down.
ACTGTTGGGGCCACAAGCCTCCCCTTGTACAAGGGGGTACGGGACATGATCCACTGGGTGGTGGATTTCACACGCCTTCGAAAACTTTTAATTTCCTCAGACATGCAGGTTTCTTCACGATGTTTTCCTTCACCGTCAGAGCGGTCGGTAAATGTTCATAAGTCTTGGAAAAATCGGAAAAACTCATTGGAACATGGCACTGTATGGTATCGAACCTGGACGTCCCGCACGGGAGTCCGGCGTCCTAGCCACTAGGCCACCGACACTAGTTTACGCAATTCTACATTAGCGAAGTCTTTATCGACCTGTATTGTAGGAGGTGCCCACTCGTGATCGACTCGATAAACTTGTAACGATGGGCCCACCTCTACCGGCCGCACGTCGCGGGCCGGCACCGCACCGCACCGGCAGCGCGCGCGGTGACTGGCGACTGTTAAATTAATATTATAATTGTGCGTGATCCACGTCGGCCCACGATTATCATCGTAATTACAAACTTGTGTCCGGTGCAGGCGCACGGTCTCACGTCTCACGCCCGTCACTGTCAAACATTAGGACCACTTTTGTTCCACTGTTTACGTTACATCGACAAAGTAATGATTACTATCGCGGACATCGTTGTTAACGGGATTCACGAAAGCGATGAATAAAGAAAATATTTTTAATATTTGAATTAATTAATTAATATTTATTTGCACACATATAGGTACATAACACGGTAAAATTACACGATTACATTTCATTACTTAAAAGAGTTACTTTTTTACTTAGAGTAAGTTCACAATTTCACATGCACATGTGTCAAAAGGGTCCCTGACTCAGCATTATGCTGTGACGATACGGCTAGACGCTAGCCACCGCCGCAGCGCTGGTTTTCAGTCAGTATATTTTTTCAATTTTTTTTAAATTGATTGAATCTCCCTTTTTTATTGACTACTAAACCCGCATTTGCCCTCGATCTCGCCTGATGGTAAGCGACGATGAGGTCGACGATGGAGCATGCGGGTCCAGTAAATGCCTATTCATTCTGGCCTTGAATACCCCAAAGTTGTAGGTTTCGGGAAATACAGACGCCGGCAGGCTGTTCCGTTCCTTAGCCGTTCGCATAATGAACGAAGAAGCAAATCGCAAGAACAACAATATCGGCAACAATAACAACCCTGAATACAAAAGACATCACATCAATGAATAGCCATCATCATTATCATCAGCCTATTAATGTCCCACTGTTGGGGCACAGGCCTCCCCTTGCACAAGGGGGTACGAGCCATGATCCACCACCGAGCGGGCCCAGTGCTGTGCGGTGGATTTCACACGCCTTCGGAAACTTTTAATTTCCTCAGACATGCAGGTTTCTTTCACCGTTAGAACAGTCGGTAAATGTACGTAAATCTTCGAAAAAAATCGGAAAAACTCATTGGTACATGGCGTTGCATGGTTTCGAACCCGGACCTCCGCCTCCGGCACGGGAGTTCGGCGTCCCAGGCACTAGGCCACCGACGCTCATATACAAATATTATTATAGCCATACACAGTTATTATTATTTCCGGGAATAGAGTTTTTTCCATAACGGAGAGAGTGCGTGAGGGGAGACTATTTTTTAATTCATCCATTATCCCCCCCATGACCGCTTCCCTCCATTAGATAAACCCTGAGTCAGCCACACATCGAGATGACTCGACATTCGTCAACCACTACGATACAATAACATTCCATTAATACTATAATTGGCTTCGAATCCGACACGAATCGACCCCCATCTGGAGTCAGTCAGCTGTCAAAACGTCTGCGGTCGCGGGTCAGTGACCTCGGAGACTTCAGCTGGCAGATGCCTTGACTCTATAATAAGTTAATAACACAACATACACTATCACGTCCACAATCCCCGGGAAGGTAGACCCCTCGGTCTAACCTAACCTAACCTGTGACTGAAAGTGGTTCCTCAACCACCTTCAGTCACAGGTTAGTTCTCACTTTTCGCCGTAAGATTTGGTGGACAAACGTCCAAATATCCACTAAAATCCTTAGTCACCTCGTACGACACACACGGGAAGAGTTGGGGTGGTGTTATTCTTTAGGGCCGGCAGCACACGGCCAACTCAACTTATGACAATTAATTTATGTCGGTAAATGACTTACCTACCCTCAGCCCTCAGCAGACCACACGTAATTATATTTTTATAGATCTAGTGAAGGCAACGTTTCATAGATGCTTTGTTCTTCAGAACTTTACAAACAAAAATCTCATTGTTATCTTAGATAATCACTTGGATTACATCGCTGTACGCCGATAACACAATTTGCACGTCATCCCGTGCACGTGAAGGCTGCATCTCGCTCAATCTTCGCTCAATATGCAAGTCAGCTCAATCTAAGAGTAATAATCTGCTGAAAGCTGAATGTTGTTCAGCTTCTCTTATTGCGTCCAATGAAATTGGGGTCGACGCTGTGAGGAGCGTTAGGAGTTAAGCAACGCAGGGCGCGGTCAGAACCAGGATGGGTGACCGCCGGTACTTGTAGCACACGGCACACAACAAATCATCATAGCGATAATAAAAATATAAAATATCCTAGCCTAGCTAGTGTCTGGCAGACGTAGCAATCCCGTAGCGACGCGTAGTGCTACGTGACTACGGCGTAGCGAGCACGTAGACTCGTTATCTGACTATTGGCACTGTTTGGCACGTTGGCGCGAGACGAGACGGCCGTGCCAATGACAACCGCTAATGTTGTTTTTCCCTACTATGTCTACAACTTTCACGGGTTTGCTGGTAGAGGTGGGTAATAGATGGACTTTAACGGTTGGCGTAACGTGGCTTTAGTGATAACTCTCGTGTAATATAAGTATCTTCTTCTTTTTTATTTTCAGCCTATCGTAACCCATCGTTGGGTATTATATAGGCCTCTTCATGTGCACGCCATTCTCCTCGGTCTCTAACCGTTCGCATCCACATCCTCCCCGCCGTCTTCACAATGTCGTCGGTCCACCTCGCGGGCTGCCTACCGAAACCCCAGCGCCCCACTCTGGGTCGCCACTCGAGCAGTCTTCGGGGCCACCTATCGTCCTGTATTCTGCACACGTGTCCTGCCCATCTCCACTTAGACCTGGACACTATACTGACTATATCCGGCACTCTCGTCTTTCTCCAGATCTCGATATCCGGCACTCTGTCCACGAGGGAGATGTCTATCATGGCCCGCTCCATCGCCCTTTGTGTCACTTGGAGCCAAGCAATATAAGTATGTTATGTAGTAAATCGAGCGTCGGTGGTTTAGTGGCTGCGATGTTTTATCTGCCCATCGTCCGTCCAAAGACGTCGCTGAGACAACGCCGAAAGATATACAGAGTTCTATCTGGGCCAAGGTCGGACTGCAGGCAGTCTCGGGAAGCCCCGCCGAAGGTCGATCCGAGACTCACCAGACAGCTCCTGCGGCTCAGCACAGCCCAACTGCGGAAGTTAACAGGGGTAATAACCGGACACAGTCCACTCAACAGACAGCTCGTCAACATAGGTATTACAGACAGCCCCCTGTGCAGAGCATGCTGGAGGCAGAGGAGATGGTCGCCCACGTGCTGTTGGAATGCAGTGAGGTGACCACCTACCTGGCGGGAAGCCTCGGCACCCCAGGATCACTTCCCGAAGTCCTACAGAACATTAAAGGACTGCTGGACTTTCCGGCGAGGTTGGGGGTGGCTCGAGTAAGTAGTTGTTCCCATCACACGCAAAATAGGCGCTGAAGACGTCGAATTGCGGAAACCACCCCATAGATTACCCCAGAGTCTCGTTCCGTTCGTTCGTTCTCTTAGATGAGCGCAGCACCACCCGTCCATTTCCCTCCTCCACTCGTCTCTCCATATCTCTTTTAGGATAAAGTCCTCTAAGATCAGGTGACTCGCTATTCGGTACGGTGGGTGGCGAGGTGGTCATGTTGGGAAGTGGCTATTATGGGACGAAACTGATCTTTCTATCTAATTCAAAAATTCAGATCACCCTATTGATCCAGAACCTTCAGCGTGGCAGCTCTATAAGAACTTAAAGTTACATTGACCCCTGAGATCCACACAAACACAAAATACCCACTTATCTCTCTTCTATTCCGTGCCGACGCGGTTGGCGGTCCGCCAGGAGACGACCGGCGGGTGATGCGGACGTTATGTTAATGTCGCCTCGAGGGCCTGTCTCTATGTCTAAGCCTGTTAGGCTCATTTCTTCGCAAATAAGTAGGAATAATATTTGTTGTAAGGGGAGTGGGGAGGGCAGGGGGAACAGCCAATATTTCCGAATCTGAAAACAAATTATCTGTCTGACTCGACAAGATCTGAATGTATAAGCGTACCCTCCCAGTCAGAAAAATGCTCGAGTTATACCCCTAAAGTTTCAATGGCTTTATAAAGCTATGAAAACGCTAAACCTCAGAACATAACAAAAGAAAAACATATAACGACATCAGACATCGCCAGATAAGATTTACAACAACCCGCAGTGCAGTGGTCGTGGCCGTGCTGCCCAAAGTTTGCGCGAACTAGTTCCGGAACTAGTTCAAACACTTCCCACCTGACTCGGAGTTCGCGGCGGCGGCGGTGTGGGGACGTACCTGAAACCAAACCAAAACAAAACAGTTAGTCAATAAACAGGATTCAATGACTGTTTTACTGAAGATCCACGAGAAAGACAATATCTACGGGAACGGTTAGTCAATCAGTAATATCAATTTAGAGCATTGCGGTTACCTTATCTTGAAGGTCGGGAATAACCCAGCGGCACTTCGACTCTCGAGGATCTTTTGTGCCTACCCCATGTCACACACTGGTCATCTCAGTGTGCAGGTTTCCTCGCGATGTTTTCCTCCACCGTTAGAGCAGTCGGTAAATGTACGGCACCGCGGTTACGTCAACATAATATATATTATCCATCAAATCTTACGCCGAAAAGTGGAAAGTGTTTTGAACTGTGATTGAACGTGGTTCTTCATTTTTTTTAAATCTGTTTAGAGGCTCAGTCTGAGAACCAACTGAGCAAACAACAGTAAGTGTTTCATATTATCAGATAAGGGCTGACTCAAAATAATATTGAGCCTCCCATTTTGGAGCCTGTAGAGGACAAAAATCTTCCTCTCAATGTTCACCAGGTCACACTCCATTAGGAAGTGAGTGAGGTCTTCTATTTTGTTGCAGTTTGTACAAAACTTCCTCATGTTACATCAACAAAAGAGGGTTAAACATTTCCCGTGCCTTTATATTCTCTCGAAAGTCAAACTTTTAAGAGCTTCGGTGTGGAGCGTGGAGCCGCTCTCCGTGGTACAGTACGAGCCGAGGCCCGCGACCCTCGTTGAGCGGAGGGGGAGTGCCGCGGAGGGGTACAAAGCCGCAGTCGCAGGGGTCGCTGCGGACGGGGACACACCGCGCTCTACTCTTTGAAAATAGTATTCTGACGTCGCAAAGATATAGCTTTTAATGACAAGAAGCTACAATTTAAGATTTTACATTCAACACTTATCTATAAAAATGTTTAAAACACAGATGTTTATATGCTTATCGACAAATGTGTTTATACTGTAAAAGAACTTATGCAAGGTAGAGCACCCTGGACTAAGACTATTGTGTCTTTTGAGGTTGACTGAGTTGCTGTTCACATTTGAATAAATTGACATGCATTATGATTATTAATTCATTCTATGTGACATTAAATGTATGCTAATGTGTATAGGTAGTTTATGTGTTACGTAATGATTGTATTGCAAATACTTACTGGAATTTAATGAAGTTGACTCTAAAATATTTGCATGCCGAAGCTGGCGAAATATGTGATACCCAATATTTAAGATTTGTCATCCAATGTACCATATTTCTGGCGAATAAATAATTCATTTATTCATTAAATGGCTAGGGGCGCTAGGACACGACATTACTTGAATGTTGAATCCACTTCTGGATCATTGTAGAGTAGTGGATCATGGTGGAGTTTAGTAATGTTCTTAATACAAGAAAAGAAAAAAGAAGTTGAATAATGACCAGATAAATCAGTGTTAAGTAAGTCAGCCAATTTACGAAGCCGAAACCTCAAAAACCAACAGATTTAATTAAAAGATAAAGATTTAATTAGATTAAAATATAAAGGCTGAATAATCTAATGCACAAACGTCAAACTCGGAGAAGCATATCTTTTGCCAATGGCCGATTTCCCTGTCTCATATAACCGCCTTTAACTACACCTGTATAACCTGTCAGAAATATCTGTGGACCTGAGCGTTCTCGAAAGGCTACAAACAAAATGTGTTGTTAGTGTGTTCGTGTCTATATGAGTGAACGAGATGGATTTCAATGTCGTATCGGTTGTTGCATGTCGATATGTGCCATCTTATCTTATGATGGGGGCCGGGAGTAACCCAGCGGCACTTCGACCCTTGAGGATCTTTTGTGCCAACCCCGTTTACACACTGGTCATCTCAGTGTGCAGGTTTACTCACGATGTTTTCCTTCACCGTTAGAGCGGTCGGTAAATGTACGTAAGCCTTCAATAATCCGAAACACTCATTGGTACATGGCAATGCACTGTTTCGAACCCGGACCTCCAGCATGGGAGTCCGGTTTCCTAGCCACTAGGCCACCGACGCTCCGATATGTGCCCTAAGGTTAACATTATTCAAAATGACAGCAATAACACAAAACTCGCGGAACATATCACAGCAGAGAATCTACTGAAATAGTTACGTTCTATCTTCGGGGTCGAAAATGGATACAACATATTAAATAATAGATGGTCTTCTTCTCAGTCGTCGTATTCCTCACTAATGAGACTCGTGATCTTTCAATGGAAATAACCCACAGAACCACTCTTAGCAGATTTGATGGGGTTATTTGCTATTGTCTTCCCCATTTCCTTTACAACTAGAGCAGTCCGTAAATGTAAGTCTTACGAAAATACCGAAAAACTCATTGATATATGACATTTCATGGTTTCCAACCCGAACCTCCCGCATGGGAGTCCCGTGTCCTAGCTCTATCGATGCTCTACGCGAATAGATGGTTGGTAATAGGAATACATAATACATACACAAACTCTCAAATCCACAATCCCCGAGGAGGTACACAGAGGAACCACCTCCAATCACAGGTAGTCCCCACTTGTCCCCACAGATTTGGTGGACAAAGTAATAGGTGGCGAGCCTACCACCGTCTCTAGGTGTACAATAGTATGCACAGAGACCCTCAGTCGCCTTAGAATAGGAACAGGTCAGAAAAATAAGGCAGGTAAATTGAAATTGAAAAAAACGTTTATTTATTTAAATTAAAATTAATTCAAAAATTCAAAATTATTTATTTAACCAAAACATGACGATACACAAAGTTACCTTTGGACCCCACACTAGGCTAAGCCTGTCCCGTGGGGACCATTACATTATTAACCAGGAATTCAAATACGGCTTACAGTAGGTACATACACTAAAACTTTACATTGGTATGAATTAGAAAAAGGGATATTGGGGAATGGAGGGAAAGAGAGAATGGACGGGGAGGAATATATGATTATGGGTGTGAGTGTGTGTTGTATGTATGTGAATGTGTATGAGTGCAAAGTGAGTAAGTGAGTGAGTGTAGTCAGTAAAATGAGAGTGTGTGTTGTGTGATATTGTGATTGGATTAAAGATCATTAAACACAAGAAAGTTAAGCACTATAACAGACTTATTTTTCTACCCTGAGTAGAGTTTCCATCTCTTCATAATTCAGGGTTGCTAACAATTTTGTAAGTTTGAATTTGGCCTCACGCATTGTGCATTTCTTTATGTCACACTTTTTTTCGATTTTGTTATATAAGAATGGGAGGAGAAATCTTCCAAATCTTTGGGCATACGATGTATTTGCTTTTGGGGTTGGCAGTTTGAAAACTCTTTTCCTCAGCATGTACTCGTAGCGCTCCGAGCCCAATACTGTCCGGTGAGTGTGGAGGACGGCTTTATCACTGTAAACACCAGAATACAGCAAGTACACAATACAGAAGTATACAAGGATATAAATACTTTCAGCACAAAACATCCAATGCAAGGGTACACCAGCTCAGCATAACAAGGTACGTCTAATAATAGACGATATGTGGGTCGCATCAGATCGATAGCGCCTACTTCACAGCCCAAAACATAACTTCACCCAAACTTGACCGCTCTAGCTCCGGCGACGTTACACCCAGTTAGAGAGTGTTGATAAGCCAAGGAGGCGATAATAGACACCGACACGCGAGGCCTTACTTACTGACCAGGGCTGGGGTGCCGGCGAGGGCGAGAGCGGGAGCGGGAGCGGACACGACAGCGGACAGCTGACGCTTATGCGGACATTTGACCAAGTGACGGCGAGCGACAGCTCCAAGAAGGAAATCATCATCATAGGCCTGTTACATCTATTGCAGACGATTTTCGTGGCTAAATAAATCTATTCGGGAGTAGAACACACGCGCTAAGCGTATGAAAGGTAAATAACTCTCTGTGTTTGTCTGCTCTCCTTGAGTAGAAGTAAAACTTGCAAGAAAACTGACATCTTTCAGGAAAAAGTTTTCTAAAGCGCTTAAATTCCTGTCAAGTGTAAATGCACAATACGGTAAATCTGTGATTTAGAACCTCAAGAACCTGTAAACAGAAACGTCTAATTATAGCCTGACCAGAAACTAAAAATCCTCATCATATTGTGGAATTAAATGACAGGTACTATTTTTTCGTAGCTAACCTCTTAACACAGATTCGAGTGTATTCAGACTAGTGTGATGTAATAGATACTTAAGCGTCGGTGTCCTTGTGGCTAGGACACCGGACTCCCGTGCGGGAGGTCCGGGTTCAAAACCATGCACTGCCATTTACCTATGAGTTTTTCGTATGTGCGAAGGACATTACCACTTTTATGTACGGCCCTCGGGGCAGCTTAAATTGGAATTAATGTCTACGGAGTTGCACTGAATACATTTCCGTATTTTGTTTGATTAAAACGTTCTAGGGGAGCTTTGCTGTTTCGACAATAATAGGTGTAAAAGGGGATACCTAACCAGGCTGACTCTGCAAGGTGGTACCAGTTCCAGGACCTCAATTCTAAATCTCCGCAAAATAAACTCATATTAACCAGCCCCAGCTCAGACACATTTCGCTATGTACACGTTACGGTTCAAACTCGCCCGCCCCCGGGATAGCCTCCCCTAACATCTTTAAAACTCTTTTAACGACCTCGCAAATTAATAACTAAAACATAATTGCTTAAACCCCTCTTCAATCCAAATGGAATCTTATTCCTCGTTTTTAAGCTACCTTTTCCATCCAATGCCACGTTCCTCCACCTAGATATTAAGAGCTCTGGGACTGACTGGTCACCTCCCGCGGGGTTGTGTTTAAGTTTCAGCGTAGGGGGGCAGGGGAGAGCTGTTGAGTAGTGACAGTAATAAGGGCTCGTAGTGTAGAGTTGTTTGTAAATACGGCACCAGTTTGGGCGCGAATGGGTCGTTAGGAATATTTTATTAGTTTCTTCGAGAAGTGTGGGAAGTTAATGGACGACTGTAGGTAACAAGTGGATATTGGTTAAAACTTTAACCAGTCGAATGATGATGACGTCATTAAGTTTTTGTGTAGTCCAGTTATATCAAGCCGTAGCTCAGCTGAACCCCCTGTTTTCAGTGTCACCAATTTCGGCCCGGTAACAAAAGTTTAAATTTCGAAAAATACCGACTTTGTACACTAAAATAATGGCCATACAACATAGTTCCAGGATAGTGTAGGGGACCTTTCTATCCCCCCCCCCCCCCCCCCCCCGCCTGATAAACAAAAGTTTAGTTCACCTCCAAAAAATGACGACTTTGACTTTGAAAGGACGTGGAAGATTTTACAATGGAGCCTGGCACACCTACATCCTTGTACACAGATATTTGATGTCGAAGGTTGCAATATTTTTTTTAGTAAGATTACAGGGTTCGGAGATACTTTAGCAGTATTTGTCAAGAGATGATTTATGTTTCTATTGATGTCCTCTATCGAATTATTAAGCTAGGACCTATCGCCAAAAAATTGTCATTTTTTCAATTTTTCAATGACCTTTCTCGGCATCTGCCCGGGTTTGCGCTGTGTGACTTATTTTCGAAAACCTGTCATCGAGGTATGTCGTTCCATACCAGAGCGGTGGGAGATGACGCACTATTAAGACATCTCGAAAGAACCAACAATCCTAGGAGAAAGATAGAAGAAAGATGTATTTTCCAGAAGCATTATAGATACAATAAATTATCAGTAATGTCTTCTAATACAATATACATTAAATTAAAATTGTTGTTACTGGCTGTGCCAACTCTGTTTTATGTTCTGTTCCTTTTATAACTTCATTGTCTGTCTTTCATATTTTTTCTTTTGTCTTTTTTCCCATTCCTTATGTCACAATCCTCTTGTAAGCACCTACCACATCTATCATTTTAAATATCACTATTTCCAGCCTTATATAAGGACCAAATATGGACGAGGGAGATAATGAACTGAATATTCTCTAGAATCTAGACTGAAATACATACTGACATTTATATTTAGCTCAAGTGGCAGTGGGCCGGTCACGTCTGTCGCAGAACCGACAACCGCTAGAACTCGACTCCCCGAGTTCTGGAGTGGATATCGCGTACCAACAGCAAACCATCATACATGATTTAGATATGTTTACCTTTGACTACATAATTATTTTATTATAATTATAACTGTTTCGGTCATTGCTGTGTGGGAAATAAACGTATTACTTACTTACTTACTTTTTTTTTTACCCGTCCCACACGGACGGGCGTCCCTGCTAGATGGTGGAAAGACTGGATGAGAAGAGCCCAAGATCGGGCTCCATGGCGCGCCTGTGTCCAGCAGTGGACTAGAGTGGGCTACTGATGATGATGATTTATATTTCGCTTGACTCCCCAGTACGTACTCGTAACTCCACACGAGCGCAGACTTCAAAGAGCTGTATATTCATGGGTAACTGTTACCGGCGGCGGCGGCGGCGGTGTGGTGCGCTATTAAATAATTTACGACGGTACTATTTTATTACTTTATGTCTCTCTCTAGCTTATAGTACGTTACGTGAACATGGCAGACATTACCAAAGATCACACGTGAACCATGGTTCTTGGCTCACATTGGATTATTTTGTCTGATATCTGAATAGAATAGAATAGAAAAACGTTTGTGTGTTATCTGCAGCACACATGCAATTCCACTTATGGTAAGTATAGGATATATTATACAATATATATTCTTATACAACTAAAATAATATGTGGACGGCGTACATGGTGCAGCAGCAAACAGGCCTCAGCTCAGCATGATGCCATACTCTGGAGTAGTCTAGAGCATGGCGCTGATGATTCTGCCTTAGCCGGTCGAGGTCGGAGGAGGAAACTAAACGACGATAACCTACATGTAGATATGAAAAGTTGTGTGCTGAAATGGCACATGAATAAATCGATGTATCTGGACATTTGGCGATCTTGACATTTTATTACGACACTTGTTCCAATCATGAATTACTGTTAGAAACCCCTGATCCAATTTTAAGAACACTCGACAAACAAACATTAATCCGCGTTCAAATCGAATCATCGGTTGTTAAACAGATAAACAGACACGCGTTTAACTTATGACACCCCTTCCTTTCGGTTGGGGGATAATGAAAAACATCACGCGCAAAACAGCAACCAATGTTTGCACGAAACGAAGCACAATAATTGCACAAAACACACGGCAATGATACCGGTGCACGCTGCAGAGCCGCCACAGCCGCGGGCAGGAGTCGGGACAACCGAATAAAACCAATCGGACAAACTGCTGCCATGTGATTACTATAATACACAAACGCTGTCACACTGAAAACACGGTGCACGGGCGGAGCGGGAGCGGAAACATAATCTAACAATATAGGTATACTATGGGTAGACTCGACGCTGGTCAACACGGGACAATTAAATAAAATACAAACAAATACTGTAAAATTATAGTAATCTACTAATATAATAATACACAATATGACCTCTGCTAGTGTACACTCTGCAATTTGGCTAGTGACCGTGTTAGAATCTTGAAAATAACTCGAACGTTTTGGCGTCTGTTTTGAAAAAAAAAACAGTTTACCAACGTCGAGATTAAGGGAGAGTCGTGTGCACTGGAAATGGTATGGCACGCCCAACACTGGAACAAGTAAGGAACACCAAATACTTAGGATTAACTGTGGATGACCGACTTACCTGGTAAGACCATATTAAAGTGGTTAGTGGTCGCGTAAGGAAGCTTATGTACATATTAAAGCGTCTTAGAACGGTCACAGATTAGTGTACTACTAATCTTGTCTACAAGGCACTTTGCCGTCCAGTGCTCCTGTATTGCGTGGTACTTTGGAGTTTCTGCTGCGGTTACTTACCTAATCAAAGCCGAACGTGCACAGCGCTCCATCCTGAAGGTGGGATACCGTAAGCCATTCCGCTACCCTACGAGAGCCCTGTACAGTGACTGTAAACTTCTTACAGTAAGGCAGCTTTATAAAAGCTCGACTAATTTTGCAGAATCCAACAAGGTCAAAACGTTTTAACTCATGGACCTCAAAAATAAGAAAGAACCTTTTTGCACAGCGAGCACCTTCTGATCGAGGCCCTTTCTTACACAAAAGAGCTGAAAAACTCCTCTCCATCCTAAACTGTTCAAGGTATTCCTGCTAAGAAAAGGTTAAAAATTGGCTATCGACACTTGATTACTTTAATACTGAAAAAATATTGTTACCAATTAATTGAGACTTATAGACGCACACTGACCCTTACACCTACCAACATACCCCCCCCCCCCCCCCCCCACACCACACACACACCATCTTACGCTCACCCACTCACACCCTCTCACGCACATACCCCTCACACACACCCTCTCAGGCACCCTCCACCCACACACACACACCCTCATACACGCATACTTAACTATTTAATTTATTGCATTACCTTATGTTTTCATAATTTATATTTATCGGATAAGACTGGCCCCCACAACACAGGGTATCCTAGTGTAACCAGGGTAACCAGGGAAATCTGACAAAATGTAAAAGAAAAAAAGAAAAAGAAAAGAATGCCTAGTGTCTTGCATTCCAAGTGCAGTTGCAGACGTCTCACCTGTGTTATTCGAGTTCTCGAATGCTAACCTTGAGGAGTTAGATGGAGTGCCTTATGTGCCAGTAATTACGCTGGCTCTCTTATATCCCTTCACATTGAAACAGCAACGCAACCATCGCTGCTTTGCGGTAGAAATTGGTAAGAGTGGTATCACCCCAAACTGACTCTGTAGAATCATGCCATCTTAATATCAGCTTTCTAAACCCATGATAAAGGCAAGCTGGCGAAGCATTGACATATCTGTCAGCCAGATTTATTATATCATCCGTTCCGCTAGAATCAAATATACTCCGTTCGAACCAACACCGCTCTGCTCGAACCAACTCCGCTCCGCTCGTACCAACACCGCTCCGCTCCCAGCACTAAGTCGCTCCCTACCTACAGACCATCCAGACAACGATATTTATATTTATTTCAGTCCGCCCCGCCGTCCGCCCCCTTCCCCCTTGGCCTAGGGAATGCACTAACCAGTACAGTTCACCACACAGCATCTCCGTATAACCTTTCTAGCCAGAGTATGAGTAGCATAAGTGGTTACCTGTACTGTACGACTAGAGTTGAAAATTCCGTAAGTTTTCTGAAACTTTCCTTAAATTTGGAATACTTCCAAAACATCCGGAACATTGGAAGTTTTAAAAATGTTTTATTTACAAAATTTACGGTCTCGGGCCTTCAGTGCAGCGATGATCAGAGTCTTGCTCTTGCCTTCCGCTAGACCGAACAATTGAATAAAAAACATTATAAATTGAATGAAAATTATATATTATGTAAATTTAAAATCATGACACGTAGAATTAAAACATCGTTCATCAGACTGATGTTTTTTACACTCAGCACCATCTAGTGTCATATCAGATACATTTTGTAAAAAGTAAAACATTTTGAAAACTTCCAAAGTTCCGGAAGTTTTGGAAATATTCAGGAAAACTTCCTGAGAAAAGGAAAATTTCCTGGTAATTGTCATCTCCATGTACGACACACCTGTAAACTAGTTACCTCTAGAATGGACATTATGCTATTTTTATAAAACATGTGTTGAAGGTTCCCATCACGCGATCCACAACCGGTTGGATTCTCTGAGATACTTATTAAAGTAACACAAGAAAAAAAATTAGGGTAATCAATGAGTGGTGCAATTTATTAGTCTGGAATTATTATACCGATAAGCAGACAGGCCTAGAGTCTGTCTAGAAAGTCAGTTTAGTTGGATTTTAATAGAATTAAAAACACGTATATTTAGCAACACTGAATTTAGCTGTCAAATATGTCTGGAAGTAGAACTAGGAGTAGAAAAGCAGTAGACATATTTTACAGGTAATGTCCGTGTTGCTAAATATAAGTTATTTTTAACTTCTACTAAAAATCCCATGTAAACTGACTTTCTAGACAGACTCTAAAATGAATCCTCGCGCAACATAGTTTGCAGCTGGCATGCTGACCTAAAAAACTGAGGAAAAGAGAGACTGGCTCTTGGGACCCTGTGGGAACACATCACAAGGAATCTTCTTCTTGTGGTGTGATTAGTAGCCTTTGTCAGAGTTCTTCAGGTCGCCCGTAAACCCTCTGACATGACATGATCTAAAGACTGCTATCGAATGACAGCTTATTTAATGTGTTATCTTCAAGGCGGAGACGCTCAGATGAAAACATGCCACAAGCGCTCACCCATCCTGGTCCTGACCGCGCCCAACGAGGCTACCCTTCAAGGAATAAGGAAATAAGGCAACACCTTCCTTTTAGTGTCAGTATAACACCCTCGCTCCCATCTGGCTTATAATAACAGGATAATGTACAAAACCAAACACCTCATAGTTACATTTTCGGAAGACACATATAGAAAAAACCCTTAATATTTTATTTCTCCTCAGTCCTCTCACGCCCCATGGCGTACCAAATGTCACATAGCGTATGCGCAGTCCTCATTACACTCTAATCTCACATGTGTTACATATGGGGGCGCAGTGCCGGCGGAGCGGTGAGCTCAGCGGGGTTGCCGATAGGCGGAAGCGCTCATTAGGATATTTCTGGAGACAATGCCTGAAAACATATTGTCATCATCTTGCAACTCGGCCTGAATTGTAGGGATTTATGAGTAGTAGTGTATCCTCCCAGTTATGACATACGGAGCGGAAACCTGGACACTAACTGAACAGGCGATTGAAAAGCTCCAAGTGACACAAAGAGCGATGGAGCATGCCATGATAGGCATCTCCCTCATGGACAGAGTGCCCAATATCGAGATCCGGAAAAGACGAGAGTGCCCGATATAGCCAGTATAGTGTCCAGGTCCAAGTGGAGATGGGCAGGACACGTGTGCAGAATACAGGACGATAGGTGGCCCCGAAGACTGCTCGAGTGGCGTCCCCGAGTGGGGCGCAGGAGTGTCGGGAGGCAGCCCGCGAGGTGAATCGACGACATTATGAAGACGGCGGGGAGGATGTGGATGCGAACGGCTGAGACCGAAGAGAATGGTGTGCACATGAAGAGGCATATACCCAATGATACGATGTTACGATAGCTGAAATAAGAAGAAGAAGATGAGTAGAAATAATTAAGTTTTATCTATAATGTTTTAGGCTTCATTTTTGCAAAGGGTATTTAAGGAAAGAGATTCAAGAATCAAGCATTTGATCATTTTAACCTTTGGACGAATCGATTTAACCAATTAACAATTTGACAAGAGTCTGCGAAATTACGAAGTGGAGCACGCGTGTGGCTTCTATCCCTCTTTCTTTCTATTTCACCTACTTTATTATCTTTACCTGGGATTCTCATTTTACGGTCGAACCTTGCTACACAGAGGTAGCAATGTAAGACTGGCGGGTTCTTTCATCGCTGTCAAGTGAACAATACCTTTATCCTATTTGTATCCACCGCTGCATTAGGCATTAGTAAACCGCCTAATATAACCGGAGCCGTGTTTAGACAAGCCAGTCATACGATACAGCGGTTTGCTCTCTTTGTTCCGTCCGCTAACCGGTCGAGTCGCGGCTAATTTGACCCGACTTCAGACAAGCGGGTAGATTGGAATCGTTTAGTGAAACATGCGGGATGCTACCGTCCGGTAGCAGATTTTAGTTAAAGATATTTCTAAATTAAGAATGTTAGTAATGTAAAGGACGAATTACGAGTAATTTGTGTTAATATTTTCCATTATTACTGGCCAGTTTATGCACTCAAGCGTCGGTGGCCTAGTGTCTAGGACGCCGGACTAACATGCTGGAGGTCCGGGTTCGAAACTATGCAATGCCATGTTCCAACGTTCGAAGACTTACAACTTAGTTACAGACGTACATTTACCGACTGCTCTAAAGGTGAAGGAAAACATCGTGAAGGAAAACATTGCATGTCTGAGGAAATTAAAAGTTTCCGAAGGCGTGTGGAATCCACCGCACAGCACTGGGCCCGCTTGGTGGATCATGGCCCGTACCCCGTTGTGCAAGGGGTGGCCTGTGCCCCAACAGTGGGGACATTAATAGGCTGATGGTGATTATGCTCTCAAACTATTTCAACTTTGTGTGTGTGGTCCCAAAATGTACGATCACAAAAGACCTAGTTTCCCCGAGTGGCGTATTTTCTACCGTAGATGTATTTTAAGACGACTAAAGGTAATTGGGCTAGATCGAACATCCTGTGCTATGTTTAAAGCTCAGATATTTGTTTGTTTCATAATAGAATATAATAGAATCACATTTACTGCCAAATACATTATAACAAATTTTACAACAAAAAAACACATTAAAATTTAATGTAGACGCTACTACGTAAGTATCTATGTATATTTGGCAAAAGGGGGAAATCAGCAAATGCTGACATAATCGGGTACCAATTATGCAGCGCTGTTTTTCATTTCACCCCTTATCCCAAGATGTTAATGGGAGCGATAATATGCTTAGCATCAGCCCCCTCTTGGTCTGCCAAGTTACCGCCCACTGTTCTTTGTCTGCAACCAAATGTCTCCGTCTCGATGGTGAAGTAGTCCGCCAGGGTTTAAAAGGGAGTGACTCTCCCTCTACCCAGGAGGCTGAGGCAACGGGCGTTCATATAGTATCACATTGCTCAGCAGTGGCAGACCAACGGGCACAATTATTTGGTGAACCGAGGACGCTTCATGAACCCTGTGAATGTCCTATGTGACTTCTGAGCTTCTGGGCGGAGCTGGGTCGGCTGGAAATCTAGCAAATACAACATACGTACACGCCCTCTTACCTATCAAAATGCGCAAACAGGAGCCCAAAAAAATCACCCAACCTAACCCTCTGCAAGTGTCATCTCTATCGTTGCTTGTGTTAACAACTAACTCGCCGACAGTAAGACAATTTGCTTCTCTACCAGTATTAATTTAAAAAAAATCAATTTATTGATCTGAGCACTAATCAACCCCTAAAATGCAAAGCCTATTCTCTCGCTCGCTCGCTTCATAAAAACCCTTTGTACTGCCGCAGGGCGGGCTGCTCGGCCCACTCAATGCTTTAATTAGGCGACATCAAACGGATCTCCCTCAGGTTATGGCATCGTACGGTACGTGCTACAAACGGACGTGGATTTGACAATGAGCGTATGAGGCTTTGGGGAGACTAAGGGTACCTTTTTAATTTTGTGAAATCCGAAAAGGGGTGGATGATACGGAAGCTGAAGCGAATGCAGGAAGCCAAAAAGAAAAATAAGCGATGCAGTACGCTTGAAGGTGGTTCCTCTTATCGGGGATTATAGACGTGAGATGTATGTGTATAGGGTCCTATTTTATTAGCGGCAAATATTTCTAGGGTGTCATCTATAGGTTTATAATTTATTACAATAAAGATAGAGCAAAAATTTTACTAATTAAATTTTCGAGAAAAACGTCAAAATTCTTTGTTTGAAAATTCTACAAATGAATAATTTATTGCTATTCTAATACTGAAATTAGAAGTATGAATGAAATTCAACGACATGGATGAGTTTATGCCACCAAGGCGCAAAATAGTAGAGTTTACTTTTCTTTAGTATGGAAAATGTTCATACAAGTAACAGGGTTGTTTTTCCGTGTAAAGTGGTACAAGTGACCAGCACATACCCGCCTCCAAACATTTGCTACTAATAAAAAAGGACCTTATATGTATGTACTCGTATGTAAATGAGCAATGTTGGCGCAGTCAGATTAAAGATTCACATGTAATCTGCCTCGTGCCTGGAAGAGCACGTTAAGCTGTCGGTCCCGGCTGTCCTCCGACAGCAGTCGTTAGGTCACGTCAGAAGCCTGCGGACATCTTGAACAACTCTGACAATTAGATTCGCTACCAACCAACAAGAATGAGAAGAATGACAAATGAAGAGTTCTTCTTAGTAACTTACACAGCAGACAAGAGACATTGTGAAACTAAGCCGCCGCCACCGGTCTATTACTGTAAGTAAGTGAGTAGTATGTTTATTTCCCACACAGCAATGACCGAAACAGTTATAATTATGATAAAATAATTATGTAGTCAAAGGTGAACATATCGAAAACATGTCTGATGGTCTGCTGCTGTTGTGAAAAGGGCCTCAACTCAGCTCATTGCTGCAGACAAGAATTCCTGCAGCGCTGGTATTCTGTTGGACCATGACCGATGGCTGGCCACAACCTGTCCAAGAGGACAAAGAAATTTAATTGTAAATAGGTAGTATTAATAAGTGAAAAATATATACCTACATTTACCACTCGTAAATGATAAAATATAGTAAATAAATAAATATATATACCTACACACAAAAATATGTCAGCGCAAACAACAAGTGACGTCATAGTGCACGTGCAATGCCCACCTGCGCTTGCGACGAAGCACACACGCAGCAACAACCGATACCACGTCACGCCGCACGGTGGGGCCATTATAACAGATTGTTGGTCAATATTATTTTATAGCATTTGAAGACTAAAGATAGTAAATAGAGACGAATTAAGGCATAATATGTGAGCTGTAACATTAAACAAGCAATTTCTGTATCTATACTATTTATTTTCACCATCACCGCTATTTCATCTACCTCGGATCACTTTATTTCATTTAACTTTCTATTTTATTCGGGTATAATCATTTTTATGACATCACTTGGCAGGTTTGATTTCTTTTTCATCACAACCCTTGAACAAGATATTGCAGGATCCGAAGAAATGAGAAACAAATTTAAAATGTCAATTAGCGTATTTTTCCGAGATGATTTGTTAGCATTATGTTCTATGAATTTCTTAAAATCCTTGTTTCTCGCCTCCAACGCTTCTTCGCTTAAGTTACCTATTGGCATTATAGCATTCGCAATAACAGAAGACCCATGGATCAACACTTTGTGGACAGTTGAGGGCATATTGTACCATGGATACAAACGGGTGTAGGTATAAATTAGCTGTTTCAATGCAGTAAGTCTGAAATGCTTCAGTGTTTATCTTGTAACCACAAACTATTGTTTTTAAAATTATGCTAAACCGTTTGATTAATTATTGGTCAACACCAGTCATTTGAGACGATTGCTCTGGATTTGCGGATATCTACAAGTAATCCTGTGATAGACCTACATTTACGTTGAATATATTTTTGTCTCTCCTCAATTAAAGCCTTTGTGTCTCGGGACTGCCTCCATTCTTGTGTCGTTAATTTGTATGCTAGATATGTAAAAAGCATTCAAAAATTGTTTAAGAAACTATTGTAAAGTTTCTTTTAGTGTGGATTTAGCAGAATCGGGGCAATTGGTTTCAAGAATAATTATCTCCTCGAGTTTCAAGAACTTACTATCAAACTATTTATATTTAAGAGAAAGTTTTCGCATAATTCTCGTCTATTCATAGGATAATCTAATCCTAAAACAAGAATGAAAAAATTACAAAATCCATTAGTTGTTTTATTAAATTTTAACAGTAAATAATTTGAATGAAAGGAAAATACAATAAATAAAACCAAAAAATTAAAACAATAAATAAATATATCGATACCTAATCAAATTTGAATGAACAAATTTATTATGTGCAGCTGGCGAAAAGTCTCGGATCTTACTCTAACCCCAATCGAGTACTAACGGGCATTTTGCTCGAACTTTTGACATCAAATATTTAAACTACAATGATATACTAGTACCACCTAATAGAGATACTTTACGGCAAAATGCCCCTGTATGAAAAATTCGTTACTAATATAAAATCCATATGAAATTCTAAGTGAACTAGTTTGGTACGTAATTACTCGGTAAACACAATATCTTTAACTGATAAATTTATTAATATAAATAGGTACTACACACCTTCACTAATATTCATCGTAATTTTATTTACAATATGTTTAACTTGCGCAAAATACATTATTTAATGTTTTAGTTCAGAACTATAAATCACGAGCAATGACAGGAAAGTGACTATAGTGTGACATTCGTTTGCTTATAAAATAACGAATAGTTAATTTACCTTATCTTAGTGTTCAGTAATTAATGTAACAGACCTTCAATTTGCTTACTAAGAAGAATTTGTCAATGTACCCTCAATTTTGTAAAAATCATTTATGACCAAAGCCGTTCTAACATAGGCCCCATCGTGCGCCGCCCCCCACTACCTGGCCTCTATAAAAGCGGGCGCCCGACCAGAGGTGCGACCATTCACTTGCGACTCGTCGACGAGACAGTCGGACTTGATATTTTTCCCAATAATTAACCGTAACTGTTCGCTATCAGGGGACTCTCGTATGGCCGGTTACTGTTGAATGTCT
This sequence comes from Hofmannophila pseudospretella, assembly GCA_947369225.1. Taxonomy (NCBI): domain Eukaryota; kingdom Metazoa; phylum Arthropoda; class Insecta; order Lepidoptera; family Oecophoridae; genus Hofmannophila; species Hofmannophila pseudospretella. Next base: position 8,332,839 of record OX376337.1, on the reverse strand, counting down.
AACCGATGACTAGTGGTTGCCGTTGAGACGGTTGACCAGTGGCTAGTTAGTGTCGAGTAACTAGACAGTAACTAATTCGCTGTTAAATAACTCTAAAATAAGTTGATTGAGTCAATATAGTTATTAAATTATATTTCGCTGGTTTAAAAAAAATCAAAAATAGAACCTCAGGGTGAGGACAACCCGTAGAATGATAGCGGGCCATCTATGCCCTTACCCTCAGATCTGACATGTATAATATACATATATTATACTAAATATTTTTATTATTATTATACTGCCTGGACATACACAAATATGTACAAAATCGTTATCAAGACGCGAGAAAGACTACTAGCACTCTGGGTACAATCACGATCCCGACTCCAGCGACTACACTGGGAGCTCGCCTTTCATATTACTATCAAATTCTTTCTTTTCTTTCGTCTCCATATTCCCACGCGACGCCTACACGAACATCAGATAAAGGTTATTTTTAGAATATTATTTTTTAATTTGGTATTTTTGTCATTACATTGTACATTATCATTCTCATATAATACGTTATCGTCACAGTACCGACCTGATACCACAGTAACTCGTCCCTTGGGGACACTTGCCCGGTCGCGAACGGGTGACAGTTTCCAAACTTCGGCCGGAAGGGGCGCCCTAATGTATTTAAAGGATTTTAAAGGTTCTGCCCTTCATGCTTCATAGAGCCTCCTCCACAATAGGGTACTTGACTATTTTCTTTTATTACATCGATCAAATCTTGAAGAAGCATCAAAGATTTGCTCGTCTGCTTTCCTTATACAATCCGAAAAATAAACGCACAAAAATGAAAATTTTCGATTTAGCAGTAGAGTACTATTTCCTGTTGAGAATTTAAAAACTTGAACTTAACATCTTTTGCACGATTTAGTCCAGTGAGGTGACGAAACAATCGCCTGTAAACACTGAGCTGTTCCACCCTTAGTAGAACACTTTATCATCATCATCAGCGGCCCACTCTAGTTCACTGCTGGACATAGACCCTCTCCCGGGGCGCGCCATGGAGCCCGATCTTGGGCTCTTCTCATCCAGTCGCTGCACCACCTAGCAGGGACGCCCGCGCCCGTCCCACACTACGCGGTCTCACTCCAGAACTCGTCTCCCCCAGCGGCTGTCGGTTCTGCGACAGTAGAACACTTAAATACCCTAAAATCCTTACTCCAATGTCCACTATTGTCGTTCGCCGGTCAGATATCACAAATCTAATTACAAATTGCACCCGGCGCAACACGATACAAACTGACACCAGCCGGTAGATTAAGCAACCTGACTCATCCTCGATCGACCTCTCCCTCCCTAAATTATTAAAATCCCGTGTCTATTCAAAAGCAGCTCCATTTAGAAGCGCTACTATGTGTGTACAACTCGATAGATTCTCTCGGAAGTCGTGCGAGTTTAGGGTAAAACCAAAGATTTTGGATTTCATAGAGGAAGGCACAGCTGAAGTTATGTGACAATAAATTAGTTATCACTAATTTATTGTGACATAACTTCACCAGACCACACATCAAGTTTCTACCTTATTTATTTTTATTTTTATTTACTATTGTACAACAATTTCAGAGCGTCGGTGGCGATGTGGCTAGGACGTCGGACTCCCCGTGCGGGAGGTCAGAGTTCGAAACCAGGCAATGCCATCTACCAATGAGTTTTTAGGTTTTTTCGAAAGACTTACGTACATTGACCGACTGCTCTGACGGTGAAGGTAAACATCGTGAGGAAACCTGCACACTGAGATAACCAGTGTGTCAAATGGGGAAGGCAATGGCAAATCACCGCATTAAATCTGGCACGAGAGTCGTTCTATGTGATTAATTCCTTAGAATGATCACGACCCTCAGCCATGAGGAACACGACTTAGAAGAAGATGAAGTACAACAATTGACTTAATAAAAACAATAGAGTAAAGAAAAGTAAAAAGTAAAGTAATTTCTTTAGTTTTCGTGACGTAAATGTTGAGTGGTAACTAAGGTTACGTTCTAAGGTTACGTTCTAAGGTTACCTTCTAAGGTTACATTCTAAGGTTACGTTCTAAGGTTACGTTCTAAGGTTACCTTCTAAGGTTACATTCTAAGGTTACGTTCTAAGGTTACCTTCTAAGGTTACATTCTAAGGTTACGTTCTAAGGTTACGTTCTAAAGAAACTTCAGGCGTTCCTAAGTGAAAAATAGTAGCTAAGGTTACATTCTAAAGAAACTTCAGGCGTTCCTAAGTGAAAAATAATAGCTAAGGTTACGTTCTAAAGAAACTTCAGACGTTCCTAAGTGAAAAATAGTAGCTAAGGTTACGTTCTAAAGAAACTTCAGACGTTCCTAAGTGAAAAATAGTAGCTAAGGTTACGTTCTAAAGAAACTTCAGACGTTCATAAGTGAAAAATAGTAGCTAAGGTTACGTTCTAAAGAAACTTCAGACGTTTCTAAGTGAAAACTTTAATTATCAATCCTGTAACGGTTTACATTAGACAATGGAAACCTGATCAGATACATAAGACCATATATTGGTATTTATAACATATTTGCTCGTAAAGTGGCTGTAATTACACCAATTTCAATATCGTAATGTATCTCATTACGCACTTGTGCGTTATAGTAATGTGAAACGCACGAGTTTTTTTAAATAAAGTAACATGTACGGTTTTTTAAGATGCTCCGTCTAAAAATGAACGATACTTTTTAAAATCTTAGCAAAGAGTTTTTATGTTAAAAAAGTGGTCAATATTTTATGAATAAAATTAACTTTGGGAGATAAAATATAATAAATAAAGATTTAATTCTTTAATTTAATTAATTTTGACAATAAATTACAACCATTTATCTGTAACAAAAACACAAAAATATTAATTTACTTTATTAGTAATACTGGCTGTTTTTGTACCTTTACCTAAAAAAAGTTGATGCGCGCGCATCGCTAATTTGTGGACAAGTAAAATTATTCCGCGCGCTTTTTCTTTTCGCTGTATTGTTTTTATTTGAAAATGTCGTCAAGTAGTGATGAATTTATTAATTTGACACCGCCACAAGTCTTAAACGCAGCGAAAAAGGCTACTCTAAGCCTCTTGCCTGAAAAATCGACCGATAGATACTTACAAGCGTATCAAAATTTCATCATATGGAAAACAAGCAAAGATGCAAATTCATTTTCAGAAAATGTGTTTTTAGCATATTTCATGGAACTTTCTCAAAAATATAAGTCAAGCTCATTGTGGTGCTACTATTCAATGCTAAAAAGCAACTGGCAACGTAACAATCACTTTTAAAAATTGTTCAAATTTCTATAACTGCTTTAACAAGTAATTAAAGATTTATTCGTTTAAGAAAGTCAAAGTTTTATTTATTTCCTCGTAAATATGTTATAAAACGTCGTATGACATACGTGCGCTTTGAAAATTACAGCCTCTGCTTCCTTATAGCCCTCGCCTACGGCTCGGGCTAGCAATATCGCCTCGGCTGTAATTTTCAACTTACCGCACTTATATCATAATGTACTATTACAAATATCCAAGTCCGTTATTATAATGAAGGTAGATAAATGTATGTACATTAAACAGATGTGTATTTTCGACCGACAATATCCGAAATATTTCAAAACACACGCTGATGTCTTCCCGAGGTCTACAAGATACAAGAACCGTCTCTATTTGCCAAGTTCCAGAGTAGACATGTATAAAAAGAATTCCTTCTGTATGGCAATTTTGGTGTATAATAATCTGCCTAGTCGCCTTACAAATGGTCCTGCTAGCCAATTTAAACTAATATTTCCAAGTGGCTTCTAGACAAATGTCATTACTCCATAAAAGAGTATCTCAACGACACTAACAAACAGCAGAAAAGATTTGCACACCGTTGTCGGTGGAACATATGATACCTATGCTTTTTAAATCATCTATAATTTTCAGTGTTCTGGCAAATAAATTTCATTTCAGTTCATAAAATAAATTTCTATGTTTCTTGTTCACCTCTATAAAAGCGATTCACCTCCATTTTTTTTTCTCGTTCAATATACGACCATCGAATCGTGCAGACAGTTTTCTTTTCCCTGAGCCCATTTCCAATACCATATCAAGTGGGCGTATAATTAGTACTTTTATAACATATTTGCTCGTAAAGTGGCTGTAATTACACCAATTTCAATATCGTAATGTATCTCATTACGCACTTGTGCGTTATAGTAATGTGAAACGCACGAGTTTTTTTAAATAAAGTAACATGTACGGTTTTTTAAGATGCTCCGTCTAAAAATGAACGATACTTTTTAAAATCTTAGCAAAGAGTTTTTATGTTAAAAAAGTGGTCAATATTTTATGAATAAAATTAACTTTGGGAGATAAAATATAATAAATAAAGATTTAATTCTTTAATTTAATTAATTTTGACAATAAATTACAACCAATTTATCTGTAACAAAAACACAAAAATATTAATTTACTTTATTAGTAATACTGGCTGTTTTTGTACCTTTACCTAAAAAAAGTTGATGCGCGCGCATCGCTAATTTGTGGACAAGTAAAATTATTCCGCGCGCTTTTTCTTTTCGCTGTATTGTTTTTATTTGAAAATGTCGTCAAGTAGTGATGAATTTATTAATTTGACACCGCCACAAGTCTTAAACGCAGCGAAAAAGGCTACTCTAAGCCTCTTGCCTGAAAAATCGACCGATAGATACTTACAAGCGTATCAAAATTTCATCATATGGAAAACAAGCAAAGATGCAAATTCATTTTCAGAAAATGTGTTTTTAGCATATTTCATGGAACTTTCTCAAAAATATAAGTCAAGCTCATTGTGGTGCTACTATTCAATGCTAAAAAGCACTATGAAAACAAATCATGGTATTGATATTAAGTCATACTCCAACTTGCTAGCATTCCTAAAAAGACGCTCAGATGGCCATGTAAGTAAAAAGTCGAAAGTATTTTCGGCTGACAATATCAAGAAGTTCCTAAAAGAAGCTCCGGATTGCCGATATTTGGCAACAAAGGTCAGTTGAAACTAAATTATTGTTATTAATTTCTTTCACTTTCGTATTTCTTTACAATATAGGTGTTTATACGTTCTTTTTATCTCTTTTCAGGTTGCATTAATATTCGGTATAAATGGTGCATGTAGACGTCAAGAGTTGGCAAACATCACAACTAATGATGTCGAGAATCATGGGCGGGTTCTTCTTGTCCATGTCAAAAACACAAAAAATAAAATTCCAAGGTCTTTCACAATACAGGGGCCATTTTACGACGTAGTGAAGAAATACGAAGCGCTTCGATCAACAAAATCTAATTCCAACAGATTTTTTCAAAATTACCAAAATGGTAAATGCACTAACCAACCCATTGGCATTAATAAATTTGGAGCAATGCCGAAACAAATTGCCACTTTCTTAAATTTGCCTGAAGCACATGAATACACAGGGCACAGTTTCAGAAGGTCCTCGGCTACATTGCTCGCCGATTCAGGTGCGGACTTATTGACACTAAAACGCCACGGAGGGTGGCGGTCGAGCAGTGTAGCCGAGGGATACATAGATGACTCGATGAGAAATAAAGAAGAAATTAGCTCTCGCATTACAAGGAACATAAATTTGGAGTCAAGTGTTGACTTTCAACCATCTACGAGCACACACGCGTACATTCCACCATCGTCGCCGCAGCCGCAGCCACCTCCGCCGCCGCCACCGACTGCAGAACTCTGTGGTCTCGTTTCTCCTACTTTCACTCAAGAGAGTGAGAGAGAGACTGGGGAAATTGTAACTAATAATAATAACTTGACAACATTAAAAATGCCAACTGGCAACGTAACAATCACTTTTAAAAATTGTTCAAATTTCTATAACTGCTTTAACAAGTAATTAAAGATTTATTCGTTTAAGAAAGTCAAAGTTTTATTTATTTCCTCGTAAATATGTTATAAAACGTCGTATGACATACGTGCGCTTTGAAAATTACAGCCTCTGCTTCCTTATAGCCCTCGCCTACGGCTCGGGCTAGCAATATCGCCTCGGCTGTAATTTTCAACTTACCGCACTTATATCATAATGTACTATTATAGTATTTGTTATGGATTTTTCTATGAAAAAACTAGTTTCATTTCGTTAATATGGCAAAGGTTTTTTAAATTCCTGGTCAAGGTATATATCTGTTAATCGGCAGACCCTCCAGCCTGCACGTACGACTCCGGGTTTTATTGAAACTGGACTTGCCTGCCTGGAGCACGTGCGGGACGCGCGGCCGACACGCCCCGTTCTGAATTCGATGTTCGTATTCGGGGTTGCCAGTGTGGCCACTTTGACCTCCATTTATTTTTTACGTAGACCACCCAGCCTACTATTATTTATTCTGTACCCCAGAGCCTACTTCGTAGCTATTAGGTTTCGCGAACACGAGATATTTTCCACCTGAAGGTTAATATTTAAAAGTCCATCAAAGTGAGTACGGATACGATTCAGGAAAAGGTGACGACTTATTATCAATTGCATGAAGCTACCTTAAACCTAGACATCCTTTCTAGAGCTGTGACATAGAAAGGGACAGAGTATGTTTTATATATTATTCTTAGGTTTTAATGGAGGTTCAATTCTCAAAAACATCGCTTGAAACGTTCATGAAAGCTTGAAGCTGAGCTCATATGCCCGGTTTAAACGGTTTTGACCAAATGTAAACCGGCCATTAAAATGTAAACTGTCTCTATCATGTGATACGTCGTGAAAAATATATACTATTTATGGCGCTTGTTTCCCTGTTGTAACTATTGCATTTCGTTCGTCGCTTTAATGTAACCTTCTCGTTTGGTCATAATTCTATTACGGCACAGGTTAAGATATCTTTAGAAGCTATCCAATTTTTTTACTGACTGTACTTTTTGCAAGTATCATGAAAGAGGACGAAACGAGAAAAAATTGTAATTGGGGCCGAAACGAGAATTGAGGACGAATCCTGGGGCCGAAACAAGAACAAATCAGTAAGTGTGATCACAGCCAAAAAGTGACCGTGCAAGTTAAGCAACGCTGGCCGGGGTCAGAACCAGGATGGGTAACCGCTATAATAGTAGCATATAGGCCAGAGTGAATAGGCATTTACTGGACCCGCATGCTCCATCGTCGACCTCATCGTCGCTTACCATCAGGCGAGATCGAGGTCAAATGCGGGTTTAGTAGTGAATTTAAAAAAAAAATATTATTATCGGAGGAGTCGTTAATCTTGTTGAAGAGCATATTGAACTGTCAGTCTCGACAGAAGTTCTACCATCAGGAAGTTACCACGTACGACATATCCGTCCCATACATTCTGATCATAAGGCAACCCTACGTGTACCCGAAACGCGCATGTTTTAGACTCAATTTTTGTGGGCAGTTCGCGAGTGTCTGGGGAAATTAAAGGTTCAAAGAGTTTGTAGGGTCGCGGGCCTGGTGGCGGCCCGGTGCACGGTGGCCCGGGCGGGGCTCGTACGTGCTTCATTAGGGCCGGTGGACAGCTTACAACTTTCAGGGACGACATTAAAAACGCGGTGATGGCATTAAAAACTATGGAGATTGGATAGCACATTAGGCGACACCTGACAACCAGCGTGTCGCTGAGGTCTCGACCATTTCATTCTACACATAGGGCAATACATGTTATAGATATATTTTGTTTATAGGTTAGGAATTGCAATAAAATAACTGTGTTGTACTCTATTACGTTGATGTGTGAATATAAATAAATGCTCTTTTATTTTATTTTATTTTATTTATAGGCTATGGGTACGTGTGCAGGGCAGTGGCGAACTACGTCATTAAATCTCTCCGGGAAGTGGTTCTACGTGATTAATTCTATAGAATGATCGCGACCCTCAGCTCGACTATAAGAAGAAGTAGGATAGGAACGGAAGTAGAAGAAGTGGTGGTAGATTAATAAAATGTCAATAAAAACATTTTGATTTGATTTGAAGGAAAAAAAATTAAGGTTATAATATGACTCTAATGTAGATTCTACCTATTCGTGCCGCAATGCAGCAATGCTTGCACTGCTGTGCTTCAGTTTGAAGGGTATGTGAGAAAGCGTAATTACCGTCACACGAAGCACTTCACCCAAGTCCTCAAGGCTAGCAGCGCATCGAAAACCCTTTCAAATACAAGTATTTACTATAGTTTGTAAGAATATGTGTACATTGTAGGTGGTACATACATTATCATATGTTTAGTTCGTTGCATGTTCTGCACATAGGTGGGGTGTAGTAATGGTGTACATTGAGTAGTACATGAAAATATAAACATGTTACAAACCTTAGTAACAACTTGAAAATAATAAAACCTCTCATTTAAATTAATAAATGACTTACAAACAAGAACACGTACAAATGTCACACGATGTACGAAAAGTATTATGTTATATTATAATAGCATTTATTGACAAAAAAAATCCGTTTAAATACAGTGATTGGAGCATTTTTCATATCTTCAGGTAATTAATTATATATTTTGCGGGCCTTACTGAAAACCCTTTTATGTGATAGAGCAGTATTAGAAAAGCGCAGGCAAAGTTTACCTTTGTTGCGCATGTTCCGGCCTAATTGCTGACTAATACTTTTTACAAAACTAGCAGTTTCATATACGTAAAGAGATACAAGAGTCAATATCTTGAACTAGCCAAAGAAAGGTATGCAGCTATCTTGCTGTCGCACAGTGAATTAAAGCTTTTAAGCAGTTAAAGCTTTGAACACCAATTAGCTAAGTATGTAATAGATAGACAATTGCGAGCTACACTTCCAGCTTTCACGAGCTCAATAACACGTCTATAACTCGAGCTCTATAAGGTAGGAACACACTAGACCAGCACGAAAATGCGTTTCGCTTCAAGCTTTAAAATGTTGCTACATTTGCTGCCCCGCGACCGCCTAATTGGTACGTGGCGAGTTAGTTTAGCGCTTCATTAGCTGACTGCGCTCGGCTACACTTTCTCATTTACAAACTATGTAACATTCCTTGAGTTATCTGACACCCCTTTTTTTGGTAACTGGGGGGAAATAAAAATACCCAGCCTCCTGGGGTAGAGACGGGTTATAAGAGATTTTTAGTCCCTAAAACCCCCCCGTGCATATTAGAGGGCTCTGGGTTCTCCTGAGGAACGCACCGGTACCCTTCGATCATTTGCCTTGGGCCCTTCCTGGGAGGTGTAGTACACCTCCCGATACGTCCCGTCACAGCAGCGTGCGGCCATAGCACGACAGGCAGGAGTTACCGTAGCTCTAACTTCGCCCGAAACTACAAGGCTGACCCCCCCTAGCTCATGTGTCAGTATCAGAGGGCCTCAGACTGAGATAGATACCTAGGACCCCTCTGAAATATCTGCGACCTGGGCTAGCGATTATGGCACGTATCGACATGCAGAAATGGGAACGACACAATCCCTGTCTGCTTCACACAACCCATTGATAAATTATTAGTGTATCCCCACACAATCCAAGGGTGGAACAACTGAAATTATAACACATTGCTGGTTTTAAAATTAAAATTACCAGTTCTTATCCAACCAAGCTGAAGTCCCGCTTTGTATCTGTGTTCCGGTCTTCATTGAGACCTGTTGCTCTGCATCTATTTGACAAGCCGGTCTCAGAACGGCCCTAATACGAGGTCCGATTATCATCAAACAAAACTAGTCCTGCGCGACCAATTATCTACAATTACAGGTGTAACTAGTCAGTCAGTCTTTCCAGTTACCAGATGCGATACCATCACACACAACCTCCGGTAAAAAGTGTCAATTGGCGGAGATAAGGGAGTGCCGATTATCTGAGGCAGTGCCGATTGACTGTCACCGGCAATGCGGTTCGGGACGGTGGAGGATAGAAAGCTTGTTGGAAAGGCAACTAGCAGCAACAACTTACATAGGCAGTTGAATCAATGGAAACTTCCCACTCAGTTGTTTGACTCGACACAAGGAACCTGAGGGTCAGATCTCTGCTCGATTACGTCGGTCAATTCGGGGCTGACAAGTTGGCAAAGTGAAGCGACAATGTCTTTATTTGTTAGCCTCAAAAGACCGTCATCATCATCATCAGCCTATTAATATCCCCACTATTGGGGCACAGGCCTCCCCTTGCACATTGGGGTACGAGCTATGATCCACCGAGCGGGCTCAGGTGCTGTGCGGTGGATTTCACACGCCTTCGGAAATTTTTAATTTCCTCAGACATGCAGGTTTCCTCACGATGTTTTCCTTCATCGTTAGAGCAGTCGGTAAAAGACAGTACGGTCAAACAAATATTGTTACTCCCATGATTCTCTCATTGGCAGAACTGGTATCTTCGAAATGCCTTTAACTGAAGAGAAAGAAGAAGAAGGCCACGAGACTGCGGCGCGAGCGTCGTCGGCCGGATTGAATCCACCTATGGACCATTGTGGTGGAACCCAGGAATTTTAACCTGATTGGAGAGTTGAAGTGATTAATAAAGAATATTAATAATATTGATGTTTTTTATAACATTGAGGATGGGCAGGCCACGTATGCCGCATGCATCCGGAAAGGTGGGCAAAGATCGCCATGCACTGGGTGTCTGGGTGCCACGAGACGGACAGCGGCGCCGAGGCAGGCTCAGGCGTAGGTGGAAGGACGATATCGACCACTTCCAAAAGGGATGGTATAAGGACGCCGAGGATAGGGAAACATGGAAAGGAGCAGGGGAGGCCTTTGCCCAGCAGTGGGACAGTCTATAGGCTATACACATAAAGTAACTAATAATGTTTTTAAAAAACTCATTCTCCAAAAAATATCCTAAGACCATGTACGCGCTAGCACCGTTAATTTGGAACAGAGTAGACTTTAGAAAAGCCAATGGTTACGTTTTAAGTCCATTATAAATGCGAAAGTATGGATGTCGGTTACTCGACCACGCCGCAGCGAACGGATTAAGTTTGAACGCAGTTAGAATCTACTCAGGATTTGCTTATAGGATACTTTTCGTTTTGGAAATGGAAGTCACGCGAGCGGACTCAGCAAAAACGCGAAGCTTGAACCAAAAGTAAGTAGGTACAGTCGACCACAAGCTTAAATACACCATCTGTCAAAAACCGATTCGATTCGAGTAAATCTCAACCTTATATAACAATATAGCATATATATGCATCCACTTGAGATTCTCAACTGTACAACCTTATATTGCTTATAGGTTGATAATATATAACGCACGCGCCGGGACAATAAATAATGCATTTATACCGCGAACAATAAATAAACAATGCCCTAAAGACATTCGGTCTTTCTCGGAAAGGATCTCTTTATTGCAACGCGAAGCCTGTACCCCGTAGATTCCAAGGAGCCCACTCCTCCATAGTCCTCGCGATGCCGCCATAGCTCCACCACCGGTGTTATTATTAGAAATACCATAACGGCCTTTCCCTCCTCACTCCGCCCACTTCCCACTTCCCACCCCCGTGGCGTAGGGGTGTACCGACGTGATTCGAAAGCTAAGGCGGCCGTGGCGGCCGCGGCCCCCGGAAATGCTATTTCTATTTATTTCAGGGCGCTTCGCGGTAAAAAATATCTTTTTTGGAGTCTATTGAATTGGGGGCTAATAGTATTAGAGTGGCTGCGGGGAACTTATCAGGATAAAGAATTATGGTTCTCTATTAGTGAGCGTGCTCGGGTCACGGATACTTGCGGCTCGGGTTAGGAAACACGTCACGGTTTCCTCTTACATTTTTAAGGATTTTCCGAACACCCATGGAATACGTTTGACGTTTGTTGTGAAGGCATTCTGATGGGTAATCTCCTTTTTAGTACGACGGGGATCACTGATCACCGACCATCAAATAGGACGTGAGATCAGGACCCTATTTCACGAAGCAACAATCGTTTAACAAGTCTAAAATGAAATTGAAATTGAAAAACATTTATTTATCACTGTAAACACTAGAATACAGCAAGTACACAATACAAAAGTATACAAGGATACAATACATTCAGCACAAAAGATCCGGTGCGGTAAATGGCAACACTGACGCTGTTTTGTATGTAAATTTTATTATTGTTGCCATTTTAAACTAGTAATTGTTGCACTCCAGATAGCCCTTGCAGATAGACTATTCGGCGAAGTCACAAGTCATGGGTAATCACGAAAGACACTCAACTCCATACAATCAAATACTGTAACGATGAAGCTCATCGTTACAGTATTTGATTGATGAACGTTCGTCAATGTAAATATGTATTAGTTCCTTGGGCTACAAACCTTCTGAACAACTGATAAGCAAAGGGTTATGTTGAACGTTCATGCTGTCATGGCGTGTTCGTCCTATTTTATTGTTTAAAAACGGTTTACAGTGGTTATTTTTTCGTAAAACTAGTGAGTTTTACCTAAAAATCGTCCGTGTTAAGTGAACGTTATATAAGACAGTGAAATGGGAGTGTAATACTACAGACGGTGTGATCCGGCAACCTAACCTCCAATTGCACTTGTAATGCAAGACACTAGGCATTCCTAGTGCACACGACTGTATTAATCTCCACGTTGGAGAACTGTTTTTTTTTTCAAAACAGACGCCATAACGTTCGAGTTATTTCAAAGATTCTAACACAGTCATTGACCAAATTGTAGTGTAAATCACTAGCATGGGCCATTCGTAAAAGAAAAAATAATGATAAGCAAGGTCGAATGACGATTGGGCTAGTTCGTTTGGGCGAAAACCCATAATAGAAACACGACAGATCGGCGCATCACAAGATCGAACACAAAGCTAAAGAAACAGCGTGTAGATACAGTAATAGATGGGGAGGGAGCTGGCAGGTGCATCGGGATTGTGAGTCGAGTCACGCACCGCGCTCGTAAACTATACGAGTACGTCGGAGTCTCGCGGTGATCGCTCTGGCGTCGATACGAACAGATACGGTTAATTACTCCTTCAATTGCGTAATCAACTACCTACTTTTTTCTTTTATTATGACCTCTGCTGGTGTACACACTGCAATTTGGCCAAATACCGTATTAGAATCTTGAAAATCACTCTAACGTTTTGGCGTCTGTTTTCAAAAAAACAGTTTACCAACGTCGAGATTATGGGAGAGTCGTATGCATCAGGAAGCCTAGTGCCTTGCATTCCAAGTGCAATTGGAGGTCAGGTTGCCGGATCACACCGTCTGTAGTATTTCACTCACAGGAAATCACTTATTACGGACGATTTTTTTTTTTACTAAAAAATGACCACTGAAAACGGTTTTTAAACAATAAAATAGGACGAACACGCCATGACAGCATGCAACGCTCAACACAACCTCTCAACTGCATACTTACTACTACAGATAACTTGTGTTGTTGTTTTTTGTGGACAATGAAGTTGAAGAAAAAATGTGGGTAGGCAGACCGCCGTCGCTGACACTCGACGCTTCGTCTGTTCGTGACCGTGACAGATCACGTCAAACGAACAAACGAAGGTAACTGCTGCATAGTTTACTAAAAATTAAAAACCGACGCGATTAAGCCCCGTCTTCATGAATACAGATAACTTGAATAACATAAGAACTATCTGTGAAAAAAGAGCTCCCAAACCCACTTTATTTAAATCATAATTTTTAACTCAATAAATCCGCTAACACAACACTAAACCGCGTTTTACCTTGACCGTGGCGCCATCTAGTGGCGATCGGGGTACAATATTGAACAATCTGAAAGACTGCGGGATTGGGGATAAAAATAATATAGAAGGGGATAAAAATATTTTACTTCTGTTTATTAATATTCTTTAATGGTATTTATAACAACTATTCAATCTATAATTACTAATATCAATTTGTGTTCCGGTAGTGTATCATTAGGGAGTGATCCCTGGCACTCAAGGGATGCCTGACAATCAGCGCCGCAGTGCTAACTCCGCTCCGGCAACAGGCCGAGGCAGTCCCCTTTTTCCGGTGCTGCACACCACACCACCACCACCACCATCACCACCTTTATCAAACTTAATTACTTTTGTTCTTTAATTTTGATCTTGTATTCGTTTAAAATTATGATCATTTATATATTCTGTACCTAATTGTTTGTAGGTTACTCTTGGAAATAAATTCTTTCTTTGACGATCAGAAATTGTCCTTACCGCACACAGAAATTAGCGTTCTTGGACCGGAATATTCGCAATTACGCATATCATTTTCATAAAGGATCAAAAGCCCCATCGAAGCAAATTCTGGCCAGGCCTCAGTTCATCGTCCTCTTAAGTACAGGTGAGACTCAAGTAAGTCAGCAACCCGAAACACTGATCAAAGTCAGCTGTCATCCGTTACAATAAATACAACCTGCATAATGATCATCCGTCAGGAGTTTTCTTTGTGCGTGATAATTATGATGACGTGTCTAAATAGACCCTCATCACATAATGTCTCAAAGTCCTCTCAATAAACAGTGCCCCCCCCCCCCCCCCCAACAACCCCTCAATAATGCAAATTCGGGGATTGAATCGCGCAATCACTTCGCGCTCCATAATAGCACGTTTTCGCGGGAAAACATAAAAATGGCCGCGATGGCGTTGCCGCTAGGGTTGTACATATGCTTCGGATCCGAGAATATATCCTCAACTCCCGTCTCTCGTAACTGAGTAGAAATGTTAAGTGCCTTCGAGCAAGTAAGCTTACAAGATCGTTATAGACGTAATAGGTATAGACGAGGGAGAGAATGAACTGATTAAAAGACTGATAGACTTAGTGGAAATAGTAATATTTTTAAATGATAGATTCTTACAAGAGTGACAATAGGAATGAGTAAAAAGGCAAAAGCAAAATATGAAAGACAGGCAATGAAGTTATAATAAAACCAGAACATAAAATAAAGTTGGCACAGCCAGTGACAATAGGTACTTCTAAATATAGCCAGTAAGTCGTTTCAAAAAGGTGACAATCGACGAGACTGGAAAATGTTTCTAAACCTTAGCAGATTTTTTCCTTTCCAGCTAATGAATGAGCTATGTAATGGAAAACCGCAATGGTCACCGGACGACGGGTCACCGTCGCGTCGCCTAAAGACACTTGTGTTGCCTCATTTTACGTGTAAAATACACTTTATTGGACAAATAGAAAACTACAAACATAAGATAGAAAAGGAAATAGTGAAGTACAATTTAGGCGGCCTTATCGCTAAGAGCGATCTCTTCCAGGCAGCCGTCGGGCAGAAGAAATGATTTCGAGAAAGAGGTTGCACACTTCGTCAATGTGGAAAACGATATATAAGAGAATAGTTAGCAGTATAGTTTATCAGATAGATTTCATGATATCCGCATCACGGTGATCCGTATCCGTAAGGTTTACGACTCTTCTCAACCCTAAAACTCGGGCGAAATCGTGCGGGAAGTCCCGCCAGCCGTTTCACATATATTTTAGTGCGGAGATTAGGCCTGGGCTACACGCTCCGGTTCCAGCCCCGGTTCGATTCGTTCCAGCCGTTCACGAAGCGCTGATTTCAAGCGGGTGGAGGGCGGGACGCATGTGATGGTTGCAGCTAACCGAACCGGGGCTGGAACCGGACGCGTATAGGCCAGCACTAAAAAGCGACGCACTTCCGACATTCGTAAACCACTCCGGCCCCTGTTGTAATACCCGCAACGTCTAGAACAGTTAATTTATCGTCTTCCTTCCAGCTTCCGCCGAGATGTTTACCAACCATGACTTTTCGATTATTTTCGATTTAGAGATTTAAAAGTTTCTTTGTATGGTAGAAAATGCTTAGTGTCAGAATATTTCGGGTGGATTACCCCAGTAGAATAGATAAGTGAAAAAAATAATTCTCAGTAGTTTTCCAGAATGTCGGAGGCGTAATGGCGAGCGTAAGACTGTATTTAGTGCCGCACGGACAGTCATTCCTGTTATTCGGTCGGTACTGACGATATTTGTACTGATCAGCTATCAGAATCATCAGCACGGCATTTTATCGTTCATATAGCTACGGATGGGGAAGGCAATGGCAAAATTGGCAAACCACCCCATTAGATTTGCCAACAGTAAGTACCTTAAAGTACATTTTTACAACGTCATGTTTCATTCTACTACCGCTTTGTAAGGTGCTGTAGCTGAATGGAAAGAAACTTTCAGCAGCACATCTTTTGAAATAAATATATTTTACAATAATTATGAATACAATCATATACACAATGTGCAGAGCTGGAGCTGGATTTAGGACCGAGCCTCTTTATCGTTTAAGTAGTCATTTATTTTATAACTAGCGGCCCGTCCCGGCTTCGCACGGGCATTAAACATTGCATTTAGATTTGTTAATTTTAACACATTCATTCTGACTTGAAAGACGATTTTCAGTTTCAGATGACGATTCCGCATTTCGACGTATTTTTGATGCCCTGGCCTGGGAACTATTTCTGGAAAGTTGAGATCTTGATCTTTTAGGCATTTCAAAATGACAAAAGAAAAAATGCCTTTGAACTAAATTAGCATAACTGTAAGCTACCTACTATTACAACGTAAACAACTACTATTTATTAAAATTAAATTGAATATCATGAAAAAAAATTGAATATCATGAAAAATATTCAAGTAATTTATTTATTATATTTTATATATATTTTTTTTATATAAATGGGTCTAATTTTAAAAAAAAAATTGGGTCTAGTTCTGAAAAGAACTTTTTAAATGGGTTTAGTTACTAAACGAATTATTATCAAGCGTATTTTTAATGAATTCCGCGCACACCATCACGTAGGGAGCCGACCGCGCGAGTGAGCCGCGCGGCAAGTTTATTTCGTGATCTTAACTCCCCTCCCGTACCCCTGCCAGAGTGACGCCCTACAACGCATAAGTAGCCGAATGGAGTTTATTTTTTCAAAGTTTTAAACTCGTGATATCTTTTGAATGGAATGTCAGAATCGAATAATTCAAAAAGTAATATAAAGGTATTGAAGCAGTCTTAAATAATAAATCATTTATTTTGATAAGGTACAAATAAAGAGCTTTTTGTAGCGGTGGTATTTTAATTTCTTTTTTTTTTATAAAAAAAACGCTTATTGTTACATGACTATAATAGTTAGAGACACGCTGCCGCTGATTTTTTTGTTGATAATGGTGTGTTCTAAAAAAATGTTATATATCATTTTGTTCTATCATCAATAGTTTTCGCAGCGTACGCGATGTATGGAAGTTTTTTGATATTTTTTTACACTTTATCGTAATTTAAGTAAGGATCCCCATTTTTTTTGAAAATGAAATATAGCCTATGTCACTCAGGAAAAATGTAGCTTTCCAACAGTGAAAGAATTATTCAAATCTGTTCAGTAGTTTCGGAGCCTATTCAATTCAAACAAACAAACAAAAAATCAAACCTTTCCTCTTTATAATATTGGTATAGATAACCCTTTTTACACAAGTCTTATGTGGGTCTTAAATGTGTTCTCTGTCACATTTATTACAGTATCAGGTATCTTATTATAACATCGTACACAGTGACCCATAAATGATGTGTTTACTTTACTATGTCTAAAGCGTGGGACTACCAGTTTGTTTTTGTTTCGGATATTGTAAGTATGATTAGCGCAGTTTTACGGAAACAACTGTAAGTTTTTGCGTACATACATGTGGTTAGTTCCATAGATAAGAATGAAAAAGAATTAATGAAGAATGGTCTCAACGTTCATCAATGAGGAATACGACTTAGAAGAGGTCAATGTAGCACTAAATACAGCCTTACTGGCTGTGGCTGATGACTGCTCTAACGGTGAAGGAACTTAGCGATGAAACCTGCAATGTCTGAGGAAATTTCATCAATAACTCGTGCGAACCTAAACAAATGTATGTAAAAGGGACGCTAAAAATACGCCGACGTCGAAGCATAAAGTTTCTAGGTAAAGCAATAGCTTCTCAAGTTAATTCAGATACACCGCAAATGGAACGCAAAAGAAAGTAACTTTACAAACTTTACTGCGGATTGCGGAGGCGTTGTTACGGCGGCTTCAACAGGAGAATTAGCCGTAATTTATCACGCGGCTTTCGGCTGTTCGCTCGTATCACATTCTTTTCTCTCGCTCGATTTATGGTCGCGGATCCTGCGAGTTACTGATGCCGTGATTTGTTATGCAACAGATTCTTTCTTATGGGGTCGTTTATGTTGGTGCGTGTAGCAGATAATGAGTGGCTGTAAACTGAAACGAAAGAGGCGTGTCATGCAGCGTTACAGTATGAAGACATGTCATGTACTAGTATGTAGTATGTACTTTTATTTATTATTCTTCTTACAGTCGCATCTTATGACTAGGGTCGCAATCATTGGAATTAAATAATAGATGGTATTCCACATAGAGAGAGCGTATGTGGCCTAGTGGCGACGCCGGACTCTTATGCGGGAGGTCCGGGTTTGAAACAATGCAATGCCATGTACCAATGAGTTTTTCAGATTTTTTCGAAGACTTACGTACATTTACCGACTGCTCTAATGAAGAAGGAAAACATCGTGAGGAAACCTGAGGAAATTAAAAGTTTGTGAAATCCACCAATCAGCACTGGGCCCGCTCGGTGGATCATGGCCTGTGCTCCAACAGTGGGGGCATTAATAAGCTGATGATGATGATGATTCCTCGTAGTCGTAGTCATTCTATGGAAATAACTACATAGAACTACTCTGGTTTGCCATTGCCTTCCTCATTTCACTGGTTATATTATATCACCTTAGAGCAGTCGGTTTTCGAAAAAACCGAAATAATCATTAGTTCATCGTTCTTTCTTTTAACAAGCTTGAATTTTTGATGATCTAATCACCACCACGGCCGGCAACACACGTGCAATACCCCCCGTATTGCACGTGTCTCTAGGCGACGGTGACTACTTACCATCAGGTGACTAGTGCGATCATAGCTAAAAGCGGTAACCCAGGAATCGATGCCAATACCTAGTACACGAAACTATCTGGAGTAGAGTAGGTACTCAGAATCCAACCAACTTTGTGACATTTGAGTGTGATGTTTCGAGCGAGAACCCCAAAAGCTGCAGTCTCTTGAATATCAATAAAAGTGTAATGTGTTTCTGGCGGTCTGCGTGTTGACGGTGGAGTTTTACGAGTTTTACGACGCTGTCACGGTGCCGCGTCTGCATTATAAATGTTATAGGTACGAGTATGTATGTTGCGGGCCAAGTGTGCGAGGTGTGCAGGGTTACCATTGCCCGGGCAGTGTCGACTTTGTACAGAGCGTCTAGGTAGAATTCAATAATATCTATTATCAGCAGGCTGTGCCTGGGTACTGTCAACCCTGTTGAACCAGCGCAGGGCCAAGTCGAAGGAGCCCGCCTTTGTGTGGTGTCATAATGCAACCTAACTTAACCTAATGTGTTCGAGTCGGTTCCGCGTCCATTAGGTTTTAGTGAAACAGTTCATTATTTAACCAGTGAATTTTTCTAAATCAATGCCCCTCTAGCGACACCCCAACCGCGAACTCTACCCTGCAAAGTCGACACTGCCCGGTGGCACAGTGGCTAGGACACTGTCTCCCATTCAGGACGTCCGGGTGCGAAACCGTTTCGTATTTTTCGAAGGCTTACTTACATTTACCGACTGCTCTAACGGTGAAGGAAAACATCGCGAGGAAACCTGCACATTGAGATGACCAGTGTGTACAATGGGGTAAGACTTTAAGATATGATAAAAGACGCACACCCGGGGTACTTCGCCTGTAACAACACAAACAATCACAAGCATGTTACTACAAAGTGTGTCTCACATTAGCGCGCCTCCAATGTATAACAAGCTGAGTTCACCGTGGTTACAATTTATTCTGACTTCTAAATATTTGTTATGCCATATATATGTGCGTCATCTGACTCTAACACATGAAGATCTGTATTTTATAGACGGAGGCAAACAGACGGTACATTTCATGATTACTATGTGATGGTGTTTTTAAGAAGCCACAGAAGGTGTAGAAGAATGTCATTTGGAAGAGAATGGCGAATGTAAAGCCAGACTGACAAAGAGTTTCATAGGCCCGCTTGTGCAAAAATTGTGTATGGTTTTCATACATAATCGACATTGGGTTATAGTGTTACATGCGCCGCCGGTTCGGCTCGCTGCAGCCAATCACGAGACGCTGACTTCAAGTGGGGGGGAGGACGGAACGCTTGTGATTGGCTGCAACGAACCAAACTGGCGCTGGAACCGGACGCGTATAGTCCAGCACTCACAGTGATACTAACTCGAAGTCAGTTCTATACTGGTTTTTTTTTACTTCTGGGCTTAGGCCCTTAGCAACACTCTATCAAGTATTATCGCATTTAAGGTCAAAACAAATATTTATATTTTCATCGTTTCGCACACGCTCCATAAACAATATCCTCCGGCTCCGACCAAAAAGTTAATTTCATTTGTGAGCCGAGGGCGAGGCGTGCTTTTCGGGCGGGAATCGAACCCGCACGGCTGATTTACGAGCCGGTCGTGACGGACTGAATGCCGCGTGCGCTCGCCGCGTCACGGCCGCTTTATATTGACGAATTAATGGGAAATCATCGCGCGACCGCTTTCGGGATTATGTGTTATTTGAGTAGCTTCGTGGCTGTATTACGTGTGTTATTAAAGATTTTGAAACTGATCGCTACTGGAGTGTATATGGAAACCGCATCTGCCTCTTGCGCATGCACTGTGAGCATCTTCTCATACATTTGTGGCGACGTACGACGCGCGCCACTACGATACAGTACCTACTCACATCGGTGTAGAACGTAGTTTAAGTATAGAATAAGTAGTTTAAGTATTTATTATTTATTTATATTGACTACTAAACCCGCATTTGACCTCGATCTCGCCTGATGGTAAGCGACGATGAGGTCGACGATGGAGCATGCGGGTCCAGTAAATGCCTATTCACTCTGGCCTTGAAGAACCCAATGCTGAGTCCTTTTTGATTGTTTCGGTTGGAGTAAAACTATTTGATAGACAAGCAATTAGGTACCTACCTACTTACATATACACTACACTTAAGGGTAAAGGCTATAGAAAAACATTAGTATAGATTTTAATTTTATTAAGAGCCTAAGAGGGGTTATTTGATATATGAATCTTTGGAACAATGAACAAAGTAAATTAAACCTATGCATTCTAAAATGCAAGGAAATATACATATTAAAAGTTAAAGTTACCTTATGACTTGGATATGACCAAGTTTTAAGGATATTTAAATAAAATAAGTTTATTTGTTAGTTTATCTATTACTAATTTAACAAAAAAAACATTTCTTATGTTTTTTTTAAAATATTAGTTATAGATAAACTAACAAATAAACTTATTTAATTTAATTTAGGTCTAATCCAAAAAAAACATAAAGTAAACTTGGTCTTATGGTTTTATTTAAACATCCTTAAAACATGGTAATATCCAAGTCATAAGGCACTCATTAGTAATATATTAATGTACATAGAGCTCTGTTGTCCGGCGAGAATACTAAAAGATAGTTTATGCATTATCTAACATTGGACAAGCTTTCTAAAGCTGTTTCAACTTGATCCCACACATCAAATGCTATCTTTGAGAGCAACTACATAGCACACTATAGTATACAGTTCACCACACGTGCCTGCCACTTTGAGACTTGAGGCTACAGAGTTAAGGATGGTTATGTGTGATTGTGTGATGGACTGTACTCTTTGTAGTCTCACCTCTGAACTGAACCAATGGTGAGGTGAATCTGATATCTGTCCAATGTGTAGGTGACTGAGGTAGTTTACTTGGAGTGCTTATTATATTATAATATAAGGATATAGGATTCCAGCAAATTTTAGTTTGGAGCACACTTTATAAGCTTCTTTTGTTGCAAAAGGTTATTTATGGTCAGGTTTTGAAGGGTTTAACATTTTGGAATGAAATTAGAAAGTTAGATAGAACCCATAGCTGGAAACTCGCGCAAAATAGCTAGTTGCGTAGGCGGATAGACACAAAGGTGACATTTTGTAGAACACCCACTGGAATGTTGACAACAAGCCAGCAAAACCTCATTTATCCATTAGCCACCTACTTCAGAATAACAAGAATTCCAATAAGACCTTCCCGCCCTCTCTCCCGGCGGTTGTTTACAGAAACGCAGCTTTTAATTAGTCTCAAACACTCAATAATCGCCCAAAACGCAGTAAAGCCGTCAGCGCAGCCCCTCGCTACGATAAATACTATAAAATACGCGGCCGCTCCCGCACCTCTAATGCCTGGACGTTTTAATGCATCCCGTAATCAACTGCACCTATAAAACATTACAGAAACGTAAATAAACTACTAATGCATCCACTGAACGTAAATAACTCCCCAGAAAATAGTTAATTCTCGAGATAAATTGGACTTCCTAACGCCGTGTAGTTTCAATAAAATTAACGTTTTACTGCAGTCCTACTCGCAATTTACTGCAAATTAAAGGCAGTAAGCATTAAAGCGGCAGTTTTACGGCCCTGGATCAATAATAAAAGCTAATATTTATAAGAAAGGGGCTTACCTTGAGCGTATGTAAACAAATGAAGAGTCGCCAACAAGAATATCCAGTTTCTCAAACCAAATCTACACATTCCGGTCCGGCACATGGTGAAACACACTGAAACTACACTACACCACAGGTTTTAATTCATCGGAATCACATTTTCACATAAAATTCACTATAACTTCGTGTAATTATTTTATACACTGAACCAGCCGCGACGGTATCGAACAATCCGCCATTTTCATCCTACGTCGGTGCGTTCGGAAACTCGATTGAAAGGGCAATGCCCGGGACAATCTTGTTTGATGATTGAAGTGAACACAGTCACAAATTGCGGCTTTTTGTTTGCGTTGAAGCTAGCAATAAGACTAGCGATGCGCCTAATTTGTATTCCTCGATTTATATTTTTACGTTTGGTTATTAATCGATATAAAGTAAATTCATATTTCAAATGATAAAAAATAAGAAATTTGGAATTAAATAAATGTTTATTGCTTTTTATTTCCAAATAAAACTATTATTCTCTGCAAATATCGGATGTCTACCACAAAATATTAAAATTGTGCGAGTGTCCAATTCAGTGTACCGAAACGAACGAAACTAAACGCATCTGTCATTTCATTGGTTCAGCACAGCACGTATTTTATTTATTTACTATAATAATTTTGCAGAATTTTCAGTGTTTTTCAGTGTCGAACAATATAAAACGATTGTATAAAAATGGAGTTAATATACTCTATGAGACGAAAACCTTTGAAATGTGAGCCTCCACACTTCGAAAGGTTAGTTTTTCACTTGCAACTTTACCACGTAAAAAGTTTGTTTTCTTCGAGTTTTATGCAAAGTTTCTAGCTATTATAGCGTACAAGCAACACAAATTACTGTCATAAACATTCCGAAAAGCATTAAACACCTTAATAAACCGTTTTTCCAGTGTATCGGACCCCGAAGTGAGTCGTCCGATATGCACAATCTCTGCGTGCAATATAATCGCGTTCTCATCCCCGACGGAGTTGCAGGACGCTGAGGGCGACACGTGGGGCGGCCACGTGTACGTGTGCGACCTGGACACGCCCTGGGACAGCCACAAGGTCACCAGCACCACGCATCCCGTGAGAATACTCATACTCATATTTATTAATGATACACATAAACAGTAGCAATAATATACACAAAAATTGTACAATGTTGAGTCATGTTGTGGTCGTCCTAACAGAGAGATGCAGTAAGCTACATGTGTGGGTAAATCTCACTAGCCAACCTGTGTTGAGTATAGTACAATAGACCCCGCTGGGTGCAAATATGATGCTTCTGTGATCACCAATTAGTATAAATAAAAACTATTAAAAAGCATACTGATTGCTCATAGTATATGTAAGGAGGCACTGATCAAGATATACCGAGGAAGCCCCCTTTTGCTTTTTGCAAAGACCCCCTTGTGTGGTTATCATAATACAACCTAACACATCCGAATCAGTTCTTCATCCATGAGCTTTCTGTGAAACTGTTAATTTTTTAACAAATCTTGCACCAAAATGGCAAATTAAAAGTCACCTTTGTGGATAAAGGTCTTCTATCATCTATTATGATGTAAGAAATATGTATTATTTGTCATCAGGTATCAGTACTAGAGTGGGACGGTGAAGGCAAAGTACTGTTAGTGGCGACCACAGTGGGAGATGTGTCTGTGTACGGTCAGAAGGACTTTCTGCTCAACGAGTGGACTTGCCTGTACACTGCCAGCTTTCCTGGTAAGCTCTTGAGTTTCAGTCACGTTAACATAGACACTTCTTAAATAGCATATCATAACCTAATTAGATTATCCCTAATTTTTCTATTGGCTTCTAGAAGTTTTGTGCCTATCTCTTAGGTTACCAGATATCTATCAAATCAAACTTTTTTATTGTAAGTACCTTAGAGTACAATTTTACGTCATGTTTTATTTTACCACCGCTTCGTAAGGTGCAACTACAGCACCTTGAAAGGAACGAAGTAGCGCAACTTTTCAGCAGCACATCCTTTGAAATAAATATATATCTTACTATAATTATGAATACAATCATATACACACACAATTATTAAATTAAAGTTGCACTCTTGAAAGTGTTGAAATTGATTTAGCAGGATTGAAGACCATCATCATTTGACACCCAAAACTGATATGCATAAACTGATTGAAGAAAACAATGAAAAAGTTTTATTTACTTAAGACATCTAACTTACAAACTTGGTCGAGCCCTGTATCTTAGAAGTCGGGACTCCGTTGTACTTTACGGTCAAGTGTTATTTATCTTATCTTAGTGTTATTTAATGTTGGATAATTGAACGAGGCCCTCCTGCTCTCTCCATTCACAGGCGAACACATAATAAAGGCGATATTCTTCCATTCTGGACGACGCGTAATAGTGCTGGATAAGAAAGCAGATGCTCCTATCACAGACCGCGTGCAGATGCTGCGTGCTACTCCCACTCTGAAAGGCTTCGGGTAAGATATTTTTACTCATTTTTCATCATGATCATGAAGTGCATGTGTCCATGCATGCCATAGCCACTTCTCTAAATTACCAGTCATTAGCCCAAAGCACCTTATGAAGTGGTGGTAGTAAAATTCATGGTTTTATTATATTACGAGCGTAAAGAGAAAACACGAATTAATATTGAGCAAACTACCATACCCTTAACGCAGTTAAGGTTGCAGATTGCTTTGTAGCAGAAAAGAATGGAGCGCCACGAATCTCTGCCTCGGATTCTCTTGCTTTTTCTATGGTCATTCGTCATCTCACGCATGCACTCTATCAATCTGATCTTTAAAAGTCAGCCTAGGACGACCCCGGCTTTTCCTTATAATATATATGTTGTCAATAAAGTCGTTCCCGGAATTCGGTGGCTAAATAACCCGAATGTGATGGTGGTATCCTGTGCAGACATGCAGAGTCAGCCAGGGGTGATACATACCACCCCTTTTACCAATTTCTGCCACTAAGCAGCACCGTCTAAACAGCAACATCTTTTTATTTTGTGTCCCCAGCGGCGCGTGGTGCGAGGGCGCATGCGTGGTGTCCAGAACTGGGCTCGTGTGCACTGTGCTGCGCCCTCCCCTCCCCCCTATAGAAGGCGCGCGCGCGCTCACGGCCCGCGAGACGCTCCGCGCGCGCCGTGACCACCTCGCGCACGCCAGCTTCGCGCACAAGAGTGAGTATCATGCGTGGTATCTACTGTCTAGTTTGCAGGACGGGGCCTGCTGTGCTCGGTGCTGTACTTTTATATTTTGCCTTTTGATTCTGTGCATTAAAGGGTACTTTACTTAGTGAAGTAAAGTGATTAACAGCGGGATACGTGGTCAGATAGTGATCTGACCACGTATCCCGCTGCTAATCACCCTCGTTTCCCAGACGGCAGCCTACTCCTAGCGGCGGTGCAGCGCGGCTCGTCGCGCGACGCTCGCGCCTGCGTGCGCGTCGCGCTGTGCACACTCACCCGCGCGCCCGCCGCGCCCGCCTGCGCCGCGCCCGCCGCGCGCCGCTACTACGCCGCGCTTGCGCTGCAGCCGCTGCCCGCCGTGCCCCTGCCGCACACAGTGCCCTGTGAGTACACTGTACACTGTGCTCCACCATAGCACAAGAAGAAAATCAGCGCTGTGTGTTCACACGCAAGTGTATTCGCTCAAGCATTAGCTGAGCCAGGTGCCTATTACCAATAGTATTATGGAGTGAACTAAATATGTATTTTTTATATTTTTTTGTGGCAATAATGTGTTTTTCTTCTTTTTCTTCAAGAAAGGCAAAACAACTTTGGATTGCACGATGTTCACGCCACGCACAAGGATACGTCATCAGCCGAGTGTCACCAAAAAATGGCAACCCGAGTGACGTACCCACCCTTGTGCGTACAACTTCATGCAATCCGAAGTTGTTATGCCATTCTTATGCCATGGTGCTCCGCTGCTTAGCTCTCCATATGAACTTAATCTGTGGAACTATTCATCCTTCGCCGCTGTGCTGCTGTATTGTATTTGGGACGGGTACATTTCTGATCACAAGTACCATGTAGCCGAAATAACATAAAAATACAATTGTCCGCTCAGGCTCAGTAACATGGTGCCTGCGCGAGGACACAGACTCGCTGCTGGTAGCGGGTTCGACCCTCACGCTCTGGAAGCTGACCGAGCGAGCGCATCCCGTCCACAAACTGCTCTCTAAAGGTATACAGTTTTTTTTTATTAATGGGATTTGCGGGTAAGCGTCTTAGAAGACTCGATCTGTCTTCTGGTGTCAATCTATTTTAAGACTTATTTATAAATTACAACGAACCACTGACAATGACAAGTCCACTTGAAGACATATTCTTCTTCAAGTCGTGCTCGTCATTGCTGAGGGTCGTGATCATTCTAAGGAATTAATCACATAGAACGACTCTCGTGGCAGATTTAATGGGGTGGTTTATCGCCCGCCTTCCTCACTGCACACACTGGTTATCTCAGTGTGCAGGTTTCCTCACGATGTTTTCCTTCACCGTCAGAGCAATCGGTAAATGTAATGTCTTTCGAAAAAACCGAAACACTCATTGGTAGATACAATTGTCTGGTTTCGAACTCAGACCTCCCGCATGGGAGTCCGACGTCCTAGCCACGACGCCACCGACGCTAATTATGAAGACATATACATTAACAATAAATAAAGAGACGAAATGGCTGTAATTTCAGTAAACATATTTAATATCGAATCCGAAATGAGGAGATCCGGCACAGAACAAAAGTCATCGACATAGCTCATAAGATTAGCAAGCTGAAGTGGCAGTGGGCCGGTCACATCTGTCGCAGAACCGACAACCGGTGGGGGAGACGAGTTCTGGAGTGGTGGAGGGACTGGATGAGAAGAGCCCAAGATCGGGCTCCATGGCGCGCCCTGGGAGAGGGTCTATGTCCAGCAGTGGACTAGAGTAGGCTGATGATGATGATTTAATATATTAACTAAGTATGTCCACCCAGGGCCGGTGCAGGGCGGCACGACGCCGGGCGGCGGGCAGAAGGCGCCCTCCGACTGCTTCAACACTCTGGTACTGTACCCACACTTTGCAACTATTATATAATAATGTTGAACACACGTTGAAGGTGCTATGACTCTTGCGCCGAGTCAGCCTGGGAGGTACCATCAGTTTACCTGTTTCTTCTGACGCAAAGCAGTAATGCTTGCGATACTGTGTTTCGGTTTGAAAGGTGAGTCGCCCAGCGTGATTATTGACACATGGTGCACTCGCAACTATGTCCTCCAGTTTAGCAGCAGGATGAGACTAAGGGGATCTATACAAAGGTAAGGAATTAAATTTTTAGGGATCCGGAAAACGGAGTATTTTTGCTGTCGCGGAGTAGCGACCGTCCTTATTTTAATAAATGTATAATATAAATAAATATATATAATAATAATTAAATATTATATCTCATAAATTATTATTTTTTATATATAAATTGTCTCCGACAAACAGGCAGACGGGCCACCTGATGGTAAGTAATCACCGTCGCCTAGAGACACGTGCAATACCAGGGGTATTAAAAAAGTCCTCTCGTGTGTTGCCGGCCGTGGAGGGAGAGGACTTTTTTAACGTTCTTTTTGAAGCATCCCATGTCGTAGCGCTGCGGGAAAACGTCGGGTGGAAGAGAGTTCCACATTTTACAGGTGCGTGGCAGAAACGCTCGTGTAAAACGGGTCGTGGTAGACACCCAAGGCTTTAGAAAGTGCGGGTGAACATTGAATGTAAATACCTTCTATAAATTGATGTAATTATTAGATAAGAAAATTGAACAGGCCTCCGCGACACAGGCTGTTGCCTAGTGCGGAGTACAACGTTTAGCATAGTTTAATGAATTGTGATCATTAAAATAAAGAGGTTTTTCTTCCTTCCGTCTGTTTATTTGCAGAAGGGTCTAGTGCCTGTACGGAATAAGATACAGACTTCAAAATTTCACGCAATACGTATTCCCTTGACCCGAATCGGAATATCGTCTTCAAAGTTTTTTAGTTTTGTGGAATATATCTTTTAGAATCCTATTGTAGATACGCGCTATGTTAGGAGATGGAATGACGTAACGTCAGTTGTATGAAAGGGAAGATCTCCCACCAGGCGGGGTGTTGTGCCTGGTGACCAGATGTCCTGGTCCACTTGTGGATGTTTGGAACTCGTATATATACGAAGTCCTAGGAAAATTTCGATAGCGCGTTCTACGCCGATGTGAGTAGGTACTGTGTCGTAGTGGCGCGCGTCGTGCGTCGCCACACTATTATAAAGCACAAATCGTTAGCCAGCACTTGATTAACAAGTACTTACAAATAACATTTAATACTCGTGGTAAATATGTATCACATATTCATGTTAATTCTACATTATTAGTCTAAAGTTAACCGCGTTCTGTAGGTATACAAGTCATATATAAACGTGGAAATCTGTAATTGGCCTTCTTTAAGTTTAATACATATGTAATTTTATAATTGTAAAATTGGTAAATTATATTATTATTGGTAATTGTTAAATTGGTTTTTCGTGTCCTACCCGCAGTGTGCGTATACAGCGTCTTTTTCATATTCCGCCGTTAAAACAAATTATGGAAGGAATACTTTTATTCCGCGAACATGTGTCTCCTACAATAAACGATTGACCAGTGTTGACCTTTTCAACTGTTCTTCGGGACAGATAAAAAATAGTGTTATGATGATTAGCAGTAACCTATCTCCAATATAATTTTGTTTATTTGTTTTAATAGCATTGTTTTATATCCCCCTACATTATTCTACATTTACTTCCTTTGCATATTTCATTTTCAATGTTTATATATAACTAGTGTGTACTTGTCTTGTCTACATGAACTGAAATATGTTACTTACGTTTATAATATTTGTGAACCATTTTAAATAAATTATCCAGGTGTGGCAGCAGACAGCCGTTTGGCCGGTGGAGGGCACGGAGGGCGCGGTCCACGTGGCGAGCTCCAAGCTCCCGCTGGCCACCCCGCACGCCGTGCTGGCCACCCCACACGCTCTGCACTTACTGTCGCGGGACAACCACCACTACGTGAGATAACAGTCACCACCACACCACCATACGACATTGGATCATCCAAATAGCACAAAGTCATAAAAATGTCTATTCACGTGACTCATTCCGCGAGCGCTGCACGTAGAGCTGGCGACCTAATTCACTTTTTTTTACTGCTCACATTTACTTGTTGGTGACTCCGCACGCGCTTCACTTATTGTCACAAAACAACCACCACTATGTCAGACTGTGTTATTACTCACTCCGCTGGCGCGGCGATCCCAAGCGGATCTTGGTCTCTCCTGCGCAGTCTGGAGCCAGTCAGGCGCCCGGAGCTCTCCCATCAGCAGTATCTGGGACGTCCGTCCGGACGTCGTCCGTCCGGCCGTCCCACATACGCTCGTTTAACTGCCCGATCCTCCCCCACCCTAGTGACGTGTCCGAGCCGAGAGATTGGACCATCCAAAATACAATACAATCTTCCTACATAGAAGAGCCTAAATCCCGCGACCCAGGGTATCCTCGTGCAGGATTTAAAGAAAGAAAGATCATTAATTTCCGATACACACATACAAACTGGCTCGAGACTGCGCAGGAGAGAGAGCGATGGCGCTCTTTGGTATCGGAGGCCAAGATCCACTTCGGGTCGCTGCGCCAGCGGAGTAAGTAAGTACATACAAACAATTAGGTACAGAAGACCAAAATAATATTGAAATGAAATGAAATTTATTATCTTCGCACGTAACACGGTACATATAAGATAGTAGTATTTGTTGGAATAGATCATACATGTTTCGCCATTACTTTGGCATGCAAAAAATTTTTACGACATGAAAAATAATAATAGGTTATAAATCGCAATAATAGAATAAAATGAGATAGTATATTAAACAAATATATTACAAAAATAAATAAGCAAAAGTAATTGAAATTGAAATAGTTTATTTAGCGCTGTAAACACCAGAATACAGAAGTATACAAAGTTTAATACGTGCAGCACAGAACATCTGGTGCGGTACAGTGCCAACAAGGGTACACCAGCTCAGCATAATGCTGTGGCAAGCCACAGCGCTGATCTTCAGCTGGCCCTCAGTGACTGCACGGACGGAGAAAGCAACAGTGTGTGCGTGTTGTGTTGTATGAATGTATTTGTTTGTATGAATGAGGATATTAGTGTGTATATGTGTGTGTGTAATTAAGTTTGATGAAGGTGGTGTGCAGTACCGGACAAAGGAAGCATAAAGCATCAACCACTTTTTGTATTAAATTTCTTCTTCTATTAAAGGGCAGGCCTCTGTCGCTACAGCAGTCTCCATCCGATGCTGTCCCCCGCTTTCTCCTTAAACTCCTGGTACGATGAATTACCGCTCCAATCCTTTATTTTTTTCATTGGTGAAGATCTGCAGCCGTAGCGTGGTGTCGCACACAGCGACGCGCGGCGCGGAGGCCAGCTCGCCGCCCAAGAAGGCCAAGTACGGGAACGGCGCGCTGCCCGTGAGTCTGCGCCGAGGTTTTATTTATAACATAACATACCGTAATAGAATAGAATTCTGTATTTGACTAATTTTTTTATTCCATCAATCAATCAATCATAGACATCCTGAAGAAGGATCTAAAATTCTTTTTTCGATATCTCAACTAACATCAGAGATATTAATGATTTAAGTTAGTACTGGAGAGAGGCTCTGTCTCTTTTTAGCAAAACAGTTTTTTTATGTACCCGGGGTCTGCT
Organism: Hofmannophila pseudospretella; assembly: GCA_947369225.1. Classification (NCBI taxonomy): domain Eukaryota; kingdom Metazoa; phylum Arthropoda; class Insecta; order Lepidoptera; family Oecophoridae; genus Hofmannophila; species Hofmannophila pseudospretella. The sequence goes on along the minus strand of OX376337.1, from coordinate 8,301,662 downwards.
TGTATGGCGCTACTACACAGTGACGTCATAATGTAATATTGCCGTTTCTTTCTATCGTCTGATTTTTTTATTGCATGTGGCACATTTGATCATCAATCTATGTCTATTTCTTAACTTTTAAGAAATGCTTTTAATATTTGTTACTTGGAAACTACCGAATACATTTATTTGACACTGCAGCACACACAAACAGAATCCTAGCCAAGACATGAAAACAGCGCCTACCAGGCCCATTGCAATCACTTCCATTCTCTGCAAGGTTATGGAACGTGTATTGAACACCAAGCTCCTGGCATACCTAGAAGGTAACGATCTCCTCAGTGACCGACAGAATGGTTTTCGCCAAAACCGGTCTACTGGGGACCTTCTGGTTCGTGCCACTCACTTCTGGGGCGAAGCCATTGAGAAAACTGGTGAAGCTCTTGCCGTTTCACTAGATATTTCTAAGGCATTTGACAGGGTCTGGCACGGTAGCCTATTAAGCAAGCTTCCTTCATATGGAATCCCAGCCAGTTTGCGCATATGGATCGCGGATTTCTTGAGTGAACGGTCAATACGAGTGGTCCTAGATGGCTGCTCGTCTGACCAACTGGCTATCAACGCCGGAGTTCCACAAGGATCTGTCCTCTCTGCAACCCTATTCCTGCTGCACATAAATGATCTGCTCATATCGGGTATTTTTGGGTACGCAGACGACAGCACGGTTACGGAGAGATATCTTCCTGTTGCGCGCGCTGGTGCTGGTGAGATCCAGACTCAAAGAGAGGCCATGGTTGAGCGTATCGACTTGACCTTAAAGGCCGTGGCCGATTGGGGCGATGCCAATTTGGTCAATTTTAACGCCACTAAAACGCAGGCGTGTCTATTCACCGCTAAACGGAGTCCCTTCCACCTGACTCCGACTTTCCGGGATCTATCCGTACCGATTACCGACCACCTTAGCCTTTTGGGGTTGGATCTGACTTCCAATCTTAACTTTGGGCGCTCCATTGAGTCAAAAGCTAAGACCGCAGCCAAAAAATTGGGCATCCTGAGTAAGGTTAGGCGGTACTTCACGCCGGGACAGCTCTTAAACCTTTACCAAGCCCAAGTCCGGTCGTGCATGGAGTACTGCTGCCACCTGTGGGACGGCTCAGCTAAGTACCAACTGGCTGCCCTTGACTCAGTGGAGAAACGCGATAAGCGCCTTATAGGTGACGAATCGCTGGTGGAGCTAGACTGCAAAGTCTCGAACATCGGCGCAAGGTTGCCTGTCTATCGGTATTTTATAGGATACATTTCGGAGAGTGCGCATCGGAATTGCACGACCTAATTCCAGCATCTCCATTCCGCCTTCGGACTACCAGGCGCGGGGAGGGGTTCCATCCTTATGTTGTTGATATCCCATCTGCTCGTACGAAGCGATTTGCTTCTTCGTTCATTATGCGAACGGCTAAGGAATGGAACAGCCTGCCGGCGTCTGTATTTCCCGAAACCTACAACCTTGGGATCTTCAAGGCCAGAGTGAATAGGCATTTACTGGATCCGCATGCTCCATCGTCGACCTCATCGTCGCTTACCATCAGGCGAGATCGAGGTCAAATGCGGGTTTAGTTATACATAAAAAAAAATAAAAAAAATTATAAGTATTAAAAGTACAAAGAGATCTTCACTGGTAGGCGTTGTTTTTACGTCAGAGTACCTGTCGATTCTGGCCTCCAGGAGCTGTGGGAAATAAGAGGCGGGTATGTCACGTTTTTTTATAGAAAAAAGACCATAATCTTGAGTGAGCTAGGATTAACAGTGGTGTACTCTGATGTGAAAAAAACGCGTACCACTTTACGCTTAGTTTACACTAGCATTTATTCGATTTTAGATAGATAGAAACACTTTTTTGTACACAAATACAGGAAAAGTAAAGGCTACAGGAATAGTAGCACGATATGTACAAAGGCGGCCTTAGCGATATCTTCCAGGCAACCTCTGAAGTTAATTGGACATTTTATTGGCTTTTCAACGGCATAGTAAGTGATTTGATCTTGTTTTTGGCATATCCAGATATCTGATGAGACTCTTTCGTATGTAAGTGCACTTCAGATTTTCAGTTGTTGATTTTTTGGGTAGGTTGACCTGTGCTCGACTGTACAAGTGGTCCGACACCAACTATTCCAGATCGACAATAAAACCACAAACCTCACTTCACTTTTTATTACTCCCATACACGATCTCCTTGACCCTATAATAAATCTTCATGGCGGGCCGGCTCTCGGTGCAGACGAGCACCGCCAGAACCAACGTTAAACTGCGGTACAGCGTCGCGTCCCCGAATGACCACCACCGCGCGAAGAATGACAGGATTATGGCCAGCATTCCGAGGGCAAACGTGAACAGACCGAGCGCTGCGTGGATTAACTCCGTGTACGTCGGGGACAGGTAGTACTGGAGATTGTACCTGGGAGGGACATATGTAACTTCACGATATATCTCTTGCGGGTAGACAGAGAGCAATGAGCGCCACGTATCTCTGTCTTGGCACTCCTCTCTTGCTCCCTCTACTGTCATTCGTCGTCTTACGCTGCTCGCCGTTGGGGTCGTCTGCTCTATATATTAAAATCTAAGAGCACTCTATCTAGAGCACTATATCTTTAAAAGTCAGCCAAGGACGACCCCGACTTTTCCTTATAATATGTTGTCAATAAAGTAGTTCCCGGAATTCGGTGGGTAAATAACCCGAATGTGACGGTGGTATCCTGTGCAGACTTGCAGAGTCAGCCAGGGGTGATACCACCCTTTTACCAATTTCTGCCACTTAGCAGTATTTGTAGATCTTTTGCAAGGCGACGCTGTATCGAAACCTGAACAAATTTTTCCTCTGTGCAGAGTCCGCCATTGCCTATTTCTGCTACAAAGCAGCAATGCTTGCATTGCTGTGTTTCGATTTGAAGGGTGAGAGAGCCAGCGTGATTACCGGAACATGAGGCACTCCATCCAAGTCCTCAATGTTAGCACTTCGTAGCAGCTCATCGAAAAGACTAATAACATTATACTTTCTTACTTACTCCGCTGACTCAGCGACCCAAAGTACCTCTGTGTTGTTAAGTGTTGATCAAATAAATATTCTTTACTCTAAAGTGGATCTTGGCCTTCGCAACCAAGAGACGTCATTGCTCCGTGTCCTGCGCGATCTCCTGCCAGTTGCTGACTTGTAGTTCGCGCAGGTTCTTCTATACCGCGTCTCCAGCGAAACCGGGGACGGCCGTCGAGGCAACGTCCGCTCGGCAGCCCCATGTATGCTCTTATAGTGAGGTGAAACGTCTATGGACGACGGTGACCACTTTACCATCAGAGGCCCTCTTCGATCAAAAATAATAAAAATAGTACCTGTATTTATTGACTATGCCTGCCGCTGAAGAGAGAACCATAAACACGAGAGCTAGAAGACCGGCTATCGGATGCGGCGCGGCGAAGTGTGGCTTGTCGTGAAGGACCTGGTGGGCCACTACAGTTGCCAGGCCGACTGTCTGCGCCAGAGCGCTGACCAGAAGGAAGGCCCAGTGTCGCGTCGTGCGGGAGCGGAGGGGGACCCATTCCGTAGCCACGTCGCCCGGAGTAATGGCGTTGATGGCCGTCGGCACCAGCAGCGTCCACTGGGGGTTACACGCGGAGTGTACAGTACTGAGAATGTGGAATACGTTTAACGTCCAGTTGGCGAAATGTCCAGTGAGCAAAATGTTCAATATATGGGGAATTTTTAATACACAAACTGTTCAATACGTAGAATGTCCAATACGGAGAATGTTTAACACGCAGAATGGTCTACACTAGGGATGTTACGGAGGTGGTTTTACCGGAACCGGAGTCGAAACCGAAGGTTTTAAATTTGTTTTATCGGAGTCGGAACCCGAGTCGGAGGCGGAGGTAGAAGAGAGATGTTATAAACCGTTAATTTTTATAGCTGAACTGGCCAATATTTTTATGATGACGTTTGCGGCAATAATACATGTTCCTTTATGTAGTCCTACACTATTTAAATAAATATTGATAGTTGAATATGCTCACAAATCTTCGGTATAACCTTCGATTCAAAATTATCGGAGCCGAAGTCGGAGTCGGAGGTGTAAAATCAATCGGAAATTCCAACTTTTCGGAGTCTGAGTCGAAGCTCCGTAACATCCCTAGTCTACACGCAGAATATCCATCACGTAGAATGTCAGTATTTGTGTGTGTGACAAGAAGAAACTAAACGAATAGTATACTTTAAGATTCTTAATCTGTCTGGAATATAACTTCAAAATCTATGCTGTCCTGTCACGCCACATTTTTTCCAGACAGTCTAACCGTCACTTGTAAGATACGTCCTTAATTAAGGCTTCCTTAAGTCTAGTCTCTATCTAGATCTATAGTGTAGAAAGTGACAGCATGTATTTAAGTGAAGGCTTAACCCGTGACCTCACCGCAATGGCCATGACAACGGGATGGAAGGAGAACACGGTGACCCCATTCTTGAAGCAGATATATATCATGGTCCCCACGTACAGCAGGGCGCACAGGTAGCTCGACAGGCTGATGAAGGTCGCCTTGTACATCGGCTTCACTTCCTCGGTCTCCTTGGGTGGTGGCCTGTCCGCGTCCGCTGTCTCGCTCCAGTTGAACTTCTCTTTCTTTACCATCGTCTGGACTTGTTATTGTAGATATTATTCTGTTCAATTCTAGTGGGTTAAAGAGTCACGTTGTAATGCAATGTGTTCGTGTTCTAGTGGTATCGTTTCGTTAAATTGGTTTGTAAATAAATGGGCAGGGGTTTTGTATTGTCTTCATTGTATTAGTTATTATTTTTGACAGAAAGGACAGTATTTAGAAAGTTTATATGTATTTATAATGAATTCGTTGTTTGTTGACATTTAGCAATATTACCAAAACGTAGTGATTACCTTCTTTTTGAATATTACAACCAATGAGATTTACATATAATTTCATTGACTACCTACAACTGAACGTGACGAAACCAGAGTCAGCTTGGATCATAGATAGGAACTTGATAGGAACGTTATTTTTACCTGTTAGGGCCTTATTACACTGACAAATCGGTACGGCACTGTAAGCGGAAGGGGCTACGTTCAGTATATGGCATCGGAGGAGGAACTACAGGTTGCCAACGGTACCTCTACAAGATAGCCTAACGTAAAATGAAGTCCTCAACGGTGGAACTGCGACAAGCGGTGAAGGCGGATGAAGGCTGCAGCGGAGTGGGAGCCCCAGTCGTCTTGGTCCCCCATGTCGCTGGAACTGGTTTCTACTTCTGCGAAGAGTGTGCGGCTAGCGTCTGCGCATCCCTACCTACACAATAAACTCCACACGCGCAAGCGTCTGCGCCGCGTACGTATTCGCCGCGTGTGCGCAACGAATTCGCCGCGATAACTCAGTATTGTACAGTACAAACGCGGATCACAAGGCGCGATCTCTTCTCGCTGGGAAAACGCTCGCAATTCGCCAGTGTAATAAGGCCTTACTGCCGCAAAGCAGCAACGATTGCATTTCTAGCGTAATTGCCCTTTTTGGACTTGTAATTACAGGGATTGTTGCTTCGTACTTAATCTGTGGTACAATTGCTCTGTTGGTTGTCTGCTTTTCTTAACATAAAAGCTTCTCTTCCCGATCGGCCATGCGTGATAGGCGAACGAACGAACGAACGAATGAACGAACACGCGCATGATCAACCGGCATTATTTTGATGTGCGTGCGAAAAAGCGACGGCTATCCGATTATCGCCGATTAAAAGCCATCATGGCCGATTACACACGATCGTGCGTGTGAAGAGCCACAAAACGCTGAGTGGGTAGTTTGTTCCAGAGCGGCGCGGCGCGCGCGTCTGTCTCGTGCTGCGAGCTGTCCGCCCTGGGCGGCGCGGTGGTCGCGGTGGACACGCACGCGCAGCTGCACGTGTACAGGCTGCCGCAGGCCTGGCACGACGTCCGTGAGTAGCACACCCTGCCGTATTTACCATGGTGCACACCTTCTAATTGAAGGGTACAGAAATACAGTAATGCATACATTAAATAAATAGTTCTTGTATCTTCCCTGCATCCCTGTCATAATTTCACAAAAACAAACTTGCAGTCCCACGCTTTTGACTACGCTAAACACGTCATTTATGGGTCACTGTGCACGATGTTATAATAAGATACCTGATACTGTAATAAATATGACAGAGAACACATTTAAGACCCACATAAGACGGACCTTGTGTAAAAAGGGTTATTATAAAATAAATGACTACTTAAATGATGAAGAGGCTTGGTCCTAAATCCAGCTCCAGCTCTGCACATTGTGTATATGATTGTGTTCATAATTATTGTAAGATATATTTATTTCAAGAGACGTGCTGCTGAAAGTTTCTTGCGCCGCTTCTTTCCTTTCAGCTACAGCACCTTACGAAGCGGTGGTGGAGTAAAGAAATGACGTTGTAAAAATGTACTGTAAGGTACTTACAATAAAAAAAAATGATTTTAGTAGCCAGCGGAATTACCGATACCAAATTCCTCATGCATTCTGTCTTAGTCCTTTAGATTAGCAGTGCATCGAAACCCCTCTAATAATAATATAGCGAATTCTATGAGCGACGGCGCCAACTTACCATCAGGCGGCGTGTTCGCTCGTCTGCTCTCAAATGTACATTTTTTTTCCCTGTTTGTTACTAGCGAGCCCGCTGGCAGTGCAGCACGCTACGCAGCTGCTGGAGTACTCCCTGGTGTCGGGCGTCGACTGCCTGGACGTGCTCCTGACGCTCAGGCACAACATCGCCGAGGCGGTTTACGAGAGGTCAGCCCACTGCACTGGCATACTGCATGCAGCGTCATGACTCGGAAACCTCTCAATCAATCAATCATTTATTTGTAGAATACACAATCTTACAGGTCTTAAAGTAATTAATTTATTTATCGGACAACAAGGTCCATAAAAGTGTTAGTACAAAAACAACTTAAAAACTATGTTAGTAGATATAACAGAATTTAGGGATATCAGTGGATAGGACAGTGTATACAGAAGCCATCTAAGCACCAATTGCCACCTGTACACGGCGTCTCATAATCTGACAACCAGGCTTGTCAGCAATCATCTCCAGGTTGCTGTTGGCGCTGTGCTGCACTCTGCTCAGTAGGGAGGCGCACTTTTTGCGCATGATGGGGAATCCATCAGTGCGGGCCTCCGCAAACATGCCAGACGCGCTGCAAAAGCGAGGCATCCTGAACAGCATTCTGAAGGCATTGTTATATTGGACACGCAGGGCATTCAGCGATTTTTTGGTATAGTCGACCCAAAGGCTGTAATGCACATGTCACTGTATTCAGCCTGTTTATTTATTTATTTTATTTGGGTAGCTTTAAAAGGCATACACATATAAGTGGAGGATCGCCTGGGGTGGTACCATCCTCTTATCTATTTCTGCCGTGAAGCAGAAATTCTTGCATTTCTGTGTTTCGGTTTGAAGGGTAACAGAGCCAGCGTAATTTCCGGCACATGAGGCAATCCATCTTAGTCCTCAAGGTTAGCAGCGCATCAAGAACCCTCCAACATTAATACAGTGAGGTGAGATGTCTATGGGCGACGGTGACCACTTACCATCAGGTGGCCCGTTTGCACGTCTGCTCTCCTTATTTAATAAAAAAAAAATGTTCACAATATTTATTTCATAATAAATATCACGAACATATCGATAATAATTGTGATGTCAGGATTCAGAAATAATAATGATGAATGGTAGGAAATATAACAATACCTATTTAATATTTATGGTCATGATACTCCTTAATGCCATAGAGTGAACGTTCAAGAAACCATTTTGACAAGTTAGTTTTGAACTTTGTTTTCAATTTTTTTTACTAGGGCACAGTGTATAGCGTTACATAGCAAACCCTTACGTCCATAATCTCCGAGGGGGTAGGCAGAGAAACCACCTCCATCGTGTTAAATGATACCCTGTTGCCTCCTTACCCGCAGGTTGACGGAGACGTTCCAGCGCCAACCGCCGGCTTTCCAGCAGTACTACTACCACAGCTGGCTCAAGCTCAGGATCGCGCTGTGCAGGTGATTAACGATCTTATTGATGATGATGATATAAAACTTATATAGGGTGCTATTTTATTAGCGGCAAATATTTCTAGGGTGTCATCTATCTATAGGTTGTAACAATAACGATAGGGCGAGAAAAGTTTTTTATTATCAATTTTACGAGAAAAACGACAAAATTGTTTGTTTGAAAATTCTAAAAATGAATTAATTATTGCTATTCTAATACTTCTTCTTTCGTGTTGATGATCCGAATTAAACTTTTCCCGACCAGAAGGCAGCCACATCCCATCATTCTAATACTGAAATAAGAAGTGTGAATGAAACTCGATCCATTCATAACGACATGGATGAGTTTATGCAAAATAATGGGGTTTATTTTTCTTTAGTATTGTAAATGTTTATACAAGTAACAGGGTTGTATTTTCGTGTAAAGTGGTACAAGTGACCAGCACATACCCCCTCCAAATATTTGCTACTAATAAAAAAGGACCTTATATACTAACAATTGACGTCACAAGGAAATATCGAAGTGAGGGCTGCAACCCAGACATTTCATTATTTCTATATTACAGACATTATGACTGGTTTACAGCGCACATGTTCCAAAACACCAATAATTGTTAACTATATATTTACAACTACCTACAGGTACAAAGTAAAACATCAAAAGTGAAACTTAACTTAGACATCATTACACTTTAAAAACTATGTATTTTTTTTGGAAATACTACCCAATGGATCGGAAAATACATCAGCATCTTGCAACCTAAGAAGATATTAGCGCTAACGAATAACGGAATGACATTAGTAGTGAAAGGGAAAAGGAAAGATTCCTCCACCAGGCAAGGAGTTGTGCCTGGTGACCAGCTATGCCGGTCAGTTTATCAAATCAAGTCTATATACTTCACCTAAGGCCAACGTATACAGATTTGTCAAATATGTAATTAAATTAAATACCATTTTTTTAAAATCATAATCTAAAATACAAATCAAATTATAATACAAAATGCAAAAAACTATTATTTATTTTATTTTTTTATTTATTATTACAAAAATTGCACAGTCATACAGTTTACACTAAAACACTGTGAATTCAGATGTTTAAAATGGACACTATACTGTACTCAATGTACAGTTTAGTGTCGTACAATATATTAAATATAATAATAATATATCTACATACATAAATCAATCTTACAGTAACTTAAAGCTCATTCATTCATCCTCTCACAAAATCGCAGACAATGGCAACATATTTCCCTCCATCGACTGGCAAATAAGTCGCATTCCGGTACTAGTGCAAGAAGCGCATTCAGTAGCACTAGTGCACGCACAGAAGGTGAATTACGATGGAAACCGGTTCGCGACAAAGGCGCTAACAACAAGGGGTGGCGACGAGCCCGGAGATAGCTGTCGGGTATATACAGCCTGGTCAGTCGCGACACTAAGTCTGGGCAGTCCGACTCTCCGCGAAGAATGCGGCATGATGTGGTAATTAAATCAGAGTTTCGCCTCACTTCGAGGGAATTAAAGCCCAAGACTCCGAGCAAAAATTTTGTAGGATATAAGAATGGGTAATATCCGTACATTTTTTTGTACAAAAATCGGAGGAACGCTTTTTGGACCTTCTCAAGAAGGAGAGTATATGTAACCTCGTATGGGTTCCACACTATTGAAGCCGCTTCCATTTTGCTCCTCACTAAAGCCGTGTACACCAATTGTATTGCCTTAGGGTCGTGAAAGTCACGGGTATTGCGAACAACAAACCCTAACCTTCGGAAACAGTTGGCAGAAAGGGACTTCATATGTTCATGAAACGTGAGCTGTGGGTCAAAGAGAACACCAAGGTCTTTAACAGAATCGACACGCGTTACTGAGTCAGATCCTAACATATAATTTATGTGCATAGGTTTATGCGCACGACTAAAAGACATAACATAGCACTTGTCAGGGTTAAATAGAAGTTTGTTGGTGACACTCCACTCAAATACTGCACTGAGGTCACTCTGCAATGATATTCCGTCTTCCAATTGTTTTATGCTGTAGATCAGCTTTAGGTCGTCTGCGTAGAGCAAGCAATTTGTGTGTCTGAGTACACCCTCTAAGTCATTTATCATTATAAGGAAAAGAAGGGGACCTAATATGGAACCTTGACTTACTCCTGATCGTGTGTGGTATGACTCAGAAACGAAGTACCCATACCGAACGTACTGTTGCCGATCCCGCAAATAGTCAGCAAACAATCTAAGCAGACCTGGAGTGAAACCAATGTCACAGAGTTTACCCAGCAACACATCGTTATCGACGCGATCGAATGCCTTTTTAAAATCTAGGTAAAGAACATCAACCTGTGTTCTAGATTCGAGATTACTAAAAATGTTGTTGACCAAGGTCAATAGGTTTGTGTTAACTGATCTGTTTTTCCTAAAGCCATGCTGAGATTCGCAGAGCCTTGCGCTAACTTGCCGGTAAATATTATTGTGCAGAATTGTCTCAAATAGTTTAGCAATAGAAGACAGGATGGCAATGGGTCTATAGTTTTCCACGCATGCCTTGTCACCAGTCTTGGGGATTGGGCTGACCCTAGAAACCTTCCAACGTTGCGGGTACCGGCCAGAAGTGAGTGCCAGATTTAATATAAAGGTGATTGGCTGTATTAATTGATCCTGACATCCCTTCAGGACATAAGGAGGAATGTTATCTGGACCAACTGAACTCCTAGGCTTAAGGCTTTTCAAACCGGCCTCAACCTCGCTAACGGTTATTTTATGAATGTGGACACTGTTAGCAGTGTTACACTCGTCGTTCCTATTCACATAGTCACTATCAAGTACCGGGGCGTCTGGGAGAAACACGCTGGAAAAGAAAGTAGCGAAGGCATTGGCTGCGTCAACACCGACACATTCACTCCCCCCAAACGTAACCCGTGGTTCAAAACCTCCCCTAGATTTAAGGCTGTCTATATGTCCCCAAAAAGCTTTAGGATTGTTCTTAATGTTTCTTTGAATATAATATAGATAATTATCATGCGCATGGGTCAACCGTTTTTTAATATCGGCTCTGAGCCTACTAAATTCTACGTAGATATCACGATTCCCAGTGGCCTTCCAACGACGATGTAAATAAGTTTTACGTTTAAGATCCCTGATTATGTCACCAGTGAACCATACTGGGTACCGTCTGCAAGGTTTATCAGATCTAACCTTCTTTGGTATACATATGTCAAAGGTATCATAAATCAAGGAATAGAAAGCCTCCACTGCGACGTCAACATCATTTGATTGAAAAACTTCTTCCCAGGATATATCACAAACAAGCCTGTATAAAAGCTCAAAGTCTGCTTTCGCAAAATTCCAGTCTCGTTGTGTGTCTAGATTGCTCGGTTCGAAATGGTCAGAGTTAGGAATACGGAGAGCTTCACGCGGCGTGAGAAGGATGTTAAGTGGTGGGTGGTACAGGTCACGATGCGGCACTAGGCCGCCGCCCTCCACCTCAGTAACAGTTACTGTCTGTATGCGCTCTTGCACCAGTACAACATCCAATTTACCTCCATACGCATTCTCGATTTCATTCATCTCTTTCAGCCCACATGCATTTAGGAAATAACAATAATAATTGAGTATATTACAGGATGTATAAATTGGGTTAAGGTTTAAATCACCAACAATGACTACAACACCCCGCAGGTCGTCAATGATTATGTCAGGTAGGTATAGTAGTTGGAGTCACTTTTGTCTCCAAGAAGCGTCCAGCGGCTGCCACGAACCTGGGATCTGTACAAGCGAATTTAGTTTAGAACACGTATGTAGGCGACGTCCCATTGAAAATATCTATCCCCACGATCGCTCAATACATGAAGTTAGCGTCTCGACGCTTCTGCGAGCAAGCTCCCCACCACCCAAACCCTCTAGTAGTAAGTTTACCGACATCCCGTCGACGACGTCGGCCTAGACACGTCCTAGACGGCCATCACGATCTCCATCGCGGAAGCCACTCCCCCACCCGATAGTAGTTCACACACAGCACCTACATACCGCCCGCGCCGGCGCGACGACGTCCTAAGCCGAGGTCCGTACCCACCTGGGTGCCCTTAGGCAGTCGCTTCTTATAGTAGTTTTTAAGTCCTCCTCCAGGCTGGAGCGCACTCAGCGCTCGCACCAAAAACCCCGGTGAAGCTGTAAAGGTCATTAGAACCAACAGCAATTCAGTCAGTACGAAAAAAAAATATCTTTGACGCGTTTTAGGTTTGTATGGAAATACGAAGTATAAGAGTATACTCCGGACAGCGACATCTATCGGCAAGTTGAGTTAACTAATCACAGCGCGTATACTTAGGGCTCCTACGTTATTAACGACTTGGGTATCGGGCTGCGTTTCTCCTCTCTTCCGGCTCCGTATTTTGTGCCACTTGTGCGCCGTCTCGTAGACATTCGAAGTTCGCTTCTAAATCGACGAGGTGGCAGAAGTACACTAAGTCCCACCTGCACTCGTGTGACCCCGTCCATCACCTCTCGTCGCATTTCCTCATACAGTTGACAGTGCCATACAACATCATCCAGGGTAGTTAGCACTTTCCAGAAATGATGTCGTTCTTAGGATGGCGTGCTAAACGCGATTGCACGTTATAATTGCATCATTTCCAGAACGGTAATAGCCACCCAGGTCTTCACCCGTTACCCCACAGTAGCTCACTAAAAGCTGCCCTGTTTGCAGACTGATCCCGACAGCTGCCAGTAGCGTGTCAGGGCTGACAAGTCTGCAAATGTGTGCGGCCACGTGGGCCGGCTGCAGCGGCGCGCTGCGCCCCGAGGACCGGCCCGACGCCGCGCTGCTGGCCACGTTGCTGGACGACCAGCACGCCGACCACGACAAGGTACACACGACCGCTAACTGTAGTATACCGTCTGTCAAATGTGTGCGGCCACGTGGGCCGGCTGCAGCGGCGCGCTGCGCCCCGAGGACCGGCCCGACGCCGCGCTGCTGGCCACGTTGCTGGACGACCAGCACGCCGACCACGACAAGGTACACACGACCGCTAACTGAAGTATACCGTCTGTCAAATTCCTTCGATTAAATCTCAACCGTATCTCCGATATAGTTTATTTCAGATTCTAAAATTTTGACGTTTTGTGCGTTCGCGCAGTACTAAGAACTCAGTGTGGTACGGTTCACATAGACCGCTCGCACTTCTGCCCATACGACGGCGTGTTCATTGTGCCCTAGGCTTTACTTATTATTATGTTTATCTTTTAGTCTTTATATTTTTTATTTATATTATAAATATCTAAGTATACCTACCTATTTATCTGTTTCAAACATTATTATTTATTAAGTACCTATAATCGTTGTATTTTTATTACTTGGTATTATTTAAATCGTTCTTGTACGTAACAATGTAAGCACGTTGTATTTTACAAAAACTCCATCACCCAAAGGTTGCCTGGAAGAAATAGCTTAATGCTATAAAGCCGCCAATTATATTTGTATATTGTAGCTCTTCTTCTGTCCTGTATTTTTGTCCTGTGTGCAATAAATAATATTTACTTTTATTTTTTCTTGAAGGTCCTTGAATTTACGTTGTAAATAGACCAACGACTCTTCTCGGTCACTATTGCCCAGATTATCCAGCTACAATATAATCATCTAAACAGCATGACTTTTCGTTCTATTGTCTAATGTCCACCAGTTATTTATTCATGTTGAAGTAGTTTAACCGTCTTCAAATATCAAATGGCATTCAAGGATAATCATGTCAAAAGGTATGATAAAAGTTGTCATCTCTGTATGCTTTGCTGGTAACACCTAAACATACATACATACTGTACAGTTGTTTCCGAAAAAAAAACCTTCAGTCCCACGTTTTAGACTTAGTAAAGTAAACACATCATTTATGGATCACTGTGTACGATGTTATAATAAGATACCTGATACTGTAATAAATATGACAGAGAAAACATTTAAGGCCCACATAAGACGGACCTCGTGTAAAAAGGGTTATTATAAAATAAATGACTACTTAAATGATAAAGAGGCTCGGTCCTAAACCCAGCTCCAGCTCTGCACATTGTGTATATGATTGTATTCATAATTATTGTAAGATATATTTATTACAAAAGATGTGCTGTTGGATGTTTCTTGCGCCGCTTCTTTCCTTTCAGCTACGGCACCTTACGAAGCGGTGGTAAATATACTATAAGGTACTTACTACAATAAAAAAGTTTGATTTGATTCGATAATATCATAACAACGAAATACGTGTTAGAAGTTAACTAAGGGTAATTCATTTGTATTTAATTTGATTTATTATTGGACATTGTTACATGTTGATTGTGTCTGAAAATAAGTATTATATTTTAGGGAATAGAATAATCATCGGAAAGTCCACACGGGTCATTCAATGACCATACTTCTTTAATTCAGCCTTGTACCGGATATTTTATCACCTCTGGGAATTTTTTATTCTTATTTTACCGTGAAATCGCTAGATCTGTATCTATTGAATCCGCACTGAGTCTTTGACTCTCTCGACTTTTAACGGTCAAGAAATCTATGCCCCAACAGTAAAAGCGTAGGTAACTCAAATCATGTCTAATATCTATGAATGTTTGTATCTGTAGGCGCTCATAGCCCTGGAGGCGAAGACGGAAGTGCCCAGCGAGGTGTTGGCGCTGCAAGCGCTGCGGCGGCCGCTGCAGCGGGTGGTGGACGTGGCCGTCACCGCGCTCGCCACCGTGCCGCACCACCAGCCGCACGGGTCAGTGACCATGTTCCGAGTCTGGTTTGATCACCGATGTTACATTAGTTTCAAACAGGGATCAAAAGCGGATTTTTATTTGCAGTACTAGTCGGAGGAATTCCGGCAGTTGCGTAACTAGCCGGAGGATTTCCGACTTTTACCAGTGAATAATCCGTAATAATAATAGTAATAAATTACGACCGAACAATCCTTACAGACCATACCATCCATAACAATAGACCTGATATCACCTTTATTGATAAACAAAACAAACACGCATACATTATCGACATCGCAGTACCAAACACAAACAACATCCAAACCACAATAACAGAAAAAGTAAGGAAGTACACTGAACTACAGGAAGAAATCAGAAGAGTTTGGAAAATGGATAGTCACTATAGTCCCAATAGTAGTGTCGTGTACAGGGGTGATCCCTACCCACATATTCAATAGCCTAAAAACAATCGGATTGTCAAAATACACATATATCACTTTACAAAAAGCCGCAATATTAAACACATGTAGAATTGTAAGAAAGTTTTTAGCTGCTGAAGAAGCATAACCGTTTTTCTTTTCATGTTAGTAAAATAGTCTTCCTTACCATAGTTTTAAGCCTTTTAGTGTTGGCTCCGGCCCCACTAATGCTTTCAAAACCGGCCGCAAGGCTCGTGAAAACATTCGTATTACACCCATCATAATAATAATAAAAAGCTCGCGACAGTATGGTAAACTCACCCCAATAATGGGAGAAAAACAGTAGTATAAAAATAAAAAAATAAATATTTAAAATGTCCCACTATAGTTTCAATTGTAAAATGAATGTGTTGTCATCAAAACTTCACCAACATCTGATCTGGAAGAATACACGATTATTGATTACAGATATGAACTGTGGACGGATCCGGTGGCCATCACACTGCTTCGTAAGCTGCTGGTGGTCAGCCGGGGCGTGTGCGGCGACGCGGCTCTCAGCCGTCTGCTGGCGCGTCTGCACGCCGCGCCCGCGCCCAAACCTGATCTGCTCGGTTAGTGTTACTACTGGCTGAGTGTTACTACAGGCCGAGTGTTACTACTAGATCTCAGCCGTCTGCTGGCGCGTCTGCACGCCGCTCCCGCGCCCAAGCCGGACCTACTCGGTTAGTGTTACTACTGGCTGAGTGTTACTACAGGCCGAGTGTTACTACTAGATCTCAGCCGTCTGCTGGCGCGTCTGCACGCCGCGCCCGCGCCCAAGCCGGACCTACTCGGTGAGTGTTACTACTGGCTGAGTGTTACTACATGCCGAGTGTTAAGGCGCGGTTACACGTGGTTGTCGCCCGACCCCCGGGCGGTTACGGCACGCGGCCACCGCCAATATGTGAATCACCAGTCCTCGACCGCATTCGGCGAACGACCAAGTGTCACTAGATTCATCATATCATAGAGCGAATGACGTTAGACGACTTCGGTTAACAACGGAGGTCGGTGACCGTAGCTCGTCCGTCGCAGGGCGGTCGTCGCAGGACGGTCAACGACTATATGTAAATGCGCCATTACTAGTGGCCGAGTGTTTATTTATTTACACAGAAAGGTGTACGTGAGGCAAGCATAATGTCTTGATAGATAGATAGATTAATACTTTAGTGCACACAAGAAATTGACATAGGAAAGGAAACATAGAATAAGTGTACAAAGGCGGCCTTATCGCTCGGAGCGATCTCCTTTGATGCCTTGCGGCAACTTAGCGTTACTATACCCGAATGAGATCCTGTTTCGAAAATTTTTAATCTTTCGTGCAGAATATGGTGCTAATGAAACACAATGTAACATCTGCATTACCCATAAATGATATTTCTACTTACTCAGTGGTACCAAGCCGACATTAGACAAATTGGACAATACATGTACAGTATTGGACAATACTGTATATCACATGTACTGTCCCATTTGTCTAATGTCGGTTTGGTACCACTGTGGGTGCCGTGGCCTCAATAGACAACTAGTTCATTACATGCTATATTACTGTATTGTCCAATACTGTACATGTATTGTCCAAAGAGCGTTCCATAACCAGTTGAAATAATTCACGTTGACAACTGTGTTTGTTCCATTACCGCGTTAACAGCTGAAAACGTATCAAACTTGTATTCAAAACAAGCAATGGAACGTGAATAATTTCAACTGTTTTTGGAACGCACTCTTACTCGTATATTGTTGTTGGAGTTTTGGCGGGAAAGTCGCTGGAGAAGGTTCTCCGGTGTTTATTTTATTGTTCAAAAATTGTTTTCTGTATGATTTTGATAGTTAAAATCGATGTAGTCTTGTCTAGCGAACGTCAGTAACAGTGACAATGTGTTGAACTCTTAAAATAAACTTCTCGTTAGTGGTTCGTTGTGTAGTTTCACTCTGTATTTTGCGGCGGGCCACCAGAATTCGCCAGAGACTAGACCGGTTGAAATTTCCGTCATAACTCCTAGGACTGTTAAAATGTGTCTACACCACAACATTTTGATGCTGAAAAACATAAATGTTTAGGCTGATGGCCTATGTTGCCAATGCCTTGTTAAATAAAAATAATAAATTATCGTATATTGTTGATCTGTGGACAGAGGAGTGCGCCGCACTGAGCAGTCAGTCGTCGTCGCCGCGCGTGTGGGAGGCCTTGCCGCGCTGCTGCGTGTCCGCGCCGCACTCCCGGGCCGCGCCGCTATACGTCAGTCATTCTTGTATTTATTATATAAGGACAGCAGATGGTATCTTATCTTATCTTATCCTATGATGGGGGCCGGGAATAACCCAGCGACACTTCGACCCTTGAGGATCTTTTGTGCCTACCCCATTTCACACACTGGTCATCTCAGTGTGCAGGTTTCCTCACGATGTTTTCCTTCACCGTTAGAGCAGTCGGTAAATCTACGGAAGTCTTCGAAAAATACGAAAAACTCATTGGTACACGGTTTCGAACCCGGACCTCCCGCATGGGAGTCCGGTGCTCTAGCCACAGCGCCACCGACGCTCTAAACTTGTACCTGATGGTTAGTGGTAACCGTCTTACATAGACATCTCACCTCACTGTATTATTATTTGAGGGTTTTCGATGCGCTGGTAACCTTGAGGACTTGAATGGAGTGCCTCGTGTGCCAGTAATTACGCTGGCTCTCTTACCCTTCAATCAGAAACACAAGCATTTCTGCTTTGTGGCAGAAATAGATGAGGTTGGTACCGACCCAGGCGATCCTTCATATCAGATCTACCATGTTATACCCTCATCAGGTTAATTCAAACCCTGTCATTAGTGTTTCAGAAGCACAAATTGCTTCACAGGTCGCAGATGGCGCTAGTAGTTGATTGAAAAGCTAGTAATCTATACTTAGGTTGTGTTCCATAACGTTTATTTCCCCGACAATAATTACTCTACCCAGTTCAGAAACACAACGTAAATTTTTCATCTGACAGTACAAGTTGTGTTATATAATCGGGCTATCGAGTAATATTTCAAATGTCAGGTGAAAATTTTATTTTTTGTTTAATTATGGCCCCTGCCAGTGTACACTGCAATTTGGCCAATGACCGTGTTAGAATCTTGAAAACCACTCGAACGTTTTGGCGTCTGTTTTGAAAACGTTACCAACGTCGAGATCATGGGAGAGGCGTATACATCAGGAATGAAAGTGAAAGTTTTTACCCTAGAAAATCAGAGTTAAATTTAACTCCTGTCAAAGTGACAGATAGCTATGCGTTGACATTTGATTTATTCACGTTGAACTAGGCGTATACCTGGTTCCAAAACGTTCACTTTACCCGAGAATAATTGTCGGATAAAGCGAAAAGCCAATTGGAACGTAGCCCTAGTATATGTCCAGTAATCTATATTTAGGGAAAGTAAGCGACGCTTAAATCGCTGGGTTATTTGACCACCACTGTAGTGACATTGTATAATGCGGCAGGAAGTGTGGACTCAAGACCCACTGGTGTTGTTTTCTTTGTGTTGCTTATTTCTGCTATTCGAGCTGTAATTCCTTTACAATACCTGTTTCTGCACCGCCTCGCGCCATTCGTTATTTTTTTAATTGTGACTTATTACACAAAACTACATAGGTACTTTCATTTCCTAATTCACCATAAATAAAGAAACTAGAATTCCCATCTCCCGCCAATCCCAGGGTAGTTTTAGTGACGATAGCAACATAACCGGTTTTCAAGATAATCGATCGATTATATGTTAAAAATTCGAAATTATTTTAAATAAATAATTAGACATGTGACCTGCCTAAAAAAACGGTATTGGTGTAAATCTATTGATTGTGTTCGTTTCAGCTGGAGTACGGCGTGGAACCGGAGGCGCTGCGGGTGGCGCCCGAGCCGCCGCACGCGCAGTGCGACACCGCACCCTCCACCACCATGGACTGCATTCGGTGAGGATTTGCTGCCTTTTAAGACCTGGACTACACGCGTCCAGTTCCAGCCCCGGTTCGGTCCGTTGCGGCCAATCACATGCGATCTGCCCTGTGTAGTCCAGGCCTAATTATTGTTTCTATATTAATTTGATATAGTTTTGTATGCGACCAGTGATAAATTAATGTAATCGGGGATGTTTATAATGTTAAAACTATATTAGCATGTTTCCATTCCCAGCTACATGTACCTGGGCGGCGGCCCCACGCCCGCGCGGTGGCGGCAGTGCTCGCGGTGCGGCGCGCGCGCCCTGCCGCACGCGCAGCCCGCGCGACACCCGCTGCAGCGCGCATACGACGCTAGGTTCCTGCCACAGTGCAGGTAAACCGCTATATCGTAATCGCAGCAGTGTGGTAGTGATTCAGTGGCAGAGTCAGGAGCTAGGGAGGTCATTCCCCCAAAACCTGCAAGATCCTTATAGAGTGCAAGGTTCGACTATTTTCCGATAGTTCCCCTCAATTTTTCTTTCTATATCCGTAGTGTGACGTATAATAAACGTACGACGTATATAATCATAAAGTAAGTAAAGTAAAATACACTTTAATGTACACAAAAAAAAAAGATAGAAAATAAAATGATCCACTGACTTGCCGTGATTTTAAGTTCTGCTCACACCCCGCATGCGATTGGATTTAACGAACGGAGTCTGAGACAAAGCAGCTCCGTATAGTTTAGTTTATTAGTATCTACTAACGTGATTCTCTAGCGATCTTACTAATTCCATGGTCAGCAAAACAAATTGAATTACTTAGCATAATACCCTCGATTCCGGGATGGCCGCCAAATGAAACTGTCATGCTCTTTCATATTGATTGTGTACGAGTGTGCGGGACATTTCGTTTACCGGTCATTTCGGAATCGATGTCAATGCTTCAACTTCCGTATTGTAAATCCGTACCTACTGCATTTATTTTATTACGTATTTTAAATTGTTTGTTGTTTGTTTGCAGGTGTGGTGGAAAATGGACATTATTTTCTAATGTTTAATTGGAGTGTTTAAATATGTGCTAAGAAAGTGGCTGTATTATATTTGTAAATATAGAATACCTAAATAAATTGAATATAAAATAAATCAAAATAATAAAATTTTATTTCCGCCATATAAATTGAATCTGTAAAGAAGAATCCTGATTTACTACTACTACTACTATTCCGCTGGCGCAGCGACCCGAAGTGGATCTTGGCCTCCGATACCAAAGAGCGCCATCGCTCTCTCTCCTGCGCAGTCTCGAGCCAGTCAGGCGCCCGGAGCTCCCGCAGATCCTTCTCCACTTCGTCGCGCCAGCGGTATCTGGGACGTCCGACCGGACGTCGTCCGTTAGGGCGTCCCACATACGCTCGTATTCTAATTTACAAGAAATCGAAAATCTTCGACACACATACTTCCGTACGATTGATTATATTGTAGAAGCTAACTCCGGTATGTTCAAAAACCATTCTTGTGCCGTGCAAAAACCCTCAGATAAAATAACTCGATTACCGTCTAAAAACCGCGCAAATGAAAATTTTTGATTTTTCTAAACTGCCCGAAAACAGTCGTTTTGACTCTGACAAGGTGAATAAATAGCCCGCTAAAAGTGTGGTGAGTTACCTGTCATCTTATCACAAATACGTACCTTTTATAAAATTCAAAATTATTTATTCGTACAAAAACAACTTAATATATTTAAAATTACTAAAGGTTTAATTGGGTTCTGAGATCTAGAAGTAATCCTATGAGCATTTGAAAAGAATAACAAAACATTTGATAAGTCGATCGATTATTCTCGAGTTGACTAAACGTCATTCGGTAGTTATCGGTAGTGGTACATCACTACTAGTGTTGAAAAATCGAAGCTAGCATTGCACCCGTTCTGCGACTGCGTTGTTAGAAATCGCTTATTTCTCGCTATTATCTCCCAAGATAATCTGAGTGCTAAAGTTTTTATTTAAATACTTTGATATTATATAAATGGCAGACAAGAAAGGTATTTATGCGCTTCATTTCTTATTTCCTTTGTTCTCTACGAGGCGTTTGACATGTGTAACGTCATACCGAGGCCTTGGTTTACTGCATTTTTGTTATAAATCAGTCATTTTGTGCGTAATCGTATGGTTGCTGCAGTAATGTGCACGGTTTAGCAGTAATTTTCACTTCGAAAATGAATGAGTCGTGGTATTGGCGCTGTGGATCGATATCGCCAAAAATCCAAGATGGATGACGAGCCTTGGGTCCATGGAGGCGGAATATAGTTAGGAATGTTCTATATTTAGGCCCATTCATCATATCAATTCATTCACCGACATGGGTTCCACGTACAGAATCATAAACTTACGCTAAATCTGTGTGGATTTGCTGGGAATACTGATGCTCTAAATTCATATTTTAATACATACCCACCTCATTTATTCTGTTGCACTCCCTATACCTACAAAGATTATTACGTTCGAAATTTCTACATTGTAACAAGAAATACACTTCTGGTTTCTTTGATAAGTGGGTCAGATGTTGAACAAAATGGTTTCCTAAATCAATAGTCATCCTGTCTTATTCATTAAAAAAAGTAGGTAGGTATAACATCTGATTGAATGTCGACAGAAAAGTCTGCAAAAGTGATGTTTTACTTTGAATAACATTAGACTGAACTGTTTTTATATTTTAAAATAGCCTCATGTTATTTGTTTACAAGACAGAATGGAGCCCACGGACAGATTTGTACAAAAACACATTACTATGCGACCTTGACGTTACACAGCCAAACGAGTCTCATTTGAATATGCTTCTTAGATGATATAATAACTATACTATGCTTGGAAATATTACCTTTAATTTTTTACAAAAATTCCAAACATATTGCCATCATCAGGCAACTGTCATGTAATGTGGCATTAGGATACAACGGCACACAGCACGGCAGATTTTAAACGGCAACTCAACTTATAAGCAGTATGAAAATGTCCAAGCAGACATGCTTACTGCTAATCAAAAAAGTCAATATTTCTGAGATGAGAGTTGATTATGCAGTGCCGATTACTTTGATATGTGTTGGTTTTGTCATAAAGATACTTCTCAAGCTCAGTACGGTCAAAGAAGCATCTGATCTGCTCATAGCTACTAATCTGTAAGCAACACACTAAAGACAAAGTCGTATATTTTGAGGATGAACCGTTTCCAACATATGTCAAAGCACAATGAAAGCACCGTGAGCTCTTTTCCCGTGCCTCACCATCTAAGGCACGCTCGAGTTATGCATAAGACAAGTGTGGCCAGTGCCGTGCCAACCACAGAGCGAGGCTCGATACTATACCGCCCGTCCTACTCCAGCCCGGCGTCGGCGGCGGCGCGCGCGCGGCGCCCGCGATGACTGCCGCCCGGCCACTAGTCGCTCTCATGTAATGACATCATATAGAATTTTTCTTTCTTTATTTTTTCTTTTTGGAATAGTTAAAGAGAGACCAATATATGATATGTGCGTAATGGCGTGTGGACGATCGTATGTGTTATTGATTCTATTGTAACCCTTTACTGGCGGCTCGATTGCTTCTGTAGTATCCACTAACGGTATACCTAAATGTTAATGCAAATGTCATCTTTTCTGTGATCATTGAAACATGGTGAAAATAACCTAAAAGTAAATAACAACACTTGCATTCAAACAGAATTGTGGGAGTGGATTAATAATATGTGGATTTTTAAGTCATATTCTTTGAAGCAATCATGAAATTCTTATTATTAAAAAAAAGAGCAGTCGAGCCATCATTAAGTTTTTTATTCTGGAGTCTAATGAGTGATTATGTTTCAAATAAACATACATTTCCTTTCAATTTTCTCAGTATTTTGTTTTTATGATATACACTTATCTGTTAGGACTGAGATACTACACTTGAAGCTAAATGGTTGGCTGTACAGTAGATGTTTTTGGCTTGAAGGTATTTGTATAGTATTGAAGGAGTCCTTTTAGATGAGTGCTGTTTCTTCGTTCAAAATATAATCGCTCGTCGGGTTCTTTAGTTAACATTAAAAATTAAAAAATAAGTTGTGTAAGTCTGGGTTCTGTCCTCTTGTGCATATTGCCTGGTAAATTAAAATATAAAAGAACAGGACTCATAAGTATTTCAAACAGTTGGTGTTTTCCATGTCTACATTTCTTTTATTTCGTTTTTCAATAAATTTAGTTCACAGCTTATTTTTTAATTTCTTTTAACACTTTTTTTTTAAATTACGATAATGGCTAGTTGCTTTGACTCAATAATTGGCACACATCTTGCTTGTATTCATTTCAAATAATTGTTTGTGATATTAGAGCTCTTAGAATGAAAACGACTAGTCATTGTTTATAATTGCTAGAAAATTTTGCACCGTTTCAGGCAAAGAGACTGTAAATCCTTATTGTATTTAATAAGAGTAAGTCTCTTTGTCTCTTAAGATTCCCTATTCATATTTATTTTTATAATAGGGGTGTCTTACGTTTGAGTTTTCGTTTTTCTTACATAGTTCCATAAGCTAACTCTTTAGTATTATACATAAAAAAATGATGTGAGCAAATATGTAATGTGAATATCTTACCACACATACTTAATGTAATGTGAATATCTTACCACACATACTTAATGTAATGTGAATATCTTACCACACATACTTAATGTAATGTGAATATCTTACCACACATACTTAATGTAATGTGAATATCTTACCACACATACTTAATCAAACTAAAACACAAGAAATAATTGTTACATCATTTCTTTAACAGATCTGGAATCTTAAAATGTAGAAAATATTTATCTTTAAGATTTCAGTGTACACGGGCACAAAATCAAGATATACAATTACTTTGCAAAAGTATTCTATATTTTGTGCTGGATGCTGGAGCGACAACTTTAACTTTATTAAAATATTTTCAAAAAGCTTTAAATATAAACAAAGGATAATAAATAAATAAGTATTGTTGAGTGAAGGTTGTGCCTCAATAATATAAGATTATGTGTTTAATACTAACATTAATGACAAAACGAATCTGTGATATTTAATAATTCCGAAATTATTAATTTGGCAATATCTATTTCGTAATATTTAATTATGTAATACATATTTCAAACATCTAAAGGCTTAAAATAAATATCAATCTAAAATGTTGTCTGAAGACAAGCTAAGCTTAAGAGCTTAAAGAAATAACACAGGTTTGCTTTTAATGACTACAAAAATTGTAAATTAATGGAAAAGTAGAAATTAATTTTTTGTAGTCATTTATTTTGTGCGGTGAGGGTACACTGACACTTGTGGAAGTAAGTCTGTGCCGATGCAACATGTATGTTTAACTAATTACACGGATATTATTAAGATTAACACATTTTAGATTTTGTATGACTTTTTCATTGTCATATGCAATCTAAATTTTGACTTATGTGTCTTTCAAGACGACTAATGTTAATATTTCTTAAAGACGGCCTGAAGCTGGAAGATTTTTTTAAAATTGAAAGACACATGTCATTGGATTGAATCAATATGTTAACAGGAATGTCACTTTGTTAGTGCGTGTGTGATAGTATTAAGGGACACTAATGTAGATCAAAGTTTTGGAAAAAAGTTGATTAAAATTATAATTACATTACTGATGTTCCCAGTATTTTCTTAAATTTTCTTCCATAATAAATAGAAATTCACTTGTAATTTTCAAAACTTGATCTACAGTAGCCAGTTGCGTGTGGCAGCATATTTCTGCCACACACAACGGTGCATGCATAAGTACCTAAGCTTTCGAAGGACAGGGAAGTATGCCAGTCGCGAGGTCCTTACATTGTTTCTTTCTCCGAGGTTTCAGTAAGTCACTGTATACACCGATTCCTAAACACCATCTTTCTAGGTCCACCTTTTTAATCGTTCTTTTTCTTTTGGTCTGTTCCTCGGTATCGTTCAATCTTTTACAGGGATCCAGATATTTAAAGGATAACGTAGTTTATTATCTCCCGGACAGAGATGCCGAATATTGATGTGTTTTTATGTCGGGTTTGATGTTATATTGATAGATATAACATCAAGCCTCGCTTGTTGCGATATCATTATACAATTAAGCTTCACATACTTACTATAACTTTTAATATATTTGTGTCCGTCATATCGAGAAGTATGTCATGTTAATAAACAAACTAAATGACATACTTTTTGGTAATGGGTTAAGTATTTAATATTTAGATTAAATGTGTTTTGAAGATGGGTTACCAGGATTTTTTGTGATTAATGATCTAGTTCTGTGTACATTTTGCTGTTTGATAGCAGCCGTGTTCCAAGTTTGTTTACCGGCATGCTCCAGTTTGTTATAATTAGTGTGTTTGTTTCACATTAGTAGATTTAATCCGTTTAATTGTGTTTTAGTATTTGAATGCCAATTTATATTTTACTAGGCTGTAGTGTGGATGTGGCACCTGGCCGACGTAGTATGAAAAGTTTTTTTTTTCCTAGAACTGTAGCAGTAGATTATTTGTGTTGTTCCAACTCGCATGTCTCCGTGTCCTCGAGCGCACTCATATCATAGTTGTTTTTTAAAGTTTTGCTTTTCTGCAACCGCTTTTTAGACTTGAACAGCAAAATATTGTTGAAATTGTAATTTGAAGTTTGCAGATGTTAGAAAACGATTGAACAATAAATCTTGGTACAGAGTTAGTTAGCTACTCCATAGTTCATGGATATTGTTTTGAGGGAATGTTCACGACATGTCCACGTTGTACGGCCGCCGTTCCTCGGCGGTCGTGGTTTCTATTTGACTCTGAACTTGGTACTTCCAAGCACGATCTCGTTCATAATTTAATATCGACAAGTTGAATTAAAAAACTAAACGTTATTAGTAGAGTTAGAAGTTGTCGGGCAGAATTGTCATAATTACGATGTTCCATATTGCAACAACGTGGATGTTTCTTTAGTCACTGAAATGTATTAAATTAACATTATTTGGGGATCAGTATTTTGTAATACGGAATTTTGGGGTTGAGTAATTCAACTGTTCGGTTTTAAATATTTTTGGTATTTTGAAAAGTCGGCATTTTTTATTATTTTAAATACGAATATTTTGGGCTGAGACATTTTAAATTACAACATTTTGATTTTGGACATTGTGATATGTACCTACCCATTAAACAGCAGTGCTAAAACATCGATATCTAGAAAAGTCGATAAAAACAGTATTCAATTACTAACACATTTTAGATCTTGCCCCGACAACTTCTAGCTCTAGTTATTAGTAGAAGTATTTTTTTTAAAACAGAGGTCGTGTGTGGATCTCATATATTCAAGACCAGTTTTTCAGTTAGAATTTCTTGCTAAATATAAAATAATCTACAATACTAATTGATACCTACCTAAAAAAAATACAATGTCATACATATATATAACTGAAAAAACGGTCGCTCACTGAAGTTTGCAGTCTTGTTATAAATAATATTATTAATGCCTTTTCTTATTGGAAGGTTCTTATCGTGTGATAATTGTTTAATTAAGATTTTTTTTACAAAACGAATAATGGTCACATTCGCTAAACTACACTGCACACGGCTTTACTAAATTACCTCCACTGACTGTAATGGAATTTTTTAAAATGAGATTGGGCGCTTTTGGAGCCACTGCTTCGCCGACAGCTAAACATAGGGCATTTGATAGATCAATCTTGGATTACATCTTTCATATTGGACGAACACCCTGACTCGTGCGGGATAGCAGCTAGAGACCAAACATGTCTGCTTTTTATACTGACTGCTTTGATTCTATCGATTTTGTTATGCAATCAACTGAACAAAACTCGTATTCCACACGACTTAGAAGGTTCATTCCTTAATAAAAGATGTAGTTCTAGGCGAAATCTATCAAATGTACTGTACGGTTGGAGGCGAAAACAAAATGGAGCCGAAGCTTGTATGGGATCCGCCCAATCTCTGTTTCATAACAGTCGTTGGAACAGCTAGTGTGACCATTGGACAGACGTTGAGGAATGCAATGTAAATAACGTTTGGTAGGCGTTCGGCGCCCGCGCAGGTTGTGTTGAACCTACATTTTAACCTACCAAAATGTTTTTGCCTTCGAACAATTTAAGCAAAAAAGTTCAATGACCTTCCTTATTCCTTTGTGCCAATGCCGACGCCGCGAGAAGTGCGCGTACGCGGCAGTGGACATCCATTGCTGGTGTGAACTTAAAACGTTTAAATCGTTAAGCGAATGGACTTTATACGTCACGGTGAGTAGATATTGACGTACATTGCGGGTTATCGTGTTCGTTAGCTGACGTTTTAACTTCACAACCGGCAATGGATGTTCACACGCCGCGTACGCGCACTTCAATAGTGCACTTCGGCGAGCGAGACGTTTTGAGCGAATGGACTATACACGCCGAGTACAGCGTTGAGCATACGGTATTCAATATTAATTACCAGTTTTTTTCTTGTTTTGCTTAAGTTGGTTCGAGGGTCCATGTCGCCACTTTTACCGAGTTTTTTCAAACGTTTGAAAAATCTCGATTTTGGTGAATATTGTAACGCCTCTGTATGGGCATCGCTTGTCGTTAACACTGACGTCACGTGTGGATATGGGATATGGAAGAAAAATTAATTTCTATATTTTTTTTCACAAAATTTCAGTCTTGTATCCCATACCAGAGCCACCCTAAGAATGTTGCTGTAATTCTCTGTTTATCTTTCCCCTCCCTGATTTTTTCTCGATTACAAATTATGGCAACACATTTGGGATGGCCACACCGGGCGTCAAGCGTGAATGTTCGGGCTTGGGTTGTGGTCGGCCTGCCTCGGGGTCCTTCGCGTCGGCAGCACCATCGGCATATATGCCTTGAAATGTTTATCTGAACGCGCTTTTATGAGGACTCCTTTTTCGACACGAATAACTATGGTATGCATCAAAAATATAACTAATAAGATTCAATAGTTAGAAATATGACTCAAAATTCAATTGAAACTCAACATAATGTTTTTTATGCAAACCAACAATAAAGGCACGTAACGACAGTCATAAAAATACTAGAGCTTTCCCGAACGGAAACACTTGGCCGAATGAGCGCACCACGCAGTTATTAGAGTAGACAGAACGACGTCAACGTTGCGTGTCGTTACGTGTCTGCGCGAGGCTCATCAAGGCGCGCGCCGACGTGAGGCCCCGCCGGCCGGAGGGTTGTGACGGGGCGGAGGCTCACGCCGCTAGTTGTTGCAGTCACCCCGCCGCTGGGCGCGTACCCGCAGCCGCAACCGCCCCAGGGGCCCTTCCTGCCCGCACCGCCGCACCAGGCCGCCCCGCAATATGGAGGTTAGTCACGCGACAGATATTCTCTGGTTGCAGCACTGAGTGTCGGTGACAGTGGCGAGGACGTCGGCTCTCACGCAGGAGGTCCGGGGTCAATACCATTGTCATGTACCAATGAATTTTTCGTTTTATCGGACTACTTACGTACATTTGCAGACTGCTCTGACGACGAGGGTCGTGAGGAAACTTGCACATTGAGATAACCAATTTGTGAAACGGGGATGATCCCCATGGGTCGAAATGCTGCTGCTGGATTATCCCCGGCTCCCTGTCATAGATAGTGGAAGCATATCTGACTGGCCGTTTATCAACAGTAGCGGGCGGGTCCCCGTACGGTGTGACGTTCGGCGGCGCAGGCGCGGGCGCGGGCGGCGTGTACGCCCCGCCCCCCTACGACCAGCTGCAGCACCACCAGGCTATCCCAGGTCTTAGCCAGCAGCTGCCGGTAAGCATCACCTCTTCACTCATTCACACAGGCTCGGAAGGGCAGGAGGCTGACTTGCCTTTGGCTTGCCGTTTAACTGGGACGGCACCTGAGGTAGCTTGGGGCTAGGAACTAACTGGGGATTATTTCAACATCATATACAGGATGGAAACGTTAAGTGTGACCAGTCCATTATTTAGTTAATTTAATAGATATTGCAATACTTTAAACTGGTATAGAAGCTGCGTCGTTTAATGTAGAATATCACGCAAAAAATAATAATTAATGCCATGTGTTCAGAATTTGTACTTTTGCGGCTCTCATACGTACTGCATACTATTGCACTCGTTAGTAGGTATGTATAATATTTAATTAATTTCCCCCGGGTTTTTTTTCCACTTTTTTAGTGTGTTATGTGTGTGTTTAATCCAATCACTTTCTTTTTATTAAACTATCTTTACATCTAAGAGTTCTAAGTAGTCGATAAATCTTGTTATAGTAAATGTAAGAGAGCCGCAAAAGTACAAAAATTAAACGACGCAGATTCTATATCAGTTTAAAGTTTTGCAATATCTTTTAAATTAACGAAATAATGTGTTGGACACACTTAACATTTCCACTCTGTATAAATACAAACAAGTCGCTGGTCCCGCACCGCGCAGCCACCTCAGGCCTCGTTCATGGAGACTTAATGCGACGCGTGAAGCGGGACGTAAATCAGACAATTCCATCATACTGGCGATGTATGAGAGCGTTCAAACAGACGTATTGTTTGAGTTTTAGACATGGAATCTCTTTCATGCTCGCTTTGTATGCGAGTTAACTTGTGTCGAGTCATCGTCACGATAAAGTGTACTTTCAGCTACCACCAGCTCTTGAACTATTTAACCTATCACAATGGAAGTTGTACCATTGGATAGAGTCATTCGGCGCCGTTCTAACGATACCTAACAATAACTGAAACATTTTTCCCCCGCTTCGCTACAGCTTGCCGAAGTGGGTCCCAAATTTTTTTACCGACTTATATTAAATTCTCTTAAACTTTGCAACTATTATAGATATCGAAACACTTGATACTGCGTTGTGATGTGTTTGAACTACGCTACTTAAAACGAGGTCTCGCTTCGCATCTGGTTTCAACAGTTGGAAATAATTGACAAGTGTCATCAGTTGTGACCTCATGACTCGCATAACATGCCGTGATATAAAAAGGAAGCGCCGCCGAATTCAACAAACACCCATGTCTAACGCAGAGCGACACAAATCGCAACAATCTTGACAACTACGAGCAAACTGACGCCTCTTCGCGTGCTGGTCCAATGTTGGAGTTGCAGAATAGATTCCATGTTTCGGCAGATCCCTTCTCGAGACGAATTAAATACGCGCGGAAAAACACGTCTGCATAAACGCTCTCATACATATATGTTCGAATTATCCGCTTTACGAATCGCATCTCGCGCCGCTATGAGCTCCGCGTCTCCATGAACAACGCCTAAGGACCCAGTTAAGATCTTTAGTAGCGCCCTTTCCTCTAGAACTAATTGTTTTTCTTTTTTGTGGCAACAATATATTCGAGTCTATCACACACCAAGTATAGTATCTTCTCCACGCTGACTACGTTGCTAGTATACGGGTTGGCTGCAACCTCCTTTCATTCCCACAATCCCGGCTGCACCCCCTACACTCCTATCCTATCTACGTGGATCACCGGTAGCTCGGACAGGATCGGCGTGTACAGCTAGGTGACCGGGGGAAGATCAGCTCATGAACTAGAGTAGACAGTTCAAGCATCCGTGTCTGGGTCTTGTAGATGGTATCAGGGTGGGAGGTGGTGACTACCGCACAAGCCACTCACCCTACTGTATGCAACACTCTGGAGCTAAGTCATGAGCCTAGCTTCAGAGTTCTTCTACCTCTCGCCATCCTATTGTAAACCTGACGAGTCCTTGCAGCAGAACTGCTGGCCGGTGAGACACCAGTACGGTACAACAATATATTCGAGTCTAACTATATTCTGCCAAAACAGAAATTAACCACGGCATTTTTAGTTCCCAAGGCTCACGTGAAACTTTTGGCTGAATGATATTTTTAACACTGTATTTGGATAACTGGTTCACAATTAAATTAACCCCCTTGACCGCGCCGTACGGCTCGTCCAGCAGATGTACAGTCCGGCGGCGGCGATGTACGCGGCGGCGGCCGGCTACCCCGGGTACATCGGGTACCCGGTGCAGTACTACCCGTACTACCCCACGGCCGTGCAGCCCTCCATACAGCCGCTACGCCCCACCATCATGATACCGGTTAGTACCGCTTCCTCCGCCACGTTTAGTCTCGGGCAATTGAGTAATCGCCGAGAACGGTTCAGCTTAGTTCACCGTTCTTTGAGCGAAAATAATTTCACTCACCGATATCCAGCAGCACCGCAGCACCGCCTGGGAGCTCCCAGGTTTTCAGTCGATTTGTATGGGATCTCGTATGGGGGTTGTATGGGGTCTCAGAACAAAAGTTATTGATACTGAACTTTCAGTTTACAAGGGGGATTTTGTTATAGCCCGTGTAATAGAACAATCTTAAAATGTTATAGTTGTAAGTAAAACTTCATCTAAAAATCTTGAAGACCCCATCTAACTATTAAATTATAATCATGGTGACCTGATGATTTTTCCTAGTAATTCCCCACATTCTTCAACTTTCGTATTTTTACATCAAAACAAAGTTATTCGTGCACCCGGCTTCAAACAAACAGTATGAATGGCCCGCATCAATAAGTTTGCCTAAATGATAGCAACTAAACCAACTCACGCTTGACCGATTTTTAATTTTTTTTGTTGATCTACATGTGAAACACAACCTGCGTGCCGAATTTCATGGTGCCAGGATCATCAGAAGTGGCCTAGAGGTCTTGATTACCTGTCAGTCAGTCAGTGTCAAAATCAGCTATATTCACAGGTACATATCTCAAAATCTATTACTGTTATGTTTATGAAATTTGGCGTTTTGCGTGAGGCTGAGGAGTCTATTGTGTGTGTGAAGGTGAAGTCTTGTCTGCGTATCTTCTAGGCACTGAGCTACAGGGTTGTGAAAAGTGGGTCGATTGGAGCGCTTGACGGCTGTTCCTGAACTTGGCCTGCGCTCTGCAGTGCGCTTAGATTGATTTAGCCTTTGAAATCACGCTTAAAGACTAGAACCACTAATGAATGTTTATTTAATAATCAATCTGGGCGTACTTATATAAGTAAATTAGAAATATTATATTAGCTATTATACCCTTCTCAAAACAATGAAATGATATCATGAAATACGAACGCGATAGCGTCGTCTCCGTTTAACACACCATCCCATTATATCATTTCATCGTTTTGTGAGCGGCAGCAGCCGCCCGGGATCTGGACCTGCAACGTTGTTGAATTTATTGAACACCGAGTAAGGGTCAATTCACAATGCCGGGGAAGCGAAGCTAATTTTTGGAGCAAAATTCTACATTGCATTTTGAACTTTATTTCCATTCTGTACCGTATACAAATTAGATATGAGGCCCAAAAACATGGATAGATAATGTAATAAAATATAGAACATAATCCTGCAATGTTTTACCACTAGAGGCGCCACTAGCACAATTACGTAAATTAATATTTTCGAGCAAAAAACATTCAACAATATGTGCAGCACACTTAAATATGATTTTGTTCTAAACATAACCTAAAATAATGTATTGCTTTCAATATGCGTTTTGCTTTTTTGTTTACGGAGTGTGCTAGTGGCTCCATCTACGCAACGCTTTGCGTTTTATATCCTATTCTTGAGAATTCCCGTGGCTGCCCTCGGCGACGCCGAAGGAATCCAAGCGAACTGGCGCGAAGAGAGGCGCAGTTCGGCGTCAAGAGACTTAAAACTGAACACTGTTCTCAGCCGCAAAACGAATGCTCGAGCATTCTCTCGACTTCTCTCTCTTCCTTTTCTCGCATCTACCGACATTAACGCTTCCCTGCCTTCCCTTCTCTTCCGCAACAATGTGAATTGACCCTGAGCCAAGCTCGTGTGTCAAGCAAGCAGACGTAGAATCGTTATAGCTGACCGTGCCGGTTGTGTTATCCAGCAGAACGGGTTCGAGGCGGGCGGCAGGTTCGAGGGCCTGGCGCAGACGCTGTTGCCGCCCGCGCCGCCCGGCGTGCCGCCCTCTCCCGCGCACCTCGCCGCGCTCCAGCCGCACCAAGTGCTGTGAGTAACGCGTGTGCCACTTATAGCGACTTAACTCGGGTTCCAGTGAGTTGAGTTTTCATACAATAATAAAAACATAATATCAGTCATGTTTTAATCAAAATGTGGGCCAAAGAGTCGCGCCGACCTGTATGACACTGCAAATTTTTGTGGAGGATCTTGGGTCCACTTCTGATAATTGATCTTTAGGGAGCGAGCGAAGCGAGCGCAAAATATTGGCGCGGATCCGATACAGATGCATCAGAGTAGAAAACTATCGCAGGTTCGAACGAAACGAGTTCTACATTTTGGCGTGTATAGATCACAGATGGGTTAGATTTGCAGGCTAGGGCGGAAGTTAGCGAAGCAAGTTAGTTAAGCAAGAAGCAAGAAATTTAGCGTGAATTCAAAATGGATGGGGTTAGATTTGACGCTGTTACAAGTTTACAACACGGTTGAGTCAGGTTTCCTTGGTTGGATTTGGGTTGTCCGCCGCTGGAGCCGCCACTGTGCCTTTGCTTCGAAATTTATATCTCTTTTTCCCCTATTTTTTAATAAGTTGGTATATGTCTTTAAAGTTTCACCCCCTAGCTCCCTTGCCTATGGGCCTGCTTAAAGCAAATCAACACTTGCAATATTTAAAGCAATTTAACACTTGTAATACTTAAAGAAACTTAATATTTGTTATAAAAATATATTACATATTTTCCAGGTGGCGTTAACCGAACGACGCATGAAAGTATGAAGCGGGTCCGGCCGCGCTCCGGCCACCAAGGAACGGACACACACAAACACACAGATCTGGTTATATTGTTATACGTGAGTTACACTCTCATACTGTCTCGTGAGGCGATTTTGTTTATATCACGGATTGTACCATAAGCGGTCATAACCTGGATCTAGCAGCACATGCAATACTGAACGCAAAACGCAAGCTGTTAAAAGTGTTATTAGACCGGTGCGATCGACATAGATCGGTGGTGTTGATCAACATTGATTATAGACCGTTCGATTTAGATTGTTTGATATTAAACCAAGCCGATCTGCCATCTATTGAGCACTGATCCGACGTCAATTGTGCGATTGTCGATTGGTCGATGAAATTATTCGGCTTTGGTTGATTGATCGCAACATCTAACACAAGGTTGATCAATTGTCGTTCGACGTGTGCCTCAATCATAGATCATCCTGAGCAACCGACATCGCTCGCGCCGGTCTTATAATACATTGTTTTGATTAAGTATCGGTAATACGGTTATTATTGTAGATTCCACCTCACTATCGTGAGTTTTTTTGTTTAATTGAACATGTGCTGCAAATGGATTCAGGTGACCTTTGGTCTCTGGTTTCTACTAGACTATAGTGATGCTAATATTAGAAAATAAGCTGAAACTTTAAGGAAATGTTTGGAGTCTGTGTGGGAAGTACTAAAGAAATACTAGGTGTGATAATGTAAACGCTTTATTGACTACTTGCACTGCAGCCTCGACGGTGAGACACACTGTCACACATGTTCGGGCCGGCATTAAATGTAAGCGTTATGTTTAATGCATCCGAATAAGTGTATTGTACGCCTAACTGAACCAACTTTTATCAATGAATTTTATATAAAATTAATATACAAAATTATCTGCTGGTCAGATGCAAATCATATAGAAAGCAAAAAAAAATTTTTAGTTATCAATTATTTTTGGTTTAGTTATCTTCTAGTCTACCTTGCAATAAGTCTATAAAAGTGGTTGTTAATGTTTTTCTAGTCTCGGTCTAGCTTTATTCCTGCATAGACTTAATAACTCGCGTCACGTCAAAGTTTGTAATCAGGTAATTATAAATATAAAATCTATTTACAGTGCGTTAGCTTAAGAGCTCACGCACTAAAGTTCGGGACTTGGAAACTTCGGTGTGCTTCGGTTGTTGTTAAAAGCTCACGCACTGTAAGTCCATTGTCCGTGTGTCCTAAGCTTATATCATAATAATATTGAAATGAAATACAACAAGACAATGAAATTACCTTTAGATTTAAGGAAAATTCACTAATCCCTTCTAGAGGTGACCGCCATGGATATCAACGACTTACGAAGAAAATTATATGAAAAAAATTAAGATAATTCAAATCGTTTTCACGTTTGAAGTCTGAAAAAAAATCGCGTGGTTTATATTAGGGTAAAAGTACCCCTTGAAGGTAATAGTTTGTTTTCTTCCAGATGGTGTATATGTCTTGCCAGGAAATCTGAATAAATTTTGCCTCTGTGCAGATTCAGCCATTACCTACTTCTGCCGCAAAACAGCAATGCTTCCATCGCTTGTTTCAGATTGAAGGGTAAGAGTTAGATGGTTTACGGTGCGCTGTTAACCTTGAGGAGTATCTCATGTGCCGGTAATAGCGCTGCCTCTTACCCTTCAAACCGAAACACAGCATTGCTGCTTTGCGTCAGAAAAGGGTGGTGCCACCCCAAGCTGACTCAGCTGAATCATACCACCGTCATAAAAATTGTTTATCGAATATCTCTGCAAGTGACCGAAGCACCAGTGTATAATGTGGCCAGGAGTGAGTCGGCCGTTCCGTGTATATTTGACTGTGATGTGTTCGCTGCTAGGCCTACTGTTTGCCGTACTATGTAGCTCTCTATGTTTTTTATAAGAATTTAAAAAGTATTCCATTTAAATTAAATCTTCAGTATTTCACCTTTCAACTGAGTATGCAAAATCTGACAATCCATTTATAGCCTTATGCTGCATAAACTTAAAAGTGGGATCTCCGTTGACTAAACGTGAGTTGCAAGAAACGTCCTTAATGTTATGGCTTGCTTAAATCTCGTGTCATTTCTGTCTAGAGCTACGGCTTAGGTAGGGAAAGCACGTATTAAGTCAGACGTTTCTTGAAACTGGCGGTTAGGTATGTAACTATTTACCTTTATATGTTGTTGTATGTTAACTATAAATAGAATAACCCTAGAAGTATCTTCTATATCAATAGAATAATATTGTCATCCGGATTGTCCAATAATCCATAACTTATAAGATTAGTAAGAATCTTAAAATGAAACCATTAGACACGGCAAACAGTAGAGCTGGGAGCGTGATCAATTAGCGCCGCGGCGGTAGGAAGCGCTAGGAGGCGCTAAAGTACGCTAGGAAGCGCTAAAGTACGCTAGGAAGCGCTAGAGGGCGCTATCTCTATAGTGAAGTATTATAAGATGCCGGAGCCACTACGAATAGTTTAGTATTCGGTGCGCTTGCGGCGACTGCGGTGAGATTAAAAAAAAAGATAAAAATAAGTATTAAAATGATATTTGAATCGACTCAACTGTAACTCAGGATCTTGAATATTGTATTTATTATTTTAAAATCGGGGACTGAAAACGGTTACATGAGTGAATTCGGTTTTGCACCACATACAAAACTCATGAAGAAGAAAAACACTTCTGCCACATACAAAAATATATTTAATTCAATAGGCACCTGGCTCAGCTAATGCTGGAGTGAATACACTTGCGTGTAAACACAGCGCTGATGCTGCTAGACGGCCGTGACAGACAGACGGACGAGTACAATAGGGCGCCGTTTTTCTTTCATAGTATTTGATCCCTAACAATATTTTCTCATCATAACTTGTTCAATGAATCTCATTCAATACTACGATCTTGGAATAATCTATGTAAAAAAAATATTAATAATATTTAAAAGAGGTAATTATAGGAAGAAGAAAAACACAATATTGCCACAAAAAAATACATATTTAGTTCACTCGAAAGATAAGAAAAGAAGGAAAAGGCAAAACTCGGTTATATTATGTATTAAGACATATTTTTTCTTTTTTTCCTTTTTTTTAGCTTGGTTACCCACGAGGTACTCGCGCAATTTCAACCTTAAAAATAGGAATCTGTCTGTCAGTTTTTATGTTTGTCAAACTTACCTTCAAATCTCGACAACCACTAGACCTATTTCGATGTGGTTCTCGCTATTCCAAAGAGCATTTCTCTACACCTTAGGTTTTAGTCTAAAAGGATGCCTTTCCATCAAATCTGTGCGAGGAAAAAATCCACCAATACGATCGCGCCATTATCACGTCATATCACGTGACGATTGAAATGCAGCGATACTATTGGCGGGTTTTTTCCTCGGTCACCGCCTCGCTTCCTCGCACAGCTTTGGTGGAAACGCAGTCTCATGCATGTTTTTTTTTTACAAAAATAAAACTAAATCAAAGCAGTCGCCACAAGTGGCCCGTTTAGTTATTAAATAAATAATTGAGAATATATAAACTGGTGGTTGTGTGCGTGAGGGAGGGTGCGTGTGTGTACGTGCGACTGTCTGTGTGTGTTACAGGTGGAATGACGTTTAGGGTGCATTGCTCTTCAAGGTGAGGTGATACAAGATATGTCACGACTGTGGTGGCCCTAAGGTAGCGCCATCCCTTGGCGACAAAGGGCGTAAATCAAATATTTCAGCAGTACGAATGCTCTGCAGTCTTTCAGAACTGCGAACATCTCTCTCTCTCTTAAGTCTTTTTCCTCATTGCTGAGGGTCATAGAACGACTCTCGTGGCAGATTTAATGGGGTGGTTTGCCATTGCCTTCCCCATTTTACACACTGATTATCTCAGTTTCCTTCACCGTCAGAGCAGTCGGAAAATGTACGTAAGTCTTTCGGAAAACCGAAAGACTTATTACTACATGGCATTGCCTGGTTTCGAAGTCGGACCACCCGCACGGGAGTCCGACGTCTAAGCCACGACGCCACCGACGCTCTATAGCTTCTCTGATAGTTTTACATAAACTTAATTGGCATTAAGGAAGCCAAAGTTACTTTAAAGTTAGTATTGTTTATGCTTTTAAGTCAACATGACTTTTGTAACACCTCACATTGAGGGTTTCCGCTGCAAGACGCGTGCGCTCGCAGTGTTTCAATGTCCATTGCTGTTTATGAAGTCAAGACGTCAGATAAAGAAAGCGATAACCAGCAATGTACATCGATGTCGACTGACCCGCGATGTGCACACGCCTGGCACAGCGTTTGCCCTTACGAGCAAGCCAAGTCTTGTAGTTGCCATCTCTCTGCGAAATTAAGAAAGAGTCGCCATGAAGCGACCGAGATGGCTCGAATCAGAACAGAATCTCACTTAACGTTAATATTATACTAAATCTCTACTGTGGAACGTTATTTCCATTAAAATTAACGATATCGTCTTTAGCGCACTGTAGCTATTTTAAAATGGAATCGTCCCCAACCCCGTACAAACCTACAAAGAAAGATAAAATTATGATACAATATTGGCGGTCTTAACGCTAAGAGTTTTGAGTGGTCTCTTCCAAAATCGCTGCAGTGTGTTAAATTCGTAAATCCGATGGGAGACATGTACTCGTGAAGTGGGACAACTATGAATCATATTTTAAACAGTTGTAGAATAAAGCTTGTTCCATTTCGTAGTACGGGCTTCTTTTAAACTCGTTTTTGTTAATTTTATTGTTACTCTAGCGAAGAGTTACTTTTTCAACTTGAAAGTCTTTCTAGAGCCTAAAGCCATTTTAAAGACTCTTCAGCATGGCGATATTGTAGATGAACAGATTTTAAAATGGAATCGTGTCGTGTTCCGACAGGTAAAGCCAGTCTACGTTTTAAATATTTACTGGCTAGCGGTGGATGTTGAAATTGCCCCTTCACAGCTTGCTATGTAAAGGCTGTCTGAATGAGAAAGCTGATGTAGCCAAGTGTGTTCAGTACGGTCAAAATCCGCCTAAAGTAATAATGAACTGACTTTAAATTTTCCAGACGCAAGAAACAAGAAAGATTCCGAGTTGAAAAACTAACTCGTTTATACAATAAACGTATTCTCATGTGAAACCTGACGTTTCACTTCTATGTTAACACTTTTCAAGTGTCTGTTCTAAGCGTTAGATGTATGGTTGATTTTCGTTCGTTGGAACTAGCTGTTATAGATTTGGAATAATATTTAGGGCTTCACCGATTTTTCTTTACATTGGTACTGATAAAAAATAATAATACAAACCGCGTTTAAAATTGGGTCTGTTGAACCACAATCATGTTTAACTCTAACGAATGAAATGATTGACAAAATGCCTAGGCTTATAAAGGGTTAACGAAACGTCCCGTTCACTCGTACACAATCTATTATAAGAGTGAGCGAAACGATTCAGCTTTAGATTTCGACACCTCTATGTATCAAAATACTTGTGTTCAGTATTTCGACACCTCTATGTATCAAAATACTCGTGTTCAGTATTTCGACACCTCTATGTATCAAAATACTTGTGTTCAGTATTTCGACACCTCTATGTATCAAAATACTTGTGTTCAGTATTTCGACACCTCTATGTATCAAAATACTTGTGTTCAGTATTTCGACACGTCTATGTATCAAAATACTCGTGTTCAGTATTTCGACACCTCTATGTATCAAAATACTCGTGTTCAGTATTTCGACACCTCTATGTATCAAAATACTTGTGTTCAGTATTTCGACACCTCTATGTATCAAAATACTTGTGTTCAGTATTTCGACACCTCTATGTATCAAAATACTTGTGTTCAGTATTTCGACACCTCTATGTATCAAAATACTTGTGTTCAGTATTTCGACACCTCTATGTATCAAAATACTCGTGTTCAGTATTTCGACACCTCTATGTATCAAAATACTTGTGTTCAGTATTTCGACACCTCTATGTATCAAAATACTTGTGTTCAGTATTTCGACACCTCTATGTATCAAAATACTTGTGTTCAGTATTTCGACACCTCTATGTATCAAAATACTTGTGTTCAGTATTTCGACACCTCTATGTATCAAAATACTTGTGTTCAGTATTTCGACACCTCTATGTATCAAAATACTTGTGTTCAGTATTTCGACACCTCTATGTATCAAAATACTTGTGTTCAGTATTTCGACACCTCTATGTATCAAAATACTCGTGTTCAGTATTTCGACACCTCTATGTATCAAAATACTTGTGTTCAGTATTTCGACACCTCTATGTATCAAAATACTCGTGTTCAGTATTTCGACACCTCTATGTATCAAAATACTTGTGTTCAGTATTTCGACACCTCTATGTATCAAAATACTCGTGTTCAGTATTTCGACACCTCTATGTATCAAAATACTTGTGTTCAGTATTTCGACACCTCTATGTATCAAAATACTCGTGTTCAGTATTTCGACACCTCTATGTATCAAAATACTTGTGTTCAGTATTTCGTTACATCTGTATAACAGAACTGACTTTTTCTGCAAAATTGGTGTAGCTCTATTTTTCGGTATAATTTCGGTAAAAATGTTTATCTAATACCGAAACTATTGAGTAAACAATGAAATTCTAAAGTGGCCTTTCTTAATTCAAGGCGTTCGATTATGTTAGATGTCACACTGAAGCATGCCTTTTGGTGAGACGGTTTCAACTTCGCAACTTTTAGCTAAAAGTTGTTCTAAAAGGTAGCTAAGTTTTCTCTATGGTTTGTTGTAAACTGATCTGAGGACAAAATACTTTGTTTGAATAATTGGTACCGATACCAGCGTGTCTCGTTAAATTTAACAGAACTGTTAAATGTTTCACACGAAATGAAGTGATTGATAATATACGGTTAACGAAACGTCCCGTTCACTCGTACGCAATACGCGATATGACAGAGCGAGACAGTATCATTTACGGTTAGTGGTTCTGTTGGAATCGACACCAATGGTTAGGTTTTTTATCCCTCTTATCAGTTATTAAAGGTCCCTTTAGACTAGCGTTCGCTAAAAGTAGATGTATAAAAAAATAAAATGTGAGATATACAATGTATGATGTCATGCGGCATGTTAAACAGAGACAGCGCTATACCAATGCGATAGCACGCTCTCACGTTTAACGGACGCCAGTCTAAAAGGACTCAAACGGTGATTGTATAATTAACTAGTTTTTGAAACTTTTTGAATATTATTGCATTTTTTGTTGTAATAAAATCATGTTGTTAAGACTTAGTTGAGAACGAAATGAGAACTTTGAACAAATTTAATGACACATTAAGCATGAATTTAATGTTTCTAACGTCGATGACTCAATGTTGACTCCCGATCCGGTCGAGAGGTTTGTTCGACGAGAAAAGGAACAGTATTTTTTCGTTCGTCAATTTCAAGCAAACCCAAGTGATTAAGTTGTATTTAGCATCCCAAACGGTAAAGGGACCATAGTGTATGAATCTGATTTTTTTTTACTATTTTGTTCAAAACCCAACCGCTTCTATGTATAGAGGATAATATTTTCTCAAAATAAAATAGTGGAAATATTTTTGTTTAGAATATACTGCGGCATCTTTTGACAGTCTGTGACGTCATTTTGACAGTAATTTGACAGGTCTCTTTTCTAAAATGTCTTTGTTGTAATGACGTCATAGTATACAGATGCCTGAATATCAGTAGAACATTGTACAACCGTTTTACTACTTAATGGTACCCGAGATCCTTAGTTAATTTTGTTATAATTTTTTGTAATGTAACAAAATTGACCAGATATTCTATGGTGTATTTTTCAAACCAAATGATATGCTGTCTTTTAACTTATAGAATATCTTCGTGATGTCACGTAATTTATATTTTTTCTATGAGGAAGGAAACCTCGGGTGTCGCCAAGTAGTAAAATAATTACTATAATTGTGACTCGCTTCACAAGAACTAGGTTTTAGTCGTATCTCTGAAGAATCTCGGTAACTTTAAGGAACTCATTGAATCTATAGAAACTACGAGTGCTGCTAAAGTCGTTTTGTGAGACGAGTTGTAATAAAACAAATGTATAAAACAGTGTTTGTATGTGGGCTGTTTAAACATCTTTTTTAATTATATTTTATTATTAAGTAACCCACGCTATCCTATGAATTGTCAAAATCTTTCAAAACTTCTAATCTGTCTTATTCTTTGTTACACCTCCGTTTTCTTTGTCTTTTCTTTCTAATGTTTTCACAGTTCATATATAAACACAGAAAAAAGTAATGAATTCTAGGCATTTTGTCAAATTTCGAAAATGCCTCCAATCGTTGCTGACATAGTTTTTCACTGTGACATGTCGTGACACTTTATATGACTTTGAATCACAAAAGTTAATGCCACTTCTGAAATTCATAATTTTTGTTTGTTTTCTCTAGGCTCGGGCTGTATGGAGTGGGTTTGACTCCAGGTTCGATTCTCTACATGCAATCAACCGGGGAGTGCCCCGGTTGATTGCATGTAGAGAACCAACTCCGTGTAGTCCAAGCTTAAACTTGAATCTCAGTTAAAAAGTGCTTAGAGTGCCTGTCCACCGTTGTAAGCTAGCAAAGTGGTGATCGAAAAAAAATCAACCAATGGAATCGTTTCATTATCACGTCGCAAGTAAAATGAAGCGATGCTATTGGTGGATTTATTCCTGAGCGCGTGAGCTTGGAAAACCGCACCAATAGGGCTATTTTATTATCACATCATGAGTAAAATGAAGCTATCCTATTGGTTCATTTTTTATTCTCTCATCACCTTGTCTTGCACAGTTCCAGTGAACAGGCAGTCTTAGGGTGACTTTCCACCAATAGGATCAGCTCATTATCACGTCACGCGATCCTATTGGCGGATTTTTTTCTCGCTCACCGGCTCGCTTCCTTCCACAGCTTTGGTGGAAAGGCTGTCTAATGTGTCTGAGAGCGGTGTAAAGTGTCCCGGCATAGTGTCGACCACAGGATAATATCAAGATAGAACGGTGACGTGGGCGAGTTGTTCTTACAGTTACAAACCGCACAGTAAGGCATTTTTAGCACAGCCGCTCTGATAGGTCCGGGTCGAAAACTAGGCGGTGAATTAATGAAATCTTGCAGTAAATTGCAAGATTGAGTCACTGGTGCCCCGCCCGCTTCACCGTTCTATCTCGATTTATTCCTGTGGTGTCGACACTAGTGTCAGAGAGGGGGGAGGGGAGGGGGTACATATTGTAAGTGTAAGTGGGTTTTGCTCAACGTGTACGATCCAGAGTCACGTGCAATATACATAGCATAATTATTATTTTGTTTCCAATAAAATTATATTAAAATCGAGTTTCTTTGTTACAATTACAAACCCAGAAAAAAAAAAATATATATAGTAAAAATAAAACCAAAAAAAAAGTTCATATTAATTCCGCAATATAGCGATATTGCGGAATTATGCTATCTGGGAGAATCTTCCACGCTTCTGCACCATCCGAACCAAAGAAGGCGTCCCGGACGCAGTATGGCTCTTCAAAATCCAGCCAAGTACGGATCGGGCTGCAGCGTCTTATTTGACTTTACTTCCCTGTCCCACACATTAATCACATCTTGTCGAAGTTCTTCGAGCAAGAAACACCATTCTTACTAGAACAGCACTACTGTAAAACAATTTGCAAGACAAAACGAAACAAAGCTGACGTGGATGCCACAAAAGCGCGGGAGAAACTCCACATTAAATGAAACAAGATCGATCTAACAACACCATTTATTTGGTTATACAGGTTTTTACATATAGCAACAATCATAATAGGGTAGGTAGTCAATTTTGGCTAATATTCATTCACGTTATAAGTGATCAAACAGTGAACGGCAGGTATATAGTATCTAAACACTAAATGTTTCCGAAATACTAGGTACTTAAATATTTGGAAATACATAATACATTTATTATTGAACACAAAACATTCGTTTTAAATTAGGAATACTTGGAAGACTTCGATAATATCTTATGTATTTAGTTTGACATTGAAAATATATTTTCTCTATAATGTAAGTACCATTTATTTTCTTAATATTTAATTCACAGACACTGGAAGCACTATGATTTCATTCGGAAAATGCCAAATTCTTGTAGAATTTTATTTTGTTAAATTAATACGCAACACGTGGCGAGTGCAGCAATCTTTTACCTAAATAAATATTTAGGTAAGTGTTTTAATTTGGAAAGTACGCGGGGCTCGAAACGGCCTATATTTTCGTTCCACTCGCTATGGAGACCACGGGCGTATGGCGCACGGAGGCCAAGGATTTTGTCCGAGCTTTGGGCCGACGACTGAGAGAGCGCTCAGGTGACCCCCGCGCCGAGTCGTACCTGGTGCAGCGCATCTCGCTGGCTATTCAGCGTGGAAACGCTGCCAGCGTGATGGACACCTTCCCGCCGGGTGCGACTCGGGGCGGTTTATTAGATTAAGGATTTTGACACATATAATATGTTTATATTATATTTTAAGGTTATTACTTATAAATTTGACAATAAATTTGGAAAGCTCGTAAGGCGAATATTGTGATATTTTTATATAGGTACCATAATATTTTCCTCTAATTTATTACATCTCACGCCATCTATTATCAAGTAGTGGAATTAAAAAATGCTGCAATCAAAATGCTAACGTATATCAGACACACACACTACATATTTACACTTAATATTTTATAATTTGACCCATAGTTTTATTTATTTTAAATCTTTAAATAAATCGGCTTTCAGCCAACAACATTTAATAAAAAATACTATTTAGGACATTTGTTCCGCTAACCACCGCTAGATGGCGGTAGCTTTCGTAGACTTCGTGAGGAATCCGGTAGGTATTCAACTAAATTTTTTTATACCATCAATCAACTTACATGGACATCCTGAAGAAGGATCTGAAATTAGTTTAGATCAACTAACATCAGA
Source organism: Hofmannophila pseudospretella (assembly GCA_947369225.1). Taxonomy (NCBI): domain Eukaryota; kingdom Metazoa; phylum Arthropoda; class Insecta; order Lepidoptera; family Oecophoridae; genus Hofmannophila; species Hofmannophila pseudospretella. The sequence continues at coordinate 8,256,877 of OX376337.1, read as the reverse complement.
GATATTAATGATTTCAATTAGTACTGGAGACATGCTATGTCCCTTTTTAGCAAAACAATTCTTTATATGTAGCCAGGATCTGCTTGTATGACGCTACTACACAGTGACGTCATAATGAAATTTTGCCGTTTTTTTTTCTATAGACTGATTTTGATTTTTAGTTTCAATTCTGTTTTCACATTTGACCATTAATTTACATTCCGTCAAAAAAGAACAGAAATTAAATAATGGCAACTTTCCATACATTGATTGACATTTCCATACTATTTCAGTAGATGTTGCCATCATTTAAATTCTACTTTTGACGGACTGTTTGTCTATTTCTTAATTTTTGAAATGCATTTAATATTTGTTACTTGGAGACTACCGCTATATCAACAAAATGTTATTCCTACAGTTTGTCTAATGAACATGGCCAAGCCAATAAGACACGAACACATATATAAAGTACATCACAAGTTTCACGAGCAACACCGATATTTTTTAACCTTAATTTAACAAACTACATTCATTCTCAAATATCCCTCAAATCTATTCTACGATTTTTCTATTGTCATCGTCACGAGTATTTAAATCGTATTATATTTACAAGAACTTACACTAAATACATGAAAAAGTATATAGCTTCAGATATTTCTTTCGTAAATATTTAAAGACGATAAACAATAAAAAATCATAAAATAAAGACTAAACTTATTTGTATCGACTTCTGGAAACAATAATTTTTGATTAAAGACTTTTTAGATTCAAAGATAGATTAAACTTAATAGTCGAGGTATTAATAGGATAAAATTATATATATATATATATATATATATATATATATATATATATATATATATATATATATATATATATATATATATATATATATATATATATATATATATATATATATATATATATATATATATATATATATATTTCTAAACCGACACAAAATTTTACTTATATTTTAATTATTTTATCATTAAATATCTAATTTATATTTAATCTACTGGCGAATGATACCTATCATAATGCGAATTATCAATATTTATTGCGCTTATACACAATAATTTTATTTTATTTTAAATTAAATATTTAAATAATAAAACTAACTGGCAAGGCCCAATGGATAGCAACATTATAAAAACTGTAATAAAATATTCAGTACCTATATAAGCAAATGTAATATCATGAATCCTTGTTTCTTCGACCTAAAAATACAAAATAGCAAAATACCTACATTGCAATAATAAATTAGACGCCTAACCACTAATATATAAATACTTAAATAACAACTTCACAAGAAAAATAGCGCTTTTCGAATAATTTAGTAAATAAATGAGTAATTACAAAAAGCCCGCCAAGTCCGCACTACAACATACAAAATATACTCTTTAATTGGCAAAATGGGAGATATGTATCGTATATTATGTGACTCTGATATATCTCTACAAGTTTCTACTTAATCTTACTTACAATTACTTAATAGTTAAATGAGAAAAAAGTTGAAGTACCATTTTGTGGGTAGTTCTAAGTAAACCAACTGAGCTACCACGGTCATCCCAGTGTAATTTTATTTAAATATTCCTTCTTTGTCTCACTGTTGGGAAGAGGTCAAGAGGGCTCCCAAAGGAGGAAATGTACCGCGCAGAAATTGTCAACCTTTTTCTCGTTTTTAATTCTAATTAAATAACATTCAAACATTAAAAAAAAACTACAGTTAAGAAATTTATAAAATTATGGGTACACAACATCAACATATTAAAAAAATGAATATATTCAGCTGTAACTAGGTATACACAAAATGAATGAAAAATAAATTACAGTCGAACACAAACCACTTACAAATACCTACTTATTACAAACGCTGTGCGTTAATATGTATATTTTTAAACATCGAGTATAGGTACCTTCCTAGGTTAGCTTGCAGCAATTATAATGTAATTTTAAATATTAATATTTATTTAAATTTCAATTCGTAAGCCTTAAGCGCGCTAAAACATACATAATAGGTTTTTTTTTACATTCTCAATACAATTATTTGATGGCAGAAAATATTTGTGAAGTGTGTACCTACCTACTAATCTTGATTATTTTTGACCGGTAACATAACTACCTAATTTTTTTTCGAATATTAATTTGATTTATACCGGATTTTATGTAAATAAATTCATAGCGACGAACAAACGTTCGAAATGATCGAAGCGAAATCGCAACTTCTAGAATTTTTGAAAACGCCTTAAGATGCGCCGCGGCCCTGCACAAGGCTCTGGTGTCCAAGTTACTGAGCAGAAATACCAAGATCCGGATCTACAAAACTGTCATCAGACCGATCTTGATGTATGGATGCGAGATTTGGACACTAACCTTAAAGGAAGAAAACAGACTCTCGGTGACCGAGAGGAGGATATTGAGGAAGATTCTGGGACCAGCCAAGAAGGAAGATGGAGGGTGGAGGATGAGAAAGAATAGGGAGATAGAAGAGATGGTGAACGAGCCGAACATTATAGGAGAGACGAAAGCGGCTCGACTCCGATGGCTCGGACACATCACTAGGATGGGGGAGGATCGGGCAGTTAAACGAGCGTATGTGGGACGCCCTAACGGACGACGTCCGGTCGGACGTCCCAGATACCGCTGGCGCGATGAAGTGGAGAAGGATCTGCGGGAGCTCCGGGCGCCTGACTGGCTCGAGACTGCGCAGGAGAGAGAGCGATGGCGCTCTTTGGTATCGGAGGCCAAGATCCACTTCGGGTCGCTGCGCCAGCGGAGTAAGTAGGTAAGTAAGAATTTTTGAAACATTTAAAATTAACCAAAATGATTTAGGCCTCGTTTTGCAAATCTCTTACCTATTTAACAACAATACCATAGAATATAGATCGATTACTTACGACACTATTTATATTGTAGAAAATATATTTCCATTGTCAACAACAACACTTAACACGATATATTTCGAACTTTTTAGACACATATCAAGATTAACAACAGTTACACATCAAGGTTTAATTTAGTTATAAGCGCCGACGAGTCTACTCGCGCCAGTTACTTGCTGTTACATCAACTTACAAGCCAGTAACTGGTGCAAGTCATTTGCTGGAAGACTGTTTTTAAAGGGACGAATATATTCTTCAAGAAATTCTTAAGTTAGATTTTTTGAGCCTATAAGCTGTCCCACAGCTGAACAAAGGTGAACAAATTAGTTATTTTAATTTAATCTAAAGATAATAAATTAAATTAACTGTTTTTATGATTTGAAACCTGATATTTTTGGTTCTTTATTCACCAAAACCATATAACCTATGTTTTTTGAATATTATAATTAAAACTGAATAAAAAATATCGTTTCCACCGTCTTAGAAACCAACAACAGGCGTAGAGTTTCCTAGTAGAAAGTAGACTATATTTTATTAGAATTGTTACACTTCAAAGAGAAAGTATAGTGGACCACTATTTATACAACGTCTATTATAATATTAATTAATAATATAGGTTGTTACATCCACTCGTTGCAAGCAATCAGTTCATTCTCGTTCATATTAAGTTCAACTAAGTCGCAACACCTGTAAATGCTAGAACCAAATAGTTCATAATTTTACTAAAAATCTAACACATCAGTGCGTCCTCGCTCTTTTTCTTTCCGAACTTGGCGGACACACTCCTGTGTCTAGATTCCTTTTAGAAACAATAGCGAATGTACAATGCATGCTAAACTAAAAATCTATTTCGAATCGTGGTATATTCTTACACGTTGCATATTAAATACTTAGATAAGTAAATAAGTATAGAATAATTTAACGCCATCTTCTAAAAACTATATAAATAATGAAATTCTACTTATTTCAATGAAATAACATTTTTCTAGAAATTTAGTCTTCCATTTTGTTTCTCGAATATAATTCTCGAATTCTCTACATTCGCATTAACATAAAGCTAGCTAAGTTTGAGCTAAATAATCTAAAGGAAAAGCAACTTTAGTAACATGAAAATATTGGCCAGTCATTTCACCTCGAAACTTTTTATAACTTTTTTACTGGATTACAACTCGATTTTAAAAAAAAACCATTTTGAATTTAGAGAACGGCTTCGATTCCTGGGTGGATGGCAAATCTAAAGCTGAACCTAAATGAAACTAAGTGGCACAGTGGCTATTGCACCGGACTCCCATGCTAGGTCCGGGTTAGAAACCCATGTACCAATGAGTTTTTCGTATTTTTGGAAGACTTACGTACATTTACCGACTGATCTGACGGTGAAGGAAAACATCGTGAGGAAACCTGCACACTGAGATGAACAGAGTGTAAAATGGGGTAGGCACAAAAAATCCTCAAAGGTCGAAGTGCCGCTGGGTTATTCCCGATTCCCTATCATAAGATAAGGATGTGTACCACGGCTACCAAGGAATTAATGCCACTGTAATTAGGACTTCACGGGTTCGGTTCCAGCACCGGTTCGATTCGCTATTGATTGCATGCGCATGCGTTCCGTGATAGGATGCGGCAAAACCGAACCGCAATGGAACCGGCTTCGTGTAGTCGGCTAAGAATGTCCCCAAAAGCACAAAGTCCAGAGATAGGTACAGATCTTTAAGAGAACTAGGTACCTACTAGACACGTGGGACGTGGGGAACGAGTCGTTTTGTGCCAAAACTCCGAAGCAAATAATGACCAACCAACATTTCCCTGCTCCATCCATCCATCACGCCATCTTAAATTTATTCTACGACAATGTCGTGTCCCAGACGATCGATCTCCGACAGCAAGAAGTCGACATCGCGCGCGGTCACCGCCGCCGAAGAGATAATGTTGCGGAAGAAGTTGGGCCGGCGGTCGTCGGGCTGGTAGCCGACCATGATGGTGCCCGCCTGCATCATGCGGCCCTTCAGCTTGGCGCACACCTGCCGGCAGAAAAATAAAGTAAAATACAGAACAGAACAGAACGTGGGATTGAAAAGAGTTATCAGCTTGAAACGAGAACGGGATTTCTGTGCCTCACTCGTATCCATTTTCCAGACATTAAAATTAGCAAAAACCTATTTATTATGAAAGGGGGTTTAATTTAATAAAATAATGTAATTTATTTTTAATTTATTTATGAGGTAAACACAACAGATTACAACCATAGAAATTACATAAAAATCAATATAAAGTTATGAGCTAGGTCGTAACCCTTAACGTGTAAACACAGCATGGTTAGGAAGTGGGAAATTGATTGTTGTACAATATTGAGTTATGAAAAAATACTATTGAATGTAATGACTAAAAAAACTTATGCCTATTTGAAAAATAAAAATAATAAAGTAAAGACTATAAAGTAGGTGCGTGGATAGCTCACTTGAGGACATCCTCAACCCGTCTTTTAAAAACTAATGTCCTAGGATCAAATAAGTCTATCGATGGCTTATTGTTGCTGTTCGAAGAGATTTCGTTAAACAATCTACACATTCGCACAATAGCAATAGTAAATTACAGCTAAAATTCCCAAATACCTAACTATTTTGCACAAGTGTTTAAAATGGGGAAGGCAATGGCAAACCACCCAATTAGGCTCAATTTACATTGCCGCGGAATGGAATGGAAGCGAATTTTCGCAACGTAATTGTACATAGCATAATGAACTTTATGTCAATTATGTAACATACAAACTAAATGAGACGGTGAGCGAGGAAAAAAATCCGCCAATAGATCAACTGGTTTGCACTGACCTTTCCGAGCTGTATCTCCTTGTTACTATCATGCGGCATGCCCCGCAGCTGCCGCGGCAGGTACCAGAAGGACACGTTGACCATCTCCGGCTCCAGGATCAGGTAGAACTTGTCCGGCTGCTCCTTTATGCGGCGGACCATGTACTCTGACATTTCCATCAGGTGGTCCATGAGGCGCTCGAAGCCTGACGTGCCCTGGAGAAAGTTAATTCAATAAATTAAAATTGATTGGTAATTACTAAGAATCCAAGCGATTACTCCCGTTGTCTCCCACTCGCATGTCCACCACTGGGGGACAGTGGCACAACTTTTTAAATTATTCCTGTTGTCCGCCAGTTGTGGACAGTAAACCACCTTTTTTTTAAATTGAGTCATTGACCACCACTTTACTGTAACTATTTTAATTATTTTTTCTGGAAACCAGTGGTACCTAAACATATAGGGATTTTAAGTCGAGGGTGTGACCGCTCCACACCTCATAGTTGGTCGCAAAACTAATAATTCAGAGGATAAATAATCTGGTAAGTGGACAGGCAAAACCATACTGGGACGTTAGAGATGAATTGCACGTGATCGATGGCACGGTCTCGCAGCGACAAGGTAGTAACTCCCATCAGTCTGAGAGGTGGGATGCTCGGCAGGATACAGATAGGAGTAGACAAGTGCAAGTGCGGCGAGCTAGTGACGTGATGTGGTGGCCGGAGATGGACGCCGAGTGGCCGCATCCCCGGCCCGAGTTACCGTGGAAGGTGCTGGCCACTGTCGTAGACTAAATTCTACATTTATACTATTCCAAATTTGTTGAAATTTTAACTCTTTCGGATTTGAAAAGCGCAATCGTAATAGCTCAAATGAAATCGTCGGATACGACTTGCTTTCATATTACCTATGAAAGCAATTCGTATCCGACGAATTCAAATCGTTCGCCAGAGAGTGTGACTTCAAACTGGTCACGAGCTCACCGATAAAAAACCTAATTATAAAAGCTCAACGAGATAGAACTGATTCTCACGTGGCGCTTTTAAATTTTCGTTGTGCTACGGTCACGGGAGAGGATAGGTACTCACCAGCTCAACTACTAATGGGGCGGAGATTGAACACTAAATTACCAATAAAAATACTTTGCACTTGTCGCCGGTGTCCGTCACATTCTGTCACATCACAGTACCTTCCCGCGCCACTGCAGCCACAGCTTGAAGATGTCGTTGTGACGGCCGCACTGGATCACTTTGTCGCCGGTGTCGAACTGAGGGTCGTAAATCTTGTCCGTCATAAAGAGGTACTCGGCTGACATCGCGTTGCAGCTCAGAAGTATACCCTGGAACAACCAGTGGCTTTATCAGGGTTTAGCTTACATGCGAGCTTGGACTGTGTTCGGTTTCCCGATTGCTGTGGTGCTTAGATGCAGCTGCTGAGATGAATATGAAATAAAATAGATGAGACGTTATTGGTACGCTGGTTTATTTCACACTAAAGTATTAACATAATAGTATGCTTAAAAGCTATGTTTTGCTAAGGTAGCGCTGGCCGGCAGCACGCGGTAATTAGGTAAGTAAATAATAAAAATGTACGGCTTGCTCGTACAGGCTTAAAGTAATTGACTAACTTAGAAAAGTTTGAAATTTTTGCCAAATTCGAGACTTTGTAATGTTGTGTGTGTGAGTGAATGAGGTGGACTAAAATTAATATAGTTTCGATTTTTACATTTCTATACGTGACGTGCCTCTCGAGGTCCGCGGATATTTCCAACTACGGGTTACTTATATTATTTATTTACACTTTAATGCACAAAAAAGGTGTACATGAGGCGAGCTTAACGCTTTGCGGCATTTTCTACCAGCTAACCATGGGGTTATGCAGAAATATTAAGGTAGGTGCATATAAAATTGAGAGTTGTTATTATTAGGTTACATAGTTGTCATTATAGGTTATTAGGTTACATAAATTTATGTAAGTAAAGATATATAAATAGTTATTCATAATACATATTAAAAATACATATACATAATACTATATTGTATATCACAGAGTAGGTACTATGTGTAACAATATATGTGTGTTCAGTATCCTGAACAACTTTCATTATGGAACTAAATCTGAAATCGCGAAATAAAATCAGCTGTTCCATACAAAACCTTCACGACCGAAATGTATGAAACATGAAGCATCTGATTTTTTCGCGATTTCAGAGTTCGCCCATAGTGAAAGTTGTTCAGTTGTGGGTACTGAACACCCCCCTTTCGGGGCTATAGGGGTTTTTTGTTACACCCTAATACCTACTGACGTAACAATGGTGTCAGCAAATGGCTCAGGCAGCAAACATCATAAACATTTTGTTCTGGTACGGACGAACAACCGTACAAATAAATGTGAGTTGTCCCTTACAGCCTTTATACATTTCCTATGTATTTCCTATCTACAAAACCAACATTTCCTGTTAACAAACGCTTGCCATATCTCCACCGCACCCCTTGACCGAACAAACATTTCTACCCCTCCCGTCTCCCTTATCTACCCCTCAACCCCCTTTAAAAAGTCCTTGTCAGCCACTTTCCAGCATTCCTATAATAATACCTCTTAACTAAATAAGAATAAAACATATTTAAACCCTAGATTATAGAGTCGAAAATCCCCAAATATATTAATTTTGCCAGAAAGTAACCTTATAGTTTAAAACTAACTTTAAAGACGACGGTATAATGTTGTATTTTCTGTGGGTCAGGGTTATAGAACGGAGGCCCATGGATGTCAGAACAATATGCAATACTCATAGATCCTTGCGGACCCCGCCCTCTTGCCAAGTTTTGTGGTAGAGATGGGACGTGTGTTATATCGATAATTTTCAGTGTATTAAGGCTCAACCCCTAGCGAAAGAGGCGCCACTCCAGAAAAGAAAAATCATTTCTCCTGAATTGGCTGAAGGCTGAAGGCGTTTATTAAAAAAGTGGACATCAGAAGTGCTAAAGTGCTAATAGTCCACTTTTAGCACTTTCGCTTTCAACTTCTCATTGTTTCACTATGAGAATAAAAAATCATTATTAATCAATTCTTCTTCATCTGTGGAACAATTCTGATGTCCACTTTTTTGATAAATGTCTTTTTAATTCAGGAGAAATAATTTTTTTGCTGTTTTATGTTTGAAACAATATGCGTCCAAATATCTGGAGCTCAAAACGACGGGAAATACAGGATATTTATCGAGTTTCGATATTATATCCCGTTTTTGAGAATTGGCCTCCAGGACTACATCATCCAGTAGAGAATAAATTGCGAGACTGCGGGTATATATTGCTACAGTCTGCCCTCTAGGTGCCGGCTAGCAGGGTTCTAGGACAGTGTGCATATCAGGAACAGAACAACACAATAGTAGGAAATAGGTAGCAGTAGGAAACAATTTTATAAAGCGGAGAAACGTCCGTTCAGGACAAAATACAGAGAGAAAGCCAAAACAATAAAATTATTGGAATAAACGAATTTAAAAATGGAATGGGAATATGATTTGAATTTTGAAAATATAGATGATGAAATGAAAATGCCAACACGAAATGAGATGAGATAAACGGTAACAATGAGATTGAAATTGATGGCAAGAAGGTTGATATTGTATTATATTGTATATTGTATTTTATAGGAAATAAAATTATAAAATAGGAATTTTAATAATACACAAACAGAAGCAATATGCAGTGTACATCCTCTATTGTCGCGGCGGCATCGTTTGACTAGCTGCGGGGCGGCGCGAGGGCGGGCGGCGTTTTCAAAGAGGGAGCTTATAGCTCTATATTAAGCTAGACATTACCGATATCGACAAGGTCTTTGTGGCACAACCCTAACGCGGCACGTGCCCTGGTAGTTTAATTAAATTCCTGGCCGACACTTATAAACATATGTTGCCAATTTATTCCTGTGCGGACTCGGTGATCGTAAAAGCAACCTTACGCCCTTGTCGTAAATATTAGTCTTCTTTTAGGTGACTTTCTAGAACTAAAGTAGTATATAACGAAGTGCTAAAAATATTTTTTAGCACTTCGTGAAACGCGCCATTGCGCTGTGTCTACGATACATATAGTATTGTCCATAACACTAAATTAAATATTTAAAAAATCCCCGACGTATCATTGTGGAGATCCCCTTACTTTTACCTGGTCATCATCAGGTCCTCAAGGTTCTAGATGTGGGGAGGTCACCATGGTCATAAACATTTGAGCTCAAACTCGAACCACCTAACTGTTACCGTTCCAGAGATCCCTTCATGCCCCAACATCCCAAGATACTCCAAGATCTTAGAACCACTGATCCATTTTTAACCTGACATGGCTAAGAACATTCAGCAGGTTAGGCCGGCGACGCCTGAAAAGTATTCTGTTATATTATAATAGCATTTCTCAAAAATTTTCTTTAAAATTTTGTCAGTTTTATATTTTCTTGGCTTGGCCAACGTCTGTTACATGTTCATTTCCACTGGTCACAGAAGAGATCTGTCCTCCGAGAGACAGGAACTTCCTGGTTCGGAGGTCAGTGTTTATTGTTACCTTTTGCTCACTAATTTCATTTAGTTTAATATAACCTATGCTTAAGTTTCTACTGGTGTATGGACTGTGAATACTTTGTCATCTTACCGCACAAATAAACTATTCTTATTCATTGACCAGCAACTTAGATAATTTCCGTTTAAATACAGTGATTGGAGCATTTGTCATATCTTCAGGTAATTTATTATATATTTTGGGGGTCATGTGTTTGGCGAAGTGACTACTACAAACACTTGAAGGTGTCATTCGGGTGTTCTGTACGTACCTCGTACTTGAAGTGCACGGTGGAGCACTGCAGCAGCGTGCCCATCAGCTTGTGAGGGTTCCAGGTTACGGAGTCCGCCCTGCAAACAGAGAAAGATTATCATAATTTCAATACCAGAAACAAAAACAAACTTGCAGTCCCACGCTTTAGAATTAGTAAAGTTAACACGTCATTTATGGGTCACTGTGTACGGTTTTATAATAAGATACTTGATACTTGAAAAATTAAGACCCATATGAGACGGACCTTATGTAAAAAGGGTTATTATAAAATAAATGACTACTTAAATGATAAAGAGGCTTGGTCCTAAATCCAGCTCCAGCTCTGCACATTGTGTATATGATTGTGTTCATAATTATTGTAAGATATATTTATTACAAAAGATGTGCTGCTGAAAGTTTCTTGCGCCGCTTCTTTCCTTTCAGCTACAGCACCTTACGAAGCTGTGGTACAGTGAAACATAACGTTGTAAAAATGTGCTTTAAGGTACTTACTTACAATAAAAAACATTTTGATTTTTGATGGCACAAGAAATCGTGTTCCTCATTGCTGAGGGTCGTGATCATTCTAAGGAATTAATCACATAGAACGACTCTCGTGACTGATTTAATGGGGTGGTTTGCCATTGCCTTCTCCATTTCACACACTGGTCATCTCAGTGTGCAGGTTTCCTCACGATGTTTTCCTTCACCGTCAGAGCAGTCTGTAAAATGTACGTAAGTCTTTCTAAAAAAACTCATTGGTACATGGCATTGCCTGGTTTCGAAATCCTTCTCTAGAATGTCCATGTAAGTTGACTGATGCAATAAAAAAAATTAGATTGTTGTTGCTGTTGCCCTCTCCACAGACGCTGCGCTGCCTGGGACGCAATTAGATGAGACAGGGTTGCCCAGATCCTGATCCATCCTCTCGGCCTCACCGGCTGGATCCGCAGGAACGACATGTCGATACGTGCGGAGCCGGATTGGCTGCAGGCTACTGCCACTTTCCAAGTATGAGGCTCTGGACTCCAAGCGGAGGCAACGGTATAAGTTATTACCCCATTTCCCATATAAAAAATTAGATTAATACCGTATTATTCAATAATGCCCGCCGCAAGTGGGTTGAATAAATGAATGGATGGCTATAAAATTGATTGTTGAGCGGGGCATTATGGAAATTAGGCACGGGGGTGTTCGGTGCTCCAAACAATTACCTCTAATTTTCTATTTCATTTATTTAGCCAACGGTGTTAATTCTGGATGGCCGCCAAATCTGAAGCTAAATCTAAATTCAAGGGTCACGCTTACTCATATTATTAGATCATATAAGAGTAAGGGTTCAAATAAAAAAAAGAGTAAGAGTGAGGTATCGTCCAGCGATGTTTTGTTTTAAGTTATTTTAGCTTTCGAAAGTTGTAGACCAAGTACCGGATGTGGATTCCGTGCAGAGCCAGAATTTCACGTCTATAATCCCCGAGGGGGTAGACAGAGGGACCACCTTCATCATAGGTAGTACCAACTTTTCACAGTAAGATTTGGTGGACAAATGTGATAGGTGGCGAGTCTACCGCCGTCTCTAGGTGTAGAATAGTATCCACTAAGGCCCATAGTTGCCTCGTACGACACCCACGGGAAGAGTTGGGGTGGTGCTATTCTTTATGGCCGGGATGACACGGCAACTAGGGTGGCACAACCCTTTTACCTATTTCTGCTGCAAATCAGCAATGCTTGCATTGCTGTGTTCCGGTTTGAAGGGTGAGAGAGCCAGCGTAATTACCGGCACATGAGGCAAAGTCCTTAAAGTTAGCAACGCATCGAGAACCCTCAAATTGAACATTGAAAAAATCAAGAATTGAAATATTTAAAATTGAAAAAAAAAATCCTTTACAACATATTAATTAACATAATAATAATAAGTTAATAAGTTCTAATTCAGTGAAACTTAAACTGTGTTAACTGCAAATCTAACCTGAAATCTATACACAATAAAGATATTGAATAAACAATATAATAATATTGTTGTATTTGTATGTAACAATATAATAATAGTCAGGTGGCCGCTTAATTCCAAATAGATTTTTTAATAATACATTCTCTACAAACCGAATCTTTTTAAACCGTTCGGCTTTATGATTAATAAAATAAGTATAGATTATGCATTAACATACAGGGTGGTTCAAGTTAGGGGTTAAGTAAAGTGTGAGGCGGTAAGTTATCACTATTGACTCAGGCGCCGGGTCCCGCATGTTTTAAGCTAATCCCGCTTTTTACTGTTCTAGGGGAGACACTTTGAACACCCTCTGTTACACCGATGTGTATCGTAATCTTGAAGGTTTTTGAAGTGAAAGCTTCTTTAGGCTAAACTTCCTTGCGCTCTTTCTGAACAGTGAACCAAACTGAACTGAACTGCTACAGTCTGTCCTCTAGATGCCGGCTAGCAGAGTTCTAGGACAGTGCGCAGATGAAGTAATAGAAGAATTTGGTGATAAATATTATATTTTAAAGAAAAAAACACGGAAACATAGAAAATAGGTAGTAGTAGGAAATAAAAGTGAACGGGGAAACGTCCGTTCGACACAAAATACAGAGAAAAAGTGAAAATACAAATAAAACAATGGAATAATGAAATTTAGAAATGGAATGGGAATATGATTTGAATTTTGAAAATATAGATGAAGAAATGAACATGCCAATACGAAATGAGGTGAGATAAACGCTAACGATGAGGTTGAAGTTAATGCCAAGGAGGTTGATATGGACGATGAAGTCGACATCGTTACAAGTGAACCAAACTGAACCGTCACGTTCGAGTCGGTGACGCTGAATCAGGTATCTTATCTTAAGATAGGGAGTCGGGAATAACCCAGCAGCACTTCGACCCTCGAGGATCTTTGGTGCCTACCCCATTTTACACACTGGTCGTCTCAGTGTGCAGGTTTCCTCACGATGTTTTCCTTCACCGTTAGAGCAGTCGGTAAATGTACGTAAGTCTTCGAAAAATACGAAAAACTCATTGGTACATGGCACTGCACGGTTTCGAACCCGGACCTCCCGCATGGGAGTCCATGAATTGGGTATACTCGGCTCCATTCGACATCAAGCGCTCGGGTCGGTGACGCGTTTTTTTTGTATGTTTTCACTTCTACCGTATGGTCATAAGCACACACCCTCTTTATTATACTAAAAATTATAATGAAATAAATTAAAATAAAACAACCTGACCAGGAAAATAAAGCCTGTCATGAGGGCACCATTGGTATATAGTATTTGTGTGTATGGAGTTCGCTATGAAATGAATGAATATGAATCGATTTGGTAATGTTTTATGTTTTATCACAGAAATCGGAAGAGAGAAGAAAGGTTGTCTGGTCGCTTTTAGCGATAACACCGCTTATATTGTATACCACCATTACATACGCAATGTCTTATTATTAAGTTTTGTGCAATAAAGTATATTCTATTCTGACTTTTAATGTAGTGGCACCCTCTCGTAGAATGATTATGTGAGCACTGATAACGAGCGTTAAAAAGCGTTTGGGCAAATGCACTTTAAGTTACATTTGACATTTCAATGCCCGCCTAATGGAAGATCACATCGCATGCACCAACTGTTTCCATATAAAAGTTCTGTGGATTTCAAGATATTTGGTTTTACACATTACCAATATTCTTTATTAACCGCTAGAAGTTATAAACACTAACCACTAACTAACTAGAAGTTATAAAAATTAACCGTTATAAACACTAGAAGAGGCAGGGGATCGCTGGACCCTCTCTGCCACAAAAGGAAAATGTTCCAGTAGAGATACGGCTACCCTGAAGCTTAATGCAGTCAAGGCTCCAGTAGCAGTGAAGAATGATTATATTTTTTAAACATTTTATTCAATTTAACCATTTGAATTCGATCCGGCGACGCACGCCAGTTCGATGCAACCAATTGACATGCTTTCCGTCCCCCTCTCCCCCAATTGAAATCAGCGGTTCGAGTTTGAATGCGGCGAACCGAACAGGAATGGAACCGGCTTCGTGTAGTCCAAGACTAACTTACCAGTTACCAGGATTAGTGGAATACAGGCCTGTTTTACGTGCTCTCTGAGTACGAATTCTTCGGATTACACTACGGTGTAACAGGAGGAATAATTTAAAACTCCGCCACACTGGAGTGATGGATGGCGTCGTGCAACAGACAGCCAAGTGCTGTGGAATGTTGCACTTTTTTGTTTCTTTTTCACGAGGGGGCGCTTTAATTAATTGTAACCAGGGGCGGAAGGGGGGGGGGGGATATAAGGGGATTAGGGGTAATTGTAGTTATAGGGTAGGAGAGGCAGTAAATTATTAAATTCTTTAGTCTTAAGAACGCTTCATCAAAATCCATACGTTTCAAAACCATTTTTGGTCGTAACTAATATAGCTATGTAAACAAATATTATACCAAAACAAATATATAGACTACTTCCTCAGAAATAATCCATGGTAGAGAAACAAACTAGTCCCGTACATATTTTTTTAATAGCCTATCGAATGTCCCACTGCTGGGCAAAGGCCTCCCCTCCTCCTTTCCATTTTTCCCTATCCTCGGCGTCCTTATACCATCCTTTTTGGAAGTGGTCGAAGTCCCGTATATTATAAACAAATATATAATTACTAACATAGTCTTAAGTACCTGCATTGTTACTAACAAAGTTTGAACACTGTTATTCCGAGGAATATATTGATTGATTGATTATTTTCATACAATATTTTTTTTACCGGCGAAGGTTGCACAAAACTGCCCAAAAAAGGGGTTGATTCAGAGCGTAATTTAAAAAACCACTCGGTTCAAATACATTTTTAATTGTTTTTATGTGTGCCTAGTATTGCCAGCTCAAATTCCCAGTCATAGAAATCGTCGCCGTCGAATTATTTTAATTTTTGCTAGATGTGGTGAACTTCATTAGTATTTTGAAAACTGGAATAAGAGAGATTTATAAATAGATATTATTGTGATTTATTTGATTTGGGTACTTAATGTAAAATTTAATTTTAATCTAATAATTTAAATTTAATAATCTATACGAGTATTATATTTCTGTTTGCTACACCCGGTAAAGTTGTGTTGAAACCTAGGTATATATAATATTTATTATTAATATAATAAAAAAAATTGCGTGTAGGTACATTGTAGGTTTTATAATTAATTCCTACAATGTACCTACACGCGATTTATGGCAAAATAAATGAAATAAAAAGAGTGAAACACACGTATAAGGGCTACTGTTTACTCGTATTGTACTTTTTAACCTGAAACGACGAATGACTGCAAAGGAAGCAAGAGAAGCGTGCCAAGAAAGAGATTCCTGGCGCTCCATTATCTCTGCCATCTAACAGAGCGCAATTGCTGTCGCTCCGTCGTCGTCCGTCCGTCTGTCAGGATCAGAAGGGTCTAGCGCCTAAACGGATTATGGAAACTCCTACTTCTTTAGTCGTATGGTTAGTGGCCAATCTATTGTCAGACTTGTTCAGATCGACCTTAGGCCTCCAATCTAGACCTTGCTTCATCGTCATAAAGAAGCAAAGAATACTTTGAACTCAAATAGCCCAACATTCACGGAAGAAATTAATCCCCCCCCCCCCCCCCCATTACCCGACATCCATCACGGCTAAACACTAAACTTGTAGCCTTCAATCGAGGGGGGGGGGGGATTAATCCCGCTAAATGTACGAAGCGCGGGCGGTGGACCGTGCGACAGTCGAGTAGGGCTGTCAGAAACCATAGACATTTCAGGAGGTAACTTTCAAAGTGAGCCTTAGTTACCACTCAACATTTACGTCACGGAAACTAAAGGAATTACTTTACTTTTTACTTTTCTTTACTCTATTGTTTTCATTAAGTCAATTGTTGTACTTCATCTTCTTCTAACTCGTGTTCCTCATTGCCGAGGGTCGTGATCATTCTAAGCAATTAATAACATAGAACGACTCTCGTGGCAGATTTAATGGGGTGATTTGCCATTGCCTTCCCCATTTCACACACTGGTCATCTCAGTGTGCAGGTTTCCTCACGATGTTTTCCTTCACCGCCAGAGCAGTCGGTAAATGTACGTAAGTCTTTCGAAAAAACCGAAAAACTCATTGCTACATGGCGTTGCCTGGTTTCAAACTCGGACCTCCCGCACGGGAGTCCGACGTCCTAGCCACCGCCACCGACGCTCTACGGGTACAAAGTAGTAAGTATGTAACGGTAAAGAAATCCAAATTAAATAAGTATGTATACATTTTATATTCCATCCAATTACGAGAGATTTGGTATTAATTAGAAGTCTCTACGATGAATAAATAGTTTCCGAGATATGACCAGACAGGCTGCAGCAGCCCTATCTATATCCAAAAGGATTACCGATTGCTCCCGCCTTTTGCTGCCGTAGCTACTGTGCTACACTGCTACGGGTTACGGGCTACGGGCGGCATAACGCGTAGTAGTGTGGTAGTGGGTTCGGTTCGTGGGGACAAACGGCATTTCATATTAGAATTGTGCCACTTGGTACACTTGTTCTAGGTCTATTAGAAAGACTTGAGTCGCAGAGCCGAAAGATCCTGCCATTTTTCAAAAGCGCGGCTGAATTTTAAAGATTTTCTTTTTATCTACCGTATTTAAAGGTGTTTTTTTTTACTTTATTTAAAATAACGTACCCTGCCCAGAACATGTCTCATTCACAATAATTAGGTTGAATTCTCAACATATCCAAGTTTCGAAAAATTTGTACTCTTTGACGCATTTTGATGGTTGGGGCATCGTTTCTGGGTATGCTCGAGATGTATGACGAAAATAAAGATTAAATAAGATTAACCACGCCCAAAGCATGTTCCATTTTATGGGGAATTTTTGAAAGAAATAAAAAAAGTTAAACGATAGTAGACGGTATAGTTTTATTGCATAATAACATCGGCGAAGGCAGGTGTCGTTCTATGTGGTTAAGAAACATCCATCACCTGCCCCATTTCACGCACTGGTTATCTCAGTTTGCAGGTTTCCTCACGATGTTTTGACATGGAATCCATTGAATGTCTTACAGGCTCGCTCGGCGGGTAAACTTTTCAATCACATCGTCGTTTACCATCAGGCGAGATCGAGCTCAAATGCGGGTTTAGTAGTCATAAAAATAATAAAATAAAAAATATGTATGTTTGTTCGTTAGTTGAAGCGACTCACCTCTCAATACCCGTGAGACGTGGATGGCGGTACTTCTTGGAGAACAGTAGGCCTCCGCCCCACGCGGCCTGCGAACAATTTCAGTAAAATTCAGTGTGGGGGTAAGAGAATATGTTCAAGGTATGTATGGAAATATATATTTGAGAACATGTGCACGTAGTAATTTTTAATGATTTAGGAAAACTGGAACGCGCTAAACAGACGAGCAGAAGACTACCTGATTGTAAGTGGTCACCGTCGCTTATAAGCGAGAAGATAGATCTATAGATCTCAAGATCTCACTACACTGTTATTAAAGGTTTTCGATGCGCTGCTAACCTTGAGGACTTAGAACTCAACGGTCTGTGTCTGTCTTGTACAGTTATCAAGAGGTTTTATACGAATTTTAAGATTCAAGTTTTTGTGTTCTAAATACAACTTTGTGTCAGTTACTCTATTGTAGCATAAGTAAGTAAGTAAATAATACGTTTATTTCACTCACAGCAATGACCGAAACAGTTACAATTATAATAAAATAATTATGTAGTCAAATGTGAACATATCTAAATCATGTCTGATGGTCTGCTGTTAGATAGATAGATAGAAACGCTGTTGTTGTGAAAAGGGGTCTCAACTCAGCTCATTGCTGCAGACGAGAATGCCTGCAGCGCTGGTATTCTGTAATTAAGTACTAAGTTGAGAAAATAATCAGTTGAAATCCCAGAAATCGGACCCGAATCTCAGAAAGCACCCTCTCGTGAATTTCAAAATCTTCGGTTGAAATGTAAAAAAAAGTTAAAAAAAAGTTGTAAATAAAGTTCAGAACCGCCACTTACATCGACGTGCATCCACATGTCATACTTCTGGCAGATGTCAGCGATCTCTGGCAGCGGGTCGAACGCGCCCAGGACGGTGGTGCCCGACGTGGCGTTCACGAAGAACGGCACCTGCAAGATGGCGTTAGTGGAGCGCGCTGCATCGCGGTGGCGGAATGTTCATGAACGTCTGAGTTACATGTTTTCTTATACCTTATGATAGAGGGCCGAGTCAAATCGCCAAAATTGCCTCACGTAATTAATGGACCCCTTACCTTATTCCTTTCCTGTTCTCTTTTATAATCTATTTGTTTTTTAGGCTTCGGCCCTCTACAGGTCCATGCCAGCGTCATAGGGAAACACATGTTCTCAATCGGTACACTGGTGCCCTGAGACAGCGTCCGATATAACTGAGCAGTTTGATCGCTGTTTCGAAAAGTGACTGTTTCCTGTTCTTTACAGTTACTTTGCATTAAGGACGATATATCTATCAGGAAGCAGCCTATACTCCTCTGGTTTCGGGCAGGCCGCCCCCATATGGGCCACAGCCACTTTTCGAAACGGCGATCAAACTGCCCAGCTATATTGGACGCTGTCTCAGGGCACCAGTGTACCGATTGAGAACATCAAATGAAATATATTTTATTCGCACGAAACACGGTACATATAAGATAGTGGTATTGTTGGAATAGATCATACATGTTTCGACATTATTTTGGCATGCAAACAATTTTTACGACATGAAAAATAATACTAGGTAATCGCAATAATAGAATAAAAATTAAGTCTACCAACTAGCCATAAGGTTAATATCGAATTTAATGATTACAAACAAAAATTCCTTTATTGAATAAAAACATTTTTCAATTATATCATGTGTTATCATGCGTTTCCCTATGACGCTGGCATGGTCCTATAAAGGACTGAAGCCTCAAAAAACAAATAGATTATTAAAAAAGAACAGGAAGGGGATTAAGGTAAGGGGTGAGCACAAAATAACCCCACTGGTCGAAGTGCCTCTGCAGTTGTCCTCGGCCCCAAAATATAAGTAAACATTTGAGTTGACTAGACAAGCATGTGGCTTCTGCATAAGTTGACTAGACAAGCATGTGGCTTCTGCATAAGTTGACTAGACAAGCATGTGGCTTCTGCATAAGTCTCGAGCGCTGTTTCCAGTCAACTTTTTGGAATTAAATGTAAAACTGGCGTACTTATTGTCCTATAATATCTACTTATGAGAGTTGTAACCAACACTTTCGATTCTATAAATAATGCGGAATTTATAAATGGATTTCTAAGTCTCGAAAGAATTTTCTTTATGTAGCGTCCTCGATGTTAGTTAGATCTCCACGCCAGACACCTCCTGCTGGAGCCCACGCCGGGCCGTGCCCCCATACTAACGTGTCCGCGGTCCTTGTGGTACCGCACGAGCCGCTCCAGCTCCGCGGGTATCAGGCGGCCGCGCTCGTCCGAGGGCACGCAGATGCAGTAGTCGGTGCCGAGCCCGCCCACTGATGCGCAGGATTTCACGGAGTAGTGGCACTGTGAGAGAGAGATCATACTAGGGGTTGTTACACCATTGAATTCAATATACAGGCTTCTGTTTATTCTAAATCGCAGACTGACGGTACTGAATGCTATTTATTACTATTACACTTGACTGAATCAGTCGACTGACTTTTCAGTCAGACTTAATTAAGCCCTTTAAAAAAGGAATTCCATTAAAAAAGGAAAACTTTTTATTTAACAACCTAATTGTATTGTAAACAGCACACAAAATATACATTCTGTTATATTAAACTTTTTAAGTTAATATTACATTCTAAATTACTTTTATATCCGGGACAATATAAATCCATAAGCAACAAAGTACACAATAATAGACAATATAGATAACACAAAAGCCAGTGAAGTTTTCACTGAAAGTACTAAAAATAGCTAATATTGTGATGTCACGCGCGTAAATACTATGTTAAATTATATTTTAATTTACGTATTAATAACCACATCACAGGTGCACAGTTTAACGCTTTTGAATGCAAAGTATGTCAACGATACTGAATTTTTCATTATAGTTATCACATGCTCGCACAAGAAAGCGGTTTTAGCATGGTTACTCCTGCAATATGGAACTGCAAACAGTTTATTGACACGAAGACGATTGTGATGGAGGTCTACGTTACGTAGGTACCATGGAGCACCGGTTGCTCTACGCATGAGCCTATTTTGGATAACCTGAAGACGGCGAATGTGGCAAGAGTGCGCGAATGTCACGCTTGCGTACGTGAGGATTGGACGGATGCAAGTTTTGTAAATTGTCAACTTATTTCTAAGTGACATTTTACTCCCCTTGCCTAGCATCGGGTGTAACCGGCCGAGAATGAATGCTGCGCGGTCGCGGACGCGTTTTACGTGTGGCTCGAAGGTCATACCTCTATCAAGGGTGACTCCTAGATATTTGACCTTTTTCTCCCAAAGGACCTGCCGAAAAGTGAGAGTTGCCCTATGTTATTCCGAACATGGGTGGTCGTATCAAGGGGACGACCCCTAGCGAAGAGAATGGCGGCGCTTTTATCAGGGTTCACCTCGATTCTCCACTTCCGAAACCATTCGCCTAGGGCGGTGGCGGCGCATTGGAGAATCCGGGTGATACGAGCCCTGTTCCTATCAGAGGTGTAGAGAGCGGTGTCGTCCGCGAATAGCGCGAGTTCTACCTTTGGATGGCGAGGGATGTCACTGGTATACAGCGAGAAATTCTCCACTAAACGAAATCTTACTAAGAAGATAAGATGAGTCGACGATGCTGTTTATTATCTTGAATAAGATAGTTTGATCCCTACGCACTCTACGGGTTTCCAGTGACTGTAGATCATCATAGTTCACAGGATAAGTCGTGTCACAAGAAGAAAGGAAAAACAGCTTCGGATTACATGACGTTTCACGCACAAGGGTAGGTTATTAACCAACTGAGAGTTACCATTACCATTATTGGATACCAGACAGATTGCACAAAGTTTACCATATTCTACCTCTGGACTCCAGAGGTAAACTGGATCAGAGTCTGGACCATCTGGCCTACTCCAAATGATTGTAAGGGCGAACGTTAATTACGAGTAGATCAAGTCAAGTCAAATCAAATGAAAATGTTTTTATTGTAAGTACCTTATAGTACATTTTTACAACGTCATTTTTTAAGGTGCTATAGCTGAAAGGAAAGAAGCGGCGCAAGAAACTTTCAGCAGCACATCTTTTGAATACAATCATATACACAATGTGCAGAGCTGGAGCTGGATTTAGGACAAAGCCTCTTTATCATTTAGAAGGGTGGTCGCCAGCCAGACGGACCCTAAAGGGGTCAAGGAGGCAAGTTACTCATGTCAGTTTTCTCGTAATACGCTTGACAAGTGGCAGTAGGGATATTCAAATCCAAGACCACACCATTGTTTCATTTTTCCTACCCGGACATGGTACATTTAAAGATAAGTAACCAGTGTTGTAAAGCCTCTCACCTGGTCGGAGGTGAACATGACGAGGTGTCCGGGGATGCTGGTGAGCCCCTTCTCCTTGTACTGCGGGAACTTGTGGTGGCGGGCTGCCAGGAACGCGTACAGGTTCGACACCGAGCCGCCTGAATGGACAGAACACATCACCATAAGCACTATACAAATAAAGTTAAAAATATATATAAAGAAACTGGGGGTGCTGTAAGTCCAGACGCTCTAGCCTTCTAACGTAATCCAACATCCGACAGGTTCTGAGCTCGATTCTTTCACTCCACTCTTGCTTTAGCCTTTTAATCTAATTCATCATCTGTGGTGGATAATCGTCGCGAACTCGCTTCCCTCGTTCTGCTCTAGGCTTCTAAACTGCTCCATGCTGCTCCAAACAGACTCGCTTCACTCGTTCCAAAGCCATCATAGCTTTCTAACCTAATCCGTTATCAAGACGGAGCGCCAAAATCATATTAGTCTTAAAGCTGAAACACTGAATGACGCCCAGCTCCCAGTCTTGCTACTTACACTTCTATTTACAATCAAATCTCTCTTCTTCTCCTTCCATCTTCTCACTCTTTCTCTACTCACATGGAGCTAGTATAGAGTCCCCAGTGCTCCACCCGATCATGGCTCTCATCTTGTTTATGATACTAAAATAACAAGTTCTCTTATTCTTCCCCCCACCACTTCTTTCGCCCAACCCTTTTGCTTTCTATACCATTGAAACCAGCACTACAACAACTCTTGCATAAATCACACCTCCTCTGTTTACCATCAATATTCTCTTTTCCCCTTTCCCTTTATCTGCCTTTCCCGTCCTACCTGGAGCCAATATAGAGTCCCCAGTGTTCCACCCGATCATGGCTCTCATCTTGCTGAGCACCACTTTCTCCATCAAGATGAAGACAGGCGCGATCTCGTACGTGAACATGTTGGTGTTGGCGGCCGCGGTCAGCCACTCGCCGGCGAGCGAGATGATGTCCAGGCCGCAGGAGAGTTGGTTGAAAAAGTGAGGGTGGCCTGGAAGGAAGAGAGGGCATTTTAGTATGCTAAAGTTCAAACGCGTTAATTAAGGAATTGAAACGCAGACTTAAGGGAGAACAAGATTTAATTGATAGGAGATCGTTCTACAACCAAGAACAAGCAAGGAATAATTAAATCTAACTTACAAGATGGCACAGTGGCTAGGACACCGGGCTCTCATGCGGGGGGTTCGGGTTCGAATCCGTGCAGTGCTATGTACCAATGAGTTTCTCGTATTTTTCGAAGACTTACGTACATTTACCGACTGCTCTGACGGTGAAGGAAAACATCGTGAGGAAACCTGCACACTGAGATGACCAGTGTGTAAAATGGGGTAGGCACAAAAGATCCTCAAGGGTCGAAGTGCGACTGGGGTCCCCTATCGTAAGATAAGATAAATTACTATAGTTATAATTCTTATGTTATAATTATTAAGAAAAAATTCGTATGCTGTTATAGCTACATATAGAGATCCATACTTTATGTTCAACTTGTACATTTATTTTGTTGTATATTTACGAATTAATAAATAATTTGAATAGAAAAGAACTTTAAATTGATTACTTTCGGAGGTCATTTTTGTTAAGGACAGGAGAGCAAACGGGTCCTCCCGTCACCCGTAAATATCTCACCACATAATAACGTTACATTAATCCATATTCACATTCCTAGACTCTGATCATGATGTCGCTCTCAGATCCAGCCATGAATCTTGAAGGCTCCACTGTGTCGTACCAGATACTACACCGACTGCTTTGCTGTCAAGGCAGCACACCTATGGAACTCACTTCCTCGTAAGAATTCGGCATTCGGAATCCCTGGCTTCGTTTAAAGCGAGTCTCACTCATTATTATTTGTCGTTGTAGTTGTGCATGATTTTTTATATTTATTTATTACAAAATTTACAGCACTTAAATTTATAAACAACAAAGTCCATTAAAAAAAACATACTGCCAATTAAAGATTTCCTATTTTAAAACAACGCCTACAGGGAGAAATAGGTTTTGGTGTGTGTGTATATGGATGTGTTTATTGGAAATGTGTGTGAGCGTGTTTGTGTAGAAGAGAGTGAAAGGGTGAAAGGGTGTGTACATTTGTATATGTTTGTTCGAGTCTTTACTACATGTAATAATAATTTATTTAATACATTTCATTACATTATATTTACATTAAACTATAGGACTCCGCACTAGGCAACAGCCTGTATCGCGGAGGCCGGTTCAATCTTATCTAATAATTACATCAATTTATACTAAGATATATTTATTTTGAGATATTTAATTATTATTATTTTATATTAATTTTATTACTTATTTATATTATACATTTATTAAAATAAACAGAAATAAGGATAAGAAAGTAATTAACTATGGGGTGTTGTACGACGATGAGCGTGAGTGTGCTAGGGTGTCTTAAGGTGAGTGTGTGTGTGGATGAGTGTATAATGTGGTTTGGTGAAAGAGGGAGGATATTCACGGTGAGTGCAGTCAAGTGTGCCGTGGGAGTCAGTGATGGAGCGATCGCGAAACAATATTTTCGGTTTCATCATAGGTTAGCGTGAGTAACCATCTTTGAATTTTAGCTTTTGCTTCTTTCGCGGAAATATTTTTAATGTTGCAATGTTTTATAATTTTATTGTATATGAACGCGTTTCGGTAGTTCCAAAATGTATCGTATACTATTCCTGTAGTTTTTACTTTTCCTGTATTTGTGTACAGTAAAGTGTTTCTATCTATCTATCTATCTAATGTTAAGGGGTTTCGCTGCTAAGCTAGAGAATAAAATACAACCAGGAGGAAAGTAACAAATCGTCACCACACAAACAAAGTAATTTTCCGGGCAACCGGGTCCGAATCGAACCCGGACTGCGGGATCGGATGTAATAACACGCGCCATAGCACCCGACGATAACGTCCGGTACATCGGAAGTGGCTGTACCTTTGTCGGTGAGGACATTACAATCAGCACTCAAATGGCTCAAATGATTTGTAAAACTTAATTTATTGTGATCTTTTTTTTATTTACGACTACCCGCATTTGACCTCAATCTCGCCTGGACCTGGTAGTGGACTGTGAGGTCGAAGATGGAGCATATGGGCTTCTTATCTTATGACAGGGGGCCAGGGATAACCCCGGCGGCACTTCGACCCTCAGGGATCTTTTGTGCTCACCCCTTACCTTAGTCTCCTTCCTGTTCCTTAAAGATGCTTTGCATCCAGGGCGCAAGTGTTCTATTGACCAGGTCACCACAGGCTCTGCAGGTGGGATTGTCTGCCAGTCTCGTCTTGTGTCAAAATGTCCTGTGAACGCCCCCACAATGAGGCGGGTGAGACTCCTGCTATAGTTGTAAATTTTCCTGCACCCTGCCGTGCCACCATTTCCAATGAACCTCTTAGAGGGTTTTAAGTTGGTCGTTTTTGACCACTCCACCATATGCAGGTAGCACATGGGCTTACTAAAGGCTCTTCTATAAACATCAACGCAGAAGCGAAGATATTTGTCGACAGACTTTACATAGAAGGGTGGCCGCCAGGCGGATCCTAAAGGGGCCTACCACCAGCAAGTTATTTGGGTTAGTCGCCTCCTACGACACGCTTGCCCAGGATATTCTAATAACAAAACAAAATGGCATGGTCCCATAAAGGGCCGAAGCCTCAAAAAGAAATAGATTATAAAAAAAACCTGTACAACCACTGTGTCTAATGCCCTACTTTAGGTCAATTTGCCGACAGGTGTCGCTATACATCTCTACCTGGCGGCATCGTTTTGTGACCTAGGTTTTGTATAGTGTTTTTAATATTTCTAATAAATTGTACTCTTCGAAAGTTCATGGCTTTCTGTTCTTTTTGATATAGGCGCCCTCTGCGCAACCACACTGTGTACTAATTGTAACATGGGCTCCGGGATCTCCAGAGGAACGCACGGCGCCATCCTAGCATTTGCCTTGGGTTCTTCCTGGGAGGTGTATTTTCTACCTCCCGGTTCCTCCCGTCACAGCAGCGTGCTGCCATACCACGTCGCTGCCTTCCCCAGGATCGGCAGCCAATGGACGGCCAAAGCCCCGACTTCAACCGCCGGCGACCCTGATCCCTCCTTTTAGTCGCCTCTTACGACAGGCAGGAGTTACCGTGGCTCTATTCTTCGCCCGAGACTACAGCGCTGGGAAGGATCTTACCTACAATGTTCCGGTTTGAAGGGTAAAAGAGCCACCGCAATTACCAGCACATGAGACATAAAAGTCCTCAACGTTAGCAGCGCATCCAGAACCCTCTAATAACATTATAGTGAAGTGAGAGTATATGAACGACGGTGACCATTTACCACCAGGCACTCACCGGTGTAGACGCATTCCACCAGGTGATTCATTCGCTACAGCGAATAGGTACACCTATTACATTCCTTTTGAAATCAAGTTTGTTATCAACCTTTTCTGTATATTTCTATTCTACATACCTAAAGGTGATAATGTTATAAAATCTCATCTTCAGGCATAATAAATACCCGAATAAATCATCGGATACTCATAAAATAAATAGGAGCTTAAAGTTCACCCGCTGCCGCGTGAAAAATTAATAAATCCCAGTAATGGCGGAGACAAGATGGCGGCGCTCGTTTCGCGCCAAAACGACCAAGATGGCGGCCGGATAATAGCCGGGTAAAGTCATAAAATATAACAGATTATTCGAAAGTTCTTCAGATGGAGACAGTCGACTCTCACGACTAAAAGCAGTGATTTCAGCTTGAATATGTATATGTACCTAATAAATCTTTTTGATTTCAATCTGTTGTGACCAAGAAAATATACATAAAAGGGGTAATTTTTTAATGTTAAAAAAGCTGGTAGCCAGAGCCGTAAAACTGCCAACGTTTAGTGTTGCAGCTTGTTTTACGCAGTTCCACGAGTCTTTAGATGTATGAGCGAGATAGCAAATTATGTTTTATCCCTTTGTGGCGACGCACGACGCGCGCCACTACGATACAGTACCTACTCACATCGGCGTAGAACGCGCTATCGAAATTTTCCTAGGACTTCGTATACATACGAGTTCCAAACATCCACAGTTGGACCAGCACACCTGGTCACCAGGCACAACACCCCGCCTTGTGGAAGATCTTCCCTTTTCCCTTTCATATAACTGACGTTACGTCATTCCATGTCCTCTCATAGCGCGTTCCTACACCTTTTTATCTACGCATTTATTTCATTTTAGTTACAATTTGAACGCGTGACGCGTGAATTGTTATTGACTAAAAGTGACATATCGCCCCTACGTGCGAGAGCCATCTATGAGATCAAATACGAACAAAAAAAAACTTCGCATTATACTCTGACCAGGAATATAAATCCTGTCAACCTATACATCTATAGACATCTCCTCTCACTATAATGTTATTAGAGAGTTTTCGATGCGCTACTAACCGAGCGGAACACACCGAACACACCACAGAAAAAAGGGTGGTACCTCACCGAGCAATTCCAGCTTTAATTCAATTGTACGCTCAATTGACAATACTCCTAATTTCCCTCGCCAAACAAGACCGATTTAATTTTGATATAATTTGCATGTCAAACAGGTTTGATTTAATATTGTTTACCGCCCCCGTCTGCGGCCTGCGATAAACCGCCCCTGGGGGCTCTGCCGCCCCAGGAGGAGCCCTGCTGTTGGGTTAGTTTATCATTTGACACTTTTTTACTTACTTAAAGGGTGTTCTAGGGTGTGTGTTGTGTTCATTGTTTTTATTTTTTATTTCCAATATTTTTTAATGTTAAATAAATGTTTTTTTTTGTTTGTTTCTATTTCCGGTTATTATGGTTCGAACGAAAATGGGTGTCTGCTAGAGGCACATTTCTCATCTCAGTGGTGGAGCCAGGGGCTAGGGAAGCCATGCCCCCTTCCCAAAACCTGCAAGGACCGTAGGGCGTTTGACTTAGCACTTGACCATTTCTTAGAATTATTTTTTAATTTTAGTAACCGATGATTCTCTTAAGATTACTTTCTGTACCCCTCCGTGCCTCGGAGAGCACGTTAAACTGTCGGTCCCGGCTGCTAGTTTAAACCAAATTTGTGTGTCCATTGTTTTCCTATCTTTCTACTAAACAATCAAACAGAGTCCACCCCCTTGTCAGACTATTCACACGTCCCTCCCCTCCGCTCCTTATAAGCTCTCCCGCGGGACGGAGGTGCTATCTTTTTATTTACATTATTTTTTATGTCTGTTTCTTTTTATCAGGCGCACGCCCCGCGGTTTTGTTGAGTGAAATTGATTTAGCTTTTTGTGATATGATAAGGTCCTCTTTTATTTATGGCATTGTGCTAGGTAATTTCCTGAGGGTCCGGAAGACGAAGATGGAACTGGAAAAACATACCAGAACCACACTAGCCAGTACTTAAAGCCCATAATCTACCAACGAATTGAGATGAGATTATAATTAGTTAGTTATTTTATTTAGTATGTATAATGTAACATATGCTTAAGTTCCTGGTGTAGGGACTATGAATACTTTGTAACCTTACCGCATAAATAAACTATTCTTAATTATTATAATTAAATAATAATAAAAGTTCTATTTTTTTTTACTAAAATCAAGTCTTAAAAAAGGTTAGCTTAGTATTTTTTTAATTAAATTTTACGTATATTACTTACATTATGTATACTGTTCCACAGTTCTAATGTTCTATGTGCCCGAAGGTTGCCTGGAAGAGATCGCTCTTAACGATAAGCCCACCTAAATTGTACTTCACTATTTGTGCAATAAAGTGTACTTTACTTTACTTTACTTCTATCGAAAAACGGAGTTTCTACTATTCTAGTACCTAATTAAAGACAGACATTTTTTCCATTGAAAATTTTTTTTTTTTTACCGAAAACAACAATAAGCTAACTACAATAGAAAATTGATTCCAAACATCTTCTGAACAACCAACGCAATTTGCACTGTAATCCGATAACCATTCGGTGTCTATTCGCTCGTGACCACAGCGGTTGGGGTTGCCACCGCACAAAACTAACATTAATTCGAGCAGGAATTTAATATAATCCCCCGCCTGAGCCGCAGATGGGTTCACTATTAATTCTGGCTTCGGGCGTAGTATAGACTGTGGTACAGTAGGACAAGTCAACAACATTTGGAAGTAGGCGTGCGTCTCGCACAGCTTCCCAGCGAAGAAAATTTGTACACTTTCGGGTAGAATATGGTGATACTGAAACACAGTGTAACATCTACATTACCCATATTTACAAATCAATGATATTTATATATATTTTTAAAAGAGCTAGGCAATAAAAGCATATTCAGTATTTAGTACACATTTTGTGAATCAACATACTGAAATTTCAGAAGTGTGGGTCATTCCGGCAAAAGTTACTACCAATAAACGCTGGGAAGCTGAGGAAACGCTTGTGAGAAAAGATGCATATCGCGTGTACGACAAACCACTGGATTTCTGGATCTGACAATTGGGCCTAGATATCGTGCGTAACAAGCAGAAACTTGCTTAGATTTCTGTGTCCAAAATTGAGACTTCTACGTGCCATTGTTAGTTATGCGAAAGTAAGTAACGCCGGGAGGCTGAGTCTAGAATGTCTGCGGCTTTTCTTGATGAAACGTTTGATGACAATTTAAAGCCATTGAAAAATCGAACTAAAATAATTTAGATATCTTTGTACCTACAAAATGGCGTACCAATTATGTCAATATCAATACTTCCGGATGAATTTAAAACAATGAAAATTAATAAACTTAAATTTAATCTGAACACATGGCTTCTGGGAAGATGTTTTTAGCGTCAATGAATTATTGGACGATAAACGATAATTTTGTTGTTGTAATTAATATTATTCACACAGCATTAATTAGTTGACATTTTGTAAATTTAATATTATTGACATTGTATAAATTTTAATGACATTCTCTTTTGCTTTTCTGTTTTCTTCTCTAAATCTGTATAAACATTATTAACTTGTGTATTCGGTGTATATGCCTGTGAAGGTAAAGTTCAGTGTGACCTGTTTATGCAACTATATCTGCAATATTTGTAATTCTTACCTAAACATTTACACAATAAATCTTATCTTATCTAAAAATACTACAACTGATTATAATAGGCTTGCCAATTTAGCTGTAGATTTCCCTTATAAATAAAATAAAAATAAATAAAAATTTGTTCAGACCCTGGCACATACAAAATTAAATAAAGTTTGTCACACCCATACACAAGATTTTCTGCACAGCAGCAGTGGACTCCATTGCAGGTGACCCGTTTACTCGTCCGCTCTCGTATGCAAATTTAAAAAAAAAACTAAAATAGACTGGGCACTGGGCCTGCCCCATGAGGAAGATGGGAGTCATTTGATAAGAGACAAAAACAACGAATTTCTTTCTAGCAAGACTGCCATTAAATCTACAATGCGACTCGCAGCAATACTCTCCTCTACCAACTCTCCCTACGACACACATAACTGCACCGTGCAGTAAGTCAGGTGTTGCCATAATTCCAGTTTAATCTGCATCCTCGAGAGTGGAGGGCAACACAGAGGGGTGCTTTTTATAAAAATTACTCGCGTGAGTTTGTTTAGATGTGCTACGGAATTTAGGGGCCTGAATAGTCTTTGTAAATATTTGTAGGACCCTAATTTTTACTTTTGCCAATTTCAAATTTTTTCGTCATATATCTGGAATCTGTGCCTAGGAATTCTCATATCTGTCCTGGACGAAAACACTTATTAAATCAAAAGTCGTTCACATCATTTGTTAGCAACCTTAACAGGCTTTGATTGTGAATTTTTTTTTTTTATTAAGTAAGGACCAGCAGACGAGCAAACGGGCCACCTGATGGTAAGTGGTCACCGTCGCCCATAGACATCTCACCTCACTGTATTAATATTAGAGGGTTTTTGATGCGCTGCTTACCTTGAGGACTAAGATGGATTGCCTCATGTGCTGGAAATTACGCTGGCTCTCTTACCCTTCAAACAGAAACACAGAAATGCAAGCATCTCTGCTTCACGGCAGAAATAGATAAGAGGGTGGTACCACCCCAGGGGATGCTTCACATCAGGATCTACCACTACTAAACCACTACTTCTTTCTTTCGTCCAAGCTTAACTTAGCTTCTTTTCGTTACAAGATTTTGTTTTGCGTTATTTTTCTGACAATAAATGTTATACAGGTTGTCCAAAAAGGGTATTCCCAGTTTAGATATTAAAATCATAAATGAAAATGGTTCAATCAATCAATCAATCAATCAATCAATGTTTATTCGCAAGAATACGTAATATATAACATGGTCTTACAAAGGGGTTTGAAACAGTATTCAACCTGCAAGCAGGCGTGCAAATATTTAACAGAACAATGTTATACCTATATCATTCCTTAAACTAACAATTTATATAATTCTAATGTGCATGCAATTTGTCTAAATATTCACTAATATTATAAAAACAGTTCTCTGAAAGCCACTTTGTTAAATTAGACTTAAATTGTGACCCATGTTGTAACTTGATTTTATCTGGCAGGTTGTTATACAGCAGCACACACATGTTATGAACATTTACTTTATAAATATATTTCTTACAAGGAGGCTGATACAGTAAGCTTATATATTGACTTCTGGTTCGTTTTGGATATACTTCGGTATATTTTTTAAAGTAATCTGGATGTGATCTCTATTCTGTAATTGGTTTATTACTATCTAAAAGTACACGATTTGGAAAAATTAGTAACAAACAATTATGTTGTCTAAATGACGACCATTCCGATTTTGGCACTCTTCAAGTCGTGACCGTAAATTACCCATTACACGTTCACATAAACCATTAGTGAGTATCCTTATTTCACTTACAATATTGTCCTTTGCTTTCCTTTCTGTAAACTTGACTTTTGAGGTAACCCCATAAAAAATAATCCATTGGACTCAAGTCCGGACTCCTGGGGGGCCATTTAATGTTACCCTTTATTGTAATCAGCTTTCCTGGGAACAACTCATTCAGGGCTCTAATTGACCTGTCAGTCGTGTGAGATCTGGCACCGTCCTGCTGTAAAAATGTATCCGAATTGTAACCTCTAAACTCTGTGATATGATGATTGGATGTTTAGGGCTTGACTACGCTTACGCAGTGAAAGTGTGTGTGTTATTTCTCGTGGACGACCGGAACCAGGATTTTTTACTGTCGATCCCGTAGCCTCAAATGTCTGAACCCATTTTCTAATAACCTTTGCACTGGGAGATAAATTAACGCCTCGCAAATTGAACTCCGCGCGATATAACCGACGCGCAGTTATTATTGAATTATTGTTTTGATAGTAAGCTCGTACACAAAATGCACGCTGTGCTCCGGTATATGACTCCATTGCAACTAAATTTATAAGAAATACTACGCATAACGACGTAATTTTTTTTTCATATCTACCCCATAATTTCAATTTATGGAACTTTAAAAGTACGAATACCCTTTTTGGACACCTAGTAAAAAGCTCAGGAAAGTTTGACCAAAAACAAACACTCTCTCGCCATATTACGAAATTAAATAAAACTAGTTTTTTATCTCTATCTATGGTATCAAACAAGCACTTGTGTTTAAAGTGGCTATGACGTGACAGTTGCATAAACTGCTATTATAAAACTGGCAGAATTACGGCAATTAGGTAGTTGCCATAAATAAGAGTGAAGTGAAGTGAAAACTGACTTTCCGACCTATGACTCAATAATAGCTATAAACATTTATATCATACACGTATTATAAATAACAGTCCAAAGATAGCATCACCAGTCCACAGACTATAGAGTAGTCAATCCGAGGCTCATTCAAGCCCACTTATCATCTCCCCCGGGCTTTTCCCGTCAAAACGCCGCCCAGCTGTCAAAAACAATATTTCGCGCGCTATCGGCCTGGGGTTGCCAGTTGCCCCGTTTTTTGCCTTTCCTGTAGGGGAAAATGCTTTAGAGATAAGATAAGAATTTCGGATCATATTTCCTACAATTTTAAAGATTGTGGGTATGACTGGCTGGCTGGGCCATTCCCAAAATTTATACAGGGTGTCTTACGCTAGGGTGTCCATATAACACTGCTTAGCTGATTTTTCACGAGTCTTTTTCTTATAGCCTCATCCTCACCAATGAAGATCGCGATCATTCCAAATTACAACGATTTCCTAGGCACATTCAATGGGATGATCTGCCATAGCCTTCCCCATTTCACACGGTTAACTAGATATCTCAGTGCGCAGGTTTTTTGACGATATTTCTTTCATGCTGTACCTATGTCATAAGTCTTCGAAAAAACTCATTAATACATGACATGAGCGTCGGTGGTCTAGTGGCTGGGACTCCGGGCTCCCGGTAGGACAATAAAGAGATTACAAACAAACAAACAAACAAAGTATGTTCTAAATGACATACCTTTCATGCCTTTCCGTTTGGAACACTAGGCAGGAGAATAACACAGCATTTTCCAAAATTCATAGAACAAAAGTTAGATATTTTGAAGTGTATTTAGCAATCATATATGGTAAAATAATGTCACATGTGCAGTTATTGAATGTAACCCACCAGTTTCGGTTTTCAAACGGGTTTTTGTTACATCAGTAAACAAGTCTCGTGGTTGCAGCATTGATTTAATACCCAGTTGATTAAATCATCGTGTTGAATATCTATTCACTCACGATTGCGACTTGTGCGGGCTAATTGTGTTATGGACACACTGGCGCGTGACACCCTGTATATATATACCCTATAGGGAACGAATAAGTTTTGAAAACTATCAGAATTCTTTCAACAGAAGAGGGTCGGTGCCGTCGTGGCTAGAGATATGGCAGACTCCCATGCAGGAGTACCGGTTTCGAAACCATGCAATGTGCCATCATCATCATCATCAGTCTATTAATGTCCCCACTGTTGGGGCACGGCCTCCCCTTGCACAAGGGGGTACGGGCCATGATCCACCGAGCGGGCCCAGTGCTGTGCGGTGGACGCCTTTGGATTTTTTTATTTCCTCAGTCATGCCGGTTTCCTCACGATGTTTTTCCTTCACCGTTAGAGCAGTCGGTAAATGTACATCATCATCATCATCAGCCTACTCTAGTCCATTGCTGGACATAGGCCACTCCCAGGGCGCGCCATTGAGCCCGATCTTCGGCTCTTCTCATCAAGTCGCTGCCAGCCACCTTGCGCAGATCGTCGCTCCATAAGTTCGAAAAAAACCGAAAAACTCATTGGTACATTGCATGGTTTCGAACCCGGAACTCCCGCATGGGAGTCCGGCGTCCTAGCCACTAGGCCACCGACGCTTTAAGCTAAATGGTTAAAAAAAAGAAACCCTTTATTTGTAATTTGTATCACCCTCCCTGTATTGGAATCCTGACCGTATTTCTAACAACACTTCCATTGTAAAGTATTCCATAGATACAGATTGAAGGGAAACCACGTCTCAAAATAAATCCCTTATAATACCAATAAACTGTATAAAAAAATCAATCCATATTGTGAAAACCTAATCTAAATTCGGGGCGAGCGGGGATGATCCATCAAACTATGTTAATACAGGATGGAGGCACAATGCGAGGGGATGATGCGGGTACGTGGTGACCACATTGTCTGTTGTTTTGATATACGCCTCATTTTTAAACATAATTTTCTTGTCAATAACTAAGTTTGATTTCCACATTAAATCATCATCATCGGGTGCCATCTTCAAAAAGGAATTTGGAGGTCAGTGGGAAAAGAAACGCTTGCGATCCTATTCGGCATTATTCCTGATTCCTGATGTTATCCTTCACCGTCACAGCAGTCGGTAAATGTAAAGTAAAAGTAAAATACACTTACATGTACGTAAGTCTTTCAAAAAAATCTAAAAACTCATTGGTACATGGCATTGCCTGGTTTCGAACTCTGACCTCCCGCATGGGAGTCCGACGTCCTAGCCACGACGCCACCGACGCTCTTAACTAGCATACATTTCTATAAACTCCAAAATCCAATACTAAAATCAAGGAAAAATCCTGTATAATAGAAAAATGTGGCAACCCTACATAATCCAATGATTTGCGTGACACTAGCTGAGAGTGGCTGACACTAGCTCAGGTCCGGCGGTCCTGAGCCTTCTGCATCCAGCTCCCGCCACCGTGAGAGACGATATCGTCGACCCAACTTCTAGGAGGACGTCCTCGCGGTCTTGTGTCCCCCACTTGGTTAGATATAACGAAATATTTTTCTCAGTGTAACTGTAGTTGGATGCATTTAATATTCCTCGATTCTAGCAGCCATCAGGGGTGGAAGTGAGTGGAGGGTAGCGTGCAATTTTCCGCGGCGATGCTCTGATGTCACGCGCTCGACGGAGCATGTTCTGATCGCTTGTCCGCGACCATTACAGAGCACGGTTCCGTCTGTCTATGACGTCATGACTGATTGCTGGCACAAAGGATCCAGAAACAAAATTTGGGGGTATCGGTACTGAAAACGGGAAATAGTAGAGCCATTGTACCCTATAGTGATCTTACAGGTACCCCCCCCCCCCCCCCCCCGCATGTGAGTTTTCATGAAATAAAGTGTATTAATTAATTAATGCAATATTTGATGCTTTTAAAGCATTAACTAGTTACGCTGCCGTAGCACGACTGGCGTAGCAACTGAAACTCGTAGCACATTCGTAGATCCAACACGTAGCGCGTCTAACATTACATTTGTAGTTACCATTTTGTAATGCGGGAAGGACCAAACTGTCGCTACGAGTGTTATTTTCTGCACGAGAGGTAAGCGAGTGCGACACGTGGTCTTTCCGCGCATGATTTTTTTTATTAAATTTGTAATGTTTTACACATTACCGCCATACTATTCTTCAATACATCTGGTCCAAAGATGGATTCGATCCGGTGAAGCTTGCACCAGTCTCGTGCCCTAGGCTTTGAGCCATGGAACTGGGTGAAATAACTCTTCACTGAACGGATCACCCGCCTGATGACTCGGCAGACGTCCCTTTGAGCCATTGTCGCTTCTATATCAATGTCAATATTTCACGTTATATCCATGGGTACTTTCACCTCTTATTATTGGCGATTTGGTTACCGTCGCTTATAGACATCTCACCTCACTGTATTAATATTAGAGGGTTGTTGATGCGCTAGCAGTGGAATTGGGTGTGTGCTGCAGACAGCAAATAAACGTTTTTCTATTCTATTCTAAGATGGATTGCCTCATGTGCCGGAAATTACGCTGGCTCTCTTATCGTTCAAACCGATAACCAGAAATGCGAGCATTGCTGATTCACGGCAGAAACACCAACCTACGCGATCCTTCACATCAGGATCTACCACCTGTAAAATTTCCCTGATACTAGAGAATCGACCCCAGAACCTGTCTCTCCTACTCGGTGCTCTGCACAGAGCACCGGGTCCCCTGTTACAAGTAGCATTACGCCGCCCCTACCAGTGTGCTGTAAGTAAGAGGCGCTACAGAGCGGGCGATCATTCCGGCCCATTTGGACACTTAATTGAATTGTTTGATGTCGCCGACAGGACCGCATCTAAGGTAGGGGCAAGGGGCGCCAACTCTGATCTCGATCGCACGATATTTTAAGATAACTTCTGCACCTAGTTCAATAAGTACCAATTTAAATTTAATTTCATAATTAAGTATCATCATCATCAGCCTATTAATGTCCTCACTGTTGGGGCACAGGCCTCCCCTTGTACAAGGGGGTACGGGCCATGATCCACCGAGCGGGTCCAATGCTGTGCGGTGGATTTCACACGCCTTCGGAAACTTTTAATTTCCTCAGACATGCATGTTTCCTCGCGATGTTTTCCTTCACCGTTAGAGCAGTCGGTAAATGTACGTAAGTCTTCGAAAAAATCCGAAAAACTCATTGGTACATGGCACTGCACGGTTTCGAACCCGGAGACCTCGCCGCATAGGTGTCCGGCGTCCTAGCCACTAGACTGGTATGAAAATAATGGTCCGTCTTATGTAGGTCTTAAATGTTTTCTCTGTCATATTTATTACAGTATCAGGTATCTTATTATAAAATCGTACACAGTGACCCATAAATGACGTGTTCACTTTACTAAGTCTATTTTTCGTAACACCACTGTTTACTAACCTTAGAAATATAAATCCATTCTGGCGCCCTAGTCTCTACATCTCCGAAGATGCATTTCTTATTTTGAGGCAAAATTAGTTGCGCCAATAGGTCCGCCCGACTCCTCCGAGCCGGACACCAGGACAGCAATGAACTGGTAAAAGCTCGAGGAGTCTCTCCGAAATCCTAGTTCCCCCCTACTGGACCAGATCCCTGACATTCTCACCTCCAAAGACGACACAGTGCTGGCGGTCAATGCCCTCACCAGTCACCTCGGTAACGTCATTAGTGACGCCTCCAGGCGGGTTCCAGCGTCGAATGATCGACGCTGAGAGCTGCCTGAGGATATGAGGGAGCTGTTGACGGCAAAGAACGCCGCCACTCGAGCTTACGACAATTACCCGACTGATGACAACAGGAGACGGCTACGCGCTTTACAGAGGGACGTAAAGGATCGCATGGCCGAGCTCCGAAACCGTAGGTGGGACGATCTGCTTTCGGAGATCTCGCCATCCCACCAGGCTTACTGGCGCTTGGCGAGAGCTCTTAAATCAGAAACTGTCTCAGAGATGCCCCCACTAAACCGACCGAACCAAACTCCCGCGTTTGACGACATCGAAAAGGCCGAATGCCTTGCCGACAGCCTGGAAAGCCAGTGCTCCCCTTCCCGCGAACCCGTCGATCCAACCCACCTCGACATGGTGGACCGCGAAGTCGAATCCAGGGCACAGGTGCCCCCGTCCGATCCTCCGCTGGATCCGATTACGGCTCAGGAGGTTCATACCGCTATCAAAGGTCTTAAACAGAAAAAAGCCCCCGGCTCAGACGGAATTACCAACAAGGTTCTCAAATTGCTCCCTGCTCCCCTGATTTGCCTATTGGCATCTATTTTCAACACCGCAATGGCCAACTGCTCCTTTCCAGACGTCTGGAAGGAAGCAGTTGTCATAGGTATTCCCAAACCAGGTAAACCGCGCTCCGAACCCACCAGTTATCGCCCCATCAGTCTCCTCAAGACAATGGGGAAAGTTTACGAACGACTTCTCAATAATCGCCTCCATGACATTGCCAAGTCCAAAGGTTTAATCCCTGACGTCCAGTTTGGCTTCAGACTCGGACACTCGTGCGTCCAGCAGGTGCACCGCATCACGGAACACATACTGGAGGGACTCAATTATTCGCGTAAGCCGATCCCCACAGGGGCGCTATTCTTCGACGTGGCGAAAGCGTTCGATAAAGTCTGGCACAACGGTTTGATATATAAGTTATACCAAATCGGGGTGCCGGATCGTCTCGTACTCATACTACGGGACTTCCTCAGGAATCGAACCTTTCGCTACCGCGTCGAGGGATCGCTCTCCTCCCCTCGCCAAATCAGAGCCGGAGTCCCCCAGGGCTCCGTCCTCTTGCCACTCCTCTTCTCGCTGTATACCAGCGACATCCCTCGCCATCCAAAGGTAGAACTCGCGCTATTTGCGGACGACACCGCTCTCTACACCTCTGATAGGAACAGGGCTCGTATCACCCGGATTCTCCAATCCGCCGCCACCGCCCTAGGCGAATGGTTTCGGAAGTGGAGAATCGAGGTGAACCCTGACAAAAGCGCCGCCATTCTCTTCGCTAGGGGTCGTGCCCCTGATACGACCACCCATGTTCGGAATAACATAGGGCAACTCTCACTTTTCGGCAGACCTATCCCTTGGGAGAAAAAGGTCAAATATCTAGGAGTCACCCTTGATAGAGGTATGACCTTCGAGCCACACATAAAACGCGTCCGCGACCGCGCAGCATTCATTCTCGGCCGGTTACACCCGATGCTAGGCAAGGGGAGTAAAATGTCACTTAGAAATAAGTTGACAATTTACAAAACTTGCATCCGTCCAATCCTCACGTACGCAAGCGTGACATTCGCGCACTCTTGCCACATTCGCCGCCTTCAGGTTATCCAAAATAGGTTCATGCGTAGAGCAACCGGTGCTCCATGGTATCTACGTAACGTAGACCTGCATCACGATTTGGAACTCCCCACGATCGCTCAATACATGAAGTTAGCGTCTCGACGCTTCTTCGAGCAAGCTCCCCACCACCCAAACCCTCTAGTAGTAAGCGCCGCCGCTTATTCGACTAACGGTTTACCGACATCCCGTCGACGACGCCGGCCTAGACACGTCCTAGACGACCCCGACGACGCCATTACGATCTCCATCGCGGAAGCAACTCCGCCACCCGATAGTAGTTCACACACAGCACCTTCATACCGCCCGCGCCGGCGCGGGCGGCGACCCGCTTCTGGCGCTCTCACGCGCTATCGGCGTATTCCAGGCCGCTTCTCCCCGACCCCTCCGTCCCCAGCGACGTCCTAAGCCGAGGTCCGTACCCACCTGGGTGCCCTTAGGCAGTCGCTTCTTATAGTAGTTTTTAAGTCCTCCTCTAGGCTGGAGCGCATTTAGCGCTCGCCCCAAAAAACCCGGTGAAGCTGTAATAGTACATTATGATATAAGTGCGGTAAGTTGAAAATTACAGCCGAGGCGATATTGCTAGCCCGAGCCGTAGGCGAGGGCTATAAGGAAGCAGAGGCTGTAATTTTCAAAGCGCACGTATGTCATACGACGTTTTATAACATATTTACGAGGAAATAAATAAAACTTTGACTTTCTTAAACGAATAAATCTTTAATTACTTGTTAAAGCAGTTATAGAAATTTGAACAATTTTTAAAAGTGATTGTTACGTTGCCAGTTGCTTTTTAGCATTGAATAGTAGCACCACAATGAGCTTGACTTATATTTTTGAGAAAGTTCCATGAAATATGCTAAAAACACATTTTCTGAAAATGAATTTGCATCTTTGCTTGTTTTCCATATGATGAAATTTTGATACGCTTGTAAGTATCTATCGGTCGATTTTTCAGGCAAGAGGCTTAGAGTAGCCTTTTTCGCTGCGTTTAAGACTTGTGGCGGTGTCAAATTAATAAATTCATCACTACTTGACGACATTTTCAAATAAAAACAATACAGCGAAAAGAAAAAGCGCGCGGAATAATTTTACTTGTCCACAAATTAGCGATGCGCGCGCATCAACTTTTTTTAGGTAAAGGTACAAAAACAGCCAGTATTACTAATAAAGTAAATTAATATTTTTGTGTTTTTGTTACAGATAAATGGTTGTAATTTATTGTCAAAATTAATTAAATTAAAGAATTAAATCTTTATTTATTATATTTTATCTCCCAAAGTTAATTTTATTCATAAAATATTGACCACTTTTTTAACATAAAAACTCTTTGCTAAGATTTTAAAAAGTATCGTTCATTTTTAGACGGAGCATCTTAAAAAACCGTACATGTTACTTTATTTAAAAAAACTCGTGCGTTTCACATTACTATAACGCACAAGTGCGTAATGAGATACATTACGATATTGAAATTGGTGTAATTACAGCCACTTTACGAGCAAATATGTTATAAAGGTCATTAAGACCAACAGCAATTATCAGTACGAAAAAAAAAAAAAAAAAAAAAAAAGTTGCGCCAAATAACTGAGTCCAGCCCAGGCGTGGGGCTGTTTGCCGGCGAGTGGGGCTATTTGCTACAATCTCGGGGTGAGTTCCGATGCGGGCTGGCAATAGCAAGGGATTACCCCGTGCTTCAGATGACGGAAAAGTATGGTAAATTCTTGAGCGTCCGTGGCACAGTGGCTAGGACACCGGACTCCCATGCGGGAGGTCCGGGTTTGAAATCATGCAGTGCCATGTACCAATGAGTTTTTCGCATTTTTCAAAGACTTACTTACATTTACCGACTGTTCTAACGGTGAAGGAAAACATCGTGAGGAAACCTGCATACTGAGATGACAAGTGTGTAACATGGGGTAGGCACAAAATATCCTCAAGAGTCGAAGTGCCGCTGGGATTATTCCCGGCCCCCTATAAAATATAGATGTAGGGAGTTTCTCCCGCGCTTTTGTGGCAGCCACGTCAGCTTTGTTTCGTTTTGTCTTGCAAATTGTGTTACAGTAGTGCTTTACTAGTAAGAATGGTGTTTCTTGCTCGAAGAACTTCGACAAGATGTGAATAATGTGTGGAACAGTGAAGTAAATTCAAATAAGACGCTGCAGCCCGAGCCGTACTTGGCTGGATTTTGAAGAGCCTTGGTGCATAAGCGTGGAAGATTCTCCCAGATAGCATTGAAATGTGTCACACCAGCAGTTTAATGAAGACTTGAATATTTTGGTACTGTATACGAACTAATAGGACACTAAGATCCACTAGTTCTGTATACCGAACTAGCAGAGACACTTGAAACTAAAGGCTACCACAATGCACCAGTGCCGGCCCTGAATAGCTCAGTACCACCACAACTCTTCCCGTGGATGTCGTGCGAAGCAGCTAAGGATCTTAGTGGATATTATTCTACACCTAGTAGACGGCGGTACGCTCGCCACCTATCACGTTTGTTCATCAAATCTAACGGCGAAAAACGGAACTACCTGTGTTTGTAGGTTGTTCCTCTATCTACGCCCTCGGGGTTTATGAACGAGAGAGTTTATATATTATTATGGTTTCACAGAGTATAGTATATCACGAACAATGGATGGATCACGAAGATACACCTAGTTCTGTGTAGAGAACTATGTACAAGATTTAAACTGTAAACTAAACGCTACTACTTTCTACCACTTACCAGTCTTGACCTGGTACTTGAGCGCGGTCTTGCAGTCTTCGAGCAGCTGCTTGAGAGGCAGCGGCTCCTCTGGGAGGTGCAGGTCGAGGATTTTCTGCATCTCCTCCGGCATCTTGAAGTCCAGAATCTGGAACGAGTTATGAGGTTAGTTAATTGGATGAGATTGCATCCTAGTGGAGGGGATATTGGGCATCTTAGTGAGTGATATTTGATAGATTGGCACCCTAGAGGAAGCGAGCGAGGAATATTGGATAAGTTGGCATCCTAGCGGCAGGGATGTTAAATATGATAGCAATAAAAAAGATAGAATAAGAAAGTGGGGAATGTTGAATAGGTTGGCATCCTAGCGGGGAACATTAGGGTGAGGTTACCTTCTCGTTGCGGTCGTTGACCTGCTGCACGAAGTCGAGTAGCACGTCGACCACGCGCGCCAGGAACTCGCGCGTCTGCGGGTTGGCATCCTCGCGGTATGGCAGGATCGCTGCGGGAGAAACGTCAGCGTTATTTACAGTATCATGAGGATGCCGTGTCGTGCCGGCCATATCCCACCCCAACTCCTCCCGTGGGTGTCGTGCGAGGCGA
Organism: Hofmannophila pseudospretella; assembly: GCA_947369225.1. NCBI lineage: Eukaryota > Metazoa > Arthropoda > Insecta > Lepidoptera > Oecophoridae > Hofmannophila > Hofmannophila pseudospretella. The sequence goes on along the minus strand of OX376337.1, from coordinate 8,214,572 downwards.
CTAAGGGTCTTTGTGGATTCTATTGTACACCTAGTAGACGGCCGGCGGTAGGCTCACCACCTATCATGTTAGTCCACCAAATCTTAGGCCAAAAGTGGGAACAACCTATTATGAAGGTGGTTTCTCCGTCTACCCTCTCTGGGATTAAGGACGTGAGAGCTATGGCTATACCAGCGCTGGAGGCATTCTTGTCTGCAGCAATAAGCTGAGTTAAGGCCCTTTTCACAACAACAGCAGACCATCAGACATGATTTAGATATGTTCACCTTTGACTACATAATTATTTTATTATAATTATAACTGTTTCGGTCATTGCTGTGTGTGAAATAAACGTATTACTTACTTACTTACTTACTATGAGCTACGTGCGAGCTTGGGCCGAAAGTTACCCAGTCGGTCATGTCAGGGCGGCCTGAACAACAGTGGCCTACTGCCACTGAACACACGAAAGAAAGTGCAGATGGAGAAAACTAGAAATAGTCAGAAAAATTCCAATACATCAAAGAATTATATGAGCCGAAGCCTTAAAACCCCATATCAATAATATTGAACAACACATAAAACAACAATAAGAAATATATCAATGGTATCATTGATAATTTAAAACAGGCGAATGTTGTTACCTTTGCCCATACTTAGTTGCTCCGTTCCGTCACACTCACCTATGACATTTCAGTACATCGTAATAATTTATTTTTAGGTTATTTTCTTGCGTTCATACTGTCATTGTTGTTTTAAAACGGTTTAAAGCGGTTATTTTTTCGTAAAACTAGTGTAGTCCGTGTTAAGTGAACGTTATATAAGACAGTGAAATGGGAGTGAAATACTACAGACGGTGTGATCCGGCAACCTAACCTCCAATTGCACTTGAAATGCAAGACACTAGGCATTCCTAGTGCACACGACTGTCTTAATCTCCACGTTGGTAAACAGTTTTTTTTTTTCAAAACAGACGCCTAGACGTTCGAGTTATTTTCAAGATTCTAACACGGTCATTGGCCAAATTGCAGGTACACTAACAGGGGTCATAAATTAATATATATTTAATATATTTTTTAATAAACAAGTACTTATATATCATTTTTATTTGACACCCTTGCCCCGTTCCACCTTCCAGCCACGGCGGCTAAGGCTGGGTCAGCAGCGGCTTCTGCGGAGAACCTCAAGCGGCGCAAACATGCGGGCCTGGGTGGTGACTGCATATTTGTGCCGTTCGGTTGCCTCTACTTTGCTCAGCGTATAAGCCTCGCTGTACAGCGGGGCAACGCCGCCAGCCTCCTCGGGACACTCCCTGCAGGGAGCGACCTGGGCCAGGTCTTTTACTTGGGAAATAGTTAGGTATTTTGTAATTATTTTAGTATTACTTTATTTTAAATAGACTTATTTCACGCACAAGCTTTTTATTTTAAATGTTTTTTCTTTTCCCAGTTTCCCCAAATCACACAGCCACTGCACCCGGCGTCATATCGCAGTAACATCCGCTCGCAGATGTCTTTGATTTGTGCCCTTAATAACACCAGGGGTCCGACACATCCCTTTCACCAAAAACCAACCCCCAACCCTTCTGCAATAACGTTCAAATCCCTTTGCAGATAGAACTTTTGTGATACTACGCGAGATTTCTAATAACAATGCCTTTTGATTTTCAATAACAAAGAAAACTTTAGTTTGCTGTTGGAAAAACAAGTTGTATACCTATTTTTAAGCGTAATTCTTTAGGGATAAGGTTGATTATTTTATTTTCGATTTGAAAATGTATGTTGGCTGTTAGGTATTGTTCAAAATGTAGTATTGTGCGTTGATCAGTCAGCTTTTGTTTTCGTGAAGGATTGCTTGCCCTTTGGCTTCTAGGAATGAAAAGATTCTTTATTTTTTCATCTTCGTTGTAAAGAATGTACTGAGCGTGCGTTTCGCTAGCTTTCCAGCGACGAGTTAGTCAGAACGGTACACTCAGAATTTAACATGAATACATTACATGAATCGCAATTCAAATATTCCGCGAGTCCAAAGATTGGGGTTTTCGCAACTTTGCTGATTTGACCGTGACGGCAGGATGCTGGCGGACGAGGGAGCGCTGCCGTGAAATCGTGGTCTTCAGTTGAAGCACTTTATGGCACAATTCACAGGGCTTTGGATATTTTTCATCTCACTTCCAAAAGTGAGAAAACGTCGCGGGAAAACCACAGAGAAGAGAGACGTTTCTTTATTTTTCTTATTGCGTTTAGTAGGAGGCAAATGTGGTATGTCCAAACAGCCTAGGTGCAATGCAAGGTGCAGCAGGCGGAGTCCTACTGCGGTATGAGGCCGTGACAGACCGAGAAACCAGAATATGTAGGTACTTTCTGACACTTTCATAAGAAAATGTCAAAGTTTCATAACTAAAACTTACTGTGACTGGATTCTACGGAGTATATATAGATTATATAGCTTGATATATTTTCCACTGAACACTCGAAAATGCATCTTTTCTCACAAGCGTTTCTCCAGCTTCCTAGCGTTGGTGGTTAATAATTTTTGAACGGGATGGCTCCTATTGTTTTTTTTGCGTAGTAGGAAACGTACTTTAACACTAACGTAAATTTATTTGTTTATTATATTTTTGATTATATATTAAGTATTATATATGTCAGATCTTGGGGTAAGGGTGGCCCGCTATCATTCTCCGGGTTGTCCTCAACCTGTAGTTCCATTTTTGCCGATAGACATTCAACAGTAACCGGCCACACGAGAGTCCCCTGATAGCAACCAGTTACGGTTAATTATTGGGAAATGCAATATTCTCTAATAAAATATCAAGTCCGACTGCCTCGTAGACGAGTAGCAAGTGAATGATGCCACCTCTGGATGTCCTGTTTCGGGGGCTGGTCCCCCGGCAGTTGTGTCCTTCGCTGCTTGTAGCCACAAGCAGGTCTTTGGGTTGGCTCTGGCCGAAGGTATTCCTTGTTTCTTCACGCCCCTCCTCAGCGCGGTTTACCCGCCGGGTTGGACCCCGTTCCGGGAAGCCCAGCGAGCGCTAGCGAGCAGAGGGCGGCTGGCATCTTCAGGTTTCTTCTGAGCCTTCCGCAAGAACCAGGCTTCTTGGCAGCGCTTTAGGTCGTGCTCTCCTGTCGGGGCGCCTCGCGTGTATATGCCACCGTGGGTCGGGCGCCCGCTTTTATAGAGGCCAGGCAGTGGGGGGGGCGGCATGACGTGGTATCGGCTGTTGCTGCGTGTTTGCTTCGTCGCTAGCGCAGGTGGGCATTGCACGTGCACTATGACGTCACTTGTTGTTTACGCTGACATATATTATAGTATTTACGTAATATTAGATTACTAGTATTACTACTGCATTGCAGATTGCACAGGTTTGCATTCTTTATTATTGTTATTTATTTAATTAAGGGTAGTATCAATTTCATACGCCATTTGCACTCGTACATTATGTATCCATATGATTTTTCCATCACCTGAAGGTTGTCTGGAAGATATCGCTTAAAGCGATACGGCCGCCTTCTGCACATTGTATTGTACCTCTCTGTATGTTGTATGTTATGTGTAATTTAAAAATATACAGGTCTTTCTTTACGTTGTTCCAAAAGTGAAAAGGTCTTTTAAGTCTGTTAGCGACAGGTCTAAAAACTATATCTTTAATTGCAGTCGTTTCCGTATAAGTAATTATCCACTAGATACCTATAGGAAAACGACTTAAAATAAAGCTAGTACCATGGTTCTGAAAAATCACTTTTTATATGTAAAACAACGTAATAAGACCTGTATTTTACAAAATTATCAAGTAATTGTAAGTAAGATTTGTTGTTAGAATTTCCTAGTTGTTAATTTTAGTACGCAACCTTAAGAATTAAACAAAAAAATACGCACATGATTCGCCATTTTTCAAAATCAATAACCCTCATTCCGCACGTTGGGTCAAAAAGACCCCACGCGCGGGAACGTCTGGAATTCCACTTAGACTCCCCTCTGGGGCGATTAGTTACACTGCTCTGACTTTGGCACGCGTGCTGTACACAATAACGACCTCCATCTCTCCCCTCGTTGGGAACATTGACAGATCCCCGAGGGGGAGGACAGGTCGATGTCACAGCTCTAGCAAGCTTTGTGGAATGCAATATATTGTCAGTACAATAAACAAACAGCGCAGCAGCTGCACTTTAGGGTTAGCTTTAAAGGGATTAAGGTTTTTAATTAGAATTTCGTTGTTTTTTTTTGTGTGTGATTTATTGATTTACGAATTTTTTAATTTAACACTTAAAGTTGTTTTATTGGTGGGGGTAATTTTCGTAAATTAAATTTAATTACCCGTGTAATTTGTTTATTTTGCTAGGGCGGGAAATTATACATTTAATACTAATGCATCACGTTTTTCATAAAGATTTACATTACATTATGTTAACTTTCCTTTTCATTAGGTCTCACCAAGCACAGACTTAGACCAAAGACTCTTTCAAACATCATAGTCTAGCGTTATCAGCTCTGTCTATTGGCTATTTGGATTGGCTAAAAACACTAAACTATGAGGAGATCGATAATCTGCTTAAATACTAGTATTTCTCCCCTTTTTACCTTAAATGAAACGTGGTTTACACTGATCCCAAGATATTTTAAACGCAGTTTTTCATTTGACATCTCTCACTCATTTTGGCATAGAACACCATACATCTCTCTTGCACACACACATATACCCTCACACACCCTCTCTCTCTCTCTCTCTCACACACACACACACACGTTATTATTATTATTATTATATAGTAAATAGGTACACAAATAAAGAGGTATGGAAGAGCGTGGCCCTCTGACACAGGTGTTGTCACACATAAAAGAGGGCCTCCACAATTGGAAAAAATATTTGTACCTTTTTGTTACTGAATAAATCTTTTTTTTTATGTCTAGGTTTTACTATTATAGAAAAAAACTGCGGCAAACGAAAAAAATATTAAAAATAAAGATTTTTTATTCCTTTTGGATTATGTATCAGTACCTATTCCTACCTATTCCTCATACTTAGTTTAAACTAGAGGTAAATTATATTATTACTTGTTCAAAAACCTATTTACAAATTCACTAGAGTTCGGTGCATTTTAATTTCAATTTCTATATTGCAATTTACAGCAATTCACTTTGGAAAGATTTGCAGATTCCCTAAAAACTTACAAATGCTACTCACATTGTGTGACACCCTGTACAAATACAGGCTATTTCAAGTCACACGAGTGCAATATTTCATCAAAAGCACCACCAAAAATCTCTCCGCGCGAAGTGTTCACAAAATGTACAAATAAATGACAATCGGCTTATGATGTCCAAAACATAAGTTCGCGCAAATCTTCCTCTGCCCACTCTCCTCTTACCCTCGCTGTTACCCTTAATACAACGGGTTAACAGTGAGAATGGAGTGGCACAGAGGTAGAGACATTGCGGGTGGGGTTCTAACATCTGGAATGCGATGTAATGCTTGACAAATAAATACCACTGTCGGGGAATTCTGATATTTGCTCTTGGGAAGAACTGTGTTTGGTAATCTATTATACCGTTATACTTTACTTTAATATGTACAACAACTTATGTGTTACATATAAGTTACTTAAGTTCTTTAGAAATAAAAAACTCTTTTTAGAAATAAAAAACTTATGTATCTCTCATATTTAATTTAATTGTACTCAATATTTTATTTAATTTAGAGACTATATACCTACGGATAAAATGATTCAGTCAATTTGCTTACTAACTATAATGGACACAAGATGGAATATTACTGTCACATTAAAATGTTATAGAAATAATTTAGAGACAAACAGTTACATATGGTATAATTATAATGTACAAGTACTTATATGGTATAATTATAATGTACAAGTACTTATATGGTATAATTATAATGTACAAGTACTTATATGGTATAATTATAATGTACAAGTACTTATATGGTATAATTATAATGTACAAGTACTTATATGGTATAATTATAATGTACAAGTACTTATATGGTATAATTATAATGTACAAGTACTTATATGGTATAATTATAATGTACAAGTACTTATATGGTATAATTATAATGTACAAGTACTTATATGGTATAATTATAATGTACAAGTACTTATATGGTATAATTATAATGTACAAGTACTTATATGGTATAATTATAATGTACAAGTACTTATATGGTATAATTATAATGTACAAGTACTTATATGGTATATTTTTTCATTGTAAATTATTAAGCACTGTTGAAGATATTTGATAATCTTATGATTATCAAAAATCTTAATAATTATCTATAATCATATTGATTATCTTTAGATATTTTTAAATCTCTATTTTTTTAAATAATTACATTTTTACGACATCCAAAACAGTGCTCAACTTCTGACCAATATCGAACCTACTACATATAATAAATACTGCAGAGGGGACATCGCGGGCGTGCGTTTGACAGGCGACTGATAATATTAAGCATTAACCGAGGCGGATTATAACACTCGGGTTCGGGTCGCAGAGACCCGCGCGGCACTCGCAGGGTTGAGGGGAAAACACTTAGCTCGGGATTGTTTAAAGTGAATTTTGATGTGTTGACGATGGAAGTTGAATGAGTATAGCTAGAAGAATGGATGGATTATTTTTTCAGTGGACTTTTTAAGGGTTTGTACAAATATTTAGTAAAAACAAAAACCATGTTATAATATAGATGTTTTTTATTGCCAGTATTGCCACACATACTGTGGCGACGCACGACGCGCCGTTACGATTAGTACTTACTCACATCGGTGTAGAACGCGCTATCGAAATTTCCCTGGGACTTCGCATATATACGAGTTCCAAACATTCATAGTTGGACCAGGACATCTGTTCACCAGACACAACACCCCGCCTGGTGGAAGATCTTCCCTTTTCCCTTTCATACAACTCACATTACGTCATTTCATGTTCTCACATAGCGCGTTCCTAAAATTGCCCTACTACGAACACTTAATTGGATTAGATCTTTCCTACACATACATATCTTCTTACATTTTCTATGACTTATAAAATTATTACATACGAGTGCAATATGATATTATAACAATGTACCTAGATATGTCCCTACACTTTGCCTGGTTTCGAACTCGGACCTCCCGCATGGGAGTCCGACGTCCTAGCCACGACGCCACCGACGCTCTATTAATATAAAAGCATAGAAATGCATATCTCGCATTATCGACAAAGAAAACACGTTCTTATTGGAAAACATATTTCCTCAGACATACAGGATTCCTCACAATATTTCCTTTCCTTCAGAGCAATCAGAAAATACCTTCTATGAAATCGAATAACGCAACCTGGACCTTCCCGAAACTTAATTCGGCATCCCATCCTAGCCACAATACCACCGAGAGCCCCTGAAAAGTCCCAATGCAACTAAATCTCTCTCTCTCTTTAACCGGTGTCCACCCATTGGTGGATGTTCTAATGGACGTCATTCTCTACGGTATTGGCCTGTTCTAATCCAATTTCCTCCAGCAGACTTTCTTGTGTTATCTGCCCATCTCGCAGGTGGTCTACCCACGCTTTTACAGCTCCAGACCCTGGACTCCACATCCTGACTCTCTTGCCCACCGACAGTCATCTCTACAGCAACTAAATCAATATCCCAAAAATGCCCAAAATTACGAAGCATTTATCTATGAAGAGAGTCGGTAACCCCCCGACCGCCGTCGGGTCATAAATACCCATAGACGGGACAAGTTGATCCGCGCGCTCGCGCGGTAATGACTCCGGTTTAAATGAAATCCCTCATTTGTGAGGAGCGACGTGGGTTTGAGAGAGGAGACGGGTTTTAGAAAAAAAAATCATTTTTAAAATTGTAAATATATATTTTTTTAAAAGATTCATCAAAATTTAAAAATCTTGACTTAGTACTAGTACTCGTACGCTTCTGAAATGTTAACAGTTTATTGTATGATTTTATTTTGGAATTGAAGAAATTTTGATTACGGCGATATTTTATCGACTTTAAAAGTTCTAATTTTTCAAACTATGAGAAGACATATAACTTTTTAAGCCTTCGTGGTTATTGACAATATTATAGTTAAATACGGGATTCTTACCACGGTTTAGCGTTGTTTTGAGCTCCCGATATTAATAAAAGAAACAAAACAATTCTTTCTTTTTTAATGTTACTTATCTAGTCAGAACTAATGTCAGTAATGACTATGTAAGTTTTATTAAGTAATAATTTATATTACCAGGCGCGGGGACCCCTCCCCATTCCATCCTTATGTTGTTGATATCCCATCTGCTAGTACGAAGCGATTTGCTTCTTCGTTCATTATGCGAACGGCTAAGGAATGGAACAGCCTGCCGGCGTCTGTATTTCCCGAAACCAACAACCTTGGGATCTTCAAGGCCAGAGTGAATAGGCATTTACTGGACCCGCATGCTCCATCGTCGCTTACCATCAGGCGAGATCGAGGTCAAATGCGGGTTTAACAGACAATTAAAAAAAAACTTACACTACTACCAATTTTTAACTCAAATGAAAAGATCTTCAAGCGATTTCTAATGTTTCTTTTTAAAACTCCATCTCCACACTCCCCGACCGACAGTAATCCTCAGAAACAGATAAAAAATATTCTATTTCCTCGTGTAAGCCCCCGAGCCCCGCTCTATCAATTCTCAGTACTTCAGACCGATGTGTCTGTTTCATTGCGATGGATGGATGGGCCTTTAATGCCTCTATAAAAATGGAGGAGATTTCCTTAGTCTAGTGCGGCTCAGCCGGTGAATACTGTCTTTATATGTGCGGGTCATTATGACCCCGTCGGCGGGCGAGGGGTTAAAATGTATTATATTGAATTAGGAGTTCGTTGGTCTATTTTACGTTTTTAAAGTTTCATTTTCAAGCGTTTATTTTCGAGTTCCCCCATAGTCCCGAAAGGGGGGGAGGGTGTTCAGTATCCATAACTGAACAACCATCACTATGGAGCCAAGTCAGAAATCAGTCAGAAAGGTGTATATTATCATTTACAATCATATACATAGATATACATTGTTGGGGCACTCCTTTTAAGTAAAGATATATAACTTGTGTTAGGAGGATAATTTAACATACAATTTTTTTTTTTTTTAATTTTATTCATTTACAACCTTACATATAGTTTACAATCTTATACATATCTTATATATAGAATTATAATAGTCGTGTATGGAAACAGCAATTTTTTTCGCGATTACAGTGTTGGCCCCATAATGAAAATTGTTCAGTCATGGATACTGAAAACCCCCTTTTAGGGACTATAGGTTTTTTTTGTTATGTAACAACTAACAGCACCTACATACAGGATGTAGGTGCTTTTAACTGCAACTAACTAACATTTGATCTAAAACCGTTCAAGCAGACACCTCCGACTGAGCTAATGGGGTTTTAATTCACCCCACGACTATAGGGGTGGGATTAACGTCTACCGGAGTGGGCTTCCGTGTTTTAGGGTCCCGCAGTCACTAATTGCTAAGTTGTGTCGGCGGTATGGGAACTGCAGGCTTGGAGAGTTCCGTATGAAGGTATTTAGGAGGTATTTGATTGACAACGGATTAGAGATCGGTTGGGGAATGTAACAGCTGGCATCTGTTTCTCTGAACTTATGTTTCTTTTTATATCCCCGATCAATCGAGGAAGGATGTGTTGTAATAAGTTTGACGTGTTTGTTTGTTTCTCTATCTTTTTGTCGGTGGCATCGTAACTCGTCTAACGATGATCCGTTTTGGATCCGCTTTTTTTAATTTAATACAGAATTTTGGCGAGAGGGTCTTAGCTATGTCTGATAAAAAATGGACCAGTCTTGCAATCCAAGTGCAATTGGAGGTTAGGTTGCCGAATTCACACCATCTGTAGTATTTCCCTCCCATTTCACTGTCTTATATAACGTTCACTTAACACGGACTACACTAGTTTTACGAAAAAAATAAACCACTTTAATCCGTTTTTAAATAATGAAATAGGACGAACATGCCATGACAGTATGAACGTAACAACATAACCTAAAAATAAATTATTACGATGTACTAAAATGTCATAGGCGAGATGTCTGACGCAATGGACCAACTAAATATGGGCAAAGGTAACAACTTTCACCTTTTTTATTGTTGTTTTATGTGTTGATCAATTTTATTGATATGGGGTTTAAAGGCTTCGACTCATATAATTTTTTGTATAGCTATAGTCATGAAGTGTTTGTACAACAATGGCGGCGTTAGTTCCGATTTTTGCCACGCGCCAAAAGATCCTTGTAGCACCGTACAAACTCCAGCCACAGAATAAACAATCATAACAAACCCAAATCCCCCGTAATGCCATAGACAAATAGCCGAAATCCCCGCACTCTATAGCCGTAAATAAAATAAAACAATCTGCGTCTATGGCCCGCGCTAACCCAGTCAATGGCCAAGTAATCCTGCCATAAATTATGCGGCATAGAATAAAAGGTTATTACCTATAAGATGCGGAGTTTCTCCCGCGCTTTTGTGGCGTCCACGTCAGCTTTGTTTCGATTTGTCTTGCAAATTGTGTTACAGTAGTGCTTTTCTAGTAAGAATGGTGTTTCTTGCTCGAAAAACTTCGACAAGATGTGAATAATGTGTGGGACAGTGAAGTAAAGTCAAATAAGACGCTGCAGCCCGATCCGTACTTGCCTGGCTTTTGAAGAGCCACACTGCGTCCGGGACGCCTTCTTATTTGGTTCGGATGGCGCAGAAGCGTGGAAGATTCTCCCAGATAGCATTGAAATGTGTCATACCAGCATTTTAATGAAGACTTGAAAGAGTTGTTTACATCAGACATGGCTGTATGGGCTCAGTTCCCTTTGCCTTAAAAAAAAAAACAACAACCTATAAGATGCGTCTAAAGCCGGGTTGCGCGATAGTCAAATTAGTTTACCGAGATTTTTTATTTTTTATTACACTTAGGGACAATAAACAGAGGTACAATATGTATTAAAAATAAGGAAACATTAAAGGATAGTGTAATTGTACCCCCCACATCCTTGTCCTCGGATATACATGTCAAATATATAATTATGCTACGATGATACTGACCAGTAGTTTACAAGCAACGTAATGTAACGTAACGTAACGTACAATAACGTAACGTAACGTAATGATAAAGTATTATATAACCCGAGAGTTAGTGCTTAATCCGAGTCACAAAAACGTCTTGCACCAATGCAAACCCTGTTTTTTTTTTGTATGAAACCATAATAGTTTTTAGCTTTAAATTAAAAAGAAGATGCTTATTGGGCATCGCTCATATCCATTTTCCACTTTTCAGTTTTGATTACATTTTTAGGGATCATCACCATCATCATCATCAGCCCACTCTAGTCCACTGCTGGGCATAGGCCTCTCCCAGGGCGCGCCATTGAGCCCGATCTTCGGCTCTTCTCATCCTGTCGCTGCCAGCCAATTTTAGGGATTCATACCCCAAAGGGGAAAACGGAGCCCTATTGCTGTCCGTCCATCTGCCCATCCGTATCACCGAGACCCCGTCTAAATATATATTATTCCACAAAATCTTAAAGTCGTCGATATTCGGATTTGGGTCAAAGGAATACGTAAATGTGAAATTTTGAAATCTGTATATTATTGGTATTTATCCCATAGATAACTACCTAGTTATCTATGGGTGAATGCTGTCCTTTGTTGAATACCTTCATTTTTGGAAAGCACTGTCTCCCAAGATACAGGTTCGCCTAGTTTGTGAGTCAGGGTATTGTTAGATTTATTAACATGTGTTGTTTTTTGATTATTATTTTATTGCGTTTAGGCGCTAGACCCGCGTGACAGATGGACGGACGAAGTAGCGACAGCAATAGGATTCCTTTTCCCCTTCGGATTACGGATCCCTAAAAATCTTAAGATAAAGGTATTAAGTTACTAAAAACTGAAAGTCGTCGGTGACCTAGTAGTCCGGGTTCGAATCCGTACAGTGCCGTGTACTAATGAATTTTTCAGATTTTTTCGAAGACTTACGTACATTTACCGACTGCTCTAACGGTGAAGGAACACATCGTGAGGAACTTGCATGTCTAAGGAAATTAAAAGTTTCCGAAGGCGTGTGAAAACCACCGCACAGCACTGGGTTCGCTCGGTGGATCATGGCCCGTACCCCCTTGGCAAAGGGGAGGCCTGCGCCCCAACAGTGAGGACATTAATAGGCTGATGATGACAATAATACTGAAAAACTGTACCTCGTGTCGTGTGAAATGGGTCATTATGCGTATGATCCGACATTTTAGCTAAAAGTTGTGTACCATCTGTTTTAACTAGGGCACTAGTCTAGTCTACGGTAACCCCAGACCGGCGGGGAGGGGCACAGCCCGAGCCCCGACTAAGTAATTCCGCATTTTGTCTCTTCAAGTTAGACGCATCGTTGCATGAAAATGCTCCTTTATCTCCTCTACAGTTTTAGTACATAGGTCATCATCAGCCTATTAATGTCCCCACGGGGCACAGGCCTCCCCTTTGCCAAGGGGGTACGGGCCATGATCCACCGAGCGAACCCAGTGCTGTGCGGTGGTTTTCACACGCCTTCGGAAACTTTTAATTTCCTTAGACATGCAAGTTCCTCACGATGTTTTCCTTCACCGTTAGAGCAGTCGGTAAATGTACGTAAGTCTTCGAAAAAACGAAACACTTATTGGTACATGGCATTGCATGGTTTCGAACCCGGACCTCCCGCATGGGAGTCCGGCGTCCTAGTGTTCGAGTCTGCACGTTAGTAGTTACTTAGTTTATTGTAATTAGGTATTTGTTAAAAAACGGCCAAGTGCGAGTCGGGTCTTGCTCTTTCTATTCGGATCCGTACTTAGTAATCTCCATTTTTTTTTTCCTTTTGTGCAAAAAAGAATATTTGTATTGTACAGTTATCTTAGCTACATGGAAACGTAGTCTTCAAAAAGACCTGGATGCGGCTAAAATATCCTGGGAAACCATAGAGTCTGCGGCATCGGACAGAGCGCGGTGGAAGAATATTGTCTCAGCCCTATGCACCACTAGGTGTTCTAGGACCTGAAGAAGAAGAAGACAGTTATCTTATCTTTGGATGGGGGCCGGGGATCCCAGCGACACTTTGACCCATTGTGATCTTTTGTGTTCAACCCCTTGTACCTATCCCTTGATCACACCACCGAATATGTAATGCATGAGCAAGACTATGCAGTGGGAGGGATTTGAATTCCCTTGGGTCCGGATAGGCAGAGCCTGGCAGACCCATCCTTTTTGCCGCGAAAGCGTCACATGCACATAGGAGATGTGAAACGGTCTCCAGTTGTTCACCACAGGCTCTGCAAGAGGCGCTGTCAGCCAGCTTCACCTTGTGTAATTAATTGTATAGTTAAAGTTTTGTGTAAAATACACACTTACAACTTACAAACAGAATCGAGTTTTAATATTTGTTGCCTAAAAACAAAAACATTTCAATTTTGACAACTTTGACATAGCTTACGTCTATATTTTGACAACTTTGACATAGCTTACGTCTATATTTTGACAACTTTGACATAGCTTACGTCTATATTTCTCCATGAAAAAAACAATATAAAAAATGTTAATCTGAGGGTTACAACATAGATGATATAAAAGTTCTTTGGTTACAAGTATTAAAATCTCTTTGTCGGAATTCTTTATAATGTTCTAGAAGGTAACTAAAGAATGACTGTAAAACTAGAAAATATAATATAATATAATACTAAAATAATACTAAAGCTAAAACTAAATTAAGGCTAAGAAAACTAAAGATAAAAAATTTGGGTTAAGTCCCCCACATCCGGCAGTGTACCCAAGAGACTGGCTGCGTTGCCCCGTTGGATAGCTAAGCTGATCCGCTGGGTCAAATAGGAGCCAGATCTTGGGTCTTTTGACGCGTCGACCAGGCGCTTTGCGAGGTCCTTGAAGACGCGGTGTGCTCCCGGGCCCCAGGGTCCCAATGTTTCAACCCCAAACGGCTCAAATATGTAAGTTTCACCCAGATTGGTATATTTGCGCCGTTTGAGGGTTTCTGCAGCAGCGGCCGCAGAGCCGGCTCTATAAGAAGTGGCTGGAAGGTGAGACGGAGCAAGGGTGTCGACGCAGGTGGCGTCCCACACCAAAGGCCGTCCCATCTTCCAAGGTACTAGGGTCATTCCGTCGGGCCTCTTGCCAGCGTCGCGCGTCAGTCCGCTCGGTTCAAGAAAAATAATACTTAAGGTTTTATTGTACTCTTATTTTTCATTTTGGATTAATTGTATGTAGCTACATACAATAAATCCAAAATGAAAAATAAGAGAAAATGTACAAAAAAACCTTAAGTATTATTTATTATATTGTTTTTTTCATCTTGTAATTGTATTTATTGTATTTGGTATATAATTTTAAAGTGTAATTAATAAAAAATATATTAAAACCTTATTCAACGCAATAAAACCTTCTGCACCGCAGCTTCTTTTTAATTATTATAAAAAGCCTTTTAAAAGCTTCTTTTGTGTTTCCCTATAAGGCTGACATGGTCCTATAATAGGCCGAATTCTTAAAAAAAATTGATTAAAAAAAGCTTATTAAATCGTTAATTTTTTGGTATCTTCTAAGTACCCTCTCAATGTTCATCGTGTATATTTTAGAACTATAATCAGATTACCCGCAACCCGCCGCCAAACTGATCACCCGCGCAATTTCCCCCGGAAGTGACGCCCGCGCCGGAAGCTGAGATACGCGGCGCGTGCGCCGTTAGGGGTGACTTGTATGCTATAGAACGACTAGTGACGTCATCATATATATACATACGTTATCCTCACATTAATTAGAAACATATTTGTACCTGGCTGCTGAGATACAGACGCTAGTTCAGTAGACAGAAGTTGTCATTTAAGTGTGATTCATGCGGACGATCCAGGTTCGAAACCATGCCATGTTCCAATGAATTTTTCGGGATTTTTCGAAGACTTATGTACATTTACCGACTGCTCTAACGGTGAAGGAAAACATCGTGAGGAAACCTGCATGTCTACAGAAATTTAAATAAATCCAAAGGCGTGTGAAATCCACCGCACAGCACTGGGCCCGCTCGGTGGATCATAGCCCATAACCCCCTTGTGCAAGGTGAGGCCTGTGCCCCAACAGTGTGGACGTTAATAGGCTAATTATGATCACTGTTGGGGCACAGGCCTCTTCTGGCACATGGGGATACGGGCCATGATGCACCGTGTGGGCCCAGTGCTTATTGTTGGAATTCTTATGCCTTTAGAAAACTGTTTTCCTCAGTATACAGGTTTCCTCACGATGTTTCCCTTCACCGTTAGTGCAGTGGTTTTCAATTTTAATTAAAACTCTAGCAGCTTCGAAGCTATTACTAATCCATGACTGGCAACTCCACGCATTGCCCCGTCCCGTGACGTAGGTATGTATCCAGTGACGTAATTAATCAGAACTCGCTTTAAAACTGCCGGGGCCAAGTGACGTCATTAGCTAACGTCATCAATTATTTTGTGACGTGTAAAGAGGTAGCGTAAGAGTCAAACCTCTTTTAATTCCTGTTGATGTTTTTTACTCGATAACTTTTTTAAACGACTTAACTGATTCCGATGAAATTACGCATATATGTTCTTTAAAAAACTTAGTGTTATACTGCGTACAAAACGATTAATACAATCTAGGCGGTCTTATCGCTAAGATCGATCTCTTTCAGACAACCTTTTGGTAAGAGTAATTTTGGTAAAAAAAGGTAGATTGAAGAAATATAGGCTTCTTTTTTTCTCGTAAAAATATAGGTTTTCCCACGGGAATAGAGGTTTTGTGACTCACACGGGCCGCATTATTTTTCTTTCAAACGGGCCTCCTGATTCTGCGGTCCAGTTCAAATCAAATTTACGTTAAGAAGAACGGGTCTATAGTACAGTCGACCCCAGGTCAACCTACCCAAAACGCCAAAATTTGAGAATCTGAAATGTATCTTAATGCGCAAACATAAGGTTGAGATTTATTTTATTTATTTAATCGAAGGTTTTTGACAGATGGTACACTTGTGGTCGACTGTACAAGCGTCACAGTATACGTACAGTCATAGTAGAGGTTGCCGACGGCCGAGGTCAGCTTGGGGGTGCCCTGTCCGGATAGAGCAGCCATTCTGTCGCCCTGGGACAGATAGACACACAACTTACATGAAAATATTTAAAAAAAATTAAATAGCTATCAAAAGAGCTTTTTCATACATTTCGGTCGGGTAGATACCGAACTATTTAATGCAAAAGCACATTTTTTTCACGATTACAGAATTGGCTCCATAGTGAAAGTTGTTCAGTTATATGTACCCTGTATACAAAGAATCTATCAAGACGATCTCGCCACTTTTTTGGGTAAAATTTACGTATAGCAACAAAAATACATAGAAGAAAAGAAATGTCATCTGTCAATGTCTAGTAAAGAGTATGACTTTAGTGTTGCTTACTGTCGATTTTTATTTTCCCCAAAATTGGGGTGCCATATCTCATTTGATAGACTCTATGTAATTTACTGTACTTGTTCTTTTTTTATATACAGGTTGTCACAAAAACTAACGTCAATCCGGCAAGAGCCGATAGGCCAGCTCATGCCTGACCAGAAATAATTAAACTTGACCTTAGTTTAGCTATTGGCATTTTTCAAAATTCGGTAACTTTTTGTCTCTAGTTTCGGATGCTAATGTAGGTATTTTGTGATAAATTTTTTCTCCACAAAAAACATGGTCTTGGTTTATGGGACACCCCGCATAATACCATTAAAAAAAAATTTAAAACCTATCCAAAAGGACGATTATCAGAGCCTAAAACTAAACAACTTTTGATCTAAAGTAGTTTTAAAAATCAGCACAGAAATTACTTACTATAAGTAATTTTGGGTAACGAGGGTGACATGGTCACCTTGTCGTATACGAAAGCCTCTAAACCGAGATATATATTTTTAAAGTAATTTTTGGAAACATACGTGGAAAGTTGATTTTTTAATTATTCGCAAAGCTTTAAAAAGACAATAAAATATAGTCTATGATTCAACAGACACGCGACTTATATATCATTAAGTAAAAAAACACTGTCCTTTTTCCCCCCTTATTTATCGGCCCTTGGTATCTGTCCTTTCTTTGATGACATCACTGTTCTTACGTCAAATGTAATTTTAATAAATACTAAGCCAGGGAGATATTAAAGTCAAATACGGGTTAATTAAAATTTGAATCAATTTTATATAATAGTCTTATTCTTAATTATTAGTCAAATATTAGTCAAATAAATTATTAGTCAATGTCAATTTAATAAATAGTCTTATTAGTCTTAAGCTGGAGTTGTTAAATTGAAATTGAATTGAAATTGAATTAATATGTTAGAATATATGTTTGTGTCTTGGAACATACTTGATTTTCTCGTTTTCTTGTTATAATACAACATTTATTTTCTAATAAACACAAAACCATGCAATTTATAGACGATTATTAAATTATCAGTACATGCAGATATACAAAAATAAAATATTCAGTTTGTACAACTAGACAAAGAATGCTCGGAACCAAAATGGCGTAAAGCGGTAAAATCAATATGGCAGCCAAGATGGCGGCGGAAAATGGCGGCAAAATGTGTATGAACGAACCAACTGGATATGCCCAGCTATTTGCTTGCAGTAGGAAAAAAAGCCGTCCAGTGTCAGTTTTGACATGTCTCTAACTTCTATTCTATTCTGGAAAAAGAAAAAGAATGTGTTAATTTTTGAAAATATTTGAAAATTAAAATTAAGAACGGCTGGTCATATTCAAATTATTCTTTTTTATATGTAAAGAAGTCGTATTAAACGTATAACTTATTTCGCGCAGGTTTATGCACTGCACATGCGTAGTAAAAATCCATAAGAAAAGGTCAAAAGGTGACAGCTATGGTAATTAAATAAGTCCATATACGAAAAGTTTGAAAAATGTAAGAAGATTATAAATAAAAACTAAATGGACATCTAAAAATCTACCCATCTAGATATCATAACATTTAAACAAATAATATACAAACCTTAGAATAAGTTGCTAGCTGAATATATAACTATTTATTTAATTATAATTATAGTTTATTTTAAATTATATTACTAAAGTTTTAATAAACACTATTTGTAAGATATATTTTTTGTTGAGAATCGGATTACTATATGGCAAATCGGGTCGTGGATATAATTATATATGAACAGGGTGTGGTCGCGTAATTTCGATATTTTATATATGTTTTTCATATATGAAGAGAGAATTTATATATTTTTGAATATATTTATCAGCTGAAAGCTGAAGGGAATCTCCAACGTGGTTGGAGGAGGACTGAAGGCTTCAGAGGAATATTACAGGGGTTGAAGCGACGCATGCGCTGTTCAAAAGGTCGGAGGTAAAAGGGGGGTGAATTTAGGTCGTGGGAGGAGGTGGTCAATATGTGGAAACAGGTCAACCTCATCTGGGTGTTCGGTGATATTTCAAGGGGGGTTTGAATGCTGGAATCTGGTTGAGAATTTAGTAAATACATAATTGGAAATGAATTGAAATCGATTTCATTCAAATAGGTACAAGCTAGGTACAAGGTAATTTCCCTGTTCTTTACGTGAACACATAAGTGAACTTAGTTTAGTAAAAGATTTTTACATATTATACATAGCATAGCATAGAAAAAGAAATATCATTTATTTGTAAATATTATATATGTAATGCAGATGTTACATTGTGTTTCAGTATCACTATATTCTGCCCGAGAGCGTACACATTTTTGTTCAATTAATAAATCAATCATAAATTATATATGTAATGCAGTTGTTACATTGTGTTTCAATATCACCATATTCTGCTCGAAAGCGTACACATTTTTGATCAATTAATAAATCAATCATAAATTATATATGTAATGCAGTTGTTACATTGTGTTTCAATATCACCATATTCTGCTCGAAAACGTACACATTTTTGATCAATTAATAAATCAATCATAAATTATATATGTAATGCAGTTGTTACATTGTGTTTCAATATCACCATATTCTGCTCGAAAGCGTACACATTTTTGTTCAATTAATAAATCAATCATAAATTATATATGTAATGCAGTTGTTACATTGTGTTTCAATATCACCATATTCTGCTCGAAAGCGTACACATTTTTGATCAATTAATAAATCAATCATAAATTATATATGTAATGCAGTTGTTACATTGTGTTTCAATATCACCATATTCTGCTCGAAAACGTACACATTTTTGATCAATTAATAAATCAATCATAAATTATATATGTAATGCAGTTGTTACATTGTGTTTCAATATCACCATATTCTGCTCGAAAGCGTACACATTTTTGTTCAATTAATAAATCAATCATAAATTATATATGTAATGCAGTTGTTACATTGTGTTTCAATATCACCATATTCTGCTCGAAAACGTACACATTTTTGATCAATTAATAAATCAATCATAAATTATATATGTAATGCAGTTGTTACATTGTGTTTCAATATCACCATATTCTGCTCGAAAGCGTACACATTTTTGATCAATTAATAAATCAATCATAAATTATATATGTAATGCAGTTGTTACATTGTGTTTCAATATCACCATATTCTGCTCGAAAACGTACACATTTTTGATCAATTAATAAATCAATCATAAATTATATATGTAATGCAGTTGTTACATTGTGTTTCAATATCACCATATTCTGCTCGAAAGCGTACACATTTTTGTTCAATTAATAAATCAATCATAAATTATATATGTAATGCAGTTGTTACATTGTGTTTCAATATCACCATATTCTGCTCGAAAGCGTACACATTTTTGATCAATTAATAAATCAATCATAAATTATATATGTAATGCAGTTGTTACATTGTGTTTCAATATCACCATATTCTGCTCGAAAACGTACACATTTTTGATCAATTAATAAATCAATCATAAATTATATATGTAATGCAGTTGTTACATTGTGTTTCAATATCACCATATTCTGCTCGAAAACGTACACATTTTTGATCAATTAATAAATCAATCATAAATTATATATGTAATGCAGTTGTTACATTGTGTTTCAATATCACCATATTCTGCTCGAAAGCGTACACATTTTTGATCAATTAATAAATCAATCATAAATTATATATGTAATGCAGTTGTTACATTGTGTTTCAATATCACCATATTCTGCTCGAAAACGTACACATTTTTGTTCAATTAATAAATCAATCATAAATTATATATGTAATGCAGATGTTACATTGTGTTTCAGTATCAACATATTCTGCTCGAAAGCGTACACATTTTTGTTCAATTAATAAATCAATCATAAATTATATATGTAATGCAGTTGTTACATTGTGTTTCAATATCACCATATTCTGCTCGAAAGCGTACACATTTTTGTTCAATTAATAAATCAATCATAAATTATATATGTAATGCAGTTGTTACATTGTGTTTCAATATCACCATATTCTGCTCGAAAACGTACACATTTTTGTTCAATTAATAAATCAATCATAAATTATCATCAATAAAATAATCAATCATAATAAATTATCATCAATCATAATAAAGGTAACAAAACAAAAACATCAAACTTTTTATTGAAATGTCTCAATTAAAAAAAAACATAACAATTGCTAATATAAATTTTTAATTAATTATAATATAAATGTCAACATTAATTAAATTATGATGACGTCACAGCTTATCACTAAATAGCACTGTATAACTCTCACGTCCATAATCCCCGAGGGGGTAGACAGAGGAACCACCTTCTTTTTACATACAATACTTCTATATTTTTATTAAAAAGTAGGTTTTATTACATTTCGATCTTAACATCTGTTTTTTTTTGCGATTTTAGAGTTGGCCACATAGTAAAAGTTGCTCAGTTATGGATACTGGACACCCCCTATAGGTAGTTTTTCTTACACATGTATAGCACTAAAAAAAATCTTTTCTCTACACCATTGCTGCACATAGTGGGACAAAAGGTAAAGGTCAGTTCCAGAACCAAGCAACGCCTACGCTATTCCCACGCGCCTGCTCCCACGCCGGTTGTCGCTGTATCTTTATTTTGTGTGTGTGGTAGAGTAAAAAATTATGGTTGACATTATCAGAATTTAAGTTTATTTGCGGCGGCACGTTTTGAAAAATATTTATCTTTTCAGATTGGTTTTTTTTTTCTAATTTCCTTTTTAATTTGTAACTCAAACAAAAAATTAAAAAATACGGGTTGTATAAATAAATTGTGTTTGCGATAGACGTGAATATTTTTTGCTGGAACTTGCAAAAATACCTTAGACCAAAATCAAAACTGACTTTTTAGACAGACTCTAGCTGTTTACCGTTTTGTAAGAATGAACGCTGTAGATTTATGATACCACAAACAAACAGACATACAAACGCGTAAAACTTATAACACCCCTTATTCAGGAGGTCGGGGGTTGAAACTAATGATTATTAATACTCTATCTGTTCTTTACTAATCTAGGCATACTTATCACTTAGAGCGATCTATTCCAGACAACCTAGTAAGTACATGTGAATAATAATCAAATAAAACCACAGAAGAACAGAATCGCATTGTACCCACAAATAAAAGTTCTCGAAAATTTAAACTCTACTATCTGTTTTGAAATTCAGATGTTCGCTAGAGAAGTTTTATATGGAAACTGCGTCTGCCGGTTGGTGGATGCGATGTGAGCATTTTCCCATACATTAATCGTGCATTGAAATGTCAATGGAACTAAGAAGTACGTGCATTTGCATAAACCGTTTGGCTCGCTGTCAGTGCCCACATCATCATTCTAGAGGAGTGCTAGTACGATTTCTGTGGTCTCTAACAAACAGGGGGCGACCTCACACCCCTTCACCCACCACACCCCTAATGGAGGGGGCGTGTGACGTCAGAGGGCGGGGTCACGCTCGCCCCCTGGGGGGACTGGCGGAGGAGGGAAATGTTCGGTTTGTCAGTGGTTGTAATACTATGTTTGGTTTTGCATAGATATTCCGTAAGTATTGAGCGTCGGTGGCCCAGTGGCTAGGACGCCGGACTCCCATGCGGGAGGTCCGGGTTCGAAACCATGCCATGTACCAATGAGTTTTTCGGATTTTTTCGAAGACTTATGTACATTTACCGACTACTCTAACGGTGAAGGATAACATCGTGAGGAAACCTGCATGTCTGAGGAAATTAAAAGTTTCCGAAGGCGTGTGAAATCCACCGCACAGCACTGAGCCCGCTCGGTGGATCACGGCCCGTACCCTTGTGCAAGGGGAGGCCTGTGCCCCAACAGTGGGGACATTAAGAGGCTGCTGATGATGATTCGTCGTTTAGGGTTTAAAAAAAATATTTTTTTAATTTATTTGGAGAGCAGACGAGCAAACGGGCCACCTGATGGTAAGTGGTCACCATCACCCATAGACACCACACCTCACTGTAATGTTATTAGAGGGTTTTTGATGCGCTGCTAACCTTGAGGACTGATGGATTGCCTCGAGTGCCGGAAATTACGCTGGCTCTCTTACCTTACCCCTTAAACCGAAACAGCAATGCAAGCATTGCTGCTTTGCGGCAGAATAGATAAGGTATCAACCTAGGCGATCCTACACAAGGATCACCACCTGTTCTAGGGTAGGTATGTTTTTGTAAGTATTAGTAAAAACACTGGAAGATATATATTTTTACTACAGGTTAAATAGAATGTAATCGTGATATAACTAAGGCAACATCATTTACTGATCTAACTCCATCTAACCTAAGATGCCATATTTTTTCATGTTAAACAACTATGGGCGGGACAGAAACATAGGTGACCATCTGAGACCCTCCTAGCCTCGGAGAGCACGTAAAACTATCCAGTCGATAGGCCATATCAGAGGCCTACGGGGGGCCTGAACTACTCTGGAATAAAATCAATATGAACAGATATTAAACATTTGATTGAATAGTTGTTTTTGCGAGATACGCGAAAAGATAAAAATAACAAAAATAGAGACCTGCTAGTGAATTTAACAGATAAGATAACGTATCAGGTAAAAGCTGTGTTACGAGTACGTTACCGAAAGCTTCGTGGAACAGATAAGCTCGTCTAGTGTCTATATGACGTGGATTTAGTGTTCCAGTGTAGAGAAAAAGCATAGAGACAATAGAATGACAAAAAAATATAAAAATAACTCTGTTTTTTTTTAAAATCTCAGTTTTAAGACTTTGGTACACGACAAGGTGACCATGTCAGCCTCGTCAGGGTCACTAAGAAAAGGGAAGGGAAGCTCAAGTATTATCAGAGTCAGCCCTCACTCTGAGAGCCGACTTAGCAAACAACAGTAAGTGTTTCATATTACCAGATAAGGGCTGACTCAAAATAATATTGAGCGTCCATTTTGGAGTCTATTGTGGTCAAATTTCTTCCTCTCAATGTTCACCAGGTCACACTCCATTAGGAGGTGAATGAGGTCTTCTATTGTGTTGCAGTTGGTACAAAACGGTGATTTAGCTCTTCCCACCAAATGCAAAAACTTATTTAACGAAATGTGACCCGAGCGTAACCTAAATGCTGTAGGAACGCGCTATGCGAGGACATGGATGATGTAACGTCAGTTGTACGAAAGGGAAAGCTTAATGCTGTCTGCTCATTAATCAATAGTAATAATAAACCACTAATCCAATTTTTCTCAGACATGTCTAAGAACACCGGGTCCTAATCGGATCATCAGTTGTCGAGTTAAATGCTACAGACAAACGCGTCAAACTTATAACACGCACGCCCCTCCTAGATCGGTCGGGGCTTAAGAAATAGCTACATATTTTACCTGTTTTCGAGTTTTTTTATAAAGTACACCGCAGAACAAATATGGAAAAAAAAATCCGGTCAAAAATTTAAAAAAATATATATGTTACCTGTGTAAAAATATATACCTTACTTAATGCATATAAAAAATACTACAAAAGTGAAAAAAATCTATGTTTAGTAATTTTGGTTTCTAAAGCATATTTCTTTTTCGTTTGAAACAGGACACTTTTATTTTTTCTCCATACAATTTCGTATGAAAACTGATTTGAGTTGAATTTTCACTTATCATTTATTTTCTCGAAAACTGAACATACAAAGTTTTTACTTTAGCATCAACACATGGCATATTTTTTTCAACCTTGCTCTTCGGTAACTCGCACATTTACAGTTTTTGCAAAAGAATATGAGTAGCGAGTAAATTGCTATTAACACAAGAGTCATTCAAGAATAGAGTTCAAGAGTTTTTTTTATTATATATGGAGAGCAGCAGGCTACCTGGTGGTAAGTGGTCACCTTCAGTCATACTTACTTACTTACTCCGCTGGCGCAGCGACCCGAAGTGGATCTTGGCCTCCGATACCAAAGAGCGCCATCGCTCTCTCTCCTGCGCAGTCTCGAGCCAATCAGGCACCCGGAGCTCCCGCAGATCCTTCTCCACTTCATCGCGCCAGCGGTATCTGGGACGTCCGACCGGACGTCGTCCGTTAGGGCGTCCCACATACGCTCGTTTAACTGCCCGATCCTCCCCCATCCTAGTGATGTGTCCGAGCCATCGGAGTCGAGCCGCTTGTATGGATGCGAGATTTGGACACTAACCTTAAAGGAAGAAAACAGACTCTTGGTGACCGAGAGGAGGATATTGAGGAAGATTCTGGGACCAGCCAAGAAGGAAGATGAAGGGTGGAGGATGAGAAAGAATAGGGAGATGGAAGAGATGGTGAACATCACCTTCAGTCATAGAAACCCTAATTGATGTACCATCTGTAACCCTTCACTAGTCTATAATTAAGTGAATCCAGTACTCAAGTGATACGGAACCCTCAGATATCGCAAATTGTTTGGTGTGGTGACTCGATATGACCAGTCGGGTGGACAATGACAGGGTAAGTTGCTCACATTTTTTTATTTGCCCTCAATCTGACCTGGTGGTAAGTGAGGATGAGGCCTAAGATGGAGCACGCGGTCTTAGTAAGTGCTGACTCTTCTACAAGGTGTTCCGGAGGATATGCATTAACTTCGCCAAACACTTCTGTAGCTTTTACATAATAGATTTCACAATGGAAGTGATCTTCAAAAACGCTTCGTCTTCGAGATACTTGCTATTTTATTTTACCAAATTTAATTGAGTTATACAATGAGTAAGGGTCTTTATTTATGGCCGTAAGAAAACCTGAAACAAAACGCTAACAATCTATTATATTTGATTTTCGTTTGCACATGTCATGATTGTCAAGTTTAAAATGTGACTTTTCCAGCTCGGATAAAGAGTATGGCATACCAGGTAACTTAAGGCTAGGTATTTAGTTTGTATGAAAATAAAAAATTAAGTAATAAGTTTTGTATTATTAAGTAGGTATTTATATAGCATATAAAAAACCTCGCCTGCTTTACGTATCAAATTTTCACTTAATGGGGTTTGCTGGAAGAGATCTCTCTTAGAGATAAGTCACGCCCTTTGTGCTTCACATATTTGTCTGAATTTGTTTTTTATTATTTGTGTGTACAATAAAGAGTTAATAGTATTAACAACTGACCCCCAGAAATGGAAGAAAACCTAACAGGTTAGTATTTGAATAAAAATAATATAAAAAAGAAAAAGAATCAAATGTGATAATATATCAAATGACCACTGCGGTGTTTTATTTATTTATTTATACTTTAATGCACAAAATAAAAAGGTGTACATTAGGCGAGCTTAATGCCTTGCGGCATTTTCTACCAGCTAACCATGGGGTTATGCAGAAATGTTTGGGTAGGTGCATAAAAAATAGAAATTCTTATTATATTATATATAAATAGCTATTCATAATACATATTAAAAATACATATACATTAATCTTTAAAAAATGCATACTAATATTAAGTATATTGTACATAATATATAAACATATAAATACTAATATATTATGATGTACAAATAAATATATAATTATAAATATATATACTCGATAGCTGAACAGATAAATACGTAAACTCTATTGTATTGTATTTAACAGTGAACTAGCACAACAATATCTTATTGATTTGGACCTTGTCGTAGATGTTCTCGGACCAGGGTTTTGAACTACACACTGAGTACAGTGTCGAAGTTAATTTTATTTATTTATTAGTCAAATATTCAACATAACAGAAAAAAAATGCATAACCATAAAAGCACGGTGTATAAACACTACCGGAACACATCGACGACGAAGCGAAGATATTTGACGAAAGACTTTACATGGAAGGTGGTTTATATTGTAGGTACACACATGTATATCTATTTTATAGTATTATATCTCCCCATGTCTTAGGTATAGCAACGGGATCATGTCACTACCTTCAAGATGGCAAAAAGTCAGTGAACAAAATGGCACATATATATATACTATAATTAAATGTAAATAAAGTTTGAAAAAAATTGTCTTGAGTTTTCATATAAAATGCGAAGAAACTTTTCCCCCGACCTTATATTTTATCGTATTATATCTCCCCATGTCTTAGGTTTGGCTGCAAGAGATCTCTTCTTAGAGATAAGAAGTACCCTATAATTATTTCTTGTAACGTGTTCTTTATTTTTCTCGTGTACAAATAAAGTATAAAGCTTGCCGCCGATAGCAGGTGGACCCTGAAGAGGTCCTACCACCAGCCAGTTACTCTGGTAACTTGGTAATTATTAAATATTATCTGTAATAAACCAGTGCCAAGTGCCCAGTCAAGTGCGCCTGGTCAGAGATAAAAAGTAAAAAAATAATTGGATCCACTGGTAAGGCAGCTTGCAAGCCAACCTGACTCGCCACTGTCCTTGCCACTTGACAAACGCAGTTGACCAGGTGTAAACCAGGCTTTAGAGCTAAAACTCACGGTCAATTTTAAAAAAGGTCTACGAAACAGTCTACGAAATCGTAGTAGAGCCTACGACGTAGACCCTTCTAATTTAATTATACTTGTATCTACGAGTTTCAGTTAGGTTACAAAGGTTACAATGTTATGTTACAAGGTTAATACTTCAGAGGGGGGAGAAAGGCATGGTGGGGGAGGCCAAGAAAGAAACTCTTAAAAAAATATATTTTTTTGGTTATAAAAATAGATATTACGAATTTACTTAGATATAAAAACAAAATGATCCATGGCTCAGCCCTATGGCTGTAGCCCCGTAGTCAGAGAAGCACATAGACATTTCACCCCACTATATTGCAAGAGAGTTTTCGATGCGCTGCTAAACTTGAGGATTTAGGAGTGCCTCATGTGCCGGTAATTACGCTGGCTCTCTTACTACTTAAACCGAAACACAGCACAAGCATTGCTGCTTTGCGGCAGATATAGTAGAAGCGTGGTACCACCCTAAACTGACTATACTATAAGCGCTTACTATGACTGAATTCACTGTAAATGCATTCAGTACTATATCATTGGTTAGGTTCGTTCTCACTAGTACCACTGTTTGTACCACCGGTGGTACTATGGAGAAAAAAAAGTCCTTCTAAGTCGTATCCCTTTCGAGATGATATGATAATCGAAGATCGAATTAATCACAGAACGACTTTCGTGGCAGATTTAATGAAGTGGTTTGCCATTGCCTTCCCCATTTCACACACTGGTTATCCCAGTGTGCAGGTTACCTCACGATGTTTTCCTTCACCGTCAGAGCAGTCGGTAAATGTACGTAAGTCTTTCGAAAAAACCGAAAAACTCATTGGTACATGACATTGCCTGGTTTCGAACTCGGACCTCTCGCACGGGAGTCCGACGTCCTAGCCACGACGCCACCGACGCTCTAACAAGTGTAATAAGCGCTTATGAAATTATGTTTAAAAGAGATTTCTTCCAACAAGGGCTTTGTCTCTAGTTACGCCCTGTGCTAGAAAGTAGTGCCTATTTGCCTATGTATTATGTATTACATAGCCACTGGTTATATATCTTCACATAAAGCCTTCGATCAATACAGGAATATCTAGCCTCTCGCTCTGGCCCGTAGTGCTGTCTCTTTCAGCACTGAAACCTACCCTCAGGGTGGGTCTAGGGGTCTGATAGAGGGGGATGTAAAGTTGGGAAGATCTTGTCTACATTCCTATAGGGGGAATTTTAATCTGTTAGTGAAATATTAAATAGATTTTTCTAGATTCTATCGGTATTTTATAGGATACATTTCGGAGAGTGCGCATCGGAATTGCACGACCTAATTCCAGCATCTCCATTCCGCCTTCGGACTACCAGGCGCGGGGAGGGGTACCATCCTCATGTTGTTGATATCCCGTCTGCTTGTACGAAGCGATTTGCTTCTTCGTTCATTATGCGAACGGCTAAGGAACGGAACAGCCTGCCGGCGTCTGTATTTCCCGAAACCTTGGGATCTTCAAGGCCAGAGTGAATAGGCATTTACTGGACCCGCATGCTCCTTCGTCGACCTCATCGTCGCTTACCATCAGGCGAGATCGAGGTCAAATGCGGGTTTAGTAGTACATAAAAATTAAAAAAAGATAATATGTTAATAAATAAAATAAAAAAATAAAGATACCAATTTGCAAAATGCATGCCCAAAGGTCAGCTGGCAGAGAATGCCGCAAGGCATTAAGCTCATCTGTACACAAAAGTGTATAAGAATAAATAAAAAATATAAATAAATTTGGAGTATTTAGAAGCATTAATCATATTTCTAATGAAAATAGTTAAAATTTTGTTAAAGAAATGGAATCGGGTTTCCCAATCCCTGGTTAACAATGCATACCTACACTTTATATATTATAACAGGTTGTCAAATATCTCCCTTCCGCTTTTTTGCTCTTTATTCAATGCTTTATAAAAAGTGTTACAGTGATCAGATTTAGTTCAAATATGCGCCGTTTTGTTCGATAATCTGTTTCCATCTAGACGGCAACTTCATAATACCCCCCTCGTAGAAGCCCCCCTCCTTATTTGCGAAGAACTCGGACAGCCACTTTTCACAAGCCTCTTTTGAGTTCAACTTTACACCACCAAGGGCGTTCGCCATGGACAGGAATAGGTGGAAAACTTTAAAATAGCGCGAATTTCGGCGTTAGTGAACTCCATGTTTACACGTCTATAACTGTTGAACGCAATATCCAAACTAATCATGCATAGCGTCGTTTTGTAGGTTATGTCAAGACCTTTCAAATGATGTATAGTATTGCCAGATACGAGCTCTGTAGCGCTTTGTACATAGCCGCGAAATTCAAAAGACAAAAAGGCGGAAGGGAGATATTTGACAACCTGTTATAAAGGAATATTTAGATTTTAAGTGGTTAGACTAGAAAACAGTCATTTGTGTAACACCCATTGGTTTAATATGAAACCAAAATCAGTAACACAAACTACTTCATTTTTTTTTCTTAATCTAAGGTTCGTTAGATAATTTTTATTACGATACCGTCAATCTACATTCTAGGAGTTCGTAGCCTAGTTGCGAGCACGGTCCGAAAGTGATCGTGCAGGTTAAGCGACGTTGGCGCTGTCGGTACCTGGATAGGTGAGCGCTTGTGGCATATTTCATCTGAGCTCCTCCGTGCCTCGGAGAGCATATTAAGCAGTCGGTCCCGGTTGTTGTCGTACGACAGCAGTCGTTAAGCCATGTCAGAGGCCTACGAGCGGCCTGAACAACTCTGACAAATAGGTTGGCCACTAACCATACGATAAGCAAACAACCTACATTACGCGACCAACTCAATCGAGTACAAATTAAGTACCTACTTTAAACCCCGACCTATTCTTGTATGGAGATACCCTTACTTTTTCCTGGGCATCATCAGATCCTTAAGATTCCAGATGTGAAAAGGCATCGTGGTTTACATTTGAGATCAAACTCGAACCACCTAACTGTACCGTTCCAGATTCCAGGGATCGCATCTGACATCAAAGATACTCCAAGATCATGGAAACCGCTGATTCAATTTTTATCACACATGGTTGGTTAGCCATGTTCTTAGGTACACTCTCGACAAATTCTCTTTTAAATAATAAACCCACGTCAAATTTGGATCACCCATTGTGGAGTTATGATACCACAGACAAACAGACATAGGCGTAAAATTTATATCACCCCTTTCTTTTGGTCGGGGGTTACGGTACAAATCACTAAACGTCAGTCCGAAGCTAACTTTTTCAATTTATTATGCGATGGAGCACGTGCGGTACCGTCGAGAACTAAAGTTTTAAAGACACTGAATTCATTTATTTATTTACAAAAGTTTTTATTTTTACTCGTATTAAATCATTCAGAATTATTTTTATTAAATCAAGAAATTCAAGTGGTGCCTCTGTCTACCCCGTCGGGGATTATGGACGTGAGAGTTATGCTAAGAAAATTAAAAAAATAATTGAAAAAATTAATTCTTTTCATTTTTATAGCAAATTAAAATAAATATCGAAAATTAAAACCATGTCGTCAATTAGGTAGGATTACATAAAATTTTAATGAACATGTGGGTTTTATTTTGTAAATAAATTTCATGTGAAATGTCATTTTTAATATTTTTGGACATTTTTTTACGAGTGACTCATAAATTACAATCGTTACTAAGATTTATGGACTATACATAGGTACTTATGTTAATTTAAGAATTAGCCTTCTATATATATTTTTTCTCACTGTTGATTTTTAGTATTAAAATACATTATGAATAAAGTAACAGCTAAATAAACTAACTTAGTTTTAGCTTTAGTTTTATTCTAGTATAGTATGATAATTAATTACCCTGGTATTTATATGTTTTTGTTGTAAATAAAATAAACTAATTTAATTTTAATTAATTTAATAAACTAATTTAATTTTAATTAATTAAATAAACTAATTTAATTTTAATTAATTAAAAATGGCACAAGCAGCTTGTATACTGGGGACACTCGCTGCTCGCTGCTCGTGCCCGTGTTCCGGCACGCCACCACAAGCCGAATGGGGACGTGAGTCCCCAGAGTTGGGTCCATAATAAGGACACCCGCTGGCGAAGTCGCGGAAGTTATGCGCAAACGTTCCCGTGGCTTCGCCGTCTGGCGGTGCGCAGGAACACCGGGGGGTTTTTGGCCGGTAAAAGTCCGGCATAACCTCTTCGTCTCCCCCTCGCGGCGAAGAGGTAAGCATGAGCGTTTACCCCCGAAAAAAAAAGGGAACGACCTGGGCCAGGTCTTTTACTTGTACAATAGTTAGGTATTCTGTAATTTTAACTTCTTCTTATTTCGTGTTGATGATCCGAATTAAATTTTTCCCGACCAGAAGGCAGCCACATCGATAGCCCTCTGGTTGGCCTCGAAAAGGTCCTCCCGCGTGCAGGTGGTCGGACACGCGGGACAGCAGAGCAAGTGCTCCATGGTTTGAGGGGAGACACCACACTCACACTTTACTTGATCGCTGGAAAACCCCCAATTATGAAGATTATCTCCGCAACAGCCAACCTGGGTTCGCAGGCGATTAAGCGTTTTCCAGGTTGGCCACGGGAGTTTGAAACCCGGTGGTAGGTCTTCTTTTGGCGATATGAAACCTTTGGGGGGGGGGGGGGGGGGGGGGGGGGTATTTCTCCCGCCACAGCTTGCATCTTACTTCTGGTGGGTTCTTTCCAGGGTCGATGGGAGAAACACTTCGCAGAAACCCGTTACGGCTTTTGAGACGAGATGGTTTGGCAGTGTGACTATGAAGTGGATGCCTGGTGTCGGTTTCCTGTTTAGTTTTCTCGACAGCGCAAGCCACTTTTCTACGTACGCTGGGTGGTGCAATACCTGCCAGAGGGTACAGCATCTCCAGTGGCGTTGCCCGTAATTAATCTGCAGGTCTCATTTAAGGCGACATCCACTCCCTTTCTTTGTAATTTTAACTTAAGTATGTATTTTAGTGACATTTTAGTATTACTTTATTTTATTTTTAATTATTATCAATTCCATTATATTACTTTACTAAATTACCTTTTATTGTTGTTTACTGTAAATTACGTGGTAACATGGAATACAATTGTAAACTAGTATAGTTGACTGTACTTCTAGAACTTGGCACCAAGTTCCGTTCAATCTGGGAGTCGGACAGCTGCTCTCTCCGCCGCTACGATCATACGCGTCGTTGTACATTTGAGTGGATTTTGGAATAAAAATTGAGTTACAATTTTTTGACGTGCTAACGTTTCACCGGCGTTTCTCTTTATTATAAATAAAATAATAAATTATCAAATTAAATTACATTCAATTAGTTAACCAATTACATCAAACCAATTCAATTTATTTTTATATAAAAGCCTTTTTACTTGTTTCACAGAGAGTGTGGAAAACAGTTGAGATAATAACATTTCTATATTTCATAATCCTCTGCTTAAAAGAGTATTTCAATTTACGCAACACTGCATTAAAATCGTCTACTCTGTTCACACCTCTTCCTTTTGGTCGGGGATTAAACATAGTACTTAATTATCAAGACGCAGACGGCCGTAACATATTCGTTTGTCTGTGGAATTATAACTTAACCGATTTAACAGAGAATTTTGTGCAGTGTTCATAATTATTGATTTAAAGTTATT
Organism: Hofmannophila pseudospretella; assembly: GCA_947369225.1. Taxonomy (NCBI): domain Eukaryota; kingdom Metazoa; phylum Arthropoda; class Insecta; order Lepidoptera; family Oecophoridae; genus Hofmannophila; species Hofmannophila pseudospretella. Next base: position 8,182,053 of record OX376337.1, on the reverse strand, counting down.
TGTTGTGAGTTTCCGACACTGTTTAAAAAACCCAGTCCTTTCTGAATTCTAAAACAATATAAGTAACTGTCCTAATTCTTATTCAAAGCTATATTTCCATGTTCAATTGCTGATTTTTATGTTAGTTGATTTAGTGGTAAGTATAGTTTATTCTAGCCTAGGAATTTTGTGCCTTAGCTTAGATTCCTTGGATGTGCAGAATTTTATTAAATCAGGAATCCTTTTAAGTCATTCCTGATTATACACTCCAGAAACTTTAATCTACCCATTGAGTAAAGAGAAAAAACAAAAAAAAAACTTCAAAAGAAAACTTCTTTTCTTCACAGATGACGACGATAAAAGTACTTCTCACCCTCATACTGGGCGTGGCCTCGTTAAGGGTAGCCGCTGGAACCGACCAATCAGACCTCAGCATCCCCGAGGAGCAGCCAATCGAAAGCACCGGCGAAAAGAGAAGGGTAGAGACTCCTGAGGTGGTTTTGCAGTTGAAATATGAGAGCGGGGAACTGGATAGGATATATTTGGCTCAGTTCCGAAAGGAAAGGGAACGATGGGCTCCTACAGTACCGGCTCGGTCCGATCTGTGCGCGGACCTGTGCCACGCAGGTTCTTTTTTTTAATTTTTTTTTTTACTTTTTAGTTGAGTTCCTTGTTTTTTTTTCGGACGATTTATTTTTAAATGTTTTGTGTTCAGCCAGTGTTTTCGGAAAATTTGTTGTTGATGTGGTGGTTGTGTAATGTTTAGTGCTTTTTGGTGATTTGTGAGGTTGGAGGTTGTTTGTTTGTGAGAAGGGAAACTCCAGTCAAAATACAAAAGGTATTGCTTTGTTCTATTCAGAATATTCGGATACTGTGATTTAATTTTTTAAATTGCTCTCTTGTTCAAACTTTTTTTTAAATCACAAATTATTTTTATTTTTACCTTATAATCTGTTATCGGAGTAGGTGGGGCTCTTTCGGGTCAATGTCCTCAAAGGTTATATTAATATGGATATGATTACGAGTTACAAGTTTACAAGTGTAAGCTAAAATGATAATTTTGCGATGTCAGAGTGCGGTAGATAACTACCGCACTTTGACATTAATAATAATGATATGTCCAATTAATTATTATTACCACTGATCGGAGTAGGTGGGGCTCTTTCGGGTCAATGTCCTCAAAGGTTATATTAATATGGATATGATTTCGGGATCCCGTTTTAAGTTATCGAGCAAATGTTGTAAATTACTTTTATAAACCTCGCCCTTACTCGGCGGATTACGATTTTTTAAAAATTGTGAACTTACGAAGAACTTAAAACACTACCATAGATACACTAGCGCCATGAATCTTAAAAAAAAATATTTCGCCACCAATCTTAAATGTGTATCAAAACAAATATAAGGTTAAAAATCTAAATAATATATTTATTCAATCCCGGAAATCCCGGGATTATTGGGCATACTTATCCATATTATGACCGTATGTGGCAAGTACCAAAAACAGCCCTACCTACTCCGATCAGTGCTAATAATTATTACCTATTTTTTATCTATTATTATTTTAATTTACTGTGTATTAAGTAATAGTAACCATTTTCATATCCTCACACTACACTGTCGGTAATCTCTTTAATGTCCAATTAACTTCAGAGGTTGCCTGGAGATCGCTTTAAGCGATAAGGCCGCCTTTGTACATATCGTGCTACTATTTCTGTAGTTTTTACTTTTCCTGATTTTGTGTACGACAAAGTGTATGTAAATTAGTAAAAAAATAATCTTTATCTAGATTATTAAAAAAATAATCTTTATTTAAAACTTCACAAAGCTTGTAAGTCAACAATACCCTGACTCCCAAACCAGGCGAGCCTGTATCTTGGGAGCCAGAGCTTTCCCAAAAAGAGGGTATTCAATAAAGCGCAGTATCTATCTCACAAATAACTACCCACTAAGCATTAATAGTTACAAATTACAAAATATTATTTCTAAACTTCTATTATTATTGTTGTATGATTTATTAATCTTGGTAATTTATGATAAAATGGGTATAAAAAAATAATTAAAAATATATATGTAATATATTTTTAATTATTATTTTATACCCAAATCCAATATGTAAAATAAATAATCCACTTTTGCGCGCGACTGTCCCTACATAATATTTTTTATTTAATTAATAAATATCCCTTTTTTATTGTTTTATTATTATTATTTTGACTAAAATAAAGTTTGTAATATTTAACTTAGGTAATGTAAGTGGTCACCATCGCTCATATAGAACATCTCTCTCACCTCACTGTAATGTTATTAGAGGGTTTTTGATGCGCTGCTAACCTTGAGAACCTAGATGGAGTGCATCTGACAATGGCATACCTACCACCATTCAATATTACCTATTCGATTAAAAATCATCACCATGAATTGGAAATCTTGAACTTTTTTTAAATAATGTACCTATAAAAAAATAGGATGAATTTTAAAAATGCATGCACGCCTTTTGCACCCGTATATTATGTATCATATGATATTTCCATCACCTGAAGGTTGCCTGGAAGATATCGCTTAAAGCGATAAGGCCGCCTTCTGCACATTGTATTGTACCTCTTTTAGAGGTCTCCTCTTTACTGGCCTAGGAGTTCGGCACGTGTCTATACCTACGTCCCAGCCAGGGTATGTCTTCGAGGAGTCATCTTCAATGAGACACTGGACTTGTTACCCGATACTTATATTTCCAAACCGTATACCATACATGACGGTGGTAGAGACACGACCAGCCCGGCGCGGGCGCAGCCGCGTGACATTTAAAACTGCTGACATAATAATTCACAATGTAGTACACAGTGTGCACTGTGTCTGTACACAGTGTCCCTACACTCTCTTTATGTTGTATGTTTTGTTTTTGTCCCGGGTGTGCAATACAGTATATTTGTATTTGTATGGGTAATTTTAGAAATGTATAAATATTTAATATCGTATTTTTTAATTAAAGTATCAGGTCATTTAAAATCGGTTATGTCTCAATTTCTTTTTTTAAGAAAAGAAATAAAATTTCAAAATAAAATAAAATACTAGCATTTTTGCTAATAATCTGCATAAATTGTAATTAATTAATTAATTAAAATAAAATAAATAAATCCTGATCAGGTACTCAAGGTTCCTTGTGTACAAAGGTGGATATGGTCCTAATAATTTGAGCTCAAACTCGAACCATCTAGCTATTACCGTTCCAGAGATCCCATCTGACATCAAAGATACTCCAAGATCTTAGAAACCAGTGCTCCAATTTGTATCAGACATGGCTAAGAACACTCTCGCCAAATTCTTCTTCTTTCTTACATTTTTTTTTGCTTCAGGACTCGGAGGGCAAGCCTGCGGCTCGACATGTTCGGACATGTTGCCGGTGGGTCTGCAGACAGCCTTGAACAACAACCAGTCCGGCGGAGCCGTCTACGGCCAGCCGAGGGTGGCGGTCTGCCCTGCGCTGTGCAAGAATGATCTGGGTAACTACGAGCACCTTGATCACCCTTGGTGCTAGGACACCCGAGTAACCCTTTCCATTCTCCTATTTGACCATATGGTCTTTCGTTTGTGCTACACTCCCATTTGCCTTGAGAGGAAGTGGGAATGTGTGCCGACGCATGACGCTTCACTACGACTAGTACCTACTCACATCGGTGAAGAACGCGCTATCGAAATTTTCCTGGGACTTCGCATATGTACTAGTTCCAAACATCCATAGTTGGACCAGCACATCTGGTCACCAGGCACAACACCCCGCCTGGTGAAAGATCTTCCCTTTTCCCTTTCGTACAATTGACATTACGTCATCCATGTCCTCACATAGCGCGTTCCTACAATTGTTTCTTCTTTCTTATCATACTTACCACTTTTTATCTTTTTTTATTTAGTCCGAGGCCCAAAGTAGTCTAGAATCATCTCCCAGGAGATCGACTCCACTAAATACAACGTAACTAAATAGAATCTAAACTGCATCGTTATGACGTGTTTCGTATGCTACTATCCACTAACGATCCAATTTCAGTTAAGTTCCGGTCGAGTCAACGATCGATCGAACAGTAACGTATTTGTACATTCTAATAAAACGTTTAGTTTATACTGAATCGCAGTTGAACGGTCACAAAACGCTTCAACTGTCAAATATAACGATCGAACACGAGTTCCTCCCGAGGTGCTTTTGCCCGAGCGATAGTAAATCGAAAGGTGGCAGTGGTAGAGTTATGCGTCAGCAGAATGCGATTTGGTGTCCAAATAGAATTGGAACGAAAACTAAATTGAAATTGGATAGAAATAGAACTACAAACGTGGTTATTTAGGCGAATTGGACCCATGGATACTTACCTTCATTGGTAGGCGTTGTTTCTTACAAAATCCGAGATAAAAACCAATCATTTCTATATTGGCGACAGTAAAACAGAATGACTGAACTAATAGTAAAATATACCAAAAGTACGACAGGAATGTACAAAATAATTTGTATGAAAACCACAGAAATAAATCAAGATAGAACGGTGACGCGAGCGAGCTGCTATACATCTTCATAAGCCACGCCCCCAAAGTGACGTGATTACGAACGAGATATCTCCTTTTGATCGATTCCCTGTCGTACCTGTTGTTCTTATTTTTATTTATAAGGGAAATCTACAGCTATTAACAATTATAAAATTACATATGTATTAAACTTAAAGAAGGCCAATTATAGATTTCCTCGTTTATACTTGACTTGTATACCTATAGAATGCGGTTAACTTTAGAACAATTTACAGTTACAAACTGCATAATAAGGATTTTTTGCACAGCCGCTCTGATGTTTACGCTTCGAAAACTAAGCGCTGAATGAATGAAATCTTGCAGTATATTGCAAAATTGAGACACGGGAGCCCCTCCCATTTCACCGTGTTATCTTGATTTATTTCTGTGATGAAAACCGTGTAAGGTTCCCGGATTCGCTGGGTGCTGATATAACATGATATTATTGTTTCCCAGGGAGCCCGCTATGCGACTGCGAAACCCTGGTCAATGCTGAAAACCACACGGTGAGCGAAATCGACTGGAACTCCATTTGCTCCGCCTTCTGCGTCACCGACCGATACGTTCTTGGGGGTAAGCATCGTAAATTTTTAAAAAAATTGGTGGAAAGACCCACCACGCCCTCGAATTCGCCCTTCCCAACGAAAACAAATCCATATGGATTTACATCGCAAAGGATGACAAGTCGACCTCATAACATGGAACCACCTGGCTTATAGCACCTTATTGGCAACAATAATCACTTCATTTACCATCAGGTTTTTACAGCATTTTCCCACAAAAAGTGAGAACAATCACTCATTTATAGGATCCGCTGAGTTTCATTACCAAGAAGATCGTCCAAAACCCCAACGTCATTTAAAAATTTTTATTAAATAAGGAGAGCAGACGAGCAAACGGACCACCTGATGGTAAATGGTCACCGTCGCCCATAGTCATCTCACCTCACTGTAATCTTATTAGAGGGTTTTTGATGCGCTGCTACTCTGGAGGACTAGGATGAATTGCCTCATGTGCTGGAAATTACACTGGCTCTCTTACCCTTCAAACCGAAACACAGAAATGGAAGCATCTCTGCTTCACGGCAGAAATAGATAAGAGGGTGGTACCACCCCAGGCGATCCTTCACAATAGGATCTACCACTACTTAGCCCAAGAATGGCCAATGCAGAAAACTATTTTAAAATCATAGCTAGTTACCTTAATTCTTGTGACATCTCTTTCTATAACTATGGCGTAAAAAGGCATAGAGCATGAATTAATGGAGGTTAAATTCTTAAGACGCTTCATCCAGGTGGTTACAGACCGGTTTAAGTTCAAAAATCAATCTTTTTTATTGCAAATAATATCTTTCAATCAAATCAAATCAATTTTTTATCGTATGTAAGTACCATAAAGTTATTTTTTACCATTTTTACAATGTCATTTTTTACTCTACCACAGCTTCGTAAGGTGCTGCGCCTGCAAGCAAAGAAGCGGCGCAAGAAACAATCAACAGCACAATCTTTTGAAATATACAATATATTTTTTAAACCAATCTTTTTTAATTAATAATTAACCATTCTATCATACACAATCTACCATTACAAAAAAGATTTTTCTCCTCAGGTTGTCCAACCTGCAGCTCCTCGATTGCGACAGTATCTCCAGCTCTGCTACTGTCTTCTGGCAGAGCCCTGAACACCAACGATGGCTGGGTGGCCTGGTGCAATGTCCAGTGCCGCCAGGGGCAAGGAGGCGCCGCCTGTAACTGCGATCGCGCTCCGTTCTCTTAAGCTGTTCATCTCTTACACTCTTCAATTCCTGTTGTCTTCTATGAAACAAGTTGGAGAGTCTTTTCAACTCTTACACTTTTTAATTCCTGCTGTTTTCTGTGAAACCCTCGGAGCATCTCAATATCTGCTGTATTCGAGACCTGGATACCAAGGACTGGATGAACTACAGCAATGACCAAAATCGCCATGGATAAAAAAACGTCGTTTGTGAGACCTCCTTTAGCTACTAAAACACTCTTCAATTCCTATTGTCTTCTATGACACCTTTGGGACGTCTCATCAGCTACCATTTGGGAGTCTTATACACCAAAGATGGCTGGGTGACCTGGTGCATGGGTGACCATGTCCAATGCCGCCAGGGGCAAGATGGCGCCGCCTGTAACTGTGAACGAGCTCCGTTCTCCTAAACTGTTCAATTCTTGCTGTTTTCTATGAAACCGTTAGAACGTCCCATCAGCTACTATCTGCGAGTATTTGAAGGCTGGATGGTCTGGTCCAATAGCAACAATATCAAAGAGGCATTGCTTGCAACTGTAACTCACTGCAACTTTCTCACTCTTAGACATCTCAATCCCTAATGTTATCTATGAAATTTTTGGAACCTCGGAATACGCGCGAGGGCTGAGTGGATTGGTGCAATGTCATCGGCAAATCGCACTTAAAATTGTAATTGAAAACGTTTATTTATCACTGTTAACACCATAATACAGAACACAATACAGAAGTATACAAAGTATACATGCAGCACAAAACATCCGGTGCGGTACAGTGCCTACAAGGGTACACCAGCTCAGCATAATGCTGAGACAAACCACAGCGCTGATTTTCAGCTGAACCCTCAGTGACTTCGATTTCTATTTCTAGATTTTCTAGTCCTATTATGGTTTTTTTGTATATGCTTTGCATTTAAAAATTTCAGGAAAAAAAGAAGGAATGACCCTTAATAGTTTTGATAGTTTTAAAACTTATTATTTTTTTAAATATTGTCTATTTATCGCAAGCAAATTCGTTGGCGTAACTTATAGTAAGTACCTAGTTAAGCAGTAAGTAGTTAAGCATACCACTTACAATGTTTATTATCTTAAATTGTTAAATAATATTATACACTAGGATTTAAAAACCGGTGATTTATTTAAATTCAATTTATTTTTCATTAATTAATCTAATTAAAAGATTAAATTTCATAATTGTATCCTTTACGACTGTCGTAACCACTTAACGCTACCTAAGTATAAAAAAACTTATATTCTTCATTAATATCTTGAAAATGTTTGGATAATATATACTTACTTACTTACTCCGCTGGCGCAGCGACCCGAAGTGGATCTTGGCCTCCGATACCAAAGAGCGCCATCGCTCTCTCTCCTGCGCAGTCTCGAGCCAGTCAGGCGCCCGGAGCTCCCGCAGGAGAGACGAAAGCGGCTCGACTCTGATGGCTCGGACACATCACTAGGATGGGGGAGGATCGGGCAGTTAAACGAGCGTATGTGGGACGCCCTAACGGACGACGTCCGGTCGGACGTCCCAGATACCGCTGGCGCGATGAAGTGGAGAAGGATCTTGGATAATATATACATAATATTAATTAAAATTATTATAGATTGCAAAGTACATGGCTTAAATTAATAATTAAGTTAAATATATTATATCACTAAGTAGTATGTTTATTCTCTAGAATAAGAATGATATTTTATGTGGTATAGTTATATACCAAAAATATACTGTGTGAATGACAATATTAAAAATACATTTAAATATTAAACAGTTAAGGAAACGGTAATAAATATATAAGTACCGTTATTTTGATTTTGTAATTTAAAATTTATACTTAATTTCAGTCATTTATTTCATTAAATACTTTTATTTTATTTTTGTTGTTTTTTTCTTTTTTTTAAACCTACCAGTCAATTACTACCAAGTATTTAGTTCGACTCCCTAAATTTTTCAATTTTAATAATTGTGTATTATTAAAACGGTAGACGATAATCGGTGTGTAGTGGAATTACGAGAAAAATAGATTTTTTTTCTTGTTTATTGTAAATATGTAAATATGTATTTTAAATATTTATTATTTTTACAATAAAATATGTATTTTGATAAAGTAGTTAAATATTAGAAACAAATTTGAAATACGCGTACGTGAGTAATAAATTAATAATTAACATTATACTTATCTAACTTTTATATGCAATTTTAATTAACGTGGTAATCACAAAAATTAGCAGTATTACTGTCTAATACCCCACTTTAGGTCACTTTGCCGACAGGTGTCGCTGTACATTTATACCTGGCGGCATCGTTTGGTGACCTCGGTTTTATATAGCATTTTTTGGATTTCTAATAAATTGTACTCTTCGAAAGTTCATGGCTTTCATTACCTTTTTGATATAGGCGCCCTCTGCGCAACCATAGATCCGGCTCGAAGGACCACTATGGTTGCGCAGAGGGCGCCTATATCAAAAAGGTAATGAAAGCCATGAACTTTCGAGGAGTACAATTTATTAGAAATCCAAAAAATGCTATATAAAACCAAGATCACAAAACGATGCCGCCAGGTAACGATGCATAGCGACACCTGTCGGCAAATTAACATAAACTACTACTAGGGCATTAGACAATTACAATTAGGAACAATTAAAAAATAACTAATCCGCATAATCTTGAAATTCTTATCATTCTCGACTTATAAATAAAAAATACCTGAGTCTTTAAAATTAATAATATAAGTATCATTTGGGTGTTTAAAAACTAAGAGTTATTAAAAAAAACTTACGGAAATTCGAAGACTGTGTATAAAGTCACAAAGTTAACACCAAAACATTAATAACTATTGCATTCACAGTTTATCTACAAAAAACTTCACAGTTCATTCACTAAGTATCTTTCCACATTTATTTATTAAAACAATTCACTACGTATTTAAAACAAACGATAGTTTAAAATCCTTGCTGAATATTTAATTTTTAAAAAAACGTTTTGCGCAGTTCCGGAATAAGATATTTAACTAGAATGAAATTTCAAGTCGTACCAAGTAAATTACTCAATTATTCTGTGCTACAACTCTAGTAAGATATTACATGTATGTATGGGTAGAGGGTGTAAATAGAAGTGGATAGCTAAGTAGTCAGATTTTAAAAAGAAGGCTAGGGCAGGGGTTCCCAAACATGAACAGTTCGCGGCGCATTTACAGATTCGTATTTTGTCACAGCGCCCCAGTCAAAATATTTTTTTATTTTATTTTATTTGGGTAGCTTACAGCCTTATTTACAAATTACATATACATATATAAAAACAATAGTCATTTATAACCTTCCACAGTTATTAAAAAGATAATAATACAACTCTTAATCTAGCAACCATGTATATTTACAGATAGGCAGAGGAAAATTTGTTAATGAGAAAGGATACTACGGATATGTGTACAATGACACGAAACCAACTTTTTAATTAAAGTAAGTAAGTGAGTAATACGTTTATTTCACACACACCAATGACCAAAACAGTTATAAATATGATAAAATAATTATGAAGTCAAAGGTAAACATATCGAAATCATGACTGATGGTTTGCTGTTGTTGTGAAAAAGGCCTCAACTCAGCTCATTGCTGCAGACAAGAATGCCTACAGCGCTGGTATTCTGTTGGACGATGACCGATGGCTGGCCACAACCTGTCCGAGAGGACAAAGATACGATATAAATAAATAAATCTCACAATGGCTCATTATACAATTGACAGAAAAATATGAAAATACAGTAACAGAAAAATATGCTTGATCATTCCGGTTTTATGATCACGACTTTGTACTAAAACAAAGAATAGTATGTATTTTAAAAAAAGAAGCTATTACTACCAAAATCAGTAGATAATGATAACTAACCTAGTAAATGAGTAAAAAAAAATAAGTACAAAAATTATTTTTAATCTGGTTTCCAAAGCGCAGAATATAATCTGCTTTACGATTTAGCCAATTACACAGTTTTCAGGCAGCGTATTCTTGTAATCTATTAGTTCAAATGTACATTGTATATAGTCAAATCGTGATCGTGCATTCACGTAATGGTGGACCTGTTAATCCAAGGTTGGAAAAACAGTATGCCAATGACAAGTTATTTGTTATACACGTGAAACGTACTAAAATGCTGGTGCAAACACATTTTAACACTGCAAGTTAGTTTTAGCGAACTTAGACCAGTCATGAAGCTGTATTAAAAGTATATAAACTAATAAATATTTCATATTTCACTTTTCTGCACTATACTGCCGGTAACCTATTAATAATTCTTTCATCGCCTAGGTTGCCTGGAAGAGATCGCTCTGAGCAATAAGGCCGCCTTTGTACACTTATTCTATGTATCCTTTCCTATGTAAATTTCTAACGAGTAAAACCACAAACGAGAACGTGAAGTCTATCTGAAGAGTTCCACACACTGTTCACGTTTGTTGATACTTGTTAAAAAAAACTACACCATTTTTAATCAACCGTTAAAAAAACCGGTTAAAAATCACCAGTTAATCAATTCGCAAACAAATCAAATAGCACGACATACTTTCTCAAGTTCCCGTTAAAACTCGAGAGTACAAAATTACCTATATTTATTGATCGTTTTCAGGGTGTTTCAGCATTGATAGCTGAATATGCTCTAACATTCATTTATAAGTAAGTACCAATTACTGGTCAACTGTGTACTCGTATAATTTATAAGTAAGTACCAAATACTGGTCAACTGTGTACTCGTATAATTTATAAGTAGGTACCAAATACTGGTCAACTGTGTACTCGTATAAGTAATAAGTAAGTACCAAATACTGGTCAACTGTGTACTCGTATAATTTATAAGTAAGTACCAAATACTGGTCAACTGTGAACTCGTATAATTTATAAATAAGTACCAATTACTGGTCAACTGTGTACTCGTATAATTTATAAGTAAGTACCAAATACTGGTCAACTGTGTACTCGTATAATTTATAAGTAAGTACCAATTACTGGTCAACTGTGTACTCGTATAATTTACATATCCAATCCAGTACAAGAAATATCGATCCTTCGGATTCTAAACCAGTCTTTGCATTTACGTATTTAGTATTTACCTTTAATTAATATGTTATTCATTGATCATATTAATACAGAACCACCCTGTATATTAAGTACAATGTTTTAAGCCATATATGTTGTTATAAAAAGTGAATTTTTATATAGTTCAAAGTAGTATACATTTAAAAGTCTCGCGGCGCCTGTTTACTCTCCACGGCGCCCCGGGGCGCCGCGGCGCACACTTTGGGAACCCCTGGGCTAGGGCACGAGACTTCAGCCCTAGCGTCGCTGGATCGAATCCATCTCTGGACCATTGTGGACCACTCCGACATTCTAGCCCAGTTGGAGTAGTATTATTGGTAATGTGTTAGTGTTTTTTCACCCAATCTGATCTCGGTATAAGCTTCAATATTTATACGAAATTATTCAAAATCAAAATGTTTTTTATTGTAAGTACTCGTAAGTACCTCATAGTACATTTTTACAACGATATTCTGTTTCCCTCTACCACCGCTTCGTAAGGTGCCGTAGCTGAAAGGAAAGAAGCGGCGCGAGAAACTTTCAGCAGCACGTCTTTTGAAATATATATATTTTATTAAAACTTTTTTAATTCAATGATCACGTCAAAAAATAAATACCATAACACCTAGAGTCGTCTAATTAATTATTATTATAAGATTTATTTTCAATCGAGATTAATAATTACTACTTATTAAATCGAAACACCCTATATTTGCACTTCATTACCTGACGCGATCTTAGTGAATTCTTTATTTCAAAACGACATCGACATCAAAAACTAATAGAGGTGCCCGTATAAAAATTCATTATTTCTTCCGGAGTTTAACACATCTTTAGACATCGCTGAACCAGCGCCGTCAATCGAAAAAAATACATTTTTTTAATTATTACAATTTATTTTTAAAACTCGATGTTTTTATCAGCGACAGAATAACATTAATAATTATGTTTGATTTCCCGAAGTCACGGCACACGTAATCGACTTAATTTTCGGGGCCTGAGATAATAAATAGACCGTCTATTATAGTAGCTCGATTAACCCCATAGAGGTGTCAATTCTGGCGTGTCACTCGCTAAATTAAATTCTGGCTTAACGAAACGTCACCTTCACTCCTACACAATCTCGTATACGAGTGAGGGAGACAATTACATTTAATTTTAGCTTTACATTGGCGGCGATACCAAAATCGATGCCTGTAATTCGATTAATTAATGTCTCTTTAATGTCCGATTAACTTCAGAGGTTGCCTGGAAGAGATCGCTCTACGCAATAAGGCCGTCTTTGTACATATCGTGCTAGTATTCCTGTAGTTTTAACTTTCCCTGTATTTGTGTACAATAAAGTGTTTCTATCTATCTATCTAAATTATAACCTATACTAATAAATTAAATATTTAATAAAATTATGTGACTTCGTTTGTTAGGTTAATTATAAGAACTAAATAAATAATTAAATACTTATTTATTGTTAATTATCTACTACATAAATAAAATAAAAATAAAATAATCTTTAATGAAAACATCACAATGCTTGTAAGTCAACAATACCCTGACTCCCAGATCAGGCGAACCTGTATCTTGGGAGCCGGAGCTTTCCCAAAAGGGAGGGTATTCAATAAAGCGCAGTATCTATCTCATAAATAACTACCCACTAAGTATTAATAGTTACAAATTACAAAATATTATAAATGTCAATGTTAATTGTTTAAGGTTACGTATAAGTGTGTATATGTTGTGTGCATGAAGAAAGGAACGCGCGCCCGCAAATATGGAGAGCAAATTTTTATTGTCTCGGGTCACCGTATGCTTAAAATTTTGTTAACCTATCTACCTACTACCTACCTATCCATTAGGGGAGGGATGTGTAGTCTTTTTCTTTCATCTAAAGCGCAAAACAAACACAGGCGGTGCGCTGACGGCATTGGCACACCTCTTGTGTATGTTTTGCGCCGCTTTCACTTTCATATATTTTGTATGAAAATAGTTTGAAGAGGGCGGAATCGGGCGGGCGATATTTATAAGTGTTAGTGAGAACAACATGATTTTGCTATTTTATTTTTTTATTTCACTGTCTAACTTAAAGAAAACATATTTTTGTGTCCAATTCTAAACAACGTTAGGTACTAAACTCTATATCGCCTCGAAGCTAAACACATTTAAGGGGTGTTTTTAATTTATTGCACCATTCATCGGACACGGTAATCTATTTGGTAATATATTTCGATTGGGTTTTACACGTGTTCTATATTTACAAGCAATCACATTACTATGATCTGATAGTGACTATTTAGTCTGTGGTGATAGCATCGTGATTAAGAACTATAATCAGTACATTGTGTAACTAGTGTGGTAATGGCTAAATTCTCACACCGAGTGTTAAAGTTGTAACCCGAAGCGTCAGGCGAGGATTGTAAAACACGAATTGACATATTTTTTTCAGTAGTTACGCCTGGCATGGCTAAATGATTAGCCATGCCAGGCGTAACTACTTAATTTTTACCGCGAGCAGGATTTGCACCTGCGACCTTGCCGTTCCGTGACAGTGCTCTAACTGACTGAGCTATCAACTTCAAATTAATCAACCTATTTCTGCATATAGACGATGGAAACGGCAAGTTCGCAGATTAAAATTCTGTTCGCGGAATATTCTTCAACCACTTTTTCTAATTTATTTACTAATTGAAACCATTTGACCATTTCCGCACGTGACACACACGATACTTTATCTAACATGTGTGAGAGAGAATTAAATAAAATTCAGAAAATAAATTCAGTTTCATGTTCCTCAAAATTAACGTACATTGAGCAGGTGTTACATAAAGTCAATAGGGAATATGCATGTGATTCAAATATAGGTCAAGTATTTTTTTTTAAATCTTTATTACTACTGAATTGTACCTATACCATATTTTTAATTAATCGCTTTTTAATTAAGAATTTAAATGAATAAAAATGGGGAAAATGTGAGAGAAATTCAAAATAGCAAAACGCAACGCTATTGGCTAGACCGGAACGTGACGTCAGCGTCCATGTTGATTGTGGACGCTGACGTCACAGAAAGCGCGTCAAAATGGAGGTGTTTAAATTGATTTGATTGCAGTTTTAAATATTTATTTTTATAATAAATATTCAGATTGTTTTTGCATTTGGTGGGAAGAGCTGCATCACCGTTTTGTACCAACTCCTCACTCACCTCCTAATGGAGTGTGACCTGATGAACTTAGAGAGGAATAAATCTGGCCTCAATAGGCTCCAAAATAGGAGGCTCAATATTATTTTGAGTCAGCCCTTATCTGATAATATGAAACACTGTTGTTTGCTAAGTTGGCTCTCAGAGTGAGGGCTGACTCTAATAATACTTGAGCTTCCCTTTTCTTAGTGACCCTGACGAGGCTGACATGGTCACCTTGTCGTGTACCAAAGCCTTTAAACTGAGATATATATTTTTTAAATATTCATAAACGATATATTATTTACGGTAATGTACCTATTTCCATGCGCCCTCTTCAAAAGAAACAATAATGAATTTCTCAAACTAGTTCGCCATTTTTCTTTATTTATTATGAGTGAATGGTGTGAATGTTTAGTATTAATGAACCAAGAATAATCACAACAAACAATATCACGAAAGTCTTCCACTAGATAAGGATTAGGTAGGATGTTATAGATAGTATTAAAATATTTTAAAAAATAAATAATTTAATATTTATTTCTCTTTGTGCGCTTTATGTGCATGTACATGTGTCCTTTTAATGTTGCATTGTTAAATCGACCATACATTTAAAAATGAAAACACTGTTTGTCCTATCTTTTCTTTAATGGTACTAGAGATACAAAGTTGTATCACTAGTAACACGGGGGATATCTTGACTTTTCTGTAATGGTACTATAGATACAAAGTTGTATCACTAGTAACATGGGGGATATCTTGACTTTTCTTTAATGGTACTAAAGATACAAAGTTGTATCACTAGTAACACGGGGGATATCTTGACTTTTCTTTAATGGTACTAAAGATACAAAGTTGTATCACTAGTAACATGGGGGATATCTTGACTTTTCTTTAATGGTACTAAAGATACAAAGTTGTGTCACTAGTAACATGGGGGATATCTTGACTTTTCTTTAATGGTACTAGAGATACAAAGTTGTATCACTAGTAACACGGGGGATATCTTGACTTTTCTTTAATGGTACTAGAGATACAAAGTTGTATCACTAGTAACATGGGGGATATCTTGACTTTTCTTTAATGGTACTAAAGATACAAAGTTGTATCACTAGTAACATGGGGGATATCTTGACTTTTCTTTAATGGTACTAAAGATACAAAGTTGTATCACTAGTAACATGGGGGATATCTTGACTTTTCTTTAATGGTACTAAAGATACAAAGTTGTGTCACTTGTACCATCAATGGTACTAGTCAATGGTACTACTGATCTAACGGGTTTTTTTAATTATAAATATTTTTTTAAGTTTAATAATGTATGCAATAAATGTTTTTCTTTCTATCAGTAATTAATGGCCAATTTTATAATTTGCAAAGTTAAATCGTATTTTATTAGTTGGATTGATCTTTTTTAAATAATATTAAATTTTGGTGGTTGGCTGGAAGAGATCCCTATGGGATAAGCCCGCCTTTGTACATATTTTAGTGGTTTTTTTTAAATTATTTTCTGTGTATTTTTTGTGTACAAACAAACAAACGATAAATTATTTTAATGTCAGTAATATTAATATCACTTGTGTACTTAAATGTTATGTAATTGAAACATACTTATATGTAAATAATATATGGTTTTTAAAAGGAATTTAATATAATTGAACTCTTCCAAAAATATACCAAATAAACCTTATCTCGGTGATCATTTTCTTCTTCTTCAGGCTTTATTAATCCACTGCTGGGTTAAGCCCTCTCCTATATATTTCCATGTAGCCCGATTTGCAGTGCTTCTGAGCCAAGTCACTCCAGCTCTAGCCCTGATGTCGTCTGACCACCTCGCTGCCGGTCGTCCCACACCCCTGCTGCTCGTGCGCGTACTCTGTGGGTCCACCTGTTGTCGGTTCGCCTAGCCACATGTCCCGCCCATTGCCATTTCAGAGTCGCTATGCGTTTAGCTACATCTGTGACCTTTGTGCGCAGCCGGAAGTCTTCGTTTCGTACTTTGTCTCTTCGGGAGACTCCGAGCATAGCTCGCTCCATGGCTCTTTGGGTAACTTTGACTTTATGGATGGCCTCAACCGTTAGGGCCCACGTTTCCGAAGCGTAGTCAATATTGGGAGTACACACTGGTCGAATATTTTAGATTTCAGGCACTGCGAAAATATTACCTACCTGTAATTTCCGAAAATACGATTAATTTAAATTATAAATTTCTTAAATGCATGTATAAATACTAACCTAACCCTTGTTTCATCTGGGTGAAGAGTTTTTGTTATATTATATATTTACTTCTAATGTCTATAATTTAGTATTATATTGTAATGTTTGTAAACTTTAGATATAAATTAAAAACGCCGCCGCTATAAGCCTCATAGACATAAGCTCGTATCCCTAATAATTTAAAAAAAATTACCTTCACATACTAATTAATTTCATTTACTAAAAACCGCGGTTTAAGTAAGACATAATTTGAAAATGGTACGCACAATCATTTGAATTTCACTTTCATCATATACTTATTTACTTATAATTCGGTATTTGACTAAACTTTTTTATTCCGTCAATCAACTTACATGAACATCCTGAAGAAGGATCTAAAATTCGTTTTTCGATATCTCAACTAACATCAGAGATATTAATGATTTAAGTTAGTACTGGAGAGATGCTCTGTCCCTTTTTAGCAAAACAGTTCTTTATATGTACCCAGGATCTGGTTGTATGACGCTAGAGAACACTGGCGTCATAATATAATATTGCTGTTTCTTTCTATCGCCTGATTTTTGATTGCGTGTAGCTATTTTATTTTTCAACGAATTTCAATTCTGTTTTCACATTTGACCATCAATTTATGTCTATTAATAATACGTATTTTTACCACTTACCAAAGAATTCCTATGACATAGAGATTTGAAAAATAGCATCATAAAAAAATGTTTTATCTGTATTATCTGATAAGTATTTAATAATTAATCATATTTAGTAACATATCAAAATGTATAGTAGGTACTTAGTTACCTATTTATCTTTTTTAAATAAATCACTGTCGTGGTTGTATGATCAATTTTTAATAATTGAATGTAAGCTTGTTTTTAAAAATAATCCCAGGCTGCGAATGAACCTGCTACTCGCTATGTCACAGTCTACACTAGGACCCACTAGGCTATTGTAGAGTCTTTTTAGAATAAGAATAATAAGCAACGTTGGCGCGGTCGGTGACCGCTAGTGGCATATTTCATCTGAGCTCCTCCGTGCCTCGGACAGCACGTTAAGCAGTCGGTCCCGGTTGTTGTCGTTCGACAGCAGTCGTCAACGTCAGATGCCTACGGGCGGCCTGTACAACTGACAAATAGGTTGGCCACTAACCATACGATAAGCAAGCAAGCAAGGATAAGAATAAGATACCCTCTGTAATCGAATATATTTACCTACACAAAAACATTATTTTAGAGTTCCACACTCATCTTGCCATGAAATACTGTGTTACTTCTGTTTATTAATATTTCCGTTATTTATATGTTCCGGTAGTGTATCATCAGGGAGTAATCCCTGGCACACAGGTGATGCCTGAACATCGGCGCCGCAGTGCTCAAAGCGCTGCGGCAACAGGCCGAGGCAGTCTCCTTTTACCGGTGCTGCACACTACCTTCATCAAACTTAATTACTGTTGCTTATATATTATCTTCTGTACCTAATTGTTTCTATGTGTGTATTGCAAATAAATTCTTTCTTTCTTTCTTAAATACTAATTACTTTTTTAACTTTCATAAAAAAGGTAAACTCGTCAAAATCTGACATACGAGGCGGTGAGAGCAAGAAAGACCTAGCTGACTCAATTGGTAACTCCTTGAAATTGGCCTATGTACAGTCGAAAATCTTAATTTGGAACCCACTTTTACACATGGAACATCTTTGTCACAATAAAACGTAGTTTTTCTTTATCAAACGTGCTTTGATGCGAAATACTTTCAACATAATAAGATTGTAGCTAGGTACCGAAATCACATTATCATCATCAGCCTATTAATGTCCCCATTGTTGGGGCACAGGCCTCCCCTTGTATAAGAGGGTACGGGCCATGATCCACCGAGCGGGCCCAGTGCTGTGCGGTGGATTTCACACGCCTTCGAAAACTTTTAATTTCCTCAGACATGCAGGTTTCCTTACGATGTTTTCCTTCACCGTTAGAGCAGTCGGTAAATGTACGTAAGTCTTCGAAAAAATCAGAGAACTCTTTGGTACATGGCACTGCATGATTTCGAACCTGGACCTCCCACAAGGGAGTCTGGCGTCCTAGCCACTAGGCCACCGATTCTAGAAACGAAATCACTGCAAAGGGTTAATAAATTAACTTGAAAATCACAGTGATAAAATTAGAGAAAATAATAATTCTTGCTCTGAGTCGATCAATTGGTATGAGAAGAGTTTTTTTTAACAAATGTTTTTTAGGGGTATTACCCGTGGACAAACTGCAATGTCCAACTGGTTGTACAAAGGGGATTTTTTCCCCCGTGGACCAACTAATCTATGTACAACTATCTTTTATTCCCCGTGGTTCAACTGATTATTCATGAACTGCATAATATATTAAAACGTTATCATCTTATTTTATGCCCTGTAACATAACCTGCCAGGGACAACCCCAGCGGCACTTCGACCCTCAGGGATCTTTTGTGCTCAGCCCTTACCTTAGTCTCCTTCCTGTTCTGTTAAAGATGTTTTGCATCAAGGACGCTGTACAGCTTACAAGAAGGAGCCTATTGTCCTCAGGTTTCAGGTAGGCGACCCAAAACATGAGGACTATCGGTTCTTAATACGTTATAATAATGTGAAAATGGTGTCTCCTCAGAGGTCAAACGTATGATAAGTCCTCCCATTTAAGTTTAAATTGGTCCATGGGGAACGAATATTAATAATTTATTTAGTACAACTAAACAGTTGGTCCATGGGGAAAAAATCCGCAGTTGGACATTGCAGTTGGTCCACGGGTAATACCCCCATTATATAAAATTTTAACACGGTAAAAAAGGTTTTCTACGGAAAACCATTCCAAACCTAGGAAAAATGTTAATAAAATCCATATTTCAAATTGCAAAGAAACGACATTATGTAATATATTTATAAAAATCGTATTATGTAATTAAATTAAACGTTTTCTTGTAAATAAAACACTTAAAATAGAATTTCATGGAAAATGGATCAATGTTGTTGTTTCTAGTAAGTACATTTAATGTTATTCAAAACAAATCGATAAAATATTATTGCGTACGAGTAACATATAAATATTATTGCGTACGAGTAACATATAAATATTATTGCGTACGAGTAACATATAAATATTATTGCGTACGAGTAACATATAAATATTATTGCGTACGAGTAACATATAAATATTATTGCGTACGAGTAACATATAAATATTATTGCGTACGAGTAACATATAAATATTATTGCGTACGAGTAACATATAAATATTATTGCGTACGAGTAACATATAAATAATACTTATAAGACATTTATTTAGAATTTAGAATCATACATAACATGTCAGAGGAAACGTTAAAATTATTCCTATTTTAATTTTACTTTTTCCATTTCACCTGTATTTAGAACTAGGTAGGGAATCCACCTATAATTGCTATACCTATTTAATATGCTGTGAAGATAATAAATTATGTAAGTACTTACCTATTTTTCATAAATTATTTAGATACTTAATTAATCTGTTCGAATGATACAATATAAATGTGTTATGTTGTTGATATCCCGTCTGCTCGTACGAAGCGATTTGCTTCTTCGTTCATTATGCGAACGGCTAAGGAATGGAACAGCCTGCCGGCGTCTGTATTTCCCGAAACCTACAACCTTGGGATCTTCAAGGCCAGAGTGAATAGGCATTTGCTGGACCCGCATGCTCCATCGTCGCTTACCATCAGGCGAGATCGAGGTCTAATGCGGGTTTAGAAGTAAATAAATAAATAATAAAAAAAAATAAAAATTTACACTTTGAAGGAAATTAACCCAAAAAGATTTCCACTATCGGTCTCAAAAATTTTAACGTTTTAACCAGGGATTTTACGGAGGTGGTTTTACCGGAACCGGAGTCGAAACCGAAGGTTTAAATTTGATTTATCGGAGCGGAACAGGAGTTGGAGGCGGAGGTAGTATTACAGATGTTCAGAAGAAGTTCAAATTTTAAACCGTGTTTTAATTTTTATAGCTGAACTGGCCAATATTTTTTATGATGACGTTTGCGGCAATAATACGTGTTCCTTTATGTAGTCCTACACTATTTAATAAAATATTGATATTTGAATATGTTTGCTCACAAATCCTCCGTATAACCTCCGATTCAAAATTATCGGAGCCGAAGTCGGAAGTGTAAAATCAATCGGAAGTTCCGACCTTTCTGAGTCGGAGTCGAAGCTCCGTAACATCCCTAGTTTTAACTAACGAGTATTTTAAAACACATTTTAGAGTAGAGCCCAGCGCTGTCTAGTGCCATTTTTTTTAATATTTTTTTTTCTAAAATTTAAGTAATATAATAATAAATCCGATACTAAAAATTATTTCAGACAATATCGTGTCGTTATCTGTCAAAAATATTAGAATTTGAGAATACATTTGTTGATGTTAGCGTGTAGTTCTAAAATAATAAAATGTACTCAGAACTCAATTAACTACGTGTTTTAGCAATGCAATGTCTGTAAATAGATTCTAATTTAGCTTTAAATGAAGGGTAAGTCCAGGATGGGTGCACCACTTTTTTGAAATACCTCTGTGGTCTTTAAACTATAACAGTTGGAAACCTGCTGAGTATATGATTGTAATGTTTGGTCTTTCTACTTTCATTATTATTAAAAATATTTTGTTATATAAAACGAATAATCAGTTTTATAATCATTTTAAAAAAACCTTTTTTGTCTGGATCGATGCCCCAATGCGGGGTAGATGCCCAGTTGACTGAATTTCCGATCGGATAAATGCCATTCGGAGGGACAGATGTCTTTTTGAAGAAAAATAATATAATAAAAATAATAGTTAGATCAATTCGACAAAAATTGAAAAATTCGGATAAAATTCGACAAAAATAGATAATTCGGATTCGGACAAAATTTAAATAAATGAATTAAATCGTCAAATATTTACAAATTCAAGTTCAAATACTTAATAAAATTAAAGAAATCTGATAAAATCTAATCAGTTCGACAAAAATTGGATAAAATCGAGTAAATTCGACAAAAAATTAAAAAAACCTGTAAATACGAGTACATTCCGAAAAATTAAACATTCGGATAAATTCGACAAAACGAATAAAATCGAGTGAATTCAATAATTTGTCAACTTACGTAGAATTTATTCGATTCTAGGATATTTTTTCGATTTTTGTCAAATTCGTTCATCATCATCATTAGCCTATTAATGTCCACAAATTCGTTCGGTTTTATCCTATTTTTTTATATATACATTCCCCTATGTATACCGACAAATATTGAGGCACCTATCCTTTTTTACAGGAAAGATGGCTTTGTCATTACATAAGTCATTGATAAGAATTAGAAAGTAAACTTATAAACACGTAATTAACACTGCACTTTATCACACCGAACTGACATTAAAACATCTGACCAGTACCAAAAACTGACCAACGTTTTCATTAACGCAAAATATTTTTTCACTAATTTTCGTCGGGCAAAGATGTTACGCTCCATCACTCAGGAACATGCGCTGCCCGCTACAGTGCGCGTGGCTGTGCGTTGTTCTAAGTAGGAGCTTTTGAATTTAGGGCACCTATCCTGGACTTACCCTAATTTAAGAATATGTGTTACTAAATATTTAGGTTAAAAGTCAGTGTAATATCATACAAACTTTCTTGCACTGTATTGTCAAAGGCAACTAAATATTTAACTATTTATATATTTATTGTCGCCAAACACTATAAATACCAGTTATTTTGGAAGAAATTGTAAAAATATGTCTTTGAAATCGCATTAATTTTGAGAAATGTATTTGAGAGATATACTACGTACTACTTCTACTATATAATAGTAGCGTCTACTTTATAGATGATTTATGTGTGATTGAGAGCTCTTCTGATGACCATGAGTCATGACCTATGATCGGAGTAGGTAGGGCTGTTTTTGGTACTTGCCACATACGGTCATAATATATGATAAGTATGCCCAATAATCCCGGGATTTCCGGGATTGAATAAATATATTATTTAGATTTTTAACGTTATATTTGTTTTGATACACATTTAAGATTGGTGGCGAAATATTTTTTTTAAGATTCATGGCGCTAGTGTACCTATGGTAGTGTTTTAACTTCTTCGTAAGTTCACAATTTTAAAAAAATCGTAATCCGCCGAGTAAGGGCGAGGTTTATAAAAGTAATTTACAACATTTGCTCGATAACTTAAAACGGGATCCCGAATTCATATCCATATTAATATAACCTTTGAGGACATTGACCCGAAAGAGCCCTACCTACTCCGATCAGTGGTCATGACGTATAACCTTAAATAAAGTTTGATAAAATCTCGAGCAGGGATTGAATCTACGATTAATCTAATGACCGGTTAACATTTAGTCAAGTACAGTGGCGAGTAAACTTGACTTTCAAGCTGGACCCAAAATTTATTTAACTGGCCAGTCACTCGCCATTCTACTCGCCACTGAAGTTGCAATTACCACTGTATTTGACCAAGTGTAAACCGGCATAACAGAGATAATTATTAATTACCTATCGTTAAGTCCTCGAGGTTATCAATGCATCGAAAACCCTCAATAACACAGTGAGGTGAGATGTCTATGGGCGACGGTGACCACTTACCATCAAATGATAAGTTTGACAAGTTCCGATTCAAAACCTGATCGCGTATTTATTTTATTTTGTAAATACACTTACCTAAGCATTAAACTGTATTATTTGTGTAATTGTTAGATTTTCGAGTTTCGTTGTAAATTCCAAAAACCCTGTGATATAATTTGTAACACCTGTTATTTCTGTTTCTGTCTATGTGTATACAAAATGTAGTTGATCGTAATAAAAATAGTTTAATTAATTTGTTTCATTTCATGTAACCTTTTGCTTCTATATCTGTATATAAGGTCCTTTTTTATTAGTAGCAAATGTTTGGAGGGAGGTATGTGCTGGTCACTTGTACCACTTTACACGAAAAAATAACCCTGTTACTTGTATGAACCATTTCCATACTAAAGAAAAATAAACCCCATTATTTTGAGGTGGGTCAGTCGCCTTGAGGTAAACTAGCTATGGCCGCACGCTGCTGTAACGGGAGGAACCGGGAGGTGGAATGTACACCTCCCAGGAGGAGCCCAAGGCAAATGCTAGGACCGGTGCGTTCCACTGGAGATCCCGGAGCCCTCCGATTAGCACGAGGCCGGCCATCGAGGGGGTTTTAGTGAGTGGAAATCTCACATAACCCAGTCTCTCCCCCAGGAGGCTGGGTATCTTTCGAAGATTTCCCCCCCGTTACAAAAATAATAATAGTTGTCAAGCTGGTCTAAGTTGGCACAGCATAAGCCCATTATTTTGCGCCTTGGTGGCATAAACTCATCCATGTCGTTATGAATGAACGAGTTTCATACATACCTCTTATTTCAGTATTAGAACAGCAATACATTCATTTGTAGAATTTTCAAACAAACAAATTTACAAAAAAAACAATTTTTTTGCCCTTTCTTTATTATTATAATCTATAGATGACACCCTAGAAATATTTGCCGCTAATAAAATAGAACCCTATATATAGTAGATAAGTATACAGGAATCGTACCTAAGTATAAAATATAAAGTATTTTCAAAACGTATGTTTATCTGTGGCTTCAATATCATAACCAATGATCAGATCTGGACGAGGCTTTTTTTTTATTAAAAAGAGAATTTTGTCGAGTCTTCTTAGCCATGTCTTGATAAAATTTTATCAGGAGTTTCTAAGATCTTGGAGTATGTTTGATGTCAGATTGAAATCATATCTGAAACCGTAACCGGTTCGAG
Source organism: Hofmannophila pseudospretella (assembly GCA_947369225.1). Classification (NCBI taxonomy): domain Eukaryota; kingdom Metazoa; phylum Arthropoda; class Insecta; order Lepidoptera; family Oecophoridae; genus Hofmannophila; species Hofmannophila pseudospretella. The sequence goes on along the minus strand of OX376337.1, from coordinate 8,157,507 downwards.
TTTGAGCTCTAATGTTTACGATCATGGTGCCATTCACACCTTGAGGACCAAAAAAAGTAAGAGGATCTCAACAAGGAAAAGTCGGAGGTTTCTTATTTTTTAATTTCGATTCATAGACACATTAGAATTAGAACTAAACTGTGCTCAAAGCAATGTCTTCTGTTGCGGACTTCGTACAACACTCGACACAAACCTCGCGGTTAGACTTCAAAAACAGGTAAAACAGATTCACCAGTATTGTGTGCATTTCTAACCTATACGTCAAATGAACTGAGACATCTAAAACATATCCAGCTTTGGAAACGGTCACCGTCTTCGCGACCGCCGTAACCATCACGATGCCGCTCATCAGGAACGTGAAGGCAGCTACAGGCGTAGGCCTGGTCCCGCGCAGCTCCCACATCACCCACACGAACGTCACGCCATTCACGACAAGCGGAAGGGATAACATCGTAATGTCGATCAAGAATTCTATACTGGTAACATAGTTTAACATGTCTACGGTTAAAGATTTCTCATTCAGGACGATAATGAGTGTAATTTTGACAGCGGCGACAACGGCAGACAGCCCCCACGCGAGCAGGCAGGCCTTGAGCCCCTTGCGGGTGCCCTCGTAGCGGAACACGACCAGGTCCGCGTACAAACACACGCACAGCACCAGCAGCCAGCAAACGAACGCGTGCTCGAACAGGCTCCTTACGTCACAGAATATGAACCAGATAAACAGTGGAGTCGATTGCATCCCTTCGCTTTCCAAGAATAAGTCGAGGCAGTGGATGCCCGCGATGGCGAGCGCGATGTTGGTGAACACCACGTTCCTGAATCTGCGCCAGCGCGGCAGCAGCGCCCAGGACAGCGCGCTCGCCGCTAACGTCAGCGCTGACGTCACGCACGCGGTGTACAGAAGGTAGCGGTTCAAACGCTCCATGCGACGTAAAACCCGCGTTTCCATGTCATATTCTCTTCCATTTTGATGATAGTAAAGACGCTCATCCATTCAATGTGCCTTTTTTTTCCGACCACTGATCGAACAACCAACTCAGACCACGGTCAAAAGCAGACTCAGGGATGCGATGCGCAGAAAACTTGCCGTGCGCCGTTCCATCCCCCGCCTACCAAATTTAGCGAATCTGGAGATTTGGGTCCGGCCTATCGAATGACATTTGTTAAAGGGAATGCTCTCGGGATCCCGCCATGTATCGTTTTGGCTCCGTGCTGTGTGACGTTGTAATGCATTTTAATAAATGAAATGGATATTTACAATGGTGTTTAGTGATCGTAGCGCGGAAAAGCTCTTGCGATCCGGACGCGTGGTTCAATCGCCTGGTCCGACCGATTGGACCGTACGGACTTTTTGGGCATGTTGGCTTGATTGATAACTACCATCCACACACATAATACCATGTAAATACACCCGCACCATGCCATCACCCTGGATATTAGTGTGTATGTGAGGTATTGAGTGTGTGGGAACACACTCAGTACCTCACATACACACTAATATCCTCGTTCATACAACACAACACGCACACACTGTTGCTTTCTCCGTCCGTGCAGTCACTGAGGGCCAGCTGAAAATCAGCGCTGTGGCTTGCCTCAGTATTATGCTGAGCTGCTGTACCCTTGTTGGCACTGTACCGCCCGGATGTTTTGTGCTGCATGTATTAATCTTTGTATACTTCTGTATTGTGTTCTATATTCTAGTGTTTACAGTTTAGTGCTAAATAAACGTTTTCAATTTCAATTGATCGAACTTTAATTCTGATTGAATTAACAGAATTTTCTATCGATCCATCAGATGTTTAGGAAATTTTTTTGCTGTTGGTTCGATTATAAATGCATGCAGCGGGGAAAAAACCCGTAGTGTTGTCGTTTCCCTTCGATCTAAACTTATCGCTAAAGTGATGAGAAATTACGGCGACTACATCTTCGCATGGACGGATTCTTCCATTGTATTAGCATGGCTACGCTCATCACCACACAAGCGTAAAACTTACGTCGCCAACCGTACGAGTGAGATCCTGTCCCGACAACCCAGCTGACTGCGCCTCGCGCGGCATGTCTTTGTATGTGGTTCCAGGGTCCCTCTTGGCTCTTACAGGACGAGACTCAGTGGCCGACTCCTAAACAAACACCTAATACTACAGAAGAAAAACGTAACTTACCTTTGATATCGAATCCATCTTCCGTTGATCCTCCTGAAGATGTGGAAATCGTTCCCGATTCTTTGGGTAAACTCGTACGAGTCACTGCCCTAATATTCCGATTTTACAATAAATGTAAAAGGGTATAAACTCATTTTCCACATGTGACAGTCCACGAATATAACTTTGCCCTTAGTTGACTAATTCGGTTAGTCCAAAAGTCTGCTTTCCACGAGGACATTCCTCAAATAAACAGCGTCGACTGAATCCGTTCCCGGACGATGAATATTCCTGACGCGTGGGCGGTAGAATTCATAAATCGCTTTTACCGTACGAGTCGAAACATCAGTAGATTTTACCTAAAAACATCCTTTAACTATTTGAATAATCGACGATGCTCACAAAACCTACCTGCACGCCGATCCACAGACTGTCCAATACCTTCTACAGAAATATTGAATCTTATCTAGTCGCGATATAATACGCCAACGCACACACCGATGCGTCCGTTGCTTCCGCGCGAAGCCTACGCGCTCTCAACCCAGCACGGGGCGTTTGCCTTGTCTGTTCCTAAAAACACCGGTCCGTTCTATGTCGCGGTTTTTGTATGTATGAGTGTGAAAAGTCATCATCTTGAACTCGTATGTGAACTTTCTACAGAAGGCTTTCTAGCCACCTCGCGACGCTTCACGTCCCGCCGTGGCTTATGCACTGATATTTATTCAGACTGCGGCAGACACTTTATCGGATGCGACAATTATTTAAAGGAATTGTACGCTTTATAATATTTTTATTAAGGAATTATTTACGCTTTATTTTTTAGGAATTTTGCACTATTATATTATCCCATGTTCTGTTACATGTTCATTTGCACTGGTCAAGGAAGAGATCTGTCCTCCGAGATACAGGAACTTCCTAGTTCGGAGGTCAGCGCCTATAGTAGGATAACTGGTTGCTCACTAATTTTATTAAGTTTAATGTAACATATACTTAAGTTCCTACTCCATTGTAATCTTACCGCACAAATAAACTATTCTTATTCTTTCTTAAAAAAATGATTCAGTTCAAAATGAATTGAATAGTAAAACCTTACAACATGGCATCTTCAACCTCCATACGCGAGTCACTTCGGAGGCTTATTCGAAGCAGGTGTTAAGAGCTTTAAACATCACCTGTACCGAGCACTCGGGACTCGTAATCGAACCTATGATGAGATGCACACACTTTTGTGCCAAATCGAAGCCATTTTAAATTCACGCCCCCTTTGCGTATTGAGTGCAGATCCTCGCACCCCGTCACATTTTTTAATAGGAGTATTTACAATTTCGGACTATTCGGGATGCTCGATAGGTATTCTCTTATGGTTAAAACAATGGTTTTACAACTCAAGCGCTTACCTTAGATTCGTCAAAGAAGTATGGATGAAAATTGTTTCACTCTTAGTTGCGCACCTTGGTATCGATTAACTATGTATTTTACACACAAGTTACGTTAGATTGTTTACACTGCTAATCAAAACAAATGAATTACTAATTAAACTAGTTTCTTCCACATTTAATGTTCAATTCGAACCTGTACGAACAAGAACTTTATTTGCCGGCTTTGAACTTTTATTTCATTTTATAAGTGTTGCCACATGCTGACGCAATAAATCCGACCAAATATTTCAAAGTTCGTAGTTCGTAAAGAATCTGTTAGAGTCCGATTCATTTTAATCCGTATTATGGTAACAGGCGTATCATGAACGTTCATAATTACGTAAATACTGGTAAATAATATTTCTTGACAAACTTGTTCCTTATAAAATTATAAAACAAAAACAAATTCCGAAGTCCATATTTCGTATTATTACGAATAAGTCTTTATTACCTGGCAACACCGTTAAAGTTTGTAATGGGACACAAATTAGTACTTTTATATTGTTTTCCGATTGAAACCATAGAAAACATTAAATATCGTAATTTATTAATCTGTATTATTTATTTCATACATTTTTAATAAGTACAAATCGAAAATAAGATTCGATTTCAATAAAACTCATATACGCGACTCGTAGCGCCATCTCTGATTAGCTTGTATGAAATAAAATACTATGGATATGACTCTAGCGCCATCTGTCTACCAAGCCTGCCAACTGTTCTTGGTAACAAAAAAAAAGGAAGGCTTGCTTACTCGTTGTCTCTAGATGTCGCTGTGACCACAGTAGTAGTAGTCTGCAATTCTTTGTAAAAAAATATTCTAAACATGAATACTTCTTTGCTGAAAGTTCTCTCTTCTGGCTTTCATATCACCGCAATCTTCACCATGTCGGGAAAAATAGAAATGGGGGTGTGTATGTATCGAGAGAGGGGTAATGATATGGTTGGTTACTCACGTGCCGGTTCTCTTCCAGGTTGTTTCCTTCTATTCACTGATTTGTCTCGTGTCTCATACCATTAAGTCCGCTGTCGCGTCAGCGGCACCCAGCACCGGTGAGCGGTATCTCACCGAGATCCGTCCGGGCAAGAGGTCTCACCTCCAGGCCCGCACCCTCTCTCCCTTCGTGGATTTTCAAAGAGAGGAAGACCCCTCAGCAAGTATGTTTCTGCTTCGCCTTGGATTTATATCTTTGTTACCCCTCTGCTTCGTCTTCTTTCTTCACGAATCTGGAGGAAACTGTACGCACGGTGACATCGCCATACCATGAAACCACTTGTCATGGCAGCCCTACCGGTGGGGTTCGATACCCTTAGTGGTGAACAGAGCAGGTTTTTGACTAATATGTTGTGACTCGGAGCTTAATGATCCCTACGATTTGGTGTGGGATCAACACTACACTTGCACTAGATTTAGAACTTGGGCTTTTTTCACTAATATACGTACGTACATTAACTATTTAAATTATGACTGCAAAGAAAGAAATAAACTTTTTTATTACCGCCAAGTTGAAACGTGAATGAAATATGAAACTCACCATAGACTATACGTCAAATCATGGCGGTGGTGAAGTCCTCTGGTGTTGCCAGTTGTATTTACATATTTACATTGAGTTTCGCGAGCAGTCGCCACAACGTGGATGCCACAAATGCGCGGGAGAAACTCTCAAGAGATCGGACAAAGAAACAAACAATAAATTGACATTGAACGATCTACCACCATTCAATGTCGATCGCGCCCATGGTGTAATGTCCATTTATAAAAAAATGTCCATTATGTCCATTTATTAATATAAATGGATTTAGATAAAGGTGTTATTACAAAAAAAAGGATATATATATATCCGTTTTAGAGTGTTTCCGGGACAGTATAAAATATAAAAATAAAATACTTTTAATTTATAACATAATTAATATTTATTGCGTTTATTTAAACGTGCATTCTAAGTAGCGTTCCAAAACAGGTAATAATTGCCCAACAGTAGAAATAGAGCCGGTTCCAAAACTGACACGGGCAATGAGTGCCCTTCATCGGGTAATAATTGCCGGTTCCAAAACATTTACTCTGCAATTATTACCCGACAAAGGGAAAGTGGTTTTAGAACGTACCCCTAGTTAGAAATAATCTTAATATCGTGCGTGCTGTAAAATTAACGATGAAAATAATTCCTCTATACTACGTAAATTATTATGATTATCCTACAAATTATACATAAATCCCGTCGGAAATATATGTGGACCTGGGGTAGTGATTTTGGCACGTATCGACATGGAAAAATCGAAATGACATTATCCATCTCGTTTACTCCCATAGAAACGAACATATGTGTGACCGTAACCTCTTCACTTTGCATATTGATAGGCAGAAATTCCCGCTTAGTTCCACAGATATTTAAAACGTGTTATAACTTCAGCCTCTCTGAATGATTTAGTCCACTGATTCAGACAAGTGTAATAGCATTCAGTATGGTCAGTCTGCGATTTACACCATATAAACAGAAGCCTGTCTAAATCGTCGACTAAATCGATACCCAGTTGTAAATACAATTCTCTTATTTAACGTTTTCCATAAACCTTGCACACCTACTACCTCTTTCTCGATATCATTTCCTCTGCCCGAACGTTGCCTGGAAGAGATCGCTCTTAGCTATAGGGCCGCCTAAATTGTACTTCACTATTTCCTTTTCTATCTCGGGTTTGTTGTTTTCTATTTGTGCAAAAAAGTGTATTTTACTTTACTGAATTCTGTCAGGTGTAATAAACGGATCATGGGCGTTACGTCCAATTCCCCGAAAGTCCAGTTCCCTGAACGTCCAATTCCCCGAAGGTCCAGTCGTCCATTTCCCGGAACATCCAGTTCCCCGAATGTCTAGTTCATTGGTCACTTAGATTTTTAAGTCCCAATTCCAATTTGTTTAATATGGCCCATCGTTTTATCGATAATTCTGCAAATGTCGAGGTTGAAAATGACACAGTGCGATAATTTTAAGGTGAACGGCAAGATTTTTAAATCAATACGTCTAATATCAAAGTGACAAATGTCAGTAATAAATGTCAAAATGACAAATGTCACTTTGACATTTGACGTATTGACTTAATATGGAACTTGGAGGAGGGTACCCTGGAACATGTTTTTAATTGTCCTCCGTTGACAGTCCCTCTTCATGAGATCCTCCCCCCTGATTTCTTTCCTGCTCACTTTAGTTTACTCCCCTATGATCAAAATTCTTTATAAATGTATCGTTATCAACATTATACTATAATGCTTAATCCTGTCCTCCAATTTAAAACTTGTATGTTTCTCCTGTAATTAGTACTAATAGCAGTGAATAGCCCTCTCCAAAGTGTGCCCTATTTCAGAAAATTACATGGGAATAAAGTTAATTAATAAGCTACCGGAAACATTAAAAAATGTGACTTATGGAGAATTTAGATAAAAAAGTGCCAAGTGGTCACAGCGATCGCAGTAGAGTTGTCCGGCACTGTTGTATGTGTAGTGGTAGGAAGGCTTTGGGCGGGTTTTCCTTACATGGCGTTTGGTATCAAGAATAGCTAGACGGGCCTCTTCAAACTGGGCTACACTTTTCCTGACACGCGTACGCCACTCCGGCCTCCGTGATGCGAGCTCTTCCCACCGCTCAGTTGGTATGTCGCAGGCATTTAGGTGTCGCTTCAGCATCGACATCGACATTACGATGTCATCTTCAACCTCGACATTGGCAGAATCATCAATAAAACGATGGGGCTATATTAAACATATTGGAATTGGAACTGGAACTGGACATTCAGGTAATTGGACATTCTTCTTCTAAGTCGTGTTCCTCATTGCTGAGGGTCATAATCATTCTAAGGAATTAATCACATAGAATGACTCGTGGCAGATTCAATGGGGTGGGTTGTCATTGCCTTCCCCAAAAATTGGACATCAAGGGAATATAATAAGCCCCTTATAGCTTTACTTTGCAGTTTTCTTCCCCCGCTTTTGTGGTTTGATAACTTGACTCATCCACTCCTTCGCTTTTCTATCAGACTGGAGTTTCTTAACCTTTCCAGTCTCTTTATTTATAGCAATCCTCCCTTGGGAAGTCAGTTTGGTCTTTGCCAACGTTACCCCGTGCTTCCTGATCATATGTTTGTTGCAATTCGCCCAGTTTGTGAACGTTCTGTCACAATGCTCACAGGAATACGGTCTTAAACCAGTGTGTATGTTCATGTGGGTCTTCATATTGGTCTTGAATTTAAACTCCTTATCGCACACCAAACACTTGAAAGCTTTTACATCACCGTGGCTAACGATATGAGACTTCAAACGGTCTTTTGTCCTAAAATTTTTCCCGCACTCATCACAGGTGAACAATTTCACTTCTAAATGCGTTAAAACGTGACATCTCAACTTTTGTTTCGTTGAAAACTCTTTTTTACACAATTCACACACTTCTGATTTTACCAGACTGTGGGTTTGAACGTGAGCTTCTAACACCCCTATACTGAAGAACGCTTTGCCACAAGTATCGCAAATATGGTCTCTTGATCGATTTTCATCATGGGTTTTCTTATGGGTTCTTAATCGCCCCATATTCTTGAACAAGCGAGAGCAAACATCGCAGGTTAGATCTTCTGTCGTTAAAGTTCCTTTTCGTCTAGGAGGGTCGTATTGTTTCAAATGTTTCAGTAACTGCGAGTTGTCTTCGAAGATCTGTCCACATCCATCGCATGGTTTCTGGGGTCCGGTCAAATGCTCGTCTATGTGTTGTGCTAGGAGGGTAGGATCTTCGATACGAAGGTTGCAGTATTGGCAGTGGATTCTGAAATAGAAGATGCATATAAAGAAATCATGATTTTTTTAAATATTTATGACTAAACCCGTGTTCGACCTCAATCTCACCTGGTGGTAAGTGACGATGAGGTCGTAGATGTAGCCCACACGCTCAGTAAGTACTGACCTCTTCTATAAACACTGCCGGAACACATCGACGACGAAGCTAAGATATTTGACGACAGACTATACATAGAAGGTGGCCGATAGCAGGCGGACGTTGAAGGGGTCCTACCACCAGCAAGTTACTCGGATTAGTTGCCTCGTTCACCACACAAGCGATCAACACAGGTCAGGAGTTGGAAACGGACAAGCAGCGCCGCAGTGCGCAAAAGGGCTGCGGCAACGGGCTGAGGCAGTCCCCTTTGTCTGGTGCTGCACACCACCTTCATCAAACTTAATTACTTTTGCTTATTTATTTTTGTAATATATTTGTTTAATATTATTTTTGTCTTCTGTACCTAATTGTTTGTATGTGTGTATTAGAAATAAGTAATCTTTCTTTGTTTCTTTCTACCTCTGAGAGATTCACGAGAGACTTCATGAGATACTCACTTGAGGTAGGGCCGGTGGCCGGTGACGTGTTTCACGAACATGCGGTAATCGCGCACCACCTTCAGACAGTCGGCGCACTTCATGGCGAAACATTTATCGTGAAGTGAGCGGATGTGCGCTCGGAGAGAGTTCACGTCGGAAGCGCGGATGTAGCACTCCTGGGGAATATACATTCATTTTATTTTTACTTCACATCAGATCTTCTCGTCGCCCATACCTCAATATCTAAAGACAAGAGTCTTTAACCAGTGTGTCCTACCAGTAATGACCTACGGAGCCGAAACGTGGACACTGACGGTGCGACTGGTTCACAAATTGGAAGTCGCTTAGCGTGCTATGGAAAGAGCTGTGCTCGGAGTATCTCTGCTGGATCGAATCAGAAATGAGGAGATCAGTTATCGACATAGCTCATAAGATACGCAAGCTGAAGTGGCAATGGGCTGGCCGTGTCTGTCGCAGAACCGACAACCGCTGCGGTAGACGAGTTCTGGAGTGGAGACCGCGTTTGGGCAAACGTAGTGTGGGACGGGCGTCCCTGCTAGATGGAGCGACGAATGCCCAAGGTGGCAAAATAATTATGTAGTCAAAGGTAAACATATGTAAATCATGTCTGATGGTCTGCTGTTGTTGTGAAATGTAAGTGTGTGTGTGTGTGTGTGTGTGTGTGTGTGTGTGTGTGTGTGTGTGTGTGTGTGTGTGTGTGTGTGTGTGTGTGTGTGTGTGTGTGTGTGTGTGTGTGTGTGTGTGTGTGTGTGTGTGTTTGTGTGTGAGAGAGAGAGAGAGCGAGTGAGGTGTGGGGGGGGGGGAGTATGTGTGTCGATATGTGGGGAATTGAAGCAAATCATTTCTTTAGAGTTTTTATCATGGATACATACATGTCTAATGGGTATTTATCGAGTGGATATAGTATTTATACGATTCTTTTTACCTGATATCTATATAAGGGGCCATTCATAAATTACGCCACACGAATTTCATAATCTTCCCCCCCCCCCCCCCCCCCCCCCCACCACCTGGTGTGACGTCACATGTTTTACAATTTTACATTTAGAAATTATTAAATTAAAATAGCACTTCCAAAATTATTTATATATTTCTATTTTTTCCTAAAATCAAACATTTTAGATATTTTTTTTCCCATTAATCAGAAATTATACATTAGAAAAATTTGAACCCATTCCTTTATATTATTTATGACTTTTAGATTTACGCATATGACGTCACGAAGCTTACGATTCGTCCCCCCCCCCCCCCCCCCCTTTTCAAGGAGCGAAACTATTTAAGCGAATGGACTTTAAAAGTAAGAACCATCCGTACCTGACAGGTCCACTCGTAGTCGATCCAGCTCCTGACCTCCGCCTGCTCGAACACCGGGATCCCATTGTACGTGAACCCTGGGGTCACTTGCTTCGGCCGCTTCCTGCAAGTATAAAGCAATGATAAACATCCAAGTAGATTAAACACAAAACAATAGGGTAGTTTCAAATAAATTAATATTACATGCAATTCTTAAAATTAATAAATAGTCGTAAATTGATGGTCAAATGTGAAAACAGAATTAAAATACGGTGAAAAATAAAAAACCTACAGGCAATCAAAAATCAGAAAGGTAGGAAGAAATCGCAATGAATTTCATGACTTAACTGTTCTCTAGCGCCATACAAGCAGGTCCTGGCTGCATATAAAGGAAATGCTCGCACGAAGCGATTTGCTTCTTCGTTCATTATGCGAACGGCTAAGGAATGGAACAGCCTGCCGGCGTCTGTATTTCCCGAAACCTACAACCCTGGGATCTTCAAGGCCAGAGTGAATAGGCATTTACTGGACCCGCAAGCTTCATCGTCGACCTCATCGTCGCTTACCATCAGGCGAGATCGAGGTCAAATGCGGGTTTAGTAGTACATAAAAAAATAAAAAACTGTTTAACGGACACTATAAACGGACAGAGCATATCTCCAATACTAACTATAACTATTAATAATAAAGTATATTTGTATTCATATCTGTATTCTGTACGCGTCATTAATTAAAACACTGTACAGAATACCTTTGAAAATGAATTTTGTGCATAACAATTGTTGTTGGTGTTTTTTTTAAGGCAATGGGAACTGAGCCCATACAGCCACGTCTGATGTAAACAACTCTTTCAAGTCTTATCCGTCCGATCCTCACGTACGCAAGCGTGACATTCGCGCACTCTTGCCACATTCGCCGCCTTCAGGTTATCCAAAATAGGTTCATGCGTAGAGCAACCGGTGCTCCATGGTACCTACGTAACGTAGACCTCCATCACGATTTGGAACTCCCCACGATCGCTCAATACATGAAGTTAGCGTCTCGACGCTTCTTCGAGCTAGCTCCCCACCACCCAAACCGTCTAGTAGTAAGCGCCGCCGCTTATTCCACTAACGGTTTACCGACATCCCGTCGACGACGTCGGCCTAGACACGTCCTAGATGACCCCGACAACGCCATCACGATCTCCATCGCGGAAGCCACTCCCCCGCCCGATAGTAGTTCACACACAGCACCTACATACCGCCGGGCGGCGACCCGCTTCTGGCGCTTACACGCGCTATCGGCGCATTCCAGGCCGCTTCTCCCCGACCCCTCCCTCCCCAGCGACGTCCTAAGCCGAGGTCCGTACCCACCTGGGTGCACTTAGGCAGTCGCTTCTTATAGTAGTTTTTAAGTCCTCCTCCAGGCTGGAGCGCACTTAGCGCTCGCCCCAAAAACCCCGGTGAAGCTGTAAAGGTCATTAGGACCAACAGCAATTATCAGTACGAAAAAAAAAAAAAAAAAAACTTTCAAGTCTTCACTAAAATACTGGGGTGATACATTTCAATGCTATCTGGGAGAATCTTCCACGCTTCTGCATCAACCGAACCAAAGAAGAAGGCGTCCCAGACGCAGTATACCTCTTCAATCCAGCCAAGTACGGATCGGGCTGCAGCGTCTTATTTGACTTTACTTCACTGTCCCACACATTATTCACATCTTGTCGAAGTTCTTCGAGCAAGAAACACCATTCTTACTTGAAAAGCACTACTGTAAAACAATTTGCAAGACAAAACGAAACAAAGCTGACGTGGATGCCACAAAAGCGCGGGAGAAAACCTCCTGTAGAACAATGGATGCACATGAATCAAATGAAAAGCATAGATTATGATAGGACGTTTGACATTAGGTTTTTTTTATATCTAATATATGTTTGCAGGCTCTGGGTGTAATACCATTTGAGCATTTTAGTGTTTTCAACAATATCTCTGATGTTAGTTGAGACATCGAGTGGACATAGTCCACTCAATAGACACCTCTTTAACATAGGCATCACAGACAGCCCCCTGTGCAGAGCTTGCATGGAGGCAGAGGAGACGGTCGCCCACGTGCTTTTGGAGAGCAGTGAGGTGAACACCTACCGGGCGGGAAGACTTGGCACCCCAGGATCACTTCCTGAAGTCCCACAGGCCATTAAAGGACTGCTGGACTTTCTGCCGAAGTTGGGGTGGCTCGATTAGTAGTAGTTTCCACCACACGCAAAATAGGCGCTTAAGACGTCGAGTTGCGAAAATCAGTCCGTTATTACATTACATTACATTCGCGTATCGTTAACGATAAGCGAAGCTCACCGAAGTTTTCAAAACTCGAATATTTTTCTAAAAACTCACGCACTGTATGTCTCTGTTTAAAACATGATATCATAACGGTAGTAGCTAGACAGAACCTGTAATCCCTCCGTGGCAACGTGACCTGTTTGTACGCCCGCTTGTGTCTGGTCAAGGCGTCGACGTCTGGGCACACCTCCCCGCACCAATCGCAGATCTTCTGCGCCCCGCCCCAGTGCGTAAGCGCATGTGATTCGCACTCGGCTCGAGTTGGGAATTTGAGGTTGCAGTGCTGACAGTAGAATCTGAAATGTTCAAATGTATTACATATCTAGGCTGAAATATTAAACAGTTCAGTAGCTTTAAGTATTCAGTCTAAAATCTCTATGATACTGTTCAGTTCACATTGGTAATCTGGCCTGAAACTACTAAGTGCAAAACGTTATTTTAAGTTAAGTTATCTAATCATCATCATCAGCCCATGTCGTCCCACTGCAGGGTAATGTAATGTAATGTAATGTAATAACGGGCTGATTTCCGCAACTCGACGTCTTAAGCGCCTATTTTGCGTCACTGCAGGGTATAAGCCTCCTCTCTTTTGTGCCACCCTATACGATCCTGTGCTAGTCGCATCCAGCTCTTCGATGCGACTTCGGTGATATCATCCGCCCATCTGGCTGCTGGACGACCTACTCCTCTTTTCCCCAACCTTGGCCACCACTCAGTGAGTGCTTCTCTCTCTCTCTCTCATGCTTCTCTGGAATTCTATGAAAATCTCAAAAATTCTCAATTTCAGATGAATCTGAAATTTTCTGTTTAAACATTACCCATATTCTTCATTAAATAACCATACTCCAACTAAGCTAAGAAGCCTGTGCTAGAGCTCTACCACAACGGCCCAGAGGTGGATTCGATCCGGGGACGCTTGCCCCACAGTCTCATATCGCAGTGTCGCTTCAACATGACATATCATGTTAAACTGTATGTTATATGTAGATAAAAAAATCCTAATCTAATAATCACTAATACCTTATTACTTAATTAGATTCCGTAACATCAGTACAAATATAAAAAATAGTGATTGAACAAATCCAATACCTCAAAGCATCTCTATGCTGTCTAACGTGCTCCACAAATGAGTTAAATGTATTGAACTGCTCATCACAGTCCACACAATCAAACCCGTAGCACATCCCGTGTAATTCCTTACTATGATCTCTGGTTTCAGCCATTGTCTCAAACTCTATATTACAATGCCTACAGGCCCAGTGGTAACTTGTCCAAGAATCATCAGACTGTTTTTGGTCTTCCGGTATATCGGATTCGAAGACTGACATACCACAGTATGTTGGTGCAAAGTCAGTCATTGAATCAAGTTCTGATAACGATGATGTGTTACTATTATCGGATGGTTTATCGTCAATAATGGCTGTAGAATTTGGTAATAATAGAGGGTTTGTAGTTGGATTTTTTTCTAGAGATTTATTAGCTGTCTTTGCTGTTTCTTGGCCTTCAGTCTTGAAGATACATACACCGCAGTAAGTAGCAGGTTCTGGTCCTGATGATGATGAGGAAGCATAATCTGTTGGTTCATTATCAGAGTCTAAAGAATTTCGGAGTGAAGCTTGGGGTTTGATCTCTTTCTTCGAACGTAACAGGTGTTTCCTTGTCTTGTCCTTTGAAAGTTTTGTTTGTGGTGACTTTTTTAATTGTTTCTCACCCTTTTTCGGTGATAACCTTCTTTTAGGTGACTTCTTTACTACATTGACTTGAGTCACTTCTAGATTTGGACTGACTTCTTCAGGTCTATTTTCAAAGTCAATACTCATTTCAAATTCGGGTTCCAACTTAATAATTAAAGAATCTACAGGTTCCTTCTTAACATTTACATACAGCCTATCCAACACTACTTGTGACTGTTTAATTTTACTGAGAAAATTATAAGCTGCTTTTAATGACCGATAACATGCTTCGCATGATGTTTTTGGCAGTCTCGTGTTTGATAAATTAATAAAATCGACGTTTAAATACTTCAACATAGTTATGTATTCGTTTAAGGCCTCGTGATCGCCAGACAAGTCCAGTAAGTCCTCAATCTTGGTCTCTTGAGCGCAAAAGCGACAGTGACCCATTTTATTGAGTAGTCTTTCATCATGTAAAGGATTTTGTACAAAAGGCGCTTGCATTTTTACCGTAGGTAGGTAGTTTGTAGATAGCTAAAAGCCAGTGTTTTTGATAAAATGCTAGAACAAATTAACAATTGAACATCAATAAAACAAAGAACAGTGAATAATTAATAGGAAACTCAATAGATATGTTCACAGACAGAGCTTTGCACCCTTTTGTACCTTTTCAATTCATATATAAGTAGGTATCCAAGGTAAAGTCACGGAATTTGGAAAAAATTAAGACAATCGAACCAAACCTCAAACCTAAGAAAATTAGAAAATAAGAGGAGAGGGTTCCATAACCAGTTGAAATAATTCATGTTGACAATTATGCATATTCCATTACCGGGTTAACAGCTGAATATTTATCTACCTTTTATTCAAAACGAGCAACGGAACGAGTACAGTTGTCTACGTGAATATTTTCAGCTGGTTTTGGAACGCACTCCAAAATGACACAAAATGAATAATTAATGAGCGACCGATTGACACTTTAATTTTTTTAGAGATGTATAACCGGTAATTATCATAATCGATTGATTGTTGTGTTATAAATATAATTTGACGGAGATAATAGTTCAGTCCGTCTGTTACATAAATAAATATGAAATAAAGGTCCTGAACCATTGAATTCGAAATAACGCTATCCCACAAAGACCAATTTTTTTCCAATTAATATAAATAGGCTTAGATTCTATGGTGGCTGCTTAAACTACGACAGTCTCGCTCACTCCTATGCTAAATTGTGTAAGTGAGGATGACAGGGAGGCCCGGATTCGAAAGAATGCAATGCCATGTACCAATGACTTTTTCGAAGGCTAGGTATTTACCGAATGTTCTAATCACAGATTAGAGCTAACCAAGGTTCTAACGATGAAGGAAGATATCGTGAGGAAAATTGAATGTCTGAGACAAAAACATGGTTTCCGAAGGCGTATGAAATATGGCGGTAGGCTCGCTATTTAATTTTATCAACACGTGTGTCCACCAAATCTTACGACAAGAAATGGGAACTACCTGCGATTGAAGGTCGTTCCTCTGTCTACCCCTTGGGGATCTTATCTTATCTTATGATAGGTGGCCGGGAATAACCTCAGCGGCACTTAGACCCTTGAGGATCTTTTGTGCCTACCCCATTTTACACACTTGTCATCTCAGTATGCAGGTTTCCTCACGATGTGTTCCTTCACCGTTAGAGTAGTCGGTAAATGTACGTAAGTTTTCGAAAAATACGAAAAACTCATTGGTACATGGCACTGCATGGTTTCAAACCCGGACCTCCCGCATGGGAGTCCGGTGTTCTAGCCACTGTGGCACCGACGGTCCACCCCGTGGGGATTATAGATGTGAGAGTTTATCTTGTTATATGTGAAAACCACCAATCAGCACTGCCCACTCGGTAGATCAAGACCCGTAACCTCCTTGGTGCAAGAGATGCCTGTGCCCCAATAGTGGGGACAATAGAGATGAGATAGGTCTCATTTATTATTTTATTTGTCACATATTAGGGGTTTGGGATTCGTGGCGCTCCATTCTCTCTGCCTACTCCGCAAGGGATGTATTGACAGCAGATTTTATGGAACCAACCCTGGAGAAAAGAATCGTCAAAACAGGTTCACAAATGGCAGGTTAAAAAAAATACAGTTGAAATGAGAACCTCCTTTTTATCTTGGCTAAAAAGACTATGTAATGTGTCTTACTTCATAATAAAAATAAATGTAAATAAAAATGCATTGCTTATCTGCTTACAATTACTTAACTAAATTACAAAATTTGTAATTTCATAAAAATAAAATAATTGTCTATTTTCGTTTGAATTAAACTTAAAATACATATTTGTATCATCAAATAAACTTAAAACATTACAAAATTATATTTACAATATAAAATTATCTATCGTACAATACTTATGTGCAAAACGAAAAGTGCCATTATCTTCCAGCAACCACCACTGGATCCGAGATATTAATGATACAATAAAAACATGTATTTACGTTCTAAGTACCGACACCTTCTTGTTTTATAACCTTTTTCTTCCCTCGCTTTGCTGGAATCATAATCTTACTCTTCCACTCTTCGGTGCCTTGATCTTGCAGCTGAATTATTTGTCCGGTCACTGGATTTATCGGAAACACACCTTCGGGAGTTATTTTCTTTTTCGACGTATCTGTACCGTGTCGTCTTTTCATGTGCTTATTGTAGTTAGACCAATTAGTGAACTCCATTCCACAATGCTGGCAGGAGTACGGCTTCGATCCAGTATGCTGCCGTTCATGGTTCTTTAAAATCTGCTTAAACCGGAAAGCTTTATTGCAGTACTGGCAAACGTAAGGCATAGAGTCTGTATGAACAATTTTGTGAGCGTTCAACTGATACTGTAGCCTGAATCGGCGACCGCACTGTTCACATGCGAACGGTTTAACTCCAGAATGCATATCGACATGTCTTCGTAACATGTTAGGGAACAAAAATGATTTGTTACATATCCTGCACAAATGTGGACGTATCTGATCATGGGACATGATATGAGAAGTCAGAGTGCCTTTGTTATAGAAGGTTTTTCCACATCTGTCACAAGTGTAGTTCCTTTTTCGGTCACTAGTGTGTCTTTTGAGATGATCCCGTAGACTGTTTGGGTTCTTATATACATTCTTGCAAATGTGACAGGTTAAATCTTCGATTGTGAGTGGAGTACCAGCTTTTCGCCTTGGTTTTCTCTTAGGTTTAACAGTCATGTATGCTGTAAAGTGTTGTCGCTGTGCATCTTCATTCTTGAGAATTTCCCCACAGGCCAAGCACGCAACTTGGGACTTGACAAAATGTTGTTTTATGTGGGTACTTAGCTTCTCATCTGCTATGGTTTTATCACAGTAGTGGCATTGGATCCTGGAAAATTATAAAATAAATATTAAACAATATAAATTAATAAGCAAAATATTAATCTCTCTAAGTCTTTTTAAGGTAGAGTCAGAGTCAGCCTTTTCAACCTATATCATATCTGCCATAAAGAAGCAATGCTTACGAGGGGTGGTCCATTAATTTTTAGTCAAATAGAAAATAAAAGAAATATTACAAATGTTTATTTATAACTTTTCAAAGTATTCCTTATGTATTCTATTGAACCAGCTTTCAAAACATTTGAAAATTGTTCTTGCGGAAGGTCGCAGAAACCCGCCTAAATTGGTCTATTTCTTCGTCCGTAGTCGTAAATTTCCTTATCCACAGAAATTTCTTCAACATGGGAAACAAAAAGAAATCACACAGAGCCCAGTCAGGACTGTAAGAGGGATGTGGTAGCAATTGCACACCCGAATGGGTTAAAAAGTCCATGGTTCTGGCGGCCGAGTGAGCGGGAGCGTTGTCTTGGTGAAAAATTATACCACGCGTTCCGCTTCTCGGACGATCGTCACTCAGCTCCTGGATGGCTTGCGGCAGGCAAACCTCGCATTGGCTATTAACTGTTCGTCTATCTTCTAGTGGAATTACGGCTACAGGCCCACTACGACGGAAAAAAACGGCAACCATTTTTTTGTTGACGTTACGACCGCGAACAACCTTAGTGGGTAAATCGTCTGCTTCAAAGACCCATTCTGCAGATTGCTGTTTCGTAAACAGGTATATCCAAGATTCATCGGAAGTCAAGATGTAGGTCACCTATTGTGAGCTACCTACGTCGAATTTGTCTTGCATAAACTGGCATCAGTCTACATGTCGGACTTTCTGCTCTCCTGTGAGAGAGTGGGGTATCCATCGTGATGCAACCTTCCTAACTTTAAGATGGTCATGTAAAATGTTGGAAACTAATTAAAAAGTAATTAAAGTTCACCAGCCAGTGATATTTGTCCATGGAGTTTGTAATAACAGCCTCCAAGTGGTAATAAAAGTAAAACAATGAGGTCGATAACAAGCCATTGACTACCAATTTTTACCACCCCTCCTACATTGCTTTATTTCGGTTTGAAGGGTGTGATGCACGGCTTAGATGAAGTGCCTCATATGCAAGACCTCAAGGTTAGAACATTGATAACCCAGGCGACACAGTGACCACTTACTATTTAATGGCCTATACAATACATAAAAATACAGCAACACTCCGCTTTACGTTTGGATATGTTCCAGAGAAAATCGAGATAAGCGAAATCCGCATATATCGGAGTCTGCTCATAAACAATACATAAACATACTTAATCAATTTAATTTATTGCAAAATACTAGGTGATACATTTTGGGAGTTGGTATTATGAAAATACACGTCCAGTAGTTTCCAAGCATTGTCACCTATCTCTGTCATGCCTGGAGAGCCAACATAAAGACGGCAAGTCGCCAAGGAAAACATTTTCTGGGGTGTCAGTAGTCAGATCTAACATAGAGAAGGCAAGTTGCACCAGAAATTAATTTGTGGGGAAATTTAGCACAAAATTTGAAATTCGTTGTAACAAATCCGCGCAATACGGAGTCGCGTAATGCAGGGTATTACTGTAAAGGAAAATTAAATACAAACCTCAGACATTTCCTATGTTTCTTCACATGTTTCAGAAACGAACTGAAATCATCTTTTTTCCCATACTCCTTGCAATCCACACACACAAAAGCGTAACACTTCCCATGCACCTGTTTACTGTGAGATCTCAACATCTCTACATCTTGGAATTCTATATTACAGTAGGCACAGAGCCACGGGTAATCTTTCCAGGAATTTATTACTTTCTTGCTAAAATCAGTTAATTCTTTTGCATAAATTGTTACGTTTGATGTATAGGGGCCATTACACAGAGCTGCGTCTAAAATATCCTGTACATTTAGTGACTGACTGAAACTATCATTACAATGATTTTGTCCATTGTTTATAGCCTCTTGTAAAAAACTGGTAGCATCTGCTAATTCTTCTTTCATTTCAACTTTGACATCGAAACTCCTATGTACACTATCAGAGGATGGTATTTCTCGTTTCACCACAGGTATATCGTCGCCTTGAGCTAGGAAATCAAAATCATCGAACGCAGAGATCCTT
Source organism: Hofmannophila pseudospretella (assembly GCA_947369225.1). Lineage (NCBI taxonomy): Eukaryota > Metazoa > Arthropoda > Insecta > Lepidoptera > Oecophoridae > Hofmannophila > Hofmannophila pseudospretella. Next base: position 8,137,793 of record OX376337.1, on the reverse strand, counting down.
TCGTCGTCAGAGAGGTCATATTTAGTATCGTCGCGAGACAAAAACAGGTTGGATAAAACATCCTGAGATTTCTTCACTCGGTCGAGGAAGTAGTAAGCGTTGTTTAGGGAATCGTAGCAGACGAAACAAACGGTCTTCGGCAAATTATCGCGGTTGGAAACATCGACATACATTGCGTTGAGGAAACTCAATTTTAACATAATTTCATTGTATTTTGACTCATCGTTCATGAGGTTTAGCATCTTGTCCGAGGTTTTAGGCTCTGCGCAGAGGCGGCAGTATGTTTTTATCTGGATTTCCATTGTGTTTTCACATTTAAATTTATGAAAATTGTAGAAAAACACTTTTTTCAGCAAACACAAACATTTTTTTGTTTGACGTTGTTTTTTTTTTCTTTCTCAAATGAAGCTGAGATAGAAACTCCTCGAGTCGTCCGTCAATAATGAATTCTTTATAAAACGATCGCTTACGGTAAATACCGGTTTTTTTTCAATCAATTCATCAATCAACTCTCTATACCAAGCTTTTACCAAGGAATGTCACTCGTCGTCGTAAAAAAAATTATTCATAAATATTTTTCCTTTCTGTGCTGTTGTGATTTTAATTTTACAGTTTCCAGTTTTGTTTTGTTTTGCGGTGATATAATTGTATAGTTTTTGTGTTTTTTTATTGTTGCAAATATGGAAGATCCACTGGAAAGTGGAAACAAAACTCACTGTCGTTTTTGTGCTGAAGAAAAAAATTACGGCGAAGTACTCGATCTTCAAGGTGATATAAAAACGTTTGAAGAATATCTAAAAATCTTGGAATATCTAAAAGTCGATTACTTGGACTTGTCCGACTCGAACAGACTGCCGAAAACTACTTGCGAAAAGTGTTATGATGGTTTTCAGGAGGCCTACAAGTTTTTCACGATACTCGATCATATTCAGTCGGTTTTGAAAACATCTTATGATATTAACGTCAAAAGAGAACCCGCAGACCTTAAATCAGCTAAAAGTGAGAAGAAACACCAAGAAAATACAGAAAGTGATGTACAAAATTGTCCAGATGATTTTATTTCTGGACCGTCTCATCTAGAAAATAAAACTCAAGATTGTAAAGGTCCGAGTTCAGAGGACAATTCAAAAACTAAACCGCAATACAGTATTGCATTTAGTGATAATGATAAAAAAATATCTCAGTGCCGTTTCTGTGCTGGACACAAAAGTTCTAAAGATATGGTCCACCTATCAGGAGAGACTACGATAAAAGAGTATAGAAAAATCATGAGCTTCTTCAAAATTGGCTATTTAAATCTAGACCAGGCTAAATTGCCTAAAACATCCTGCGAACTCTGCTACAATTCTCTCCTAAAAGTCCATAAGTTTTTGAGGAACGTTAGAAATAGTCAGATCATTCTAAATAGTTTATACAATGTTAAAACGGAACCTGGGCATAATCATATAAAAATTAAAATTGATGAGTATAATAATATGGAAAGTGAAGACCTAAATATGTCTAGTACGAATACACAAGAGACAAATGTAGTACCATTATCTATACTTTCACTAAACTATTCAAGCGAAGTGGATAAATCATGGGCAAACTACTTGTATATTTGCTGTCACTGCCAAGTTGTGTACGAGAGTATGGACGAGCTCCGGTCACATAGCAAGGAGAAACACAGCATGTGCTATGCGCTCCGATGTGCAGATTGCAATGAGAAATTCTGTGGCTTTAGCGACTTCATAGAACATGTTAGGCAGCATAGAGAAGTGTTAAGGTAACAAAAAATATGTCCGAAATCCAATTAGATTTTATGTTGTTATCAGATGAAAAGCTTGTGGTCACTTATTTGTTCTTCCTGATAGATAACTATACAAAAGCGACCTTTACTATAACTTAATAGTTATAATTTAAATTAGTTATATAGATTGTCAAAAGTAATCAACACTCTAATGATAACTAATTTAACATTAATTTAATTGTTATCATGAGAGCTGGTTCTTTGCTTTGCTTGGATTTGAAAATAATTCTATATTTGAAATAAAAAAAAAAAACACTTTTTCCTGTTAGTCATACTATCCACCAATTGTGAAAGGTTCATATCTTATTCAATAACTGCGAATTAGCTAAATAAATACACGGTATAACAAAAACTCCCTAAAAATGACGACATAGCACTTATTCTACAGCACAGGGCAACCTATTGTAGGTAACAAATGCAAATATTTCACCCAGCCTAAAAAAAAAACACTAGACACTAACTTTTGAAATTGAATAAACTCTGTTCGGATTCAGAATAAGATATTTTACATAAATTTCATTAGTATTTTTATTTGTAAGTTAGTTTAAGGCTTTTGTCATATTTGAAATAAACTTATTATTATTATTCTAAAACCAATAACAACAACACTTCACAACAACAACAACATTCTCTTTTTTTTCCAGACTTTACTGCCAGTACTGTAATGCACAATTCGAAACAGCAGCCCAATGCACAGACCATGTAAACACCCACTACATCGGCACTCAGAAGATCTGTGAGCTCTGTGGGGAGATGCTGCCCTACACCAACACATTGGATTGGCACAGGAAGCTGTACGGGCAACCATCAAAGGAGGTCCAAAGGGATAATGGGAAATCTTGGCTGGATTATGAGTGGGTTTGTCAGGTAAGTTACATATGTTTTATGGCTTGCAAACACTGGTTAGGTTATCTACAGTGTCCAGCCCTGTAGTCTCGGGCGAAGAATAGAGCCACGGTAGCTCCTGCCTGTCGTAAAAGGCGACTAAAAGGAGGGACCAGGGTCGCGGGCGGTCAAAGTGGGGGCTTTGGCCGTTCATTGGCGGGCGACCCTAGGGAAGGCAGCAACGTGCTATGGCCGTACGCTGCTGTGACGGGAGGAACCGGGAGGTGGAGTGTACACCTCCCAGGAGGAGCCCAAGGCAAATCGAAATCTGAAAGTGGGGCACGTGGGATGTCATATGAAAAGGCTATGTTGATGAAGTTTCAAAAATTTATATATTTTAAAAAATTAAATAAAATGAAGTTATTATGTTTTAACTAGAAAAACTGTTTACATTATAATGTAAATAGTATGTAAGGGTACATTCCGTAACCAATTTCGCTTTGTCAGGTAATAATTGTCGAGTAGAGTTAGCTTATGGAATCGGTATTTATTACCCGACAAATGTCACTCATTACCCAAAACTGTTTTGGAACCAGCACTTATTCAACTGTCAGTTAATTATTACCCTTTGTCGGGTAATTATTACACGTTAAGAGCGTCGGTGGCGTCGTGGCTAGGACGTCGAACTCCCATGCGGGAGGTCCGAGTTCGACTGCTCTGACGGAAGGAAAACATCGTGAGGAAACCTGCATACTGAGATAACCAGTGTGTAAAATGGGGAAGGAAACGGCAAACCATCCCAACAAATCTGCCACGAGAGTCTGATCACGACCCTCAGCAATGAGGAACACGACTTAGAAGAGAAGAGATTACATGTTATGGAACGGAACCTAAGCAAATAATATCTGAAATAAGGCTAAGAAAAATTAAAAAAATATAAATACATTCCAGGACTGCTCCCTCACGCTGCCTGACGTGGCCAGCCTGCGCACGCACACCCAGAAGGCACACGACAAGTGTTTCGCGATGCGCTGCATGGATTGTTCCAAGGTGCTGAAGAACTTCAAGCTGTTTGTGGCCCACGCGGTGGAGCACAGGCCTTATCTCAAGTGAGTAAAGTCCATTCGCTTAAATAAGCTCGTTACACCCAGTTTGATTGCGGGACTACTGGTTTTTAAAATATAAAATAGGAAATTTATTAATACACAAATGGAAGCCATCGGCAGTCTGCGTCTTTCTGTTGTCGCGGCGGCATCACTTTTACTAGTGGCGGCCGGCTGCGCGAGCGCTTATTTAAGTGTCCATTCACTTGATTTTCTCTAAATTATTGGTAAGTCCGTACATATTTATCAGAGTAAAAATATGGTGTGATTTTTATGTATTTTTTATATTTTTGTAAATGTTTCCGAGTTTAACTTTAAATACATGGGGATACAAAAATCTGCAATGTGATGCCAAGCAGGTCAGTTTTAACTAGCCTTTACATGGTGTTTTATTAGTCTTACATGGTTTAGCATAATCCCAGAGGGGGTAAACAGAGGAACTACATTCATCATCATTCACAGGCATCCTAGTGTGGGGACTAGGGTCTCGGGGAAAACCCCACTATATTGTAAAATTTTGGTTCAATAAAGATTTTTTTTATCATATGTAGTTCCCATTTTTCGCCGTAAGAATTAGTGGACAAACGTGATAGGTATCGGCCTATCGCCGTCTACACTTTACATGGTGTTTTGTTTTAATTCTCGTGAAATCCCCCATCTTGTTCTATCTTGGCAATCAGTCCTCCTCAGAATAAATCCACCTTTTTCTTACTTAACATACAAAATATTTCTTTTCTTTAATTCCAGAAACTTCTGCCAATACTGCAACTCACACTATGACGACATAGCAGAACTCAACCAACACAGAGTGCAGCACATAACGAGCCAACAGCGGCCGTGCGCCAACTGCGGGCAGATATTCAAAGACAACACCCAACTGGCGAAACACAAGAACACTTTCAAAAACGCCACCACCAAACCAAAAACCACAGTAAAGCGAAGGAAAATCTCCACCAAACGTCGTGTCACTAAAAAATCTACAAATAAAACCACTAAACGCAAGCGCGTTGTTAGAAAAGGCTCTTTAAGCACAGAAGATCTCACTTGTACGGTGTGCCAGAAACTCTTCGATTCCCTAGCTAAGTTATCGAGACATCTCAAAACCCACGATGGCACCAGACCTCGAGATTTCGTCTGCCCGACATGTGGAAAAACATTTTTAACAAACACCACGATGAGAGATCACGCTAAAACCCATAGTGTTAGGACTGAAGTGTGCCAGGTTTGCCAAAAAGAATTTCACACGAAGCATCAATTGAAAGCCCATATCATAACACATTCTGAAGTAAGACCGTTCGTCTGTGACGAGTGTGGAAACAGTTTTAAAACGAAGAAACGTTTGAAATGTCACCTGAAAACCCATTCAAACATTAAACCGTACAAGTGTTTGTATTGTTTCAAGGAATTTAAGTTTAAGGAGAATTTGAAAACGCACGAACACCAGCACACGGGTTTGAGACCGTACTCCTGTGAGATGTGTGAGCGAACGTTCACTAATTGGACGAATTGTAACAAACATATGATTAGGAAACATGGTGTGACCCTAGCGAGGACCAAGATCACAGCGCAAGGCAGGGTAGCCATCGATAGGAAAACAGGGGAAATAAAAAGTATAGCCTCCGATAAGAAAACTAAGGATTGGTTGGATCAGATGATGAAGCCTGAGAAACGGGGCAGGAGAACTACACAGTAATTCAGACATTGAGATATGAATGTGACAAAACCTTATTCCCTATTTGTAAATACAATAAATCAATGTGTAATATAAAATTGCCTTGCCGTAACATTTTAGTAGCTACAACATCTTTATTATTTGTACAGCATTACTGATTGTCTATATGTAATAAAAAAACCTAGTTTATCCTCATTCTTATTAGTGTTTTAGACTTAGTGCATAAAAATTAAAAATATATAGGTACCTATATTATGAACATCTGTACTTTATATCCAGATAATACTATTTTTTTATGATCCTATCTCCCATTTCATATTTTGTTCAATACAAAATCACAATAAGTAATAAAGTGATTCGTTCCTCGTGGAGTCGTGATAAAAATTCATAATGAACCCTTTTGCACATTAGCAATCTTTAAACCACCAATTTGAAAAAATAAATTTAATTCAGAATACTGGCTATAAAACAATAGATCGATTTCGATAATAATCGGTTTATTGACATAGTGGTCATTCTTCCTCGTTTTAGAAAGCGTTCCATAGCCAGTTGAAATAATCCACGTTGACAATTCTCCATATTCCATTACCGCGTTAACAGCTGAAAATTTATTAAACTTTTATTTAAAACAAGCAATGGAAAAAGTACAGCTGTTACCGTGAATTATTTCAACTGGTTTTGGAACGCACTGTCAGTCAGCTGACTGGCTGACAACACTTTTTATTATTATTATTGGATTAGCAGGCAGGCAGCTAATGCTGGTTAGCCTGTTTCTTCACATTTCGTAACTGTCTGTCGAATCTGTTTTTAAACTGGTTTATAGTTTCAGCATTCACAACTTTGTTCTACAAAATTTATTATATTTGTTTTTATTTTTAAATAAGTTCACCGCGACCGGTTATTACTAAAACTTAACTACCTATATTTAACAGTATTCTCTAACTAATATAACGTTTATATAATGACACTTAAAGCAAATCAAGATAATGTTTCGGGGCAATAAAATAGTAACGTGATTTACTCGCAATTGAAACAAATACCCTTGTTTCAATTGCGAGTAAATCACGTTACGGCACGCTTTGTCAGATCATAATAATACGTAAAACATTAATATTGTGCAGAGAATAGTTCTTATTCAATTGTTTGTTCGTTAAAAGGTTTACAAAATGACACCAATTAGTAAAAAATCGCCTATATGGGAATATTATGAGATATTATCCATCACAACCTACCGTTGATCAATTTTACTTACTAAAGTATTGTAATTTGGTAATAGAATACATATAATCTTGAGTAATATGTGGGTTTTTTTCATGATTTGGTATTCGGTATTCGTCCGAATAGTACGCACTATTCGGCCGAATACCGAATCCAAAAAAGTGGCCGAATACCGAATAGTAGCCGAATATTCGTGGCATCTCTACGTAGAACCTTCTCAATCGACTTTCCCGCCAAAACTCAAATGAAATTAACAAAGAAATATTTTTTTGTCTTTTAACCCGTTTCATTCGGAAATCGATGGACTTCGGAAAATATCGGTTATTTATTGAAATTGTCAATCGATCATTGGTCTTCTGTCTTTACTATAGCTCGGTGTCAATCAAAAAAAAATTGTCAATCAATCAACGAAAAAGTTGAAAATGGTTGCAATTGGAATAATTTTGTATTAGTCGCAAAAAAGAATACAATTACAAAGAAAACAATGGATATCGTCGAAAATGCATACTGCCGCTTGTGCGCTCTACTGAAACCTACCAATAAACTGATTAATTTGCAGTTAGACGACAGAAAACGTCAGGATATTGTCGAGAAGCTAAATCGTCTCAATGCTGGTACAGACTTGAGTTCAGATGTTCTGCCCAAAACTGTTTGTATTGTGTGCACAAATTCACTGGAAAGGGCTTTTGACTTTGTTCTCAGCATTGAACAAGCCCAGGGTGTGTTAAACGACATAATACTAGTGCAGGAAATAAAGAAAGAAGCACGAGAAGCTGCATGTTCTGATGACGATAACTTCACTTACGATGCCCCGGAAGGCCTAAATAACCTAGTGAAACAAGAATCGGACGCGGAGATTAAAAAACCATTGCAGAAATTCCCAACAAAGGTCAAAAAGCACGGGAAAAGGAAGTTAAAAACCAGTAAAGGTTGCTTTAGTTTAGATGCCATTCCGTTGTCACAATTGAAACTGACGTGGAAAGATTACGGCTGGACATGCTCGTATTGTGAGACTCAGTTTTCTAGTATCGATGAATTGAAAACACATTCTATGCAGTACCATGAGTCCTGTAACGCATTCCGTTGCACAGATTGTAACATTCGGAAATTGAGGCTTGACAGCTTCCTGGTACATGTGAAGCGTCATAGAAAGTACCTAAAACTGTCATGTTACAAGTGTTACTCTAGATTTCCCACATTGCACAAGGCTAATGCACATAAATCTGTTCACAAGGACTCTGAATATATCTGTGCCGGTTGCAACACTACATTTTCATGTATTGAGGATCTGGAACTCCACACCAATTCATACTATCAAGCAAAAAGGTCGAGAGCTACAGCCTTATTGGAAAGAATAAGCGATAATTTATCTTGTATGCTTTGTAAAAAGACATTCAAACACAAAGGAAGTCTGAACACTCATCTTCTTATACACACGGACAGAAAACGAGACCACACTTGTGATAAATGTGGCAAATGCTTCTTGAATAAACAAAATCTTGCTGGCCATATGATTTTGCACAACAATGTAAGACCATATCAGTGTGAAATATGCAAAGCTGCGTTCAAAACTCAAGGACAGTTGCGGAATCACGTTGGAGTGCACGATAATAAGAAGCCGTTCGCCTGTGACCAGTGTGGCCGATGTTTCCGTCTTCAAAAGCAGCTTACTTCACACTGTATCATACATACAGACTCGTTACCGCATATTTGCACATTTTGCAACAAGGCATTCCGGTTTAAAACCATTTTGAACCAGCACATACGTCAACACACAGGTGTTAAGCCATATTCATGCGAGTTCTGTCAACGTGATTTCACAAACTGGCCGAATTATAATAAACATATGAAAAGAAGGCACGGCTTGGACATGGCAAAGAAGAAGCATACTCCGGATGGAGTGTACCCAATTAATCCGTCGACTGGTGAAATTATAATATATCCGGAGACAAATAAAACATTGGAATGGAAGGAGAAGTTGATGCAGCAAAGACGACCGGGCAGGCCGAAAGTTGTTGCAGATCTTAAAATTGATTTGGAATTGGAAAAGGTAGACAGGAAAATTTTTGAAATTCCTGTTTCAGGTGACCAACAATAGAAGTTATGTTCATAGTCAGTTATGTCAAGAACTTTGAATATAGAATACTATTCTAAATCTTATTTAATAGTTAAGTTTAATGCATAAGGCTCAATTTACATTGCCGCGGAATGGAATGGAAGCGAATTTTCGCAACGTAATTGTTCATAGCATAATGAACTTTATGTCAATTGTGTAACATACAAACGCGAATGCGCGAGGATTCCCCGGAAGACGCGTGACCTCTTTTTTGGCTACTTTTTTTAATTTTTTTATAATGGCCTTTATTGTGTTTCAGGCACAATAATTCCGCCAATGTCATGTATTAGACGAAACACGAAAAGAGAATTGGCCGGTTATTTTTTTGTTTAAATTTTGTGATTTCTTTATGCTGAGAGTTTAAAGTTGACCGGCACCATCTAAAACAAAACAACACAAACATTTATGGACGAGGACAACACAGAAATATATATGTAGATATACAAATAGGAAGACATGTAAACAACACAAGAAACGCTAAGTTAGAGTTTTATATTGAACATTTGGATATATTTACATAAATATTTAATAAAGGGAGAATTAACATAGGTTAGAAGGGATTGGAAATTTATAGGACGGGGGATCTCAGGTGGGAGGACATCATATAAAGAGAATAAATATCTTGGACAATTGAAAAAAATGTGATCCGATGTTCCCTCATCCAGACCGCATTCACATAGGGTTTTTGGCTCCTATTTAGGTTGTATGTTACACAATTGACATAAAGTTCACTATGCTATGTACAATTACGTTGCGAAAATTCGCTTCCATTCCATTCCACGGCGATGTAAATTGAGCCTAACTGAGTATTGAGAAAAGATAATTTATTTACCTAGTTTACATTATTTTTATTTGTTGTTTACTCCTGTCAGTTCATTTCATAATGTGCTGTGTTAAAAAAAATTATGTATAGGTGTAAATAAATAGTGTAAATGCTATATCTTAATATTTGGTATAATTTAAAGGAAAGTAGCCATTTTTGCTCTGTGGCTTTAATAGAATAACCAGAAAGTCGAGAAATTATTTTTTAAGGTCATTAATTTTTATGTCAGTCATAGGTAGGTAGTTATGAATTATTTATTTGCCATACTTAACTAATTGATACTAATTTCAGCCACTCGAACTCATTTTAACTTACCTAACTACGTAAGTGAAAGGATAATGTTAACATTTTACTTTTTATTTCAAAGCTAATAAAGCTAAACACCTAGGCGAAGTATTTTCTTTGAAAATCCTTTTAAATCTGCAGTTTTCGACACCATTCTCGATCAAATAAACTAGTCTGTCGTATAAAACGAAGTTCTCTATAACTGGCTGCAAATAATTTTGTAATAAAACAAAAATGGCGGCTTTTTTGAATGTCGAATCTTGTGAAATTTCGCGCCAATTCTCTTGAAGTTCTTTAACGTCGAAGTGTCTCGATGCTTCATCTCCGACTCTGCATTCCATGTTTTTTGTGGAAAGTGCAAACCCGTGGATCGCATCTCGTATGTAACTTGTGAAATCGTTCTGTATTGCCTTCATTTTCACGGCTTTTCGTTTATTTCTTTTTAATTTGCAGTTATCTGTAAGCATATCAGAGGATATAGAATATCCGGCTCGAAGGACCAACTTTGTAACGTTTTTTTAAAGGTAAGTAGGTAGGTATCACAAGATATACTTACATCTATGTGCATATAGTTGTAAAACAGCCCTAGCTAAAAGATTAAAGACTGAATCCTCCAGCTTATCTTCAGTTCTGCAAGGTGGTTGAGCAGCAAGCCTTAAAAATGGCACTTGCATGTACTCCAAACCTTTGAATTTCTCAAATACACCTTTCAAACAACTGCTTAGAGGAAAATTCTTGAACCTTTGCTCATTATTTTCGTGCCTTTTCATTTTATGGTAGCAGCAAGGCATGAGAACCATAGATTTAGCGTCGGCCAACTTTAAAAATATATGAAGTGCGTCTATGGTTAAGTCCGCGCAAGCATGAAGACCAGTAATGCAGAAACCATGAAGATTTTCAAACTTATCCCTCAAATATTCCTGTATATTTGCATGAGAATGTTCGCTTATTAAATGCTTTACGTATTTCACGTTATTTGTAGAATCCGTATGGTATTTTCGCTGTCGTTTCTTGGCGCCAACGTAATTTGTTTCATTGCACTCGAGTCCCAAAACTTTTAAGTGGGTAGTTTGGAAAACTAACTGGTCCAGGTATCCCTGAAATAAACGGAGAGATAACTTGCATTGATCGTTTTGAAATTGAATCTACAGTGAGACATTTAAAGTGATTATCTACTCATGAAACTCGATAGTTCGCAGACTAGTTCGGCCTCGTGGTGCGAGGCAAGTCACAGCCGTGTCGACAGGCGCCTCGCACTTTCTGTGAGTTCTTCGAAATAGGCCGAAACTAGTCGGAGGACTTCAGATTCAATTCATTTATTGTAACAACTGGGTACAATATGTACACTTACGTTCGTCATAAAAAATACAAATTAAAATATCAATAGAAAGAAGAAAAAAATACATAGTAAAACAATTCAATACAGTATAAGGCTCAATTTACATTGCCGCGGAATGGAATGGAAGCGAATTTTCGCAACGTAATTGTACATAGCATAATGAACTTTATGTCAATTGTGTAACATACAAACTAAATACGAACCAAAAAGGTCGCGCGTCTTCCGGGGAATCCTCGCGCATTCTCGAGAATGCCCCTAGCGGTAAAGCGTATTTAGTTTGTATGTTACACAATTGACATAAAGTTCATTATGCTATGTACAATTACGTTGCGAAAATTCGCTTCCATTCCATTCCGTGGCAATGTAAATTGAGCCTAAGTGATTAAAATTAAATTACATAACCATGCCCTGCATGTTTGTCATTTATATAATCTTGTACATAATAATAGGATGTATGCATTATCATCCCGAGTAATCCGTATTATTTAATTACATATTCTGCATTGATCACTTAGAGGGCGATTCATTTTCTTAGATTTTATAGCACTATAATAAGTATTAAAGCATTGCTCTGCTTTGCGACTAAAATACACACAATATTGATACCTCTGTGCTAAAATGGTAGTCTTCAATTTTAAATTTAATTAATTAATTAAATTTATTTTTTCAATTCTTCTTCTTAGTCATAGTCCTCATTGATAACGGCTATTCTATATTGTCTGTGAAATAAACACAGAGCAACTTTCTTGGCAGATTTAATGAAGTGGTTTGCCGTTATCTGTGTGTAGGTTACCTCACCGTTAGCGCAGTCGGTAAATGTACCTACGCAAGTCTTGCGAAAAAGCCGAAAAACTCATTGGCACGTGACGTTGAATGGATTCGAACCTGGACCTCTGCATGGGAGCTCCGTCCTAGCCACGACACCACCGACACGTTGAGCCTGCACGACAGTCTATATTCACTTCTCAAAGCATTTATAGCAGTCGACATTTTGGAGAATGTTTCTAGATTTGTGCACGTGTCAAGAATCAAGATAATGACTTATTCCAAAAATCCCCTGCGTAGCCCGTTAAGTGCCGCAGGGGATTTTTGAACAAAAAGTCCAGAAATACCCTTAACCATTATTACAATTATTTTAACTGTTATCTTTTTAATAATAAATCCGTATTTTTCTATCCAGTAAAAATATCACGGCGGCGGTAGGCTCACCACCTATCACGTTTGTCCACCAAATCTTACGAAGAAGAGTGGGACCTACCTGTGACTGATAGTGGTTCCTCTGACCACCCCCTCGGCGATTATGGACGTGTGGATTTATGTATAATTTCAAACTTACCAAACCTGATCCAAAATCGACAACAGTATCGCAGCCTCTCTCTTCGCACACTTCTGCTATCTCTTTCGCCAAATACACTATCTCGTGTCTCTTTTTTGGACTTACAGGAACATCTACGTTACTTTCCAATCTTTCCACTTCCATAAAATCATCGTAGATCGCTTTCAGTCTGTCCAATTTAGTGAAAAAATTAGACAAAAATTCGTTGTAACTTTTTGAGGGTAGGTCGAAATCTTTTTCGAAAACATTAACGTTTTCCAAATGTTCGATGTCTATTTTGTCCAAAACGTTGTTTACGAGTATATCTGTGTTGGGGAAATTGTATAAATGTTGGTATTCTTGTAGAAACGTGACACAGTCTTCGAAGTAGATCTCTGGATTGTGAAAAGCTGGAGGTAAAGACATATTCTGAAAGAGGAGACTAGGGTTTAGACCTAGAGTTCAGTTATCTAGATTTATAACAAACATTCGCCTATAGCATAGAAACAAGGAGTGATGTCAATTGAAACAAAACTTAGAATCGAAAAAATATGTATCTTTCAACTTTAAGATATACTACATAATATATGTACTCTCCAAAATATTTTAAATACAAACATTTACGGAAACAAATACCCTAACTAATATTATTGTTGATATCTTACTAAAATATCTGAGCTGCTTTGCAGATAAAAGCTTGGCTATGTTAGAATTTTAACTAAAACCTAATTCCATATACACTACAACAAACTTGGCATCCAAATAAATACGATACGACATAGCGAATAGTTGCACTTCCTCAAAGTTCAATATGAATACTGTTACTAAGATTATGTGAAAATAAATCCCAATAAATATAATTCCGAATAGAATCTTTGGCCAGCAATTAAATAAAGCTACTTTTTTCTTATACTGTTCTTCGATGGCGACTTAATGAAATCCAAACGTAACGTTCGTAAAGCCAAATCCTTTTAATGGAAAGAATTTTAAAGCCAAATAGAGCTGAGAATATTTCGATCTAAGCCATGTCTTGTTGGGGTCCACTTATCATCTCCCAAATCTCATTTCCTTTCTTCAAGTCCTCTGACCCGCCTTTTCCTATTACAGCTTTAGCTGACCATTTGTCCGGTACCAAATACTTCTGGCACACGTCAATCAGATCCTCCTTGTTTACAGCCAATACTCTCTCCCTCTGAGTCTTCCAAATATCATAAGATAGTCCATACAGGAACAGATCTACACCTTTCATGTACTCCGCAATTGGCTGATCCATTTGCTGCAAAATGGATAGTTTCGCTTCGAAAAGGTTCTGCTCGTCAGCCAATCCAGTGTTCTTTGCCATCCAGTCGCTAGTTTCATCATAGACGTCGAGGGTTTTTCTAGAATTCGGGTCTCTGTAGGAATAGAAATTGAAAGCTCCATCTAGGGTCAACATCGCTCCACCACCGTATGCGCCATTTTGCTCTCTCACTATCGGGTGCAAGTACTTTGAAGTCAAAAATCTTGACAAAACACGCAATTTGGGATAATCTGGGTTCGTATACGGGACTGTCGGAATGGATTTGGCGCAGAAATTCACGGGAATGTTCATAGACATGTGAAGACCTCTCTTCTGTCTGGGCATGTCCTCAGTGTCAGTCCAGTTGATTCGGTTGACGTCTTTGTGGGGATCCTGATTGCATAACTTCAAACAGAAATCGACCACATACTGATGGATATCATTATTACTGTTGGAATAATGATAGGCGCCTCTCAAGTTATGGCCCTTCAAAATTCGTGACGCTATGGAATCAATAACATCCTGGATATCTTCAATTTTGTGGGTCGTCTGGATTTCTTGCATTTTCATGACGTGATGTAAACCCAGTAGATTCTCTTTGCACTCATCCACTGAGGATATTAGAGACCTGGCCACCTGCATAGCGTATGTGTGTCCGCTATCGATAATGCCATTAGTCAGAGATGAGCAGTAGTTACTCATTAACATAGTCATTCTGTCGCTGTTTTCGAAGTTTGGTTTGTTGAAGATTTCGGACCATATCTCGAACATTTTCGGGAGATTTTCGTCGAGGCAATGACTGCTGATCAACATTCCTTGTTCATACAGTTCGTGCTGGTCAATGTGCTCAGTAATGTGCAGTAAAAAACCTAGCCCAGAAGTAGATTTACTGACGAATTTGTCAAAATCTCTGTAATTGTATGACTGTGTATCGAATTTGTCAATGACGTACTTGAAGAAAGGCAAAAGTTGTCTCTGTTCTTTATTCAGGGAGTCTGTCCCAAGTACGCCTTTAAAATAACTTACTCCATTGGTATTGGCTTCACACAACTGCAGAGGAATAGTACCCGATACAGTGTGTTTTAATGGTGGTGCAGTCTTGTTCAGTGTTATCTCATCAATCTTCAAACACGGCAATATATCCAAGTTCTCGTGTTTCTTTTGGGCTTTAGAGAGCTCTATACCGTTGTTGTAAATCTGTCCTTTTTGTTCCTCTGTTAACTGTTTCACTTTAGACTTCAGTACTTTAGCTTCAGCATCATTAAAAATTTCGTCGAATTTCGGGTCAGGCTGCATTGTCATTACCAACTTGTGATTGTTCAAAATGAAATACTTCTCTATTACGTCTTTCACATAGCTTGGGTTTATGAGGTTTGTCTTTAGCTGTTCAAGTAAATCGTTTACTTTTAGAGCGTCTAGAATTGGTCCATTGTGGTTCCAGATTGGCATTAGATTGAACAGCACGTTCAAGCCGAATTTTGGTGACTGATGCTTTATTGATAACTCGAAGCCATGTAGGACACTCTCAATGTGATCCTTTTCGAATCCTTTGTCAAACAGGTCTTGTATGGTCTGATTGGCAATGGTTTCAACAGTTTCAAATTTGGATTTCTCGATATCCCTCAAGCCTACAACAAACAACGTGTCTCTAATTTGACTATCATAGCCCGTCAGCCCGTTGTAACCTCCAGATATATTCTTCTCAATTAGACTCTTGTAGAAAGCAGAATTTGGTCCGATTATCATCAGCTCAGCAAGTGCCGTAAGCATGAATGTTTCGTAAATGTTTGTTATATCAGACATTACATAGCCAATAGCTATTTGGTTCTGTTTTTCTATTGGGCCTCCATACTGGTCGACCCTGCAAGAAATGTCTGCTCGTCTCGGTATCTTCCACCTCTCCTGGCGTGAAACTATGGTATCTCTTGGATCTAGGAAGCTGTATTTACTTAAATATGTTTCATTGAGGAATTTCAGGTTAGCTTCTAAAGGAAAGCTTCCATAAGAAAAAATTCTAGCATTACTGGGGTGGTAGTAAGTTGCATGGAATTTCTGTAAATGCTCATGTGTCAAGTCTGGAATGCATAAAGGGTCTCCACCGGAGACAAACCCGTAAGTTCCATGTGGTAGAACTGTGTTAATAAACTTCTGGCCAAAGAGGGAGTTAGTTTCAGAAAAAGCCCCTTTCATTTCATTGTAAACAACACCTTTGAATGTCAGATCTGATGTTTTATCTTCAAAATTCTTGTGTTCCAATCGCCAGCCCTCCTGTAAGAAATCTAATCTTGACAAATTCGGTTTGAATACCGCATCCAAGTACACCTTCTGTAGATTTCTGTAATCCACCTCATTTTGTGAAGAAAATGGGTAAAAGGTGTAATCAGGTCCCGTTAAAGCATTCATAAAGGTTGCTAACGATCGATTCAGCATTTTAAAGAATGGATCTCTTATTGGATACTTCTCTGAACCACAGAGGACCGTGTGTTCTAGAATATGGGGTGTACCTGTTGAATCTTTTGGTGTGGTACGGAAGCCAACAGAGAAAACATTATTTCGGTCATCTCTCTCTAAATGCAAATACTCTGTTTTAGTTTTTTCGTGGGTTAGGAAGTATGCAGTCATGTTATACTCTTTGATATGCTCCACTTCAGAGCACAGAAACCCGTGTGAACTTTTCCCCGGCTGGATTAATCTAGTAACAACTTCTTTCTTTTTCAAAATGCTGCCGCTCACATTCTTTTTCTGCGTAGTCAGCGACAAGCGGTTGTGCAGACTCAGCCATCCGCAATTTTGAATCCGCAGTCTTGAATACATTTTTTTTCGTAGGTTTCAAGTTTTTCCTGTAAGGTACACCACTCACGGTTTTTATAAATTCCGAGAATACGAAATACGATATGATATTGCACTAGTTTTTGTCAAAAATACAAGTCTATTGGATAATAAAGTTAATTCTTTACAGGAATAAACGGCCGCTTATCGAAAACAAATGAAAATTGTGCAATAAATAACAAGTTTAAAAATACTTACACGAAAATAATATTTTATACCGATCAATGTTTCGGCAGATTAAAAATGTTATCCTGTTGTTTCTTTTTCAATCTAAGTAAAGCAAATTAATTAAAATTTCCTTCATTTCATATTTTTCAAAAATCCTAACCTCAAAATGATCAAGTACTGTGATATTGACATTTACAAAATGATGTTACTATAACAAAAAACAATTACTAATTTCAGATAATGAGGGGTTTTCTGGTTAGTTCCAAGAAGCTCACTAGATGGCTCGATAAGGGAATTTTTTTTTAAATCTCAAAAGGGTTTACACCCAGAGCTGTAAAAAAACTCTTTCAAGGCAAGGATATCTTGGAATGGATATATATAACTGTCAGTCTATTTTGCGTATCACAAATTGATATAAGAATAATCTCCGACTTGTGCTGTATGGGCTTTGATCCCTTTGCCTGTCCCGAAAGGACAAAAAAATCATCTTCATCATTGTATCGTTTGTGTTTAGAAAATCTTCTGAATACAGTCATACACCACAAATACACATTGAAAATTTAAGCGTTTTGAATTTTCTAATATTCTTTGCGTTTGCCATTGAAGAGTTTAGTCCGTGCCGTCATGAGCAAAGACTATGGTTCATGGTCTCTTGCAGACCTGAAGATTGAACTGAGAAAGCGTAATGCAAAAGTTACGGGAAAGAAAGCTGTGCTTGTTCAGAGGTGAATTTCTTTGTTATATTCTAATACATTGCATTGTTATTTTGTTCTTGCATTTGCTTACATCATGCACAAGGAATAATACCACCCTTTTTTGTTACAGACTTACAGAATATGACAACCTATTTGGGAGTCTTATAAATGATCCTGAGTCTACATACAAAATTACCGTGCCTGTTCCCCAAGACTTCCGAGATATCACCAGTGATACGTCAGTCCCAGTGTTGAGTGATGAGGATCTTGCGCGATTCTCCGCATTGGTAGGAAGAGAGGATGTGGCCACATCATCAAACATGTATAATGAGGGATTCCTGATGACAAGTCGTATAGCGCAGCTTGCTGGAGAATTCTATGTCATAGGAGTGTGTTCATCAGAGATGCGGAAAAGCGTTTCATATAATGTAACTATCAAATTTAAAGAGCACGTAATTTTGGAGACGCAGTGCGAGTGTGCAGCAGGGATGGGACCCTATGCACAATGCAAGCATGTGTTGGTATTGATTTATGGATTGATTGATTTTACCAAGAATAAAAAAATCAAAACACAATCAAGCTGCACAGCAAATCTCCAAACTTTTCACCATCCCGGTAAGTCATATACTGGCAATCCTGTAACTGTGGATAAACTAGTGTTAAGAAAACGTGATCAACATTTAAAAGAGATCATTGCACATGACCCCCGCCCAAATCCCCCAAACAAAGAAAATACATGGAAAACTTCCAAAGCATGGTTGTTAATTATTGCTCTTTGACAAATACAACCATGCCATTGACCCAATTGGTCAAACCAGCTGACAAGAAATCTATTAGTGTTGACCACGATTATTTAAAAAAAAAACCAGAAGAGGAGTTTCTAGAACAGTTTCAGCTAAATGAGAGTGAACGGCTTCAACTTGAAGAAAAGACGAGGAACAATAAGAAGGTGTGGAAAGCTGAGCGGTTAAAAAGAATGCAAAGCTCAAATTTTGGAAAAATTGTGAAATGTAAAGACTCGGACAAGGGAAAGCTGGCTAAAACTTTCTTAAAAAACATAGAAATCATGTCTACAGCGATTAAACATGGCCTGAAATATGAAGATCAAGCTGTTCTCAAATTTGAACAGTTAATGAACATCCATACGGAAAAATGTGGATTAATTGTGAACAAGGACTTCCAATTCCTAGGAAGTACACCAGATAGACTGGTTGGGGATGACGGTGTTTTGGAAGTGAAATGTCCCTATTCCAGCAAAGATAAATCAATATCACCAGAAAATATTAATTATTTGTATTTGTGTGATTGGAGTGGAAATCTAAAATTAAAAGAAAACCATGATTACTATTACCAGGTGCAAGGTCAGCTTTTGTGCACAGAGAGGAACTTTGCATATTTTTGTGTTTATACACTGACCGACTTTCTAAGTATAAAAATCAAGAGGGATGACGATTTTATCCAGTCAATGCTGGAAAATCTCAAAATGTTTTATGATAATCATTATAAACATGCATTTTTACACAAATACCTGTACAATAAAAAATAATACTTTTAATACAATTTTTTATTTGTTTTTGTCCTTATACAATATAAATATCGTAAAACAGCAAGCATAGCTGAACAGTTTAAATTGTATTTAATAGAATCAGGTGTCACTTTGCAGAACTCCATTATAAATTTATTTATTTAATAGATAAAGTAGTAGTAGTAAAAGTGTGGGGACTAGGCAGGATAAAGGCGATGCGATGGAGTGTGGCTTCACTTTGCTCTTGACATCTGAGCTTTCCTCATTCCTGATGATGCTTCGTTTAGAGGCGAAACACGGTCGTTCGACGACCGTGTTTCGCCTCTTCATTCCTCTTCATTCGCACTTTCTAGCGGAATATTGCTATTCATTTGGTCCTTTTCTATTCTCACTCCCCTTTCCTTATCACATCCTAAGGAGGTCACATTTGTTAACCTACGCGATTGTAAATCTTTCCGGGTTTGGTAATCGCTTGGGAAAGTGAATCTGAGGGTGAGGGCGGGCCCTTCTACCCATTAAATAAATAAATTTAAAAATAGGTTAATTTCTTTTATAATGGAATTCCGCAAAGTAACACCTGATTCTATTAAATATCTTATACAATACAACAATCAGTAGGTATTATGAATTATTCTATTTCTATGAAGTAGTTTTATGCATTTTTACCTATAATATTTGATCTAAAATTTACTAACATAGCACATATAAAAGTGATATCACTTGAAAGTAAAATTTCAGTTTGATACATTGGTTCAGTCAAAATTTTATACGTTTTTAACAAACCAATAACCCTTTCCACATGTACTCTTTTGCTGGCTATTTTCCGATTGGAAGTGAGGGTGTCAGGTTGTATTTGATTACCCTTTTTAAAAAACGCTGGCATATTTACTTTTACACCATAGGATAAGAAAATGTCTTGTACATTTAAACCTTTGTCAACCATAATTTCGTCCCCATAATCAAATTTATTGAGAATATCACTTCTTTCAATAATTTGTCTATCTGTAGCGGATCCACCGTAACAGGGAGATATATAACTTATCAAACCACTTGGTGTAATACCAAGTAGAAATTTGACTGTGTTTTTATTCTTGTATGTGGAAAATGTTACTTGTTGAGCCAATGGTAATTTTGGCTTCTTTATAGGACATTCTGTTGCATCCACTACTACACGGGTTGCTGGGTATTTATCATGGAAATCTAGTGGCATATAAGTTACAACTGTTTCTTTATCAACCCATAAATCTAAATTTCTCCATTGCAGACTCATGAATCTGATCCAAGTAACAAATATATTGTATACTTGCTTAATGGGTATTACAAACGTCATAGACATTTCTTCAAAAGTTCGGTGTCTTCGGAGTATAATTAACGTCAGGAAAAATTGATTCAAAGGATCTATTTTTTTTGGCGGTCCATCATAAATATATTTTAAATGGTAAGCGTCTTCACCTAGGGTATGGAAAACGAGCATGACTTTATCAAATGTTTCTAGCCCCGTGTAAAAGTGCATAACTTTTTTGTTATGTTTATATATATTAATGGTGAATTCTGGAGCTTTCTGAATGTCATCAGTCTGAATAGACTGGTCACTATTTGATTCTGTTAATTTTATTAATTGTTTTTGTGCCTGTGGTAATTCAGTTACATGATCTGCACTTTCAATTTCTATGACCGCACCCACATCATTAATTGTAGTATCAGAATAGTTTCCTTCAACTGGTGATACTGAAGGCTCATTTAACTCCCATTCCTGATTTTCATTCTCCAACATCAAAGGATCTTGTTCCATATCGTTTGTATCAGTCCCGAAAAAAGGTAACTCTTCTACAAAAGTAGTTGGCAGCACTATAACAAAAAAAAGTTTATATTAAGACATTTTAGAGATCAAATAAAAATATTGTATTGTACCAACACAATATAGTGTTATAAGTATACTGTTGCTCGAAATAATGTACCTGGTCTGGAATAGGTATATAAAACATTTAAAGAATTCGACGATGCATCAAAGTCTTCACAAGTTGATTGGTCATCCTCCAAAGCCACAGGTGGTTCCAATGTTGTTGAAGTATCTTTTGTATTACTCCAAGGAAATATTGAAGGTATAACATTTCTTTTCAATATTTTTCGCTCACGAACACCAGCTGGAAAGCAAGAAAAATGAATTATATCTATAATAAAATTGTATGTCTTGTAATCAGCATTATATACAAGAGCGTCATATAAATACTCTTTGAGCGTTATATAAAATGCACTAAAATTTACCTGATAGAATGGTTGAGGGCACATAATCACTTGACTTGAAATGACTAGAACATATGCGAGCACTTTTAATATATGCATTTGGACCAAATTTTCGTTGCGTGTTTAATCTTGTAGCTTTTATCCACTGCCGCTTCAATGTTTCATCTTTAGGAAAATTATGAGTCCCCATATTTTTGCACGTAACCACAATACAGCGGCTATTAGACATTTAGCTAGAATGTAACGCAAGTGTAACGTACGAATAAAATTTTATAAAATATAACATGGACGTTTAATGTACTTAGGTAATTGTAATTATTAAAATTACATCAAGGAATATATAAATACTCAATACCCATTATCTATGGTTGATCTATGGGACTTTCCTTTTTTATTCACTGACAGATATTCCCTACTAACGAGAGCCATCTATGAGAACGAAATGATACTACAAAAAAAAAAAAAAAAGAAAACCCCTCATTTATTTATGATTGACTGCGGAACTATTTAGTCACGTTTTCATTTGAATAATTTATTGTTATTATAAATTCCTTTATAATATTTCTGAAATATTAATATTAAAACTAATTTATAAAATAAGGTAATTATTGAAAAGTCGAGTTAAAATCACTACAGGGTAGATTGGTAGATTTCTGTTTGTGATTACTGGTAACATTGTAACGGTGCGTTCTGAACATTCCATTAAATATTTCAATATTTTTTTTGTACCTATTGATTTGTTATGCAAATTCTTCAAGTTCTTCAAGGCTCTGTCAAGTATAATTTACATAAAGTGGATAAATAAACTTATAATACTGGCTCTAGCCAGGCAAGTTTATAGTTTTTACGAAAATTACATAGGTATCAGAGTTTACGATTAGTGCTATGGTATCTTCAGAACGTTTCACTATTGACATTTCTTTTTTATCAACACGTGTTTACGTGATGAGCTCGTATCGAGTATTTTTTATTAAAAAGTAGTGATAAAATAATTCAAAATGAGTTTATACAACTTTAAGAAGATCGCTGTAGTTCCTACAGCTAAGGTAAATATTTTCTATTCATATAAATAAACAAATATTTCCGAGTTTATTGTGTTAAAATTTTATAACCTCGAATAACCCATTTTTTCCGTGTTTCAGGATTTTATAGACATAATTTTGTCTAAGACACAAAGGAAGACTCCAACGGTCGTACATAAGCACTACAAAATATCTCGTATACGTGGGTTTTACATAAGAAAAGTAAAGTACACTCAACAAAATTTCCACGATAGATTATCGAGGATAATACAGGTATAGTTTCACATTCATAGTATTCAAACGTAAATTAGGTATTTAAAGGTCAAGGTAACCTTGTTTTCTTGTACCTGTGTTTTTTCTTTTATAAAAAATGTACTTGATAATGTTTATTTCTTTAAGTATAATCTAAGATTGCACAATATTGTTATAATCTCTAAAACTAAAAATATATTTACCCTGACCTAGAACTAAAAAAACCATATTGCGGAATTAAGTGGTACTTTTTTTCATAGCGAATTCCATTAAACATATAGAACTACCAATGGCGCTCTCTTGACAGTGTTTTTTACTTCATGGTCAGGGTATACCAGTTTTTTATATACTATAAGGAAAGCAGACAAGCAAATTGGCCACCTGAAGGTAAGTCGTCACTGTAACCATAGACATCTCTTATCACTATAATGTTATTAGAGGGTGAGGCACCTCACATGCTGTAACATGCCTCACATGAGGTGTCTCACATGGCGATAATTACGCTGACTCTATTACCCTTCAAACTGAAACACAGAAATGCAAGCATTGCTGCTGTGCAGCAGAAATAGGTAAAAAGGAATCTGTGATATTTTGAGTAATGAAATATAATAACGGACTGGTTTCCGCAACTTGACGTTTCAGCACCTATTTTGCGTGATATCTTGAGTAAATACATAGAACTTCCAACGAAGGTAAACTAAGAAAGAAAAAACCTAAATGATCTGTTGATGTGCCAAATAAATAAAATAAAAACACATCATCCATCGATCTGATTACAAGTACGATAGGTGCAAAGCAGAGAGTCAATATTATTATTGTTTTGTAGGAATTCCCAAAGCTAGATGACGTGCACCCATTCTACGCAGACCTGATGAATGTGCTGTACGACAAGGATCACTACAAGCTGGGGCTCGGGCAGCTTAACACGGCGCGCCATCTCATAGACAAGTGAGAATTCACTGACAAATTGTTATTTCAAGATTCGTGTCTTGGTACCAGAGTATTGGTGGTATACACCACCTGTGACAGGAAGGCAATGGCAAAAAACTACCCCATTAAATCTGGCTAGAGTGTGTGTGGTCAATAAGAACATTTATCTTATGATAGGGGGCCGGGTATAACCCAGCGGCACTTCGACCCTTGAGGATCTTTTGTGCCTACCCCATTTTACACACTGGTCATCTCAGTGTGCAGGTTTCCTCACGATGTTTTCCTTCACCGTTAGAGCAGTCGGTAAATGTACGTAAGTCTTCGAAAAATACGAAAAACTCATTGGTACATGGCGCTGCAGGGTTTCGAACCCGGACCTCCCGCACGGGAGTCCGGTGTCCTAGCCACTGTGCCACCGACGCTCTTACCGCCTGTTTCAACTCTACCCAGTGTATCTTATATGGCTGCTGACCAAACGATAAAACAAAATAATCTTATCTGCTGCTACAAAATATAGATACAGAAGCTCCGCTCAATACAAAGCGCGATATTGACCCACACACAAGCGGGCTTTGCGTACGAGCAATCTCAAATCGAATCAGACGAATTCACGCGCTGTGACACGATCGAGTGGTAGGCATAATTTTTTTGGACTTAAATAAACGAAATACATTTCCAAAACTATTTTTACGTACATATTTAGTTCATTCGGTGTCTTTATATTTTGTGCCGCACCATTCCAGTGTTGCCAAGGACTACGTGCGTCTCCTGAAGTACGGTGACTCGCTGTACCGCTGCAAGCAACTGAAGCGCGCCGCGCTCGGACGGATGGCCACCATCATGAAGAGACAGGCCGCTAACCTCACGTATCTCGAGCAGGTATGGAGTGGAGAGATAAGTTTAATGTAGGTTCTGCCCACAGAAATCGAAAGTGGCATCCTTTTTTCTAATTTCAAGATTATTCAAGGGTTTCTCAAAGTGGGGTACGTGAACCCCTCCAGTTTCTACCACTTCGCGACAAGCGAGCTCTCACGCAAAGCGCTGAATTTCCTTTTGCCCTTCGTGACCACTTATGTGAGAGTGGGTTTTCACACCTGGTCATGATAAAAACGAAATACAGGAATCAACTGAATGCTGAATCTGAATTAAGATTGAAATTAAGCAAAATTGCTTCTAAAATCGATTCAATTTGCGACAAGAAACAAGCCCATCCATCACATTAATTAATAACATATTGCACTTTGTGACTATTTCTTTACAGAAATAAAAATCCTTACTTTAAAAAAAGACTACTTTGTTAAAGGGGTTTCGTCACTGTCTGTGAAATTTAATAACACTGAAAAGCTTGTATGGGTATGTGGAGCTATAAGTTTGAGAAACCCTGCTCTATAACGATGATGTGAGCATTAACAGCGTGCCACATTTAAATGTAATTCACAGTCCTGATAATCAGCATGTCCCTATACCAGGCCCGTAGCCAGGATCAGCTGTCGGAGGGGATTCAAGGGAGTTGATGAGTTTCAGGTAGTAGATAATCGCATACGGTCACTCATCGCAGCCCAAGAATGCCTGTGTAAGGGGGTGAAATCCACCTTGTTTGGGGGGGCCAACCACCCAATAAGTTAATTTCTAAACCAATTCAACATCCAAATCAAGAGTTAGAAGAAATAGATATTAAGGTTCTAAAAATAGAATATTTTTTTTTATTTTCAATGGAAACTCTTTCAATTATAATAGATATAAAACTGTGATTAACTCCACAAATTTCTGGGGTTATTATTCATATAATAAATGATATTCAAGATATACGATTTATAGGGGGGGATTAGATTTTATATCCCCCTGCCACGGGCTTGTCCTATATCAATCGTAAGGCAAACACTTGATATCCTTCCCAGGTGAGACAGCACCTGGCGCGCCTGCCGTCCATAGACCCTTACACGCGCACCATCATCATCTGCGGGTTCCCCAACGTTGGCAAGTCCAGCTTCATCAACAAGGTGAGCTCTACTCTCACACGGCACAAGAAGACAGCTCATTCTTCACCACGCACATCAGTTAGGATTGTATGACGTTTCACGTCACTAGGCGAATTGCACATCATATTGTTACAAATTATGTTTTATTAAGTTTGTAATAAAATAATATACAGGTGTCCCAAAAACCAACGTCAACCCGGCAAGGGTGCCGAATCAGAATAACTCAACTTGACCTCAGTATAAACCTCTTGGTTTTCGAGCTATTGGAATTTTTAAAAATTCGGGAAAGGCCATGGAACCTTATTGGCACCACCTACTTTTCGCCATTACCGACCACCTTAGCCTTTTGGGGTTGGATCTGACTTCCAATCTTAACTTTGGGCGCTCCATTGAGTCAAAAGCTAAGACCGCAGACAAAAAATTGGGCATCCTGAGTAAGGTTAGGCGGTACTTCACGCCGGGACAGCTCTTAAACCTTTACCAAGCCCAAGTCCGGTCGTGCATGGAGTACTGCTGCCACCTGTGGGACGGCTCAGCTAAGTACCAACTGGCTGCCCTTGACTCAGTGGAGAAACGCGCTAAGCGCCTTATAGGTGACGAATCGCTGGTGGAGGCTAGACTGCAAAGTCTGGAACATCGGCGCAAGTTTGCCTGTCTATCGGTATTTTATAGGATACATTTCGGAGAGTGCGCATCGGAATTGCACGACTTAATTCCAGCATCTCCATTCCGCCTTCGGACTACCAGGCGCGGGGAGGGGTTCCATCCTTATGTTGTTGATATACCATCTGCTCGTACGAAGCGATTTGCTTCTTCGTTCATTATGCGAACGGCTAAGGAATGGAACAGCCTGCCGGCGTCTGTATTTCCCGAAACCTACAACCTTGGGATCTTCAAGGCCAGAGTGAATAGGCATTTACTGGACCCGCATGCTCCATCGTCGACCTCATCGTCGACCTCATCGTCGCTTACCATCAGGCGAGATCGAGGTCAAATCCGGGTTTAGTTATACACTAAAAAAAAAAATATATGACGTATTTTTGGCGATCGATCCTATCTTAATAATTTGATAGAGGACATCAACAGAAACATAAAACATATCTTGATAAATACTCCTAAAGTATCTCTGAACTCAGATATTTGACCCAGGAATCTTACTAAACAAAATAATGCAACTTTTAACATGATGTTTGATGTCGAATGTGGCATTTTAACTTTCGGAGTTTTTGTCAAGATATGTTTTATGTTTCTAATTATGTCTTCTATCGAATTATCTAGATGGGATCTATCTCCGAGAAATCGTATTGCTGTGCAATTTTTATTTGTAATAAAAAATATAAACAAAATAAAAAAAAACGTATTTTTTTCAAAATCACGGGGAGTAGGACGGATCAAAGGATATGAGCCAATACGACAGACATACAGAACCACATTGTTGCTCTCTATAGCTATAAGTTGGAAAGGGTCACGTTGAAAACCAGCGTCGCTAGATGTATAGGTATCTATACATCTGGCGACACTCAGCTGAACTTGGCCCTTTTAATAGATCATATCATATGTTATCACTTGTTAGAATGGAAAATATGGTCAAGTTAGAATCTTACTCATCTTGTGATGTTTCTTACATAATTTTTGTCATATGTACCATTAATAAAGGATTTTCTATTTCTATTTTCTATCATCAGTAGTTAAAATAGGAAAATAGTACTAAAAGAATGGTTAACCAGTGAACCCCTTACAATCAAGAACTAACTACTACTTTTACTATCTTCTTATCTTATGATAGGGGGCCGGGAATAACCCAGCCGCACTTCGACCCTTGAGGATCTTTTGTGTCTACCCCATTTACACACTGGTCATCTCAGTGTGCAGGTTTCCTTCACCGTCAGAGCAGTCGGTAAATGTACGTAAGTCTTCTATAAATACGAAAAACTCATTGGCACATGGCACTGCACGGTTTCGAACCTAGTCACTGTGCCACCGACGCTCTACTACGTTTACTAACTAACTACTATTTTTACTAACTAACTACTTTTACTAAGTAACTACTGCTTTTACTAACTACTTTTTATCTATTTCAGATAACGCGCGCGGACGTCGAAGTACAACCATATGCGTTTACAACTAAGAGCTTGTACGTGGGACATTCTGACTACAAGTATTTGA
Source organism: Hofmannophila pseudospretella (assembly GCA_947369225.1). Classification (NCBI taxonomy): domain Eukaryota; kingdom Metazoa; phylum Arthropoda; class Insecta; order Lepidoptera; family Oecophoridae; genus Hofmannophila; species Hofmannophila pseudospretella. The sequence continues at coordinate 8,110,219 of OX376337.1, read as the reverse complement.
GGTGGCAGGTAATACCACAATACACGTCAGATAATATATATTTTTAACCTGGTATTCATATTCATTTATTTCAGGGATTATACATTGTCAAAAAGGTCGCTGGTTCATATCTGGCTCGAAGGATCACTATGTTTGCAGAAGGCGCCTATATAAAAAATGAATGAAAGCCATGAACTTTCAGGGAACACGCTTTATTACTAAAACTTAAAAGACCTAAGGAAATCGAAATCACGATTTTAATTTAAGTTTATTTTTTTAAATCTGTATATCACGTGACCTAAAACGCTATCCGCCATGACGCTGTCAAGTGTAACGTCACTATCGAGTAAACAACACAACGAATATAGGGCGATCAGTTCTGTTTGTTCTGTGTACGTCCCAGCAAAATTAAAAAATCATGGCGACCAGCGTTTTCGCGGGAATTTTAAATGATTTTGACTTTATTTTGAGGAAGTAAAAAGCTAATAAAGAATGACTAGGATTTACTTACTTATTAAACATACCTTTCAAAAAAGTATCAAATACCCGATGCTAGGCTTTCAGATGTTATACAGAAAGGGTTGACAAATTTGAAGCCGGCAGGAAGAGCCGCGATAGCTCAGTCGGTTAGAGCACTGCCACGGATCGGAAAGGTCGCAATTTCAAATCCTGCTTGCAAAAAAATTTCCAACCACTTGTTAATTTTTTTCTAATATTGTTCGGCTCGTTTACCATCTCTTCGATTCCATATCAATTGGGTATTTAACTAACATTTTTTTTATTCCGTCAATCAACTTACATGGACATCCTGAAGAAGGATCTAAAATTCGTTTTTCGATATCTCAACTAACATCAGAGATATTGATGGTTAAAGTTAGTGCTGGAGAGATGCTCTGTCCCTTTTTAGCAAAACAGTCCTTTATATGTAGGCAGGATCTGCTTGTATGACGCTAGGGAACACTGACGTCATACTGTAATATTGCCGTTTCTTTCTATCGTCTGATTTTTTATTGCGTGTAGCTACTTTATATTTCAACGAATTTTAATTCTGTTTTCACATTTGACCATCAATTTATGTCTATTTCTTATTTTTTTTAAATGCATTTAATATTTGTTACTTGGAAACTACCGAATTCCCTAAGATTAAGATAAAATTGTATGTGTGGCAATAAAATATCTTAGGTGGTAGATGTTAATGTGTAGCATAGGATCGCCTGGTTTGATGCCGCATAGCAGCAATGCTTGCATTGCTGTGTTTCGGTTTGAAGGGTAAGAGAGCCAGCGTAATTACCGGCACATGAGGCACTACATCTAACTCTTCAATGTTAGCAGCCCATCGAAAACCCTCTAATAATCTTACAGCGAGGTGAGATGGCCCGTATGCTCGTCTGCTCTTTGATAACGAAAAAATATCGTTATTTCTAGATAAATAAGATGATTAAGATCGCTGTAAGATTATTAGAGGGTTTTCGAAAGGCTGCTAACCTAGAGGGTGAGATAGATCTCTCCCTATTTTATTCTCATCTTATTTACCGTAATTTTCATTTCTCTATCTCTCCCTATTTTATCTTTTCTTTATTCAACATCCCACTTTTGCAGGTGATCGACACTCCTGGGATTCTGGACCACCCTCTGGAAGAACGCAACGTGATCGAGATGCAAGCTGTAACTGCGCTGGCGCATCTTCGTGCGGCCATACTCTATTTCATAGACGTGTCGGAGCAGTGCGGACATAGCATCGAGGAGCAGGTAATGTTAATTATTAACCTTTTTTTTTATTGCTCATTCTACTGTTCGGCAAAGAATTAAAATAAATGATGAATATGACGGTGAATATGACCTCAATCAATTCAATTCAATTTTTTGGTGGTAACACCTGTTGGTAAGTGACCATGAGGTCGAAGATGGAGCCCACACGCTCAGTAAGTACTGACCTCTTCTATAAACACTGACGGAACACATCGACGACGAAGCGGAGATATTTGACGACAGACTTTACATAGAAGGTGGTCGCTAGCAGGCGGACGTTGAAGGGGTCCTACCACCAGCAAGTTACTCGGGTCAGTCGCCTCGTACGACACGCTTTATCCAGTGGCGGTGGGGATATTCTAAATCCGTGCCACACACGGAAAAAACAAGGAACAAAAATAAGCATTAATTAATTAATTCGATTTTTAATTCATGCGTAATTTTTTGTCGTTTTATTATATTTGATATAATTTTTAAGGTTATAAATAAGAATGGACTCATTTGTCTGATTTAATAAATAATTTGTATCTGTAATGTAAGGGTGGGTGGGTGGGGGGGGGGGGGGGTCCTGGTAGCCTTGTTAGAGTAGAATAGATAGAGGGTAGTTAAAATCTTATTTGTTTACTTCTCTATATAGGTACTGACAATTTCATCCACACTATCACCAACCGACTTAGCCCAGTCGGTAGTCCGCCCGCTTGTCGCTCTAGAGGTCGCAGGTTCGAATCCGTGCGATATATAGTTCGGGCCCGTTCGAAGTTGCTCAGAGTTTCATACTTTGTGTCAATCAAATCGAGGCCGATAGCAAATTTTGCCCAATGGTCGCATGTTGTATTGTTCAGTATAAATTGTGCATTACCCACGGCAAATACATTTTTTTAACTTTTTGTATGGGGTTGTGGTATTTTTGAGTTTTTTTTTCTTGTTTTCGATGAAGATAATGATTTTGTAGAGCGTCGGTGACACTCCCAGGAGGTCGGGTTCGAAACCGTGCAGTGCCAGGTACCAATGAGTTTTTCGTATTTATGGAAGACTTACGTACATTTACAGACTGCTCTAACGGTGAAGGAACACATCGCGAGGAAACCTGCACACTGAGATGACCAGTGTGTAAATGGGGTAGGCACTAAAGATCCTCAAGGGTCGAAGGGGTTATTCCCGGCCCCCCATCATAAGATAAGATATATTTTCTTAGTAAATTAGTAATTTTTACACTGGTTTTATTTATGTTGATTATGTATTCGTAATTTAGTATAAATTTTCAATGGGTGTGTATGACGCCTTTTCCGCCAAAACTCGTATTGTTATTTATGTCAATCATTTCCGGAAGAGTGTTGTTTTAAAAAACCATAAAAAGTTTGGTTTAGGTTTTATAGGTGGTAAAAAAAGCAGATCAGTTTCAAAACATACTGAGTGTTCACTTTCGTCATGAGACCACTTTTTAATATTGTATTTGTGATTCAGAAGAGGTGGCCTGGTGGCTAGGACGCCGAACTCCCATGCGGGAGGTCCGGGTTCGAAACCGTGCAGTGCCATGTACCAATGAGTTTTTCCGTATTTTTCGAAGACTTTAGTACATTTACCGACTGCTCTAACGGTGAAGGAAAACATCGCGAGGAAACCTGCATGTCTGAGGAAATTAAAAGTTTCCGAGGGTATGTGCAATCCACCGCACAGCACTGGGCCCGTACCCCCTTGTACATGCGGAGGCCTGTGCCCCAACAGTGGGGACATTAATAGGATGATGATGATTCTGAAGTGTCCGTTGGATTTAAATAATTAATAAGGGAAAATAAATATTGTAATAATTATAATGGAAGTCACATGTCTGTTTGAATTATAGGCTATTTTTGAAATTGTCTTTCCACCATTTCAGATATCCCTGTTCGAGAGCATCAGACCCTTGTTCAGCAACAAGCCTCTCATAGTGGTACTGAACAAGATGGATGTCTGCCGGCCCGAAGACTTGGCTCCAAACAAGCGACAGCTGGTCGAAGAGTTGGAGACGGTCTGTGCCAAAGGGAACCTGGTCAAGTGAGTGTCATATTTATTATAGGAGGCTTGGTGCCGTGTGGTGTCGGTAATAAAGAATAGCACCACCCCAATTCTTCTCGTGGGTATCGTACGAGGCGACTGAGGGTCTTAGTAGACCAAATCTTACGGCGAAAAGTGGGAACTACCTGTGATTGAAGGTGGTTCCTCTGTCTACCCCCTCGGGGATTATGAACGTGAGAGTTATGCTTCTCTAAGTCGTATTCCTCATTGCTGAGGGTCGTGATCATTCTAAGGAATTAATCACATAGTACGACTCTCGTGGCAGATTTGTTGGGATGGTTTGCCGTTTCCTTCCCCATTTCACACACTGGTTATCTTAGAATGCTATAGTATTTTTTATTTATAAGGGATATCTACAGCTATTAACAATTATAAAATTACATATGTATTAAACTTAAAGAAGGCCAATTACATATTTCCTCGTGTATATATGACCTGTATACCTACAGAACGCGGTTAACTTTAGAATAATTTTAAAAATATACTAAGTAATCAAATTATATAATTCCTTACATTGTCAATTTCTAATTTTATAATATAATTCAATAAGATAATATTTATTGTGTAATAGTATAGGTAAGAATTACAAATATTGCAGATATAGTTGCATAAACATGTCACACTAAACTTTACCTTTACAGGCATATACACCGAATACACAAGTTAATAATGTTTATACAGAGTTTGAGAAGAAAACAGGAAAAGTGAAATCTACAATGTCAATAATATTAAATTTACAAAATGTCTACTAATTAATGCTGTGAGAGATTGTAAGATATTTAATAGTAATTTTGAATTTCCAGTTTAAATCTACTTTAACAGAGATAATTTATTTTTATAACTTTAAAAGACAAACTTTGAACTATGTATCTGTATTTAATTTATTAATACTACAGTGATATGTTGACTTAAACTTTCCGAAAAAAATATTTCGATATTGTCTGCCACGTTACAAACATTGTATGTAGTGGAACAAAAATGGAAATAAATAATTTATTTATTTTATTTTTAATACAAATATAGAATTAACATAAATATTTTCATACTCATACCCATTTATTAAAACCATCGGGACACCAGGAACTCTTGGTTACGTCATGCTTATTAAAAATTTAAAATTCAAACAATTCATGTTAAATATAAACATAACTAGACATAACTTTCCTGGGACTTACGGTTTAAGACAATTATTTCACTAAAAAAAGATACAATCCACTTTGCTTAGGGAATTACAGGATAAACTAATTGTAAGTAACAGTGTGTACGGTACACATAAGGCTTATAGATTAAATTACTAGTGTATAATATGATCTAATTGAAGAGCTGTAATTTTTCATAGCTGCGGGTAACTAGAAGACGAATAACACACAAAATAGGTATAATTAGTATTCAGTTAAGTATCGACTCGCAGATGCCATTCGGTTTGGTGATAGACATTGCAATTACTATCAATTATTTAAACTCTGTAAATTGGCTCAAAAGGTGGTGCTTTAATTTAGTTTTGAATGAAAGGAAGGACTTTGCTTCTTTGATACAATTTGGCAATTTGTTATACAGCTGAGCACCCTCATACATTATATTTTTCTTTCCATAATTTGTCCGTGGTGTTTGTAAATGAATATCGCTACCTCGCCTCAATGCACGATTCCGAATCTGTGATTTTTTTGTAAAAGTTATTTGGGTATGGATTTTTTTGTTCAGAATTTTCCGTACTAGTATACATGTATAATATACTAGTTCCAAACATCCATAGTTGGACCAGGACATCTGGTCAGCAGGCACAACACCCCGCCTGGTGGAAGATCTTCCCTTTCATACAACTGACATTACGTTTTTCAGTTCAATTTTTTTTACTAAAATGTCTCAAGGAGGTAGGTAGGGGCTCAAATGAAATGTGCCACTTTCGGTCAACAAAGCTGGTTCTGACCTCGCCCATCGTGGCTTAACTTACAGGGTCATTGTATAACCATGTTCGCAGCTAGACTATGAGATCCTCAAATTAAAAGGAACAGGAGATAATCCTGCACGTTTTACTACTACAGGCCAGTTAAAAAAATAATTAAAAAATACGACGTACGTGTACGACTTAAAGATGATTTTGTTCTAAACATAAGATAACCTAAATTTATTGCTTTCAATGACAATAATTTGATAAATAAATAATGATTATTTTGATTAATATTGGATGATTTTACAAGATTGTTGTTTAATAAACTTTAAATTAGCACATAAAGCCAAATATCAACACGTAGACACGTACCTTTCCACCAAATTCCTTCAGACTCGGGCCACGGTGTCTTAACAGATTTCTTAGGTTTGCTATTTTGAAATGGCCACATGATGCCATGATATCATCACAATTTTACTATAGCTTTGAGAAATTAAATTAAATTAATCCAAATAACGAGAAATTTGTGATATCTTCAAAAATGACGTTTCGTTTTGCTTTTGTGTTTACGGAGTGTTCTCGTGGCTCCATCTACGCAACGCTTTGCGTTTTATGTCCTATTAGATAGAAATATATTTATTGCCAAATCATATATATTTAAAATTATAGTACAAAGAATTATACAATATGTAAATGTATAGTTGGCAAAAGGGGGGAAAGTCAGCAAATGCTGACATACTCATAGGTGAGATTTTAGAGAAGTCTTTGAACTACTGTCCCCATTCTAACAATATCCTCTTTGTTTTTATTCTCAGCGCGGATTCTAACTCTGAACTGACCACGGTCCCCGTGATGCGCATGTCCACCATCACTGAGGAGGGAGTGCAGGAGGTCAAGATAGAGGCCTGCGAGAGGCTGCTGGGACACAGAGTTACTGAGAAAATGAGGACCAAGAAGGTACGGTACCATTGAAATAGAAATAGAAAATCCTTTATTAACACACCATTTTTGGCTTAACATACTACACCATACTTACTTACTTACTCCGCTGGCGCAGCGACCCGAAGTGGATCTTGTCCTCCGATACCAAAGAGCGCCATCGCTCTCTCGTGCGCAGTCTCGAGCCAGTCAGGCGTCCGGAGCTCACGCAGATCCTTCTCCACTTCATCGCGCCAGCGGTATCTGGGACGTCCGACCGGACGTCGTCCGTTAGGGCGTCCCACAATACTACTACACCATGATACTACACCATGCTAATACATTTTTAAATTGATATGGCTTAATGTAGTAAACATATGATCTATTAAAAGGGCCAAGTTCAGATGAGTGTCGCTAGATGTATATATCTTATCTTATGATAGGGTCCGGGAAAAACCCAGCGGCACTTCGTCCCTTGAGGATCTTTTGTGCCTACCCCATTTTACACACTGGTCATCTCAGTGTGCAGGTTTCCTCGCGATGTTTTCCTTCACCGTCAGAGCTGTCGGTAAATGTACGTAAGTCTTCGAAAAATACGAAAAAGCCATTGGTTTCTAACCCGGACATCCCGCATGGAGTCCGGTGTCCTAGCCACTGTGCCACCGACGTTTTAGATGACCTATGTACCTCTACCGACGCTGGTTTTCAACTTGACCCTTTCCAACTTATAGCTATAGAGAGCAACAATGTGGTTCAGTCTGTTTGTCTGTTGTCTCTCCATTGTTGAGAGGCTCATAGCCTGGCTGAGACCAATACTGGTCATAAAGTAATCGTAGAAGTTAAGCCACGTTGGGCTGACAGCTAGTGGCACATTTCATGTGAGCCCCTCCGTGTCTCGAAGAGCACATTGAACGACCGGCAGCAACTGGGACTGCGAAAGAAGAAGATTTTTTTAATTTCACACTGATATCTATACGATTTTATAATAAGATACCCGATACTGTAATAACTATGACAGAGAAGACATTTAAGACCCACATAAGACGGACCTTATGTAAAAAGGGTTGTTATAAAATAAATGACTACTTAAATGATAAAGAAGCTCGGTCCTAAATCCAGCTCCAGCTCTGCACATTGTGTATATGATTGTGTTCATAATTATTGTAAGATATATTTATTTCAAAAGACGTGCTGCTGAAAGCTTCTTGCGCCGCTTCTTTCCTTTCAGCTACAGCACCTTACGAAGCTGTGGTAGAGTGAAACATGACGTTGTAAAAATGTACTAAAGAATCTATCTACCCTCCTCTTGATGCGACGGATGTCAGTCTATAATAAAGAGTAGACAATAACCACGAAACCATTTACCACACCAGGTGGACGGCATCCTAAACCGTCTACACGTGGCGGTTCCCTCCGCCCGCGACGGCAATCCCCGCCCGCCCTGCATCCCCCCCTCTGTCGCCCTGAAGAAACAGCAAGCCGCGGATAAAGCTGCAAGAAAACGGAAGCTGGAGAGGGAGATAGAGATCGAAGAGGGAGATGATTATGTTCTCGGTGAGTTGGATTCAGATATATTTTTTATCTAGATACCGCCTTGTCTATACTTCGTTTTCTTTAGCATTAGAAAAAACGTAAACAAAGAAGCAGTAGTAAAAGAAGAAGCAGTAGTAGAATTTGGTGGAAAGGTACGTATCTACATTGATCATTATTTATTGAGGTGGTTTGCCATTGCCTTCCCCATTTCACACACTGGTTAATTCAGTGTGCGGGTTTCCTCGGTATATTTTTTTTTCACCGAATCTAAGAGAAGGTATAAACAAGAGAGAAAGGAGGAGTTTATTAACTGATTATTAATTATATTGTCATTTAGTTTATATTAACAATAAATTAATATAGGTACAAACATTTTAAAAAATGTACTGTCATTACCTACTACTCCCGATCCTGAATCGACCCCCGTCCAAAGGTACCCATTACCCTGACAGCATTACTACGTTGTATAGCCAGTGAGAGATCCTTTGAACGAGGTACGATCCAGAACGGGAGTCTTTTAGCCGCCGACTCAGGTCAAACAAACGCCCCGTTGTTTATTTATATTTTTGGTTTTTTGTCAGATTTGCAGAAGAACTACGCGGAGATAGCGGAGGAGGAGCGACACGACGCGATCCCGGAGTTCTGGGAGGGACACAACGTCGCGGATTACATCGACCCCGACATATTTGAGGTGAGACGATTGCATTTGTTGTTTTTAACCCCCGACCGATCGAGGGAGGGGTGTTATAAGTTTGACACGATATTAGAATTGTGCCACTTGGTATATTTGACACGATATTAGAATTGTGCAACTTGGTATATTTGACACGATATTAGAATTGTGCCACTTGGTATATTTGACACGATATTAGAATTGTGCCACTTGGTATATTTGACACGATATTAGAATTGTGCCACTTGGTATATTTGACACGATATTAGAATTGTGCCACTTGGTATATTTGACACGATATTAGAATTGTGCCACTTGGTATATTTGACACGATATTAGAATTGTGCCACTTGGTATATTTGTCCTCTAGGCACGATTTCAGTCGCAGAGCCGAAAGATCTTGCCATTTTTCAAAAGCGCGGGCGAATTTTAGAGATTTTCTTTTTGTCTACAGATTTTAAAGGTTGGGGTGTTTTTTTGACAATATTGTAACGATGTCGACTTCATCGTCCATATCAACCTCCTTGGCATCAATTTCAACCTCATTGTTAGCGTCTATCTCACCTCATTTCGTGTTGGCATCTTCATTTCTTCATCGTCTTCTCTCTTCGTCTTCAATTTAAGAGCTATGCTCTTGTCGGTGTAGTAAACGCCACTGTGTCCTGTCTAGGGCCTTTCCTTGACCTCCTTATACGACGCAACGCCAGCCTTCTCTTTGATTTGATCGAAGTAGCTTATCCTCGGTCTTCCTCTTCCCCGCTTGCCTTCAACTTTTCCTTCTATAAGGTTTCTTATGTATTCGTCGTGTCGTATAAGGTGGCCCACCATATTTCCCCTTCTATTTTCAAAATTCTTCATCTATATTTTCAAAATTCAAATCATATTCCCATTCAATTATTCCATTAATTACATTGTTTTCTTTGTATTTGGCACTTTCTCTCTGTATTTTGTCTTGTACGGACGTTTCTCCGTTTTATTTTTGTCTCCTACTACTACCTATTTTCTGTGTAGTTCTGTTCCTTAAAAATATAATATCTATTACCAAGTTCTTCTATTACTTCATCTGCACACTGTCCTAGAACCCTGCTAGCCGGCACCTAGAGGACAGACTGTAACAATAATTAAAATAACGTACCCTGCCCAGAACATGTCTCATTCACAATAATTAGGTGGATTTCTCAACATATCCAAGTTTCGAAAAGTTTGTACTCTTTGACGCATTTTGATGGTTGGGGCATCGTTTCTGGGTATGCTCGAGATGATATGACGAAAATAAACATTCAAAGAATTAGTGACATTTAATAATTAATAATATTAAAAGCGTCGGTGGCCTAGTGGCTAGAACGCCGGACTCCCATGCGGGGGAGGTCCGGGTTCGAAACCATGCCATGTACCAATGATTTTTTCGGAATTTTTCGAAGACTTAAGTACATTTACCGACTGCTCTGACGAGGAAACCTACATGTCTGTGGAAATTAAAAACTTCCAAAGGCGTGTGAAATCCACCGCACAGCACTGGGACCGCTCGGTGGATCATGGCCCATAACCCCCTTGTGCAAGGGGAGACTTGTGCCCCAACAGTGGGGACATTCATAGGCTGCTGATGAATAATATTTTAAAATTTTAAATCTGGAATGGGTCACTTGTTATAAGGTGACCGGTAGATGGCGCCACACGCGAGTTCACGCGCGCTATGTGCTGCGTCCGTCCAATATGTCGGAAGTCACTTGGCGAGGTTCCTCTGGGCAGTTTTGAGTCGAGTTATCCGTTCTTAAAATTATTGCAGCGGGCTCCAGCTCTGCCATATGGCAGTGGGATGGGTGGTGCGTTCTTTTGTAATTGGCCTTTTATTGTTAGTTTGGTTTATGTGTTTTAAATTTTAATTCTGGAATGTGAATGTTAAATTGACATAACAGGCATCTCCACGACACAGGCAACGCCTAGTGTGGAGGTTATAGTTTAATGTGAAATGTTAATTAATATGTGGTAAACGCATAATTATTTTCAATAATAACAATAATTGTTAGTTTGGTTTATATGTTTTTTTTTTTCGGGGGGAAACGCTCATGCTTACCTCTTCGCCGCAAGGGGGAGACGAAGAGGTTATGCCGGACTTTTACCGGCCAAAAACCCCCCGGTGTTCCTGCGCACCGCCTGACGGCGAAGCCACGGGAACGCTTGCGCATACTTCCGCGATTTCGCCAGCGGGTGTCTGCATTACGGATTGTGGTGGCGTGCCGGAACACGGGCACGCCAGACCAACTCGAGGACCTGTTATCAGGCAATTGACTCCCCGTGTCCATTTCCCGGAGGCCCTCATTAAGGGGGAAAGTGGCGAGCGTGAGCCAGCCGCCTTCGCCCGGTTCTCCTACGGCGGATCGGGTCGGACGTAGGGTCGTCCTCCCTGATCCGCTTGGTTTATATGTTCTCTTAAGTTATCCAATTATATTAAAATAAAATAAATAATAATATTGATTACAGAGAGGTGGGGAAAAATTCCATAATAATTTATAATAATATTTATTTATTTACATTTGGGTTATACAATGTAAAATAAAAGTTACAGAAATAATTATTAACATAAGGGTTTTAAGGGAGATATAAAATAGTTACTTTACGTTAAAGTGGGAATTACCTACGATGAAGGTAAATTATAACAAACAATTTTCATGTGTGAAATTGAAATTGTAATTGTAAATAAATGATTATGGACGTGAGGGTTATGGTATGCTATGGTATAAAATACTTTATTAATATCCACCATACTTTTCTAAAACATTTTTTTTAATTTAAATGCTAATTCAGGAGATATGATGTATGTAACTCTTCCCGTGTGTGTCGTACGAGGCGACTGAGGATCTTAATGGATACTATTCTACACCTAGTAGATGGCGGTAGGCTCGCCACCTATCACGTTTGTCCACCAAATCTAACGGCGGAAAGTGGGAACTACCTGTGATAGAAGGTGGTTCCTCTGTCTACCCCCTCGGGGATTATGGTCGTGAGAGTTATGTATGTGTGTATGCGCAGTGTCGCATCAGGGAGCCCCTTTATGTAATTTTTTCCTTGTAAAGACTATGAAAGTACGATATCTAAGTTTACGCGATACGGCCGATAGATGGCGCCATACGCTAGTTACCGCGCGTCACTTGACAATTTGTCTATAGTATCGCATCGGGGAACCCCATGAAAGACATGTGTTCGCAAATACGTTGCTCGTCTGCTCTCCATACAATAGGCAATTTGCACTGTTAATAATCCACAAAAAAGTGTAGATTTTTTAAATTACGTTTTGATCTTAGTTTCGGTACTGGTTACATCAATTCAAACGAGCAGCCATTTCCCGCGCTGCTTGTGACGTCAATGGTTATGTAAACAAAACTGGATTCGTCATATTTCTCACTTATATGTCGGTTTTTACAAAGTTTTAAACTTGATAAATCACCACAGATCGGAGTAGGTAGGGCTCTTTCGGGTCAATGTCCTCAAAGGTTATATTAATATGGATATGATTTCGGGATCCCGTTTTAAGTTATCGAGCAAATGTTGTAAATTACTTTTATAAACCTCGCCCTTACTCGGCGGATTACGATTTTTTAAAAATTGTGAACTTACGAAGAAGTTAAAACACTACCATAGGTACACTAGCGCCATGAATCTTAAAAAAAATTATTTCGCCACCAATCTTAAATGTGTATCAAAACAAATATAACGTTAAAAATCTAAATAATATATTTATTCAAACCCGGAAATCCCGGGATTATTGGGCATACTTATCCATATTATGACCGTATGTGGCAAGTACCAAAAACAGCCCTACCTACTCCGATCATAGTAAATCACGTAAAGCATCGTACTAGCAAAACATTTGTTTACATGAACTTTGACGTCACCACCATATACTCCATAGAGAAGCGGGCGCGCCACCATTGAACTTTTTGAATTACGTTTAGTTTCTGCAAAAATAATGATCAACAAAACTATGAATATTTCAAAATCTACTTAACTAAATAAAAATATAATGTCATCATTATATTTGTTGATGTCAATAAATAAAAAAAAAATATATATATATAAAAATACAAAAATAATAATACAAAAAGAATATATTAATTTTTTTTTTCAAAATTACATGCATATTCCCTATTAAGATATATGTTAACCGCGTTCTATAGGTATAAAAGTCAAGTATAAACGAGGAAATCTGTAATTGGCCTTCTTTAAGTTTAAAACATATCTATCTATCTATTTATCAGCCCGTGTCAGTCCACTGCTGGACACAGGCCTCTCCCAGGGCGCGCCACATTACTCGGTCCTCCGCCTTCCTCATCCAACCATCGCCAGCAACCTTCTTCAGGTCGTGGGCAGGGGCACTGCGCTTTCTTGTCCGCGGTCTCCGCTCTAGAACTCGTCTCCCCCAACGGTTGTCGGTTCTGCGACAGACATGGCCAGCCCATTGCCACTTCAACTTGCTAATCATATGAGCTTTGTCGGTAACTCGCGTTTTGTGACGGATTACTTCATTTCTAACTCTATCCATCAATGAGATACCGAGCATAGCTCTCTCCATAGCTCGTTAATACATATGTAATTTCATAATTGTTAACAGCTGTAGATTTCCCTTATAAATAAAAAAATAATAATAATACGTAATAATAATCTGGGCGACTTATCTTGTTTGGCAACAATACCAAACTAAAAACATTTTTTGTTGTATTATTAAATCGTTAATATTTTGATGACTTAGGCAGGAATGTGTTAGAAATTTTGTATGAAGTTACGTAGTGGTGTTTCAACTAAAATTTATTTTTTCTGGAGAAATGTAATATGTTTACGTGAGGTTGTCGATAGATGGCGCCACACGCCAATTACCGCGCGCTATAGACCGCGTCCCTCTAACATAGTGTATACTGGTCGTATAGTTGGCGATGTGCGTGCTCCATCTTCCAATGCGTTATGCATTGTTAATTTTTTAAGCGCGCTAGCTCTGCTTTGGCAGAGAGATGGGTGCTCATAATATTTGGGGGCACAAATAGAAAGAAACCAAAGTATACTTTATTCATTTTGGGATGATCCATTAGAAGTTTGTTTGACGTATCATATAGTGCTCGAATCGATACCGTTACCGATTCATTAAAAACTTGATAAATTAATTTCCGTTCCATTTTGTAAAAAAAACGGCCAAGTGCGAGTCGTAGGGTTCCATTCTCAACAGAATTATTTTTCGTTTCGTAAAAATACCATTTAAATCTCTTTTTCTCAAAAATCATAATTATTAACAATAAAAAAATACGGAATATTAATACTAATTATTTCAGATTTTTTGTCGTGAAATTCTTGAGTTTTACTTTTCATCATCACAATTTCAAGGAAAAATAATCGTTTTGAGATTTTTTTACAATATTGTTGATTTCCCTTGCGGGGTAGGCAGAGAGAACGGAGCGCCACGAATCTCTGTCTTGTCACTCCTCTCTTGCTCCCTCTACAGTCATACGTCGTCTCCCGCCCGTTCCCCGTCGGGGTCGTCAGCTCTGTATATTAAAATCTAAGAGCACTCTGTCAACCTGATCTATAAAGGTCAGTCTAGGACGACCCTGGCTTCTCCTTCCACACACTTCCGCTTCGTATAGTTACCTGTTTCGTCATTCGTTCATCACTCACAGGTTTAGGTGTAATTAATAAAACCATCGTCATCACCATCAGCCTATTAATGTCTCCACTGTTGGGGCACAGGCCTCCCCTTGTCCAAGGGCGTACGGGCCATGATCCACCGAGCGGGCCCAGTGTTGATTGGTGGATTTCACACGCCTTCGAAAACTTTTTTTTTCCTCAGGACATGCAGGTTTCCTCACGATGTTTTCCTTCACCGTTAGAGCGGTCGATAAATGTACGAAAGTCTTCGAAAAAATCCAAATAACTCATTGGCATTGCATGGTATCGACCCCGGCCCTCTCCGCATGGGAGTCCGGCGTCCTAGTTACTAGGCGACCGACATAATAAAATGTTAACCAAATATTTGTATTGTTACAGAAACTAGCAGAGTTGGAGAAGGAAGAGGAACTGCGGCATGCAGGCGGCCTATACGCCGCGCCCAAGATCGAGCTCGACGAGACAATAAGGGAGATACGCGACCTCGCCAGGCAGATACGGTACGTCTTACTGCCACTCCACCAACGTAGTTAGAAAATGGTAGGAATGCGGTCCCCTCCCCACGTCCGCCTCTGTTCCCGGGCATCACCATTTCTGGCTACCTGAGTCCTTAGTACAGTCGGTCTCTATAATAGCTATATAGCTAATGTGTAGCATCTGTCAAGTTTCCGCAATCTGAAATGAACATTAATGCGTTCACTATAGACTTTAAATTTGAAGTGTAGAATTTTGACAGATGGTATACTATACCTTGTGGTCGACTGTACGAAGGTACAGTCATCCATTATGATGATGACTTGATGAAGGTGGTTCCTCTGTCTATGCCCTCGGAGATTATTGACGTGAGAGAGTTTCATCATCATCATTTCCAGCTCCTGAGCGTGCAGTATTAGACATAGGCCTCCCCCATCTCCCTCCAACAAGATCTACTGGTTGTTTTCCTTATCCACATTTTCGAGCGTCGGTGGCACTATGGCTAGGACATCGGACTCCCGTGCGGGAGGTCCAGCTTCGAAACCGTCCAATGCCATGTACCAATGAGTTTTTCGTATTTTTCAAAGACTTACGTACATTCACCGACTGCTGTAACGGTGAAGGAAAACATCGTGAGGCAACCTGCACACTGAGATGACCAGTGTGTAAATGGGGTAGACACAAAAGGTCCTCAAGGGTCGGAGTGCCGTTGGGTTATTCCCGGCCCCCTATCATAAGATAAGATATCCACATCTTGCCCTCTACTCTTCTCACATTATCCGACCATCTAGCCTTCGGTCTGCCTGGGTCTCCGCCCGCCCATCGCTCGTCTGTCTGTTTATTTATGTATTACCATCCTCAGCAACAAGAAGGCTGTCCTGAAGGACGAGTCACGTCTCACCAAACAGTCCACGAAGCCCGTGATGCCCCGCAACACCCGCGCGCGCGTTCGAGACCGGTCCACCGGGAAGCTGCGAGACGAGATGGAGAAACTCGGTCAGTTCATTTTATTATATAAGGTATAATATTTGGATGTGCTGGTCATTTGTACCACTTTACACGAAAAATAACCCTGTGGTGGAAGAATGTTGTCTCAGTCCTATGCACCACTAGGTGTTCTAGGACCTGAAGAAAAAGAAGATTAAAACCCATAAAATATCGATAAATATATAGTTTTTTTTATTATCGTTTATTTCGAGTTTATCGAATTTTAAAAACGAATTGACAGTCAATGCTGAAGGCTGGTATCGTCTATCCTGGCCTGATCGAAGCTGACCCGAGTAAAATACTTGGTTTCAGTCAAAGCGAGGCCCATAGAGAATGATGTCATAAGGTCGCACGATATGTTTCCCATACGTAATCGTGCATTACCCATGACAACTACAGTTGGGTTATGTTGTTGCGTTCATGCTGTCATGGCGTGTTCGTCCTATTTTATTGTTTAAAAACGGTCTACAGTGGTCATTTTTTTCGTAAAACTAGTGTATTTTACCTAAAAACGTTATATAAGACAGTGATATGGGAGTGAAATACTACAGACGGTGTGATCCGGCATCCTAACCTCCAATTGCACTTGGAATGCAAGACACTAGGCATTCCTAGTGCACACGACTCTGTCTGTTTGTTTTTTTCAAAACTGACGCCAAAACGTTCGAGTTATTTTCAAGAATGTCATTGGCCAAATTGCAGAGTAAATCACTAGGGGCCATTCATTAAAGAAACAAAAAACTACAGTTTCCTATACGCGAAGATTTTTTAGTCTGTCAGGAAAAAAATGTATTGCTTTAGGTACCTATTTTATTATTTTAAAGTACACGTAACGAAAAAAATTAAGACCTCACGGATACATTTTCTTCCCTGTAGGTAATAGTTGTTTATGCAACTGATATGTAATTACAGCCATTGTAAAATTAATTTTAAGTTTTTGGTACGAGCGTAGCGAGTATTTTTTATTTTATTGACTACGTGGTTTCGGTGTTACGGTATGGACTGGTAGTCTGGGGAAATTGCACAGACATCCATAAAGCATTCGTTACACAAAAAAAGTGTGTTAGAGCTATCTGTGGAAAAGGGCCATTAGAAACGTGCCGCCCTTTGTTCAGGAAATTAAAAGTACTAACACTAACAGGACTATACATTCTAGAAATATGTAACTTTGTAAAATCACACCCCGAGCTTTTTAAAAAACCGGTTCAAGATTCGCGATTACGTGAGAGAGACCTGACACGTATATTAATGCCAAAATGTCGGACGACACTGTATGAAAAAAACTGCTTCATTATGTTTGTAAGGATTTACAACCACATACCAGCAGACATCAGACAGCTGCCCTCGAAAGGTCTAAATACAAAACTTAAAGCATGGCTGATTGAAAAATGTTTTTATTCAATAAAGGAATTTTTTGATAGTAATCATTAACTTCGACATTAACCTTATGACTAGTTGGAGGACTTAATTTTTATTCTATTATTGCGATTTATAACCTATCATTATTTTTCATGTCGTACAAATTGTTTGCATGCCAAAATAATGTCGAAACATGTATGATCTATTCAAACAATACCACTATCTTATATGTACCGTGTTTCGTGCGAATACAATAAATATCATTTCATTACTAAACCCGCATTTGACCTCGATCTCGCCTGATGGTAAGCGATGAGGTCGACGATGGAGCACGCGGGTCCAGTAAATGCCTATTCACTCTGGCCTTGAAGATACAAGGTTGTTAGGTATATATGTACTTACTTAAAATTAAAATAAATATTTTGATTCCAGGCGTGGACATGTCAGACACGAAGGAAGCGCACTTCACGCGCACGCGCTCCCGCTCGCGCTCGCAGTCCGCGCCGGCGGCCAAGCGCGCTCGCCTCGAGACCGCGTCGCAATCCCGCGCGCGGTCCGTGTCCCGCCCGGCGCGGGACGAGCAGGGCGTCAAGGATGTTGCCGTGAGTATTGGGCTTCGAGAATACTCGCTTTAATGGTACTCGCTTCAAGGCTACTAAAGATAACTAGCCAGGGACGGACTCGAAGTCTTCTCACCTCGGGGCGCGGGGAGGCTGCCTTAGGGCTATGCCCTCTTGCAGCGGTGTCTATCGCCACCCGTAGCTACGGGTGGGTCAGTGGGTTGCCGTAGGTGTAGTCAGGGATATGTGGTGTTGTGAGTATTGGGCTTCGAGAGTACTCGCTACTGTAGTATTCGCTTCAAGAGTACTGGAGTAACTGGCCAGGGAAATGCAGGATGTCATGGTTCGATTCGCTGTAACCAATCACATGTGTTCTGCTCTCCCCCCACTTTCGTGATTGGAAACGGTCTTAGGTCAATTTATTTGTTGTCGTTTGTATAAAAAAAAAACCTATAGTCTCGAAGGAGGTTTTCAATAATCCATACAAAAGCAGGATAGAAATGTATGAGATAGCTGGTTTTTTTCGCGATTTTAGAGTTGGTCCCATAGTGAAAATTGTTCAGTCACTCCCCGTTCGGGTCTATAGGGGGTTTTTGTTACATCCTGCATAAATACGAAGTCTCACTGACACTGTGTTCGTTTTATTGCGTAGATTTTTTTTTAGTCTAATGTAGTATTTTTATTAGACGGACTAACTATTAAACTGATGTTTCCTGTGTTGCCAGTTTTTGATGAAACAATAATAGTGTTGTGACCAAAGATCGAGTTAAATCACTGACCAATACTTCACCAATCAAAGTATATTTTATTTTCTTCTGTAATGGCGGGTTTTTTTTTGTAAATTAAAAAGTTAAATCGCCGAGGAGCTCGTAGCCTAGTTGCGAGCACGGTCCGAAAGTGATCGTGCAGGTTAAGCGACGTTGGCGCGGTCGGTACCAGGATGTGTGACCGCTAGTGGCATATTTAATCTGAGCTCCTCCGTGTCTCGGAAAGCACGTTAAGCAGTCGGTCCCGGTTGCTAACGACAGCAGTCGTTAAGTCATATCAGAGGTCTACGGGCGGCCTGAACAACTCTGACAAAAAGGTTGGCCACTAACCATACGATAAGCAAGCTGAGCCTCACTTTGTATGGGAGCGAAATCCGTTATCTTTTTGTGCTCACCGTTTGTGTGAACTAAGGGAACTGATTCACTATTACATTAAACGTGACATTAGCACGTGTCAGTTTAGTCCGTCTAATAAAAAATCTACTTTATGTTCCTATCTTCCCACCAGATGCGCAAGAAAGTCAAGGACATGGCGCACGTGGCGATCGCCAAGAAAACCAAGAAGATGGGGCTCAAGGGCGAGGCCGACCGGTTCATCGGGACCAAGAAGCCAAGACATCTGTTCTCCGGGAAGCGGGGCGTCGGCAAGACCGACCGGCGGTAGTTTACATGTTTATTTCAATTGCTTTTCGCAGAATAGGGTATTTGACAAAAAGAAATTATTGCTTCTATCAACTTTCAACATCCTGAAGATGGATCTGAAATCCGTTTATCGATATCTAAACTAACATCAGAGATATTAATGGTTAACGTTAGTACTGCAGAGATGCTCTGTCCCTTTCTAGCAAAACAGTCCTTATTATGTAGCCAAGGACCTGCTTGTATGGCGCTACATGACAGTGACGTCACAATTATCTATTGCCGTCTCTTCAGCGTCGGTGGCCCAGTGGTCCGGTCCGGGTTCGAAACCGTGCAGTACCATGTACCAATGAGTTTTTCGTATTTTTCGAAGACTTACGTACATTTACCGACTGCTCTAACGGTGAAGGAAAACATCGTGAGGAAACCTGCACACTGAGATGACCAGTGTGTAAATGGGGTACGCACAAAAGATCCTCAAGGGTCGAAGTGCCGTCTGATTTTTGATTGCCTGTAGTTATTTTATTTTTCAACGGATTTTAATTCTGTTTTCACATTTGACCATCAATTTATGTCTATTTTCTTATTTTTATGAAATGTATTTAATATTTGATAGTTGTCAAATACCCTATTATCTATCGTTTAAGAAAATTACGAGTGTATTTCAGTGTCAAGCTATGTTCATGTTTATTTCAGTTACTTTTAGCAAAAATTACTTATCGGTAAAGATATATGTTTTACTTTTAAGTATATCTATCGATTTTCCAATAAATATATTTATGGATTAGTTTTTTTGTTTTGTTTAGCTGAGGTCGCCACACAAACCCAGTATTTTAACCAGAACAGATGATATGTATGATGCAGACACCAAGCCGCGCCATCAAACCGGTAGCGGTGAGCGGTTCGTTTCCTATGCTATAAATAAACCCACCCTTACAACAATAATAATAGAAGTATAAAGCGATAAAGCCGCCCTTCTGCACATTGTACTGTACCTCTCTTTATATTGTATGTTTTGTTTTTTGTCCCGGGCGTGCGATAAAGTATATTTGTATATATAATTTTCGTAATAATATTTTGTAATTTGTAACTATTAATGCTTAGTAAAGAGAGTCGGTGGCCTAGTGGCTAGGACGCTGGACCCATGCGGGAGGTCCGGGTTAGAAACCGTGCAATGCCATGTACCAATGAGTTTTTCCGATTTTCTCGAAGACTTACGTACGTTTACCGACTACTCTAACGGTGAAGAAAAACATCAATCAGCGCTAGGACCGCTCGGTGGATGATGGCCCGTACCCCCTTGTGCAAGGGGAGGCCTGTGCTCGGTATCGGTATTTTATAGGATACACCGAGAGTGCGCATCGGAATTGCACGACCTAATTCCAGCATCTCCATTCCGCCTTCGGACTACCAGGCGCGGGGAGGGGTTCCATCCTCATGTTGTTGATATCCCATCTGCTCGTACGAAGCGATTTGCTTCTTCGTTCATTATGCGAACGGCTAAGGAATGGAACAGCCTGCCGGCGTCTGTGTTTCCCGAAACCTACAACCTTGGGATCTTCAAGGTCAGAGTGAATAGGCATTTGCTGGACCCGCATGCTCCATCGTCGACCTTATCGTCGCTTACCATCAGGCGAGATCGAGGTCATCTGCTCGTACGAAGCGATTTGCTTCTTCGTTCATTATGCGAACGGCTAAGGAATGGAACAGCCTGCCGGCGTCTGTGTTTCCCGAAACCTACAACCTTGGGATCTTCAAGGCCAGAGTGAATAGGCATTTACTGGACCCGCATGCTCCATCGTCGACCTCATCGTCGCTTACCATCAGGCGAGATCGAGGTCGAATGCGGGTTTTGTAGACAATTAAAAAAAAATCTTTAGAGTGATCAATTGAAAAGTTGAAAACTGTCTTATTTTAATAGCTATAAGATCGAAAACTGATAGTCATTAAAACAGCGCCATCTAGTGTTTAGTAGTGATTTCTAATGTAAACGAACTGTATTAGGTTTACTGCTATTAGGTGCTAGATGGCGCTTTCCATACAGATGTTTTGTTGGTAACTATTCACATCACGTAAGATATGGCCGCCGCTATTCGGTTACTATAGCAGAACAGTAACTGCATGCTTGAAACGATTTTTTTTCTGTTTATCACCTCAGGTTTGCGACTACTGCTTCTTTGTTTACGTTTTTTCTAATGCTAAAAAAACGAAGTATAGAGCCATGAAAGGAATAGTTACGAAGACTTAACTTTAAGGACGTTTCGTGCAACTGACGAAAGTCAAGTAATTTGTTCAAATAAAACACAAACTTAGCAAAATGAATGGCACATTTATATTTAATTATAATTATTCCTTTTATAATTAGACCTTTCTTGTAATTATATCATTTTTAATCTATGCATTTGAACTGACAAAAAATATCAAATGCTCTATGATACAGTAGGCTGCTGGTGTTGCCATGAGAAAAACAAAAAAATATAACAAAAAAGCCTCATTTAGTACAATCGCCAGGATTATTAACCTCCAGTGCCTTTTGGACCATTCATAAAAATATGAGCATTTTTTATAATAAATTACGGTTTTAAAAGTACCAATTTAAAAAAACCTGTCATCTTAAAATAGGCATACGCAGCTGTACGTATAGACAACAAAATTATATAATAATTAAAAAAGAACTTATAATTAGCGCTAAATGGAAGAGGAAGTCAACTAAATTAACTAAAAGGTCTTGATAATGATTAAGTGGCTTAAAGCTAGCTACAATACTAAACTTAATATTTTGAAGTTCACATAAGTAGTTGCACAGAGCGTATTTAAAGTCGATCCCCCATTAAAACTATCTAAAGTGATGCTATAAGATTTGATGAGGCGTCAATTTTAAATCTGTTTTGTGAAACTTGCGGCAAATTATATTTCTGCTGCAAGAGAAAAAAATACTAAACTGAAATTCTTTCTAGAGGAAAACAATTTTTGTTCTAAGACTTAGAATATTAAAACATTTCTGTAACAAAAAATAAATGTTTTAAAAGGTGGTAAAACCTCTTTTTATAGACAACTAATAAAAGTGTTTTATCTACTCCATAATTTGATATTTTAGAGTCGTACAACAAATTGTTTATTCAGAATTCTGAAACAATTTCAGTTCAGTAAAATTTCACATGAAATGGGATGATTTAAAAAAAACGTCCGAGCCCGATTCGAACGTTTCTGGTTTTGGTGTCAATTCCTTATTTTTAATCCCACTTTTATTTGTAAGTTCTTAAACCTTAGGATTCGATCAACATTAGTTAGTAATTCGATAGTTTAATTTTTTTAAGAAATAGACAAATTGATAGTTAAATGTGAAAACAGAATTAAAAGTCGTTGAAAAATAAAATAGCTACATGCAATAAAAAATCAGACGATAGAAAGAAACGGCAATATTACATTATGACGTCACTGTGTAATAGCGTCATACATGCAGATCCTACATGTACTAACTTAAATCATTAATATCTCTGATGTTAGTTGAGATATCGAAAAACGAATTTTAGATCCTTCTTCAGGATGTCCATGTAAGGAGATTGATGGAATATTTTTTTATATTCAAATACCGAATTAAATAATCATCGTTGGAATTTTCGTGCAAAATCAATATCAACTTCCATGTAAAATTTCAAGCGTTTAGAATAAAAAATATTAAATTTTTGATACCGAGTCTTCTTGCAAGTGATCTATATTTGATAATGGTGTCGATTCAGTGTACTCGCTAAATCTAGAGCTAAATCTAAATGAAACCGTCACGCTCACTCTTATACTAGATCGTGGACGAGTGAGCGGGACGTTTCTTTTGTTTCGATGTACCGAGTTACAAGAACCGTCCCTACTGATTCTCCTTACAAGTGATTAATACATTATTTTTCAGTTTAAAAACTTACAAACAAATGCGGGGGGGGGGGGGGGGGTCACAAACATGTTCTATCAAGAAACAACTTATTCCTATATAATACATACAACTTCTGAAACTAAATAAAATACAGCGTCCAACGGAACGTCTACCAGTGTTGTACTTTACTCATAATCTGAACAGATTACTGATCCAGTACAAACTGTAACCGTTCCCAAAAAAAAACCTTAAGATTTTTTTAAATTTGAAATTTTCATATCATGAGGACACCTGGAAGCCAATTCTCAAAAACGGGATATAATATCGAAACTTATCCCGTCTCATATGTTGACTATAAATATCACGTAAAATATCGACTGCATGTCGATCGCTAGGACTCGATAAATATCGAAGGTCGTATAGGATAACGTGAGAATAGTAAAAAGTCCCGTCCTTCGATATCCGCCATTTTTTTTTCGATATTTATCTACTGTGATATTTATATCACTTCGTTAGAATTGGCCTCCTGAGATCTTGTGCCAGACATACCGGTAAAATACCGATATCAGAATTAAAATTTGAGATATTGATGATACTAAAAAAATGATGCAGTCCCGTTCACTCTTACACAATCTAGTACATGAATGAGCGTGACAGTGTCGTTTAGATTTAGCCACATTACGGGTAGGTATACCCAATAATACCTTTTTTACCGGTAAAAATATGGAAACTAGCAATCGAACATAAAATAACTTTATTATTTTGGTAAATATATACCCTCTTTATTTTATATGCTAGTTTCCATATTGATAGCTCATTCATTTAACGTTTTTAAAATGTATCAGTTATTCACATACCTCTATTTTAACCAACTTTGTACCTCTATTTCATCGGTATGATACCGGTACGGTACCGTTATCCAGCTAGTGTTTCTAGAAACTTTAATCTCAGTGACCTCATTATGATGCCTATCCATCCATGTTTTAGCAGATGAATGAAATATAATAATGATATATTAAATTAATAATTTATGATACATATTATTTATAAAGAGATGTCAGCCAAATGTCAAAGAATAACCAATAATATTGAGCTTCAAAAATTTAATAGAATTTATTTACAAAAAAAAAAGATATCTGAGGATATTATGCTTTTAAAATTGTCACATCTCGATTGTCATGGATTAGGCGTAAGAATGTCTAGTAACTTTTCCGAATGTTGTGTCCCCTTCTGAAGACCCGAAAATTTATGTCAATTTTTTCAGAAAATGACACGTTTTTTCTTCAAAATAATAATAAAAATAACAAGAGAATCTTACGCCCAGTACATTTTAGAGTATTTAGTTTAATACCTAAAAATAATTTAATAAGATTTAATTCATCGTGTAATTTTTTTTGATTTTTCTGTGCTTGCGATCCGCCATGTTTTAAAAAATAAACCTGTATTTTAAACCTTACAAATAACATTTTAGGTACTAAATTATTACCAAAAATTCACTAAAAAATATGCCATAAAATTCATAATTTTATAAGATACCATGATTTTAAAATGTCAAATAAGTAGCTACCAAAAATAAAAAAATAAAATTGTATACAAAAATAATACTACGTACATCCGTAGATCGCCTGGACCTAAGTTAAAAAAATAGACGTTAAAAAAAAAACAAATATTTTAACGATTTCACTGGAGTTTTGGTAAATAAAGAATAAGGTTCCTTAGGTAAGTACTTCCTTAAGTTAGCAGCCATTTCATAAAGATATTAAATTCGTGGGTATTTGTAAATTCACTGAGTGTCAGAATGTTTTTCATAAGTGCTTAAAAAAAGTATGCAGTCAATAATGTCTGATATTAGTTACATTAAAGTAGTAGTAAAAAAAAACCTACAATAATTGGTTAAGGATACCTATATCAGTTTTTGCTTCAACTTTGTTTGCCCTGGAAGCAATGCCGAACCGTAAGCATTTTTTGTTTCATTTTTTTTGAGTTGTTCAGGCCCCCCCGTAGGCCTCTGACATGGGTTAACGACTGCTGTCGAACGACAACAACCGGGACCGACTGCTTAACGTGCTTTCCGAGGCACGGAGGAGCTCAGATGAAATATGCCACTAGCGCTCACCCATCCAGGTGCCAACCGCGCTAACGTCGCTTAACCTGCACGATCACTTTCGGACCGTGCTCGCAACAAGGCTACGAGCTCCTTTTTCCTTAAGTTCTGTATGGTATCGATCCTAGAGCGTAACTTTCAATTTAAAATATAGCTAATAGAAACATCACCCTCACTCTAGACAGTGAGACAGTTGCACTTAGTTTTATAATCATAGATTTAGGGGCCACTCCGGAATCAACACCAAGTCATTTGACTAAAAAATTTTTTGGTTTTTCCATCGTTTCCTTTGCCACTCCCTACAGTTTTTTTAGCAATCCACTTTCTGTCCGTTTCATAAGTTTTTGGCGACGATTCCGATGTTCAGTGAACTTACAAATGTCACGAATAAAAAAAAGTAAGTCACTAAAACGCACCACTTTCAAACTACGTCCTCGTTCACAAAAATCACATATTCTCAACATCGTACCGATCAAAACCCATACATAACCTTCTGGAGTCCATTTCACTATTATTGTCAAGCATCTGAGATGTGAAATAAAATAAAAATAGGGCGGGACGGCTCATAAGATTAGCAAGCTGAAGTGGCAGTGGGCCGGTCACGTCTGTCGCAGAACCGACAACCGCTGGGGTAGACGAGTTCTGGAGTGGAGACCGCGTAGTGTGGGACGCTACACTGCTAGATGGAGCGACGATGTGCGCAAGGTGGCTGGCAGCGACTGGATGAGAAGAGCCGAAGATCGGGCTCAATGGCGCGCCCTGGGAGAGGCCTATGTCCAGCAGTGGACTAGAATAGGCTGCTGATAATGATGATGATGAGGGCGGGACGGTAAAGCAGTGGTGAAAAAAATAATATTTTTCTTTATTATTCGTTTTCAAAAAATGGACTCCAAAATCACTTATTACTACGCTTATGGCAGCGGGAAAAAAAATGTTTTCTTTAAAATAGTAATTAAAAATATCTTTTTCTTATATATTTATCAATAACACTATAATATACCTATACATAAAATGTAATTCTAGGCTAGTATTTTACAAAGTTCATGGATTTTTTTTCTTCCATTTTGTCTTTCGAGGGTAAAAGACAATTCTTTATTATTTTTTAATTGAAATAAATCTCGTTCATAGCGATGTTTGGGCGTATTATTGTAATAATAGAAAACTATGGTCTATCACTAAAATATACACACTTATTATGTAAAGTTATAGTCCGAGATAAGAGTCACTACGCACTGCATCTCTTTTTGTTCAGCATTTTATAAACACGTTATTATCAATTTACATAAATTGTCTGTATTTCAAATCATTCTTCATTAAAAAAAAAGCTGAGGAAAAAACACGTCAGCAACCGCCCGAAAAAAGGTTACAGACGTCTGTGAAACAGCTAAGACACACTTAGGAATGAAGTAGGTAGGTACAGACTGAAAAATCACTTGAAACACTGGACATTTCAGTCACTGGGTAAAGATTTTAGTTTCTATGAGTTCAGTGATTGGTAATCACAATTTTTTTAAGGGCTTGGGAGATACATACTGTCCACCATCTTAAGTTTTATTTTTATTCGAGCGACCGCTTATTAAATCTAAATAAATCGGTAGAGGATATCAAAGCAAACAAAAATATATCTTGAAAAAATATCGTTAGACCTCACCGTAACGAGATATTTGAATCTGAAAGCAGAAAAAATAAAATAAGCTATTTTCAAGTTCAAATATTTAACTTCAGTGACGTTTTACGAGATTTTCCAAAATACATAAGAAGTTCTTATTGATAATTTCTGTCGAATTATCCAGTTTACAACGGTGGCCGATCGGAAAAATAAAAATAATAATGGCGGACACTACTAAAATGTCCCGACTAGAGAAAGGGATTGCACGATGTTCACGTCACCGCACAAGGGTACGTCATCAAACGAGTGTTACCATCGATGACGAGCGCTTGTGCGTGGTGTGAACATCGTGCAATCCGAAGTTGTTATGCCTTTCTGCCATGCCGACTACAACTAACTCTGTTTCTGTCTTGCCGTCTCTTTTAGGCCGTCCAGCGACACTAAAATTTCATAAAGAAGTTACGACTTTAGTTCCGAGTGAGAGAGGCTCTATATGAAAGAGTGAGTAGCTTGCTACATCTTTGCCCCTACTGGGTTTAATAAAAAACCTTTACAATCCCGAAAGAAAGGTGTTCAGAATCCATAACTGAACAACATTCACTATGGAGTCAACTCTAAAATCGCGGTAAAATCAACTTGTTCATACAAAAGTTCAATATCTACACAATCGAATATGAAACAGCTGATTTTTTTCGCAATTTCAGAGTTGGCCCCATGGGGCAATTTCAGAGTTGGCCCCATGGGGCAATTTCAGAGTTGGCCCCATGGGGCAATTTGTTCAGTTATGGACACTGAACGAACACCCATCTTTCGGGACCCCAACAAAAGCCATAGTTTGTTACATAATGTGTAGTTTTTATTTCTCTCGATCGGCCCCGAATTCGTATCTTCTATAAGTAATACAGTTTCATAGTATTTCAACACCATTATCATCATCAGCCTATTTTAATGTCCCCACTGTTGGGGCACATAGTATTTAGGCAAGAATTAGTCATGATTAGCGAATTACAACCAGGCACCTGAATCTATTTAAGAATACAAAACGCATGCTGTTAAGGTAGAATTTACAATGAATTATATTGGTTAAATACCGGTAACCTATACTGAATTTAACAAACATTTTATTGTAGATTGTACCTTATATATGTTGCATGTACAGCAAAATAAGGTAGGTAAGGTAACCGCTATCAGTACCTGGTTAAAACTGCCATCTGTTTGGCGACACTTTGGCGTGACAATTACCTTAATTCTTTCTGAACGTATTCCATATTCATTTAAAAAATAGTGCCGTCACGTTCTCCCTTTAGAAGTTAAAACGAGATAGGCACAGATTTTACTCAAATACTTTTTGAATGAATATGAATATCTTTTGTATGTCCTAGAAACTCTTGATCATCTGGTATAATTAACTAGTTCGCCTTGTAAAAAACATCACCAGAACATATTACTTAGCTTTATAACTGTCGCAGTTCAAGGCACCAGAATATTTTACTCAATTTAGTATGTAACATGTCCCGGTTGAGTCACCAGAACAATTTACTCAGTTTCCAGTTGAGTCACCACGACATTTAATTGAATTTAGCAACAAAATCTAAGTAGTCACCAGGACATTTTACATTGATTCATAACAAAGTTCTAGGTGAGTCCCCAGGACATTTAACTCAGTTAACTAACTGAGTCCCAGTTGAGTTTCCAGAACATTTTACTCATTTAACACAGTTTCATAACAGAATCACAGTTCAAGTCGCCAGAACATTTTACTCATTTGACACAGTTTCGTGAAAGAATTCCAGTGCAGACACCGGAACATTTTACCCAGCTTCACAACGCTCTCAGTTCAGTAACCAGAACATTTTACCCAGTTTAACAACGGTTCCAGTTCAAGTAACCAGAACATTTTACTCAGTTTACTAACAGAGCTCCAGTCGAGTCAGACGGCCAGACGATGTGGGTAGATGCAGCGCGTAGTGTCGCGGCGTGTCGAGTCGCTATTGCGGCGGCCCGCTTGGCGGCTGCCCGGGGAGCTGGCCCATGCCCTGCGGGGGGAGGAAGGGGTTAAACCATTGCATTTTTTATTTAATACTTGGAATACAGTAAGGAACGAATGTCGAAACAGGCATATGAAGCGAAAGTGTGTGGAAGGAGAAGCCGGGGTCGTCCTAGACCAACCTTTAAAGATCAGATTGTCAGAGTGCTCTTAGATTGTAATATACAGAGCTGACGACCCCGACGGGGAGCACGCGGGAGACGACGTGAGAGGAAGCAAGAGAAGCGTGTGTTACATATCCACGTATTGAGATAAGGACTCAGAGACCTTTGCTATGGTAAACAAGTGATTAAGTAAATGAGACAATATCTAAATGATTTGTTTTCGACTCCAATGTTTATTTTTCTCATAGTTAATAAGTAGTCATTATCTCGGAGGAGGGGAGGCCTTTGCCCAGCAGTGGGACAGCCTATAGGCTATTATAAAAAAAATAAAAAAATCTCATAGTTGATAAATAGTCATTAAGGATCTTTATGTACATTTCTCCGTACCTTAAATACCACATCCCGATGTCCCTGCCTTCAATTCATTTCCTAACTCCAACCAACTCGTTACTATGTTCAAAATTGTATCGCCTAGTCTAAGTTATTTTTTATTCAAATATATTGAGTTTCTTTTTAAAAAGTGAGTTTAACTACATACTGCGTAACACGTGCCAAGACAGGGATTCGCACTAAATACGTATTTCTCAATACGTAATTCGTAAACGCATACAAATGTACACACCCTTTCACTCTCTTCCACACAAACACGCTCACACACGTTTCCAATAAACACATCCATATATATACACACACACACACCAAAACTTATTTCTCCCTATAGGCATTATTTTAAAATAGGAAATCTGTAATTGGCAGTATGATTTATTTATTAATGGACATTTTTTTTATATTTAACTGGATTTTGTAATATATAAATAAAAAAAATATTTAAAAAAACTACTAATTCGTACTCAGTATCTACTCAAAACTTTTTTTAAATTTTAAATTGAGTACTAAACTAGCATTTGACTTCGATCTCGCCTGATGGTAAGCGACGATGAGGTCGACGATAGAGCATGCGGGTCCAGTAAATGCTTATTCACTCTGGCCTTGAAGATCCCAAGGTTGTAGGTTTCGGGAAACAGACGCCGGCAGGCTGTTCCATCCCTTAGCCGTTCGCATAATGAACGAAGAAGCGAATCGCTATCTAGGATTGCTATTTTTTGACTATTTTTGAACAAATTATCGATTTGATTTGACCCTAGTGTAACAGTGACCCCACTCACCATGGGCTGGTAGTGCTGCAGCGGCGCGGCCAGCAGTTTGGGCGCCTCCTCCGCCTTCTCCTCCTCGCGCCTCTTCAGGCACGCCGCTTTCGGGTTTAGGTTGCGTTCTGCGGGAACATTTAGAGTTTATTTATACATTCGTGGCGCTCTATTCTCTCTGTCTACCCCGCAAGGGACACGTCCGTGAGCTCACAGAAGGGGACTCGGCTCTGAAAGGAGACTTCGGTTATTGACGGCGATACGCGTAAGTAAAAAGAGTAAGAAAAAAAAAGTAGAGAAAAAAAAGGAGAAAGAGTAAGAGATAAAGATATAGACCGATTTTACCCCATACCGGAATGAATCCCTTTCTAAGAGCTCACAGACTGCATAATTTTTTTAATGGCCTTTGGTATGTTTATATAAGGTCCTTTTTTATTAGTAGCAAGTATTTGGAGGGGGGTATGTGCTGGTCACTTGTACCACTTTACACGAAAAATAACCCTGTTACTTGTATGAAAATTTTCCATGTTAAAGAAAAATAAACCCCATTATTTTGCGACTCGGTGGCATAAACTCATCCATGTCGTTATGAATGAAACGAGTTTCATTCATACTTCTTATTTCAGTATTAGAATAGCAATAATTCATTCATTTGTAGAATTTTCAAACAGACAATTTTGATAACAAAGTTACGCTTAGACACGTCATGGTACAATTATTATCCGTTATATTACAACATTTAAATTATTACTTACACAGTACTAGCTGCTGTAAAAGGGCATTGTCAAAAGAAACATATGGCTGCTGCATAAGGCATTGTCAAACGTTAGATAACACCCTAGAAATATTTGCCGCTAATAAAATAGGACCCTATATATAAACCCTGACCGGGAAAATAAAAAACTCTCGCCGAAAGCGGAATTAAATGATACATTTTATCACAGCGAACTGCTTGACACAGATTATAAAACTACCAATGGCGCCCTCTTGATAGGGTTTATAACAAATACAACAGGGTTCTGAAGATGTTCACCATGTATTTGCCATGGGTAATGCCCCACCATGTATCGATCTCCATGTGGTGCGACCATAATGACAAACTGTTTGCTCTGCGGCCTCGTTTTGACTGACAAAAAGATCAAGACTTTGGATCAGCTTCGATCGGGCCAATACGTATAGTAGAGGCAATGGCAGAGGAGACGGTCGCCCACGTGCTCTTGGAGTGCAGTGAGGTGACCACCTACCGGGCGGGAAGCCTTGGCACCCCAGGATCACTTCCCGAAGTCCTACAGGCCATTAAAGGACTGCTGGACTTTCTGGCGAAGTTGGGGTGGCTCGATTAGTAGTAGTTTCCACCACACGCAATATAGGCGCTGAAGACGTCGAGATGCGGAAATCCGGTCGTTATCACATTACATGCATGAATGGTCAGAAAGTGATCGTGTAAGTTAAGCGACGACGGTGCGCTCTACTTGTCACTTTCTTGTCGTGTGGTTAGTGGCTAATGTATTGTCAGTTGTTCAGGCCGCCCGTAGGCCTCTGACATGCCCTGATTACTGCTGTCGGACCCTTTAGCATGTTCTCCATGACACATGAAAGCGGTCACCCATCCCGGTTCTGACCGCACCAAACATTTCTTAACTTGCACGATCACGATCTATGATTATGCTATTATGATCATACTTGAACTTAGGCTGAGAGTTTTTTTTCTATTTACACCTAAGGGGTCATCCATAAATTACGTGACACGTTAAGGGGGAGGGAGGGGGTCAACAAAGTGTGACATCGTGTGACAAGGGGGGACGGGACGAGTCGTAAGCTTCGTGACGTCATATGTGGCTCCGAAATCATGAAATTCGTGTGACGTAAAATCTCAAACTTCTCACCTGGTGGTAAGTGAGGATGAGGTCGAAGATGTAGCCCACACGCTCAGTAAGTACTGACCTCTTCTATAAACACGGTCGGAACAAATCGACGCTGAATCGGAGATATTTGACGACACACTTTACATAGAAGGTGGTCGCTAGCAGGCGGACCCTGGAGGGGTCCTACCACCAGCAAGTGACGAAGACTGACCTCTGACTTGCTGCTCGAGGGTCATGATGACCTCTACAGCCATGTTGAGTATCCCGAGCTTGGTCTGCGGCTTGTCACTCTTGAGGTGCGTCATACACATGCGGCCCAGCTCCTTCAGCGCTTCGTTGATGTCTCTTATTCTTATCCTATGAGTAGGTATATACGTTAGATGGTTGGCAGGCTTAATACACTTGAATGAATTCAGTTCTACTGTATACAGTCAAGTGTAAAGTGCATTAAGTACGGTTAAGCGCTTCGCTTATTACACTTGACTGGATTCAGTCGAAGATTTAGTGTACGGTCGACTAATTAGACAGGTTTCTACTTTATTATTAGGCTACCCGTATATCGTAGACTAACCTTACTGAATGCATTTCCTCTTGACTAAATTTAGTCATGACTAAATGTATTCAGTGCGGTTAGTCTCGATTTACAGTTTGTAAACAGAAGCCTATCTAATTTTTCGAGTTCTATAAATGATATACCTGGGTCATAGTATTTAGTGTCAAATATTTTAATACAATTTAAACAACATATGAAAAGAAATCAATCAAATGAAAAAGCCATGTCAGAGGCCCACGGGCGGCCTGAACAACTCTGACAATAGGTTGGCTATTAACCATACGATAAGCTTAAATGTAAGTAAGCACCTTATAGTACATTTTTACAACGTCATGTTTCACTCCACCACCGCTTCGTAAGGTGCTGTGGCTGAAAGGAAAGAAGCGGCGCGAGAAACTTTCAGCAGCACGTCTTTTGAAATAAATATAACTTACAATAATTATTCGATACTTATTATCAGGAATCAGTTAAGCGTAAAGAACTGGATGATTCAGGACCTTTGAAAATTCATTAATAATAAAACTCACACAAACTTAAAATTAATATTGTAAATTTCCATGTTTTTGTTTGTTTGTTTGTAGTCTCTTTATGGTACACACACACAAAAAATACACAAAATAAAAACATTAAAATATGTAAGGCAGGCTTATCCCATAGGGATGTCTTCCAGTCAACCTTTGATTTAGGAGAGTTTAGACTACTTTTGTTATGATCAATCATACACTTTCTTTACTAACAGAACTGTTTCTTTAATTACACTACACACACGCTCAGTAAGTACTGACCTCTTCTATAAACACTGCCGGAACACATCGACGACGAAGCTAAGATATTTGACGACAGACTTTACATAGAAGGTGGTCGCTAGCAGGCGGACCCTGGAGGGGTCCTACCACCAGTAATCAATCAATAATTAACTCGGGTTATTCGGCAAGTTACTCGGGTCAGTCGCCTCGTACTCGCCAGTGGCGGTGGGATATTCTAAATCCGTCCCACACACAGAAAGACTTACTTGCAACATTCGTTCGTTCATTCATTCACTGACCTCTCCCTCGCGTTGTTGGCCTGCCGCCGCTCCTTCTCCCGTAGGGCCTTCGCATGTGGGTCAGACTCGTCGTCCCCTTCGTCCACCGAAGAGCAGCTACGGTCCAAAGGCAATCCTTAATGTCGTTATGTTGATGATGATATTCTAGTTGTAGGTTTGATTTGGGTTGACCAGGAATTATGATTTTTAATAAAACTAAGATTTTAGGACTAAAACACAAGTGAGAGATTTATTATTGGTTATAACGGGTTGTTACTCACGTCATAATAGAGTATTTGAAAAGTGTAAAAGATTAAATGTAAATAAATCAATCATATAATAATAATAATAAATTATTATTTATCAAATTTATCGAAAATATATTAATCTAAACTCCGAACACAGTTTATTGAATTTCAAAAAGTTAGTCACGGCTAACTTTTAACTAACTAGACACGTCTAGTGATTCTTATAGAAGTTTAAAAATCAAAAGTTATGTAATAATATTTTGTAATTTATAACTATTAATACTTAGTGGGTAGTTATTTTTGAGATAGATACTGCCCTTTATTGAATACCCTCTTTTTGTGAAAGCACGGGCTCCCAAGATACAGGTTCGCCTGGTTTGGGAATTAGGGTATTGTTTTTTAGAGGTATACAAGTTGCACCTCTTTACTGGTCTAGGAGTTCGGCACGTGTCTATACCTACGTCCCAGCCAGGGTATGTCTTCGAGGAGTCATCTTCAATGAGACAGTGGACTTGTTACCCGATACTTATATCTCCAAACAGTATACCATACATGACGGTGGTAGAGACACGATCAGCCCGTCGCGGGCGCAGCCGCGTAACATTTAAAACTGCTGACATAATAATTCACAATGTAGAACACAGTGTGCACTGTGGCTGTACACAGTGTCCCTACAGTTTGACTTACAAACATTGTGATGTTTTCAATAAAGATTATTTTTAATATTTTATTTATTTAATATCTAACTTGTATGACACCACAGTAGAGTGACGTCACAAACTGCAATTGCCGTTTCTTTCTACCTTCTGATTGCCTGTAGCTATTTTATTTTTCAACGAATTTCAATTCTGTTTTCACATTTGACCATGAATGTATGTCTATTTCTTAATTTTTTTGACACGCATATAATCTTCCATACTTTTCAAATACCCTATTGAGTATGTAGGGTTTCTTCCTGCACCCCAGGCAATAGATAAAAAATAATTATAGTGATCCGTGTAAAGCGTTGTCGATCGCGGCCATGTTCGAATTGATTTTTTTTTCGTTCGCCTAAAATGCATAAAGATGGTACTACACGAGTCTTCAACATACTATGTTGCGTCTCATTATCAAGAACAAAAAATTTACTTTATCCATATTATCCTGGTCATCCATCCTCAATAAAAACCCTGACCAACTTCTGAAGTCTAGTCAACAGAGAATCAAAACGTCTTACCTCGACACGAAGGCGGCGCGCGAGAGAGATAGAGAGCTGCCGACCTCCTATATACTACGTAAGAGAGAGAGAGAGAGAGAGAGAAAACAGCGCCCGAAAGCCATGAGTTATAATATGCAAGATTTTACATTGACAACAACGTTTGATATTTTAAAAAGATACTTAACTTTTGATGCGTAAGTTTTAGTAGTGGTAGATCCTGATGTGAAAGATCGCCTGGGGTGGTACCACCCTCTTATCTATTTCTGCCGTGAAGCAGAGACGCTTGCATTTCTGTGTTTCGGTTTGAAGGGTAAGAGAGCCAGCGTAATTACCGGCACATGAGGCAATCCATCTTAGTCCTCAAGGTTAGCAGCGTTTCAAAACCCTCTAATATTAATACAGTGAGGTGAGATGTCTATGGGCGACGGTGACCACTTACCATCAGGTGGTCCGTTTGCTCGCCTGCTCTCCTAATTTAATAAAAAATAAATAAATTGCTATGAAACGCACGTCTCTGAAATTGCATTTTATTGGACTGTACAGTGGAAAACACATCACGAGTATAGCTGAGGAACCCTGTCGCAATTAGTTTTTGTTATGTTTCTTTGACATTCGTATGAATGTGTCAAATAAGTTACATGGACAAAGTACTCACAAATAAGTTACAGGGACAAAGTACTCACAAATAAGTTACAGGGACAAAGTACTCACAAATAAGTTACAGGGACAAAGTACTCACAAATATGTTACAGGGACAAAGTACTCACAAATAAGTTACAGGGACAAAGTACTCACAAATATGTTACAGGGACAAAGTACTCACAAATAAGTTACAGGGACAAAGTACTCACAAATAAGTTACAGGGACAAAGTACTCACAAATTTTGTGCAATAAAGTGTATTCATTCATACAATACTCATTACACATCACATCACAGTATTCATTAATTAATTAAATTGAATAAATTAATTCACCTTAAAATATAAACAATGCTAATTGTAATATATTAATAATCAATAATAATTAACATCAAGAATATTTTTTTAATTTTTTTATTTACTTCTAAACCCGCATTTGACCTCGATCTCGCCTGATGGTAAGCGACGATGAGGTCGACGATGGAGCATGCGGATCCAGTAAATGCCTATTCACTCTGGCCTTGAAGATCCCAAGGTTGTAGGTTTCGGGAAATACAGACGCCGGCAGGCTGTTCCGTTCCTTAGCCGTTCGCATAATGAACGAAGAAGCAAATCGCTTCGCACGAGCAGATGGGATATCAACAACATGAGGATGGAACCCCTCCCCGCGCCTGGTAGTCCGAAGGCGGAATGGAGATGCTGGAAATAGGTCGTGCAATTCCGATGCGCACTCTCCGAAATGTATCCTATAAAATACCGATAGACAGGCAACCTTGCGCCGATGTTCCAGACTTTGCAGTCTAGCTTCCACCAGCGATTCGTCAAGAATGTCAACATAAAAAATAAAATGAAAGTAATAATAATTGAATATGTACTAATAATGTAAATTATTAATAATAACATTACACTATTCAAGTTTCAATATTAAAAAAATCTATTTTTTTTAATATACTGTAAATGTATAATAAAATGTTATAAAGGGTATAAGTCTGATGTGTCGTCCATTGTAACTGTCAAATCTTTTGCCTCTGCGCAACTTCACGGCACGGCATACCAACTACGTTAAACTTGTGCTAGTATTCAATAGATGAAATATGACGGTACATAAAAAAAATTAATATGAAGTTGTCAACATAAAAATACAAGCAAAGATATCTTTATATGATGATTAGTGATATTAATTTATTTATTACACTTACCTGAATCCCCTAAGTAATGAAAACCTAACACAAAATATACACAGGAACAAAAAAAACAGATTTTGAAGACAATAACATAATGACACTATTTACCTACATTTGTCACTATTTAGCGACAATTGACACTATTTAATGATCATTTTAGTGACATTTGACACTATTTAATAATAATTTTTGTGACAATTGACACCATTTAGTGACATTTGACATTATTTAGCGACAATTGACACCATTTAATAATACTTTTAGTGACAATTGACACCATTTAGTGACCTTTGACACTGTTTAGCGACAATTGACACGATTTAATTATCATTTTAGTGACAATTGATAGCATTTAGTGATATATGTCACTATTTAGTGATCATGTGGCACTATATTGTGACATTTGACACTATTCAGTGTCATTTTACATACTGTGACCCAGGTATCGTGTTAGAGTAATGAAAATGATGGGAAGCTGGAACTTTCAATCTGTACACGTTTGTTAGTTATGTTTTAATAGACAATAACAGGTTTACATTCAGAAAACAACTTTAAAAGAGATTTTAAAACAACTCCCTTTTCACCGGAATTTTTAGTCTAGTGTTGAATAAATATGGATATATAATTAGAACCTCATCATCATCATCAGCCTATTAATGTCCCTACTGTTGGGGCACAGGCCTCCCCTTGCACAAAGGGGGTACGGAACATGATCCACCGAGCGGACCCAGTGCTGTGCGGTGGATTTCACACGCCTTCGGAAACTTTTAATTTCCTCAGACATGCAGGTTTCCTCACGATGTTTTCCTTCACCGTTAGAGCTGTAAATGTACGCAAGTCTTCGAAAACAAGACCACCGACGCTTAATTAGAACCTAGTGCCATCCGATTTAAGGTTGTTTTCTGAATAGATAGAAGGAAAAAAACACACTTGAACACACATGAAAGTCCTTTGTCAAACATTTGCATTATAGGAAAAAAATAATTGCCACATATGCAAGTTCATAATTGTAAACTTATTATACAAAATGTAAAACGTAGCTCTTTTAAGTACCTAATGAATTGTAATCGTGTTATGTATATGTGTGCGAATAAATTTTAATTCAATTCAATTCAATTAAAAAAAATTTTTATTAGGAATTTATTTAGTGTTAGGTTTCCTCTGCCTACCCCTTTGGGGATTATGGACGTGATACCATCCATTGAAATATCAGGATATGCCAGTCAGGATTTTCCATTAAATTTTTATGTCCTTCAAAATAGATTTAGGTAAGCGCTGTGCCTTCGGGTGCTTGATTTCGGGTGCCTTTCCACCAAAGCTGTGCGAGGAAACAATCCGCCAATAGGATCGTGAATAATGAAGCAATCTTATTGGTGGATTTTATCTTCGTTCACCACATTCCTTCCTTCTGGTAGACAGGCAACCTTATGGTATATAATAATAAGGTGCAATTATTTATAAACTGAAAATAAATAGTAAGGGCGCGTGTGCACTACACGGTATTTTACTGGACCGTCATTTGCCGGACGGAATACTTCTATCTGATTGGTGTTACAGCGGGATGCGAGTATATAAAAATTAAATATAAAATTAAAAAATGCGGAAGATTTATGGAACTGCTATACCAAGCAGGGGCTAGTTCAAAGTTAAATGAAGAAAAAGGGAATTAAAGGGTATCAAGTTTGGGTTTTGGAAACAGTGCACGGGGACTCACATGATCCAGGTCCTGGTCAGCTCGATGGACTCTGCAGCTTCTGCGGCCGTCGAAACAGTCCAGATCACAAACACTTAGTGCCGGCACTGTATCACCAATCCCAGGCGGTGGTTCAGTTCATCACTCCGAAGAATGCAAATGGCGGCGACCATGTGGCGGTCAAACGGCGGGAAAGTTCAGCGGAACCATATATTGGTCTATGCGCGTCGGCGGATGCTTCTCGACTGCGTTGCTATGCATTTCTTGACCGTTTTATAATAGGTCAGAGCGACAGTAGGCGTATATGCCCCGTGCGTGGGATGGAAAGGGACAAGGATATGTTTCCCTACAGCCTACTAAAATTAATTGCTTGATAGCTATTCTTACTGATTAAAGATGGCGTTAACAGATTGGTTTTTTTTAACTAATCGGGTACATCGATACCGTCCGGAAAATGACGTATCCGGTAAAATACCGTGCACACGCGCCCTAACTGGCAACTGTTTGACAAAGGGCAATCCCTCCAATATTGTCCCTTATATACAGGTGAAATATAATTTTGTAAATAACACATAACAAGTGATATTCTCGTACGGGCTGTGTTTATAATATATAAATAGCTGTAATTGCATACAGTTTTTTGATTGGTTTTTTTGCCCTGATATGATGAAGAAAGATGTATTATTACCACTGATCGGTGTAGGTAGGGCTGTTTGGGGTCAAACACCTCAAAAGCTAGATTAGTGCTAGGTTAGTATGGACATCTGTAGACGTCAGAGTGAAGCGAATTTATAATTCAATCCGGGTTTCTTTAGTAGTCTTCTAGTCTTCTTTTAAATTCCGAAAATCCCGGGATTTTTTAATATTTTTTTTAATGGCATGTCCATAGTGTGATGATCGCAGGTTGGAATTACCAAAAGTAGCTCTATCTACAGCGATTTTTTCAATTCCGGAAATCCCGGGATTATCCAAATATGGTTTATAAGAAAGCCGTATCCATATCATGACCACGGCTTGCAAGTACCAAAAACATCCCTACCTACTCCGATCGCTAATTATTAGATATATGAAATCTGAAATGAAATATTCGGAATTAAATATATAAATATTATCAAATAAAAATAAGTAACAGTTATTAAATGATACATAGACATTTAACTAGAGAAAGTTTTTAGATTTCCTGTGTTATGGAAGCTAGAAAGTTTTTAGATTTCCTGTGTTATGGAAGCTAAAAAGTTTTTAGATTTCCTGTGTTATGGAAGCTAGAAAGTTTTTAGATTTCCTGTGTTATGGAAGCTAGAAAGTTTTTAGATTTCCTGTGTTATGGAAGCTAAAAAGTTTTTAGATTTCCTGTGTTATGGAAGCTAGAAAGTTTTTAGATTTCCTGTGTTATGGAAGCTAGAAAGTTTTTAGATTTCCTGTGTTATGGAAGCTAGAAAGTTTTTAGATTTCCTGTGCTATGGAAGCTAGAAAGTTTTTAGATTTCCTGTGCTATGGAAGCTAGAAAGTTTTTAGATTTCCTGTGGTATGGAAGCTAGAAAGTTTTTAGATTTCCTGTGGTATGGAAGCTAGAAAGTTTTTAGATTTCCTGTGGTATGGAAGCTAGAAAGTTTTTAGATTTCCTGTGCTATGGAAGCTAGAAAGTTTTTAGATTTCCTGTGTTATGGAAGCTAGAAAGTTTTTAGATTTCCTGTGTTATGGAAGCTAGAAAGTTTTTAGATTTCCTGTGTTATGGAAGCTAGAAAGTTTTTAGATTTCCTGTGTTATGGAAGCTAGAAAGTTTTTAGATTTCCTGTGCTATGGAAGCTAGAAAGTTTTTAGATTTCCTGTGGTATGGAAGCTAGAAAGTTTTTAGATTTCCTGTGTTATGGAAGCTAGAAAGTTTTTAGATTTCCTGTGTTATGGAAGCTAGAAAGTTTTTAGATTTCCTGTGTTATGGAAGCTAGAAAGTTTTTAGATTTCCTGTGTTATGGAAGCTAGAAAAGATTAAAGTGTAAACAAATATAATTTGCAATCAGAATAACTTTTATAGCATAGTTCAATTAATAAATAGAAGCTGAATATACATGCTGTTAAGGTAGAATCTACAATAAATATTTTTGTGAAATATCGGTTACCGATACCGATATATCACAAAAATAATTTATTGTAATATATACCTTAAGTGTGTACTAAAAATTAACAAGAAACAACTAGCGCCACTTTAAGAAAAATATATTTCTTCCAAATACAAGGTGATTTTGAAAAGGCAGGTTACGTTGTTCTATAGGTGAAAAAGGGTTTTTGCAGAACCATAATATTAGCTCTATTCTAAGTCGTGTTCGTATAGATATCTAGGCGGAAAAAGTGCCCACTGTTTTCCCTCTAGATAACTATATGAAAACGAATTGCAATAAGGAGATACCAATATGACTAAAAAATCACTTATCATCAGAAAAACAACGTAAATCTTTTTTTTTTTAATTCCTTTGTATTTGGAAGAAATCGATGTTTTACTAAAGTGGCACTTGTTGATTAATGTTAAAATTCGCATCGACCCTTAAAGTAGAATCAATAATTAATCATCATCAGCCTATTAATGTCCCCACTGTTAGGGCTCATGCCTCCATGCTTGCACAAGGGGGTCCGGGCCATGACCCACCGAGCAGGCTGCAGCAGTGCTGTGCGGTGGATATCATACGCCTTCGGAAACTTTTAATTTCCTCAGCTATGCAGGTTTCCTCACGATGTTTTCGGTAAATGTAACATAAGTCTTCGAAAAAATCGGAAAAACTCATTGGTACATGGCACTGCACGGTTTCGAACCCGGACCTCCCGCATAGGAGTCCGGCGTCCTAACCACTAAACAGACGTTCTACAACAATTAATATTTTTGTCAAATATCGGTACGGTAACCGATATTTGACCTAAATAACTTATTGCAGATTCTACCTTAACAGCATGCGTTTTGTATTCAATTTTGCATGTGTTGCAAAATAATATTCAAGCCTCAGTCCCGGTTTTATAGTACAGTTCAATAAATAAATATAAGTGGTAAAATCACACAAACAAACCATCCCTTTTGTTAGGAAACTCCTCAAGGTATGCAACTAAGAAGTGAAGACGCAGTTAATAAACCTGTACGAGAATATACATACAGTTACACATTAATTTACAAGATTATAAAGACACCAGGTATTGTTCTGTTCGCGTGTGAGTTCCGTGGGATCACCAAAGATACTCTCAAAATTAACAGCCTTTTGAGTGGAGGCGGGGCGCTTTAAATCTTATAGCGTAGAACCGAATAGCGTTAAATCGTATTTCAGAGAATTTCATGTGTTAATCCTGTATCGCGGTAGCCCTGTACTAAAGTTACTTAAATTGGGTGGTTTCCCACCAAAGCTGTGCGAGGAAGCGAGGATCAAATCCACCAATAGGATCTCGCCATTATCAGTACCATGAAGCAATCCTATTATTCTTTATTGGAGTTCTCCATGGCTATGGTTATTGGTTCCAACAGTCATAGACAAAATAATGATACATAGTTAAAGTATATCCTACATAAGTTGAACACCTCGGAGAGGCAAAAGCATAATTATATTTGGTGGATTTTTCGCCCACGTGCTCTCGGAGTGCAGTGAGGTGACCACCTACCGGGCGGGAAGCCTTGGCACCCCAGGATCACTTCCCGAAGTCCTACAGGACATCAAAGGACTGCTGGACTTTCTGCCGAAGTTGGGGTGGCTCGATTAGTAGTAGTTTCCACCACACGCAAAATAGGCGCTAAAGACGTCGAGTTGTGGAAATCAGCCCGTTAATACATTACATTACATTGGTGGATTTTCCTCCACCACGCTCCGTTTCCTCTCACAGCTTTGGTGGAAAGCCACCATCATTGAAACAATTACATTCAGGGGTCCATAGATAAGAGCATCTTTCGCGATACCACAGACAGAGTTCAGACACAGAACAGAACCGATCCCCGTGACCTCAGTCCGCACCTCTCTCTAACATTGTTGGCCTGCCTGCGCTCTCTCTCTCGCACGGCCTTAGTGCCCGGGTCGCCGTCGTCCTCGTCGGCCGACGAGCAGCTGCTGGCCAAACTTACATTATGGTCACCATCGGACAGCCCACACGGACTAAAGGTACGTTTACACTTGGTCGAGTGGCGACAACGGTGGTGTAAATCGATGGGACAGTGGCGAGGCCAGCTGGCTTGCAAGCTGCCTTGCTAGTGGGTCCAAATTTTGTTTGACGTTTTGTCACTAGCCAGGCACTCGCCACTTGACTAAGTACTTGACCAGATGTAAACCAGCCCTTAAGGTAGGTTTACACCTGGTCAAGTGGCGAGGACAGTGACAAAAAGTCAAACAAAATTTAGATCCACTGGCAAGGCAGCTTGCAAGCCAACTAGACTCGCCGCTGTCCACTGGTTTACATCACTGTCGTAACTCACTGTCCTAAAGCACTCGATCAAGTGTAAACCAGGCCTAACGAGCATGGCACGCAAAACGACTTCGGATTGCTTCACGTTTCACGTACGGGTTATCAACCAACTGAGTGACAGCAAATTCTGGTATACAATAATGGTAACCATTATTAGATACCAGACAATTCCACAATTTTATTTACCCTTGTGCGTGAAACGTCCTGCAATCCAAAGTCGTTTTGCCATTGGGATGGGGCAGCCCACACGGACTAGTGGAGGCTCGGTTTTATACAATTTTTGGCATCGATTCTGGGGTACCACTAAAACAAACATCACCATTTACTCTTACAAAAACTCGCAGTTACATTTCGTTTTAATGACCATCCCAGAATTGAAGCCATTTGCATCGATTCTGGAGTGTCACTCGCTTAATTTGAAACGCCATGTGTCTACACCACAACATTTTGATGCTGAAAACTAAAAACTGTTTTAAATCGCTTAATGTTTAGGCTGATGGCCTGTGTTGCCAATACCTTGTTAAATAACAAATTTAAAAAAAAAACACTTTTTGTTGTGACGTTAACCAGCAACGTATTTCGATATAATTCGGCTCACCTGCGCTGTTGGTATAACCTCGTACGGCGTCTCCCTTTCCGCCGTTAGCACACTGCACCGATTTTGAAACGAACCCATAGAAATCTATTTTTTCGGTTTCAAAATTGCTTCTGTATGCTAAAGGCGTAAGCGCCAACGCCGTACGAGGCGTCCTCAGAGCGCAGGAAAGCCTACTTTG
The DNA here is from genome assembly GCA_947369225.1 of Hofmannophila pseudospretella. Classification (NCBI taxonomy): domain Eukaryota; kingdom Metazoa; phylum Arthropoda; class Insecta; order Lepidoptera; family Oecophoridae; genus Hofmannophila; species Hofmannophila pseudospretella. The sequence goes on along the minus strand of OX376337.1, from coordinate 8,066,510 downwards.
TTGTTTATCGATCTAAATGACATTTATATTTTATAATTTATCTGACTGTTATATTATTTATTTTTTATATTTGCATGCTCATTGTTGAGTAGAATGTATCGGCTCTTTGTTTAGAAAATACCATCTTGTAATTATGTAACTTTTAACTGTATTTATCCTTTGACAATGCGACAAGCAGCTAAATTACCATGTAATTATTATTAATTATATTTTAATATGTATTTGACAAAACCCCTTTACAGCAGCTATTCACTATTTCTACAATTTTAATTGTTTGACAATGCCCCTTTACATCAGCTATTCACTATTTATACAATTTTAATTATTTGACAATGCCCCTTTACAGCAGCTATTCACTATTTCTACAATTTTAATTATTTGACAATGCCCCTTTACAACAGCTATTCACTATTTCTACAATTTTAATTACTTGACAATGCCCCTTTACATCAGCTATTCACTATTTCTACAATGTTAATTATTTGACAATGCCCCTTTACATCAGCTATTCACTATTTCTACAATTTAAATTATTTGACAATGCCCCCATACATCAGCTATTCACTATTTCTACAATGTTAATTATTTGACAATGCCCCCATACATCAGCTATTCACTATTTCTACAATGTTAATTATTTGACAATGCCCCTTTACATCAGCTATTCACTATTTCTACAATATTAATTATTTGACAATGCCCCTTTACAGCAGCTAATACTGTTTAAGTATTATTATTTTTAATTATTAGATAGGTACTAATGGGATTAAGTTTTGTACTGACTGTGGTGCCTCTGGTGCATTGTGCTGACGAGGTCAGATATTAGTTTGTATACCTACACTACACACAATAAGTAATAAATCTGAATTAATTTTAAGTATTGTATACTGACATGTTTAAGTAAGCTGTAAGCACCAAAAGACGAAATAAATGTAACGAAATGTACCTACATTCTGGACAAATAACTTGATCTGAATCTGAAATTAACGTCACAAGTAAAAGCAGACATTCCATTTTTCAAAAAAATTTACCGTAATTTTTGTGAGTAAATGTCATTACATTTCATTCGGTATATGAGTGAGCGTGACGGTTTCATTTGGTTTTAGAATTAGCGACCACACCAGAATCGACGCCAGAACAGAACTCGTGTCAGTTATTGAATAGTGGAATTAATTAATGGACAGTGATAGAGTACTCACTTACATTATCTACGGAATACCAAACGCGAGTTTAAGTGTGAATATAAATAACACCGCGTAATCGAAAATGAATCATTTTAACTTGGAATCTTAATATATCTGACACGACTTTTGTTACAATCTGAAACAATCTTTAGAAACAATAGTAAAATTAACATACCTATATGTATTTAAAAAAAGATTTTTGAAATGAAAACAGGGATGTCGACTTATGTTGAATTAATATTAATTTAATTAAAAAAAAAAAGAATTTCTGGGAACCAATAATGCAAAAAAGAAACAAAATCGGTTGAAATCTTATTAATTTATAAACTGTTTTAGTTTAATTATATCTGACTATTTCTAAAACATTATTTTCTATGGAGAGAGTATGGGCAAGTGAAGTCACTAGTTATGAATGAATGAATGAATACTCTTTAGTGCACAAAATTAGTGTGATACAATGCGTACAAAACGATTAATACAATCTAGGCGGTCTTATCGCTAAAAGCGATCTCTTCCAGACAACCTTCTGGTGGAGTAATTTTGGTGGAAAAAGGTAGGTTGTGCACCGTTTACAATAATATATATATAATATACCAATCTATCAATATCTTTATCTAGTAATATCTTTGTGTAATAGGCCACTTTTAATCTTTATATCTCGGAAATCATTACGGATTTAAAAATAATAATCGTAAGACTTACATGGAACAGTTTTTCGTAAATAGATTTTAAAAAAATAGTCGACATCCCTATTACATAGGGGGTTTAATAATAAAAAAATTAATATAATCCGGAATACGATATTATAGTGTCACAAGGAACCGAAAGCGGTTACCGGAATCTATTTAGCTAGCACACGCAAAATTGAACACAAAAGCCATGAGGTTAAGGCAGAATTCACAATAAATTATTCGGTAACCAATACCGATATTTCACAAAAATATTTATTATATATTCTACTTTAACACCATACGTTTTGTGTTCAATTTTGTGTGCTAGCGAAATACATTTAACCGTTTTTGTTTCCCGATCCAGAAAAAATTCAACAAAAGTAACTTTACAAAGTACAGTCAGCCTCTAGCTAAAGTATACCATCTGTCAAAATTCTACAATTCAAATTTGAAGCCTATGGCGAACGCATTACGGTTTTTTTCAGGTTGCAGAAATTTGTCAGATATTATACATAAGCTAGAGACCTATTGTGCTATCCAGCAACTTCCAAGCTTCAACTGTCAAAGTGACCAAGTAAATGAATTAGAAAAAGTGGTTGTAAATTTTTTCCACGAAAAGGACAAATCTGCGATCTTGCCGTTCCTTGGCATTGGACTCATCAACTCCCCAGGAGTAACCGTCCCCCTTGAAGTTGCTGGACAGTACGTGACAAGGAGGAAAGTTGAGGAAAGGATGTGCCAGTGGCTTTGGATGCCTATAGACGGCAAGTTGTTCGAAATGATCGGTAGGTACTTGTTACAACCTCGATTGTTCCAGTCGATGAAGTCTAGGGCTTTGACGTGCAAAGGCTACCTAAACCTGCTAATTTCCTGTAGGAACAAATGCCCAGATCTAGAATCGAAAAGAGGATAGGACTTACAGGATATCCGGTACGTTTTCTCTTCCTTTTGAGTTTTTCGTAAAATTTGTGCACACGCGCGCGCCGGCGATAGTTTTGAAGTGACTTTGACATTTCGTTTTTTTTTAATTAGGGATGGGAATAGTGAAAGGATGGCAGGAACATTCTTAATCTACAACATTTCCTCCCACGTGAAATCAGCCAGGGATTTCACAAGATAACCCTTACAGCATCAGAAGCCAAAGATCAGTACAGTAGCTCTACTAAGTGTTCGGATAAAGCTCATGATAAAATAAAATAACTAGATTGGTGTGCAGAGGTGCACCAACTGTGACTTAAACTAACTTAATAATGCTAATATGGAAAACAAAATAATGGAGTTAAGCGAAGCTAGATTCAGGTCCAATAGGTAGTGGACAGATCTTAACAACCGGTCTGACCAATGTTCCCTTGGAAGTCCTGACTGTTACTACTCGGACTACATTATCCTTTCCAGGATGCGTTTTAAGAATGCGGCCAAGGCGCCATTCGTTTGGAGTTAGATTTGGCTCCATGATAGTGACAAGATCACCAACAGACGGCCCCCCTTTTCCATTCCGGAACCATTTCACCTTTTGTTGGAGAGTATGAAGATAATCTCTCTGCCAGATCCTCCAGAAACGTTGTGATAATTGCTGAAGCAGTAGCCAGCGAGAACGAAGTGTAATATTTTCCTCAATCACTGGCTCAGGCACTGACACTAGAGGACGTCCGATCAAGAAATGACCAGCTGTGAGTACATCGATCTCTCTGGGATCTGATGAGAGCTCACACAGCGGTCTCGAATTTAGCATGGCCTCAATTTTGGTGAGTACCGTTGTGAATTCCTCAAAGGTAAGGAGCTGTGATCCTATCACACGTTTAATATGATACTTTGTGGATTTGATTCCGCTTTCAAAGATACCTCCAAAGTGAGGTCCTGCAGCAGGATTCAATTTCCAGGTGATGTTACGAGATGCGAGTTGATTGGAGAGGTCTTCCTTTTCCTGAGTCAGCATTTTGGAGACTTCACTGAGGTAGCGCTTGGCTCCAACAAAGTTCGTGCCGCAATCGGTCACGATTTGTTGGCAGAGCCCTCGCCTGGACACAAAACGATCTAAAGCTGCTATAAACGCCTCCGTCGAAAGTTCTGTCACCAATTCTAAATGAACCGCTTTTACAGAATGACAGACAAAGAGACAGATGTACGCCTTGAAAGATTTGGCGTTCCGTCTTCTGCTCTCCTTGACGGCGAAAGGTCCACCGAAATCAATCCCTACATTCCGGAAACAACTACCTTGCTCCAGCCGAGGTGCAGGGAGATCGCCCATAATTGGTTGACAAGATCGAGGATTGACCTTAAAACAGGTGATGCATTTGGCCAAGCGGGATCGAATGAGATTTCGAATGCCTAAAATCCAGAGTTGTCGCTGAACCAAAGATTGTAAAGTTCTAGGACCACAGTGTAGGTAGCGTTTATGTAACGCATCAACGACAAGACTAGACAGGTGTGAGTGTTTTGGCAACAAATAAGGGTGTTTCGTGGCTTCAGGTAAATCTGCGTTCCTTATGCGTCCTCCCACGCGCAAAAAACCGAGGGAGTCCAGAAATGGAGATAGCTTTTGCAAATGATTTGGCAAAGCTGCGTTCTTGTTCAGGGATACAATGGATTCTGCGAACGTTGTCATCTGAACCTGTTTCACCAAAGTCATAAGAGATTGGTCTAACTCTGAGGAAGATAACGAACCTTGAACTCTTTCCAAGGCAGGGTGTCGAGAATTTCGGATAAAACGCAGGCACCAGCCAAGAATGCGCTGCAGGCGAGATAACGATGACTGGCTCTCCATCAGCTTTAGGATCACATTATCTCGGTTGGATTCATTTTCAGTTTGAGATACATGTGCTGTCGACTTGACTTCGGGAATATTTTCCGAAGACGAGGCAACGATCTGTGCGGGCCAATAAGTAGGCTCCATCCGAAGCCACTCAGGGCCTGACCACCACTGGTCACAGCCTGATAGCTGGGAGCACGCTAGACCACGGCTACAATAATCCGCTGGATTGTCTTTGGTGGGAACATGGCGCCAATTAGATGGGCTCACCGCTTCCGTGACTTGTACCACACGATGTGCAACAAAAGTTTTTAGCTTGTGTGGTTCAGTGTTCAGCCAGGACAATACAGTGGAGCTGTCGGTGAATGCAACGGGTTGAATGAGATTCAACCGGTCACTTAATAAGTTGGACATGTGTTTGAGTACGCGCGCCAATAAGACTGCACCACATAACTCCAATCGATTCACGGTGAGGAGCTTAAGTGGAGCAACTTTGGACTTCGCAATGAGCAGATTCACCTGCACAGAATCATGCGAAACGCATCTGAGATAAACACAACAGCCGTATGCTTTTGTTGAACCGTCGCAAAACCCAATAAGTTGAAATTCGAGGGCATTGACAGGCACAGTATGACGTGGCAACTTAATTAATTTTAAGTTAATTAAATCAGCGGTAAAGTCTTGCCAGGCCTTTGCCACGTCACGTGGGACCGGTTCGTCCCAGGACAAGTTGAGACGCCATAGATCTTGAAGAAGCAATTTGGCAGTGAGTATGAAAGGTGTAACCCACCCCAAGGGATCGAAAATTCGGGCGACGTTTGATAAGATTGAACGCTTTGTGCATTCGCCTTCCACGTCCGAGACCGAGTAGGTAAAATAGTCCCCCGTAGGATCCCATTGGACTCCTAAAATCTTGAGCGTGCTTTTGTCATTTTCTTCCGAAAAGGATTTTGGTGTTTGACAATGTTCCGCAGGTAACTGCTCCAGGAATTGTTCACAGTTACTGCTCCATTTTCGCAGTTCCAGTTGGGCACAATTCAAAAGATTGTCCAGCTCCTGTTTTAATTCCAGGGCTTCACTGAGAGATGGCGCTCCGGTGGTGACGTCATCCATGTATGTATGTTGACGTATAGCCTCGGCAGCGCGAGGGTACTGAGAGCCGTGATCATCGGCGAGCTGATGTAGTGTGCGAATGGCTAGATACGGCGAGCTGCTGACACCATATGTCACCGTATTCAGTTCGTATTCGGTCACACCAGCTAAACCTGCTGGTCGATGATCACGTGACTCTTCAGGAGCTTGAGCTCTCCATAGGATGTGTTGCCACTTGCGATCTTCAGGACGGATTAGAAAATTCCTATACATTTTAGAAATATCGCAAGTGAACACAACTGTATGCAGTCTGAACCCCGTAATAATATCGATGATGTTCGCCTGCAACTTAGGGCCTGTATACACTAGGTCGTTGAGAGATCGACCGTTAGTGGTTCGATTACTGGCATTGAACACAACCCTAAGTTTAGTAGTTGTGCTTTCTGGCCGAATCACACAGTGGTGAGGTATAACATATTTCCCGGCTGTGGCAACGGGTGTCATATGACCCAGAGTTTCGTATTCTTGCATGAAGTCTTCATAATCTGACTTTAATTGTGGTTGCCGATTTAAACGTTTTTCCAAATTGATCAGTTGAGATTGAGAACCTCTCGATGAATCCCCTAACACTCCATGTGGTTCCTTTAACAATAAGGGTACGACATAGCGCCCATTGGGCTCCCTGGACACGAGGCGAGTGTACAACATTTCACACTGCTCGTCATCTGGTGCCATAATGTGAGCTTTGGGTGGCTCTTCCACCTCCCAAAACTGCTTGATAACTTCGTCAATAGTCGAAGTAGCAAATAATGATGCTACAGAGGGCGGCGGAGAAGGATTAGTCACATCCAGAGGACCAGATAGTATCCAACCGAAGACACTGTGTAGAGCCGTTGGAAGGCCAGGCTCAAGTCGGACTCGTTGGCCATCATAGATGTCCGGAAACAGTTCTGCACCGATTAGCAAATCAATTTCAGAGGGTTTGTCGAAATTCCGGTCGGCTAGTATGAGATGCTTAAAGTGTTCTCGTACAGTTGTTGGAATTTCAGCAGTAGGCATTTGCGTCGTTATGTTGTCCAATACAATTGGATTAATGTTGAATTTCGGTTCCTCAGAATCGCAAGGCTGAATTGTACAGTGTGTACTACCCTTAACTTGAGAAACCGTGTTTTGACCTAGCCCGGCCACAGTAAGATTGCAGCGCCGGAGAGGAAAACCGAGTTTCTTTGCACAAGCTAGAGTTAAAAAACAATCCTGTGCCCCACTATCCACTAGGGCACGAAGAAGATGGAAATTTCCAAAATTGTCTCGAGCACGAACTACACAAGTACCCAATAACACAGCCGACGTGGTGTTACGGCTCCGTCCCACGTGAGCGCTAGTGTTCACTGGACTGACTGCACTACTGTCAGTCGGCAGTGGTTGGTTGGCCGTGTCATGATGTAATAAAGTGTGATGTCGCGCACCGCAAATTTGACAACGTACTTTAGAAATACATTTAGATTTAAGATGATTGGTGCGTAAACAGTTTTCGCACATATGTTTATTTTCGACGAAAGTCAAACGTTGTTTTAGGTCTAAAGATTGAAATGTGGGGCACTTATAAATAAGATGCGCTGAACCACAGTAATAACAGCTGATGACCTTAGCTCGACTGTCGTCAATGTTGTTGTTTTGTGTTGTATTGTTGGTGTTTTGTGTTGTTAACGCTGAGCGTTTTTGATTATTCGTCGAAGATGATGGTTTGATTCGGTTCGGCTGAGATGGATTCACAGGTCGGGCGGGTGTGTTCGGCGTAGTGGAGTATTGGCTGGTTTCTAGGATCTTCACATAATTCTGTATAAATTTTAAAAGATCCTCAAATGATGGGATGTCAGAGGTATTTTGAGTTTCAAATCGCTTTCGGGTGTCCGGATCCAATACCCGGGACGCAAGTTGAAACAAGATAAAATCACCCAAATTTTCCACTTCTAAGGCTCCGATAGCATGGCTGCATTCATAAAGGACGTTAAACAATTGTTGTAACTCGATAAAGTTACCAGTTTTTATTGGTGGGAAGTTTTGTATTTTCCCCAGATAAGTGACTAACAAAAGTCTTTTGTTTTTATATCTCTCCTGAAGTGCATCGAACACATGCTGATAATTGTCCGCCGTCATCGGCAGTCCCTTGGCTATAGCTAGCGCTGGCCCAGACAAACATGAAATTAGGTAATAAAATTTCTCAATGGGAGCTATGGCAGGATTTTCATGTATTAATTTCAAAAATGAATCATAAAACGTTTGCCAATTCTCTGTATTGCTGTCAAATGTTGGTAAATTTAATTGTGGTAACCGTGCATAACAAGGCTTCGAGTCAGTAATCTCTGCTTGGTCATTAGCATTGCCTTTACTCGACTTTGTTGAGATCGTTTCAGCCGCTGTGAGCACTTCATAATATAGCTCATCAAATGCTGCCAGGACATTGCTGTCAATGACCGTGTCTGGTTTCAATTTCAATGTAATTTCATTTATTTTTTCTACTACAGATACAAAGTCCTCCCGGAGCACATCGATTCGTGAGAATCTAGACTTAAAAGCAGCTTGTTTACTTTTATTGTTTACCATGTCTAATGACAAATCATACAGCATTTGAATGCCTCTGAAACTGTATTCCTTTTGTACTATAAGTACTTTCAGCTTCGCTTCCTCCATCTTTCGTTACTAATTTGTTGTCTAGGATAATGTAAATCTACGAATAATCGTATAATTTGTTTTCCAATAAGTTTTCCGAACCTATAAACACAAAAGATAATGCCTGCCGGCCGGCACCGTGCAAGTATTATACTACTAAATTGAGATGTTATGATAATCCGAACACTTAGAATGCTGACCGGAACAATCAAAGTTGGTAGGGTTATACCAAACCGCATGGAATTGTAACCAACTTTTATTGAAATTTGATGAATTTTCACAGTTTTCCTAGGAAATTGAACTTGATATCAACTAAAAACAATACAAACTGCGATTTTCCATAGGTATTCGCGCTCGAAAAGGACCAAAAAATGTTACAACCTCGATTGTTCCAGTCGATGAAGTCTAGGGCTTTGACGTGCAAAGGCTACCTAAACCTGCTAATTTCCTGTAGGAACAAATGCCCAGATCTAGAATCGAAAAGAGGATAGGACTTACAGGATATCCGGTACGTTTTCTCTTCCTTTTGAGTTTTTCGTAAAATTTGTGCACACGCGCGCGCCGGCGATAGTTTTGAAGTGACTTTGACATTTCGTTTTTTTTTAAATTAGGGATGGGAATAGTGAAAGGATGGCAGGAACATTCTTAATCTACAACAGTACTAAGATGACAGAGTCGTTAGGTTCTGTAGCGAAGAGGAACTGGGAACAGGAAAAGGGAAGATCCCACCAGGCTGGGTGGCTTGGTGTCCAGTGCCGGTCCACCAGCTAGGGGCCGTTCAAGTATTGCGTAAGAATCAAATGGGGAGTAGGGGGTTTTAACTTTGCTTATTTTTTATGACAACGGGGGTGGAGGGGTTTGAATGGTGATTACGTCACAACAAAAAGCGATCAGCAGTTAATAACAATGAACTTGTTTATTAATTATTATTTTTATTTTAATGTTATTTTTTAGCTTAATTTTACAGCTTTTTACAGAATTTATATAAAGAAATAATATATACTTTTTCTATGTTTATATATAACTGGCGTGTCCTTGTTGAGAGCTTTGCTTACTTGGTCGGGACCGGGGGGGGATTGAAAATAGCTAGAATGCTGCTTACGTAATACTTGAACGGCCACTTAATGTTCGGGACTAGTATATACTCGTATGCGAAGTACATTGCAAACTTTGATAGCGCGTTGTACAGCGCTGTATGTCTAGACGCGTGCAGTGGTACTCACTATCTGCGCGAGCGCTTCCCCCCCGCGCCGGGCTTGGCGAGCGTGTCGGCGGAGCCCGACGACGACGGCTTCGAGTCCAGACCGGAGTCCGGCGGCTCTTTGCGCTTCTCTGTAATAGACAATACATTTACAATGAGACCAATTTTATAATAAGATACCTGATACTGTAATAAATATGACATAGACAAAATTTAAGACCCACATGAGACACCCACGGGAAGAGTGTGACGTTAAGGGTAGGTAGACCTGGGGTCTCTAGGGGAATTGTTCAGGGAAATAAATGTACTGACAATCGCGGGTCAATAAATGTATGAAAATATTATGTATGTACGCAAAAACTTACAGTTATTCCGAAAAACTGCGATAATCATAATTTCAATACCAGAAACAAAAACAAACTCGCAGTCCCACGCTTTAGACTTAGTAAAGTGAAAACTTCTTTTATGGGTCACTGTGTACGATGTTATAATAAGATACTTGATACTGTAATAAATATGACAGAGAAAACATTTAAGACCCACATAAGACGGACCTTGTGTAAGAAGGGTTATTATAAAATAAATGACTACTTAAATGATAAAGTGGCTCGGTCCTAAATCCAGCTCCAGCTCTGCACATTGTGTATATGATTGTGTTCATAATTATTGTAAGATATATTTATTTCAAAAGACGTGCTGCTGAAAGTTTCTTGCGCCGCTTCTTTCCTTTCAGCTATGCGTTGCGTTTTATATCCTATTCACTGCATAATGCTTCATTTTAATAAAGAATTACGCTAGTTTGTTGCAAACACTATACAAATGAATTAAACAAACGACTTTGGATATCATACCGTAAATAAATATATTCATAAAGTATATTTCAGGCAAATTAAAATTATTGCCATTTTGCTTGTACAAACTGCCCCCAAAAAATAATCGCCTGCTAGGTTTTGGAGACATGGTTTGCAATTATTTTGAGCGGCATCGGTTATTGATATCAGAAAATAATATTATTCATAAAGTAGTATTTTTTATTAGACGAACTAAACTGACGTTTCATGTGTTGCCAGTTTTTGATGAAATAAAAATAGTGTTGTGACTAAAGATCCATCTGCTCACCCATCTGTTTGTACGAAGCGATTTGCTTCTTCGTTCATTATGCGAACGGCTAAGGAATGGAACAGCCTGCCGGCGTCTGTATTTCCCGAAACCTACAACCTTGGGATCTTCAAGGCCAGAGTGAATAGGCATTTACTGGACCCGCATGCTCCATCGTCGACCTCATCGTCGCTTACCATCAGACGAGATCGAGGTCAAATGCGGGTTTAGAAGTAAATAAAAAATAAATAAAAATAAAAAAAAGATCGAGTTCAATCACTGTCCAATATTAACCAATCAATGTATATTTTATTTTCTTCTGTAATATTGTGATGTTAAATTCCTGAGCCTCACTTTGTATGGGAGCAAAATCCATCTTCTTTCAATATATAATTTAATGTTATCTTTTTGGCTCACTGTTTGGGTGAACTAAGGGAACTGATTCACAAGTGAACTGAACGCATCACTATTACATTAAACATGGCAACATTATTTTACAAAGTGACATTAACACCTATCAGTTTAGTCCGTCTAATAAAAGATTCTACGGGGTTATGTTGTTGTGTTCATGCTGTCGTGGCGTGTTCGATCTATTGTATTATTTAAAAACGGTGTACAGTGGTCATTTTTTCGTAAAACTAGTGTATTTTACTTAAAAATCGTCCGTGTTAAGTGAACTTTATATAAGACAGTGAAATGAGAGTGTAATACTACAGACGGTGTGATCCGGCAACCTAACCTCCAATTGCACTTGTAATGCAAGACACTAGGCATTCCTAGTGCACACGACTCTGTCTTAATCTCCACGTAAACAGTTGGTAAACTGTTTTTTTTTTCAAAACAAACGGCAAAACGTTAGAATGATTTTAAAAATTCTAATACGGTCATAGGCCAAATTGCAGAGTGTACACTAGCAGGGGCTATAATTAAAGAAAGAAAAAAAGATATACTGACTGGTGTTGGGCAGGATGTGCCGCTCCATCTTGACAGGCGGCTCCGCATGCAGATGGGGAGGCAGCGACCCGGCCACGCCCAGCCGCGACACTGGGGACAGTACATTATTATAAACTTTACAGGCTTTGGTACACGACAAGGTGACCATGTCAGCCTCGCCAGGGTCACTGAGAAAAGGGAAGGGAAGCTCAAGTGTTATCAGAGTCAGCCCTCACTCTGAGAGCCAACTCAGCAAACAACAGTAAGTGTTTCATATTATCAGATAAGGGCTGACTCAAAATAATATAGAGACATTTTGGAGCCTACTGAGGATACTGATCTTCAAAGATTAGATTGACAGAGTGCTCTTAGATTGTAATATACAGAGCAGACGACCCCGACGGGGAGCGTGCGGGAGACAACGAATGACTGTAGAAAGAGCAAGAGAGGCGTGGCAAGACAGATTTTTATTTATTATTTTGAAAAGTCTTTATTTTAATAATCAACAATATACATGTTAATTAACTAATTAACAAATATCATATAAAAATAATTATTTTTTACAGACTAATTAAGTCCTTATAAAATATTAAAACATGATTAAGTTAATATTATTACTATGATGACGAGGATTTAAAATTGTATAAGATATTTAAGTATGTGAGACTTGCATGCCTACATAGGGGCCAGCTGAAGATCAGCGCTGTGGCTTGCCTCAGCATTATGCTGAGCTGGTGTACCCTTTTTGGCCCTGTACCACACCAGATGTTCTGTGCTGCATGTATTAAACTTTGTATACTTCTGTATTGTGTATTCTGGTGTTTACAGTGCTAAATAAACGATTTTAATTTCAAATACATAATTATTATAATTAATAAACAAAAGACAAAAGAAAAGACAGATTCGTGGCGCTCCGTTCTCTCTGCCTACCCCGCAAGATACATAGCGTGTGTATGTGTAACAAAATCCCCCTATAGCCCCGAAAGGGGGGTGTTCAGTCTCCGTAACAACAAATTTCACTATGGGGCCAATTCTGATATCGTGAAAAAAAAATCAGCTGTTCCATAAAAAAACCCAACAAAAATCCGAAATAAAGAAACATCTGATTGTTTTATTATTTTTTTATTTACATCTAAACCCAGCAAGAATATTTTTAAATAATAAAAAACTACCCACCTGGCGGCCCCGGGTGCGGGTGGTGAACATCCTGAGGGTACATCTCTGAAGCCTCCGCGTGGTTGCGGAGCACGTTGATCGCGTCGTCCAGACGCTCCTCCATTCGGGCACCCTGTATACATACAACGACCACATGAGGCACACTTGATAAGAAATAACCAGCCTGTAGATGACAGTATAAGTTCTAAAGTATATTCTGTAACAAACACCACAAAAAGGGGATCAGTAGTAGTTGTTCAATTCGCTCGAAAAGAACAGGCAAGGGTCAAAGACCATACAGCAATGTCTTCTTTCATATTCAAAAGGGGATCAATTTTGACGGATAAAGTGTACCGAATGAGGTTTCTTTTTATTTTACTTTTTTAACAAGGCACTGGCAACACAGGCCATCAGCCTAAACATTCAGCGATTTGAAGTTTTTAGTTTTTCAGCATCAAAATGTTGTGGTGTAGACACATTTTAACACTCCTAGGAGTTATTCTGCGGCGGGACATGAGAACTCGCCAGAGACCAGACCGGTTGAAATTTCCGTCATAACTCTTAGAAGTGTTAAAATGTGTCTGCACCACAACATTTTGATGGTGACAAAGTAAAAACTGTTTTAAATCGCTTAATGTTGAGGCTGATGGCCTGTGTTGCCAATGCAATGTTAAATAATAATAAAAAAAATTGGAGTAAATCTTTGCATTTTAGGTATTCCGATCATAACCCCAAATGCGTTATGGCACCCCATTTTGTAGTGGCAGAAATTTGAAACTAACTGCCCCCCATCCTGGTTCCAACTTCACCCAACGTTATTTAACTTACACGATCACTTTATGACCATTCCCATTCCCACTTTATGACCATATTTGTGGTATCGTAAAGAAAATCTCAGTTCAAACTAGATATTATGCTTTGTAGGTCAATCGCAAATAAAATTAGGGAAGCATAAAACCATGCCAATCGTAAATAAATAAATAAAAAAAGGACAGATGGACAAACCGTTTTACAAACCAGATTATAACAAACCTTCTGTAACCACCCTAGTCTGTGGTTGATAGTAAATTAGGGATTTGTAGCGCGAGCTTACTTTACAATTAAAAAGACCTTATAGAGCCGAAAGAGGGGTGTTCAGTACCCATAACTGAACAACTTTCACTATGGAACCAACTCAGAAATAGCGAAAGAAAAATCAGCTGTTTCATACATTTCGGTCGTGTATGAAACAGCTGTTTCTCGTGATATCAAAGTTAGTCCCTGTAATGTATGGGGTAGTTTATTATTTTATTATTATAGTATTAGTTTGTAAGTAGTTAATTAAATTAATTCACGCCAGTCTTCAAATACACGTGTCTCTAGTAGCCAGGCCTTTTATTGCGTTCCCGGTTCTAAGAATAGAACCGGGAACGCAAGAATGGAAGGAAGATATTTCTCAGCCCCATTGTGAAAGTTGTATGTTATGTTGTTGTATGTTGTTGTTGTTGTTATGGATACTGAACACCTCCCTTTCCGCTCTATACGGGGTTTTGTTTGGGGGACCTCACAAAGAAGGGAAGCTATAAGTTTGACGCGTTTATCTGTGGCATAATAACTCCCCAATGGTAAGTATGGATACTCAAAACAACCCCAAACCGCGGTAAGAATCCCGTGTCTTAACTATACCTAGTATTGGCAAGTCGGGAGATTTTATTTAGAGCTTGGGTTTCGTGAAGGTTTGTACAAAAGTTTGATCCATCTGTCCACTCTCCCTAGTAAGGCCAGTACTCACGCCGACATCCGAGTGCTCCCGTAAAAACACCATGGCTTCGTCGAGCTGCCTCTGCTCCGCCGGCGCGCCCTGCCACGTCACGTGGGTCATGGGTCATGGCGCGTGACCCATGACCCATGGCGAGCGACAGTGGGGAGCTCGCGACCATGTGGGTCTTTTATTAGGGGATTTTATCACGTGAACCCAGACAATCAAGGAAAGTGGGCCCTGCCCTTAGGCTGTGGCATTGCTAAGCAGAAGTGGAAATGGAGGAATTTCTATCAAAATGATATTATAATTTTCCTAACTACCCATCTTGCTTCTTTTGATCAATTATTTCAATTTCTATAAAATGTTCTCAATTTACTAACATAATATTGAGACTGGACTATTTGTGCCGTGTGGTGCCGGCCTTAAAGAATAGCACCACCCCAACTCTTCCGTGTGTGTCGTACGAGGCGACTGAGGATCATAGTGGATACTATTCTGCACCTAGAGACGGCGGTAGGCTCGCCACCTATTACGTTTGTCCACCAAATCTTACGGCGAAAAGTGGGAACTACCTGTGATTGAAGGTGTTTCCTCTGTCTACCCTCTCGGGGATTATGGATGTGAGAGTTATACATATAGGTATGAAATGTAAAGAGGTTTATTTAATACTGTCCACACGCATATTAGGTTTGTCGAATTAGAGAAGTCAGCAAATCATAAACACATCTAAAAAGGTACACTCAAATCAAAACAACTACGGTTCAAAAACTAGATACAAACTACAAAACCAAAAGAAAAGAAATCTAGTTCGCTATCTATGGTCACAAGCTCCACACTGGTCGCTGATTATTAATAGAAAAAAAAAACAATCAAAAACACAAATTATACACAAAAAAGGAAAAATGAGACAAGAACATTAAACCATCTTCAATTAAAGATAATAAGTTTTTTTTAATATAGATAAACACATAAGATACAAAATACAGTTTCAAATGGAGATGTACAAAGGCGTCCTTATCGCTCAGAGCGATATCTTTCAGGCAACCATAATAGTTTTAAAACATCTGTTCTTATCACATTTCTATGATTATTTGAATTAAAATTAAAAGTTTCAATCAACATTACCCGACAGTGAGCTCTTAGAAAACCATTCGGCTTTTAAAGCAGACTTCGGTCGTATTCGGTTATTGACGGCGAAACGCGAATGTATGACAGAGACAAAGCTCGATTTTATGGTTTTCAAAAAGCTCACAGACTAAGTAATTATCTGAAGGCAAAATATGTTTTCTATAGGACTATGGGATTTTACTCCAAAGCGCTGCTTTAAAGTTTGAAATGTGTCCATGGTAGGTTTTCAAATCAATTAATTACATCCATGCATAAAATACATGCCGAATAATACAACAGCTAAGAAATGACAAAAAACACTAGATGTTGCCATGTTGTAAAAAACTCTTATATACAAAACAAAATGGACAAGTGAAGTTTACTTGGATATTCAAAATAATGGACTCCAGGAATATAAAATTCTGCCAAGAGGGCTCGATTGGTAGTTTTATAATCTGTATTATTAAGTTTGCTATGCAAAAATTATTAGCATTTAATTTTGCAATATGGTGAGGGTTTTTAGAATAGAATTAGATTTATTGCCTTACTTTTTAGAGCGTCGGTGGCCTAGTGGCTAAGACCGTAAGAGCTCCGGGTTCGAAATCTTCTCCGGGTGCAAAGCATATACCAATGAGTTTTCGGTTTTTTTCGAAGATTTACGTACATTTACCGACTGCTCTAACGGTGAAGGAAAACATCGCGAGGAAACCTGTATGTCTGAGTAAATTAAAAGCTTACGAAGGCGTGTGAAATCCACCAACCAGGGGCCCGCTCGGTGGATCATGGCCCGTACCCCAACAGCGGGGACATTAATAGGCTGATGGTGATAACATTTATTGCCAAATATTTATGAACAATTATTACAAAAACCGTTAAAATTAACGTAATTGTAAATATTAATTTATTACGTATTACGTATCTATTATATATTTGGCTAAAGCGGAAAAAAACTCAGTAAATGCTGACATAATCGAATACCAATTATGCAGAACTGTTTTATTGGTTTTTATATTACAGAGCAGTTTTTAAATGAATATGACAATGGAATCTCTTCCCGGCCTTCTCTGGTCGTTGAATCTAAAGCTAAACCACAAAGAAACTATCACGCTCTCTCTTGTATTAGATTGTGTATGAGTGAACGGGACGTTGCGTTTAGCTACTATCACTAAAGGCGGTTACCCTGTAATCGACGCCATTATGTTTGTATATGTTTACTAAAGAGACAGACAGAAAATCTTTATGAGATCACACTTTACAACACAGCAGTAGGTAAACGATATACGCAGATACACAAGAATATAAAAAAACTGTGCTGTAATGTAATGCCAAATACAAATATATTTATAATTTTTTTAAGTATATTTATGTTTTTTTTTGTTTTTTTAATATTTTTTAAATAGGTCTCCAAATCAGCATATTGCTATAGTTATATATAACTAAAGCGCTGTTTTTCAGTGGAGCCGCTTAAGAATATCTTATTTTTAATCCAAGCAAACTTCACCCAAATCTTACCATACTCCAAGCCATAAACTTTTTTAAAAAACAACCACTTACCATGACTGGCGGGTACACGCCGACGTGTTGGTGGTGACCGTTGGACAGTACCGCTGCGGTCGGGAGGGGCGCGAGGGGGGTGGACGCGCTGGGAGGGGACGACACCCCTGTTGATACCCAGTTCGGTTGCTGTAATAGAGAAATAACAGTTTTCTTAAAATAATGGTTTAAAACTAATTTATCAGACAAGACAAGAGAAAATTCCTACAATTTATTCTAAAGCTCTTTTTATTTCGAGTTGTTGACAACATTTTAGGTTAGTTTTAATAAAAGAGTACGGCAATAGTACAAATAATAAGATCATCAATGTATGTCATAATGGAGAGCAAAAAAAACAACTAGATGAGACCAATCACCGATGGGCTTAAATTATTATGCATGAGTATGTATTTTATTTACCTACTATATAATGATTGTAATTAATTTATAATGATTTATTGTACTCCATACCTTTACCCACCATAAAAGTAATCTAAACTCTCCTAAATCAAAGGTTCGCTGTTTTTTATATTAGTACAATAAAGAGACTACAAATACAAATACAAAAATATTTATTAAGCCAAACAATATTCAAATTATAAAACAAACATTGCGTGAAAGTCTAATAACGGCTGTATTTTGAAAGAGTTTGTGTTAATTGTAATTTGCCAATAACCTCAATGCAAATCGATGATGGATTAACGTACGCAATCCCTTTCTTTTCTTTTTAATAAATAAGGAGAGCAGACCAGCTGCCTCTCACAGCTTTGGGAAAAAAGGTAAGACAACAGAATTTTACTTTAAGTTTCGAATGAAATAGTACATTAATAACAAAAGTTTTATAAAAGCGCCATAGTCTGCAAAGCAATCTAAATCCCAGACACGAGCCTATATTAGCATCCTGGTTATTTAATATAAAATCTATTTAACTTTTTAAGTTTTCGTGGTTATTGTCAATATCAAACTTTAGTTAGACACGGGATTCTTACAACAGTTTGAGGTTGCATGTGCTATGGCCGCGTGTAGACTGACGTAGACAGCGGGTTGCTACTAAGGTTGCTTGCTGTGCCGTTAATCAATTTAATAAAGAATTGTTGTAATTAGATCAATCACCTGTCCATTGTGGTGCTGTATGTGGTGATGCGCATGCGCGGGCGAGTGCTTGAGCGGGTAGAGCCGCGCGTGGAGCGGCGGCGGAGAGTGCACCGGCGTGGACGGCGACGAGCCATACGAGGACAGGCTGCCCGCCTCCGCGCCCACCGCCGCGCCCGGCGCGCCCGAGTACATCTGCGGTGGTGAGGAAACACAGACATGTACGGACAGAACATGATCGATATTACCACACAAATAGATAGATAGATAGAAAGATTAATACTTTATTACATAGGATAGGAAACATTGAATATGTGTACAAAGGCGTCTTTATCGCTCAGAGCGAATGTTCTAAGCAACCCAGGTGATAGAAGAATGATTAATAGATTACCGGCAGTATAGCGCAGAAAAGTGAAATATGAAATATTTATTAGTTTATATACTTTTAATACATAAGTAAAGCTCGGTAAAGTAACAAATCGACATCAATGGCAAATGCTAATTACTTTGTCGTTAGGCCTGTACATTTTGATAGATGATTTAGATAGCGTTGTGTCAGCATCTAAACTTGTGACCGATGGGAGAGCGACAGGTTGCCGCACGTGCGTTAAGTGAATAGAATAAGTCACGAGGTGTCTGTGCCGGATAGCTCGTTTGTCGGGTAAGTTTTGGTAAAACGCGGTGCCGTGTAAAATGCGGCTTTCAGTTACCAGACGCTTCACTACGTTTCTATCTACAGCCTGGTCCTCCCAGGTATAAATCCCAAGACACGTTTTGCGCAGTCTTTGTAGCGCAGAATGGATCCTCACACTGGTATTTTGTCATGCGCAACCTGATTCAACAAAATTCCGCATCCCCACAATCCCTAACAACTTTTTTTTTAATTTACCACTAAACTCACGACGTAAGGTCGACGATGGAGCATTCGGGTCCCGGAATTCACTCTGGCCTTGAAGATCCCAAGGTTGTAGGTTTCGGTAGGGCGTTCCATACCTTAGCCGTGCAACCTTACCTAACCGCAATCGCCTCTGTTAGTTACTTAGATTTCTCACATGAAGAGTCCTCACCGGCTGCAGCGGCGGCTTGGCGACGAGCATGGGCTCTGTGGGCGAGTGGTGCGGCGCGGCCGCGCGGAACGACGACATCGGCGGTAGAGGCAGCTCCGCGCCGCCCGCCGCCGGCTCGCCCACCGGCGCGCCCGCTAGTCCTGCAATTGATATACATCAGTGTCACAGACAGTCCTTTGTGTAGGGGATGTATGGAGGTGGACGACATGGTAGAGCATATTATGGTGCTGGAGTGTCCATCCGCGAATGAAATAAGGCTTGCCCCGTCGAAGTTGATCAAATATCCAGGCCTCCAACTGCAATACGTGCAGGAACAGGGATGGCTAATGTAAAGAGAGGAAATGTACAAAGGTTTCATTGATCGGACAAGATTCAGGAGCTGTGAACCCCCTCACAATCAAGAACTACATCGAGATGTTATTATCATCAGCCCAGATCACCCTTACTGCTAAGCATAAACCGATCTTGTGCAACTCGCGTCTGTAATTTAGTATCTGCGGCAAAGTAGCAATGCTTGCATGTGTGTTTTGGATTGAGGTGTAAAAGAGCCAGCATAATTACTGACATAATGAGGCATACCTATATACCTCTTATGTCCGAAATCCCCGAGGGGAGGATGTCCATCCATAAGTCCTCTTCGGCTTTTCGACGACGCGGACGTGTCGGAGAGAAAGAGGTCTTACCTGGTGACGTGGCGGTGGTTCGTGCGGGTAAGGCGGCGCGGGGACAGGGATTGGTAGTAGGTAACTTAGGCCACTGCTGGCGGATCACAGTCGGAAAGAAAATGGGCCGCAGAAACAGAGAAAAAGTGAACCGCAGTGCTGGAGAGAATGCGAACCGCAAGTCTCAGAGAAAACGGGCCGCAGAGTCGGAGAAAAACAGTTCTTACCCGGCGACGTGGCGTAAGAGTCATGCGGTTAAGGTGGAGCGGGGGCCGGCGGCTGGTAGTACTGCGCGCCCCACTCGCCCGTGTAGTACGGCTCCTGGTACTGCGCCGGCGCATCCCCGCTCTTCGGGGACGCGGACTGCAGAATCGGAGAGAAAGCGTATCACAGAGTCGGAGAGAAACAGATCTTACCTGGCGACGTGGCGTAGGGGTCGTGCGGGTAAGGCGGAGCGGGGGCGGGCGCGGGGGCCGGGGGTTGGTAGTACTGCGCGCCCCACTCGCCCGCGTAGTACGGCTCCTGGTACTGCGCCGGCGCGCCCGCGCTCTTCGGCGACGCGTACCGACTGGGCGAGTCGTGCCCGAACTCATCGCTGCCGTACTGTAATGAAAGGAATAGAAAACGTTAATATTTGCGATTCGGTAGTTACAGCGCTGGTGGCGTCGTGGTTAGGACGTCGGAGTGCCTGCGGGAGATCCGGGTTCGAAACGTACTAATTATTACTTTTAAGATTTTTCGAAAGACTTCCATTTACCAACAGCTCTGACGGTGAACAAAATCATTGTGAGGAAAACTGCACACTGAGACAACCAGTGCGTGAAATGGGGAAGGCAAGGAAGGAAGTTTCTTATTCAATTGAGTAAAACAAATTACTAATGTTTTTTATTAACTGGTGTGGTTCTTGTCACGAGGGACCACCAGGTCCAAACGAGGATTCGAACCGGCGACGCTTGCGCCGCAATCTCGTGCCCTAGTCATTGTTGCTTTAAACATCTTCTTCTAAGTCGTGTTCCTCATTGCTGAGGGTCGTGATCATTCTAAGGAATTAATCACATAGAACGACTCTCGTGGCAGATTTAATGGGGTGGTTTGCCATTGCCTTCCCCATTTCACACACTGGTCATCTTTTCCTCACGATGTTTTCCTTCACCGTCAGAGCAGTCGGTAAACGTCTGTAAGTCTTTCGAAAAAACCGAAAACTCATTGGCGTACATGACATTGCCTGGTTTCGAACTCGGACCTCTCGCACGGGAGTCCGACGTCCTAGCCACGACGCCACCGACGCTCTTAAACATCTAAACGACATAAAATAATATTCCAGAGAAATGTGGAAATAACTGTTATATATCATTTTGCAATCATAATTAATTATACCTTTCCTTATTACAAATTGCACTATTCTATCTTAAATTAAATCACAACTAACTTAGGACTGGACGACACGCGTCCAGCCCCGGTTCGGATCGCTGCAACCAATCCCACTTGAAGTGCTGATTTCAAGTGGGATTTGATGCAGCGAAACGAACCGGGACTGTAACCGGACGCGTGTAGCCCAGGCCTCAGTCCATGTTGCGTGGTTCTTGCGATTTCCAACTTTCCATAAAACGACCGGACCCGCTAGACAATAGGGCACATTTGAACCTATTTGGATGTTGTTACAAAACTTTACAATTATAGGCATTGCTGATAATGTCTTGCGTAATAATATTACCACTACAGGAATACACACGTTGTAGCAAAATATAGCATCACCCCAACTCTGCTCGTGGGTGTCGTACGAGAGACTCTTAGTGGATACTATTGTACACCTAGCAGACGGCGGTAGGCTCGCCACCTACCACTTTTGTCCACTTTTGTCCAAATCTTACGGCGAAAAGAGGGAACTACCTAAGAAGAAGGTGGTTCCTCTGTCTCGGGGATTATGGAAGTGTAGGAACGCGCTATGTGAGGACATGGATGACGTAACGTCAGTTGTATGAAAGGGAAAAGGGAAGATCTTCCACCAGGTGGGGTGTTGTGCCTGGTGACCAGATGTTCTGGTCCAACTATGGATGTTTATATTTATTTTTATTAATTCAAACACAAGTTAATAGAAGTACGTAATACTAAACTAAGTAAAATAATAATCATTAAAATTACATAGTGGTGTGTTTGAAGTATAACCGTTGCAAGCTGTTAGAGAGTGGGAGGACCTCACCAGACCGGCCCGTGTCGAGGACCACCGAATCGTGTCGCAGCAACCTAACGGATATTGAACTTGAAATTGCTTGTCATGGCAGTGCGAACGTTACTCGTTATATACGAACTCGTATATATACGAAGTCCCAGGAAAATTTCGATAGCGCGTTCTACACCGATGTGAGTAGGTACTAATCGTAACGGCGCGTCGATAATTCTCGTGGCAATGACGCGGCGGACGAACTGGTGAGAAGGGCATCGGAGATGGTTGCAGAGGGCCCAAAGCCCCTCATACCCCTGCCCTTCTGCTGAATAAAGACGTCGCTGCGCCAACGCACGAAGAATATATACAGAACTCTTGCTGGGCCAAGGCCGTGGACTGCAGGCAGTCTCGAGAAGCCTTGCCGAAGGCTGATCCGAGACTCACCAGACAGCTCCTGCGGCTCAGCAGAGTCAAATTGCGGAAGGTAACCGGGATAATAACCGGACACAGTCCACTTAATAGACACCTCTTTAATATAGGCATCACAGACAGCCCTTTGTGCAGAGCTTGCATGGAGGCAGAGGAAACGGTCGCCCACGTGCTCTTGGAGTGCAGCGAGGTGACCACCTACCGGGCGGGAAGCCTCGGCACCCCAGGATCACTTCCCGAAGTCCTACAGGACATCAAAGGACTGCTGGACTTCCTGGCGAAGTTGGGGTGGCTCGATTAGTAGTAGTTTTCACCACACGCAAAATAGGCGCTGAAGACGTCAAGTTGCGGAAATCAGCCCGTTATTACATTACATTACATTACAACGGCGCGTCGTGCGTCGCCACAGAAGTTTGTTACTTTAAAAAGTTTAGATGTTCCATACATAATCGAAGTCTCATGCGCAAGCGTTTGAACCATTGTCGCCTCAAAATATGCTACTGAAAACTAAAAATATGAACAGTCTATGACTAAAGTCATGGAAGAAGAGAAGAGATCCCTATGGGATACGCACGCCTTTATACATATTTTAATGTTTTTTATTTTCTGTGTACTATAAAGAGATAGACAAACAAAGTCTATGAAAGAAACAAGTTCTCTATAATTTGGCAGCATATTTGATATTTGATAATATAAGAAGCCATCAATATTTTATATAAAGAAATTTAAATTAGACGGTAGTTTGTATTGCGGCGATCAATTATGTATAATACAATAATATTGATCGGCTCCGTAGTCGCCTTGGAGAGACAGAGGCCATAAGGTAACTTCAGGTATTTAAACAGACTTTACCCGACATCTTTGAAAATGAATGAAAATGAATAAGTTTATTTACTTATACAGGGCACACAAAAAAAGGACCTCCGACTTACAAACTAGGTCGAAAACCTGTATCTTGTAAGTCGGGATCCGTCGCACTTTCTGTGCAAGCAAA
Source organism: Hofmannophila pseudospretella (assembly GCA_947369225.1). NCBI lineage: Eukaryota > Metazoa > Arthropoda > Insecta > Lepidoptera > Oecophoridae > Hofmannophila > Hofmannophila pseudospretella. The sequence goes on along the minus strand of OX376337.1, from coordinate 8,042,968 downwards.
TTACAAATTATATTCTTAACCTAAAAGGAATTTGGAACGAAAATAATTTTTTTGTATATTTAGATAATCATAATAATGATGTGAAGGTTGAAGACCAAACTGTTTAACCAATGTGTTCTGCCCACCATGACTTACGGCGCCGAAACATGGCCGCTCACAAAAGAAGCTGTGCACAAAATAAGGGTCGCACATGGAGCGTGCCATGTTAGGAATCACACTAATGTACAAGTCTTCAGTTAGTTTGTAATTAATTATATAGATATATTTTTGTTTGAATTTCACAGTGCCTTGGTATCTCTGTTATGCTGTGAAATTTATTGAATAAAAATAAAAAATAAAATCACGTCGGGGTCACCAATTGTAGGAACGCGGTAATGTGAGGGCATGGATGACGTAACGTCAGTTGTATGAGAGGGAAAAGGGAAGATCTTCCACCAGGCGGGGTGTTGTGTCTGGTGACCGTATGTCCTGGTCCAACTATGGATGTTTGGAACTCGTATATATACGAAGTCCCAGGAAAATTTCGATAGCGCGTTCTACACCGTGTATTGCCACAGGGTTTAGTCTGATGTGTTATCCGCTGTACAACATGGTTGTAAAGATGGTAATACAATGTCCACATAAATAGATTATCTAACTAGTGCTGAAAGGACCAAATTGTCACTACGAGTGTTATTTTGCAACAAGAGTCGTAGGCGAGTGTTTTAGGTACACGAGTGCGACACGTGGTCTTCTCGCACGTGTTTTTTGTTATACCTGCGATGTATTTGGCAATAAATGTGATTCTATTCTATTCTAGACATGGAGTGCTATACAGTTAGCACTCCAGGTCGTTATAATTATGTCCGTACCTAGGCTTTTAAAATAGCGTCCATAGGCTCAAAATAATGAACTATTTTATCGACGCGTGACATTAAAGTATAATTAGAAGTAATTATAACTTCTTACAAAAAGTTACCGTACCTATTTTTAATTATATGGAGATTTTATTAACAAATCACCTACATCTATCTACTTTTGGTATTCGGTTTAATAGGTTGCGACTTGACTGTTGAGTATTACCGATCGTGCGTAATAATTCCCGCATTCAGTGCGGGAATGTTGTGGGGGCACATCCTCCACAGTTTTCAGTCGATAAATAGGCCAATTTTTCAGCAGGTTGCATAAATTATGGCCTATTTCTACTTTCTTTCTGTAGGCGACTGTACAAATCGAGCAGTGTTATCTCGCTCTGCGCAAGCGCACTGGTATACCAGCTGCGCTCCATTGTTCGCTATCTATGGCACTATGCGAACGCAATAAGAAAAATGCAATCTTAACCCGTTTTAAGAGTTTACATTGCTTGCTTGCTTATCGTATCGTGACCAACCTATTGTCAGAGTTGTTCAGGCCGCCCGTACGCCTCTGACATGTTTTAATATTAACAAAATCGTTTGGTTTCGTTTAACTTAGGACAAAGACTCCGAGATGGTGTGACTGCGCAGTCAGCCTGGGAAGGTACATACTCCAAACCTTACCCACCATAAAAGTAATCTAAACTGTCCTAAACCAAAGGTTGGCTGGAAAATATCCCTATGGGATAAGCCTTTGTACATATTTTAATGTTTTATTTTTAATTTCTGTGTATTTTTTGTGTGTGCAATTAAGAGACTACATACAAACAAACAAACAGACTACGTATATCTGCCGTTGAAAGCAGTACTACTTGCATTGCTGTGTTCCGGTTTGAAGGGTAAAGAGAGCCAGCGTAATTACCGGCTTTCTCAAGGACAGCAGTGCATCGAAAACCCTGTTGCAATATTTTAGTGAAGTGAGATGTCCATGGGAGACGGTGACCTTATCAGATGGCCCGTTTGCTCGTCAACTCTCTTACCCTTCAAACCCGAAACAACAATGCAAACATTTCTGCTTTCATCATCATCAGCAGCCTATTAATGTCCTCACTGTTGGGGCACAAGCCTCCCCTTGCACAAGGGAGTACGTGCCATGATCCACCGAGCGGGCCCAGCGCTGTGCGGTGGATTTCACACGCCTTTGGATTTTTTAAATTTCCTCAGACATTGCAGGTTTCCTCACGATGTTTTCCTTCACCGTTAAGAGCAGTAGGTAAATGTACACTCTCATGGCATCGTTTCGAACTTGGACCTCCCGCATGGGAGTCCGACGTCCTAGCCACTAGGTCACCGACGCTCTTTACCAGGCTAACTCTACACAAAGTCACCACCTTCCGATTCACATTTTTATTTCATTTTCTAGCTCTGCACATTATGTATATGATTGTATTCATAATTATTGTAAGATATATTTATTTCAAAAGACGTGCTGCTGAAAGTTTCTTGCGCCGCTTCTTTCCTTTCAGCTACAGCACCTTACGAAGCGGTGGTGGAGTTAAACATGACGTTGTAAAAATGTACTATAAGGTACTTACTTACAATAAAAAACATTTTGATTTTGATTTGAATTATGTACATACAAAACTAACAAATAAGATAATAGATTAAAAATAAACTCAATTCGATGTAACCGTGAGTCATGTAATCGCCATCTTATTATTATCCAGAAGGATCTCATTCCCACCGCGTTTGTACATACGATCCTAGATGGTGACGCATCCACTCCGGCGCACTCATTTCCTGCTGGCAAACGTCGGGAACTTGTCTAGTTTATCAAGTTACGAACTAAAGCGACTATCTTATGATAGGGGGCCGGGAATAACCCCAGCGGCACTTCCACCCTTGAGGATCTTTTGTGTCTACCCCATTTACACACTGGTCATCTCAGTGTGCAGGTTTCCTCGCGATGTTTTCCTTCACCGTTAGAGCAGTCGGTAAATGTACGTAAACCTTCGAAAAATACGAAAAACTCATGGGAGTCCCGTGTCGTAGCTACTAGGTCACCATAGGACACACTCCCCTTTCGGCTCTATAGGGCGTTTTTATAATACCCATGAATGGATTCAGATGGTTTGGTACACGATAAGGTGACCATGTCAGCCTCGTTACGGTAGCTATTCACTAAGGGGAGCAATAGTTCATTTATTAACTACACTTGTAACATTATCTGAAATTGATACTCAGGAGCGTCGGTAGTCTAGTGGCTAGGACGTCGGACTCCCATGCGTCCGGGTTCGAAACCATGCAGTGCCATGTACCAATGAGTTTTTCGGTTTTTTTCGAAGACTTACGTACATTTACCGACTGCTCTAACGGTGAAGGAAAACATCGTGAGGAAATTAAAAGTTTTCGAAGGCGTGTGACATCCACCGCACAGCACTGGGCCCGCTCGGTGGATCATGGGCTGTGCCCCAACAGTGGGGACATTAATAAGCTGATGATGATGATTGATTAGAGTTATTGTTTTGACACGTTATAATCGCTACAGCTCATAGCTTGCTCCAAGCCGCTTCCAACGGGATTTGCTATTGATTTTTTTTATTCTAACGGATATGAGATAAAGGTTTTGATTTAAAACTTGTTCTTCCATGAAACTAAACAACGTTATTTATGTGAGAGTCATAGCAAATTATCGATGAAACGGACTTACTATAGTAGAAAGAAAGTATGAGCGATGTTCGTTATATTTGAAAGTAGATAGTACTTAATTTCTTTCTTTATAACAATAAATAAATAAATAAAATAAAAATAAAAGAGTATTTATTCATTCACACATGAGTGAGGTACAATATTGTTATTTTATTCTAATTCTTAACCTATAAACAATATATATATATATATATTGACCTATGTGTAGAATGAAATGGTCGAGACCTCAGCGACACGCTGGTTTTCAGGTCTCGCCTAACATGCTAGATGGAGCGCTGGTTGCGGGACACAACACGATTATGTGGTCAAATCTCCGTTATAATTTTATATTAAAATGGATGACAATATGTAGCTGGCTTTAGCTTCCTTGTGATGATAACAATTGGATTTATGGGTCTGAGAGAGTGTCTATACCATTCACTGAGGTCAGCTAACAGAGACTTTGCTGCATACAGCAAATTTATTAGGTACATATACCTAGTAAATTATCCTAAAAATAACCCCTATCTATATGATGTCTGGTTTACAGAATGTTTTTTTTTAATAAATTAGCTACGACAAACTGACAGGCGGCCCACCTGATGGTAAGTAGTCACCGTCGCCTAGAGACACGTGCTGTACCAGGGGCATTGCTTGTGTGTTGGGGGTCGTGAATGTTCCAAAGCACCAGGCATTCAGTGACTATAACTATATGTAGTTTACAATTACCCACAGTTACAAAATAAACATAAAAACTTACTTATTATAAAAATTAACACCCGAAATTAAAAACATTGTAATATTTTTGCAAATACTGCTCCATGGGTCTGAAAATACGTCGGCATTCTTAATTATAACTCCAAATTAAAAATTTAGGAAACCCCCGACTAACCATCGTGGAGATCCCCTCAATTTTCCCTGGTCATCATCAGGTCCTCAAGGTTCCAGATAAGGGAAGGACACCAAGTTCCTAAACATTTGAGTTCATATTCAACTCCACCCAACTGTTGCCGTTCTAGAGTACCTATTTGACATGAAACACTTTTTAGTAACCCATTGATGGATTTATACAGGATTACTAGGGAAGAACCAGGAACAGCATTGGGAATTCCCATTTTCATAAAACAAGTAAAAGAACACTACATTTCTCAATTTTGATTCCTGTTATGTCATCCATCTCAGTTTGTTAATATTTATGTATACCTATATATGTATGTATATTATGTATTGTATTTTTAACGATATTTTTTATTAATTTTATAGTTATTGCAAATATGCATATCTGTTTGTTTGTAGTCTCTTTATTGTAAAAAACAATACAGAAAATAAAAACATTAAAATATGTACAAAGGCGAGCTTATCCCATAGGGATATCTCACCATTATATTCACAATTATTTTCACAATTGTTGTTTTTTTAAGGCAAAGGGAACTGAGCCCATACAGCCATGTCTGATGTAAACAACTCTTCATTAAAATGCTGGTGTGACACATTTCAATGCTATCTGGGAGAATCTTCCACACTTCTGCATCATCCGAACCAAAGAAGAAGGCGTCCCGGACGCAGTATGGCTCTACAAAATCCAGCCATTATTTCACTATCCCACACATTAACCACATTTTGTGCCAACCAGCCAACCTTTGATTTGGAGAGTTTAGACTACTTTTATGGTGTGTAAGGTTTATTATAGTTGTCTTTATATATTGTATTTATTTTTATTTGACGTACCTTTAAATTATAACGCATCTTTTACTTTCGCGGGTTTGCTGGAAGAAATCTCTTTTAGAGATAAGTTCACCCTTTGTACAATGTCTCATTTTAATTGTTTTTATTAAGTCTATTGTTGTACAATAAAGTGAAAATAAATAATAATAAATAACAGCGAGTCAAATCTTCGGTACTCTGTTTCGCACTGATTTATTAAAAAGCACACCTACCCTCAACCACGGGTATACGCAGATTCCCTCATCTAAATACCTAACACCACATGATCCAATGTTTATTATGCATAGATAAGAAATAAAAACACTCTCGTTAAATTCTTTGTTAAATATAAAATTCGCGTTCAAACTGCATCATCGGTTGTTGAGATATGATGCCACAGACAAACAGACACACGTGTAAAACTTTAGCACCCCTTTTCGGTCAGGGGTTAAAATGAAAGAAGTAGGAAGGAAGGAATTAGTTTTAACTGCACCTGATTTTGACTAAAACAAAGATGCAATACCAACAATAGACCGTGGCCTAGACGGTAGCGGGCAGCGGAGCGGCGCGGCGTGACGGCGTGTAGGGTCATTCTTTAGAGCGTTGCAAAACTATCATCGATTCAGATCGATTCTACTAAATACGACGTAACTAAATAGAATCTAAACTGCATCGTTATGACGTGTTTCGTATGCTACTATCTACTAACGATACAATTTCAGTTAAGTTCCGATCGAGTCAACGATCGATCAAACAGTAACGTATTTGTACATTCTAATAAAACGTTTTGTTTATACTGAATCGCAGTTGAACGGTAACAAAACGCTTCAACTGTCAAATATAACGATCGAACATTTTTTTTTAATTTTTTTTTATTTACTTCTAAACCCGCATTTGACCTCGATCTCGCCTGATGGTAAGCGACGATGAGGTCGACGATGGTGCATGCGGGTCCAGTAAATGCCTATTCACTCTGGCCTTGAAGATCCCAAGGTTGTAGGTTTCGGGAAATACAGCCGCCGGCAGGCTGTTCCATTCCTTAGCCGTTCGCATAATGAACGAAGAAGCAAATCGCTTCGTACGAGCAGACGGGATATCAACAACATAAGGATGGAACCCCTCCCCGCGCCTGGTAGTCCGAAGGCGGAATGGAGATGCTGGAATTAGGTCGTGCAATTCCGATGCGCACTCTCCGAAATGTATCCTATAAAATACCGATAGACAGGCGACCTTGCGCCGATGTTCCAGACTTTGCAGTCTAGCTTCCACCAGCGATTCGTCACCAATAAGGCGCTTAGCGCGTTTCTCCACTGAGTCAAGAGCAGCCAGTTGGTACTTAGCTGAGCCATCCCACAGGTGGCAGCAGTACTCCATGCACGACCGGACTTGAGCTTAACATAAGTTCCTCCACGAGGTACTTTTGCCCGATCGATAGTAAATCGAAAGGTGGCAGTGGTAGAGTTATGCGTCAGCAGAATGCGATTTGGTGTCCAAATAGAATTGGAACGTAAACTAAATTGAAATTGGATAGAAATAGAACTACAAACGTTGTCATTTAGACGAATTGGGCTCGTGATTGATAACAGGATATCGTTTTTCTATTATCATATTTAATCAGAGAAAGTGGACAGAGGAATATTCAAAATATTTATTTCAGTTTGTCCACCTTGTTGGGCAAGGTGGACAAACTGAAATAAATGTTTGCAGAAAACAAAATCACGAGATAAACTATTTAATATGACAACATATTGTAGTAAGAACATAATAAAGCAGCCAGTGCTTTTTGACTATAAATTATTGAATCAAACTACCGACAGTTTTGCAATGCTAAAAAACCCGAGTATTCCCATCCACCGCCATGTAGCTGGGTGTTTTTGTGTCATCACCGTGGTGCTTGCGTGGGGGTGGACGGGAATTTTAATTCCCGCCCCGCTACCGCTCCGCCGCCCGCTGCCCGCTGCCGTCGAGCAGCGTTACTACGACTACGAAATACGTTATTTATTATGAATAGCCTCAACTTGGACGGGTCGTAGCCGCAGTGTATATTTAGAGACGCGATGTATTTATGCGTCGATATAATTGCTCACAGAGATTCAGTAACGCGTGGGAGCGACTCGGGCTTAGCTCTGTATTAATTTTGTCAAACCTTGAACATTTAAGACGACAACATAAGAGTGTCGGTGGCGTCGTGGCTAGGATGTCAGACTCTCATGCGGGAGGTCCGAGTTCGAAACCAGGCAATGTCATGTACCAATAAGTCTTTCGGTTTTTTCGAAAGACTTACGTGCATTTACCGACTGCTCTGACGGTGAAGGAAAACATCGCGAGGAAACCTGCACACTAAGATTATCAGTGTGGGAAATGGGGAAGGCAATGGCAAACCACCCCATTACTCATACTCATACCATTTATTGCTTTTCATGTGTTACAATTGGTCTTAAAAATATATATTATATAATCATACATGAAACCCTGAGTAGGGCACCGCAATATTAAATAAGAGATTATAATAAATTATAATAGTAATAAATACTAACGGGATAAATTGAATTAAATGTCATTATAAGTTATACATAATTGATTTTATAGTTAAGTATTGGTTTTATCATCAAACAACTCCTGCAGTGAGTAGAAACATTTGTTAAGAAGATATAACTTAAAAAATACCATTAAATCTGCCACGAGAGCCGTTCTATGTGATTAATTCCTTAGAATGATCACGACCCTCAGCAATGAGGAAAACGACTTAGAAGATACATATACATACATAAACTCTCACGTCTATAACCCCGAGGGTTTAAAAGGAACCACCCTCAATCACGGGTATCATCATCATCAGCAGCCTATTCTAGTCCACTGCTGGACATAGGCCTCTCCCAGGGCGCGCCATTGAGCCCGATCTTCGGCTCTTCTCATCCAGTCGCTGCCAGCCACCTTGCGCAGATCGTCGCTCCATCTAGCAGGGGGGCGTCCCACACTACGTTTGCCCAAACGCGGTCTCCACTCCAGAACTCGTCTACCCCAGCGGTTGTCGGTTCTGCGACAGACGTGACCGGCCCACTGCCACTTCAGCTTGCTAATCTTATGAGCTATGTCGATAACTTTTGTTCTATGCCGGATCTCCTCATTTCGGATTCGATCCAGCAGAGATACTCCGAGCATAGCTCTTTCCATAGCACGCTGAGCGACTTTCAATTTGTGAACCAATCGCACCGTCAGTGTCCACGTTTCGGCTCCGTAGGTCATTACTGGTAGGACGCACTGGTTAAAGACTCTTGTCTTTAGACATTGAGGTATGGGCGACGAGAAGATGTGACGTAACTTCCGAAATGCTGCCCAACCCAGCTGAATTCTTCTGTCGGCTTCTTTCTCGAAGTTGTTTCTACCTAATTGCACAGTCTGCCCGAGGTAGACGTATTGTTGCACAACTTCGAGGGCCGTACCGTCGACGATAATCGGTCCCGGAACGACATGGTCATTGAACATGACCTTAGTCTTGTCCAAGTTCATCCCGAGACCGACACGTCGTGAAGCAGCATTGAGATTGTCCAGCATTTCTTGAAGGTCCTGCAGCGACTCCGCCATTACGACTATATCATCGGCAAAACGTAGGTGTGAGATGTACTCGCCGTTTATATTGATGCCGTGTCCTTTCCAGTCCAGTGTCTTAAAGACATCCTCCAATGCGTTCGTGAACAGTTTCGGAGATATAACATCTCCCTGTCTTACTCCTCTGCGCAATTGGATGGGTCCTGTTTGCTGGTTCTGTACTTGGACAGACATCGTCGCGGCGTCATACAGACATCTCAACACTTCGATGTATCGCCAGTCGACTTGGCAACGCTGCAAGGACTCTAGAACAGCCCAGGTTTCGACGGAGTCAAAGGCTTTCTCATAGTCCACAAATGCAAGACACAGGGGCTGATTATATTCTTCAGTTTTCTGTATAATCTGCCGCACAGTGTGGATGTGGTCTATGGTGCCAAAGCCTCCCCGAAATCCGGCCTGTTCCGGAGGTTGGAAGTCGTCTAATCTCCGCGCAAGACGATTCGTGATGACTCTCGAAAACAGCTTATATACATGGCTCAGGAGCGAGATGGGTCTGTAGTTTTTGAGCAGAGTTTTGTCTCCTTTTTTGAAGAACAAAACTACAATGCTCCTGTTCCACGCCTCCGGAGTTCTCCCAGAGTGTAGGACGGAGTTGAAGAGCTTCCGAAGTTCCCTCAGTACAGGGATTCCTCCTGCCTTAAGGAGCTCAGAAGAGACACCGTCCTCACCAGGGGCTTTTCCATTCTTAAGCTGTTTGAGAGCCAGCCCGAGCTCGTCTAGGCTAAAATCTGGCAGTTCATCGGTATAGTGTCGGGTTAACGTGGCTCTAGGATCTTCGATTGTCGGTTCAGGCCGCGGAGCATGAGCAGCGTACAGTCGGCCATAAAAGTCTTCGATCTCGGCGAGTATCTCTGGCTTGGAGGTGACGGTCCTGCCACTAGAAGTTTTGAGCTTCGTCAGGTGGCTCCTCCCTAGTTGCTGAACGAACACTTTTGACCCCCTATTCTGCTCTATCGCCTCTTTTATGAGTCGTGTATTGAAGCTTCGGAGGTCGCGTCGTATCAGCTTCCTTATTTTCTTATTGAGTGCCCGTTGTTCTGACGATGTAGCTTGTGTGTTTTCGCGTCTTTCCCTCATAAGTGCCAGAGTCCCGTCCGAGAGCTTCGACTTCGTGCCTGTGCGCTGCAACCGACAAAACCTTACTCCTTCATCCCTAATAGTCCTCACCACGTTTTGGAGATTCTCGCCAATATTATTTGTGGTTTCCAAGGCATCGAATCGGTTTTTAAGTTCTAACTGAAACCGGTCGGAGCCTGCCACGGCCTGGTGCAGAGTAGGTCGGAGCGTGGGCTTCATTAGACGGCGTCTCTCGAGCTGAAAGTCAATATTCAGAGTGCCTCGGACCAGTCGGTGATCACTACCGGTTTTGAACCTGTTGATCACTGAGACATCTCTGAATATGTGCTTCTTATCCGTCATAATGAAGTCGATCTCATTTTTCGTCACAGTATCGGGGCTTTGCCAAGTCCACTTCCTATGGGGTCCCTTCTTAAAGAAAGAATTCATTAAGAAAAGGCCCTCCATCTCCAGGAAGTTAACAAGCATTTGCCCCCTGTGGTTTCTGCCGCCAAAGCCGTATGGCCCAACCCTCGATTCGCTGCAAGTCCGTACTCCCACTTTCGCGTTGAAGTCCCCCATGACAACATTGAAGTGTGCCTTACTGGTGTTGTTTAGGGCTTTGGCTATGTCTTCATACATAGCCTCCACTTCATCATCCGAGTGTGTCGAGGTCGGTGCGTAAACTTGTACAACCTTGAGAGAATATCTCTCGGTTAACTTAAGGACAAGATACGCTACCCTTGTCGACACACTGGAGACCTCAACAACATTGTCTATGAGGGACCTATTGACGAGAAACCCGACACCCCCCTGGGAAAGTTGGTCTCCCTCTCGGAAGTAGAGTAGATGGCCCGATTCAAGGGTTAATGTGTCCTCCCCCTCTCTTCGGACCTCACATAACCCTAGAACGTGCCATCGTATCTTCTCCAACTCTACTTCGAGCTGCGCAATGTGCTCGTCCAGCCGTAGACTTCGTCCGTTATACGTCGCCAGTGCCAGTTTGTTTTGGTAGCCTACCGTAGCCCGGGGATTCTTCGCACCCCCTACCCCACCGTTACCATGGCCGCTACCGTGACCAGGAATAGTGGGGCGGCCGGGAACTGGGGGCCGTTTTCTTTTTGCGCTATTCATTAAGGAGGAAATGCCATAATCGCCACGCTTGGCCTGCGGGTTGGCGATCGCAGTAGCCGGGTCGCTTGCCCCGATGACGCTGCTGCCCGTCATCGTGCTTATGGTATTTTAACCCAGCCAGAGTTTGAGTGGTTATACCGCCACTAGTCGGTCGCCAGGGACTCGTTCGTTAATCGGCAGGATGCACCACGTGCAGGTGAGTTTGACATTTGGAGGTCTAGATGTTGGTGACCCCCCTTACATCCCGTAAGCGTAGGCGGAGGGAATCACGGGTATAGTATACGTATATGTCGGTTATGACGGCGATGCGCGAATAGAGCGCGAATGCGAGTAACTCTGCAATGCTCTGTCTCTCTTTGTCTTTGCTTTCTCCCTATCTCCATCTCTCTTACACATACCTTAAAAAAAGGTGGAGGTCTGCTGTGTGGTACTGCCGGTCATAAAGAATAGCACCACCCCAACTCTTCCCGTGTGTGTCGTACGAGGCGACTATGGGTCTTAGTGGATACCATTATACACCTAGTAGACGGGGATAGGCTCGCCACCTGTCACGTTTGACCATCAAATCTTACGGCCAAAAGTGGGAACTACCCCCTCGGGGAATATGTACGTGAGAGTTAAAAAAATATGTATATATAAAAATTGACTTAATCCCAACTTACCCCGCTTTCCTGGCTGGTCACCGGTGCCGGCAAACCATGCTCCTCCTGGTATCTTCTCCTAGCACGATGCCGCAACAGCGCTGAGGCATCAGGCTGCCCAAACGTGAACACCTGCTCCTCCTTCCCCAAGAACCTCTCACTCAATTCACCGGGCACATAGTCTTTATCAGTAAAGTCAGTACTGACGTATTCCGAACGCACGCCATCGAGAATCTCCGACGTCAGGCGGAGGGAATCTGACGTTTGACGCAAAACGTCAGAATCCGGACGGTAGTTATCACATATTTGGTTGAAAGTGTTAAAGTATTCGGTAGCCAAGTCTGTCTTTGGTTGGTAGTCCATTTCGGAGAGCGGAGGCGGGTCCGCCGGTAGGAAGTTCGATTCCATACTCGAATCATGTCGTAACGCCATTTTTTACACTATATCATTGTTTTTATTTTGAACTTTTTACACTTTGCCGTTGGCCGCATCACTGTTTTTCCTAATATTGCACTTACACCATTCTGCCTCTAGGTTGCGCACAAATCGTTTACGTTTCGTTTCTTTTTTTTGGTAACAGATGCGCACCGACAAAAGCGCCGACCACCCAAAAGATAGTAACCGCAGAAACCGCCAAAATATACATAAACAATGAATGTTAAATTAGAAAAAAAAACCACAAATCCTAAACAGTTGATTGCACCTATAGAAGATACACCTTGCGTCCTATGGGAAAGGAACCCCTTTAGAAAATTGTCCGAGCGGGAAACCAAACCCGGTACAAAGAGAAAGCAGGTAGATCCCACGTTACACCTTTCGAAGGGCATGGAATGATGTGTCAAGATTTTTGACATATCGAAGTGTTGCTTTGAAATCGCGAAATGTCAGAATGGTACATGGTATAATGGAACATGGTAACTTAATAAGGGCAAGTTAGAAATGTTAGTCATAGTTTTTTACAAAAAATTTAAAATTAAAGTATAAAGCACTATAACAAAGTACTATGATTAAGGGGAAAAGGGGGGAAAGTCAGCAAATGCTTACATACTCGAGTACCAAATATGCAGCGCTGTTTTCCCCCCCTTATCCCAAGATGTTAGTGGGAGCGATAGTGATAGTGGGTAAAAAATATATAATTAAAAACTAAACATCAAAAAGATTAAATACTTATGTGAAGAATTTAGGTAAGAATTTGCCAAAAAATTAATAAATAAATTGCACTAATGACCTGTGAAATAACAACTACAATAAAGTACATAGAATAGAGTATTTAATAAAATACCATCCATGGTGGTTTGATGGGAACATATTCTATGAATACACGTCTTATGGGAAATTAACGAAAAGTCGCAAGGAAATAACAAAATTAATATGACTTCTTCCTCATGGCGTGTGGTTAGTGATCAATCAGGCTACTGTTAGAGTTGTTCATGTTCAGGCCGCCCGTAGACCTCTGACATGACCTAGCGACTGATGCTGTACGATAGCTGTAGTGGGGACTGACACGGATGGGATCAGATAAAAATGTCCCATTCGCGGTCACTGCTTCTGTTTCTGACCATGATCCAGACCATAAGAACCCAATCTTGAAACTTAGCAACAAGATACTTCCCGCACCAAAAACAACTCATCAAAAATCAGAGGCCAATTTTCACCATCAAAATTCAAACAATAAATAAAGTACGACCATCCCTCACCATCCACCAACAATACACCAAAATCAATAGATCTCAACGACGGTGACAGTAAAAAAAATTCGACCTATTTTTTTTCTTCAGAATCCTTATTGTGTAATAAATAATACATTACTGCGGATAGTTTTTATAGACGAACTCAAAATCGACGCTTTTGCGAATGCCAGGTAGAGAAGAGCAAAAGTTGGGTTATGTTATAATAAAATCGTTGTTAATTTTAACTGATACGGGTGTAACAAAAAAATACCTATACAGCCGAATATCCTTAATTGAACAACTTCCACTATGGGGACCAACTCCGACTAAAACCAACTGTTCCTACAAAAGTTAATTCAATTCCTACACGACCGAAATGTATGAAACAACTGATGTTTTTTTCGCGATTTCAGAGTCCGCACAGTAAAAGTTATTGCCCCAACAGTGGGGACATTAATATAGGGTGGTGATGATGATGAACGACCTACTAACGAGCAAAACGGCGATGTTCTCGTATGATGTGGGACCCGGTTTACCGAACTACAGCCTACTCCAGAAAAAGCTGAAGCCTGTCCAAGTGGCTCCATATTTTCGTGTCTAACCGGTGCATACTTATTATGGCTTCGCATAATTTGAAATTAAAACGAACCAGTGAACAATCGCACCCAGTCGTGAGTCGGACGGGGTTGGGTGACAACGGGACTCCTGAATGGAATAATGAGGGGGAGGGCAATGGCGAATCCAGGGGGGGCTAGAGTACCATCACCTCCCCCCAAACGGCACAACCCTCAACTCTCTCTTGACCATTTTTAATACAAAAAATAATTCATTTAATACAAAATGAGATACCTGTAATGTCTATATAAGTTCCTTTTTTATTAGTAGCAAATATTTCGAGAGGGTATGTGCTGGTCACTTGTACCACTTCACACGAAAAACAACCCTGTTACTTGTATGAACAGTTTTCCATACTAAAGACAAATAAACCCCATTATTTTGCGCCTTGGTGTCATAAACTCATCCATGTCGTTATGAATGGAACGAGTTTCATTCATACTTCTTATTTCAGCATTAGAATAGCAATAATTCATTCATTTGTTGAATTTTCAAACAAACAATTTAGTCGTTTTTCTAGAATTTAATAAATAAAAAAAAACATTTTTTTTGCCTTATCGTTATTGTTATAACCTATAGATGACACCCTAGAAATATTTGACGCTAATAAAATAGAACCCTATATACAATGAGTACGAATATCGGTTACGTGACAATGTCGTGCCTAATTCTATGTTGAAATATTTTTTTAATCATCGCCATAATAATACTACTCATCTACAGCATGCACACGTACATACTTTCACACTAACCCTCTCACACATCCCCAAACACACCCTCACTCACACACACCAAGATTAATCAATCACTACAATAATAATAGAAGTTTAAAAATTAAAATAACAATATGTAATAATATTCGTAACTATTAATGCTTAGTGGGTAGTTAGTTATGAGATAGATACTGCGCTTTATTGAATACCCTCTTTTTGGGAAAGCTCTGGCTCCCAAGATACAGGCCCGCCTGATCCGGGAGTCAGGGTATTGTTTGACTTACAAGCATTGTGATGTTTTTAATAAAGATTTTTTTTAAATCCGATATAGTAAAAGTAAAATACACTTAATTGTACAAATATAAAACAACAAACATGAGATTGAAAAGGAAATAGTGAAGTACAATTCGGGCAGAGGAAATGATTTAGAGAAAGAGGTAGTAGGTGTGAAAGTTTTATGGAAAACGTTGTATAACGTTATAAAGATGATAGAACCTTCCCTGTCCCATAAAGTTCCCATACATACCCCACACCCCAGCAACCTATGTAACGCCGCATGTATCATTAAACAAAAACAATGTCATGTCACAATTCCCGCGAACAAACTTAATACCCGCCGGGAATCGACCCCACACCCCGGCGGGCGACCACCGGCGTGGTCACCCGACACCGAGATGTGCCGATCAGCTGATTTGCACGTGAGGTGGTTCAACCCTTTCGGATCAGTTGCTGTGTGGAGGTTTGAATCCGAGTCAAAAGTCAAAACGTCAGCATAATACTAATAATAAAGTCAGAATACTAAGTATTGGAAGAGCGTGAAGCGGCGGTGGCTTAGTGGCTAGGACGCCATGCGGGAGGTCCGGATTCGAAACCATGCGAAGTACCAATGAGTATTTCGGATTTTTTCGAAGACTTACGTACATTTACCGACTACTCTAACGGTGAAGGAAAACATCGTGAGGAAACCTACATGTCTGAGGAAATGGAAAGTTTCCGAAGGCGTGTGAAATCCATCGCACAGCACCGGGCCCGCTCGGTGGATAATGGCCCGTACCCCCTTGTGCAAGGGGAGGCTTGTGCCCCAACAGTGGGGACCTCTCACCTAACTATTAGAGGGGTTTCGATGTGCTGCTAACCTTGACGGCTCGAAGGAGTGCCTTATGTGCCGGTAATTACATCCACTCCACTCCTAAAAGTTAGTGCGGGTTTCCAGCTACTCTAGATCATCATTAATTAATTCGCCAAACTTGTATTCTAGTCGCTTCAATAATTTCCTCTGTATTTCCTCCACTGCGTTTTGTGAACTATGTATTGAGGATTCCGTACAGTTGACGCGTATTCTGCTATCCCTTTCTACCCCATAGCTCTAGATAGAGATGACACTAGACTTAAACTTAAGATTCGTTTAATTGTCCGTCTTCGTGTCAATAAACTGTTTGCAGTTTCATATTGCAGGAGTAACCATGCTAAAACCGCTTTCTTGTGAGAGCAAGTGATAACTATAATAAAAAAATCAGTATCGTTGACATATTTTGCGTTCAAAAGCGTTAAACTGTGCACCTGTGATGTGGTTATTAATACGTAAATTAAAATATAATTTAACATAGTATTTACGCGCGTGACATCACAATATTAGTTATTTTTAGTACTTTCAGTGAAAACTTCACTGGCTTTTGTGTTATCTATATTGTCTATTATTATGTACTACTTTAGCTGTTTGTTTTCCTTAATAAAAATAAAATAAAAATACATTTAATGAAGTCTTAACTTTAAGCAACTGACGGTAAACGTTTCACGAACAGATGGGGATGTTCCAAACTCCGAGTTCTAACACAGTTGTCTGTTTGTAAACACGTGGTAACACAAGCTGCCATCTGACAGGTGATTCAGTCAGGGCTGTGGCAGCTGGTGAAGGTCACGGTCCAAGGTCACCTGGTGGTGACAGTCGAGGTGGGGTCAACAGGTGATAATATGTAGGTGATTTACTGATACATACTTTCACAGCATTAATAACTGATGCGTGGATGCATCAGTCTTTTACCTAGTTCTGCCAAAAACAAAACAATGCTTGCATTGCTGTGTTCCGGTTTGAAGGGTAAGAGAGCCAGCGTAATTACCAGCACATGAGGCACTCCTATGTCCTCAAGGTTACCAGAAAACCTTCTGGTAACATTATAGTGAGCTATGCTACCCTGATACGGAAGAAAGCCAATACGTATTGGTTTTCTAGTGCATTCTGAAATTCTTTGAAAACTGGAGTTTTTATAGAATCCTTCTAGTAATCACATAGAACGACTCTCGTGGCAGATTTAATGGTGGTTTGCCATTGCCTTCCCCATTTCACAAACTGGTTATCTCAGTGTGCAGGTTTCCTCGCGATGTTTTCCTTCACCGTCAGAGCAGTCGGTAAATGTACGTAAGTCTTACGAAAAAACCCGAAAAACTCATTAGTACATGACATTGCCTGGTTTCGAACTCGGACCTCCCGCATGGGAGTCCGACGTCCTAGCCACAACGCTACTGACGCTCTAAACTTTCATAGAATACGGAACCCTAAAAAGAATTTCGAAAGTCCCCAACTCGAAAATGCGAGAAATGGGTTTCCCATTCGCCACGTGCGTGCCTCGCACCGGACTCGAGCCCGGCACCTGTGCCGCGCGCCGCACATCTGTCAGTTTGTGCCACTAAACGTAATGTTTTTACTGTTATGTCTGGAGCTTTCTTTTTAACCCCCTAGGACCAAAAAGCGAGGTGTTTTCCTATAGTATGTTTTTGTGTTTATCTGTGGGTAGAAAAGTCTAAAAAGATCCATCGAGCGACTTCATATACCCATAGATAATTCCCAGTTTTTAACTTCCAACCAAAAGGAAAGAATACAATACAATACAAATATACTGTATCGCACACCCGGGACAAAAACAAAACTTACAACATAAAGAGAGGTACAATACAATGTGCAGAAGGCGGCCTTGTCGCTCCAGGCAACCTTCAGGTGATGGAAAAATCATATGATACATAATATACGGGTGCAAAAGGCGTATGAAATAGATACTACCCTCAAACAAATAAAGAATGCATGTTATAAGTTTGACGCGTATGTTGGTCTGTGGCATCACATCACAGCAACCGATGATCCTATTCGGGAGCGGTTTTTTTTTATTCAAAAGAGAATTTTGTCAGTTGTTCTTAGCCGTTCATGATAAAAGTTGGAGCAGTGGTTTCCAAGAGCATTTTTCTTCTAACTTGTTCCTACTTTTACGGGTTTCGATTCCTCTTTCCATTTCTCTTTCTCCGGTGTTTTTGGAAGTAACAATGAAAAAAAAAAGATTTAAATATTATCAGGTCAATGAAACGACAAAGACCAAATTCCTTTGCCTCAAACCCTCGTCTCCGGAACTCGCTGCGCGGCCGGGACGGGCCCCGAACCGGTCGCACAGCTGCCGGCGCCGGCAGGTGCGAGCGAGCAGGTATACGCTGCGCCCGCGCATCGGAATTATGCACTTTTTAATTACCACTAATTGGGAATTACCCAATCCCGTGGAATACTGGAGGATGTATTGAAGATAGATGTAGGAATGTTAAAGGTATAATATTGAAATTAATTTTTTATTTAATGTTGAAAAGCAGACGTGCCAACGGACCACCTGATGGTAAGTAATCACCGCCGCACATACACATCTCACATCACTGTAATGTTAATAGAGGGTTTTCGATGCGCTGGTAACCTTGAAGAGTTAGAGTGCCCCATGTGCCGGTAATTACGCTGGTTCTCTTACTATTCAAACTGAAACACTGCTGGAACCAGAACCGTTGTTATAGCTACAGGACAACATTATTTATATTTAGAGACCCACCCTAACTTTTGGATTTATTTACAACTGCATTCACAGATTTTGAAAAAATGGTACAGTTAGCAAGAAAAAGGGCAGTTTACACGTTCTTTTTATGGTCTTTTTCTGTTTCTTATAAGGATGAAATGACTCTATATGTCAGCAATTGGAGTCCCCCCCCCCCCCCCCCCCCCCCCGCCAAATATGCATAGATACTTACGTAGTTGATAAGTATCTGCTTATATATTAATATCTGCTTGTATCTGCTTATGCGTATATATTAAATTTTAATGGTTTTTTTTTGTGTATTTAGCAATATATGTGATTCTATTCTATGGGACCAACTGAGGTTAGAGTAGGTACTAGAAAAGTCAGAGATCGAGAAAAACTTTTCCCATACATTCAAATTTCCACCCTGTATACAAGTCCATACAAACACCCATGTAAGTTCTTTGTTCCACTATTATGGTTAACGCAACAAAAACATACGACAGTCTCATTATCCCAGGAATGCTGTCTTCACACAGACTTACAACCGTATCTAGATCTACTTAGTATGTAGATCATCTTATTAAGCTTTAGGGTTCCGTAGCCAGTTAGGAACCATTATAAGATATGATACATTTATTGTTTCAAGTATATACAAGTCTTCTCTTATCTTATGATAGAGGCCGGGAGTAACCCCAGCGGCACTTCGAGCTTAGAGGATCTTTTGTGCCTACCCCATTTACACACTGGTCATCTCAGTGTGCAGGTTTCCTCGCGATGTTTTCCTTCACCGTCAGAGCTGTCGGTAAATGTACGTAAGTCTTTTGAAAAAACCGAAATCTCATTGGTACATGGCGTTGCATGGTTTCGAACACGACGCCACCGACGCTGTTCAAAAATAAGATAGATCAGAAATAAGATAATCATATAATCACTGACTTATCTAAGCATGTAATTATTATTGTGAATTGTATTAATTTTAGTGGAATAGTATTGTTTTATATAATTGAATTGGGAATTCCCGTAATAATTATGTAAATTGTAAATAAATAAATAAAAAATAAAATAAATAAAATATAAAAGTTAAGTAGGCTTGTAAAATTTAAGTCGTTTTTACAGTATTTTGATTTACTAAACGTATTGTTGCAATTTTTTCTTTACGTGTATTACGTCTCTCTTCAATGACCTTACATCCGCAAATATAAAGGAACGTCCATACACTTTCCAATACCCATTTTCTTCACTTAAACATCACGATTCCCGCTAAAGTGTTGCACAATACTGCAAAAAGTGCAACAAAGCGTAATTACCAATAACAAGTGCAACTAAATGCATCTGGTAAGCTTTTAAAAAAAAACCTTGCTCTCGAAAGTACCATTTCCAGTTTATAGCTTCGGTGGCCTTAAGCTAGGACGTCGGACTCCCATGCGGGAGGTCCGGGTTCGAAACTATGCAATGCCATGTACCAATAAGTTTTTCGGTTTTTCCAAAAGACTTACGTACATTTACCGACGCTCCGACGGTGAAGGAAATCATCCTGAGGAACCCTTCACACTGAGATTACGAGTGTCGTTCTATGTGATTAATTCCTTAGTATAATCACGACCCTCAGCAATGAGGAACACGACTTAGAAGAATCCTGAGGCATTGCAAAAGAAAAAATATTTAAAGATGGCGGCCAAAAAATAATGTGGAGCTATATCCATGGGAAGGCCGAAGCCCGGAGTGTCCCCCCGCCTTCAGACGCCGCAAGTCTAACCCATTGAATGTTCTTAATCGTGTCAGATGAAAATTGGATCAGTGATTAAGATCTTGGAGTATCTTGTGATGTTGGAGTAATATGGGATCTCTGGAACGGTAACAGTTAGGTGGTTCGAGTTTGAGCTCAAATGTTTATGGACATGGTGACCTTCCCACATCTGGAACCTTGAGGGTCTGATGATGACCAGGAAAAAGTAAGGGGATGTCCACAATGATATTATTTATTTATTATGTAGTTATGACTTTAATTAAATTATAGCCCAGTGAAAGAATAGTTACAATCGGTCAAGTAGTTTCTGAGCAAAATGAGGAGATGAGCTAATACGACAGACAAACAGAACGACATTGTTGCCCTCTATAGATATAAGTTGGAAAGGGTCAAGTTGTAAACCAGCGTCGCTAGATGTATAGGTATCTATACATCTGGCGACACTCAGCTGAACTTGGCCCTTTTAATATATCATATCATATGTTATCACTTGTTAGAATGGAAAATATGGTCATGTTAGAATCTTACTCATCTTGTGGTCTATATGGTCTATTAATATAGGATTTTCTATTTCAAAATCTTAATATTACACTGACCTCTATAGACAGATTCATAGGTCCTTGAAATCGTATCGTCAAAAAACTTCTAAATTAGAAGAAACCTACAATCAATCATTTATTCGTGAACATAGGTAATAATAAGTAAGTATACAGTTTAAATGAGTTGGTATCACTATGCTCCGTCGTTTGACATACAAATATTTTCAATAAATTGTTAAATATCAATATAATATAAATTATTAAAATAGTCGGCCGTCGCCTGAGAGAGAGGGGCTGTGACCCCCGCTCCGGGTCGTTCTTGGTGCGGAGGTTGGCCGTGGCGATTCAGCGTGGCAATGCCGCGAGCGTCATGGGGACCCTTGCGCCGGGGTCGACACGGGGCGGAATTTTTGACTAAGGCTTTTCATATTCAGCGTGGCAATGCCGCGAGCGTCATGGGGACCTTTGCGCCGGGGTCGACACGGGGCGGAGTTTTTGACTAAGGCTTTTCATATTCAGCGTGGCAATGCCGCGAGCGTCATGGGGACCTTTGCGCCGGGGTCGACACGGGGCGGAGTTTTTGACTAAGGCTTTTCATATTCAGCGTGGCAATGCCGCGAGCGTCATGGGGACCTTTGCGCCGGGGTCGACACGGGGCGGAATTTTTGACTAAGGCTTTTCATATTCAGCGTGGCAATGCCGCGAGCGTCATGGGGACCCTTGCGCCGGGGTCGACACGGGGCGGAATTTTTGACTAAGGCTTTTCATATTCAGCGTGGCAATGCCGCGAGCGTCATGGGGACCTTTGCGCCGGGGTCGACACGGGGCGGAATTTTGGACTAAGGCTTTTCATATTCAGCGTGGCAATGCCGCGAGCGTCATGGGGACCTTTGCGCCGGGGTCGACACGGGGCGGGGTTTTTGACTAAGGCATTTCATAAGTCTTTTATTTTATTTTTTATTGACGAAATTTAGCATATCATTAAATGTAAAATTTGATATAATCTGCTTCTAGTGGTAGCTATTCTGTTGTTAAAATTAAATTAAACAGTTGACTAGTAGTAGTAGTATTAATAGTAAGTAATAGTAGTCGTAGTATTAATAGTAAGTAATAGTAGTCGTAGTTTTAATAGTAAGCAATAGTAGTCGTAGTATTAATAGTAAGTAATAGTAGTCGTAGTATTCATAGTAAGTAATAGTAGTCGTAGTATTAATAGTAAGTAATAGTAGTCGTAGTATTAATAGTAGTCGTAGTATTAATAGTAAGTAATAGTAGTCGTAGTATTAATAGTAAGTAATAGTAGTCGTAGTATTAATAGTAAGTAATAGTAGTCGTAGTATTAATAGTAAGTAATAGTAGTCGTATTATTAATAGTAAGTAATAGTAGTCGTAGTATTAATAGTAAGTAATAGTAGTCGTAGTATTAATAGTAAGTAATAGTAGTCGTAGTATTAATAGTAAGTAATAGTAGTCGTATTATTAATAGTAAGTAATAGTAGTCGTAGTATTAATAGTAAGTAATAGTAGTCGTAGTATTAATAGTAAGTAATAGTAGTCGTAGTATTAATAGTAAGTAATAGTAGTCGTAGTATTAATAGTAAGTAATAGTAGTCGTAGTATTAATAGTAAGTAATAGTAGTCGTAGTATTAATAGTAAGTAATAGTAGTCGTAGTATTAATTCACTAAACACTGATTGTGGACATACACATAGATCGGACATAAGGTTAATAAAAATGGGGCAAACACTGATTAAATATCTTTGTCACTTAAAAAATCATTTACTGAATAATATGTCTTGTCAACTAGCAGTTTGTTCAGCTCGCGCTTGAATGAGTTTAAACAGTTAGACTCTCGTATGGATTTCGGTACCTTATTATATACAATACCCCGGTTGACATACGAGTAATAATGGATTTCCGCAAAACTACTGACTCCATCAACTAAAGGCCGCCACAAATCAATCTAATTGTACTGACCGCCATTAAGCATGCCGCACCACGTCCACACACCGACACTGGTTGCATAAGTAATATTGACGGACGGACAGACGGCCCGTCGCCTCGTGACGTGTGACACCGGATGTATATACAGGGTGGACAGTTTCAGCGGGGCACCCAGGGACAGTTTCAGCTACCAGATCTGTGACATAGCATAATGAACTTTATGTCAATTGTGTAACATACAAACTAAATACGAGCCAAAAGAGGTCGCGCGTCTTCCGGGGAATCCTCGCGCATTCTCGAGAATTCCCCTAGCGGTAAAGCGTATTTAGTTTGTATGTTACACAATTGACATAAAGTTCATTATGCTATGTACAATTACGTTGCGCTATTCGCTTCCATTCCATTCCGCGGCAAGGTAAATTGAGCCTAAGCCGCTGTACTGCATATCTTTTGTTCCTACACGAAATAGAATCGATTGGCATCAAATTTTTTTTTGTGAAAAATTGCATTTTTTTAGCTGACTGTACCTTTTTTCAAAAATATGTGAATGCAGTTTTAAATAGCTCCAAAAGCTAGGGAAGGTCTCCAAAGATCATTTTCTCGTAGCTCTAACGGATCTGGTAGCTGCCTTGGATGCCCCGCCCAAACTCTCCATCCTGTATATACATAACGAGTAGGAATTCCCTACTTAAGCATAGTGAAGAATGCCGAGAATGTAAACAATACTATATGTAGATTGATCGAGTGCATATTGAGTGTACAAGGTTATAAAGGCTGTCCAAAGCGGAATCGTGGTTAGGTAAGGCTTAAGGCTTCCTTGCTTGCTTATCGTATGGTTAGTGGCCAACCTATTTTTGTCAGAGTTGTTCAGGCCGTCCGTAGGCCTTTGACATGGCTTAATGACTGCTGTCGAACGATAACAACGGTCGACGGGACGGACTGCTTAACGTGCTCTCCGAGGCACGGAGGAGCTCAGATGAAATATGCCACAAGCGGTCACCCATCCAAGTACCGACCGCGCTAGGCTACGGCTTCCTGAACTCTCGGGACATGTAAGTAAGTAAGTAATATGTTTATTTCACACACAGCAATGACCGAAACAGTTATAATTATGATAAAATAATTATGTAGTCCAAGGTGGACATATCTAAATCATGTCTGATGGTCTGCTGTTGTTGTGAAAAGGGTCTCAACTCAGCTTATTGCTGCAGACAAGAATGCCTGCAGCGCTGGTGTTCTATTGGACCAAGACCGATGGCTGGCCACAACCTGTACGAGAGGACAAAGAAATTTAATTGTAGATAGGTAGTATTAATAAGAGAAAAATGTATCTATCTAGAGTTTTTTTATTTACATCTAAACCCGCGTTTGACCCCAAGCCTCAATCTCACCTGGTGGTAAGGGACGATGAGGTCGAAGATGTAGCCCACACGCTCAGTAAGTACTAACCTCTTCTATGTATAAACACTGCCGGAACACATCGACGACGAAGAGAAGATATTTGACGACAGACTTTACATAGAAGGTGGTCGCTACCAGGCGGACCCTAGGGCTCCTACAACCAGCAAGTTACTCGTGTCAGTCGCCTCGTACGACACGCTTTACCAGTGGCGTTAGTACTTTTTTTTTGTAACGGGCGCGAAATCTTGGTTATGTGAGATTTTTACTCACTAAAACCCCCTCGATCGCCGGCCTCGTGCTTATTGGAGGGCTCCGGGATCTCCAGAGGAACACACCGGTGCCCTTCTAGCATTTGCCTTGGGCTCCTCCTGGGAGGTGTATTTTCCACCTCCCGGTTCCTCCCGTCACAGCAGCGTGCGGCCATAGCACGTCGCTGCCTTCCCCAGGGTCGCCAGCCAATGGACGGCCAAAGCCTCCACTTTGACCGCCCGCGACCCTGATCCCTCATTTTAGTCGCCTTTTACGACAGGCAGGAGTTACCGTGGCTCTATTCTTCGGCCGAGACTACAGGGCTGAATGGCGTTAGTACCTAGGGCTATTCTAATCCGTCCCATACACGGAAAAACTACCTTTCTTTCTATTAGATTTGGATAACCAAAATAAAAAGGGCGGAATTTTTCCTCCACAAAGGTGACATTAGAGAAAATTAGTAAGTACAGTACAGTAATTAGGGCTGTACCACACGGTACCTGATTGTTCTCGAATGTTGGGCATATTACTTCCTTTGGGCCACGTCAGTCCCACCGGTGATTACCGGTTATTACCGGATGACACTAGAACTTGGGAGGTAACAAGCGCCGCTCACTGGGGTAGGCCATAAACCGGATTTTTAAAATGCAGGATACATACATACATATCTCTCACATCCGTAATCCCCCGGGGGTAGACAGAGGAACCATCTTCAGTCATAGGTAGTTCCCACTTTTCGCTGTAAGATTTGGTGGACAAACGTGATAGGTGGCGAGCCTATCGCCGTCTACTAGGTGTAGAATAGTATCCACTAAAGCCCTTAGTCGGCTCGTGGGAGGGGGACTATTTTTTCTTTCATCCTAGGTTTTATGACTCTGTGCATAGTCAGCCTGGGGAAGTGGGGAGGTACCACCCTTTTCTGTTACA
Source organism: Hofmannophila pseudospretella (assembly GCA_947369225.1). Classification (NCBI taxonomy): domain Eukaryota; kingdom Metazoa; phylum Arthropoda; class Insecta; order Lepidoptera; family Oecophoridae; genus Hofmannophila; species Hofmannophila pseudospretella. Next base: position 8,017,677 of record OX376337.1, on the reverse strand, counting down.
AAGCAGCAATATGACAGAAAACATTTAAGACCCACATAAGACGGACCTTGTGTAAAAAGGGTTATTATAAAATAAATGACTACTTAAATGATAAAGAGACTCGGTCCTAAATCCAGCTCCAGCTCTGCACATTGTGTATATGATTGTGTTCATAATTATTGTAAGATATATTTATTTCAAAAGACGTGCTGCTGAAAGTTTCTTGCGCCGCTTTTTTCCTTTCAGCTACAGCACCTTACGAAGCGGTGGTGGAGTGAAACATGACGGTGTAAAAATGTACATACAATAACAAAGTTTGATTTTGATTGACCAAATCAAATCAAACTTTTTTTAGGCGGACAAAAAGTACCGCGTACAACGAAGGACTCTCGCGGAAATCTCGCGGACCGGAGCAGACAAATAGTACACGGTTGTCCCTCTAAATAATACAACTAACTGTAACTAACATTTCAGTAACAAATATGATGTTTTTGTTTTGTCACCTTTATTTTGCAAATTAAATAAAAAATGAATAAAATATTTGTTTTCAAAATATTAATTGTAATTGAAATTGAAAATATTTATTTGCACAAATAGTCTTCGAATACACACGCACACACACACACACACATTACAAATTAAGATACATTAAATTACAGCTTGGTAAAAAACAACAACGAAAATGAACATTTATTAATGAACATTTCCCATTAAACTATAACCTCCACACTAGGCGTTGCCTGTGTCGCGGATACTACTTAGGTACACACATTGACCACTTTACAATGTTATGTGTCAATATAATATTCAGATTCCAGAATTAGAATTTAAAATTACAATTTAAGTTTAAGAGATTATACGACTATTATAAATTTATAAAATATATTAATATATGTATATATTTAGGTATATTTATTTAATATTTATGATTGATTAATTTATTGCTGATAATTTATGATTGATTGATTTATTAATTGAACAAAAATGCGTACGCTCTCGTGCAGAATATGGTGATACCGAAACACAATGTAACATCTGCATTACCCATGTTTAGAGGAGGTGATCCGCGTGCCGGCCACTTTTTGGTACAGCGCATCTCCCTCGCCATTCAGCGAGGGAACGCCGCGAGTATTCTGGGTACTTTCGGCCAGGGGGCACTTCGCGGGGGGCTGTTTGACTGAAGTTATATTGGATAATGTTTGCCTAGTTATAGTATGACATTTTACTAATTAGTTTTTTATTATCATATTGTTTACAAATAAATTATATTTATATTTCTAACGTGTCTGGACGCATCAACGAACTATTGAAAATATTTGTATGTCAAACGACGGAGCATAGTGATACCAACTCATTAAACTGTATACTTACTTATGTTCACGAATAAATGATTGATTGATTGATTGATGGCTCTTAAATTCTCCCGCGAAAAAACCGGACAGCCGTTCCAGCTCCACACGGGACGGGCTTGTTTATTTCACACAAAAACTACTTGGGTAAGAAAACACACCGTAAATTAACGGGCGGTGTGTTATAATTAAAATAGTTTAAGGAATGTTTTGGGTCTACAAAGTGGTATTACATGAAGTGACAGACATGTTATTTCCTTGTATGGAATTTTTCAAGAGATATGTGGTGGTTTGACTCTGTGTAGAGTCAGCTTGGGGTGGTACCACCCTTTTACCTATATCTGTCGCAAAGAATTTTAAAAAAAATATTGATGCAGACAGTATCTTTTACATATATTTTTTTTTTCATTACTGTGTTCCGGTTTAAAAGGGTAAGGGATACACAGCACTGCTGTGATGGTGCATCGAAAACCCTCTCATAAAACTAAACGAAGAAACACGAGAGCACAGAAATCAAAGGGTTTGTGCAAATGCGCTTTATGGGAAAACGTTCACATCGCATGCGCTAACTGGCAATCTACATAGAGCCTTCAAATCTCGATCCCCAACTTTCTCTCCAAAAAAAAGTCGATAAAATCACGCCCAATAAGCGGATGTCGGATCGGAAGTCGGTTCCCGCCGCCGCAGTATCTAGTTACCGGGAATCGAACCTGACACCTCTCTCGACGCTAAGTGCTGCATCAACTGAGCTACGGTGTTTATTTAGGGGGTGTCTTAGGGGTTGGTGCAGTTTCTTGCGATAAAAATGAGGTAGTTTTAAGATAGGAATTCTGAAGCTAGACTAGCCCAATATAATTTCAAACAGTTTTTTGGAAACTGACCAAACACTTCAGGAGATCGATTCCACTAAATACAACGTAACTAAATATAATCTAAACTGCATCGTTATGACGTGTTTCGTATGCTACTATCCACTGGCGATCCAATGTCAGTTAAGTTCCGATCGAGTCAACGATCGATCGAACAGTAACGTATTTGTGCATTCTAATAAAACGTTTAGTTTATACTGAATCGCAGTTGAACGGTAACAAAACGCTTCAACTGTCAAATATAACGATCGAACACAAGTTCCTCCCGAGGTACTTTTGCCCGATCGATAGTAAATCGAAAGGTGGCAGTGGTAGAGTTATGCGTCAGCAGAATGCGATTTGGTGTCCAAATAGAATTGGAACGAACACTAAATTGAAATTGGATAGAAATAGAACTACAAACGTTGTCATTTAGGCGAGTTGGGCTCCTGGTGACCGAATACATACAGGTAGATCCTGATGTGAGGATCGCCTGGGTTGGTTTTCTGTCGTAAACCAGAATTACTTGAATTTCTGTGTTTCGGTTTGATGGGCAAGACTAATACAATTACGCTATGTCCTAACTAGGTACCTGCTTTTTCACGAAGTGGCTAAAAATCTTAGACAGAGTAAAACTCGACTATTACAATATCTATCTAACTTTCTTAGCGCTTCGTAAAATGACTACGCACTTGCTGAAGTGAACACTTACGCTATGTGACTACGACACATATATCCCACGAGGTTAAGGCACAGACAGAAGGAACTAATCTCCATGAATCTCAAACCCTACATAAAGGCGAGACCTACAAATCCAAAAACCCATACATACATAAATAAACTTACGAATGTATGGGAGAGCGACTAACGCAGACGGATCGACGGCGGACGCGCGTTGAATATTTATAAAGTATTTAGCGCTATGTATTCCAACGAGCTATTAAAGACACGGAGACTTAACGGCATACAAGACAACAACAACCAACAGCCGCACACCGATGTTTTACAATTCGGTACGATAAAAACACGGATGCTGATTGGCCAAGAGCGCGCTTAGACACGACGGCGTTCACATTTTACTCCTGTAACAGCAAGTAACAAATATGATTTTAAAGCCATTTGCCACGGACGACCAGATACCACTGGCGCGATGAAGTGGAGAAGGATCGGTGTTTGCTGTCTAAAGACTAGACAGACTAGCTAAATTACATGGGAACTGTTTTTCACCCTGTCATGCATGTATGGAGCTGAGACTGAGGATTGTTATTGTTTTGGTCACAAAACAATAATAATATTATATATGTGTTTAATCCATAATGCTGCATTGGTATTTTAACAGTCGGTATTTACACACCCTTTTACACACACATACACATACTCACATACACAACACACCCTCAAACTGTCACGCCACCACATATTAATCTTAGTCACTTAGCCAGCACTTGATTAACAAGTACTTACAATTAACATTTAATACTCATGGTAAATATGTATGACATATTCATGTTAATTCTACATTATTAGTCTCAAAGTTAACCGCGTTCTGTAGGTATACAAGTCATATATACACGAGGAAATCTGTAATTGGCCTTCTTTAAGTTTAATACATATGTAATTTTATAATGCTTAATGCTGTAGATTTCCCTTATAAATAAAATAAAATAAAAAAATAAAAAATCTGTGTGAGCTCTGGGCGCCTGACTGGCTCCAGACTGCGCACGAGAGAGCGATGGCGCTCTTTGGTATCGGAGGACAAGATCCAGTTCGGGTCGCGGCGCCAGCGGAGTAAGTAAGTAAGTAAGTCATTTGCCTGTAAACTTACTCTAAGTCATAGTTACTTTTAAGTAGTGAAATGTAATTATCGTGCTGTGTGTGTGCAGATAAATTATAATTAATTCATTCGTTTGAGTAAGTGAGTAAGTTAGTAGAGATATAAAATACATTTGATGTTACAATACAATAAACACTTAGGTTGTTAGAAGGTAAACTCTTACAGGCTGAGTCAGTCCCCTTTGTCCGGTGCTGCACACCACCTTCATCAAACTTAATTACTTTTGTTTATTTATTTTTATCTTATATTATTTTTATCTTTTGTGCCTAATTGTTTATAACACATCCTTTCTTTTTTTCAAAAGTGAACGTTGTCGTGAATTAACTAACCACGCGGTGACGCGCTGTTCATAACCAATCAGCAACGGTCGCGACATTTATCCGAATAGGTATGAAAGAATCGTATGGACAGTGTGTCGTTAGACGTTATGCTTCCATGCATTATAAGTTCGCTGGCATTATGTATTATTTATTTATATACCCGCATTATGTATTACTAGCGAGAATCGATCTCATAAAATAAAACCAGTAGGGGCTCTGTGTGGGCTTCGATACAAGTTTGGGACCAATATATCACGATTATACGAGTTCAAATAAAGTGTTACAATTTAATATCAATTCTCCTAGTAGTGTGGTTAATTTATTGGCAGAGTTGTTCAGGCCGCCCGTAGCACAGCACAGCTGAAAACCAGCGCTGTGGTTCTGCCGTACCGGTCGGACCGCAGCACATGCTGAGCATGTGTCTTTAAAACGTTAGATAGATAGATAGAAACACTTTATTATACACAAAATCGGGAAACGTTTTTAATACCAAGTCTTTTTAAGTTTCACAATGTATGCATAATGCTACAAATGCTACATAATGCTAATCTACAATTAACTTTGTGTTGTGAGTATCTTTGTCCTCTCGGACAGGTTGTGGCCAGCCATCGGTCATGGTCCAACAGAACACCAGCGCTGCAGGCATTCTCGTCTGCAGCAATAAGCTGAGTTGAGACCCCTTTTCACAATAACAGCAGACCATCAGACATGATTTAGATATGTTCACCTTTGACTACATAATTATTTTATTATAATTATAACTGTTTCGGTCATTGCTGTGTGTGAAATAAACATATTACTTACTTACTTACTTACTATAATGCAATGTTGAATAAATGTTTTTCTTTTCGATTAGACCGACAGCTTCACGTGCCTTCCAAAGCACGAAGGGGCTCAGATGTGATAGCGGTCACCCATCCTGATTCCGACCGCGCCCAACGCTGCTTAACTCGCACGATCACTTTCGGACCATGCTCGCATACGAGCCCTTCATTTAATACCAGTTAAAATCTATACAATAGTTGAACGCGAAGGGACTAAAAGCTTTTTTAAATTTTCTCAGTTGTCTTTCAAAGTGAGGGCTGACTCTAATAATACTTAAGCTTCCCTTCCCTTTTCTTAGTGACCCTGACGAGGCTGACATGGTCACCTTGTCGTGTACCAAAGCCTCTAAACTGAGATTTAAATAAAATACGAATGAACCCGCGATTGCCCTGGTCTCACCTGGTGGTGACGATGAGGCCGAAGATGGAGCACACGGGTTCGATATAACCCGTGTGTGAAATGGGGAAGCCAATGACAAACCATTTATTGCACAAATTTAAAACAACAAACATGAGATAGAGAAGGAAATAGTGAAGTACAATTTAGGCGGCCTTATCGCTAAGAGCGATCTCTTCCAGGCAACGGAAGCAGAGGAAATGATTTCGAGAAAGAGGTAGTAGGTGTGCAAGGTTTATGGAAAACGTTATATTAGAGAATTTCATTATAAAAATATATGATGATGATATAATAATGAGACCCTCATCAAAGAGGATTACGGCTAAGGAGGAGGAGGCTTTTATTACTAAATTCTGAATAACTAATGATTGATAACTATACCTATTATTACGTATAATTATACAATTATTCTAAGGATTGTATATAAGTCAGTGTGATTGTTCTAATGGAGGTAACAAGCGCTTGCCGCCAGAATAGAAAAATAAATAAAAATGTATTGATGCAGACAGTATCTTTTACATTCTCTCAGATACCCTGTGTCGTGACGGCCAGTCTCTTCCGATATATCTATATTATGAAGACATGGGGGGGGGGGGGGGGGAGGGGGAGAGAGAGACGGAGACACAGAAACAGCCTGGCAGTTGAATTAAGCGTCCTGAGCATGAGGCTTGAATATAAAAAAGGTAATGTTTTTACGTTATACATGTTACAAGAAGTAATTATAGGGTACATTAGGTAGGCCCCCTTGAACTGGCAACCTACAGGAGGATTTCGCAAACGTGGAAGACCCAGGGCTACATGGAAACGTAGTCTTCAAAAAGACCTGGATGCGGCTAAAGTATCCTGGGAAACCACAGAGTCTGCGGCATCGAACAGAGCGCGGTGGAAGAATAATGCCTCAGCCCTATGCACCGCTAGGTGTTCTAGGATTTGAAGAAGAAGACATTAGGTAGAGCTTATCTCTAAGAAGATACCTCTTTCAGCCAAACCTAAGACATGGGGAGATATAATATGATAAAATAGACGTGGGGTAGACGAGTTCTGCAGTGGAGACCGCGTTTGGGCGAACGTAGTGTGGGACGGGCGTCCCTGCTACGTTCCACGTGATGTCCACCATGCCATCACCCTCCCACACTTCGTCACTTCCCACTTTCTTCGTCCGTGCAGTCACTGAGGGCCAGCTGAAGATCAGCGCTGTGGCTTGCCCCAGCATTATGCTGAGCTGGTGTACCCTTGTTGGCACTGTACCGCACCGGATGTTCTGTGCTGCATGTATTAACCTTTGTATACTTCTGTATTGTGTTCTATATTCTGGTGTTTACAGTGCTAAATAAACGTTTTCAATTCATTATTGATAAGGACCCCCTTGCTCCACCCGAGGCGGGCGGGCTTGTCTCCACAGCCAGCTCTAATCGCGCACTGGTAGAGATCGATTTCTATTCGCAAAGCGGCGCATACAATATTCATGCTTCAAATTACTTTACTACTCTACCGCTGACGTGGCTGTTCAACTATGGTGGAGCTCTATGGGGGTGAAGTTTAAAAAAAATCTCATAAGTTTCTATGTCTATGGTAGCATGTTTGTCATATTATTTTTGTCTTCTGTACATAATTGAAATTGAAAATTTAGCGCTGTAAACACCAGAATACAGAAGTATAGAAAGTTTAATACATGCAGCACAGAACATCTGGTGTGTGAACATCATCTGTGTCATAATTTTTTGGATGTGTGTATCGTAAATAAATTATTTCTTTCTTTCTGTTGATAATGACACATTACTGATAATTCTTCATTAACCACTTAATTACCAACGTTTTCAATATAAATAAACATTTGTATTAAATGTTTTTAAGAACAACACATCGTTCTATAACCCTATTGTGCGAATGTGTAGATTGTTTAACGAAGTCTCTTCGAACAGCAACAATAAGACATCGTTAGACTTATTCGATCCTAGGACATTAGTTTTTAAAAGACGGGTTGAGGATGTCCTCAAGTGAGCTATCCACGCACCTACTTTATAGTCTTTACTTTACAATATGTATTTATTAATCATTACATTCTCTAGTATTTTTCCCTTTCCCAACTCAATGTTGTACAACAACCAATTCCCCACTTCCTGACCATGCTGTGTTCACACGTTAAGGGTTACGACCTAGCTCATAACTTTATATTGATTTTTCTGTAATTTCTCTGGTTGTAATCTGTTGTGTTTACCTTATAAATAAATTAAATTAAATGTAATTATCGTGTTATGTGTGCAAATAAATTATAATTCATCATTAAAATGGAAGAGATGGTGATTGAGCCGAACATCATAGGAGAAACGAAAGCAGCTCGACTCCGATGGCTCGGACACGTCACTAGGATAGGGGAGGATCGGGCAGTTAAACGAGCGTATGTGGGACGGCCGGACGGACGACGTGCGGTCGGACGTCCCAGATACCGCTGACGCGATGAAGTGGAGAAGGATCTGCGTGAGCTCCGGGCGCCTGACTGGCTCCAGACTGCGCACGAGAGAGCGATGGCGCTCTTTGGTATCGGAGGACAAGATCCACTTCGGGTCGCTGCGCCAGCGGAGTGAGTAAGTATTCATTAAAAATAAATAAATTTGGTACGGAACAACCGTGCTGCTACATACATAGAAACTCACAAGAACTGATGTATAGAGTCCTAGACCTAGGTAATCTACATCGGAAGAACCCCACCTGCTAGTCATGGATAAGGAATCTGAGATAAGATCTGAGACCATAATGTTATGATAATTCGTGACGTCACAATGGATTTAAATAATAACATCGAGTGGGTTGGTTATGATTTGATTACATACAAAATTGTTATGTAACGCCCGCGTATGGGAAGCTTTGTTAGATCTATTCCACTAAATACAACTTAACTAAATAGAATCTAAACTTCATCGTTATGACGTGTTTCGTATGATACTATCCACTGACGATCCAATTTCAGTTAAGTTCCGACCGAATCAACGATCGGTCGAACAGTAACGTAGTTTACACTGAATAGCAGTTGAACGGTAACGAAACGCTTCAACTGTCAAATATACGAGGTACTTTTGCCCGATGGTGGCAGTGGTAGAGTTATGCGTCAGCAGAATGCGGTTTGGTGTCCAAATAGAATTGGAACGAAAACTAAATTGAAATTGGATAGAAATAGAACTACAAACGTTGTCATTTAGGCGAATTGGGCCCAAGATTGACAGAGTGCTTTTTAATATACAGAGCAGCCGACCCCAACAGCGAGCATGCGTGAGACGACGAATGACTGTAGAGGAAGCACGAGAGGCATGACAAGAGATTCGTGGCGCTCCGTTCTCTCTGTCTACCCCGCAAGGCAAGTTTCAAGTTAGTTGTTAGATTACCTAAAAGTAGACCCTTTTTTTTTGTGGTAACGGCGAGGGGGGCGGGGGATCTTCGAAAGATACCCAGACTCCGTTATGTTATGGAGGAGGGGAACTGGGTTTGTGAGATTTTTACTCAGTAAAACCCCCTCGATGGCCGGCCTCGTGCATATCGGAGGGCTCCGGGATCTCCGGAGGAACGCACCGGTGCCTTCGTAGCATTTGCCTTGGGTTAAATGTTAAATGTTTTCTCTGTCATATTGCTGCTTTGTAACAGAAAAGGGTGGTACGTCCCCACTTCCTCAGGCTGACTCTCCACAGATTCATACAACCAAGGATAAAATAAAAAATAGTCCCCCTCCCCAATGGATAAATAATGAACGTTTGTATCGGCTGAATATCAGCGCTGTGGCTTGCCTCAGCATTATGCTGAGCTGGTGTACCCTGGTTGGCACTGTACCGCACCGGATGTTCTGTGCTGTATGTATTAATCTTTGTATACTTCTGTATTGAGTTCTATATTCTGGTGTTTACAGTGCTAAATAAACGATTTCAATTTAGGTCAGCAAGTCGATCGGGTAACATTAGCTCTCCAGAGGGGCGGGCGTTCGTTCCTTCATGCATACCACCTTCAAAATTGATTAGGATCACATTATCGTATATAAATAGTACCATTATCTAATCGCATACAACAATGTTGCATTATCATAATAGCGTGATTGTTATATGTTTTCTGTGACGTCACAGATTCATTTAAATTCTTGATTCTTTAGCTCTAACTAAATGTGAGGGTAGTTTCCCCATCATACTCATACTCATACCGTTTATTGCTTTTCATGTGTAACAATTGGTCTTAAAAAATATATTATATGTTCATATATGAAACTCTGAGTAGGGCACGGCATCCGTTTCTTACTGTAGTTTCACGAAACGTCTTTAAAGGTAAGATTTCATTAGAAAATATGCTATCCCTTTCTACGCCATGGCTCTATATTGAGCACATGAAATAAAATAAAAACACACAATATGTATTTTCTTTGATGAAACTGACTTCTTTGGTCCCGGTTTAATAAAAATCCTTGTAATTCTTCTTCTAAGTCGTATTCCGGATGAGGGTCGTGATAATTCTACGGAAATAACCACAATAGAACGACTTTCTTGGCGATTTAATGAGACGGTTTGCTATTGCCTTCCCCATTTCCCACACTGGTTATCTCAGTTTGCATGTTTCCTAACGATGTTTTCTTTCACCGTTAGAGCAGTCGGTGAATGTACGTTGCAATTACAACCCTAAAATAGCAACAGTTACTTTTTCCTGGTCATCATCAGATCCTCAAAGTTCCAGATGTGGGAAGGTCACCATGGTCATAAACATTTGAGCTCAAACTCCAACCACCTCACTGTTGCCGTTCCAGATATCCCATCATACTCCAACATCCCAAAGTACTCCAAGATCTTAGAATCACTGATCCAATTTTCATTTGATATGACTAAGAACATTCAACGGGTTAGGCCTGCGGCGCCTGAAGGGAACGCTCCGGACTTCGCCCTACGCGGAGCACGGCCTTCGACATCGCCATGGCTATCTTAAAATTCCTAGCTCCACATTCTTTTAATGTTTTTTGGCCGCCATCTTTAAGGATCTTTCAGGATCCCCTTCAACTTCAACAGACCACCTGTGGTCTTGGTAAGCACCACTTATTATATTGTAGTTTCCAAAAGGTTAAATGTATATGTATATGTGAATATTTATTTATTCTTTTACACTTTTGTGTACAGGTGAGCTTAATGCAAGAGCTTAAAACATAAGTACAGTGCTTAAGTGAAAATTAAAACATATCGAGACACATGAATGTATTCCTGATATCCCGCACACAGGGAAACCTAGTTGGGAGTCAGATAGTCAGACATTGAATAAGGGTGAGTGGGTGCATATATTTTGAGCCCTGAGTCAGGTTACATCTTGAAATAACTACTCGTACCTGTACCTACTTATGTAAGTTTAAATATAATAATAATAAATAAAAAATATATATAATAATAATTAAAAAATGCCTTGCGGCATTCTCTGCCAGCTGCCCTTTGGGCATGCAGATATGTTATGGTGGTCCAGTGGGAATAAAAATCAAAAAGAAACTTACTTATTCTTCAAGATTATTGAAGAAAATAACTTTACGATCTTAACTTTACAGTGACGGGATGATGCAGGCGTCTGGTTTCATGGACTTATATCACAGAATAGACGTCGCATATTAATAGGAGCAGAGGTTTTCGAACGAATTTTTTTTGAAAACGTTAATATTTTACACATTATCAATATTCTTCATCAACCACTCCAAAGGTGGATTCGAACCGACGATGTTTGCGCCGCAGTCTTTTTGAGCCATTGTCGCTTTTAATGTTTTCAGGGTAGTAAAATTAATGTTTAATATTTCTTCAAATCCAATTAAAAGGTAATTGGAGAAGTTTGGAAACACTAATGGAACAAAACTTTTGATACCTATATACGTATAGGTACTTATTATAAAAACAGAGTTTTGATGTGGATATTTTTTTGTATTTACAAACTTTTAACGATGAATTAAAAAAATACTGATAATAAAAATCTTAAGATGGAAGATAATTTCTTGTTAAATGTCTGGAACTAGGAATAACACCTACGTATTGAATAAAGTAAAAAATACAGTTTTTTTTGTTCTGAAGTTAAAAAAATAGAGCAAAAAATCCTTTCAGAAAACCCTAAAAAACTTCCAAAGCCTATCACCATCGAAACCCACCATCCAATTGGCCAAAAATCCAAAACGAACACAATCCAATATAAAAAACGTTCCGGACCACGCGTTCACTATCACAAACTCGGACGAAACAATAAGAAACGAAACGTAAACAATAAATACAATACCCGACGGTATAATACACGAGTGAAAAATCCAGATAAAAAAAAATCACAAGAGTTTCACAGCACTAGAACTCACAAAGCACTGAACAATGTTACATCACTGAAAAACTTTGTTCGGGACAGTATTGCCCGCGCGGCGAACGCTAGCGGAGCATGCGAGCGACCATGGTCGACTGACCGCTCACTTGGGGGACGGTGTTGCTAGGTGGTGCGGGAAAATTATCCCTTGTGGGGTAATTTGGTTCATATTTTTTTGTTAAAACAAAATACGCTGTAGAAATAATACATAAATAAGATAGAGTACCCGGAGAAGGCTGGCACAAATATTGCCAAAATAAAACACATTAGTGCTGAAGTGAATTAAATTTCAATTCGAGTATTTTTGGCGCCGTTTCTTTAATTTTAACAATAGCATCTTACGATACGAAGCAATGTAAAATGAAAAGTTTATTGACTTATTACAAGGCACAACAATAGGACCTCCGACTTACAAACTAGGTAGAAACCTTTATCTTGGAAGTCGGGACTCCGGCGTACTTTCCGTACAAGCATATGACAATTTATAACATTACATTAGTGTAACTATATACTATACCTAAAAGGAATTTGGAACAAGTTAATCAAAAGGAATTCAGAATATACCTGATAATAGGAGAGATAATGGCAATGGTAGCTTACAAATTGTCTGTTGTGTAAGTTCTTCTTTACAATAAAAAATGAAACGTTGTAATGTTTTAAGGAACTAGTGCCTGACAATAAAGAAAAAAATAGGATTGGTAGGTACTATGTTACCAAAAATAATTCAAGACTACGGAACCAAAATAGTACTAAACGAAGAATAATAAAAATTAGAAACAATTACTCTTAAAGTAAAACTACAAGAAAATAAACATAAACAGCGTAGAAACAGAAACACACAATGAAAGAGATGATGTTATTTTTTACATAACATTTGTAAACGAGACGCGACGGATTAAAAAAAAACAAAATGATAAGTTTTTACACATTACCATACCACTCTAACTAAGCTAAAATTCATGCTAGGAATGGTCCATCAGACAGGTCCAGAGGTGGGTTAGATCCGGCGACGCTTGAGCTGAAATCTTCTGCTTTTGAGTCATTGTCACTACAGAAGTATCTATCAATAAAATCATATGCAATTCCAACAAGATAAATAGGCCAAATTTACCAATAAAATAGGCAAAGAAAGCTCTTTCGCCCCTGGCCACACTATCAGAAAAAGCGACGTTGCCAGCTCTAGCGCGCGCACCGAGCGCGCCCAATAGCTCTAGCTTACTATACGACGCTAATTCGTTGATCTACCCCGCCCCCCTCTGCTCAAGGTAAAGATGACCCCCGCGGGGGAAGCAACTAGGTTCCCAGTCTCACGTTTTTCCGGTCTAATAATGAGGTTAAAGTTTTTGAACGCAACTTTTTTTAAATTTTCAGCCGCACTTCATCCTAAAACCGTAATTACTTAATCAGTGATTAAAATAGAAGTTTGGGTGATTAATTAAAGTGGGAGATTTTTAAACGAAGATAAATAATGTGGTTTAATGGAGTTTTAGTTTGAACGACTTTCGGGAGGTTTAAATTAGACTCGATTTTTTTCGGTCCGGGTATAAAAATGTCATCTATAAACAGATTAGACCATTTACAAAATATCACGGTTTTCGAAGAAATTATCATTTTTTTTGTTAAAAGTCCACAATCATTAGGCCTTATATATGTTTCTCGGAGCCCTAGTGGCTAGGACACCAGACTCCCATGCTGGAGGTCCATAGTCCATAGTTTGAAACCATAGCATGTACCAATGAGTTTTTCGGATTTTTTCGAAGTCTTACGTACATTTACCGACTGCTCTAACGGTGACGGAAAACATCGCGAGGAAACCTGCACACTGAGATGACCAGTGTGTAAATGGGGGAGGCACAAAAGATCCTCAAGGGTCGAAATGCCGCTGGGGTTATTCCCGGCCCCCCATCATAAGATAAGATATAAGCCGCAGTCTACCGCTACCCTTTGAGCCATTGTCTCTTTATTTGTTTATATGATTCGGGAGTCCGGAGTCCTAGCCACTGAGCCACCGACACTCTCACTGTGCTGCTTAAGCGACTTCGGTTTTAATCCAGCTCTGGACCATTGTGGTAGACCTAGCTCAGGAATTTTAGCCTAGTTGGTGTGTTGGTGTGCAATGTGAAAAACATTACTAATGTTTTTTAATATGTATACTTCTTCTTTCGTGTTGATGATCCGAATTAGATTTTTCCCGACCAGAAGGCAGCCACATCGATAGCCCTCTGGTTGGCCTCGAAAAGGTCCTCCCGCGTGCAGGTGGTCGGACACGCGGGACAGCAGAGCAAGTGCTCCATGGTTTGAGGGGAGACACCACACTCACACTTTACTTGATCGCTGGAAAAACCCCAATTGTGTAGATTATCTCCACAACAGCCAACCTGGGTTCGTAGGCGATTAAGCGTTTTCCAGGTTGGCCACGGGAGTTTGAAACCCGGTGGTAGGTCTTCTTTTGGCGGTATGAAACCTTTGGGCGGGTATTTCTCCCGCCACAGCTTGCATCTTACTTCTGGCGGGTTCTTTCTTTTATGTATACTAAAAAGTATTTAATACAAAAGTGTCCCTATGATTTGAATGAATTATTACAAGCATGACATTCTATTACAGGGTAATCTGACAACTGAAATTGCATTATATATTCTCACTGTAATTTTTTTAATACGTGTTACATTTTATATGACATTTTGTTCTGTGAAGTGTGTCTTAAAAAGGAATTTACAATAAGATTGACATTATGGTAAAATTGACATTATGGTTTTATAAATAGAGATTTGGGTACTTAATGTAATTTCATATTAAGTATGATTACTTAATTGATTTCTTCATTTCACCATAGAATGAATTTAAAATGGGTTGGTGAATAATTGCTTCAACAGTGTTAAGGAATTTCTTGAACACAAAGTTAGTACTTAATAATATTTGATGGAAACAAAATGACATTTAAAATTAATCATTTTATTATTATTATTAATAATTGATAATTTGTGATCCTCGTAGGAGTTCTTGTAATGTAAAGAGTATTAGTTAATTACCTGCGTACATTTTTTTGCTCTAATTTCTTGTTAAATATATGATATTGATGATGATTTATGATTGATTTATTAATTGACCAAAAATGCGTACGCTCTCGTGCAGAATATGGTGATACTGAAACACAATGTAACATCTGCATTACCCATGTTTACAAATACATGATATTTCTACTTCTACTGCAATGAACTAGCAACTTGTTTCAATGGTCCTTCTAAATACTGAGCTATGGCATTGATTTTCTCCTTCAATATCCCGAAACCAACAGTTTCTTTAGCATAAATACACAGTAGCAGGTTGGCTACTTGGGTAATAGCATTAAAAGCTAGGTTTCAGAAGTATCACCGGACTTTATTCTTCGTCCGTTTTTTTGCAAAATTCTGTTTGAATCGACAAAGATAAGTTACAAAAGACAATTATTAATTCATTATAATTATTAGGGATGTTACGGAGCTTCGACTCTGACTCCGAAAGGTCAAAACTTCCGATTGATTTTACACCTCCGACTCCGACTTCGGCTCCGATAATTTTGAATCGGAGGTTATACCGAAGATTTGTGAGCAAACATATTCAAATTTCAATATTTTATTAAAGTAAGCTAGATGTCAATTTATTTTCATCAATAAAATTACAAATAATGTCAATTAATTAATAACTAAACAATTATAAATAAACCTCCCCCCTTGCCACTCCCGATGCAAAGGTGCCCATAACGCTCGCGGCGTTACCGCGCTGGATCGCTATGGCTAATCTTTGCACCAGGAACGACCCGGAGCGAGGGTCACAACTCCTCTCCCTAAGAATTTGATTTTTTAAATTAAATAGTGTAGGACTACATAAAATAATGTTTCATTTCCGCAAACGTCATCATAAAAAATATTGGCCTGTTCAGCTATAAAAATTAAAATACGGCTTAAAATTTGAACATCTATCTTCTACCTCCGCCTCCGAATCCGGTTCCAACTCCGATAAATCAAGTTTAAAACCTTCGATTTCGACTCCGGTTCCGGTAAAACCACCTCCGTCACATCCCTAATCTATACCTTTTGCTCACGTTATACAACTTATTTCCATATATGTATTTCAAGGACTTTTAAACTTTCCCAAGCGGCCTTTTGACATTCCTCTACCAAACCATAATAACTAAAATGAAGTTGAAAGAGTTATGTATGAATAGGTAATAGACCTATTCATACATAACTCTTTCAACTTCAGGATATTAAACCTCTTTAATGGAGACCATTAATTGATACCTTTTTGATTATTCAAGAGATAAAGTTTCTTTCTGTCATAATGTTCTTTATCTCGGTCCCGGAAAAAGCTTCACACTTCTAGTTTTAAATTTCCGCTTCATGTGGCGTAAGTACTCGTACATGCTAAATATGATTTCTTTAGTAAATAAAGTTCAAAGCGTTTATTCCGTCCGGTATCCGTGGTCAGATCGCTTTGTTAGATCAATCTGACCACGTCTACTATTTTGTGTGTAGTTTGTTGAAGGGGCGTGAGAGGGTGTAATTCAGGTAAAGTCTTAGTTTTAATGTCTGCTGGTAATGCGTTATACATTTTTGCACACATATACCCAACGGTTGGTCGAAACAACCCCAAACCGTGGTAAGAATCCCGTATCTAACTTTAACACGGCCTGTCCGTCCGTATATTAAACTTTTTTTTCCTAATTAAACCAAAAAAAATATTTAATATACAGGATGTCTTGTAACCAGAAGCAGAGGGCAAAGCGCTACAGGATGATGACTTTTTAACGAGTCCCGAAAGAGTTCGGTCGACCCCTCGCGAGATTGTAAACTGAAATACAGCGCTTCGAGTCGTAAAAATATACGCGTTTGTGTTTCAGACTGTACGGAAGATGACACAGTGGTCTCTGAATGCTGAGGTTATACTATACATGCATTGTTCACTTGCAGGAAGTCTTTAACTGTAAGGGATTCTTTAAAAAAAGAAAATATGGCTTATTCCAGAAATCCCCTTAGACAATCCCCTGCGAAGGGGATTTTTGGACTTGTTGTCCAGAAATACCCATTTTTACTCATTCATGTGCAGAGTCAGCCTGGGGCGGTGGTGGTGCCACCGTTTTACCCCTTTTCTGCAGCAAAACACCGTTACGGTTTGAAGGGCTGGAGAGCTAGCGTTATTATCGGCACATTACGTAATCCATCTAAGTCCTCAAGATTAGCAGCGGATCGAAAACCCCCTAATAACATTCATGAGGCGAGATGTGACCACTTACCATCAGATGACCCGTTTTTTTTCTTCAATTTATTTTATTTACACATCAAGTAGGTACAGGTAAGAGATAGGTATATGAAGATGTAACCTGACTCAGGGCTCAAATGATGCACTCTCTTTTTCTACCAAAATTACTCCACCAAAAGGTTGTCAGGAAGAGATCGCTCTTAGCGATAAGACCGTCTAGATTGTATTAATCGCTATCACACTATTTTTGTACGATAAAGTGTATTCATTCATTCATTCCTTCATTCATTCACTCAACCTTATTTAATGTCTGCTCCTATATGGTCCTTATACAATAAAAAACTCCTGTGCTAAGAAATATGGTTCATTCCCAAGTCCACTACCCAAGAACAAAACAGACATAAATCCGTCGAGAAAAAACCGGGTATCTTAACTAGGGCTGCCAAGCAACAAAAATTATGACCTGACTTCAAAACCCCCTACAGTCCCGAAAGTGGAGTGTTCAGTATCCATAACTGAACAACTTTCACTATGGAGCCAATCCTGAAATCGCAGGCTTCAGCCTGCCAGCTCCATACCTACATTTCAGAAGTGTATGAAACAGTTGATTTTTTTTCGCGATTGTTGTTGTTGTTCAGTTCAGTTCACCTAAAACCTTCCCAGGAATGTGAAGATCACATCCTTGATATAGACATCAAAATTGGTACCTGGGGTATCTTATCTTATGTTAGGGGGCCGGGAATAACCCAGCGGCACTTCGACCCTTGAGGATCTTTTGTGCCTACCCCATTTACAACTGGTCATCTCAGTGTACAGTTTTCCTCACGATGTTTTCCTTCACCGTTAGAGCAGTCGGTAAATGTACATAAGTCTTCGAAAAATACGAAAAACTCATTGGTACATGGCATTGCCTGGTTTCGAACCCGGTCCTCCCGCATGGGAGTCCGGCGTCCTAGCCACTACTCCCTGACGCTCTACAGATGTATCTTCTTCTAAGTCGTATTCCTCATTGCTGAGGGTCGTGATCATTCTAAGGAATTAATCACATAGAACGACTCTCGTGGCAGATTTCATGGGGGGTTTTCCATTGCTTTCCCTATTTTGACACACTTGTTATCTCAGTGTGCAGGGATGTTTTCCTTCACCGTCAGAGCCAGTCGGTAAATATACGAAGTCTTTCGAAAAAACTGAAAAACTCATTAGTACACTGCACGATTTCGAACCCGGACTTCCCGCACGGGAGTCCGGTGTCCTAGCCACTCTACCTGGGGTAACAAAGAGTTCAAAAGAATCCTATTCTGAATCTAGTAACCCTAACAAAACAAAAACAAACACACTATTCCCGAAATTAATCCAATCCGAGATCATCTATTACAGCCATCTACACCAATATTTATAACCCTGCAGAATTTGAAAACATTATTTGGTACATCTTTCGCGAAACAAAAACATGACTTCATAACTTATCAACATGGAGTTTGACTCACATTTGGAGCGACGTTGCCAGCTCGTCCCCCCCTCGTGGTGGAGTGGGACGGCGATACAACAGAGTGAGACGGTCGGACAGTAGGGAGAATGGGAGCTTTGCTAATGGTGGGTCTGATCTGACGATGTGTAGTCTTGAAGGGACAGTGAAAAGACAAGACAAGTCTGTAAAAAAACTTTCGTCCAAATCGGATCATCGGTTGTTGAGTTATGATCTTATGATGCCATAGACAAAGCTTTATACTCTATTTTGCACACATAAATCACAAATGAAACAACAACAAGAAATGTGACGTACACAGGTAGAGCTTATCTCTAAGATAGAGATTTCTTCCAGCTATACCTTTAACATAGATATAATTATAATTATAAGTAGACATACATACGTGTACAAATTATGTAAAACAAGAATAAAATTGTACAAAGCTTTTGTTCGGGCGTTAAAAATATTCAACCACGCATCTTTTTCTCAACTAACAAGGAAAGTACCCCAAGTGTCCGGCTCCGATAAGATTCGTTTTAAGATATATTGCAGAGCATTGAAAAATAACTGACCCGTATTTTTTTTAATAGCCCCAAATTCATATTTATTGGAAGAAATCGCCCTTCAAAGATTTCGAATGTATGGGACATAGTAAATAGGTTTGGTACATGTTGCAGAATTGACACATCCGATATTTCTTTATATCAGCACAAATTCATATTTAGTGGGGGAAATCACTCTTCAAAATTTTCGAATTTATGGACATAGTGAAATCAGTGATATAATTACGCGTCAAGCTACCGACATATCTCGCTTTTGGGGGGTTAAAAATCATGGTCCCGTGTCGTGCCGGCCATAAAGAATAGCACCACCCCAACTCTTCCCGTGTGTGTCGTACGAGGCGACTAAGACTCTTAGTGGATACTATTGTACACCTAGTAGACGGCGGTAGGCTCGCCACCAATCACGTTTGGCCACGTTGAAAAGTGGGAACTACCTATGATGAAGGTGGTTCCTCTGACTACCCCCTTGGGGACTATGGACAATACAATAACCATAGATAAATACGTTACAATATCTTACTTATGTATGGTTAAAAATCACTGTTATAACACCATGTAATACAACATGACATCATGGGAAATGACCGAAAGTTCGCCTAACTTTTCAGGGTTACCCCTTGGCTAATGAAATATCTTGCAGCTATCCCTGTCCGACATTGTAGAGTGACAGAGACAGGTGATATGACGGGAAGGGGTGGCGTAGTAGAGTCGGTAGAGCAAGAAACTATGAATTAAGTGTTAATAGTAAGTTTCCTACCTTTAAGAAACTTGTCTAGGAACATTATTCTTCTCTCCTTTAAGAAACTTGTCTAGGAACATTATTCTTCTCTCCATTAAGAAACTTGTCTAGGAACATTATTCTTCTCTCCTTTAAGAAACTTGTCTAGGAACATTATTCTTCTCTCCTTTAAGAAACTTGTCTAGGAACATTATTCTTCTCTCCATTAAGAAACTTGTCTAGGAACATTATTCTTCTCTCCTTTAAGAAACTTGTCTAGGAACATTATTCTTCTCTCCATTAAGAAACTTGTCTAGGAACATTATTCTTCTCTCCTTTAAGAAACTTGTCTAGGAACATTATTCTTCTCTCCATTAAGAAACTTGTCTAGGAACATTATTCTTCTCTCCTTTAAGAAACTTGTCTAGGAACATTATTCTTCTCTCCTTTAAGAAACTTGTCTAGGAACATTATTCTTCTCTCCTTTAAGAAACTTGTCTAGGAACATTATTCTTCTCTCCTTTAAGAAACTTGTCTAGGAACATTATTCTTCTCTCCTTTAAGAAACTTGTCTAGGAACATTATTCTTCTCTCCTTTAAGAAACTTGTCTAGGAACATTATTCTTCTCTCCATTAAGAAACTTGTCTAGGAACATTATTCTTCTCTCCTTTAAGAAACTTGTCTAGGAACATTATTCTTCTCTCCATTAAGAAACTTGTCTAGGAACATTATTCTTCTCTCCTTTAAGAAACTTGTCTAGGAACATTATTCTTCTCTCCTTTAAGAAACTTGTCTAGGAACATTATTCTTCTCTCCTTTAAGAAACTTGTCTAGGAACATTATTCTTCTCTCCTTTAAGAAACTTGTCTAGGAACATTATTCTTCTCTCCTTTAAGAAACTTGTCTAGGAACATTATTCTTCTCTCCTTTAAGAAACTTGTCTAGGAACATTATTCTTCTCTCCTTTAGTTTTATTTTGTCATCACTGTATTATCTTTCTTATATTATAATTATATTTTTATGTTAGTATATAGTATTTATTTGTATATTTATGTATTATTTTATATTTCTATTTTGTATTATTAAGTAGGTATATTTTTTTATCAGATAGGTGTACACTTGCCTGCCTTGATATGATTCAAATTGTCATTTTATGGGGTTTGCTGGAAGAGATCTCTCTTAGAGATAAGTCACGCCCTTTGTGTTTCACATATTTTTTGTATAAGTTTGTATTATAATGTTTGTGTACAATAAAGAGTTAATAATAAATAGTTAGCCGCGTTTATTGTTTTGTAACTAAGGAATTTGTGGACTATATCTAGTTAAGAAAGGTTTATCCCACCAAAAACATAAATGTGAAAAAGGATGCCAAGTTCGGTGCAAGGAACCAATAGGCCCTGTCGACTTCGCCGTTAAAAGAATTGAGATCTAACTGAATGCCGAGTTCAATTAACGTTCCTTCAAACTTACCTACAGAAATATATAGCATAGTAATAACTCTAGTATGGTAATTAATTACCTTGGTATTTATACGTCATTGTTGTAAATACAATTCTCTTTTTTTTATGTATAACTAAACCCGCATTTGACCTCGATCTCGCCTGATGGTAAGCGAGCGTAACTTATATAACGTTTTCCATAAACCTTGCACACCTACTACCTCTTTCTCGAAATCATTTCCTATGCCCGAAGGTTGCCTGCAAGAGATCGCTCTTAGCGATAAGGCCGCCTAAATTGTACTTCACTATTTCCTTCTCTATCTCATGTTTGTTGTTTTATATTTGTGCAGTAAAGTGTATTTTACTTTTACTTTACTTTAACTCTCACGTCCATAATCCCCGAGGGGGTAGACAGAGGCACCACCTTCATAATAGGTAGTAGAAATATATAAAATTGTTTAAATATAAAAATGATTGCTTCCTTAAAACTAATTCCCTAACTTGGCAAGTTTTCACACAAAACTTTTCTCTTGAATGATCCTTGTTAAAATGACCATTTTCAGAGGTCAATATCTCAGGAACTCTTTGACCCATTTTTATGAAATTTAGGATTCTTAGTAACTGGGTGGCTCTTAACACACATACAAAATTGCAGGTATGTAGGTCAAACAGATTTTGAGTTACAGGGGGGTAGAAAATGGCTCGTAATGGTTCCTATAATATAACACACGTAGTGCGTCGTCGCCCTTTTTCTTTACGAAACTTGGCGGACACACTCTCGTGTGTCTAGATTTGGGACTGGGATGTTAGACTGGGATAAGCTTATTTTTTAACTATGTTCATATATTATTTATTTATTGCATGCTAAGTTGTACAATCAGATTTTCAATCTAAAATCTATTGACAATAAATACTCAGTTGTTTTTTGTCTGAGGCATCATAACTCAACAACCGATTTGGACGAAGATTTTAAATTTACAGAGAATTTTGATGAAAGTGTTATTAACCATGTCTGATGGAAATTGGATCAGTCAGGGGTTTCCAAGGCGTATATTTGATGTCAGATTCAGATGGGACATCTGAAATGGTGACAGGTGGTTCTAGAATGTTTAGGACCATGGTGCCTTTCCCACATCTGGAACGTTGAGGACCTGATGATGACCAGATAAAGTAAATTCACTTTCTTACTTTTTTAATATAAGTAGAATTATTCTTAGTGAAATTCATCAACATCATTCTTATTGGCGAGCATGCGTGAGACGCCGAATGACTGTACGATCAGATCGACAGAGAGCTCTTAGATTGTAATATACAGAGCAGACGACGCCGACGGGGAGCGTGCGGGAGACGACGACCTGTAGAGGAAGCAAGAGAGGCGTGCCAAGACAAGATTCGTGACGCTCCGTTCTCTCTGCCTACCCCGCGAGGGACATAGCTTGTTTAGTTTGTTTTTCTTCATAATCGTAAGTGCGCAGTTGTATGTATCTGTTAGAGGGGGGAATGTCAGGGGGGGGGGGGGGGGAGTGTACGTTTCGATAAATAATTACAGGCCATTACACCGACCGGCAACTCGCTAACTGGGGCACGGTAAGGAATTTACTATTATAGTTGTTATGGACTACCACATTCGCAGTCAAACTTATAACACTGCTTCCTTATGGTCGGTGGTTAAAAAGAAACAAATCCATGTCGTTATGAATGGAAAGAGTTTCATTCATACTTCTTATTTCGGTATTAGAATAGCAATAATTCATTCATTTGTAGAATTTTCAAACAAACAATTTTGTCGTTTTTTTGCCCTATCGTTATCATTATTATAACCTATAGATGACACCCTAGAATTATTTGCCGCTAATAAAATAGAACCTTATATATTGGGGTAAAGATTTTTCATCAAATTAAATTAATCGCTCTATTACTTGTACAATACCTACAACCTTGGGATCTTCAAGGTCAGAGTGAATAGGCATTCACTGGACCCGCATGCTCTATCGTCGACCTCATCGTCGCTTACCATCAGGCGAGATCGAGGTCAAATAAGAATAAGAATAGTTTATTTGTGCGGTAAGATTACAATGGAGTAGGAACTTAAGCATATGTTACATTAAACTAAATAAAATTAGTGAGCAACCAGTTATCCTACTATAAGCGCTGACCTCCGAACTAGGAAGTTAGGTTAGGTTAGTATTATATATATATATATACCTTTCACGGTCCAGGTTCGAATGCCGACCGCGCTGCTCTATATACTCGGTTAGGTACTCAGGGTGAATTTCAAAATCTTTTGATGACTTCTCATTCCCCAACCTTGCATCCCAACAATTTCCTTTTACTACCAACCTTACAAACTCAACTTAAAATTCAGTTACCGAACGATGAAACTGTGGAACTGTCAAGGCGCCTTTAAAAGTTAAAAAAAAGTTGGAAGCGCGGGGAAAGGAGCCCGAACAACACTTAGGGAGGGAGGGGAACCATCTAAATCGATGCTAAGAACCAGCCAAGTACTAACCGGGTCTCTATTACATATTGATGGCGAGAGGTGTCTATTGTCATTAAAAATAAACTTTAAACTGTCGGTGCTAGCTGCTGTCGACCAACAGCAGGCGTCAGGCCTCGTCATAGACCTACGGGCAGCCTGAAGAACTCTGACAATACGTTGGCTAGTAACCTCACGAAACGGAAGGAAGGAAAAGGAAACTAAACGTACGCAATCTGATGATTTCTAGGAATGGAATCTAGGAAAGGAAAATATCCATGACATTGACTGTCATATTAATGATATAGCACCATTCTTCTAAGTCGTATTCCTCATTGCTGAGGGTCGTGATCATTCTAAGGAATTAATCACATAGAACGACTCTCGTGGCAGATTTAATGGGATGGTCTTCTCTCCATTTCACACACTGGTTATCTCAGTGTGCAGGTTTCCTCACGATGTTTTCCTTCACCGTCAGAGCAGTCGGTAAATGTACGTAAGTCTTCGAAAAATACGAAAAACTCATTGGTACATGACATTGCATGGTTTCGAACTCGGGAACTCCCGCATGGGAGTCCGACGTCCTAGCCACGACGCCACCGACGCTTTAAATAGCATATAGCACCATAGACCACTTTTAAACGGTGACATTGGCGAAAGACTATGCTTTGCGGACGAATAGTGCATTTAGCTGAAAAGATGCATGACAGTTCCAATAATTATTGCAATACTTGATAAGACCACAGATAACATTTAAATAGAGAAGTTGGCGTATGCATTGCAGTCGGTGATACAGAAGTTTTTTCTTTAATGAATGGCTCCTGCTAGTGATTTAGGTACACTGCAATTTGGCCAATGACCGTGTTAGAATCTTGAAAATAACTCGAACGTTTTGGCGTCTGTTTTGAAAAAAAAAACAATTTATCAACATCGAGATTAAGACAGAGTCGTGTGCACTAGGAATGCCTAGTGTCTTGCATTACAAGTGTAATTGGAGGTCAGGTTACCGGATCACACCGTCTGTAGTATTTCACTCCATTTCACTGTCTTATATAACGTTCACTTAACACGGGCGATTTTTAGGTAAAATACACTAGTTTTACGAAAAAAATAACCACTGTAAACCGTTTCTAAACAATAAAATAGGACGAATACGCCATGAACGCAACAGCCCGATGTAAGTTTTATGAAGCTGAAGATATGTCAAGTGACATTGACAGTTCCTATCGTCTTTGCAACACTTGCTAAGACCAAAGACAAGTTTTAAACGGCGAAGTTGGCGAAGCCTATGCATCGCGGACGAAGCATGCATGTTTTATGAAGTTAAGCGTTACCGTCAACAGAAGTCTGGAGTTTTTTAGTCAGAATGTACTATATTGGAAGATAGAGCGTCGGTGGCACAGTGGTTACCGGACTCCCATGCGGGTGGTCCGGGTTCTAAACCGTGCAGTGCCATGTACCAATGAGCTTTTTGTATTTTCCGAAGGCTTACGTACATTTACCGACTGCTCTAACGGTGAAGGAAAACATCGTGAGGAAACCTGCACACTAAGATGACCAGTGTGTAAATGGGGTAGGCACAAAAGATCCGCAAGGGTCGAAGTGCCGCTGGGTTATTCCCGGTCCCCATCATAAGATGGAGATGTATAGAGGGCTATGTCCGGCATTACTTTGATATGAAAGTGTGTCAGAAATGAAACGTAAATTCTCTAAAGTCCGTACAAAAATAAATTTTATTTTGTATTTTTATATGAATAGTCTGCGGCCAAAAAAAAATTATACACATACAGGGTGGACAGTTTCGGCGGGGCACCCAGGGCAGCTACCAGATCCGTTGGAGCTACGAGAAAATGGTCTTAGGGGACCTTCCCTAACTTATACGAATAGTTACGAACTATTTTACGAATAGTTTTTTACTATTTCTGAGATTTCTAGTACTCTAACCTCGGTTGACCCCATAGAGTATATTGTTCCTGACACCAAATAGAATCGATTGGTACTCACTAAATAGATTTTTTGTGTGATAATTGTGACTTTTCTAGCTATCTTTTTTTCAAAAATCTGTAAATGCCGTTTTAAATAGGTCCAAAAGTTAGGGAATTATGGAGAATTAGATTTATTGTGGAGACCCCCTTATTTTTTCCTGGTCATCATCAGATCCTCAAGATTCCAGATGTGGGAAGGTCACCATCGTCATAAACATTTGAGCTCAAACTCGAACCACCTAACTGTTACCGTTCCAGAGATCCCATCTGACATCAAAGATACTCCAAGATCTTGGAAACGACTGCAACAATTTTTATCAGACCTAGCTAAGAACACAATTCAAAATTCTATATTGAATTAAAAAAACCGGGTTCAAATCGGACCATCCGTTCTGAAGTTATGATGCCACAGGAAACGGACCGACAGACAAACGTGTCGAACTTATAACACGCCCTCCCTCGATCGGTCGGGGGTTTAAAATAACTTTTTTAATGTTTAAATGAAAAACAGCGCTGCATATTTGGTACCCGAGTATGTCAGCATTTGCTGACTTTCCCCCCTTTTTCCAAATATACAACGATATTGTCTTTTCCACTGATATGCTGAATATTTGTAGAAAATTGTGAAAGATACACATACAAACAATTATGTACAGAAGACAAAAATAAATAAGCAACAGTAATTAAGTTTGATGAAGGTGGTGTGCAGCACCGGACAAAGGGGACTGCCTCAGTCTGTTGCCGGAGCGGAGTTAGCACTGCGGCGCTGATTTTTTTTACTTTCTTCTTCTTCTAAGTCGTATTCCTCATTGCTGAGGGTCGTGATCATTCTAAGGAATTAATCACATAGAACGACTCTCGTGGCAGATTTATTCTTATATTCTTATATTTCTTCCCCATTTCACACACTGGTTATCTCAGTGTGCAGGTTTCCTCACCATGTTTTCCTTCACCGTCAGAGCAGTCGGTAAATGTACGTAAGTCTTTCGAAAAAACGAAAAACTCATTGGTACATGGCATTGCATGGTTTCGAACTCGGGACCTCCCGCATGGGAGTCCGACCCGACGCTCTAAATAGCATATAGCACCATAGACAACTTTTAAACGGTGACATTGGCGAAAGACTATGCTTTGCGGACGAATAGTGCATGCAGCTGAAAAGATGCTTGACAGTTCCAATAATTATTGCAACACTTGATAAGACCACAGACAACATTGAAATACAGAAGTTGGCGTATACCTATGCATTGCGGTCGCTGATGCAGGATTTTTTTCTTTAATGAATGACTCCTGCTAGTGATTTAGGTTCACTGCAATTGAGTGCATGGGAGTCCGACGTCCTAGCCACGACGCCACCGACGCTCTATAATTTTAATATTTTTTTACTTTACTTTAATTTAATTCAGGGCCCAGTAATCGCACCAATACCCTCTGTCACAGAAGACATGTTTTCGTCAACAAGAAGCCTTATCAGCCCCCATTAGGCCTACTTACCGTAATGCATGTGAATTAAAGCCTGCAGGCATTTAACGGTGACACCATTAATGTTAAACCTGCCACGTTTCCCTGGGATCGCGACCACCGACTGTGATTTACCATCGCGGTGTTACCCATAAAAAATATATTCCTTCCATGGTTTTTATTTAAATTATTCACAGGGGAAGCACAAGAGCCAATGGATTTTAACCACGCTTCGTGTACGGGCCACGTCAGCGTTGGAGCAACGAAAGAACATCCCGTATATAAAAGATTCAGGTAGCAATTACTGTGGTGATTCCCCGCTTACTTATGGATCACCCTATATATGATAGTTGGTAGTTACATCGTGCCACGGCGCCGCCTGTTTTCCAACCATATTTTGGTTCGTAATGAATGGAAATGATTCCTAATTATTTTGAATTAGCTGTTAGCATAAGATATAATGATACAGAAGGTACCGTTTAGTGGTCAGTATATTGTCAGAGATGTTCAGGCCGCCCGTAGGCTGATGACATGACCTAACGGCAACAACCAGGAACGACTCTTGACCGTGCTCCCCGAGGTACGAAATAGAAAATTATAAATATAATTTATTTGTAAACATGGGTAATGCAGATGTTACATTGTGTTGTTACATTTTTGTTCAATTAATAAATCAATCAATCATAAATCATCATCAATAAATTAATCAATCATAATAAATTAGCAAAATAATAATAAATAAAGGTAACAAAACAAAACATCATTTTTTACTGAAATGTCTCAAGAAGGGAGGGCCTCAGTTGAAATGTGCCACTAGCGGTCAACTAAGCTGGTCCTGAACTTTTTTTTTCTTACTTCCTTCAGTTTCACCTTCATTGCTTAGTTTATTTTCTCTATATTAATATTATTTAATGGTATTTATAATCTATAATTACTAATATCAATTTGTGTTCCGGTAGTGTATCATTAGGGAGTGATCCCTGGCACTCAGGGGATGCTTGACAATCAGCGCCGCAGTGCTAACTCCGCTGCGGCAACAGGCTGAGGCAGTCCCCTTTGTCCGGTGCTGCACACCACCGTCATCAACCTTAATTACTTTTGATTATTTATTTTTATAATATATTTGTTTAAAATTATGATCACTTATATCTTCTGTTAGGTACAGATTTTTTGTATGTGTGCGCTCTTGGAAATAATTTTTTTTTTTCTGATTACGGGGTGTGCTCGTCGCTCCATCTATGCAACGCTTTGCGTTTTATGACATATTAGAAGTATTAAAGAATGTCATAATAAATCAACTTTACTTGCAACGAAGTAACAAACAGACATTCCGATGTCGTAGAGCAAGCTCTATACGATGAAACCGATCAATGTTTCACCGTGATATTTACTCTGTTGATTGCTAGGGCCTACTCGATTGTTTTCATAGAAACTGAAGGCATAAATAATAAGTTTCAAATAAATAAAACACGTGATGAAGAATGAGTGATGAACGAATGACGAAACAGGCATACTAAGGGGATGTGAGTGGAAGGAGAAGCCGGGGTCGACCTTCAAAGATCAGATTGACAGTGCTCTTAGATTTCAATATACAGAGCTGGCGACTGTAAAGGAAGCAACATTGAAAGAAAAGCTTGTTTACTTCAAACAAGAACTTGTTTCAATACGAGCGTATAGAGTCAGCTCGTTCACTTCAACCAAGATCTTAGACGTATCTATCAAGTAATTTGTTCAAATGAATAAAAACGGACGGACGCGTTTTTACTGGTTGTTGAGGAATTCCTTGCGTTTTGTGTGATGTACTTTTTGTACACCTAATTATTTTTTAACCGCTATTTCCTTAGCGATATATTACTTAGTGTAATAATTATTTATTTATTGTCAAATGAAAAATGTAAAGTCTATACAATAGCTTACATATTTATACGATAACGTAAAATTATTACTTAACTTGCTACAATCTGCCCTCTAGGTGCCGGCTAGCAGGGTTCTAGGACAGTGCGCAGATGAAGTAATAGAGGAAACTTTCAAATATATAAATTACCGGCTAGCAATGAAACGCGTGTTGACAGGACAACGTTTATTTCCGAATTAAAACTACCTACTTACGACTTACATTTATATCAATATCTAACAGAAACTTGGTAATAGTAGATGTTATATTGATCAGGAACAGAACAACACAATAGTAGAAAATAGGTCAGGAACAGAACAACACAATAATAGAAACGGACGTTTCTCCGTTTCATTTTTGTCTCCTACTACTAGGAGACAAAAATGAAACGGAGAAACGTCCGTTCAAGACAAAATACAGAGAGAAAGTACAAAATACAAAGAATACAATGAAATTAATGGAATTTAGAAATGGAATATGATTTGAATTTTGAAAATATAGATGATGAAATGAAGATGCCAACACGAAATGAGGTGAGATAAACGCTAACGATGAGGTTGAAATTGATGGCAAGGAGGTTGATATGGACGATGAAGTAGACATCGTTACAAACTTTGTCACATCTCAAGATGTAATGAGTAGTTATTAATTATGTAAATAACTTTAGAAGGAGTATATTTAGCCTGTTGAAGTTAACAACAAAATCATAAGTTACTGCATAACTTAAGTTAGTTATGCATTAGTTTTAAAAGTTTGCTTAATAAAGAAATTTATAAAAACAAAACAAACTTTATATGCTCTAAATCATACAAGCTTTCTTTCAGTGAAGGGTCGTGCCAAGGCAGATTCGTGGCGCTCCGTTCTCTCTGCCTACCCGCAAGGGATATGGCGTCAAGTTATGTAATGTATGTAATTATCAATTATGCAAAAAGTTTGCTTATTTTGATCACAAAATGGATGCGCATCTTCCGCGCCTCACCTCAGCCGCCAACATTATAAATCCAATGTTATTTCACTTGAAGTCTTGAAACTGAAAAGACGCCTCAATAAATCTCGTGGCGGCCCTGCAAGGGACGGCGACAGTAGGGGGCGATAGAGGGGAGAAGGGGCGCTCATTGTGCCGTGACGTACGGGGCGATTTACGTAATATAGTGACGGGGCGGTAAGTGAATTGGAGATTGTCTGTGTCGCTTGCGTAGGTGTTGCGGGAAGCGTCTTTAGAGATGATGTTTTAGTATTAAGCCCGGTTTACACTTGGTCCAGTGGGTAAGTCAACTAGGCTTTCAAGCTGCCTTGCCAGTGGATCCGAATATTGTTTGACTGGCTGTAGTGTAAACAGTCAGGTCTCGCTCAAAGCTCGCACAATTCGCCTAAATGACAACGTTTGTAGTTCAATTTCTATCCAATTTCAATTTAGTTTTCGTTCCAATTCTATTTGGACACCAAACCGCATTCTGCTGACGCATAACTCTACCGCTGCCACCTTTCGATTTACTATCGATCAGGCAAAAGTACCTCGGGAGGAACTCATGTTCGATCGTTATATTTGACAGTGGAAGCGTTTTGTTACCGTTCAACTGCGATTCAGTATAAACTAAACTTTTTATTAGAATGCACAAATACGGTACTGTTCGATCGATTGTTGACTCGGTCGGAACTTAACTGAAATTGGATCGTCAGTGGATAGTAGCATACGAAACACGTCATAACGTTGCAATAGAGATTCTATTTAGTTACGTTGTATTTAGTGGAATCGATCTCCAGGCGCTTGCCACTTGCCTCTAGTACATTTGTACTAGACCAAATGTTAGAGGGAGGAGGGTAGATAGATTCAGATATCCACCTACCCACAACTACATCAGTCTACCCGCGACCATGCCGCATACAACTGTGCCAAAAAATCGGGAACTCAAAACAAGCCAAAACCGTGGTAAGAATCCCGTGGATTACTGTATTGTGATATGTAATAGTTTAACTACTATAGGCTAGTTTAACTTCTATAATGGCAAACTCCCTATCGGCATACAAACATTTCAAGGTTTTGTCTAATGGATACAGTTTATGTACCTACCATGTTACTTTGTATGTATTAAACAATAAATAAAAATAAATACTATAGCATAGTTTTACAGAGGCACGATATAACATAAAAACCCCAAAAGTTCCGAAACGGCGTTCAATATGCATTACTGAATAATATTCACTATGAAGACAACTCTTCAAAAAAATCAGCTGTTTCATTCATACATTTCGGTTCCGTATAGGTATTGAGGTTTTGTATGAAACAGCTTTTTTCATGATTTCAGAGGGTTTTTTTAAATAAATTATAACGACAACACTATATAACGGAAAGGTACATTTAAAAAAAATAAAAAACATACATATTTCCTAATACCGAGCCTACGGTCAGCACCCACACTAGGTAATCCTGTGTCGTGGGCGCTGTGCTGGGGAACAAACGAGGGTCATCCTCTCTAATCCGCGGGGGGAGAGAGGGTATGGGCCTTGAGGTGGGACCTCTTTACCCGGGCGGGTCTCGGAGCGTTACCGCGCTCCGGTGCTGGGTGCTGTCGTATACGACAGCGGACTCAATGAAGTGATGAACTATACTTAAAAGTATAGTTCATAAGTTAATGGGGGGGGGGGGGGGGGGGTAATAGAGCTTGTACGTCGCCCTCAGGCGTCGGAGACAACAACAACTCACGCGGGAGCGGGTACCGTGCGTCCGGGTCGGGCGGGTTTGTGCTGGGGAGTGTGTGTTGTGGTTTGTACCTAAATGTACTGTAAGTAATGTGATTTGGCGAAGTAGAATTGTGTGAGTAATATTGGTGTCTCTATTTGTAAAACTAAATGATTTGAAAAATAATGAACAGATAAAGCTGAGAATTAAAAAAAACTAAAAAAAAAGAAAAAAAGTTGGCCCCATAGTGGAAGTTGTTCTGTTATGGATACTGAACACCCCCCTTTCGGGACAATAGGGGGTTTTGTTACAACCAGTACATATGAATACAGGAATACGCGATCTTTACACTGACATAAATACAAATCATACGTGGACTAGCATTACGATGAAACCGATGCGGTAAAATAGATTTCCTTGAAAGAAATCGGTCGTGATTACAGGGCTGCAAATTGCTAAACCATAGCCTAGGCAGGCTGAAGCAGCCGCGGGTATAGAATTCTAGATCTAATAATGCGTCCTTTATTCAATTGCTATGCAATCAGGCACACGCTCTGGAAGGATATAGAAATAGGCTTGGTTGAAGAAGCTCTTGAGAATGAATCTGTTATTCTAAATAGATTTTTGTTAAAAATTTGATGTGTACGTCTGTTTGTCTGTGGCATCATAACTCAACAATCGATAATACGATTTGGATGCGGATTATTTTATTTAACACTGAATTTTTTCAAGAGTGTTCTTAGCCATTTGTGATAAAAATTGGGTCAGAGGTTTCCAAGATTTTGGAGTATGTTCGAAATCAAGATCGTCGGTGGCACAGTGGCTAGGGCACCGGGCTCCTCACCCATGCGGGAGGTCCGGGTTCGAAACCACGCAGTGCCATGTACCAATGAGTTTTTCGGATTTATCGAAGACATTTACCGCAGAGCTTTAGAGCAGGAAAACATCGTGAGGAAACCTGCACACTGAGATGACCAGTGTGTAAATGGGGTAGGCACAAAAGATTATCAAGGGTCGAAGTGTCGCTGGGTTATTCCCGGCCCTCTATCATAAGATAAGATCTTCTTAACCTCTACCTAATGTACCCTATAATTATTTATTGTAGCATGTTCTCTATTTTTCTCTTGCACAAATAAAGTATAAAGTATCCAAACCGAATCTGCACGAAGTCATACCACCTATAGATGATGGCTTTCGTAAGACATGAGGTGACATGGATTTTATATAAGTAATGTCCAAAAACCCATCGGTCATCGACACCCTAGCCAACAAACAAACAAACAAACATTCCTGTACATTTAATCTACCCCTACCCCACCTGCACAAATCTCTATACGAACGTACAGACACAGGTTATTCACCAGCATAACGTGACCGCTGGACTCAAAACCAACATCCCCGAGGGGTCCTTAAAAGTACTGGTTGAAGGGAGGGCGGGGAGGCGAGTGAATAGTTGTAATATGGTAATAATAACGACGCACGCGCCGAAGCGACAGATGTTCGCTTTCGGGAGTGTTCGGATGTTGTCGGGCAGGATCGGGGGAAAAGGTTCGCTTTTTTGTAGACTTGGGGTTGGGGCGAAAGTCGTGGGATGTTAGAAAAAGATTTCTTGGGTTATCGAAGGAAGGAGATTGGCCAAAGAATGCGTTTGGGTGCAGAATGTCCAATTTACTAAAAACTAAAAAGAACAAAGCCTTGCTTTTAAGACAATAGAATATTGATCTGGTCATGGTTATGGCACTCAATTCTCTCTACTCAATAGGGAGTTGAGACTCTTCGCAGTTTTCACCGCAGTGTGATCTGTTTGCGGATGGGTGGTGGAGTGTGTGCAGAGAGTTTTTATTGTATTGTGAGATAATGAATGTGTGAGTGACCGAGAATGTATAACTGTGATTACATTACTTTATTTCATTGTTAATGTATACTGAATTAATTTCTATGTTTGTGGTTTAAGTTGACATGTTTCTTAATTCTATTACGTATTTCCATCTGACAAATGTAACGCATTGGAATATATTCTGTTATGTTGCATTTTTGACTAATAAATATATTAAAATCAGATTAAACTTCGCGCACAAATAAGATCCCAACATTTTTCACACTCTCCCTCCCGACGTGTTTCCGCTGCGCTTCGACAAGGGGTGCTTCAAAGATAACGTAAAGAGAGTAATATCCTTCCATGGCCGGCAGCGCACAAGCAGTGCCTCTGGTATTGGACGTGTCTCTAGGCAATGGTGACCACTTACCATCAGATGGTCAGTTTGCCTGTTTGTCTCAGACTACTTATAAAAATATTTGTTTTTAAATGTGCTCGTAATCACAGAAAAAGGATAACGAGGGAGACCTGATGGATATGAAGATTTACCTATCTTATCTTATGATAGGGGGCCGGGAATAACCCCAGCGGCACTTTGACCCTTGCGGATCTTTTGTGATCATTAAAAACTGATATTTCAATGGAAAATCAATAATTCAAAAGGCGAAATTACCAAAAACCGGTAATAAATCAAAAATCGTCCAAAACGTCGCAACTCAAACAACGCATTTTTCAAGGTAATTTTTTTTCTTGCTCGTCGCGTGCTCCCGCGCACCGCTTATTAATTTCGTGCAATTACAGCGCCGAGACCCTTTTGTGATCGACCGGAGGGTCCGGTCTATAAAAAGGACGTGCTTTTCGCCATTGAAATCGTTCTCCCCTCGAGTTTAGCCTTTTTTTACGAGTCGGTCGTTCAACTTGTCTTTTGGATGGGATTAAAAGGACCCATTGGACTTTTTAGGGGTCCTCTGGTCTCGGATCATGTAAGCACCAGTTTTGCTGATAATTTTGTTTGAAACATTGATGTTTTCTTCTAGCAATATTAGAGGAAGAGTTGTTCTGTTCCTGATACGTAATTTGTTATAATATATGTAAGTACCAGACAAATAAATAGATTAGAATTACTTGATGGTAAGTGGTCACCACCGCTTATAAACATTGAGACCTCGACAAAGTAATAGTTAGTGGACTTAATGGAACAGACTGGCCCTTCTAAATCCCGCCGGAACACATTTTCAATCATTTATTTACAAAACACTTTAATTCACCACTACATCAAAGAAAATATATCCCAAGGTTTTTTGTGGTTCTTTTACAAGATAACTACAGAACCCTTTTAAATTATAAACGACTTACGCTTATGACCGTAGTTTTATCGAATCCTGAGTTACGCTCTTTTCATTCCATCAAAGGGTGGATAATGTATGGAATATTAACTTGAAGACTTAACTGAATTAAATTTTAAACTCTATGCATATGGTAACACGAGTTAACGATTTACCCGACTGCAAAGAGAGGGGGTAATGTTTTTTATGTCTTTGTCCGGAATACATGGGCTAATTTCAATATGAATGTGGGTATTAGCATTATACTGGTACGGTGGTTATGTACCTACTCTATTTATTAATAAGGACTTTATAAAAAAATCGTTAATTTTACCAAAATATTATATATTACTTAAATGGTACGTTCCCCGTGGTACAACCGCAATGTCCAACTGGTTGGACCACGGGGAATTATTTTTCCCCGTGGTCCAACCTGTCGGTTGTCCATCTGTAAATATAATGATTATAGATGAATTAATGAGCTTTCATCTGGTGTTTTAACTAGGGATGTTACGGAGATTCGACTCCGACTCCGAAAGGTCGGAACTTCCGATTGATTTTACACCTCCGACTCCGACTTCGGCTCCGATAATTTTGAATCGGAGGTTATAACGAAGATTTGTGAGCAAACATATTCAAATATCAATATTTTATTAAATAGTCTAGGAATACATGTGTTATTGCCGCAAACGTTATCATAAAAAAATATTGGCCAGTTCAACTATAAAAATTAAAAAACGGTTTGAAATTTGAAGTTCCGACTCCGATAAATCAAATTAAAACCTTCGGTTTCAACTCCGGTTCCGGTAAAACCACCTCCGTAACATCCCTAATTTTAACTTTGCGTGAACCGCCCGTACCCCCGAGCAGTCAGGTTTAGAGGCATATTATTGCTAGTTTCACAAAATGCCAACTACGTATAATGCATTTCGGGGAAAAAAATGTTCTTACGCGAATTACCAATTTCGCATAATGCCAGAAACGCAACGGGTCTAAACCGTCCCCATATATTGAGTGTCACGTGGGCTTAAGATATGGATTATTCAAGTTGTACCAAGGGGAACGAAAATAAATATTTACATATGGACAACCGTCAGGTTGGACCATGGGGAAAAAATTCCCCGTGGTCCAACCAGTTGGACATTGCGGTTGTACCGCGGGGAACGACCAATTAAATACATACAGTCGCCCAAATCCAAAATAAAGTAGCGGCATCTCACTTCTTCAATATAAGTACAATGTTACTAGAGAGTTTTCGATATGCTGCTAACTTTGACTCCCGCGTGTTCTGATCGGAATACAAGCATTGCTGCTTTATAATTTTTTTTTCGTATTTGGATAGCAGACGAGCAAACAAACCACCTGATGGTAAGTGGTCACCGTCGCCCATAGACACTATAATGTTATTAAAGAGTTTTCGATGCGCTACTAACCTTGAGGACTTAGATAGAGTGCTTCATATGGCGGTAATTACGCTGGCTCTCTTACCCTTCAAACTGGAACACAGCAATGCAAGCAGTACTGCTTAGAGACAGAAAAGGGAGGTACCACCCCTAGCTAACGCTGCTGCAACTTACCAGAAGGAGCACCAGAACTGAAGAAATCAATCGAGAAATCTTAAAAAGACAGCCAACTCTAGGCTCTAGGTAACCTAACCCTTTCCATCCCATAAAGGCCGGTTTACATTTGGTCAACAAATATTTGAATGGTTACTGGATAAATGTTTCTATTCGGTTAAAGAAATTTTTTTTGAGTACAATGTATCGGATCTTTGTTTAGAAAATACCATTTTGTAATTATGTACCTACATTCTGGACAAATAAATTAATCTCAATCAGAATCAAGTACAGGTGAGTGCAAACTGCCACTCGCCATTGCAATTTACGAGTACTTGCACTCGCCACTGTACTTGACCAGTGTAAACCGGGCATAAGGTATAGATCTCGACTCGGGGTCGACAGTACCCAGTAAGAAACAGGATTCCGTTAGCGCACCTGCCCTGCGCCGGCGCACGCCCTCGTATAGCCTCTGTATGAGTGAACAAAGTACAGTGAACGTCGTATGAGGGGCTCATAACCTATGGTCATAAAGTGATCGTCAGAATCGGAATGAGATTGTTTTTATTGTAAGTAAGGACCTTAAAGAGCGTCGGTGGTCTAGTGGCTAGGATGTCAGTTGTTCAGGCCGCCCGAAAGCCTCTGACGTGGCTGAACGACTGCTGTCGAACGACAACAACCGGGACCGATTGCTTAACGTGCTCTCCGAAGCACGGAGGAGCTCAGATGAAATGACACTAGCGGTCACCCATCCAGGTACCGACCGCGCCCAACGTTGCTTAACTACACGATTACTTTCGGACCGTGCTACTAGGCTACGAGTTCCTCAAGATTCCTTGAATATGTCAAATAAATGAAAGAGACAAAGTACTAAAGGTAAAAGCACCAGAACCGTGGTAAACCCAAATGTAGGTGGAAGGACTGAAGGTTTCCAAGGACTCTGCGCAGAGTCAGCCTGGAGTGGTACCACCTTCCCTAATTCTGTGGCAAATTAGATTGCATTGCTGTTTCGGTTTGAAGGGTAAGAGAGGCAGCGTAATTACCGGCACATGAGACACTCAAGTCCTCAAGGTTACCAGCGCATCGAAGGCCCTCTAATAAAACTACAGTGAGGTGAGATCTCTATGGGTGACCACTTACCACCAGGTGGCCAGTTCGCTCGTCTGCTGCCATGAAACAAGTGTAAAACAGGTAATGAGAATGTAATTGGCTGATTATGCATTGACGTGGTGCCGTGTGACGACGGCAGGTGGTACGCGACCTGTTGATCCACTTAGATGGTGCTAGGAGTTGTGGTTTTCAGGGATCCGTGCCACGAAGGGGAAACAGAACCCTATTGCCGTCGTCTTCGTCCGTCTGTCACGTGTGTGGTCAAGCTCTCTAGGTTCCGAAACAGTATGAGGTACAGAATTCTAAATTTCACATATTATGGACTGGAAAGCCGTCATAGTTAATCGTTCTAGAGATCTAATTAATTTATATAAAGTATTACAAAAGATGTGCTGCTGAAAGTTTCTTGCGCCGCTTCTTTCCTTTCAGCTACAGCACCTTACGAAGCGGTGGTAGAGTGAAACATGACGTTGTAAAAATGTAATATAAGGTACTTATTTACAAAAAAAAACATTTTGATTTGATCAATTAAAATGGTTCGGGTTTTGGAAACTACGGAATCAATTTTGATCAGACATGGCTAAGAACCATTTCGCTAAAATACTTTTTAAAATGAAAAAAAAAAACGCATCCAAATTGCAACGTTTTTAAACAAAAAAACATTGGAAATTTAATTACCAATATACTTCACTAACCTAGTGCTAGGAATTCACAACGGTCCAGAGGTAGATTCGATCAGACAACGCTTGCACCGCGGTCGCACGCTTTAGACTTAGTAAAGTAAACACATCATTTATGGGTCACTGTGTACGATGTTATAATAAGATACCTGACACTGTAATAAATATGACAGAGAACACATTTAAGACCCACATAAGACGGACCTTATGTAAAAAGGGTTATTATAAAATAAACGACTACTTAAATGATAAAGAGGCTTGGTCCTAAATCCAGCTCCAGCTCTGCATATTGTGTTCATACTCGTAATTATTGTAAGATATATTTATTTCAAAAGAAGTGCTGCTGAAAGTTTCTTGCGCCGCTTCTTTCCTTTCAGCTACAGCACCTTATGAAGCGGTGGTAGAGTGAAACATGACGTTGTAAAAATGTACTATAAGGTACTTACTTACAATAAAAAAGTATGATTTGATTTGATTCTCGTGTCTTTAGAGTCATGTCGCTGACATACGCGTCACTTATAATGACATTTTCTTTTGGTTGGGGGTAAAAAAGGCACCGCAAGAAGTGGTCTGCATTTGGCAGACGAAATTAAGTCATCATCAAACCAGTACAGAGTACGGTTCTAGGAACCGATCGCTGCCGGGGCCTCGATAGGGGTCAATCAAAAGTCAATAATCGCGCACCTGGCCGGCTATTTGCATACGTGCGATACTGTCGCTTATCGCGAGATACACGAGCCGATTCCGACTCTTACCAAATGTATGTTACGATATCTATAAAATTGAGACAGTAGCGCTGTGGAATCAAGCTACAGAAGTCTCCTATCAAAATAAACTAAACTATTGACCTACAAAAATCGGACACTGTTCCGTACATTCTTTAGCTGCCCTGTAACTACTGTCTTTCACAATCTGGAGGTGCTCGGTTATGCCTCTACTGTTAACTACCATCCACACACATAATACCATGTTAATACACCCGCACCATGCCATCACCCTCCCACACACTCAGTACCTCACATACACACTAATATCCTCATTCATACAACACAACACGCACACACTGTTGCTTTCTTCGTCCGTGCAGTCACTGAGGGGTCAGCTGAAGATCAGCGCCGTGGCTTGCCTCAGTATTATGCTGAGCTAGTGTACCCTTTTAGGCACTGTACCACACCGGATGTTCTGTGCTGCATGTATTAATCTTTGTATACTTCTGTATTTTGTTCTATATTCTGGTGTTTACAGCGCTAAATATACGTTTTCAATTTCAATCAGAAAGAAGCCTGCAATAGTGAAGCCGGAGACGCTACTTCGGTGAACTGGGGTGACCGAGCTGACAGCGTGGGGGAAATGCACAACTGTGGAGTCAGTGCGGAGAGAGAATTAACCCCCATTGATGAATAAAAGCCAACGCAGACGACGCACTGTCCGCGGCGTACAATTTAGTCCGTGAAAATAGACGTACAGAACTCTATGACATAACGCACACGCGTACTATTATTTCATGCGGACAAAAAGTCCCGCGTCTAGGACACTGGCGGACCGGAGCGTAAAATGAAGTATGCCAAGAACTTTGTTCCGCTACTGTTTGGAATTGAATTGGGATTCGATGTCGGCTCTCCATAGAGTTTCGCCGACGAAATGATATACGTTGAGTCCGCGACAGTCCCTCGCGTACATGCGCGTACTGTCCGCCGCGCACAGTCCGCGGTGGATAGTACGACGCGGACAGTGCGTCGTCTGCGTTAGCTCTAAGGATTATTGTCTCAAGAAATAGGGCTCTGGCTTCTGTCGTTCGACATCAATCGTCACACCATGTCAGAGGTATCCTAACTCTTGATAATAGGTTTGATACTAACCACGTAACAAGAAGAACAGTTCCTCATACATTTTTCTTAGTCTATCAAGTCGATCTTGCCGGGTTTGTTGGGTAAAATTTACATATAGCAACAATAACAGAAAAAAAATGTCATTTGTCAATGTCTAGTAAAGAGTATGACTTTAGTGTTGAGCGTTCATGCTGTCATGGCGTGTTCGTCCTGTTTTATTGTTTAAAAACGGTTCACAGTGGTCATTTATTTCGTAAAACTAGTGTATTTTACCTAAAAATCGTCCGTGATAAGTGAAAATTATATAAGACAGTGAAATGGGAGTGTAATACTTCAGACGGCGTGATTCGGCAACCTAACCTCCAATTGCACTTGTAATGCAAGACACTAGGCATTCCTAGTGCACACGACTCTGTTTTAATCTCGACGTTGGTAAACTGTACTTTTCAAAACAGACGCCACAACGTACAAGTGATTTTCAAGATTCTAACACGGTCATTGGCCAAATTGCAGGGGCCATAATTAAAGAAAGAATAAAAAAACATGGGGTGCCATAACTCACTTGATAGACTCTAAGAGATACTGATCGAGAATCAATAGTACCTTCGGAGCTAGACCGTCCATCAGCAATGTATGCGAACGCTGACTTAATTCGCCCATTTGTATTCTAATGGGTCGCGTTCGTCGCGAGAATGGCTGTATTGGGTTACCTGCCGACAAGACTTGCCCAGATTCGTTCACAGCACAACGAGGACAGTACCGACTGTCATCTGTAAAGTGTGAGGAATTTGTGATGATGGCCGTATCCATATCAGCAGCATGTCTTCACGATATCAGCCATCAAAGCTAACGACATCTTAAACAGTTAACAGGTTGGAAGCTATCTTTTTAACCCCCGATCAATGATCTAGGGATCCTGTTATAAGTTTGGTTTGACACGTTTGTCTGTTGTGTGTTTGTCTGTTGTCACTTGACAAAGGATGATCCGATTTGGACCCTGCTTTTTAATTTAATAGAGAATTTTTTGAATAATGTTTTTAGCCAGAATTTTCTGAAGAAAATTGGACCAGTGGTTTCCAAGATGTTGGAGTATCTGTGATGTCAGAGTGTACCTCATAGTCTCAGCAACACTGACGAGGTCAGAATCAGGATAGGTGACCGCTAGTGCCACGTCTTCATCTGTATATCTCTGTGTCTCGGAGAGTAGTCGTTAGGACATGTCAGAGGCCAGAACAATACACCAAGAATCGATAATCTAACAACACAGCAGTGTCTTTACTGTCCCCACACACACTGGAGTGTGTCCACATGAAACCTCAGTGGACACTAATAAAATATCGACGGGACAGCAATAAGCTGGTTTGGTGACGACTCGACCAAGCTGGCATCTGCTTCGCTAATTATTGTCAGTTCATTGTCAAGGTTAGGCCCTACAAACACATATTGCTCGAGAGGAGAATTGTTTGTCTTGGAAGAGCGGTAGTGGGTAGACACCTCACCTGATAGAAAGATTTTTTTATGGAAGAGAGCGTATATAGAGAGTAAATACCCGTCAACCATAGACATCTTACCTCGCTGTAATGTTGTTGCAAAGTTTTCGATGCGCTGCTTGCTCAACTTGAGGGCTCACATGGAGTGCCTCATGTGCCGGTAATTACGCTGGCTCTCTTACCCTTCAAACTGAAACACAGCATTGCATTGTTGCTTTGCGACTGGAATAGGTACCACCCCAGACTGACTCTGCACCTTCAATAATGTATGTGAATGTGTCAACAAAATATGTAATATATACCCAACTAGATTTCTTTTAGGGATGTTGGGAATGATGTCACTGGAGATTAGAAGAGCTAGGGACCAGGTCATAGCAGTCCTTAAAGTTCTACGCGGGGTCATCGTTTCCCCGGATCAACACGGTCAGCTGTGGCGACTGAACGTGCCGGACAACTACGCGCGGCACCGGCCGAGCCGCCTTCACCGTCTGTTCGCGCCCGGTGGCGCGCGCGTAGTCCCCGGTGTGCCGCGTGCTCACTGCGCTCTTGGACGCATGTCCTGAATGCGTTGTGTTTACGGATGAATGGTCGAAGATTATGTCAGTATGTCAAATGTTCTGAGAGCGAGAGTTATGAATGTACTACTATATTATCAAAATGTTATTATAACTTCATACGTAATGTATTTTTTTAACTAATTACTGTAATAGGTATGCATTTGCCGTTGTAATTAATAAATAAATAAACGTGGAAGACCATCATGAAAATAACTAAAAACTATTACAAATCAATCACTCCAACAAATTCACATTTCCCTCACACGCATCATTTCGTCTCTTCAAAACAGATAACCGAACTGATAACGTATCGGCGAAATTAAATATTGTATGATTCACACGAGCACGTGTCACGGTGACAATGTTATATCTTCACCGTTTCACTTGGATTGGAAGTGGAAGGTGTTTGATCGGGGTATCTGTGAGGGTACACACTTGAGTAAACTTGAAGTGGTGTTAAGTATTTATGTTGGTATGTACTTTAGTTCTGAATTTATATATTGCTCAAAATATAAACTAAAGATACATAAGGTTAACTCTGGCCGCCCGCGATTATGATTTTGATTAGCTGAAGAGCTATAGCTCTTCTAGCGAAATATTTTTCACAAGTCTCTCAGTTCAAAAGAAAGAAAAATATTGTGAAAAATGTTTCTGACAATGTATTTCGTTTATTTTCAGTACAAAAAATACGCTGCGTCGCACTTCATCGCGCCACAGCGCGTGCATTTCACGACTGAATTCCTTTGACTCGCCCTGAGATCGTCTGTACGCAGAGCCCGCGTGTGCGTGAGCCGATTTCGCGCGTTTGTATTGAGCAGACTTCTGTATATTATTTAAAAAAATAAATTATATTGCAACTTAAATTAATAGAAAAAGTGGTTGATACTCTAAATATTGGTACAAGACGTTTTGGGAAATGGACCTTTTGCACTG
Organism: Hofmannophila pseudospretella; assembly: GCA_947369225.1. Taxonomy (NCBI): domain Eukaryota; kingdom Metazoa; phylum Arthropoda; class Insecta; order Lepidoptera; family Oecophoridae; genus Hofmannophila; species Hofmannophila pseudospretella. The sequence goes on along the minus strand of OX376337.1, from coordinate 7,974,571 downwards.
GGTCACTGTGTACGATGTTATAATAAGATACCTGATACTGTAATAAATATGACAGAGAACACATTTAAGACCCATATAAGTCGGACCTTATATAAAAAGGGTCATTATAAAATAAATGACTACTTAAATGATAAAGAGGCTTGGTTCTAAACCCAGCTCCAGCTCTGCACATTGTGTATATGATTGTATTCATAATTATTGTAAGATATATTTATTTCAAAAGATGTGCTGCTGTAAGTTTCTTGCGCCGCTTCTTTCCTTTCAGCTACAGCACCTTACGAAGCGGTGGTAGAGTAAAAAAAATGACGTAAAAATTTACTATAAAGTACTTACAATAAAAACATTTTGATTGGATTTCGATTTGCTTCGAAAATCCTTTAGTAACACAGTGAGGAGAGAATATCTACGTCTCTCTCTTCTCCTTCAAACCGAAACACAGAACAACTACTGCTTTGCGGCAGAAATAGGATCGTAAAAACGTGGTACCTCCCCTCCCCCGGCTGAAGCTGTCATACCACTGTAGGAACGAGCTATGTGAGGACACGGATGACGTAACGTCTATTGTGTAAAAGGGAAGATCTTCCACCAGGCGGGTGTTGTGCCTGGTGAACAGATGTCCTGGTCCAACTATGAATGCTTGGAACTCGTATATATACGAAGTCCCAGGAAAATTTCGATAGCGCGTTCTACACCGATGTGAGTACGAGTAGGTACTATCGTAGTGGCGCGCGTCGTAAGTCGCCACGCCACCATTCAGAACGCATATTGCAAGTACCCCTATCTCGCACACGACACGCACCGCTCGCTAATTTTTCGCGCGGGTGCATGACCGCGCTATTTCCGTTCGAGTCGGGAATCGAACCGGCGGTTTTATCGCCCGAGGGAACGATATCGGCCGCGGCACAAGCCATAGGCGGCTAGCGAAGCATTTCAAACAAAGACAACACAATAATAGTAACTTTTCTCTGTTTGTTTGGTTATCTTAAAACATACATTTGTAATAATGTCATGACATCCTTGGTTCTGTTTTCAGTTTTCGACTTGCTGGAAATATTTCTTTCAAATTGTTTTACATTAGTTTATATTTTCTCAGTAAGTGTTATTGTACTATGTTCTTAAGAGAAATAATACATAACGGGCCCCTCAGTATATAACGTTCGTTCGAGTGCCGACTAAAAACATGGCTCTTCGAGCAGACTTTTTTCAATTTTGATGAACTTATGAATTATAAAACCATATGACATTATGCTATTATTAAGTACATTACATGTATTACATGACATTGTTCAGATTATTTTATTATTATTGTAATTTATTGAATTATTGACTATTATGTTTTATTAGAAATGTTTTAATGTATAAAATTATTAACTTTTGTGTTATTGTTACTGAAATGTAATCAATTTATTAAAAATAAATATAAATGAATTTGAATTAAAACTTCTATAAACCGAACTCGCGAATTTTATACGTTTCTAATACAAAATTGATCTCCGATTAGTGTTAACCCGAAAGAAAAGTTTCATTTTTGACTCGAGCACTTTTTTCCGTCGAGAAATTAAAAATTTGGACTCACCACCTTTTGCACTAGGCGATCTAGTAGCAATATCAGTTGAAATATTTTAAATATATTTTTCAGTGACGAAATAAACACGTGATCTGTTACATATTTGCTCGATACAGTATTGTACAGTTGTATAACTGTCAAAATTCACGCATTGGGCTTCAGAAATATGGTGAAAAGTGTATGGACTGTCACACCCTGTCACTTCCACTTTTAACTAAGTAAGTAAGTAATACGTTTATTTCCCACACAGCAATGACCGAAACAGTTATAATTATGATAAAATAATTACGTAGTCAAAGGTAAACATATCTAAATCATGTCTGATGGTCTGCTGTTGTTGTGAAAAGGGGTCTCGACTCAGCTCATTGCTGCAGACAAGAATGCCTACAGCGCTGGTGTTCTGTTGGACCGTGACCGATGTAACCTTATGTAACCAACCCATACACAAATACAACATAAACTTACGCCTGTTTCCCGCAGAAAGGCAGAGACTAAAGAGTTCCACCTGTAACGATCCTGACAAACCGCCCTCGCTTCTTCCACACGCTCCTCGGTTAGTAGTTGACCGCACCAGGAGCCCAATTCGCCTAAATTACAACGTTTGTAGTTCTATTTCTATCCAATTTCAATTTAGTTTTCGTTCCAATTCTATTTGGACACCAAATCGCATTCTGCTGACGCATAACTCTACCACTGCCACCTTTAGATTTACTATCGCTCGGGCAAAAGTACCTCGGGAGGAACTTATGTTCGATCGTTATATTTGACAGTTGAATCGTTTTGTTACCGTTCAACTGCGGTTCAGTATAAACTAAACGTTTTATTAGAATGCACAAATACGTTACTGTTCGATCAATCGGAACTTAACTGAAATTGGATCGTCAGTGGATAGTAACATACGAAACACGTCATAACGATGCAGTTTTGATTCTATTTAGTTACGTTGTATTTAGTGGAGTCGATCTCCTGACCTTTCTTTAACCCGCCCACGCTTATAAATTAAACCACACCAGCCGGATGCTTTAACTGTATACCTTTGTCCAGAAAGGGCGACGGCATCCTTAATTGATATCACTTGATGAAGGAATTACCTTTGTCTGAAGATCTTGACACTGCTAAGATGAAAGTATTCCTTGCCGTTCAGTTTACCTTGTCCTGAAGATCTTAGTAACAGAGTGAAACCAGAAGACTTACCTGTGGAAATGAAACAATATCCATTAGTATAAATTGTTGACAATAATGTAAAATATTATATTTTTCTAACACCGCAGGAAGAGTAAAGTGAAATGAGATAGAAAAGGAAATAGTGCAGTACTATTTAGGCGGCCTTATCGCTAAGAGCGATCTCTTCCAGGCACCCTTCGGGCAGAGGAAATGATACCAAGAAAGAGGTAGTATGTGTGTAAGGTTTATGGAGGAGGTTTGAATTTTGACATATTCCAAGACTCATTCCATCAATTTGGAAGTAAAATGCTGAAATATCTAAATCCCCAAGTTTCTGCAATAAAATATTCTATAAATAAGTATGTTCTTTAAATATGTAAGTATAGAGCGTCGGTGGCTGACTCCCAAGCGGGAGGCCCGGGTTCGAAACCACGCAGAACCATGTACCAATGAGTTTTTCGTATTTTTCAAAGACTTACGTACATTTACCGACTGCTCTGACGGTGAAGGAAACTTGCACACTGAGATGACCAGTGTGTAAAATGGGGTAGACACAAAAGATCCTCAAGGGTCGAAGTGCCGCTGGTGTTATTCCCGGCCCCCTATCATAAGAAAAGATAAGACAAGAAATATGTAAGTATTCTCATTCGTATAGAATATATATTTTTATTTATTATTAATTCAAAATGAAATTATTAAACCGAAAATATTGTTTCGCGATCGCTCTATCACTGACTTCCACGGCACACTTGACTGCACTCACCATGAATATCCTCCCTCTTTCACCAAACCACATACACTCATCCACACACACACTCACCCTAGGACATCCTAGCACACGCTCATAAAAAAAATTAAAATTGAAAACGTTTATTTAGCGCTGTAAACACCAGAATATAGAACACAATACAGAAGTATACAAAGATTAATACATGCAGCACAGAACATCTGGTGTGGTACAGTGCCAACAAGGGTACACCAGCTCAGCATAATTGCTGGGGCAAGCCACAGCGCTGATCTTCAGCTGGCCCTCAGTGACTGTGTGTGACAGTGTGTGCGTGTTGTGATTTATGAATGTGTTTGTTGTTTTTCTCGACGTAGAATGAAGAAAATGCCGAACCATTGTAGAGGGGTTATGTTGTTGCGTTCATGCTGTCATGGTCTGTTCGTCCTATTTTATTGTTTAAAAACGGTTTACAGTGGTCATTTCAGGCAAGCCACAGCGCTGATCTTCAGCTGGCTGATTCTCATCGTCGTACAACACTTCATAATTAATTACTTTCACATCAAAAAACATTTTATTTCTGTTTATTTTAATAAATGTATAATATAAATAAATAATAAAATAATAATAATTAAATATCTCATAAATATCTTATTATAAATTGATGTAATTATTAGATAAGAAAATTGAACAGGCCTCCGCGACACAGGCTGTTGCCTAGTGCGAAGTCCAACGTTTAGCATAGTTTAATGAATCGTGATCATTAAAATATAAATTTTTTTTTTTTTAAATCCATATTTATATTGCAATTATAACATAGAAGCTTTGTTTGTGAATTTGCTGGTATTATAGCCTATATGTTTATGTGAGTGCTATGCACGACTGTAATTGGATTATACAGGGTGTAACATTAAGAACGGTCAGTATGGGAAAGTCTGAAACTATAAGATATACGAACATCTGTTCTTAGGAACCATGTCATCAATTTTAGTAACAAGAAACACTGTATTCATACATTTTAAAAAAAACCTGTACTCAGCCTGGGAATCGAACCCGGTTGTTTTGAAAAAAAATCCAACACTATTTCTATTTAGATATCGATTGTGTAGGTGTTAAGGAATAAATGTTAGTATGAAACGTGATGTTTAAAATTAATAAAACGCATTGTTTCCATATCTTTTAATTTATTTTAGTAGGTGTTCGAAATGACTACCATTTTGTAAAATACAACATTCAACTCGTTTAGGTAACGATCTTACTATTGAATGTTGTATCTTCAGGTGGTGAATTTGCGTTAAAATTGTCTCTATGGCTGCTGGTCTCTAGGTCTTCAATTGTGTTGCAGCTTGTTTTGTACCCTTCATCCTTAACGTAATCGATATCTAAATAGAAATAGTGTTGGATTTTTTTTCAAAACAACCGGGTTCGATTCCCAGGCTGAGTACAGTTTTAAAAAAAAATGTATGAATACAGTTTTTCTTGTTGCTAAAATTGATGACATGGTTCCTAAGAACAGATCTTCGTATGTCTTATAGTTTCAGACTTTCCCATACTGACCGTTCTTAATGTTACAGCCTGTATATTAGAACGTTACCATATAAATAATCTCGAATAATCATAAATGTATAAACAGTTGATGTGCCATATAAATAAAAATAAAAGAGGTGTTATAAGTTTGACGAGGGCATAATTACAACCGTTGATCCGATTTGGACGCGTTTTTTTTTTAAAAACGTGAAATTATTAATGACTGTAGAGGAAGCAAGAGAGGCGTGCCAGGACAGAGATTCGTGGCGCTCCGTTCTCTCTGCAAAGGATATAGCGTGAAGTTATGTATGTATGTAACTTTGTGTAGGATTTTTATTAGTAAATACTTTTATAACTCTATCAACCATCGGTCACCATTATTATTAATTTTATTCATCACATCTTTTTCAATGGCATGTAAGTCTATGTACGGGACGCTGGCAACACCTTCTTTGGCGCATACAAGAAACAAATAGGGTTGCAAGAACAAAAAATACGTAATAACGTGCAACTTATGAATTTTATTACACTTGTAAATGTTTGGACGCCTTGTAGGTTGTCGTACAAGGTGAAGCAAAATATGTAAGTTTAGATAACTTGAGATTTTTCTTGAGGTTATGTTTATATTTCAGCAACCGATCAACAGGAAGGGGTGTGAAAAGTTTGACGCGTAAATCAACAACCAATGATTCGAATTAGACGCGGTTTTTTTTTATTGTACAAAGAATTTTGTTGAGAGTGTTCTTCACCATGTCTGATGAAAATTGGTTCAGGGTATTCCAAGATCTTGGAGTATATTTGATGTCAGACCATCAGATGGGATCTCTGGAACGGTAACAGTTAGATCGTTCGATATTGAGCTCAAATGTTTAGGATCATGGCTCACTTCTCACGGATCCCGAGGATCTCCACAATGGTAAGTTGGTTTTTAATTTTTTTTAATTTAGATTTATAAATTTAATTAATACAAAAATACGATAAATAAAAATAATAAAAGACTTATGAAAAGCCTTAGTCAAAAATTCCGCCCCGTGTCGACCCCGGCGCAAAGGTCCCCATGACGCTCGCGGCATTGCCACGCTGAATATGAAAAGCCTTAGTCAAAAATTCCGCCCCGTGTCGACCCCGGCGCAAAGGTCCCCATGACGCTCGCGGCATTGCCACGCTGAATATGAAAAGCCTTAGTCAAAAATTCCGCCCCGTGTCGACCCCGGCGCAAAGGTCCCCATGACGCTCGCGGCATTGCCACGCTGAATATGAAAAGCCTTAGTCAAAAATTCCGCCCCGTGTCGACCCTGGCGCAACGGTCCCCATGACGCTCGCGGCATTGCCACGCTGAATCGCCACGGCCAACCTCTGCACCAAGAACGACCCGGAGCGGGGGTCACAGCCTCTCTCTCCCAGGCGACGGCCGACCTCCCTGACAAAATCCTTTAGATTAGATTTAGATTTATTAGCTGACTATTGTATAGTACAGGGTGGACCAAAAGTCCGTTAACATTTAAAATGGTTATAAAAAATACAAATGCTACTTTAGTGAAAAACTGTTTATTTAATAATAAAGTAGACAAATTAGGATTTCACTTTTTAAAAATAACATCATTCAAATGTGACCCTTGTTCATCCTGGCACACCTGTAACCGGGAACGGAAATTTTGCATGACCGCCCGACAAGTGGTTGGTGAAATGTTCTGCATTTCCTCGCGTATATTTTCTTTTAATTCCTCAATAGACACTGGGTTGCTGATGTAAACTTTACTTTTGAGATATCCCCAAAGGTAAAAGTCCATTGGAGTTAAATCCGGGCTGCGGGGTGGCCAGTGAATGTCACCTCTTTTGGATATGACTTTTTGGCCAAAAATTTCACGAAGTGCTGCTATAGAGTCATTGGAGGTGTGACATGTTGCCCCATCTTGTTGGAACCAAGAGCTTCGATTAAAGCCTGAGAAGTCCTGTAATGCTGGAGCAAAAAAATTCTGTAGCATCACAATGTATCGCTCTGTATTAACGGTGACGGCGCGGTTTCTCTGATCTTCATAAAAATATGGACCAATGATTCCGCTGGCTGACAATGCGGCCCATACAGTAACCTTGGGCGAGTGTAAAGGTTTTTGGTGCTTCAAGTCCGGGTTAGTGTCACTCCAGTATCTGCAATTTTGTCGATTGACATGTCCATTTAGGTGGAAGTGTGCCTCGTCTGAGAAAAAGATGTTATTGAAGCTCGTAAACCTCTCAAGCACTTCGTTAGCAAACTGCAGTCTCTGAGCAGGGTCATTTGGCTTTAAAGCCTGTACAATTTGAATTTTGTAAGGATGTAAATGTAAATCTTTGTGTAGAATGCGATTTAGAGATGTTCTGGGCACATCTAAAGCACTAGACCGCTTTCGAGTAGAGAGACCAGGTTGTTCTCGAACAGACGCTCGTACACGCTCTATGTTTACTGGATCGCGCGATGTCCTAGGTCGGCCGGATCGTGGTTGACTTAAAGTTGAACCTGTTGTTTCGAACTTCTGTACCCATTTTTTAATCGTTTGAATTGTTGGTGCTTGATTTCTGTTCCGTATATTGTAATGATTACAAAATTTCCGTTTAGCTTCGGTCGTAGAATCGTTGTTTCGATAGTACTCGCGTACGCAAAATGCGCGTTGCGCTCCGCTGAATGACGCCATGGTACTAAATCCCTATTAGTAGCTCTCGCTTGTAGTAACACCCCCCGCGCCAATACCCCGCCCGCGCCGACGCAGCGACCTATTCAAATGTTAACGGACTTTTGGTCCACCCTGTATATATAATATACATAGAAGAGCCTAATGTGCGAGATTTAGAACATCAACAACTGTTTGTATTAATTTAATTTGCAAAATTATTTTATTACAAACATTTTTTTAATATCTTTAGTTATTAAGTTAGTAGCTAACATACCGTTTACAAAGTGACTTATCGACACCTTGTATTAAGTTAAGTTGCAAAAGATTTAAAAAATTGTGTTAAGTCCCCCACATCCGGCAGTGTACCCAAGAGACTGGCTGCGTTGCCCCGTTGGATAGCTAAGCTGATCCGCTGGGCCAAATAGGAGCTAGATCTTGGGTCTTTCGACCAGGGCGCTTTGCGAGGTCCTTGAATTTTTTTATCTTTAGTTTTCTTAGCCTTAGTTTAGTTTTAGCTTTAGTAATATGTTAGTGTTATTTATATTGTTATAAGAGAGTTTAGTAGTAAATAAAATAATAGTTGCAAAATATTTTTTATTTAGTTAGTAGCTAACATACAGTTTACAAAGTTTTCGACACTTTGTATTAATTTAAGTTAAAATATTTTTTTTATAAATTTATTTAGTTAGTAGCTAACACACAGTTTACAAAGTGACTATTCCGACACAATGTGCAAAATTTTGGTGAACCTTGTACAAGCTACCTAAGCAGTGCTTGCCTAATTTGGCATATAACATGCGGCATGTATTAGTAACTTGTCAGAATGGTCAATAGTAATCATTTTGTACATTTTCAAAGTAACTAGGTAATCTTACAACTCGACCCCGTTATCTTGTCGCGCTGATTGGGTAGGTAAGGGTCAAAATGGTACATCTTGGTATTTATGGTGTTTTGGAATTTATTTTTTATTTTGACCATGACCATTCGTGAACCGACGAATGTAAGAGTTGGCTCTTGTAGCGTTTACCATCTATATTCACAACATTCGCCCACTACTCGTGTAGAAAAATAACACTCGTAGCGACAATTTTATCCTTTTCGCACTAGTTATTCAATCGCGATACCGGTAAAAGACCTGACGGTATGACATTCGTGCCCTGGAAGCTGGGACGGTCTCTGGTGTGGGACGCTATCCTTGCCCCGTTCCACCATTCAGCCACGGCGGCGAAGGCCGGGTCAGCAGCGTCTTCTGCGGAGAACCTCAAGCGGCGCAAGTATGCGGGCCTGGGTGGTGATTGCATATTTGCGCCGTTCGGGGTGGAGACCTGTCGGTGCTGTCCTGGAACAGCTCCTTGGACCTATTCGCGGATACCGAGTCGAGACTTCTGGCTTGGACCGCACGTTATTTTGAAATGACTGCTCCTCCTACTTCAGACCTTGGGGCCGTGGGGGCCTGGAGGCCACTGCCTCTACCGGGAAATAGCCAAGCGCCTCGTAGAGACATTCCGGAACCAGAAGGCCGGTCTCTACTTTGCTCAGCGTATAAGCCTCGCTATACAGCGGGGCAACGCCGCCAGCCTCCTCGGGACACTCCCTGCTGGGAGCGACCTGGGCCAGGTCTTTTACTTGTACAATAGTTAGGTATTCTGTAATTTTAGCTTATGTACTTTAGTGTTACATTATGTTATTATATAATATCTAATAATTTTATTTGCAGAGATCATCGGTGGCATGATCATCATCCCATGCGGGAGGTCCGGGTTCGAAACCACGCAGTGCCATGTACCAATGAGTTTTCCGTATTTTTCGAAGACTTACGTATATTTACCGACTGCTCTAACGGTGAAGGAAAACATCGTGTGTAAACCTGCACACTGAGATGACCAGTGTGTAAATGGGGTAGACACAAAAGATCCTCAAGGGTCGAAGTGCCGCTGGGTTATTCCCGGCCCTTTGTCATAAGATAAGATAGGATTTTATATGCAATAAATAAATGTCAATAAGTTCTTATAAATTACACGTAACATTTATTATGTATTTTGTCAGTGGGAGAAACACCCAGTTGTCTGTACAGTCGAAGACACATCAAGCTTTACTCTGTGGAACCCTGTCGCAATAAGTTTCTGATTCGATCCCTTATATATATCCAAATAAGATAAAGCGACAAAGAAGCAAAAGGTTATAGCCTGACGTGTTGCTCACTGTACTCTGTGGGACCCTGTCGCAATGAGAGGTTTTTCGATTGGTTCCAAGAGGCTCGCTAGATGAAGGAGCCACTTTTTAATGTCAAAAAGGCCGGTAGCCATGTTACATAGTGAGTAAACGGACTCCTTAGATAAGTTAAAGTCATTAAGTGTAATTAAGTATCTTTAGAGAAGAGCCGAAGATCGGGCTCAATGGCGCGCCCTGGGAGAGGCCTATGTCCAGCAGTGGACTAGAATAGGTTGCTGATGATGATGATGAAGTATCTTTAGTCAATAAGCCATTTTGTTTATGTTTTAATGTTCTCACAATTAGTTGATTGATTTATTTACTATTTCCATCCCTTAAATACTCCATCCCGAAAACCCATTCCTCAGTTCCATTCCAAACTCCAATCGACATCGTCACTCTGCTCAAATAAATAACTTAGTTTTTAAAAAGTTGTTTTTAGTCGCCACCACGTAACAGCCAGAGCCGTAAAACTGCCAACGTTTAGCGTTACAGTTTGTTTATCGAAGTTCCACGAGAGCCTGTAGATAGGAGCGAGATCGCGCTATAGCAAATTATGTTTTATCCCTTTTTATCTGCGCATTTATTTCATTTTAGATACAATTTGAACGCGTGACGCGTGAATACAGATCGCCCCTACGTGCGACCTATGAGAATAAAAACTAACTGAATAAAACCTCCCATTCGTTTTTGTAATAATTTCTTGACATTCCTATGAGTAGTAGCAAATTACCCTGATGTGTTCGTACAGACGTGCAAAAATAAACATTGATCCAATTTTCAATTAAAACCCGGTCGATTCCTAAAAACGACTACAAAAATCTCCACTTTCTTTCTCCTTCGAATACCTGTGGAATCGAACCGGGACCATATGCTCACCTTTGAAGCTCACCCCCATTGTCCCGATCGAGACGGAATCGAAGCGAAAAAAAGAGTACAAGAATAAAAGGCACGGCTGAAACATCTGGCGTCTTACACCCTCAAGCACACCCCCGATGACAGAGACGAACATATATAAACCCTATAGGAACGATAGAGACGGGTATATAAAGAAAAAATATTAAAATTGGAAGCGCACACGCATAGCGAGGTTCCGTTTCCGAATTCAAAATCTTTGGGATTTGAATTTAAATTAAAAGTTTTGATAAGCGAATGTTTTTGTTGTTTTTAATTTGATTTCGTAAGTGCATCCGTATGGGGTGCGGGTTCGAATCCTGGTTCTGTATTTGGGGTCACGTTTTGAATTAACATTCATTATCTGTATTTGAAGGTAGTATGACTGTGTAGAGTCAGCCTGGGGTGGTACCACCCTTCGACTATTTATGCCGCAAAGCAGCAACGCTTTTAAATTTACCACTAAACCCCACATTTGACCTCAATCTTGCCTGATGGTAATCAACGATGAGGTCGACGATGGAGCATACGGGTTCAATAAGTGCCTATTCACTTGCTGAACGACAACTATCGGGAGACAGTTTAACGTGCACCCCGAGGCACGGAGGGGCTCAGATGAGATGTACCACAAGCGGCCACCATCCTGGTTCAGACCTCGCGCAACGTGGCTTAACTTACACGATCACTTTTAGACCATGCTCGGGCTGAGCCACCATTTTATTTTATGGAATTTGGATCCTGTATTCATTTCAAAGCCGTACGGTGTCAAAAGGATATCGTACAATTACCCCATTTAACCTTTAAAAGCCTAGCGCTAAAACCCATTATGTCCAAAACTGTCATTAATTTCGCAAACCATTGTCTAACATTATCACCAGCCAAAAAAAAATATGTCACCTTTTGTAGGCGTCAAAAGCAAACAACCACAGACAATAGTTTACCGCCATTTTAGGACTATGGAGATAATTTCCCACGGACACCCTTGCCACCTTCATAATTTAAAAAAAAAAGCACCCGCATATAATCTACGTCACTTTTCGAACATCTGTCTCCCGCCAACACAAACGATTGTTTTCTCTCTTTCGCTCTAGGGTATTAATGTGTATGGCTCTCTTTCTTGCATTAGGCAGGTATGTGTGCAGGTTGCAATGGTGAGCGTTTTAATTTTAATGCAGTATCGATCGTGCTATCGAATTACAGGCTTTTATCGATTTAAATAAGTTTTTATAATTTTAAAAGTCACTGTGAAAGATAATAGAGACCCTGGTAAAAAAATCCATCAATGTACGGAAAAACGATATTTTATCAACAATGAGATAGGTACTGCCTGGAATTTGATATAATAGTTTCATTAATTTTGTGTCAAGTTTTACTTATTACAACATCTCTTCTAAGTCGTGTTCCTCATTGCTGGGGGTCGTGATCATTCTAAGGAATTAATCACATAGAACGACTCCCGTGGCAGATTTAATGAGGTTTGACATTGCCTTCCCCATTTCACACACTGGTCATCTCAGTGTGCAGGTTTCCTCACGATGTTTTCCTTCACCGTCAGAGCAGTCGGTAAATGTACGTAAGTCTTTCGAAAAAAACGAAAAACTCATTGGTACATGGCACTGCGTGGTTTCGAACCCGGTCCTCCCGCATGGGAGTCCGACGTCCTAGCCACGGCGATAGCGACGCTCCCATATGTTACAACCTAAAGTCTGTAAAAATAAAATAAATAAAAGAGACCGTTGATTTTTTTGTCTCACCTATTTCTTTAAAACAAAACAAAAAGCCCATACCTATGTTACCATCAGTCAATAAGTGTATTTGTATAACGTGGGAAGTGGCAACACCTGGTTTTACAATATTTACGGCGCACCGCCATAAAGCAATAAGACACAATACTGCGGTTTATGAGTTTATGACTTATTTTGCCTTTTGCTTTCGTCCCTCAATAAACACCTTACACTAACAATTATTTTACAATATCCTATACTCTTATTCGTGACTAAACCCGCGTTTGACCTCAAGCCTCAGTCTCACCTGGTGGTAAGTGACGATGAGGTCGAAGATGTAGCCCACACGCTCAGTAAGTACTGACCTCTTCTACAAACACTGTCGGAACACATCGACGACGAAGCGAAGACCATACATAATCTCTAGGCTCTCTAACGAATGGATATCTCTAGGTTTTGAGCTACTTTGAACTCCTGAGGGCTGATTATAAAAGCGTGGTTATGTATGAACAACGGTTACTATAGAATACCGCTCGACAACCCCATATTTCATGGTAGCATCACACCATTGATATAATTTTGAGTTCTTAATTGATTCCCACCCTTGGAAGCAAAAATATTAATTTAAAAATTCCACAAGCTTTGAATATATGGGGTGAAATAAAATAGTTAGGAAAGTATCTGTAATTTGGGTAGTGGTAGATCCTAATGTGAAGGATCGCCTGGGGTGGTACCACCCTCTTATCTATTTCTGCCGTGAAGCAGAGATGCTTGCATTTCTGTGTTTCGGTTTGAAGGGTAAGAGAGCCAGCGTAATGTCCGGCACATGAGGCAATCCATCTTAGTCCTCAAGGTTAGCAGCGCATCAAAAACCCTCAAATATTAATAAAGTGAGGTGAGATGTCTATGGGAGATGGTGACCACTTACCACCAGATGGCCCGTCTGCTCTCCTAATTTAATAAAAAAATATTTCATTTGTAGATTGTTTGTCTACTCTAGCTCTACTAAATATATTGAATAGGTAAAATAATGAATTTTTTTTTCAAAAAAAAACCTGCACTTTTTAAACTAATAAAAAAACCTGCACTTTTTAAACTAATAAAAAACCTGCACTTTTTAAACTAATAAAAAAACCTGCACTTTTTAAACTAATAAAAAAACCTGCACTTTTTAAACTAATAAAAAAACCTGCACTTTTTAAACTAATAAAAAACCTGCACTTTTTAAACTAATAAAAAAACCTGCACTTTTTAAACTAATAAAAAAACCTGCACTTTTTAAACTAATAAAAAAAAACTGCACTTTTTAAACTAATAAAAAACCTGCACTTTTTAAACTAATAAAAAAACCTGCACTTTTTAAACTAATAAAAAACCTGCACTTTTTAAACTAATAAAAAACGCACTTTTTAAACTAATAAAAAACCTGCACTTTTTAAACTAATAAAAAAACCTGCACTTTTTAAACTAATATAGAAGATTTATTTTAACTTAAATTGAGCTATAATTTAAAAAAATCATTACTTTATAGAACGGAAAAATAATTAATTCTATTATTATCATATTTCATCCTATTTCGTATTTCATATCTTCACACTACACTGTCGCTAATCTCTTTCATGTCCAATTAACTTCAGAGGTTGCCTGGACGAGATCGCTTCAAGCGATAATGCCTGTTTTGTTACCTTTATTATTATTTTGCTAATTTATTATGAATGATAGATAGATAGAAACCCTTTATTGTACACAAAATCAGGAAAAGTAAAAACTACAGGGATAATAACACGATATGTACAAAGGCGGCATTATCGCTTAAAGCGATCTCTTCCAGGCAACCTCTGAAGTTAATTGGATTGACTATTGTTTTGATGATAATTTATGATTAATTGATTTATTAATTGAACAAACATATGCACGCTTTCGTGCAGAATATGGTGATACTGAAACACAATGTAACATCTGCATTACCCATGTTTACAAATACATAAATAATATTTCTATTTCTAGACCGCCTTTGTACATATCGTGTTATTATTCCTGTAGTTTTTACTTTTCCATCAATCTATGATTCTACTAAAATTAAGACTGAAAACTAACACTCACTCTTAAGCTAGATTGAGTGTGATCTTGTGTTTGAGTGTCACTCTAGAATCGTTACCATTACGAGTACATTCATACATAATACATAAACTCTCACGTCCATAATCGGTACCACTAGGTAGTAATAACTGGAACAAGGTCAGATGCAGATTGTCACAATAAGTCTATTGATTGGACATCATCTATTTAATCAATCAGTCAATCTAACTGTATCTTCTGTAATATTTCCAATTGGATTTTTATATCAAAAACTTTGTGCAAAAGTATTCCTTATATCTTTAGATTTTGTATATTATATTCTAAGGAGAGCAATCAAAGACCAAGAGATCACTCATCTACCCGCGCACCACTCGCTTGCCGCGCGTGCAGGCAATAATATCCATAAATATTAGTACAATTTTTCCCCTAATTATTTTGCTTCTGCCCAATTCCCCATACAGAATTTTCGACGCGAGAGACATAAGGTCAATATTCAACAGATTCACATCAGGTGTTGCTATTTTTAAAAAATTATCTCAATTATTTTCCCTTTTTATTTCCGTTTTTTGTGTCACTTGAAAACTTGCAAAACCGGACATCCGCCTTTGGGGTCAGTCTGTTTGTTTTATTAGTCTTTTTAAGGTTGCCTGGAAGAGATCGCTCTTAGCGATAACGCGGCCTAAATTGTACTTCACTATTTCCTTTTCTATCTCTGGTTTGTTGTTTTCTATTTGTGTATTTTACTTTAGTTTTTTTTGTAATTTTCAACAGACATTAAATGTTCTTTTCCGTAATTTAATTACCCTGTTATATTACCCTCCTCCGCAAACAATTAAAACAGGTATAGTGTCTCCACACCCCACACACTAGACAAGGACAAAACGACAGTGCAAAAGAGAGAGAAACATTACAAGATAGGGGTGCGCGTGCGACCCTAGGCTACGCTTGAAAGGTAGGGTAGTGGCACATCCTTAATAAAACGGGGGTGAATGGTGAACAGTGGTGAAATATGCAGTTTTAAGTTACTTATATGCACTTGTATGTCGATATTACACAGCCGGGGTAATAATAGTTTGCAAGGACACATAATAGTTTTTCAATATTACTCGCAAAATTGGAATGCACTACCCTTCGATTAACTTTTTTCCTTATACACCGATTTTTTTATTCCCGTTTCATTCTTCTTTCTACGTGTTAACGCCATATATCGTCATTTTTAAATTACACTATACGCATTTGAATTTATTTTTAATAATTAATTATACCTGTTCCCTTCTTATCTATCACCTAAGAGACAAGAGCGAAACAATACGCGCATCTGTTTAAATTTTCGCGCAAAATTTTGTCAGTTTTATATTTTCCCATGTATATGTTTTATATTTTTACATGTTCATTTGCGCTGGTCACAGAAGAGAACTGTCCTCCGAGATACAGGAACTTGGGAACCTACAACCTTGTGATCTTCAAGGCCAGAGTGAATAGGCATTTACTGGACCCGCATGCTCCATCGTCGACCTCATCGTCGCTTACCATCAGGCGAGATCGAGGTCAAATGCGGGTTTAGTAGTAAACAAAAAATAAAATAAAATAAACGTCCTAATTCGGAGGTCAGCGTTTATTGTAAACTAACTTGTTGCTCACTAATTTTATTTAGTTTAATATAACCTATGCTTAAGTTCCTACTTGTGTATGGACTGTGAATCCTTTGTAATCTAAGCGCACAAATAAACTTATTCTTATCTTGATGACAATGTCATCTGCCAATCAAATTCACTCGTGACATGAATTCTGTCGCAACAGTCACGGAAAAGAAACGCTTCTCGGAAGTAATTAATTTCCACGCTAATTTGTAATTGAACTATCGCCGCGAGTGTCCTAAGTGCTCACCCCTTCAAACTTTGGCGGAAACCCGAAGAAACCAGCCGCCGGAGATCAGATCCAGGACCTTCTCAAGTAAGTCTTGTCTCATCTCAACATCCCTCTTTCAATCTTACTCACTACATCGTCTTACCCCACCAAACCTTTCCCTTATTTAATTTCAACCCTTCTACATTAATCCCTATTCGATCTCCCAACCTGTAATAAGAACCCACGTGGCCAAGGAGCTTCGAAAGCTCCGCATATGAAATCAGGTCAGTCCACCCTCACGTGGTCAAAGGCCCGAAAGCGAACAGCTGTTCCGAACAGTTACGAGTGGGGGAAGTCGCGGAACGAGAAAAAAGCGCACAAACAAAACGGCTTTACAGGTAGACGTGCGCATGAGTTTGTGCGGCGTGAGGTGAGAGAATAGAGCGGCATGTTGCTTTATTTTTATAACTTCCGACCAAAAGGAAGTACTGGCTCTTCTTCTGTAATTTTAAATTCTAATTCTGGAATCTGAATATTATATTGACACATAACATTGTAAAATGGTCAATGTGTGTACCTAAATAGTATCCGCGACACAGGCAACGCCTAGTGTGGAGGTTATAGTTTAATGAGAAATGTTCATTAATATGTGGTAAACGAATAATACGAAATGAGGAGATGCGGCATAGAACAAAAGTTATCGACATAGCTCATAAGATTAGCAAGCTGAAGTGGCAGTGGGCCGGTCACGTCTGACGCAGAACCGACAACCGCTGGGGGAGACGAGTTCTGGAGTGGAGACCGCGTTTGGGCAAACTTAGTGTGGGACGCCCCCCTGCTAGATTGAGCGACGATCTGTGTAAGGTGGCTGACAGCGACTGGATGAGAAGAGCCGAAGATCGGGCTCAATGGCGCGCCCTGGGAGAGGCCTATGTCCAGCGGTGGATTAGAATAGGCTGCTGCTGATGATGATGATGATGAATAATTTTTATCAATTTTCAATTTCTATAAACATATCCGAAACAAATAAACGCCGAAGGGAAGACATCTAAGAATAAGAATAGTTTATTTGTGCGGTAAGATTACAATGGAGTAGGAACTTAAGCATATGTTACATTAAACTTAATAAAATTAGTGAGCAACCAGTTATCCTACTATAAGCGCTGACCTCCGAACTAGGAAGTTCCTGTGTCTCGGAGGACAGATCTCTTCTGTGACTAGTGGAAATGAACATGTAACAGAACATGGGATAATATAAAAGTAGATGGGATAATGTAAAAATAAGAACAATAAATAAGGTTAATATAAGGGGTGGTGTGTGCGTGCGTGTGTGTGAGTGAGTGTTCGTGTGTGTTTTTATTATTATTATTGTGTTACCTTTAAAAGACGACATTATTTACATAGAAGGGACGACGAGCGACTACGTTTTTTTTTCGTACTGACAATTGCTGTTGGTCCTAATGACCTTTACAGCTTCACCGGGGTTTTGACGGCGAGCGCCAAGTGCGCTCCAGCCTAGAGGAGGACTTAAACACTATAAGAAGCGACTGCCTGAGGACACCCAGGTGGGTACGGACCTCGGCTTAGGATGTCGCTGGGGAGGGAGGGGTCGGGGAGAAGCGGCCTCGAACACGCCAGAAGCGGGTCGCCGCGGTGCTGTGTGTGAACTACTATCGGGTGGGGGAACGACCAACCACGCTCGCCAGGCGGACCCTAAAGAAGTCCTACCACCAGCAAGTTACTCGGGTTAGTCTCCTTGTACGACCAGCTTTACTATTGGCGGTAGGGATATTCAAAATCCGTCTTATCCACGGAAAAAAACTATCCTCCACTATTTTAGTGATCCAAATTTACAATCCACTCGCCATAATATCCCTGTCTTTCCGTTTCCGAGAGCGCGCGCGCCGGCACGCGATTGGCGCAGAGGCGGCAGGTGCGCGGGCGGCTACCCTCCCCCGCCCCGTATCCCGGGGAAATGCGAGTTTATGGCTGTTTAGGGGTGGGGTGGTATCGATGGGGAGTTGTCGATAAATCCTATCGACTGAAAGGACTATTCGCAACTGTTTCTCCCTAATGTCAAAGTTACTGTATGTCAGGTCTCCAGAATAGAAACGACTTTCAGTAATAAAGATGCGACTGAGAATAGAAACTAAGAGAGAGGCATAAACTAAGCATGCTGTTTAAAAATACACATAATATGGCGTTACAAATATATAATAAATTGCCCACGCATATTAAAGCAATAACCAAAGATAGTATATACATATATATAGAAACAAAAAAAAAGTGCTACAGAATAAATGGTATTTAGACGGACCAAAAATATTTAGATGCCAAAAATGTAAAAAATTAATTAGATTTAAGTACATATTTGAAATAAGTAAATTATAGATTATGACATGTAAATTACAGATTTAATATTTTAACTTGAATCTGTGTACTAAAGCCTCTAAACTGATTTAAAAAAAAACTTGAACTTTATCTATGTATAGCATAGGTACTGATATGTTATATTGCAATACCGACGTGGTCTAAACTATGTATGTTACTATATTAAAACACCAACACCTTGTATACTCATAGTTTAAGTAATAAATAAATGAATTGAATATAAAGTGGTAAATTGAATATAAAGTAGTAAATTGAATATAAAGTAGTAAATTGAATATAAAGTAGTAAATTGAATATAAAGTAGTAAATTGAGTATAAAGTAGTAAATTGAATATAAAGTAGTAAATTGAATATAAAGTAGTAAATTGAATATAAAGTAGTAAATTGAATATAAAGTAGTAAATTGAATATAAAGTAGTAAATTGAATATAAAGTAGTAAATTGAATATAAAGTAGTAAATTGAATATAAAGTAGTAAATTGAATATAAAGTAGTAAATTGAATATAAAGTAGTAAATTGAATATAAAGTAGTAAATTGAATATAAAGTAGTAAATTGAATATAAAGTAGTAAATTGAATATAAAGTAGTAAATTGAATATAAAGTAGTAAATTCGTAACACGCGATTTTACGAGTAAATTAACTGACGCAGTAGAATTATTTTTAGTATAATTTATTTCGTTAGGTATTTTGTTAATTTTAACATACCTTCTTAATTCAATAATAACACTGTAATAAAGTATTATCTCTCGATTTTTCTATAATGCTACTAGCTAATGAAGATGAAAGCGAATTCATAATACATCGGAGTTTAGATTTAAAAAAATTAAAACTATAAAAAGCAACGTGAAATACTTTTAATTTATTAATAAAGAAAATAAATACATACATATATACTATGTACATACGTACTTCACTATTTTTTTTCCTATCTTTTGTTTGTTGTTTTCTATTTGTGCAATAAAGTGTATAAAATATACTTTGCAATAAAGTGTATAAAATATACTTTGCAATAAAGTGTATAAAATATACTTTGCAATAAAGTGTATAAAATATACTTTGCAATAAAGTGTATACAATATACTTTGCAATAAAGTGTATAAAATATACTTTGCAATAAAGTGTATAAAATATACTTTGCAATAAAGTGTATAAAATATACTTTGCAATAAAGTGTATAAAATATACTTTGCAATAAAGTGTATAAAATATACTTTGCAATAAAGTGTATAAAATATACTTTGCAATAAAGTGTATAAAATATACTTTGCAATAAAGTGTATAAAATATACTTTGCAATAAAGTGTATAAAATATACTTTGCAATAAAGTGTATAAAATATACTTTGCAATAAAGTGTATAAAATATACTTTGCAATAAAGTGTATAAAATATACTTTGCAATAAAGTGTATAAAATATACTTTGCAATAAAGTGTATAAAATATACTTTGCAATAAAGTGTATACAATAGACTTTATTGTACAAATAGACTTTACAAAATTATTATTGTATTATTAAAACAACAGTCGACTCCAAATTTTATATATGAATTTCCAAAAACCGGTTCATTCTGACAGATGTCAGGCGCCATTTTGACTTTTAAAACTAAATCGCACATCTGGTTTCAGTTGCATTATTGACGCAACAGACTCAATAAAGGACGGGAAGTTACTAAAACAAGTTTCAAAATACATGAAAAAATGCATGTTTTATACATGGGGTGTTGCCTAATCTGGTGGGGTGAATGAAATTGAGTGACAGGCGCATGTAATTATATGAGAAGATGGACGCAGGAGTTAGAAGTGGGTTCCGTCCGACTGTGTACTAAAAATAATGAAAGGATGGGGCCAGCTCAAATAGGCTCGTCTTTAGAGCCATAAGATTTAATTAAGAAAAAAGATTAGGAAAAGACAGAGCCAAATTAGACATATTCGTAAACAAAACCTACACGACCATAAATACACACAAAAGTTTACACATAGGATTTTACTTCCTCAGCCCTGTAGTCTCGGGCGAAGAATAGAGCCACGGTAACTCCTGCCTGTCGTAAGAGGCGACTAAAAGAAGGGATCAGGGTCGCGGGCGGTCAAAGAGGGGGCTTTGGACGTCCATTGGCTGGCGACCCTGGGGAAGGCAGCGACGTGCTATGGTCGCACGCTACTGTGACGGGAGGAACTGGGAGGTGGGAAAAACACCTCCCAGGAAGAGCCCAAGGCAAATGCTAGGAGGGCACCGGTGCGTTCCTCTTGAGATCCCGGAGCCCTTCGAAATGCACGAGGCCGGCAATCGAGGGGGTTTTAGTGAAAAAAAATCTCATATGACCCGGTCTCTCCCCCGGGAGGCTGGGTATCTTTCGAAGATTTCCCCCCCGTTACCAAAAAAAAAAGGTTTTCACTTCCTGCGGATCCCCGAACCGTGTGAATAGTGACAAATTGCAATATTATACGGCACAAAACGATTAGAATACTATTAGAATTCGAGAGCATCTTCTATCAAAGTGATCGCATTATTTCAATATTTGCTTCACTTTACATTACAATAACATTCATACGAGAGATATCTTTTTTTAGATTTTCACCAAAAAAATCTAATCTAACATGCCTAACTTATCAAGGTTAGTTCAGCATCAAATGGTAATGGCCATCACTGCCTATAAAAAATTAGCTTTTCTATAACATGTCGAAATAAATCAGAGCCGTGGGGGAGGATTCAAATATTTAGTGTATCTTATCTTATGATACGGGGCCGGGAATAACCCAGCGGCACTTCGACTCTTGAGGATCTTTTGTGCCTACCCCATTTACACACTGGTCATCTCAGTGCGTAGGTTTCCTCATGATGTTTTCCTTCACCGTTAGAGCAGTCGGTAAATGTACGTAAGTCTTTCGAAAAATTTGAAAAACTCATTGGTACGGCACGGCAGTCCGGTGTCCTAGCCACTGTGCCACCGACGCTCTATTATTTAGTGTAAATTTCATATGAAACTATAAATTTGTCATGGAATGTTTTTCAATTGCTTTTATTAATTATAAATAATAATGTATTCATTTTTAATGCTGTACTTGTGATGATAGTTATATTTTGTATATTTCGTGTAGTTACACCCTAATGGGTAAAATTATATAGAAATGAGGGTACCTACTTGGCGATAGACTACAAAGCTGACAGCCCTACCTAAGTTTTCTATGAAAGTGTAGTGTTATCAGAGATAGTAAAAAATAAATCAGAAGTGTTTTATATTTATTTTCTCCTTTTCTTTTCAGCCTTTTTTTGGTAACGGGGGGGGATATCTTCAATAGATACTCAGCCTCCCGGGGGAGAGACTGGGTTATATGAGATTTTTACTCACTAAAACCGCCTCGATGGCCGGCCTCGTGCTTATCGGAGGGCTCCGGGATCTCCAGAGGAACGCACCGGTGCCCTCCTAGCATTTGCCTTGGGCTCCTCCTGGTACATTCCACCTCCCGTCACAGCAGCGTGCGGCCATAGCACGTCGCTGCCTTCCCCAGGATCGCCAGCCAATGGACGTCCAAAGCCCCCTCTTTGACCGCCCGCGACCCTGATCCCTCCTTTTAGTCGCCTTTTACGACAGGCAGGAGTTACCGTGACTCTATTCTTCGCCCGAGACTACAGGGCTGTTTCTTTTCAGCCTATCGTAACCCATCGTTGGGTATATGCCTCTTCATGTGCACGCCATTCTCCTCGGTCTCTAGCCGTTCGCATCCACATCCTCCCCGCCGTCTTCACAATCGTCGGTCCACCTCGCGGGCTCCCGACACTTCTGCGCCCCACTCGGGGTCGCCACTCGAGCAGTCTTCGGGGCCACCTATCGTCCTGCATTCTGCACACGTGTCCTGCCCATCTCCACTTAGACCTGGACACTATACTGGCTATATCCGGCACTCTGTCCACGATGGAAATACCTATCACGGCACGCTCCATCGCTCTTTGTGTCACTTTAGTGTGTTTTATATTAGATAGTTCTAAATAAATATAACGTAATATATGCCAAGATATTTTTCGACAAGATTATTTGAATTTATTGAATTATTGACTATTATGTTTTAAACCTAATTTTACAATTGTTATTGAAATGTAATCAATTTGTTTATTTCTACTTTGACGTGTAATTGATATTATGAAATGGTTCCATTACGTGACTAAAAGTGACGAGTAAAGTGAAGAAGAAGAAAAACACATTACTGCCACAAAAATATATAATAATACATATTTAGTTCACTCCATAAAAAATAGAAATTATCGATAATTCAAATTATCGACACTGTCACATCACTAGTGCGCAAAAAAAACGGTACGTGCCCTTTCACACACAGGTATAAATGGTACGAGTAGGAAGATATAGATTATATCTTTACGCGGATAATAGCAATGGATTTTGCTTTTATGCATTCTTATTAAAAAAAGGTGGTTCCTCTGTCTCCCCCCCTCGGGGATTATGGACGTGAAAAAATTTTATTTTGCTTTATAAGACAGATTTGGGGGGAGAGGGCTTTATATAACCATCATATCTCCTGATCACAGAACCTATATCACACTCCACTAACACTCACATATACTCAACCTCACAGACAAGCAAAGCGACGGACAATTCCACTGGGATTTAGGTTAATTTGCATACATTTTTTTTTAAATTTTTGCTCTATTTAATTTTTTTTGTTATAGGTCGAACTTCATAATTGGCTGTATATGTTTGAAGTATCTTTATTGTACACACACACACAAATATACAGAAAATAAAAACATTACAATATGTACAAAGGCGGGCTTATCCCATAGGGATCACTTCCAGCCAACCTTTGATTAGGGAGAGTTTTGACTACTTTTATGGTGGGTAAGGTTTGGAGTACAATAAATAATAAGTATAAATAAATTACATATAAATAAAATACATACTCAACAATTATAATGATATGTATATAATTATATGTATTTATGTTTGTGATATATGTGTAATTTTAAGTATAAAGCTGTCAAGTTCGCGAAAACAAATATCATTTTGCAAACGTTAGGTGACCAACGTGAAATTCAGTTCGGTAATTGTAAATTATTATAATTATTTTTTGGATCTGATTTTTTTAAACTCTACGTACTCCTGCACATAGGATGCACAAAATCAGAAGAATAGAACAGAAACAGAAGATCCGCTCCGAGCCTCCGCGATTTGATCAGCTAGGGATGGTTCCACCCTATTACCTATTTCAGCCAAAAAGCAGTAATGCTCAAAGGGTAAGAGAGCCAGCGTAATTAGCGGCACATGAGGCACTCCTCCTAAGTTAGCATCGCATAGAAAACCCTTTATATTTTGTGGTGACGGTGACCACTTGCTTGCTAGTCTGCTCTCTTTATACAAAAAAAAATCCCCCAGACAGAACATGTATCAGTCGCCAAACATGGAATCATGTCTCTAACCCTCGCGGTTGCTGAGATATATAGCATTTCTAGCAAAAAAATTGCTAACTTTGACGACTTATATTTCCGAAATTTCTGAAGGTACCGGGATGATGTACATATTTTTGAGATTGGGCCACCTTCGTCGTCTAAGTGAATTTTGTTTCGTTTCGATATTCCAACTAGTTGCAAAGTTAGAGGCGTTTTTCCGGAACATGTTTTAGTAACGCAACTTGACAAAAGTATAACGCGGAGCAAGTATGGAAAAAAAATATCTGGTGAAAAATAATAAAATAAAATATGTCATGTATTGATGCATATAACAAAATACTACCAATGTAAAAGCTTTCTACGGATAGTTTTCGAGAAAAAAAATTATTACTGAAAATTCACCTGAAATCAGTTTTCATACAAGCGTGTCCTGTTTCAAACGAAAAAGAAATATGCTATAGAAACCAAAATTATAAACTATATCTCCATAGAAACTAAAATAACTATGACTATAGTTTCTAAATTATGAAGCTTTAAAAAAAACGGCGAACACCAACTCTAAAAATACAATTTTTTTTAAATTTAGAGTAGATTCCAGGTCAAAAAAGACTTTACAAGCCTGAAAGCACGCGCGACAAACCCTAACTTGAACAGATCACGTGTAGAGTCGCACCCGCGTGACAGACGGACGAACTTGAGAAATTTTCCATTGATAATAGTATTAGTATTACTATACCTTCCGTTTGAAAAGTGAGTGACACGTTTAGGAAGTTACTAGATTAGGTTATCAAATGTTTATACGAGGAAGTGAACAGGATTATAATAATAGAAACAGAAAAACGTTTATGTGTTATCTGCAGCATACATGGAGTTCCTCTAAGTAAGTAAGTTTTTTTAATAGACTGTCCCACTGCTGGGCAAAGGCCTCCCCTCCTCCTTTCCATTTTTCCCTATCCTCAGCGTCCTTATACCATCCTTTTTGTAAGTGGTCGATATCGTCCTTCCCCCTACGCCTCGGCGCCGCTGTACGTCTCGCGGCACCCAGACACCCAGACTCCCAGTGCATGGCGATCTTTGCCCACCTTTCCTGATGCACGCGGCACACGTGGCCTGACCAGTCCCACGTCAATAGAGATGCTTTGGTGATTGCAACAGCAATGCGTGTTTTGGAGCGCAGGGTTGTGTTCCTGACGCGATCCGTCCTTTTCACGTTTAGTATACTATATACTATATATGTATATAGCCACAAAAAAAATATATTTAGGCCTCAGGTCAGCATAATGCCGTACTCTAGAGTAGTCTAGAGCATGGCGCTGATGATTCTGCTTTAGCCGGTCGAGGTCGGAGGAGGAAACCAAGCAACGATAATCTACATGTAGATATGAAAAGTTGTACTGAAATGCCAGATATGAAATGGAAATGAAATGGGGTTCTTAAGGTTTAAATCAAACTAAGGAAACCAGATCAGAGGGTTTTCGAAGCACTGATAGCTTTGAGCACTAGATAGTTTCTCATGTGCCGGCAATTACACTGGCTCTTAACTCTTACCCTTCAAGCCGGAACACGGCAGTGCTAGCATTGCTGCTCTGCGGCAGTAATAGGTAAGGTTTTATTCCGTTTATAAACTTTATTATACACACACAAAATACAAAAATTAATTACCGTTTTTTATATTAATTATTTATTATTATTGTAGGAACGCGCTATGTGAGGACATGGATGACTTAACGTCAGTTGTATGAAAGGGAAAAGGCAAGATCTCCCACCAGGCGGGGTGTTGTGCCTGGTGACCAGATGTCCTGGTCCAACTATGGATGTTTAGAACTCGTATATATACGAAGTGCCAGGAAAATTTCGATTGCGCGTTCTACACCGATGTTAGTATGTACCGTTGTGGCGCGTCGTGCGTCGCCACATTATTACTATTCTTAATTATTGCCTTACTTGCTTTAGCTACGTGTTTAAGGTGTTCCGAGGTAAAATTGATAATCAGCGGGTTTTGGCATTGTTGAGACGGTTCGTTCCGGACGCGAGGCTGCGGCGAGGCTCACGCGAGCTCTTCGTATACTAAACGAGGTATCCCAAAGGATTGATCTGGTCCATTGCTCGCTGACGAGATTCACAGAGGTAACACTGACTTATTTGAGTATGTAATTATTTCATGTAAAATAGTATTAATTTATATGTGACTACATTATTGAATTGGAAATTCCTGTAATAATAATGTAAATTTTAATTTAATTTTATGATTTAACCCGGGTTAGTAGGCATTAACTCTCGGGTTTTCGCTTACTTTCACTTTAATTTTATTTATTTATAAGGTAAGCACAACAGATTACAACCAGAGAAATTACAGAAAAATCAATATAAAGTTATGAGCTAGGTCGTAACCCTTAACGTGTAAACAC
The DNA here is from genome assembly GCA_947369225.1 of Hofmannophila pseudospretella. Taxonomy (NCBI): domain Eukaryota; kingdom Metazoa; phylum Arthropoda; class Insecta; order Lepidoptera; family Oecophoridae; genus Hofmannophila; species Hofmannophila pseudospretella. The sequence continues at coordinate 7,947,985 of OX376337.1, read as the reverse complement.
AGCATGGTTAGGAAGTGGGGAATTGGTTGTTGTACAACATTGAGTTGGGAAAGGGAAAAATACTAGAGAATGTAATGATTAAAAAAAAACCATTGACAAAAATACTTGAGAACATCCACAAGCCGTCTTTTAAAAACTAATGTCCTAGGATCGAATAAGTCTAACGATGGCTTATTGTTGCTGTTCGAAGAGACTTCGTTAAACAATCTACACATTCGCGCAATAGGGTTATAGAACGATGTGTTGTTCTTAAAAATATTTAATACAAATGTTTTAGGATTGAAAATAATGACAATAACACTTTCTTCAAAAGAATGAAGGAAGTGTTGTAGTGACAGTAAAGCGGCAAGGGTATCCAGTCCGCCTACAGACAAAAAAACGCGACCAATGTCAGACGATATAATAACTGCTTATGCATTATTTATTGAATATTGCTGATGGTTTCAAAAGTAGAAATGAAATGAAATGTAATTTATTTGCCAGAACATAGTGAAAATTACAGGTGATTTAAAAAGCATAGGTATCATATGTTCCACCGACAACGGTGTACAAATCTTTTCTGCTATTTGTTAGTGTCGTTGAGATACTCTTTTATGGAGTAATAACATTTGTCTACAAGCCACTTGGAAATGTTAGTTTTAAATTGGCTAGCAGGACCATTTTTAAGGCGACTAGGCAGATTATTATACACTAAAATTGCCATACAGAAGGAATTCTTTTTATACAAGTCTACTCTGGAACTTGGCAAATAGAAACGGTTCTTGTATCTTGTAGACCTCGGGAAGACATCAGCGTGTGTTTTGAAATATTGCGGATATTGTCGAACGAAAATACACATCTGCTTAATGTACACACATGGTACGGGCAAAATTTGTGAACATTTAAAAAGAGGTCTACAGGAGTCCATGTAATGAGCTCTGCACAAAGCACGCACACACTTTAGAGAAAAGGAAAAGAGGAAGACCCTATAAACGATGGGACGATACCTTTGCAGAGCAAATGGGAGCACACTGGACGAGAATGGTGAGGGACAGGGAACACTGGAGGACATTGGGGGAGGCCTATGCCAGAGATGGCAACTACTGAAACAAATAATATAATAAATATTGACATACCTATAATAATTTAGTGAAATAATGAATAATGACATGTTAATTTTATATTAATTTATGAATGATTGTGTATGAGTGGTAGGAATTAAAGGCTGTTTTTTTTTAAATTTTAACTTATTGTTGACTTTTTTATTGTTTCGGTTACTTTTCAGCTTCAATACCGGTAGATCCTGATGTGAAGGATCGCCTGGGGTGGTACCACCCTCTTATCTATTTCTGCCGTGAAGCAGAGATGCTATTTTTCAGTGTTTCGGTTTGAAAGGTAAGAGAGCCAGCGTAATATCCGTCACATGAGGCATTCCATCTTAGTCCTCAAGGTTGCAGCGCAGCAAAATAAAAAACCCTAAATCCATCCATAAATTACGTCACACGTTAAGCGGGCAGCACGTTAAGTCCGGCGTCCTAGCCACTGGGCACCGACGCTCTCTGTGTACTCGTGGCTCTCCGTTATCTCTGCCTACCCCCGCAAGTGACACAGCGTGAAGTTATGAATGTAAGCATGAGTAATTTTTCCACCTATAAATCGAACTCCACACCAAAACAAACATAACACCGGTGTTGTAACACGATATCATTCAAACGTACGTACTCACCTCGTGGGAGAGATACGGCACGTAATAAATAAACCTTACCCATTGACCTTCTGATAAACACATTTATTATTTACGTATCTAATTAATTACTAGTAAATGGTTGAAATTACTGTACTGTAATTACATCTAAAAGGAATACGTTCGTGGTACCTTTCGAGTTCCTCATAATCACTTAAACTTTATATATTTTTTTTAATTTATTTATGTATTTAACACTTTAATGCACAAAAATAGTACATGAGGCGAGTTTAATGCCATGCGGCATTTTCTACCAGCTAACCATTTGGGTCATACAGATATTGCAAGGCAGGTGCATATAAATTAAATAGAAGAGAATTACTAATTATTATTATTTACTATACTATAAAATCATCATCATCAGCAGCCTACTCTAGTCCACTGCTGGACATAGGCCTCTCCCAGGGCGCGCCATTGAGCCTGATCTTCGGCTCTTCTCATCTAGTCGCTACCCGCCACCTTGCGCAGATCGTCGCTCCATCTACCAGACGGGCGTCCCACACTACGCGGTCTCCACTCCAGAACTCGTCTCCCCCAGCGGTTGTCGGTTCTGCGACAGATGTGACCGGCCCACTGCCACTTCAGCTCGCTAATCTTATGAGCTATGTCGATAACTCTTGTTCTATGCCGGATCTCCTCATTTCGTATTCGATCCCGCAGAGATACTCCGAGCATAGCTCTTTCCATAGCACGCTGAGCGACTTTCAATTTGTGAACCAGTCGCACCGTCAGTGTCCACGTCTCTGCTCCGTAGGTCATCACTGGTAGGACGCGCTGGTTAAAGACTCTTGTCTTTAGACATTGAGGTATGGTATACTATAAAATACCTACTCGTTATATATAAAAATATACCTACACGTATGCTACTACATAACAATTTTAAGTACATAAATACGAATACTTACATATACACAAATACATATAAAAATACACATATATTTATATATTATACATACATTTTACATATCAATTGTGCATAATATTTTATTATTATTTCGTATGTATTTAATTATATTGTATTTATGTATATTTGTATTAGTATTGTATATTAGTATACTATGTAAGTCATTTTTATTGCCACTGCACCGCCGTAACATATCTGCATGCCCAAAGGTCAGCTGGCAGAGAATGCCGCAAGGCATTAAGCTCACTTGTACACAAAAGTGTAAAATAATAAATTAAATTAATAAAATACCACAGGATATTTTTTTTCTTTAATGAATGTTCCCCTGCTAGTGATTTACACTGCAATTTGACCAATGACCGTGTTAGAATCTTGAAAATAACTCGAACGTTTTGGCGTCTGTTTTGAAAAAAAAACAGTTGACCAACGTCGAGATTAAGACAGAGTCGTGTGCACTAGGAATGCCTAGTGTCTTGCATTACAAGTGCAATTGGAGGTTAGGTTGCCGGATCACACCGTCTGTAGTATTACACTCACAGGAAATAAATAGATAGAAACACTTTATTGGAAATTTGTGTATTGTGTATGGTGGTTTTCCTAGGCCGGTTCCAGTATCGGTCGGTTCCATGGAACCGATGCTTCATATAAACTCAAACAAAAATGCGCTGTCTACTACACGTACAACGGTTCCACTTGTATCCAGCACGAGTTTGAATGCAGTCGAGTACACGGCCGGTACCGGTACCTGAACCGAACCGTCGATGGAACCGTCGTCGTGTTGTCCGAGCCTTAACGTTTCTAAGTTCTATGTGCTACAATACAAAAGTTCAACAACAAACATGACAGTGATATAAGAACAACAACGACGAAACAACAGTACTAAGTTGCAACAATGCAACAAAAATACACCGTACACCATTATCGGGAGCCCTGTTGAATCCAATAAGGTTGTTCCTATTCAACTTTTTGCATGCCAAAATAATGGCGAAACATGTTTGAACTATTCCAACAGCACTACTACCTTATATGTACCGTGTTTTATGCGAACAAATAAATTTTATTTAATTTCATTTCAACTTTTTAACTGTTTTCCAGATAGATTTTCGAACACCTTTGGACCATCGTGTTTGGTCTGCCAGTGCGGTAAGTCATCTCGTTATGACTCATTATAAAACAACAATATAATGCTATGCAACAACATCACACACAACGCAACACAACAATACATTATAGTGCTAAGAAACAACAAAATAGAGTGCTATACAACAACAATTAATACGAAATAACAAACCAAAAAACTAGTGCTACACTACAAAACAACAGTGCTAAACAACAACACAGTTCTTGCCAACAACAGAGCCGCTCATCCATTGCGGTGGCACATCCGCGTGTTAATGGTGCTGGTGGTGCCGACGGTACGTAACAATAACACATGATATAACCGAATATCTTGAGGCAATATATAATATTCCATCTATATTATTTAATCCTTATTCTATGCTAATCTATGCTAATTTATGACCTTATTTTCACAGCAGATACAAAACAACACAGTAATAGAAAACAACACAATTTATACGAAACAAAAATAAAGTAAAACAAACAAGACAGTGTCAACAAAAAAAACCAGTGCAACATTACAAAACAACACAGTGCTTAACAACAACACAGTGCTTGACAACAACAGAGCCGCTCACCCATTGCGGCGGCACATCCGCGTGTTGTTGATGGTGCTGGTGGTGCCGACGATCATGTTGGTGGTGACCATTCGGCGCCGCGCACGACGTCGCCGCCACGCCGTACTAGCGTGCACACAAAGTGGTCACATTGAGTGGGAAAGTGCTCACTGACGGTGGATGATGGTAGGATGCTTTTTGTGGAAAGGTCATGGAACCTTATTGGCACACCTACTTTCCGCCATATCGAAAAAAATAGAATTTCTTGGCGATCGATCCTAGCTTAATAAATCGATAAAGGACATCAATAGAAACATAAAACATCTCTTGACAAATACTCCTAAAGTATCTCTAAACCCAGATATTTGACCCAGTAATCTTACTAAAAAAAATGCAACTTTCAACATCAAATATCTGGGTTCAGAGATACTGTAGGAGTTTCTGTCAAGATATGTTTTATGTTTCTATTGATGTCCTCTATCGAATTATCGTGCTGGGATCCATCGCCAAGAAATCGTATCTTTTTCAAAATCACGGAAACTAGGTGTACCTGGCTCCACGCTTAAATGTTCCATGGCTTTCCTTTGCATTACGTGTGTTGTCTTTTTTGTAATGGTGACTGCTACGGCATGATGGTAATTATGACTATAAAATGTAAGTATGAAAGTATGAATAGAAATACAGTAGGTAAGTACAATGGGACCCTAGAAATATCACTTTCCACTGTAGGTACATATACTTTTGCATACTGGAAGAAAATAAGGAATATGTTTGTAGTTAATAGACGTGACTGTAAGGCCTGGACTACATGCACCGGTTCCATTCTCTGTAGCTAATGACAAGCGTTCCGCCCTCCCCCCACAGCAAGTCAGCGCTTCGTGATTCGCTGCAGCAAACCGAACCGGCGCTGGAACCAATGCATGTAGTCCAGGCCTAAGAATGGTCGCGCGGACATCCACTGTCGTTTATCAACCACCTTTATTTCTATGAGACTCTATTTAAAATATAATTCTACAACATTTTAACGCCGATATTCGAATTTGAGTCCTATGGTCCAATTCGCCTAAATGACAACGTTTGTTGTTCTATTTCTATCCAATTTCAATTTAGTTTTCGTTCCAATTCTATTTGGACACCAAATCTCACTCTGCTGACGCATAACTCTACCACTGCCACCTTTCCATTTACTATCGCTCGGACAAAAGTACCTCGTGAGGAACTCGTGTTCGATCATTATATTTGACAGTTGAAGCGTTTTGTTACCGTTCAATTGCGATTCAGTATAAACTAAACGTTTTATTAGAATGCACAAATACGAGTACGTTACTGTTCGATCGATCACCTGACTCGATCTGAACTTAACTTAAATTGGATCCTCAGTGGGTAGTAGCATACGAAACAGGTCATAACGATGTAGTTTAGATTCTATTTAGTTACGTTGTATTTAGTGGAATGGATCTCCAGGTCAGACAGACAGACCGACAGCATAGGGCTTCGTTTCCCCCTTCGGGATACGGATCCCTAAAAATAAAACGATATCGTACTGTCGGGACGTTCCTAAACGTCATGTCGTTACAATAAACGCTGAACTGTAGTGGCCTTTGGGGACAGTAGTAAAACTAAGACGTAGCTCGACTACCGCTTCAGTTGCAAAGTGCTGCACTAAATTGTTGGCAAAACGGTCGGCCGTCGACCTTCTTTCCTTCATGTATTGACGAATGAATGAATGAATGAATTAAAAAAAACACATAGATTTAACACGATAATTACATTTCACTACTTATGCATATCTATGCATTTAACTATTTTAGTGTACCTACATATTTATTTAAGTATATCATATTACTTTTATTTTACTAAACTTATTCTGTATTAAGTAATAGTAACCTTTTTTCATATCTTCACACTACACTGTTGCTAATATCTTTAATGTCCATTTAACTTCAGAGGTTGCCTGGAAGAGATCGGTTTAAGCGATAAGGCCGCCTTTGTACATATGCTATTAAGAATAAGAATAGTTTATTTGTGCGGTAAGATTACAATGGAGTAGGAACTTAAGCATATGTTACATTAAACTAAATAAAATTAGTGAGCAACCAGTTATCCTACTATAAGCGCTGACCTCCGAACTAGTCAGTTCCTGTATCCCGGAGGACAGATCTCTTCAGTGACCAGTGGAAATGAACATGTAACAGAACATGGGAAAATATAAAACTGACAAAATATGGAAGAAAGTCAAAAAAAGAACAATAATAAAGATTAATATAAGGAGAAGTGTGTGCGTGTGTGTGTTTTTTTTTATTATTATTATTGTGTTACCTTTAAAAGCTATTTAAGCTATTATTCCTGTAGTTTTTACTTTTCCTGTTTTGTGTACAATAAAGTGTTTCTATCTATCTATCTTAAAAAAGTTACTTTCTTTTACTTAGAGTAAGTTTACAATTATGAACTTGCATATGTGTCAAAAGTGTCCCTGACCCAGCATTATGCTGTGACGATACGGCTAGATGCTAGCAACCGCCGCAGCGCTGGTGTTCAGCCAGGGCCCGGTGACACGACGACACGGTACGTAACGGTGAGACAGCTATCAGCATTGCACAACTATATAAACTTATCCCAATACATAATAAATACGACTGGTGGTATGTGCATAGTAAGTCTGGGGAGGTACCACAGTTTTACCTATTGGAATGAATAAATTAAAATTTATTTGCAAAGCAGCAAGGGAATGGTTAGGTTACCTATAGCCTAGAGTTGGCTGTCTTTTTAAGTTTTCTCGATTGATTTCTTCCTTTCTGGTGCTCCTTCTGGTAAGTTGCAGCAAAGTCAGCTTGGGGTGGTCCCTTTTCTGTCGCTAAGCAATACTGCTTGCATTGCTGTGTTCCGGTTTGAAGGGTAAGAGAGCCAGCGTAATGTCCGGCACATGAAGCACTCCATCTAAGTCTTTAAGGTTAGCAGCGCATCGAAAACCCTTTAATAACATTATAGTGAGGTAGATGTCTATTGTCTATGGGCGACGGTGACCACTTACCATCAGGTGGTCTGTTTGCTTGTTTGCTTTCGTAAGATAACAAAAACTTTTTGAACAATGTTCAACTTATCTTCTAGTTTTTGTCTAGTCTCAGAATAGTTTGTTTGTTTGTTTGTAGTCTCTTTAGTGTAATATAAAAAACACAGAAAATAAAACATTAAAACATGTACAAAGGCGGGCTTATCCCATAGGGATCTCTTCCAGCCAACCTTTACCAACCAAATAATAGTTCCTATTATTATTTATACTTCTTCGTATTTATTCTTGGCAGATTTAATGGGGGTGATTTGCATTGCCTTCCAAATTACACACACTGGTTATTTCAGTGTGCAGGTTTCTTCACGACGTTTTCCTTCACCGTCAGAGCAGCCACTAAATGTATGTAAGTCGTCGAAAATAGAATCAAAAAATTTAATTGGTACAGGCACTCAAGGCTTGCCTGGAACAGAACCTGGACCTCCGGTGGAAAAGTCCGGTGTTTTACAGCTACCCAACTATTGTGACTCTCAAATAAAGTACAAGTGTACTTAGGTATTTATTTACACATAAAAGCAGTAAAGGCCTAAGTGAACCGGCGAGGGGAAGGGTGGGGGGGGGGGGGGAAAGTAACTTGCTTTTAATTCGCGGCCTTGCCTTTGTTGCCTCTTAGCGGTACAGTCAGTGAGAGAAGTGGCAATGAGGCAAGACAAAGACAACATATAGAGATTAATTCTTGCACATATATATGATTACACGAACATTGCACAAACACACCCTTGCACTATTCAGCACGCACACCCCCTCACCCTAACACACCCTCTCCCCCACACCCACACTCACACTCTCACACACTTCACATTAGATTTAGTTTTTTTTAAATTATGTTTTGATAACAAAGTTACGCTTAGACACGTCATGGTACAATTATTATCCGTTATATTATAACATTTAAATTATTACTTACATGCTACTAGCTGCTGTAAAAGGACATTGTCAAAATAAAAATATGGCCGATGCATAAGCACATTCTCAAATACACCCCCAGGCACACGTACACGTCACTCAAACTGGTTGAAAGCCGCTAAAAAGAGGATCAGTAACCCCTCAGACACAGGTTCCAGTTTAGAGGTCAGGCGCTCGAAACAAATCACGCTGTACAACCATTGTGTGCTAAATTTTTCAAAAAAGATTTTATTAATTTATTCAGAAGGTCCGCTCCGGGTGTCCGCGTTTTTATCACCTACATACAACCTACATTAAGCCATATGTGTTAATCACCTAAAATAAGCCATATGTATTAATTACCTACAACCTACAATAAGCCATATGTATTAATCACCTACAACCTACAATAAGCAATATGTATTAATCAACAACCTACAATAAGCCATATGTATTAATCAACAACCTACAATAAGCCATATGTATTAATCACCTACAACCTACAATAAGCCATATGTATTAATCACCTACAACCTGCAATAAGCCATATGTATTAATCACCTACAACCTACAATAAGCCGTATGTATTAATCACCTACAACCTACAATAAGCCATATGTATTAATCAACAACCTACAATAAGCCATATGTATTAATCAACAACCTACAATAAGCCATATGTATTAATCAACAACCTACAATAAGCCATATGCATTAATCAACAACCTACAATAAGCCATATGTATTAATCAACAACCTATAATAAGCCATATGTATTAATCAACAACCTACAATAAGCCATATGTATTAATCAACAACCTACAATAAGCCATATGTATTAATCAACAACCTACAATAAGCCATATGTATTAACCAACAACCTACAATAAGCCATATGTATTAATCACCTACAACCTACAATAAGTTATATGTATTAATCAACAACCTACAATAAGCCATATGTATTAATCAACAACCTACAATAAGCCATATGTATTAATCTCTCTGTTCGCATTGTTTCACACTAAGTTTTCATACCATTCATTCATATTCCGTGCTTTATCTCACCCTATTTCCACAAAACACTTTCCCCCTCACATGTACGCAAGAGACAGTCGGAGGGCCATAAAACTGAAGACGCAGCGCTCACCCGAGTGGCTAACGCGTGTATACGTGTACAGCCAGCTTTATATAAATTTATTGGTACATAAGGGCCGCACACACCTACGTATCAGCTACCGACTTCGCGAAAAGGCCTCTTGAGATGTTGATAGGTGGAAAAAGTAATTACCAAGCGCAGAAATAGAACGGTGAACCCGTGACTCAATCTTGACTGCAGGATTTTATTAATTCAGCGGCTAGTTTTCGACCCGAACCGATCAGAGCGACTGCTAAGCTGTGCTAATGTGTAAGGCTCAATTTACATTGCCGCGGAATGGAATGGAAACGAATTTTCGCAACGTAATTGTACATCGCATAATGAACTTTATGTCAATTGTGTAACATACAAACTAAATACGAGCCAAAAAAGGGGTCGCGCGTCTTCCGGGGAATCCTCGCGCATTATCGAGAATTCCCCTAGCGGTAAAGCGTATTTAGTTTGTATGTTACACAATTGACACAAAGTTCATTATGCGATGTACAATTACGTTGCGAAAATTCGCTTCCATTCCATTCCGTGGCAATGTAAATTGAGCCTAAAGGTTCGCTTCCGTTGATCGCGGCCGATGCGGCAGACGACACAGCTTGCTTCCGACGTCAGCGGCTAGCCGGGCGCCGCTGTCAGTCAGGATATACACACGCGCGCGCGACAGGTCTAGAAACGATCGCGCGCGGCAGCGACAGACGTCAGCCGCACCGCCGCGATGATCGGAGGCGGCGCCATACATTTTCATGGCGTTTAGTAATGTCGCGTCAGCTATCAGCCGTCGGTTTTTTATTCCATTATCATAATAATTTTAATATTTTTTTTGCTCTTAGCGATAAGGCCGCCTAAATTGTACTTCACTATTTCCTTTTCTATCTCATGTTTGTTGTTTTTTATTTGTGCAATAAAGTGTATTTTACTTTACTTTACTTTAATTTATTGTGTGAATTTAAGTATACATTGTAGTTCTTAGAACAATTCCCTACTTGAAATACAATGAAAACCTTCTAATAACATTATAGTGGTGGTGAGATGTCTATGGGTGACGGTGACCACTTACTATCAGGTGGTCCGACTGCTAGTCTGCTATCTTTTTTTTTTTAAAACGTAACGGATTAAAGAAAACCCGAACAAGTTATTGGCGGCACTCAATATGTCTTCGCACACCGCTAATGACACCATATAATTGGCATACTGTACACACTTGCTCCTTTTTTAGAACCGCGTCCCACTCAGACGCCACTGGCAGCGCTACCAAGGCAACGGGACGAGACGTAATCTTGAAATCATAGGATAGAGAAATTGACAGATATCTGTTATAATTCCTAACATTTTCGTCCTAGACCGAACTTTAAAGATCATAATGACAGTGCCCTTAGATTTTAATATACTGAGCAGACGACCCCAACGGCGAGCATACGTGAAACGACGAATGACTGTAGAGGAAGCAAGAGAGGCGTGCCAAGATAGATTCGTGGCGCTCCGTTCTCTCTGCCCATCCGGCTTCTCTTGCTCCCTCTACAGTCATTCGTCGTCTCCCGCACGCTCCCCGCCGGGGTCGTCAGCTCTGTATATTACAATCTATGAGCACTCTGACAATATGACCTCTAAAGGTCAGTCTAGGACGACCCCGGCTTCTTCTTCCACTCACCTTCGCTTCGTATACCTGTTTCGTCATTCGTTCCCGAACCAACCTACCTAATAAATATGACTTACTCCAGAAATCAAGGGACATAACGTGAAATATATAAGTATTTTTTTTAACTCCGATGACTCGGGTATGTAACTAGGATCGGCTATCTGGTATGACACTAGATGGCGCTGTAAAGTAAAAGGCATCGGTCTGATGAACAATGTTTTAACTCTACGTGTCATTAATTTTTTTTTCGTAATAAATAATTTCCATTAATATTATTAATTATTCGATCAAGCGAAAGGCAAGAGCAAGAATCTGATAATTTTTACAAATAAAATTAAGTGCCCGTAAAATTTGTAAGAAGTAAAACATTTTGAAAACTTCCGGAAGTATTCCAAAATTTAAGGAAAGTTTCAGAAAAGTTTCGGAATTTTCAACTCTGGTGGTAAGTGAGGATGAAGTCGACGATGTAACCCACACGCTCAGTAAATACTGACCTCTTCTATGAACACTGCCGGAACACATCGACGACGTAGCGGAGATATTTGACGACAGACTTTACGTAGAAGGAGGTCGCTAGCAGGCGGACGTTGAAGGACCCTAGGGCTCCTACCACCAGCAAGTTACTCGGGTCAGTCGCCTCGTACGACACACGCTTGACCAGTAGATTTCATAGGAAATTTAATTTATATTCGCGACAGTACACTCGGCCACTAGCAAAGGTATAACATCTGTCAAACGCCTTCGATTAAAACTCAATCATATGGCTCTTTAAGGTACCTTTACCTACATTTCTTTCAAAATCTGAAATTTTGACATAGTGGCGGTAGGGATATTCTAATCCGTCTAATTCGTCTCTACACGGAGAAAAAAAATTATTTTGCGATTTTTGGCATCTATGTGTGAAGCGACCTTTAAATTACTAGCGACACCAGATAATTGGCTCTCTGTAGGACCAGTCCGATTTTAATTACAACAGAGCTATTACAATTACAAGATTATTTTTGAAGCGATACAATTATTGGCGGTTCAATTTTGTAATTTAAAAAAAACGGCCAAGTGCGAGTCGGACTCGCGCATTGAGGGTTCCATACAAACTTAATTATGTAGATAGGTTTAGGTACATACATATATATAATCACTTAACAACAGTTTAGTTACAATGTATAAGTAAATATCGGTCTCTACTACCTGCACTGGCCTCATCGGCCGTCTGGCAGAAAAAATATATCACATTACCGAAAAATCTGATCACCGTTGTCATCAATCCTACATTGATGACAAACTTAGCTTTGTAGTCGAAAAAATATTTTCCATACAATCGGTCTATACCACGGTCGCAGTATGCACCTACAAAAGTAAGTTTGTCAATCAATCCATCACAAATTAACAGTTTTCGGATTTTGTCCGTTAGTTGCGCTGTAAGACCTTGCTTTGTGCCAAATTTCCTGATTCTAGGTTAACGGGAAGTTATGATGATGAGAGTCTGTGAATATCAAAATTTGACATAAATGGCCATATCTTTTGAATGCATTAAATTAGAAGCTTGAATTTTTTACAGCACAAAGGGACAATATACCTTATTATTTGATATTAATTTCTACTTGATACCTCTACCCGTTCCTGAGAAAAAGCGTCTTGACAGACGGACAGACAGACAGCAGGAGAACAAAGTGATCCTGTAAGGGTTCCGTTTTTTCCTTTTGAGGTACGGAACCCTAAAAATAATTGTAAAGTTCCATACAGATATGGCAGAACTGGTGACTAATTGAACGGAAGTTAAGGATTAAGATGTGTCAATTTATTTTATAAATAATGTAAGCCTTTTCAAGATAACTTTCAGTTTTTATTTATAATTGGATTTGGAAGAAAAAACCATGACATATTTTAACGGATAAATAATTTATAGTAGCAGCAAAGAAACTAAAATTATTAATAGTTCTGATTAGTAATTATGTTTTTGGTAAAAATTGTATCTGATGATTTAGGTAGGTATGTAAACACAACAGATTACAACCATAGAAATTACAGAAAAATCAATATAAAGTTATGAGCTAGGTCGTAACCCTTAACGTGTGAACACAGCATGGTTAGGAAGTGGGGAATTGGTTGTTGTACAACATTGAGCCGGGAAAGCAAAAAATACTAGAGAATGTAATGATTAAAAAATCTATCTATCTATCTATCAGCCCGTATCTGTCCACTGCTGGACATAGGCCTATCCCAGGGCGCGCCACAATACTCGGTCCTCCGCCTTCCTCATCCAATCATCGCCAGCAACCTTCTTCAGGTCGTCGGTCCACCGGGCAGGGACCGCGTCCCACACTGCGCTTTCTTGTCCGCGGTCTCCACTCTAGAACTCGTCTACCCCAACGGTTGTCGGTTGATTAAAAAATACCTATTGAAAAATAAAAAAAATAGTTTAATATGTTTATAATTCATTTAAATAAAAAAATATAGTATTTAATGAGATTGATTGTACGTTATGTATGTTGATTATATTCCAACTTTTTTTTCTTCTCATTTCTGCATGCCCAATGGCCGAATGGTAGAGAAAGCTCACCTCTACACAGAATTGTAAACGTTCAATAAAAATATTTTTTTTTATTTTTATTTTTTATAATAGCCTATAGACTGTCCCACTGCTGGGCAAAGGCCTCCCCTCCTCCTTTCCATTTTTCCCTATCCTCGGCGTCCTTATACCATCCTTTTTGGAAGAATAAAGAATATTAAATTTTTACGAGTGGGCACGCTTGGAGGAGGCCTACACCCGGAAACCGGGGACTTCCGACGTTATTAATTAAATGAATTGTTAACAATTAAATTTATAATAATGTAAGTTATAAAAAAAACATGTTTTTTATTAATTTAATTCTTTTTTATTGTATAATTTAGGAATTGAAGAACTCAAAAAAGGCTTCTTTTTTTGCGGTAATTTCACGATTATAAAATATTTACTCGAAAAATTGCCAATTCATTTGAAAAGTTACAAGATAAAACTTAACTTTAAAAGTATATATAAAATAACAGATAAGTACTCGTAACACAGACTCCAACAGAACATATATTCCAATTATTATTAATAAATAATATTAATTTAAGTCAGAGGCCGATGTAAGTGGATTATAGCAAACTTTTTGTTCGTACCAGCATCTCGGTCGATTATCAGACATCTATCACCAGCGCGCTGACACTTGGAAACGTTCAACGTGGTACAAGCGAGTAATACTGCTGGGGTGACTACGCTACCACAGATAAAATAATATATATAAATAGTAAGAATAAGAATACGTTTATTTGTGCGGTAAGATGACAAAGTATTCATAGTCCATACACCAGTAGGAACTTCAGCATAGGTTATATTAAACTAAATAAAATTAGTAATCAAAAGGTAACAATAAACGTTGACCTCCGAACTAGCATTATGTACAGAAGCGAGCCTCTAAAGAGGCTTGGTCCTAAACCCAGCTCTATTTAGATATATTTATAAAGATATATATATTTATTTCAAAAGACGTGCTGCTGAAAGTTTCTTGCGCCGCTTCTTTCCTTTCAGCTACAGCACCTTACTTACAATAAAAACATTTTGATTTAATTTGACTTCCCCCTTTCCTTATAGTGTATCATTAGGGAGTGATCCCTGGCACTCAGGTGATGCCTGACAATCAGCGCCGCAGTGCTAACTCCGCTCCGGCAACAGGCTGAGGCAGTCCCCTTTGTCCGGTGCTGCACACCACCTTCATCAAACTTAATTACTTTTTTTTTTATAACATATTTGTTTAATATTATTTTTATCTTCTGTACCTAATTGTTTGTGTATATTGGAAAGGTACAAATCAGAACACACTCCCCACCACAGCGCCCACGACACAGGATTACCCAGTGTGGGTGCTAACCGTAGTATTAAAAAAATAATTTAGTCATCATTTCCCCTCAATCCATGGTCACCGTACAAATCAACCAACCACAAAAAAAACGCAGCTACTAGCAATCTATAGTTACCAGCAATAAACTCGTCAAATGGAATTATTTCAGCGGGTCGGACCAGTTTAGCAGCTTAATTGTGGCAGACGGACAGACGGACGGACAGGTGGGCTACTGTTTGAATGTCTGGTTGTATGGGAAATTAAAACATCATAAATAATTTAAACGCTTTGGTACACGCAAATTGACTATCAAACTTGATTATCTGCTTCTACTTCTACGAGTAAAACTATCTTCTTATCCTGTACTCCTCATTGCTGATGACGAACGACCCTCTTGGCAGATTTTTGATGGGGTGGCTATACACTGGTTATCTCAGTGTAAAAAAATGACGTTGTATAAATGTACTATAAGATACTGTTCGGGCCCAGGCCTCCCGTTGCACAAGGGGGTACGGGCCGTGATCCACCGAGCGGGCCCAGTGCTGATTGGTGGATTTCACACGCATTTCGGAAACTTTTAATTTCCTCAGAAATTCAGGTTTCCTCACGATGTTTTCCTTCACCGTTAGAGCAGTCGGTAAATGTACGTAAGTCTTCGAAAAAATCCGAAAAACTCTTAGCGTCGGTGGTCTAGTGGCTAGGACTCCGGACTTCCATGCTGGAGGTTCGGGTTCGAAACCATGCAATGCCATTACATATTTATTGTACACTAAATCATTACAAAATATAAATTTCTTAAATATCTACTAAATCATCTATTCTTAAAAAATAATAAATATTGTAAGTGGATTTCACACGCCTTCAAAAACTTTTAATTTCCTCAGACAGGTTTCCTCACGATGTTTTCGTTCACCGTCAGAGCAGTCCGGAAATGTATGTCGTTAAAAAAACCAAAGCTCATTGGTACATGACATTGGTTTCGAACCCGGACCTCTCGCATGGCAGTGAATTGATTGATGAGCTTGGAAACGAGAAGGGTATGTCAGAATCGTTGCAGGTGGAAATCCTCTCTGCCTACCCCCCTTTTTGCGGGAAACTGGCGTAAGTTTATGTACGTATGTAGGGTACGATAAGGTAATCTAAAGAGTATTAGTTAGCTTTGTATCATTTTTTTTTCTCTAATTTCTTGTGAAATATATGTCTCATTATTTAAATTTGGTAGGATATGCTGGAACAACCTATGTAATTTTAAGATCCTTCATACATGACGTATAATCTTGCAAATAAAAAAAAAATCATTTCAAATTCATTTCATGATTTATATTACCAATACCGGGATAAGGTTATCCTTGGCCCTTTTTGCAACAGCGCTACAAAAACGCTGAGCGTGTAGAAACCTTTCCTTTTTATTTGCATTACTTGTATTTCTCTTTTTTGGACCTTCCCTTTGGATAGAGCGTCGGTGGCCTGGCTGGCTGGCTAGGACACCGGACTCCCATGCGGGAGGTCCGGGTTCGAAACCGTACAGTCCCATGTACCAATGAGTTTTTCGGTTTTTAGAAAGACTTACGTACATTTACCGACAGCTCTGACGATGAAGGAAAACATCGTGAGGAAACCTGCACACTGAGATGACCAGTGTGTAAATGGGGTAGGCACAAAAGATCCTCAAGGGTCGAAGTGCCGCTGGGGTTATTCCCGGCCCCCTATCATAAGATAAGATTCCTTTTGGATCGACTTTCGTATGAAATAGGGTAATCTAATAAGAAATATAAAAATAATCAAGCTGTAACCCTGTGGTACTTTGTCGGTAACTTATTTGACAAATTCATATGAATTAGGGATGTTACGGAGGTGGTTTTACCGGAACCGGAGTCGAAACCGGAGGTTTTAAATTTGATTTATCGAAGTCGGAACCGGTGTCGGAGGCGGAGGTAGAAGAGAGATGTTCAGAAGAAGTACAAATTTTAAACCGTTTTTTAGTTTTTATAGCTGAACTGGTTAATATTTTTATGATGACGTTTGCTGCAATAATACATGTTCCTTTAGAGAGTAGTGTAGGAATACATAAATGTATTCCTACACTATTTAATAAAATTTTGATATTTGAATATGTTTACTCACAAATCTTCGGTATAGCCTGCGATTCAAAATTATCGGAGCCGAAGTCGGAGTCGGAGGTGTAAAATCAATCGGAAGTTTCTACCTTTCGGAGTCGAAGTCGAAGCTCCGTAACATCCCTAATATGAATAGCAAGAAATCATAACAAAAATTTATTGCGACAAGGTTCCACACACAGAAGAGAGATGTTCAGAAGAAGTTCAAATTTTAAACCGTTTTTTATTTTTTATAGCTGAACTGGTTATTTTTTTTATGATGACATTTGCTGCAATAAAACATGTTCCTTTAGAGAGTAGTGTAGGAATACATAAATGTATTCCTATAATATAATACATAAATGTATTCCTACACTATTTAATAAAATTTTGATATTTGAATATCAAAAAATCACTCACAAATCTTCGGTATAACCTCCGATTCAAAATTATCGGAGCGGAAGTCGGAGTCGGAGGTGTAAAATCAATCGGAAGTTCCTACCTTTCGGAGTCGGAGTCGAAGCTCCGTAACATCCCTAATATGAACAGCAAGAAATCGTAACAAAAACTTATTGGGACAAGGTCCCACACACAGAGTATAAGATGAAAATAGGGAAACACGTTTTTCGTGACGTTATACATGAAGAAGAGTTACGAATTATGACGCCATAGACGTACCTAGTGATAAACATATATCTATAGCAAGTATACATGTCGCAGGGAAATAGCCGAATCTGCTAGGGATCTAGGGTTTATTGGTGAATTAAAACTGTATAACATGTAATAATGAGTTTTGAAATTGGCTGGAGGCTGTAAATATTGCGTGTACGTAAGTACAATCCTTTACCCTTTTAAAAAGTAGATACTATGAAGGAAATAACCCCTCCCTTCCTACCTTCCACCGTCCGCCAAAGGTGCTCCGGACTCTAAGAGCAACAGTTCCCCCCAGTCTCCCCAATCCCTAGGGGATTCGGCTATTTCCCTGTATTCGGCTATTTCTTTGCGACATATACAACACATGTAGATGAGATTGTGAGAGTCTTGGGTAGCTTTTAATGTTCTCTAAGACGATGAAGAGATAACACAGACCGATATATTTCTGTGCGTGCTAAACTATCGTGTTGGTATAGCGTTGTCTCTGTCTAACAAGCTATCGCATGATATCATCTCATCGTTTAGAGAACGATAATAACTATCAAGATCATGAGATTGAAAGAAACATCTAGAAAATAATAATTAAAACACTTACCATTCCATTATCCATACCCCCATATGGCGATTGGTATCCCGCTTTTTCTGTGACTGCAAAAAAATTCACACACATTAATTTTTAAAATAATCATCACACTGTATTTTGTCTGCGTCTGCGTTCCTCAAAGTTTCTTGACCGAAAAGATAAGTAACGTGTTATGCCATTTCACTTAACCTGTATTTATTACAACACCATTTTTATCACTGATCTGTTTTTTTTTTGTTTAATTAAAAATATGTATTTGTGTGCATTAAATAGTTTTGTGTTGTATTTTTCCTGACAGTCTAAAAGTCGTCCAGTATTTCATTCGTTAATCATTTGAAAGTCCAAAGCTCAAACCGTAATCCGCACGTACGTACCCACTTCACTGTTACAATAGAATAGAGATCACCTAACCATGTGTGTTATAACGATATAATAATAATTTTAATAGCGTTTTTATTTACTTTGAATTGCGCCGTATGTGTGTTTGAATTAGGATTTATTGTTATTGTTGAAGCTGTGATAAAAATCCGACCCCTTATCGAGATTAAAATATAAATTGAATGAGATTTCGCACAATTAAACTTTAGTGTTGCGGTTTAAGTTTGTCCCATGTTGGGCGCCAGATTTTTGCCCTTAGATTTTATTTTGTAACTAATGTTACAAAACAAAATGTCATGTAAATGTTGTAGTAGTATTTAGTACTTATATTGTCGATGGAAACTTTGATGACTTTTTTTAAATAGAACCTATGTATAATGTAACAAATGTGTTTTTATTCGATTAGCGGTGCTAGTGTGCGCGGTCGATCCTCTTTCTGCTTTAAAACGTTTTTCTCTTAAATTAACTAGCGACGTGTTTTTCATATCGATCCAACTTTATCTACAGAAATAGAAATATCATTTGTAAATATGGGTAATACAGATGTTACATTGTGTTTCAGTATCACCATATTCTGCCCGAAAGCGTACACATTTTTGTTCAATTAATAAATCAATCAATCATAAATTATCATCAATAAAATAATCAATCATAAAAAATTATCAAAATAATAATAAAGGTAAAACAAAAACATCAACATTTTTACTAATGTCTCAATTTTTAAAAATACAATTACAAATCGTATTCTAACGTTAATCGAACAGTTCCTGTCTGGTGGTATACGAAAAGTGTCAAGTATCTGCAGCTTAGTTTTTAATTTTAATTAATTGTTTACCCACTATCACTATCGCTCCGACTAACATCTTGGGATAAGCGGTGAAATGCAAAACACCGCTGCATATTTGGTACCCGAGTATGTCAGCATTTGCTGACTTTCCCCCCTTTTGCCAAATATACATAGTGCTTTGTACATTAATTTTATGAGTATTTGGCAATAAATGTACTTCTATTTCTAGTTTATACTAAGATTACGTTGTATTTACTAGAATCGGGCCAATGAACGAAGTCGCGAACCAGCACGAGACTGAAAGCAATAAACAAGAGACAAAGCCAGTATCATCACCAGCGTCGCGCCATTACCAGAATTAATGCTGTGTTTAATTTAATAATTCCAACGCCGCTGAGCGACGTCGGTGCCGAGAGCTCCTCCGAGAACGGCGAAGGAAGGCTCAAGTTGAAGGGTTTCTAGTTGTGCCACAGTTAAAAGGACTAGCAGTAACTTGATGCTGATCCAACTATTGGATGCGTCAGGGAAGAGCAGAACAGAGCAATCGTTAAAGTATACTTGTTGCCACTGATATACGGAATGGGAGATAATCCTGCAATGTTTTACCACTAGAGGCACTACCACAGTTACAAAAAAACCCATTTAAAATACGACGTACGTGTACGACTTAAAGATGATTTTGTTCTAAACATAACATAACCTAAATTTATTGCTTTCAATGACAATAATTTGATAAATAAATAATGATTATTTTTATTAATATTGGATGATTTTACAAGATTTTTGTTTAATAAACTTTAAATTAGCACATAAAGCCAAATATCAACACGTAGATACGTACCTTTTACCTTACCTACGTACTCGCGACACGCTGTTTTAACAGATTTTAGGTCTGCTATTTTGAAATGGCCATATGATGTCATGATATCACAATTTTACCATAGCTTTGAGAAATTAAAATAAATAAATCCAAATATGAGAAATTTGTGATATGTTCAAAAGCGTCTTGCAAGGGTAGAGTTAACCCAAAATCTGCTTTATCAGATTTTATGATTCTGGCGTCTTGCAAGCGTAGAGTTAACCCAAAATCTGCTTTATCAGGTTTTATGATTCTGGCGTCTTGCAAGCGTAGAGTTAACCCAAAATCTGCTTTATCAGATTTTATGATTCTGGCGTCTTGCAAGCGTAGAGTTAACCCAAAATCCGCTTTATCAGATTTTATGATTCTGGCGTTTTGCAAGCGTAGAGTTAACCCAAAATCTGCTCAATCAGATTTTATGATTCTGGCGTCTTGCAAGCGTAGAGTTAACCCAAAATCTGCTCAATCAGATTTTATGATTCTGGCGTCTTGCAAGCGTAGAGTTAACCCAAAATCTGCTCAATCAGATTTTATGATTCTGGCGTCTTGCAAGCGTAGAGTTAACCCAAAATCTGCGCAATCAGATTTTATGATTCTGGCGTCTTGCAAGCATAGAGTTAACCCAAAATCTGCTCAATCAGATTTTATGATTCTGGCGTCTTGCAAGCGTAGAGTTAACCCAAAATCTGCTCAATCAGATTTTATGATTCTGGCGTCTTGCAAGCGTAGAGTTAACCCACTGATTGGAACCTCTTCTACATGACAACGTCAGAGCTCATCGCAACCTGGTCGGTAGAGTAACGGCGCACAATTATAAAACACATTGACAATAATTTACATAATAATCCACGGAGCCCTTTAGTGATAAACTGAAATGAACTGCCGGCGCTGAGGCAATTTGGGAAGGCTTCGTTGGAGACAAAGGAAGGTTCAGTCAGTTATATTTCCGGCTGGTCTGGCTTTTGATCTGATAAAGTCTAAGCTGAAAGGGATTGATCATGATTAAGCATGAACCACTTTATAATAGAACTGGAGTTAAAATTTTTTTTTATTGTTTATGAAGTAAGAGCGTCGGTGGCCTAGTTAGCACTAGGCTAGGATGCCGGGCTCCAATGCGGGAGGTCCGGGTTCGAAACTATGCAATGCTGAATGCCATGTACCAATGAGTTTTTCAGTTTTTTCGAAAGACTTCGTATATTTACCGAATGGCTCTGACGGTGATAGAAAACATCCCTGCACACTGAGATAACAAGTGTGTCAAAATGGGAAAGGCAATGGCAAACCACCCCATTAAATCTGCAACGAGAGTCGTTCTGTGATTAATTCCTTAGAATGATCCCGACCCTTAGCAATGAGGAACACGACTTAGAAGAGAGACTATTATAATGTATCTCTATTCGTCTGTGTCGACAGCATTGGAAAACGCCACAGTGGCAGCGTATAATTTGGATTATTCCGCACAATGCACGGGAAGGGGCGGTCGCGAAGGGAGACCAACCCGGCTGATAGTTATGTGTCACCCTTAAATAAGAGGCTTTCCGATACTCCTTTTGATTTGAAGGACGTCGAGGTTGTCAATCTGATATATTTTTAAGGTGTATCATTATTGTGATCGACACTTTTTGTGACAGGAGAAACACTACAAAAGTTGACATCTCTTTTATTAGACAGCTGTAGTTGTAGAAATTTGTCCAAGAGAAAGCTAGGACGGATTTCCTTTGCTGTGAGAAAAAAATTCCGACACATTTTGGATATAGCACCTTACGAAGCGGTGGTAGAGTAAAAAAGAATGACGTTGTAAAAATGTACTATACGGTACTTACTTACAATAAAAAACATTTTGATTTGATTTGATTTTGATTATCAGTTTCAGTCGTATCTTTCTCGAAAACATCAGTGTCATACTAACATACAACCTATAGAGAAAACTGACGAAACATATGGTAAAACGCACAATTCCTTTTATTGTTTTATAACAAAACCACTGACTAATTTCAAAGGAACAACTAGGAACTTCTTATAAGATCCACTGAGGGATCCGTAGGTGGGTATTTGTCATATGTAGTAGTACTTTGTGTACATACGGTAATAATAACTATAATGTAGGTAGGTTGCTTAATTTTAAATTATTTATTAATGATAATGATGATGCTTAATGATATGTCAGCGCAAACAACAAGTGACGTCATAGTGCACGTGCAATTCCCACCTGCGCTTGCGACGATGCAAACACGCAGCAACAGCCGATTACACGTTATGCCGCCCCCCACTACCTGGCCTCTATAAAAGCGGGCGCCCGACCCAATGTGGGATCATTCGCTTGCGACTCGTCGACGAGGCAGTCGGACTTGATAGTTTATTCGAGAATATTGCATTTCTCAATAATTAACCGTAACTGGTTGCTATCAGGGGACTCTCGTGTGGCCGGTTACTGTTGTATGTCTAACCGGTCACTTGTGGTTGCCGTTGAGACGGTTGACCCGTGGCTAGTTAGTGTCGAGTAACTAATTTGCTGTTTAAAATAAGTTGATTGAGTCAATATAGTTATTAAATTATATTTCGCTGGTTTTTAAAAAAGCAAAAATAGAACCACAGGGTGAGGATAGCCCGTAGAATGATAACGGGCCATCTATGCCCTTACCCTCGGATCTGACAAGAGAGAAATCTAATAGAGGGTATTTCTAAGACAATGAAGTAGGTTGGTTTTAACACGTCTACCGGTGTGTTTCATTTTGAGCCCTTATAACTATTACAATATTCATCATCAGTCCACTTAAATTCCACTGAAGGAGTTTGTGTAAGCGTTTCTGACTACCTGACAGTATTTGACTAAAATTCAAGCCAACTGGAATAACCCCAGCGACACTTCGACTTTTGAGGATATTTTGTGCCTACCCCACTTTACACACTGGTCATCTCAGTGTGCAGGTTTCCTCACGATGTTTTCCTTCACCGTTAGAGCAGTCGGTAAATGTACGTAAGTCTTCGAAAACATCCGAAAAACTCATTGGTACATGACATGGTTTCGAACCCAGACCTCAGCGTATAAGCCTCGCTATACAGCGGGGCAACGCCGCCAGCCTCCTCGGGACACTGTCTGCAGCGACCTGGGCCAGCTCTTTTACTCGTAAAATAGTTAGGTATTTTGTAATTTTAGCTTAAGTATGTATTTAGTGTTATTTTAGTATTACTTTTTTTTAAATCACTGTTTAGAGGCTTTGGTACACGACAAGGTAACCATGTCAGCCTCGTCAGGGTCACTAAGAGAAGGGAAGGGAAGCTCAAGTCAGCCCTCACTTTGAGAGCCAACTTAGCAAGCAACAGTAAGTGTTTCATATTATCAGATAAGGACTGACACAACATAACATTGAGCCTATTGAGGCCAAATTTCTTCCAATGTACTAAACCTTCTTTTTAAATTTAATATATTTATATTCATTAATCCTCAGTGTCGACACAAGCGGTAAACATCCCAGTGCGCCCCCAGCGACTAGTCGCACCGTATAATTTGTATTAAGCATTCGCTTTGCGATGAACTGTCCCGGTTATTACTGTTTATGTCAAGCGCGAGTACCCGGCCCGCGACCCCAAACCCAGCAGGGTGGATTCTGAAACGGTAGCAAATTTGTGAGAGAGCTCTTTGAAATATTATCTAAAAATTGAAATTGAAAACGTTTATTTAGCGCTGTAAACACCAGAATACAGTACACAATACAGAATACCAGCGCTGGAGGCATTCTTGTCTGCAGCAATAAGCTGAATTGAGGCCCTTTTCACAACAACAGCAGACCATCAGACATGATTTCAATATGTTCACCTTTGACTACATAATTATTTTATTATAATTATAACTGTTTCGGTCATTGCTGTGAGTGAAATAAACGTATTACTTACTTACTTTTTTAAGTATACAAATTTAATACATGCATCACAGAACATCTGGTGTGGTACAGTGCCAACAAGGGTACACCAGCTCAGCATAATGCTGAGGCAAGCCACAGCGCTGATCTTCAGCTGGCCCTCAGTGACTGCACGGACGAAGAAAGCAACTGTGTGCGTGTTGTGTTGTATGAATGTGTTTGTTGTTTTTCTCGACGTAGAATGAAGATAACTCTAAATTCCGAACCATTTTGGAGGGGTTATGTTGTTGCGTTCATGCTGTGATGGCGTGTTCGTCCTATTTTATTGTTTAAAAACTGTTTACAGTGGTTATTTTTTCGTTAAACTAGTGTATTTTGCCTAAAACTCGTCCGTGTTAAGTGAACGTTATATGGAAGCGACCGATACTGGAACCGGCCTAGGAACCGTCGTCGTGTAGTCCGGGCCTAATTTCGCCGATAATCAAACCACCACACACAATACACAAATCTCATGTGAGTGAAATACTACAGACGGTGTGATCCGGCAACCTAACCTCCAATTGCACTTGAAATGCAAGACTCTAGGCATTACTAGTGCACACGACTCTGTCTTAATCTCCATGTTGGTAAACCGTTTTTTTCAAAACAGACGCCAAAACATTCGAGTTATTTTCAAGATTCTAACACGGTCATTGGCCAAATTGCAGTGTGGTCATTAGCAGGGGCCATTCATTAAAGAAAAATAAAACCATTGTGGAGATCCCGTTACTTTTCCTGGTCATCATCAGGTCCAGTATTCTAGGTGTAGGTAAGACATGTGCTAAACATTTGGGCTCAAACTCGAACCATTTAACTATTACCATTCCAAAGACCTCAAAGACACTAAAGATGCTCCAAGAACTTGGAAACCACTGATTCATTTTTTATCAAACATAGCTAAAAACAATATCGGATCATTGATCCTATCAGGACGGATAAACAGAAAAACGCGTCAAACTTATAACACCCCTTCCTCGATAGGTCGGGGGTTAAAAAGAGAATAATTATTTCAAATAACAACAGAACGCCGCGAGTATTTTAGGTATCTAGGTATTGTAATATTTTAGGAACATTAAATGTACTTTATGGTAGTTAGGTTACTGACAATAAATCTAAACCTAATTTTGAATATAAAAAAATAACATTTTGTATCTGTGTTTCAACCTCCATTTATTTTATTTAGAGAACCAACAGCTATTATTAAAACAAATTAACTATACTTAGGAATCTAGACATAAGCCAATTATAGGTTTTCCTAAAGTAGCTTTACATATAAATAAATGTGGTATTTTATTGTAGGTACTTATGAATTGTGCATTCCAAAGTAGGAAAGTTGTTAGTGAGGAGAAATAGGTATCGTGCATGACATTATGTTCCACGTGTATGTTATACGAGGGGTGAGTGTGTGTATTGTATGTGTGTGGGAGAGAGAGGGTGTGTGTGCGTGTGAGAGAGGGGGGAGGGAGGTGCATGTGTGTGTGGGGGAAGTCATAATCAGTGTCCTGATCAAGTGCGATCAAACCTGACAAATGCAGTCTTCTACTGTGGGGTCAATTCTGTCTGCCATATTGACTAATTTGAATTAACCGGTCCAGAGGGTACATACTGCGAGGGTGACCGATACCGCAATGTAGCAAGCTTGAATAGAATACGTAGCCTGGAAGAGATCGCTCTGGACGATAAGGCTGCCTTTGTACAATCCAATTTGAAACTATTTTCATTGTGTGCATAAAGTGTTTATATATCTACGTTAATTTGGGCAAAGATCGCCATGCACTGGGTGCCACAAGACGGACAGCGGCGCCGAGGCAGGCCCGGGCGTGGGTGGAAGGACGATATCGACCACTTACATTAGGGATGGTAGGTTATTTAAAAAAAAATGCAGCACACAGGTCACTTTAAATTACCTAAATATAATAATATATATTGTAAACGGTGAACAATTTACCTTTTTCTACCAAAATTACTCCACCAGGTTGTCTGGTAGAGATCGCTATTAGCGATAAGACCGCCTAGATTGTATTAATCGTTTCGTACGCACTGGATCACACTAATTATGTGCAATAAAGTGTATTCATTCATTCATTCCCGTTTAAAAAACCGATTTCATTCGCTAATTCGTTCGTATCCATCCAAGCGCCTAATTGTCCGAACATTGAAATAGATAAAATAAAACAATCCCAAAAAAAACTGAATAAAATCTCAATTACTACCAATTTCGTTATCTAAAAATCTAATGAACATCCCTCCTGGACTCCCTTGACGAAACCCTCAGGGGTTGCCTGTGACAAAATAAATAGAAACAGTAAAGAATGACTGTATTAATACCAGGGTTCTTCGCCGCGCGAGGCAGTCACACATTCGCACGCTGAGCGCTGTTTACACGTATGGGGTCTTACGTCCGTTGAATATAATAGGAAAGATCTTTTTTCATCGACACTGTACAACTTTTTTAAGGAACTGCGCAAATTCCACTTTACACGGGCGTGCGGCCCGATGAAAGTGTCGGAACTATATAAGCGGGTTTTTCTGGCACGTTACGTGGCAACTGAATGTGTTATCATGCTCACACATCTTCCTGTGTAACACACGTACACGTAGATGTGTCTCTACGTGTGTCTTTTTAACATTGTGTTTTTTTTAAGGTTAAGGATTTTTAACTTGATGTATAATGCAATGTTGAATAAATGTGTTTTCTTTCTTTCCTGTTCCTGACTTTTGTATCTTGAAGATATAATTGATGCAGGCAAGGGCAATACTTACTTGAATTTAATGAAGTTAACTCTAAAATATTTGCATGCCAAAGCTGGCGAAATATGTGATACCCAATATTTAAGATTTGTCATTCAATGTACCATATTTGTGGCGAATAAATAATTCATTAATTCATGACATCTTTAAGTAAGTAGAAAATTGTTACACGACGCAAGAGTTTCAGATTTGTTTATCGCGTCGTGTGCAATTTTATCATTAATTCATTACACGCACGCGCGAGCGAAAGCTAGTACAGAGATTCTCTACCGTTCTTGTTTATATTAAGCTACGACGGTGACCATCATAGAACATCAAAGCTCCGAATAAAAGCGTATAAATCAACGTCATCGTTTCACGCCGGATTAGCGGGGAGAAAAAAAAGAGACTAATTGTTGTACAACCCTTGAAATACGGGTCATACTGCGTAGGGTACTCTAATTATAGGGCTGTGAAACGCAGCACTGAACTTTACGGATGCGGATATTTTAGACTTTGCGGACCAAAAAATGTTCAAAGTTTTTAGTGATGAGGAGGGTCGGAATGGCTAGATAGATACAGTTTTAGGATTTTTTATTGACTACTAAACTCGCATTTGACCTCGATCTCGCCTGATGGTAAGCGACGATGAGGTCGACGATGGAGCATGCGGGTCCAGTAAATGCCTATTCACTCTGGCCTTGAAGATCCCAAGGTTGTAGGTTTCGGGAAATACAGACGCCGGCAGGCTGTTCCATTCCCTAGCCGTTCGCATAATGAACGAAGAAGCAAATCGCTTCGTACGAGCAGATGTGATATGTCCGCCCACCGACGATCTAATGAAAGAGTACTTTCATTTAATTCCACACTAAGGCGAGGGTTTTTATATTTCTGGTCATTGTTTGATGCGGATTTGTTTAATGTCATCCGGAAAGTTCCAACCCTAATCCTAATACAGTGGCATAATGTTGAATGACACCGTGCGGGTGGAGTGGTATTAAAAAAATAAAATTTTGGCGCGAACGCACGTGGCGGCCGCGCGCCATTTTGAGAGCCTGTCATTGAACCATTACATGTTTGTTTTTAGGGTTTGTAAAGTAAATAGACTCACAAAATTATATCATGCGTTTTGACAGTGTGGGTTTTAAGCGAGGGAAGTAAGCACGAACTGAATATTAATTGGAACAGCCTGCCGGCGTCTGTATTTCCCGAAACCTACAACCTTGGGATCTTCAAGGCCAGAGTGAATAGGCATTTACTGGACCCGCATGCTCCATCGTCGACCTCATCGTCGCTTACCACCAGGATCTGGATCGAGGTCAAATGCGGGATAAGGCAATAAAAAAATATATAATTTATGTCGTGTACTGTGTCAACTGACATAACAGTAAGTGGTCACCACAGACATCTCAGCTTACTATAATATTATTAGGAGGTTTTCGAAGCGTTGCTAAAACACAGCAATGCCAGCAGTGCTGCTTTACGGCAGAAATAGATAAAAGGATGATACCTCCCCGTGCTGACTCTTCAATGAGTCGAATGTCATAGCAACTTCAAAAGTAATAATAATGTAATGATTTGGTTTTTTTTAAGGCAAGGGAACTGAGCCATACAGCCATGTCTGATGTAAACAACTCTTTCAAATGCTGGTGTGACACATTTTAATGCTATCTGGGAATCTTCCACGCTTCTGCATCATCCGAACCAAAGCGTCCCGGACGCAGTATGGCTCTTCAAAATCCAGCCAAGTACGGATCAGCCAAGACTTTACTTCACTGTCCCACACATTACTCACATCTTGTCGAAGTTCTTCGAGCAAGAAACACCATTCTTACTAGAAAAGCACTACTGTAAAACAATTTGCAAGACAAAACGAAACAAAGCTGACGTGGATGCCACAAAAGGGAGAAACTCCGATAATGTAATGAAATGCATCAAAATTTAAGCCAAACTTTTTTTTTCACTGACACTGGGCACGGTATCTAGGACCCCGGGACTTATGATTCTATCTATCAGCTCGTGTCTGCCCACTGCTGGACACAGGCCTCTCCCAGGGCGCGCCACATCACTCGGTCCTCCGCCTTCCTCATCCAACCATCGCCAGCAACCTTCTTCAGGTCGTCGGTCCAACGGGCAGGGACCGCGTCTCACACTGCGCTTTCTTGTACGCGGTTTCCACTCCAAAACTCGTCTCCCCCAACGGTTGCCAGTTCTGCGACAGACATGGTCAGCCCATTGCCACTTCAACTTGCTAATTGCTTGACTTATGATTAACCACTTTATTTCCTATTCCATTACCAGCTAATATATCGTAAACAACTAAACAGTTTACCGCTGAAGCGGCCACGTGCCACTACAAATGTGCCACGGGCCCTAGTACTATCTGCCCCACTATAATGGGGCGCGTTATGGCCCAATGTTGTGGGAACTGATACCGCGGCATGCCATGACCATATTGTCTAGTGCACTCGATTGTCTGTTTGCTTGTAGAGTTTTCTGATGGGGTTCTAGTTGGTCGTTTCCCTCATTGATGACGGTCGTGGGCATATGGAAATAGCCTCTCGTGGCAGATTTTGAAAAAAATTAAAAATGAAAAAGTTTATTTACTTATACAGGGCACACAAAAAAGGACCTCCGACTTACAAACTAGGTCGAAAACCTGTATCTTGTAAGTCGGGATTCCGTCGCACTTTCTGTGCAAGCAAATTACAAATTATATTCTTAACCAAAAAGGAATTTGGAAAATTTAATCATAAAGGGATTTAGTAAAGATAATGGTAAGAGTGAGTGTGGGTGGGGGTGTGTTAGGTTGTGTGGGAGTGTGTAATGATGTAAGTGTGCATCTGTAGTGTAGGGTGAGTGGGTGGAGCCACTCCACATTTTATGGAGTGGCTTTGTGCCTTCCCCATTTCAAACACTGGTTATCTCAGTGTGCAGGTTTCCTCACGATGTTCTCATTCACCGTTAGAGCGGTCGGTAAATGTACGTGTTTTCGAAAAATACGAAAAACTCATTGGTACATGGCACTGCACGGTTTCGAACCCGGACCTCCTGCCGCTTTTGTATATGTATCTTCGTAATCGAAAAAATAATTGGGATTCGGTGTTACATGGTTTTGAACCTGGACTTCTCGCTTGGGAGTCCAGCATCCTAGCCACTGCGCCACCGACGCTTTTATACCTCTATATACTCTGACTTAATATGGTTAATTCCATAGAATGATCACGACCCTCATCTCTGAGGATGGGGAGCAAACACACCCTGGGGGGGTCATTAGATCCACTTAGGTATTGGTTCTTCACACCTCGCAGGCAACCTTAATGAAATACAATTAAGTTAAATCTCCCTTATAAGGAATCGAACAATCATTAAGGCGTTTGCTTATACGGTTAGTTTTAGACTGATTTAATGACTGTATCGCTTGAGCCTCGGACTACACGAGTCCGGTTCCATTCGCTGCATACAATCACGAAGTGCTGATTTTATTCGGAGCGCATGTGATTGGATGCAGCGAACCGAGCCGGTGCTGGGACCGGTCCCGTGTAGTCCGAGGCTTAAAGCCTCATTAATGATACAATGTAATTCGCACTGCTAGTTAAGGTAAGGTATTCGAGATGCGCATAAGTGTTTTTACTTGGGATCTTATTTTGTTCACTTAGATTGGGAAAAAAAGTACGATGTATCGAAGAGGAAAGTTTTTGTGTGAAATGTAACCAAAGCTTCGACTACGTGCGACGTGAATATAATTAAACATTTAAGAATAACAATAGTTTATTTGTGCGGTAAGATGACAAAGTATTCATAGTCCATACACCAGTAGGAACTTAAGCATACGTTATATTAAACTAAATAAAATTAGTGAGTAACAAGTTAGTTTACAATAAACGCTGACCTCCGAACTAGGAAGTTCCTGTATCTCGGAGAACAGATCTCTTATGTGACCAGTGGAAATGAACATGTAACAGAACATGGGAAAATATAAAACTGACAAAATTTTAAAAAAAGAACAATAATAAAGGTTAATATAAGGGGTGGTGGGAATGCATTGTGTTTGTGTGTGGGTGTGTGTTTTTGAGGGTGTGTGTGAGAGAGAGAGGATGAGTGGGCGTGTAAGAAGGTGTGTGTGAGAGAGGAAGGGTGTGTGTGTGTATGTTTTTTTTTAAGTAACCCTCGACTTACCATTGTGCAGATCCCCTTATGTTTCCTGGTCATCATCAGGCCTTTAGCCATCAGCTCTAACGCGAACCACCTAACTGTTACCATTCCAGAGATCCCATCTGAGATCAAACATACTATAAGATCTTGAACACCCCTGATTCAATTTTCATCAGCCATGGCTATGAAGACTTCACAAAATTTTCTGTTTAATAAAAGACAAATTTTAATAGAAATACCTAGTAAACAAATTTTGCTAATTTCAAATGAACTTTGGTGATGACTTGACTAAGGCTCTCTTAGCCTTAAAACCATAACACAGCATTGCGAGCATTGCTTCTTTGCAGCATAAATAGGTAAAAGAGTGTGATACAGCAGACATACTTTGCTCAGAATCATACCATCTTGGAATTTATTAGAATAGTATCAAGTTCGTAGAAGAGTAGAACCAAGTATCAAGTTCGTAGCCACCTTTCGAGTTCCTCATAATCCCTAAAACTTTATATTTTACATTTCAATATATTTGTGCATTATATTGTATAATTTATTCGTATGTATTTAATTATATTGTATTTATGCATATAAGTAAATTATATTGTATATTTGTATTAGTATTGTATATTAGTATACTATGTAAGTATATTGTTATTTTATTATATAAATTTCACATATTATTAAGTAAGTTTCTTTGTCATTTTTATTGCCACTGCACCGCCATAACATATCTGCATGCCCAAAGGTCTGTTGGCAGAGAATGCCGCAAGGCATTAAGCTCACCTGTACACAAAAGTGTAAAAGAATAAAAATAATAATAAGTGTACCAATTAAATCCCAAACCTCAATCAAAACATCAGATACTCCCATTCCCTCCACGAACCCCCTCAATTAAACGGAATCCTCTAGCAAACAATTTAACCCTAAAAAAGCGGCGCGAGCCAATATTTACCGGCGACAAACGCTCCTAGTGGTCACGGAACGGGTCGAATTGTCCCAAACATGTTTATTATACGGCCTAAGTCAACATTGGGTTATTCTAGAACCGACTTGCCCGCTAGTTCCATGTAGTACACTTAATACACTCAGTTCTACATGTATGACTACTTGGAAAAGTGACAAATGTCAAAGTGACAACTGTCAAACTGACAACTGTCAAAGTGACAAATGTCAAAGTGACAACTGTCAAATAATAAGAACGAAAAAATTTAATTGTTAAATTACAGTATTTTTTTTCAGAACCCACTATTGCTTATTCCTATATGTCTGATTTAATTCAATTTTTTTAATTTTATATCGTCTATATTAGCACCTAGTTTTCATTATCTTCATTATCTTGTCTACTCGCCAGTTTAGTAATTACGAGACAGTCTGTTATTTGCCTTATTATCGTTAATTCAATTTGTTAAATCTATAATATACGCTGTGATTGCCCAAGAAAAAAAAAGTGACAACTGGTAAAGTGACATCTTATTTTGTTAATTATCATATTGTTATAATAATAATTATTGGCGGTGATAAGAATTTAGATTTTTTTATAATCCGGCTCGAAGGACCATTGTTATAAATGTGGATTTCTTTTATTCATTGCATGCAGCTATTGCGAAATAAAACTAAAGTATCCTGTAACAAAAGCGTAAAAAAAACTAAATTTTCCTCGAGGGTAGGTAATGACGGAAATTGCAGGCGTGTTTAATTCTTCACTCACTCTAGAACAATATTAACGGTATTTTTTTTCTTTAGGATAGCGAAATGGATCTACTTATAACATATACAAAGATACAAAACTGTGTGCAGAAGGTATTATCGCTGTATCTTTGGCCTTTCCCATGAAAAGGAGTCCAACTCGTCATTTACGAGAGTGGCGAACCACTTCAGGAGATCGATTCCACAAAATACAACGTAACTAAATATAATCTAAACTGCATCGTTATGACGTGTTTCGTATATTACTATCACTAACGATCACATTTCAGTTAAGTTCCGATCGAGTCAACGATCGATCAAACAGTAACGTATTTGTGCATTCTAATAAAACGTTTAGTTTATACTGAATCGCAGTTGAACGGTAACAAAACGCTTCAACTGTCAAATATAACGATCGAACACGAGTTCCTCCCGAGGTACAGACGGTGTGATCCGGCAACCTAACCTCCAATTGCACTTGTAATACAAGACACTAACTGCTTTTTTCAAAAAAGACGCCAAAACGTTTGAGTTATTTTCAACATTCTAACACGGTCATTGGCCAAATTGCAGAGTATAAATCACTAGCAGGGGCCATTCATTAAAGAAAAAAAAGTAATAAAGGATGTAGGTAGGTAGTATGATGTGTTGTCCATTGTACATAATTTACTAATATCCATCCCTCCCACAACTATCTAGATAACAGTACTTGCACTAACAAAAGTGCAATCGAACAACCCCAATATGTCCGCCGCACGATGTACAGTCGTGTACTAAAGCCAATGTCACAGAATACACACAGAAGGTCCACTCAATACAATCGCGCGAAATCGGCTCACGCAGACACGGGCTCTGCGTTCAGGCGTTCTCAGGGCAAGTCAAAGGAACGCGGGCGCGAAATACACACGTGACGTTATCGAGTGATACTTTTAAGTAAAAGGTTACTTTTAAGGAGTGTCGGTGGCCTAGTGGTTAGGACGCCGGACTCCCGTGCGGGAGGTCCGTGTTCTAAACCATGCAAAGCCATGTACCAATGAGTTTTTCCGATTTTTTCGAAGAATTACGTACATTTGCCGACAGCTCTAACGGTGAAGTAAAAAAAAATTGTGAGGCAACCTGCATATCTGAGGATATTAAAGTTTTCGAAGGCGTGTGAAATCCACCGCATAGCACTGGGTACGCTCGGTGGATCATGGCCCGTACCCCCTTGTTCAAGGGGAGGCCTGTGCCCCAACAGTGGGGACATTAATAGGCTGATGATGATGATGTTACTTAGTTATGCCGCACGGGAGTCCGGCGTCCTAACCACTAGGCCACCGACGCTCTCCTTAAAAGTACCACTCGATAGCGCCACAACGTGTGTATTTCGCGCCCGCGTTCCTTTGACTTGCCCTGAGAACGCCTGTACGCAGAGCCCGTGTGCGCGTGAGCCGATCGCGCGGGTTTATTAAAATATACGAAATACATTGCCGGAAATATTTTTCACAAGGCTGTTTCTTTTAAACTGTAAATTATAACAACCCTAGCGCTACGATCCAGTGACGTAATAAAAATCGCGGCCGCCCGGAGCTGACCTTCTGTGTATTCTGCGCCGTGTGGACTGACGCGTTAAATTCCCTCCGATTAATCATACTAGACGCGTGACTGTACCGCCCCCGGGTCTGTAGTTGTAGTCAGAGTCTGACTTTGAGGTTCACTTGGTCCTTCGAGCCGGATATACAAATACAAAATAATTTATTTACCACAAAAAATTTACAATTGTTTTTAAGTTTACTGTTGGACCCCGCACTAGTGCGACCCCGTGTCGCGGGGATCCTTAAATACATTACCAATATGTATTAATTATCTAATTAAGACTCAGTTGTAGTTTATAGTTTACCTGTATACCTACTTTAGAAAACAATAAGAAGAATCGGTATAGTTGAGATTGAGTGTGTGAGAATGTGTATAGTATATGTGTCTGTGAGGTGAATGTGCGCTATATGTGTGTGCGGTATATATCGTCCTATATCTGAAACGTTTGGTTGTAATGCTTTGGGACCCAATTCGCCTAAATTACAACGTTTGTATTTCTATCCAATTTCAATTTAGTTTTCGTTCCAATTTTATTTGGACACCAAATCGTATTCTGCTGACGCATAACTCTACCACTGCCACCTTTCGATTTACTATCGCTCGGACAAAAGTACCTCGGGAGGAACTTATGTTCGATCGTTATATTTGACAGTTGAAGCGTTTTGTTACCGTTCAACTGCGATTCAGTATTAAACGTTTTAGTAG
This sequence comes from Hofmannophila pseudospretella, assembly GCA_947369225.1. NCBI lineage: Eukaryota > Metazoa > Arthropoda > Insecta > Lepidoptera > Oecophoridae > Hofmannophila > Hofmannophila pseudospretella. The sequence continues at coordinate 7,912,980 of OX376337.1, read as the reverse complement.
AATGCACAAATACGTTACTGTTCGATCGATCGTTGACTCGACCGGAACTTAACTGAAATTGGATCGTCCGTGGATAGTAGCATACGAAACTATAACGATGCAGTTTAGATTCTATTTAGTTACGTTGTATTTAGTGGAATCGATCTCCTGAAGTGGTTCGCCACTCTCGTAAATGACGTATTTGACTCCTTTTCATGGGAAAGGTCAAAGATACAGCGATAATACCTTCTGCACACAGTTTTGTATCTTTGTATATGTTGTAAGTAAATCCATTACGCTATCCTAAAGTTTAAAAAAATACCGTTAATATTGTTCTAGACTGAGTGAAGAATTAAGCACGCCTGTAATTTCCATCAATACCTACCTCGAGGAAAATTTAGTTTTTTTTCGCTTTTGTGACAGGATACTTTAGTTTAATTTCGCAATAGCTGCATGCAATGAATAAAAGAAATCCACATTCATAACAATGGTCCTTCGAGCCGGATTATTAAAAAAAACTAAATTTTTATCACCGCTCTATGAATACCGAACAACGGAACCCTCCAATAATCACTTCAGTTCACGGTCGACAATATTTGTTACATTAGCGGCAAATCCGTTACGATCCCACTTCATAACACAACCGCTCTCTGTCCCACTTATGAAAATTCGCATGGGTTAGAGCGAGAGGTGCGATAGATATCGACTAGGGACGCGTGTAATTATTGAAATAAGCGTGCAATTGTAATATTGTATTTCTGGAACGTTATTACTTATTACATTTATTTTTATGACCAGCCCGTGTACATATATTATATTATTTATTATGCAATACAAGGACTTTGAGAAACTAAACTACATACATAACTATCACGTCCATAATACCCGAGGGGGTAGACAGAGGAACCACCTTCACAGGTAGTTCCCACTTTTCACCGTAAGATTTGTTGGACAAACGTGATCGTTGGCGAGTCTACCGCCGTCTACTAGGTGTACAATAGTATCCACTAAGATAAGACAGGACAAGAAACTAAACTAAGTAATTTAAAACAATTTATAGTACGCGACACCCCGGGATTACGAGTCTGAATATAGGCATGAATCGCATTTCAGTACATGTTTTAGATGTTACGCTAACACGTAAAAACAGGTGTAGAACAGCGAGGGATGAGTACGGGTCCCCGCGCGGTATGGAGGAGGACTTGCCCCGCTCCGTCGCTCTTCTACACCCCGCTAACACCTAAAAACATGTATTGAATCGCGGCTCATGCCTATATTCAGACCTGCACTCCCGGGCTGTCGCGTACTGCACATAGAACCTAATTAGGGATGTTACGGAGGTGGTTCTACCGGAACCGGAGTCGAAACCGAAGGTTTAAATTTTGATTTATCGGAGTCGGAACCGGAGTCGGAGGCGGAGGTAGGAGATTTTCAGAAAAAGTTCAAATTTTAAACCGTATTTTAATTTTTATAGCTGAATTGGCCATTTTTTTATTATTATGACGTTTGCAGCTAAAACATGTTCCTTTAGAGAGTAGGAATTCATAAATAATAATACATAAATGTATTCCTACACTATTAAATAAAATATTGATATTTGAACATGTTTGCTCACAAATCTTCAGTATAACAGATTCAAAATTATCGGAGCCGAAGTCGTAGTCGGAGGTGTAAAATCAATCGGAAGTTCCGACCTTTCGGAGTCGGAGTCGAAGCTCCGTAACATCCCTTATCCTAATTAGTAAGTCAGAGGTTTTTTAAATCTTTAATTTAGTGTTGTCACCAGTAAACTTGAAGAGTGGTGAATCAAAACTATTTTCCAACCCATTAAAAGGTCATCCTACACTCTATCGACTCCGACATCGACCAATAACAAATATTGAAACCAGATCTCCTCTATCGAGTGATTATGCGCCCCTTTTCTGATAAACATTGTTTGTATTACTATGATTAATCATTTTAGGAATTTTCAGTATTGTCGATTGTTATTCCCAGTTCCGAATCATTAACAGCCACAGGATGTTTTGACTGCAGAACATATTTCTTCCGTGTATGATTCGGATTATAATATACTTAATAGGAGATAAATCCTGTAATGTTTTGCCACTAGAGGCGCCACTAGCACAGTTACAAAAATTCATTCAAAAATAAGATGTACGTGTACGTACGACTTTTGTTCTAAACATAACATAACCTAAATTTATTGCTTTCAATGACAATAATTTGATACATAATTAACGATTATTTTGATTAATATTGGATGATTTTACAAGATTTAAATTAGCACATGAAGCCAAATATCAACATGTAGATACGTACCTTTCCACCAAATTCCTTCAGACTCGCGCCACGCTGTATTAACAGATCTTTTAGATCTGCTATTTTGAAATGGCCACATGATGCCATGATATCGTCACAATTTTAATATAGCTTTGAGAAATTAAAAAGTAATTATTCCAAATAACGTCTTCAAAAAGACCTGGATGCGGCTAAAATATCCTGGGAAACCATAGAGTCTGCGGCATCGGACAGAGCGCGGTGGAAGAATATTGTCTCAGCCCTATGCACCACTAGGTCTAGAACACCTAGTGGTGCATAGGGCTGAGACAATATTCTTCCACCGCGTTCTGTCCGACCTGAAGAAGAAGAATCCAAATAACGAGAAAATTGTGATATCTTCATAAATGATGTTTCGTTTTGCTTTTCTGTTTACGGAGTGTGCTAGTGGCTCCATCTACGCAACGCTTTGCGTTTTATATCCTATTCCCTACCGCCAGTGGGCAAGCGTGTCGTACGAGGCGACTGACACGAGTAACTTGAATGAATGAATACTCTTTAACTCTCTGTAACTTGCTGGTGGTGGATCCCTAGGGCCCCTTCAGGGTCCGCCTGGCCAGCGACCATTCTATGTAAGGTCTGTCGTCAAATATCTTCGCTTCGGCGTTGATGTGTTCCATCACTTTACGAAGAGCCAGTACTTTACTTACAAAGCCCGTATGATCTATCGTGACTTTACCACCAGATGAGATTGAGGTCAAACGCGGGTACAGTCGTAAATACAAATATAAAAAGTACCACCAGATACTGATAAACAATAAACAACTTTACCCCACTCGTGCCAACTATCGCCAACATAACATTTGACCCACGGCTTGTAAGTAACAGACGTAGTAACCCCGGGTTATCACTTTACAGCTTATCGTCCCATTACGTGTTAAATTATAAATTTATAATATAAACTAACACGAGTAAATTAATTACGAGTTACAATCAATTTATTTAGTTTAATTAAAAACGACGATGATTGAAAACACCGACATGTGGATTCATTGTTATTGTTCGCGAAATAAAAATTAATAAAAAAGCATTTTTATTGACCATAAACTGGTTATCAGGTTTGATAGTCGTTTATATTATTGAGCGTCGGTGGCATCGTGGCTAGGACGTCGGACTCCCTTGCAGGAGGTCAGAGTTACAAATACAAATATACTTTATTGCACACCCGGGACATAAACAAAACATACAACATAAAGAGAGGTACAATACAATGTGCAGAGTTCATCATCAGCAGCCTATTCTAGTCCACTGCTGGACATAGGCCTCTCCCAGGGCGCGCCATTGAGCCCGATCTTCGGCTCTTCTCATCCAGTCGCTGCCAGCCACCTTACGCAGATCGTCGCTCCATCTAGCAGGGGGGCGTCCCACACTACGTTTGCCCAAACGCGGTCTCCACTCCAGAACTCGTCTACCCCAGCGGTTGTCGGTTCTGCGACAGATGTGACCGGCCCACTGCCACTTCAGCTTGCTAATCTTATGAGCTATGTCGATAACTTTTGTTCTATGCCGGATCTCCTCATTTCGGATTCGATCCAGCAGAGATACTCCGAGCATAGCTCTTTCCATAGCACGCTGAGCGACTTTCAATTTATGAACCAATTTAGGTCAGAGTTCGAAACCATGCAATGCATGTACCGATGAGTTTTTCGGTTTATTCGAACGACTTACGTACATTTACCGACTGCTCTGACGGTGAAGGAAAACATCGCGAGGAAACCTGCACACTGAGATAACCAGTGTGTGAAATGGGGAAGGCAAAGTCAAACCACCCCATGAATCTGCCACGAGAGTCGTTCTATGTGATTAATTCCTTAGAAAGATCACGACCCTCAGCAATGAGGAATACGATTTAGAAGAAGAAGATATTATTATGACTCTTATAGCATAGGTTCGAACCAGGGTCTGTTTATTTAATTTTGAACTTCTTGTCGTGTGTTCATAGCCATGTCTGATAAAAAGTGGTTTTCAAGATCTCTCTTTAGTACTGTACTGTCAGAGGGATCTCAGGAACGGCACTAGTTAGGTGGTTCGAGTTTTACCTCAAATGTTTAGGACATGGTGCCCTTTTCCCTCATTTGGACCTTGAGGACCTGATAATGACCAGGAAAGAGCAAGGGAATCTCTAGAATGGGAAGTCGGTTTTAAAAAAAATGTTTAATTTAGAGCTTGTCGTTTGTTAGGAATCTGGGTCGAAGGTCAAGAGAGAGAGGGGCGGTGACTTCCGTTTTGGATCGTACCTCGTCCAAGGGATCTCACTGGCTATCCAACGTGGTAATGCTGCCAGTGTAATGGGTACCTTTGGACGGGGGTCGATTCAGGATCGGGAGTAAAGACTACATGTTTAAAAAATGTATTTAACCATTTTAATTTATTGTTTAATTATTATTATTTTCTGATAAATATTTAAGTTGACATTTGTATACTAAATTTTATGTATAAATATGTATTTAGAGCTATTTTTGTATTTAGTCCGACGAACAAGATAGACATTTCTACCGCGGTCCTAAATTTCAGCCTTAACCTGCAAGGGACATAGTGTAAAGAAATATATGTTATTTAAATTAAATTAAATCTAATAAATAGTAAAATAGTGACATTAAAGTAAATAAGAATGTAGATAATCATTTGATTGTTCTCGATCTAATTCCCAATTCGAAATTCAAAAACAGCACGGGATTGGTCGCCTGGCGGGTGCCGCTAACCAATAGCAGCGCTGCGTCCGCGCAGCTGAGTCAACAACACAACACACCGAACGTGGCATCACGCGATTTTTTTGATAACATTTACGCAAAATTATATTTTATAGCAGGTTATCAACCCTTATTAATAACAGGACTTTTTTGTGAGTACTTGTTATGATGATGGGTGGAGAGTCTGTACGAGCTGATTCGATATCACAAGGAGAAACGTTTTAATTTATTTATTAGGTAAACACAACAGATTACAACCATAGAAATTACAGAAAAATCAATAAAAAGTTATGAGCTAGGTCGTAACCCTTAACGTGTAAACACAGCATGGTTAGGAAGTAGAAAATTGATTGTTGTACAAAATTGAGTTGGGAAAAAATACTATTGAATGTAATGACTAAAAAACTTATACCTATTTGAAAAATAAAAATAATAAAGTAAAGACTATAAAGTAGGTGCGTGGATAGCTCACTTGAGGACATCCTCACCCGTCTTTTAAAAACTAATGTCCTAGGATCGAATAAGTCTATCGATAGCTTAATGGTAAGTGATAAGCAGTGACATCATCCAAATTTTATTAAAGTTGTTATTATATTAAAATTAATTAAAAACCTATCTTTATTGTAGCAATTGTTATGTAATTTTTTAAATTGAGACAAATCAGTAAAAATTTTGTTGTTTTTGTTTTGTTACCTTTATTATTATTTTGCTAATTTATTATGATTGATTATTTTATTGATGATAATTTATGATTGATTGATTTATTAATTGACCAAAAATGAGTACGCTCTCGTGCAGAATATGGTGATACTGAAACACAATGTAACATCTGCATTACCCATATTTACAGATAAATGATATTTCTATTTCTATTAGACCTAGGTAAGTACTCCTTGCAATATCAAGTCGGGAATATTTGAAATGTCCGTCGGTCCGTCCGAGTAAGTCGGCCGAGGCCGTACCGACCATTCGATGATAATGTCCCGATAATTGCCTATTTCATACAATTTATTACGATTGCAGAGAAATAATTAACGTATTTACTCGATATATCACGTTGCTGATAGATAAATGTGGAATAGCGGTAGATCTGACTAAACTAATAACTATTTAGTTATTATTAAATATTTTTTTCTTCTAATTATGATGTTATTGGATGTAATTACCTATTCTTCGCTTAACAGTGCTAGCTAAGCCAAGCAAAAGTTTCAATTTAACGCTTTTGTGTTATGCGTATCATATCATGCTGACGTAACCGCAGTGCTCTAAATGTTCCATTTGGTTAAAAATGAATAAATATACAAATATACTGGTCAAGTGTTAAGTTGCTACGGTCTGCCCTCTAGGTGCCGGCTAGCAGGGTTCTAGGACAGTGTGCAGATGAAGTAATAGAAGAACTTGGTAATAGATATTATATTTAACAGGAACAGAACACAGAAAATAGTAAACGTAGAAAATAGGTAGTAGTAGGAGACAAAAATAAAAGAGAGAAACTTCCGTTTAGGACAAGATACAGAGAGCTAGTGCAAAATACAAAAAAAAACAATGAAATAATGAAATTTGGAAATGGAATGGGAATATGATTTGAATTTAGATGAAGAAATGAAGATGCCAACACGAAATGAGTTGAGATAAACGCTAACGCTGAGGTTGGAATTGATGGCAAGGAGGTTGATATGGACGATGAAGTCGACATCGTTACAAAGTAAGTAAGGGTAAGTTAATAAGTAAGACATTTGGTTATGCATGACATAATACGGTGCTTTTGGATTCCTGAGGGATCGAAATAGAGGATCCAACTGGACCGTGCGATATTTTTGGGAAGGTAAATTATGGTTTTAAGGAGTTTCTCCCGCGCTTTTGTGGCATCCGCGTCAGCTTTGTTTCGTTTTGTCTAGCAAATTGTGTTACAGTAGTGCTTTTCTAGTAAGAATGGTGTTTCTTGCTCGAAGAACTTCGACAAGATGTGAATAATGTGTGGGACAGTGAAGTAAAGTCAAATAAAACGCTGCAACCCGATCCGTACCTGGCTGGATTTTGGAGAGCCATAGTGCGTCCGGGACGCTTTGGTTCGGTTGGTGCAGAAGTGTGGAAGATTCCCCAGATAGCATTGAAATGTGTCACACCAGCATTTTAATGAAGACTTGAAAGAGTTTACATCAGATATTGCTGTATGCTCAGGTACCTTTGCTTTAAAAAAAACATCAATTATGGTTTTAATGATGGATGATGTAAATTTTAAAGTATATTGAAAATTAATACTTAAATAACTTTGACAAAGTATCTATTTAAGACTGGTGGGGGATCCCCTGCTCTAGACACAAGATCTTGGAAAACCCTAATCCAATTATTATCAGACATGGCTAGGTAGAGTATCAATAAAAAAACCACGTCCAATTCGGTTAATATTAGATATCACAGACAAAAAGACACGCAAGAAAATTATAACACCCCTTGTCTTTCACTTAAGATCAGTTTCTTTAACTAGTCGGGAGTTATAAATGCAACCACAGTTACCTGTGTCTTACGAGATCTTTCTGAGCCCGTGAGCTCCATCTTCGGCCTCATCGTCACTTACTACCAGGTGAGATTGAGGTCAAACACGAGTTTAGTCGTAAACAAAAAAAAACTCCACAGGAGTCATCATCAGATCGTGACGGTGACAGGCTCTGGCTTATACTCGTCTAACAGTTTGCACATCGTGCGTGACCACCCATATTAGGGAGGGATACAGAGGTAATGTATTTGATTCATACATTGCATACAGGTTTAAAATATGTCAAACTATTGTGAAGTGAGTGGGGGAGCAAGGGTGGAGATTAAGGCGTTTTGAGGGGGAAATGTTACGATCTCCAAGGTAGAGTTATTGACCAATTGCATGGTATGGCGGTTAGCAAAGGAAGACAGATCATTTGTGTTGTGGCGACGCACGACGCGCGCCACTACTATACAGTACCTACTCACATCGGCGTAGAACGCGCTATCGAAATTTTCCTAGGACTTCGTATATATACGAGTTCCAAACATCCATAGTTGGACCAGCACATCTGGCCACCAGGCACAACACAACGCCTGGTGGAAGATCTTCCCTTTCATTCAACTGACGTTACGTTATCCATGTCCTCTCATAGCGCGTTCCTACAGTGTTAACACCAAATTTTATGTGGGTAGCTTACAGCCTTATTACAAGTTACATATACATATATAAAAACAAAAGCCATTTATAAGCTTCCACGGTTAATGTAAAATTAATAACAAAACAACTCTTAATCTAGATACCATGTAGGTACTACAGATAGGCAGAGGAAAACTCGTTAGTAAGGATTTAACGGAATCAGGACTACTATTGAAAAGATCTATAGTAGGGTTGTTGCTAAACTGGTTGAATGCTGCACATGCACTTACTAGGTAGCTATTCGGTATTATTCTTATTATTCGCCATTATGTTTGGTAGGTAGGTAAATATACCGCCACAGAAGAAGGTCACCGTAGCCTAGGAGTAAAGATTTTATCGTCGATATTACGGACACCAGAAAAATATTGTATTTCGATATTCCGATCTCTTTATGCATGCTATTCTCCATATAAAAGTGGTATGACTCTTCACAAATAGAGTGTGGTATGACTCTGTGCAGAAATTCACCAATTTGTACCACCAAATTGAAGGGTAAGAGCTAGCCTTTTTATCGACACATGAGACACTTTTGTAGTGGTAGATCCTAATGTGAAGGATCGCATGGGATGGTCCATCCTCTTATCTATTTCTTCCGAGAAGCAGATATGCTTGCATTTCTGTGTTTCGGTTTGAAATGAAATGAATTTTTATTTGCAAGAACATACGTTATGAAGGATCTTAAAATTACATAGGTAGTTTCAGCATATCCTACCACATTGTGGTGTGCACATTTATATAATTGATAAATATATATAACAAAAAACTAGAAAAAATATATTATACGAAGCTAATTATTCAAATGTCAAATTATTTACATCAAATATTATTAAGTACTAACTTTATGTTCAAGAAATTCCTTAACACTGTTGAAGGGTAAGAGAGCCAGCGTAATTTCCGGCACATTAGGCACTCCATCTCAGTCATCACGGTAAGCAGCACATTAAAAACCCTTTAATAATAATACAGTGAGGTGTGGTGTCTATGGGCAACGGTGACCACTTACCAACAGGTGGTCCGTTTGCTCGTTTGTTCTCCTTTATAATAAAAAATAATTTAAAAAAACCTCCTACTGTCCTCAAGGTATCTAGAGCAGCGCATCTAAGACCCTCTATCAACATTATAGTGTGGTGGGAACATTAAAGTGACTCGTCTGTTTTTCTAATATAAAGAAAGCATAAACTGATAAATTTGACAATGCCTTTAGCAGCAGCCATATTTTTATTTTTATTTTGACAATGCCCTTTTACAGCAGCTAGTAGCATGTAAGTAATAATTTAATGTTGTAATATAACGGCTATTAATTGTACCATGACGTAACTAAGCGTAACTTTGTTATCAAAATATAAATTAAAAAAATTAAAAAAAATATCTACGAATTTCCCACACAGAATCGCTTAAAGCTCCCACCTTCGACCGACCCCCTCTTAATATAACGGGCAACGTAACTCCATACCGCCAAATAAGGGGACATCAATGACAATCATGGCTTTAGAAAATCTCGCTGGTTGATAGATTGACCATTGGTAAATAACTCCTTCGATTATGTCCAATATGACCTCCGGTTAGAGACGAGGAAAATTACGGGCCTGCTCCGACTGGGAGAATATAAGTGCGACTTTAAATGGTTTTAGAAATGTCTTTAAAAATAATGTTGTACTAAATTGAAATCGTTTATTTAGCGCTGTAAACACCAGAATACAGAAGTATACAAAGTTTAATACATGCAGCACAGAACATTTGGTGTGGTACAGTGCCAAAAAGGGTACACAGGCTCAGCATAATGCTGAGGCAAGCCACAGCGCTGATTTTCAGCTGGCCCCTCAGTGACTGCACGGACGAAGAAAGCAACAGTGTGTGCGTGTTGTGTTGTATGAATGTGTTTGTTTGTATGAATGAGGATATTAGTGAGTATGTGAGTTACTGAGTGTGTGGGAGGGTGATGGCATGGTGTGGGTGTATTTACATGGTATTATGTGTGTGGATGGTATTTCACAGTAGAGGCATAATATTACCGAGCACTTCCAGATTGTGAAGGACAGTAGTTACAGGGCACCTAAAGAATGTACGGAGCAGTGGCCGATTTTTGTAGATCAATTGTATAGATTAGGCGGTGATGCAGTTCGCAACTCATCACGTCGTACATCAATCTAGTCAATCCAATATACCTGCACGTATAAAGGACCGCTTATGTGTCAAAATGCGAAAACAGGAACCCCACAACCTAATCTAACTCATCACGCCTAGCTAGGATCAAACGGGAGCGAAAAGTGGGCTAAGGAAAGCCATCTTGTGATGCTGCGTGTGAGCGGAGGAATATCAGAAGTGACAATGGTATATCAGGATCGTTGCAGGTGGAAATCCACCCTGTCCCTTTTTGCAGGAAACAGGAGACGTGAGTTTATGTGTGCATGTATTTAATAAAAAAAAGTTTTTTTTTTATTGTGTAAGGAGAACAGACGAACAAACAGACCATCTGCTGCTGAACGGTCACCGTCGCCAATAGACACCTCACGTCAATATAATATTATTAGAGAGCTTATGACGCGCTGCTAACATTCGAGTGATTAATGCTACAGTAATGAGAGGTTTCCGATTGGTTCCAAGAGGCTCGCTAGATGGTGGGGGCATATTTTTAATGTCAAAAAGGCTGGTAGCCAGAGCCGTAAAACTGCCAACGTTTAGTGTTGCAGTTTGTATAACGAAGTTCCACGAGAGCCTTTAGATGTGTGAGCGAGATCGCGCTATAGAAAATTATGTTTTATCCCTTTTTATCTACGTAATTATTTCATTTTAGATACAATTTGAACGCGTGACGCGGGAATTATTGTTGATTGAAAGTGACAGATCACCCCTATGTGCGACAGCCATCTATGAGAGCAAAAATGAACTCAAAAACACAAACAAAAAGAAAACCTCCCATTACGCTAGCTCTCTTACCCTTCAAAACGAAAGACACTAATGCAAGAATTGGCTTTGCTGCAGAAATGAGTAAAAGGGTGGTACCACTCCAGGCTAACTCTGCACAAAGTTCTATCAAACCTTTACGATCAAACCTTAACCTGCACGATCATTTTTCTAAGTTAAGAACCTTTCTTCTTCTAAGCCGTGTTCCTCATTGCCGAGGGTCATGATCATTCTTAGGAATTAATCACATAGAACAACTCTCGTGACAGATTTAATGGGGTGGTTTGCCATTGCCTTCGCCATTTCGCACACTGGTTATCTCAGTGTGCAGTTTTCCTCACGATTTCCTTCACCGTCAGAGCAGTCGGTAAATAGAAATAGAAAAACCTTTATTAATAGACCATATATAAAAATATTTGTAAGATTCTAACTGGACCATATTTTTCATTCTAGAAAGTGATAACATATGATATGATATATTAAAAGGGCCAAGTTCAGCTGAGTGTCGCCAGATGTATAGATACCTATACATCTAGCGACGCTGGTTTACAACTTAAATGTATGTAAGTCCTTCGAAAAAACCGAAAAACTCATTGGTACATGAGGGAGTCCGACGTCCTAGCCACGACGCCACCGACGCTCATAAGAGCCCTTACTCCCATTATAATCGTAATCCAGGTAAACCTAAAAGGTTTTATAGGTATTTGTAAGTACTCAGGACCAGACAGTCCCAAATAGCAGAGCCGTAGACGGACGCGAATAAATCAAGTTTACGCGCGCGAACGTAAAATATCGGCAGTGTTAAAAACTATACGTTGATGAGCGGGATGGTGTGGGGAAGGTCGATTCGATTTCGTATCGAAAGTGGAGGATCCTTTTCTGAGAAAATCAAATCAAAATGTGTTTTTATTGTAAGTAAGTACCTTTCAGTACATTTTTACAACGTCATTTTTTTAAACTCTACCACCGCTTCGTAAGGTGCTGTAGCTGAAAGGAAAGAAGCGGCGCAAGAAACTTTCAGCAGCACGTCTTTTGAAATAAATATATCTTACAATAATTATGAATACAATCATATACACAATGTGCAGAGCTGGAGCTGGGTTTAGGACCAAGCCTCTTTGTCATTTAAGTAGTCATTTATTTTATAATAACCCGTTTTACATAAGGTCCGTCTTATGTGGGTCTTAAATGTTTTCTCTGTCATATTTATTACAGTATCAGGTATCTAATTATAAAATCGTACACAGTGACCATAAATGACGTGTTTAACTTTACTAAGTCTAAAGCGTGGGACTGCATTACTTCTAATAATGGTTTTTTTATTGTGAACTCATTAAAATAATTTGTAACAAAAATGTATGAAATTCGTTAAGAATGGTAACTCAAGTGACGCACCCTTGTGCTTGAAACGTCATGTAAATCGTAACTGTATTGCCTGGTGAAGGACGAGTCATCTTCGTGCTCTAACGTATTGTCAGAATTGTACAGGCCACCCGTAAGCCTCTGACATGGCCTACCGACTGCTTAACGTGCTCTCCGAGACACGGAAATGCTCAGATAGAAATAAAATAGAAAATCCTTTATTTATAGACCATATAGGTACATATGACAAAAATTATGTAAGAAATATCACAAGATGAGTAAGATTCTAACTGGACCATATTTTCCATTCTAACAAGTGATAACATATGATATGATCTATTAAAAGGACCAAGTTCAGCTGAGTGTCGCCAGATGTATAGATACCTATATATCTAGCGACGCTGGTTTTCAACTGGACCATTTCCAACTTATAGCAGATGAAGTATGCAACTAGCGGTCACCCATCGATCACTTTTGGACAGTGCTCGTGACTCTCGCGACCAGGCTATAAGCTCCTTAAGCTAACATATTACAAAGTGTAAAAAAAAGGTTTTTAATTTTAGTTGCATCCATCAGAACTTCGCTTTCGACATTCGCCAAAACCTAAAAGCGAATACCTGCACCTTCCTACACCAAAGACATAAAACCCGAAATTTTACTATTCGCGCCATGAGAAAGTATCAAGCACTCGACCGGTATAATAAGACCGCTAGTTGTAACCCGCCGTTCCCTTCGAGTGTTTGCCATTCCTCCTACAGAGGGGAGGGGGGCAGCTCTTCAAATACAGAGGAGTTACTGGTTTAATTGACAGTGTAATGAATCATTGGTTAATCGATTCTTCGATTCGGTATAAATATCGTTATGGCGGTTTCGAGGTCGGGCGACACGCAACTTCTATAGGTGCAAAATGGGCTAACACGTATCTAAGTGCTGGACTATACGCGTCCGGTTCCAGCGCCAATCACAAGCGTTCCGCCCTTCCCGCACCTGAAGTCACACACTCAGTACCTCACATACACACTAATATCCTCATTCATAAAAACAAACTAACAAACACATTCATACATCACAACACGCACACACTGTTGCTTTCTTCGTCCGTGCAGTCCCTGAGGGGCCAGCTGAAGATCAGCGCTGTGGCTTGCCTCAGCATTATGCTGAGCTGGTGTACCCTTTTTGGCACTGTACCGCACCGGATGTTCTGTGTTGCATGTATTAATCTTTGTATACTTCTGTATTGTGTTCTATATTCTGGTGTTTACAGCGCTAAATAAACGTTTTCAACTTTAATTTCAAAGTCAGCGCCTCGATTGGCTGCAGCGTACCGAACCGGCGGATGTAGTCTAGTCCTAGGCCTCGGACTACACGAGTACGTTTCCAGCCCCGGTTCAGTTAGCTGCACCCAATCACATGCGTCCCGTCCTCCCTCTTTAAATAATTGCTATGCCAGTAGGTTAAGATCATCGCTGAATGATCAGGTTGCAGGTTCAAACCTTGCGGTTCTATTTTGTACCTAAAACATTTATGAGTCAACAAATTCCCCCTAGAGGCTCTGTAAAGGGGGAAGGGTTCCTACTGTCATCAAGTGTTTATTTTATCTATTGGAACAAGTGTTCCAAAGTTAATATATTCCAAGTAACAAAATCTACAAATGATTTCATGCACCCATTACATTCTTCAGATCTACCTCACCCCCCTCAGTTAGAGCATTGGAATACCCCGAGGGGGAGAGATGACGAAAACGATGGTTAAGAATGTCTGGTACAATATAGTCTTGTTTGCTCCGGATCGGTAGGCAGTTAAGTTTAAAAAAAAATGAGACTGCTGAGTAAAGTATAATTTGGTTATAGTCTGCATCAGTTGTAATTAGCTTAATAACTGTTTCTGGTGCACGTAGTCTTAATAAAAGACATGTGGTTGAAAACCTGTGTTGTAACAGATTGATCATATGTTTTTGGCAGGAATAGTTATTGACTTTTACTTTTGAGGAAGTGTTGCTAAAGTGAGTGTCGATGACACAGTGGCTAGGACACCGGACTCCCAGGTCCGGGTTCGAAACCGTACACTGCCATGTACCAATGAGTTTTTCGTATTTTTCGAAGACGTACGTACATTTACCGACTGCTCTAACGGTGAAGGAAAACATCGTGAGGAAACCTGCATACTGAGATAACCAGTGTGTAATTTGATAGTTCTTACCCTAAAATTACAATAATCCTTTTCTTCCCAATAATGAAAGAGACAGGTAAACTGAACTTGAAATTAAGTTTAGCGGCCAATCAATCAATTGAGACCATTGTGTTAATTGGTTCCTTGTTATCTGTTATATTTAAATAAAGGGTTAAAAAAATGCAACATAAGGTTAAGTTCTAATGTCCTAATGCGCCTATGTAATGAATAAACTTTAGTTACTTTGGGATCATTAAGTCCAAAGTAAATATTGCTATAAGATTATCATTTAGGAAATAAAAATATCTCTACTTGTAATCCTATTTCTTCCAGGAAAAAATTATTTTGATTGTAAATGTGACTACAATAGTTTGATCTTTTAGCAAACCTGTTTCCAAATAGCAAATCCCTTAATCGCCCAACTGCACACAAGCAAAGAAGGGTGCCAATATTATAAATAGAAACAATACACATCAAACTTAGAATCATCATCATAGGACTGATACGTTTATTGCAGACGATTTAAGCAGCATCGCGAAGGCATCGCTTTTCGTGGCTAAATAACCTTAATCGGGAGCGGCAAAAACGCACGCGCGGCAAGCGAGTGGTGCGCCGGGTAGATGAGTGATCTCTCGGTCTTTGATTGCTCTCCTTAGAATATAATATACAAAATCTAAAGATATAAGGAATACTTTTGCACAAAGTATTTGATATAAAAATCCAATTGGAAATATTACAGAAGATACAGTTAGATTGACTGATTGATTAAATAGATGATGTTCAATCAATAGACTTATTGTGACAATCTGCATCTGACCTTGTTCCAGTTATTACTACCTAGTGGTACCGATTATGGACGTGAGAGTTTATGTATTATGTATGTATGTACTCGTAATGGTAACGATTCTAGAGTGTCACTCAAACACAAGATCACACTCAATCTAGCTTAAAAGTGAGTGTTAGTTTTCAGTCTTAATTTTAGTAGAATCATAGATTGATAGATACAAACACTTTATTGTACACAAAATCAGGAAAAGTAAAAACTACAGGAATAATAACACGATATGTACAAAGGCGGCCTTAACGCTTAAAGCGATCTCTTCCAGGCAACCTCTGAAGTTAATTGGACATTAAAGTGATTAGCGACAGTGTAGTGTGAGGATATGAAAAAGGTTACTATTGCTAATAATGAATCATCATAATAATGTAACACAACTGTTTTATTTCATTAAAAATATGTTTCTATTGCTGGGTTGTATGTTTGTGTCAAAATAATATATTTGCTTCCTTTATGAAGAAACAAAAAACAGTCCTGGCCAGGGCCAGTAAATTACTGAAAAATTAGTGCTGTAAAATGAAATGTACACTTTTTAAACAAGCTTGTTTAAATTTTAGGCATAAAGTACGTAGTGTGTACGTAACCTATAGCCCCTTGTCGTCCCCGCCTACAGCCGTGTAAATAAACAAATTACTGTAAACATAGGCGTCTCGAGAACATAAAAACGTTAATTCGCGCGATAAATCCGCGTAGCTACTACGACACATTCAGGCTGAATGCGTTGTTCCCGTGCACCAATAAAAAAAATGCAATCTGATGCTGCTTGTATCAATGAATTCAAAAATATATTTCTTGCAAAAAAAAATGCCTGGTCTCGGCGATACAGCACTAAGTTACCTGAATACAGAGCCTGAGCGCACGTCAAAGCAAATAAATCCTCCGAAGCAATTCAGCTTCGGTCGGTCTGAAAATCAACAGTAGTAGCACAATGGGGCGACCACATTTGACTTAACAATCTAGTTGCGATCAAAACATAGCCTTTATTGGCTTCTACCGCAAGCAAAAGGCACTGTACGTAATTAAAACACTTGCGTTATTAATCGAGGAACGTTGTTGAGCAAGTTTCGGACGCGTAGGTTGCATCTTTTGATGATATTTTGAAAAAATGCTGCAGGCATTCAACACAGAAATGGCATAACACGCACACACTTTGGACAATTTTCACAATGAAACACTTCACTGAAACGCGATAGTTTGTTTGAGGAACGCGAAACGGGCCACGGTATGCATTTTCTCACTCACCTTGTTGTTTATTCGCTATTTTATTAAAACAGTTTTGAAAAACTTCATATAAATGCATAGGCTCGTCATCGCTCGTCGCCATTTTGGATTTTACTGTCCAAATAAAGCATAGACAATTATAGACCATAAGCAAAATAAGGACCCGTTCGTTTCATAGCTTTCAACTTTTCGGATAAAACGAGAAGTAAACAACCTTATGGAGATGTAAAAACCGCCCCGCTCACTCGTTCAGAACGCGTCAATTATTATGGCTAATCTAAATATAGACACGAGTCGCGTTTCAATATTTGTTTTTAAGTGACAACGGGGCGTAGAAGAGCAAGAAATGAGTACGGAACACCGCGCGGTATGGAAGAGAACATGCTCCGCCCCCGTCGTCGTCGCACCGCGGGTTTGTGTGTCGAGTCTTACGTTTAACCATAGAACTTTTATAATCTCGGGTGAGTCGTCTTTTTAAAGCATATTGTCAATAATTTTACACGAGCAGCCTTTGGACGCATTACACTTAGACATCGCTGAACGCCCTGAAAGTCCAGTATAACGCTATTGGGGTTGCAGAAACGTGCAGCGCCTCCGGAATGTCTGCCGAGGCCCGTACAGACGACGACGGCTTCCATCACCGATTTAAATCAGTAGCTTCCATGCTATTGTGCGCAAAGAGAGCGCCTCCTTGCTACACATAGTAGAGGGCAGCAGCAATAGCATTCTGAAGATAATAGCGGGCAAGTTTGATTGCCTGACAATCAGACACTGAGTAGGTGCGTTGACCGGGTACCGGGTACACGAAGTCTCTGTCACTATAAGTAATGTCCTAACAAAATGGATCCGATGAATAAATTAATTTAGTTTACTTAAGATTCGGCGGCCACGAAATCGACCCCACTGGCTGAATAGAGATGTTACTAGTTACCTATGCCTTACCATAGACAAAAACGAAAAAATAAAAGACAGCCATGTTTTTTGCACCGAAAAAATAATTTTGACGTAAGAGCCTACAAAATTTTCGAGTGCACTCACAGAAACAAAAACATACAATTCACCTTCATGTAACATGATTTCACTGAACTCCATAAACACCCAAAATCAGGTAAGCGCCCTTTATACGGCTAGAGTGTTTAGAAGTGCATAAACATCGGTGAAAAACAGAATCTGTTGGTCACGTACACCTAACCTTTTTTTGTCATTGCAGATTTTAGTCAGTTTTAGTCAGCTCTCGGTTCGATTTTCAAGCGTTTATAAGCACCGGAAGCACAGCGGCAGTAAAACCAAAGATGTGAAGGGAAAGGAGAGCGCTTCTTGCAATTACGATGCAACGTTATGTGCTGAAAGCTTCACCGAAGCCCTACGTAATTGCGATAAGAATGCTCTGACAGAGATGCGTGGGATCGATATTAGGGCGCTGGCAACCGCCTGCCGAGCGCCGCGGAGCCCTCTGAGGTGTCTCGCAGAGCCATCTTCAGCGAGAAAGATATCCTACATATCGTCAGAATCCTTTGAAAAAAACAAAAATGGTTGGTCTGGAGCCTCTCCTACGCCCACAGTCACTGTCGATTTCCGCGGGAGGAACACTAGGTAACTATAAAATACATTATTACAGACAGACTTTAAAGTTTAAGATTTGGTTCTACCAACACTCCAAGGTCTAGTGGGTAGGACGCCGGATTCCCGTGCGGGTGGCCCGGGTTCGAAACCATACCATGTACCAATGAGTTTATCGGACTTATGTACATTTACATACTGCTGTAACGGTGAAGGAAAATATCATTAGGAATCCTGCATGCCTGAGGAAATGAAAAATTTCCAAAGGCGTATTAAATCCACCAATCTGCATTGGGCCCCCGTGGTGGATCATGCCCCATACCCCCTTGTGCAAGGGGAGGTCTGTGCCCCAACAGTGGGGACTTTAATAGGCTAATGATGATGGTGAAAGCTCCAATTTGGAAATGATGTAATGTGAGGTAATATTGTTTTTGAATGCCCAAAGTCAACTCTGGTTAACCCTGGCTGTGTATTGGAAGCATTCCAGAGTAGTTGTTGCCAAATCTTTATTGACTAAGTTGCTTGTTACTTTGTAACCCTTCACTTCAGATACAAGGTTATTTGACATTCTTGACAGTAATGTACAGTTTGCGACTTTGGCTTGAGTGATTCCCGATGGTATTTAACCCTTTATCAGGCCCCATTAGTTAAGACATAAAAAAATATATTTAAATATGATATCATCCATATGTTTACCTGAGGAATATATCCTTATTAACTATTTTAAAAATAAATAATAAAATTGTTCCCAAAAATGTGGTTGTTTTATGCCCTGTGCCTGTTAGTGTAGTTGTATAGCTGTATATATCTGTTTCCATTATTACCTATGTAAAGGAAACTGCATACTCGCAGTACTTTGAACTACCTCCCTCCTTAGAGATTAACTAGCGATGGTGCATAAGATTATTAGGTTTGTTTAAATAACATCTTATGGTACTTTTATTTCATAAATGAATGCAGTGCCAGTCATAAATAAAATTGTAGATGTAATGGAAACAGTGTGTATATAACAACAACTGACAACTGGTTGAAAAAGCAGTGATAAATAACCCTAATTTTGATCTTATAACAATGATTTAGTTTAATTAAAACAATATTTAATTTAAATAAATAGCAATGACTGACGGAGTAAAAACTGTGAACTGTGAAATCTATAAAATGAAACTAAGAACTGTTAACTTGCCAATACTATGATATAGACGCATCAGCATATATGCTGCCAGTCTATAAATATATAATAATAATATATCTAACAACCTCTAGTCAGGCGTGGGGCATGAATTTGCCACAAACTTTGAATAATGAGTTTCCACAAAGTGAAATGTTTAGTAAAAAAGTTAAAGTTTACAACGGTTACTACACATATAAGTAATAAAATAATGTATATGCTAATTTAAAAAATGCTAAGGGTCTCTAACAAACTCAAATTATTTATGTGGTTGATAAAACATACTATGCCTGATAAAGGGTTAATGATGTTTAATGGTCTTAATATTTATGGAGTGCACCTATCAGGGACTGATTTTGAACACATCTATAAGAATACGTTCAAAGACAGTCTCCATTGCATGATTTACTGATAAACTAAGGGATCCCCTACATAATAAAATAAATAAAATAAAAATAACCTTTATTCACTGCCAAATATAAATTAACTTATCAACTAGGTTTGACATCGGCAGGTTGTCCCTGTACATAGGCCTCCTCCAAGTCCTTCCACTTCTTTCTGTCTGGGGCCGATCCCCTACATAAGCATTTTATATTTATAGATAGACCCTTTATGCACCTGTATCTAAGCTGGTAAACTTAAAATGAACTATATTTTGACTATTTTGTACAGATTCAGTTTCACGGATAACTTCGTTGGCCTCCTAGCTCGCAGTCTCCACGACAACAGTTTCAAATACAACGTGCAAGTGCGTGGTTTCAAAACGGACCGGAGCATCAATGCTGATCTTAAGCGGAACCCGAACCTCATAAATAGACTGCGTAAGTTCTTCGGTCAGTATTATTATGATATGAGGTACAATTGGCAATTTAGAAATGGTCGAAAGAATTTTTTTTATTGCAATAAAGAATTTTAATTTACCATTGATGCGCTATTGCTGAAAGCAAAGAAGCGGTGCAAGAAACAATCAACAACACATCTTAAAATATTGTATATTTTATTTATTAATTTATTATTATTTTTGTTAAAAATATAAAAAATAATAATAAAATCAATGTCATACTATAACTAGGTAAAAATTATATAATATAACTTCAGTCAAACAGCCCCCCGCGAAGTGCCCCCTGGCCGAAAGTACCCAGGATACTCACGGCGTTCCCTCGCTGAATGGCGAGGGAAATACGCTGCACTAAAATTTATTATTTTTATTTTTTATTTTTTTATTTATTGTATATAATTGATGTTGTTGTATCGATGATTTTCACAATGTTGATGTTGAAGATGACACATGATGTTTTGTTTATGTCCCGGGTGTGCAATAAAGTATATTTGTATTTGTATGACACAACGAAATAATTTTTTAAAGTAAATTATTATTCTATTTAACGGGTTTTACTCACTTTATAATTATTAATAAGTGAGTAACACCCCGTTAAATCTAATAATAATTTTAAATATCTCACTAGAGTCTTAGTTCTACATTTTTTTAAAGTAATTACTCTGTTTCAAGAATGAAGTTGATCATCAATATACTGGTAATAGTTTGAAGCTGATAGGTTTTCATTTGCACTGCTAGTTCTTTACCAGATTAATAAGCAATTAGTAATCTCTTGAAGATCCATACTCTATTGGATTTTCTGTACAACAATAAGACGAACCTTATGATGAATATCTTTTTTTAATTTTTTAACCATGTCAGCCTCGTTAGGGTCACTAAGAAAAGAGAAGGGAAGCTCAAGTTTTATTAGAGTCAGCCCTCACTTTGAGAGCCAACTTAGCAAACAACAGTAAGTGTTTCATATTATCAGATAAGGGCTGACTTAAAATAATATTGAGCCTCCCGTTCTGGAGCCTATTGAGGACAAATTTCTTCGTCTCAATTTTCACCAGGTCATTCACAAAACGGTGATGCAGCTCTTCCCAATGAGTTTATTTCAATTCTCTTATTATTGTCCTAGGACATGAAAACATTGTTCTCATACTTGTGTGAACTAAATATTGATATAATTGTAATAACAAATTTTTTTCCGTGTACGGGACATATTAGAATATCGCTATCGCCACTGGGCAAGCGTGTCGTACGAGGTGACTAACCCGATTAACTTACCTTACTTATTTATGGTGGTAGGACCCCTTCAGGATCCGCCTGAGTAGCGATCACCCTTCTATGTAAAGTCTATCGTCAAATATCTAAATGCAAATTTAATTACCAATTTCAGGACTAACAACAGAGCCAGCCGACAAGAAAGATGCCCCGCTTGGGCCAGATGTCGCCCCGCGGCTTGAGAAACTCCTCAACGAGGATAACGTATTGAGCAACCAGCAGAAAGACAAAATCAAGATTGCTTTTGCTGAGGGTTATTTAGCTGGTAAGATCTACCATTCATCCTTCCTTACATCCCCAGTGTACAGATAGGAACCTCGAAAGCAGCCGGGTATACCGTTGGAGAGAAAGAGGGGAAGTAAATATGTTCTAGCTGCACTCTTCAAGACCCAAATCCCCACCCCTTCAGGGTAGTGTTGTCATCCCTCTCTAGGCCACTAGGATGAAGGTGATAGCAATATTACCAGGCTAGGAGTAGAACAAAGTAGTAACACAGATTCATTGCCCTTGATATATGATATACGGAGAGAAAGAGAGGGTAATACAATATGCGCCAGCTGCGCTCTTCAGTCCCCCAAAGATTAAAAACTAATCCATACTCTTTCGGCTGTGGTATTGTCGTCCCTTTCTTGGCCCCTGAGAGTGAATGTGACAGCAATATCACCACGGTAGGGTGTGCGGCGTCTCGGCTCAAGAATCTCCTCGCCAAAGAAGCGTTTATGACCAACCGGCAACGGGACAAGATCAAGATTGCGTTTACAGAGGGTTTCATGGCCGGTATACTTTGTTTTACATTTGTTTAGCACGGGCAGTATGTAGCTAGGCGTTTGTAGTCTAGATAGGGTTTATGATGATCAAAGACATAATAATACTAATAGCGTAAGGACATGACAAGTAGTACAGTCCGTGAGCTCATAGAAAGGAGTTGGGGAATGGGTTAAAATAAGTCGCCTTTAATAGCCGAATCCTTTTCTTCCGAAGCTCACGGACTGTACCTCTGATTTGTTACAGTTTTGATCGGAAACAAAGTTTCCACTTTACACTTCAGTTGCAATTCAATTTTGGTAAGAATTGCATGGATAGCATGGACGATGAACAATCAGAAATCACCCATCGTGCAAGGAAAGGCCGTGCCCAAAAACTGGGAACATTCAGCCCAGCACACACTATCGGTGTGGAGGCACAGTGACTTACTCCGATAACAATTTAGACTAAATCTTAACCTAAAATACGGCTCAAATTGTGTGTCAATAAACTCGGGTGGCGGTAAGCGGCGCAAAACACTGAATCCAGGCTACGCCATATTTAAGAGACTAAGGTTTAACACATAATTATACAGAGACGAACCCAACGTCGACCATGTGTGAACCAAAGAATGACAGTAGAGGAAGCAGAGACTTGTGGTGCTCCATTCTGTCTAACTACCCCCCGCAAGGGAAATATCGTGAAGTTATGTATGTATGTTCTCGAAGAAAGTCGCTGCGCCTCCATTCTTTTTATCAACATTAGGCCTTAAGAGATATCTGGCGGAGTCGCGGAAGTCATGCGCAAGCGTTCCCGCGGCTTCGCCGTCAGGCGGGGCTCACATTGGGGGGTTTTTGGCCGGTAAAAGTCCGGCATAACCTCTTCGTCTCCCCCTTTCGGCGAAGAGGAATGCATGAGCGGTTCCCTTCGTAAAAAAAGGCCTTAAGAGACATATTTTTACCTCTGGAAGAGAATTGACCCCATGATTGTTCTCGTCTCTTCCAGGCTCGCACCCAGAGAACGCACGCGGCGCCAAGACCTCCAAATACCTGAAGCTGGTGCAGCAGCTCCTGACCATCGTACTATTCCTGGCCATTTTCGTGAGCCTCCTGGCCTCCGTCAGTGGCACTGTCTTCCGGTAACTATCAACATCTGATGAAAGTTATTCACATCTGACGAAAGCTATTTACATCTGACATAATAAGTTATCTACATTTGACATAATAAGCTATGTACATTTGACAATCTTCGAAAGATACCCAGCCTCCTGGGGGAGAGACTGGGTTATGTAAGATTTTTACTCACTAAAACTCCCTCGATGGCCGGCCTCATGCATATCGGAGGGCTCCGGGATCTCCAGAGGAACGCACCGGTGCCCTCCTAGCATTTGCCTTGGGCTCTTCCTGTAAGGTGTATATTCCACCTCCCGGTTCCTCCCGTCACAGCAGCGTGCGGCCATAGCACGTCGCTGCCTTCCCCAGGGTCGCCAGCCAATAGACGGGCAAAGCCCCCACTTTGAGCGCCCGCGACCCTGATCCCTCCTTTTAGTCGCCTCTTACGACAGGCAGTTACCGTGGCTCTATTCTTCGCCCGAGACTACAGGGCTGGACGTGAGGTATCTACATGTGCCGTAAGCTGTCTACATCTGACGTTAGTTATTCACGTATTACAAAAGATATCCACATTTGAAATCAGCTATGACATTATGCTATCCATTTCTGACGTTAAATGTCCTCTTCAGATGGGGATAACAACTTCACAAGGAATCTTCGATATCTATCGAGGACAAGCCTCGAGAGGCAGTCTTTAGTGTTCGTCTCTTTTAAAGATGATGCACTGCCTTGTGAAATTATCCCCATCTGAACACCAAGTTTCCGTCAGAAGATACAGATAATTCATGTCATATATGTATGACATGAATTATCCATGTCTGAGCGTCCCTGGCCTAAAGTCTTTCGACAGGGAACCCTGTCTGTGAAG
The DNA here is from genome assembly GCA_947369225.1 of Hofmannophila pseudospretella. Classification (NCBI taxonomy): domain Eukaryota; kingdom Metazoa; phylum Arthropoda; class Insecta; order Lepidoptera; family Oecophoridae; genus Hofmannophila; species Hofmannophila pseudospretella. The sequence continues at coordinate 7,888,749 of OX376337.1, read as the reverse complement.
TCGCCTAACACCAAATATGTAACCACCTACGATTGCTTCTCCTAAAAAATAATAATAGGTTATAAATCGCAATAATAGAATAAAATTAAGTCTACCAAGATTTCCAAGACCTTGGAGTATCTTTGATGTCAGATGGGATCTATGGAACAGTAATAGCTAGATGGTTCGAGTTTGATCTCAAATGTTTCGGACCGTGGAGCCTCAAGGATCTGATGATGACCAGGAAAAAGTAAGATACACAATGGTTTTAGCGCGGTTTTAAAATTTTTAAATTTAGACTTAGTAATGTCAGTAATTAAACTGTTTTGTTGTTAATTCCAACATGCGTAGCATCCAGCTGGGCAACCAAGTGGAGGTGGACCCTGAAGACATCTCGGTCACCTTCGACGACGTCAAGGGAGCGGATGAGGCCAAGCAGGAGCTTAAAGATGTGGTGAGTTGACCATTTTGTTTATATGCAGGGGGGATCGATCCCCCTTCAATCTTTTTCTGAATACACCCCGTATTCAGAAAAAGATTGAAGGGGGATCGATCGAGTCATTGTTAGTCAAAATCATAGGGTCAGTGGCCATTCTCGCTTTGAAACGTTTAAGTGGGTCGAGTGCCTGTGGAACCCTTCATCCATACAGGTCGATTACCAATGCAATTTCATTATACAGTGTGTAGCAATTAGTTGGGTGGGCTTAACTATATATGGATAATTCATAAAAAGATAACTTCCTTCACTGTTTTTATTGTGATGCATGAAATAGTTAAAAACATTATACACGAGATTGTCCTCTTAAAGTTTTGCCAGATCCAATTGTTTCAGAAGACACTGTATTCTAACCTCATATTAAACAATATTTACAATAATGCGGGTAGAATGACTGTACTGTAATTTAGAAAAGTAATGTCTGTCTTTTGTCAACAGGTAGAATTCCTCAAATCCCCCGAGAAATTCTCCTCCCTCGGGGGTAAACTACCCAAAGGGGTGCTTCTAGTGGGCCCCCCGGGGACAGGCAAGACGCTGCTAGCGCGGGCAGTGGCGGGCGAGGCCAGGGTGCCCTTCTTCCACGCGGCCGGGCCCGAGTTCGACGAGATCCTGGTCGGGCAGGGCGCGCGGCGCGTGAGAGATCTGTTCAGTAAGTTAATGAATTAATACATAATAATAACTGGTACATTATGTTAGTGTTGTTATGACATACATAAATACATAGATTGTATTGGAATTTAATAATACACGGAGATGAGTTTAACGAACGTTTAGATAGATAGATAGATACACTATATTGCACACAAAATCAGGAAAAGTAAAAACTACAGGAATAATAACACGATATGTACAAAGGCGGCCTTATCGCTTAAAGCGATCTCTTTCAGGCAACCTCTGAAGTTAATTAATTAGTTGTTTAATTACTAGTCAAATGACGGTAGACAATATATAAACCTACCTACATAATACTTATCACCGTCACTGATGCGGCGGGATGCGAGTATATAAAATTTATAAAAGTGTAAAAAGTATAAAAATTAAATATAAAATTAAAAATGCGGAGAATTTATGGAACTGCTATATCAAGCAGGGGCTTATCTTATCTTATCTTTGGATGGGGGCCGGGGATCCCAGCAACACTTCGACCCATGGGGATCTTTTGTGTTCAACCCCTTGAACCTATCCCTTGACCACATCACCGAATATGTCGTGCATGAGCAAGACTATGCGTCTTAGTGGGAGGGATTTGAATTCCCTTGGGTCCGGATAGGCAGAGCCTAGCAGACCCATCCTTTTTGCCGCGAAAGCGTCACATTCACATAGGAGATGTGAAACGGTCTCCAGTTGTTCACCACAGGCTCTGCAAGATGTGCTGTCAGTTAGCTTCATCTTGTGTAGGTGGGCATTGGTGCCAAAGTGACCGGTGAAGGCGCACTTGACGTCTATTCAGCCCCCAGATCTTGCTGTTCCAGCCTGTGAAGCAGGGGCTAGTCCAAAGTTAAATGAAGAAAGACTGAATTAAAGGGTATCAAGTTTGGGTTTTGGAAACAGTGCACGGGGACTCACATGATCCAGGTCCTGGTCCGCTCGATGGACTCTGCAGCTTCTGCGGCCGTCGAAACAGTCCAGATCACAAACACTTAGTGCCGTCACTGTATCACCAATCCTAGGCGGTGGTTCAGTTCATCACTCCGAAGAATGCAAATGGCGGCGACCATGTGGCGGTCAAACGGCGGGAAAGTTCAGCGGAACCATATATTGGTGTATGCGCGTCGGCGGATGCTTTTCGACTGCGTCGCTATGCATTTCTTGACTGTTTTATAATAGGTCAGAGCGACAGTAGGCGTATATGCCCCGTGCGTGGGATGGAAAGGGACAAGAATATTTTCCCCTACAGTCTACTAAAATTAATTGCTTGATAGCTATTCTTACATATTAAAGATGGCGTTAACAGTCACCCTTAAATAATTTAATTTAATTTTAATGTATTTATTAGTCGAAAAAGCAACAAAACAGAAAATATTCCAATGCGTTACATTTGTCAGATGGAAATACATAATAAAAAATATATTTTTTTTAATTTAGTTTCTTAAGAAACATGTCAACTTAAACTACAAACATACAAATTAATTCAGTATACAGTAATACCCCGGTTTACGCGAATCCGTATAGCGCGGATTCGTTATAACGCGAATTTTAAATTTCGCGCTAAATTGCCCCGCTTTACGCGATTTCCTGCCAACACTGACTGGGGTATTCCTCTTTTCTGCTGCGACTTGCCTTCTCTATGTTAGCTCTGACTAGGGGATTCCCCAGAAAATGTTTTCTTTTGCGACTTGCCGTCTTTATGTTGGCTCTCCAGGTATGACAGAGAGGTGACGATGTTTGGAAAAGACTGGATGTGTATTTTCGTAAAACCAACGCTCAAAATGTGTCACCTAGTATTTTGCAATAAATTAAATTGATTTAGTATGTTTATGTATTGGTTTTGAGCAGACCCCGATATACGCGAACTTCGCTTAACGCGATTTTCTCTGGATCGTATCTCTCGCGTAAAGCGGGGTATTACTGTACATTAATACATAAATACTACAATTAATTAAACTATTGTAATTCAGACGTTACACAAAAAGTTCTAAGAGTTTTTTGTGTTCTTTTACCAATGCTATACGAAAAATAATATAAAAATGTAAATATAAATCCTTATAATATAAGATTAAGTGTATTTGTGCGCTAAGATGACAAAGTATTCATAGTCCATACACCAGTAGGAACTAAGCATAGGTTATATTAAACTTAATAAAATTAGTGAGCAACCAGTTATCCTACTATAAGCGCTGACCTCCGAACTAGGAGGTTCCTGTATCACGGAGGACAGATCTCTTCTGTGACCAGTGGAAATGAACATGTAACAGTACATGGGAAAATATAAAACTTCTTTCTAAAAGTTCTTTTTGAAGCATTCTATGTCATAGCGCTGCGGGAAAACGTCGGGTGGAAGAGAGTTCCACATTTTGCAGGTGCGTGGCAGAAACGTTCGTGTAAAACGGGTCGTGGTAGACACCCAAGGCTTTAGAAAGTGCGGGTGAAAATTGAGCCGCCGATGAGTGGTGCGATTCAAGAAAGTAGACGACGGCACCAAGTCAAATAGTTCTGAAGAGCACTCCCCATTATAAACGCGATAGAAGACGCAGAGAGAGCCAATGTCTCTCCTTAAACTGAGAGGCTCTAAATCGCTCGTGAGCACGGAATCGTCGACAATTCGAGTAGCGCGCCTTTGCACGGAGTCAAGTGGATGAAGCTGGTATTCGGCTGCACCGGCCCAGAGATGGGAGCAGTACTCCATGTGCGGCCTTACTTGCGCTTTATAAAGCGTTAGCCTCTGGTCGGGCGTGAAAAACCGCTTTGCTTTATTCAGCACACCGAGCTTTTTGGAGGCCAATTTAGCCTTGCTTTCCAAGTGACTCCGGAACTGCACGTCACTCGAAATGTCGACACCGAGGATTCCTATGCTATTGGAGATAGTCAAGGGAGTGCCCTGAAATTGAGGCGCCATGACAAATGGGGTTTTCTTCGCAGTGAAGGCGCAGACTTGTGTCTTTGTGGGGTTGAATTGGACTAGATTTAGTCTACCCCAATTAGAGATCTGCTCTAAAGAGTTCTCGATTTCGGACACAAGTCTGGTTCTACCCTCCTCCACAAGTGACCGAGAGAATGTGGTATGGCCCTTGTAGTAAGCATCACCCGTGCTGTCGTCCGCATAGCAATGAATGCCGTCAATTTGCAGCATATCATTGATATGTAGATTTCAAGTTTCCTCAATTCAAAGTCAATTGTATAGATTTCAAGTTTCCTCCTGAAGGTGTCAAGAGTCTGGGCGTCTCTAAATAGGAGGTGCTAAGGTATGAAATAAAACATGTGCTCGTACTAACTGTACCAATCCATCGTATGTGTACTCACTGGGTTTCTTTGGAATTGCCAAATTAACCATTAATTCATACACACGGTCACCGACAACAGAAATAAACGTAGACAGCTTCAATTCTTCTTTAATGGCGTTGGCCTTGGAATATGAGTCCACGCGTTCACAGTATAGCGTCCAATTGCCGTTATCCACGTCGAACGCTAGATTAGGGATGTTACGGAGCTTTTTAAAAAACCGGTTCATAATTCGCGATTACGTGCGAGAGACCTGACACGTTTATTAATGCCAAAATGTCGGACGACACTGTATGAAAAAAACTGCTTCATTATGTCTGTAAGGATTTACAACCACATACCAGCAGATATCAGACAGTTGCCCTCGAAAGGTCTAAATACAAAACTTAAAACATGGCTGATAGAAAAATGTTTTTATTCAATAAAGGAATTTTTTGATAGTTATCATTAAATTCGACATTAACCTTATGGCTAGTTGGAGGACTTAATTTTTATTCTATTATTGCGATTTTTAATCTATTGTTATTTTTCATGTCGTGAAAACTTTTTGTATGCCAAAATAATGTCGAAACATGTATGATCTATTCCAACAATACTACCTATCTTATATGTACCGTGTTTCGTGCGAATACAATAAATTTCATTTCGACTCCGACTCCGAAAGGTCGGAACTTCCGATTGATTTTACACCTCCGACTCCGACATCGGCTCTGCAAATTTTTAATCGGAGGTTATACCGAAGATTTGTGAGCAAACATATTCAAATATCAATATTTTATTTCGAAGAGCTCGTAGCCTAGTTGCGAGCACGGTCCGAAAGTGATCGTGCAGGTTAAACAACGTTGGCGCGGTCGGTACCAGGATGAGTGACCGCTTGTGGCATATTTCATCTGAGCTCCTCCGGGCCTCGTAGAGCACGTTAAGCAGTCGGTCCCGGTTGTTGTCGTTCGACAGCAGTCATTAAGCCATATCAGAGGCCTACGGGCGGCCTGAACAACTCTGACAAATAGGTGGCCACTAACCATACGATAAGCAAGCAACCAAGCAATATTTTATTAAATAGTATAGGAATACATTTATGTATTATTATTTATGTATTCCTACACCACTCTCTAAATGAACATGTTTTATTGCCGCAAACGTCATCAAATTTGGCCAGTTCAGCTATAAAAATTAAAAAAAACGGTTTAACATTTGAACTTCTTCTGAACTAAATCAAATTTAAAACCTTCGGTTTCGTCTCCGGTTCCGGTAAAACCACCTCTGTAACATCCCTACTCCAGATATAGACAAATGCCTTAAACACGACTGTCAAAATTATGATTCATTGGCTGAGTCAAAATAATCTCAAAGTTAATTTATCAAAAACAAATTATATCCAATTCACAAATTAAAAATCGCAATGATTGCACTCAAATATAAATTTCCAAGGACAAAGTATTCTTGAAACTACAACTACAAGATTCTTGGAAATTGAATTAGATAGGTACTGTTACCGACTGTTCTGAGTCTCTGACTGTGAAGGAAAACATCGTGAGGAAACCTGCACACTGAGATGACCAGTGTGTGACCACCCCATTAAATCTGCCACTCTCGTGGTGGTACCCCACACCATCCCGCTCATCAACGTATAGTTTTTAACACTGCCGATATTTTACGTTCGCGCGCGTAAACTTGATTTATTCGCGTCCGTCTACGGATCTGCTATTTGGGACTGTCTGGTCCTGAGTACTTACAAATACTATAAAACCTTTTAGGTTTACCTGGTTACGATTATAATGGGAGTAAGGGCTCTTATGAGCGTCGGTGGCGTCGTGGCTAGGACGTCGGACCCCCTCATGTACCAATGAGTTTTTCGGTTTTTTCGAAGGACTTACATACATTTAAGTTGTAAACCAGCGTCGCTAGATGTATAGGTATCTATACATCTGGCGACACTCAGCTGAACTTGGCCCTTTTAATAGATCATATCATATGTTATCACTTGATAGAATGTAAAATATGGTCCATTTAGAATCTTCCTCATTTTGTGATATTTTTTTACAGATATTTTTATATATGGTCTATTAATAAAGGTATTTCTATTTACCGACTGCTCTGACGGTGAAAGAAATCGTGAAGAAAACTGCACACCAGCGTGTGAAATGGGGAAGGCAATGGCAAACCACCCCATTAAATCTGCCACGAGAGTCGTTCTATGTGATTAATTCCTTAGAATGATCACGACACTCAGCAATGAGGAATACGACTTAGGAGAAGTAACTGGAAACTGCATACATATTTGTGCTAGATTGAATCGGTTCGTATTTGAATTAAGGTGTATAAGAAATGTTAGTGGAGAAAATACTGCTTAAATCTCTATCACGGCTACGTAGTTCCTGTGTTACGGTATGGAGCTAGAGCTAGAAGTTGTCGGGCACGATGTAAAATTTGTTAGGAATTGAATGTTGTTTTTATCGACTTTTCTAGATATCGATGTTGTAGCACTGCTGTTTAATGGGTAGGTACATATAATGTCGCCCATACCTCAATGTCTAAAGACAGAGTCTTTAACCAGTGCGTCCTACCAGTAATGACCTACGGAGCCGAAACGTGGACACTGACGGCGCGACTGGTTCACAAATTGAAAGTCGCTCAGCGTGCTATGGAAAGAGCTAGGAGTATCTTTGCTGGATCGAATCCGAAATGAGGAGATCCGGCATAGAACAAAAGTTATCGACATAGCTCATAAGATTAGCAAGCTGAAGTGGCAGTGGGCCGGTCACATCTGTCGCAGAACAGACAACCGCTGGGGTAGACGAGTTCTGGAGTGGAGACCGCGTAGTGTGGGACGCTACACTGCTAGATGGAGCGACGATCTGCGCAAGGTGGCTGGCAGCGACTGGATGAGAAGAGCCGAAGATCGGGCTCAATGGCGCGCCCCGGGAGAGGCCTATGTCCAGTGGACTAGAGTAGGCTGCTGATGATGACATATAATGTTCTCATATGGTATATTTCCCGGAGGCATTTTGTTTCGTGAATTATACCTATATTTGTAAAATAAATATATTTCACTGGATGATAATATAAATAGTAACAAATACTGATCTACATCAATTCCCAATTAGTGAAAAAGAAAAAATGTCCAGTATTTAAATTACAAAGGAGTATTTAAAAAAGAGATTTAAGTATAATACTATTGAAGGCGGGATCGTTCACTTATTTGGAATGCCATGTACGAGTTAAAACACGTTATCCCTGAGGTACTGGTTTATCCACGAATGCCTCTTGAACTTTAACTACTAACTGTTATAAGAGTTACGTTGTTGCAATATGGAACATTGTAATTATCGATAAGTATGCATTTATCGATAATGCTATCACTATAATATGACAATTCTGCCCCCACAACTTCCAGCTCTAGTATGGACTGATAATCTGAAGAAATTGCCAAAATCCATAAAGAATTCGTTACACAAAAAAGTGTGTCAGAGTTATCTGTGGAAAGGGACCATAAGAAAAAATTGTATTGGAATGAAATAATATACGGAGATGAGTTTAACGAACGCGTGAACGTTTAATTACTAGACTGCCAAAAGACAGTAGACAATATATAAAGCTACCCGCATAATACTTATCAATACATACTTCAGGGGCCCCTGGGCGGGCGAGGTGTAGGGGGCCCTTCTTCCACTGTTTTTAGTACGTCATCCGGCGCTCATGTTTATTCCATACTATTCATCATCACCACCGATCTAGCCTAGAACGATAGGTCTCGATGAAGGCTTTCCGAAAATCTCGGTAATACGGCGTAGACGCGGATAGATGCCGAGAAAACTACCCTCAAAATATTACGGTTCGAGACCAAATTACCTGGAAATAATTGTGGCAACGAAGCAGAGTGATTTTGAAAATTTGATTTTTTTGAAACTTTGAGGGTCTCCGCATCCGCTAGGGTCTGCGTTCGTCAGAGAGCCCTTGTCGAATAGTTTGGAATCAACGACATGGGATGACGGACTATTTCGTATATAAATAAGATAAGATCAGAAACCTGCCGCCCAAGTCGCTTTATATTATCAGTATTATCACGCTATTTTAACCCGTATTTAATTGTTTAAAAATGAAATGTATGCGTAATAAGTAAACATTTAATTTATTTTTACAATACCTGATAAAATTTTACCGCCTTACCGTTCTCAGTGGAAAATCCAAAACCAGTTGCTTAAGGAAGTATGTCATCATATATTCGGAGTGGTATATCCCGTTATTAGTGGGTGCAAACACGTTTAGTATCTTTCAAGAAGCCGTGTGTGTTGCTTCTGTATAGTTTTGTTTAAATTGTTATCCTATTGTGCAATAATAGTGATACGAAATAACATATTTTAAAAGCAGTTTTGATTGACAATTTGATTTTAAACGGAAATTGAGAATATAATTGAAAGTCGAGATATCAAACGATCTGAAAACGACACAAAAATGAAAAGAATACGAAGAAATAATATGTAGATGATTGATATTTACTATTTGTTTTAAACAAACATCTTAAACGGAAACTGAGAATTAATTGTGGTGTACTAATCCAGTGGAAAAGATCTTATGTCAATTGCTAGATCAGTCGAAGATATCTAAAGATCCGAAAAGAAAACAATCACAGCAATAGATCTACATTTCCAAGAATACGAAGATGGCAGACCTGATCAACGGACTAACAATTGCCGTAGCTGTGGTCCAAGCGACAGCTCTGATAACCACTGCCATTTCCTGGGTCTTCATCCCTGCCTGGAGAACTAACAGGAACTTCGCCTTCCTAAACATGCTAGCTGCAGATGTCACCAACTACATTCTACTCCAAATCTTAAAAGTGTCTATAACCCCAAGCGCTACAGTCGGTTATTTAATAGTAATATCTATTCCGAACTTTTTCCTCGAAGCCGTTCCCTTCTGGCTGCTAACTATATGCATGTTTGTGTACTTTGAAGAAATAAATGTATGTAATTTAAATGTGACAAGGAAAAGGTTTAAAAGCTGTCTTTTCGCTTGGGTCATTCCGTCGGTTTTTAACATTATATATATTATAGTAATGTGCTCCTTGCTTGAAACGAAAGCATATGCTAAAGCTCAGAAGATATGCTTCTGTTTAAAAGTAGTTTTGTATATTCTAATGTTACTTGTGAATGCTTTATCTTATGGTAAAGTGATGAAACTTTTGGTGAAGAATAGTAGTGCCAGAGATAAGGAAGCTGTGTATAATGATAAATCTAAAGCTACGTTTACGTTCATCTTGACTGGATTATTGTTATCATTAATGATGGCACTGATGGTAACAATATGTGTGATGATGAATGATTTTATGTCACAAATTCGATTGGTATCATTATTCACGTGGTTATTTGGGTTGTTACTGGCAACGAAGTTAGTGGTAATCTTATATTTTCTGTTTTCGAGTCCGAATCGCGTGTTCTGGGACGAATGTTATAGGAGAAAGATTTTGAAACGAAGTTATGATGACGATGTTTCTATGGAGGGTGTTTAATTCTTTTTATTTTTATTGTGTACGTAGAATGGCTGGTCTGAATGAAGAAAAAAGACATGCTCCGTTGGTTCGGGCATGTGGAAAGAATGAGCGATGAACGAATGACGACAGGGGTGGAAGAAGAAGCCGGGGTCGTCCTAGACTGACCTTAAGAGATCAGATTGTCAGAGTGCTCTTAGATTATAATATACAGAGCTGACGACCCCGACGGGGAGCGTGCGGGAGACGACGGATGACTGTGGAGGAAGCAAGAGAGGAGTGACGAGACAGAGATTCGTGGCGCTCCGTTCTCTCTGCCTTTTTTATTACCCCGCAAGGGATATAGCGTGAAGTTATGTATTTTTGTTGTTAAGGAAAACAGACGATAGGGTATTTGACTAACATTTTATTAATTATATTGTATTTATGTATATAAGTGTAGGGACACTGTGTACAGACACAGTGCACACTGTGTTCTACATTGTGAATTATTATGTCAGCAGTTTTAAATGTCACGCGGCTGCGCCCGCGTCGGGCTGGTCGTGTCTGTAACACCGTCATGTATGGTGTACGGTTTGAAATTAAAAGTATCAGTTAACAAGTACAGTGTCTCATTGAAGATGACTCCTCGAAGACATACCCTGGCTAGGACGTAGGTATAAACACGTGCCGAACTCTTAGGCCAGTAAAGAGGTGCAACTCGTACACCTCTAAATAAGTAAATTATATCAATTCTAGGTAATTTATTACAATAAATAAAGTTTATTGCAATAATTGTTATATAAAATTACATATCCATATAATAATAATCTTCCAATAATTAAATAATTATAGTAAGTAAGTGAGTAATACGTTTATTTCACACACAGCAATGACCGAAACAGTTATAATTATGATAAAATAATTATGTAGTCAAAGGTGAACATATCTAAATCATGTCTGATGGTCTGCTGTTGTTGTGAAAAGGGGTCTCAACTCAGCTTATTGCTGCAGACAATAATGCCTGCAGCGCTGGTATTCTGTCTGACCATGACCGATGGCTGGCCAAAACCTGTCCAAGAGGACAAAGATACAACACAAATAAATTTAGTTGAATAAGTATTAATAAGTGAAAAATATATACTTATACCTACATTTACCATGACACATAATGATAAAAAAATATAAATATGGTAAATAAATAAATATATATACCTGGAAGCACTGATGAATGATTCATATTCACTTTGATAAGCATTGTGTTATTTCAATACAGTATTATTTTTATTATTATTAAGCTTTTTTTACAACCATAGCAGGAGTCTCACCCGTCTCATTGTAGGGGCGTTCACAGGCCATTTTGGCGCTAAGAGCCTCCTACACAGGATGAGACTGGCAGACGATCCCACCTGCAGAGCCTGTGGTGACACCGTTGAGTCAATGGAACACTTGCTGTGCGAATGTGACTCGTTAGCTAGAAAGCGTGCGAGTATGAGTCTTCTGGGGGTCGCCTACCCGAAACCAGAGGACTATAGGCTCCTACCTGTAAGCTGTATAGCGTCCTTGATGCAAAGCATCTTTAAGGAACAGGAAAGAGACTAAGGTAAGGGATGAGCACAAAAGATCCCTGAGGGTCGAATTGCCGCTGGGGTTGTCCGACAAAGATACGACACAAATAAATTTAATTGAAGATAGGTAGTATTGATAAGTTAAAAATATATATACCTACTCACAATATATATATATATATATATATATATATATATATATATATATATATATATATATATATATATATATATATATATATATATATATATATATATATATATATATATATATATATATATATTAACACACATATATATAAATATAATTATACTAAAGGGGTACATAGTCACTCAAATAACCCAGTTTTCATGGATATTCTGAGGTGTAGCATGTATGGTGCTACTATACAGTGACGTCACAAACCGCTATTGCCGTTTCTTTAATTTATGTGATTACATTATTGAATTCGGGAATTCCTGTAACGATTATGTAAATTTTGACGAAATTTAGTTTTAATAAAATTTGACATTATTATGTATTTGATAAATAAATAACTTTTGTTACAGTAATATAATAAATGACTAACATGTAAAATGTAAATAAAATAAATACATTATTTGTCTAAGAAATTGATAAGGCGGAGAAACCCAACGATATAATTGAAGCTTTGATAACAGAGTTGAAAAAAAAACATCCACACAAAGATCTTAACTTATCTCTAGAGATAAAACGTGAACAGACATCTCTGTACAGTCGCGAACCTTAATTTGAGACCACTAAGGCCGTGGCCGATTGGGGCGATGCCAATTTGGTCAAGTTTAACGCCACTAAAACGCAGGCGTGTCTGTTCACCGCTAAACGGAGTCCCTTCCACCTGACTCCGACTTTCCGGGGTGTATCCGTACCGATTACCGACCACCTTAGCCTTTTGGGGTTGGATCTGACTTCCAATCTTAACTTTGGGCGCTCCATTGAGTCAAAAGCTAAGGCCGCAGCCAAAAAATTGGGCATAAGCCATTGGCCTTTTTTTATGTATAACTAAACCCGCATTTGACCTCGATCTCGCCTGATAGTAAGCGACGATGAGGTCGACGATGGAGCATGCGGGTCCAGTAAATGCCTATTCACTCTGGCCTTGAAGATCCCAAGGTTGTAGGTTTCGGTAAATACCGACGCCGGCAGGCTGTTCCATTCCTTAGCCGTTCGCATAATGAATGAAGAAGCAAATCGCTTCGTACGAGCAGATGGGATATCAACAACATAAGGATGGAACCCCTCCCCGCGCCTGGTAGTGCGAAGGCGGAATGGAGATGCCGGAATTAGGTCGTGCAATTCCGATGCGCACTCTCCGAAATGTATCCTATAAAATACCGATACCGAGCACAGGCCTCCCCTTGCACAAGGGGGTACGGGCCATGATCCACCGAGCGGACCCAGTGCAGCAGACCTCAGACATGCAGGTTTCCTCACGATGTTTTCCATCACCGTTAGAGCAGTCGGTAAATGTACGTAAGTCTTCGAAAAAAATCCGAAAAGTCATTGGTACATGGCATGGTTTTGAACTCAGACCTCCCGCATGGGAGTCCGACGTCCCAGCCACGACGCCACCGACGCTCCACAGCGACGCTTGACAGTCTAATAATAAACCTTTTTTCTTCACAGAGGCAGCTAAAGAGAGGGCTCCGTGCGTCATATTCATAGACGAGATTGACTCTGTCGGTGCGAAGAGAACGAACAGCGTGCTTCATCCGTACGCCAACCAGACCATCAACCAGCTGCTGAGTGAAATGGACGGCTTTCATCAGAACGAGGGTATGTTCTCTCTCTCTCTCTCTCTAGTCACACTCTAGGTGCGAAGAGATATCTCTAGTCACACTCTTTGTGCGAAAAGATCTCTCTAGTCACTCTCTCTAGATGCGAAGAGAACTCTTCAGTCACACTCTCTAGGTGCGAAGAGATATCTCTAGTCACACTCTTTGTGCGAAAAGATCTCTCTAAGTCACTCTCTAGATGCGAAGAGAACTCTTCAGTCACACTCTCTAGGTGCGAAGAGATATCTCTAGTCACACTCTTTGTGCGAAAAGATCTCTCTAAGTCACTCTCTCTAGATGCGAAGAGAACTCTCCAGTCACACTCTCTAGATGCGAAAAGAACTCTCCAGTCGCACTCCTTAGGTGCGACGAGATCTTTCTAGTCACACTCTCTAGGTGCGAAGAGATCTTTCTTGTCCCACAATCTAGGTGCGAAAAGATATCTCTAATCACACTCTCTAGGTGCGAAGAGTACTCTCCAGTCAAATTCTCTATGTCCGAAGAGAACTCCCTAGCCTAGTGATTAAGGGTTATATAATGTTGTTTGGCAGGTGTAATCGTGTTAGGCGCTACCAATAGGAGAGATGATTTGGATCAAGCGTTGCTGCGTCCCGGCAGATTTGATGTAGAGGTTAGTCCTTTTTTAATATTTATAGCAACGAGCTCGCAGTGTCAGCCTGACACCGTCTGCTCAGCAGCGTCACAGGTGGTCACATTTGTGTTCCCCTAAATTTAAATTTAGAAATTATAAAATTAAACAATATTATTTATATATTTCTATTTAAAATCTTTTTTCATAAAAACAATAATAAATCAAACTTGTCACACTTTGTTGACCCCTTCCCTCCCCCTTATAGCGTGACGTAATGTATGGATGGTCCCTAACCCATCTTCGTTCATTATGCGAACGGCTAAGGAATGGAACAGCATGCCGGCGTCTGTGTTTCCCGAAACTTACAACCTTGGGATTTTCAAGGCCAGAGTGAATAGGCATTTACTGGACCCGCGTGCTCCATCGTCGACCTCATCGTCGCTTACCATCAGGCGAGATCGAGGTCAAATGCGGGTTTAGTGGTAAATGAAAAATAAAATGGCAGGGGCGATATTAAACAAAAACTTTAAGTTCAAAATTTAAGCCCCCCCCCTCCCCCCACATTACCAATGTGAATATCCACTTGCTTTTTTCCTGGTATGATGACCAGGTCCTCAAGGACGATGTGAGAAGGGCTCCATGGATCTAAACATGTGAGCTCAAACGAACCACGTAACCGTTACCGTTCCGGAGATCCTGTCATAAAATATGTTTGAAGATTTAAAAAAAAACCCTGATTAAATTTTTATGAGACATAGCTAAGAACGCTCGATCAGATTCTATTTTAAATAACGGGCCATCGGTGGTTGAGTTATGGCGCCACAGACAAACCGACATACAAGAGTGATAGGACATTTGAAACCGTGCAGTGCCATGTACCAATGGGTTTTTCGTAATTTTAGAAGACTTACGTACATTTACCGACTGCTCTAACGGTAGATGACCAGTGTGTAAATGGGGTAGGCACAAAAGATCCTCAAGGGTCGAAGTGCTGCTGGGATTATTCCCGTCCCCTATCATAAGATAAAATAAGAAAGGACATTTACTGGGTCCGCATGCTCCATCCTTATCCTCACTTACCATCAGGTAAGACTGTGGTCAAACGCGGATCTAAAAAAAAGTCAACCGACATACTCACGTTACCTCAGTTGGGTTGGTGGGAGTTAAAAATACCTCTTTTTTAAACTTCCAGGTAAACGTCCCAACACCAGACTACGGGGGTCGCCGAGAGATCCTGGAGCTATACCTAGCCAGAGTGACTGCCAATCCTGACGTGAACAGCGACGTGCTGGCGCGAGGGACCACCGGCTTCACGGGCGCTGACCTCGAGAGCATGGTCAACCAGGCCGCGCTCAAGTAAGTCTAAAACGCGCTATTGAAATTTTCCGGCGGATCTGTATACAGGAGGGTTTGTAGGATAGAGGAAGGACTGGTTCTCTAGTTAAACCATTTCTAGAGGCCTAATGACTTTGTCGTCGGAGTAGAGCCCTGCCCAGGGAACTGCTGACGGAGGAAGCCACAACTCACCTGACTTGACCACTCCCACGGCAGTGACTGCCAACGGCACCCTAACGCCCCACCCGTAGTTACGGGTGGCGAAAGACACCCCTGTAGTGGGCATCGAGCCCTCGAACAGGCTCCCCACGCACCCTAGGGGACGTGAGAAGATTTCGACTGAATGACTTTGTGAGAAAATGGTTTCTAGGACTTTTGGGATTTGTTCTCTGGTTAAACTATAGGTAAACCATTTAACTCAGGCTACGCCCGTGATGTAAGAGGGACGCGGGGCGAGTTGACAGAGGGCGAGGGGGCAGCAAGCCGAGAGGCAGAGCCCCCACTTTCCTGCTCGTCGCACGCTCGCCCGCTGTCGTCTCGCCCCCGCCCCTCTTACGTCGCGGGCGTAGCTAGATGGTTTACCTCTATAATTCAAGAGGTGAAGGGATTTAGGAACCTATTTGGGAGCATAGGTGGGGGACAGTCAACTTGGCTTGCAAGCTGCCTTACCAGTAGATCCAAATTTTGTTTGACTTGACAAGTCAAGGCCAGGCACTCGCCATTCGCATTCTACTCGCCACTGTCCAACTAGTACTCGCCACTGTGCTTACCCACTTCGCTTCTTCGCACTTCGCACTTGACCAAATCTAAAACAGTCATTATTCGTATGACACCCGCGGGAAGAGTTGGGGTAGTGCTATTCTTTTAGGGCCGACTCCACACATCAATAAACTGTCATATTGTCGTACAGGGCGGCGATAGATGGCGCGAAGACAGTCACCATGAAATACCTGGAGGATGCGAGAGACAAGGTCCTCATGGGTCCGGAGCGGCGATCTCGACTGCCTGACGAAGAGGCCAACATCATCACCGCCTACCACGAGGGAGGACACGCCATCGTCGCGTACTACACACAGGTACCATTGTAGCTTGTTATTGTGTTAAGAAGTGCCAAGCAGTGGGACGGTGTAATTATAATATGCTAACTATAATTATATTAGGCTAAATTTATACAAATATACTTTACTGCACACCCGGGACATAAACAAAACATACACCATAAAGAGAGGTATAATATAATGTGCAGAAGGCGGCATTATCGCTTTAAGCGATATCTTACAGGCAACCTTCAGGTGATGGAAAAATCATAATATACAAAAGGGTGCAAAAGGCGTATGAAATAGATACTACCCTCAAATAAGTAAATAAAGAATGCAAACTCTTGCAAGCTGCAATGCAGTAGTAATAATATTAGGTAAATACTATAATATATATACAGAAATATAATACTTAATATATAATCAAAAATATAATAAATAAATAAATAACACACATCATATGCTAAAATGAAACTGGTTTAAAATATTGGCAGTGATCTGCCTGCCTGATAGACGACGGGAGGGAGTTCCACAGCCTAACTGCTTGGACTGTGAAAGAGCGACTATAGAATTCGGTGGAGTGTGATGGATATTGCAGCATTATATAAAGGCTATAATTCTTTTCTCTTCTCTCTCGCCTCTTCCCCCCGGACCACCGCTAGGTGTAAACGTGTCCTCTGCACTGTATTTCTCTAAATTCCAAGTATTTTAAATAAATTTGTGAAATTTAATTCATTAACAAAAATAGGAGTGCATCAAACCGAAGGGATGGCTACTAGTACTCTGGTGTTATCAAAATTAAAAAATAGACAGCCCATTCCTAAAACTACAACCACTATAGATTTTGAAAAAGCACTAAAATATTTACAAAACAAAAACTTGGGTGACTCGCTTTTTTGTGACGACCCTAATGCAGTGACAGACTTTCTTATACAGAAATTAACAGAATCTATAAAAGAAAATACAAATTCCAAAAAAAACCCTAACAGTAAACGTATCTTACCTTCTCCCGTGGCCAACCTGGAAAACGCTTAATCGCCTGCGAACCCAGGTTGGCTGTTGCGGAGATAATCTTCACAATTGGGGGTTTTCCAGCGATCAAGTAAAGTGTGAGTGTGGTGTCTCCCCTCAAACCATGGAGCACTTGCTCTGCTGTCCCGCGTGTCCGACCACTTGCACGCGGGAGGACCTTTTCGAGGCCAACCAGAGGGCTATCGATGTGGCTGCCTTCTGGTCGGGAAAAATTTAATTCGGATCATCAACACGAAAGAAGAAGAACGTATCTTAAAACCCTGGATCACTATTGGCATCCTTCGTTGTATTAAGAATCGTAATAAACTACAAAAGAACCTTCGCAATGACCCAGAAAATGAAATCTTAAAAAATACCTACACTCGGATACAGAAATTATTGTAATAAACTAATAAAAAAAACTTAAAAGACAACACGACAGGGTCCTACTTGCTAAATCGGTTAAAAACAATAAATTACTTTGGAAAAACATAAAAAATATAACCTATACTAATAAATCTAATAAACTGAACACAGAATTACTTAATATTAAATCAACCCCAATCGAATCGGCAAATTTCATTAACAATTACTTTGTGAACATAGGGAAAGAACTTGCTCAAAAAATCCATCAAAACCAAAATAACCATCAGCCTATACCACCTAGCAAACTAAAATATTTTTTTTAAATTGTAAGTACCTTAGAGTACATTTTTACAACGTTATGTTTCACTCTACCAGCTTCGTAAGGTGCTGTAGCTGAAAGGAAAGAAGCGGTGCAAGAAACTTTCAGCAGCACGTCTTTTGAAATAAATATATCTTACAATAATTATGAATACAATCATACACACAATGTGCAGAGCTGGAGCTGGGTTTAGGACCAAGCCTCTTTATCATTTAAGTGGTCATTTATTTTATAATAACCCTTTTTACATAAGGTCCGTCTTATGTGGGTCTTGAATGTTTTCTCTGTCATATTTATTACAGTATCTTGTGTGTTGTGTTTTGCAGGATTCGCACCCGCTGCATAAAGTGACCATCATTCCGCGAGGTCCCTCTCTGGGGCACACCGCCTACATACCTGCCAAGGAGAGGTAAGACACTTGGTGACTCGAATATTTTTTTGTAGCTTGAAAGCTTTGGGCTTCTGGGTAGGTAGATGAGAGCGTCGGTGGCGTCGTGGCTAGGACGTCAGACTCCCATGCGGGTCCGAGTTCGAAACCAGGCCACGCCATGTACCAATGAGTTTTTCGGTTTGTTCGAAAGACATGTACCGACTACTCTGACGGTGAAGGAAAACATCGTGAGGAAACCTGCACACTGAGATGACCAGTGTGTGAAATGGGGAAGGCAACGGCAAACCCCATTAAATCTGCCACGAGAGTTGTTCTATGTGATTAATTTAAGAAATCATTGTAAGGAATTAAGGGTAGGTTTATCTACCTACCCTTCCTTATCTACCCCGATGCACACTATCGAATTGGATGCGCGATATTTTACTTCGATAACAGTGTGTATTATGATTTAAACGATTTTTAACGATTCTGCATGTGTGCGTTAGGGTTGCCATTGTTGGCTTTGGTTAGTTTACTTCATTGGTTTATGTCAGTGATTCCCAAAGTGGTCTATATCGACCCCCCAGGGTTCGACTACATGACAGGAAAGGAAGAAGACACCAATTTTTAGGGAATAAAATTAGTATTTGTAATCGAGTAACAGCTTGCTGACTTATTAAGTTACACTTAATGATTTTTTCACTTTAATTTTTAAAACTAAAGTACCCGCAAGGGGTCAATGTCATGTTTTAATTTGAATTCATTTAATAAATGTATAAAACATAACATGTGTTTTTTTAAGTTTCTCACGCTACAGTTAAAATTTAAATCTTTCAAAGTGAGTGGCATAATGCCAGCTGTCAAAAACACATTTGAAGTTGACGAATTTGCAAAATTTCAATATTAGGTAAGCAGGGGTCTACCCAAAACCGAAAAACATGGCAAGTGGTATACGACACAAAAAAGTTTGGGGACCTCTGGTTTATGGTATAACGTTGGTGTGTGCCAGGTACCACGTGACGAAGCAGCAGCTTCTGGCCATGATGGACACCATGATGGGAGGTCGCGCGGCAGAGGAGCTCATCTTTGGACCGGAAAAGATCACCTCCGGTAATGTAACATTTATTTATTTCATCATCAGCCTATTAATGTCCCCACTGTTGGGGCGTAAGCCTCCCCCAGTGCAGTGGATTTCATACACCTTCGGAAACTTTTAATTTCCACAGACATGCAGGTTTATTAATTTTTTCATTACAAAATCGACAGCACTTAAATATAAAAACAAAAATGTCTGCCACTCCACCAGCGTAATTAGAAAATGAGAAATGTGACGTCATCCTTCGAACTTCGAAACCAGGAACAGTATGCAACAAAGGTTGCAGTTTTTTATATTTATTTTTCATATTTGCATGCTCATTGTTGAGCAGAATGTATCGGCTCTTTGTTTAGAAAATACCATCTTGTAATTGTGTACCCACATTCTGGACAAATAAGTTAATCTGAATCCGAAGCAAATAAAATATCATCCCTTAGAGGCAATGGACAAATATAATTAAAAATGTATGAAAAGTTGACTGTGAACGGTACTAAGGACTCAGGTAGCCAGAAATGTTGCCTGCCAAGGTTGCCTGTCTATCGGTATTTTATAGGATACATTTCGGAGAGTGCGCATCGGAATTGCACGACCTAATTCCAGCATCTCCATTCCGCCTTCGGACTACCAGGCGCGGGGCCCCTCCCCGCGCCTGGTCATCTAAATAATATATTTATTCAATCCCGGAAATCCCGAGATTATTGGGCATACTTATCCATATTATGACCGTATGTGGCAAGTACCAACTGTACTTTGGGCGCTCCATTGAGTCAAAAGCTAAGACCGCAGCCAAAAAATTGGGCATCCTGAGTAAGATTAGGCGGTACTTCACGCCGGGACAGCTCTTAAACCTTTACCAAGCCCAAGTCCGGTCGTGCATGGAGTACTGCTGCCACCTGTGGGACGGCTCAGCTAAGTACCAACTGGCTGCTCTTGACTCAGTGGAGAAACGCGCTAAGCGCCTTATAGGTGACGAATCGCTGGTGGAAGCTAGACTGCAAAGTCTGGAACATCGGCGCAAGGTTGCCTGTCTATCGGTATTTTATAGGATACATTTCGGAGAGTGCGCATCGGAATTGCACGACCTAATTCCAGCATCTCCATTCCGCCTTCGGACTACCAGGCGCGGGGAGGGGCTCCATCCTTATGTTGTTGATATACCATCTGCTCGTACGAAGCGATTTGCTTCTTCGTTCATTATGCGAACGGCTAAGGAATGGAACAGCCTGCCGGCGTCTGTATTTCCCGAAACCTACAACCTTGGGATCTTCAAGGCCAGAGTGAATTGGCATTTACTAGACCCGCGTGCTCCATCGTCGATCTCATCGTCGCTTACCATCAGGCGAGATCGAGGTCAAAAGCGGGTTTAGTAGTAAATAAAAAAAAATGGGGATGCCCGGGGACAGACGCGGGGAGGGGACCGCATTCCTACAATTTTTTAAATTACATTGGTGGAGTAGTAATACCTACTGCCAATTCCAGATTTCCTATTTTTAAAATAATACTTGTTCATAAGGAGAAATAAGTGAAGCTTTTTACCCTTGTAACCTCAGAGTCTTACATAAAAACCGCCTGTCACTTTAAACATATAAATGTGACCTGGAGGTTCCTCATGATTCCACTGCTCGGTGGTTGTAATAAAAAAAATCCTAATGTGAAGGATCGCCTGGGGTGGTACCACCCTCTTATCTATTTCTGCCGTGAAGCAGAAATGCTTGCATTTCTGTGTTTCGGTTTGAAGGGTAAGAGAGCCAGCGTAATTTCCGGCACATGAGGCATTCCATCTTAGTCCTTAAGGTTAACAGCGCATCAAAAACCCTCTAATATTAATACAGTGAGGTGAGATGTCAATGGGCGACGGTGACCACTTACCATCAGGTGGCCCGTTGGCTCGTCTGCTCTCCTTATTTAATAAAAAATCAAAATATTAATGTAATGATTCATAAATTATTAATGTTGTACTAACTCATATGAAATTGTTATATTCGATTCAACCATGTTATAGGTAATTCTTCAGGTAATTTTTATGTCTATTTCATTTCTTTAATTAATTAATAAAGACGGAAGTCCCCGGTTTTCGGGTGTAGGCCTCCTCCAAGCGTGCCCACTCGTCTCTGTCCTGCGACCTCTGCGGCAGAAAAAATAAAAATGACATCGATTGGAAAAGGCATTATAACAACGTGAACAAAGATTTTAACGATTCATGCGGTGGCTGTAAGAATTAAAAAAATGTAAAAAATATATCTGGCGTTACCTTTTTTTCACTTGAGACTTCTTTCCTCCGCCCTAGAGGTTTTTGATGCTTGACAAAGTATATGTATCACTTGCTTGCTTGGTTACTGGCTAACATATTTGTCAGAGTTATTCAGGCCGCCCGTAGGCCTGACATGCTTAACGACAGCTGTCGAACGACCGACTGCTTAACGTGCACGGAGGAGCTCAGATAAAATATGCCACTAGCGATCCAGACACCGAAAGCGCCCAACGTTTCTTAACCTGCACGATCACTTTCAGACGAGCTCTCAATGAGAGTTCACTGAACTCAATAATTACCAAATTATCTTAACAGACAAGTCTAAATTAAAAATTATAACCATAGCATCCAAAATCGGAAATCTTTACAAAGATAACAAAAAAACCAAAGCAATACCCTTCACCAAAAGAACTCCTATTTCCTCGTAACTAACCTATACTTACATTGACCCCATCCAGGAGCATCATCAGACCTGAAGCAAGCCACATCAATAGCATGCCACATGGTCCGCGAGTGGGGCATGAGCGAGAAAGTGGGGCTGCGCACCATGGACCCGTCACGGGCCATGACCCAGGACACGCTGGGGCCATACACCAACGAGCTGGTGAGTTACCGTGACCAAAATGGAGGGGAACTCCTAGGAGTATTCCCAATATCTGTTGCTGTTCCTATTTCACCAGTGGTGGTTATGATACTCCAAAGTGTTCTCATTTCACCAATGGAAGTGTTTTGATACTACCAAGTGTTCCCATTTCACCAATGGAAGTGTTATGATACTACAAAGTGTTCTCATTTCACCACTGGTGGTAAAAAGATACTCCAAAGTGTTCCCATTTTACCCCTGGTGGTAAAATGATACTCCAAAGTGTTCCCATTTCACCAGTGGTGGTGTTATATTACTCAGAAGTGTTACCATTTCACCAATAGTGGTTTTATTTTACTCTAAAGTGTTCCCATTTCACCGATGGAAGTGTTATGATACTACAAACTGTTCTCATTTCACAACTGGTGCTAAAAAGATACTCCAAAGTGTTCCCATTTCACCACTGGTGGTAAAATGATACTCCAAAGTGTTCCCATTTCACCAGTGGTGTTGTGGTGTTACCATTTCACCAATAGTGGTTTTATTGCGAGTAACTCAATATTTTCACGTCTAGCTAGTAACTACAATAGACACTTTAGGGACGTGGATATATTTTGGAGTAGCAAAGACACATTTAGATTTACTATAACACGGTGTTTGCTGTCTAAAGACTAGACAGACTAGCTAAATTACATGGGAACTGTTCTTCACCCTGTCATGCATGAATGGAGCTGAGAGTGAGGATTGTTATTGTTTTGGTCACAAAACAATAATAATATTATATATGTGTTAATCCATAATGCTGCATTGGTATTTAAACAGTCGGTATTTACACACCCTTTCACACACACATACACATACTCACATACACAACACACCCTCAAACTCTCACGCCACCACATATTAATCTTTAAGTTAACCGCGTTCTGTAGGTATACAAGTCATATATAAACGAGGAAATCTGTAATTGGCCTTCTTTAAGCTTAATACATATGTAATTATATAATTGTTAATGCTGTAGATTTCCCTTATAAATAAAAATAAAAAAAAATAAAAAAATTTTACTCTAAAGTGTTCCCATTTCACCAGTGGTGGTAAAATGATTCTCCAAAATGTTCCCATTTCACCAGTGGTGGTGTTATGATACTCCAAAGTGTTCCCATTTCACCCATGGTGAAATACTTGGACATCATCACTTTAAAGTATCATTTTACCACTGGTGAAAATGAGTACTGTGTAATTACCGATGGTGAAAACGGTGGTGAGATGGTACCCACTTTTTTGAACCCAATTTCAACCAATAAATGAATGAATTATTTATTTGCCAGTAATATGGTACATTGGATGACAAATCTTAAATATTGGGTACCACATATTTCGCCAGCTTTGGCATGCAAATATTTTAGAGTTAACTTGATTAAATTCATATAAAACCTTTCCCCTTTTACAGGTGGACGGAGAAATCAAGCAGATTTTATCGGAAAGCTTCGAGCGGGCGAAAGCCATCTTGAAGGCACACGCCAAGGAACACAAGGCATTGGCGGAGGCGCTACTGAAGTAGGTGTCATTGGACCCGCGGCGAGCGGGCGGGATTCTTAACTTTTTAACCCCGACCCCAAAAGGAAGGGGTGTTATACGGTTTCCGGGCAGTTCGTACAATTCCTATTTGGTACATCAATATCAGAAGCCTTCGTTCAATATTATATTTTTTCTATTGTAGAAGATTTAGTGCGTCGGTGGTGTCGTGGCTAGGACGTTGGACTCCCGACCGAAAGGTCCGATTGCGAAACCAGGCATCGCCATGTACCAATTTTTTCGTTTTTTTCGAAAAACTTACGTACGTACGACTGCTCTGACGGTGAAGGAAAACATCGTGAGGAAACCTGCATACTGAGATAGCCAGTGTATGAAATGGGGAAGGCAATGGCAAACCACCCCATTAAATATGCCACGAGAGTCGTTCTATGTGATTAATTCTACTCTAGGTTACATTTCTTCGCCTGTTTTGTTAATAAAATAAAAATATCTTCACTCAGATACGAGACCCTAGACGCAGAAGACATCAAATCCATCATGAGCGGAGAGAAAACCAAGTTGGAGCGGCAAGGCAAGGCGGTGAAGGATGCCGCCCCCGCCGGCGCCCCGGCTAGCGCCCCCGGGGGGCTCCTGGGGGCGCCAGCGCAGCCCGTTCCCGCATAGACTAGATAGTGAGTATAGTGTAAAAAAAATATTTTTTTAAAATGGTTGAATAAGTCAAGTATTCTTATTCTTAACCATGTCTGATAAAGATTCGATCAGTGGTTTCTAAGATCTTGGAGTATCTTTGATATCAGATCGGATATCTGGAACAGTATTACCTAGATGGTTCGAGTTTGAGGTCAAATGCTTAGGACCAGTGAGTGCCATTCCCACACCTGAACCTTGAGGACCTGATGATGTCCAGAAAAAAGTTAAATGGTTCTCCGCAACAGTAAGACGTACTTAAATTTTTAATTTAGTGTTATTTTACCACTCCAACTCTTGCCGTGGGTGTCGTTCAGACTGTACGGTACGGTCCACCACAAGCTATAGTATACCATCTGTCAAAAACCCTCGATTAAATCTCAACCTAATGACTGTGCAATATTTGACCTGTGGTCGACTGTACGAGGCGACTAAGGGTCTTATACCTTGTTCATGTTGGGATGATCCTTTAGATCAGGGGTTCCCAAACTTATTTTGTCTACCGCCCACTTTGAGAATAAATTATTTTTTAGCGCCCCCATTTTTTCCCCTACTTAAAAACGACTATAACTTCAAATTAAATTAATTAATTATTGTGAGCTATATTAGCGGAGTTTAAACATTAATTCTAAACGAGACTTTTACTATAATTCGCAAGAGTTAACTTGAAACCTGAGCGCAGTCGGTAATACAATACAAAAGTATGTCTGTTGCCTTTTTATTTGTTTGTTTGTGTCTACTTTCATTTCGAAACGAAGCGACCGATTGACATGATTTTTATTTCATATATTCAATAAAACAGGACAGATATATGAACTACGCGGAGAGAAATAGCGAACCGAGTTTGAGCAATCTCTTAACTAATATTAGTTGATGTTCACAAGTTGTAGTTGAGAGTCGAGAGCTCATGCAGTCGGTGTCTAAGAGGCCTCTTAGCTAAATGAAATTACAAATCACCCCCCAAGCCTATACACAACGCCCCCATTTTTTTTCTAGGTCTCTTACCGCCCCCTTTAGGCCTGCAGCGCCCACAAGGGGCTGTTATCGCCCACTTTGGGAAAGGCTGCTTTAGATAGATGCCATACAACTTAAATTTGTCGTGTTTTGCGAATCATGTCAAAATAAGAACTTAAAAGAAATGTTGCTACCGACAACAGCTATAAATACATACATAAAAAATATAATATAAAAATACATAATAAATACATACATACATAAAAACAGCATAAAAATGCTATTCTTGTATTCAAATTATTATCTATTTATAGATTATTTCATGTAATATACATGAATTTTTTTTTTAATAAGATAGATACATTTTTTCAATTACTGCGCAGTGACATACTTACGTCGAATCGTCTAGAGATTGACTCATTGAAATAGACAAATATTGTAAAACAATCCTCCTCCTCCTTCTTTCCTCCTCCTCCTTTATTTCTTGTAATCGTGATGATGAAAAATAAAAGTCTAGAAAAATGCCTCAAAATAATATTATGAACAATTTTTACAAATATCCCCAATACTTATTCTACACCTAGTAGACGGCGGTAGGCTCGCCACCTATCACGTTTGTCCACCAAATCTTACGGCCAAAAGTGGGAACTACCTGTGACTGAAGGCGGTTCCTCTGTCTACCCCCTCGAGTATTACGGACGTGAGAGTTTATCATAAATAAAAATTATTGACTACTTAATACAATACCAGAGACAAAAACAAACATGCAGTCCCACGGTTTAGACTTAGTAACACATCATTTATGGGTCACTGTGTACGATGTTATAATAAGACACCTGATACTGTAATAAATATGACAGAGAACACATTTAAGACCCACATAAGACGGACCTTATGTAAAAAGGGTTATCATAAAATAAATGACTACTTAAATGATAGAGGCTTGGTCCTAAACCCAGCTCTAGCTCTGCACATTGTGTATATGATTGTGTTCATAATTATTGTAAGATATATTTATTTCAAAAGACGTGCTGCTGATAGTTTCTTGCGCCGCTTCTTTCCTTTCAGCTACAGCACCTTACGAAGCGGTGGAAGAGTTAAACATGACGTTGTAAAAATGTACTATAAGGTACTTACAATAAAAAACATTTTGATTTTTTTTAAATCTTGTTTTTTTTACAGGTATAACGCGTGAACTCAAACTTCCATCGCTACAGCTAGCTGACTAGTACTGGGCCACTTTATATTGAGCAGATCCGAGTGTACATATTAAGCGGATAGAATCAAAGTGATTTTGAAAATTTTGCAGGCGCCAACTTACGATAGTGATATATTATAATGCAGATGTTAATTTCAATTCAAATAAAAATAAGTAAAACCCGAATAGTTGTTATTTTGTGTAGCGTCGGTTGGATACTCCACTTTTTATTTAAAAAAAAAGGTTTTAGACAGTTTTGAAACTTTTGAATAAAATAATATTAAGTGAGCTTAAAATGTTGGTTTCGAATCGTGAGTTGCTAGAAGCGTTCTTAATGCTGAGGCTTCCTTAAATATCGTGTTATCTAGAGACATTAGTGATGGCTTTAGATATAGATCTATATTCATGCTATCTTTCCAATACAATAGTAATGAAGAACTTGAACGGTTCGTGCAATCCGACGGTGTAAATTTTAAAAATATACCAACATGTGATTTTGGGAATATTAGGATATTTTTAGTAGAGGTGTTTCTAGGTCGCCATACGGGGAAGAACCGGAAATTCCCATTAGACCTGGACTTCACGGGTCCGGTTCGGTTAGCCCCACTTGAAGTCAGCTCTTAGTTATTATATGTAGCGAACTGAACCAGGTCTGGAACCGGACCCGTGAAGTCCGGCCTAAAATTCTGTATAACTATGACTTTATAGAACTCTAAGACTTTTGGTCCAGTTGTTCTATGATAGAACAATGAATCGAAAGTTTTGCAGAACTTAAAAATACACCCGTTTCACAATACAAACAATTAGTTAAGTTCTATGACGTTAAAGTTCTATAGAACTAATGGGAACAAAGAGTTGATAATATTGAACTGAGTTGTAAACATTTTTAGTCAAAACGAATTTGTTAGTAAAATATCATGAATTATCATAACGTTATCATGATAATCATAACAAAAACCCTAAAAGATTTTAGCAGAAATACTAAAAAATATTAGTTTTTATAATTTTAGTAGTAATTTAGTTAGTCAAGGGGCCAGCCATTAATTACGTGAGTTCAAAATGGGGGGAGGGGTCCGGTAAAATCTTACCAAATCTCATTTAAGGAGAGGGATGGGACAATAAAAAATGAAAATACATTTATTAGAAAACGTAAATATGATTGAAATCTTACGTAAAACTGTGTATTACCTAACAATGCCATCATAAAAAAAAAATCAGATTGAAAATTGTCTTCACTTTTTTTTCCCTTTATTTACATAAAAACTAATTATATCGTAAAACATAATACTGGCATAAGCCACAGGGCTTGTGCGCCAGTAACGAATCGGTCGTATTATTACCTATTTACCTTTCCAAAAGTTGACAATAAAATATAAATACTCAAATCTATTATGGAATTAGCGGAGTTATTCGATCGTCGTAATGCGGGAGGTGATTTAACAGTGTTGGTATTAAATATTTTGTTATTCTTTTGCCATGTATATTTTTAAAGGTTGGGACTATAAAATCACCCGCAGTACCATTCTAGTGACTTTTTCGTGGCGAATTTTATTACACGGCCTTATCTTTATATTTAGTGGTATGAAGCAAAATGCATGAATATATCGATCAAAAATTATATAAATATGGGGGAAATCTCACGTTAGGGGGGGTGGGGGGGTGAATTGTACCAAATCTCACCAGGGTAGAGGGAGTGGTGGGGGAAGAGCACCTCACGTAATTAATGGACGGCCCCCAAGCCGTTACTGCCATTGTTTGTTTTAATGGTTTTTATTATATTCATATCTCAAAATGCGCGGCAAAATTGTATGTAAAAACTAGATTCGTTATATTACTTATATGCAATAGTTAAAATATAGGTAATTTTTATATAATAAGACGCTGTAATAAATTCCTAGGAACTTTTATTGTCTTTTTATTCCTGAAGAATATATATTTTTTTATAAATTTTTTATTTACTCCTAAGGGTGCCCGCCCACGTCCGACAAACGGTGACCGACTTTTTGTAGGAGGGAAATAGAACGTACTGATTGCAATAGTATAACGCACACGTCCTACAAAAAGTCGGTCAGAAATAAAACACAAACTTTCCTCTGTATATCCAACTTCCTCTTAAGATTCATGACATGGTATACGTTATCACTCTCCATGACGTGCTACTCCCTCGAACGCTACAGACAAAGTGACGGCCGTGTGCGTTGAGTCGGTCACAAAATCGGTCATAAGAATCGGAGGAAAAATCTGCCCGATTATCGGTCCTACAAAAAGTATGACGTGGGCGGGCACCCTAAACCCGCATTAGACCTCGATCTCGCCTGATGGTAAGCGACGATGAGGTCGACGATGGAGCATGCGGGTCCAGTAAATGCCTATTCACTCTGGCCTTGAAGAATTCTAGAAATCTAATCGTGTTCTTCTTTGATGAGGGACGTGATTATACTCTCTTGGCAGATTTATTGGGGTGGTTTGCCATTGACTTCCCCATTTCACATACTGGTTATCTCAGTGTGCAGGTTTCCTACCAAAGGTGGTAGTACCTAATGTGCAAATTCGCCTGTGGAGGTACCACCTCACATATTTCTGTCGCAAAACAGCAATACTGAGTAGCAGTGCATCGAAAATCCTCTAATAACATTATAGTGAGGAGATTTCTAAACAAGATGGTGATCAGGTAGCATATCTGTCCTCTTTAAATTATACCCTGACCAGGAGTAACTGCGCTATTAAATGGTACTAAAGCTGTAACGCGGAATGGAATGGAAGCGAATTTTCGCAACGTAATTGTACATAGCATAATGAACTTTATGTCAATTGTGTAACATACAAACTAACATACAAACTTTCGGTAGTGGTAGATCCTAATGTGAAGGATCGCCTGGGGTGGTACCACCCTCTTATCTATTTCTGCCGTGAAGCAGAAATGCTTGCATTTCTGTGTTTCAAGGTTAGCAGCGCATCAAAAACCCTCTAATATTAATACAGTGAGGTGAGATGTCTATGGGCGACGGTGACCACTTACCATCAGGTGGCCCGTTGGCTCGTCTGCTCTCCTTATTTAATAAAAAAAAAAAAATACGAGCCAAAAAAGAGGTCGCGCGTCTTCCGGGGAATCCTCGCGCATTCTCGAGAATTCCCCTAGCGGTAAAGCGTATTTAATTTGTATGTTACACAATTGACATAAAGTTCATTATGCTATGTACAATTACGTTGCGAAAATTCGGTTCCATTCCATTCCGCGGCAATGTGAAGTGAGCCTTACACTACCAATTTTGGCCTCTTGACAGGGTTTTTATATTCCTGGTAGCCATAAAAGAACCTTTTTAAATAAAATAATGGTATATACATGTAATGAGTTTAATATAAAAACACTTAAAACATTTTCAACATAGAATATTTAGTACAAAGTTCTCAAGTAAGATTGTTAGCTAATAAAAAATAAAGTAATTACAAACATTATAGAAATACATAAAATTATATAACAATGAGTAGTCATAGGAATATTTATACGTTTCTTTGCATTGTTTTTCAGGGGCCAGATTCTACTGAGAGATTCGTGGCATTCCATTTTCTCTGCCTATGTCGTAAAGACACAGCGTGAAGTTGTTTTATTAAATAAATAGGCGGAGTTTTCAGTTAATCTGTATTCAGAATGTAATGTTGACTCATTATGGATTTGGATTTTCGTAAAATACACCATTTAATGATTTGGAAATAGATTCCGCCGATGGTTTAACAGCCTATGTGTATACAAAATATACATAGTACAGCGTCGGTGGCCTAGTGGCTAGGACATCGGACTCCCAAGCGGGAGGTCCGGGTTCGAAACCGTGCAGTGCCATGTACCAATGAGTTTTTCGGATTTTTTCGAAGACTTACGTACACTTACCGACTGCTCTAACGGTGACATGTCTGAGGAAATGTAAAGTTTCTGAAGGTGTGTGAAATCCACCGCCCAGCACTGGGCCCGCTCGGTGGATCATGGCCCGTACCCCCTTGTGCAAGGCCTGTGCCCCAACAGTGGGGACATTAATAGGCTGATGATGATGATATCAAAAGTATACCAAAGATTTTTTATAATACAGGAAGAGAATTAGTATTGGTAAATAATGCGTGGCGAAATCAAACAGATGAGATAGTATGAAGAAATAGTAAAAGCTGCATATTTGTATGGCGGACTGTCATCTCATCTTATGACCGTTCATTGGCGGGCGACCCTGGGGAAGGCAGCAACGTGCTATGGCCGCACGTTGCTGTGACGGGAGGAACCGGGAGGTGGAATGTACACCTCCCAGGAGGAGCCCAAGGCAAATGCTAGGAGGGCACCGGTGCGTTCCACTGGAGATCCCGGAGCCCTCCGATAAGCACGAGGCCGGCCATCGAGGGGGTTTTAGTGAGTGGAAATCTCCATAACCCAGTCTGGAAGCTGGGTATCTTTCGAAGATTTCCCCCTCGTTACCAAAAAAAAGTTAGAGCAGTCGGTAAATGTACGCAAGTCTTCGAAAAATACGAAACACTCATTGGTACATGGCACTGCACGGTTTCCAACTCTGACCTCCCGCATGGAGTCCGGTGTCCTAGCCACTGTGCCAATGACGCTCTGATGGCGGACTCAGAATCATGTCAGATTTTTTGGCACGCTTCGATATTTGTCAGAGTAGTAATAAAGTGTAATTATAGTAATTACAGATCGGTGGAAAAGGATATTCATGGCATAAATAACGAGTGTGAGATGGTTATATGTACTCAGTATGTTCTGTTTAGTTCGCTTAAAAGTTCTATGGAGAATACATACATTCGCAATTATTTATTTACGAAACAGAAATTAATTAAAAAAATTAATTAAAAATTAATTTTTTAATGATTTATTCGAAATTTTTGCTAAACATTAATTATTTTTCCTTGCAAAAATAAGCTTTTATTTAGATTTACAATTTGACCAGGAAAATAAAAATTCTATCAGCGATGGCGTACTTTTATTAAGCCCGCTATGAAAAAATCGTAATTGCAACTAAATGCACTACACAGTGGTGCGTATTTTGAATTCAATTTTGTTCAACAATTCATACTTGGGATTAGCCGCCATCGCCACCCCGTAATCAACCCCAATATGGCATTTTTTTTATTTTTCTGGTCAAAATCAGTGATCGGAATATATGAGGCTATTATATTACTACAGCTCCAGCAATTGTCAAAGTTCTTTCTAACTTTGAAAGTGGTGGTGTCAACCTCGAGTGGTACCAGTTTTATTACCTAATTTTGTCGCAAAGCAGCAATGTTTGTGCTGTGTTTTGGTTTAAAGAGCCAGGGTAATTACCAGCACATAAGGCACTCCATCTCCTAGTCCTCAAGCTTAGCAACGCGATGAAAACCCTCCAATAACATTATAAGATCATATCGACAGTGCTCTTAGATTTTAATATACAGAGCAGACGAGATGCGTGACAACAGAGATTCGTGTCGCTCCGTTCTCTCTGCCTACTCCGCAAGGGAGAGCGTGAAGCATGAAGGTAACATTATGAGGTGAGATGTCCATGGGCGATGGTGAACACTTACCATCAGGGGGTCCGTTTGCTCGTCTCCTTATACAATAAACTGCGGTGTTCCAGCTATAGTGAAGTTAACCATACGTATTCCGATCACAGTTATATGCCTGCACTACACGCGTCCGTCACCAGCCCCGGTTCAGTTCGCGAAGCGCTGACTCCAGTGATTGGTTGCAGCGGACCGACCCGGGACTGGAAACGGACGCGTGTAGTCCAACCCTTATTATAGTTAATAAGTTACAGTATAATGATAATGTGCGTCATTAGTTAGTCACAATAAGTACGAATTGTCTTTCATATTGGCAGTAATTAATATCTGCTAACGTAGTCGTAAGGAAAGTCTGTGTTGGAATAATTAGTGAGTATATTGTGATCTCTTCTAAGTCTTGTTCCTCATTGCTGAGGGTCGTGATTATTCTAAGGAATTAATCACATAGAACGACTCTTGTGGCAGATTTAATGGGGTGGTTTGCCATTGCCTTCCCCATAATATGATAGCAGATCGGAAAATGAGCAGTAGGGTTTTTGATACTATTTTGAAAAGTATGTTAAATTTTTAAAATCATAGCCATTCTAATCTTATGATAGGAGGCCGGGAATAACCCAGCGGCACTTCGACCCTTGAGGATATTTTGTGCCTACCCCATTTACACACTGGTCATCTCAGACATGCAGGTTTCCTCGCGATGTTTTCCTTCACCGTTAGAGCAGTCGCTAAATGTACATAAGTCTTCGAAAAATACGAAAAACTCATTGGTACATGGCATTGCATGGTTTCGAAACCCGGACCACCCGCATGGGAGGTGTCCTAGCCACTGTGCCACCAACGCTCTTTTTATTTCCTCAAAAAAAATTGGTAAAAAATTTAATAATGCGCGAACTAATTTCCCTCTAGTCAAACTATGAAATGAAATGTATTTGCCAGAACATAGTGAAAATTACAGGTGATTTAAAAAGCATAGGTATCACATGTTCCACCGACAACGGTGTGCAAATCTTATCTGCTATTTGTTAGTGTCGTTGAGATACTCTTTTATGGAGTAATAACATGTGTCTAGAAGCCACTTGGAAATATTAGTTTTAAATTGGCTAGCAGGACCATTTTTAAGGCGACTAGGCAGATTATTATACACTAAAATTGCCATACAGAAGGAATTCTTTTTATACATGTCTACTCTGGAACTTGGCAAATAGAGACGGTTCTTGTATCTTGTATGCCGTCGCAACAACAGAGGATGCCGACTGCCGCTTACTTCCGTTTGTGTATTAATAAAATTCCTATTTTATATTCAAACACCCGCAGTCCTGCAATCAGTTTGGATGTACTGAGATTATTTGAGGGAATGGACTATATATCGTTTCAAAATTTGCAAAATAGAAACCTCTCGGCTCATTCACCGACTAATAAAAAACACTATAGAACTATTTAAGTCAGACGACCTCCGCGACGACAGAGGGCGAGCGGCAGGCTCCCCTGCGGGGCTCTGACGTCGCTAACGTCGTCTGACTTAAATGGTTGACCATGACTCCCAACACAGACTCCCCCCACTCCCCACCCCTCACACGTAACCACAGAAGGCCATCAACAGCCTGGCGACCGCTCGAGCCGAGCGGACCTCCAATCACTGGACCTCCTCTTCTTGTTGGAGCTCCAACGGAGGTTCGGGTATTTCTTCGGGGTCCCTGTAATTAAGTAATCAAACTCAGTGTCCATTTTTGAAGATTGTACTGTAGTACCAAAGCTTTTAGGAGCTTTTAATTTAAAGCAAAATATACATACATACATAACTTCACGCTATATCCCTTGCGGGGTATGCAGAGAGAATGGAGCGCCACGAATCTGTCTTGAATATATAATCTACGTTGCAGGGACTCTCTAAGGGAATTGTTCAGAGAAATAAATATACTGACTGTCGCGGGTCAATATATTTATGAAAATATGATGTGTGTACGCAAAAACTTACAGCTGTTTCCGAAAAACTGCGATAATCATAATTTCAATACCAGAGACAAAAACAAACTTGCAGTCCCACGCTTTAGACTTAGTAAAGTGAACACGTCATTTATGGGTTACTGTGTACGATGTTATAATAAGATACCTGATACTGTAATAAATATGACAGAGAAAACATTTAAGACCCACATAAGACGGACCTTATGTAACAAGGGTTATTATAAAATAAATGACTACTTAAATGATAAAGAGGCTTGGTCCTAAACCCAGCTCCAGCTCTGCACGTTGTGTATATGATTGTATTCATAATTATTGTACGATATATTTATTTCAAAAGACGTGCTGCTGAAAGTTCCTTGCGCCGCTTCTTTCCTTTCAGCTACAGCACCTTACGAAGCGGTGGTAGAGTGAAACATGACGTTGTACAAATGTACTATAAGGTACTTACTTACAATTAAAATCATTTTGATTTTACATTGCATGCCTTTTTCCAATAAATAAAATAATTATAATAAACCTCACCTGACACGGTTCTCCATCTCAATCACAGGATCAGCCGTGGCTTCGGCTAAATTCGTCACAGATTTTGACTTGAAGCACTGAAAGTCCACGTGTCTACTCTTCGCCTCTTCCTTTTCCCAAGACATGTGTATGAAGGGTCGTTGCACATAGTTGTAGATGACTTCAGCTCTGCCTCCGGGTCTTTTACGGACCTTTTCCTTGTATGTGGGGTACCCTTCGACGCCGAGGCGAATTTTCTTGAGACCTCTTTCTTTCATCACTTGTTTTGCAACGTCTCTGTAAAAAATGATGAACAAACCGGTCAAGTGCGAGTCGGATTCGCCCACCTTTTTGTTCGTACTGACAATTGCTGTTGGTCCTAATGACCTTTACAGCTTCACCGGGGTTTTTGGGGCGAGCGCTAAGTGCGCTCCAGCCTGGAGGAGGACTTAAAAACTACTATAAGAAGCGACTGCCTGAGGGCACCCAGGTGGGTACGGACCTCGGCTTAGGACGTCGCTGGGGAGGGAGGGATCGGGGAGAAGTGGTGTATGTAGGTGCTGTGTGTGAACTACTATCTGGTGGGGGAGTGGCTTCCACGATGGAGATCGTGAATTCGCCCACCGTTCTCAAAAGTAATATTTTTCGTCATCTTATCTTATCTTATGATAATAAAACGGATATAAAGTAGTGTTCTCCAAACATAGAAATGAAACTCGGGATGGGTATATGGAACTTGGGTATAAAGATACTAGGGTAGGCAGTAAGTGCCACTCCCGAAAAAAATATTTCTCCTGAATTAAGACTTATAGTCTTATCTTATGATAGAGGGTCGGGATTAACCCCAGCGGCACTCCGAACCTTTAGAATCTTTTGTGCCTACCCCATTTTACACACTGGTCATCTCAGTGTGCAGGTTTCCTAACGATGTTTTCCTTCACCGTTAGAACAGTCGGTCATTGGTACATGGCACTGCATGGTTTCTAACCCGGACCTCCCGCATGGGAGTCCGATGTCCTAGCCACTGTGCCACCGACGCTCACTTTTTCGTCTTAAAATATATAAACGTTTCAATGTGCAAGTAAATCTTTACACGCAAAATCTTCGCAAACACGCAAAAGCACCGTTTTTCATATTGGCAGAAACAATCCAAAGACGGCATACTACCTGAATTCTACAAAGTTGCAAGCTGTTAGTAAGCAGAGGGACCTTGGAATAACTATTAATTATGACCTAAAATGGGAAGAGCATATTATAAACATAGTTAAAAAGGCGAACTCTGTTCTATTCATAGTGCGGAAATCGTTCCATTACATGACCCCACAGTTATTCCTGGCAATATATAAGACTTATGTGAGACCAATTTTGGAGTTCGAGTTTCAGATATGGAACCCATACTTTGTGCAAGATATTGGGATCCTAGAAAGAGTCCAAAGAAGAGCCACAAAGCTACCAATGGGTTTCAAGAACCTAGAGTATGAGGAGAGGTTGGAAAGACTGAATTTGCCGACACTGAAACAGCGACGAGATAGAGGCGACCTTATAGAGACTTACAAAATTCTAAACAATTATTATAACACAGATGAACTGAAGAACTAACTTCTTTATATTGAACTTGAAGGAGTACTCAAGAAGACACGGCACACAACTAGTACGGAACACGGCCAACACATCATCTCCTATTCAACCGGGTAGTCATCCCGTGACGGCCTACCTGACCAAGCTGTGAATGCTGAAACTATAAACTAATTTAAGAACAGATTAGACAGCCACTTACGAAATGTGAAGAAACAGGCTAACCAGCATTAGCTGTCCGTCTGCTAATCCAATAATAATAATAATAATAAAATAGGCGATGTAGACGTCGATTTGCGGAAACCAGCCCGTTATTACATTACATATTACATGTGCAAGTAAAGCCTTTTCATAAGATACCCCAGTTTTCCCACGTTCAGATTTCAGACCCCATTTACAATAAAAATGATTTCCTAATTTCTTTTACCTGGAATGCCCGCATCTAGGCAAGCAAGTTCTACAATTGTGCAAACAAGCCGATAGCTTCAGTAGTTCCTAAAAAAACAGCTGTAGTATACAGATGGACGGACAAGTGGACGCTTTTAGGTACGGAACGCTGAAAACAGGCCAACTGCGAGTCGTGCCTCACTCTGAAGGGTTCCGTCCGTACTGAGCAAAAAACGTTTCCCATTTTGATCACAAATTGTAAACTGTTAAAGATGTAACAAGTTTTAATATTTGTTGTTGAAATAGAGGATGTTAACAATCAAGTATCAAGTTCCTTGATAATACCTATTACTCTGTGGGGAGACCACCATTAGGGGAAAAATCATCATCCATCATCTAAATGACATTACTCACCGATTCTCCATATACTTGAAGAACTGTAATCATCACCCCTCCGCGGGTATTCATCCCACTCTACTACATCCATAATTCATCAACTATCAAAATACATGACTCACCGATTCTCAATATACTTGAAGAACTGTATTCATCACCCATCCGCGGGTATTCATCCCACTCTACTACATCCATAATTCATCAACTATCAAAATACATGACTCACCGATTCTCAATATACTTGAAGAACTGTATTCATCACCCATCCGCGGGTATTCATCCCACTCTACTACATCCATAATTCATCAACTATCAAAATACATGACTCACCGATTCTCAATATACTTGAAGAACTGTATTCATCACCCATCCGCGGGTATTCATCCCACTCTACTACATCCATAATTCATCAACTATCAAAATACATGACTCACCGATTCTCAATATACTTGAAGAACTGTATTCATCACCCATCCGCGGGTATTCATCCCACTCTACTACATCCATAATTCATCAACTATTAAAATACATGACTCACCGATTCTCAATATACTTGAAGAACTGTATCCATCACCCATCTGCAGGTAATTATCCCAATCTATAATTCATCAACTAAACAAAACTATCAAGGGGCATGACTCACCGATTCTCAATATACTTGAAGAACCTATAAAGCGGTGTCGACAACACAGTCTGGCTGTATTCATCACCCATCTGCGGGGGATACTGTTCGTCCCACTCCACCGCGTCATCGTCTAGTAACACTACGACATGGCATTCTCTGTCCCCTCTCTGTGCGGAGACCACCATTAGAGGCAGGATGAGGCGCTCGAGGAATGACTCGAACTGAAGGCGAGCGCCTTCGTTTGATAGTTCGTGG
The DNA here is from genome assembly GCA_947369225.1 of Hofmannophila pseudospretella. NCBI lineage: Eukaryota > Metazoa > Arthropoda > Insecta > Lepidoptera > Oecophoridae > Hofmannophila > Hofmannophila pseudospretella. Next base: position 7,850,932 of record OX376337.1, on the reverse strand, counting down.
AGAAGCCCGCGGAGGTTCTGGAAAAGGTAGATAAGAATTTACTAAAGTGGATAGCAATAAAAATGATTAAAAAATCTAAAGTAGGATGCTGTTAAATGTTGATGCTAGAATGTTGTTGTTGCCGTGTTTCATGAAATAAAATAAGAATAAAATTAAGAAATAGACATAAATTATTATTATTACGAAGATAACAGACAGGTAGCATAATGCTGGTGTGTCTATATCACAGTGTTAGAAGTCTTTTGTAACAGGTCCATAGTGCACTATCACTAATAGTTCACACATAATGTACTTGGACAACAGAGTGTTCGTTTTAAGAAGTTTGTCAAGACGATTTTTAAAAGAGTTCATTGATGTAGCCGATATAACATGCTCGGGGAGCCTGTTCCAAAACTGAGCAACTGTTGCTCAGGAAATTGGATCTTCAAGGCCCGAGTGAACTACTACTGGACCCGCATGCTCCATCGTCGACCTCATCGTCGCTTACCATCAGGCGAGATCGAGGTCAAATGCGGGTTTAGTAGTCAATAAAAAATAAAAAATGGTAAGCAACATTGGTGTTCGAGTGTGTGCGACTGATTCTCATGTGGTGTCCTCGCAACGGTCTCATGTCCTTCACTGAGTATAGTTGATGGCTTTTGGCCATCAATTGATGACATTTGGCCATTAATTTATGTCTATTTCTTAAAACAGAATTTATAATTGTCGAAAAATAAAATAACTACAACCGATCAGAAATCATAAGGTAGAAAGAAACGACATAAGCGATTTGTGACGTTACTGTACGGTAGCGCCATACAAGCTACTTAAGGAAAGTTTCGGTAAAAAGGGACAGAGCATTTCTCTGGTACTAACTTTAAGCGTGTGTTGCACTTTAAGTAGTTAGTAAAAGTAGTAGTAGATTAGTTTAATCATGCATAATGCAATGATGAATAAATGTGTTTTTCTTTCTCTCTTTAGGCTGTTGAGATATCGAAAAACTAATTTCAGATCCATCTTCAGAAAGACAATGTAAGTTGGTTAATACTTGCGGTTGTTGGTACTTGGTGAAACTTCTAGTACATGATTAGACATAAATAATATACTGTTTCACGGGTTTTATTGTATTTTATTAATTACGACCCGATCGTAATTATACAGTTTATTAATCATCATCATCATCAGCAGCCTACTCTAGTCCACTGCTGGACATAGGCCTCTCCCAGGGTGCGCCATTGAGCCCGATCTTCGGCTCTTCTCATCCAGTCGCTGCCAGCCACCTTGCGCATTCGTCGCTCCCTCTATCAGGGGGGCGTTTCTCCACCACACGCAAAATAGGCGCTTAAGACGTCAAGTTGCGGAAATCAGCCCGTTATTACATTACAGGGGGGCGCTCCACACTACGTTTGCCCAAACGCGGTCTCCACTTCAGAACTCGCCTACCCCAGCGGTTATTATTTAAGTCTAATCATACAATGTAAGTAGATTGATAAAATAAAATAAACATTAGTGAAATACTCTATTGGAACAAATAATCGGACAATGAAGATGATAACTAAAACATACTAACTTGACAGCGTACAGTATTGGCATCGAAAGGCACCAGTAGGTAGTCGCAAGCCTCCCTCAGTTCCTGTACCGAGACGGTGGGTGGACAGCGGATGGTACCACCGCGGTAGTACTCCAGAATGGCTCGGAAAACGGTCGCGGAGATGCCTTCTGCCACCTCGTACTCGCCGCGTTCGTTTGGATGCGTGAATTCTAGACCTGGAAAGATATTTTTTTATTGTATAAGTAGGGGAGATAAGCAAATAGATGACTGATGGTATCTTATCTTAGGATGGGGGTCGGGGATCCCAGCGACACTTCGACCCATTGGGATCTTTTGTGTTCAACCCCTTGTACCTATCCCTTGACCACATTACCGAATATGTCGTGCATGAGCAAGACTGTGATTAAATAATCATACGAACCCTATTACTGGAAGGACCTGAGAATAACATCAGCTTTTTTACTGTAGATTTTTTTAAGGTGGTTCTTCTGTCTACTCCCCTCGGGGATTATGGCTGTGAAAGTTATGTTAAGAATTTTTGGAAGAACCTTTGGAGGCCTTTGCCCAGCAAGCTCTGGCCAGCAGTAGGACAACCATAGCTAAGGAAAAATAAATTAAACCCCACAAAATACAGAGCTATGGACATTGAATTCTTGGAACACGTATAGGAAATATCAGTAAGTCAAAGAAAACATGTATGCATCACCATGTAAACAAAACCAAGCTTATCAACTGATAAGCTTCACTGTGACATAGTTATGTAAACCATGATTCAGTGACATGTTCATTGACCCATATGACTGTCTTGCTTTATATAATTTCATCTCATATCTATTATTCATATGTGACATAGGATTTTCCACATTTTCCTTTCTACCTACACAAATATATATATAATTTTATTTAAATCATTATCTTTTGAGCTTAGTCGCCTGTGCGACTATGTCGCTCGGTTCAATTTATATACATACAATTATAGGTTATATAAATAATGTATACACAATTTATATACATTATATATATAACCTACCTTCTCGTAGTTTTCACTAATTTGTACAGTGCCTTGGCCGAACCCGATAAGGGAAAGGCCAAGGCGCTTTTACAGCCCCCCATATCCCATACATTAAAAGATATTTTTAAAAATGTATCTCGCCTGAGAGACTTGTTCCGGACACATTCCATCAGTATATACAAATATAATCTACAGTGATCTTACAATCTCAGTATATAATAAGAGAATATGGCAGATTATGTTTATGCAATATTATTCTGTTGAAATATTGGTACAATTGGGAAATGAAATTACATCTGACATTTCGCAAGAAATATGGTATAGGTTATTAGGTAAACAGAAAAAAAACCCACTTTTGTTACCTGATTAGACTTAAATAATACAGTTTCACGTTTTTACTGTATTTTATTAATTACGACTAATTCGTACGATTATTTCGTAATTAATAAAATACAATAAAAACACGTGAAACAGTATATTCTCACTTCTAAGTCGTGTGTTCCTCATTGCTGGGGGTTGTGATCATTCTAAGGAATTAATCTAATAGAACGTCTCTCGTGGCAGATTTTACGGGGTGGTTTGCCATTGCCTTCCCCATTTCACACACTGGTTATCTCAGTGTGCAGGTTTCCTGACGATGTTTTTCTTCACCGTCAGAGCAGTCGGTAAATGTACGTAAGTCTTTCGAAAAAACCGAAAAACTCATTGGTATATGACATTGCATGGTTTCGAACCCGGACCTCCCGCATGGGAGTCCTAACCACTGTGCCACCGACGCTCCGACTGGTTGAAACAGTATATTATTTAACTCTAATCATCACGCAAAATAGGCGCTTAAGACGTCGAGTTGCGGAAATCAGCCCGTTATTACATTACATTACATTAACTCTAATCACTTTTGTTACCTTTTTCATGTTTCATTATCATCATCTTCATCATTTCATTTGTTTATTATATGGTTACTGGTCAGGGTTCGATAAATCCGATATTTATAATAAATATCGGATAATTTTTTTTGTATTTAATATATTTATCTTTTGATAATATAATTACGCTTAGATACGTCATGGTACAATTATTATCCGTTATTACATTTAAATTATTACTTACATGCTACTAGCTGCTGTAAAAGGGCATTGTCAAAAGAAAATGAAAAAATATGGCTGCTGCATAAGGCATTGTCAAATACGAATGTACATTATGTTATAGTAAGTTTGTACACAATTTCAAATTTAAATTAACTGAATGCTACTAGCTGCTGTAAAGGGGCATTGTCAATACATACTACGGATCTAATACAGTCAGAATAAAATAATACTATTATTTATAAAATGTCATAAAATGAATATCAAATATCAAAATAATAAAATTACAATCTATTATTTATCGTTTAGCTCATGTAATGAGTACAGCTCCATGTTTATTAACATTTTTTTAGATATTTTTTTAAAGGATTTGCTACTACAGTCTATTGTGACTTCAGATTATCTATTATCGGATAATTATTATGATAATTAAAATTATACATTTAAAACTAATATTTTTCTTTTTTCATATTTCATGAAGGTCATTGACATGAAACTTTTTCATGACTATGGTAGATGAGATTTACATTACATATTGATTCTATTTAATCAGTTGTGGACATATTTACATTGGTATATTGTTATTACTATAAATTGTATATTTGAAACATGATACCGAACATACAGCAGAAGATACTACTCTCAGGACAACACCCTCAAGAAAGCTGGAATAGAGAAACAAAGAAAGCACTCACCGGAACTAAACATTCTTCCCAACATGGTGTTTGGATGTGCCGTGAACTGTGCAGGGTCCACCACGAACCTCGTATTGTCCACCACAAGCGTGATCCTATCGTCACACAGCTGATTCTGAGCCTTTTGGCCGTTTCTTGGAGGATCTTGCATCGATGAAGTTGATGGGGTAGGCGTGTTTGGCGACTGGTTTTTAGGCGGCATACTTGGAATTCTCGAGCGAATACTAGGTCCGTTGCGTTTGGATAGTCTTTTCCGACGTTCCTCGGTCTCCTTTCTGTATTCTTCTGTGTCGCTACTGCTGTCTGGGTAGAAAAACGGTCTGCGTTCGGACATGGCCTCCTGGCCCGTGGTTTGTGAATCGGACATGTGCGCTGGCTCGGGCCGAGCTCTCACATCACGGTCGACGCTGCCTCGTCTCCGCAACCGCGGTCCCCGAGGATTTCTCGTCGATTTCGTTGTGTAAAAACAAGTTTTTGTTCTTTGGAAAATCGTCAGCACCTTTTGTTGACAGTTCGGTGGAAATGTTGCCAGTGGTAAAAAAGTTCGACTCTGCAATGTTGGTGGTTCTGATTTAGGTCGATCGTTCAGACGAGCGTTTTTTCTAGACAACCGCATTTTAGAGTGCCTTCCAAAAACAGTTGAAATTATTTACGTTGACAACTGTCCATGTTCCATTACCGCGTTAACAGCTGAAAATTAATCAAACTTATATGAATGCATATGGATGAATACAAGCAACGGAACAACTACGGTACAACAGGTATTTTATTATGCACAAATAGAAAATATAATATAATATAACACTAAAATAATACTAAAGCTAAAACTAAACTAAGGCTAAGAAAGCAAAAGATAAAAAATTTGGGTTAAGTCCCCCACATCCGGCAGTGTACCCAAGAGACTGGCTGCGTTGCCCCGTTGGATAGCTAAGCTAATCCGCTGGGCCAAGTAAGAGCTAGATCTTGGGTCTTTTGACGCGTCGACCAGGCGCTTTGCGAGGTCCTTGAAGACGCGGTGCGCTCCCGGGCCCCAGGGTCCCAATGTTTCAACCCCAAACGGCTCAAATATGTATGTCTCACCCAGATTGGTATATTTGCGCCGGTACAACTGTCAACATGAATAATTTCGACTGGTTTTGGAACTCACTTATAGTAACATTTTCTTTATTGTTGCAGCGGAATGTTTTTTGACATAGTATTTCATTGATTCTATCATTGTACGTTGTCACAAGCTACACTAATGTGTTTGTTTGTTCGTAGAAAAGTCGCTCGTTGAAGTAACGAAATGCGTAAAAACCACAGAAGTTAAATATATTTATATAAAGCATATTTACCAATATAATGTAGTATAAAGGGTAAAAACCACTGAATATATGTATAACGTAAATTTCACTATAACGCATCACTACGTTTGTTTTGTAAAAACCAAACGCAACGCACTTGAAACGCACCACACCAAAAAAACCAATGAATCGGCTGTTGACCTTTTCTGTCAAATGCGGAAATTAATAATAATTATTTTGTAATTTGTTTTTTGAAAAAATTGTGTAAAAATTGATGCTACGTACGATACAACAGTGCTGTGCGAGAAATGTGATAGAAGGATTATTACGCGAGTGCCGTGACGCAGAGCGTGTCGTAGAAACAGGACGTTGTAAAACTTGTTTGGCGCTGATAGGGCGTTATTACATTTTTTGTTCGGAAAACTGTTAAAAATGGATCACCAGGAGGAATACCACGACCCCGACTACCCGGGGACTTCGGGAAGTGTTAAAAACGAGCCGCCTAGTTTGACGGAGGAAGAAAAAGTGGAGAAAATCAGGAGCATCGTAAGCCGGGAATTTACCAATGAGCTAGAAATCAGGGAAAATGAGATTATGACCATTGAGCAGCGGTGAGTGGTGATCTTGGCCTTCAGTACTTTCGATTAGCAGTATTGTTTCTAGGTTATGTTTTTTTCTGTATGCATAGAAAAAAAATGTTATCAAAACCATGTGGTGCGTCATTGTTTGATAACATTGTTTTGTAAGTCACCTGGGTTTGTATCAACAGCTGAAAGTGTTTGTTTAAAATTAAGAGGTTGGTGAAAGCACTTGTCTATAACTTTTAACCTCATAGATAGATAACGATCTAGGTATGAGTCATACGTTGTAAACACTCCCAAATAGGCTTGCTTGTCGTAAGTTTTCTTTATTGTATTATGGAGAGCAGTTGAGCAAACGGGCTACCTGATGGTAAGTGGTCAGTGGTCACCATCACCCATAGACATTACACCCTACTATAATGTTATTAGAGGTTTTTCGATACACTGCTAACTTTGAGGACTTCGATCAAGTGCCTCATGTGCCGGTAATTATGCTGGCTCTCTTACCCTTCAAATCGAAACAGCAATGTAAGCATTTCTATTTAACGGCAGAAATATTTAAAAGGGTGGTACCACCCCAGGCTGAGAGCACAGAGTCATACCACTATCGAAACAAAGTATCCTGTGAATTCAATATCTTTCTACATCTTAGCTCTAAGGAATATTGATAATAGACTTGAAGAAGTGACAATTAAGCCCACTATCTATCCCAATGACTCCTTCTTCCTTCCTTACTTTTCCACTACTTTGGTTTCTAGTTATATTTTAATATTATGTATGTGTGTATATGTAGATATTTTATGTATAAGTATATATAAATTATTTGTACGTGTATACTATTGTAAATGGTGTAGAACTTACCTTTTTCTACCAAAATTACTCCACCAAAAGGTTGTCTGGTAGAGATCGCTTTTAGCGATAAGACCACCTAGATTGTATTAATTGCTTTGTACGCACTGTATCACACTAGGCGAGTGGAATAATTGGAGTTAGCACTACTTCAGTTTTTATAGGTGGAATTTGAAATTAGTATGAAAGAATACACAATATTTGTATTGTGGTTGGAATCCAAAGTAAAGCCCTAAATCTAGACACAGACTATTTACAACAACCATTACATTACATACCATTACATTACCGTTTACATTTCTTGTGTGCAATAAAGTATTAATCTATCTGTCTTTCTAGCCATTTCAAGCGCTTTATTCTCCTCCGAAACTTTCAACTTTTAGTTTTTATTTTCAAAGGGTCCATGAAGATCATCTTTGATCTTCTAAGAGTTCACACTAAAAAAGTTGAGAGAGCTGTTTTAGAATGTCAGGAGATTTCTAGCAGTTTTTCCACAGAGGCAGCGGAATTTTGCATTGTTTTTTTTATAAATTGTCTTAGACAAACAGGCAAACAGGCCACGTGATGATAAGTGGCATTGCCTTCAAGCCTTTCAATTTGCCAAGGTATTTATCAGTTTCCATATAATGATAACTCTCCGAAATACGCGAATCACTTCCAGAATGTCATCATCTCGCCGCATGCTGCACCGTCTCCGCTACGCACTGGTGAGCAGCTACTACCGCGACCAGCGCCTGCAGCTCACCAACAGCCAGGTCCAGGACGAGCTGGCGGCACAGCACGAGCCTAGAGCCCGGGCCGAGGTAACTTACAACTACAGCTGTAAATATGTGGGCGATATTGGGGTTTCAAACCATTAAGAGAGTTATTACGAATTCTATTCTATTACATGGATGTGATCGACAAAGATCAGTGAATTGATTTATAGACAGTTCAATATCGATTGTTGTTTATTTCTTTGTCCGATTAGTGATCTGTCATCGGTTGACAGTTGATCTGACGCCGATGTATGTAATAACACCATAAAACCAATTTATGGGCCAAGAGCCTCGAAAGTCGCGCTGCTGCACCTTAAAGCTAGTTCTCAATTGTACTGGAAAATCAGTAACTGATGCTCCGCAGAGGGAACTGGGTGAATTAGCTGTGAACAGAACTGATCACCGGCCTGAAATTCATAGTCATAGGCATCCCTCAATTATAATATTTAAAAGAAAATCGGTTCACAAATAGTACAGATACCAGGTAAAGTCCATTCACTTAAATAAGCTCATTATACCCAGTATTATTGCAGGACTGCGGGTGTTTAAATATGAAATATTAAATTTAATAATACATAAATGGAAGCAATCGGCAGTCTGCGTCCTCTGTAATCGCGGCGGCATCCTTTGACTAGCGCCGGCGGCGCGAGTCAGGGGCGTCATTTTCAAAGAGCGAACAAATTTAAGTAAATAGACTTTAACAAACTTAAAAAAACATACAATTGAATCGAGAACCTCACTAACTTTTATGAAGTTGTCGACCATCAATTGACGCTCTTACCCTCACCCCTCAGGTGTCCTCTCTGCTCCGCGAGGGCCAACGCCGGCTACACCCGTCGGTGCGCAAACTGCTGGGCAAGCAGACGGCCGACCTGGATGAGATCCTCTACCGGAACAGGGTGCCGCGAGTAAAGGCTAGAAGGGACTACTCTGTGAGTATGGTTTAATGAATAATTTAAAAATACTGTTGAAGATTTACATTTACACCTTTGGGAGTATAGGCCCGAAAGGGGGATGTTCAGTATCCATAACGGAACAACTTTCACTATGGGGACAATTCTGAAATCGCGAAAAAATCAGCTGTTTCATAGGTATTTGTTCAATAACCAACCTTACTTACTTACTCCGCTGGTGCAGCGACCTGAAGTGGTGAAGCCTCCGCTACTAAAGAGCGCCATCGCTCTCTCTCCTGCACAGACTCGAGCCAGTCAGGCGCCTGGAGCTCACTGGAGCTAGTGTCTGGGATGTTCCACATACGCTCGTTTTACTGCTGATGCTCCCCCATCCTAGTGACGCGTCCGAGCCATCGGAGTCGATCTGCTTTCGTTTCTCCAATAATGTTCGGCTCGTTCACCATATAACTAACCTAAATGACCATAATGTAAGAAACAGTAGATTTTATTTGCGATTTCAGAGTTAATTCCATGAAAGTTGTTCAGTTATGGATACTGAACATCCCCCTTTCAGGACTATACAGGGTTTTCGTTACACCCAGTAGATAGACATTATTTTTTTAACTAAATAAGGAACGCAGCCGAGAAAATGGACCACCTCATGATATTCATCGCTTTCATTGTTTCGACCTTCATCGCCCATAGAGGTGAAATGTCACCTTAGAGGGTTTCGATGCGCTGCTAACCCTGAACTCTTAGGTGGGGTGCCTTATGTGCCGGTAATTACGCTGGCTCTCTTTCTTACCCTTCAAACTGAAACACGGAAATTCAAGCATTTCTGCTTATAGTGAGATGTCTAATGGGTAATGGCACTTACCATAAAGTGGTCCCATAGTTCGTCTACTGTTATACAAATATAAAAAAGATAAATGACCAATCCAACAACCTTCCACAGGCCATGGTCCGTTCAAGAAACTACACGATAGCAGCGGACACCACCAAGTCTCTCCGTCCCGACTCGTTCACAGATGTGGTTAAAGTTGAAGATCCTTGCTCCAGCCGGCCCAAGAAGGTGCCACGGCATTTGGAGCCCAAGATTATCAATGTGGTGACTTTGGACGAAGCCACCAGGAACCAGATGAAGTATCGGTATAGGGTTATTATTGGTAAGTTTTGATGTTCCATTCTTCTTAGTCGTATCATTGATGAGGGTGATGATAATTCTATGGAAACCAGACTTGAGCCGAGATCTGTTTGTCTGCGAGACAAGCTCGCTTGCTGATAGTTTATTTTTATTTTTTATAATTTACAACCATATAAATTACAGAAAAATCAATATAAAGTTATGAGCTCGGTCGTAACCCTTAACGTGTAAACACAGCATGGTTAGGAAGTGGAAAATTGATTGTTGTTCAACATTGAGTTGGGGAAAAATACTATTGAATGTAATGACTAAAAACCCATACCTATTTGAAAAATAAAAATAATAAAGTAAAGACTATAAAGTAGGTGCGTGGATAGCTCACTTGAGGACATCCTCAACCGAGTCCGTTTATAGTCTACTAAATCCGCATTTGACCTCGATCTCGCCTGATGGTAAGCGACGATGTGGTCGACTATGGAGCATGCGGGTCCAGTAAATGCTTAATCACTCTGGCCTTGAAGATCCCAAGGTTGTAGGTTTCGGGAAATACAGAAGCCGGCAGGCAGTCCCATCCATATTATCCCTGTATGGAAGCTTGTATTCTAGTGTAATTTTATGAATGAATATATCAAGTTTCCAAATCTGGTCCACTCCTAACTACCGTATACGTAGTAATCTTTCCCAAAACCTCAACAGGCAACACATCAAAATACGCGCCGCCGGCATCCCGAGCGGATCGCTCGACCCACAAGTGGTTACTATACGTACGCGGGCCCCCCCACGCGCCGGAGCTCACGCAGATCGTAACGGCGGTCACTGTCCGCCTGCACCATTCATACGCGCCACACCACACCGTGCATATCGAGTGAGTAATATTTAGTACACTAATGGTAACACCTGAGAGCAATGGTAACACACGAGAACAATGGTAACACCAGAGACCAATGGTAACGCCTGAGGCCAATGGTAAAGCCTAAGACCAATGGTAACACGAAGGGTACTGATGGTAACACCATGGGCAATGATTAACACAAACACATTGGAACAACACCTAAGATACCATTGTATCTTAGGTGAGGCGAGAGATCGTGTTACCATTAGTGTCCTTTGTGTTACAATGGTAACGACCCACAAGTGGTTATTAGTATGCCCCCCCCCCCCCCCCCCCCCCCCTGCCGGAGCTCTCGTAGATCGTAACGACTCATATCGAGTGAGTAATGTTTATAATAGTACCATAGACCAATGGTAACACCAGAGGCCAATGGTAACACCCGAGACCCATGGTAACACTTGAGATCAATGGTAACACCTAAGACCAATGGTAACATCTGAGACCAAGGTAACACCTAGGATACAATAGTAATACTGGAACGCTAACTTTTGAAGCCTAACTAATTAACTCTAACTGAGCCCTAGATCTATCAGGGTTTAAAAAAGGTTAAACGAAGTGCTCAAAATGACAACAAACTAACTAAGTTCCAGAAAGGTATTAAAATTTCTTTTAAAAAGGTATCTAATTTATAAAATTACTACCTAGTTAATATGGGTATATCATAGAGGGCCTGTAACATTTCAACTAACATAAATCTTACCTATGATGAGGAAATAAATAACTTTTTTTAAATTTTTGAATTTTCTAAGTAAATCTACCTTTTAAAGTTCGTAGCAATCTTTGGAGGATTGGGTGTTTGCGAGCTCTGCCATCTGGGCGACTTCGGTCTCGCCAAGTCGTCCCCATTCAGAGTCCCTAAACACATAAGATACATTTTAGTTTTGCAAGCGACTTGGCTACCTAAGTTTTGAATTAATAACTACGCCGCGGAGCTGACGGGCGGAGATCCCAAAGCCAGGGCGAGTTTAAACTTTAAACCAACTTTTTAGGTCAACTTAAAACACTCTAAGAGGTTAATTGGAAATGGTGGCACGACTGGGTGTAGGAAAATTTACTACTATAGCAGGACTCTCACCCGTCTCATTGTAGGGGCGTTCACAGGCCATTTTGGCACTAAGAGCCTCCTACACAAGATGAGACTGGCAGACAATCCCACCTGTAGAGCCTGTGGTGACACCGTTGAGTCAATGGAACACCTGCTGTGCGAATGTGACTCGTTGGCTGGAAAACGTATGAGATTTCTGGGGGTAGTCTACCCGAAGCCAGAGGACTATAGGCTCCTACCTGTAAACTGTATAGCGTCCTTGATGCAAAGCATCTTTAAGGAACAGGAAGGGGACTAAGGTAAGGGGTGAGCACAAAAGATCCCTGAGGGTCGAAGTGCCGCTGGGGTTGTCCCTGGGCCCCTGTCATAACATAAGATAAGATAGGGCGAGCTAGCTTGCCTTACTCGCCCCTGATCTCTGCTAGCTTTATCACTCTGTACTTACTTTATCGAGTACTTAAAATAAAAATTTGAAAAAACCTTCGCTTGTTATAATTCTAGTAAACCACCGTTCCACATTTCCCGGCGAGGGTGGGGCGAGTTCCCAGCGAAAGTGGAGCTACATTTCGCAGTTCCCGAGCGGAATCGACCGGCTACCGTGGAGCATACCATCAAGTTGGACAGGAATTACACCGGCTTGCAGACGTTAGGTGAGGGAAACGACATGTTGTAGATATTCGATGAAGAAACTGACTTGATATTCGATGAGAAAAACAGTAAATATACATTAGTGGTAAATCTGATAGTATAGATATTCGGTGAGGAAAGAAATGTTAAAATCTAGCTTTGTTTCGCGCATCCTGAACCGTATCGACCGACTACTGTGGAGCAAACCATCAACAGGAACTATACCGGCCTGCAGACGTTAGGCGAGGGAAACGACATAGGGTAGATAATCTGTGAAGAAACTGACATGGTGTTGATATTCGATGAGGAAAACAGTAAACATACATAAGTGGTGAATCTGATACTATAGATATTCGGTGACGAAAATTACAGTGTAGATACTCAGTGAGGAAACAAAGTGGAGCTATATTTCGAGCGAAATCGATCGGCTACCGTGGAGTATACCATCAAGTTTGACAGGAAATATACCAACCTGCAGACGTTAGGTGAGGAAAACGACATAGTGTAGATATTTGGTGAAGAAACTGACATGGTGTGGAATTGTATAGGTATATGCCCCCTACTATAGACTAACTTTTTTTCAAGTGACTTACCATCGTTTTTTTTCAGGCGCCGAAACCATTGTGGATGTATGGCTCTACAGTACACAGGAAATGCTACAATACGAATACAAAGAGAGCATAGAAATAGAGGTGCCAGCATATACACCCGTCACACTGGACATACAACCAAAACAGGAACCCGTTGAGACCGAACCAGTCAACGAGGCTGCGACCGATGGACAGAATGACAGTTGGCTAGAGTTCTTTGCCAAAGACACTACAGAGTTAGATGTAGATGAAATGATCATAAAACCAGTCAAAAAGGTTGAGGAGAAACATGATTTGGAAAGCTTGATCGAAACCAATGTTATAAACAAAGATCATTCCAAAGATTTTGAGGAAAATTATCATGATGATGCTGAAAACAATTGTCATACTGAAGAGGTTTGTGATAAGAATGAAGAAGTTGAAGTGAATTACAAAAGTGTTGAGGTTCAAGAGGATTTGCCAAACGAGTTGCTCACTCAATCAACGTCACCGAAGAAGAGGATAATGAAATACATGGATCCAACGACAGGGAAGATTTACTACTTGGAAATGGATCGGAAGTTAGATCTGACTAAAGTACAGGAAATCGTGATCAATTCCAAAGGAAATGTGAAAACTGCTAAAATTAGTCCGATCAAACCGAACGGGTTGAAAAATGTTAGGAAAAATTCTAAGAAAGGCGGAGTGTCTCTACTAAAGCCTGAAGTAAAAAGTTTACTAAAATCAGAAAATTCTTGTAATAGTACAGTGAAAATCGAGAAACAAAATTCTTGTAATAGTACAGTGAAAATCGAGAAACAAAAATCGATTTTAAAAAGGAACTTCACTCACATTGAAAATGATCATTGCTACTTAGGCGCAAGTTGGGCTAAATCAGTATCATTTTCGCAAAATATAAATGACTCAGTGTTACCAGTCGTGATAAATACGTCAATAGACAATCGTGTGGTGATTAAAAAAGAAAAGTCAGTGTATGAGTGTCTATGTGCGTCTATATGTAAGTTTTCATCTTTGAGGGTAGCGGTGAACTATTTGTTGAAGAAAATACCGCTAATTTCTGAGGGGGCGAGGGACCCGGACTACGTTAAACACTTTCCATTTGTGGTGGAGACTGAAGAGAAATATTGGAAGCTGGATTTTGCTAAGCGAAGAAATATTGAGGTAAGACAGCCCCCAAATACCAGATTTTCTTTTCAGTATACGACTGATTCCTCTAAAAACATTGGAAAAATTTAGTTTGAATGCATTAACCAAAGCGGACGTTATGGTTAGTCTTATAAATATATAAGAACGATTCAAAATTTGCAACATTGGTTATAAGCACAGAAATTGTACCAGTAGCAACCTCTCCTCTAGAATGATGATGTGAGAACTGACAGTGAACCAAAGGGTTTGTGCAAATGCACATATAGTTCTATACATTTGACAAGGTGAGCCGGTACTTCACGCCGGGACAGCTCTTAAACCTTTATCAAGCCCAAGTCCGGTCGTGCATGGTGTACTGCTGCCACCTGTGGGACGGCTCAGCTAAGTACCAACTGGCTGTTCTTGACTCAGTGGAGAAACGCGCTAAGCGCCTTATAGGTGACGAATCGCTGCTGGAAGCTAGACTGCAAAGTCTGGAACATCGGCGCAAGGTTGCCTGTCTATCGGTGTTTTATAGGATAAATTTCGGAGAGTGCGCATCGGAATTGTACGACCTAATTCCAGCATCTCCATTCCGCCTTCGGACTACCAGGCGCGGGGAGGGGTTCCATCCTTATGTTGTTGATATCCCATCTGCTCGTACGAAGCGATGGCTAAGGAATGGAACAGCCTGCCAGTGTCTGTATTTCCCGAAACCAACAACCTTGGGATTTTCAAGGCCAGAGTGAATAGGCATTTACTGGACCCGCATGCTCCATCGTCGACCTCATCGTCGCTTACCATCAGGCGAGATCGAGGTCAAATGCGGGTTTAGTAGTAAAAAAAATATATTTCAATCCCCAAATGGAAAATGCTCACATCGCATGTGCCTACTGGCAGATATAAAATATATAAAATGTATGTAGCGAGCAATCTACAATACATACAAATATACTTTATTGCACACCCGGGACAAAAACAAAACATACAACATAAATAGAAGTACAATACAATGAGCAGAAGGCGGTCTTATCGCTTTAAGCCATATCTTCCAGGCAACCTTCAGGCGATGGAAAAATCTACATCAATATACAATCTACATAGGGTGTATTTCAAAATCTTTGCTTATAAGACAGACAGACGTTTGCGACTCAAACAAGGTACAGTGTGTTTTTAAAAAGGGATTCAGATCTTGAGACTTTGGTTATTGATAGTGGTATGCGAATGTACGAAGACTGTAGAAAGAGACAGATAACGATTTTATTTACACGATATCTACTACGGACTGTAGCTAGATATTAGTGTGTAAAATACACGTGTTTACAAAAGTCCGCCGATAGATGGCAGCACGCGAGAGTTACCTCGCGCTTATAGCTCGTTGGTCTGGAATATGCAGGATAGTTCGATATCAAGATAGTATTTACTTGTTCTTAAAAATATGCTTACTTTTTGCAAGTGCATTCTAAATCTGCTAATTGGCAGAGATATGGGTGCGCTCATATGGGTCTTATGAAATTGAGGATTTTGGCAATACTTAAGGTGGTAGGTAGTGTTGCTATTGATAATTTGAATAATCCTAATTTTCTAGTATACAGCGACACTATTGATACTTCTTACTTCTTTCTATACTCATACTCATATATTAAAAACCATCAGGACACCAGGAACTCTTGGTTACGTCATGCTTTTACAATAACTTTAAAATTCACAACACAATTCCTGTTAACCATAAACATAACTGGACAGGAGCGAACAGACCAGCCGATGTACATTAAAAATTATGCTAAAAAAATTAAGATTGTAGCAGCTGTAAAGGGGCTTTGTCATTTATCTAAATTAATAAAATTATATATCTGCTGTAAAGGGGCAATGTCGTACAAATAATAATTATAATAAATTATAGCTGCTGTAAAAGGGCTATCTATTCCTCTTTCTTTCTTTATTCCCGGGTGGTCTAAGATGGATTTAGATAGACTTCATCGTCACTTACCGTAACTAAACATTAATAAACAGATAAATTAACTAAGTTCGAATGTCATACGAATTTTGATGATAAAGGAAGCATTCCAAAACACAATGAAGTGTTTATTTATGAGTTTACCACACTAGGATACCCTGTGTTGTGGGGGCCAGTCTCTTCCGATAAATATAAATTATGAAAACATAAGGTTTGTGTGAGAGGTGTGTGTGTGAGCGTGAGATTATTTCTTTTAAAAGCGCATAGATAAAAATGTATTTTTTTTTTCAGTGGTCAAGAGCGAAACTAATAAACAGACTTCTAAACGAGTTCTTCAACAATGAACACGAGCCAATATGGCGGACAAAACAAATATTAATCTACTCAAGATTGCATGGTTTCTATCCGGTCCGTTCAGAATCCATCCAAAACTCTTTGGAAAACCACATTGACTGCCATGATTGGTCTTCATGGACAGATCTAGAGAACACAAGGAAAACTGAGTCTAATATTAAGGAATACTATCCAAAAGCAACCGATATATGTAGTCTAACCGTCTTCAATAGCTCCGAATACAGTTTGTCAGAATCACTGGATTTGACGGATTCCGATGAAGAAATTGAGGTTGTAAGTGATATACCAGTGAAAGTGAAAAGAGAAGTGGAAAGTGAAAGTGCTAGTTTAACAGTGTTGCCAGTTGAAAGTGAAGAGGACAGACTGAGGTTCCTGTTTATAGAGAAGAAGTGTGCGGATATAGGTGTCGAGTTGAGGAATGAAGACGTTGGTAGCGGGTATTCTTATAGGTAAGTTTATTATGAGGGTTTTTGTGGGTGGTAATTCAGCCTGGCGTGGTACCATGCAACAATACTTGCATTGCTGTGTTCCGGTTTGAAGAGTAAAATTGAAATTGTAAACGTTTCTTTATCACTGTAAACACCAGAATATAGTACACAATACAGAAGTATACAAAGATTAATACATGCAGCACAAAACATCTGGTGTCAAAAAGGGTACACCAGCTCAGCATAATGCTGAGGCAAGCCACAGCGCTAATCTTCAGCTGGCCCCTCAGTGTGTGCGTGTTGTGCTGTATGAATGTGTTTGTTTGTATGAATGAGGATATTAGTGTGTATGTGAGGTACTGAGTGTGTGGGAGGGAGATGTAATGTATGGCATGGTGCGGGTGGAGTAAGAGAGCCAGCGCAATTACCGGCACATGAAGCATTACCATCAAATTTTTTTTTTGTAATTTTCTGCAACAAACCACGCATATTCTATATCAGTTTAAAGTTTTGCAGTATCTTTTAAATTAACAAAATTATGGTCTGGACACACTTTGTATATTGTGCAGTGCCGTCCACGCCGTTATGCTGTCATCTATGAAGAGTTTCGCGGAGGAGCTGCTGCGGAGCGCGCTGGCCGTCAACCTCGGGGAGACCAGGGCTGATCCTGAACCACCTGTCTGGGTCGGGTGTGTACCGACTTTATTTTAGAATATCCCTACTCCCAATGGATAAAGCGTGCCACTCCCTGGTGGTAGGACTCCATCAGGGTCCGCCTGGCTACCGACCATCTCTCTGTGTAAGGGTGCAGGTACTTATAGTCGTAGACCGCTTCGGCGACCGACCTGCGGTGGACGACCTACGGTCACTGACCTCCGTTGTTTACACATCGTTGGCCGAAGTCGTCCAGCGTCATTCGCTCGATAACAACCTAGTAACCGCACCTTACAGAATAGCACCACCCCAACTCTTCCGGTGTCGTACGAGGAGACTAAGGATCTTAGTGGATACTATTTTTAACCCTCTATCGATCGAGGGACAGCGTATTATAAGTTTGACACGTTTGTCTGTTGCCTCATAACTAGACAACGGATGATCCGATTTGGATCCGGTTTTTTTTTATCTAATAGAGAATATTGTCGAGTGTTCTTAGCCATCTCTGATAAAAATTGGACCAGTGGTTTCCAAGATATTGGAGTATCTTTGATATCAGATGGGATCTCGAACGGTAATAGCTATATGGTTCGAGTTTGAGCTCAAATGTTTTGGACCATGGTGCCTTTCCCACATTTGGAACCTCAAGGACCTGATGATGACCAGGAAAAAGTAAGAGGTTCTCCACAATGGTAAGTCAGGGGTTTTTATTTATTTTTATTTAGAGTATTGTAATTGTAACGGGAGCTGCAAGTACGAGATGGTAGAGAGCTGGTGAGAGCAGATGAGGTAGAGATGCGAATAGACAGGAGAGTAGAGAAAGAGGGAATAGAATCTTTGTGGTGCGAGCGGAGGTCAGGTCGAAATCTGGCTATATCGGAAAATAGTAATTTCCCTTTTTATATCCACACTACCATCACTACATAGTATAGGGCCTGGACTACACGCTCCGGTTGCAGCGCCGGTTCGGTTCGCTCCATCCAATCACGTGGCGCTGACTTCAAGTAGGGTGAGGGCGGAACCCTTGTAATTGACTGCAGCGAAGCGAACCGGGGCTAGAACCGGACACATGTTGTCCAAGCCTTTCGTAGCCAAGGACTTTCAGTCCCCCACGGCGTCAGTCTATCCCGGAGGTCCGGGTTCGAAACCATGCAATGTAGTGTACCGATGAGTTTTTTGATTTTCCAAGACTTACATTTACCGACTGCTCGAACGGTGAAGGAAAACATCGTGAGGAAACCTGCACACAGATTACCAGTGTGTCGGAAATAGCGACTTACCTTGATACTACCGGTGGTACCTAATCTCTACTACAGGTAGTGACACGGGATTTTTTTTATGGGGAAGGCATAGGCAAACCACCCCAAAATCTGCCAAGAGAGTCGTTCTATGTTTCACGACCTTCATCAATGAGGAATACGACTAAGAAGAACAAGTTGATTCATAAATACCTTCTCCATTTCTAGCTCCTCCTCATCCCGCGCGCTGGTATCCCTGGAGCACGTATTCCGCGGCGCTCAAGGCTCACGCCTGCGCGCTGTGACGTCACACGGGGTCGGGTCACAAAGCAAGGACACTTGCGCGCTTTAATATACGTCTTGTACTGTGCGCGCTGTTTCATTTCATATCCCGTATCCCAATTCCAATCCGGCTCGGACCAATTACAAGTGTGTTTCAGATAGGACGGGCAAGTGAAGGCGAGATTTTATTATATTAGATGGCTCTTAATGGTAATTGAAATGGCCAAATAGCTTGCTGTGGGTATAATCTAGAGTAGGTATAAAGCGCCGGTATCTATAACACGGCTCGCGCCTGCGCGCTGTGACGTCACACTGGGTTGGATCACACAACAAGGATACTTGTGCGCTTTTACGTCCAGTACTGTGCGCGCTGTTTCATTTCATATACCACATCCCACTTCTGATGGTAAAAACATCCGGCTCGAAGGACCGAATCTCATTTATATTATACCTATACAGTACGGTTTCTGGTAGGTGGACGGGTAGGATGGGCGGACTTTTCTTTAATTTTTAACACCTGTAGAAGGGGTTGAAATGACCCGTTAACTTGCTTTTCATCAGATACAGTACCCTTTTTATATTAGGTTATTTTTTAATTTAAGTATATTTTTTTGTTATTTTCTTCTCTATCTTTATAGTGTTACAACACATACCATAACCGCTTCCCATCGGAATGGCGAGCCGCACAATGTACAGACACTCACTATGTATTTCTATCCCTTTTCTCTCCAGTTTTAATTGTTATCTATTTCATCTTTAGGTATTTATTTGCGCCTGTTCCACATATCCCTACTGATCTATCCCTACTGGTAGCGAAGAACGGAATTTTTTTCCACTTTTTACTACTAAGGGAGATACTTTTCCACTTATCTCCACTCACTCTAATAAGCCAGGAAATCGGTATCGTCACATTGAAAATGTTTAAGTGCTTCTTTAAGTGTTTTGTTTATTACAATGATTCTACCAGTATTACAAACTCCTTCATTACGAGACGAAGAAACTCTTTCATTGTGAGTTCTATGAAGTTCACGCATCTATGAAATGACTGTCATAGTGGCACTGAACCAAAATTGAAAATCAAAAATTAAATTTCCTTTTCAATTTGAGTAAAGATGAGTGAGCTGGTTTTTTTAAATAGAGGCCGAGGCTCTGTTTTACTTTACGACGGTTATCAATATCATCGAAAAAAGAAATATACAAACGGACAAGAGTATTGGAAGTGTGCTTTAACTAAGAAGAACAAGAAGTTTTTTAGATATGTTAAGATAAATAAAGTTATTTTTTACAGATTTCAAAGAAGACTAATTATTATTGTTACAATACAGGATTTTCTCAGGAATGACCTGTACACCCACCAGCTTCACCCACTTACGTACGTGCCTGTACTTTAACTTAGTAGAAATAGGTGGAAGTAGAATTTCCATTTATCTCCCCTAGTAGTAAAAAGTGGAAAAAAATTCCGTCCTTCGCTACCAGTAGGGATAGATCAGTGGGGATATGTGGAACAGGCGATTTATTTGTACTTATATTATTTATACTTTTAATATATTTTGTTTTTCGTCCCTGACTGCCGTTTATGAAAACTTCATAAATTTATGTGATTTTATAACTATTGTGTGTGTATCCGCTTACTAACGATTGGATCGGGAACTAACCCATACAATTGCTGTGCATGGATTAAACGCGGCAAGATTCACTTCAGCTTATGGTGAATCTTTTGCCCGATCGATAGTAAATCGAAAGGTGGCAGTGGTAGAGTTACGCGTCAGCAGAATGCGATTTGGTGTCCAAATAGAATTGGAACGAAAACTAAATTGAAATTGGATAGAAATAGAACTACAAACGTTGTAATTTACACATTTATGAGTGACTTTTAAAATAAAACTCTGGTATTAATTGAAACAACATCACTGTACTCTGAAACTTAAGTCCAATCTGAAAGTACTAGTGTTAACTAAATATACGTAAATACAATTAAAGTTACATACGAACGAATAACACTTAGCAAATACTATACAGTGCTTACTTACGAATACTGCATCTAAAAGTATAACTTAATACAAAATACTAGAAATAAATTAATATAAGTAAGTAGCGAACAAAATCCTGTTTTGAACTGAAGGAAAAAGGAGTTTAGAATGAAGACGAAGAGTTGATTTTGCCATAGAAATTAATCGCCTTTTGGGGCCAGTGTTTTTGATAGATCTTACTTAGATCTACATCTTTTATTATTAAACAAATATCATGTAAGTCGTGTGGGGGTAGGAGCTACAGACCAGAACCGTCTTCATACAAAATCATCAGCAGCCTATTGTCCCCACTGTTGAGACACAGGCCTCCCCTCGCACAAGGGGGTACTTAGATTGTATGTTACACAATTGACATAAAGTTCATTGTGCTATGTACAATTACGTTGGTGAAATTCGCTTCCATTCCATTCCGTGGCAATGTGAATTGAGCCTTATAAGGTTACGGGTCCATAGATCGATCGATTTCGATCTATAGATCGAAATCTATAGGCGGAAGCGGAGGCGGAATGTTTATCTCTTTCCATTGCTCGAACTTTGTTTCCTGGGAGTCTGAAAATAAGACGAGAGAGAATTTTTTAGATATTAAATTTCGTAACAAATAGAGTTTCGGTTAAATCAGGCTCAGCGTATGCATCGTATCATTAACCTATAACGTTGGGGCACAGGCCTCCCCTTACACAACTCCGTACATGATCCATCGTATTTAATTTGGTTGGGTAGACAATCGTTCAAATTTAAAAAAAAAAACACGAATTTCGTGTAATTTATGGATGGCTCCTTATTAGGCAGACTGAATGTATGGGGAGATGCTCACATTGCATGCGCCAACTGGCAGACGTGGTTTACATATAAAACTTGCAACGAGCAATCGAAATAGGGTGAAATTCAAAATTTCTGAATGCCCCTGACATCCTAACTTAACTAATTCAATTCATTTTTTTAATTTTTCTGATAACTTGACCCATTGTGTTAGTGTACTTAAAAACTATGTTAGTAAATACATATCGGCCAAAATTACGAGTTTTTACACTTCGATCAGATGCTGATCAAAGATAACATCATTCGTTCAGCACACGAACGAAGTGTTTAAGGATAGGGGAATCGTATTTATCCGCTATCACATTCAGGATGCCGTTGGAGCTGCTCCGAAGCCTGTCCATCGGACACTTACATATGTAATTTTTTTTTAATTTTAATATTCCGTGGTAAAGTTTAATGAATTTTTTTGCCTATTAAAGAAATTATGTCGTCAGTGGAAAATAAAAAATGCTAAAGTGCCAAAATGAAGGTTTTGGGTAATATTTTTTTAATCTAAATACTTTCAATCTCATTTAGCAAAACCTCCATTTGCGCTTTAGCATTTTTCCTTTCCACTGACGATATTATTATTAACATAGACGTCACTATGAAGCTATTTTAATAAGACTAACCAGAGGCTTTTGATGAAGAGCGTTCGGCTCTGAAGAACTTCGCGAGGATCACCCGGGATGGGGTCAGGGGGCCGGCCCGTGGGGACTGCTTGTGTGATGCGATGCTGCACTTCTTAGCTGCTGCTGCAAGGGTTTGTAGGTGGTATGATTGGTCGGACTCCCATGCGGGAGGTCCGGGTTCGAAACCATGCAATGCCATGTACCAATGAGTTTTTCGAAAGACTTATGTAGGTACATTTACCGACTGCTCTAACGGTGAAGGAAAACATCGCGAGGAAACCTGCATCTAGAGATAACTGTGAAATGGGGAAGGCAATGGCAAACCACCCCATTAAATCTGCTACGAGAGTTGTTTCTTAGAATGATCACGACCCTCAGCAATGAGGAACACGACTTAGGAGAATATGACTTTGTGTAGTCTTCTCGGGGTTGTGCTTACACTGTCAGGTGAGTCTGCCAAGGTGGGCGAACCGCTTAACCGCGCGGTTGAGTTTGCAATACCGAACATGTCGCCGCGCGGAGTGGCACATTGGCTCGAGAGCCAATGTGCCACTCCGCGCGGTCAAGCGATTGCAGTGTTAGGTTGCAAAGCAATAGGAGATATTCCTGCAATGTTTTACCACTAGAGGCGCCACTAGCACAGTTAAAAAACATTCAAAAATACGACGTAGGTACGTGTACGACTTAAAATGATTTAGTTCTTAACATAACATAACCTAAATGTATTGCTTTTAATGACAATAATTTTATAAATAAAAAATGATTATTTTGTTGAATAAACTTTAAATTATCACATAAAGCCAAATATCAACATGTAGACACGTACCTTTCCACCAAATTCCTTCAGACTCGCGCCACGATGTCTTAACATATTTTTTAGGTCTGCTATTTTGAAATGGCCATATGATGCCATGATAATTATCATCACAGTCTTACTATAGCTTTGAGAAATTAAATTAAATTAATCCAAATAACGAGAAATTTGTGATATCTTCAAAAATCACGTTTCGTTTTCTTTTCTGTTTACGGAGTGTGCTCGTGGCTCCATCTATGCAACGATTTGCGTTTTTTTTAGTTCGACCACTTCACCGCCCACCATTCATTTGCCGCTTCATTCGCCTCAATCACGAACCTCTCCGACTGGTGTACCACGACCACCGGCTGTCCACTTGACCCACGGCCGCGGTGACGTCACGACGACCCCGTGACGTCAGAAGCGCACACGCAGCGCACAGAGCGCACACGACGCAAGCGCATAGCACGGCCGCCAGGACCATGTAGTCGCACGGGGGGAGCCACTGGGGGGAGAGATTTAGTTTATACGAGTAGAATAGGGTAGTTACAATTACAAGTGCAGTCAGCATCAGTTGATGAGCTTCAGATCAGAACGGTAAAAGAAAGAAAGAAAGATTATTTATTTCCGATACACACATACAATCAACTAGGTACAGAAGACAAAAATAATATTAA
Organism: Hofmannophila pseudospretella; assembly: GCA_947369225.1. Taxonomy (NCBI): domain Eukaryota; kingdom Metazoa; phylum Arthropoda; class Insecta; order Lepidoptera; family Oecophoridae; genus Hofmannophila; species Hofmannophila pseudospretella. The sequence goes on along the minus strand of OX376337.1, from coordinate 7,826,979 downwards.
ACAAATATATTACAAAAATAAATAAATAAGCAAAAGTAGGTAAGTTTGATGAAGGTGGTGTGCAGTGTGCAGCACCGGACAAAGGGGACTGCCTCAGCCTGTTGCCGCAGCGCTTTTAGCCCCCTTTTAGAATGCATAATTGCTTAAATGAATATATAATTACGGGCATTTTTGAACTACCAGTGCCAGATGTATAAGACACGTACATCGTACCTGCGCAGACGCAGCGCGAGACGACAGCGCGCGGCGCCGGGCAGCGCGTGCGTGCCCGCCGCGCATGAGAAGCACGTGTTCTCTCCTTCACCGGAGTAAGTGTCCGATGGACACGCCGCTGGAAAGGAAAACAAGGTTGTAAAATAAAATACAGTACGCGAGTTCTTAGAAAAACATTCGGGATCGGGTAAAATCGTCTGTTTTACATTTGCGTGTCTCCATCTCTCTCTCTCACCCGAATGTTTTTCTAAGTGCTCACGGCTCAGGCTAGGCTAGAGCCTGGGATGCGCAGCCTTATGGGGCGCCGCAAGGCGTTTTAGTCTTATCAAATCCATCATCCCGTCCTAGCCTTCTTATAATCCATCATCTGTGTCTGATCTATCTATTTCAAGCTCGCTTCGATAATCTATTATCTGTGTCTAATCTACGCCGAAACAAGCTTGCTTCGCTCGCTTTTCCTAGCCTTTGAATAAAATGTCGTTTCGATTTTACGTGCCATATAACTCAGTACATCCACAAATATTCTGGCACAGGCCAGCCTGGAGCCTATTTGAGACAAACAGAACTCATAAATTTCCGACGAGTTAAAAACAACTAACCGCATATCTTCAGTTTAGGTAGCAAGTAGTACCCAGCGGGGCAGGACACCACTATATCGACGTTCCCCGGGTACATGCTCGAAGCTAGCTTGTGGTATTCTTCGTGCCCGTTCAGGTCTGATACCAAACAAAAATACACTCAGAACGGGAATTTCTAAGTAGAATAATGACATCACATTCTCACCACTACAGATGTTAGCCAGTAAGGCTCAATTTACATTGCCGCGGAATGGAATGGAAGCGAATTTTCGCAACGTAATTATACATAGCATAATGAACTTTATGTCAATTGTGTAACATACAAACTAAATACGAGCCAAAAAAGAAAAGTAGCTAGGAGAATTCTCGATAATGCGCGAGGATTCCGCGGAAGACGCGCAACCTCTTTTTTGGCTCGTATTTAGCACAATTGACATGAAGTTCATTATGCTATGTACAATTACGTTGCGAAAATTAGCTTCCATTCCATTCCGCGGCAATGTAAATTGAGCCTAAGGGTTCAAGAATAGAGCTACGGTAGGTAGCTCCTGGCTGTCGTACGCTCGGTTTCCTGAATTATCTGCTCCATTTCGATTCTGATACGTCAGCTAAGGGGGTCAGATAATGTAATAACGGGCTGGTTTCCGCAACTCGACGTCTTCAACGCCTATTTTGCGTGTAATGGGGACTACTACTTACTCGAGCCACCCCAACCTCGCCAGAAAGTCCAGCAGTCCTTTAATGTTCTGTAGGACTTCGGGAAGTGATCCTGGGGTGCCGAGGCTTCCCGCCCGGTAGGTGGTCACCTCATTGCCTCAGGGGTCAGATAACTCGGGGAACAGACCGAGGCGCGGGCGGACAAAGTTTGGGGCTTTGACTGTATATTGGTTGGCAACCGTGGGGAAGGTAGTAGCGTGCTATGGCAGCTTGTGGTGTTCCACCTGATGAGCCATGTGTTTCTTGAGACTGGGTGTGTTAACTCTAACGTCACTTTATATATATGAAGTTTGCATATTTGTAAAAAAACAATTATTTAAAAAGGCCAGTGAAAACTATCCCTATAAATCTAGAGATCCAAATCGACTGGTCTTTTACGAAGTACCAAGAACCATGATCTATGATGAAGCTGTATGACCATGGGTATTAGAATTTATAATTTGATTGCGTCTGACTTGAACCAGTATAGTTTGGATACATTTAAACATAAATTATATAAATTACACTCGATTAACAATTTTTATAATATACATGTTGTTGTGGAGCGTCGGTGGTCTAGTGGCTAGGACGCCGGACTCCCATGCGGGAGGTCTGGGTTAGAAACCATGCAATGCCATGTACCAATGAGTTATTTCGGATTTTTTTCGAAGTCTTACGTACTTTTACCGACTGCTCTAACGGTGAAGGGAAACATCGTGAGGAAAATTGCATGTCTGAGGAAATTAAAAGTTTCCGAAGGCGTGTGATCATGGTGGATCAGTTTAAGAGGCTCAATATAATGACCATGAGCAGTACATATGTAATGCATAACATCCTTTATGTTAAAAAAAATATTCACTATCTCCCATCACTTGGAGATGACCATAGCTACCAGACCAGGCGTGCTAAGGACATTCTATATTCTATTCGACTATTTAATAAACTAAATCCTGAAATTAGAAACTTATCATAAATTTAAAGCTTGTATCAAAAAAATTCTGATAAATAAAACCTATTATAAGATAAAAGAAGCTTTACAAGACAATGAAATTACATACATGTAAAAAAATATATATTTTAATTACTTACCTGAATTTATTATTATATTTGTTGACAATGCATACAGCAGCACATACTATTATTTCTTAGTAAATGTTAACCTTTTAATGTAATTATTTAATGCCTTAACCTTGACATTCAGTTTCATTTATTACATGACAACGCCTCTATACAGCAGCTATTTTATTATGTTTATTGTGTAGGCCCAAGTCCGGTCGTGCATGGAGTATTGCTGCCACCTGTGGGACGGCTCAGCTAAGTACCAACTGGCTGCCCTTGACTCAGTGGAGAAACGCGCTAAGCGCCTTATAGGTGATGAATCGCTGGTGGAAGCTAGACTGCAAAGTCTGGAACATCGGCGCAAGGTTGCCTGTCTATCGGTGTTTTATAGGATACATTTCGGAGTGTGCGCATCGGAATTGCACGACCTAATTCCAGCATCTCCATTCCGCCTTCGGACTACCAGGCGCGGGGAGGGGTTCCATCCTTATGTTGTTGATATCCCTTCTGCTCGTACGAAGCGATTTACTTCTTCGTTCATTATATGCGAACGGCTAAGGAATGGAACAGCCTGCCGGCGTCTGTATTTCCCGAAACCTACAACCTTGGGATCTTCAAGGCCAGAGTGAATAGGCATTTACTGGACCCCGCATGCTCCATCGTCGACCTCATCGTCGCTTACCATCGAGATATTAGGCGAGATATTAATTGCTTTAAATAGTCTTTGACGTATATTTTTATGTTTTGACAATGCCTCTATACAGCAGCTAATTACTGTAATTATTATTATTTTTCTGACAATGCCCATTTACAGCAGCTATAAGTTATAATTATATATTTTTTTCTTTCTTATTATGATGGTATTGGATGTAATGACCTATTCTTCGCGTAACAGTGCTAGACTAAGCCAAGCAAAAGTTTCAATTTAACGTTTTTGTGTAATGCGTATCATATTGTGTTGATGTAACCGCAGTGCTCTAAATGTTCCAATTGGTTAAAAATGAATAAAAATACAAATATTCATGGCCCGTACCCCCTTGTGCAAGGGGAGGCCTGTTCCCCAACAGTGGGGACATTAATAGGCTGATGATGATGATGATAATATACATGACTTTTTTAAACAAATTGAATTGGAAGCCTCAATCCTTGTTATATTTGCATGCCAGTGTATATGGCGAAATATGTGGATCTTTGTATATTCTTCTTTTATAACATCTTATTTTACCATATTTGACGCAAATAAAGAATTTTGAATTTTGTGACGGGAGCAATCAGGAGCCCCCACGGCAAAGTGCTAGGAACCCCACCGGTGCGTTCCACTGGAGATCCCGGAGCTCTCGGATATGCCTGAGGCCGGCTAACGAATGAGCCCTACTTACCACAGAACTAGTAACATAAAGTACCTTTCTTTCTAAGAGTGTGGGTTACAATCAGCTCGCGATGGCTCTTAAATGTCGGCGTTAGACTCTTGTTTACACCGTCTTTTGATAGTAATACTGTAAAAAAATACTTAGGTAAGTAAGTTGCTTGCTCGCTTATCGTATGGTTAGTGGCCAACTTATTTGTCAGAGTTGTTCAGGCCGCCCGCAGGCCTCTGACGTGGCTTAACGACTGCTGTCGAAGGACAACAACCGGGACCGACTGCTTAACGTGTCACCCATCCTGGTACCGACCGCGCCCAACGTTGATTAACCTGCACGATCACTTTCCGACCGTGCTCACAACTAGGCTACGAGCTCCTCCTAGTAACACAGTAAAGACCGAAACAGAAAAATATCATAAATTACCAATATTCTACATTAACCACTCCAACCTCCACTATAACGGTCTATGGGTGGATTCGATTCGTCTCGAATATTCAGGAGTTTTTAGTTTTTTTTTGAAAGACCTACCTCTTTAACAGTGAAGGAAAACATCGAGAGGAAACCTGCACACTGAAATAACCTAGAGTCTTACCTCCAACAGAAGACAGCGCAGGCGCATTGGTGGCGCAAAGTAACGCTAGTGAGCACTGCAGGTCTCGGCGGCATTGGGCGCTGCATCTCACGTCAGGAATCGGGCAGGACGTCAGGATTGCAGTCGCCCTGATTTGGGCGGAGCCATCGGTCTACAAATGGACTGATAGTTTACTGAAGGCTCTTGGTGGCAGAGAGGAAGATAAGAATAAGAATACGTTTAGATATTGTGAAGAGCGTCGGTGGCACAGTGGCTAGGGTACCGAACTCCCATGCGGGAGGTCCGGGTTCGAAACCGTGCAGTGCCATGTACCAATGACCGACTGCTCTAACGGTGAAGGAAAACATCGTGAGATGCACACTGAGATGAGTGTGTAAAATGGGGAAGGCACAAAAGATCCTCAAGGGTCGAAGTGCCGCTGGGATTATTCCCGGCCCCGTATCACAAGATAAGATAGATATTGTGAAAGATCTAAGGATCAACCGGAAAGGAGAGTGGATAATAAAGAAGAACAGAGAAAAGTGGCTGTCGGCGCACTACTGCAGTTGTGCAGTCAGATAAAGACCCTTCTTCTTTACTTGCTTGCTTATCGTATGGTTAGTGGCCAATCTATTTTTGTCAGAGTTGTTCAGGCCGCCCGTAGGCATCTAACTTGGCTTAACGACTGCTGTCGAACGACAACACCCGGGACCGACTGCTTAATTTGCACTTTTTTTTATTTATTTTTATTTATTCTTTAGATAACTGAAACACGGATCACAAACAAGGGAGGGATTTCGAGGCACGGAGGAGCTCAGATGAAATATGCCACAAGCGGTCCCTTATCATGGTACCGACCGCGCCCAACGTTGCTTAGCCTGCACAATCAAGGAGCTAGGTTGGCTGGGCTGATGGCTCGGGGGGAATTGCACAAAACTCCAGGTTTCTCCAACTTCATTGAGTCAGTGCAGGGTCTGCCACCCCGTCTTAGAATTAGAACAGGGAGATTGAAGAGCTTTCACACACCTTGTCTTGCATGCAGATCGGTTCGTCAATTTTCACGGAGTCATGAATACGGCACGAGCAACCATGTTCTGACATCACGGGCCCCAACTGTTGCAACGTTTTGAGATCCTGGTGGAAGATGTTGCGTCAATAGGGTATTTGACTCTACCAGATAAGGGCTTTCACTGTAAAAAATGCTGAAGACGGATCTGAAATTAGTTTTTCGATATATTTAACTAATTTTAGCGCGATTCAACCATGTTACCATGGCGACGACGCCCTGCTTTGTCCGCAGCGTTTTCCGACAACATACATATACCCAATTTCAATGGCAGAATTTAAAAATTTAAGAAGCCTTTGCGTTTACCCTTTTGGGGATATCATATCCTCTTACTTTTTTCTAGTCATCATCAGGTCTTCAGGGTTTCAGATGTGGGAAAGGCACATAAATATTTGAGCTCAAATTTTAACTACCTACTGTTACTGTTCCAGAGATCCCATCAAAAATACTCCAATATCCCGAAAACCCTTGATCCAATTTTTAACAGATGTGGCCTAAGAAAATTCTTTACAAAATTCCCGGTTAACTAAAAAACCACATCCAAATCGGAACAGACACACAGACAGACTTACGCGTCTTAATTTTCAATCAGGGGTTAAAAATACTTTAGCTAACTTACATCGTACGTACAGTCTTCGTTGGTGGAATACATGGGTATGAAGACTACGTTGAACTGCGGCAATGCAAGCACTGTGAGCGTCACCATCCTATGCACCAGGGAACCCTGAAGGAAAAGGTAAGTTTAGGGGTACCAGGTTGCTATTTCGTTTCTCTAATTTGTGTTGATCTACTATTCTCTTCTTTTCTTCTCGTTAAGATGGCTCCCATGCGGGTCGTGTACAACCTTGTCATAGTCAATACCTAGTCTAGTCGCGTACAAATTGTATCTAAAATGAAATAAATGCGTAGATAAAAAGGGATAAAACAATTTGCTATAGCGCGATCTCGCACCCGCATCTAAAGGCTCTCGTGGAACTTCTATAAACAAGCTGCAACACTAAACGTTGGCAGTTTTACGGGTACCAGCACTTTTTGACATTAAAAAAATTGCCCCTTCATAGAGCGCCACCTAGCGAACCTCTTGGAACCACTCATTTAGGATATAGAATGATAGATAAAGGCTAAGACACCGGACTCCCATGCGGGAGGTCCGGGTTCGAAACCGTGCAATGCCATGTACCAATGAGTTTTTCGTATTTTTCGAAGACTTACGTACATTTACCGACTGCTCTAACGGCGAAGGAAAATATCGTGAGGAAACCTGCACACTGAGATGACCAGTGTGTAAAATGGGGTAGGCACAAAGATCCTTAACGGTCGAAGTGCCGCTGGGGTTATTCCCGGCCCCCTATCATAAGATAAGGAAGATAGAATAGACTGACAATAGCAACACTTACTTTACTACAAGTATAGTTCCCAACATTCTTCGCCACAACACCTTTGATGGACACCGTCGCTCCGTCCACGACGACATTCTCATGTTTCAACATATCGCTCCTGCCGGTCTGCCAGACCACACCAGGGTTAGAATGTCGTCTAACGAGGGGTAGGTGAGTCGTATCGGGCGGTATGCAGTCGATTGCTATATTGTCACCAAGCATAGCGTAGAGTTCATTCTGAAAAGTTTAGTATCAGGAGCCTAAATCACCTTGTAATCGTTTGTATTTCTATTTCTATCCAATTTCAATCCAATTTCGTTTTCGTGCCAATTCTATTTGGACACCAAATCGCATTCTGCTGACGCATAACTCTACCACTATCGATCGGGCAAAATCACCTCGGGAGGAACTTATGTTCGATCGTTATATTTGACAGTTGAAGCGTTTTGTTACCGTTCAACTGCGATTCAGTATAAACTAAACGTTTCAGTAGAATGCACAAATACGTTACAGTTCGATCGATCGTTGACTCGATCGGAACTTAACTGAAATTGGATCGTTAGTGGATAGTAGCATACGAAACACGTCATAACGATGCAGTTTAGATCCTATTTAGTTACGGTTATATTTAGAGGAATCGATTTCCTGGACTAGGAATTAGGGACAAGCTATGGTAAGTGGTCACCGTCGCCCGAAGGCATCTCAGCTCACTATAACTTTACTAGAGGATTTTGAATGCTCTGCTAACCTTGAGGACTAATGTGAAGGCACTTCAGCCTCATGTGCAGGTAATAACACTGGCTCTCTTACTTTTCAAACCGGAACACAGCAATGAAAGCATACTATTTTAGGCTGTTAACACCTGGCGATAGATGTCGCATTGATGTTTTAATCAACGTTGGCCGCATAGGTGTAGTAGCTCAGGATGATCAATGATTGAGGTTTGTATAACACGTCGAACGACAATTGATCAACCTTGTGCTAGATGTTGCGATCAATCAACCAAAGGCGAATATTTTCAACGATCAATCGACAATCGCAAGATTAGTAACTACATTCGTGACAAATAAATGTGTGAATCTGAATCTGATGTTGAATCAATGATGGTGTAATAGCACACAATGGTCGATGTTGAACGGTCTATAATCGATGTTGATCATGTGGCGACGTACGACGCGCCACTACAATACAGTACCTAACGCGCTATCGAAACTTTCCTGGGACTTATATATACTGGACTGTGTATATACGAGTTCCAAACATCCATAGTTGGACCAGGATATCTGGTCACCAGGCACAACACCCCGCCTCATAGAAGATCTTCCCTTTTCCCTTTCATACAACTGACATTACGTCATCCATGTCCTCAAATAGCGCGTTCCTACAATCAATACCACCGATCATGTCGATCGTGCAGGTGTAATAACACATTACACCTTAGTGAGGCTGTCAGTTTTAAGACCCTTTTAAACTTCTTCACTGAGCCATCATTGACAAATACTGAGCTGACGGTGTAAGGGAAATTGTTAAAAAATCTATTGTTGCTAAATCTATCTTACCAATGCCGGCTTTAGTGGTGGCAAATTCCTCAATCCTTGAACAAGTTCCCTCATATCCACGGTTGTTCGTTTTCTCCTCGTCCTCTTTCTAACTCTGTACACTTTGTCCTCTTCTTTGTAATACTTCTCGAAACCATCCCTGATCCTTTCTTCCATAAATTCACCATCTGGACCCTTTTCTACTACCTTTATCTCATTGAATACATCAGCCAAATCTTCTGCTGCTGTAGTTTCGTATATTTCATCGTTATTTACTACCAAATCATTAAATTCTTCTACAGGGGGCGTTGTTCCATCAAAATCATTGCTGTCATCATAATTGGCAATTTCATCGTCAAAACTATAAACGTCATCCTCTATAGATCGTTTGCTTCTAATCCAGTCCCATTTGATAGCGTTCTTAGGTGACATTATATTCAAGTTCTTTCTAAACTCGACTTTTCTCGACTTTTTCTTCGCTGGTTTAACTAGAAAGAACTTCGGAGGTTTATTATACTTATGACAGGTGACATTTTTGACGTATCGCTCGAACTCTATCCTGGGTAGTGTCTGCCGCATGTTCAGAATGTGCTCGTAAGTGGCATGCAAGTCACAAATGCAGTTTGATGCGGTTGCTGGGTCACAGGCCTCTTGAAACAAAGGATGGGTGTTAATTTTGGGAATGGGCGGGAAGAACGACAGCGACATTAGCTAAAAGGCTTCGGCGCAAGGTAGATACACCCTTGGACTACCATGGTGGACCACTCCTAGCACAGGCATTTTAGCCTATAGTGGTAATTTGTAAAAACAGAGGCCCAGATGAGGAATAGTGGTAATGTATACACATTATCACTATTCCTCATGTTTATACAAACAGAGGCCCAGATTCGATTCTTAACCGCGACTTACACATCATCATCAGCCTATTAATGTCCTCACTGTTGGGGCACAGATCTCCCCTTGCACAAGGGAGTACGGGCCATGATCCACCGAGCGGGCCCAGTGCTGATTAGTGGATTTCCCACGCCTTCGGAAACTTTTAATTTGCAGACATGCAGGTTTCCGCACGATGTTTTCCTTCGCCGTTAGAGCAGTCGGTTAATGTACGTAAGTCTTCGAAAAAAAAACGACAAACTCATTGGTACATGGCATTGCATGGTTTCGAACCCGGACCTCCTGCATGGGAGTCCGACGTCCTAACCACTAGTCCACCGACGCTCATATTTATGTATAATTTTTAGGGCTCCGTCCGTACATAAATGGTATAAAAAGTAGAAATGTAATAATTACGATGGTACTTTGGTGTCCGTCCGTTAGTGTACTAGGTACTAATGTTATCGAATTGAAATTTGACGCAGTTGTACGACTTGCTTGCCCGCATCTACTATATGAGGTCCAATTTTATTAGCGGCAAACATATCTAGGGCGTAACAATAACCTATAGATGAAGAAGTATCATTCGTTTCATTCATAACGACATGGATGAGTTTATGCCACCAAGGCGCAAAATAATGGTGTTTATTTTTCTTTAGTATTGAAAATTTTCATACAAGTGACAGGGTTATTTCTTTCCCAAATATTTGCTACTAATAAAGAAGGACCTTATATACTGTCACTGTCGCCTAGAGACACATACAATCCCCTGTATTATGTGCCTCTTGTTTTTGGAATGATTGTCCAGTCCGTGGGCTGTTAAAAGGGCATTCGGGGTATCGGCCAACATTGGTCTTTCTCTTAGTACATTCGCGTACCTATCGCTATCATTAACCGAAGTCGCAAAGCCCGAAGCCCTTTCTAAAAGATCATGCACAGTATCTATTTATTATTTAATATCACTATATTTTGCCAAGAAGCGAAAGTGAGTGGAAGAAAAATCCGGGGTAGACTAGACTGACCATTAAAGATCAGATTGATAGAGTGCTCATAGTTTTTAATATACAGAAAGAGAGCAGACGACCCCAACGGCGAGCATGACTGTAGAGGAAGCAAGTGAAGCGTGCCAAGACAGAGATTCGTGGCGCTCCTAACGGAGAGAAGAGATAACTCTCTTGCCTACCCCGCAAGGGACATAGCGTGATGTATCTATTGCTACCTTACCTGTAGAATAATTTCGTTTGATTTCCTTTGTCTGTCTAGTAGTCGCGTTTATTGCTGGTTTCTCAGTCACGTCTGGTTTCTGGGTCACTTTTGGTTTCTCGCTCACCATTGGAGTTTTCATTTCCTTGACCATCGTTGTGTAGGTCACAGTTGGTTTAGTCGTTATCTACAAATAAATAAATAAATTAATCTTTATTGAAAACATCACAAATTAGTATATCGAACAATACCCTGACTCCCAAACTAGGCGAACCTGTATCTTGGGAGGCAGTGCTTTCACAAAAAGAAGGTGTTCAATAAGGGTCAGCATTCATCCCATAGACAACTAGGTAGTTATCTATGGAATAAATAAAAACAGTTAATAAAACCTCAATAGGTAAATAACAGAAGATGACAGTTTTGTAGTTCTGGATTTGGTATTTCTGCTTAGTAACTGAAGAACCAGAACCTTAGATCTGCGGAGTATCTACAAGGCGTTTTAAATGTATGGATGCGAGACTTGGACAAAGGAAGAAAGGAAATAAATAGGCTCTTGATAACAAAGGACTAGTCAAGCAAGAGGACAAAAGGTGGAGGATAGGGAAGAATAGAGAGATCGAAGAGATGGTGAACAAGCCGAACATTGGAGAAACAAAAGCAGCTCGACTCCGATTCTCCAATGGTTCGTGACGTCGAAAGAACGGAGGAGTATCGTTCAGTTAAACAAACATATGTGGTAGGTCCGCACGAACGATTTGGTTACATGACATTGCATGGTTTCGAACCCAGACCTTCCGCATGGCAGACCGGCATCCTGGCTACTACGCCACCGATGCTTATGCATGACCGATGACTTGAAATTAATCTGATCGACACACTTAGATATGTTCTAAATATACGATAAAATATGTACCTAGGTGCTTACTTTTTCAGTAATTTCCTCTTCTGGTAAAGGCCTAGAGAGCAGGACCGTGGATTCTGTCATAGCTTGAGAAGCGTTCGCTGGACATCCTAAAGAAAATAATAAAAATCGTGTTACTGAGGAATAGAAGAGAGAAGAGATTGAAGAGATGGTGAACGACCCGAACATTATTGGAGAAACAAAAGCAGCTCGACTTCGATGGTTCGGACACGTCACTACGATGGGGGAGGATCGGGCAGTTAAACGAGCGTATGTGGGACGAATGGACAACGTCCGGTCGGACGTCCCAGATACCGCTGGCGCGATGAAGTGGAGAAGGATCTGCGTGAACTCCGGGCGCCTGACTGGCTCCAGACTGTGCAGGAGATAGCACGATGGCGCTCTTTGGTATCGGAGGACAGGATCCACTAAAGGTCGATGCGCCAGCGGAGTAAGTGAGTATGTAAGTTACTGAGGAATATCACAATTTCTGCATATAGGCACATATAATAATACTGTGTATCGCTGCATGATATATTTATCACCCCTACAATAGAACTGAAAATAACAGGTCTGTTAATAATGACGTTTTTACGGTTTCGTTCCTCAAAAGGTAAAATCAAAACCCTTAGATCACTTAGTTGTCCGTAGGTCCATCAAAACAGTTTTTTTTGGGCCACCCTAAAGTTTGGTCTTGGCCCTCCCCCACGATCAAAAACCAGTTCTATCTTAATCTTCCCTCCTCCCTCTCTAATAGTAAGTAATAAGTTTGTTTCACACAGTTATATTGACAAAGGTTAATACCTTTGTCGGTAATCCGACAGCTTATCTAATAGCCTGCCGTTTTAGTGAAAAGGGCCATTGCTGCAGACAAGAATGCCTACAGTGCTGGTATTCCACCGTGACCGATGGTTGACCAAAACCTCTATAGTAATAGCTAAGTAATTCAACATGTCGTCGTCACCTTCTTCATCACCTTTGACCTCACCTTGTACCTTGACCTTATGCTTCTTGCTGACCTTCTTCCTGCTGGTCAAAGCAGATTTCTTGCGTATCGATCTCGCCTCCACTGTGTTTAGGTGACTCTTGGTACCTGCCTTTGACAGAAGGTTAACTAGCTACGTTTCTAATAAGAGTAAGTAATTAATTCGAAATTTTGAATTCTATTTGAAGTCGTCAGAGGATTACAATATGTTCAATAAATTATGTGGTGGCTCTGTTTTTTACTATGTTTTCCCATTCATATTTGAAACGCATAAACACATTGACTTTAGTCGCAACCCGTCCGACCGATAGTTAACCGGTGTACTGCTTTTGAGATCTATATCATCACAAATTAATAGTATCATCTTCTACTTCACTACCTGCAATGTTCTCAATAGATTTACCAACTTATTGCTTTACCCTGACTTATCTATAGCTTCAACCTGTTCTTTCTGCTTACTGTTATTTCTTATCTACATATTATATCATCAGTTCATCACACATTCTATGGATATCTTCTTTTTCACTACCTGTAATGTTCTCAATATATATACCTATTGCTTTACTCTGCCTGTCTCTACCTTCACCAGTATCCTCCTTTTAAGATCAATAACATTACAAATTCTATTAGTATCCCCTTCTACTTCACTACCTACAATGTGCTCAATAGATGTACCTTCATGTTTTGCGTTTCATCCATCACTTTCACTTTGAACTTCTCTAACAATTTGCTAATCTTGCTCTTCGTGGTTTCACCTTTGGGTGGCTGCAACTCTAGATCTTCAAGTGTCTTTATGATGCAGTAGTCACCGCTTGCGTACTCCGTTTTGGGCAGTTCAGGTGGCTTTTTGGTAATAGGGCTGTAAGTTAAGTGAATTTGTCTAAAATATTCATTAATGTGTGGTGATTTGGAAATTATGTTTAATTTTAGAAGTACTGTTGGTTTTCGTTTGTATCTATAACAATTAACATACATTTTGGAAATGTGGTAATGTAAACTAGTTACTTTTAAATGTGGTAATGTTGTCGTTAACCGAAAGGATTGAAATCGCCTGAAATATATCACACATAATTAAACATGTTTCCTTAGTTTGCAAGCTCTATTTTCGGCATTGTCATCATTTACAATCACGTGAGATGGGAGGTTAAACGCAGATTTAGCCTTTAAGAATGATAACAAAATACTTACTGTGATGTCATCCGTAAGAAATACTGACTCTGATTTATAATATCTTCCATGTCGTCCTCTGTAGTAGTCGCTTCTTTCTGTAATATAAATCTCTTCCATTCTTCTTTAATCTTATCCTTTTCGTATTTTAATATAGAAATCAGTAGACTTCTGAATTTTCTATCAGGTCCTGCACTTGAGTCAGGAATACTAGCTTCTGTTACACTATTTTCTATTGGGTCTACTATAGTAATAAATTCATTATTAGCCCCAGATTCATCGTAATCCTCGATTATGAATATAGTTGGATTAGAAACAGTTGTCATTCCTGAATTTATGTTCTTAATCTTAGGTGTTGTATCATAGTCAGAGTTAATAGGCGATCTTGCTTTCCGCATATCTGCTTTCTCATAAAGAACCTCCCCAGTTTCAGTTGTAGTCTCTTGTTCATAAAGCGTCACTTCAGGTGTTTGGTTCACTATAAAATTGCCATTTTCAAGTTTGTTTATACCATCCATTGTCATACTTTTAATTTTTTCGAAGAAATTAATTTTAGTTGTGGGCTTGGTTGTAGAGAATACCGGTCCTTCAGACTTGTCTGACTTAGGCACGTCATCGAATCTTGGGTCAGAACTTGTAGTCACATTTGAAATACTATCGTGGAGCTCTGATGATGATTTGATAATTGAGAAGTAATTAGGTTTTAAATGCGTATGTGTGGTCATATGTTTAGTGGATTTAGTATTCGATTTCCGAGGTTTCGTCTTTTTGGTTTTTGTTTTTTTTGTTTTGGGTGTTTTCGTTTTGGCATGTTTTGCTTCTATACCCGTAGTAGTGGGTGTGCTTGTTTCTTCAGAGATTTTCTTAACTTCTTGACCATCCGGCAGATTTTCGAATACTTTAGACAGTTTGCTAATACTGTAACTCAAAGAATCTAAGTTTGTAAATCGATCTAAGGAATTCTCCTTCCGTTGAATACGATTCTCTTTAGATTTTACATTCATTGTAATATCTTTAGGATATTTCGTGTATCTTTTCGAACTTGCAGTAGTAAAAGCAAAATTAGATGTTGGAAGATACTTTGCTGTTTCACTGTCGCTACCTCGTATCAGATTCATTTTTATTTGTGGTTTGAAATAATTTTTAGCCTCTATTGGTCTTGTTGTACCTTTTCTTAGATAATCATTCCAGAACGAACCTGAGATTAGTGGAGATTCAACTTGTAGGCTGATTTCTCTCTTATCTTTATCCATTTGATCATTTACGATTTTAAAATCCAAGTCATCGTTACCAATTATGGGATTGCTAAATTCGAAAGATTCCGTTGTTGATCTATTTTTCTTCTTAAGATGGAACAGACTCTTCAAATGGTTGAATTTCTTTTTTACCTTAACCTCGTCATCATCATAATTTAAGACGTTTGAAGTTGTTGTCATGGGTTTTGTGGTAGTCACAGTAGATAAAGTATAATAGCCTACAGTAGTAGTGTTAGGTTTACATATTATGTTAACATTTATATTGTCTAGGGAGTATGTCTCAGATCGTTTACTTAACTGCTTACCAGATACACAATTGCCTGCTGTTTTAATGAATTGTTCACCTTTGTCTTTCAATACATGATTAGAGTGTATGTTAAATTTCGCAGCATTTTCTAAATCAGTAGCAAGATAATTCAAATCTTCGATTAAAGTATCTATTACGTAATCATTGACTTTTTTCTTAGGTTTAAGAAACTCTCGTTTATCGATATAAGTCGAAAATGTTTGACAAGTGCGTCCCTGACACTTTCCTCTCACTCTTTTATAATAATCATGAAGGTTTCTATCAATTTTGTGAACAGTATCTCTTAGTTTTCTTCCGCCGGTTGGATTCATCCAAAAGTAAGTTTGTATTTCAGTGCAATGATCGTTCATGAATTTAGCCATGTTCTCAAATTCAAATACCAGTTCTGACATGACCACGTCACTGGCAGCGCAAGCTCTGCACATAGTTTGATTAGGTTTTAAATGACAGGTACACACTCTGTCATGGCCAAAGTATCGTTTTACTGCTTCCCAACTTATTATATTCTTTCTTCTCTTATTTTTACCTTTGGCACTGAATTCTGTATTTGGCTGAGCTTCTCTAACTTTGCGACTATTTTCCGAAGCAGTCTCAGTAATATTATTTAAACTTCCATATAGCTGCACGAGTTGCTTGTTTACAGATGCTACGAAATCTTTGCTCAAAGTAACTCTTGCAAAGTTCTTATTGACACTGGTCGTATCTACCTTCTCTGTAACTATCTCTTTAACAGTTGGTTTAGTGTTCTCAACTTCTCTGATTACTATATTATTTTTGAGAGGTTTCAGGGCGAAACCTCCTTTAGTAACTTTCGTGTTTTCTACCAACAGATACATTCCCGGTGAAATATTGTTTCCACTTTCAGTCAGCGACGTAACACTTTCAGTGCCATCTTCGAACGAATGTATCTGGTATTCTAAATCAACAGGCGTATACATTTTAGCTGAGAATACTTTCCTAACTCTGACTGGATCAGAATTCCTTTTATTGTCTTTATCCGGTTCGAGGTAAGGTATAGCAATGTGTACTTGAATTGCGTTTGTATTTGGATTGATTATAATTCCTTTGTGAGGATTTTGGAGGAAGTACCCGGAGGGATTGCTTTTATAGCTGACAGAATTCTTCATTAAATCGACCACAACTTCAAGAGCTGCGACATCTTTGGCCGTATAAGTGTCTTGTCGTGCGTCGCGTTTCTCTATTTTAGTTTCCTTCGTACTTGTCACTTTAGTATCTTTTTCTGTATACAGGTTGGGGTCGGAACTGGTTTTTAAAGTTTCAGTAGTTTCGACCTGTTTGAAAATAGTGTTATTTATAACTTATACATTTAGTTTACTGTAATGAAAGAAATTAGTGGTCAGCCCCATGGTAAATATTTTATTACAAGTTCAAATAAAACAACCCCAACAAAAGCAATACTTTTTGCTTTTTTCGGGTCAAGTGGTTACTTCTTTATTTTACGTCAGATTTTGTTTCAATGTTACATTTTGATAACTTTAACTTTTATAAGGTCTTTTTTTCCATTGACTTTAATAAATTGCTCTTACCTGATCATTGCCATTAGGCTTCTCATCTTCTTCTGCTATATCTATTGGAGTAACTACTTCGTTCCATTTGGGCAATTTAGTTTTTACGACAGTCACCTGAGAGATTATGCTAGGTTAATGGTTTTTATCGTATAATTTTCGGTCATTGGGGCATCGCCTTTTGTGATCAAATTATATTTATTGCCTCTATACAATTTTTGTTATATAGTTTTTTTAATAATCGACTTGATTGGATCATCGAAATCGTGACTGTCATCCCGTGTGAATTAAATCTAATATCACACATAGGTACAGGACTCCCTCAAGGCGAAATATTGAACCCGATTTTAGTTATTCAGTAAGATTTATGTAAATTGGCTTAAACTGATACGTTTCTTACATTACTTATTTAATGACAAGTTAGGTACCTCAGTCAAATCACTAATATCGTAGTCCAGTAGATCCTTGTTTTTGTATTCTTTATATTTTCTTCTTTCTCTAACTCTTGACGTGTTTGTTATTACACTAGTTGTTTTTACAGACTCCATTGTTGTTGACGCATCTATAAGATCATTAGTTTTAGATATATTATCCGAGTCGGTTTATATTTCTATCTCTATAGAGATATCTCTATTCTTTGTACATATCGTGTTATTATTCCTGTAGTTTTTACTTTTCCTGATTTTGTGTACAATAAAGTGTTTCTATCTATCTATCTCGACTGAAAAACCGTGTAGTATGAGGGATCTAACCAGAGAATTTGAATTTAACGTTTTTATATAGTCTATCGCCAAATTATAGCTTTTGTTTTGATGTGTGCAGACGTTGTTAAGAAGAGTCAGTCTTTTCTGACTCTTTGTGCTCCATCTTCGGCCTCATCGTCACTTACTTATTTTATTTATGTATTGTTTTCGTTCCACCGTTGACAATACCACTAAACAATATAATTTTTTAACATAGTCACTCTTATATCTAGTGTATGTCTTTACAAGTGAATACAACATTAACCGTTTGTAACAAAACACCATAAAATTTTAAGAAAATAATGAAAATATTAGGTATTAAAATGAAGAGATACAAAAAACTATGATAGATAGATAGATAGATAGAAACACTTTCTTCTTCTTCAATTTAAGAGCTATGCTCTTGTCGGTGTAGTAAACGCCACTGTGTCCTGTCTAGGGCCCTTTCCTTGACCTCCTTATACGACGCAACGCCAGCCTTCTCTTTGATTTGATCGAAGTAGCTTATCCTCGGTCTTCCTCTTCCCCGCTTGCCTTCAACTTTTCCTTCTATAAGGTTTCTTATGTATTCGTCGTGTCGTATAAGGTGGCCCACCATATTTCCCCTTCTATTTTCAATAGCATTTAAGATGTTTCTCTTTTCTTTTACTCTCGTCAGTACCTCTTCATTTGTCAGAAACACTTTATTGTACACAAAATCAGGAAAAGTAAAAAGTACAGGAATAATAACACGATAAGTACAAAGGCGGCCTTATCGCTTAAAGCGATCTCTACCAGGCAACCTCTGAAGTTAATTGGACATTAAAGCGACAGTGTAGTGTGAGGATATGAAAAAGATTACTAAAAAACTATGATTAACCAGGGTTTAGTAACTCAATATATTGTATCGTCAATTTGTACTCAGTGTTGTGGAAAATGTCAATATGAGGAGAGCTGAAAGATGATGAGACAGAGAGATGAAATATTGTTGTAAGTTTGCATTAAGTCTGTTGAAAGGAGCATTTTTGATGCCACCCGATAGTAGTTCACACACAGCACCTTCATACCGCCCGCGCCGGCGCGGGCGGCGACCCGCTTCTGGCGCTTTCACGCGCTATCGGCGTATTCCAGGCCGCTTCTCCCCGACCCCTCCGTCCCCAGGGACGTCCTAAGCCGAGGTCCGTACCCACCTGGGTGCCCTTAGGCAGTCGCTTCTTATAGTAGTTTTTAAGTCCTCCTCTAGGCTGGAGCGCGTTTAGCGCTCGCCCCAAAAAACCCGGTGAAGCTGTAAAGGTCATTAGGACCAACAGCAATTATCAGTACGAAAAAAAAGGAGCATTTTTGCCCAAGTTAGTTTTGCAACCGGGTATAGCAAAAGTGTATAGGAAATCTGGGAAGAGTGCAAGGTATAAAAAGGTTGATATGATGATATTAAAGATGATATTGAGGTCAAACGTTAATTTAATCTTAAAAAAACTCATGAAACTTTACCTGTCATCGTCCTGGTGGGTTCAGGTTTGGTCGTCTGCACTTTTTTTGACTTCCTTGATAATAACTTTAATAGCTTCCTGTGTATTACTGAAAATAAATATAATATTATTTCTGATATCTTCTATAAAAACATGAGAATATCCGCTTTCCTTGCTAAGCCCCCCGTGCTCAGCAAGGAAGGTGGATCACTGGTCACTTACCATCAGATGAGATTGAGGTCAAACATAAGTTTAGTCGTAAAAACAATCTCGAAAAAACATCACATAAAATGGCTGCTGCTTTTTCTCTACCTACTAATATTTTTAGGAATTCTTTTAAGAACCACACAATTACTGATAAGACAAGGTTCCTGAACAAGGATAGACGAGTGATAGATAACAGGCCGTTTCAAAAATGTCTATATACGATCCTTACTTGGGAAAATGTTGAATCTGTGCAGTCGAGATGCTTGCTTCGTGCTGTTCTCTATTTCTCCCAATTGTTTCAGGTCTTCAACAAGAGACTTGGGAGTTGTGGTTGTAATCGTTGCTTTTGATTTTGCTGCAAAAAGTAGAGTTGTTTATAGTACAGTTTTGTGAGGATCTCCTATATTGACATCCTTTTTATTAGGATTAGTGATCATTGTCTACTATAGCACAATATTATTTGTAGAGTTTCCTGATTGAAACTTCAATGGGCGGCCCATATTATGAGAGGCACAGACAACCGATGGAGCCGCAAGATAACAGAGTGGCGTCCCCGTCCAGACCGCCAGAAAGCCTGATGGTCGGACAAGACGTGATAAGGAAAACAACCAGTAGATCTTGTTGGAGGGAAATGGGGGAGGCCTATGTCTAATACTGGACGCTCAGGGGCTGAAAATGATGATGCTGATGAGCACGCTATTTGTTATTTTCAGTGGTATATTTTGGTTTTCCCTTTGCTTCATAATAAAGAGTACAGAAGAAAGTCATCAGAAAATGGAGTCACCAAATGGAAGAAACTAGTCACCCACAACACAGGGAATCCTAGTGTGGGGACTATAGAAATATAATGTATTATCGCATAAGTCTTTCAGTGAAATAAATTATTCTTATTTTACTCATATTGATATTCCCCCTTCTTCCCTGTACCTTTCATACATTCTTTCTTTCTAGGTCAACCACTGAATTACTTTTGCCTTCTATGTATTTATTTGGTAGAAATTGCTTACCTCTCCGAACATATCTCGGCTTCTCTACAGAAACCAAATCAGTAGTTCCACTCTCAGCCCTTCCAAGTTTCTTCTTCAATCCACCGAAATCGCTAAAAACTTTACTGGCATTAGCGCCCATAGCCTCACCATCCGTAAAGTTCAAATTCCCTTCAACTTTTAGACTACCCAATTTGCCAATCAGCTCTAAAAGGGCTATACCAGATAAGTATCTAAGGATATGATCGCTCCAAGACTTTGTTACGGGTTGTTCTATAGTATATTCAGTGGGACCGGTTTCGGGTAGGTAATATGTGGGTAGATCAATATGTAATTCGACGCTAGGTCTCGTATAATTCTCGATAGCTTCAATGACTCTTGCAATGTTTATTATTTGAGGGACTCTGTCGAAAATCGTTTTCGGTTTAACTTACGGATGGTGTGGTTAAGAAGCATTGGTTTCTATAAGGGCTGAAATAGTATTTGTAGTGGGTTAAATCACTATCCTATATTGCTACATATTTGATTTCAAATTGGTTTCTATAAGGGCTGAAATAGTATTTGTAGTAGGTTAAATCACTATCCTATATTACTACATATTTGATTTCAAATTGGTTTCTATAAGGGCTGAAATAGTATTTGTAGTGGGTTAAATCACTATTCTATATTACTACATATTTGATTTCAAATTGGTTTCTATAAGGGCTGAAATAGTATTTGTAGTGGGTTAAATCACTATCCTATATTACTACATATTTAATTTCAAATTGGTTTCTATAAGGGCTGAAATAGTATTTGTAGTGGGTTAAATCACTATCCTATATTACTACATATTTGATTTCAAATTGGTTTCTATAAGGGCTGAAATAGTATTTGTAGTGGGTTAAATCACTATCCTATATTACTACATATTTGATTTCAAATTGGTTTCTATAAGGGCTGAAATAGTATTTGTAGTGGGTTAAATCACTATCCTATATTACTACATATTTAATTTCAAATTGGTTTCTATAAGGGCTGAAATAGTATTTATAGTGGGTTAAATCACTATCCTATATTACTACATATTTGATTTCAAATATTTTTAATTGAAATATCTGTGAACTTGAGCGGGGCGTGCTACATTCGACTTCCAAAATCGAGCAGCTACGGATTGTGTCGTTCCGCTCACATATATGTCCGTGGCTATGAGTGATCAAGAAGGATTAAAATATTATTTCGATGTTTGCATGTCGATACCCGTAATCGCTACTCCAGATTCTCAGACATTCCTGACGGGTTATACACATTTCTTCTGACAATGAAGAGGAAAGAGCTACTCCGCGATATATACTGATGATTATAACTAGTCAGACTTACTCACTGTTATAAGGACGATCTTTGGGCACTTTGGCTGGGTGGCTCCAGAACTTTCTATCAGATTTCCCGGTCACTGTTACGAACGAAATCTTTGCTGCAATATTAAAATAGACAATAATCTATACCTTGTTCATTTTGGGATGATCCTTTAGATAGATGCCATACAACGTGAATTTGTCGTGTTTTGCGAATCATGTCAAAATAACTCAAAATTTTGCTACCGAAAACGGCCTTAAATATATTTTATACATTAAAACAATACAAAATTTGAATACAAAAGCTATTTTTGTATTCAAATTATTATCTATTTATAGATTATTTCATGTATATTGTTTGAAATAAGATTGATACTAAAAAAATTCAATTACTGCGCAGTTACATAATTACGTCTAATCGTCTAGAGATTGACTCATTGAAATCGACAATTATTTAAAAAAATCTCCAATCGATTTCTTGTAATCGTGATGATGAAAAATAAAAGTCGAGAAAAATGATTTAAAATAATATTATGTAAATTTTTTACAAATATGTATTTACATTAAAATTTGTGGATATTATTCTACCCTGTAGACGGCATTGGCTCGCCACCTATCATGTTAGTCCACCAAATCTTACGACGTAAAGTGGGAACTACCAATGATGAATATGGTTCCTCTGTCTACCCCCTCGGAGATTATGGACGTGAGACTTATGCTTTTGGAATGTAAATTAAATTATCGAAATAGTTAATCAATTTTTAAAAGAATCGAATCGATAATGATTCGAGCACCGAATAGACATCCCTATATACGTCAAACAAACTTCTAAAGGATCATACCAAAATGAACAAGGTATAGTGACTTTTTTAAACATCTGGGGAAAGATCGTGATCAAGTTCAAATCTTGCTTCCAAACAAAATGACTATAAGATGAGACAAAAAGATAGGTTGATAATTACGCTAGCACTTTCAACATACCTAAGTATACAATTTTGTACAAAGGCTACTTTTAGTTATATTTTTCGACACTCTGAAATGCAAGTGGAATCTACTATTGGAAACTGGGAATATATATTTGGGAGTTTAGAATAAAATTGTCTCATAGCGTGAATATGAACATTCGTTATCTGTAATATATTACAAAGTTTCAGCTTTTTATATCGCAAACTTTGAGATGGGCGTTAAAAACAATAATATGTCAGTGATGTAAGAAGAAACAACTTACAATCGAAAGGATCCTTCACAACTTTTGTCTCTGGCTCGTGATAGATAATATCATACTTCAGACTGTGGCTTGTGATTTGCATTCTTTTCGGGATCTGATTGTTAGCTTTCAACCCTAGCAGCTTATTCTCGAACGTTTTCGGTAGCGTCACTATTCGGGACTTCGTTGTTTCCACCGGTTGGGTGTTGTGCTCATGATTAGTTAAAGGGTCAAACAAGTGACTGAATCTGAACGAATCTGGTTTATAAGTTTCGGTAGTCGATTCTTCTTTAGTTTCATCGTATAACAAACCATTATGCATAGTCTGAAGGTAAGGATCCTTTGTGGTCATCGTTTTTGTTGTTTTCTTCGTCTTTGTATGTGTAGTGGTTCCTCTAGTCGTTTTCTCTGTAGTTGTTTGCGTTGTATATTCTAACTCTAGATCTTTGAGCTCGTCTATTTTCTCATTGTCATTGAAGTCTATTATAGTTATGTCTAGATCTGCTTCAGTTGGTTCTTCCTCTTCGTTTGATGCTGTTGTGGCTTTTCTGAAAGGGTTCCTTTTATCGAAGAATTTTCTTTTCTTTTTTAATTTGTTGTAAGGGTTGTGCTCGGTGTCAGTCTCTAGTCGCGACGGCTCCACATTAAAAAGGAAATCACTTGTATCTGTGTCTGTGTCATTGTCTGTATCTCTTTTTTTGTCTCTGTTACCATCTGTACCGTTTTCTTCATCTTGATCATTATTATAATCTTCAGCCAAATTACTTTCAAGTTTATCTAAATATTCCATTTCGTAACTTGGATCCATGTTTATTTCCGACATTACTTGTTCAATAGATTGTTTTTTATTATCGGTAATCTTTTCTTTTTCTTCACTGGAACTTTTCTTATCAGCAGTTGTAACCAGTGATTTTGATGACTCGTTATCTTTTGATTTACTATCCTCAGCTTTTACTTGGGTGCCTGTGTCTTTTCTTTCTGATTTAGCTTCTGATCTTTGTGTGAACCACCGCTCATCGTATTTCCAGAGGTCTACTAGGGGTGTAGTTACAGATTGTACGTCAATATTATTTTCTTTTAGGAATTTATCGAAAACGTCATTCATCATAGGAACAGGCGTAGTATAAAACTGTTTCGGAGGAGTGTTGGTTGTGGCTTTGTGCTGGATCGTCTAAAAAAATCAAAATCATATTTACTATCCTACGAGACCCGTGATTCTTCCCAAACTTCGCTTGCCTAATCGCTGTCTCTACTCCACTTTTTTTTTATTTTTATTTACTAACAAACCCACATTTGATCTCGATTTCGCCTGATAGTAAGCGACGATGAGGTCGACGATGGAGCATGCGGGTCCAGTAAATGCCTATTCACTCTGGCCTTGAAGATCCCAAGGTTGTAGGTTTCGGGAAATACTGACGCCGGCAGGCTGTTCCATTCCTTAGCCGTTCGCATAATGAACGAAGAAGAAAATCGCTTCGTACGAGCAGATGGGATAAACACTGTGGGTGTGTTATGTTTTTTTTTTTTATTAAATAAGGAGAGCAGACGAGCCAACGGGCCACCTGATGGTAAGTGGTCACTGTCGCCCATAGACATCTCACCTCACTGTATTAATATAAGAGGGTTTTTGATGCGCTGCTAACCTTGCGGACTAAGATGGAGTGCCTCATGTGCCGGAAATTACGCTGGCTCTCTTATCCTTCAAACCGAAACACAGAAGTGCAAGCATTTCTGCTTCACGGCAGAAATAGATAAGAGGGTGGTACCACCCCAGGCGATCCTTCACTTTAGGATCTACCACTACCATATTATGTGCTATAATTGCACACAATCAAAGTTCAACTAACTTACCAAAAGTATATTTCAGTCAAAACTTACAGTAGTTTCCGGATTTTCGCCAGTTGTTTGTCCAATAGAGTTTTTGGCTGCAACAAAAATTATAACTTATATTTCTCCAACAATTTTACTTTTCGATTGACCACTTCGACTAAGTAGTAGTATATTGTGACTTACATTTTTTCTTACTTTCCAAGTCTTCAGTGATGAAGTTAACTCCATCATCATAAGCCAGCAAGGTGGTATCCAAGTTCATCTGACGAGGGATGCTGTACCGGTATTTGTCATTGCGGTGAGGAGCTAAGGTCAAAGAAATATTGTTTACACAAAACATTGACGTGACAATTCTAATGTAAGAAACTCCGAGTTTCTATTGTTGTCCACTTACTTTTTCCTGGTCATCGGGTCCTTAAGATTTCAGATGTGCGAAGGGCACCATTGTCCTAAACGTATGAGCTCAAATTCGAACCGGAAAACATTGGCTTAGGTGGCCAATTGCGTATGAAAAACCTCGCGCATGAGCGAGTTGCCACCTGCGTCGAAGTTTGGGCGTCCCCTCGCTCAAAAGGTTTTATGCTTTTTTTTGTGCGATTTGCCTACTACAAATTTTTGAAGTAATCGACTCGCGCATTAGTCAGTCTGTGGTAGAAAATAAGTTTGACGGCGTGTGAAATTCACCAATCAGCATTATGGGCTGTACGATGGAGAAAGTGTATGAAAATGTCATCAAAGTCACATCAAAGACCTGGATGCGATTTGAACAATAAATGGGTAGCAAAACCGCTTCGGCCGCCATCGAAACCATAGATTCATCAATAAAGGAGGCTTTGATATACTCTGCAGTAAAGGAGATGAAAGGATTATAAACTCATTACTAATTTTACTCACTTGTTAATTTCGAATTCGCGTTTGAGTTTTGCTTCGCACTCTTAGGCTTTCCTGGTTCCATGTACAACTTGTTAATATCAGCAAGCCTGTCGGCTGCCTTTAAGAATCTATCAGGAACCATTTTCCCATAACTATCTGTTTGTTTATCATTTGTGTCATCTGTTTTAGATTGTCCTTCTTCTCTCATTCTGTTAGGAGTAGTAGATCTAAAATCTTTAAATTTCATCTTCTTAAGTTTATAATCGTCTATGCTATTCAAATATTCTCTAATGAGAAGTAGTTCTTCTAGCATGCTATCGATATTCGGTGTCGTAATATCCACTTTCTCTCTTAATAAATTCTGCCAAGCCGGGGTAGATATATTTTCCATGTTTAATATATCGTTATGCCATAGAATTAGGTCGTTAAAGTAATCCGGCAGCATCCGATACTTCGTGTGCGGCAGCATTGAATGCATAAGTTTGGTCATAGCAACTCTTGGATCAGTAGTAGTTTCTATGTCATAATGCTGCATCCTTACATCCTCAGGAACGGCTTTTCTTTTAATCAAATACGGGTTATTATTAACCCCTGCCACTTCAGGTTTATCGAGCACATGAGCATTTTTATTCTGGTTTTTGGATGTAGGAAGTTCAGTTGGTTTGGCAACTGTAGTTTTACATGTAACGGCATTATAGCCAGGTGCGTTTATAGTAAATCTTTGTACATATGGAGCTGTGTATTTTAAAGTTTGAAAATCAGAAGTGCGTTTAGGGGTACTAGTTGTAAAGTAAGGAAAAGTGGAATTCATAGGTGTAGTGTGTGTGCTAAAAGGCGAATCTTTTTTACTTGTTTCCACAACATGTATTTTAATGTTATTGACATCGAATTTCGTATAATTATCGTTAGTATTTTGCTTGTATTCTTTGGTCGGTTCCATTTTCTGCACATTTATATTGAAAACATCCTTGTTGTTCTTTGTAAATGTTGGCACCGGGAAGTGTGAACTACCTTTTGTTGTTATAGAATCTAAAAAAAGAGAATTTAGTTACCGATTATTTACAGCAAGATATAGAGTTTTAGGAATAGGATTGGACATGACGTTATCCACCTATGATTAAAGGGATTGATATTGTCTTACCACTTACCATCACGTAAAGTAAGACTTCCAAAGAAAAAGCATATACCTAATAAAGGATTTTCCAATAAAGACGCTGGAACTTTGACAGTATATAACGGTCATATTAGTGAAGCGGTCATATTATAGAAGAATTTGACAGTTGTAGTCAAATTTGGAGGTCAAAGTATTTATTGTTGTACAAATCATCATGGAAAGTTAGTGTTGAGCAACGTGTGCAAAAATTAACGCTCAGTTCGAGCTACGCCCTGTTGAGTCAGCCGGAAAATCATCTTCGGCGACGTAGCCCATTTTTGGATGAATGGCTATTTCAGCAAGCAAAATTGTCGCATTTGGGGAGAGAACAATCCACATGAGATCCATCAGTTGCAAATGCATCCAGAAAAAGTCACTGTTTGGTGTGGATTTTGGCATTGGCCCATACTTCATCCAAAATGAAGCTGGCGCCGCCATAACTGTCACCGGCGAGAGGTCCAGGTCGATGATAACCAATTTTTTGTGGCCTAAATTGGGTGATATGGATCTCAAGGACATGTGGTTCCAACAAGACGGCGCTACGTGCCACACAGCGCATGCAACAATGGATCTTCTGCACGACAAATTCGACGGCATGGTTATCTCGCGTTTTGGCGACGTCACCTTGCCACAAAGATCGTGTGATTTAATGCCAATACTTTTTTCTTGTGGGGCTACGCTAAATCACGGGTCTTTGCGAAAAAGCCGCAGACGATTGATGCCTTAAAAGTCAAGGTAACCAATGCCATCAATGAAATCGAGCCCGATATAAATCGGGCTCGATTTCATTGATAGCATAAGCAGTCGAGTCATTATAAATTGGACCTCTCGGATAAGTACCACCCAGCGAAGCTGCGGCTGCCATTTAGCCGATATTATATTCCATACAAAATGTAATCGAATACTCTTTCAAATATATTTTTTTAATGATATCTCATACACAATTTCGGGGTGGAGACCTTGGGGCCGTGGGGGCCTGGAGCCCACTGCCTCTACGGGGAAACAGCCAAGCGCCTCGTAGAGGCATCCCGGGACCAGAAGGCTGGCCTCTACTTTCTCAGCGTATAAGCCTCGCTATACAGCGGGGCAACGCCGCCAGCCTCCTCGGGACACTCCCTGCAGGGAGCAACCTAGGCCAGGTATTTTATTTGTAAAATAGTTAGGTACTCACCTGGAAACGTTGGTTGCATGCTGATTGGTTCCTGGTCAGGTATAAAATCTTTCATATTCCATTCTATTTTACCTCTATCTGGCTTGAGGCTACTTCCGAAGTCAAAATCTCCAGTAATATTCGGTATTTGTCTGCTCATTTCTTCAATGCTCGGCGGTACATTATATTTCACAGGTTTATATGCATCTATACGTGTCGTTATAATATTGTAATCGGAATCAAACCCAGATATAGGCGTGTATATGTCATTATGCCTTAATACATCCCACAGTCTCTTTAAAGGACTAAATCTCTGGACCCTCACGTCACGTTTACCGACTGAAGACTTATTCTTTTTCTTTTCTTTTTCTTTCTTTTTCAGATTTCGTAAATGGAGATTTTGGAAGAAGTTTCTTATTTTACTCTTCTTGGCATCCCCCTTTAGTTTAACCACTGCAGTCGGTTTGGACACTAAATTGACATCAACATAACCATGGTTCTTAAGTTTTTTATCATTGTTAGTGCTTAAAGCTGCTTGGTCGAATAAATCAGAAGGGACAGTAGATTTTCTGTATTCATATTCGTCTTTTTGGACGTAGTTGGCATGATGATGGGTTTTGTCTTCTTTTTTAAGATTTCTCTTTTTTCTGTCTACGTTATTGTCGATCTTGGGTACTTCTATGTTATTTTCAGTCACGTCAGGGTGTTCAGTGACTGTGATCTTGTTCCTTTTCCATGTTTTTCTCCGCTTGGCGCGGAGGAGTCTTTCGATTATATTCTGTGGCGCCATTTCACCGATTTTTACGTTGACGCCATCCTCCTCTTCAGGTTTTTCTGTTCCGTGCATCGTTGGCGTCTTGAGGTTTTGACGATTTATCTCTAAGGAATAATTTTAGTTTACTAGCACAACAGTTAATAAAAATCTTATGTAACAAAATACCAGGAGTTTAAAGATCTGGTCTCACAAATATTAAAGCCACGCTTCGAATTGAGAGCTCCGGATTGAGAACTATGAGTTCTATAAGATATGTAATATAAGGAAAGAAATATGTAAAATGATGTCTTGAGTTCTGAATTCGATTACATATTTAAAAGCTTTGAAAATAAATTACAAGTCTCAATCACAAATCAATGACTAATTGGGATTATCAAGTGACGAAATACATACCATATATCGGCATAATTGACAAAGAAGCCTTCTGTTTCTGCAAAGACTTCATCAGTTCGTCTAGATCGTACTTAGGTTCGATAGCACCAGTGGATGCGTCATCGACCACTTCTATCACATCCCTATTTTTCTTCTCAGACCTGACCATGGCAGGTGTACTCCCCTCTTGCTCGTTCCCCGCAGTTTTCAACGAGACAGTCTGAGATGTGTGAAATTTCTTCGATGGCCCCGGTTCAAGAAATAGATAGAAATGCTTCTTGAACCACGATTCGTCACTTTTCGTCGAAACATCTTGGTCTTCCGAATCTGAGTCATCAAAAAAATGTCTTTTATTTCTCTTATAGATTGCGGGCAGTTGAGGAATCTTATCCAGTATGTATTTCCCTATATCATCAACTTTGTGGTGTTTATGTGCTTGGTAGCGAACTAGGCTGGAGAAATTTTGGTCGTTTTCGCAGAGTTCTTTGGCGAAATCCAAATAGTGTTTGTAACCATTGACATATTCTGAGTAGGATAATTGCTTACTGAGTCCTTCGAAGCTCGTGTCCATAGCTGGCGATTTTCTTTTTAAATCGCCTCCTGTTTCTTCGTCATCTTCGCCCATGGCTGATTTAGTGTTTGTCTCGTAGTCTTCAGAATCATCCGGCATTCCTTCACCGTCGTTCTGCCGTCTAATCCTCTCCTTCAGACTAAGATCTGCTAACGTTTCAGAGTTCCTTTTATTTAATTTCAGTGTGTCCATCCTCCCTGGATTTTTAGGAAGTGGCAAGTCATTCGTCGTCATCATTTCCATGACGTTTTCTTCGTGAGTTTTTGACAGCAGCTGCTCGAATAGTGTCAGCATAGCAAATTCGTCGTCTAAAGCTGGTATTGTATGTTCAGTTGTATGATGTTTCCTGGGTTTACTACTATGTTTTAATAAACGTTTTTCCAGAGTATCAGTTGTACTTCGATGCGGTCTTGAAATGGTTTTATGATGACCTTCTTTTGAACCAGTCGGTGCTGACGATTTCGACACATTTACCAGTTTATAACTATTAGTTTTTAGTAGATTTGTTGTTTTGTGAACTTTAGTTTTTTCCGATATCTTTGGTATTTCGTGAGCATGAGAATGTTTGCGGCTAGTTAAATTGGGTTTTTTGGTGAGTTTATACAAAATTGCATCAGTGGATTCTTTTATTTCCTTTTGTAGTTGCGGATAAACTTTCTTTTTAACAGTTTTGTATACTGTGTCAAATTCTCTCATGAGATCCTGTTCTAGATCACAAGCTATAGTGAATACGTCGTTTTTAAGAGCTCTAGACTCAATATTATGAACAGGTTCCATATTATTTATCACTACAGTATCATTATCAGCTGTTACAGGGCGTTGGTCACTTTCAAGCTTTTCGTCGATATTTACTGATACAAGTGTACTGACTAGCATGGGTCTACCATTTATGTGGTGTAATATAGGGTCAGATTCGTAAGTAGACTCGGTGACAGTGTTAGTCACGATTTCAGTTATAGATGGACTCTGTTCAGCTATCATTTGAATAGCTCTAGCCTTTATTTCGTTCAGTAACGCTTCAATTTCGGCTGTTCCAGGGAAATCTTCCTTATAATTCGTAGAATCAGTGTAATCAGCAGTCACTTCAGTGTATTTAATAATGTCACCCGAGTATGGTTTATACGTAGTTATCTTGTTATTTTGATTTTCAAAAGCATAAGGATTTTCATTCGAGGTATCTACCGTTGATTCGTTA
Organism: Hofmannophila pseudospretella; assembly: GCA_947369225.1. Taxonomy (NCBI): domain Eukaryota; kingdom Metazoa; phylum Arthropoda; class Insecta; order Lepidoptera; family Oecophoridae; genus Hofmannophila; species Hofmannophila pseudospretella. Next base: position 7,796,453 of record OX376337.1, on the reverse strand, counting down.
AAATTATAAATTATTCTTTTACTAGGGTCAACGGTAGTGGCTATAATATAATTTGTAGACATATTTTCAAAAGGTATAATGTTCATTGGTTTTGTAATTATACTGTCAGGTCTGTGGGTTGAAGATTTAGCTTTGCTAGCGAATATATCTCTCTTTCTTTTCTTTCTGTAGTAATCAGTATGTTTTCTTTTCTTCTTTCTCACATTGCCTTCAAAGTCAGTCGAAGCACTTTCTCTATCATATTCAAGTTTGTGACTTCTCTTCTTTGCTTTACTATCTTTTTGGTTTTTATGTGGTGCTTCTAACTTCTTTGATTTTCCTTTACCTTTTCTATATTTAATTTTATCCTGTACTCTTTCCCAAAGACCGTGAACGACTTCTGATGTATACTGACCTAACATACTGAATTCGGTCCTCGCTTCGCTGGCTATGTCACTTGCAAATTTCTTAGGAAAGGCTTGCACTTTCTTTGAAATCTTCGCTTTCGTAACTTCAGTGGTTGCTTTAAGATTCTTATGCGTAGCTTTAGTTTTATCAACTCTTTTGTAATTGTAATGTGCATTTTCTTGTGTACCTTCTGTAGCATAATCGTGATTATTTACACTGTCGTAATCATCAAAATTTCGTTTGTTGTCAATACTTTTAGATATAGTATAGCTGTTAATAAGCACCATTAGGTAAAATAGACTGAAAATAATGGATTAGGTTTATTTTAGGGATACATTCTAGACACTACAGTTGCCGGCGTTAATTAAGACTAGCGAGTAAAGGTGTTTCGTGCATGTGGCTCACTTCAGACGGCAAACGAACCAATAACCAAAGAGACCCAAAATCGCTCTTTAATTGGGTCGGCATATGTACCTAGATAAAAAATATATCTAGCTATACAGAACACTTTGTGTACAACGAAGTGTTTCTTTCTCTATATCTAATCGTATCTTTCAAACTAGGCTTAGGTAAGTGCCTTTCCTAGTGCCTTTCTCAAATGCCTTTCTCAAATCAATAAAGGCTAGTGTTATGATATACATAAGTAGATCTAGGTTTCTAGCAAAGTTGTCATTGTCATTTTGTACTAGAAATTCAACCTGAATAGTTGTAAATAAACTCTTACTACCTCTTTCCTGATATCATTTCCTCTGCCCGAAGGTTGGTTGGAAGAGATCGCTCTTAGCGATAAGGCCGCCTAAATTGTATTTCACTATTTCCTTTTCTATCTCATGTTTGTTGTTTTATATTTATGTATTTTACTTTACTTTACTGAATAGATTCGATCTTCTTCTATGTCGTGTTCCTCATTGCTGAGGGTCGTGATCATTCTAAGGAATTAATCACATTAACGACTCTTGTGGCAGAATTAATGGGGTGGTTTGCCATTGCCTTCCCCATTTCACACACTGGTCATCTCAGTGTGTAGGTTTCCTCACGATGTTTTCCTTCACCGTCAGAGCAGTCGGTAAATGTACGTAAGTCTTTCGAAAAAACCGAAAACTCATTGGTAGATGGCATTGCATGGTTTCGAACCCGGACCTCCCGCGTGGGAGTCCGGCGTCCTAGCAACGACGCCACCCTCTCTCAAATAGAATCGATTCGATAACTACTTGAAAACTGTCCATTGGTTTTCGAGATTATCGTTCCTAAATAAACGAACAGACAGACAACCCCGTGGTTTAAACTATCTATAGTAGACTGCCAATTTTTAAGTTTTTTCTATTTTACTACTAATAATGACCAAATTGTATGAATGCATATTCCATTCTTGTTCATTTTTCAAATGTTTTTTACTATCGGAAAAATGTGTACGAAACCTAGAGTTACAAAAACGTAATAGTAAAAATGTTACAACGTAAACAAGATTCAGTAAGAACTCACCATAAAAAATTGAAAAATAACATTTGCTATGTGTTATTACACTCAAACCTTGCATGATACCATAAAATAGAACTAAACAGACCAAAAAACTAATATATATCACAATGTGTTTGCAAATCAAAGATCGCCATTGATTGGCAATTGTTTTGCACTTTGTCAGCTGTCATTTTGAATTCTGTGGCGTTTTTGGAGAATTTTTCTGCTTTGTGGTTTGGAAGAGTCTTTCTGTCTACCAAGAAGATCGAAAGTCGCTCCATCGTCGACCTCATCGTCGCTTACCATCAGGCGAGATCGAGGTCAAATGCGGGTTAGTAGTCAATAAAATAAAAAAATTGTGTCGGCGTTCATCAAGAAGGAGGGAGGAGTTTCTCCCGCGCTTTTGTGGCGTCCACGTCAGCTTTGTTTCGATTTGTCTTGCAAATTGTTTTACAGTAGTGCTTTTCTAGTAAGAATGGTGTTTCTTGCTCGAAAAACTTCGACAAGATGTGAATAATGTGTAATAATGAAGTAAAGTCAAATAAGACGCTGCAGCCCGATCCGTACTTGGCTGGATTTTGAAGAGCCACACTGCGTCCGGGACGCCTTCTTATTTGGTTCGGATGGCGCAGAAGCGTGGAATATTCTCCCAGATAGCATTGAAATGTGTCACACCAGCATTTTAATGAAGACTTGAAAGAGTTGTTTACATCAGAAATGGCTGTATGGGCTCAGTTCCCTTTGCCTTAAAAAAAAACAACAACAAATCATCAAGAAGGAAAGAACGCACGCTCGCCCCAGGGAAGTCTATGTATATATATGCATATTTATTATAGTTGTCTTTATATAATATATTGTATTTATTTTTATTTGACGTAGGTATACTCTATGTCTGTCTACCTTAAAATTATAACCGCATCTTTCATTTTCGCGGGTTTGCTGGAAGAAATCTCTTTTAGCGATAAATTCACCCTTTGTACAATGTCTCATTTTAATTGTTTTTATTAAGTCTATTGTTGTACAATAAAGTGAAAATAAATAAATTAATAAGTCTATATTTCTTTCATACACCAGGGAAGTCTATATTTCTTTCATACAAAGATTTGATCGTTTGAAAAAATTGTTAGGGACGGGTTGAAAACTAGCTCTATGGAATATATTCATATTTAGCGACTGCTCTAACGGTGAAGGAAAACATCGTGAGGAAACCTGCATGTCTGAGGAAACAAAAAAAATCCAAAGATGTGTGAAATCCATCAATCAGCAGTGGGCCCGCTCGGTGGATCATGGCCTGTACTCCCTTGTGCAAGGGGACGCCTGTGCCCCAACAGTGGGGACATTAATAGACTGATGATGCTGATAAAGCTGAACCTGATTTCCCATTGCCACAAAATGTACATAGGATATTTATTTATTTATTTACACTTCAATGCAAAGGTGTACATGAGGCGACCTCTGTGAAGTTGACCGGCCCCAAAGCCGTTGCCCGCAATTCACCTATGCAGGTCGAAAGTACTCGGTAAGTACTTTTAAGTTCTGTGTAACTTTTCGTTAGTACTCTTACGCAATTCGATTATTTTTAAAAAACTTTTTGGGGCCGGCCAACTTCACACTGCCGGCCCAAAACGACTTTTTCGACTTTTTTTTTCGCCAATCGACAGACAATCGTTAGTACTCGATTGTTCCAAAATATTATCGTTAGTACTCTAAAACAGAATTTTTAAAAAAATAATTGAAATGGGGTGGCTAACTTCACACCTGCCGCCCCATATGCAATTCACAATCAACAAAATACACAGGCGAGGTGTTATCGTTAGTACTCGATAGTTCTGCAAAACTTTTCGTTAGAACTCTCACCGTAACGAGAGAAAAAAATAAAACAATTAAATTACTCAAAATTTCAATAGGTAATATAACTATACTCAACTTCATACTTCAGGAAAGCTATTTCTACGGTAGCGGAACCAAGTAGTGACTGACACTGATAATATTAAATCATCAACGTATACCAAAAATTAGCTAATTAATTAAGTAACACCGAATATTATTATATTTAGCACACGCATAAAACAGTCCATTTGGAAAAAACTGATACATGAAATACCTATCTCATGTCTTGGAAAAAATCTTTAAACGTGCATTTGATGAAATTCATTAGACTCAAGCCCGATAATTCAGTAGTGGTAATAGCCACCCCGGATATTTTCAGTATACGTAGACAACAGCCCATGTGGAACACTCCTAGTCGACTAACAACGTTAGTCCTTTCATCAACTAGTGGAAAATAAACATATTCTAAAAAAAATTAGACCCTTATTACTCGGTAGCGGAGATAGCCACCCCGGATCTTTTCAGCAAACGTAGACAACAGCCCACGTGGAACACTCCTAGTCGACTAACAACGTTAGTACTTTCATCAACTAGTGGAAAATAAACATATTCTAAAAAAAATTAGACCCTTATTACTCGGTAGCGGAGATAGCCACCCCGGATCTTTTCAGCAAACGTAGACAACAGCCCATGTGGAACACTCCTGGATAACTATCAACGTTAGTACTTTCATCAACTCGTGGAAAATAAACATAATCTAAAAAAAATTAGACCCTCATTACTCGGTAGTGGAAATGGCCACCCCGGATCTTTTCAGTATACGTAGACAACAGCCCATGTGGAACACTTCTAGTCGACTAACAATGTTAGTATTTTCATCAACTCGTGGAAAATAAACATGATCTCAAAAAAATAGACCCTTATTACTCGGTGGCGGAGATAGCCACCCCGGAACTTTTCAGCATACGTAGACAACAGCCCATGTGGAACACTCCTAGTCGACTAACAACGTGAGTACTTTCATCAACTCGTGGAAAATAAACATAATCTCAAAAAAATAGACCCTTATTACTCGGTAGCGGACATAGCCACCCCGGATCTTTTCAGTATACGTAGACAACAGCCCATGTGGAACACTTCTAGTCGACTAACAATGTTAGTACTTTCATCAACTCGTGGAAAATAAACATGATCTCAAAAAAAATAGACCCTTATTACTCGGTGGCGGAGATAGCCACCCCGGATCTTTTCAGCATACGTAGACAACAGCCCATGTGGAACACTCCTAGTCGATTAACAACGTGAGTACTTTCATCAACTCGTGGAAAATAAACATAATCTCAAAAAAATTAGACCCTTATTACTCGGTGGCGGAGATAGCCACCCCGGATCTTTTCAGCATACGTAGACAACAGCCCATGTGGAACACTCCTAGTCGACTAACAACGTGAGTACTTTCATCAACTCGTGGAAAATAAACATAATCTCAAAAAAATTAGACCCACATTACTCGGTAGTGGAACTAGCCACCCCGGATCTTTTCAGTATACGTAGACAACAGCCCATGTGGAACACTCCTAGCTAACTAACAACGTTAGTACTTTCATCAACTCGTGGAAAATAAACATATTCTAAAAAAAATTAGATCCTCATGACTCGGTAGCGGATATAGCCACCCCGGATCTTTTCAGCAAACGTAGACAACAGCCCATGTGGAACACTTCTAGTCGACTAACAACGTTAGTACTTTCATCCACTCGTGGAAAATAAACATATTCTTAAAAAAATTACACCCACATTACTCGGTAGTTAAAATAGCCACCCCGGATCTTTTCAGTATACGTAGACAACAGTCCATGTGGAACACTCCTAGTCGACAAACATCGTTAGTACTTTCATCAACTCGTGGAAAATAAACATAATCTCAAAAAAATTGGACCCTTATTACTCGGTGGCGGAGATAGCCACCCCGGATCTTTTCAGCAAACGTAGACAACAGCCCATGTGGAACACTCCTAGTCGACTAACAACGTGAGTACTTTAAATCAACTTGTAGAAAATAAACATATTCTTTAAAAAAATTAGACCCTCATTACTCGGTAGTGGAAATAGCCACCCCGGATCTTTTAACCATACGTAGACAACAGCCCATGTGGAACACTCGTAGTCGACTAACAACGTTAGTACTTTCATCAACTCGTGGAAAATAAACATAATCTCAAAAAAATTAGACCCTTATTACTCGGTGGCGGAGATAGCCACCCCGGATCTTTTCAGCATACGTAGACAACAGCCCATGTGGAACACTCCTAGTCGACTAACAACGTGAGTACTTTCATCAACTCGTGGAAAATAAACATAATCTCAAAAAAATTAGACCCACATTACTCGGTAGTGGAACTAGCCACCCCGGATCTTTTCAGTATACGTAGACAACAGCCCATGTGGAACACTCCTAGCTAACTAACAACGTTAGTACTTTCATCAACTCGTGGAAAATAAACATATTCTAAAAAAAATTAGACCCTCATGACTCGGTAGCGGATATAGCCACCCCGGATCTTTTCAGCAAACGTAGACAACAGCCCATGTGGAACACTTCTAGTCGACTAACAACGTTAGTACTTTCATCAACTCGTGGAAAATAAACATATTCTTAAAAAAATTACACCCACATTACTCGGTAGTTGAAATAGCCACCCCGGATCTTTTCAGTATACGTAGACAACAGTCCATGTGGAACACTCCTAGTCGACTAACATCGTTAGTACTTTCATCAACTCGTGGAAAATAAACATAATCTCAAAAAAATTGGACCCTTATTACTCGGTGGCGGAGATAGCCACCCCGGATCTTTTCAGCAAACGTAGACAACAGCCCATGTGGAACACTCCTAGTCGACTAACAACGTGAGTACTTTCATCAACTCGTGGAAAATAAACATATACTTAAAAAAAATACACCCACATTACTCGGTAGTTGAAACAGCCACCCCGGATCTTTTCAGTATACGTAGACAACAGCCCATGTGGAACACTCCTAGTCGACTAACAACGTGAGTACTTTAATCAACTTGTAGAAAATAAACATATTCTTTAAAAAAATTAGACCCTCATTACTCGGTAGTGGAAATAGCCACCCCGGATCTTTTAACCATACGTAGACAACAGCCCATGTGGAACACTCGTAGTCGACTAACAACGTTAGTACTTTCATCAACTCGTGGAAAATAAACATAATCTCAAAAAAATTAGACCCTTATTACTCGGTGGCGGAGATAGCCACCCCGGATCTTTTCAGCATACGTAGACAACAGCCCATGTGGAACACTCCTAGTCGACTAACAACGTGAGTACTTTCATCAACTCGTGGAAAATAAACATAATCTCAAAAAAATTAGACCCACATTACTCGGTAGTGGAACTAGCCACCCCGGATCTTTTCAGTATACGTAGACAACAGCCCATGTGGAACACTCCTAGCTAACTAACAACGTTAGTACTTTCATCAACTCGTGGAAAATAAACATATTCTAAAAAAAATTAGACCCTCATGACTCGGTAGCGGAGATAGCCACCCCGGATCTTTTCAGCAAACGTAGACAACAGCCCATGTGGAACACTTCTAGTCAACTAACAACGTTAGTACTTTCATCAACTCGTGGAAAATAAACATATTCTAAAAAAAATTAGACCCCCATGACTCGGTAGCGGAGATAGCCACCCCGGATCTTTTCAGCAAACGTAGACAACAGCCCATGTGGAACACTTCTAGTCGACTAACAACGTTAGTACTTTCATCAACTCGTGGAAAATAAACATATTCTTAAAAAAAATACACTCACATTACTCGGTAGTTGAAATAGCCACCCCGGATCTTTTCAGTATACGTAGACAACAGCCCATGTGGAACACTCCTAGTCGACTAACAACGTGAGTACTTTCATCAACTCGTGGAAAATAAACATAATCTCAAAAAAATTAGACCCACATTACTCGGTAGTGGAACTAGCCACCCCGGATCTTTTCAGTATACGTAGACAACAGCCTATGTAGAACACTCCTAGCTAACTAACAACGTTAGTACTGAGTAATAAGGGTAATTTATTTGAGATTATGTTTATTTTCCACGAGTTGCTGAAAGTACTAACGTTGTTAGTCGACTAGGAGTGTTCCACATGGGCTGTTGTTTATGTATGTTGAAAAGATCCGGGGTGGCTATCTCCGCCACCGAGTAATAAGGGTCCAATTTTTTTGAGATTATGTTTATTTTCCACGAGTTGATGAAAGTACTAACGTTGTTAGTCGACTAGGGGTGTTCCACATGGGCTGTTGTATACGTATACTGAAAAGATCCGGGGTGGCTATCTCCGCTACCGAGTCATGAGGGTCTAATTTTTTTTAGAATATGTTTATTTTCCACTAGTTGATGAAAGTACTAAAGTTGTTAGTTAGCTAGGAGTGTTCCACATGGGCTGTTGTCTACGTATGCTGAAAAGATCCGGGGTGGCTATCTCTGCCACCGAGTAATAAGGGTCTAATTTTTTTAGAATATGTTTATTTTGCACTAGTTGATGAAAGTACTAACGTTGTTAGTCGACTAGGAGTGTTCCACATGGGCTGTTGTCTACGTATACTAAAAAGATCCGGGGTGGCTATTTCCACTACCGAGTAATGAGGATAAATTTTTTTTAAAGAATATGTTTATTTTCTACAAGTTGATTAAAGTACTCACGTTGTTAGTCGACTAGGAGTGTTCCACATGGGCTGTTGTCTACGTATGCTTAAAAGATCCGGAGTGGCTATTTCCACTACCGAGTAATGAGGGTCTATTTTTTCTTAGATTATGTTTATTTTCCACGAGTTGATGAAAGTACTAACGTTGATAGTTATCCAGGAGTGTTCCACATGGGCTGCTGTCTACGTATGCCGAAAAAATCCGGGGTGGCTATCTCCGCTACCGAGTCATGAGGGTCTATTTTTTTTTAGAATATGATTATTTTCCACGAGTTGATGAAAGTACTCACGTTGTTAGTCGACTAGGAGTGTTCCACATGGGCTGTTGTCTACGTATATCTAAAAGATCCGGGGTGGCTATCTCCGCCACCGAGTAATAAGGGTCCAATTTTTTTGAGATTATGTTTATTTTCCACGAGTTGATGAAAGTACTCACGTTGTTAGTCGACTAGGGGTGTTCCACATGGGCTGTTGTCTACGTATACTGAAAAGATCCGGGATGGCTATTTCAACTACCGAGTAATGTAGGTCTATTTTTTTTTAAGATATGTTTATTTTCCACGAGTTGATGAAAGTACTAACGTTGTTAGTCGACTAGGAGTGTTCCATATGGGCTGTTGTCTACGTATGCTTAAAAGATCCGGAGTGGCTATTTCCACTACCGAGTAATGAGGGTCTAATTTTTCTTAGATTATGTTTATTTTCCACGAGTTGATGAAAGTACTAACGTTGATAGTTATCCAGGAGTGTTCCACATGGGCTGCTGTCTACGTATGCCGAAAAAATCCGGGGTGGCTATCTCCGCTACCGAGTCATGAGGGTCTATTTTTTTTTAGAATATGATTATTTTCCACGAGTTGATGAAAGTACTCACGTTGTTAGTCGACTAGGAGTGTTCCACATGGGCTGTTGTCTACGTATGCCTAAAAGATCCGGGGTGGCTATCTCCGCCAATGAGTAATAAGGGTCCAATTTTTTTGAGATTATGTTTATTTTCCACGAGTTGATATTTTTTTTTTTATTTTTTTTTTTATTTTCTATTAGGGAAATTAACAGACAAATACATAACAACAATAGACTTAGAATACATAGATAAAAAAATGCTAATAATAAATTTCCACTTATAAATAACAGTATAAATATAGTACTTAAAAAGAAGTAATTATTACTCACTTATATAATAAAAATATATAAAAGAGAAGATTACAGATACAGGCCGGTTGTAAAATAAATAAAGAAAACAATATTAAGAATATAAAAGAGACATGAAAAAAAAAAGTATTCAACATTTATGTGACAGAGAGTGTGGGAAACTAGTCATCCTTAAAATAGTTCTGTGTCAGGATTCGTCTAGCTGTAGTGGTGCTGGTGCAGAACAAGTCCAGGTTGTGTGCGATACACAACTTATTAAAGTTGATGCAACTGCGGGGCAAGAACGCATTTCGTCTATAGTTGGTATTGGCAGTTGGTACCTCCAATACAGGACGCTGTCTAAGGCCAAGTTGATTTGTGCGAAGGTTGAGCTTTGTGAGCAGTTCGGGACTATCGACTGTCCCATTAGCGATGTTAATTAAATAACAAACATCACCAATGTTCCGTCTAGCATCTAGTGGCAGAAAGTGGTAACGCTTACAGCGATGTTGGTAATCAGAAGATTTTTGATGGCTTTTGTAGTCCAACAGGCGCAAGAATCTCTTCTGTATGCCCTCAATACGAGATTTGTACACTTCGTACTGAGGGTTCCAGATCTGTGAGGCATACTCGAGGTGGCTACGCACGAAGGCACAGTAAAGGATTTTAAAAGTTTTTAAACTTTGAACCTTGATGAAAGTACTAACGATGTTAGTCGACTAGGAGTGTTCCACATGGGCTGTTGTCTACGTATACTGAAAAGATCCGGGGTGGCTATCTCCGCTACCGAGTCATGAGGGTCTAATTTTTTTTAAAATATGTTTATTTTCCACGAGTTGATGAAAGTACTAACGTTGTTAGTTAGCTAGGAGTGTTCCACATGGGCTGTTGTCTACGTATACTGAAAAGATCCGGGGTGGCTAGTTCCACTACCGAGTAATGTGGGTCTAATTTTTTTGAGATTATGTTTATTTTCCACGAGTTGATGAAAGTACTAACGTTGTTAGTCGACTAGTAGTGTTCCACATGGGCTGTTGTCTACGTTTGCTGAAAAGATCCGGGGTGGCTATCTCCGCTACCGAGTCATGAGGGTCTAATTTTTTTTAGAATATGTTTATTTTCCACGAGTTGATGAAAGTACTAACGTTGTTAGTTAGCTAGGAGTGTTCCACATGGGCTGTTGTCTACGTATACTGAAAAAATCCGGGGTGGCTAGTTCCACTACCGAGTAATGTGTGTCTAATTTTTTTGAGATTATGTTTATTTTCCACGAGTTGATGAAAGTACTCACGTTGTTAGTCGACTAGGAGTGTTCCACATGGGCTGTTGTCTACGTATATCTAAAAGATCCGGGGTGGCTATCTCCGCCACCGAGTAATAAGGGTCCAATTTTTTTGAGATTATGTTTATTTTCCACGAGTTGATGAAAGTACTCACGTTGTTAGTCGACTAGGGGTGTTCCACATGGGCTGTTGTCTACGTATACTGAAAAGAACCGGGATGGCTATTTCAACTACCGAGTAATGTAGGTCTATTTTTTTTTAGGATATGTTTATTTTCCACGAGTTGATGAAAGTACTAACGTTGTTAGTCGACTAGGAGTGTTCCACATGGGCTGTTGTCTACGTATGCTTAAAAGATCCGGGGTGGCTATTTCCACTACCGAGTAATGAGGGACTAATTTTTCTTAGATTATGTTTATTTTCCACGAGTTGATGAAAGTACTAACGTTGATAGTTATCCAGGAGTGTTCCACATGGGCTGTTGTCTACGTATACTGAAAAAATCCGGGGTGGCTAGTTCCACTACCGAGTAATGTGGGTCTAATTTTTTTGAGATTATGTTTATTTTCCACGAGTTGATGAAAGTACTCACTTTGTTAGTCGACTAGGAGTGTTCCACATGGGATGTTGTCTACGTATGCTGAAAAGATCCGTGGTGGCTATCTCCGCCACCGAGTAATAAGGGTCTAATATTTTTGAGATTATGTTTATTTTCCACGAGTTGATGAAAGTACTAACGTTGTTAGTCGACTAGAAGTGTTCCACATGGGCTGTTGTCTACGTTTGCTGAAAAGATCCGGGGTGGCTATCTCCGCTACCGAGTAATAAGGGTCTAATTTTTTTTAGAATATGTTTATTTTCCACTAGTTGATGAAAGTACTAACGTTGTTAGTCGACTAGGAGTGTTCCACATGGGCTGTTGTCTACGTATACTGAAAATATCCGGGGTGGCTATTACCACTACTGAATTATCGGGCTTGAGTCTAATGAATTTCATCAAATGCACGTTTAAAGATTTTTCCAAGACATGAGATAGGTATTTCATGTATCAGTTTTTTCCAAATGGACTGTTTTATGCGTGTGCTAAATATAATAATATTCGGTGTTACTTAATTAATTAGCTAATTTTTGGTATACGTTGATGATTTAATATTATCAGTGTCAGTCACTACTTGGTTCCGCTACCGTAGAAATAGCTTTCCTGAAGTATGAAGTTGAGTATAGTTATATTACCTATTGAAATTTTGAGTAATTTAATTGTTTTATTTTTTTCTCTCGTTACGGTGAGAGTTCTAACGAAAAGTTTTGCAGAACTATCGAGTACTAACGATAACACCTCGCCTGTGTATTTTGTTGATTGTGAATTGCATATGGGGCGGCAGGTGTGAAGTTAGCCACCCCATTTCAATTATTTTAAAAAAAAATCTGTTTTAGAGTACTAACGATAATATTTTGGAACAATCGAGTACTAACGATTGTCTGTCGATTGGCGAAAAAAAAAGTCGAAAAAGTCGTTTTGGGCCGGCAGTGTGAAGTTGGCCGGCCCCAAAAAGTTTTTTAAAAATAATCGAATTGCGTAAGAGTACTAACGAAAAGTTACACAGAACTTAAAAGTACTTACCGAGTACTTTCGACCTGCATAGGTGAATTGCGGGCAACGGCTTTGGGGCCGGTCAACTTCACACAAGTCATGAGGCGAACTTAATGCCTTGCGGCATTTTCTACCCGCTAACCATGGGGTTATGCAGAAATATTAAGCATATAAAATTGAGCGTTGTTATTATAAGATATTCTATGTGTGTTCCCTTTTCTCTGTTTTGTTAATTTGATTTGATTTGAAGAATGAATTCAGAGGTGCAATTCTACTAATACTTACATATAACGTAATCTCAATATAAACTAATTTGCAGCGACTTGATGTTTTTCGTACGCCACTATTGAGTTCATTAATCACGAACGGTTCGATTAACGTTAGGTTTCGGTCAAGCCCACGATCGATTTGTCCGCCCATTTGTGTTTAAATAGCGTGTGTTAGTAGAATATGTACATACGATTTCTAACTCTAACTCTGTAATTGCTACTTAATAGGATATAATCTTGCAATCTTTTACCACTAGAGGCGCCACTACCACAATGGTACGAATCCAATCAACGTGTAGATACGTTCCTTTTCACCAAATCTCTTTTTTAACCCTTCAGACACGCGCCACGCTGGCCTCAGATTTTATAGGTCTGCTATTTTGAAATGTCCATATGATGCCATGATATCATCACAATTTTACTATAGCTTTGAGAAATTAAATTAACCCAAATAACGATAAAGTGATATCTTAAAAAAATACGTTTCTTTTTGCTCTTCAAAAATGACGTTTTGTTTAGCTTTTCTGTTTACGGAGTGTGCTAGTGGCTCCATCTCCGCAACGCTTTGCGTTTTATGTCCTACTGGAAAAGAACGACAAACGTTGTAAAGCAGTGGAATTGAGCTCCATTGGTACATTGGTGGGTATGAGTGTGTTAACTGATAAATAAAACCGATAAACTTTGTCTGTTTATAAATTATTTATTAATTAATTCTATACTTAACTACTTAACATTAACCAGAGACAGATAGGCACTTATTATTTTTATTGATGTACGAGTATTTTAATATTACAGGTCAGTGATTTTTAACATTAATTTATTTTTAACTTCGTATAAAGTGACCAGCATCAGAAAAATAAATAAAAACTTACTTACTTACTCATTACTATCTTGTTGGCAAGATAACAGGCAGAAGAGCTCAGCTTCTACCCTTGTACAGACAATCCCACCTGCATAGCCTGTGGTGACACCGTTGTGAACACTTGCTGTGCGAATGTGATTCGTTGGCTGGAAAGCGTATGAATCTCCTGGGGGTAGCCTACCCGAAACCAGAGGACTATAGGCTCCTTCCTGTAAGCTTTATAGCGTCCTTGATGCACAGCATCTTTAAGGAACAGGAAGGAGACTAAGGTAAGGGGTGTGCACAAAAGATCCCTGAGGGTCGAAGTGCCGCTGGGGTTATCCCTGGCCCCCTGTCATAAGATAAGATTCTACGCCTGTAGGTACTACAGACTTTAGGGAATTTGTGTGCTAACGTTAAATATTTACCCATCAACCCTCCTGATTTATAAAGAGTCATCTCATTCTTTATGATGGTTTTGATTAGACGATTTTCAGTCTCGCAAATCCTGCCGCATGCCGAAATCAAGCCGCATTTCTAATCCCGCAGTGAACGGGACTGAAAAATCATGCGGGATCTCAGAATTTCGGGATCTCGGTGTATCGAGATTGGAAGCCCTACAGTTACTATAGAAATTGTGCTAAATTAGAGCGTTGGTGGCATTGACTCCCGTGGAGGTCCGGGTTTGAAATCAAGCAATGTCATGAGATTTGATTGCACACTGAAATAACCAGGATGTAAAATGGGGAAGGCGATGGTAAACCACCACATCAAATCTGCCAAGAAAGTCGTTCTAAGTGACTCACTATTGAGGAATGCGACTAAAAAAATTTACTATTTATCGTCATAATTATTTTAACGTTTAGCAGAGGTAGCTTAATTATAAAAATTATGAGGGGAAGAAGAACCCGCCACTCACCCTCGTATTCGCCCTCCCCAACGATAACCAAATCCTAAGGATAATGTGATAAGGATTGTTGCCGTGTCGTGCCGGCCATAAAGAATAGCACCACCCCAACACTTCCCGTGGGTGATGTACGAGGCAAATAAGGATCTTAGTGGATACTATTCTACACCTAGTAGACGGCGATAGGCTCGCTACCGATCACGTTCTTACGGCGAAAAGTAGGAATGATGGAGGTGGTTTCTCTGTCTACCCCCTCGAGGATTATGTACGTGAAAGTCATGCTATATCTTTGTTGATAGTAACGTCTGATTCTTTAACTATTGGAAGTATGGTCGATGTAATCTTAAGTCCTGGTTGCCATAACTCTACTGGAAGTCAGTGTTGACGTATATCCCAATATCATAGCCCAGACCCCATCCTCGCTCGCTCTTCATTCGAAGGTTGACGAAGGAATGCCCGACGCCTCCTGCTGTGATGTTTATTGAGGACTGGGAGTGCAAAGTATCTAGTGCTTGAATGCCCTGAGGAACAATAATGGTAAATTGTAAAGTGTATTCATAAGAGCGTTGGTGACCTAGTGACTAGGACGTCGGACTCCCATGCGGGAGGTCCGGGTTCGGAACCATGCAATGTCATGTACCAATGAGTTATTCCGATTTTTTCGAAGACTTACGTATATTTACCGACTGCTTTAACGGTGAAGAAAACATCGTGAAGAACAGGTGAGATTGAGGTCAAACGTTTTAGGTGTAAAGTGGCTCTTCTATGAACACTGCCGGAACAAATCAACGCCGAAGCGAAGATATTTGACGACAGACTTTACATAGAAAATGGGTCGCTGGTCAGGTCACGTTACTTACGATTTAGAAGGTGGGATGACTCTGTGAGGAATTCGTCTGGGGTGGTACCATTCCAACCTTTTACCTTATACTGCCGCAAAACAAGTGGATTGCTGTGTTTCGGTTTGAATGGTAAGACAGCCAGCGTAATTACCGGCACATGAGGCACTCCATCTGAGCGTCAGTGGCGCCGTGGCTAGGACGTCGGACTCATCGGAAAACATCGTAAGGAAACCTACACTCTGAGACAACCAGTGGGGAAGGCAATGGCAAACCACCCCATTAAATCTGCCAAGAGAGTCGTTTTATGTGATTAATCCTTAGAATGATCACGACCCTCAGCAATGAGGAACACAACTTACAAGAAAAGGCACTCCATCTGAGTCCTCAAGGCTAGCAGCGCATCGAAAATCCTCTAATAACAATAAAGTGAGGTGATATGTCTATGGGCGACGGTGACCACTTACCATCAGATGGCTCGTTTGCTTGTCTGCTCTCCTTATACAATGTTTTTTAAAATACCGAAAGAACTTACCGTAATTTTTTTATAATCCGGTCCAGAATAAAAATAAAACTTCACTCTCTTTATGAAAGGTATAGCGCCGTATTCCACCAGCTCGTGCTTGGCCAGTTGTACTCTGTTCGCCACATTTCCTACCACAAAATGGTCACCACGCACCACGTATATGGTTATTAAAAGAACAGATATTAGTGTTACCGTCTTCATATTGCTAATTTATTAAAACAGGTCTCTATGAGGTAAAGCTTGTATTTTAATGAGGTTAGGAATATTCTATTTAAGTTTAGTTAATTATACGTTCGCACAGTTCAAAGATTTATGTTGTAATGTTGAGATTATAAGGTCATAGTTATCAGAGGCCGGTGGTAGGTACGGTAAAGATTACGTGCGGTAGAGATCTTTTTACAGCAGCTACAATTAATAATTATTAATATTATGTATCTACGTATATATTGTTATATTTAAGTCAAGATAAATGTATATTAAGATAATTCTGTTCTGATATGTTCTTTGGCAATAGGACATAAAACGCAAAGCGTTCTGTAGATGGAGCCACTAGCACACTCCGTAAACAGAAAAGTAAATAGAAACGTTGTTATTTGGATTAATTTAATTTTTCAAAGCTATAGTCAATTTGTGATGATATCATGGCATCGTATGGCCGGCAGTGTTTATAGAAGAGCCAGAATTTACTTACTAAACCAATAGGAGATAATCCTGCAATGTCTTACCACTAGAAGCGCCACTAGCACAGTTATAAAAAATCATTTAAAAATACGACGTACGTATACGACTAAAAGATGATTTTGTTCTAAACATAAGATAGCTTAAATTGCTTTCAATGACTAAATGAATAAATAATGATTATTTTGATTAATATCGGATGATTTTACAAGATTTTTGTTTAATAAACTTTAAATTAGCACATAAAGCCAAATATCAACATGTAGATACGTACCTTTCCACCAAATTCCTTCAGACTCGCGACACGCTGTTTTAACAGATTTTTAGGTTTGCTATTTTGAAATGGCCATATGATGCCATGATATCATCACAATTTTACTATAGCTTTGAGAAATTAAATTAAATTAATCCAAATAACGAGAAATTAGTGATATCTTCAAAAATGACGTTTCGTTTTGCGTTTCTGTTTACGGAGTGTGCTCGTGGCTCCATCTACGCAACGCTTTGCGTTTTATGTCCAATTGGCGATACTGAGTCGCTATACTGTGTCGATCGTTATGTGTGTAGTGTGACAAGGTGATTAATATGCTATTCAAGTGTTTTCCTTATGTGTTTTGTGTCGGTAGATATACGAGTATACATACATTATTTGTATTCGTAAAATTTTAAACAGTTTATAATTATTTTAAGCACATGTTGTCCATTCCTTAAATTTTACTTTTAGTTAATAGTACATTATGATATAAGTGCGGTAAGTTGAAAATTACAGCCGAGGCGATATTGCTAGCCCGAGCCGTAGGCGAGGGCTATAAGGAAGCAGAGGCTGTAATTTTCAAAGCGCACGTATGTCATACGACGTTTTATAACATATTTACGAGGAAATAAATAAAACTTTGACTTTCTTAAACGAATAAATCTTTAATTACTTGTTAAAGCAGTTATAGAAATTTGAACAATTTTTAAAAGTGATTGTTACGTTGCCAGTTGCTTTTTAGCATTGAATAGTAGCACCACAATGAGCTTGACTTATATTTTTGAGAAAGTTCCATGAAATATGCTAAAAACACATTTTCTGAAAATGAATTTGCATCTTTGCTTGTTTTCCATATGATGAAATTTTGATACGCTTGTAAGTATCTATCGGTCGATTTTTCAGGCAAGAGGCTTAGAGTAGCCTTTTTCGCTGCGTTTAAGACTTGTGGCGGTGTCAAATTAATAAATTCATCACTACTTGACGACATTTTCAAATAAAAACAATACAGCGAAAAGAAAAAGCGCGCGGAATAATTTTACTTGTCCACAAATTAGCGATGCGCGCGCATCAACTTTTTTTAGGTAAAGGTACAAAAACAGCCAGTATTACTAATAAAGTAAATTAATATTTTTGTGTTTTTGTTACAGATAAATGGTTGTAATTTATTGTCAAAATTAATTAAATTAAAGAATTAAATCTTTATTTATTATATTTTATCTCCCAAAGTTAATTTTATTCATAAAATATTGACCACTTTTTTAACATAAAAACTCTTTGCTAAGATTTTAAAAAGTATCGTTCATTTTTAGACGGAGCATCTTAAAAAACCGTACATGTTACTTTATTTAAAAAAACTCGTGCGTTTCACATTACTATAACGCACAAGTGCGTAATGAGATACATTACGATATTGAAATTGGTGTAATTACAGCCACTTTACGAGCAAATATGTTATAATAGTACATTATGATATAAGTGCGGTAAGTTGAAAATTACAGCCGAGGCGATATTGCTAGCCCGAGCCGTAGGCGAGGGCTATAAGGAAGCAGAGGCTGTAATTTTCAAAGCGCACGTATGTCATACGACGTTTTATAACATATTTACGAGGAAATAAATAAAACTTTGACTTTCTTAAACGAATAAATCTTTAATTACTTGTTAAAGCAGTTATAGAAATTTGAACAATTTTTAAAAGTGATTGTTACGTTGCCAGTTGCTTTTTAGCATTGAATAGTAGCACCACAATGAGCTTGACTTATATTTTTGAGAAAGTTCCATGAAATATGCTAAAAACACATTTTCTGAAAATGAATTTGCATCTTTGCTTGTTTTCCATATGATGAAATTTTGATACGCTTGTAAGTATCTATCGGTCGATTTTTCAGGCAAGAGGCTTAGAGTAGCCTTTTTCGCTGCGTTTAAGACTTGTGGCGGTGTCAAATTAATAAATTCATCACTACTTGACGACATTTTCAAATAAAAACAATACAGCGAAAAGAAAAAGCGCGCGGAATAATTTTACTTGTCCACAAATTAGCGATGCGCGCGCATCAACTTTTTTTAGGTAAAGGTACAAAAACAGCCAGTATTACTAATAAAGTAAATTAATATTTTTGTGTTTTTGTTACAGATAAATGGTTGTAATTTATTGTCAAAATTAATTAAATTAAAGAATTAAATCTTTATTTATTATATTTTATCTCCCAAAGTTAATTTTATTCATAAAATATTGACCACTTTTTTAACATAAAAACTCTTTGCTAAGATTTTAAAAAGTATCGTTCATTTTTAGACGGAGCATCTTAAAAAACCGTACATGTTACTTTATTTAAAAAAACTCGTGCGTTTCACATTACTATAACGCACAAGTGCGTAATGAGATACATTACGATATTGAAATTGGTGTAATTACAGCCACTTTACGAGCAAATATGTTATAAATTAAATTACAGTAGATGGCGTTATGATACTTATTTTAAAGTAAAGTACCTAAGTAAAATGCACTTTATTGCACAAATAGAAAACAACAGATAGAGAATAAACAGATTACAAAGCACTATGTATATTTGGCAGGATAAGGGGGGATAAGGGGGGAAAGTCAGCAAATGCTGACATACTCGGGTACCAAATATGCAGCGCTGTTTTTCATTTCACCCCTTATCCCAAGATGTAAGTGGGAGCCATAGTGTAGTGGGTAAAAAAATTAAAATTAAAAACTAAACATCAAAAAGATTAAATACTTATGTGAAGAATTTAGGTAAGAATTTGCCAAAAATAAATAAATAAATTGCACTAATGACCTGTGATACATATTGTGTGTGTGTGTGTATTTGTATTTAATATATTTATCTTTTGATAATAAAATTACGCTTAGATACGTCATGGTACAATTATTATCCGTTATTACATTTAAATTATTACTTACATGCTACTTGCTGCTGTAAAAGTCATTGTCAAAAAAAAATGAAAAAATATGGCTGCTGCATAAGGCATTGTCAAATACGAATGTACATTATGTAATAGTAAGTTTGTACACAATTTAAAATTTAAATTTACTTAACGCTATGTGTGTGTTCGTTTGTGTGTGTGTGTGTGTGTGTGTGTTTGTGTGTGTTATGGATGTCAGGGAGGGTGTGTCAGTTTGTGCGCGTGAGATAGTGTAATTGCAACTGATAAATTAACTAATTCTTGGGGTCTTTCAGTACAGAAACCAGCCGTACGGTATTTCTATAAGGATGCCTTTCGGTCTGTTTTTGTCACTCCATTAACCTCACTTTATATTTTAATTTAAAGCACGGTAAGCTCATTTTTTTTTGCGTAAGTCGTTCCATATTTTGGACGCGTTGTATACAGTATACAGTTCGAAGAGATTTCGTTAAACAATCTACACATTCGCACAATAGGGTTATAGAACGATGTGTTGTTCTTAAAAACATTTAATACAAATGTTTTAGGATTGCGAAGTTCGGGACTATAGAGGTTTTTATTACACCCAGTATAACTAGTATTATGGTTACTCTACTACTAGAATAAGATCCGTTTATACAGCTGTGTATGAATCATTAGTTCATAGTAATCTAGTTTTTCCCAGAAACATGACGTGGTTATTTATTGTTTATTTGTAACGAGTTCAAACTCGAATCGTTCAAGTGTGACACGATGGGAACCAATGGGAACCGTCGACAAAGACAAAATCTTTTTTTTTCTTTCTTTTCCCTGTTAGTGAAGTTTTATACATAACTCCCATGACACAAGTAGGTAGTAGTGGTTTGTACTGGTACGAAATGATAGCCATTTTAACACGAGTGCTTGTTTGTAAAATGAGCGCAGAAGTAGCACGTCGTATAAAATGGCAATACAGTAAAATGGTGATTATAGTCTGTCAAAAAAGAGTTGAAATTAAATAATCAAAATGTATATTTTTGAAAATGGATCTTCACAGATCTTATCTTATGATAAGCCGGGAATAACCCCAGCGGAACTTCGACCCTTGAAGATCTTTTGTGCCCACCCCATTTCACACACTGGTCATCTCAGTGTGCAGGTTTGTTCACGATGTTTTCCTTCAGCGTTAGAGCAGTCGGTAAATGTACGTAAGTCTTCGAAAAATAAGAAAAACTCATTGGTACATGGCACTGCATGGTTTCGAACTCGGACTTCCCGCATGGGAGTCCGGTGTCCTAGCCACTGTGCCACCGACGCTCTCGGTCTATCTTCACAGATACTCTTTCAAGTCATTATATTAATATATTTTTACAATTATTAAAATAAAAAATATTAATAACAATAAAGCTTAAAGCTATAATAAGGCCGCCAATTGTAATTGTTTTTTGTATCTTTTCTTCGGTTCTGTATTTTTGTCATATGTGCAGAATATTTGTATTTGAATAAGCAGAACATAAATACATTCGAGACCAAATAAAATTAAAACAATAAAATTACATAATACAACTTTGCTCGGAGTATCTTTTTTAAAAAAAAATTATTGTCTACTAAACCCGCATTTGACCTCGATCTCGCCTGATGGTAAGCGACGATGAGGTCGACGATGGAGCATGCGGGTCCAGTAAATGCCTGTTCACTCTGGCCTTGCAGATCCCAAGGTTGTAGGTTTCGGGCGCCGGCACGCTGTTCCATATCTCTGCTGGATCGAATCCGAAATGAGGAGATCCGGCATAGAACAAAAGTTATCGACATAGCTCATAAGATTAGCAAGCTGAAGTGGCAGTGGGCCGGTCACGTCTGTCGCAGAACCGACAACCGCTGGGGTAGACGAGTTCTGGAGTGGAGACCGCGTAGTGTGGGACACCCTGCGCAAGGTGGCTGGCAGCGACTGGATGAGAAGAGCCGAAGATCGTGCTCAATGAGAGGAGTGCGCCCTGGGAGAGGCCTGTGTCCAGCAGTGGACTAGAGTGGGCTGCTAATGAATACAACTTTTGATTACACACACCATGCCTTTTTGTCATTCATGTATCCTTAATAGTATAATAATCTATTTTCATCAGTATTTCTTTTATTTAGTTGGTTGATGGCAACATTTTACTGAAATTGTATGGAAATGACATTAGTCATTAGTGTATTTTACTTTTACTTTAGTCTATAGAGAGGTTCTCCCGCGCTTTTGTGGCGTCCATGTCAGCTTTGTTTCGATTTGTCTTGAAAATTGTTTTACAGTAGTGCTTTTCTAGTAAGAATGGTGTTTCTTGCTCGAAAAACTTCGACAAGATGTGAATAATGTGTGGGACAGTGAAGTAAAGTCAAATAAGACGCTGCAGCCCGATCCGTACTTGGCTGGCTTTTGAAGAGCCACACTGCGTCCCGGACGCCTTCTTATTTGGTTCGGATGGCGCAGAAGCGTGGAAGATTCTCCCAGATAGCATTGAAATGTGTCACACCAGCATTTTAATGAAGACTTGAAAGAGTTGTTTACATCAGACATGGCTGTATGGGCTCAGTTCCCTCTGCCTTAAAAAAAAACAACAACAATTAGTCTATAGAAGGTTGCCATTATTAAATTTCAACTCTTTTTTGACAGACCCTACGTGCAGTTGCATAAAATTTATATTTGTAAAAATAAAAATACTAAATCTATAAAAAAATTAACACCTACTCTTAATTTGTATTCTACTTTGATTTTTACTAAACTTGTGGGTACTATGGGTGTATTACCTAATAATAAAAAAAAATATTTTTATTATTTATTTATTAATCCAAAGCTTACAAAATTCTTTATCCATTTTAATCTTGCGTTAAATAATTGCAATATTCTTTCTCCAAAGCTTTCAAAGCGCCCTCTGTTGACAGGAGTGCGTTTTGTTTCCTCAGATTGTCTATGAGCGCATTCTGTCTGTCTATACAGGTTGTTAGACATTTGATGCGCGATTCTAGACGAGAGATGGCGCTTTCGTGAGAGGCTGAGAGATTTCGGGTTGAGTCTCGGAATTCCTAGAGAAAAAAACATAAGTAAGGTCCTTTTTTAATAGTAGCAAATATTTGGAGGGGGGTGCGCTGGTCACTTGTACCACTTTTACTCAGAAAAATAACACTGTTTCTTGTATGAAAGTTGAAATGAAATGAAATTTATTGTATTCGCACGAAACACTGTACATATGAGATAGAAGTATTGTTGCATGCCAAAATAATGGCGAGACACATATGATCTATTCATATGTGTCTCGCCATTATTTTGGCATGCAATTTTTTATATATTTTTAGGTTATAAATCGCAAGAATACAATAAAATTAAGTCCACCAACTACCCATAAGGTTAATATTAATGTCAAATTTATTAATTACTATCAAAAAATTCTTTTATTGAATAAAAACATGTTAGAATCCAAACAGTTTTCCATACTAAAGAAAAATAAACCCCATTATTTTGCGCCTTGGTAGCATAAACTCATCCATATCGTTATGAAAAGAGTTTCATTCTTAAGAGTCAACGTAATTTTCGGCACATGAGGAAGTCCATCTTAGTCCTCAAGGTTAGCAGTGCATCCAAGACCCTTGTTGAGGACTCGTGTAGCTCCATTTTATACACAATTTGCGAACGAAAAAAGAAAAAAGCTTCAATTCGAACATGGCCGCGATCGATAACGCTTTATACGGCTCGCTATATTTTTTTGGATCTAAATGTAATACGCATTAAAAGACTTTAAGATATCCCTCTGTTCTATTGCCTGCACCCTTCAAGAAACCCTACAACCCTTTAATAACATTACAGTGATATTTCTAGGGTGTCATCTATCTATCTTTATTTATTTTATGATACAATTGGCAGTATTTATAAGAATATGTTAATATATTTGAATAATATAGACATATAGTGGTGTTATGGCCTTCGGACTACCAGGCGCGGGGAGGGGTTCCATCCTTATGTTGTTGATATCCCGTCTGCTCGTACGAAGCGATTTGCTTCTTCGTTCATTATGCGAACGGCTAAGGAATGGAACAGTCTGCCGGCGTCTGTATTTCCCGAAACCTACAACCTTGGGATCTTCAAGGCCAGAGTGAATAGGCATTTACTGGACCCGCATGCTCCATCGTCAGTAATAAAAAAAAAATATAATTGAGCTTTGATGAAATGAAATTGTAAATATGTGAGTTTTTTAATATTTATAAAAAAAAAGAAATAAAATAGGTTATTAGTAATAACCTATTTTATTTCTTTTTATTAATAACGATAGAGCAAAAAAGGTTTTTTTTACTTATTAAATTTACGATAAAAAAGACAAAATTGTTTGTTTGAAAATTCTACAAATGAATGAATTATTGCTATTCTAATACTGAAATAGGAAGTATGAATGAAACTCGTTTCATTCATAACGACATGGATGAGTTTATGACACCAAGGCGCAACATAATGGGGTTTATTTTTCTTTAGTATTGGATCCTTCGAAACCTCTCCTTATACAATAAAAACTTTGGAAGTCTGGGCCTTATCTTATGACAGGGGGCCAGGGACAACCCCAGCGGCACTTCGACCCTCAGGGATCTTTTGTGCTCACCTCTTACCTTAGTCCCCTTCCTGTTCCTTAAAGATGCTGTGCATCAAGGACGCTGTACAGCTTACAGGAAGGAGCCTATAGTGCTCTGGTTTCGGGTAGGCTACTCCCAGAAGACTCATACGCCCCCCAGCCAACGAGTCACATTCGCACAGCAAGTGTTCCATTGACTCAACGGTGTCACCACAGGCTCTGCAGGTGGGGTTGTCTGCCAGTCTCATCTTGTGTAGGAGGCTCTTAGTGCCAAAATGGCCGCACAATGAGACGGGTGAGACTTCTGCTATGGTTATGGTTAATTTTTCTACACCCAGTCGTGCCACCATCTCCAATTAACTTCTTACGAGTGTTTTAAGTTGGCCTAAAAAGTTGGTTTAAACTCGCCCTAGCTTTGGGATCTCCGCCCGTCAGCTCCGCGGCGTAGTTATTAGTTCAAAACTTAGGTAGCCAAGTGGCTGGCAAACATTAAATCTATCTTAAGTGTTTAGGGACTCTGAATGGGGACGACTTGGCGAGACCGAAGTCGCCCAGACGGCATAGCTGGCAGACACCCAAACCTCCAAAGATTGCTACGATCTTTAAAAGGTAGATTAGTAGTGTAGAGAGAAAGGTAGAGTAGAGACTCCTGCTATGGTTGTAAATTTTTCTACACCCAGTTGTGCCACCATTTCCAATGAACCTCTTAGAGTTTTCTAAGTTGGTAGTTTTTGACCACTCTACCATATGCAGGTCTTTGGCTTTAGCCTTAATGTCTGTGTTGATGGTGCTCATTGAGAGTCCAATATAATATTATATAGTCCAAGGCGGGGTCTACTTTTAAACTTACCTTTTCAGACTTTTTAGCAATGTCTATTTGATGCTTCAAGTTGCCTATAGTTTCTTCCTGAGACGCACATCTAGCTTCCACATTCGCGTTTTTGGATCTTTAATAAATTAAGAATAAGAATAAGTTTATTTGAGCGGTAAGATTACAAAGTATCCATAGTCCATACACCAGTAGGAACTTAAGCATATGTTATATTAAACTAAATAAAATTAGTGAGTAACAAGTTAGTTTACAATAAACGCTGACCTCCGAACTAGGGAGTTCCTGTATCCCGGAGGACAGATCTCTTCTGTGACCAGTGGAAATGAACATGTAACAGAACATGGGATAATATAAAACTGACAAAATTTTAAATAAAGAATTTTTTTTTTTAATTTTTTTTTTAATTCATTTATTCTTAATGTTTACACATCTCTATGTTTATAGAGTTTTTACCCGACTGCTGAAGGAGGAGGGTAATGTTTTTTGGGTGTATGTATGTATTGAGCGTCGGTGTCGTCGTGGCTAGGACGTCGGACTCCCATGCGGGAGGTCCGAGTTCGAAACCAGCCATTGCCATGTACCAATGAGTTTTTAGATTTTTTCGATAGACTTACGTATATTTACCGACTGCTCTGACGGTGAAGGAAACATCGTGAGGAAACCTGTACACTGAGATTACCAGTGTGTGAAATGGGGAAGGCAATGGCAAACCCCATTAAATCTGCAACGAGAGTCGTTCTATGTTATTAATTCCTTAGAGTGATCACGACCCTCAGCAATGAGGAACACGACTTAGAAGAGAGTATGTATGTAAGTATGTCTGTTTCTTTGTACACACATCACACACACGCCATCTCACGCACACACATCACACACACGCCATCTCACGCACACACCCCTCACACACACCACATACACGCATACTTAACTGTTTAATTTAGCATTGCCTTATGTTTTCATAATTTATTTATCGGAAGAGACTGTGTTGTGGGGACACAGGGTATCCTAGTGTGGGAGCCAGGGAAATCTGAGATAATGTAAAAGATACTGTCTGCATTAATAATTTTTTTTTATTTCTTTATTGTAATTATTGTAGATTTCTACAAAGTAACGCCTGATTTTTTATAACTGTTTCGGTCATTCCTGTGTGAAAATAACATATTACTAACTTATTTAAATCAACTGGTTTTTGCTTAATTTTTTAATAAGTATATAAAGATAGATCTTTTTCCCTGTGCCTCGGAGAGCACGTTAAGCAGTCAGATGCTTACGGGCGGCCTGAACAACTCTGACAAATAGGTTGGCCACCATACGATAAGCAAGTTGTAAATTAAAAAGTGGGTATATTGTTTACCTCAATCGTTTGACTTCTGATGCAAGCTTGTCACAATCGCTTCGCTGTTCTTTGTAGATACGTTCTTTCTCCTGTATTGACAAATTAACAATTAATTTTTTTTATTAGTAAATGTTTACTTTAGATAATTAGAGAAGAGTCATAGAATTTAAGATTCAGAAAACCAATACAGTCAAACCTGGGTAAGTGAGAACTGGATAAGTGAGAAAACTCTTTAAGTGAGAGTAATAGCCAGGACCCGTCATTTTAAGCTCCCAAAACCTCTATTAGCGAGAAACAGAAACCTCTGTAAGAGAGAGTCGTTTTTCCCTCATGGACCTCCGTAAGTGAGACTGCTACTTATCTATACCTCTATAAGCGACAGTCGAGCTTTATTTATTTATTTTATTTAGGAGGAACTATAGCTACAATAAAAATACATACATACATA
Organism: Hofmannophila pseudospretella; assembly: GCA_947369225.1. NCBI lineage: Eukaryota > Metazoa > Arthropoda > Insecta > Lepidoptera > Oecophoridae > Hofmannophila > Hofmannophila pseudospretella. The sequence continues at coordinate 7,769,630 of OX376337.1, read as the reverse complement.
AAAGATACACACATACAGTAACAAATGACAAAACAAATTACAAATTTAACATCTGCTATTTTGTGACTCATTCTTAACTTTCGTGGAACTTCCTACCATTGTTTTTGTATTGTACTGACTTGTTATTGCTACGTACCTCTATAAGAGAGAAACGCTACCCATGTACCTGCATTAGCGAGAAACTCGGGTTAGTGAGAAACCTCTATAAGCGAGAATGAGATTGTGCTCCCTTGAACTCTCGCTTATCCAGGTTTGACTGTATACCAAACCCGACTGATGACTCTAATCCCAAATATACTCGTACAAATATAATACATGTATACTAGTACGGAAAATTCTGAACAAAAAAATCCATACCCAAATAACTTTTACAAAAAAATCACAGATTCGGAAACATGCATTGAGGCGAGGTAGCGATATTCATTTACAAACACCACGGACAAATTATGGGAAGAAAAATATAACGTATGAGGGTTCTCAGCTGTATAACAAATTGCCAAATTGTATCAAAGAAGCAAAGTCCTTCCTTTCATTCAAAACTAAATTAAAGCACCACCTTTTGAGACAATTTACAGAGTTTAAATAATTGATAGTAATTGCAATGTCTATCACCAAACCAAATGGCATCTGCGAGTCGATACTTAACTGAATACTAATTATACCTATATGTGTGTTATTGGTATTCTAGTTACCCGCAGCTCAGAAAAATTACAGCTCTTCAATTAGATCATATTATCTTCTACTTCTTCTTCAGGTCCTAGAACACCTAGTGGTGCATAGGGCTGAGACAATATTCTTCCACCGCGCTCTGTCCGATGCCGCAGACTCTATGGTTTCCCAGGATATTTTAGCCGCATCCAGGTCTTTTTGAAGACTACGTTAGATCATATTATACACTAGTAATATAATTTATAAGCCTTATGTGTACCGTACACACAACAGTGTGTGTGTGTGTGTGTGTGTGTGTGTGTTATACAAATTACAATAAGTTTATCCTGTATTTCCCTAAGCAAAGTGGATTGTATCCTTTTTTAGTGAAATAAATGTCTTAAACCGTATATGACGCGTTTTTGTGTCATAATACTTTATACTTTATTTGTACACGAGAAAAATAGAGAACATGCTACAAGAAATAATTATAGCAAAAAATCCAGCCAAACCTAACACATGGGGAGATATATGATAAAATAGATAGACATACATACGTGTACCTACAATATAAAAGGACCTACAAAATAACGTTTTTCACTTATAAATCTTCCATACCAGGGCAGCTATAGGATCTTAAGGCCGGGTTACATTGGTCAAGTGTTTAGCAAACATGGAGCACTTGCTCTGCTGTCACGCGTGTCCGACCACCTGCACGCGGGAGGACCTTTTCGAGGCTAACCAGAGGGCTATCGATGTGGCTGCCTTCTGGTCGGGAAAAATTTAATTCGGATCATCAACACGAAAGAAGAAGAAGTGTTTAGCGAAGTGGCGAGTACAAGTACACTGATGATTACTATACATCTGCACATTGTGTATATGATTGTATTCATAATTATTGTAAGATATATTTATTTCAAAAGACGTGCTGCTGAAAGTTTCTTGCGCCGCTTCTTTCCTTTCAGATATAGCACCGCGAGCGTCGGTGGTCTAGTGGCTAAGACTCCCATGAGTTTTTCCGATTTTATCGAAGACTTACGTACATTTACCGACTGCTTTAACGGAGAAGGAAAACATAAGGAAACCTGCGTGTCTGAGGAAATTAAAAGTTTCCGAAGAAGGTGAAATCCACCAATCAGCACTAGGCCTGCTCGGTGGATCATGGCCTGTACCCCCTTGTGCAAGGGGAGGCCTGTGCCCCAACAGTGGGGATATTAATAGGCTGATGATGATGATAGCACCTTACGAAACGGTGGTAGAGTAAAAAATTACGTTGTAAAAATGTACTATAAGGTACTTACTTAGAAAAAAACCATTTTGATTTGATTTGACAGTCCGATCGGTTTACGCCACTGTCCTTACCCACTTCGTTAAACACTTGACCAATGTAAATCGGCCATTACAAGTTTGAGGGGGGGAATAGCCCCTGGCCCATTCTGCCCCTTCAGTGAACTCCTTTAAAAATAGACTAGACACCTGGTTTAAAAAGCAGTGATAAATAACACTAATTTTAATCTTATGACAAAACAATGATTTAGTGCAAATATTTAATTTAAATAAATAACAATGGCTGACTGTAAAAACCTTGAACTATGTTTCTTTTTAAATTTTAATAAGATTACTACGATAAACAAGCAGGCGGGCCACCTGATGGTAAGTAGTCACCGTCGCCTAGAGACACGTGCAACACCAGGGGTATTGCACGTGTGTTGCCGGCCGTGGAGGGAGAGGACTTTTTTAACGTTCTTTTTGAAGCATCCCATGTCGTAGCGCTGCGGGAAATCTAAAAATGAATCTAAGAACTTATAACTTTCCAACACTATGACATAGACGCATCAGCATACACTGCCTGTCTCTCAACAATAATAATTCCCCTGGATTCACCTCTGTCTAACACCCCCATTATCACTTACGTTAAGTTTCCCTTGAAGTGAGTTACATTTAGCGCCCAAATCAGCTGATTTCGCTCGGAGAGAGTTCGCTTTATTAAGCAAGCCCAGTCGTTCGCTCTCCAATTCCGCGTGCTGCGTTAGGTGAGCCTCGCACTGGGATGCCTGGAAGAAATCGCGAACAATACTTTAATAATGGTAGGTATAGATCCCACTAAAAATTGCATGACCTAATTCCAGCATCTCCATTCCGCCTTCGGACTACCAGGCGCGGGAAGGGGTTCCATCCTTATGTTGTTGATATCCCATCTGCTCGTACGAAGCGATTTGCTTCTTCGTTCATTATGGGAACGGCTAAGGAATGGAACAGCCTGCCGGCGTCTGTATTTCCCGAAACTTACAACCTTGGGATTTTCAAGGCCAGAGTGAATAGGCATTTACTGGATTCGCATGCTCCATCGTCGACCTCATCGTCGCTTACCATCAGGCGAGATCGAGGTCAAAGGCGGGTTTAGTAGACAATAAAAAACACTGAGGGTCATTGATATCTTTGTTTTACAATTTTTTTTATCCGCATCTTATCTTCTTATCTTATGATAGGGGGGCCGGGAATAACCCAGCGGCACTTCGAACCTTGAGGATCTTTTGTGCCTACCCCATTTACACACTGGTCATCTCAGTGTGCAGGTTTCCTCACGATGTTTTCCTTCACCGTTAGAGCAGTCGGTAAATGTATGTAAGTCAGCGAAAAATACGAAACACTCATTGGTACATGGCACTGCACGGTTTCGAACCCGGCATGGGAGTCCGGTGCCCTAGCCACTGTGCCACCAACGCTCTTATCCGCATCTTAGTACATAAGACCAAGAGATAACTGCAAACCAGTTTTCATACGGTATAAAATACTAACATTCCCCTGTATATACATTCTAGGAAGTGTATTATTTGTTAGGAAAAATTTGGATCAATACGTTTTTAATAAAAATCCATGACGAAACAATTTTTTTTTATAAATTATGTGTCATGGTAAATGTAGGTATATATATTTTTCACTTATTAATACTACCTATCTTCAATTAAATTTATTTATATCGTATCTTTGTCCTCTCGGACAGGTTGTGGCCAGCCATCGGTCACGGTCCAACAGAACACCAGCGCTGGAGGCATTCTTGTCTGCAGCAATGAGCTGAGTTGAGACCCCTTTTCACAACAACAGCAGACCATCAGACATGGTTTAGATATGTTCACCTTTGACTACATAATTATTTTATTATAATTATAACTGTTGCGGTCATTGCTGTGTGTGAAATAAACGTATTACTTACATACTTACTTATTTACTTGTATCTCCACCACCATGTCTTACTATAATAATAAAAAAAGAGTCCACACTATATGTTAATTCAATTATATAATAAAATTCCAGACAATATAAAATTATAAAAAACAGTGACCTCTGTTCGCAATAAACTGAAGGACTTCCTAATAACTTAATGCTTTTACTCAATAGACCAGTTCTTAAATGGAAAATAAAAATCTTACAATCTGCTGTCATGATTTGAAAAGACAGATATTCTGAATTCCGATACGTACCTTCTTGTTAATAGAGGCTTGCAATTTGTCTATGTGTTCTTGCATTAGTTTTATTTTAGACGACAGAAACTTACACACACTTTCCACTGTGGCCCTGTCTGAAAGTTAATAATAAACAACTTTTTATTGTTTATGGAGAGGAGATGTGCAATTAAACTATCTGATGGTAAATATTCACTGCACTCATTGACATCTTAAAATAAAATTAAAATAACCTTTAGTCACTGCCAAATATGAATTAACTTATCAACTACTATAGAGAGAGAGAGAGTGAGAAGAACCAGGGAGAGAATGAACTGATTAAAAGGCTGGTAGACTTAGTGGAAATAGTGATATTTAAAATGATAGATGTGGTAGATGCTTACAAGAGGATTGTGACAAAAGGAAAAATATGAAAGACAGACAATAAGTAAAAAGAACAGAGCATAAGACAAAGAATAATGTATCAACTAGGTTTGACATCGGCAGATTCTCCCTGGACATAGGCCTCCTCCAAGTCCTTCCACTGTCCTCTATCCCGGGCCGCTACTCTCCATCCTAGGGGCAGGTCGTCGTCCCAGCGTTTCGCTGGCCGGCCTCTTTTATGTTTCCCATCTCGCGGGTACTGTGATATTTCTTGTCCATTTGTCCCTTCTGGATCTCATCATGTGACCAGTCCATCTCCATTTCAGAGTTCATAGACATCTTACCTCACTATAAATGTTATTAGAGGTTTTCGATGCACTGCTACCCGAGGATTTGAAATTGTAAACGTTTATTTATCACTGTAAACACCAGAATATAGAACACAATACAGAAGTATACAAAGTATACATGCAGCACAAAACATCCGGTGCGGTACTGTGCCAAAAAGGGTACACCAGCTCAGCATAATGCTGAGGCAAGCCACAGCGCTGATCTTCAGCTGGCCCCTCAGTGACTGCACATACGAAGAAAGCAACAGTGTTATGTTGTATGAAAGTGTTTGTTTTTATGAATGAGGATATTAGTGTGTATGTGAGGTACTGAGTGTGTGGGAGGGTGATGGTATAGTATGGTTTGGATGGAGTCACCTAATGTGCCGGTAATTACGCTGGCTCTCTTACCCTTCAAACTGAAACACAGCAATGCTTGCATTGCTGCTTTATGGCAGAAATAGGTGAAAGGGTGGTACTTTCCTAGACAATTTCCATATCAGGGTCTACCATTATTTCTTGAAAGTATTTCAACTTACCTTTCAAAAAAGATGGTGGTAGTATCTTCTCTTGAACATTAACAGATACAAATGCATATAAAAACTCCAAATCTCCATCTATTCTCTCTTTTCTTGACATTGTACAACAATCACACACTATTCTACTTCTACTTGTGCAATCTTTAGCACGATCCGTGACATTTTTATCTGAAGTCGTGCAACTATTTGTCATGATATCATGCAATTCATGTTCTGTTCTCAAATTCCCTTGTTCGTTCAGGGATTTAGATACAGCTGACTGTTTTGGAGTATTTCTGGCACTGTTTTTGGAGTTTCTGGTTTTTGTAGGGGTTTTTTCTGGGGTGGGTATCTTAGGGGCGTTGCAGCTATGTTTTTTTGGGAATGTATGAGTAGGGCTGAGGGTGAGATTGTGAGAAAACTCGGAGAAGAAGTCCTGTTTTTGCTGTAAAGAAAGAAAATCATTGCTTTAATTTAAAATTATTATTCTTGAGAAAATATCTATTGCAAGTTCTTACAATAATATGGAAGTGTAGGTACTTAGTTGGTTTTATGATATTTTGGATTAAACTGCAAATATTTAGCTAAGAATTTGATATAATTGTAAAAAAGTAGTTCAAAAATATGTTTATATTTATTATGTTTACTGTAGAATAGATTTTTGTTCGATAACAATATAAATAACACTAAAATAATACTAAAACTAAACTAAGGCTAAGAAAACTAAAGATAAAAAAATTGGGTTAAGTCCCCCACATCCGGCAGTGTACCCAAGAGGCTGGCTGCGTTGCCCCGTTGGATAGCTAAGCTAATCCGCTGGGCCAAGTAGGAGCCAGCTCTTGGGTCTTTTGACGCGTCGACCAGGCGCTTTGCGAGATCCTTGAAGACGCTGTGCGCTCCCGTGCCCCGGTTCAAAAATATCGATATAGAAAATCGACACTAACTTACCATAGCATGTTCTATTTCCTTCATTAGGCTCTCAGTTTTCTTTTCCAACTGCTTATTTAACTTTTTGAACTCATCTTCGCGAGCTAAAAGATCTAGGGAATCCATTATTACACTGAATATCTTAAAAAATCGCTAACATACGCCATGACGTTTCAAGAATAACGTTATGAAATTACGTAGAAATAACTAGTCTTCCTACAACCGTGTGGGATAACAGATTTTTCATTTTGTAGGATAATAAGGTAAATAAATAAGCCGTAGTCATGGTAACGTATACTTTAGATGTCAAGCGACTTGGTAAACTGGTAAAAAGTGACGGTCAATTATCTTTCCTTTTATTACAGATCTATTGAACTGTAACTGATTAAATAATCTTAATATAGTTATGACTATAATTTTTTTATTGCTTGATAACTTATATGGAGTTAGTAATTTATACACAGTAATTTAGCTGTTGTTATTATTACTGTGGTGCCATCTAGACTCGTAGATGAGAACTTTTATAACTTGCAAACAACGCGTTCAATGTCAAAAACAGCTGTGCGCCGACCAATCCGAGACGAGTATTTTAATGTCAATAAAAGTTATGTTTTCTTTGTTACAAACACGCGTTCTAATTTTTAGACAGCTCGCTTTGTCTTCCGTATGACCTAATTTGGGAAAATCCTTCTGTTTGTCACGGAAAAACTGCATCAAAATCATCGCTACATCCATAAAACAGCTTCCTTTTAAGAATTTTTGGTAAAAACAACACGTTAATTGACTGAAAATCGTATCAAGGTCGTTACACCATCGACGTGTGCGAGCGAGAGGCAGTGATGAAAAGAAAGAGATGTGACGAAAGTTTATTGTCTGTTTTCAATCGATTTACCAATGAGAACGGACTTGGCCCAGCTGACATTTTCAGTTGGTGATTGTAGCGGGCGCTGTGTAGTCGCTCGCTTATTTGCTAAAGCGTGAAATTTGTAAAATATCTCCTTTTTTGGACGGCTTAACGCGTCCGGACTTAAATCTACTGTGTAATAATGTATTTAAAGAAAAAAAGACACGATTATCGGAGTGTTATATTATAGCGTTGGTGTTCTAAAGTGGAGTAACACGGAATAGTTTGCTGTATAAAAAGGTATGTACCACCTTCTTTGTTTTATTTGTAAACCATATGTTTAGATTTCACTGCGTAATTCACGCGTTCTAGGCAAGCATTTACGATTTTAGATGTTACTTGTTGATGTGGCAATGTAAAAATACCTTTTAGAAAGTTAATTGACAGGTTTCAGTGTTACATAGCGGATTTCGAAGAATTCTTTGTCGTGTGGAAGTGGTATACTGATTTATGTACAACGCAATTTAGCAGGGTAATTTTAGTTATCGCAGATCAAATAGTTTCGTTCCGTAAAAATCGATATTAGAATCGCATAGTAACAATTGATTAGGTACTTTATAATGGCTGCTTTAGTGTAGGAAAATAAAAATCAGCTGTTGGCTGAACTACGTCAGTGCCTTTGCTTTGACTATAAAAATGCGTGCGCAGCTGAAGGCAAAGGCCCCAAAAGTTTTTTTTTCGCATAACGGGTCTGGCAGGTACCTTTTCGATTGCAGGCCCTTTGGACCTGTCTCAATAGTGATGTAGGTACATCACCGGTTATGGATGACCGGTTTTAAAATCTAGGTTCAACCAAACTAACACAGTAACGGTAACCTTTGGCAACGTTTGCTTCCTTTATTGCAGAGTTGGTTCAAATGTTTAGGCCAATGTCACATTACCTTGCGGAATAGCAATTAGTGTTATAATTATACCTATGTACCTACCTACGGATTTGCTCAGGGGCGTATCAAGAGGGAATTGTACATATCTATATAGGTAAAGTAGGTAGAGGTAAAAAACTTTAGGAAGGAAAATCTTGCATGTACAGATCACAAGCTATAGTATACCATCTGTCAAAACCTTATGCCTGTGCAATATGATACATTTCAGATTCTCAAATTTTGACGTTTTGACCTGTGGTCAACTGTACCCAGTAGTGTTTATTTTAAAGTAAACGTTTAGGTACCTAATAATAAACAAGAAAATTTTAATTTTTGTGTATGTAGGGAAATATACTTAGTCAAACCAAATCATACGTTATTTGATAAATTTGAAATAGGTACTTATCGATAGTCTATCGAACATATTACCATTACATTCCCTTTTTACGTTACTTATAATAACGTAATTTTTAATTTAGTTGTACTATAGTACCTATTTCATAAGAAGACGCCATATTGCTTTTACCACCTACCTTTACTACGAAACGAATGACTGTAGAGGAAGCAAGAGAAGCGTGTCCTGACAGACAATCGTGGCGCTCTGTTCTCTCTGCCTACCCCACAAGGGACAGCGTGACGGTATGTATGTATGCAATGTATAAATTTAAAAAAAATACATAAATTCCGTATTTATATAACATCGTATTTTCTGTTTTGTATTATTAAGTAGGTATATTTATTTAGCATATAGACACACACACGCACACACACGCACACGCGCACACACACACACACACACTACACTACACTTCGCCTGCTTTTCGTATCAAATTTTTACCTAATGGGGTTTGCTGGAAGAGATCTCTTTTAGAGATAAGTCACGCCTTTTGTGCTTCACATATTTTTGGCTGAGTTTATTATATATTATTTGTGTGTATATAGGATGAGTATTAACTCGTCTATTAATTATAAAGCAACACCACTTAGAATGATTTATTTAAAGCTGTAAAACAAACACCACTTATTTCACTACTAGGTAGGTATATAGTATATACATTTATATAACTAGGTATATTAAATAAATATACCTAGTTATATAAATGTATATATTAATATATTTTGTAAATTTATAATAGTCTTAATTATTAATAATCTTTTAAATAATACATATGATCTTTTAAATTTAAGTTGTAATTTTTCTTTTAATTCTGGAATGTAATGTTAAATTGACACATAACATTGTAAAGTGGTCAGTGTGTGTATGTAATCTCCACGACACAAGCAACGCCTAGTGTGGAGGTTATAGTTTAATGTTAAATGTTCATTAATAATTTGTAAACGAATATTTTTTTTCAATTTTTCAGTTTTCAATTATGTTATGATTCTGGAAACCACGGAAAAATTTAGAACGGGATATCTTTACACGATTATTGTTTATTTGTTCATTTCGCACTTTGTATAGTATCAAATGAAACATGATTCAAAACAATGCTAGTGATGTTGAGTAGTCATTAATGAGTCACCTTAATGTTTTTATTCAGTGTTATAGTTTTAAAAGTTTATATTGAACAGACATGAGCCTCCATACATTTAGGGTCAAATTGCAAGCGCTTCTTTTGGAATGGAGTTTGTATTCTGTAGAAGAATTTTAATGTAAATTGAAATTGAAATCGTTTATTTAGCGCTGTAAACACCAGAATACAGATTACAGAAGTATACAAAGTTTAATTACATGCAGCACAGAACATCTGGTGTGGTACAGTGCCAAAAAGGGTACACCAGCTCAGCATAATGCTGAGGCAAGCCACAGCGCTGATTTTCAGCTGGCCTCTCAGTGACTGCACGGACGAAGAAAGCAACAATGTGTGCGTGTTGTGATGTATGAATGTGTTTGTTTGTATGAATGAGGATATTAGTGTGTATGTGAGGTACTGAGTGTGTGGGAGGGTGATGGCATGGTGCGGGTGTATTTACATGGTATTATGTGTGTGGATGGTAGTTCACAGTAGAGGCATAATATTACCGAGCACTTCCAGATTGTGAAGGACAGTAGTTACAGGGCACCTAAAGAATGTACGGAGCAGTGTCCGATTTTTGTAGATCAATTAGGTAAGTAGGTATCTGTGTCGGAAATATGTCTAGATTGTTAGATAGAAACACTATATTGTACACAAATACAGGAATAGTAAAAACTACAGGAATAGTAGTACGATATGTACAACGTCTAAAAGCGATCTCTTCCAGGCAACCTCTGAAGTTAACTGGACATTAAAGAGATTAGTGACAGTGTAGTGTGAGGATATGAAAAAGGTTACTATTATTTAAAACACAGTAAAGTTAGTAAAATAAAAGTAATATGATATACATAAATAATTATGACTATTTATGACTATTTATTGTATTGTATTTGTTTTGACAATAACTCTTAGATTCAGTTTTTTTATGACATGGATTTTAATATTTTTGTAATTTAAATACCTTTTTTATAACGTGCTTATAACTTAGCTAAGGTTGACACTGAAAGAGTTTAATTATTATTTTGACATGTATTTATTCGAAAACAATTTATTATTGGTTAATACTTGCGGTTGTTGGTACTTGGTGAAACTTGTAGTACATGATTAGACTTAAATAATATACTATTTCACGGGTTTTTATTGTATTTTATTAATTACGAGTATTTTTGCAATTACTAGTAATTGCAAAAACAAAACGCAAAGCTGTATTTATCTACCTACATGTAGTTAACCCCAGCGGCACTTCGACCCTTGAGGATCTTTTGTGCCTACCCCATTTTACACACTGGTCATCTCAGTGTGCAGGTTTCCTCACGATGTTTTCCTTCACCGTTAGAGCAGTCGGTAAATGTACGTAAGTTTTCGAAAAATACGAAAAACTCATTGGTACATGGCACTGCACGGTTTCGAACCTGGACCTCCCGCATGGGAGTCCGGTGTCCTAGCCACTGTGCCACCGACGCTCTTATTATAATTGTTTATGAATAAATGATATATGATATTAAAGTGTCATTCTCAGGAGGAGTGTCATTTTCAGATCAGATTGAGGAGCTCGTAGCCTTGTTGCGCGCGTAGCTAATTGCACGGTCCAAAAGTGATCGTGCAGGTTAAGCGACGTTGGCGCGGTCGGTATCTGGATGGGTGAACGCTAGTGGCATATTTCATCTGAGCTCCTCCGTGCCTCGGAGAGCACGTTAAGCAGTCGGTCCCGGTTGTTGTCGTTCGACAGCAGTCATTAAGCCAACATGAACAACTGACAAATAGGTTGGCCACTAACCATACGATAAGCTGGCAAGATATAGCTATCATATATCGTCCATACTCATATTGGGTTGTAGGTACTATTTACTGGCAAGAAAAGTGACTTTCGAACATGACGTGATTGGCCAGGCCTGTTGCCACGGAAACGGCCAAGGTTGTTCGCGATGGTTTTACTACCTACACCACACGCTAAGTTAACAATCGAACCGATTCGTTTCATTAGATATGGATGGATGCATTAAATGTAATGCAGTTTTAGGCTCAACTTACATTGCGCAGAATGGAATGGAATTATTCGTTTATTTATATAAAATGTTAATGAACATTTCACATTAAACTATAACCTCCACACGAGTCGTTGCCTGTGTCGAGGAGATCACATAGGGACACACATTGACCACTTTACAATGTTATGTGGCAATCTAACATTCAGATTCCAGAATTAGAATCGTCCGTTATACGTCGCCAGTGTCAGTTTGTTTTGGTAGCCTACCGTAGCCCGGGGATTCTTCGCACCCCCTGCCCCACCGTTACCATGGCCGCTACCGTGACCAGGGATAGTGGGGCGGCCGGGAACTGGGGACCGTTTTCTTTTTGTGCTATCCATGGGAGGAAATGCCATAATCGCCACGCTAGGCCTGCGGGTTGGCGATCGCAGTAGCCGGGTAGCTTGCCCCGATGACTCTGCTGCCCGTCATCGTGCTTCTAGTATTTTGACCCTGCCAGAATTTGAGTGGTTATACCGCCACTAGTCGGTCGCCAGGGACTCGTTCGTTAATCGGCAGGATGCACCACGTGCATGTGAGTTTGCCATTTGGAGGTCTAGATGTTGGTGACCCCCCTTACATCCCATATATTTATATTCACATATTTATTCAATATATATTATAATATTAAAGCTAATTGTATGCATAAATGTACATATATGCATATGCGCTATAACTTGGCACTACCTACCTAAAATGACAATATTTACTGGAACTATCAGTTAGGTATCTAGTTGTAATCTATTTCAAACTAGTTCAATTTACGTAATTAGTTAATTTGTTAGCCAAACCTAATGAAATATTAATACTAATGAGATGTTTGCAAATACATCCGTTGTGTGAAAAAAATAAGTTTAACCTGGTTAGTTAAGTAGGTCGATTCTGTTAGCTTTTCGAGTGACTAACATATATTATTATGAGTTCGGTGTATATGTCTGTAAAGGTAAAGTTTAGTGTGACATGTTTATGCAACTATATCTGCAATATTTGTAATTCTTACCTAAACTTTTACACAATAGATCTTATCTTATTTTATCTTATCTTATCTAAATTAGCCGTATATTTCAATCTTTTAAAAATTAAAATATTACTATATGGCATATGTCAGTGTGATATTTTAACATTTGACCTAAGTATAGCTTATTTTAACCTTTTGTTCTGTTTTAAATTTTATTAACTCTGTTCTAAATCGTTCACACTGCTGCTACAGAGTCAAACCTCAAAATTGATGAGGAAAAAACCAGATTGGTAAAAAAATACCATTTATTTTTAAAATGTACTGGTATTTTACGGTAAATTAAAGATGCTCACACTAATTTCAACTCGCTGAAAATCATAAACATTAAATGGTACTTTATACCTATGTATTAAATATTTTTTTTGCTCTAAATACGTACCTGACCCAGAAATTTGCATTTTTCTTTCATCCAATCTAATCCCAATCGGTAAAACCGGTATAATATAAAATAACCGATTCGCATTACCGTTTTTTACAAACACCCATATTTTATTTAACCGGTTAACCGGTACAAAAACCGATCGTCCATCGGTAATTTCGGCCCGTGAGGTCCAAAATGTCGCAGCCCTTCGCAACCCCGACCCGATTCTCCGACTCGATTGTAAATAAATCTAGATCATTAAACTTGCGACTTTCACCACTCGATTCCATTATCTTTCAAATGTCGATTTAATTTATTTGGACTGTTTTATCGACTCTTTCTTTTGTACTGTTTTAAATTATTCTCGGACGTTCCGTATAGAAATTGAAATGCTTAGTTTTATTTAATACTTACTTCAGTTGACGTAACCTATTGGCGAGTTTCTCCCGCGCTTTTGTGGCGTCCACGTCAGATTTGTTTCGATTTGTCTTGCAAATTGTTTTACAGTAGTGCTTTTCTAGTAAGAATGGTGTTTCTTGCTCGAAAAACTTCGACAAGATGTGAATAATGTGTGGGACAGTGAAGTAAAGTTAAATAAGACGCTGCAGCCCGATCCGTACATGGCTGGATTTTGAAGAGCCACACTGCGTCCGGGACGCCTTCTTATTTGGTTCGGATGGCGCAGAAGCGTGGAAGATTCTCCCAGATAGCATTGAAATGTGTCACACCAGCATTTTAATGAAGACTTGAAAGAGTTGTTTACATCAGACATGGCTGTAGGGGCTCAGTTCCCTTTGCCTTAAAAAAACAACAACAACAAGTAACCTATTGGCCTTATAACACTGGACAATTGTTTTAATTGTTGTTTTTTGTATCTTTTCTTCGGTTCTGTATTTTTGTCCTGTGTGCAGAATATTTGTATAAACAGAACAACACAAATTCGAGACTCAATAAAGTTAAAACAATAAAATTACATAATACAAAAAAAATATGTTTGAGCCAAATTTTGGTTACACACACCATGCTTTTTTCATCAGTACTTCTTTTATTATACATTTAAATTTAGTTGGTTAATAGCAACATTTTACTGAAATTGTATGGGAGTGACATTAGGATTTGACAGTGGTTTTAAAAAATATATAAATTGTCTACGGCAAACAGGCAGGCGGGCCACCTGATGGTAAGTAGTCACCGTCGCCTAGAGACACGTGCAATATCAGGGGTATTGCACGTGTGTTGCCGGCCGTGGAGGGAGAGGATTTTTTTAACGTTCTGTTTGAAGCATCTCATGTCGTAGCGCTGCGGGAAAACATCGGGTGGAAGAGAGTTCCACATTTTACAGGTGCGTGACAGAAACGTTCGTGTAAAACGGGTCGTGGTAGACACCCAAGGCTTCAGAAAGTGCGGGTGAAAATTGAGCCGCCGATGAGGGGTGCGATTCAAGAAAGTAGACGACGGCACCAAGTCAAATAGTTCTGAAGAGCACTCAAGAGCAAGAGTGTGTAAGGCCCTAAGCCAATCACCTCATTGGTAAATATGACTGCATGGTTTTGAACCCGCAACTCCTGCATGAGAGTCCGGCATCCAAGCCACTACGCCACCTCAGCCAATCACACGTTATTTTAAGACTCCCTTGACCTTGCTTTTACATAATTTATGTGATGTGTTGTACATAAATATAACCAGTAAGTAAATACTTATTTGTTATTTGTTTTTGTGCATTCAAGAGTCATTCAACCTTAATAGTTTTACGGCTTTCCTTTTTAACCCCATCCAAGACAGCAAGGGTTCGGTTTACCACAGACATCGGCCTAGTAGCGCTTTCTCCTCTAGATTCTAGAATTATGATGTGAGACACACTGACAGCGAGCCAAAGGTTTGGGCAAATGAGCATATAATTTTGACAGGTTGTTGTTGTATGTTAGGAGAGATGCTCTCAGCGCATGCGCCAATTGGCAGACTCTGTTTTCGTATAAAACATCTCAAGCAAGCAATCTGAATATAAATATTAAATCTAAATTTCAAAATGGATAAGGCTTTTTGGGTGATCATGTTTTCAGGTGTACGTTTCTTTGTTTGTATAGTCGACCACAGGTTATAGTATACCATCTGTCAAAAACCTTTGATAAAATTTCAACCTTATACCTGCGCATTATGATAATTGTTCCTTGACGTAGATACGTCACGATACGTTACACCTAGATAGGTGTAACTATGTTATCAAAACTGGCACACAACCCCACCTGCAGAGCCTGTGGTGACACCGTTGAGTCAATGGAACACTTGCTGTGTGAATGTGACTTGCTGGCTGGGCGTATGAGTCTTTTGGGGGTAGCCTACTCAAAACCAGAAGACTATAGCTATAGGCTCCTTCCTATATCTTATCTTATCTTTGGATGGGGGCCGGGGATCCCAGCGACACTTCGACCCATGGGGATCTTTTTGTGTTCAACCCCTTGTACCTATCCCTTGACCACATCACCGAATATGTCGTGCATGAGCAAGACTATGCGTCTTAGTGGGAGGGATTTGAATTCCCTTGGGTCCGGATAGGCAGAGCCTAGCAAACCCATCCTTTTTCCCGCGAAAGCGTCACCTTCACATAGGAGATGTGAAACGGTCTCCAGTTGTTCACCACAGGCTCTGCAAGATGTGCTGTCAATCAGCTTCATCTTGTGTAGGTGGGCATTGGTGCTAAAGTAACCGGTGAAGGCACCGACCAGTAGACGCACTTGACGTCTATTCATCCCCCAGATCTTGTTGTTCCAGCCTGTGACTTTGTCCCCAATGTATTTCTTAGAGTGTTCTAACCCCTTTAGGGTTAGCCACTCATGTTTGTGCCTATAAGCTGTATAGCGGCCTTGATGCAAAGCATCTTTAAGGAACAGGAAGGAGATTAAGGAAAGGGGTGAGCACAAAAGATCCCCGAGGGTAAGAAGTGCCGCTGGGGTTTATCCCCGGCCCCCTGTCACAAGATAAGATGTTATCAAAAGATAAATTTAAATGAAAGTGACCCTGATAAACCTCATCTACATTCTTCTTCCAAACGCACCGGTTTTGCGCGCAGTGAATCGCTCTGCTACTCGTATATACATCTCAAGGTGATGGTAAGACCATCGTTTCCTCCTTATATACAATGAAAAAAAGATACCACGTGGGTTTTACCAATTTTTTCCCAACCACATAAGGACAACCATCACTGTATGTAGGTATGTAGAGTAATTACCCGCCCACTTCGGCGAGTATTCAGAAATAATAAGTCCCATTGTGTGGGGACGGTGACCCACAGTTTGTTTGTGTGTTTGGAGTCTGTGTATTTAGTCCTGTTAGCGACCTTTGTAGACCTAGCCTGATTACATAGGGTATTAGGCAGGTAGTAAGTTAGTTTTCTCAAGATTTTATTAAAGGATAGAGGAGGATTTAATAAAGGGTTGAGGAGGTGATCCGCGCGCCGGCCGCTTTTTAGCGCAGCGCATTTCCCTCGCCATTCAGCGACGGGGTTCCCTCGCTATTCACGGGGTTCCCTCGCTATTCACGGGGTTTCCTCGCTATTCACGGGGTTCCCTCGCTATTCACAGGGTTCCCTCGCTATTCACGGGGTTCCCTCGCTATTCACGAGGTTTCCTCGCTATTCACGGGGTTCCCTCGCTATTCACAGGGTTCCCTCGCTATTCACGGGGTTCCCCAGTGAGTATCCTGGGTACTTTCGGCCAGAGGGCACGATTTTATAGAAAAATAAAATCTGAAAGTATATTTCTAATTTCTCTTTGTATCGGTTTCGTAACAAGTTGTTTTTCCGTGGGCGAGGAGTTAGCCCGCCGCACAACCCCCAAAATGCTGGAAATTTTGGCGCTCTTTGGTATCGGAGGCCAAGATCCACTTCGGGTCGCTGAGCCAGCGGAGTAAGTAAGTAAGTAAGTATATTTCTAATTTATTCATAAAATTAATTTACATGTCAAAAACCATCTCAATGTCATTTTTGTCAAGGAAAAAATAGTAAAAAAATCAGCTCTAAAAGTCAATAGCACGATCGTGCTATCCAGGGTTTAATTCTAAAGCACGAACGTGCGTTTGTATTTAATCAAACCGGAAACATAGCAATGCAAGCACTGCTGCTTCATGGCAGAAATAGGTATATGCCATAACCTTTTACCTATTTATATACATATAGTATATGGTTGAGCGTCGGTGGCGTCGCGTCGTGGCTAGGACAACGGACTCCCATGCGGGAGATCCGAGTTCGGAACCATACAATGCCATGTACCGAGTTTTTTCGGTTTTTTCGAAAGGCTTACGTACATTTACCGACTGCTCTGACGGTGAAGGGAAACATCGTGAGAAAACCTGCACACTGAGATAACCAGTGTGTGAAATGGGGAAGGAAATGGCAAACCACCCCATTAAATCTGCCACGAGATTCGTTCTATGTGATTAATTCCTTAGAATGATCACGACCCTCAGCAATGAGGAATACGACTTAGAAGAAAGAGTGTATGGTTAACACCCACCACGTATTGACTCTGCCGAGAGTCATACCCTCTTGAAAAGGTAAATTAATGCTAAGTTATTTGCAATAACTCCTTGCCAGGAAACCAGTTATTACATCGTCCATATTATTGTATGATTTAATACCTGATTACACAATCAGCTTGCTATGATATGAGAATATGAGCATGTCGTTTGTAAACGATGACCACTAGTAAACAAAGGGAGCTGCGCGCACGCAGGGAATGCGATGACGGGTGACGACTTCCCGTTGAGAACTTTATTCACAGAATTCTGACTAGGGCTAGAAGTTCTCGGGGCACGATCTAAAATTTATTATTATTATTATTGGATTAGCAGGCAGAGGCAGGCAGCTAATGCTGGTTAGCCTGTTTCTTCACATTTCGTAAGTGGCTGTCTAATCTGTCCTTAAACTGGTTTATAGTTTCAGCATTCACAACGTGCTCAGGTAGGCCGTTCACGGGATGACTACCCGGTTGAATAGGAGATGATGTTTTGGCAGTGTGTGTGTGTTGGCCGTGTTCCGTACCAGTTGTGTGCAGTGTCTTCTTGAGTGCTCCTTCAAGTTCAATATAAAGAAATTCTTCAGTTCATCTGTGTTATAGTGATTGTTTAGAATTTTGTAAGTCTCTATAAGGTCGCCTCTATCTCGTCGCTGTTTCAGTGTCGGCAAATTCAGTCTTTCCAACCTCTCCGCATACTCTAATTTGTTAGTGATTGAATGCTGTTTTTATCTACTTTTCTAGATATCGATGTTGTAGCACTGCTGGGTAATGGGTAGGTACATGTCACAATGTCCAAAATCAAAATGTCGTAATTTAAAATGTCTCATCCCAAAATATTCGTATTTAAAATAATAAAAAATGCCGACTATTCAAAATACCAAAAATATTTAAAACCGAACAGTTGAATTACTTTACCCCAAAATTCCGTATTACAAAATACTTATCCCCAAATAATGTTAATTTAAAACATTTCAGTGAGAAAATAAAAAACACTCGGGTAATTGTATTTTTAATGTTACAAATTGAAGATAACAGCTTTACAAACATAACATGTTATTTCATCTTTAAATTCTGTTAAACTGAAAAAGAAAAGTGAGTCGCAAAAATATGGAACATTGTAATTATCGATAAGTATGCATTTATCGATAATGCTATCATCGACAACTTCTAGCTCTAATTCTGACTATAACGCCCTCTCCTCTAGAATTATGACGAGCGATGAGCACTGACAGCAAGCCAAGGGTTTGGGCAAATGCGCTTATAGTTTCATACATTTGACATTTCAATGACCGAATAAAAATATGGGAAAAAATAATAATGAAAAAATTAAAAAGTTTATTTACTTATTACAGGGCACACAAAAAAAGGACCTCCGACTTACAAACTAGGTCGAAAACCTGTATCTTGTAAGTCGGGATTCCGTCGCACTTTCTGTGCAAGCAAATTACAAATTATATTCTTAACCAAAAAGGAATTTGGAAAATTTAATCATAAAGGAATTTAGTAAAGATAATGGTAAGAGCGAGTATGGGTGGGGGGGTGTTAGGTTGTGTGGAAAACGCTCACAGCGCATGCATCAACTGGCAAACGCGGTTTCTATTGTTAAACTTTTCTAGAAGCAAACTACTAGGATGAATTTCAAAATCTTCGCATATATTATACCACTGTTGGACAATGTTTTGAAATGGTCACTTCTGGTCCGATTTCTCTGGTTGTATCTAGGATTATTTTTATTAACTAAGGAGAACAGACAAGGGAGAGAGCCAGCGTAATTACCGGCCCATGAGGCACTCCATCCATCTAAGACCTCAACCCTTTAATAACATTATATTGAGATGAGATGTTTTTTTTTTAATTTTATTTTTTTATTGACTATTAAACCCGCATTCGACCTCGATCTCGCCTGATGGTAAGCGACGATGAGGTCGACGATGGAGCATGCGGGTCCAGTCACTCTGGCCTTGAAGATCCCAAGGTTGTAGGTTTCGGGACGTTATATAATAAAAATCCCGACAATATAAAATTATAAAAAACAATGACCTCTGTTCGCAATAAACTGAAGGACTTCCTAATAACTCAATGCTTTTACTGAATTAACCAGTTCTTAAATGGAAAATAAAAATCTTGCAATCTGCTGTCATTATTGATTATTGAATTATTTTATTTTTATACATTTTTCTTAGAACAGATAGATATTCCGAATTCCGATATTTAACACTTATTTTTTGACATCTTGGAATTTTAATTTCAATTTAATATTTAATTTATAATTTAATCATTAATTTTAATATAATCTATTCAAATGAGATTTAAAAAAAAATTGCTTTGTGCTAACAGGGCTCATGATTAGTGCTGTAATTAGTTTTAAAACCTTGTAATAAATATGAGAGCGTCGGTGTCGTCGTGGCTAGGACGTCGGACTCCCATGCGGGAGGTCCGAGTTCGAAACCAGGCAATGCCATGTACCTATGAGTTTATCGGTTTTTTCGAAAGACTTACGTACATTTACCGACTGCTCTGACGGTGAAAGAAAACATCGTGAGGAAACATGCACACTGAGATAACCAGTGTGTGAAATGGGGAAGGCAATGGCAAAGCACCCCATTAAATCTGCCACGAGAGTCGTTCTATGTGATTAATTCCTTAGAATGACCACGACCCTCAGCAATGAGGATTACGACTTTAGAAGAGAATAAAATACCCATGACAGCAATAAATGAAATGAAATGAGATTGTGGCGACGCACGACGCGCGCCACTACGATACAGTACCTACTCACATCGGCGTAGAACGCGCTATCGAAATTTTCCTGAGACTTCGTATATATACGAGTTCCAAACATCCATAGTTGGACCAGGACATACGGTCACCAGGGACAACACCCCGCCTGGTGGAAGATCTTCCCTTTTCCCTTTCATACAACTGACGTTACGTCATTCCATGTCCTCACATAGCGCGTTCCTACAATTGGTGACCCCTACTACGAACACTTAATAGGATAGGATCCTTCCTACAATTGGTGACCCCTACACTTAATTGGATTGAATCGTACCTACAAGATGTCTATAGGTGCCAGCGAACACTTACCATCAGATGGCCTGTTTCCTCGTCTGCTCTCCTTGTACAATAAAAAAAGTCAGCAACTCCAGATTTTTCGGTCAACACCCTGACACTAACCAGGCTATCATAGCTCTAAGAAGCTGTCGATCGAAAACTACACTTCAGTATAAATAAACAGCAAAAAGTGATCAAAACCTGAGCAGGCGATAGGCGGTTGACCCCTATCCTTGCCCGGGTCGTTGACCGCACACTCGTGGCCTGCTTGTTTTTATGCCATCCTGGTACCTTCATTTGACTCACGCTGAATGTAATTACGCCTATTTTGTCCCAATTTAAAATTATTACACCCAATGGTCTTGAAAGAAAGGAATATCATATCTTATATATCATCATATCTAATATATCATACGATCGGTATTTTATAGGATACATTTCGGAGAGTGCGCATCGGAATTGTACGACCTAATTCCAGCATCTCCATTCCGCCTTCGGACTACCAGGCGCGGGGAGGGGTTCCATCCTTATGTTGTTGATATCCCGTCTGCTCGTACGAAGCGATTTGCTTCTTCGTTCATTATGCGAACGGCTAAGGAATGGAACAGCCTGCCGGCGTCTGTATTTCCCGAAACCTTACAACCTTGGGATCTTCAAGGCCAGAGTGAATAGGCATTCACTGTACATTGGCATTCGCATGCTCCATCGTCGACCTCATCGTCGCTTACCATCAGGCGAGATCGAGGTCAAATGCGGGTTTATTTATACAGGAATGCATGGATGCATGTCATTTCGGGGAATTGTTGTAAATTCGTCACATTTTTGTAAGTTCCATACATTGGAAGTAAACTCGCCACAGGCCCAAAAAATATATGTAATTTCGTCACAGGTAGGTAGGTACAGGTTGTTGTAAATTCGCCACAAGTCGCCATTTTTGCAAAAAGTACTGTATATGAAAATATCTGTGATTAAAAGGAAAATAAATATTTAATAATTACTACGTGTTTGATTTTGTCTGCTGACTGCACGGAAGCAATCCAGAGTGGCGAGTTTACAATTGAAAAACAAGAGTGTGGCGAATTTACAATAACCTGTACCTACCTGTGGCGAGTTTACACGTATTTTTTGGGTGTGGCGAATTTACAATCGGGCGAATTTACAATAACCCATTTCGGGGTGGCCCTAAATCTAAAGTCTTACCTATATGATACTGTCACGCTCACTCGCATACTAGATTGCGTAAGAGAAAGCGGGACGTTCCGTTTTGTGATCATTGCTAAAATTAGCAGCCGATGTCGATTTCTGACGTCATTGTTTTACTAATTATGCACCCTCTTTCTCTTTCCTGCATAGAATAACACTAAACGGTGATTGCTAATGAAATAACGGTATGACGTCATTATAGAAGTCTACATAAATTTACTGATCCGAACGGTTAATTACCCGGTGACTTTGGAAGCCCTATTTTACTTTTTACGTTTTTAATTAGTGGTTTTACCGCTCTGGGTGTGAGCTATTTAATGAAAATTATGATAATCCAATTTGGATTTCATTTCGGTCCCTACAAAATATGTTTTTTTGTGATTTTTGACTTTTCTAGTACTCTACCCTCAGTTGCTCCCATAGTTATTTCATCCTTATAAAAAACAGGGTCGATTGACACCATAAAAAGAAAACGTGAGAACTGCGTTTTTCTTGTACACTGTAAAACCTACCATTTTTTCAAAATCTGCGAATGCGGTTGTAAATTACTCCAAAAGTTAGGTAGAACGTTTTCCTGTAGCTACAACGGTTCAGGAGATCGATTTCACTAAATACAACGTAACTAAATAGAATCTAAACTGCATCGTTATGACGTGTTTCGTATGCTACTATCCACTAACGATCACATTTCAGTTTAATCGAGTCAGCAATCGATCGAACAGTAACGTATTTGTGCATTCTAATTAAACGTTTGTATTGAATCGCAGTTGAACGGTAACAAAACGCTTCAACTGTCAAATATAACGTTCGAACATAAGTTCCTCCCGAGGTACTTTTGCCCGTTCGATAGTAAATCGAAAGGTGGCAGTGGTAGAGTTATGCGTCAGCAGAATGCGATTTGGTGTCCAAATAGAATTGGAACGAAAACTAAATTGAAATTGGATAGAAATAGAACTACAAACGTTGTGAATTGGGCACCAGGTGACTTTACTGCCCCGATTTCCACCCTGTATAACGAAGCCAGAGTTAAGATTCCGGAAGGCCTATAGTTCTATGAATCAGGTACTAAATGCGTAGTTTAAATCCTTTGTCATATATAAAGGCACGAACGGCTAGCTTTACAGATGACGTCATATTTTTTTTTTTCTACCAGACAACTTGGCGGCGACCTATTCGTTTCAACGGTTTTTTTTTGCCAAGCGTCCTTCAGGTGTCTGTTTTTGTCAGTAACTACTGTTGTTATGTGGTTTCATAGATATTACATACATACATACCTTACGCAGAGAGAATGAAGTGCCATAAACACCTCTCTTGCTTCCTCTACAGTCATTCGTTGTTTCACGCATGCTCGCCATTGGAGTCGTCTGCTTTGTATATTGCTATTAAACGCAAGGCTGGAGGTATTGGCCTGAAGCGTCACCTGGCCTCCAGCGGCATGTCTTGTGATACATGGGAGGAGCTTGCACAGCAGCGACTGGAATGGCGAAAGGCCGTCAAGAACGCCACTGATGACTTCGAACTCAAATGCCTAGAAGACCTTGACGCCAGACGCCATGTCCGTAAAACGCGTCCGAAGCTCCTATAACTACACCTTCAACTCTGGCGGACAGCTCTACTGCTCTGTTTGTGAGCGAGTCTTCAGGACGAAGTTTGTCTTCGCTAGCCACCTACGAGCGCACGCCAGGAGCTGAGCAGGGGTCGTCGTCGTGGAGGACATCATCATCATCATATTATTATTATTTTTAACTTAATTACAAATTAACCACTCTTGAACTCTATTAAATGGTAACCATAGACAAATCAAATCAAAATGTTTTTATTGTAAGTAAGTACCTTATAGTACATTTTTACAACGTCATGTTTCACTCTACCACCGCTTCGTAAGGTGCCGTAGCTGAAAGGAAAGAAGCGGCGCAAGAAACTTTCAGCAGCACGTCTTTTGTAATAAATATATCTTAGAATAATTATGAATACAATCATATACACAATGTGCAGAAAGTCTATTATATATCTAAATATAGATGAAACTCTATTTAGAGCTTGTATCTATTTCTATAATTATCGCATAGGCTTATAAATAAAGTGAAAGAAGCCATATAAAAATATAACCGTGTGAGTTCACCGGTAATCAAATTATGTAATACACTTAGCTTTATGTAATACAGTCATTAACGGTATAATACAACTTTATGTACCTAAATTTGTTACGAAAAAATGTATTTTCCAGGGTTCAATTTTACCGTTCGAGACGAAAAAAGTCAAATCGCTGCATTTAAAAAAAAATTTACGACTAAAACTCACCTTTGACCTCAATCTCACCTGGTAGTAAGTGACGATGAGGCCGAAGATGTAGCCCACACGCTCAGTAAGTACTGACCTCTTCTATAAACACTGCCGGAACACTGACGACGAAGCGAAGATATTTGACGACAAACTTTACATAGAAGGGGGTCGATAGGAGGCGGACCCTGAAGGGGTCTTACCACCAGCAAGTTACTCGAGTTAGTCTCCTCGTACGACACCCGCATGACCAGGGGCGGTAGGGATATTCTGATCCGTCCCCATACACGGAGAAAAAATTACAAACGTAAAACAGTGGAAGCCAAGTGCAATGCACTTTGCGACCGTAAATAAACTTCTTTTGTGCGGAATTGGTTCGGTTGTTGCACTCTTTAGTACACGAGGACTAGGACTTCACGAGGCCGGATCGGTGCGCTGATTTCAAGTGGGTGGAGAGTGGAGCTGGAGCGTCCATAGCTCGGTCCATCAGGATCCCCTAACAAAATCCCCCAGGGGATTTTGAAATCACTGGTGCATCAGGATCCCGTAAGCTAGGAATCTACAAACATTTTCTTGAATCGAACCGTTGCTGGAACAGGACTCGTGAAGTCCGAGGCGAACGCAGTGGCGGATCCAGGGGAGTGGCATTAAGCAAGTACACGTTTTGTAATTTTATTTCATTTCGTGGGGGTTGTCCCACCCCTCAAATAGTAAGTTTCCTAGGTTGTGAAACTAGACTCACCCTTGACCTTTGTTTAAGCATGATTTCAAAATGAAGATCTTTTTATTTTATTTTATTTATTAAGGAACGGCAACAGCTACAAGTATTGTACATTAATAATATATAATATCTAGGCTTAATTTCTAATACTTGTGCCAATTATAGGCATACACAACATTATTAAGAACATTGTTAAGTGTGTACTAAAATAACTAGAAATAAAACAGATATAGAATCTATAGATATTAAATTAACAAGAAAAGAGCATCGATGGCACAGTGGTACCGGACTCCCATGCGGGAGGTCCGGGTTCGAAACCGTGCAGTGCCATGTACCAATGAGTTTTTCGTATTTTTCGAAGATTTACGTACATTTACCGACTGCTCTAACGGTGAAGGAAAACATCTTTTTTTTTTCGTACTGATAATTGCTGTTGGTCCTGATGACCTTTACAGCTTCACCGGGGTTTTCGGGGCGAGCGCCAAGTGCGCTCCAACCTGGAGGAGGACTTAAATACTACTATAAGAAGCGACTGCCTCAAGGCACCCAGGTGGGTACGGACCTCGGCTTAGGACGTCGCTGGGGAGGGAGGGGTCGGGGAGAAGCGGCCTGGAATGCGCCGATAGCCCGTGTAGATGGAAAACATCGTGAGGAAACCTGCACACTGGCATGACCAGTGTGTAAAATGGGGTAGGCACAAAGATCCTCAAGGGTCGAAGTGTCACTGGGTTATTCCCGGTATATAAGCGACAAAAAAAAAGAAATTAAACTTAAAACTAACTACAACTAACCACTCCTTTTTGTTATAGTCTGTGCTGTGCATATCATAATTTTACTCTACTTTGTCATCAAACCTGATTACTTCTTCTTTCAAACAATATTGTCAAGAGTTGTTCTGACATTGCCTAATGAATGCTGTCTGACGAAAGCAATCGGAACTGATGACAGTTTTACACTCCGAGGCACGGAGGGCCTCAGAAATTGTCCCACCAGGCGGTAACCCATCCTAGTTCTGACCGTGCCCAACGTTGCTTATCTTGCACAACCACCTTCTAATATAGAACCTGGTTACTGGGATCATTAATTGACATACATCATCGTAATATTAGTAAATTTTTTTCTGTGCCGTTTTTCAGTCTCAAATAAATTACATACCTATTTATTTATTTCATTGAAAATTTACAAAGAAATCGTCCTTCAACTTCCAAAGCCAGTGAACTCTATCCCGTCTCTATCGGACGTGAAGAAATGGGAATGTGAGTGAAAGAGACCTACTTAGGGGCGATGATCGGTCAAGACCAAGGTTTCAGTCTGCGTCACGTTTTTGCGCCGAATTTTTTTTTGGCTATAATTACGGGTTTGGCGTACTGGGAACGTTAGCTAGAGATGTGCCAAGTACCTACTCGGGTCATTATTCATTAAATACTGGTTCATAAATAAAATTAAAAAAAAAAAAAAACTAACCCTTAAATAAAAACATTGTCGTTCCATTCCAAAAAGTTCGAAACCAAAAAGTTTTTTAAATCTTTGCGAAACCATGCATTTACCTTACCGACAGTTCCGGTTCCGTGCCTACAGCGTCGTTAAGTCATGTCAGAGGCCTACGGGCAGCCTGAACAACTCTCTCGCCCATACCAGCTCTGGGTCTTTTTTTAATTTAGTTTTTATTGACTACGAAACCCGCATTTGACCTCGCTCTCGCCTGATGGTAAGCGACGGTGAGGTCGACGATGGAGCATGCGGGTCCAGTAAATGCCTATTCACTCTGGCCTTGAAGATCCCAAGGTTGTAAGTTTCGGGAAATACAGACGCCGGCAGGCTGTTTCATTCCTTAGCCGTTCGCATAATGAACGAAGAAGCAAATCGCTCCGTACGAGCAGATGGGATATCAACAACATAAGGATGGAACCCCTCCCCGCGCCTGGTAGTCAGAAGGCGGAATGGAGATGCTGGAATTAGGTTTGCACGGTGGATCAAGGCCCATATTTCCTTGTGCAAGGCTTGCTTGCTTGCTTAGCGTATGGTTAGTGGCCAACCTGTTTGTCAGAGTTGTTCAGGCCACCCGTAGGCCTCTGACATGGCTTAACGACAGCTGTCGGACGACAACAGCCGGGACCGACTGCTTAACGTGCTTTCCGAGGTACGGCGGAGCTCAGATGAAATATGCCACTAGCGGTCACCCATCCAGGTACCGACCGCGCCAACGTCGCTTAACCTGCACGATCACTTTCGGACCGTGCTCGCAACTAGACTACGAGCTCCCATACCTCCTTGTGAAAGGCTCTCCTCGCACAAGGAGGTATGGGCCTTGATTCACCAGACTATGCCCCAGTATAATGGGGACTGATAAAAACGTGGGTAGGGTTACTCAGGTAGTTGTTTTCCTGAAAGTGATTTTCCTTAGAAACTGATTCACTGAACTTTGTGAGACTTCCGCGCGTAATGAATCATGTTGTTTTCCCGTGGCGGGTGTTTGACCGGCCTCTAGGCTCTAGTCTAATTCAAAGTCAATGAGCTAATGTGTATGGAGAGATAATGGAAGCGTAGAATGGCATGCAACAGAACGAAGTGCTGAGGGCGGAGTTACAAGTCACTATCTTCTTTTTGGTCGGGCGTTAAAATTGATGTTGGTATGACTTGTGCTGAATCAGCCTGGGTTGATACTATTTCTGCCGCAAAGAAGCAATGCTTACGTTGCTGTGTTCCGGTTTGAATTGTAAAAGAGCGTAATTAACCGTACATGAGGCACTCCCTGTCCTCAAAGTTAGCAGAGAAAAGAATGAATACACTACGAAAACCCCATCTGCTCGTACGAAGCGATTTGCTTCTTCGTTCATTATGCGAACGGCTAAGGAATGGAACAGCCTGCCGGCGTCTGTATTTCCCGAAACCTACAACCTTGTGATCTTCAAGGCCAAAGTGAATAGGCATTTACTGGACCCGCATGTTCCATCGTCGACCTCATCGTCGCTTACCATCAGGCGAGATCGAGATCCAATGCAGTTTAAAAAATAAATAAATGAGAGAGCGGGTGCAGACGAGCAACCGGGCCATCTGATGGTAACTTGTCACCGTCGAAAATAGACATCTCACCTCACTATACATTACTAAATTTTCAATGCGCTGCCAACCTTGAGGACTTGGAGGTAGTGCCTCATGTGCCAGTAACACAGCAATGCAAGCATTGATGCTTTGCGGCAGAAATTAGTAAAAGGGTGTTACCACCCCAGGCTGACTGCACAGAATCATACCACCAGTCGGTCTAGATAGTCACGATTTCTATATAAATAGGCTTATGTCATTATATTTAGTTAAATGTCAAGGCAGTTAGATTTAAAGGTATTAGCTGCGTATTACGAATCTCAGTTAATTTTGATGTAGGCGGCAAAAAAAAATATTACAGACCTTAGGGTATGTTGTTCCGTTCATGCTATCATGGCGTGTTCGTCCTATTTTATTGTTTAAAAACTGTTTACAGTGCTAATTTTTTCGTAAAACTAGTGTGTTTTACCTAAAAATTGCCCGTGTTAAGTGAACGTTATATAAGACAGTGAAATTAGAGTGAAACACTACAGATGGTGTGGATCCATCTGCCAAGCTCTCTTGGCAGTTTTTTTGGATCATTCTTGATGATGATTAATGATCACGACCCTCATCGGTGAGGAATAGGATGTGATTGTGAGGAGTTACAGTTAATAAAACACATACATAAGCGCACGACTGTTTCCCGCAGTGGTAGGCAGAAACTAGAGTTCCACCTGCACCGATCCTGACAAACCGTTCTCGCTTCATACACGCTCTTCGGTGAGTGGTTGACCTCACCTGACGTTTCTTTAAAGACAAGTAATGTATTAAACTTTATACTCTCTATTTATGTATTGTCTGGTTTACGTGCGGCGGTCCAAAAAATGTTAGCCAACGGCTTGTTATCAACCTCATTGTTTTACTTTTATTATACCTTGGAGGCAAATTTTATTACAAACTCATTAGCCAAATATCACTTGCGTACGAACTGTAGTTATTTATTAATTAATTGTTAAAAAAATATGTGATATCTTTTTGTTCCTCGCGTTGAAATTATCTCTACGGGAAAGAAAATTTACGACTGCGGAAGAAGCAGTAGACCATAATATAAAACATATCTTTATTGTTAATTCTTATGTAATTTTTTAAATTAAGACAGTAAATATATTGATATTTTTGTTTTGTTACCTTTATTATTGTTTTGCTAATTAATTATGATTGATTATTTTATTGATGATAATTTATGATTGTTTGATTTATTAATTGAACCAAAATGTGTACGCTTTCGGGCAGAATATGGTGATACTGAAACACAATGTAACATCTGCACTACCCATATTTACAACTAAATAATATTTCTATTTCTACCAATTTAGGCTGCAAGAAGAGGTTTTCATATGTTTTGAAATCTGGTTCAGTCGATTGCATAAGTGCATTGATGCCACAGGGGAATACTTTGAAAAGTTGTAAATAAACATTTGTAATGTTTCTTTTATTTTCTATTTGACTAAAAATTAATGGATCGCCCTAGGTACTTTCATTCACTCTAGTAGAATATATTTCATTAACTTTCCTCAATTTTCCTCTCAACATAAAATCTCACGTTCAATTTCCATAACGAAAATAAAACTCTCCACTTTAAATCTTCAATACAATATAAATTGCACTTTTTAGGCCTGAACTACACGCGTCCCCGTTCCAGCTCCGGTTCGGTTCGCTGCAACCAATCACATGCGCCCCGCCCTCACTTGAGATCAGCGCTTCGTGATTGGATGCAGTCAATCGAACCGGGGCTGAGACCCGACGCGTGTAGTCCAGACCTCAGTCAGACTCAAAAGTGCATAGACCCAGAGTGCATTCCCCCACCCCGAAAGTCTAGACGAGGTGCAGACTGTAGGTAGTTAACCAATCAGCTGGTGGGGTCATCTGTCGTGATTTTGTTCAGTTGGTGTCTGGATTTCGCGCGGTGCGGACGTTCTTTGCGCGCTCTGCTGTTGTGAATTTAATGTAGTTGTGATTTTTTAGTGTGCTTATTAGATTTTTTGAATATTTTAATAAGTAATTTATTTAAGTCAAAAATTACTAATTTTAATTTGATTAGAAGAATGTTCATTAGTTAACCGCAGCACATTTTTTTTAATTTGTTTATTACAAAATCCACAGTACTAAAATTTAAAAACAAAATGTCCTATAATAAAACATACTGCCAATTACAGATTTCCTATTTTAAATTTTTTTTATTATACGTTTTTATTCTTTACTTAATATTTATTTTGTTTATTGTGTTGCCAATAGCATTAATACATACAAGTGCTCCGTAGCGTACAACGATTTAAACAAGGATCTAACAAGTCTAATTCTTTTTTACCAAAAAGAATTGAATCGAATTGAATCGCGACTGACATCCAATGCGTGAATTTTGACAGTGCCGACCAAAAAGTGTAACAAATCTGGGGCTCAATTCGCCTAAATGACAACGTTTGTAGTTCTATTTCTATCCAACTTCAATTTAGTTTTCGTTCCAATTCTATTTGGACACCAAACCGCATTCTGCTGACGCATAACTCTACCACTGCCACCTTTCGATTTACTATCGATCGGGCAAAAGTACTTCGGGAGAAACTTATGTTCGATCGTTATATTTGACAGTTGAAGTCAAATCAAATCAAAATACTTTATTTGTCAGAATACTGTATAGAAAGTAAAAGATCTTAAAAATATATTAAAGTCAAAGTATTCAGCCTGTTAAAAGGCGTACAAAATGTCAGGTACCTACAAAGAATATAAATTAAAATAATGTCAATTTTAATGCTAATGTGAATGTTCATTATACTCCTTCACACTATAGAAAGGATTTTCAAGCAGCCATTTCAATAATTCAGTTTTAAAGAGTCTACCCTCTAACACCCTCATATCATGAGGTAATTTGTTGTACACTATTATGCACATGTTATAAACATTTATTGTGTATATGTATTTCCGGCACGGGGGCTGCCATAGCTTGTTCATTAGCGTTTTGCTACCGTTCAACTGCGATTCAGTATAAACTAAACGTTTTAGTAGAATGCACAAATACTGTTCGATCGATCGTTAACTCGATCGGATCTTAACTGAAATTGGATCGTTAGTGGATAGTAGCATACGAAACACGTCATAACGATGCAGTTTAGATTCTATTTAGTTACGTTGTATTTAGTGGAATCGATCTCCTGAAGTACAGTCGCGAACCTTAATTTGGGACCACTTTTACACATTGAACTCCTTTGTCACAATAAAACGTAGACGGCAATCAAAAGAGGTCTAATACTAGCGTTAATCTAGTATTGATTATGACAAGGTTGTTCAATGTGTAAAAGTGGATCCTAAATTAAAATTATGACTAGGTTGTTCAATGTGTAAAAGTGGATCCTAAATTAAAATTATGACAAGGTTGTTCAATGTGTAAAAGTGGATCCTAAATTAAAATTCGCGCCCGTAATATTGTCACATTCTTACGCTAGTAATATAATAAAAGGTCGTTGTCTTCAAAGTTATTAATAATTATTAATTAATATGAAGTGATAACGTTGTGATATATAAATAGACTGTGATAATGTTTTGTCTGTTCGGAGTTAGTAAGTATACTTCCATTACTTTAGTAACAGCTTTAGTTCTTAACCTATCACATTTTCCTAACCGACCTTTCTATGTAAAGTCTGTCGTCAAATATCTTCGCTTCGTCGTCGATGTGTTCCGACAGTGTTTACAGAAGAGGTCAGTACTTACTGAGCGTGTGGGCTACATCTTCGACCTCATCGTCACTTACCAGCAGGTGAGATTGAGGTCGAACGCAGGTTTAGTCGTAAATACAAGCAATAAGTATCTGCATCTACATTAAATTTTTGTAAAGATCTTGATCAGAGTTACTGAAAGCAAAGATTTAGGTGTCATCCACGACAACAAACTCATTTTCGATCATCACATCTATCACATTGTCGGCAGGGCATCCAAAGCTTTGGGTTTTTATCATTCGCATGTCTAAACCCTTTAAAAGCATGAAAACAGTAAAAATTCTTTATTGTGCTTACGTCCGTAGTCATCTAGAATACTGTTCCCAATTTTGGAATCCCTGCTACAATGTGTACACCAATAAGATAGAGAAAGTCCAAAAGAAGTTTACGCGTTATCTTTCTTATAAATTTAGAATTCCTAAGCGTGAGTGTGAGCAACGATGTGCTCGGTTCCACTTATTGCCCCTTACTGTCCGTAGGGATATAGCGGACGCTACATTCCTACAAAAAATTGCGCAAAGTAGAATTGATTGTCCTGAGCTCCTTAGCAAAATTTCATTGACGGTTCCAAATCAAAATTTACGGAGTACCAGGTTACTTCACGTCCCTAAGTGTCACACTAATTACAGAAAGAATAGCTACCTAGTAAGAGCATGTGCAGCATTTAACCAGATAAGCAATAACCTTACTATCGATCTCTTCAACAGTAGTCCTGATTCCGTAAAATCCTTACTTACTAACGATTTTTCCTCTGCCTATCTGTAAATGTACATGGTTGCTAGATTAAGAGTTTTTATTTTTTATTAACTGTGGAAGCTTTTAAATGGCTATTGTTTTTATATATGTATATGTAACTTGTAAATAAGGCTGTAAGCTACCCTAATAAAATAAAATAAGTAAAATTTGTTATAATGTATTTGGCAATAAATGTAATTCTATTCTATTCTATATAAAAATATTAATCTCAAAATTAAAATTTTAAGCTACCTCGACTTACCATTGTGGAGATCCCCTTACTTTCTCCTGGTCATCATCAGGTCCTCAAGGTTCCAGATGTGAGAAGGGCGCCAAGGCCCTATTCAATTAATCGTTACACAATTACAATTAATCGTTACACTGTTATCGTTACTGTTCCAGAGTTTTTTTTTATTTTTTTTTAATTTACTTCTAAATCCGCATTTGACCTCGATCTCGCCTGATGGTAAGCGACGATGAGGTCGACGATGGAGCATGCGGGTCCAGTAAATGCCTATTCACTCTGGCCTTGAAGATCCCAAGGTTCTCAAGTTCCCATCTGACATCAAAGATACTGCAAGATATGAAAACCACTGATCCAATTTTTATCAGACATGGCTAAGAGTACTCGTCAAAATAACTTAAATTATATTCTTAAATACCTAAATTCTTCACATAAGTATTTAATCTTTTTGATGTTTAGTTTTTAATATTAATTTTTTTACCCACTATCACTATCGCTCAAACTTACATCTCGGGATAAGGGGGGAAATGAAAAACAGCGCTGCATATTTGGTACCCGAGTATGTCAGCATTTGCTGACTTTTCCCTCTATTGCCAAATATACATAGTGCTTTGTGATCTGTTTGTTCTCTATTTGTTGTTATCTGCTTTTTGCTATTTGTGCAATAAAGTGTATTTTACTGTACTTTACTTCCGCGTCTAAATCATCGGTTATTGAGTTATGATGTCAGAGACACAAACATACAGACTAATAGACAAACGCGTCAAACTATTCCAGTGAAAGAATTTTTTGAAAAGGTCCAGTAGTTTTTGAGAATATATCATATTGCGTTTATATACTTTTTCTGCGGGCGACTGTACTTATAGTAAACAAATTCGACAGGTGAATGCACTTAGGATTCATTTCCTAAACCCTTTGTCGTCTGAACGTTGACCTAGGTCGGGGTCTAGACTCGGTCTAGACTAGAACTTACCCCCTTTAGAGTAATATGGGGACTGGAGGTGGTAAGGTAGTGCAGTGCAATTGCATTTGCAATATTTTGTGATACGAGTGCGGAAAGTTATTAGTCTTAAACGAAATGGCCCGAGTTTACAATTGGCGTATGGTAACAAAAAAAAACATAAAGAGTAAAGAGTGCTACAGTACGTGAGTTTTTAGAAAGAGTTTCAGTTCTTGAGACTTCACTTACTGATATTCTTAATCAGTCCATTAACGTCCCCATTGTTGGGGCACTGGCACAAAGGGGTACGAGCCATGATCCACCGAGCGGGCCCAGTGCTGATTGGTGGATATTACACGCGATGTTTTCTTTCTCCATTAGAGCAGTTGGTAAATGTACGTAAGTCTTCGAAAAAATCCGAAAAACTCATTGGTACATGGCATTGCATGGTTTCTTTCGCACCCGGACCTCCCGCATGGGAGTCCGACGTCCTAGCCACTAGGCCACCGACGCTTCTCGCTGAAAAAATAGCTTGTTTGGTTTAGAGCATACGAGTATAACATGGAACATTTTACTATGGAGCCTAACACACCTTGCCGTGATTTTGAAAAAAATTACGATTACTTGGCGATCGAACCCAGCACGATAATTTGATAGAAATATAAAATACATCTTGACAAAAACTTCTAAAGTATCTCTGAACTCTGAACTCAGATATTTGACTTTGAAAGTTGCAATTTTTTTTTAGTAAGATTACTGGTTCAAATATCTGGGTTCGGAGAGGAGGAGGAGTATTTGTCTAGAGATGTTTTATGTTTCTATTGATGTCCTCTATCGAATTATTAAACTAGGATCGATCGCCTTTTTTCAAAATTTAATATAGTCGGAGTGTCAATAAGCTGTTCATTGTTCATTTCATTTATTGCTGTCATGGGTATTACAAGGTCTTAAAACTAATTACAGTACCAATCATGAGCCCTGTTAGGACACAACAATTAATTGTTATTTATTTAGTTAATACAAAATCTACAGCACTTACATTTAAAAACAAAAAAGTCCATTAAAAACATACAGCCCATTAAAGATTTCCTATTATAACAACGCCTATAGGGAGAAATAAGTTTTGGTGTGTGTGTATATGGATGTGTTTATTGGAAACGTGTGTGAGCGTGTTTGTGTTTGAGTGAAAGGGTGAAAGGGGTGTATATTTTAAATAGATTAAATTAAATTAAAATAAAATTAATGATTAAATTATAAATTAAATATTAAAATTGAATTGAAATTAAAATTACAAGTTGTCAAAAAATAAGTGGTAAATATCGGAATGTCTGTCTTTTCTAAAAAAAATGTATAAAAATAAAACACTTCAGTATTTATTTATTTATTTATCGTTCGGTCGTCACATCACACAATCACACTATTATTTTTACAAAGGCAAAACATTCTTCAGCCATGCTATGGCTACGTCGTCCAAGTGTAATCTGTCGATTCCTCCTGGTATGGCCCATATTTCGCAGTCCTCCGTTAGGTGGCTAATTGTTTGCACGGCCCCGCAGGAGCACGCAGGGTCAGCTCTAAAGCCCCATTTGTGCATGAGTTCACCACATCGTCCCTGTCCGACCCTCAGGCGGCACTTCAGTAATCAACAATGATAGGAGTTTACAAGATTTTTATTTTTCATTTAAGAACTGGTCTATTGAGTAAAAGCATTTAGTGATTAGGAAGTCCTTCAGTTTATTGCGAACAGAGGTCATTGTTTTTTATAATTTTATTTTGACGGGAATTTCGGTTCTATGGCCTTTGACAGTAATGCGCCAACTAAGACTGTAGTGAGGCAGAAACCAATTTTACCCGATACACTAATTTCTCTTCTATAATATACTCGTATATTCTCCCGGACTGTACTCTTGCTTACTGTCGATTTATTATATTAAATGAAGAGTTGTATTCAACACGCTACACAGATGTTGCAATATAAGACCTCGCCCTATCAATTGAGAAGGGCGTGCCAAGGGCATCTGCGTAGGCGCATATACCTGGCTCACTTCGCTTTTATACGAGTTAAGTAATTCTATTTAGATTCATCAGTTGCGTCATCTGTTTATCAGTTACATGTTATATACTTTGTATGGCGGTTAAGACTCCAATTTGGGGTTTTTGATTTTTCACTAATATGGTTAAATCTGACTCTGAGCGTCTAGGATGCGGGAGGTCCGGGTCCGAAACCACGCAGTGCCACGTATTTTTTCGAAGACTGTCGTACGTTTACCGACTGCTCTAGCGGCGAAGGAAAACATCGTGAGGAAACCTGCACACTGAGATGACCAGTGTGTAAAATGGGGTAGGCACAAAAGATCGTCAAGGGTCGAAGTGCCGCTGGGTTATTCCCGGCCCCCCAAAGATAAGAATTACCCTAGCTGGTAATTGCCCTGGCTCTCTTACTCTTCAAATACTTCAAGAACTTGGATACTACTGGCCCTATTTTTATCATAGTATCATACAAATCTGAGGACAAGCTCTCCCTCCCGGCATTCGTGAAAGTCAATCCTTTCCTACCTTGTCAAGGAACATTATTCTTCGCTTCTTTAGTATTTATTTTGTCACCTGTATTATCTATTATATTATAATTATATTTATGTTAGTATATATTTGTATATTTATATAATGTATTTTTTTATGTACGTATTTTCTATTTTGTATTATTAAGTAGGTATATTTATTGAGCATATAGGTGCACACTTCGCCTGCTTTTCGTATCAAATTTTCACTTAATGGGGTTTACTTGAAGAGATCTCTCTTAGAGATAAGTCACGCCCTTTGTGCTTCACTTATTTTTTGTCTAAGTTTGTAATATATTATGTGTGTGTACAATAAAGAGTTAACAGTTAACAGACATTCGTTTTGGATCAATGGTTGTTGAGTTATGATACCATAGAATAATATAAATCTACAATGCCTATACCTGAATGGGATCGTAAATAGACTGATAAAGTTATTTTTAGGCCCAGATCAGTCTGACATTTACCTGAATTAATAGCCTTTCCTTTCGCATTAGTTCCAGAACCTTTCATAAAGGTTCAATTTATACGTGAGGGATATAGGTACCTTTACCGAGAACATTCCTTGTCTTTCATGAAACTTTTGAAGGTGGTATGACTGTGCAGCTTCAACCTTGGGAGGTACCTTACCTCCCAAGGTTGAATCTGCACATCAAAAATCCGTAACTTTATAGTCTGCTCTCCTTATACAAAAACTAATATAACTTGTATTTACAAAACTCCTTATACAAAAACTTATATAACTTGTATTCTATTTACAAAACTCCTTATACAAAAACTAATATAACTTGTATTCTATTTACAAAACTCCTTATACAAAAACTAATATAACTTGTATACTATTTACAAAACTCCTTATACAAAAACTAATATAACTTGTATACTATTTACAAAACTCCTTATACAAAAACTAATATAACTTGTATACTATTTACAAAACTCCTTATACAAAAACTAATCTAACTTGTATTCTATTTACAAAACTCCTTATACAAAAACTAATCTAACTTGTATACTATTTACAAAACTCCTTATACAAAAACTAATCTAACTTGTATACTATTTACAAAACTCCTTATACAAAAACTAATATAACTTGTATTCTATTTACAAAACTCCTTATACAAAAACTAATATAACTTGTATTCTATTTACAATACTCCTTATACAAAAAACTAATATAACTTGTATTCTATTTACAAAACTCCTTATACAAAAACGAATATAACTTGTATTCTATTTACAAAACTCCTTATACAAAAACTAATATAACTTGTATTCTATTTACAAAACTCCTTATACAAAAACTAATATAACTTGTATTCTATTTACAAAACTCCTTATACAAAAACTAATATAACTTGTATTCTATTTACAAAACTCCTTATACAAAAACTAATCTAACTTGTATTCTATTTACAAAACTCCTTATACAAAAACTAATATAACTTGTATTCTATTTACAAAACTCCTTATACAAAAACTAATATAACTTGTATTCTATTTACAATACTCCTTATACAAAAACTAATATAACTTGTATTCTATTTACAAAACTCCTTATACAAAAACTAATATAACTTGTATTCTATTTACAAAACTCCTTATACAAAAACTTATATAACTTTTATTCTATTTCTTGCTCCCTTTCCCGTTAAACTGGTCAGCTGATCATTCATGCTCCCCCTAGCTTCCCCCCTCTTGATACGTCACTACTGTAAAATAACAACAGTATACTGTTAATAGAAATATACCGCCGAAGGTACCGTTACATTAAAACATTGTGGTCCAGACCACAAGAAAATAAATTACCAAGTGACGACTGGTTTAGTACGTAGTGCCGGCTTCTTCTGGGATTCCGGGTTCGATTCTTAAGCGGAAATATACATCATCTAATTCTAGAAGCATTCCTCACTGATGAAGGAATTAATCACATAGAACGACTCTCTTTGCAGATTTAATGGGGTAGTTTGCCGGAAAATAAATTACCAAGTAGTTTAGTCCGTAGTGCCGGCTTCTGTGCCTGGGATTCCGGATTCGATTCTTAAGCGGAAAGATACATCATCTACTTGTAGAAGCATTCCTCACTGATGAAGGAATTAATCACATAGAACGACTCTCTTTGCAGATTTAATGGGGTAGTTTGCCGGAAAATAAATTACCAAGTGGTTTAGTATGTAGTGCCGGCTTCTGTGCCTGGGATTCCGGATTCGATTCTTAAGCGGAAAGATACATCATCTACTTGTAGAAGCATTCCTCACTGATGAAGGAATTAATCACATAGAACGACTCTCTTTGCAGATTTAATGGGGTAGTTTGCCGGAAAATAAATTACCAAGTGGTTTAGTCTGTAGTGTCGGCTTCTGTGCCTGGGATTCCGGGTTCGATTCTTAAGCGGAAAGATACATCATCTACTTGTAGAAGCATTCCTCACTGATGAAGGAATTAATCACATAGAACGATTCTCGTTGCAGATTTAATGGGGTAGTTTGCCGGAAAATTAATTACCAAGTGGTTTAGTCTGTAGTGCCGGCTTCTGTGTCTGGGATTCCGGGTTCGATTCTTAAGCGGAAAGATACATCATCTACTTGTAGAAGCATTCCTCACTGATGAAAGAATTAATCACATAGAACGACTCTCTTTGCAGATTTAATGGGGTAGTTTGGCGGAAAATAAATTACTAAGTGGTTTAGTCTGTAGTGCCGGCTTCTGTGCCTGGGATTCCGGGTTCGATTCTTAAGCGGAAAGATACATCATCTACTTGTAGAAGCATTCCTCACTGATGAAGGAATTAATCACATAGAACGACTCTCTTTGCAGATTTAATGGGGTAGTTTGCCGGAAAATAAATTACCAAGTGGTTTAGTCCGTAGTGCCGGCTTCTGTGCCTGGGATCCCGGGTTCGATTCTTAAGCGGAAATATACATCATCTACTTGTAGAAGCATTCCTCACTGATGAAGGAATTAATCACATAGAACGACTCTCTTTCCAGATTTAATGGGGTAGTTTGCCGGAAAATTAATTACCAAGTGGTTTAGTCTGTAGTGCCGGCTTCTGTACCTGGGATTCCGGGTTCGATTCTTAAGCGGAAAGATACATCATCTACTTGTAGAAGCATTCCTCACTGATGAAGGAATTAATCACATAGAACGACTCTCTTTGCAGATTTAATGGGGCGGTTTGCGGATAATAAATTACCAAGTGGTTTAGTCTGTAGTGCCGGCTTCTGTGCCTGGGATTCCGGGTTTGATTCTTAAGCGGAAATATACATCATCTACTTGTAGAAGCATTCCTCACTGATGAAGGAATTCATCACATAGAACGACTCTCTTTGCAGATTTAATGGGGCGGTTTGCGGAAAATAAATTACCAAGTGGTTTAGTCCGTAGTGCTGGCTTCTGTGCCTGGGATTCCGGGTTCGATTCTTAAGCGGAAATATACATCATCTACTTCTAGAAGCATTCCTCACTGATGAAAGAATTCATCACATAGAACGACTCTCTTTGCAGATTTAATGGGGCAGTTTGCCGGTAAATAAATTACCAAGTGGTTTAGTCCGTAGTGCCGGCTTCTGTGCCTGGGATTCCGAGTTCGATTCTTAAGCGGAAAGATACATCATCTACTTGTAGAAGCATTCCTCACTGATGAAGGAATTAATCACATAGAACGACTCTCTTTGCAGATTTAATGGGGCAGTTTGCCGGTAAATAAATTACCAAGTGGTTTAGTCTGTAGTGCCGGCTTCTGTGTCTGGGATTCCGGGTTCGATTCTTAAGCGGAAAGATACATCATCTACTTGTAGAAGCATTCCTCACTGATGAAGGAATTAATCACATAGAACGACTCTCTTTGCAGATTTAATGGGGTAGTTTGCCGGAAAATAAATTACCAAGTGGTTTAGTCTGTAGTGCCGGCTTCTGTGTCAGGGATTCCGGGTTCGATTCTTAATCGGAAAGATACATCATCTACTTGTAGAAGCATTCCTCACTGATGAAGGAATTAATCACATAGAACGACTCTCTTTGCAGATTTAATGGGGTAGTTTGCCGGAAAATAAATTACCAAGTAGTTTAGTCCGTAGTGC
This sequence comes from Hofmannophila pseudospretella, assembly GCA_947369225.1. Taxonomy (NCBI): domain Eukaryota; kingdom Metazoa; phylum Arthropoda; class Insecta; order Lepidoptera; family Oecophoridae; genus Hofmannophila; species Hofmannophila pseudospretella. The sequence goes on along the minus strand of OX376337.1, from coordinate 7,729,566 downwards.
CGGCTTCTGTGCCTGGGATTCCGGATTCGATTCTTAAGCGGAAAGATACATCATCTACTTGTAGAAGCATTCCTCACTGATGAAGGAATTAATCACATAGAACGACTCTCTTTGCAGATTTAATGGGGTGGTTTGCCGCCTTCTACATTTCACACATTGGGTTTCCTCGGGATGTTTTCTTTCACCTCCACAGAATATACAATTATACCTTTGCATTACAATTCAGGTGTTGTGTATATATGAGTAGCTTTTGGGTTTATTATGTAAAGTCATATTTTTTTTATTAGCCTATAGACTGTCCCACTGCTGGGCAAAGGCCTCCCCTCCTCCTTTCCATTTTTCCCTATCCTCGGCGTCCTTATACCGTAGTCATATAAACTGCGTTTATTTCTGATTCATATATTAACTTTCTCTGTTTCTTTTGTTATAGGTGAGTGTGCCAATTTACTGGATTCTGATGATGAAGAGATTTTGGAGCCGGTAAGGAAATACTGCATATAAGAATAAGAATAGTTTATTTGTGCGGTAAAATTACAATGGAGTAGGAACTTAAGCATATGTTACATTAAACTTAATAAAATTAGTGAGCAACCAGTTATCCTACTATAGGCGCTGAAAGGTACACACGCTCCGGTACCCTATAGGGTTCGATTCTCCGCTTTTTATTTCTCTATTTTGTAATAATTTCTGTTAATAAACAGCAAAAAAGATTTTACATCATACATAACTTTTCCATAAAAACGTCGATTCACTACGAATGATGGCGTTTTATGTAACACAGAACCTCGTTTTTCTGCAGTCATTTGCCGTATTGAGGTTGTCAGAAACGTCAAACCCATAGATGTTGCAAAACGGTTGCGTTGGTCGTAGATTGACTGCATAGGAAATGAATGTGTCATTTTATTGTACGTGTCACGGTTTACTAGCGGAAAAGTAATGTACCTACTTAGATATAGGTGCTGTGGAAAGTAGACGTTTTGTCATAGGTAGGGATTTTGGGGTGTTGGAACACTTTTTAGGGAAAGGAAATTAAGAACACAAACTGATAACAAATTAAACTGAACTAAATAAATGGTTAATACTTTCGGTTGTTGGTACTTGGTGAAACTTGTAGTACATGATTAGACTTAAATAATATACTGTTTCACGGGTTGGACTTCTTGATGGGGATTATTGGAATAAACCGTTTTTACTGTATTTTATTAATTACGACCGGTTTCGTTTACACAATACCTGAAGATGTGTAAACGAAACCGGTCGTAATTAATAAAATACAGTAAAAAACCTGTGAAATAGTATATTATTTAAGTCTAATCATAAATTAATTTAACTAAATTAAAAATAAAAATTGGCTTTTGACACTTGATTACTTCGATACTGAAAAAAATATTGTTACAAATTAGTTGAGTCTTATGGACGCACACTGACCCTTACACCTACCAACATACACCCCCTCACACACACCACATACACACATCACACATCACACACTCTAGGGAAATCTGAGAAAATGTTAAAGATACTGTCAGCATCAATAAATTTTTATTTTATTATTTATTTTATTATTTATTTTATTATTTATTTTATTTTATAAGAGTAAAATAATAATGTAATGTAATGACTAATGTAATGACATACTTATATAATAATGTAATGAATGACATAAAGTATAACTTTGACATTTACAACTATAATAAATTAATAATAATAAGATAACAAATATTAACTGTTAATGTACGGATTAGTTAAATATTTGTACGCTAGAAATAGCAGACTTTTACCATGTCCCTAAATTTATAACCAAAAATCGGACAAATAAATGTATTTCATTACATTAGATTCAATTCCATAAACAGCAATCTTAGATCCCTTTCGAATAGGATTTCTGGCAGGGTCACACCCTTCTTAACATAGAGGAGGCCTTCACCCGCGAAGGGTCCTAGCTGAAATTATCAAATGAGATCTTACTGAAATTAGATCAATATACGATCTAGCTTAAAATATAGGTACTTACATGTAACATTTTTGAAACAATTTTTTATTTAAGTCCCTTTATTTGCGAATTTTGCGGATAAGCTAAAAATCGAAATCATGGGTTATATTGTTTGACGATGAGCGTCGGTGGTACAGTAGCTAGGACACCGGACTCCCACGCGGGAGGTCCGGGTTCAAAACCATGCTGTGCTATGCCATGAATAGTGCTGTAATTAGTTTTAAAACCTTGTAATAAATATGAGAGCGTCGGTGGCGTCGTGGCTAGGACGTCGGACTCCCATGCGGGAGGTCCGAGTTCGAAACCAGGCAATGCCATGTACCAATGAGTTTTTCGGTTTTTTCGAAAGACTTACGTACATTTATCGACTGCTCTAACGGTGAAGGAAAACATCGTGAGGAAACCTGCACACTGAGATAACCAGTGTGTGAAATGTGGAAAGCAATGGCAAACCACCCCATTAAATCTGCCACAAGAGTTGTTCTATGTGATTAATTCCTTAGAATGATCACGAACGAATAACATTACTAAACTTGTCTTTAAACAATTTGGCGACACAGCGACTCGCGCCTGGCCTGTGTTTTAATGGCCTTTGTGACGTCACGTCCGCCCGGATTTTTCACAAATATGGCTAATTTTGACCCTGAACGTCGGTGGCACAGTGGCTACACCGGACTCCCATGCGGGAGGTCCTGGTTCGAAACCACGCAGTGCCACGTATTTTTCGAAGACTTACGTACATTTACCGACTGCTCTAACGGTGAATGAAAACATCGTGTGGAAACCTGCACACTGAGATGACCAGTGTGTAAAATGGGGTAGGCACAAAAGATTCTCTAGGGTCGAAGTGCCGTTGGGTTATTCCCGGCCCCCTATCATAAGATACATTGATTGACGGGCCAAGTTGTCAATAAAACAAAATTCTGACACGTCTTTACTTTCGAAGACACTTCTATTTTTCCCATTACTACATCTATGGTCATAATGCGGAGTGAAAGTGTCTACAGAAACACGACTTGTCTAGTTTCTAAGCATTGTAAGTCTTAATATGATTAATATAAAGTTTAAAGTCGTTTGTGACGATTGCCTAGATCCGTATAAGTAGGAAATCGTAAGAAATGACGGTGGCGTCGTGGCTAGGACGGCGGACTCCCATGCGAGAGGTCCGTGTTCGAAACCATGTAATGTCATGTACCAATGAGTTTTTCGGTTTTTTCGAAAGACTTACGTACATTTACCGACTGCTCTGACGGTGGAGAAAAACATCGCGAGGAAACCTGGCGTGAAATGAGGAAGGCAATTGTAAACCACCCCATTAAATCTTCCAAGACGCGGTAGATCCTGATGTGAAGGATCGCCTGGAGAGGTACCACCCTCTTATCTGTTTCTACCGAAACACAGAAATGCTTGTATTTCTGTGTTCCGGTTTGAAGGGTAAGAGAGCCAGCGTGATTTCAGGCACATGAGGCAATCCATCTTAATCCTCAAGGTTAGCAGCGGATCAAAAACTCTCTAATAATAATAATACAGTGAGGTGAGATGTCTATGGGCGACGCTCGCCTGCTGATCATCATCATAAGCCTCTTAATGTCCCCACTGTTTGGGCACAGGCACCTCCCCTTGTACAAGGGGGTACGGGCCATGCTCCACCGAGCGGGCCCAGTGCTGTGCGGTCGAGTGCTGTGCCCGCGACACAGGGTATCCTAGTGCGGGATTTAGAACATCAACCATGTATTAATTAATTTCACACGCCTTCGGAAACTTTTCATTAACTAAAATTGACTCGTCAAATTGTGAGAACAGTGTAAGACTGACAATATTTCGTTTTATTATAACTTCGCTACCGTTATAATAACAAAACGAGATTGATAATTTTGCTGCGACATATATAGCCTGTGGTAAAACCTCGTGTACATAATGTGGAAATATGTTCGTTCGAGCGATAATATACCGACGTGTGGTGAATCGCTTCACACGCCACGTGTACTATTATGATTCAATACAAATATAAATAATAGACTGGGAGTTCAATCGTGGTATTTGCCTCAAAAATTATCTCACGGTTTTTTACTTTAAAAATTACACACACACACACACACACACACATTATTGTACGTGTCACGGTTTACTAGCGGAAAAGTACTGTACCTACTTAGATATGGTGCTGTGGAAAGTAGACGTTTTGTCATAGGTAGGGATTTTGGGGTGTTGGGACACTTTTAGGGAAAGGAAATTAAGAACACAAACTGATAACGAATTAAAGTAAACTAAATTAATTTAACAAATTAAAAATAAAAATTAGTTATTGACACTTGATTACTTCGATTCTGAACAAATATATTGTTACAAATTAGTTGTCTTATGGACGCACACTGGCCCTTACACCTACCAACACACACACACACACACACACACACACACACACACACACACACACACACACACACACACACACACACACACACACACACACACACACACTAGTTTTACACATTACAGTTCATCTTGGTTCATCGTCTTGGTTTTTTTTATTAAATAAGAAAACCAGCATATATTTAAGTCTTAAGTAATCCGTACATTAACAGTTAATATTTGTTATTATTATTATGAAATGTTAATTTATGATCCTCGTATCCTCGTAGGAGTTCTTGTAATCTAAAGAGTATTAGTTAATTAGCTTTGTATCAATTTTTTTTTCTAATTTTTTTAATCTTTTATTTAAATTTGCACACCACAATGTGGTAGGATATGCTGGAACTACCTATGTGATTTTAAGATCCTTCATAACGTATATTCTTGCAAATAAACATTCATTTCATTATCTTATTATTAATTTATTATAGTTGTAAATGTCGTTCATTACATTACATTATTATATAAATATGTCATTATATTACATAATTAAACTAAACCATTCGATTTACGGTCAGTTTTACGAAACGTCCTCAATGTTAATTATATATATATACCATACATCTCTCTTGCACACACACATAACCCTCACACACACCCTCTCTCTCTCACTCACACGTTATTATTATTATTATAATATAGTAAATAGGTACACAAATAAAGAGGTATGGCAGAGCGTGGCCCTCTGACACAGGTGTTGTCACACTTAAGAGGGTCTCCACAATTGTAAAATTATTTGTACCTTTTTGTTACTAAATAAATCTTTTTATTTATTATTATTTATATGCTTCTCTTTCTACGCCACAGCTCTAGATAGAGATAACACGAGACTAAGGAAGGTTAAGGTTAAAAAATCTTAAGGTTAAAACGTTAATTCGTTAATCCGTTAACGTTACGTATGTTCTTAAAACGTTAATTCTTAAAACATAAGTTCTTTAAGGATAAGGCTGTTCTTTGTACTATAGTGACACTGTGTACAGACAGTGCACACTGTGTTCTACATTGTGAATTATTATGTCAGCAGTTTTAAATGTCACGCGGCTGCGCCCGCGCCGGGCTGGTCGTGTCTCTACCGCCGTCATGTATGGTATACTGTTTGGAGATATAAGTATCGGGTAACAAGTCCAGTGTCTCATTAAAGATGACTCCTCGAATCCTGGCTGGGACGTAGGTGTAGACACGTGCCGAACTCCTAGGACAGTAAAGAGGCTCAAAACACACACCTGTAAAGTACATAAGCTCCCGCACTATAATTGACGCATATACAAAGTAAAACGCAAAATGGCGTTTAAACTGAACGTTAAACACACGCTTAAAGATACCCGGAAGACTTAAGTATTCAAGACACGCTAATTTTAATACATGCTGCGTGTGTAATCGCTTAGGGATTTATTACACTGGCGAATAGCGAGCGTGTTCCAGCTGGGCGATCTGTTAACGTGAGTGCAAAGTGTTGCCGCGTTCGCTTGTGATTCATGTTTTTGTACAGTAAGTAAGTAAGTTAGTAAGTTGAAGACATCATAACAAATATAACAAGCTTCCGGATGAATTGAAAATTAATAAACTTAAATTTAGTCTGAAAACATGGCTTGTGGTAAGATGTTTTTATAGTGTCAAGGAATTTTGGGACGATAAACGTTAATTTTGTAATTGCCGATTGTTTTTTTTTATTGGATTATTATTAAATACTTACTTACTTACTCCGCTGGCGCAGCGACCCGAAGTGGATCTTGGCCTCCGATACCAAAGAGCGCCATCGCTCTCTCTCCTGCGCAGTCTCGAGCCAGTCAGGCGCCCGGAGCTCCCGCAGATCCTTCAGATCGGGCAGTTAAACGAGCGTATGTGGGACGCCCTAACGGACGACGTCCGGTCGGACGTCCCAGATACCGCTGGCGCGATTATTAAATAAATGATTATATTTATTATAAATAAATACTACATAATTTGAGAATATAGTAATAAAATTTAATAAAAAAAAAATTATTCATGATTGTATTAATATTATTCACACAGCATTAATAAGTGGACATTTTGTAAATTTAATATTATTGACATTGTAGATTTCACTTTTTCTGTTTTCTTCTCATAATCTGTATAAACATTATTAACTTGTGTATTCGGTGTATATGCCTGTAAAGGTAAAGTTTAGTGTGACAGGTTTATGCAACTGTATCTGCAATATTTGTAATTCTTACCTAAACTTTTACACAATAAATCTTATCTTATCTTATGTGAGAATGTAAATAAAGAGATTTTATTTTATTATTTTATTCAAACGAATGTCAAGTAATCATAACAAAAACTTATTGCGACAGAGTTCCATCGAGTATATATCTTGATGTGTCTTCCACTGTACAATATTGAGAAATCACTGCGTCCGCGTCGCGTTACCGCGGCGAATACGCTGCGCATACGCATCGAATTCGCTGCGCGCACGCGTCGAATACGGTGCGCGAACGTTGACGGATCGCTCCTCTGGAAATACGTTCGCAATACGCTAGTGTAACAAGACCCTTAGTATTGGAAGTTGGAACAATAGTTTATTGAATGTTATTTATGCAACTTGTTAATGAAATATTGCGCTTCTAGAGAAGTTTTATAAGGAAACCGCATCTGCCAGTTGGCGCATGCGCTGTGAGCATCTCCTCATACATTCAGTCGACCATTGAAATGTCAAATATAAACTTATTCTTATGAAACTTGTCAAAATTACATGCGCATTTGCCCAAACTCTTGGCACGTTGTCAGTGCTCACGTCATCATTCTAGAGGAGAGTGAGAGGTTTTGTAATTGCTGTAGTCAACAAATTTGTTAATGACCACTTTCCCAAATGACCACTTTTTTTAAAATTGCTTAGTAACGCGACAACTACCATACAAAAATATTCCTTTAGTAAATAATAATCCTTTAGCAAATTACATACATATTGCGTTATTCTATACCGACTTTACAAGGCAAGTTACTCTACGAATTATGTGTGTGATTATAAACCTTATGCCAATAGATATAAGTTACAAATTGAAGTAGTTATAAAATGTATTTTACTTTACAAAATTCTGTAGTTGGAAGTTACGATACTTTTACAGTTCTGTAGGTAAAAAGGAAGAAAAAACCCGGCCAAGTGCAAGTCGGAGTTGCCGAAGTATGGGTATCGTCAGGTCCTCAAGGTTCCAGATATGGAAAGGGTATCATGATCCTAGGGATTTGAGCTCCTCTGGCGAAGTCGCGGAAGTTATGCGCAAGCGTTCCCGTGGTTTCGCCGTCAGGCGGTGCGCAGGAACACCGGGGGGTTTTTGGCCGGTAAAAGTCCGGTATAATCTCTTCGTCTCCCCCTTGCGGCGAAGAGGTAAGCATGAGCGTTTCCCCCCGAAAAAAAAGGCATTTGAGCTCCTCTGGCTAAGTCGCGGAAGTTATGCGCAAGCGTTCCCGTGGTTTCGCCGTCTGGCGGTGCGCAGGAACACCGGGGGGTTTTTGGCCGGTAAAAGTCCGGCATAACCTCTTCGTCTGCCCCATGCGGCGAAGAGGTAAGCATGAGCGTTTCCCCCCGAAAAAAAGGCATTTGAGATCAAACTTGAACCACCTAACTGTTACCGTTCCAGAGATCCTGACATCAAATATACTCTATATATAATAGGTACTACAATAAAAAAACAACACATATTTTCTAATACATGGCTAAGAACACTCGACAAAATTGTATTCTAAAGAATGGGTTAGTCACCAACTGGTCACGCGGAAGTTGTCACATACGGGACCAGATGGTGAAACTAGAAACAAACGATATTTTGTTTTCGTCAACTGGTCACGAAACGTTTTTTGTTAAAAGTATGTGCGACGTGATAGTGAATCTCAAAGAAACCTCTTTTTGTTTTCCCCAACTGGTCACATTCGTGTATTCTTGCAGAAAAAGTACATTCAGAAAAAAGTATAAATAAAATAAATTAATAAATGTCAAAAGTTTTTATCTAAATCGGATAATCGGTTGTCCAGTTATGATGCCACTGATAAACAAACATACGCGTCAAACTTTTAATACCACTTGAGCGTCGGTGGCACAGTCGCTAGGACACCGGACTCCCATGCGGGAGGTCCGGGTTCGAAACCGTACAGTGCCATGTCATCATCATCATCAGCAGCCTATTCTAGTCCACTGCTGGACATAGGCCTCTCCCAGGGCGCGCCATTGAGCCCGATCTTCGGCTCTTCTCATCCAGTCGCTGCCAGCCACCTTACGCAGATCGTCGCTCCATCTAGCAGGGGGGCGTCCCACACTACGTTTGCCCAAACGCGGTCTCCACTCCAGCACTCGTCTCCCCAGCGGTCGTCTGTTCTGCGACAGATGTGACCGGCCCACTGCCACTTCAGCTCGCTAATCTTATGAGCTATGCCGGATCTCCTCATTTCCGATTCGATCCAACAGAGATACTCCGAGCACAGCTCTTTCCATAGCACGCTGAGCGACTTTCAATTTGTGAACCAGTCGCACCGTCAGTGTCCACGTTTCGGCTCCGTAGGTCATTACTGGTAGGACGCACATGTACCAATGAGTTATTCGTATTTATCGAAGACTTATGTACATTTACCGACTGCTCTAACGGCGAAGGAAAACATCGTGAGGAAACCTGCACACTGAGATGACCAGTGTGTAAATGGGGTTGGCACAAAAGATCCTCAAGAGTCGAAGTGCCGCTGGGGTTATTCTCGACCCCCTATCATAAGATAAGATAAGATTTATCTATATCCTTATCTTACCCCTTTCTTTTGCTCAGGGACTAAATAGTGAACTACTTGTATCAGGCTAAACTATGTCGCATTGTCAAATAGACACATTCATACTTCGATCAAGCAATTATAACAAAATATAATTGCGACAGAATTCCACAGAGTATAACTTGATATGCCTTCAACAAACCAAGCTACCAAGAACGCTGTTGCCACTCGTAAGTGCACTATAGTGCATTATGCATCTAATTATTAATGCACAAAGTTCCGCCCGACGACCGCTATCTGTGTCACGGGTCGGGCGGACGTGACGTCACAAAGGCCATTAAAACACCGGCCAGGCGCGAGTCGCTGTGTTGACAAATAGTTTAAAGGCAAGTTTTGTAATGTTATTCTACTTCTATAATTATCAAAAAAGATAAATATCGGATTTTTTCGAACCCTGCTACTTGCTTGTCGTATGGTTAGTGGCCAACCTATATGTCAGAGTTGTTCAGGCCAGAGTTGTGTATGCCTCTGACATGGCTTGGACCGACCTGTTTAACGTGATTTCCGAGGCACGGAGGAGCTGATATGAAATATGCCACAAGCAGTCACCCATCCAGGTACCGACCGCGCCAACGTCGCTTAACCTGCACGATCACTTTCGGACCGTGCTCGCAACTAAGCTACGAGCTCCTCAGCTTGATAACACAAGAGGTACGTACATACGTTCATTCTTTTGTTACAAGTTGTGCAACCTATATTTACGAATTACTAAATAATTTGAATTTGATTACATGTATTTAATTACTTCTAACATTATTAAAAGCGTCGGTGGCACAGTCGCTAGGACACCGGACTCCCATGCGGGAGGTCCAGGTTAGAAACCGTGCAGTGCCATGACCAATGAGTTTCCGTATTTTTCGAAGACTTATGTACATTTACCGACTGCTCAACGGTGAAAGAAAACATCGTGAAGAAACCTGTACACTGAGATGACCAGTGTGTACAATGGGGTAGGCACAAAAGATCCTCTAGGATCGAAGTGCCGCTGGGTTATTTCCGGCCCCCTATCATAAGATAAGATTTACCCCTATCTTACCCCTTTCTTTTGGTCGGGGACTAAACAGTGGACTATCGATCCTCTAGGGTCGAAGTGCCGCAGGTTTATTTCCGGCCCCCTATCATAAGATAAGATAAGATTTACCCCTATCTTACCCCTTTCTTTTGGTCGGGAACTAAACAGTGGACTATCAGACTAAACTTTGTCGCTTTGGCAAATAGACTTATTCATGTGTAAACAAGCAATCATAACAAAAGATTATTGCGACAGAGTTCCACAGAGTATAACTCAATGTGCCTGTTATTTCCGGCCTCCTATCATAAGATAAGATAATTTCACGATAATTAAGAATAGAATAGAATAGAAAAACCTTTATTAATTATCAATGATAGTTTTATTATCAGCTAGCCCTGATCAGAGAATTGGCGTCGTGTGGTCTAGACCAGTGATAGTTGGCTGTCAGGTTGGCTGCGTATTACTGACGCAATTACAACTACTCGTATACTATTGCTGGTATCGTAGACCTTGGCACCGATTATCTGTCACGTTTTAAAGCTTGTACTTTTGTACATATAGGTGTAGCGTTGGTGGGCAGTGGTTAGGGCGCCGGAATCCCATGCAGGAGTGTTCGAAACCATGCAATGCCATGTACCAATGAGATTTTCGGATTTTGACAGTCTTTTTATGTATGTATTTGTAGAAATAACTGACAAATTATAGAAATTATTGTACATGATGTATATTTGACATTTTCTAAAAAAAAAATAGAAATAGAAATACATTTATTGCCAAATACTCATATAAATTTAAAATTATAGTACAAACACTATACCAAAGCACTATGTAATGTATATTTGTCAAAAGGGGGGAAAGTCAGCAAATGCTGACATACTCGGGTACCAAATATGCAGCGCAAAAATAGAAAAAATATATTACTGGAATGATTCTAAAAATTATTTCACTGATAGTACCTATTATCTCGGAAAGCGTAGTCGACGGTAACGTAGTAGCTAGGATGCCGGCTCCCGTGCGGGAGGTTCGGGTTCGAAGCCATGTAATGCCATGTATATCTATGAGCTTTCAGCTTTTACCGCCTGTTCTAACGGTGAAGGAAAATATCGCGAGGAAACCTGCATGCCTGAGCAAAAAAGTTTCCGAAGACGTTAAATCTACCAATCAGTATTGGGCCCGCTCGTTGGATCATGGCCCGTGCCCCGTTTGTGCGTGCAATGGGAAGCCTTTGCCCCGACAGTGGGGATGTTAATAGAGTGATAAGAGAGAAGTGTGTAAAAAGGGTTATTATAAAATAAATGACTACTTAAATGATAAAGAGGCTTGGTCCTAAACCCAGCTCCAGCTCCGCACATTGTGTATGTGATTGTATTCATAATTATTGTAAGATATTTATTTCAAAAGACGTGCTGCTGAAAGTTTCTTGCGCCGCTTCTTTCCTTTCAGCTACAGCACCTTACGAAGCGGTGGTAGAGTAAAACATGACGTTGTAAATTAAAAAAAAATGATTATGATTTTAAGTAGTATTGATTTTTTAATCTAGCATACAAGTACATTTCCGCAATTCCGTTTTCGACTTGACCATCTGCCAAGTTTCATAGATAAAGAACATTCAAAACTGACCATTCATTTCCATTGAGTCATCGCCAATTGAAAACTGAGAGTTTATAAAACCGTTAGAATTGACGTCATGCCAACATTATAATTTCATCATCACGAAGTTCCATTGCTTGATTGAAGAATGAGACGTCTTCTGCCATGATCACATCAGCCTTTGATACATAAGTATACCTTATATGACTCTGGGAAGAGTCAGGTACCATCCTTTAACCTATATACATAGTGTGAGTATATTGTGAGTATAAAGTTTTATGTTGATAGAAAAAATTAATTAACTAACGTGAAACAGTTACATTTTAAGATTGTTTGCAACTATTTATTTTGATCGAAATATTTGCCCATAATGTGGCTGAATACTACTACTATACAGGCTGTAACATTAAGAACGGTCAGTATGGGAAAGTCTGAAACTATAAGACATACGAACATCTGTTCTTAGGAACCATGTCATCAATTTTAGTAACAAGAAAAACTGAATTCATACATTTAAAAAAAACTGTACTCAGCCTGGGAATCGAACCCGGTTGTATTTGAAAAAAAATCCAACACCATTTCTATTTAGATATCGATTACGTTAAGGATGAAGCGTACAAAACAAGCTACGACACAATTGAAGACCTAAAAGCAGCCATAGAGACAATTTTAACGCAAATTCACCACCTGAAGATACAACATTCAATAGTAAGATCGTTACCTAAACGAGTTGAATGTTGTATTTTACAAAATGGTAGTCATTTCGAACACCTACTAAAATAAATTAAAAGATATGGAAACAATGCGTTTTATTAATTTTAAACATCACGTTTCATACTAACATTTATTCCTTAAGACCTACACAATCGATATCTAAAAAGAAATAGTGTAGGATTTTTTTTCAAAACAACCGGGTTCGATTCCCAGGCGGAGTACAGGTTTTTAAAAAAATGTATGAATACAGTGTTTCTTGTTACTAAAATTGATGACATGGTTCCTAAGAACAGATCTTCGTATGTCTTATAGTTTCAGACTTTCCCATACTGACCGTTCTTAATGTTACATCCTGTATATAACATTATAAGATCTTTTGTTGTTTAGTATTCTAAGCAAATAAACAATTTCTATTTTTATCTCTGCCGCAAAGCAACAACGTAATGCTTGCATTGCTGTGGCTGGAAAACAATTGTAAGAGACTCATAGTAATAGGACATAAAACGCAAAGCGTTGCGTAGATGGAGCCACGAGCACACTCCGTAAACAGAAAAGCAAAACGAAACGTCATTTTTGAAGATATCACAAATTTCTCGTTTGGATTAATTTAATTTAATTTCTCAAAGCTATAGTAAAATTGTGATGATATCATGGCATCATATGGCCATTTCAAAATAGCATACCTTAAAAATCTGTTAAAACAGCTCGGCGCGAGTCTGAAGGAATTTGGTGGTATGGTACGTATCTACATGTTGATATTTGGATTTATGTGCTAATTTAAAGTTTATTCAAACATCCAATATTAATCAAAATAATCATTATTTACTTATCAAATTATTGTGATTGAAAGCTATACATTTAGGTTATGTTATGTTTAGAACAAAATCATCTTTACGTCGTATTTTTGAATGTTTTTTTGTAACTGTGCTAGTGGCGCCTCTAGTGGTAAAACATTGCAGGATTATCTCCTATTACCGGGAGATGTGCTGTAACATAACATACATTAAAAAAAACATACAATCGAACCGAGAACTTCCTCCTTTTTAAGACGGTTGTTTTAACCGTCAACAAAACAGCGATGATTCCATGCCATGACGTAGAGTAGGCAGGTAGCAATGGCGTGGCAAAATTCAATTTCTGGGTTTCCACATTTCCGCATACAATCTATTTCGGTGTTGCCGAGTAACCTATATATCTTTTAACCGACTTAAAAGAAATGGAAGCTTGCATTGCGTAATAGATTTTTTTTGTATAAGGAGAACACAAGAGCAAATGGGCTATCTGGTGGTAAGTGGTGGTGGGCACCGTCGCCCATAGATATCTCACCTTACTGTATTTAGAGGGTTTTCGATGCGCGGCTAACCTTGAGGACTTGGAGGGAGTGCCTCATGTGCCGGTAATTACGCTGGCTCTTAAGGCTCAATTTACATTACCGCGGAATGGAATGGAAGCGAATTTTCGCAACGTAATTGTACATAGCATAATGAACTTTATGTCAATTGTGTAACATACAAACTAAATACGCTTTACCGCTAGGAGAATTCTCGAGAATGCGCGAGGATTCCCCGGAAGACGCGCGACCTCTTTTTTGGCTCGTATTTAGTTTGTATGTTACACAATTGACATAAAGTTCATTATGCTATGTACAATTACGTTGCGAAAATTCGCTTCCATTCCATTCCGCGGCAATGTAAATTGAGCAAGCATTGCTTTTCGACAGAAATACCTAGGTAAAAAGATGGTACCACCCCAAGCTGAGTCATACCAAGTGTTTGGTATCTCCCCTACTTTCCGTTAAATTTTATGTTTGTGGCAACCCCGCTACTTAACTTAGGTTTAAAAAAATTCAACTGACACTCACACTTTTCGCCTCCCTCTCGTATCAACACAACACGAGCTCGAATTATAATTTTCGTTTTTCTATTGACTTAACCCAAAAATCCACACCCCTTGATCCCTATTTTCACCCCTAATCGGTCCTACCCCTGAATCGATTCGTTTCCCTCCCAAATTCCACGAAAGTTATATTTTTATGTGTCAGTGGTTCCAGCCTGCTCCTCGTCAGGTGAGTACCTATCATACCCCTAAGTTATTACAACCCCCTGCAAATCGAAGGGAAAACTGTCGCCTAACAACATCAAAAAGGGAAGAACCAAAATTCGCAGGGTTTGCTCGAACCCACCCCCCAATCGCGGCCGATCCCAGGCTGTGCACCCTCTATGCTCCAGGGTGGACACAATTAAGGATCACCATGATTAAATATAAACATTACATTTTGTACAATAAAATCGTATTTTTGTTAAATATTTAATGATATCCGGTACATACTACAAGCAAGGACGTTTCTATTTGAATTTCAAACAAAAAAAATATATTTTTCACTTGTGTAAATTACTCGTATTATCGTAAATACCTGTTCATTTTGTTTTTCTAGGTCTCGTAAAACGTTACAGTTATTCTTATTTTTAATTTAAGGAATGTTGTTAAATAATCTTCTGTTGATGGTCCTTTTCACGAGTGTTCTTAGCCATGTCTGGATAAAAATTGGAACAGTGGTTTTCATATCTTTGAGTATCTTTGATGTCAGATGAGAACTCTGGAACGGTAACATTTAATGAAATAGGATAGGATTAATTGAATAGGGTTTTGGCGCCCTTGCCACATCTGGAACCTCGAGGACCTGATGATGACCAGGTAAAGTAAGGGGATGAATGAATGAATGAATACTCTTTATTGCACAGAATTAGTGTGATACAATGCGTACAAAACTATTAATACAATCTAGGCGGTCTTATCGCTAAAATCCACAATGGTAAGTCAAGGTAGCTTAAAATTTTAATTTTGAGTTTTTTTTTTTAGAATACATTTTTTTGGTAGTGGTAGATCCTAATGTGAGGGATCGCCTGGGGTGGTACCACCCTCTTATCTATTTCTGCCGTGAAGCAGAGATGCTTGCATTGCTGTGTTTCGGTTTGAAGGGTAAGAGAGCCAGCGTGATGTCCGGCACATGAGGCAATCCATCATCACGGTTAGCAGCGCATCAAAAACCCTCTAATATTAATACAGTGAGGTGAGGTGTCTATGGGCGATGGTGACCACTTACCATCAGGTGGCCCGTTTGCTCGTCTGCTCTCCTTATTTAATAAAAAAAAATTATTGCCAAATATTATAACAAATTAAAAAAAAAAAATTAATGTACTGCAGATAGTTATTACTTTTATTTCCGACTAAACCCGCGTTCGACCTCAATCTAGAGGAGCTCGTAGCCTAGTTGCGAGCACGGTCCGAAGTGATCGTGCAGGTTAAGCGATGTTGGCGCGGTCGGTACCTGGATGGGTGACCGCTAGTGACATATTTCATCTGAGTTCCTCCGTGCCTCGGAAAGCACGTTAAGCAGTCGGTCCCGGTTGTTCTCGTTCGACAGCAGTCATTAAGCCATGTAAGTAAGTAAGTAATACGTTTATTTCACACACAGCAATGACCGAAACAGTTATAATTATAATAAAATAATTATGTAGTCAAAGGTGAACATATCTAAATCATGTCTGATGGTCTGCTGTTGTTGTGAAAAGGGTCTCGACTCAGCTCATTGCTGCAGACAAGAATGCCTGCAGCGCTGGTGTTCTGTTGGACCATGACCGATGGCCACAAACTGTCCAAGATGACAAAGATACGACATGTCAGATGCCTACAGACGGCCTGAACAACTCTGACAAATAGGTTGGCCACTAACCATACGATAAGCAAGCAACTTCAATCTCACCTGGTGGTAAGTGACGAAGAGGCCTGATGGAGCACACGAGCTTAGTAAGTACTGGCTCTTCTATAAACACTGCCGGAACACATTGACGACGAAGCGAAGTTTTATTCTACGTTTCTATTCTATTCTATTCCTGACCTGAGTCGTCAGGACGTGACCGTAACTAAAGTAGTATTTTTTCTTCTTTAATGAATGGCCCCTGCTAGTGACCACACTGCAATTTGGCCAATGACCGTGTTAGAATCTTGAAAATAACTCGAACGTTTCGGCGTCTGTTTTGAAAAGAATAGTTTACCAACGTGGAGATTAAGACAGAGTCGTGTGCACTAGGAATGCCCAGTGTCTTGCATTCCAAGTGCAATTGGAGGTTAGGTTGACGGATCATACCGTCTGTATTACACTCCCATTTCACTGTCTTATATAACGTTCACTTATCACGGACGATTTTTTGGTAAAATACGCTAGTTTAAAAAAATAAATGACCACTGTAAGCCGTTTTTAAATAATAAAATAGGACGAACACGCCATGATAGAATGAACGGAACAACATAACACCCCAGCTCTTATACTTAGTCTTACTGTGTCTGGTAGTGGCTAATTTGTGGTATGACTCTGTGCAGAGTCAGCGTGGGGAGGCACCACCTATTTCTGCCGCAAAGCAGCAATGCTTGTATTGCTGTGTTCCGGTTTGAAGGGTAAGAAAGCCAGCTCTTACTTCTTCTTTTCTGCATTAATGAATGGTCCCTGCTAGTGACCATACTGCAATTTAACCAATGTCCGTGATAGAATCTTGAAAATCACTCGAACGTTTTGGCGTCTGTTTTGAAAAAAAAAACAGATTATCAACGTCTAGATTAAGACAGAATCGTGTGCACTAGGAATGCCTAGTGTCTTGCATTACTAGTGCAATTAATTTTCTTTGAACTTGCAAGTTCCCTTTAGGTTCACTTCTCGAGTGGTCCTTTTAGCACAGGACGTCTTAGGAACTGAAGCAACAAAGTGAACAATTTGGGAAGTGGTCTTTTTAGGAGTGGACGTTATGGGAAGTGGGCCATTTAGGAAGTGTACGTTGTGAACCTAAACGTTATTAATAAATATTTTGCTAAAATCTTACCTACTTTTCACATTTTCTATTGTAATCTTCATATAAATTAGTTTCTATGAAAATTCCTCGACCGACGTCCATCGAAAACGCGGAAGACAAATTCTAAATTTAAACCCGCTCTCAATGTTGACAAACAATCGTTCGTCTTTGTCTTTCTAGCGGCGATGCGCTATATCTGTCTCACTCGCGATACCAACATGGCGGCCGGACAGATGATCTTTATTATCGTAGTATACGCGAAGATACCATGCTTTTACGTAATGTTTTGGTATTTTTGTAGTATACCTACAATAAATTCGCACCGATTCCGGGTGGCCGTTCATTTTAGTGATACGAAATGTCCTGCGTCTTCCTTTTATTCTTTTCAACCTATTCATCAGCAGCCCACTCTAGTCCACTGCTGGACATAGGCCTCTCCCAGGGCGCGCCATTGAGCCTGATCTTCGGCTCTTCTCATCCAGTCGTTGCCAGCGCAGATCGTCGCTCCATCTAGCAGTGGGCGTCCCACACTACGTTTGCTCCTTTAATAATCCTTTCTAAGGTTAATAAATGATGCAATGTTAAGGCTTTAGGATTTTTATTTCTTTCGAAAACAATATGGTAACTGGTTTTCCACCAGAAACGGCATTTTTTAGTAATAAGCCACAATACCTATCATGTTACGAAACAAAATGTCAGCAATTACGAGAACTGTCAGTCAATATTCTATGGTAATATCACCTTGTGATATTGCAAGTAATTGTGCAATACTTAATAATCAATATTGCGTATTATTCTTGAAATAGATGATAAATAATTATTGCTTTAGAACTAAACCACCACTACGCCAATCGTCGAAACGATGTTTATTGCTATTGACAAATCAAGAAAGCCATAAGTTTTTTTTATCTATAAGGAGAGCAGACGAGCAACGTGCTATCTGATGGTAAATGGTCACCGTCACGTCGCCCATAGACATCTCACCTCATTGTAATGTTAGTAACGGGTTTCGATGCGCTGCTAACCTTGAGGACATAGATGGAGTGCCTCATATGCCGGTAATTACGCTGGCTGCATACCCTTCAAACCGGAACACAGCAATGCAAGCATTGCTGCTTTGTGATAGAAATAGGTGTGGTACAAACCCAGACTGACTCTGCAAAAAGTCATACCACAAATTAGCGACTGCCTGACCCAGTAAGTGTAAGTAAGAGCTGGGCGGTTTTGTTGTTGCGTTCATGCTGTCATGGCGTGTTCGTCCTATTTTATTGTTTAAAAATGGTTTACAGTGGTCATTGTTTCGTAAAACTAGTGTATTTTACCTAAAAATCGTCCGTGTTAAGTGAACGTTATATAAGACTGTGAAATGGGAGCGAAATACTACAGACGGTGTGATCCGGCAACCTAACCTCCAATTGCACTTGTAATGCAAGACACTAGACATTCCTAGTGCACACGACTCTGTCTTAATGCCGACGTTGGTAAACTGTTTTTTTCAAAACAGACGCCAAAACGTTGGAGTGAATTTCAAGATTCTAACACGGTCATTGGACAAATTGCAGTGTAAATCACTAGCAGGTGCCATTCATTAAAGAAAAAAGAAGAAGTAAGAGCTGGCTTTCTTACCGTTCAAACCGGACCACAGCAATACAAGCATAGCTGCTTTGTGGTAGAAATAGGCGGTACCTCCCCACGCTGACTCTGCACAGAGTCATACCACAAATTAGCTGGCTTTCTTACCCTTGAAACCGGAACACAGCAATACAAGCATTGCTGCTTTGCGGCAGAAATGCGTGGTGCCTCCCCACGCTGTCTCTGAGTCATACCACAAATTAGCGACTAGTGACCCAATAAGTTACAACTGTAAATACATAAGTGATTACATTTTATATCTAATCAGTTGATATCACAAGGCCGTTCAGACACAGATATTGGCTATTTCTTATCGAGTTTTCGTAATAGACTATATACTAGACTCAGACAGGTTGGCTACGGTTCTGATAACGTGGCGACTGGTGGGTGAAGTAGCCAAGCAGAATGCCAGAATATAGCCAACAATGGTATGAGACATCATAGCATAACTGTCATGTCCATGATCCCCGAGGGGGTAGACAGAGGAACCACCTTATTCATAGGTATAGTTCCCACTTTTCGGATTTGGTGGGCAAACGTGATAGGTGGCGAGCCTACCGCCCGTCTACTAGGTGTAGAATAGTACCCACTAAGATTCTTAGTCCTTATACCTCAATGTCTAAAGACAAGAGTCTTTAACCAGTGCGTCCTACCAGTAATGACCTACGGAGCCGAAACGTGGACATTGACGGTGCGACTGGTTCACAAATTGAAAGTCGCTCAGCGTGCTATGGAAAGAGCTGTGCTCGGAGTGTCTCTGCTGGATCGAATCAGAAATGAGGAGATCCGGCATAGAACAAAAGTTATCGACATAGCTCATGAGACAAGCTGAAGTGGAAGTGGGCCGGCCACATCTGTCGCAGAACCGACAACCGCTGGGGTAGACGAGTTCTGGAGTGGAGATCGCATTTGGGCAAACGTAGTGTGGGACGCCCCCCTACTAGATGGAGCGACGATCTGCGCAAGACAACGACTGGATGAGAAGAGCCGAAGATTGGGCTCAATGGCGCGCCCTGGGAGAGTCATATGTCCAGCAGTGGACTAGAGTAGGCTGCTGATGAAAGATCCTTAGTCGCCTCGTACGACACCCACGGGAACAGTTGGGATGGTGCTGTTCTTCATGGGTGCCGGCCATTAGTTTGTATGTTACACAATTGACATAAAGTTCATTATGCTATGTATAATTACGTTGCGAAAATTTGTTGTTTGGAATAGATCGCTCTTAGCGACAAGGCCGCCTAAATTGTACTTCACTATTTCCTTTTCTATCTTTTGTTTGTTGTTTTCTATTAGTACAATAAAGTGTATTTTACTCTGAATTTACACTATGTTGTCACAAATTACTAGGTCAGCATAAATTATAAAGAGTTGAAGAGTTTTACTCTGCACATGTTTGGTTTGTCCCTAATTTCACAATCGCCTCGTCTCTGTCCAACGCACAGGTTTATAGCTCGCTGTCCTGCTTTTATACGAGTAGATAGACTGGTCAAATCAGTTAGTAGATTAGGTTAATTTAGTTGGTAATTGTAGTACATGTTCAGTTTTAAGATTAATTTTATTTTTATTTATTTATTTACACTTTAATGCACAAAAAAGGTGTACATGAGGCGAGCTTAATGCCTTGCGGCATTTTCTACCAGCTAACCATGGGGTTATGCAGAAATATTTAGGTAAGTGCATATAAAATGGAAAGTTGTTATTATATTAGGTTACATAAACTTATATAAGTAAAGATGTATAATATAAATAGTTGTTCATATAAGGTCGGGGAAAAAGTTCACTGTTAAATACAATAGAGTTATAATATATTAGTATTTATATGTTTATACAGGGTGTAACATTAAGAACGGTCAGTATGGGAAAGTCTGAAACTATAAGACATACGAAGATCTGTTCTTAGGAACCATGTCATCAATTTTAGTAACAAGAAACACTGTATTCATACATTTTAAAAAAAACCTGTACTCAGCCTGGGAATCGAACCCGGTTGTTTTGAAAAAAAATCCAACACTATTTCTATTTAGATATCGATTGTGTAGGTCTTAAGGAATAAATGTTAGTATGAAACGTGATGTTTAAAATTAATAAAACGCATTGTTTCCATATCTTTTAATTTATTTTAGTAGGTGTTCGAAATGACTACCATTTTGTAAAATACAACATTCAACTCGTTTAGGTAACGATCTTACTATTGAATGTTGTATCTTCAGGTGGTGAATTTGCGTTAAAATTGTCTCTATGGCTGCTTTTAGGTCTTCAATTGTGTCGTAGCTTGTTTTGTACGCTTCATCCTTAACGTAATCGATATCTAAATAGAAATAGTGTTGGATTTTTTTTCAAAACAACCGGGTTCGATTCCCAGGCTGAGTACAGCTTTTAAAAAAAATGTATGAATACAGTTTTTCTTGTTACTAAAATTGATGACATGGTTCCTAAGAACAGATCTTCGTATGTCTTATAGTTTCAGACTTTCCCATACTGACCGTTCTTAATGTTACAGCCTGTATATTATGTACGCATTTTTTAAGATTTATGTATAAGGTCGGGGGAAAAGTCTTTTCGCATATTGTATGTATAAACTTGTAACAACATTTCTTTGGCTGTACTATTTGTATCTTGCTGGTTTTAATTACATTAAAAAGGTTACATTAATAAAAAAAGTAAATAGGTAAAATGTTGTTTCCAATTATTTTTCATTTGTTTTTCTTTCTGAAAGCTGATGTTCAGGCATCACCCGTGTGCCAGGGATCACTCCCTACAATACACTACCGGAACATATAAATAACGGAAATATTAATAAACAGATGTAAAATATTAGGAAACGAAGGAAGGTACTTAATTTTTAAATTATACATTAGAATACAGGAAGGTATGTATGCAGGTATTATTGTATCAAATAGAGAAAATAAAAACAAATAAAGCAAGCAATGAAGATGCAACTGAAGGAAGGATTAAAGTAGGTATCTATTATTAGGTATTACCGTTCAATGTAGCAAAATTTGTATTTGCTTTGTCTATGGCAACGACTTTTGTATATCAATTTAAATGTACCCTTAGTTTGGAATCCCGCCCTCTAAAATGTATGTATCTATATAAATTTGCACACCAGAATGTGGTAGGATGTGCTGGAACTACCTATGTAATTTTAAGATCCTTCATAACGTATGTTCTTGCAAATATAAATTCTTTTCATATCACGTTTTCGCCTCCAACCGAACATAGTACCGGACAGTTTAGATTTTTCCTGTCGCCACTGGGTAAGCCTGTCGTAGAAAGCGATTAACCCGGGTAACCTTGAAAGGAAGGGTCCGCCTGGATAGCATACATAACAAACTTGCTACAGTCTGTCCTCTAGGTGCCGGCTAGCAGGGTTCTAGGACAGTGTGCAGATGAAGTAATAGAGGAACTTGGTAATAGTAGATATTATATTTATCAGGAACAGAACAACACAATAGTTGAAAATAGGTAGTAGTAGGAGACAATATTATAAAACGGAGAAACGTCCGTTCAGGACAAAATACAGAGAGAAAGTGAAGATAATGAAATTAATTGAATTTAGAAATGGAATGGGAATATGATTTGAATTTTCAAAATATAGATGAAGAAATAAAGATGCCAACACGAAATGAGGTGAGATAAACGCTAACGATGAGGTTGAAATTGATGGCAAGGAGGTTGATATGGACGATGAATTCGACATCGTTACAACATAATAAACTTACGCCTGTTTCCCGTAGGGGTAGGCTTTCCTGCAACGATCCTGATCCTGACAAACCGTTCTCGTTTCTTCCACAATCAATATCTTCATACACGCTCTTCGGTTAGTGGTTCTGACCTTTATCTGCAATATTTGTAATTCTTACCTAAACTTTTACACAATAAATCTTATAAATCTTATCTTAATCTTATCTTGATTTTGTGTACAATAAAGTGTTTCTATCTATCTATCTTAATCCCCAAGGGGGTACACAGAGGAGCAACCCTCAATCATAGGTAGTTCACACTTCGCCGTAACATTTGGTGGACAAACGTGATAGGTGGCGAGTCTACCGCCGTGTAGAATAGTATCCACTTTGATCTCTAATCTTGTCAAACCTTGAAAATTTAAGACGATATCAACCAGGTTAAAAATACGCCAGCTTTTCCTTTAGCTATCTTAAAACTTTGAACCGAATCCTGAACCTTACAGAAAGCAAGGTACCAGGAAATCATAAACGTCAAGAAGTTTTACCAATGAACTATGATTCGCATTTTCTTTGTCACACAAGGGCGGGCGTGGCTGCATTTAACCTTGACCCGCTTTCAAACTGCAACCCCTCACCCCTCTAACAACTCCTCCCTTCCCCGCCTGCCCTTCATCCCCCTGTAGGTCACTGGGACTTTCTTTGTGTGCCAATAGGACATACAACGTACAACACAAAGGAAATGCGTATTGTAGTTGCATTGTAGATTTAACTCTTGAGGTTTATGCTTGCCTGGTACATTTGCGAATACCAGTTGAAATAAAACCTGAAAAGCGTTCATTTAAATTTTTTATTTTTTGTTACTGCTCTCAGCTGAACGATATGTGTGGGGGAGATTTCAATTTTTTTCTTTCTGTTCTACGGAATTTTTCTTCTGGAACTATTCTGTTTTCCATAAGGAGTAGCTAGCCCTGAAAACGATCGGTACGTACTGAAAAGTACCACAGTTTTAAAAAAATAAATTTTATTCTATGTTTAATTGAATCTTCCCTATTTTCTTACACCCAAAGTAATAAACCAGAATTGTTTATTTTTATTTTCTAACGATAATTGATTTTTCGTTGGTTTCTTACACTCATACGGATTTTTTTTTCGTTTCCCAATGAAACATCTTAAATTGTAGGTCATTAATTGAATTTTCCCTATTTTCTTGCACCGACACTCATTCGCATTCTCTCGTATTAGAATATACCTACCATGAGTAACTTGCTGGTGGTAGGAAAGTTGTTGTTGTTGTTTTTTTTAAGGCAAAGGGAACTGAGCCCATACAGCCATGTCTGATGTAAACAACTCTTTCAAGTCTTCATTAAAATGCTGGTGTGACACATTTCAATGCTATCTGGGAGAATCTTCCACGCTTCTGCGCCATCCGAACCAAATAAGAAGGCGTCCCGGACGCAGTGTGGCTCTTCAAAATCCAGCCAAGTACGGATCGGGCTGCAGCGTCTTATTTGACTTTACTTCACTGTCCCACACATTATTCACATCTTGTAGAAGTTCTTCGAGCAAGAAACACCATTCTTACTAGAAAAGCACTACTGTAAAACAATTTGCAAGACAAATCGAAACAAAGCTGACGTGGACGCCACAAAAGCGCGGGAGAAACTCAGGAAAGAAAGAAAGAAAACATTAAATAACAAAACAATCAAACAGTGTTGATGTATTTCAGGTTTCAGCAGTGTAATAGAAGAGTCAGTACTTACCACCAGGTGAGATTGAAGTCAAACGCGGGTTTAGTCGTAAATATATTTTTTTTTACAATTTTTCGCCAAACAACGTAAATATTCAATGAGTTTTCCCGCGCTCCTATTCTGGTAACCGATGCTGTTGCCAACGCCCTGCTTTTAAAAATAGAACGCAGTTGCACTTTTAAGCGCTGTAGGCGCTTGAGTGACCTCGTCGCTTTGCAGTTCCATTAGACGGTGTGAGCTTGAAGGCTTTGAGTTAAGCTGGAAGAGTGAGTGACGAGATATAGGAAAGTTGCGTTTTAAATTATTAGAAAGTAACAATATGTTAGAATTTGTTATTTTGGGATATAGTCACTTTGAAAAGAGGAAAATTTGGGAAAGCATACATTCTGGATTCAAATGAAATCAGGATACACACAATAAACCAAACACAAATCATGGTAAGGATCTCCCATTAGCGGTTAGTTTTTACGAATATAACGGTCACTTTGTTGTCCGTTCGTCCGTCAAGACCGTTTTTAACTTTGAACCTTATACCTAGTACATCTCTTATGCTATGCTACCTAGTCAATACCTAGTACATCATCCCGTGCACATGTATTCCAAACCACCACTGCTCCAATTTAGAACAATAAAACTCGGTGAGGCTATTCCAAAAAACTCGGCCATACAACGCGGATCCGGACGGATGCCGAGAAATCTTGCATCAAAGTTGGTAGTTTTTAGATTTGGAGGTGGGTTCAAATCGTGATATACTTGAAGTAATATCATCTATTGCATTTACATGCCATATGTTTGCCTTCTTTTACTAAGAAGAAGACCTCTGTTGCTGCAACAGCTTCCATACATTCCTGTCACTCTTGGTATGACGAACTACCGCCCTCCATTCCTTCAATTGTTCCATGTAGTTATCCTATATTGGGTCTCTTCCTGGATTTTTCCTGACAGACTTAAAATTTTTCGATTTCTCATAAAGTCTCTCCCTGTATTACCGTGTACCAGGCAAACATAACAACCCAAGATGTATCCTCTTCAGATGCACAGTTGCGAGACGCTGCCGGCGGCGCCAGCCCCGGCGACCACAGGGCCGAACCTGCTGCTACAGTTGGGCCGGCTCATCATCCGTGCGCGGAGCATCAGCCCCGCCCCCCGCGCGCCCTCAGCGTCCCGCGACCGTCTGCTGCATGCGAAGCTCCTCGCTGCCAAGCCTTCCACCAGCCAGCAAGTATGTGGCCCTAGTAGTTTTAGGTCGATATACAGCAAAATTATAGAAAATATTGGTGGAAGAAGGACCGCTACTCACCCTCGGATTCACCCTCCTCAACAATAGCCAAACCCAGAAGGATTTACAATCGCAAAGGATGACAAATCCGACCTCATAAGTCATCATTTGTATTTAATATTTGATACTTGTCAAATACTCTATTATCCACATCCGTTTCTTGATACCCCCTGCTTTTTTATATCCGCACCATGTATCCAAAATCCGCGAATCCGAGTGTGGGTGGAGGGGTCCTTCTATAAAAATAAAAGAAATATTGTCAGTCTAGGTCCTAGGCTACACTCGCCAGGAATATCCAGCATCAACACAGGGGAGCTCTCAAAGTCTTCAAATCAGGTACATAGCACGTTTGGGTTTTAGGATTAACTCGCTCAACAGTGCAGCCTATAGAAGTTTGTTTGCAAGTGAACGTCGAAACACAGTTACGCGCAGTATACGCGCGGGAAAGCACAGTAAAAATCTAGGGCCAAATAACAACGGTTGATGGACACTTCTGGTCCAAGACCCAAAGTCCATTGAACAGTCAGTTTATGAAGAATTGTGACTAAGACCGTCTTCCACATTTCCAGGTACAGAGCCAGCCCAAACCGGCCACACACGAACCGAAGCCAGGAGTTGAGATCCAGCTCAGCAACCACGTCCACGCGCTGTGGAACGAACAGATCCCCATCTGCATTGAGGTGACGAGCTCCTACATGCTTTGCTACTCTGGTACTTTGTGAACCTTATCTTATGTTATCTTGTCCTTCCTCCCTCGAGTGATTAGCCAAACTGTCTAGCCTATTGTCACCTGGGACTGTCAGATAAACGTGCTTTCGAAGCACAGAGGGGCTCAGATGAAATTGAGCCACTAGCGATGATCCATCAAGGTTCTGATCGCGCCAAACTTATACAAAATACAAATACTTTATTGGCACAATTGATAGTACCTTACAACCCTTCAGGAATCTTGTTCTGATCTGTTTGGAAGGAAGGAAAGGACTGTTTTGTTAACTTAACATCAAAACTCAGTTAAATCCCTACCAGGACTATAATAAAGCGCGCCATGTTGCAGAATTTTTTGTGAATTAAGTAATTTTTTCAAAGCGATTTCGAGCTTTATACCCCATGTTCAAAGAACCGTATTACAACATCAGTGAAAGTTGGTGCGTTGAGGCGAAGCCCAACATTAATGGCTCAAGAGCTAGGATTCAGCGCACCAGGATTTTAGAGGCCCGGCGGAACTGGCGTGAGGCCCAAATGATGGCACAATGGCGTCAGAATTCACCATAGACTGCAACCACCCAAACTTCTCACCCAGGCTTCAACAAAGTCACCGACGCGACTGTCTTAGTCTTAAGGTCCGCAACTGATCTGATGGTCAAATCCCCAGGTCCTGCTCGCCCCGGAATGTCATGAATGCTACTCATCGCTCAGCCGCATCGAGGAAGAGGCCTCGTACGACAAGCTGCATACCCAGCAGCGTGGACTACTCCTCGAACGATGGACTATGCGAGCACTTGTCAACAAGTAAGTCAACTCTTACTGATCTATATTTCCCTGGTACTGTGATGGGACGCCATTCAGACGGCAGAAAGACGTACATTTACCGACTGACGGTGAAGAAAAACATCGCGAGGAAACCTGCACACTGAGATAACTAGTGTGTGAAATGGGAAAGGAAATAAATAGCAAACAGATTTAATAGGGTATTAAATCAAGTGCCAAGTGTGTGCCAAGTGCCAATTTCTTAGAATGATCACGACCCTCAGCAATAAGGAACACGACTTAAAAGAAAATTTGCCATCCGATTCTGGTACATCTATACTACTTTCAAACCTCACTCTTCACGGAGTCATACCAACAGTAATCGTATTCCGTTCCAGGAACCATGAAAGCCCAACATTCATCACCTCCCAATGGCTACTGAATGCAGTCCGGTCTCAGCTCCACTTTTCGCAGCTGTCTGCGTGGCTGGCTCGCCTGAAGAAGACCAAGGCTGACGAAGACCATACTGAACGCAGGTGAGACCGGTTATTACTGTACTGTAACCCCCCGCTTTACGCGACCCCTCATTCGTTACAATGCGAATTTTTAATTTAGCGCTAAATTGTCCCGCTTTACGCGATTTCTGCAATCACTGACTGGGGTATTCCACAGAAACTGGTTTCTGGTGCGACTTGCCTTCTCTATGTTAGTTCTGACTAAAACATTTAAAATAATATCACGAACCGTTCGGTTAAAGTTACGTTTCGGCCAAGCCGACGATCGATCGGTCAGCTCAAATAGCAGATACGATTTTTAGTTAAATTGGATCGTTATGAAAGTAATCACTACTTTAAAAACGACATTGTAAAAGAACGATAAACGTTGTAAAGTTTAATTGGGAGTACAAAGACTTTGGTTAATACTTGCGGTTGTTAGTTTTATTTTATATTTTTAATTATTTTATATTATAATACCATAAGGTATGACACATTTATTTTAATTTTTTAACTTAACAATATTTGTAAGTAAGTAGTTTTGGACCGTATCCTGTTGACTTTAGTTTAATTTGACATACAAAATATTATTGATGTGTTTTGGAACGTAATGAAATGAAATTTATTTGCCAGAACACAGTGAAAATTACAGGTGATTTAAAAAGCATAGGTATCATATGTTCCACCGACAACGGTGTGCAAATCTTTTCTGCTATTTGTTAGTGTCGTTGAGATACTCTTTTATGGAGTAATAACATTTGTCTAGAAGCCACTTGGAAATGTTAGTTTTAAATTGGCTAGCAGGACCATTTTTAAGACGACTAGGCAGATTATTATACACTAAAATTGCCATACAGAAGGAATTCTTTTTATACATGTCTACTCTGGAACTTGGCAAATAGAGACGGTTCTTGTATCTTGTACTTGACATTTTATTAGTAATTGCAAAAACAATACGCAAAGCTGTACTTATCTACCTGCATGTAGTTAAGAAAATTATTATAAACAAATACCTGAAGATGTGTAAACGAAACCGGTCGTAATTAATAAAATACAGTAAAAACCTGTGAAACAGTATATTATTTGAGTCTAATCATGAACAAAAAACATTTACTAGAACGGTTTCCGCATTAGGATATACCAGAATGGCGGTAGTCCAGATTAGTTTGTTAGTTTACTATTATTTAAAATTGAAATTGAAATCGTTTATTTAGCGCTGTAAACACCAGAATACAGAATACAGAAGTATACAAAGTTTAATACATGCAGCACAGAACATCTGGTGTGGTACAGTGCCAAAAAGGGTACACCAGCTCAGCATAATGCTGAGGCAAGCCACAGCGCTGATTTTCAGCTGGCCCCTCAGTGACTGCACCGGCATTCCTCATTTACAGGCATTGAACTTCGGAAAGCACCCAGTCTATAATTCAACAATTTATTGTTTCAGGAGAAAGATAAGCCGCGAAACGTGCAATTATAAGAAACTGGAATCCAACTGCGACGAAACCGACCCAGCGCACGAAGAACGCAAACTGAACATCGTGTACTCCATAAAGATACCTGGCGAGAGCTATAAAATGTCTGACTTCACGCGACCTCCTGCCGACCACACCTTCCCGGTCACCGATATCGGAAACAATGTCTATCTAAAAGTCAATCTCGAAAGTTTACCCCGAATAGACGAAATACCAACCGTCAAATGTACCTGTCAAAAACGCAGGGCCAGCAAAGAAGTACCTGTCAATATCCACGAGGAACTAGTAGGCAAGCTAAATGATCTCACTTTAGGACCTAAATACGATAATATTAACTCTAACATCGGTAGTTCCAGTCGACGCCTTTCTATCATTTCAAATCCTGGATCAACGGAGTATTTGTACTCCAGTACTCCAGAGAAGGAGAAAGAAAAGATCGTAGATGACAGAATGCACACACCTTGCAGCGAGAACGGCAAACATAGATGCAGTTGCGACGACGAATCGGATAGTCTTAATCACAGATCTTCCACTAGTTTTAACCAACCAAAAAAGCTGGACGAGAAACGGCTGAAAGAGATAGCGAAATACAAACGGCGTTTGAGGAAAGAGAGCAAGCTTAAAAAGCTTTGTGACAGCACGTCCTCTGAAGGAGACCCTCAAAAGACTAAGGAAACTCATACATCGATTCCAATCTTGCAAGCTGCTAGGTTTGACAGATTCCGAGCTATCGGGTGCTATCGAAGCCAGACTTACTTGACACTGCCTGCCAGTAGAATCGAATGTAAATCACCTTTCGTAGATTCTGTGAGCATACCACCGACTGAGTTCAAAAAATCTGTGTCAGTAGCGACACAGACTGAGGATATATCCTGCCAATGTGGAACGAAGATAACCATGAAATGCGACGGCTGCGACAGAGGAATGGTCAGATCTGATGGAAATTACAACCTGGCTTCCCTGGACAAATCGGAAGTACTGCTAGATGCTATAGAACGATGCCAGGAAGAAAACGGTCGAAGGAAGTGCGAAGCAGAAGAGAAATCTTTAAAAAAGCTCAAATGTGATTTTAGTAGTAATTTAAAGTGTGATAATAAAATATATAAAGTAGTCGATGATAGTTTTAGCAGTAGTTCTAAAAGAGATGATTTTAATCTGATGAAAGATGAGTGCGTGAAACGGGACGAAGGTTTGATAAAAAGACCTAACTTGCGACGGTTTTTCCCAATTGTGGAAAGAATTGAGAAGATTGTTTCTGACAGACTGTGTAAAGACACGGTGGAGAAAGACATTGAGCAGTTGCAACTCAAAAGCGATGACACAGCGTTTTCTAAACCAAAGGAGACTAAAAGACAGAAAACCTACTCCATCAGCGATGAAGATTATGTTTTATACGAAAAATGTGACTATGGTACTATTGATTGCTGTGAAATGGAATCACCAAGAGATGACCAAGTTGGCTTCATGTTTCCGGACCCAAAAACCCAAGACATTAAAACTCCTGAGGTTAAAAAGGGTCAAGATACACAAATACCTTCCCCTACAGAAATGGATAGATTCAGATGGCGTTTCGACTCTGCAGCGTCTATGGTTTTCCATACCAAAACTGGTTTACCATTGACGTCTAGTCCTGCACCTTTGAGACGAGGGAACAACTGCTTTGATTTTGATGACTCTATCAATGGAATTTCTGGGATAAAGAGGTGAGTTCCTTTTTAGATCACACTTTTTAGAGATTGAAATCGTTTATTTAGCGCTGTAAACACCAGAATATAGAACACAATACAGAAGTATACAAAGTTTAATACATGCAGCACAGAACATCCGGTGCGGTACAGTGCCAACAAGGGTACACCAGCTCAGCATAATGCTGAGGCAAGCCACGGCGCTGATCTTCAGCTGGCCCCTCAGTGACTGCACGGACGAAGAAAGCAACAGTGTGTGTGTTGTGCTGTATGAATGTGTTTGTTTGTATGAATGAGGATATTTATTTATATGATAGATTTGTACCCCGAAGGTGAAAACGGGGGTTCCATCAGCTCCGTATGTTGTAGCTCCATTCGTCCGTCCGTCTGTAAGGGTCTGGAGCCTGGACAGAATAATAATTTCACATATGTTGTATGGAATTATCTTGACTCAAACCTGAATGCCAAAGTTGAAAGTAGAATTATATATTAGAGAGAGGGCCCATACAAGTAAAGGGGACCAATAAATAAAATATATTTTTGTACTATTGTTTAGAGCTCATATGTACAAAATACTTTCGTACTCCCTTGGAGTACGAAAGTATTTCTTCAGGTCTGTCTATCTACTCATCATCATCCTATTATTATCCCCCACTGTTTCGGCACAGGCCTCCCCTTGTACAAGGGGGTACGGGCCATGATCCACCGAGAGCGGGCCTAATGCTGTGGTGGATTTCATACGCCTTCGAAAACTTTTAATTTCCTCAGACATGCAAGTTTCCTCACGATGTTTTCCATCACCGTTAAAGCAGTCTATCTTGTAAACGGTATTATTTAGGAACCTGAAACTTGGCTAGAATCTTGGTCATACCAAAACTTGATACCTGCACTATTTTGTAAATTACGAGTAAAACACGCAAACGTGTTTTTGCCCATACAAGAGTTAGTCCTTCATCCCACGCACATGTATTCCAAACTATTATTCAGACAGAATAGTATATATAGTAATTATAGTGGTAGATCCTGATGTGAAGGATCGCCTGGGGTGGTACCACCCTCTTATCTATTTCTGCCGTGAAGCAGAAACGCTTGCATTTCTGTGTTTCGGTTTGAAGGGTAAGAGAGCCAGCGTAATTCCCGGCACATGAGGCAATCCATCTTAGTCCTCAAGGTTAGCAGTGCATCAAAAACCCTCTAATATTAATACTCTCATATTAATGATCTACTCTCATTTTATTGATAATATTCATTACACGTCAAAGTACACTCAGGTATTATATTACTATACTAAGGTATACACGCAGACAAAAAACAAATACACAATTAACTTCAGAGGTTGCCTGGAAGAGATCGCTTTAAGCGATAAGGCCTTTGTACATATCGTGCTACTATCCCTGTAGTTTTTACTTTTCCTTTATTTGTGTACAATACAGTGTTTCTATCTATCTAGATACATAATCTCCCGGAGGAACTACAGAAACAATTCATTGTTTAACAAAGTCATAATAACCATTACTAATAAGTACAATATATAATATATTTACCACCAACGTTCCAGTTTAAAGCCCCTCATCGAGCTTCTCGTTCTAGGCTAGAACAGTGGTGGTAAAGAATAGTTTGGAATACACATGAGCTTCGGATGACGTACTAAGCGACTCTACTCGCGCTTGGCCGGTTTTCTGTTTAGTACCAGAGCACCATAACGTCAGAAGAGTTCACACAATCTTCCCTTCCAGCGCGCTGTTCCACCCGATATCCCCGCCCTCGCCGGCGCCCGCGTCCCCCGCGTCTCCCGCGCCCGCCCCGCGAGCCAAGACCCCGCCACCGCCGAAGAAGGATAACACTACGCCCAAGCTGAGGATCGGACCTAGTACTGGGTTGCTGGGTAAGTTATGTGGTTCGACCCAAAAGAACCAAAGGAAAAAAGGGTGACCCTCAAGGTTCAATTCTCGGTCCATTTTTGTTTCTACATAACATACATAACTTCACGCTATGTCCCTTGCGGGGTAAGCAAAGAGAGAGAACGGAGCGCCACGAATATCTGTCTTGGCATGCTTCTCTTGCTAGGTAGAGGACTATCTAGAGTCATCGTCGTTTCACGCAAGCTCGCCATTGAGGTCTCTGCTCTGTATATTAAAATCTAGTTTAATGCCGTATGGCATTAAGCTCGCTTGTCTATCTTTATGCATTAAAGAATAAATAAACCAAAAAGAATTTAATTATTGTTTCCAGGTAGCTTCGAAGAGTCGGCCCTCAAAGGTCGCCTGGAGCCGGTCGCTACAGTCCACGGGTTCACCGCCGAATTGGGGGCCTCTGGGGCCTTCTGCCCCCCTCACAAACGTCTACCGGTTACTGTGTTCTTCTATGCCCCGGGAGGCACCAATGCCCCTTATATGGTAAGGGAATTCTTCTGATATCTGTTAATAATAAGAATAATCTTTATTGTAACCAATAAGCCTATTTGCTTATTAGGCATGTTAGGGTAGTAACTTTGGAGGTATAGATGTGGTGTTATACTCTGACCAGGAGTATAAAAACCCAAGAGGGCGCCGTTGGTAGTTTTATAATCAGTTAGTTTGCTATATTTTTTTTAGTAAATACCATTTAATTACGCAATATGGGATGGGTTTTTACATTCCTGGTGTATACATAGGACACGAATTTTTACATTCCTGGTGTATACATAGGACACGAATTTTTACATTCCTGGTGTATACATAGGACACGAATTTTTACATTCCTGGTGTATACATAGGACACGAATTTTTTTCTACCTAAAAAGACGAACAGAGCGTGGAAGCAAAACTTCGTATTTATAAACATGAGAAAAAGAATGAATGAATGAATACTCTTTATTGCAAAAAAATTAGTATGATACAATGCGTACAAAACGATTATTTTTTAATTTATTTTTTATGTATAACTAAACCCGCATTTGACCTCGATCTCGCCTGATGGTAAGCGACGATGAGGTCGACGATGGTGCATGCGGGTCCAGTAAATGCCTATTCACTCTGGCCTTGAAGATCCCAAGGTTGTAGGTTTCGGGAAATACAGACGCCGGCAGGCTGTTCCATTCCTTAGCCGTTCGCATAATGAACGAAGAAGCAAATCGCTTCGTACGAGTAGATGGGATATCAACAACAAGGATGGAGCCCCTCCCCCCGCCTGGTAGTCCGAAGGCGGAATGGAGATGCTGGAATTAGGTCGTGCAATTCCGATGCGCACTCTCCGAAATGTATCCTATAAAACACCGATAGACAGGCAACCTTGCGCCGATGTTCCAGACTTTGCAGTCTAGCCTCCACCAGCGATTCGTCACCTATAAGGCGCTTAGCGCGTTTCTCCACTGAGTCGAGGGTAATACAATCTAGGAGAAAAAAAAAGAAAAATACATTGACATAAGACTGCTTTTTTTACAAATATCTGTTTTACTCGGTCATGGACTATTTCTGTATTGTCTACATTTTTTATTGATTTAGGAAATCTACAGCTAAATTCAATTTCAAAATACAGTTCACTTAAAAAATCTTATCGTATAGCCAATAACAGATTTCCTCGTAAAATGCCAAGACTTATTTAACCAATACGTAAATTGGTACAATAATATATAATATACCGTAAATGATACAATAATTTACGACATCTCTAATCTCACTGTATAATTATTAAATCAAAATCAAATCAAAATGTTTTTATTGTAAGTAAGTACCTTATAGTACATTTTACAACGTCATGTTTCACTCTACCACCGCTTCGTAAGGTACCGTAGCTGAAAGGAAAGAAGCGGCGCAAGAAACTTTCAGCAGCACGTCTTTTGAAATAAATATATCTTACAATAATTATGAACACAATCATATACACAATGTGCGGAGCTGGAGCTGGATTTAGGACCGAGCCTCTTTATCATTTAAGTAGTCATTTATTTTATAATGACCCTTTTTACATAAGGTCCGTGACTTTATCTTGAACATTTTAAATCTAAGTATGTGGTATTTGTATGAGGAACTTCTTTTATTATGATTAAGGAAAGGCGAGCAAACAATCCACCTGCACAATGGTTTTTGATGCACTGTCAATCTTATAACCTGTCTTACCCTTCAAACCGAAATCTTACCTTCCAAGCATTGCTGGTTTGCAGCAGAAATACCATAAGTGATTTCCGATTTTCAGGGTCACATCAACCTAGGCTCAGGGGGGTACCGCGTGGCCCGCTCCGGCACCATACAAGTCTCCCTGTTCAACCCCCATGGAACCTTGGTGAAGATGTTCGTCGTGCTGTACGACCTGACCTGTATGCCGCCGAATGCGCGCACGTTTCTGCGCCAGCGCACCCTGTATATGCCCGCTGGAGCAGAACCGCCGTTGCCACACCATGTACATAAGTGGCTGCGTTACCTCATTCATCTCAGGTGAGATTTCTTTTGATTTTAAGGTTCCATACCCTAAACTTCGTAAAGGAACCGTTGTGGTGATACTTCGGTGTCCGTCCGTGCGTGCTTCTGTATGTCACAGCTAATCTCCGTAGTTTACAAGCTGAAAAATCTGGAATAATTCAGACTCTTAGAGAATCTATATTTTACAGGAAAAATAAAATGAAGTTTTTAAAATGTATAATTATACAATAGGGTAGTTTCCAAGTATCAAATATTAAATGAATTAAGAAATAGACATAAATTGATAGTCAAATGTGAAAACAGAATTAAAATCCGTTGAAAAATAAAATAACTACATGCAATCAAAAATCAGCACGGTAGAAAGAAAC
Source organism: Hofmannophila pseudospretella (assembly GCA_947369225.1). Lineage (NCBI taxonomy): Eukaryota > Metazoa > Arthropoda > Insecta > Lepidoptera > Oecophoridae > Hofmannophila > Hofmannophila pseudospretella. The sequence goes on along the minus strand of OX376337.1, from coordinate 7,694,000 downwards.
GACAATAAGTTTTATGACGTCAGTGTTCCCTAGCGCCATACAAGCAGGTCCTGGCTGCATATAAAGGACTGTTTTGCTAGAAAGGGACAGAGCCTCTCTCCAATACTAACTTTAACCATTAATATCTCTGATGTTAGTTGAGATATAGAAAAACTAATTTTAGATCCTTCTTTAGCGTGTCCATGTAAGTTGATTGATGCAATAAAAAAAAAGTTAGGTTAATAAAAAAATATTTTATTATTGATGCAGACAGTATCTTTTACATTATCTCAGATTTCCGTGGCTCCCACACTAGGATACCCTGTTTTGTGGGGGCCAGTCTCTTCCGAAAATACCGTATTATATAATTACATAAATGCATAATTCTATAATGTCACGTACATCGTGTACTTGCCTCTTCGACTCGGTGTTGAAAAACAACAGTCGTAGCGACAATTAGGTCCTTGCCGCACTAGTTAGTCAATGTACTACATCCTGCATAGCTCTACTGCTATCTCAAGCACTCCAGAAGTAGACATAATCAAGTAATTCCTACCTAGGAAGTAGTTAGGGAATATCTAGACGAATAGAGATTCCGCTGTCACCAGATCAAGAAGTAAACTTTTTCTTTTTATCTCTTTGCAGATTCATGACATCGAAATCCGGAAAACTGTATCTTCACACCGACATACGTATCATTGTATCTCGCAAAGCTGATCTCGACACGGCCACGGCCCACTCCGCCTTATTCCGACCAATCACAGCCAACCAGACCGCGATCGCGTCACCGGCGACCAATAACAGCGCAGAAAACAAATTGACCAATGAGAAGGATATTTTGACCAATGACGGCGCTAGCTCGTCCAATCGCACGCCGAATCGCGTTTTTGGCGGTTGCAGCGAATTCGATTCGGAAAACAAAATGAGAGAAATCGGTTATGACAATCAAAATGGAGTTTCTTATGAGCTGAGGAGTTTCACCTATGCCCCTGAGAATCCTAAGTATTCGCCTCGATAATATTCGAGGTTATTCAGTTCCCTGGCTCCTGAGTGTCCTGAAAGAGGTCAAGGAGGTCCGGGGACTTTTACGGCGGGCCACCGAGGTCTGGGGACTTTTACGGAAGTCCAGCGAGGTCTTACGGGGGACCACCGAGGTTTGGGGACTTTTACGGAGGTCCACCGAGGTCTGAGGACTTCGGAGGACAACGGAGGACTTGTAGAGTTGTATTCGTCATTGAAATATGGACTGTATTTACTATTTAGTGCCTGTCGTCAACCACAATCGTTCGTGTTATAAATATGTAATGTACTAATGAGAAAGAATTATATTTTTGGTTTTTATATAAAAGTAACTTAAGTGTTTTTCATTTTTAACCGAGTTTAAGAAAGTCTCAATTCGACTGGTAAGTTATTTTTAAGTTATGAAATTACCGCAATTTGTGAACTGATTTTGGTGTTTCTATTTTTAGTTAGAAGGGTTATTATTAACTCTTTATTGTACACAAACATTATAATACAAACTTATACAAAAAAATATGTGAAACACACGCGTGACTTATCTCTAAGAGAGATCTCTTCCAGCAAACCCCATAAAATAACAATTTGATTCATATCAAGGCAGGCAAGTGTACACCTAAATGCTAAATAAATATACCTACTTAATAATACAAAATAGAAAATACGTACATAAATATAACACTTACTTACTTACTCCGCTGGCGCAGCGACCCGAAGTGGATCTTGTCCTCCGATACCAAAGAGCGCCATCGCTCTCTCTCGTGCGCAGTCTCGAGCCAGTCAGGCGCCCGGAGCTCCCGCAGATCCTTCTCCACTTCATCGCGCCAGCGGTATCTGGGACGTCCGACCGGACATCGTCCGTTAGGGCGTCCCACATACGCTCATAAATATAATATAATACATAAATATACAAATAAATAAATAAATACTATATACTAACATAAAAATATAATTATAATATAATAAAGATAATACATGATGACAAAATAAAATAAAACTAAAGGAGAGAAGAATAATGTTCCTTGACAAGTTTCTTAAAGATAAGAAAGGATTGACTTTCACGAATGCCGGGAGGGAGAGCATTCCACAACCTGACCGCGTGCACAGGAAGGAGTAGTTAATTTTAAGTTATTTCATTTTGAAATGAAATGAAATGTATTTGCCAGAACATAGTGAAAATTACAGGTGATTTAAAAAGCATAGGTATCATATGTTCCACCGACAACGGTGTGCTAATCTTTTCTGCTGTTTGTTAGTGTCGTTGAGATACTCTTTTATGGAGTAATAACACTTGTCTAGAAGCCACTTGGAAATGTTAGTTTTAAATTGGCTAGCGGGACCATTTTTAAGGCGACTACAGGTTCTTTACGATTACAGGGTAGACCCATAAAAAATTTGGTCAAGATCTGATGGATAAGACCTCGGAGATGGACAATCCTTCCACCTTCAGTGGCTTTTTTGCATCTTGACAGATGATTTTGTACATTAACAGTTAAATTTTATAAACCGACTTACCTTTGTGGAGATCCCCTTACCTTATCATCAGGTCCTCGAGGTTCCTTGGTCCTAAACATTTGAGCTCAAACTCGAACCGTCTAGCTGTTACCGTTCCAGAGATCCCATCTGACATCAAAGATACACCAAGATCTTGGAAACCACTGATCAATGAAATCGGGTCCAAATCGGATTATCCGTTGTCAAGTTATGAGGTCACAGACAGACAAACCTGTCGACATATTACACCCCTACCCTCGATGGATCACGGGTTAAAAAAGTGAAAAATAACCATATTAAATTAATTACTGTTGATCGATCGATCATGTTCCGGCAATGTTGAAGCCCGTGTGCTCCATCTTCGGCCTCATCGTCACTTACCACCAGGATGCCAATTCTCACGAAGTGATATAAATATTACAGTAGATAAATAACTAAGGATCTGCATTTCACGAAGTGCCTTAAAATCTTAGATAGTGTAGAATTACAGGGCGTCCACTAATTACGTGAGGCGATTTTGGCGATTCCTGGCGATTTGCTTAATTGTTTTTATTCAGGACTAGTTTAGACTAGTATTTAACTACTAATAACGCAGTCTAGAATCACAGTTAGAAAATCGAACAATAAAATACTTAAAAATGAACTACTAAAATTCGTAAAAGAATATTCATTCTAATTCAGTCCACGGGGACTCATGACACATAATTTTACCAAGTTTTCTTGCAATTTTAAACTGTTTCTTGTGGAAAAAATATATTACGTGATATTTGCCGAGGCCCCCCTTTGCCCCCACGTGACATGACATAGGGAGAGAGAACCTAAATCGCCTCACGTAATTAATGCACGCTCCCTTGATTACAGTATCTGACTTTTTGGCACATCGTGAAATGCCTATGCACTTCGCGCCAATACGCGATGTGTCATATATATCTCTACCGCTCGCGAGAATCGGTTTTGGATAATTATTGATATTTTCGTGATATTTGTAGCCGACATTGGAATCGGAATATTTATCCAGTTTCGATATACAGGGGGGAAAGTTTCGGCGGGGCACCCAGGGCAGCTACCAGATCCGTTGGAGCTACGAGAAAATGGTCTTAGGAGACCTTCCCTAACTTTTGGAGCTATTTAAAACTGCATTCACAGATTTTTGAAAAAAGGTACAGTCAGCGAGAAAAATACATTTTTCACAAAAAAAATTGTTGTCAATCGATTCTATTTCGTGTGAGGAACAAAAGATTATGGGATCAACCGAGGTTCGAGTACTAGAAATCTCAGAAATAGCAAAAAACTATTCCCATACATTTAGTACGAATCCCTAACATAATGTAGAAAAAGTGACCCCTAAGCCGCTGTACTGCATGCCTGCAATAGAGATTATTTCTTTATCTATGGTACTGCTATGACCCGGCCTCAGATTAGTAAGGTATTTTAAATTAAGAACACATGCTCCATACTTTTGAAGCTATTTAAAAAAATTGCTCCAAAAGTTAGATAAGGTCTCCTAAGACCATTTTCTCGTAGCTCCAACGGATCTGGTAGCTGCCCTGGGTGCCCCGCCGAAACTTTCCACCCTGTATATTCCGTTATTTAGAATTGGCCTCCAGGTGAGATTGAGGTTAAACGCGGAAGAAAAAAGGAATAGTTGGGACCCCCGCTCCGGGTCGTTCTTGGTGCAGAGGTTGGCCATGGCGATTCAGCGTGGCAATGCCGCGAGCGTCATGGGGACCTTTGCGCCGGGGTCGACACGGGGCGGGATTTTTGACTAAGACTTTTCATAAGTCTTATTTTATTTTTTTATTGACGAAATTTTATTAATAAATAAAATTATCAATAGTTGGGAATAATTTATTTAAATACAAAATTATTACTATAATAAATTACATTCATACAAACATTCACATACACTATGGCCATAACTTACACTACATACATACAAATAAATAGATTTTAGTCTTAGGCAAAAATATGCGACTTATTACTAAAAAAATATTTCAGAAATTTACGAAAAATCGGTCAACAAATACCAATAATTATTCGAAATGTTCTTTCTTAATCTATGGGGTTTCTTAATATAGAAAATAACACTGTTCATATTACTAAAGTTTGTGTACCAAGGATATGAAAACACTCGCCATGTTGCGTTTTATTTTTCATAGCGGACTTCCATAACACAGATTATAAAACTACCAATGGCGCCAGCTTGACAGGTTTTTTATATTCCTGATCAGGTTATATATTTTGGTGTCAATTATGTGAGGCCGTTAAATCTAATTCTATATAAACTGAATTCAGTCTACAATTTACTGAATTCATTCAACGTGTAATAATTCCATAAAGCTAAATAAAATTAAACGAAACTGTTACGCTCACTCATATACGAGTAAGCGGGACGTTTCTTTTAGCGACCACTCCGGAATCGATGCCACTGTAATGTAAAAGTTTACTCTAAAATCTTAGGAGTTTCTCCCGCGCTTTTGTGGCGTCCATGTCAGCTTTGTTTCGTTTTGTCTTGCAAATTGTTTTACAGTAGTACTTTTCTAGTAAGAATGGTGTTTCTTGCTCGAAGAACTTCGATAAGATGTGAATAATGTGTGGGACAGTGAAGTGAAGTCAAATAAGACGCTGCAGCCCGATCCGTACTTGGCTGGCTTTTGAAGAGCCATACTGCGTCCGGGACGCCTTCTTCTTTGGTTCGGATGGTGCAGAAGCGTGGAAGATTCTCCCAGATAGCATTGAAATGTGTCACACCAGCATTTTAATGAAGACTTGAAAGAGTTTACATCAACATGGCTGTATGGGTTCAGTTCCCTTTGCCTTAAAAAACAAAAACAACTAAAATCTTGGATGAAAGAAAAAATAGTCTGCGTTCTTACCTTTATGTCTAAAATCTTAAACACTTGATTTAATTTAGACGATTTAATGAATCTTAATATTAAAAATTCCTAGAAACTTTATATTAAGATCCGACTTAAAGCCGTTGCGTCTAATAAAAAATAAATAATAACTAATCTATCTAATTTGTACACAACAAAATCAAATGCAATAATAATTTATATAATGCCATCTTTAAATCTAAAAATACCTTCAGGCAGATATTTAGATTAGAGTGGGCGCTTTCACATTAGACGATAACGACATAGCTGGAATCTCATACATTTAGTACAAAAAAAAATTAAAATGAAAAACGTTTATTTGCCATGAGTACAATACAAATATAATACAATACAATTATAACATGAAGGCAAATGGGTAATAAGACTCAGCATAATGCATAATAAGCTGGTATTCTGCCATGTCCCGACATAAAACAATAGGGAACTTGCATGTTTTTTTTTGTTTTTAATCGAAAGATACTTGAAAAAGAGAAACTTTACTGAACACAAAAGATTTTTAATATGCTTATTTAAAGAGATATAGCTTTGTAAAAACCCATAATTCAATTTTCGCGCCAAAACGCATTCATTTTCTCAAGTGACGTAATTGGATTTTATGTAAACAAACGTGAGCTGTGAACAGTCTTGAACTTGTCAAAAGATTTTTCGCTTTAGAGGTTATTTTTATATTGGTTATTTACAAGAGTAATAAAACTATTTACAGTATTTGTGTAATCCTAAGAACAATAACTAGGGTGTAATCGTAATGATTCGTTGTTTTAATTACAAAAGTTGCCAATTGTAAAAAATATTTTCCTTGGAAGTTTATCAAAGTTTACGCAGATTTGGATACGTGTAAGCGTTACTGCCAGTTATTTCTATATACAGTTATGTATAATTATTATAATAGGTATATAATTTATAAAAATAATAATAGTTTATAATAATAATATATATTTATTCAGATAATTCCGCCTCACTTGTAAAAATATTCCCTAAATTTAGGGTAGAGAAATCCTATGACGTCACTCAATGCTGATAGGTGTTTGAAATTACGTTCCATTTCGCGCTACTAAAAAGCTAAATATCTCAATAAATACAAATATATAAATATTACTACTCACAATTTAATCTTTTTATGTACTATTCTATCGACTGCAACACATAGTTTTAAATTTTAAAATTCATGCAAGTTCCCTATAGTGAAACACACATATTAACAAAAACAACAAACACACAACATTTTTTTTAATATGGGGATACCAGCGTCCCAGAATTAATTTGTCAACAGCCACCACGAACAATTTTTTGGAACGAGGAACGAGAACTACCTGCTTTCACACTATGTTGTCCACGACACCATACATTTGAGTGTCGTGTCGGTATCGTTATGTGAAAACACCCGTTCAAAACTTGAGCTTCCTACTACAGTGAGCTAATATGTATGGAATAATAACGGAGGCGTAAAAATGATACGCAGCAAAACGTAGTGTAGAGGACGGAGTTACAAGCCACAATACATATTTGTGACTTGTGATTGATGCCAAAAGTGAACGTCAACGCTGTGACACGTGACTACTGATGGGCATTTACCCGGGTAAAAATCTACACCTGGGTAAATGTTTTGCCCGGTAAATACCCGCAAGGGACACGATGTGATGTTATGTATGTAAATACCCATTTCCAAAGTTGTTTTCTGTTATTAATCTAGGTTTTTCGAAATTAATAGTGCATACGGCAATGAGAAAAATACGCCAAAATGCTTGGTTGATCAGTATAAGATTTCGATTTCTTAGAAAATACTGAACGAAGTTAGAAAATTCTTTTTTGATTGGATACGAATTGAATATCGGACCGGATACCCGGATATCGGACCTGATTTCGGGTATCTTTTCTTATAATAGGAGGCCGGGAAAAATCCAAGCGGCACTTCGACCCTTGAGTATCTTTTGTACCTACCCCATTTACACACTGGTCATCTCAGTGTGCAGGTTTCCTCACGATGTTTCTTTCACCGTTAGAGCAGTCGGTAAATGTACGTAAGTCTTCGAAAAATACGAAAAACTCATTGGTACATGGCACTGATATCGGGTAAATATCCGCCGGGTTTTCACCTGTTTTCAACTTTTAATAAAACCTGTAAATATCGGTGGGTTCTTTTATCGTTTTCTTCCGAGTTATGTCTCCTTACATATTAATTCGCTGTTAACTATCATACCTTACAACTAGAGTGACTGGCTATAGAAAGAGACGGCGCGATACGCTATACCCGTGTGAGAAGAGGACGGGTATACACCTGCGTGTTTCGGTCAACCTGCGCTCGGTATGGAGAGGTTTGGAAATCCCCCTCTATTTCTGCGTCAACATCCTGAAAAAAATATTTAAAAAAAATCATATCAATAATAAAAAACCCTGACTTTGTGGAGATCCCTCTACTTTTACCTGGTCATCATCAGGTCTTCAAGGTTCCAGGGTAAGGCACCATGGTTTTAAACATTACAGTTTAAACTCGATTAAGCCCTCTCCCCCCAAAAACCTGTCCTGTAGCTGTCCTGTACCTGTTGATCTACTAACACTTGTTATTTTTTTAGTAAGTACAGTCAACCACAAGCTTAGTATACGATCTGTCAAAAACCTTCGATCAAATCTCAACCTTATGCCTGCGCAATATGATACATTTCAGATTCTCAAATTTTGACGTTTTGGGTAGGTTGACGCTGTGGTCGACTGTACTATCTTCTGATTTCAGTTCCCAATTTTTTTTCTTTATCTGCCCCTGATGACAACTCTTTTATGCTAGGGTCCCACTGTCTTATCACATGCGGCGGCGGCGCCACGACTGAAGCAGGACCGTAGCCAGGATCAGCTGTTGGTTCAAGGGAACTGATGAGTTTCAGATAGAACTCATCGCAGCCCAAACGGTCTGAATGACTGTGGAAGGTCGTGGCGCTAGATCCTAATTACGCAATTTCAACACCCCCCTCCCTGCTAGCCTGGCCTGGTCTGTGGTGGTAAGTGCGGAAGAACGCGCCCGCGCCGAATGCGTTCCCACAGCCTGTGTTGGTTTGAACTCGCCTGTCATTACCGCCCTGTATCGCCTGAAGCCAGTCATACAGAGTGCACGGCTGCATGTGCAGTTATTATTATTATCAGCAGCCTACTCTAGTTCACTGCTGGACATAGGCCTCTCCCAGGGCGCGCCATTGAGCCCGATCTTCGGCTCTTCTCATCCAGTCGCTGACAGCCACCTTGCGCAGGGCGTCCCACACTACGCGGTCTCCACACCAGAACTCATCTCCCCCAGTGGTTGTCGGTTCTGCGACAGATGTGACCGGCCCACTGCCACTTCAGCTTGCTAATCTTATGAGCTATGTCGATGACTTTTGTTCTATGCCGGATCTCCTCATTTCTGATTCGATGCAGCAGAGACACTCCGAGCATAGCTCTTTCCATAGCACGCTGAGCGACTTTCAATTTGTGAACATGTGCAGTTCCTATAGTTGTATTCAGTGGTCAAGAATTGATAAACCAAGCAAAGCTAGCCAGCTAACCTCCGGTGGCGCGATACTCCGCGACCAGGGTCCCCAGCCACCACCCTCTTCCTCGTGATCGTAGTGATGCTGGTGCTGCGCGTGCTCCACGTATATCACCTGCGGAGCACAGACACACGTGTTTATATTATATGATCACTCTTAGGTACAACAATGATATAAACTAAGCATGCTGTATAAAAATACACATAATTTGGCGATAAAAATATATAAAATATTGCGTAGGCAAATGTTCAGAATTCAGAAACTACTAGTGTTTACGAGGCAAAATGACCAAGACATCGATTTAGATGGCCTAGATTATGGAGACGAATTGGACATTCTGAGAAATGAACATTTTTGCGACCGACATTACGTGAATCACTGATAAAATACGGTTTCTAAATTGAAATCACCATTAGATATAGTACGTTTCTGTTCTAAACAAACGTGCTCGCAATCACGGTACACTACTTATATATATGTCAACCGACCCAGTCATCTAAATGCATTCGATTACCCACTGCGGCTATCGAGAACTCGACTCGAATACGGAATCGAGTGATAGTTTGTTAGTAAAAGACAAACTATCACTCGAAGCGTTTTTTTTATCTAAAAAATTTGAATAAACCCACGCTGGAAAAACATTAAGCTGTAAAAAAGTAATAATATAAAAACGTTATGCTTTAATTTTAAAAAAACATGCTCTAAAAAGGATAAAATAATAATAAAAACTCTTATTTTATACGGATGATAGCGCAACGAGAGTTGAGGCGAACAAAACGTACATACGTAGAAATAAATGTAAATAGTTCACTGCCTACATATTCATAGGGGGAGGACCGACCCTTGAGCCCTCGCACCGCGTTTGCCTGGAGTGGATTTCTAACAAAGTCTATTCTCCTTATTGGCCTCAGAAAGCTAGATGCGATTGTGCAAGCTAAACGAAGCGTGATGAAAACAATCAGATACCTAGATCCTTTTCTCTCGAACCAGTCGAACCACTTTCACTGGTTCTTTAGATGACCCATGCCTTATTGATTCACGAAAGTCCAATCGTAGGATTGTTACGATACTATACGATACAATTGGATTCTTAAGGCTGTCGCACAGATATCAATGCACCGGATCGCCTCCGTATCGCCTCGCGGTCAACCCACCGCAGGCACGTGGTAACGATGTCGACTTCATCGTCCATATCAACCTCCTTGCCATCAATTTCAACCTCATCGTTAGGGTCTATTTCACCTCATATCGTGTTGGCATCTTCATTACTTCATCTATATTTTCAAAATTCAAATCGTATTCCCATTTCATTTCTAAATTCCATTATTCCATTAATTTCATTGTCTGCATTTTGTCCTGAACGGACGTTTCTCCGTTTTATTTTTGTCTCCTACTACTACCTATTTTCTACATTTACTATTTTCTGTGTTGTTCTGTTCCTTAATAATATAATATCTATTACCAAGTTCTTCTATTACTTCATCTGCACACTGTCCTAGAACCCTGCTACCCGGCACCTAGAGGGCAGACTGTAGCAACGTAACTGGCGCTCAACACCTCCGAGGTGTCGGCGCGGCTACGGCTAGGGGACGGCTAGCCGTCACCTGGCGGTAACGACTATAAAACCGATAAAACAACAGGCGGTTTGCGCGCCATCCCCGCGCCGACGGCGAGCTGTCAGCACGGCGACTGCGAGTTGACCACGAACCGCGAGCGGGTCACTAGCTTGTTTCGAGGCGAGGCGATGCCGTTACGAAGTTGATTAGTGTCCGTTGCAGTATTTAGTTTCATACAAAGAATACTGAAAGGCTCGAGTTGAGGCGACGCTGATCAGGTGCCGGGGTGATGCCGGGGTGATATGTGTGCGATAACCTTTTGTCGTTTTCGTTATTGATGAGGATCGTGAGTGGTCATTACCCACGACGGAACGGAGAAGGTATATGCGTTTGATCCAAAAGGATGTTTTTTGGAACTAATTTTATGAAACTACTTAACCACAATGAAGTTATATGCTTCATGTCGTACGCCTTGTTGCGATCATGGTTCGAAAGTAATCATGCAGGTTAAGCAATGTTGGATGAGGTCAGAACCAGGATGGGTGACCGTTAGTGGAATATTTTCATATGAGATTCTCGATGCTTCGGAGAGCACGTTAAACGATCCCGGTTGTTGTCATTCGACAGTAGTCGTTAGGTCATGTCGAAGGTCTACGGGCGGCCTGAACAACTCTGACAATAGGCTGGGCACTGACTACACGACAAAGAAGAAAGACAAGATAAACCAAAACTCGAGAAAACAGTATGAAACCTGTATGTCTGAGGAAATTAAAGTTTCCGAAGGCGTGTGAAATCCTATAAGCACTGGGCTCGCTCGGTGGGTCATGGCCCGTACCCCCTTGTGCAAGGGGAGGCCTGTGCCCCAACAGTGGGGACATTAATAGGCTAATATGATGAGGCACTCTAGGTTAATAGTAGCGAATAGAAACCCTGTAATAATATTATAGTGAGGTGGGATGTCTACGGCGGTCCATCAGCCAAGCCGAATTCCTCATTGATGAGGGTCATGAATCGTGATCATTCTATGGAAAGAACCACACAGAACGACTCACTTGGCAGTTTTAATGGGTTGGTTTGGCATTGACTTCCCCATTTCACACACTGGTTATCTCAGTTTGCAGGTTTCCTCGCGACGTTTGTTTGGCTGTGCCCCAACAGTGAGGACATTAATAGGCTGATGATGATGATGAAGGTTTAGCCAAAAATGGTAAATCACTTTCTTAAATGGCATACCGTAATGTCATTAGTAATTTCTTTGTTTTCCTCGTGAGTGAAATTTAAACAGAAATTGATGAATAAACAATGTCAGCCCGCCCTCCGCTAAGGTCTCGGTGTCACGTTGGGAATTCACTTTCTCATTGGATGCTCAGCGCAGTTGCATCCGTGAGTGCATTGCACTGGCTAGCGTTGCAAAACTATCGATAGATTATATATCGATAAATACCTAATACCTAATACCTTCAATCACAAGTAGTTCCCACTTTTCGCCTTAAAATTTGGTGCACCGTCGTCTACTAGGTGTAGAATGGTATCCAATAAGATCCGGTTGCCTCGTACGACACCCACGGGAAGAGTTGAGGTGGTGCCATTCTTTAGGGCCGGCACCACACGGCACACAATATTAAGGAAACTTCATGCAATTGGTCCTTAGTCTCTTATGGTTGTAATGGTTAAAACCAACTAACCTAACCAGTTACGTCATTTATAAGGAAACTTGGTACAAACAGGATTTAATATTAAGGTAAGTAGATAGCTGCAAAGAATGGGTTTCTCTGAGTGAAGACATCGTGATGACCTGAGAAGGGCCTGCTTTCAATGTCAGTGACCCTGGGTACCCTTTTAAACCCATCTTGCACCATCTATGACCATGTCTCCGAATTTCGGGATCAACTCAAGTGGCTACCTGTTCATCGTCGCAGGGACACTCACATTCTCTCACTTCTTTATTCCGTACTGTTCTACCCCTCCATCCCGCCTTATCTCAAGGACCGATTTCAATTTATATCTTCCACACATGACCGCATTCTTCGTTCCTCTGAAAACCTCCTTCTATATTCCCCTATCCACACTTCTAAATTTTATGACCAATCCTTCACTGTCCATGCTATCCGTCTCTGGAATTCTTTACCCGTATCCATAAGACAAGCCAAATCCTTAGATATTTTCAAGGCACAGGTTAAGGCCCACTATCTATCCCAATGACTCCTTCTTCCTTCCTTACTTTTCCACAACTTTGGTTTCTAGTTATATTTTAATATTAATGTATATATGTATGTGTGTGTATATGTAGATATTTTATGTATAAGTATATGTAAATATATTTATTTGTATGTGTATGTTATATATATATTATTGTAAACGGTGCACAACCTACCTTTTTCCACCAAAATTACTCCACCAGAAGGTTGTCTGGAAGAGATCGCTTTTAGCGATAAGACCGCCTAGATTGTATTAATCGTTTTGTACGCATTGTGTCATACTATTTTTGTGCAATAAAGAGTATTCATTCATTCTGTTAACTCTCGGCTTAACAATTTTGTATGAAAAGCATTACAATTCGCGTGTTAATCTATGGTTAGGTTAGGTTAGCTAACTTTCGTTTTTGTGGAATCTTGACGCAGGTGGTAGAGGCAGATTTCGAAACAATATTTATGTATCATAAACACTTATTTTATTATGAATCATACAACTCTCTAATAATTGTAAAGTGCGATTCAATCGTTGTATAAGCTTTTACTGGTGGTATCTAATCTATTAGATGTTTAGTTTTTAATTTTAATTATTATTATTTTTTACCCACTATAACTATCGCTCCCACTAACATCTTTGGATAAGGGGGGAAATGAAAAACAGCGCTGCATATTTGGTACCCGAGTATGTCAGCATTTGCTGACTTTCCCCCCTTTTGCCAAATATACGTTACATATAATGCTTTGTACTATAATTTTACATTTTTAAATTTATATGATTTGGCAATAAATGTATTTCTATTCTATTCTATACTATCTATAACAGTCAGTCTGGGGAGGTACCTACCACATCCTTTTACTTATATCTCCTGCAAAGCAGCAATGCTTAGCACCACCTTTCTATGTAAAGTCTGTCGTAAAATGTATTCGCTTCGGCGTTCATCAGGAGATCGTTTCCACTAAATACAACGTAAGTAAATAGAATCTAAACTGCATCGTTATGACGTGTTTCGTATGCTACTATCCACTAACTATCCAATTTCAGTTAAATTCCGAACGAGTCAACGATCGATCGAACAGTAACGTATTTGTGCATTCTAATAAAACGTTTAGTTTATACTGAATCGCAGTTGAACGGTAACAAAACGCTTCAACTGTCAAATATAACGATCGAACATAAGTTCCTCCCGAGGTACTTTTGCCCGATCGATAGTAAATCGAAAGGTGGCAGTGGTAGAGTTATGCGTCAGCAGAATGCGATTTGGTGTCCAAATAGAATTGGAACGAAAACTAAATTGAAATTGGATAGAAATAGACAACTACAAACGTAGTGTGGGACGCCCCCCTGCTAGATGGAGCGACGATCTGCGCAAGGTGGCTGGCAGCGACTGGATGAGAAGAGCCAAAGATCGGGCTCAATGACGCGCCCTGGGAGAGGCCTATGTCCAGCAGTGGACTAGAATAGGCTGCTGATGATGATGATGAGACAATTACAAATACAAACGTCATTAAGACGAATTGGGCCCATGTTCCGGCAATGTTTGTAGAAAAGTTACAAGTAATACTTAGCGAGCCCGTGTGCTCCATCTTCGGCCTTATGGTTACTTACCACCAGGTGAGATTGACGTGACAGTCAAATGCGGGTTTAGTCGTAAATAAAAAAAATCTTCGCCTTGAAAAATTATTGCATTAAAACGGAAACAAGCCAAGTTATTTTCAAAACCATCCACTGGCGTTCACGAAAAGTATGTTCCAACTTACTTTCATCTTAATTACACAGTGACAAGACAGTTTTTGTAAATTAAGGTCGAATTTACAAAAATACTTAGTTTACTTTCTTTTTATTCAACTCGTGTCTAAAGTTAAGCGTGTCACGGTTAGTTATCATTTAAGAATTATTACTCGAAATGCCAAACGTGGGTAAGATTTTGATTATTGTAGGTCAGGTCATGACATTCGTTATGCATTCCTCATCCAAGCATCGCCAGCGACCTTCTCCAGGTCGTTGGTCCACCGGGCAGGGACCGCGTCCCACACTGCGCTTTCTTGTCCGCGGTCTCCACTCCTGAACTCGTCTCCCCCAACGGTTGTCGGTTCTGCGACAAACATGGCCAGCCCATTGCCACTTCAACTTTTGTGACTCGCGTTTTGTGACGGATGACTTCATTTCTAACTCTATCCATCATAGAGATACCGAGCATAGCCCTCTCCATAGCCCTAACCATAGTGAGTGTCCACGAAATACACTGCCAGAAATATTTTTCAGAAGGCTTCTTCAAGCGCTACGGTCGAGTGACGTAATGAAAATCGCGGTCGCCCGGAGCTGACCTTCTGGTGTATTCTGTGGCGAGGAGGTGTCATGTTACTCGCACGATTCGGTCGGTAAACTTGCGTCGATTAGTGCTCCACGATGAGTGTTTACATTTGTCACCTCTACTGACCCAGATGCAGCGACAGCATTTCTCAACTCTTCAACTTTCCACTTCCTTTTGTAGATTCGCGATGATCCCGCCAACACCTTCTTTTTTCTTTTTTTCGAACTGACGATTGCTGTTGGTCCTATTGACCTTTACAGCTTCACCGGGGTTTTTGGGGGCGAGCACTAAGTGCGCTCCAGCCTGGAGGAGGACTTAGAAACTACTATAAGAAGCGACTGCCTAAGGGCACCCAGGTGGGTACGGACCTCGGCTTAGGACGTCGTCGCGCCGGCGCGGGCGGTATGTAGGTACTGTGTGTGAACTACTATCGGGTGGGGGAACCCCGCCAACAAACTCATCTCTCCTACACCACGGTCTGACGTTCTGGAATGCTACGTCAAACGCTGCGCCTACCGCCGAACGTAGCACGCGCTCATTGCTTTGTATAGCTTCGAATCAAATCGCAAACGTTTTTTTTGTAATTTCTTTATATTTTATCGTTTATTTAATTTCATTCGGTTTTGTTAACATTAAATTTGTAAATCTTTACATTCTAAATTCGCGTAATTAAAATCTAAGTTAAATTGAGTTGCTGAGTTACCATCGACGACCTCAACACTTCCTGCCAGCATTCACACAAGCTTTCCTGCTTTGCACACGCTTACTGGTTCGGGTTCGATTCCCGGACGCGACTCGACGTGAGGACACTCAACCGGGTGCCTACACTAGCGTTCAGTTTTTATGTCCGAAAGTCTAATTAAAAAAGGGACAATTAAGAAAGAATAAATTAAATTATTATTATTAATTATTATTATTAATTAAATCATTCTCGTTTCCAGGACTGTATTGCGAAAAGAAAAAAATATATTTTTGGATTTGATTTTTCATAATTCTTAAAGATAGTGGGGAAAAGGAAGGGGTGACACTAAGCTGTTTATTGCTCCGTGGAAAAAAAACCAAAATGTACACTTTCCAACGATGTGTCCGAATTAATTTTTTTTTGTACTACTATACCCGCATTTGACCTCGATCTCGCCTGATGGTAAGCGACGATGAGGTCGACGATGGAGCATGCGGGTCCAGTAAATGCCTATTCACTCTGGCCTTGAAGATCCCAAGGTTGTAGGTTTCGGGAAATACAGACGCCGGCAGGCTGTTCCATTCCTTAGCCGTTCGCATAATGAACGAAGAAGCAAATCGCTTCGTACGAGCAGATGGGATATCAACAACATAAGGATGGAACCCCTCTCCGCGCCTGGTAGTCCGAAGGCGGAATGGAGATGCTGGAATTAGGTCGTGCAATTCCGATGCGCACTCTCCGAAATGTATCCTATAAAACACCGATAGACAGGCAACCTTGCGCCGATGTTCCAGACTTTGCAGTCAGCCTCCACCAGCGATTCGTCACCTATAAGGCGCTTAGCGCGTTTCTCCACTGAGTCAAGGGCAGCCAGTTGGTACTTAGCTGAGCCGTCCCACAGGTGGCAGCAGTACTCCATGCACGACCGGACTTGGGCTTGGTAAAGGTAAATAATTCTGAACGACTGGCAACATGGGGTCCGATTATACTAATACAACGTAATCTCAATATACACCTAAATTGCAGCGAATTAATGTTTTGCGTTGCGTGTCAACAAACAGTTACGCTTTTCGTTTCTTATTGTTTCAATATGAGAAAACAGAACTACTTTTAAAAATTTCTTCATTCGTGGAACCTTAATACCGGATACTTTTTTTAAATGCCTTAATTAATTGATATGATTATTTTTCGATTGGCGGCGGTAGTGTGAAGAAGAAGAAGAAGTAGTAGAAGAAGAAGAAGTAGAAGAAGAAGAAGAAGAAAAACACTTTTTTGCCACAAAAAAAAAACATATTTAGTTCACTCGATAATACTATGCGCAATAAGAATAGTTTATTTGTGCGGTAAGATTACAATGGAGTAGGAACTTAAGCATATGTTACATTAAACTAAATAAAATTAGTGAGCAACCAGTTATCCTACTATAGGCGCCTAATGCCTCATCCGTTCCGGTCAAGCGTGGTGTTAGCAAAATACGATTTGTAGTTACAGTTGGATCAATACGAAAAACGTAAATCGCTACAGCAACAAACGTTGAAGTGGAATTGGGCTCAGAACCCAAGAAATAGAAAAAGAACGAATCAACGAAGAAGACCGAATGAAATGAATGAATCCTGAATGAAATAAAGACGGGTTTTTAATCAATAGGTATTTTTTAATAATTGCATTCTCTAGTATTTTTTGCTTTCCCAACTCAATGTTGTACAACAACCAATTCCCCACTTCCTAACCATGCTGTGTTTACACGTTAAGGGTTACGACCTGGCTCATAACTTTATATTGATTTTTATGTAATTTCTCTGGTTGTAATCTGCTGTGTTTACCTAATAAATAAATTAAATTAAAATTAAGTATCTTACCTTCTGCGGATGCTGGTGGTGCGACTTCTTCAGGTCAAGCCAGAACCGCGCCAAGTTGATGGCAAGACCAATGACCGCCACGATGAAGAATTTGACCTGAGGATATGGAAAAGAAATTAAAAGAATTAAGAATTAGTATTTTTTATGACTCAAGGGCAATATATTCAGAGAGCTCGAAGGGCTCTTTCCGAGCGTTTAGGCAAGGGTTGAAATACACACAGCACACACAAACACACCACCTTACACACCTTCACACCACTTTACACACCTTCACATACACAAACACCCGCCTTTAACCACATATTGTAATTCTATTTCTTCTACATATTTAGTGCTATTTAATTAAAATTCATTTTGAGTTATTGTGTAATTGGCGTAATAACTTTTTAAGACAAGTACTTGTATCATTGTTTTGCTGTACAATAACCTGTAATAAAATAAAATAAATAAATAAAAATTTGAACTCCTGACTTACCGTTGTGGAGATAACCTTACATTTTTCCTGGTCATCATCATCAGGCCCTCAAGATTCGAGATCCCATATCTCGAATCTTGAATCCATGGTCCTAAAATCGAACCACCTAAAGTCGAGATCAATGAAACTTGTTCACAATATATACCTTCGTGATCTATAACAGTAGATGACATTCAACCCTAGTTTAATGTATGTGGAATTAACTTGTTTCGTGCCACTAAACTACATTTTTTAATTATCTTACCCAATTAAAAGTGCCGTGCGTGGTCGAGCCGCCGGGTCTTAGTCGCACAGACGGCAAAAGACCGGACGGCTTGACGTTAGTGCCATGGCGGGAGGGAAAGTGTCTGCTGTGGGACGCCACGTGCGTTAGTACGTTTGCGGCCAGCCATGTCAGACGCACGACACGAACGGCCGGGGCAGCGGCCGAGTTTGCAGCGGGCAAAAAGCGGGATAAGTACTCCGCTCTCCAACAGAACTACCTGTTCGTCCCGTTCGCGGTGGAGACAACGGGTTGTTGGGGGGCGGAGGCGAAACAATTCGTGGCAGAGATTGTCCGTCGCCTCAGGGAGAGGGGCTGTGACTCTCGCTCCGGGTCGTACCTGGTGCAAAGGTTGGCCGTAGCGATACAGCGCGGTAACGCCGCGAGCGTTATGGGCACCTTTGCACCGGGGACGACAAGGGGCGGGCTATTTGATTGACGATAATAATTTCTTTATTGGAAAATTATTATTATTATATGACATGTAAATTAATTAAGTAGTAGGTACTGTCAAATAATTCAAGATTTGTGATGATATAAATTTGATCTTGGATCTAGATTTAACATTTTAACAGTTTGTTGATGCCAAATATCTAACAATCTTGAAGGCGGTAAGATTCTGTGCAGACTTGAAAGATTAAGAGAGCCAGCGTAATAGGGTAGTTTCCAAGTATCAAATATTAAAGGCATGCAATTTCTTAAAAAATAAGAAATAGTCATAAATTGATAATCAAATGTGAAAACAGAATTAAAATTCGTTGAAAAATAAAATAGTGACAGGCAATCAAAAATCAGAACGGTAGAAAGAAACGGCAATAAGTTTTATGACGTAACTGTTCTATAGAGCCATACAAGCAGGTCCTGGCTGCATATAAAGGACTGTTTTGCTAGAAAGGGACAGAGCATAACTTTAACCATTAATATCTCTGATGTTAGTTGAGATATCGATAATAGTACATTATGATATAAGTGCGGTAAGTTGAAAATTACAGCCGAGGCGATATTGCTAGCCCGAGCCGTAGGCGAGGGCTATAAGGAAGCAGAGGCTGTAATTTTCAAAGCGCACGTATGTCATACGACGTTTTATAACATATTTACGAGGAAATAAATAAAACTTTGACTTTCTTAAACGAATAAATCTTTAATTACTTGTTAAAGCAGTTATAGAAATTTGAACAATTTTTAAAAGTGATTGTTACGTTGCCAGTTGCTTTTTAGCATTGAATAGTAGCACCACAATGAGCTTGACTTATATTTTTGAGAAAGTTCCATGAAATATGCTAAAAACACATTTTCTGAAAATGAATTTGCATCTTTGCTTGTTTTCCATATGATGAAATTTTGATACGCTTGTAAGTATCTATCGGTCGATTTTTCAGGCAAGAGGCTTAGAGTAGCCTTTTTCGCTGCGTTTAAGACTTGTGGCGGTGTCAAATTAATAAATTCATCACTACTTGACGACATTTTCAAATAAAAACAATACAGCGAAAAGAAAAAGCGCGCGGAATAATTTTACTTGTCCACAAATTAGCGATGCGCGCGCATCAACTTTTTTTAGGTAAAGGTACAAAAACAGCCAGTATTACTAATAAAGTAAATTAATATTTTTGTGTTTTTGTTACAGATAAATGGTTGTAATTTATTGTCAAAATTAATTAAATTAAAGAATTAAATCTTTATTTATTATATTTTATCTCCCAAAGTTAATTTTATTCATAAAATATTGACCACTTTTTTAACATAAAAACTCTTTGCTAAGATTTTAAAAAGTATCGTTCATTTTTAGACGGAGCATCTTAAAAAACCGTACATGTTACTTTATTTAAAAAAACTCGTGCGTTTCACATTACTATAACGCACAAGTGCGTAATGAGATACATTACGATATTGAAATTGGTGTAATTACAGCCACTTTACGAGCAAATATGTTATAAACTAATTTTAGATCATTCTTCAGTATGTCCATGTAAGTTGATTGATGCAAAAAAATTATTCCGTATTACGGGCACATGTGGCATTCCATCTAAGTTTTGACTTAGATAACTTACTAACCTAGAAATGTTTTTTCTTTCTTTCTTTCTTTCTTAGAGGGTTATTGATAATGTTATTAGAGTCTAATAAAGTGAGGTGAGATGTCTACGGGAGACTTTGATGGTAATCATGATCAACAGGACTCCAGATTACGAAGAAACGATACAATTACAAGTCTATTATAAGTTAATATAAATCCCCATACAAAACGGCTTCAATGTTGCCAGTTAAGACTAGGGATGTTACGGAGCTTCGACTCCGAATCCGAAAGGTAGGAACTTCCGATTGATTTTACACCTCCGACTCCGACTTCGGCTCCGATAATTTTGAATAGGAGGTAACATATTCAAATATCAATATTTTATTTAATAGTGCAGGACTACATAAAGGAATATGTTTTATTGCCCCAAACGTTAACATAAAAATATTGGCCAGTTCAGCAATAAAAATAAAAAATCGGTTTAAAATTTGAACTTCTTCTACCTCCGCCTCCTACTCCGGTTCCGAATCCGATAAATCAAATTTTAAACGTTCGGTTTCGACTCCGGTTCCGGTAAAACCACCTCCGTATCATCCCTAGTTAAGACTTATAAGTAAACAGTTTGTTGCTTCGTGACATAGGGCCCAAGTCTCCGGCGTTCGTTCCTTCATTGCCCAAGTGCGCCCATTCGTATGCTTTCCAAGAACATAATTTTTTTTACCTGCAATTTAAAAGACAGGATCTGCAGAATCGTTGCTATCTTCGCCTTTAGTACAGCTCCGAGGATAAGAAGTTTCAGGATGGCCTTCTTTTTCTTCTTCTTCTTGCCTCTTTGTTCTAGAATGTGATGAAAGATAATAAATGTTACCAGAAAATGAAAAAGTATAAAAATCCCATATGGGGCCGTTCAAGTATTACGTAAGCATCAAAGGGGGGGTAGGGGGTTTTAACTTTACTAATGGTGATTACGTCACCACAAAAAGCGATCAACAGTTAATAACAATGATACTTGTTTATTAATTATAATTTAAAACTTGACAAATTCTGTAAAAATTATACCAATGCTCACGTAAGCGTATGAGGGGGGGGTTAGAGCTTTGCTTCGTTTCGCTAACAAGGGGGACGGGGGACGGGATTTAAAATTAGCTAGACTTCTGCTTACGTAATACTTGAACGGCCCCATAGGCCAAAATTGTATTCAATCAATGAGTAAATTAATACCTTCCTCGTAGATGACCAAGTTTTATAACTGGTTATCTACAAGGAAAAATCTTTCTTCATAGATAACCGGGTTTTGTACGAAGAATCGTTTTTCCTTATGGAAAATCTTATCTCTGATGTCAGTGTAGAAAACCGTGGTTACGTACGAAGAAAAACATGCCCTGAATTCTTTTTCCTTTCATATAACCGTTGTAATGCACTAAGAAATGCACTAGGTGCACATGACAATATCTACCTATATATCATGCTAACATAAGTGCAACTACATAGATATCTTAGCAAAATAATAGAAACATGCCAGAGACAACACTGTTGTAGTAACCTTGTTTCTTTGTATGTAGTCTCCTTATTGTATTAATATAAAAAACACAGATAATAAAAAACATTAAAAATTTACAAAGGCGGGCTTATCCCACAGGGATCTTTTCCAGTCAACCTTTGATTTATGAGAGTTTAGACTACTTTTACTGGTTGTCATGAACATTAAATTAATATAAAAAACACAGAAAATAAAAAACATTAAAAATGTACAAAGGCGAACTTATCCCATAGGGATCTCTTCCAGTCATCCTTTGATTTAGGAGTGTTTAGACTACTTTTACTGGTTGTCATGAACATTAAATTAATATAAAAAACACAGAAAATAAAAAACATTAAAAATGTACAAAGGCGAGCTTATCCCATAGGGATCTCTTCCAGTCAACCTTTGATCTAGGAGGATTTAGACTACTTTAACTGATTGCCATGAATCTTAATTGGTTCATCTATTTTTTGTTGGTTTTTCCGTTTTGATTTAAACCCAATAGACATGCACTGTAAAAAAAACATGCATCCATTCATGTAGAGGTGCTAACATACGAAGAAAAATAAATTAAAATATTACCAAAATGACAGCCTATATGACTTTTATCCTGTAAAATATTCAATTAAAGAAAAAAATTAGTTTTCACTTTAGTTGAAAGTGGTAATTGAGGAAAAAAAACCAACACACAACAACCCTGTTTCAGGGGATGCCTGAACATCAGCGCCGCAGTGCTAACTCCGCTGCGGCAACAGACTGAGGCAGTCCCCTTTGTCCGGTGCTGCACACCACCTTCATCAAACTTAATTACTTTTGTTTATATATTTTTATAATATATTTTTATCTTCTGTACCAAATAGTTTGAATATGTGTATCGGAAATATTTTTTTTTTTTTTTTTTAGATTCAGCTTCGTGACACTGAAAGAAAAGTCCGTTTACTTCAATTCCTACAAGCACTGGTTTCAATATGAGCATATAAAGTCGACTTGTTCACAGGAACCAAGAAATTTTTCACTTCAAATAAGTTCTTAAGTTGTGTTTAACTGAATAAAGTTACTTTATATGCAAATCAAAAAGTAACAGCCTGCCGGCATCTGTTACTTGCCGGCATCCGGCAGTGGACTAGAGTAGGCTGCTGATGATGAACTCTGGCTGACCCAATAATGAAAATAATTTGATCATCGGTTGTTGAGATGAAGCCACAGATATACGCGTCATACATAAATATAACACCCTTTCTCTTGTTCGGGAGTTTAATAACCCAGACTTAGCCAGCCAGACATCCGTCAAACTTAGCCAGATTGTTTAATACACAAAAAAAATCTTGGCCATGACGCTCACTCTTTCTCAGTGTGCAGGTTTCCTCACGATGTTTTCCTTCACCGTTAGATCAGTTGATAAAATCCAAAAGCTCATATTTTATGGCATTACATGGCTACGAACCCGAACATGATATCCCGTCTGCTCGTACGAAGTGATTTGCTTCTTCGTTCATTATGCGAACGGCTAAGGAACGGAACAGCCTGCCGGCGTCTGTATTTCCCGAAACCCACAACCTTGGGATCTTCAAGGCCAGAGTGAATAGGCATTTACTGGACCCGCGTGCTCCATCGTCGACCTTATCGTCGCTTACTATCAGGCGAGATCAAGGTCAAATGCGGGTTTAGTAGTACATAAAAGAAAACCAGTAATGAACTTTTTAATAATTTTAGTTTTTTTTATTGTTGCAATATCATACCGCCAGTCAATGCGCATTTACTAGCCAGTTGCGATGAAGTATATTTCATCATCATCATCAGCCTATTAATGTCCCCACTGTTGGGACACAGACCTCCTTATTTGTGTCGTATCTTTGTCCTCTTGGACAGGCTTTGGCCAGCCATCGGTCACGGTCCAACAGAATACCAGCGCTGGAGGCATTCTTGTCTGCAGCAATAAGCTGAGTTGAGGCCTTTTTCACAACAACAGCAGACCATCAGACATGATTTAGATATGTTCACCTTTGACTACATAATTATTTTATTATAATTATAACTGTTTCGGTCATTGCTGTGTGTGAAATAAACGTATTACTTACTTACTTACTCCCCTTGTACGGGTACGGTACGGGTAGGTACGGGCCATGATCCACCGAGCGGGCCCAGTGCTGATTCACAGACACATTCAAGATTGCACTATTTCACTATTTCCTTTTCTATCTCATGTTTGTTGTTTTCTATCTAGTCCAAAAAAGTGTATTTTACTTTACTTTACATTCAAGACTGCATTATGCATACATGATTAATCTTAAAAAGACTGGACTGGTGGATTTTACACGCCTTCGAAAACTTTCAATTTCCTCAGACATGCAGGTTTTCTCACGATGTTTTCCTTCACCGTTAGAGCAGTCGGTAAATGTACGTAAGTCTTCGAAAAAATCGGAAAAACTCAACATGGCATTGCATGATTTAGAACCCAGACCTCCCGCATAGGAGTCCGTTAAGAGCCTCATGTCCCGGAGAGAGATTCATACCACCTTCGGCTAGGTGTAACAAAAATATATTTATCTCTTTACAGAAGCGGCAGATGCTGAGGTATCTTCAAGTGGAAGATCCATAGAGGAAATGCCTTCGAAAAAATCGGAAAAACTCAATGGTACATGGCATTGCATGGTTTTAAATCCGGACCTCGGTAGTCCGGCGTCCTAGCCACTAGACCACCGACGATCCGAAATATCTTTATCTTGTTAAATTGTTATGTATGTGTGCGTTCAGGATTTTTTTTTTAATTTCTTTATATACGTTGTGTGTCATACGTGCGGAAAAGTAATTGTAAACTAAGGTCCTAGAATCCCCCGACTTCCAACTCGTCACCTCGTTTAAATTTGCCCTCCCTGGATCTGAAAAACTACCAAAATCTGCGAAAACTACCCAAATCGTAGTTTCCCGGATCATTTTCAACTAAACCAAAACCAATCCTCCACCAACCTGCATCCGAATCCTTATCCATAATATCCATAATTCCATCCTCCGATTTGTCATGCTCAGCCGCATGATCAGCCATGGCGTCCATAGCCTTCTCCCCAAAGTCCCATAAATCTGTCATCAACCCTCTCTCTACAACACTAGGAGGTTCCATCTCCCGTCCCTTTCGTGCATGACTAGATCCAAGAGAAGTAGATTCATTTGTTTCATTTTTTTCCACTAAAGCTTTGGCATCTCCAATAACCCAAGATTGGACTCTGCTACTGAACCCACGGTCTTCATCTTGACCTTTGGTCTTAACCGACATCATGACTGGGTGGACCAAATGGATTTTTGGTGGTTTTTGCTTCTTCTTCTTAATTTTCTTCTTGTCTCCGCTGCCGGCTGAAATCGTGATGCTGTCGATCCCACCGCCGCTCTCGTGGTGTTTTCTTGACAAGGCCCTGTGGGCAAAGAGTAGGATTACATTTTAGGGGAAATGGGAAGTGAATCGGAAAAGAGCACAGTGGGGCTAAAAAAATATTTTGGGGGCCATCGGTTATTGACAGGAAAATCCCAATAGACATTTCACCTCACTATAACGTTATTAGACGGTGTTCAATGCGCTGCTAACCTTGAGGTAGAGTGCCTCATGTGCCGGTGATTACGCTGGCTCTCTAACCCTACAAACCGGAACACAGCAATGCAAGCGCTATTACTTTAGGGCAGAAATAGATGGGGTGGTACACTCCCAAGCTGACCCTTCACAGAGTCATATCACCAGTGAAATCTTTTGTATGTATGTAATCTCTTCAATGTACTTAAAGTTTAATTTAAAACAAGTACAAAGGTATTCTTACCAACCTTCAACCTTAACCTTCCGATATCATATTTCAATTTAAAAAAATCTCAGGAATATTTTTTTTACAGGGACATCGGCAACCAATACAACTTTGTTGCATTTGGTGTAGAGACCCTCGGTTCTTGGGGCCCTGGAGCTCGGTCACTGTTCCTAGAGCTATCTAAGAGTCTATTTGATGCGACGGGGACCCAAGGGCTGGCGGCTGTCTCACCCAAAGGATCAGCATAGCGATGCAGCGGGGCAACGCCGCCAGCATCCTCGGTACCCACCCTACCCCTACCAAAAAAATGTAACTTATTACCTAATCTAGTAATAAGTTACATTTTTTGTGTCTTATTATGAAATAATACAATATATAAACAAAATACATCATTTTTACTTTGAAGAATATAACAATAAAGAATAAATAATAAAAAACTAGTACCGTTACATTTTAGAATTCGCTTATATTTTTGTATATGGTATCACTCATTAGATATTCTTTGACTCGGTTACTAAAGATGGTGTTGCTACTTTCTTCTTTCATTGTTTCTGGCAGTTTGTATAATATAATTATTTGCGTTTCTGTTCTATTTAACCGGTACTAGGGGGTAATGGTAATGACGGTACATATAACTTCGTGCAGATTTTTTTTCCTGTCTAACGAATGCTGTTGCATTCACCTTTACAGCATCACCGGGGTTTTCACGGCGAACGCTGAGTGCGCTCCAGCTTGGAGGAGGACTTAAACACTATAAGAAGCGACTGCCTCAGAGCACCCAGGTGGGTACGGACCTCGGCTTAGAACGTCGCTGGGGAAGGAGGGATCGGGGAGAAGGAGTAGCGGCCTGGAACATGCTGATAGCGCGTGTAAGCGCCAGAAACGTTAAACTACTGTTTACATATCTAGACTGTGGCACCACTTAACTACAAACTGAGTTACTCATTGGTGCTAAGTACAAGCCTAGTGCACTAATAAACTACTATTAACTTAACTATAGTTAGTGGGCTATCGGTAAGCGTGTGTCGTCATTGACACGCTCGTGTGAGCTTACATGACGTTTGTGTGTGACGTCCATAATCCCCGAGGGGGTAGACAGAGTAACCACCTTCAATCCCTGGAACATGCCGATAGCGCGTGTAAGCGCCAGAAAGTAAAACCATAACAACAAAACGCAGAGTAATTTAAAGTGATCTGAACCACGTACGGTGATCTAATTTCTACAAATGTCGCTGCCTCTCTCACACCTATGTTAAATTCCACACATTACTAAGCAAACACATTCCCTCTCACTCTAATGTTATATTTGTTTTTACATGCCTCTTTCGGTTAAGTAGAATGAGACGGCTAATTTGTGAACCGTGATAACTCAGTTGGTACTCGTACAACAACATTGTACAGAGGTAATAGGTTTGATTCTTAGAAAGTGTATTCTTAGGTTGACTCGAGAGAGCAGAGCAGAGGCAGAGTGAGCCTGGGTGGGGTGGTACCGTCCCACCCTTTAAATATTTCCTTGCTGAGTTTGGGAGAGCCTGCGTAATTAGCAGAGCATCGAATCCTCTTATTTGTGTCGTATCTTTGTCCTCTTGGACAGGTTTTGGCCAGCCATCGGTCATGGTCCAACATAATACCAGCACTGGAGGCATTCTCGTTTGCAGCAATTAGCTGAGTTGAGGCCCTTTCCACAACAACAGCAGACCATCAGACATGATTTAGATATGTTCACCTTTGACTACATAATTATTTTATCATAATTATAACTGTTTCGGTCATTGCTGTGTGTGAAATATACATATTACTTACTTCTCTTATCTTATGATAGGGGGCCGGGAATACCCCAGCGGCACTTCGACCCTTGAGGATCTTTTGTGCCTACCCCATTTACACACTGGTCATCTCAGTGTGCAGGTTACCTCACGATGTTTTCCTTCGTTAAAGCAGTCGGTAAATGTACGTAAGTCTTCGAGAAATACGAAAAACTCATTGGTACATGGTACTGCACAGTTTCGAACTCGGACCTCCCGCATGGTCTGGGATCCTAGCCACTGTGCCACCGACGCTCTGAACCACTTATCATCAGGAGGTCCGGTTTCTCATCTGCTTTCCTTATACCTACTACATCAATTTTCTTTTCTTTTTATATTTGGTCTTCAGGCCAATATTATTATTTTAGTTTTTCCGATTTTTTACCCGTAAGTAATACAACTACTTGTAAGAGATCAGTAAGCAAAGTACAGTTACTTAGCCAACTTTAGAAGTATTTCGTACATATACATACGAAAGTATCTTACTTTCATTTTTACACTTCCTCGTATATACAGGGTGTAACATTAAGAACGGTCAGTATGGGAAAGTCTGAAACTATAAGACATACGAAGATCTGTTCTTAGGAACCATGTCATCAATTTTAGTAACAAGAAAAACTGTATTCATACATTTTTTTTAAAACTGTACTCAGCCTGGGAATCGAACCCGGTTGTTTTGAAAAATAATCCTACACTATTTCTATTTAGATATCGATTACGTTAAGGATGAAGTGTACAAAACAAGCTACGACACAATTGAAGACCTAGAGACCAGCAGCCATAGAGACAATTTTAACGCAAATTCACCACCTGAAGATACAACATTCAATAGTAAGATCGTTCCCTAAACGAGTTGAATGTTGTATTTTACAAAATGGTAGTCATTTCGAACACCTACTAAAATAAATTAAAAGATATGGAAACAATGCGTTTTATTAATTTTAAACATCACGTTTCATACTAACATTTATTCCTTAAGACCTACACAATCGATATCTAAATAGAAATAGTGTTGGATTTTTTTTCAAAACAACCGGGTTCGATTCCCAGGCGGAGTACAGGTTTTTTTAAAATGTATGAATACAGTGTTTCTTGTTACTAAAATTGATGACATGGTTCCTAAGAACAGATCTTCGTATGTCTTATAGTGTCAGACTTTCCCATACTGACCGTTCTTAATGTTACACCCTGTATACCTATGTCAATTATATTATTCTAATTTTATTTACAAATACTCTTACTAATTTGTACTAGTATAATCCTGCTCTGATACGGAAGAAGGTCGCTTAAGTGCATGCAAGGGGGTAGACAGAGGAACCACCTTGATCATAGGCTATTCCCACTTTTCACCGTAAGATTTGGTGGACAAACGTATTAGGTGGCGAGCCTACCGCCGTCTACTAGGTGTAGAACAGTATCCACTAAGATCCTCAGTCGCCTCGTACGACACCCACGGGAAGAGTTGGGGTGGCGCTATTCTTTATAGCCGGCACCACACAGCCGCTAAGTGCATAACGTGTTTTCGAGAAGATGGCAAAAAAATTATATATTATATAGAAATACCAGAAAACACCAACCAAAGAAGCATTCTAGGAAACACTAAAAGCAATTTTGCTCTTTTTTACCATGTTCTGTACAATAACTTCCACTTGGGAGTCCGGAGTCCTAGTCACTACACCACCGATGCTCTGGAAATATACTTGCACTTTACCACCATTGGTACAATCCGATGGCACCCTCAAATTATAGCAATAGGACATAAAACGCAAAGCGTTGCGTAGATGGAGCCACGAGCACAGTCCGTAAACAGAAAAGCAAAACAAAACGTCATTTTTGAAGATATCACAGATTTCTCGTTATTTGGATTAATTTAATTTAATTTCTCAAAGCTATAGTAAAATTGTGATGATATTATGGCATCATATGGCCATTTCAAAATAGAAGACCTAAACAATCTGTTAAGACAGCGCGGCGCGAGTCTGAAGGAACTTATCTACATGTTGATTGGCTACGGACCATTGTGCTAGTGGCGCCTGTAGTGGTAAAACATTGCAGGATTATCTCCTATTCTACATACACATCATGTCGTGCAATTTTGTTAAAGCCTTCACCTTCCGCGCACTTGACCCAAACCGGCCATCGAACCTGCTACCCGCCCCGCCGCGCCGGCACCGCCGAACTCTACATTACTTTCTCCAAGTGACCGCGATTAACGCATGCTTCGTTATGATATGACGCATGTTGTGTATATGCGGTTTTTGGGTCTGTGACGTGGGTAAAAAAACTTGAAGAGGCACAGGGCGTTGTGCCGCACAGCCAAGGAAGTTCCATACTTACTAAAAGTAAGTTACTGGAACGGGATCTTCATAGATACAAAGTGGCCACAAAAAACCCTGTTTAAAAAAAAGAGAAGCAAAATAGACTGGAGTAGGTATCCCGTCTCTTTTACATCGGTTACAAGGTTACTGTATTAAAAAGAGACGGAATACCTAGTCCAGTCTATCTCGCTTCTCTTTTTTTAACAGGGTTTCGAAGCGGGCCACTTTGTATCTATGTAAATCCCATTCCAGTTCATCATCATCAGCAGCCTACTCTAGTCCATTGCTGGACATAGGCGCACCATGGCCACTTTGGCTCTTCTCATCCAGTCACCTTGCGCAGATCGTCGCTCCATCTAGCAGGGACGCGTCCCACACTACGTTTGCCCAAACGCGGTCTCCACTCCCGAACTCGTCTCCCCCAGCGGTTGTCTGTTCTGCGACAGATGTGACCGGCCCACTGCCACTTCAGCTTGCTAATCTTATGAGCTATGTCGATAACTTTTGTTCTATGCCGGATCTCCTCTTTCCAGTTACTTACAACAATTATAACAATAAATTATATCTTATCTTGTTTTAGTAAGTATGCAGCTTTCTTGGTAAAAACATCTTCGCTGACATGTTTTTAGTCTTTGAGATATAAGACCTCCAAGTGTCGCGCGTTAAAATGGCTAACTTTTGACCTCCTTTCTCATCTTTCCTGGTTAATTGAGCCATTTACATTTGACTCCAAAATGAACTTTGTTTATCGATGTTTTTAACGTTACTATTTGTTTTTAACGATACTATTTGTTTTAACGATACTATTTTTTGTAATTTATTAACGGCTCCGAATGTCCCGCCATAGCTAGGAACGTCTGCGACGGCATTTACGGGACAATTACCACAGTTTTTCCGTGTATGGGGTGGATTTAGAATATCCCTACCTGGGCAAGCTTCTCATTCTCTTCTTCTAAGTCATTTTCCTCATTGCTGAGGGTCGTGATCATTCTAAGGAATTAATCACATAGAACCACTCTCGTGGCAGATTTAATGGTTTGCCATTGCCTTCCCCAAGCTTGCCGTACGAGGTCACAAAACCGAGTTACTTGCTGGTGGTAGGACCCCTTCAATCCGCCTGTGTCTTCTATGTAAAGTCGCCAAATATCTTCGTTACGCAGTGTTTAAAGAAGATACAGTACTAAGCCCGTGTGCTCCATCTTCGGCCTCATTGACACTTTCCACCAGCTGATCAATTCCACTAAATACAACGTAACTAAATAGAATCTAAACTGCATCGTTACGATGTGTTTCGTAAGCTACTATCCACTAACGATCCAATTCAGTTAAGTTCCGGTCGAATCAACGATCGAACAGTAACGAATTTGTGCATTCTGATAAAACGTTTAGTTTATACTGAATCGCAGTTGATCGGTAACAAAACGCTTCAACTGTCAAATATAACGATCGAACATAAGTTCCTCCCGAGGTACTTTTGCCCGATCTATAGTAAATCGAAAGGTGGCAGTGGTAGAGTTATGCGTCAGCAGAATGAGATTTGGTGTCCAAATAGAATTGGAACGAAAACTAAATTGAAATTGGATATAAATAGAACTACAAACGTTGTAATTTAGGCGAACTAAGCCCCAGGTGAAATTGGGGTTAAACACGGGTATAGTTGTCAATAAAATAAAAAATTAATAAAAAGTAAGTATTTGCCAACACGACCAGCGAAACGGACAACTCACGCTTGCCCATACGCAGCTCCTACGTCAATTTCACTGACCCGCTTAAACATCCTGCTTTCTCACTCCTTTTATACGAAGACAAAAGGAGACATCACATTTAATAATGAACTGCTTACAATTAATTTACAATTACAATCGATTTAGGTAAGAAATATTAATTCCAGATATTTTTTGGGTAAGGGTGCGGTCTTTTTTAGAATCGTATTTACTAGCAAAAACAATATTTGGTATTTTGAAAAATAAAAATGGGTCGAATTTTTTTATAGATAACATTAGTAGGTAGGTACTTATTGTTTTTAGGGTTCCGTACCAAAACGTTAAAAAAGGAACCCGTATGGTGAGACTTCGTGAGACGATTGAAAATACATCGCAGATAATATACGAAAAAAAATGCCCGTGAAACTTAAAAAAATAAATATATGTTATGTATTTTGATGCATATTACATAATACCCCAGGGGAAAAATCTTTCTATTTAGTGTTCCAGAAAAAAAAACATAAGTGAAAACTCTCCCGAAATCAGGTTTCATAGAAAATTGAACCGGAAAGTATAAAAAATTGTCCTGTTTCGAACGAAAACAAAATATGATTTAGAGATCGATCGAGTTAGGTGGTTCGAGTTTAAGCTCAAATGTTTATGACCATGGTGACCTTCCCACATCTGGAACCTTGAGGGTCTGATGATGACCAGGAAAAAGTAAGGAAGGAACGAGAAAAAGTTTCTTAATTTTTTAATTTAGAGTTATACTAAAGCTAAAGTTGACCGTCTGCCACGAATAGGTCTCTTTCGACAGTAAAATGACGTAAGGCCTGGGCTACATGCGCCGGTTCGGTTCACTGCAGCCAATAACAAGCGTTCCTTCCTCCCCCCACAATTGAAGTCAGCGCCCGTGATTGGCTGCAGCGAACCGAACCGGCGCATGTAGCCCAGGATTGCAATTCTCGCAGCGTTCGACATACAAAAGTCAACGCTACGAACGTCTTGTCACGCTCACACATGTAATGCGAGTGAATGAGATAGGACTAATGTCGAATTCGACATTCCACTACGAGAAACGCCGTCCAGGCCTAAGAAAAAAGAATATGTTTGCGCGAGGTGGCCGATAGATGGCATTATACGCTAATTAACGCGCGGTATACTTTGGTCCTCCAACACACATACGAGTATAATGCTAGACTAACTAAACAAGACCAGACCAGTTTTGAGCGATGGAAATGTATTAATGTACAGTTTTTGTAAGCGCACTCTAGCTCTGCTTGTAGGCAGAGAGTGTTTTAATATCAATCACAGAAGAAGTAATAGTATTACCTAGTTCTTTTAATTATTTGTAGAGGACTAGGAAATATCATTCTCACAGGATCATGCTGGCCACAAAGAATAGGAAGAAGGAAGCCTAGACCATAAGATAAGAATCAGCTTGTACCTTTAAAGCGTCATAGCGCCATCATTTTTGAAGATATCGGAATGATTATTTCACTGATTTTGTTTTGTTTTATACGTAGATTTCAGAAATTCAATAAAAGTTGTTGAGGACTAATGTCCAATTACCTGGCCACTCCATGCTGCACCATATCAGACAGTGAGAAGAGTGATTCTTCTATCTCCTTGCCAAGTTTAGATGGCATTTCCTCTATGGATCTTCCACTTGAAGATACCTCAGCATCTGCCGCTTCTGTAAAGAGATAAATATACTCTTGTTACACCAATCCGAAGCTGGTATGACTGTGCAGACTCGTCCTGGGGTGGTCTACACTTTTACCAATTTCTGCTGCAAAGCAGGAGAGCGTGTCTTGCTGTGTTCCGGTTTGAAGGGCAAGATAGCGTAATTACTGGCACTTGAGGCAGTCAACGGATTCCTATGCGGGAGTTCTGGGTTCGAAACCATGCAATGCCATTTACCAATGAGTTTACCGACTGATCTAACGGTGAAGGAAAACATCGTGAGGAACCCTGCATGTCTGAGGGAATTAAAAGTTTCCAAAGGCGTGTGAAATCCACCAATTAGCACTGGGCCCGCTCGGTGGGTCATGGCCCGTACCCCTTTGTGCAAGGGAAGGCCTGTGCCCCAACAGTGGGGAGATTAATAGGCTGATATGATGAGGCATGGCGACGGTGGCAACTTACCATCAGCTAAGCCGTATTCCTCATTGATGAGGGTCGTGAATCGTGATCGTTCTATGGAAATAACCACACAGAACGACTCTCTTGGCATATTTAATGGGTTGGTTTGGCATTGCCTTCCCCATTTGATACATTGGTTATCTCAGTTTGCAGGTTTCCTCGCGATGTTTTCCTTGTCCATAGAGCGGTAAATGTACGTAAGTCTTTCGAATAAACTAAACTTGGTACAAACATTGCAATGGTTTCGAATCCGGATCGTCTTACCCACTACGCCACCGACTTCGTATATCATAATAAATAATTATGATTGTGGATTGTATTCCACAATTTTGCTAATCATTACACACAAATTTCATATTTATTCTATGACGGTTTTGATAGGTTTCTAAAATAACTCTCACTTTACATACGATCAGAAAATTCAAAAACAAATATACACTTTCATTAAAAACAAGATTGTTTTCAATTAGACGAACAATATTGTTTATCTTACATATAAAAACAAAAATTTGTACAATATGCGAATGGAGCAAGGTTCAGAATAGCTCAGCAAGTTAGTCTTATGTTTGAATGATTAAGAAAATTGATAGAAATTGGAGGCATGATTAGTATGAAAGTTGATTTTATGTATGTATTTGTAGGAATAATTGGCAAATTATAGAAATTATTGTCCAAAATGTAAAGTAATTTTCTTAAAAATTACTGGACCGTTTCTAAAAATTATTTCTATGATAGTATTTACTCGTATTACCTTAGAAAGCGTCGTCGGACGGAAACGTAGTGGTTAGAACGCCAGCTCACGTTCGAGTTTAAAAAAATATATATTGACTACTAAACCCGCATTTGACCTCGATCTCGCCTGATGGTAAGCGACGTTGAGGTCGACGATGGAGCATGCGGGTCCAGTAAATGCCTATTCACTCTGGCCTTGAAGATCCCAAGATTGTAGGTTTCGGGAAATACAGGTTGTTCCATTTCTCAGCCGTTCGCATAATGAACGAAGAAGCAAATCGCTTCGTACGAACAGATGCCATAATGTAATGCCATAAAATATGAGCTTTTGGCTTTGATCAACTGCTCTAACGGTGAAGGAACACATCGTGAGGAAACCTGCACACTGAGAAAGAGAGAGCGTCATGGCCAAGTTTTTTTTGGTGTATCAATAAATCTGGCTAAGTTTAAGGCTGCCTGGCTGGCTAAGTCTGGGTTATTAAATTCCCGAACAAGAGAAAGGGTGTTATATTTATGTATGACGCGTATATCTGTGGCTTCATCTCAACAACCGATGATCAGATTATTTTCATTATTGGGTCAGCCAGAGTTCATCATCAGCAGCCTATTCTAGTCCACTGCTGGACGAAGGCCTCTCCCAGGGCGCGCCATTGAGCCCGATCTTCGGCTCTTCTCATCCAGTCGCTGCCAGCCACCTTGCGCAGACCGTCGCTCCATCTAGCAGGGGGCGTCCCACACTACGTTTGCTCAAACGCGGTCTCCACTCCAGAACTCGTCTCCCCCAGCGGTTGTCGGTTCTGCGACAGATGTGACCGGCCCACTGCCACTTCAGCTCGCTAATCTTATGAGCTATGTCGATAACTTTTATCATTTCGGATTCGATCCAGCAGAGATACTCCGAAGTTAGCAGATAGTAGCAGGCTCAAACTCGAACCACGTTTACTGTTCCAAAGATCACCACTGCCATCAAACATACTACAAGATCTTGGAAACCCCTGATCCAATTTTTATCAGTCACGACTAAGAACACCCTGGACAAAATGCTCTGCTAAATTAAAAAAAAACCGCGTCAAAATCGAAGAAGAAGAATTGATTGGACAGCCGCGAACGAAACTTGTACAATCAGGTCTCTTCGACCGTCTACGAATTCGGATGTTCGTAACCAGTTAGGGCCCAGAGCCCCTCATACCCCTGCCGTTCTGCTGGATAAAGACGTCGCTGCGCCAACGCACGAAGGATATACAGAACTCTAGCTGGGCCAAGGTCGTGGACTGCAGGCAGTCTCGAGAAGCCTTGCCGAAGGCTGATCCGAGTCTCACCAGACAGCTCCTGCGGCTCAGCAGAGTCAAATTACGGAAGGTAACCGGGATAATAACCGGACACAGTCCACTTAATAGACACCTCTTCAATATAGGCATCACAGACAGCCCCTTGTGCAGAGCTTGCATGGAGGCGGAGGAGACGGTCGCCCACGTGCTCTTGGAGTGCAGAGAGGTGACCACCTACCGGGCGGGAAGCCTTGGCACCCCAGGATCACTTCCCGAAGTCCTTCAGGACATCAGAGGACTGCTGGACTTCCTGGCGAAGTTGGGGTGGCTCGATTAGTAGTAGTTTCCACCACACGCAAAATAGGCGCTTAAGACGTCGTGTTGCGGAAATCAGCCCGTTATTACATTACATTACAACCAGTTACGAAAAAGATTATTTTTTTCTTTCTACGTATCCAGTTTCGATGGAGGAATTATTTTTTCCTGTACGAAACCTGTTAAGAAACCAGCTATGGCTAGAAACCATTAATTTTAACAAAACTTGTAGCACAGAGCAGATAAGAAGAACAAACAATTTAGAAGGCTGACATAGCCGGATCAACCGATTCATCGGACAAAAAAATAATACAGTTGCCCATTTACTGGAAATATTAACCAAAGAGACGAAAATTAGTGACATTCAAATCCAAGAGCAAGAATAGTGAACGCTATCTTTGATAGCAGTTGTGATGTGCGTGTAATAATAAGATTTTAATGACCGAACAGTTAAAAATTTTAACTTTTGCATCTATATTTTATCGTTGGAACGGTAAAAGGTGGTTCGAGTTTGAGCTCAATATGGCCTTAGGCCTAGACTTCACGCGTCCGGTTCCAGCCCTGGTTCGATTCGCTGCAACCAAGCGTAAACTTAAAAGCAGCGCTTCGTGATTGGAAGCAGCGAACCGTACTGGAATAGTACCGGCCTCGTGAACTCCAAAGCTTGTGTTGTTCGAAAACCAGAAATCTGTGTCAATAACCTATTAATCTTAGATAAAAGATGAAATTTATTGAAAGTGCTAGACGTATAGACGATTGTGACCGTGTGAAGCTGAGCTTTATGCTCTGATCTGTTAAACCCATTTTCACTTTCTACTCCACTACTCCGTCCATTGTTCGTTTCATCGTGCGAAATATCTTGTTCCTCATGATGGATGGATGGTTTTGTCATAGTAAATTTTCTTGTACCATAATTGACATAACTTTCTTTGTTTCAGAAAAAGATCTTAAATTGTGAGGTGACTTGTGATTTTGACCAAGGAATTTCAAAAGTACTAGTAGTAGTCGAGCGTCGATGGCGTCGTGGCTAGGACGTCGGTCTCCCATGCGGGAGGTCCGGGTTCGAAACCAGGCAATGCCATGTACCAATGAGTTATTCAGTTTTTTCGAACGACTTACGTACATTTACCGACTGCTCTGACGGTGAAGGAAAACATCGTGAAACCTGCACACTGAGATAACCAGTGTGTGAAATGGGGAAGGCAATAGCAACCCCCCCCCAATAGGAACCCCAGCGACACTTCGACCCTCAGGCATCTTTTGTGCTCACCCCTTAGTCTCCTTCCTGTTCCTTAAAGATGCTTTGCATCAAGGACGCTGTACAGCTTACAGGAAGGAGCCTATAGTCTTCTTGTTTCGGGTAGGCCTAGTAATTCCTTACAATGATCACGACCCTCAGCAATAAGGGATTCGACTTAGAAGAAGAAGTACTAGAGTACCTAGTAAACTTGCAGCAACATTAATCCTTACTTTTTTTTATTGTACTTATAAGGAGAGCAGACGGGGAAACGGGCCTCCTGATGATAAGTAGTCACCGTCGCCTAAACATACACCTGAATACAATGTTGAGGGTTTCCATGCGCTGTTAACATTGAGGAGTTCTATGTAGTGCCTCATGTGCCGGTTATTACGCTGGCTCTCTTACCCTTCAAACCGAAACATAGCAATGCAGATATTGCTGCTTTGCGGCAGATGTTAAAGGGTGGTACCACCTCAGGCTGACTTTACATGGAGTCAATACTATGTTCAAAATTCAATTTTCTATGCTTTTCATTTAAAATTGACCTTAGGTTAGTTAATTCGAGAGTTAAAAGTTGACAAATGGCGGTCTTGTTCATTCGCATTGACTTCACATTTTACTTATTTTAATTGATTTAAAAAAAAATGTTATACCAATTTATTAAACAAATGCACAATTCAAATTATTACAATAAGTTTATATATCCATATAATAATTCCTTATAAATTTGAAAAAAAAATTAAATATTGAGGAATTTTTGTTTGACATATAATATGTATTCATGTCATAAAATATGAGTTATAACGGGTTTACTAGTAAGCCCTAGATTTCACACAAATTCGTGCTGGGAATGGGCCCATTATTCATTAATTACGCGTGATAACCGACCAATCAGAGCGCCGCATTCCAAGTTATCGCTTGTCACCAACCAATAAGGTCGCGCCGTGGGAAACCTGTCAAAATTGTAGGTCTATTCTGTCATCTAGTTTGTTAGGATGAACCCAGTTAATATTAAACTAAGATTATATCTAATTAGAGATTAAGATTAATTAAGTAGCGGATATAACAATGGTTATATGTAACCTAGTTTTCGGTATTGACCTAATTTTTTATTTTTTGTTTTAGGGTTAATGACTCTAATAATGATTTTATTAAATGAATTCTACACCATATTCATTGATTTCTTGCGTCCGTGCAAGCAATAATCAGCTATCAGCATCAGCACCTATTTTACTCATATTTTTATGTCATTTTTCATTCCTACATAATTATTTAAGTAGGTATATAGTAAGTAAGTAATATGTTTATTTCACACACAGCAATGACCGAAACAGTTATAATTATAATAAAATAATTATGTAGACAAAGGTAAACATATCTAAATCATGTCTGATGGTCTGCTGTTGTTGTGAAAAGGGGCCTCAACTCAGCTTATTGCTGCCTGCAGCGCTAGTGTTCTGTTGGACCATGACCGATGGCTGGCCACAACCTGTCCGAGAGGACAAAGATACGACACAAATGTTAAGTTTAATGTAACATATGCTTAAGTTCCTACTCCATTGTAATCTTACCGCACAAATAATCTATTCGTATTCTTAAATAAAATAAAGTCAAAGTTACAAAATTATTAGCAACCCTGAATTATGAAGAGATGGAAACTCTACTCAGGGTAGAAAAATAAGTCTGTTATAGTGCTTAACTTTCTTGTGTTTAATAATCTTTCACTCCAATCACAATATCACACAACACACACTCATTTTATTGACTACACTCACTCACTTACTCACTTTGCACTCATACACATTCACATACATACAACACACACTCACACCCATAATCACATATTCCTCCCCGTCAATTCTCTCTTTCCATCCATTCCCCAATATCCCTTTTTCTAATTCATACCAATGTAAAGTTTTAGTGTATGTACTGTAAGCCGTATTTGAATTCCTGGTTAATAATGTAATGGTCCCCACGGGACAGGCTTAGCCTAGTGTGGGGTCCAAAGGTAACTTTGTGTATCATCATGTTATATTTTGGTTAAATAAATAATTTTGAATTTTGAATTTGAAAATTAATTGAAGTAAGGTAGTATTAATAAGTGAAAAATATATATACCTACATTTGCCATAACACATAAATGATAAAAAAAATATAAATATCGTAAATAATAAATATATATACCTACTCACAATATCATATTAGTATTTTACTAACTTCACTGTGTATTAAGTAATAGTAACCTTTTTCATATCTTCACACTACACTGTCGCTAATCTCTTTAATGTCCAATTAACTTCAGAGGTTGCCTGGAAGAGATCCCTTTAAGCCTTTATACATATCGTACTACTATTCCTGTAGTTTTTACTTATATTTGTGTACAAAAAGTGTTACTATCTATCTATCTACATGTACCTACAGGGTGTAAGGTCGCGCGAAAAAAAAAATCTGTTTCATAGATTTCAGAGTTGGCTCCATAGTGAAAGTTGGTCAGTTTTGGATACTGAATTCCCCCCTTTCGGCTCTTTAGGGGGTTTTGTTACACACTACCTGTATACCTACGTTTTAACCGACTCAGGAACCGAACCCAAAGCTGCTCAGTAAAGTGGGACAAAATTACCACAAAATTCGAGTTTCGTGCGTCCATCGATCTTGCACTGCGAACCAGTCTCGAAATTAAAAATTCGAGGTGAAAGTTATTGCACATTACTGTCCGCCATTTCCCCATTATTTAAGTTATCACGTTTTACGTAAAGGGCGTGTTCGGGTATTCCGTTATTTATGGGATGTCTGTGGTTAAAAATTGGAATTTTATGGTAAAATGGTAAGTTCGGGTTTTCACCGGTTTTCGATGTTACTGATGGTGAGTGGTGAGAGCGTCGGTGGCACAGTGGCTAGGACACCGGACTCCCATGCGGGAGGTCCGGGTTTAAAACCGTGCAGTGCCATGTACCATTGAGATTTTCGTATTTTTCGAAGACTTACGTACATTTACCGGTGAAGGAAAACATCATGAGAACACCTGCACACTGAGATGACCGGTGTGTAAAATGGGGTAGGCACAAAAGATCCTCAAGGGTCGAAGTGTCGCTGGGTTATTCCCGGCCCCCTATCATAAGATAAGATAAGATGGTAAGCGATCGCCGCCGCCCATAGACATCTCACCATACTAACAATTACTATCCTAACCCAACCTTGAAGACATAGATGGAGTGCCTCATGTGCCGGTAATCACGCTGGCTCTCTTACCCTTCAAACTGAAACAGCAATGCAAGCATTACTCTGCTTTGCGGGAGAAAGAGAGCAGACGAGCAAACGGGTCATCTGATGGTAATGGGTCACCATCGCCCTTGGACATATCACCTCACTATATTATTAGAAAATTTTCAATGCGCTGCCAACCTTGAGGGCTTGGAGGTAGTGCCTCATGTGCCGGTAATTACGCTGGCTCTCTTACCCTTCAAACCGAAACACAGCAATGCAAGCATTGTTTGCTTTGCGGCAGAAATAGGTAGGGTGGTACCACCCCAAACTGTCACAAAGTCATACCACTTACATTGACAGTCAACTATGCAAACCCTATAATAACTCTAAAAGTAAAAATATCACTGGATTCATTTTACTATCATTCCAACCGGCATTTATTAGATTTCGATCTCCCAAAACGTGTATTTTGTAAATTTACATCTAAACCAGCGTTTGACCTCAATATGACCTGGTGGTAAGTGAGGATGAGGCCGAAGATGGAGCCCACACGCTCAGTAAGTAAGTAAGTACTGACCTCTTCTATAAACACTGCCGGAACACATCGACGACGAAGCGAAGATATTTGACGACAGACTTTACATAGAAGGGGGTCGCTAGCAGGCGGACCCTGAAGGGATCTTTTAAGCATGTGTTCACGTAAATGACATAAGTTCTATCTGAATCTTTTTTTTTCTTAGATCCATGGTGTGACCATACTACCGCATTCTTGATCCGCACAGATTATAGATATCATTGGGATAAATGGAAACTCTGTGGTTAACATTTACGATGACAACTTTATCGCGGTACACGGAGGTTAGTAGGGAACCGTTGACTATAACGTCGAAAGATTTTACAATTCAAATGGCGCTTTTTTAATTGGCGTCGATTCTGGGGTGGCTGCCACTCATATACTATGAGTACAATACCGTATATTGTGTTCGAGTGAACGGGACTCAACCCAACGCCACCCTGAATCGATACCATTGTGTATATAATAATTCAATTGTTATTATTCTAGGTAGGTAAGTAATTAATTTAAATACATATAACAATAAAAATTCTTAAGAATTATTAAAAAAAATCTTCTCTTAACACTTCACAAGCCAAGCCAAATATGAAATCTTAACACCGCAATGTTGTAAATTAATAAAAGATACACTAATTTAAAATTTAATAAGAGGATTGACGGCACAAACTATGTAATAAATATGTTTTACATTATTTATTACGTTATAATTTAAAAACTTATCGAATAGTACTGAGTTATCGATTGGTAACGCTATTGTGCGCGATGGATCTCTTTAGTCAAACAAATCAAATCAAATCAATTTTTTTATTGTAATTTAGTACCTTATAGTACATTTTTCCAACGTCATGTTTTACTCTACCACCGCTTTGTAAAGTGCTGTAGCTGAAAGGAAAGAAGCGGCGCGGCGCAAGAAACTTTTGGAGTTGTGGAACATAGAGGTAACAGATGCCTTATGAAAATGCCATATTTTTTCTAAAACAGGCACAAGAGTAACGTAATTTTATTTCAACTATATCTTATCTTCTTATTTTATGATAGGGGGCCGGGAATAACCCAGCGGCACTTCGACCCTTGAAGGTCTTTTGTGCCTACCACATTTACACACTGGTCATCTCAGTGTGCAGGTTTCCTCACGATGTTTTCCTTCGTTAGAGCAGTCGGTAAATGTACGTAAGTCTTCGAAAAATACGAAAAACTCATTGGTACATGGCACTACACGGTTTCGTACCCGGACATCCCGCATGGGAGTCCGGTTCCCTAGCGACTGTGCCACCGACGCTCTTATTTCAACTATAATGGGAATGCCTGAGATGTACTCGTTACTGGCAGTACTGTGCGCGTGCGCAGTGCATTCGTGTCAAGTTATCAGTCCACGCACCTCTGCGAGTAGAAAGGGTAAAATTGCTGTTCACTAGATTGACATCTTGCACGTCACTTCCGGATTCAATCTAAGTTTCTACTACTAACTTTGATCAATCATCTTTTGATCAATCAATTCAATTCATTCATTCGAAAAACAATAAACATTCTGTGCGAATTAAAACTTAAGACTTAACATTTAATAATTACAAATGTCAAACTAAAGTATCTAATGTTTAAAAAAAATCAATTTAGAGGCTTTGGTACACGACAAGGTGACCATGTCAGCCTCGTTAGGGACACTAAGGAAAGGTAACGGAAGCTCAAGTGTTATCAGAGTCAGCCCTCACTCTGAGAGCCAAATTAGCAAACAACAGTAAGTGTTTCATATTATCAGATAAGGGCTGACTCAAAATAACATTGAGCCTCCCATTTTGGAGACTATTGAGGACAAACCTCCTCCTCTCAACCTTCGCCAGGTCACACTCCATAAGGAGGTGAGTGAGATCCTCTATTTTGTTGCAGTTGGTATGTTAAATAATAAATAAAATAAAATAAAAAAATCATTTTTTGATCAATAACTTTTTGATCAATCATCTTTTGATCAATCGGCTACATACGGATAATCCGGAGATGTGGGTTCAAATCCTACCGGTGGTACTTTCTTTCGCTCTTTCTGATGTTATTAACTTCTTTCGAATTTGAAGTAAATTCCAAGTAAATAAAAATATATTTGGTTTAATTATCAAGGT
Source organism: Hofmannophila pseudospretella (assembly GCA_947369225.1). Lineage (NCBI taxonomy): Eukaryota > Metazoa > Arthropoda > Insecta > Lepidoptera > Oecophoridae > Hofmannophila > Hofmannophila pseudospretella. The sequence continues at coordinate 7,651,027 of OX376337.1, read as the reverse complement.
AAGTATTTTTGTTTACTTAAGCTCGCTATAATATTACTAGAGGTTTAGTAGGTTTTCGATGCATTGCTAAGCTTGAGGGCCATCTGCCGGTAATTACGCTGGCTCCCTTAACAACGCAATTATTGCTGCTTTAAAATAGATTAAAGTGTGGTACGGAGTGGAACCAAACCAGCCTGACTCTTTCTGATAAGAGTTAACACTATACTATATTTTTACTTATAACTTTTTTTATAAGGTCTTAGGTCTATTTAGATTTCATACTTAAATACATTTTTATAATTTTTTAATCATGGGAGCTTTATTTACTAAGTAAATTAATTTAAAAAAACTTCTGTAAGTATAATTTGATGCACTCAAGCAAACAGTTTCGTGTCTTGAAGATCAGGTGAACTCACTCTGTCAAGCGTCCCTACAAAATGAACTGGAAATCACTGGCATTACAGAAAGGAAAACCGAAAACCTTACTCACATGGTTTTGGTTGCGGCAAAAACAATTGGTGTCGATTTAGCTGATGGCGACTTGGACGGCGTGTTTCGTGTAGGGACTCGGCGGCCTTCAACATCGCCTGACACTTCATCTCCCAGGCCTGTGGTTGTAAGACTATTGCGACGTGGCAAACGAGATGAGCTGCTACGTGCAGCCAAGAAGAGGCGCTCCCTTACCACCGAGAACCTGGAAATCGACGGCCCGGCTACGAGAATGTATTTTAACGAGCGTCTTACTCAACGCAACAGGCTGTTATTTCGTGATGCCAGAAAGAGAGCTAAAGAGAGTCACTACCGCTACTGTTGGACAAAGAACGGGTCCATCTTCGTCAAGCAACGAGAGAAGGGAAAGGCAATACTTATCAGATCACAGATGGACATTGATCACATTTTTGGTAATAGTGCTGGTTTGTTGCCGGATGCAGCTGGACAGTAGGACCCTGAGAATTCGTCTTAGATATTACTGTTTCCCTGAAATAATTTTAAACAATTTAGGCTTTTATCGTTTGTTTGAAAATTACAGATGTATAAATTACTCTTCAATGTGTTCGGATCCTAATCATCACAGTGTTGTTTATGCTTTTTATCTGAACGTGTTCTATTTTGTAGCTCTTACTAAATGCAACAATATTGCAATATTTACTGACTCTGTTAAAATAACAATTATTGATTATTTATTTCTAGTATTATATTATATTGTGTTATATTATTATAATCTGATAATATCTATCTATTTAAATAATATGAAAACAAGCGTTGTCATCAAGCACATTGATGGTGGGTTGGACTGTTCTTATACTCCTGATGTACGGGCCGATTCTCAACCATATCTCACGCAACCAACTTTTGGGGTAATTTTTGTTCTTCAGATTCTTCTCATGTTGATTTACTTTAAGCAGGTCACTTTGAAATCCGATATGTTTCAAGTTTGTTTACTCACAAAAATTGTAATTAAACTTTATGAACATAGATGAACTTGCTACAGATATAGAAAATACACTGAGTGTGACGTGCTATTCTATAGGGTCAGCAGAGGAATGTGGTGAGATTCTGAGGAACGAATATAATTTTAGGGTACTCACCTATAACATTAGGAGTATAATGAGGAATTTTAATGAATTTCGAATAATATTAAAGCGCCTTAACTTGGATTTTGATGTTATCATCCTTACGGAGTGTTGGCTTGGTGATGCTACTTTGATACCGAGGCTCGATGGGTACACCTTTTCGCGTACCTCAAAGTATATTAACAAGAACGGGGGTGTTGTTACATATGTAAGGAACACTTGGAACGCTGCTTTCTCCGAACCCGCTATTCAGGACGCAAATTGCTTGCAAATTGACATCCCACAAGTCATTACTCTACTCGGTATTTACAGGTCCCCATCTTTCGCTGACTTAACAAAATTTTTCAGTTCATTGGATATGCACCTATGTACTTTAGATAATAGACGGTCGGTAATGTTTGCAGGAGATATCAATATAAATATTATGGACGAAAGTCCAATTAGTAACTCGAACGAATATCTATGTCTGACGGCAGAGCATGGCCTGATACCGGCTATTACAAAGCCCACCAGAACACACACATGTCTCGATCACATTTTCGTGCGGTCGGGACTGGAGGGCGCATCTGTTGTCTGTAGCACAGACATAACGGACCATGATTTGGCTATGATAGGCGTACGTCTGAATGGAAAGTCTGCTAAAGTTAACAAGAAGACTGTGAGGAAAACTGATTTTGCGGCAGTGGCTGAGAATCTTAGTGGGGTGGATTGGTCTCCGGTGCTTAATGCCGATGACCCATCAATTGCTGCATCAAATTTATCGGCTATGATTGCCTCGTCGGTCCGGAATCATACATGTGAGTGTCGAATTAGTAGATCCAAACAAAACATCCAGCCCTGGATTACGCCTGGCCTTATTCGCTGTATGAAACATAGGGATAAGCTCCACATGAATGTCCGTAAAGATCCGGAGAATCTTGTTGTCAAACGTATATACACTCGTTATCGTAACTTCTTCAGGCAACTATTGCGGAAACTCAAAACTGAATACGACAACTCCCTATTGGTAGAAAATAAATCTAAGCCTAAACAGTTATGGAGGACTATCAAAGATATATGTCATTTACCAGTAGTAAACAATCAGTCCTCAGAATTATTGGAAGCGCGTGAAACGGCACTGGATTCCCTTAACTACTGTAATTGTTACTTTGCTCGTGTCGGTAGTGACTTAGCTGGTCACACGCTATCCAGACTACAAATGACACAGGATGCTCTGGCCGCCGAAGTGTGTAACGGGTGTGGTCCAGTGGACTCTCTATTTTTATCGCCGACTAACCCGCAAGAAATTGACAAACTCATTACCGATTTAAAAACGGATAGTGCTCCGGGGTGTGATGGCTTTACAAATGCCCTCATTAAACACATTAAACCTACAATCCTGGTTCCGTTTGTACACGTCTGTAATCTGAGCCTCTCCAAGGGTGTTTTTCCAGACATCTGGAAAATAGCCTCAATAAGCCCCATTCACAAAAGTGGTCAAAAAAATATTCCAGGGAACTACAGACCAATATCTCTACTAAGTGTATTTGCTAAACTCTTGGAGAAGGTTGTCAGCAGAAGACTTATGGGTTTTGTGGAGTCGCACGGGTTGTTGTCCGATCGGCAATTTGGATTTAGAAAAGCCAGGTCCACGGAGGACGCCGTGTCACTTCTAACTAAATTCATTTCTAATTATCTTGACAACGGGGATAAGTGCATTGGTGTCTTTCTGGACCTGGCTAAGGCCTTTGATACGGTATCCATTCCCATTCTGATACAAAAACTTCAGGGTTTTGGAGTGCGGGGTATAGCTCTAAGTTGGTTCAAGAGCTATCTGACTGGTCGGAGGCAGTGTGTGAAAGTTGGATCTACAATAAGTGATATCGACCATATAAGCTTTGGCGTGCCGCAGGGTAGTATTCTTGGGCCCTCTTTGTTCCTAATCTATATAAATAGCATCACAACTTTGCCTTTAGGCAATGCAGAAATTGTATGTTATGCCGATGACACTGCTGTTCTGTTTCGTGATGAATCATGGGAGGGTGTTTACTTTGAGGCGGAGAGGGGTATGTCAAATATCGCGCACTGGTTGGAGAACAATTTGCTTACCTTGAACGTCACAAAAACCAAATATGTAGCTTTCCATAAAACAAAAGCTTCGAGGCCTTTGTCTTTTCCGGACCTTAAAATTCATGGTTGCCCAAGTGAGCGGTGGAGAAATGCAGCCCCTCTTTGTGATTGTGACTCTATTTCAAGAGCTGAATCTGTGAAATACCTTGGTATCACACTGGACGAAAATCTGTCGTTTGCTCAACACATTATGTCGCTGTCGGGTAGGGTGAGAAGATTAATTGGAGTGATGAGACCTTTGCGCGAAGCCGCCAGTCCTGAAGTGCTGAAAATGGTTTACACTAGTCTCTGTGAATCTATCCTCACGTACTGTATTTCAGTGTGGGGTGGCACGCACAAGACAACGATGCTGGTTGTAGAGAGAGCGCAAAGGTCAATACTTAAAGTCATGCACAGAAAGCCTTATTTGTATCCAACACGACAGCTGTACACTGACTGCAAAGTCCTACACGTGAGGCAGTTGTTCGTTTTGAGAGCGTCAATGATCGCGCACAGGACTACCATTGCATCGGCCGAATACAGCAAATTGCTCAAGAGAAGAGTGTACAAAATACAGTGCCCTTCTGTGAAAACTGGATTCGCACAACGTTTTGGTGCTTTCCTTCACCCATTTCTTTATAACAAAGTTGTAAGGGCCTGTGTCATTCAGGAGCTTCCAATGAGTCAAGCGAAAACTCTCGTTCGTGATTGGTTACTGGAACTGTCCTATGACGAAACTGAAAAGTTATTTAAAATAATAAAATAAAAATAAAAATGTTAGTCAGTCTTGTCTGGGGGAGATTTGTGTAATTAAAGCTGTAGGTAACTTATTTATTTTTATTAGTGCATATATGTACATAATTAGCTTTAATATTATAAATATATATTAAATAAATATACCTAGTTATATAAATGTATATATTAATATATTTTATAAATTTATAATAGTCTTAATAATTAATAATCTTTTAAATAATACATATACATATGATCTTTTAAATTTAAGCGGTAATTTTTCTATTAATTTTGGAATGTAATGTTAAATTGACACATAACAATGTAAAGTGGTTAGTGTGTGTATGTAATCTCCACGACACAGGCAACGCCTAGTGTGGAGGTTATAGTTTAATGTTAAATGTTAATTAATAATTTGTAAACGAATAAACATTTTTTCTATTTTCTATTTTTCTATTTCTAATTATTTTTGTTAAGTTTTAAGTTAACTACCAAAAAGTTTAAGAAAAATTCAGGATCAACCAAGGGTTAATATAAAATTAAATTAGGATTTAAGTTACTAAAAACTTTAAAAAATCAAGGATGGATGATGATTATTTTATATTTCAAAATTTTTAATAAAACTTTTTGGTAAAAAAACTTTTTTTACGTAGGTACGTATTTACACGTTTTTAAAAAATAATTGAAATTTTTAAAACTTACCCTGCCACATCCTCCTTTGCTTGTCAACCTCCTCACCCCAACTGTCCAGTAGTTTTCCCGCCTTTTCCTTAGCACACCCCCACACATCATCCTCCCCCAAACAATTCATAAAAGTCATAAAATTTGGGGCTAAATTCTTTCCCAAACTCACGACATATTCATACGACCTTTCCAACAAACTAGCACTTTCAACTTTATTATTTAAAAATAGAATTAGAATTACTGTTAAATATTTAGACGCCATTTTTAAAAATGGCGCGGGAGCTTTTCTTTCCTTTTTTTATTTAAAGTCCATTCAGCCAGTATTTTTTAAATTGTAATTTAAAGTTTTTAATATTTTTCGCGAAATGTAAGCTGCCAGTGAGATGCTTTCTCTAGACGCTACAAGGTTACACTGAGTGGGCCACGTGAGTGAGAAGCAACTTTATACGCACCTACTTTCTTTTGACACTGGTTGGTTTTAAATGTAGATGCCGTATTTAGCGCTTTTCGTGCTAACCGTTGGTGGTATACTCAGACCAGGAACTAAAGTAAAAAATCCTGTCAAGAGAGCGCCATTGGTAGCTTTGTATTCTGTGTTATGGGAGTCCACCATGAAAAAAAAAGTACTATTTAATTCAGGGTATAATAATAAATTTATTTCACGACAACACTGTACGCAAATATACAATGGAAGGTACAGTAAAATGAATACTACATTAAAAAAAATAAAAAACATACATTTTTTCTAATAACGAGCCTACGGTTAGCACCCACACTGGGTATACTTACTAACTTGCTATGGTTTTGACAAAAAAATCTACCGTGCATTGGAAAAATTTGTCCTTAATGTTAAGACATCCTTAAATCTCGTGGCATATCTATCTACAGCTACGGCGTAGAAAGAGATGGCACGTATTTTAATGTAGACTCTAAGGACGTGTCTTGCAAGTAACGTTATAATGTTAACACATCCTTAAATCTCGTGGCATATCTATCTAGAGCTGCTGCGAAGAAAGAGATGGCACGTATTTTAATGAAGACTCTAAGGACGTTTCTCGCAAGTATCTACTGGGAATTGGTATGTACCATTGATACTTAATAACTAAAAAAAAATACAGAACACTGCTCTATCGCTTGCAACTCAACAGGTTATTTTCATTTTAAACTTTGTTGAACTTTGTTGTGCGTGTTGCCGGTCATAAAGAATAGCACTACCCCAACTCTTCCCGTCGTTGTCGTACAAGGCGACTAAGGATCTAAGTGTATACTATTCTACACCTAGTAGACGGCGGTAGACTCGCCACCTACCACGTTTGTCCACCAAATCTTACGACGAAAAGTGGGAACTACCTATAGTGAAGGTGGTGCCTCTGTCTACCCCCTCGGAGATTGTGGACGTGAGAGTTATGCTACGCTATGTTAATATTTTCATATTTAAAAAAAAAGTTTCTTTCATAATAATAATAAATAAACCTTATTCTAGATAATGACGAAAGACTTCATACCCTTTTAAAAGTTTATTAAACGACCTTATAAAAATCGTTGTTTAAATTATTTTTTTAATTTTGCGATCGTACATGAAAAAATAAATAAATGTATTTTTTAATCGTACATTTTACTTTTCGAAATTGTAAAAAAGTAACTCTTTTAAGTAATGAAATGTAATCGTGTAATTTTATCGTGTTATGTATATGTGTGCAAATAAATTTTAATTAATATAACACAATCACGACATAATTGTGTAAAAACCACTTAGTTTAAAGATCTCATCTGTGCATTCAAAATGTGAATAAATACTATATGTTTAAAATAGACTTTAGTTTTGTTGCCTGGAAGAGATCGCTCTCAGCGATAAGACCGCCTAAATTGTACTTCACTGTTTCCTTCTCTATCTCTTGTTTGTTGTTTTCTATTTGTGCAATAAGATAAGACCGCCTAGCTAGATTGTATTGAACGTTTTGTACGCATTGTATCACACTAATTTTGTGCAATAAAGTGTATTCTTTCATTCTTTCTATTTGTGCAATAAAGTGTATTCTTTCATTCTTTCTATTTGTGCAATAAAGTGTATTCTTTCATTCTTTCTATTTGTGCAATAAAGTGTATTCTTTCATTCTTTCTATTTGTGCAATAAAGTGTATTCTTTCATTCTTTCTATTTGTGCAATAAAGTGTATTCTTTCATTCTTTCTATTTGTGCAATAAAGTGTATTCTTTCATTCTTTCTATTTGTGCAATAAAGAGTATTCTTTCATTCTTTCTATTTGTGCAATAAAGTGTATTCTTTCATTCTTTCTATTTGTGCAATAAAGAGTATTCTTTCATTCTTTCTATTTGTGCAATAAAGTGTATTCTTTCATTCTTTCTATTTGTGCAATAAAGTGTATTCTTTCATTCTTTCTATTTGTGCAATAAAGTGTATTCTTTCATTCTTTCTATTTGTGCAATAAAGAGTATTCTTTCATTCTTTCTATTTGTGCAATAAAGTGTATTCTTTCATTCTTTCTATTTGTGCAATAAAGTGTATTCTTTCTATTTGTGCAATAAAGTGTATTCTTTCATTCTTTCTATTTGTGCAATAAAGTGTATTCTTTCATTCTTTCTATTTGTGCAATAAAGTGTATTCTTTCATTCTTTCTATTTGTGCAATAAAGTGTATTCTTTCTATTTGTGCAATAAAGTGTATTCTTTCATTCTTTCTATTTGTGCAATAAAGTGTATTCTTTCATTCTTTCTATTTGTGCAATAAAGAGTATTCTTTCATTCTTTCTATTTGTGCAATAAAGTGTATTCTTTCTATTTGTGCAATAAAGTGTATTCTTTCATTCTTTCTATTTGTGCAATAAAGTGTATTCTTTCATTCTTTCTATTTGTGCAATAAAGTGTATTCTTTCATTCTTTCTATTTGTGCAATAAAGAGTATTCTTTCATTCTTTCTATTTGTGCAATAAAGTGTATTCTTTCATTCTTTCTATTTGTGCAATAAAGAGTATTCTTTCATTCTTTCTATTTGTGCAATAAAGTGTATTCTTTCATTCTTTCTATTTGTGCAATAAAGTGTATTCTTTCATTCTTTCTATTTGTGCAATAAAGTGTATTCTTTCATTCTTTCTATTTGTGCAATAAAGAGTATTCTTTCATTCTTTCTATTTGTGCAATAAAGTGTATTCTTTCATTCTTTCTATTTGTGCAATAAAGAGTATTCTTTCATTCTTTCTATTTGTGCAATAAAGTGTATTCTTTCATTCTTTCTATTTGTGCAATAAAGTGTATTCTTTCATTCTTTCTATTTGTGCAATAAAGTGTATTCTTTCATTCTTTCTATTTGTGCAATAAAGAGTATTCTTTCATTCTTTCTATTTGTGCAATAAAGTGTATTCTTTCATTCTTTCTATTTGTGCAATAAAGTGTATTCTTTCTATTTGTGCAATAAAGTGTATTCTTTCATTCTTTCTATTTGTGCAATAAAGTGTATTCTTTCATTCTTTCTATTTGTGCAATAAAGTGTATTCTTTCATTCTTTCTATTTGTGCAATAAAGTGTATTCTTTCTATTTGTGCAATAAAGTGTATTCTTTCATTCTTTCTATTTGTGCAATAAAGTGTATTCTTTCATTCTTTCTATTTGTGCAATAAAGAGTATTCTTTCATTCTTTCTATTTGTGCAATAAAGTGTATTCTTTCTATTTGTGCAATAAAGTGTATTCTTTCATTCTTTCTATTTGTGCAATAAAGTGTATTCTTTCTATTTGTGCAATAAAGTGTATTCTTTCATTCTTTCTATTTGTGCAATAAAGTGTATTCTTTCATTCTTTCTATTTGTGCAATAAAGTGTATTCTTTCTATTTGTGCAATAAAGTGTATTCTTTCATTCTTTCTATTTGTGCAATAAAGTGTATTCTTTCATTCTTTCTATTTGTGCAATAAAGTGTATTCTTTCATTCTTTCTATTTGTGCAATAAAGTGTATTCTTTCATTCTTTCTATTTGTGCAATAAAGTGTATTCTTTCATTCTTTCTATTTGTGCAATAAAGTGTATTCTTTCATTCTTTCTATTTGTGCAATAAAGAGTATTCTTTCTATTTGTGCAATAAAGTGTATTCTTTCTATTTGTGCAATAAAGTGTATTCTTTCATTCTTTCTATTTGTGCAATAAAGTGTATTCTTTCTATTTGTGCAATAAAGTGTATTCTTTCATTCTTTCTATTTGTGCAATAAAGTGTATTCTTTCATTCTTTCTATTTGTGCAATAAAGTGTATTCTTTCATTCTTTCTATTTGTGCAATAAAGTGTATTCTTTCATTCTTTCTATTTGTGCAATAAAGTGTATTTTACGTTTAAACTCTAGAGCTTGAAAGCGCTTTAAGCTTAGAAAGACCAAAAGCTTGCCTTATGGAGTTACACCCGCACCTCACACGCTTTTTTACTTTTTACGAACCTATTACGAATTTACACGATTGGTCCAAATACAGTTCTTTATTCTGATTATTGGCGAATATCTGCGTGTTAAAGGTTAAATTTGCAAAAAATTGTACCAACTTTTGCTTTTATTCCGCGAACATGTGTCCCCTACAATAAACGATTGACCAGTGTTGACCTTTTCAACTGTTCTTTGGGACAGATAAAAAATAGTATTATAATGATTAGCAGTAACCTATCTCCAATATAATTTTGTTTATTTGTTTTAATAGCATTGTTTTATATCCCACTACATTATTCTACATTTACTTCCTTTGCATATTTAATGTTCTATGTTTATATATAACCAGTGTGTACTTGTCTTGTCTACATGAACTGAAATATGTTATTTACGTTTATAATATTTGTGAACCCTTTTTGTTTCTGTGTATTTTTTGTTTGTTTATATGTATTTCTATCTATTTGTAAACTGTTTGTGTTCCTTAATAAATAAAATATAAAATAAAATATAAATATAAAGTTTCCAACAATTATTGTGGAGTTTTGGAGGGAGTGGGATCGACATGTGAATTATAATTGTAATAACAGTTGGGAGCGGAAGCAAAATCATTTGTGGGTGAGTGAGATTGGCTGTCGCTTTAGGGAGAAGGGTTGTGACCCTCGCTCCGGGTCGTGCCTGGTGCAAAGGTTGGCCGTAGCGATACAGCGCGGTAACGCCGCAAGCGTTATGGGCACCTTTGCATCGGGAGCGGCAAGGGGGAGGTTTATTTATAATTATTTAGTTATTAAGTTGATATTATTTGTGATTTGAACAGTAATTGTTGGGAGTATTAATAAGAATAAGTATAATATATAATAAATAAAATAATAAGCTCACTTGGTCCTGAACCCGTGAGCTTCGCTCTCAATTGACCCCAGAAATGGGAGAAAACTTAACAAGTGAATTTGAAAAATAATAATAAATAATAAATAACCCCAGAAATGGGAGAAAACCTAACAGGTTAGTTTAAAAATAAATAAATAAATTGCACAATGAGGGTGTGTCAGTTTGTGCGCGTGAGATGATGATTTTTTTTAATTATTATTTATTTTGGAGGAATTTTGATCATCACATGGCCTACCATCTTGTGTAGTGGTTATTCTGTGATAGTGGAGCCTTACTTACCTCCTATAGGGTAGTTTCCAAGTATGAAATATTAAATGCATTTCTTAAAAATTAAGAAATAGTCATAAATTGATGGTCAAATGTGAAAACAGAATTAAAATTCGTTGAAAAATAAAATAGTTACAGGCATCAAAAAACTGAACGGTAGAAAGAAACGGCAATAAGTTTAATGACGTAACTGTTCTCTAGCGCCATACAAGCAGGTCCTGGCTGCATATAAAGGACTGTTTTGCTAGAAAGGGACAGAGCATCTCTCCAATACTAACTTTAACCATTAACATCTCTGATGTTAGTTGATATATCAAAAAACTAATTTTAGATACTTCTTCAGGATGTCCATGTAAGTTGATTGATACAATAATATTTTTTTAGGTTAAAACCGTATTATTTTCTCTCACCTGGTGGTAAGTGACGATGAGGCCGAACGTGTAGCTCACACGCTCAGTAAGTACTGAACTCTTCTATAAACACTGCCGGAACACATCGACGACGAAGCGAAGATATTTGACGACAGACTTTACTTAGATGGGTGGATATTTACTGCCAAATGAAATTATTACAAAATACCTTGTGCTATGTCGTGTCGGCCTTAAGGAACAGCACCACCCCAACTCTTCCCGTGTGTGTCGCATGACTAAATTACATAAATTAATTGTCATAAGTTGTGTTGGCCGTGTGCTGCCAGCCCTAAAGAATAGCACCACCCCAACTCTTCCCGTGGGTGTCGTACGAGGCGACTGGGGATCTTAGTGGATACTATTCTACACCTAGTAGACGGCGGTAGACTCGCCACCTATCACGTCCACCAAATCTAACAGCGAAAAGTGGGAACTACCTATGATGAAGGTGGTTCCTCTGTCTACCCCCTCGGGGATTAAAGACGTGAGAGTTGTATATTATTATATTTTGCCCTTGTCACACAAACGTCATGTAAGCTCACACGAGCGTGACCATGACGACACACGCTTACCGATACCTCACTAACTACAGTTAACTAACTATAGTTAAGTTAATAGTAGTTTATTAGTGCACTAGGCTTGTAATAAGAACCAATTAGTAACTCAGTTTGTAGGTAAGTGGTGCCACAGTCTAGATATGTAAACAGTAGTTTAACTTATATACCTGTTTCTGGCGCTTACACGCGCTATCGGCATATTCCAGGCCGTTTCTCCCCGATCCCTTCCTCCCCAGCGACGTCCTAAGCCGAGGTCCGTACCCACCTGGGTGCCCTTAGGCTGTAACGATGTAGACTTCATCGTCCATATCAACCTCCTTGCCATCAATTTCAACCTCATTGTTAGCGTTTATCTCACCTCATTTCGTGTTGGCATCTACATTTCTTCATCTATATTTTCAAAATTGAATTCATATTCCCATTCCATTTCTAAATTACACTATTCCATTAATTTCATTGTCTTCACTTTCTCTCTGTATTTTGTCCTGAACGGATGTTTCTCCGTTTTATTTTTGTCTCCTACTACTACCTATTTTCTACATTTACTATTTTCTGTATTGTTCTGTTCCTTAAAAATATAATATCTATTACCAAGTTCTTCTATTACTTCATCTGCACACTGTCCTAGAACCCTGCTAGCCGGCACCTAGAGGGCAGATTGACGGTTCTTATAGTAGCTTTTAAGTCCTGCTCCAGGCTGGAACGTACTTAGCGCTCGCCGTCAAACCCGGTGAAGCTGTAAAGGTCATTAGGACCAACAGCATTAGCCACTTCGAAAAAAAAAGAAAAAAACGAACGGTGTTGTGTTGTGAGAAAATCTAAAGAAAATTCCAAAAAAATGAGGAGCTTTAAGTTTGGTGTGGCTGTGGATTGACCACATTCCTAAACCAGCGAAAATCGTCGAAGGACTCAAATCAGCTTAGCCCAGGGGCCTATTTAATAAAAGTGACAATCCGACGAGTCATATCTTCTCGTCGCCCATACCTCAATGTCTAAAGACAAAGGTCTTTTGACCAATGCGTCCTACCAGTAATGACCTACGGAGCCAAAACGTGGACACTGACGGTGCGACTGGTTCACAAATTGAAAGTCGCTCAGCGTGCTATGGAAAGAGCTATGCTTGGAGTATCTCTGCTGGATCAAATCAGAAATGAGGAGATCCGGCATAGAACAAAAGTTATCGACATAGCTGATAAGATTAGCAAGCTGGCAGTGGGCCGGTCACATCTGTCGCAGAACCGACAACCGCTGGGGTAGACGAGTTCTGGAGTGGAGACAGCGTAGTGTGGGACGCCCTGCGCAAGGTGGCTGGCAGCGACTGGATGAGAAGAGCCGAAGATCGGGCTCAATGACGCGCCCTGGGAGAGGCCTATGTCCAGCAGTGGACTAGAGTGGGCTGCTGATGACAATCCGACAATTTTTCACTTTTTGAAAAATATGTCGAATTGTCGCGACAAGTGTCGTTTAATAAAGATGATAATTAAGTCCAAATGCGTCCTAATACTGACAAAATGATCAGACTGAAACCCCGTTTACCCCACGATCGCTCAATACATGAAGTTAGCGTCTCGACGCTTCTTCGAGCAAGCTCCCCACCACCCAAACCCTCTAGTAAGCGCCGCCGCTTATTCCACTAACGGTTTACCGACATCCCGTCGTCGACGTCCGCCTAGACACGTCCTAGACGACCCCGACGACGCCATCACGATCTCCATCGCGGAAGCAACTCCCCCACCCGATAGTAGTTCACACACAGCACCTACATACCGCTCGCGCCGGCGCGGGCGGCGACCCGCTTCTGGCGCTTACACGCGCTATCGGCGCATTCCAGGCCGCTTCTACCCGACCCCTCCCTCCCCAGCGACGTCCTAAGCCGAGGTCCGTACCCACCTGGGTGCCCTTAGGCAGTCGCTTCTTATAGTAGTTTTTAAGTCCTCCTCCAGGCTGGAGCGCACTTAGCGCTCGCCCCAAAAACCCCGGTGAAGCTGTAAAGGTCATTAGGACCAACAGCAATTAACAGAACGAAAAAAAATAAATGAAAACCCGTTTAATAAAGACAACAATTGTCAGATTTGACCTGTCGAGTCTGTAAGAAAATATTCTCTGACTTATTTGTCATTGTACGACTTATTCGTAATTGACAAATTAGTCACTTTTTCTGACATATTTGTCACAACACAATATCGAGGCATGCATATGAGAGAACATGAGGGTAATATTAAAAAAATATAACAATTTTACTTTCGATTTTGACTTGAACTTCTGTTTTTGTTTGCTATTTGTAATGGACGCCAAATTAACATTTTCAGGCCTTATCTACGAAAACAGAGACGTTTTATTCGGCAAATTTAGCGATAATCTAACGCACTTTTATTAAATTCCACATTCAAAAATACACACCAATCGCAAAAGGATTGAGGTGCGTTCATATCGGTACAGAGTACAGTTATATTCATAATCATTTATTTCAGTAATGATCATACATTGTCAAAATAAATAATAAAACTTTAGCACGTCATGATCATACATTAATAGTAATAAAATTTCTTACTTAAAGTATTTTGTCAAAAGGTTAAAAAAATAAACATACTGCTGTTACTTAGGTAGATCTACTGTGACATTATTAAAAAAGGTTTTCATGTAGTTGTGGTTTCACTATTCATTAGGACAGGACGTGATATTAGAATTTAAAAAAAAAACAATTTCAGTGCGACTTTTATTGTCTTTGAAAACAAAAACATCAAAATAATTTAACAGGGTACAGATTAATTAACCTAACCTGTTTTTAGTGTTTAAAATTGACGTAGGTACACAAAACAGTGCGAGTCGCACCTCGCCATATCGGATCCGTACTATTTATAAGGACTATTTGTAAGTATTGAGTGAAATGCTTGCTTATCGTATGGTTAGTGGCCAACCTATTTGTCAGAGTTGTTCAGGCCGCCCGTAGGCATCTGACATGGCTTAACGGCTGCTGTCGAACGACAACAACCGGGACCGACTGCTTAACGTGCTCTCTGAGGCACGGAGGAGCTCAGATGAAATATGCCACTAGCGGTCACCCACCGACCGCGCCAACGTCGCTTAACCTGCACGATCACTTTCGGACCGTGCTCGCAACTAGGCTACGAGCTCCTTGAGTGAAATAAAAGTGATTTAAAATTGACAACTTTGACGGGCGCTTACATCGTTTGTTTTACGAAAAATAATAATAAAATGTATTCATATTCTACTTGATAAGCTCTAAACAAAGATAGTGTCCCGTTTACGAGCTAGAAGCGCATGACAGACGGCTGGAGGGCGGAGCGACAGCAAAAAGGATTCATTTCCCCTCGAGGTACGGATCACTAAAAATATTATAATTAAGAAAGTTAAAAAAAATATTTATTTCATTCATGTGCTGGCAATCCCCCTGGGGATATCTGTGTAAGGACTGTGGGAATAACCCAATTACGCTGGCTCTCTTACCCTTCAAACCGAAGAAACACGGGCATATCCGGTCGGTACAACTGTCAAAATGAATGCATTGAAATTTAGTCACGATTCAATTTTTCGAACGAATTTATTGATGAAGTATGCATGGACTATATCTAAAAAATTAACCCCATATATAAATTATAATAAACATAAAAAAAACTTAAATAATAATTTATTAAAAAATTATTTAAAACATATTAACCCCATATATAAATCATACTAAACATAAAAAAACAACTAAATAGAGATATATTCTAGCCAGACCTACGACATCTTATCTTATCTTATGATAGGGGGATATGATACCGGGAATAACCAGCGGCACTTCGACCCTTGAGGATCTTTTGTGCCTACCCCATTTACACACACTGGTCATCTCAGTGTGCAGGTTTCCTCGCGATGTTTTCCTTCACCGTTAGAGCAGTCGGTAAATGTACGTAAGTCTCGAAAAATACGAAACACTCAGTACATGGCACTGCACGGTTTCTAACCCGGACCTCCCGCATGGGAGTGCGGTGTCCTAGCCACTGTGCCACCGACCCTCTTACGCCTAAGACACAGTGAAATATAATATGATACAATAGGTACTTATACATTCTTTCATTCTGTAGATACTTTGTAAACCGATATCCGACAACCTATGTACAGGGGAAATAACGTCACACGAATTTCATGATTTTGGAGCACCCCCGTCCTTGCCACAGGTGGCAAGTTGTGTGACCCCCTTCCAAAATCATTTATATTTTTCTATTTAAAATCTTTTTTCATAAAATCAACAATAAAACGAACATTTTAGAAAAAATACAAAACATCAAATCAAATGAACGATACAAAATTTAATATTCTTGTGTCCATGGACTTTGAACGCATTCCTATATAATATTTATAACTTCTTCTTTTAGATTTACGCATGTGACGTCACGAAGCCCCCCCCCTCATACGATGTCACACTTTGTCCCCCCCCCCCCCCCCCCCCCCCCCCCCCCCCCCCTTCCACCCACCCACAACGTGTGAAGTTATTTATGGATGGCCACTATATACCTTGTGGAACCCTATCGCCATAAGTTTTTGTCTTACTTTCATATTCATATATTTTATTTATAAACATCAGTTTACACGTCACACTTAAATATTTCATTGTAAGTACATTATTGTTAAATATATCATTACAATTTCATGTATATTGCCTTATTTTTAATTATTTCATTTTACATTTCTTTTCCTTTAATTATGGCCCCTGCTAGTGTACACACTGCAATTTGGCCAATGACCGTGTTAGAATCTTGAAAATAACTCGAACGTCTATATTAAGACAGAGTCGTGTGCACTAGGAATGCCTAGTGTATTGTATTCCAAGTGCAATTGGAGGTTAGGTTGCCGGACCACACCGTCTGTAGTATTACACTCCCATTTCACTGTCTTATATAACGTTCACTTAACACGGACGGATTTTTAGGTAAAATACACTAGTTTTACGATAAAATGACAACTGTAAACAGTTATTAAACAATAAAATAGGACGAACACAGCATGAACGTTCAAGCAAAAGTATTTGAACGGTGACATTAATGTTCCCTTTCTTGCCATTCGTATGATTGTTTCATACAAGTTAAAGGGACAAGGTACTAAAGGGTATAACCCTGATGTGTTGTCCATTGTACTTACTTATTACGTTATTATTATATGGCTTCTTTACGACTTTAATCTTCTTCAGGTCATTACACTACCTATACTAAATACATACAGGTATTAGCCCTAATTCGCTTATTGAAAACTGAAAGTAAGCTAGGTTGGTCAAGAATTCCATATTTTATTTCCTTTGTTGTACATCTTATCTTATGATAGGGGGCCGGGAATAACTCAGCTGCACTTCCACCCTTGAGGATCTTTTGTACCTACCCCATTTTACACACTTATCATCTCTGTGTGCAGGTTTCCTCACGATGTTTTCCTTCACCGTTAGAGCAGTCGGTAAATGTACGTTAGTATTCCATAAATACGAAAAACTCATTGATACATGGCACTGCCCGGTTTCGAACCCGGACCTCCCGCATGGGAGTCCGGTGTCCTAATTCCTTCACCGTTAGAGCAGTCGTTAAAAAAAACGAACATACGAAAAAATAAAATGCCTTCATACTAAGAGGCCAAGGACACGAATTTCATGATTTTTCTGTTCTCTTTCTGTTCTTGTACAGGTGGTCACATTTGTGTAAGTGACGTCACATATTTTGTAATTTCAAATTTAGAAATCATTAAATTAAATCCAAAATGTTTCTGTGCAATATGTTGTTTAATTTAGTTACTTTATCATATAGTTAGGTTATTTTTCTAACTTCCTTTAACACAAAAAGAATCAGGAAATCCCCAAGGTCACAATAGGGCCCATAACCCCATTACACCATACCAGGCCCCTAGTAGGTTAGTGCAGGTTTCCTCGCGATGTTTTCCTTCACCGTTGAGCAGTCGGTAAATGTACGTAAGTCTTCCATAAATACTAAAAACTCATTGGTACATGGCACTGCATGGTTTCGAACCCGGACCTCCCGCATGGGAGTCCGGTGTCCTAGCCACTGTGCCACCGACACTGTCTTTGTTATACATAATCGATGCGTGGATAATAATTGCAAGTCTTTAGTAATTGTAAATGAAATTAGGCTGGGAGTTTGACGAGTGATTATTACCTTGTACAATGTAATAATTGCGGTTGGGTTGGGCGTTCATGCTGTCATGGCGTGTTCGTCCTATTTATTGTTTAAAAACTAGTATATTATAAAAATAAAGTATAAGTAATTTAAATTAATTACAGTCTTGTATGAATCGTCACAAAATATAATTATATTATAACATACAATGTCAAATCAAATATAAACCTCCCCCCTTGCCGCTCCCGATGCAAAGGTGCGTTACCGCTGTGGATCGCTAAACATGTTGTTTAAAAACGGTTAACAGTGGTTATTTTTTCGTAAAACTAGTGTATTTTACATAAAAATCTTCCGTGTTAAGTGAACGTTATATAAGACAGTGAAATGTGAGTAAAATACTACAGACGGTATGATCCGGCAACCTAACCTCCAACTACACTTGTAATGCAAGACACTAGATATTTCTAGTGCACACGACTCTGTCTTAATCTCGACGTTGGTAAACTGTTTTTTTCAAAACAGACGCCGAACCGTTCGAGTGATTTTCAAGTTTCTAACACGGTCATTGGACAAATTGCAGTGTAAATCACTAGCAGGGGCCATTCATTAAAGAAAAAATAATAATTGCAAAGTACATCGGCGCCGACTTAGTTTTAATTTTTTTAATTATAATTTTACTGTTTGGTTGGACACAGATGACTAAATAGTACTTTGGACGCCGTGCTATTACATTTTTTTTAATTTTTATTTTTAATACGGAAAGAGTGTTAAAAATTTAAAATCAGTGATCGAATACAATATAAATAATAATAAAAATAAGAGAAACAAATTAAACTGAATTCGCTAAAATAATTTATTTAGTAGAAACTAAGAGCTCTACTTGTTGAAAAGTGTTGCTACTCGATAGAGGACTTTTAATTATTGTTTGCTTAGTATGTAACATACCTAACATTGCATAATGGACTTAAATTGAAATTTTTACTTTAACATAATTTATTACTTAACTTTATTAGATACTTAGTTTTGCTGCCACCTGTGGGACGGCTCAGCTAAGTACCAACTGGCTGCCCTTGACTCAGTGGAGAAACGCGCTAAGCGCCTTATAGGTGACGAATCGCTGGTGGAGGCTAGACTGCAAAGTCTGGAACATCGGCGCAAGGTTGCCTGTCTATCGGTATTTTATAGGATACATTTCGGAGAGTGCGCATCGGAATTGCACGACCTAATTCCAGCATCTCCATTCCGCCTTCGGACTACCAGGCGCGGGGAGCGGTTCCATCCTTATGTTGTTGATATCCCATCTGCTCGTACGAAGCGATTTGCTTCTTCGTTCATTATGCGAACGGCTAAGGAATTGAACAGCCTGCCGGCGTCTGTATTTCCCGAAACCTACAACCTTGGGATCTTCAAGGCCAGAGTGAATAGGCATTTACTGGACCCGCATGCTCCATCGTCGACCTCATCGTCGCTTACCATCAGGCGAGATCGAGGTCAAATGCGGGTTTAGTTATACATAAAAAATTAAAAAACATTTGTAAATATTCAATTTTTAATAAGTCTTAAGTTTTAATCGCACACAATGTATATTGTTAATCGAATAAATTAATAGAATTGAATTTAAAATAAAGTGCCCTCCTTGGTTAAAAATAAAGTGCCTGTCTTGGTTAAAAATAAAGTGCCTGCCTTGGTTAAATAAATTGCCTGCCTTGGTTACAAATAAAAACCTAGCTGTCTGAAAATAAAGCTAAAATATAATATTCTGAGGTCAGAATACATTGCAATCACTTTTCGAGACTTCCTTGAGTGTACCGACATATTTTTGTATTGGGTTCCGTTGGTTTTTATTTTAATTTTATTTTTTATTTATAAGGGAAATTCTACAGCTATTAACAATTATAAAATTACATATGTAGGCTAATTACAGATTTCCTCGTTTATATATGACTTGTATACTTATAGAATACGGTTAACTTTAGAATAATAATGTAGAATTAACATGAATATTTCATACATATTTACCACGAGTATATTTATGCACAAAACTTAGTTTAAAATACATAAAAATTATAATATAATATTGGCGGTCTTATCGCTAAAAGGATCTCTTCCAGACAACTTTTGGGTATACATTTTTTTCAAAGTAGGTTGTGCAACTGTATAAACTAAGTAATAAAACAGTATAATTATAAAAACTAATGCTTGCTTGCTAATCGTATGGTTAGTGGCCAACCTATTTGTCAGAGTTATTCAGGCCACCCGTAGGCCTCTGACATGGCTTAACGACTGCTGTCAACAACAACCGGGACCGACTGCTTAATGTGCTCTCCAAGGCACGGAGGAGCTCAGATGAAATATGCCACAAGCGGTCACCCATCCAGGTACCGACCGCGCCAACGTCGCTTAACCTGCACGATCACTTTCGGACCGTGCTCGCAACTAGGCTACGAGCTCCTCAAAAACTAATGAATACGCTAAACTCCGCGTAAATTTTCTAACTTTATCTAAACCCTTACCAGGAAGTAAAAACCCTGTCAAGCTGGCGCATTGGTAGTTTTATAATCCTGTGTTATGGAGTTCGCTATGATAAAATAGTAGGTACTTACCTTTTAATTCCGCAATATGGCAAGGGTTTTTTAAGTTCCTGGTATCTTCCTGGCCGGGAATAACCCAGCAGCACTTCGACCCTAGAGGATCTTTTGTGTCTGCCCCATTTACACACTGGTCATCTCGGTGAGCAGGTTTCCTCACGATGTTTTCCTTCACCGTTAGAGCAGTCGGTAAATGTACGTAAGTCTTCGAAAAATACGAAAAACTCATTGGTACATGGCACTGCACGGTTTCGAACCCGGACCTTCCGCATGAGAGTCCGGTATCAGGCCTGGTTAGGGTATACTTTACTTATCTTTGCATATTTCATTTGTACACACATTTATAAAGCAAAAATCAAAGATGACCTCCCGTGCTATAAAGGCAAAAAACCGTCATTAATGACCCTATTGTCTTCATGTACGACGCAAAATAATAAATAAACTAGGATAATATGCTTAGGATTAAAAAAAAACAATTATCACTCAGGCTGTTTTTTATTTTTTTTAAATTGATTTTTTCTTAGTGACCCTAACGAGGCTGACATTGTCACCTTGTGTACCAAAGCCTCTAAACTGAGATTTAAAAATAAATAATAAATAAATTGATTTTAATTTGTTATGTTTCTAATTATAACAAACTTAGATTTTAGAATAAATTAGAGGCAAACAAAATTGCGAATCATCACAAAGTTTAATTCTCAGAGATAATCCAGAAGGCAGCATATTTCGGTTAAATTACAATTGAGAAGTAGAATTGGTTGGCCCCATTCTGTTCAAATTCTAATTCTACCAAGTTTTTTTTCATTCTAATAACATTTTTCTGATGCATATTTAACGTGTAAACACTTGAAAAAAAAAAGTAATAATTAAAAAAAATACTAATATAGAAGGAACCCTGAACCATCCATTACACGTGCTTCATATCGACACAATCGCAGAATCCATTTAACTTCTTACCATTCGGCACGTAACTACCGCAGATTAAATCTAAGATAAAGGTAAATTAAATTCAACGGTGATACAAAGATCTAATTAACGACAGTTTTGATTGAAAGTAGACATTATTAAAATAATGATAGTTTCATTAAAAATAATTTCGAAATTTATAAACTGATTCAATTTTTAAAATTAAAGTGTTTTCATTTTTAAAATTAAAAGTTATTCCATTTTACAAATTGAAAAGTGATTTTTATTTCAAAATTGTAGTGAAGTGACAGTTTTAAAATTAAAATTAAAAATGGACGGTTACAACCGTGATCACAAACCTTTTTCAACTAACTTATTTTTTAGAACAGTTTTGCATACAGTGTATTTTGTGTTAAACAATGCTGTTTCGTCTTATGGAGTTGTAATATTGTTTAGTATTACTGAAGAACAAATGAAACATCAGGCTGTACAAAATGTGAAGTGGTTTTCAGCGGCTTTTGGAACCAACTGGAACTATGTAAGTAACATTTTTCCTTGTTTTTTGATTTATGTTATGGTAAGTGGCCATTGTCAGAGTTGATCAGGCCGCCCGTAGGTCTCTGACATGGCCTAACGACTGCTGTAAAATAACAATCATCGGGACCGACTGTTTAACGTGCTCTCAGACACGGAAGGGCTCAGATGAATTATTCCACTAGAGGTCATGATATCTTGTGATCTTGTGGCCTGTGATAACCCTAGCGACATTTCGACTCTGGGGACCTTTTTGCCTTCCCCATTTCACATATTGGTAATCTCAGTGTTTGTCTTCGAAAATATATCGAAAAATTATTTGTACTTTAAAGTAGGTACTTACGAAACTCGAGGATTTTTTTTGGAAAATTCTTTACTAAATCAGAAGGTTAAGTAATTTAGTAAATGTACGAGTATAACAGGTTGCTAAGTTGGCTCTCAAAGTGAGGGCTGACTCTAATAATACTTGAGCTTCCCTTCCCTTTTCTTAGTGACCCTAACGAGGTTGACATGGTCACCTTGACGTGTGCCAAGGCCTCTAAACTGAGACTTAAAAAAAACAGGTTCAGCTTTTTATAGGCTGCGATCGCGATCTATGCTGGCTGCGATCGATCTGGAAAAACATTTATAAATATGTTGTTAGATTATTTTTAAACATGATTTAATGCATATAATAAAATAAATAAATAAATTCTTTATTCACGCACGCGTCCCAACAGGTACAATTTTACAATTGCATTGATTGATTATAAATAATTATAACCAATATAAGTTATACTAAATTATCAATTATAAAAAAATGAAATTAATATAAATTAAATTAGATTAGGTTAAATTTATATACAATAAATAGTCTCTTAATACGTAATTAGCAACATTCAGATCATTTACTTAGAAAATTTAAGTCATACATGTACAATGTATTGAATATGGCCCTGATAATATCATTTCTACATTTAGAAATTCTATCATTAAACCAAGGACCTTTTAACTGAACGCAGCTTTCATTTTGCGTATCTGTCTATCTCAAAGAAAGAAAGAAAAACATTTATTTAACATTGCATTAATAAAATAAATAAAAAAATAAAATAAAAAAGCCTTTTATTTCCTACTATGTACATAATTTAACTTTTAAGTATAATATATTTAACTATGAAATTTATTTATTTTATGTATGGCAGGAACCCCTCTCAGGTGAAGGCCTCCTCCAAGGATTGCCATTTGTCACGATCTTGAGCTATTTGATGCCATTGTGGTCCCGCAATTTTTTTGATGTCGTCTTCCCAGCGTGTAAAGGGTCTTCCTCTGTTGCGCTTTCCGGGTGGACCTTTCCATATTGTAACCGTCTTGGTCCATCTTTTGTCTTTGAGTCGTGCAACATGGCCGGCCCATTTCCACTTTAATTTTTGTGCATGTTTAAGAGCGTCTATTGTTTTTGTTTCTGATCTGATTTTTGTATGTCGAATCATTTGTATTTTCCTTATATTTAGCATACTGCGTTCCATTCCTCTATTCTAACATTGCATTATGCATACATAATTAAACCGTATCCGCCCATGTCTGTCCACTGCTGGACACAGGTCTCTTCCAGGGCGCGCCACATCACTCGGTCCTCCACCTTCCTCATCCAACCATCGCCAGCAACCTTCTTCAGGTCATCGATCCACCGGGCGTCCATTTTGCGTATAATCGCATAAAAGTCGTCCAGCCTGTTCTCGGCGAACATGCCTGACGCGCTACACCACCGCCACGGCAAGCCCATCATCGCTCTGAAACCATTATTGTACTGCACTCTAAGTGTGTTGTATGTGCTCTTCGTGTACTTATACCAACGTTGGCCGGTATAAAAACTGTATCACATCACAAGAATTAATTTAATATGCGCATTTTGAGTAATGCCCTCTTATTGCATTGATAATTAAGAGGAGCTCGTAGCCTAGTTACGAGCATGGTTCGACAGTGAGGACGCGGTCAGAACTAGGATGGCCGATTGCTAGTGCCATCTAAGCAGGTTAGTTGAGCTACGTCGCGACGATAAGGGCATATGCACCATGCAGACAGCGTCGCTTACGCGTTTCACCACACAATCTTCCGTTTATCTGTTTTTGCTTAGTTCACTTTTAATAATCACCGAAATTTACTTAATTTACACTTTTTTTAGGTAAAATGTTTACTTCAGTTTATTTATCACTTGTTTGCTAATGAACACATAGTATAAGTTTTGATGTGCGATTTTAACTAGAAAATCATTTTAAAAACTCCGGACTGCAGCAATACTTGGACCGCGTCCGTCATGACACCGGTAAGAGACTGCTCCTCCGTGCCTCGGTGAGCATGTAAAACTGTCAGTCCCCACTGCTGTCGTCCGACAGCAGTCGTTAGGCCATGTCAGATGTCTACGGGCGGCCTGAACAACTCTGACAATAAATTCTACTAAAGGTTACTAAAGGCTACTAACCAGACGTACAAAAAAAAAAGAAAAAAACCCAGGTAAAACCATGTTTTCCTTGATAATACCTAGTTATCTTATTTTATCAGAAAAAACATAGCATAACTTGTATAGTGCAAAACAAGAATTGTAGGTAACGTGCAGTGTTCGGAATCTGGTTGTCATCTCAGGGACGAACTCAGATAATGATAATAATTGTAATAAAAAGTTCCAGTTCAAAACCCTGGTCCGAGAACATCTACGCCAAGGTCCAAATCAATAAGGTATTATTGTGCTAGTTCACTGTTAAATACAATACAATAGAGTTTACATATATATCTGTTCAACTATCGAGTATATATATTTATAATTATATATTTATTTGTACATCATAATATATTAGTATTTATATGTTTATATATTATGTACAATATACTTAATATTAGTATGCATTTTTTAAAGATTAATGTATATGTATTTTTAATATGTATTATGAATAGCTATTTATATATAATATAATAACAACCTCCATTTTATATGCACCTCCCTAAACATTTCTGCATAACCCCATGGTTAGCTGGTAGAAGGCATTAAGCTCGCCTCATGTACACCTTTTTATTTTGTGCATTAAAGTGTAAATAAATAAAAAAAATTAAAAAATAAACATTGTGTATAAGTTATGATTATTGATTATATTCAAATTATTTTTTAATTATTCATTTATTTTCAAAGCTTCGACCCTTTACGGGACCATAGGGTAATGCAAATTCAAAATCACTAAAACACCACATCTTTTGCAATAAATATACTATTACAATTGTTAATTATAAGTAGTATATTTATTTAAAAAGATGTGGTGCTGATTATTTTCGCGTCGCTTTTTTGATTTCAGCAATAGCACTTTACGATGCGGTGGTAGAATAAAGAAATGATTTTGTTAGAATGTACTTTCAAGTAACTACCTACCTAACTATAAAAGAAATTGATTTAAAAAAATATATTAATACTTTCTCAGAACTAAAACCTTTCATGAAATAATTTCAAGTTGTAAATAAACAAATCAATCCTATCGCAAAAAGACTTTAATGCGTTTATTATTTTAGCGAATTAACTTTTTTTTTAATTATCTCAACACTCCTCAACGACGTTGATGTCACATCCCCACCTCACTACTAAACCAAATACTAAACTGTCTTCTCAGCGTAAAAACCTGAAGGTTAATCGGATATCAAACTTGCGCATGCGACGATCAGAGCCTCCGTCACAAAATATAAAGATACAGAAGGTCATCTCTGGGCGGGCATCCTCGATTTTAATTACCTACACTAGACCGTAGTGCTACTAGTGTGGTTCCGGCCCTGGTTCGGTTCGCTGCAACCAATCACATGCGTTTCGCTTCCCCCCACTTGAAGTCTTGAAGTCAGCGCTTCGTAATTGGAGGTAGCGAACCGAGCCGGGATTGGAAACGGATGCGTGTAGTCTAGGCCCTAAAAGAAAGAGCCTTGTGAAAAATATTTCTGGCAATGTATTTTGTTTAATACAAAAATTAATGCCTACCACTCGTTCGCGCTGACCTAGTTGGTCTGATTCAGTCTGAGATCGCTTGTACGAGTACGCAGTAGGGTTTTTGAATTCCCGGACTTTTTTTATTCCCGGGACACGAGAACGGTTTTTTTAGTTCCCGGGAATATCAGTGACTATAAAAACTATTCAAAAAGCATTAAACCTGTACTTATTTTCAAAATAGAGATCTTAGATTTATCATAGTGGTTCAAAGGAAACAGGAAACTACAAAATTCAGTTAGATTATTTTTTTAGTTTTAATTAAAAATGGCCACAATTTTAACATTAATTTATATTTGAACGCAGCATGGGAATGAAAATATTGTTGTCAGTATTGAAAAGTCGCTACGTTTTTAAAAGTAGCTATAAGTTTTCAAGTCGCTAATGGCCTGTGAAATCCGCCAGATCTAGCGACAAAATCGCTAAAACGGCAACACTGCATCAAACTCTCAGAGCAAGTATATCAAACCAACGCTTTTTTTTAAAATTTACGGGCCTGATTACTCAGAACCTTCAGTCGCTGACGCGCAGCGTATTCGTTTCACGGTAAAACTAAGGATATTTACCTATACATTATGATAATACTTCATTCCCGACAACCCGGGATTCTCGAACAAAATTACTCGGGTAGAGGAAACTAGTTTTTCCCGGGAATTCGGGAAAAAAACCCTAGAGCCCGCGTGTACGCAAGTATTATCGCGTTCGATCGGACCTTCTGTATTTTTATCAAAGAATAAATGTTTATATTAATTTGTGCCAATGGATATTGACGTACATTGCTGTTTGTCGTCTTCATTCGCTGACGTTGTTACGTTATAAATAGCAATGGATATTCACCGTCGCATGCGCAGCGCCTCGCACAGAGCGGTGGCCCGTACTGGTTGACCGTGGTCGTGGCAGTGGATGATCCATAGACGATTTGTTTATTTTTAGAATTCACTTTAAAGCAACCTCTTTGGGGCTTGCATAGATTTTTGGTTAACTGGCAATGAAAGTTCATTGGCTTTATGTTTTTGAAAGTTAATATGGGGTTATGTTGAGCGTTCATGCTGTCATGGCGTGTTCGTCCTATTTTATTGTTTAAAAACGGTATACAGTGGTCATTTTTCGTAAAACTACTGTATTTTACCTAAAAATCGTCCGTGTTAAGTGAACGTTATACAAGACAGTGAAATGGCAGTAAAAAACTACAGATGATGTGAATTCGGCAACCTAACCTCCAATTGCAGTTGAAATGCAAGGCACTAGGCATTCCTGATGCATACGACTCTCCCATAATCTCGACGTTGGTAATCTGTTTTCTTTCAAAACAGACGCCAAAACGTTCCAAGTGACTTTTAAGATTCTAACACGGTCATTAGCCAAATTGCAGTGTATAAACTAGCAGGGGCCATAATTACAGAAGAAAAAAAGTTAATATTTTTTATTTATTTCATGGAGCTTATTATGGAGATAATGTAAAAAATATTCAAGCTTATTAAAAGGTAATGTATTCCAACTACAGACGTGTACTCACGTAAAATGAAAAGTCATAGAAAAAGTATAGTAAACTAGAGCAACTGTAGCACTCGGGGCTATCTATTGTGAATACGATCGTGTTACAACGGTCCGCATTACTTGACAGTGGTATAAGCTGATATTTCTATACTAGTCCTCTTGCTGAGCAATTCTACTGCAAGCTTTATACGTATTGGCAAAGATTTAAAGATGAATCTTAACTCAAAATCAAAACATGAATATAATTTTTATATTGTAAGTACATTTTTAATGTCATTTTTTTACTCCACCACCGCTTCGTAAGGCGCTATCATCACCATCTTCAGCCTATTAATGTCCCCACTGTTAGGGCACAGGCCTCTCCTTGCACAAGAGGGTACGAACCAATGATCTACCGAGCGGGCCCAGTGCCGTGCGGTGGATTTCACACACCTTCAGAAACTTCATTTCCTCAAACATACAGGTTTCCTCGCGATGTTTTCCTTCACCGAGAGCAGTCAAATGTACGTAAGTCTTCGAAAAAATCCGAAAAGTTCATTGCATGTTTTCGAATCCGGACCTCCCGCATGGGAGTCTGACGTCCTAGCCAATTTTAATAAAAAAAAAAGAGCGTCGGTGGCCTAGTGGCTAGAACACCGGACTCCCATGGGGGTGGTCCGGGTTCGAAACCGTGCAGTGTCATGTACCAATGAGTTTTTCATATTTTTCGAAGACTTACGTACATTTACCGACTGCTCTAACGGTGAAGGAAAACATCGTGAGGAAACCTGCACTAACCCACTAAGGGCCTGGTATGGTGTAATGGGGTTATGGGCCCTATTGTGACCTTGGGGATTTCCTGAATCTTTTTGTGTTAAAGGAAGTTAGAAAACGGTGCTCTAACGGTGAAGGAAAACATCGCGAGGAAACCTGCACACTGAGATGACCAGTGTGTAAAATGGGGTAGGCACAAAAGATCCTCAAGGATCGAAGTGCCGCTGGGGTTATTACCGATCCCCATCATAAGATAAGATAAGGCCACGGAGGCTATGATGCTATAGCTTAAATCAAAGACGCGGCGCGAGAAACAATCAGCAGCACATCTTTTGAAATAAATATAGGTACTAGGGTCTTTCAACAAGGACGGGACTATGTTAAAATTGAATAAAACAAGATGTGTGTGAGATATTAACGAAATATTTTTTTATATTTGAAAGGCCCTTTGATGCCATTATGAATGGAATATAACATCGTTCAAATGTCCGCCGCGGCTTCGAATGGTGGCACGAATCCGAGAGGTCCAATTTTCAATGACTCTGCTGCATAGATCCGGCTGAATCTGAGCGATGGCCTGTGTTATGTTGGCTTTCAGGGCAACGGTCGACTGTGGCTTATTGGCATAGACCTGCGACTTCAGAAAACCACACAAGAAAAAGTCTAGCGGAGTCAAATCACACGATCTTGGTGGCCAATTCACGTCACCTCTGCGAGAGATAACCCTACCCTCAAACCGTTCATGCAGAATGTCCATTGTGTCGTTCGCTGTGTGGCACGTAGCGCCGTCTTGCTGGAACCACATGTCGTTCACGTCCATATTGTTCAATTTAAGCCAAAAGAAATTGTTAATCATTGATCTGTAGCGCTCGCCGTTGACGGTGATGGACTCGCCAACGTCGTTTTCGAAGAAGTACGGACCAATGACGCCGCCAGACCAAAATCCGCACCAAACAGTAACTTTTTGTGCAATGCTTTGCCACTTGGTGAACCTCATGTGGGTTGTGGTCATCCCATATACGACAATTTTGCTTATTAACAAAACCATTCATCCAAAAATGTGCCTCGTCGCTAAAGATTATTTTTCGGCCAAAATCGGGGTCCTCTTCCAAGCGTTCCGAAGCCCATTAAGCGAACATACGGCGTTGTCTATGGTCATTAACTTTGAGTTCTTGGGTCAGTTGGATCTTGTACGGATGCAGGCCCAAGTCCCGACGCAAAATTCTCCAAGTTGAAGTCTGCGAAAGGCCGAGTTCTTGTGCACGGCGAGAAATCGACTGTCTCGGAGTCTCTTGAACACTCTCACGTACAACGGCGATGTTCTCGGCCGATCTGGCGTTCCTTTGACGTAAAGGTGTTGGTTGGTTGTTTACCGAACCGGTGGTCTCAAATTTGGTCACCAATCGTTGGAGAGTAGACTTTGAAGGGCCACCGCGTCTGCCGTAAAATGGGCGCAATGTGCGCAACGTTTGCACTAACGAACACTCATTTTGATAATAAAGTTTTATCATTGGCACATGCTGCTGAACCGTGTAACTTGCCATGGTGATTTGGCATCAGTGACTTAATAAGAAACAATAGATTTGACAGATGTCGCCAAAACAAAATGGCCGTCACAAATTATTAACATCGACCCGCTCTATTTGAAAGACCCTTTATTACTAAGTAAGGACTAAGTTTAAGAAATTGTGAAATGTCATCACTCATCACAGAGGCAATATTAATTCTTATAAAAAACCAATAACGCAACCCACAACAAATACCTACTTATTCGGAATGTTGTGATGACCATGGCACATCGTGTATAGGTAAATAACATATATTTAACTTTGAGAACTTGGTCGCATCTATTCCAACCTTGAATGACCACATAACCTTAGTTAAAGCCGCTGCACTAGCACGGTTCTATTTTTGGAGTTAAAATAATAGTTTAAAATACGGACATAGTAATTTAAAGTTTAATAAGAAAAATATAGTTTGGTTGAAGTTCAAATCAGTTTTTAAAAGTTTTGAAAACTATATCAATCATACCAAAAAAAAATATTTACCAAAAATTTTTACACGTTTTTAAGTTTACTGTTGGACCCCGCACTAGGTTGATGAATTAAAACTTTTAGGAAAATTAGTTTATCATTTCCTCTGCCCGAAGGTTGCCTGGAAGATATCTTTTGTAATAAAGTGTATTTTACATTATTTTACTTTTTAATAAATTCATTTATACATAACTAATTTATGTTCAACGATGACTAACTTAGAATCACAAAGTTACAATTTAAATAAGACAGTGACGAATAAGTGTACATTAATATTACTTTCAAAAACATTGTTTCATTTATTTTATCTAATTTCATTTATTTCCGTGCCTTGTTGGGCGGTTAAAGTGTGGTATTTTGAACCTCAGAATAATTCAACTGAACATTTAACTAGCGAAGTGTTGTGGTTTGCGCCGTTCTATCTGACAAACTGGAATGTTGTAAGTATTTTGTAATCACATACATAATACATAATCTCTCATGTCCATAATCCCCGAGGGGGTAGACATAGGAACAACCTTTAAGGCGAGGCATTTTTTTGGCGGCATACCAGCGCCGCCAATCGAAAAAAATCATTAATTAATCAAGGCATTTAAAAACAAGTGTCTGATGTTAAGGTTCCACGAATGAAGAAGGAATTTTTAATACTAGTTTTGATTTCCCATATTGAAACAATAAGAAACAGAAAGTACTTATAATGTATTAAATGTATTTTAATACATAATTAATTACGGACTTCCGCAAAGTACCTAACGCCTGTATCAAAAAACTAAAAAAAAATACATATTGATAATAATTAATAACCGGAAGTCATTATGAGTACCAACTATAGATTAATTAGTCTACTAAGAATAAGTATTAATACTTAGTAAGTAAAATTGTACCATAGTATAAATAAGGAACAGCGGTTTAAGATTTTCAAAGTCAAATTTCAAGGGCAATATTAGAGCATCGGTGGTCTAGTGGCTAGAACACCGGACTCCCATGCGGGAGGTCCGGGTTCGAAACAGTGCAGTGCCATGTACCAATGAGTTTTCGTATTTTTCGAAGACTTACGTACATTTACCGACTGCTTTAACGGTGAAGGAAAACATCGTGAGGAAACCTGCACACTGAGATGACCAGTGTGTAAATGGGGTAGGCACAAAAGATCATCAAGGGTGGAAGTGCCGCTGGGGTTATCCCGGCCCCTGTCATAAGATAAGATAAACATGGGAGTTTTGTATTCTATAGTAGCGTAGTGGATAGCACGCCGGGCTCCCATGCGGGAGGTCCGCGGGTTCGAAACCATGCACTGCCATGTAACATAGGGCTTTTAGGATTTTTTCAAAGACTTACAATTTACCGACTGTTCTAACGATGAAGGAAAACATCGTGAGGAAACTTGCATGTCTGAGGGAAAAAAGTTGTCTGAAGGCGTCTAGTGGCTGGATCACTGTGCCTCATCAGTGGGGACATTAATAAGCTGACGATGATGGACTCCCATGCGGGAGGTCTGGATTCAAAACTTTGCAGTGTCATGTACCAATGAGTTTTTCGTATTTTTCGAAGACTTACGTACATGTACCGACTGCTCTAACGGTGAAGGAAAACATCGTGAGGAAACCTGCTCACTGAGATGACCGGTGTGTTAAATGGGGTAGGCACAAAAGATTCTCAAGAGTCGAAGTGCCGCTGGGGTTATCCCGGCCCCCTGTCATAAGATAAGATAAGATATAAGGGCAATATTGCCATTGTACATTTTTTTCATTTTTAATTTTCCTGTTTTTTTACGAGAATTTTTATTATTTGATTATTTTAAATTAATTCATTTAATTACTTATAGCTTTACATTAATGTTTCCATATATTCTGCTTTGGATTTATTTATGACGTCAGAATAACAAACAAATAAACGGTGTACACAAACTTATGACTATTTTAAATTAAACTATTGACTTAAACAAGAAAATAAACGAAAGTTTGATTATTAAATTGATATATAATATAAATATCTACTAAATTCTATTTTTTTCCCCTAGCAACCCCTAGTTGTCCTTATCTATTAAGTAATTTTAAATTATTTTTTAAATTACTTAATAGATAAGGGGGGGGTTAGGTTGTGTGGGAGTGTGTAATGATGTAAGTGTGCATCTGTAGTGTAGGGTGAGTGGGCGTGTGAGAGCGGGAAGTTAAGTGTTAATTAATAACGAGTCTGAAGAACATAATGAGTGTAGTGTGTAATATTATATGTTGTATGATTAGAGCCTCAGTTTTGTCGTAATCAAAATAGATCAATCTATTAAGTTTTACTTTACAATTATGTTTATTCAGTGGGAAGATATTAAGTTGATCGTTTATTTTATTGTACTACCTGGCACTTAATGATTGTAGATGCTGGAATGCGTACGCCGTTCTGTATTTTAATTGGGGACACGGTTGATTTTTACGCCGTTTGTTACCAGCGATGGGGATTAGGGGAAAACGTGTTTGCGCATTACAGCTCGCAAGACTATGTAACTAAACTAGAGAAGGAATATATCTACAAGAAAACTTAAAGACAAAAATTAATTCTGTTAAATAAATATACGTATAAAATGAACAATGATAACTCTGACTTTACTCAGAGGTCACTCTCGAAAGAAATTCTGTCTACCGTCTTTCATATTGTTCATCTGACACACAGTCCCATCGCCGACAATCAAACATTAAGGACTATACGGTAGGTAATAGGAAAAATAATTCTACAGACAATCGGAAATCTTAAGGTAGAAAGAAACGGCAAAAGCGATTTGTGACGTCATTGTACTGTTAGTTGAGATATTGAAAAACGAATCCAAATATGAATCAAATTTTATTACTGTGTAATTAATCATTCTTCGGCAAGCTGTAGCGGAGCGGGGAAACAATTTTTCAATTATTGTTAAGTATCGTTAGAACGGCGCCGAATGTCGCTATCCAATGGTACAACTTTCATTTTGATAGGTTAAATAGTTCAAGAGCTAGTGGTATGCTGAAAGTACACATTTTCGTGACATCGACTCGAACCAAAGATCCATGTCAAAAACCGGCCAAGAATCGGGCCTCTCCATATTTATTAAAATTGAAATTAAAAAACGTTTATTTATCACTGTAAACACCAGAATACAGCAAGTACACGGTACAGAAGTATTCAAAGATTAATACATGCGGCACAAAACATCCGTTGCGGTACAGTGCCAAAAAGGGTACGCCACGGCGCTGATTTTTATTGCAGGAAAGCAGGGTTTTTCGAAACACTTACATATCTCCACCGACTGCTCTGACCTGAGGAAAACTGCACACTGAGATAACCAGTGTGTGAAATGGGAAAAGCAATGACAAACCACCCCACTAAATCTGCCAAGAGTATCGTTCTATACGACTAAGAAGAATATAGTTCCGCAAAGTAACGCCTATCACAAATATGATCTTTAGTTTTATCAGACCGTGTGTAGGTAGGCATAGAACTTGACCGGAGAATCCGTAGATAGTGTGTTCGGTGTTGCCAGAGTAAAATATAACACATTTTAGGCGAAATTTCATTCATTTTTTTATAAAATCGAGTAAGTACAGTTGACTAACAGATCAAGCTTACTCAAAACGTCAAAATTTATAAAACTGTAATAAGCCATATTGCTCGCACATAAGATTTAATCGATATAGGTATACTTACTTTAGCTACTGTACAGTCGGCCACAACCATCTGTCAAAAATCTTCAATTAAATCTCAATCTTATGCCTGCGCAATATGATACATTTCAGATTCTCGTATTTTGACGTTTTGGGTAGGTTGACTGTACCTAACTTTATCTGTTTGATTGAATTTTTAGTAGGATTCCATGTTTCTAGTCTGGACAATCATCAGAACTAGAGGATAATATAATCTTAACACTTAACAACAGTGTAGTTACAATATATAAGTAAATATCGGTCTCTACTACCCGCACTGGCCTCATCGGCCGTCTTGCGGCGTAGTAGATAGCAACAGTCTAATGGCCTGGGAGATACACTTATATAAAAATTAGATAAATATTATTATTATTTAAAAAAAACCTGTTGTGAGAGGGTGTAATATGTCTAATATTCTAGTCAATTTTCAAATTCCTAGATACTACCGTTCATGAAATATACCTGGTAACAGTGATCTAAAATTGACAGTTTGGTGGACGCTTTACGAGTTATTTCTCGAGGAAGAAATATTAAAAAAATATTTTTTTATAGACTCAATACTACCACTAAAATATAATTCTACAAAATTGTAAGTTAATATTCTGATTTGAGTCAAGGGAACACATATTTTGTGAAATTTTGACGTCTCAACTCTTTCCGTTTTTTTTTCTTTTGTCTTTTTTGCGGGAAATCTTACAGCGTTAAATTTTTTTACATAGTAGATGTCTTTAAATATTTGTATGCAAATCCAAGATTCCACTCTTTAAAATTGTATTAATATAACAACATAAGAACGACAGGAAGGATAATAATAATAGGATAATGTATAATATAATACATATAAGTATTTATTAACTAATAAATGAATTTTACAGAAAAAACTTTAGCAAATGACAGCAATAGGTTTCCATTTTACCCTTCGGGGTACTGATCCCCAAAAAACATTTTGCTCATGGTTTTAGCCAATGTATACTCGTCAAGAAAGGTGAGCAGCTTATTATTCTGCTGACTGTACCATGTCTAACTTAAAAACAGCATCTGTTGAGAGAAAAACGCCATACAAACATAAGTGGGACGAATGAAGAATTAATACAAAAACGAATTGTTGTTTTTTTAAGGCAAAGGGAACTGAGGCCCATACAGCCATGTCTGATGTAAACAACTCTTTCAAGTCTTCATTAAAATACTGGTGTGACACATTTCAATGCTATCTAGGAGAATCTTCCACGCTTCTGCATCATCCGAACTAAAGAAAAAGGCGTCCCGGACGCAGTATGGCTCTTCAAAATCCAACCAAGTACGGATCGGGCTGCAGCGTTTATTTGACTTTACTTCACTGTCCCACACATTATTCACATCTTGTCGAAGTTCTTCGAGCAAGAAACACCATTCTTACTAGAAAAGCACTACTGTAAAACAATTTGCAAGACAAAACGAAACAAAGCTGACGTGGATGCCACAAAAACGCGGGAGAAACTCAGACGAGAACTAAAAATGTGGGACGAAACAAGAATTTTCCAATGTGGGACGAAACAGGAACAAATCCTATTACAGCCAGTTTCTTTAATTAATAACATTACAAATGGATACTTGTATATGAAATAAAGATTAATTTATTTGTCTTTAAATAAATTATAAAAAATCTACGAGCAGGATTTAGGTAGCCTAGCATAAGTAAAAATTAATAATTAATGAAATAATTGCCTTTGTTTATTTATTAAAGAAAAGATTTAATAATAATAAGATCTTAATGTTTTTATTTTAACTTGGTGCAAAGGTTTTTCTTAAAATAACAGGCAGATATAACAATTAAGATGGCAACACTAAATCTTTAAATAAACGCTAACTGTTCTCATTATGATGAGACCTTATCAATAAATAGTTGCACTAAACAAACCGAACGTTTTGGTCTCTTTCGAGTGTCTTGGGTCTCTTTAGAGTTACTCTTACGAATTTAAAATTTATAAACCGTGCGTTCAAAAATTAAAGTACCGTTCGAAATTCAATGAAATAAACGAGTGTAGTTTCAAATTCAAATTTTTAAAAGAATTAACGAAAATGATGGACGTATTCTGGAAAGAAAGCAATATATTTTATAACATTTTATGTTTTTTAATTAGTGAAAATGAGAAACTGTTCGACAGAAGTGACTCCAAATTGTACTGGAGAACTGTTCTGAATATATTCACGGTGCTACACCATGCCTATGTGGGTTATTTCACCCAAAGTCTACAGTTTAAGCTAAAACATAGTGATGATGGTGACTTGAGGGCTTTGTACACGTATAGAATAGGATATTTGACTGGCTGGAATTTCGTGAGTACCCACATTTTTTTAAATCAATGATACGAATGAATGGATTAAAATTTATTTGCACACATAACACGATTACATTTATTTATTATTATTTATTTTATTAAAAATCTACATAATTTCACTCAAACATTTACATACACAGTGTAACAAAAACCAATATAGGTTTGTTAAGAACACTGGCAGACCGTCGACGGTCGCATAATATTTGTGAGTGTGTGAAGAACAGCACTGTGCTTGTGCATTTCCAGTGCTAGTGCACTGCTTCGGCAAGGGAACACGTTTATTACCTTGTGTGCGTTATCGGGCAGTACTGCACAGTAGTGTCTAGTGTAGTGTATTTCATTAGGTACTTAAAAGAGCTACTTTTTTACATTTCCTAGAGTAAGTTTACAATTATGAATTTGCATATAGGTACTACTTGCATATATTTAGGTACTTCCTAAGACTAACCAGGGGTGAAATAAGTAACCCATTCTTACTGGCTTACGTGTCGCTGTCCGTACCCCCTGTTCCTCAGTACAGCCTGCGCCCGCGCGCCCTGCTGGCGCTCGCCACCGCCCCGCTGCACCGCGCCCTGTCCCTCACCAACGCGGTGCTGTCCTGGAACAGCTCCTTGGACCTATTCGCGGACACCGAGTCGAGACCCCTGGCCTCGGCCGCACGTTA
This sequence comes from Hofmannophila pseudospretella, assembly GCA_947369225.1. NCBI lineage: Eukaryota > Metazoa > Arthropoda > Insecta > Lepidoptera > Oecophoridae > Hofmannophila > Hofmannophila pseudospretella. The sequence continues at coordinate 7,614,359 of OX376337.1, read as the reverse complement.
TTTTGAAATGACCGCTCCTCCTACTTCAGAACCAATATAGAATACAATGCTATGTACCTATAATATAACTTGACATGTAACACACGATTGGTAAAACTGTTAGTGATGTTATGAAATATGTAAATAAACAAATAAACAAATATGTGGCAAAAGGGTCCCTGACTCAGCATTATGCTGTGACGATATGGCTAGATGCTAGCCACCGCCGCAGCGCTGGTTTTCAGTCAGGGCCGGGGACACGACGCCACGGTACGTAATGGTGAGTCAGCTGTCCCTATTGCCCAACTATATATACCTATCTCAATACACAATAGGTGTAAAAGAACTACCTCCATTCCAATATTAGATTACACTTATTGTTTAATTATTTTTCTTCTCGCAACCTTAATTAATACTTTTGGATTGGCAATAAGTATGCCTTAAACTTTTTACTAAACGACTGCACTATTTGTACGAATACAAATATCTTCTTCTTCGTCCTCATTGCTGAGGGTCGTGGTTCTAAAGTGGATACTATTGTACACCTATCAGACGGCGGTAGGCTCGCCACCTATCACGTTTGTCCACCAAATCTTACGACGAAAAGTGAGAACTACCTATGATGAAGGTGGTTCCTCTGTCTACCCCCTCGGCGATTATGGACGTGACAGTTATATATGTATGGTACCTACACGTAAACGTGACCGTGAAGTGAGTGTTTAATATAAGCTGAGTTGAGATCCTTTTCACAACAACAGCAGACCATCAGACATGATTTAGATATGTTCACCTTTGACTACATAATTATTTTATTATAATTATAACTGTTTCGGTCATTGCTGTGTGGGAAATAAACATATTACTTACTTACTATATTACGGCCTATATTTTCGTTCCACTCGCTGTGGAGACCACGGGCGTATGGTGCACGGAGGACAAGGATTTTGTCCGAGGTTTGGGCCGACGACTGAGAGAGCGCTCAGGTGACCCCCGCGCCGAGTCGTACCTGGTGCAGCGCATCTCGCTGGCTATTCAGCGTGGAAACGCTGCCAGCGTGATGGGCACCTTCCCGCCGGGTTCGACTCGGGGCGGTTTATTAGATTAAGGATTTTATTAGGATTTGGACACATATAATATGTTTATATTATATGTGTGTATATTAATAAAACTGACACTTACTTACTTACCATGTCAGCCTGGTTAAGGTCACTATGGGAAGCTCAAGTATTATTAGAGTCAGCCCTCGCTTTAAAAGCTAATTTAGCAAATAATTAGGGTTTTTCATGTTATCAGATGAGGTCTGACTCAAAGTAATATTGACCCTCCAATTTTGGAGCCTATTGAGGGATCATGAGGTCAAATCTTTCTCCTCAATTTTCGCCAGGTCACATCTATTTTTTTATTGTTCTGAGACTAACGTACGAAAACTGGGCTCGTTGCCAGCATGGGTCGAATGTGATCGTGCAGGTTGCTAGTGGCACATTTCATTTGAGCCCCTCCGTGCCTCGGAGAGTGCGTTAACTGTCGTCTCGGCTACTGTCGTCAGTATTACGGGCGGCCTAAACAACTCTGACATTGACATAGGTTGATCATTATAACTCACAGACACTACACACTAACAGACAGCACACGTTAGGTCATGTCAGATGCCTAAGGGCGGTCTGAACGATTCTGACAATAGGTTTACCACTAACCACACGATAAGAAGAAATACAAAATCTAACTGAAAACAAATCGTCAATCTAATAAAAAGTCTTTTATTTCCAAATAAAAGACTATATACTTTTAAAAAAAAAAAATTTGTTTCGGTACATTATTATTTTAATAAATGTAAAAGGGGGGTATCACGGCTGACGCTGCACAGAATCATACCTTCAAACATGTATGTATGTAACATACATAATGCGTGGATTTTTAGAAATGGCTTTATTATTACTCATTTATTTCTCAAAAATATTAAATAATCCTGTTTATTTTAATTGATTTTCGATAAACCTTTTACTATACAATTCAAAAATATAATCAGTAAATATAATATTATATATCAGGTTTTGTCTTACTGTCAATTTACCTATTGACAGTAAGACATATTACGATATTACCTATTCCGATTACAGTACTGACATCTTGTCGTGTAATGGCCTACGTATTGTCCAGTCTAGTTGATTACGTTCAGGCCGCCCGTAGGCCTCTGACATGGGAGCCGACAGTTTATGTGTTCACGGACGGTTTCAGATGAAAGTATGGCACCCATCCTATTGTTCTACCAACCATTCCAACTGTCCACATACTGAGCGCATGATTGGCGTTAATTAGATTCCTGCATTATCATATTCCTGGCTAGGTTATCATCAGGCTCGGCTGGTCTGATTACAGTACAATTAATTAGTTAATAACTCTGAAAGACAGACGGGCAGACCTTGTTATTATAGTTAAGTCCGGTATGATAAGAAAACTATACTTCCTATAATAAAAATGTGTAGTAACAGCGGTGTGAAATTGGCTGCCAAAAAACTCGCAGCCTATATAACCTTACCAAATTAAAAAGTCTTCGTTTTTATTTAAATAAATAAAAAAAAAAAAAAAAGATTTATTCAGTAACAAAAAGGTACAAACATTTTTTCTAATTGTGGAGGCCCTCTTTTAAGTGTGACAACACCTGTGTCAGAGGGCCACGCTCTCTTTATTATATAGAAGGCTGTGGAGGCTATATAATAAATAAAAACCAAGACTTCTTAATTTGGTCAGGTTATATTGGCTGCGAGTTTTTTGGCTGCCAACTTCACACTGCTTGTAGTAGCTATCTTCATCATCATCATCAGCCCACTCTAGTCCACTGCTGGACATAGGCACAACCCAGGGCGCACCATTGAGCCAGATCTTCGGCTTTTTTCATCCAGTCGCTGTCAGCTTTGCGCAGGGCGTCTCACACTACGCGGTCTCCACTCCAGAACTCGGCTCCCCCAGCGGTTGTCGGTTCTGCGACAGATGTGACCGGCCCACTGCCACTTCAGCTCGCTAATCTTATGAGCTATGTCAATAACTTTTGTTCTATGCCGGATCTCCTCATTTCGGATTCGATTCAGCAGAGACACTCCGAGCATAGCTCTTTCCATAGCACGCTGAACTTTCTTCGTAGTTTAGTCGTATTCCCCATTGATGAGAGTTGTGATCAGTCTATGGATATTTACTGGTGGTAGATTATAATGTGTAGGATCGTCTGGGTTGGTTGCTTAGCTATTTCTGCTGCAAGGCAGTAATGCTTGCTGTGTTTCGGTTTGAAGGGTAAGAGAGGCAGCGTAATTACCGGCACACGATCAAAGTCACAAAATCACATGAGGCAATCCATCTTAGTCTTCAAGGTTACCAGCGCATCAAAACCCTCTAATATTAACACAGTGAGGTAACATGTCTATGGGCGATGGTAACTTACCATTAGGTGACACGTTTGCTCGTCTGCTCTTCAAGTTTTTTTTAAATAGCTTATAGGCTGTCCCACTGCTGGGCAAAGGCCTCCCCTCCTCCTTTCCATTTTCCCCTATCCTCGGCGTCCTTATACCATCCTTTTTGTAAGTGATAGATATCGTCCTTCCACCTTTGGTAGTGGTAGATCCTAAAGTGAAGGATCGCCTGGGGTGGTACCACCCTCTTATCTATTTCTGCCGTGAAGCAGAAATGCTTGCATTTCTGTGTTTCGGTTTGAAGGGTAAGAGAGCCAGCGTAATTACCGGCACATGAGGCACTCCATCTCAGTCCTCAAGATTAGCAGCGCATCAAAAACCCTCTAATATTAATAAAGTGAGGTGAGATGTCTATGGGCGATGGTGACCACTTACCATCAGGTGGCCCGTTTGCTCGTCTGCTCTCCTTATTAAATAAAAAATAAAAAAATAAAAAAAAAAAACCTACGCCCGGGCCTGCCTCGGAGCCGCTGTCCGTCTTGTGGCACCCAGACACCCAGTGCATGGCGATCTTTGCCCACCTTTACAGGTGCATGCGGCATACGTGGCCTGCCCAGTCCCACTTCAAATATTTACAATAATAAAATAATTTACACATTTGCGACTTTCTTGGCAGATTTAATGGGGTCGTTTACCATTGACTTTCCCATTTCACACACTGGTTATCTCAGTGTGCAGGTTTCCTCACGATGTTTCCCTTCACCGTAAGAGCAGTCGGTAAACGTAACGTTTTTGAAAAATTTTAAAATCTCATCATTACATGGCGGTACATGATTTCGAACTCGGTCCTCCCGCATGGGAGTCCAGTGTCCTAACCACAACGCCACCGTCTTCATTAGTATTACACAGTCCAAGCAGTTAGGCTGTGGAACTCCCTCCCGTCATCTATCAGGAGGCCAAATCACTGCCAATATTTAAAAATCTCCTTCGTCAACATTACGAATTGCAGTGTGGATACACTGTCTAATTGTTCTAATGCAGTTTCATTTTAGCATATGATGTGTTATTTATTTGTTTATTATATTTTTGATTATAAATTAAGTATTATATTTATATAATATTTATTTCTCTAAGAGGCTCGATTATTATAATATTATATAATATATACCGATATTATAGTATTTACGTAATATTATTACTACTGCATTGCAGCTTGCAAGGGTTTGTATTCTTTATTATTGTTATTTATTTATTTGAGGTTAGTATCTATTTCCTATGCCTTTTGCACCCGTATATTATGTATCATATTGTGGCGACGCACGACGCGCGCCACTACGATACAGTACCTACTCACATCGGCGTAGAACGCGCTATCGAAATTTTCCTGGGACTTCGTATATATACGAGTTCCAAGCATCCATAGTTGGACCAGGACATCTGGTCACCAGGCACAACACCCCGGCTGGTCGAAGATCTTCTCTTTTCCCTTTCATACAAATGACATTACGTCATTCCAAGTCCTCACATAGCGCGTTCCTACAATTTGTGACCCCTACTACGAACACTTAGGTGGATTGGATCGTACCTGCAATATTATTTTTCCATCACCTGAAGGTTGCCTGGAAGATATCGCTTAAAGCGACAAGGCCGCCTTCTGCACATTGTATTGTACCTTTCTTTATGTTGTATGTTTTGTTTTTGTCCCGGGTGTGCAATAAAGTACGAGTATATTTGTATTTAGTATTAGTACAATTGAGTTCTAGATTTTTGTCTATAAACGTTTGATACGAGTAGACAGACACGTGATGGGCACGTTTGTTCGCCTGTACTTTGACCCCGGGTCAACCACCTTCGTGATAACAGCTGTTACTATTCTCAACTGGTTTGAAACAGATTAGAAACTGGGTCGGTTCATTAGAACATTGTGGAGGAAAGCAAAAGGGCCATCTGATGGTAAGACATCAGTAGCCCAGACGTTTAATCTCATAATTTGTTTACTTGTCTCTTGAGAGAAACTATGGTGCGAATACTCTGTTTGGATTCTTACCACGGTTTACCATAATACCAGAAGCGTGTCGTACGAGGGGACTATTCTCAGTAACTTGCTGGTGGAAGGACCCCATCAAGGTCCGCCTACCCTTCTATAGAGCCCTGAGTCAGGTTACATCTTCGTATACCTATCTCTTACCTGTACCTACGTGTGTATGTGTAAATAAAATAAATTCAAATTAAAATTCTATATGTAAGGTCTAGTCGTCAAATGTGTTTGCTTCCTCGTTGATGTGTTCCGGCAGTGTTTATAGAAAAGCTAGTTCTTACTAAGCCCGTGTGCTCCATCTTTACAAGGTAAAATTAATGTCAAATGCGGTTTAGATGTAAAAAAAAATCAGGAGCGCTCTAAACCACCCCAAACCATGGTAAGAATCCCGTGTGTCTACAATAAGCACAAAAGTTTAAAATGTGAGCACTTTGGATGGAGTGCCTCATGTGTCGCAAATTACGCTGGCTCTCTTACCCTTCAAACTGGAAAATAGCAATTGTTGCTTTGCGGCGGAAATAGGTAACTTAGTATCTACCCAACCAAAACCCCACTATTCACAACTTCACTATTTCCTTTTCTATCTCATGTTTGTCTCATGCTTGCATATCGGAGGGCTCCGGGATCTCCAAAGGAACGCACCGGTCCTAGAATTTGCCTTGAGTTCTTCCTGGGAGGTGTATATTCCACCTCCCGGTTCCTCCCATCATCTACCTTCCTCTCATATCTATAAATACCAACTCTTTTTAAAAATATTTTTATTGACTACTAAACCCGCATTTGACCTCGATCTCGCCTGATGGTAAGCGACGATGAGGTCGGCGATGGAGCATGCGGGTCCAGTAAATGTCTATTCACTCTGGCCTTGAAGATCCCATGGTTGTAGGTTTCGGGAAATACAGACGCCGGCAGGCTGTTCCATTCCTTAGCCGTTCGCGTAATGAACGAAGAAGCAAATCCCTTCGTACGAGCAGATGGGATATCAACAACATGAGGATGGAACCCCTCCCTGCGCCTGGTAGTCCGAAGGCGGAATGGAGATGCAATTCCGAAGCGCACTCTCCGAAATGTATCCTATAAAATACCGATAGACAGGCAACCTTGCGCCGATGTTCCAGACTTTGCAGTCTAGCTTCCACCAGCGATTCGTCACCTATAAGGCGCTTAGCGCGTTTCTCCACTCATCAAGGGCAGCCAGTTGGTATTTAGCTGAGCCGTCCCACAGGTGGCAGCAGTACTCCATGCACGACTGGACTTGAGCTTGGTAAAGGTTTAAAAGCTGTCCCGGCTTGAAGTACCGCCTAACCTTACTCAGGATGCCCAATTTTTTGGCTGCGGTCTGAGCTTTTGATTCAACGGAGCGCCCAAAGTTGAGATTGGAAGTCAGATTCAACCCCAAAAGGCTGAGGTGGTCAGTAATCGGTACGGATACTACCAGGCGCGGGGAGGGGCCCCGCGCCTGGTAGTCCGAAGGCGGAATGGAGATGCCGGAACTAGGTCGTGCAATTCCGATGCGCACTCTCCGAAATGTATCCTATAAAATACCGATAGACAGGCAACCTTGCCTGTACTGTAAAACTCTGCACCTAGAGTCATATCATTAGTGAATTTGTGAAAAATCCCTCTCCGATTGTGAGTGGAGGTCTATGCCCTGTAGTTGAACGAACACGATAGATACAATTATCAGTTTTAATTAACATAAGTTTCGTCATGCTTCAAACTAATTATAAATTATTAATATAAGTAGGTAATACAAGTCACACCACGTTGATATAATTGTTTGAAAAAGATAAGGGACCTAACTATTCATACTTAAATGGGAAGAGAGGATTTGAGACCATTTCTCAACAACGTTTATTGTCATTAAAAACTTGTCTCAAATTTCAACATTTGAAGTTGGTATGACTGTACACAGAGTCAGCCTGGGGTGGAACCTTATTCTTGCCGCAAAGCAGCAATGCTTGAATCAAGCTGTGTTCCGGTTTGACCGCTTATTCGACTAACAGTTTACCGACATCCCGTCGACGACGTCGGCCTAGACACGTCCTAGACGACCCCGACGACGCCATCACGATCTCCATCGCGGAAGCCACTCCTCCACCCGATAGTAGTTCACACACAGCACTTTCATACCGCCCGCGCCGGTGCGGGCGGCGACCCGCTTCTGGCGCTTTCACGCGCTATCGGCGTATTCCAGGCCGCTTCTCCCCGACCCCTCCGTCCCCAGCGACGTCCTAAGCCGAGGTCCGTACCCACCTGGGTGCCCTTAGGCAGTCGCTTCTTATAGTAGTTTTTAAGTCCTCCTCTAGGCTGGAGCGCATTTAGCGCTCTCCCCAAAAAACCCGGTGAAGCTGTAAAGGTCATTAGGACCAACAGCAATTATCAGTACGAAAAAAAAAAAAAAAAAAAAGTTCCGGTTTGAAGGGCAAGAGAGCCAGTGTAATTACCGGCACATGAGGCACTTCATCAAAGTCCTCAAGGTTAGCAGTGCAATGAAAACCTTCTGTAACATTATGGTGAGGTGAGATATCTATGGGCGACGGTGATCACTTACCACCAGGTGGGCTGGTCTGCTTGTTTGGCTCTCCTTATACATTAAAAAGAACTGGTCTAAAACAGTTACACTGACGCTTTTTTACATGGACAAAAGTCATACCCATAACTCTCACGTCCGTAATCCCCGAGGGGGTAGACAGAGGAACCACCTTCAACATAGCTAGTTCCCACTTCGCCGTTAGATTTGATGGACAAACGTGATAAGTGGCGAGCCTACCGCCGTCTACTAGGTGTAGAATAGTACCCACTAAGATCCTTAGTCGCTTCGTACGACACCCACGGGAAGAGTTGGGGTGGTGCTATTCTTTATGGCCGGCACCACAAGGCACAAAGTCAAAATTGAATAACCTTGAATTTTAAGTAGGTCTGAGAAAGAGAAAGTCTAGATTTTGGCTCAAAACTGCGGATTTTGCGTGCGATACAGCGAAAGTAAAAAACATTATAAATTCGCATAATTTGGTATGAACTAGTGGAGGTAACAAGAGCCCACCGCCGCTGGTTGGAGGTAGTATGAAGTACAATGTAGACAGGGAATGGATTTTCTGACCAGTGAATGACAACCTTATCAAAAGGAAAAAATCCTAAATCTTAACACAATAATTTGAACTAAGTTGGTACTTATTTTTTTCATGAGGTTCTAAATCTATTACTGATTTTGTCACCATAAAAAAAGAGAAAACGGGTGTCTGATCGATGTATTTAGTTTATCTAACGTACTATCTAATGTACTTACAAAAGACCCAAGATCTGGCTCCTATTTGGCCCAGCGGATTAGCTTAGCTATCCAACGGGGCAACGCAGCCAGTCTCTTGGGTACACTGCCGGATGTGGGGGACTTAACCCAAATTTTTTATCTTTAGTTTTCTTAGCCTTAGTTTAGTTTTAGCTTTAGTTTTGTCTGATTTGCGGGAAAGTTTATTTAACATAGTAAGTATAGTATGGTAATTAATTACCTTGGTATTTATAAGTATGTTATTGTAGTGGAAATACAATTCACTTATATAACGTTTTCCATATTGATTGCACACTTACTACCTCTTTCTCGAAATCATTTCCTCTGCCCGAAGGTTGCCTGGAAGAGATCGCTCTTAGCGTTATGGCGCCTAAATTGTACTTCACTATTTCCTTTTCTATCTTTTGTTTGTTGTTTTCTATTTGTGCGTTAAAGTGTATTTTACTTTACTTTACTAACGTATGAGTTTATTACAAAACAAAAAAAACATATTTTTCTGAACTTATTAGCATGTTAATGTAGATTTATCCAAGTTTTTATTCTCCCCTTGTTAGATTTTGTTCTTTTACTGTTGTAAAGGCTTAATTTATTTATGAGTTTATGATGGCTTGTTGCCTCCACAAAAAAAAATCATCAGCCATGACATAGCCATAGCTAACTCGCCCATGGGATCCAATAAGATACCATTACGATTTTTAATGGGAAACTAGTAATTATTTTTGAGAAATTTTAGTTGTTTTTAATAGAAGCCATGGTGAATCTAGTAGAAATAAACCTACTTTTGGGTTCCGGATTTGACTCCTAACACCTTATGATAAATAAATACATCGCATGTTAATTATTTACATAGCGACAGATAAAGTTATTCCAACAAATATGATACAACTTATCAATACTTATTTACGTTTAATTACAACTTATAGAGTCAATTAAGATAAGATAATAAGAGAGAATTCATTAATAAGTCTTAGGCTCGGACTACACGGCGACGGTTCCAGCGACGGTTCGGTACAAAAATACAACGTAACTAAATAGAATCTAAACTGCACATGACGTTTTCGAATGCTTCTATCCACTAACGATCCAATTTCAGTTAAGTTCAGATCGAGTCAACGATCGATAGAACAGTAACGTATTTGTGCATTCTAATAAAACGTTTAGTTTATACTGAATCGCAGTTGAACGGTAACAAGACGCTTCAATTACTTCTGTATTCTTGTATACTTCTGTATTGTGTACTTGCTATATTCTGGTGTTTACAGTGCTAAATAAACGTGTTCAATTTCAATTTTCAACTTTTTATATTTGATTTAACGAGCGAACACAAGTTCCTCCCGATGTACTTTTGCCCGATCGATAGTAAATCGAAAGGTGGCAGTGGTAGAGTTATGCGTCAGCAGAATGCGATTTGGTGTCCAAATAGAATTGGAACGGAAACTAAATTGAAATTGGATAGAAATAGAACTACAAACGTTGTAATTTAGCCGAGACCCCAGGTACCGGTACCGGCCGTGTAGTCGACTGCATTCAAACTCATGCGTAGCGCTCCAGCCCCGCGCACTCGATTCAGGAACCGCGCTGGCCGGTTCCAAGTGGAACCGATGTACGTGTAGTCGACAGCGCATTTTTGTTTCATTTTTGTTGGAACCGACCGATACTGGAACCGGCCTAGGAACCGTCGTCGTGTAGTCCGGGCCTTATAGTGATTATTTCGTGAGACCACCTCAGGATATATCGACAGTTATAATTTTGTAATAATGTCGTAAGGGACGTTTAATAGTATATCCCGTATGACATTTGAAATTATTACCGTCGATACAGGCTGATGTGTTGTCCACAGTTTAAACATCGTGAGGAAACCTGTACACTGAAATAACCAGTGTGTGAAATGGGGAAGGCAATGACAAACCATCCCATTAAATCTGCCACGAGAGTCGTTCTATTCCTTAAAATGATCACGACCCTCATCAATGAGGAATACGACTTAGAAGAAGAGAAGTTGTCCACAGTCGACCACAGGTCAACCTACCATAACGTCAAAATTTGAGATTCTGAAATGTATCATATTGCGCAGTCATCAGGTTGAGATTTAATTGAAGGTTTCTGACAGATGGTATATGCCAGCGCAAACAACAAGTGACGTCATAGTGCACGTGCAATGCCCACCTGCGCTTGCGGCGAAGCAAACACGCAGCAATTACAGCCGATACCACGTCATGCCGCCCCCCACTGCCTGGCCTCTATAAAAGCGGGCGCCCGACCCGAGATGGCATCATTCACTTGCGTCTCGTCGACGAGGCAGTCGGACTTGATATTTTCGAGAATATTGCATTTCCCAATAATTAACCGTAACTGGTTGCTATCAGGGGACTCTCGTATGGCCGGTTACTATTGAATGTCTAACCGGTGACTAGTGGTTGCTATTGAGGTGACTGAACTGCGACTAGTTGCTGTCAGCTGGCTGAGCAGTAATTGGTTAAAGTTAAGGTTACTCCGGTAGCTATTGGTTGCGGTTAAAATGATTAATCCGTGACCGGTTACCGTTGAGGGATAGGACAGTAGCCATAGCCAATGATAGCGGGCCATCTATGTCCTTACCCTCAGATCTGACATAATAATATACTATAGCTTTATTTTTCTTGAATTAATGCTAATGATTTACACGAATACTACTAGTAATTATTAATAGTTAAATTTGATAAATAAATAATGATTATTTTGATTAATATTTGATGATTTTACAAGATTTTTGTTTAATAAACTTTAAATTATCACATAAAGCCAAATATAAACATGTGACACGTACCTTTCCACCAAATTCCTTCAGACTCGCGCCACGCTGTCTTAACAGAATGTTTAGGTCTGCTATTTTGAAATGGCTATATGATGCCATGATATCATCACAATTTTACTATAGCTTTGAGATATTAAATTAAATTAATCCAAACAACGAGAAATTTGTGATATCTTTAAAAATGATGTTTCGTTTTGCTTTTCTGTTTACGGAGTGTGCTCGTGGCTCAATCTACGCAGCGCTTTGCGTTTCATGTTCTATTGAAACTAAATCTTAATAGGGTACAAATAGCTTGCGAAACACGCTGCTCCATCGCCCGAGTGGCTTGACACCATTTTGAACCATATTTTAAAGTCTATAAAGTTTAGTTTACATTGATTGATAACGAAACAACTGCAAATCCTCTCCGATAGTATATGATGTGTAAAAGGAATAGTACGTTTTGTAGTAGTACCCTTATAATCAAAGTTTTTGAAATTAACCCTATGTAGATGCGAGCAATCTACCTACCTATCTAGGGTTAAAGAGAAATTTTATAATGGAAACAGATTATTTCCATACATTTGCCGAGTATGAAAATAACTAATGTATGAAGACTGCACCTCAATCTTTATGACAGGTCTGAATATAGGTACGAGTCGTGTTTCATTCTGTTCGTTTTGAGATATTAATCGAAATACGGAGTGTGCTCGTGGCGCCATCTATGCAACGCTTTGCGTTTTATGTCCTATTCTTCATAAAAACTATAGAGCTAACCAAACAACCTGTATATAGTGTTTTCTTTTCTTTTCTCCGCAGATATTCCAGACAGTTTTCCTGGGTCTTTCGATGGCACACGACGCTCTGGAGTGGGTGGACAAGCATCAGAGCACTCTTGGGTCCAGGCTGCGCTACTGGCGAGACATCGCGTTTGGCGCTCTCGTTGTGCCTTACACTTGCGTAAGAAATAGTCGCTATAGTCCCCCACCCGATAGTAGTTCACACACAGCACCTACATACCACCAGCGCCGGCGCGGGCGGCGACGCGCTTCTGGCGCTTACACGCGCTATCGGCATATTCCAGGCCGCTTTCTCCCCGATCCCTCCCTCCCCAGCGACGTCCTAAGCCGAGGTCCGTACCCACCTGGGTGCCCTTAGGCAGTCGCTTCTAATAGTAATTTTTAAGTCCTCCTCCAGGCTGGAGCACTTGGCGCTCGCCCCAAAAACCCCGGTGAAGCTGTAAAGGTCATGAGGATCAACAGCAATTGTCAGTTCGAAAAAGAATTTTAAAAAAAGTCGCTATAGTTATATAAATTTGAAAAAAATATGGAAGGAAGGTTGCCTGGAAGTGATCGCTCTTAGCGATAAGGCCGCCTAAATTGTACTTCACTATTTCCTTTTCTATATCTTGTCTGTTGTTTTCTATTTGTGCAATAAAGTGTACTCGTATATTACTTTTACATTAGGTACTTTACAAAAATTTTGAAAAACATTTTTTTGGCGAGATAATATTGCCTAATTATTTTTTTTCTTGGAGTAAGATAACCAGTAGTTATGAAAAAATAACGCGAAAAAATTAGATAATTTACTAGTCGTTATGAAAAAATATAAAAAAATTAATAAAAAAAAATATTTTTTCTGAAAAACTGTTTTTAGTAATACTTATGTCAAAAAGAGTTCCCTTGCATAAAATACCCGTAGTAACAAAAAAAATAAAAAATATATGTTACCAGTAAGTATTCCAGATGACTCACGTCGCTCTAGAGTGGGTGGACAAGCATCAGAGCACTCTTGAGTCCAAGCTTCGTTAATGGATGGACATCAGACATAAAAAAATGATGTCAAACCTCTATGTTAGAACACAGATTTAAAGGAAATGGTACCTATGTTTTCCCTGTCACCTGTAAAAGGTGAATAATTAGGTAGGTGAGTGTGCTAGGTATTCAAGTATTAGTTAGATGGAGCGACGATCTGCGCAAGGTGGCTGGCAACGACTGGATGAGAAGAGCCGAAGATCGGGCTCAATGGCGCGCCCTGGGAGAGGCCTGTGTCCAGCAGTGGACTAGAGTAGGCTGCTGATGATGATGAATGGGAAACCACTACCCCATTAATTCTGCCAAGAGAGTCGTTCTATGTGATTAATTCCTTAGAATGATCACGACTCTCAGCAATGAGGAATACTATTAAGAAAAAGAAGAATAATCAAAGGATATAAATATCAATACTTAACTATTCTTCGACAGTTTGTCTTCGGCATGTTCTGGAGCCTCTACGCCATCGACCGCGAGCTCGTCTTCCCGAGGGTCTATGACGACGTCATCCCCTGGTGGTTCAACCAGTGCGTCCACACCAACATCCTCATCATGGTCGTGATGGAAACGCTGCTGCAGACTCGGAGACATCCCACCAACCTCAAGTTGGAGTTGTCCATTGTTGCTGTTGTTACATTTATGTATACTGTTGTGTGAGTATCAGCTGGTTTTCTCAATGCTTGCATTGCTGTGTTTCGGTTTGAAGGAGAAGGCCCGGAATACTCGACGACGGTTCTTTGGCCGGTTCCAGTATCGGTCGGTTCCATGGAACCGGTGCTTCAAATAAATTCAAACAAGCATGCGCTGTCGACTACACGTACAACGGTTCCGCTTGGAACCGGCCAGCGCGGTTCCTGAACCGAGTGGGCGGGGTTTGGGCGCAACGCTTGAATGTGGTCGACTACACGGCCGATACCGGTTCCTGTACTGAACCGTCGCTGGAACTGTTGTTGTGTAGCCCGAGCCTAAGAGAGCCAGCGTAATTACCGGCACATGAGGTATGTAAGTACGTAAGTAATATATTTATTTCACACACAGCAATGACCGAAACAGTTATAATTATAAAAATCTGAAGCTTTGAAAGCCCACGAATGCCAATTTTCAGCCCGATAGGAATAATATTAAGCTTTGCCATATCTACTGCGGCGCCCCCTGGTGGATTAGTACAAACAAATCCAAAAAACAAATTCCAAAACTATAGAACCACATCGAAATTGGTTCAGCCGTTTCCGAGCTAGATGAGAACAGACAGAGGAGAAACAGTGTAAGGCCTCCCGAAGGCTCTTCCAAGCACCCCAGGTTTGAAATAAAGTATTTTTTACTTTTTTTTCAGGTTATACTCCATCTACTTCATCGCCCACCGTTGGCTGTACAAGATCTTCGGAATCATGACGTGGTGGCAAGTCTGCATCTACCAAATAGGCATCTGGATTTCTGGTTTCGTCTTCTACTATCTCCAGTTTCCAATCAACAGACTGATCCATGGCCCTGAACCAGAGATAGAGAAGACTCTAGTCCAGCAGAATGGAGAAATGAGAGAGCTTGAGAAGAATGGAGACTTTACTGGGGTGCCATCGGAGAAGTCCTGGAGTCTGAAGTATAGGAGTACGAGGGAAGTTGAGAATTCGAAACTATGATAGTATTTCTTAGTAGTCTGACTCTGTTGCTGTAGAATGGAGAATAAGGGAGATTGAGAAGAATGAAGATTCAAATTCTCAACTCCTTCATATATTTAAGACTCCAGCTTTTAAATATATGAGGTAGTTGAGAATTTGAATCTTTGATTAAGAGTCAGTAGAACAACCTAGCTAGGGTACCACTTAAGGCTGAACCTGATAACATATGCAGTTTTGTTTCTAGGGTATTTTCAAGGCCGGAGTGAAAAGGCACTTATGCTTTGCAGAGTCAGCTTATAGGTAATTTATTAGTTTATCTCGAAAAAGTTTGATTTTAAATATTTGTAGATTGAAATAAGTATTTGTATCTAATTAAAATCACCTATACGGGATATCCTATGTAGCACTTTTGTAAGCTTAGCTAAGAAATAAGTCAATTTGAACAAAAAAAATTATTTTTAATCACACAAGCGCATCTTTCAGTGCATGCATAACCGATCGAAAGTTGATCATTTCTCGCACTAGTGTTAGGAACAAGGGCCGACAGTGAAACGGAACGGAACACTACTTGCAACTATAAAATATTAAGAGTTAGATTAAAGTATCAGTTCTGAATACGAATCTTTACTAATTTTACTAATTTTTATGATTGTTTCAAAGTGTTTTCGTGACATTTCCACATGTTGCACATTTAGAGCGTCCAAGCAATGCCATGTACCAAAGAGTTTTTCGTATTTTTCGAAGACTTACGTACATTACCGACTGCTCTAACCTCTAACTGTGAAGGAAACCATCGTGAGAAAACCTGCATGTCTGAGGAAATTAAAAGTATCCGAAGGTGTTGTGAAATCCACCGCACAGCACTAGGCCCGCTCGGTGGATCATGGCCCTTATTGTGCAAGGGGAGGCCTGTGCCCCAACAGTGGGGACATTTATAGGCTGATGATGATCTTGCACATTTAGGGATCTATACACACGGATCCGTATTTTCCCGTATCTCTATCCCTATACATCGTTTGCTTGAGCGATAAGGATTGCTTTCACGCGTCCGCACTTTTCCGCATCGGGCCCATTCCGTGGAAGCTATTATCTCGCTCTAGCAAACGATATTTCTAAGCGACATACAAGGTTAGAGCTACGGGAAAATACGGATCCATGTGGATAGACTGGGACTAACCCTTACTTCCCAAGTAAATTGTGAACTAGAGGCGTATTACCTCGGCTGACGACTCGGGATTCACCGTTCTCTCGTCACAGTGTTAACAATTGATATCTATCCGCATTTGTATCACTATCCTATCAGCCCGTGTCTGTTCACTGCTGGACACAGGCCTCTACTACGGCGCGCCACATTACGCGGTACTCCGCCGTCCTCATCCAACCATCGGCAGCAACCGTCTTCAGGTCGTGGGCAGGGGCACTGCGCTTTCTTGTCCGCGGTCTCCGCTTTAGATCTCGTCTCCCCCAACGGTTGTCGGTTCTGCGACAGACATGGCCAGCCCATTGCTACTTCAACTTGCTAATCATATGAGCTATGTCGGTAACTCGCGTTGTGTGGATGACTTCAGTCCTAACTCTATCCATCAAAGAGATACCAAGCATGCCCCTTGTATTTGTATCCCAATATTCTATTATTTACGATATAGGTAAGCGTGTGTTCATGAGATGTAGGCTCTGTAGGTCATGGGAAGAAGTTCTCTGAAATATTTGAATGTTTTGGAATTCCTTGTCTTGTATAATTTTATTACGACTTGATAGTATAATTTAATAGGTAACGAATTGGTGTAAACTTGGTGATATTTAGTGATAAATTAAATATAAGTATAATAATGAAACAAAATCAAAAAGTAACTCGTTTAGTGGTTATATTTGTAATTTCTTTTTTGTATTAAAAATGAAACAAAAATATTGTCACAATTTTTTATTTTTTACAAATTACAAATAATTAATTACATAAACTTTTTTAATTACAATTACACATAAAAATTTACAAATCAGTGCTCAGAAAGGTAACCTTTGAAAAATATTTTTTTTTCTTCTTAATTTAAAAGGTAACTTAGAGTATTTTTTCAGAAACCTTAAAAAAATACTTTTTTTTTCTATAAATAAGAGTTGGCAGTGATATATACGTATATTATTTTTGAACTTAAATATTAATTTACACTTACAGATGACTTAAAATGCTAAATTAGATTTTTTTTACAAAAACCTGGAGTTTTTAATTTTAAAAATCTGCAGGTTTTTATTTCCCGATTATCTGTCAAAGGTTACCAACTACACGGTATAGTTATAAACACAGTATTGACAGTCGCTACTAATTCGTTGCAAGCTCACACACAAAAATTAAGCTTGTACGTCGCATTCACCGCGCGTTGTCACGTCGCTCCTCCCTGGCGCCCTCAGGCGTCGGAGACAACAACAGCTCACGCGGGAGCGGGTACCGTGCGTCCGGGTCGGGCGGGCGCGGTAATTTCATCTCTAAGAACTGATTAAGTGTATGGAGGCTTCCCGCCACAACGTCGGCGCATGCGTGTTGCGCGCCTGTCAATTGCAGAAAACAACCGCTATCGGTTTTTACATACTCGCGATGTCAATCTAGTGTGTGGTGTCCAGACAAATACATCTTGCTCTCCATCTCCAATACCTGCCTTTTATTTCGTGGGCACGTTCAGCTCCACATTGGCAACCCCGACGTGATGGCGGGAAGCCGCCATAAGTGATTACAGATGAGATGAGGTTAGGTTTTGTTTATCTGGTTGATCGGTTTATCGTTTTGATCTTTTTAATCAATATTCCTGACAAATGAAAAATATAAGTAGATAAAACGTCAAAAACAAAAAATTAAGTTTTACTGTCTAATACGAAAATTTGCATAACAATAACAATCTCAGACGGCTTGTCCGCGTGCGAGTGAGACACAGAGACTTTTCATGTTGCGCATGCAGTGTGACGTCATGCCGCGTGATTATTCATAGACACTACACAAACGCAATGTGTGAATGCGTTGTACGTGCCAGCTTTAGATAATCGACCTGTAAGCAAAATGTGTGTGAGCATGCAACGATTTTAGAGTGACCGTATCGCACCCTATACTGTGCCAAAAATCACAATTTCAATAAAAATCACCTACAACCTGCCTATACAACAACTGCCTTGGATGCCTTGGCACTCCATCATCATACAGCCTTTGAGGTTGAAGGAAATATGACGACGGAGTCCTGATGCTGACACCAGAAATCTGGGGTCTTTTCCTCACTTGTAAAGTGGCTAATTCACTAGCTGCGTACTGCG
Source organism: Hofmannophila pseudospretella (assembly GCA_947369225.1). NCBI lineage: Eukaryota > Metazoa > Arthropoda > Insecta > Lepidoptera > Oecophoridae > Hofmannophila > Hofmannophila pseudospretella. The sequence continues at coordinate 7,596,161 of OX376337.1, read as the reverse complement.
GTTCAGCTTGCTGAAAATTGTTTCTGAATCTAGTATAGGCGTAGTCTCTATCTAGAGGCACTACAAAACCACTAGGTGTTCTTACGTTGACCGCTGGTGGTAAATTTGGTGCTAAAGCTTCGTTTAGTCTTACATCGTAATCGTTTTCTATTGAATCTGCTAGGTTTTGTTTTATTGATATGTTTTCTGGTATGTAAGGTTTCCCCGTTGCTGTGTAAGGTTTAGAAATATCAGGTTTTGGTTGGAGTTTGGATTTGAAAGTTTCTGGTCTTCGTTCTTTGTATTCTGGCTTATCTGGTCTGGTCTCGTGTTCTTTTACTATTGGTCTGAAAGGGGTTTCTGTTTGGTAACTTTGTGACTTAAAAGGTACAGCTTGCGTTGCTAGGTAAGGTTTTAGGTAGTCTCCTGGTGACAATGTTCCTTGTAAGTGCTTTTGAATAGCATCGTATTGGTCATTGTAATTTCTTAACACTTTTGTAGCTAAATTCTTCGCTTGTTCTTCTGTCGTTGTGAATTTATCTGTCGTTGTTGTTGGTTTGTTAGTGATAGGTACAGGTTGTTTTGTTGTTGTGTCCTCCACTTCAGTTTCAGCTTCAATTGTTGTTAGAGGTTCTTTTTGATGTTTAGCATCGTAATCTATGTCTTCCTCGTCGTAGTATTCTTCTTCGTATTCCTCGGTTGCTTTTAGGTTTTCTGTTGGTGTTGTGACTGTTGTTGTTGGTTTGGCTGTGGTAGCTACGCTTGTTGTAGCTTTAAGTGTTGTTGTAGGTTCAGGTGTTGTAGGTTTAGGAGTAGTAGTAGTAGTAGAAGTGGTTGTAGGTTTAGGGGTGGTAATAGGGGGAGAGTTCATGTTCTTACCAGCAACCGGCTGGAGTCCCCTAGGTAAATAGGGACTACCACCCCTAGACGGTAAAAAAGGACGTTTAACAACTTTCACATTAGGCTTCAAATCCCTTATTCTACTTGTTATATCTTCTTCACCTTTCTTAGCATCTTTCCCGTCTTTTTTATCGTCATCTTCGTAATAATAATCATCACTGTGTTTAGATTTCACAGGACGTTCATTGCCTCGTTGGTTGTAGGTGTATTTTTGAGATTTAGCAGGAGGTTCGTAATAATATTCCTCATCATCATAGTCTATTGGTCTTGCAGGCCTTTTGCTTTTGTAATTAGCTGCTGGACTAGTAAAATGAGGCCTTGAAGGCTTAAACTTTTCTTTCTCAACCGGTTCTGGTCTAGGCCTTTGCTGAACCGTACTAGTTTTACCAGAAGATGACGGTCTACTCGTATCTTCTTCATCATAATCTTCGTAATACTCATCATCTGTTTTAGGAGGCGCTTTTGTCGTTGCTATTGGAACATAATCGTACTTTTCTTTCTCAGTGGCTGGTACAGGTCGTTTAATTTTAGGTGGCATTCTAGGTTGACTAAATATACCACGGCCATTTGGTTTAACTAGGGGTTGACCTTCTTGTGCCGTTGGCGGTGCTCTTTTATCTTCTCTGTCGTCATCTCTTTCTGGTCTATAGGGTCTTTCCTCTCTGCCTTTAAAAGGAGAGTCACCTCTGAACTGTTTTCGGCCTTCGGTACTATAACGGTCTTCTCTTGGTCTTTTGTCAACATCATCTCTAGAAGGTCGTCTTTCGTCTCTCGGCCTGATTTCATCGCGTGGTTTTTCTTCTCGCGGTCTAAATGAATCTCTAGGCCTAACTACTGGTCTTTCATCGTCTCTGAATTTAGGCTCATCCCTGCTTCTTTTTTCATCTCTAGGACGAATTTCATCTCTGGGTCTTATTTCATCTCTGGGTCTTATTTCATCGCGCGGTCTGATTTCATCTCTTGGTCGAATTTCGTCTCGAGCTCTGACTTCATCTCTAGGCCTGATTTCGTCTCTAGGCCTGATTTCGTCTCTAGGCCTGATTTCGTCTCTAGGTCTAACTTCGTCTCTTGGTCTTATTTCATCTCTGGGTCTAACCTCATCTCTTGGTCTAACCTCATCTCTTGGTCTAACCTCATCTCTTGGTCTAACCTCATCTCTTGGTCTAACCTCATCTCTTGGTCTAACCTCATCTCTAGTACGAACCTCATCCCTTGGTCTCATTTCATCCTTGGGCCTTATTTCATCTCTAGGCCTTACTTCATCTCGTGATCTCCCTTCATCTCTAGGTCTTACTTCATCCCTAGGCCTTACTTCATCTCTAGGTCTTACTTCATCCCTAGCATTTACTTCATCTCTAGGCCTTACTTCATCCCTAGGCCTTATTTCATCTCGTGCTTTCCCTTCATCTCGATCCCTAGGCCTTACCTCATCTCGTGGCCTCATTTCATCTCTTTTCTGGTCCCTTTGTCCAGCCCTTGGCCTGTCATCATCAGGTCTGTATCTGTCATCATCATCTCTGGGTCTTGGTCTCTTGTTTCCTCTGTGTGCTGGTCTCCGGTCTTCATCGTCGTAAGGTCGTCGCTGGTCGGGGTAGTGTGTTCGCTTCCCTGGTCGTCTTCTGTCTTCGTGGGACCTTCTATCTTCGTAATCATCTTCATCTCTTGATCTTGGACGAGATTCGTATCTGAAATGTTAAAGGTATGCTTTAAATAAAATTAATTGAAGATGTGTTGATACAAATACAAACATACTGTATTGCACACCGGGACATAAACAAAACATACAACATAAAGAGAGGTACAATACAATGTGCAGAAGGTGGTCTTGTCGCTTTAAGCGATATCTTCCAGGCAACCTTGAGGTGATGGAAAAATCATAAAATACATAATATACGGGTGCAAAAGGCGTATGAAATAGATACTACCCTCTAATAAATAAATAACAAATATAATTTAAAAAATGCAAACCTTTGCAAGCTGCCAAGCAGTAGTAATAATATTACATAAATACTATAATATATACAGAAATATAATACTTAATATATAATCAAAAATATAATAAATATATAAATAACACACATCATATGCTAAAATGAAACTGCATTAGAACAATATATATTATTATTATTTATTTTGTCTGAATATTTTTTATTATTGTTATTGACTACTAAACCCGCATTTGACCTCGATCTCGCCTGATGGTAAGCGACGATGAGGTCGACGATGGAGCATGCGGGTCCAGTGAATGCCTATTCACTCTGGCCTTGAAGAACGTGGCTGGCAGACTTAGAAGACTTAGAGATTTAGAAGACCCGAAGATCGAGCTCAATGGCGCGCCCTGGGAGAGGCCTGTGACCAGCAGTGGACTAGAGTGGGCTGCTGCTGATGATGTGTTTTTTTGGGTTAAATAAGTTTCAAATTTACTGAAGATTCGGAACTGATGGTGTAGAAACCTACACGAAGCATACGTGAGGCATGAGTGACAGAAGAGTTGTTTGACATAATGTTTTTTTCATTGAAAAGTAGTAGGTAGCTTTTTGTAAAAATGTAGAAATTCATGTAATTCATGATTTCCCAATGGTAAAACAAGAACCATGTGCAAATAACAAAGAAATAATATTTTTAAATTCAAATTTTATGGCCTAGATACATGCTAGGTACCCATATTTTGGCATATTTTGACATTCCAGTATACAACCAGCGCCATCTGTTGAGTTAATGGAAGTTCGACAATCCTTTTTTTTTTTTTTTTCGTACTGATAATTGCTGTTGGTCCTAATGACCTTTACAGCTTCACCGGGTTTTATGGGGCGAGCGCTAAACGCGCTCCAGCCTAGAGGAGGACTTAAAAACTACTATAAGCAGCGACTGCCTAAGGGCACCCAGGTGGGTACGGACTTCGGCTTAGGACGTCGCTGGGGACGGAGGGGTCGGGGAGAAGCGGCCTGGAATACGCCGATAGCGCGTGTAAGCGCCAGAAGCGGGTCGCCGCCCGCGCCGGCGCGGGCGGCGACCCGCTTCTGGCGCTTACACGTATGAAGGTGCTGTGTGTATACTACTATCGGGTGGGGGAGTGGCTTCCGCGATGGAGATCGTGATGGCGTCGTCGGGGTCGTCTACGACGTGTCTAGGCCGACGTCGTCGACGGGATGTCGGTAAACCGTTAGTCGAATAAGCGGCGGCGCTTACTACTAGAGGGTTTGGGTGGTGGGGAGCTTGCTCGAAGAAGCGTCGAGACGTAACTTCATGTATTGAGCGATCGTGGGAGTTCGACAATCCCTCATTGATCTTAAAGTATATTACAATGACTTTGTACGCTTCGGATGTAAGCATCATACCGCTTAATAAGCTATGAATCTATTTTTGTTCGGCCTTCTATACTTCTGTTAGTAGGAACAAAATATTTTCAGCAACAAGGTACTCATATATACTGCCCACTAGTTAAAAGCCATTGCGGGAACAATCTATTATATGGCCGTGCCGTTTTAATTCTCATCCACTGCCGTTTGAAATTATCATAAGGAAGAAGAAATCTTGCCTTAAAAATTACCTACTTGGAAGCTGTTTGCCGTCACATTATTAAGCTTGACTTTACTGGGGCTCATAGCCTATAGTTGTTGTAAGCACGATCATAAAGTGAACGTGCAAGTTAAATCACATTGGCCGAGGTCAGAACTATGATCTTGGATGACTTATTATGAAAGTTCCCCATTGCATTACGGTTGAAGCAATTTCGACAGAATGGTGATTTCATTATTAAATTCTTATCGTGCGCCCGAAGTGCCGGGCGCATTCCGAGGCACGCCGACCTGAACGACATCATCCGCCGGGCCTTTGCCACCGCGGGTGCGCCAGCCGTGTTGGAGCCCAATGGTATGGCTCGCGATGACGGTAAAAGGCCCGACGGTATGACATTCGTGCCCTGGAAGCTGGGACGGTCTCTGGTGTGGGACGCTACCTGCGTCGACACCCTTGCCACGTCCCACCTTCCAGCCACGGCGGCGAAGGCCGGGTCAGCAGCAGCATCTGCGGAGAACCTCAAGCGGCGTAAATATGCAGGCCTGGGTGGTGATTGCATATTTGCGCCGTTCGGGGTGGAGACCTTAGGGCCGTGGGGGCCTGGAGCCCACTGCCTTTACGGGGAAATAGCCAAGCGCCTCGTAGAGACATCCCGGGACCAGAAGGCTGGCCTCTACTTCGCTCAGCGTATAAGCCTCGCTATACAGCGGGGCAACGCCGCCAGCCTCCTCGGGACACTCCCTGCAGGGAGCGATCAGGGCCAGGTCTTTTATTTGTAAAATAGTTAGGTATTTTGTAATTTTAGCTTAAGCATTTATTTTAGTGTTATTTTAGTTTTAGTTTACATTATTAAATTATTAAATTGTTTATCTTTGAACAAGTATCATAACACCGAACACTGACACCCCTACCACCACATACACATCCTTACACCACGTTGCATACAATATACCTACCTTTACGCAATCATTATCATAAACTATTATTACATACATCACTTACCAAGTTACCACGTATATGGTATATGGAGAGCGTCGGTGGCACAGTGGCTAGGGCACCGGACTCCCGTGCGGGTGGTCCGCGTTCGTAACCGTGCAGTGCCATGTACAAATGAGTTTTTCGTATTTTTCGAAGACTACGTACATTTACCGACTGCTCTAACGGTGAAGGAAAACATCGTGAGGAAACCTGCACACTGAGATGACCAGTGTGTAAAAAGGGGTAGGCACAAAAGATCCTTAAGGGTCGAAGTGCTGCTGGGTTATTGCCGGCCCCCCTACCACGTATATGTATTATAAATTATCTTTCTGTCCTTCTACCCTATGCTGTTATTTAAGAAAAAATATAATGTGATATGTGGAATCTTGTATTGGCATCCAAATACTTACAGAGCATTTATTATGTAAAATTTTATAAGTTGTAAGATTTCTTACAATTAGGAAAAAAATATTTAAAAACAATAACAGCAGGGTATGGTTTGGGTATGGGGGTAGGTATTTTTAGCGGAAATACCCACTGGGCTTTATTTACTTTTTTAGTTTTTGAATTCGCATAGCTTTATCTGTTAATTATTTCTCCAATCACTTAGTTTACAAATAGAGACACCAACATTACTCACACAATTCTACTTCGCCAAATCACATTACTTACAGTACATTTAGGTACAAATCAGAACACACACTCCCCAGCACAGCGCCCACGACACAGGATTACCTAGTGTGGGTGCTGACCGTAGGCTCGGTATTAGGAAATATGTATGTAATTTTTTGTAGTATTCATTGTACCTTTCCGTTGTAGTGTTGTCGTTAAATAAATATATTTATTATAATTTTTGATAGCTAGATTCGAGATTTGGACTTAGTTATACCATATGGCTGGTCTGCAGCATACCTGTCATCATCGTAGTCTGCGTAGGGCCTCCTCTTGCCAGGTCTGGCGTGTGGTCGAGCCCTGGGTCTTCCTCTGCCGCCCCTGAAAGTACATAATACATAAACTTTCACGTCCATAATCCCCGAGGAGATAGACAGAGGAACTACCTTCAATCATAGTTCCCACTTTGATTTAGTGAACAAACGTGACAGGTGGCGAGCCTACAAATCAAATCAAAATGTTTTTTACTGTAAGTAAGAACCTTATAGTACATTTTTACAACGTTATTCTTTTTTACTCTACCACCGCTTCGTAAGGTGCTGTCGCTGAAAGGAAAGAAGCGGCGCAAGAAACGTTCAGCAGCACATCTTTCAAAATAAATATATCTTACAATAATTATGAATACAATCACATACACAATGTGCAGAGCTGGAGCTGGGTTTAGGACCAAGCCTCTTTATCATTTAAGTAGTCATTTATTTTATAATAACCCTTTTTACATAAGGTCCGTCTTATATGAGTCTTAAATATTTTTTCTGTCATATTTATTACAAAACGGGATATAATATCGAAACTCGTTATATAATATATCCCGTCTCACATGTCGACTACAAATATCACGTAAAATATCGACTGCTAAGGACCACTCGTTGCATGTGGATCGGTAGGACTCGGTAAATATCGAATGTGATAATGCGAGCATAGCAAAAAATCCCGTCCTTCGATATCCGCCATTTTTTTTTCGATATTTATCTACTGTGATATTTATATCACTCCGTGAGAATTGGCCTCCACTTGCTGCACAGCTTATCTACTGTCCCTAAACATGAAGAAATAAACAACGAGTAACTTGCTGGTGGTAGGATCCCTTCAGGGTCCGCCTGCTAGCGACTACCTTCTATGTAAAGTCTGTCGTCAAATATCTTCGCTACGTCGTCGATGTGTTCCGGCAGTGTTTATAGAAGAGGTCAGTACTTACTGAGCCCGTGTGCTCCATCTTCGGCCTCATCGTCACTTACCACCCGGTGAGATTGAGGTCAAACGCGGGTTTAGTTTTGACTAAACCCGCGTTTGACCTCAATCTCACCGGGTGGTAAGAAAGGCAAAGCACAAGAAGAAAGGCAAACGAGTGTTGTATGACGTACTATTTGCGCAGAAGGCGCCTATATCAAAGAAACGAAAGCTTTGAACTTTCGGAGAGTGAAGTTTATTCCAAAATCTAAAAACGCTTTATAAAATCGAGGTAACAAAACGATATCGCCAGGTATATACGCACAGCGACACCTATCGGAAACCTAAACCCACCTAAACTACTAACAGTAGGACATTAAACACGTACCCTTGTGCGGGAACGTGAACATCGTGCCATCTGTAGTCGTTATGCCTGGTGAAGAACGCGTCTTCTTTCTTGTGTCGTGGGTTTAGTCACGAATAAAAAGAAACTCACCTTTCTTCGTACTCGTAATCATCCCTCGCCGGGTAGTAGTAATCATCATCATAGTAATCAGCGCGGTAGTGGGGACGCTTCCTCCCCCCAGCGCGGGGTGGCGGCCGGGGGGTGGTCGTGGTCGTCGTGGAGGGGGTAGGAGGTGGAGGGGCGGCTGTTGTCGCCTTGTAGAGGGCTTCGTTTCTGGAAAGAGGGTGAAAATTGTATAGAGACACACACATATATAACCCGGGTTGATACTTTCAAGGAACTCCCATCTGAAAAAAATCAGATATGGGGCCGATGTCAAATTTGGGTGGAATGGTGATGACATCAGCACAAAAAGCGATCAGTAGTTAATAACAATGATACTTGTTTATGAATTATAATTAGAGACTTGAAAAATTCTGTATAAATTATACCAATCACGAAAGCGTATGAGGCTTGGGGGGTAGAGCTTTGCTTTCTGCTTACGTAATACTTCAACGGCGCCTATGGGAAGGTATATACACATAGACATAGTAAAACTCGAAACACGTAACCGTTACCGTTCCAGAGATTCTATCTGACATCAAACATACTCCAACATCTTGGAAACCCCTTGATCCAATCTGACATCCAACATTTGGGAAACGCTTTATGTTTTTATCAGACGTTATGCTGCGTCCAAAACGGATTGTCCATCCGTTGTTGAGATATGATACCACACAGATAAACATACGAACTGACAACCATATTTTTTTGAACGACTGTGGCACAGGGGGTAGGATTCCGGACTCCCATGCGGGAGGTCCGGGTTCGAAACGTACGTACGTACATTTACCGACTGCTCTAACGGTGAAGGAAAATATCGCGAGGAAACCTGCACACTGAGATGACCAGTGTGTAAATGGGGTAGGCACAAAAGATCCTCAAGGGTCGAAGTGCCGCTGGGTTATTCCCTATCGCTATCATAAGATAAGATAAGACATATTTGCATCAAACTTATAACAATCCTTCCTTGAGTTAAAAAAATATCCGGTTCGGATCGTTGCGCCAGCGGAGTAAGTTTTATTACCTTTTTTTTGGATAAATCCTAGTAATCAGCATATAATACAATAAAAGAAACACATATAGGTACCTGTTAAAATAATTGGGAGAGTTCTTGCAGTCAACCTCGGACACGAATTGGCAGATGAAGGTCTTCTGATCGAAGGCGGTGTAGTTGGCGCACAAGAAGTCGTAGCGGGTTCCGTAAAGGCAGTGGTGGTACACCTGGAATCACCACCAACGTACAGAGAGGTTTGCTACCTCCTAGGGCCGCTTGTGCGAAAGTGAACAATGTTCTTAACCCGGGTTAGTTAACCCTGATTTAATTCGCGGATTGTTATGGTTTTTATATCTTAGCTGGTTTAAAAGATCTGCACAGGCGCGGTCCCGGGGGGGAGGGGTCACGGGTGTCATGACCCAAAATCTTAGAATCCAAAAATCCCTTTAACCTAATCCATCATTTGTGTCTGACCTGCTCCGAAATTTCCATGACTAATTCCAAGATATAATGAAATTAATGTTTCTGGAATTCTATGAAAATTGGAGCTCCAGTTTTCAAGGAAGATTTTTTTATATTTTTTTGTCAATTCCAGAAACCCCACCAATGTAGCCCGACCTGACTCGCACTTGGCCGGTTTTTTAAAATTGTAAAAGTAAAGCAAACGAGCACCTCCCTTCCTTCCCACCTGTTCCTTCCCTATTTCACTAAATAACTATCCCTGCATAGTCCCATAATGGCAATACTGACGGATGGATTTCTACATAAATGTTGCCATTTTATATCTACTTTTAATTAATTACAAGGACTGTTTTTTCGCAATCTGGGATCCTGTTAATTCTCATTTCATTGGTTCATCAATGTTCTCACCTGACATTTGTGAGGAACCGCCGCATAAAACCCATCATGTACACCTTCACACTTGAAGTCCATGGTTTCTGGAGGTGGCACAGTCGCGTAAAACGGGTATTCTGACAGATTGTACCCGTTCAGCTCTCTTGGCAGGTTGGGGTCGTAGATGTAGTCCATTTGGGGATTGCCTGTTAGTTTACTGGTCGTGTTCTGGACCTCCCCTTCTGCTGTCATTTCTGTCTGGAATTTAGAGAAAAATCTTGTTAGAATAAGCCCACTAAAATGTACATTTTTAATAGCGAACTCTACACAGACTATAAAAAATGGCGCCCTCTTAAAAGGGTTATTATACTCCTGGTCAGGGTATATAAATAGATAGAATGTGCGTTCATGTTGGTCCCGTATTGGCTTTATCATCGAATGTCAGAAGATTGATGATATTAAAAAAAAAGTATTTTTATTGAGAAGTCCATAAAATATTCTATGATATCATAAACACCAAACCCTGATGTGATCCGGATTTTGATATAGTGAAACTTATATGGATGGAACAAAAAATATTCTCCCCCTAGGGACGGGTTCCTACCTTCATGGTGAAACTCGATTAAAGTAGAGGAACCAAGAGAAGTGTGCCAGACAGAGATTCCTGTGAGGAAACCTGCATGTCTGAGGAAATTAAAAATTTTCGAAGGCGTGTGAAGTCCACCAGTCCAGTCTTTAAGTGTATGCATAATGCAATGTTGAATAAATGTGGTTTTCTTTCTTTCCTTTCTTTTCAATCATCACCTGTGCCCCAACAGTGGGGACATCAATACGCTGATGATGATGATGTTTTTTTGCTTGAGAATATTCCGGAAACAAACGACTTTTTTTCACAAGTTGCACTAGGAAACAGTTGGTAGCATACCAGAGCGTGTCTTTCGAGTTTCTTCAAGGTGATTAACTTTTCATTTCCTTACTAAGACTGATCGAGATCATATTTATTATTGAGCGTCGGTGGCTTATTGGCTAGGACGCCGGGCTCCCATGCGGAAGGTCCGAATTTGAAACAATGCAATGCCATGTACCAATGAGTTTTTCGGATTTTTTCGAAGTACTACGTACTGTACGTACTTACATTTACAGACTGCTTTACCGGTGCTTTTATTACGGTACTAGAGGGTCCCATAACCATGCGGAAGGTCCAAATTTGAAACATTGCAATTTCATGTATACTAATGAGTTTTTCGGCTTTATCAAATACATCGTGAGGAAACCTGCACACTGTGTGAAATGGAGCAGCTATTTGGAAAACCAGCGTTTAAAAATTAGCTTATGCTCACTTTCACTGTTCTACAAAGTTTGTCGTTCCTTTTCACCCATATTTATCACAGTCAATATGACTTTTAAGAATTTTTTTCTCGCAATGACATGCCGAAGATATTTTGAAATCTCAAAATAAAATTCTAAAACCTTTAAAATCGTTTTAAGTAACGTTGGGCGCGGTCGGTACCTAGATGGGTGACCACTAGTAGCATATTTCATCCGAGCTCCTCCGTGAGAGTTGTTGTCGGTCGACAGCAGTAGTTAAGCCTGGTCAGAGGCCTACGGGCGGCCTGAACAACTCTGACAATAGGTTGGTCATTAACCATACGTTAAGCAAGTATTTTTGTAATTTTTTTCTCGATACTGACGTATTAAAATTGTGTAATACCGAATGTAATGTCATCTGCATTTATATTTTTGGCGGGAGCTGGGTAAACCCAGCGACACTGACCCATTGGGATCTTTTGTGCCTACCCCATTTCACACACTGGTCATCTCAGTGTGCAGGTTTCCTCACGATGTTTTCCTTCACCGTCAGAGCAGTCGGTAAATGTACGTAAGTCTTTCGAAAAAGCCGAAAACTTCATTGGTACATGGCATAAATTGTACAAAAGAATGAATTATAGCTATTCTAATACTGAAATAAGAAATATGAATGAAAGTCGTTCCATTCATAACGACATGGATGAGTTTATGTCACCAAGGCGCAAGTAACAGGGTTGTTTTTTCGTATAAAGTAGTACAAGTTACCAGCACATACGGGGGTATCCAAATACTTGCTACTAATAAAAAAGGACATTATATAAGTACCTTAACTATGTTCCATACAATATCAAATAAACTTTTTTATCTTTCTTTCATCCATCATGTTTTTATTGAAATAGTTACAAGTAGGTACAATAAATAAAGTTTCAATAATATCATACATAAATAATCAATTTTTTTATCATACCCACATATTTATTTTATTTTAATGTCAAGGTTGGTTTTAGTTTTTTGCGTCTAAAGTGATGTACGGGTTGATATTACTCAATTAATTAAAGTTACTTGTTTCCTAAAATCTGGCGCCACTAGTATTCTGTTTCAATCTATATTTATACTTATATTTATACAAGTATTTTATAGGATACATTTCGGAGAGTGCGCATCGGAATTGCACGACCTAATTCCAGCATCTCCATTCCGCCTTCGGACTACCAGGCGCGGGGAGGGGTTCCATCCTTATGTTGTTGATATCCCATCTGCTCGTACGAAGCGATTTGCTTCTTCGTTCATTATGCGAACGGCTAAGGAACGGAACAGCCTGCCGGCGTCTGTGTTTCCCGAAACCTACAACCTTGGGATCTTCAAGGCCAGAGTGAATAGGCATTTACTGGACCCGCATGCACCATCGTCGACCTCATCGTCGCTTACCATCAGGCGAGATCGAGGTCAAATGCGGGTTTAGAAGTAAATAAAAATAAAAAAATAAAATTTTATTTTGACTCTAAAAAAACCTTCCAGTATTTTTTTAGTATAACAATCACCTGTGGTCCATCTTCAGATCCTGAAGGAGCCTCCTCGGGCGCTGCTGTGGTGGATGAGGTCTTCCCGAAGATCAGGGAAGTGGCCTTCACTGCCGATAAGGTGGGGAGGTCGATGGTTATCAACGTCAGACCTGGAAGTTGGAGACGGTATTTTGAATGGTACATCTATCGCTGTTGTATGGTATAAAAAAAGGTATCGGTCATCCTGAGTTGACCAAAATCAGTAGAAAACAGAAAAACGTGTGACTTTCATACAAAATGTATGGAGGAAAAAATAAAACTCTACCAATTTAAACCAAAAATATATATGTTCAAGGACTCGTAAAAATATAAGAAGAGCAGACGAGGAAATCTCCTGATGGTAAGTGGTCACCATCGCTTAGACATCTCATCTCACTATAATTTAATTAGAGGGTTACTGCTAACCCTGAGGTCTGAGATGGAGTGCCTCATGTAGGTACATGTTATAACACTGGCTCTCTTAGGCTAGGATTTCATAGATCCGGTTCTTATCTTATCTTATGATAGGAGGCCGGGAATAACCCCAGCGGCACTTGACCCTTGAGGATCTTTTGTGCCTACCCCATTTACACACTGGTCATCTCAGTGTGCAGGTTTCCTCACGATGTGTTCCTTCGCCGTTAGAGCAGTCGGTAAATGTACGTAAGTCTTCGAAAAATACGAAATACTAATTGGTACATGGCATGCCAGCATGGGAGTTCGGTACCCTAGCTCCGGCCACCGGTTCTAGTCACGGTTAGATTCGCTGCAACCAATCACAAAGCGCAGATTTCAAATGAGGTGAAGGCGGAGTCCAGAGTCCGCCTGCTAGCGACCCCCTTCTATGTAAAGTCTGTCGTCAAATATCTTCGCTTCGTCGTCGATGTGTTCCAGCAGTGTTTATAGAAGAGGTCAGTACTTACTAAGCCCGTGTGCTCCATCTTCGACCTCATGGTCACTTACCACCGTGAGATTGAGGTCAAATGCGGGTTTAGTCGTAAATTAAAAAATGTACTCAGAGTTATTTGTAAATTAGAACGCGTGGGTTATACTTACATTCAAAGTCATGTTTAGGATGATTTATGGCAAGTGTTTCGACATGATGTTACAATCAAATGGCAACATTTGACCTGCATGCGAGGTGCATCTTATTTCTGCATTAGAATTGTCTATCTCATTTAAATGTTTTTAGGTTACAGCAAAATGTATTTTGTTTTTTAATTAAGTAGGTATATTTAGCGGACATACCCACTAAGCTTTATTTACTTTTAATTCTCATAGCTTTATCTGTTAATTATTTTTCAAATCATTTAGTCACACAATTCTACTTCGCCAAATCACATCACTTACAGTACATTTAGGTACAAATCAGAACACACACTCCCCAGCACAGCGCCCACGACACAGGATTACCTAGTGTGGGTGCTGACCGTAGGCTCGTTATTAGAAAATATGTATGTTTTTTATTTTATTTTTATTGTAGTTTTCATTTTACTGTGCCTTCCATTGTACATTTGCATACAGTGTTGTCGTGAAATAAATTTATTTGATCCTTAGGAAGCTGTACAAAATTTGAAGAAATTCTTTTGAGTTTGAAAAGAGATTGTGTTATATTTGGTTGCGCAGAGGGCGCCTATATCAAAAAGAACAGAAAGCCATGAACTTTCGAGGAGTACAATTTAATCAAAATCCAAAAAATGCTATATATAACCTACATCACTAAACGATGCCGCCAGGTAAAGATGCATAGCGACACCTGTCGGCAAATTAATAGAAACTACTACTAGGGCATTAGACAGTACATGTGAGCTTTTATTGGATGCATGAGATCCCTGTTTATTATTGTTAATGGAATTAAGTTTACTTTTCTTATGCTTGGGACTGTTACTGGGTGTGCCAACTTTGTCTTTGTTTTATGTTAGTTTTATAACTTCATTGTCTGTCTTTTCGTATCTAGCTTGTCTTTTTTCTCATTCTTTTTGTTATATGAAATGATTTTTTATTTGCAAGAATATACGTTATGAAGGATCTTAAAATTACATAGTCAGTTCCAGTATATCCTACCACATTGTGGTGTGCAAATTTATATAATAGATAACATAAAATTTAAAAAAAAATTTGATACGAAGCTAACTAATACGCTTTAGATTACAAGAACTATTTACAAGAAATATTAATATAGTGATTACATGTCAATTTAATTTAAATGTCAAATTATTTATATCAAATATTATTAAGTACTAACTTTGTGTTCAAGAAATTCCTTAACACTGTAGAAGCAATTATTCATCAACCAAATATACATTTTCCTGTTAAATTCATGTAACGGCCTGGCTTTCAATTCAGATGGTAACTTATTACAAATGTATATTGCCATACAACATACATTTTTCTTATATATGTCCAAGGTACATTTCGGAAGGTATAGCCTGTCTTTATGTCTGGTTTGTCTTTCATGAACATCTGAATGTTTTTTAAAGTACATTGGATGCTGTTTAACAAATACGCAGATATCTCTTATGTACATGCAATGGGAGTGGCAATATATTTAGTTTCTTAAAAAGAGGTTTTATCTAAGAACCATGCATCACATATTACTCGTATACACTTTTTTTGTATGAGGAACACTCTGTCTACGTTTACTGAGTTACCCCACAAAATCAAACCATAACTGAGCACAGAAGAGACATATCCATGATAAGCATATTCCTCTTAAATATATTACTATTTCCACAAAGTCTATTACCAGTCTTTTAATCAGTCCATTCTCTCCCTCGTCTATATTTGTACAATACAATAAAACCACACACATTGCACAACCAAACAGAGTCTCATCATGAAAACAAAGCTATAGCAAAAATCCGCATCGAAATTAGTTCAGCCGTTTCGGAGCTAGATGAGAAACATCCTCTTAGGTCGAACGCACATACCTTGTCCGTTCCGTCGTGGGTAATAATATTCATAATGAAAAACGAATAAAAATCGTAAGAAATCCATACAACGAATAGAAATTAAACTGACTTTTCATTCAACTTTGAATTGTGAGTTAGATTTTTTGACATAAACGAATTACAATTATTTTTGCGTAAATTAACATCAAAGCTGTAATCTATTGTGATATGTGTAAGTTTTTTTAGACAATTTAGGTAAATCCTATTGATACTTTGCTTGATCATGGGCGTTACGCCCAATTCCCCGAATGTCCAGTTTTTTTATCACTTTGACATTGGATGTTAAATCTGAAGTGGCAGTGGGCCGGTCACATCTGTCGCAGAACCGACAACCGCTGGGGGAGACGAGTTCTGGAGTGGAGACCGCGTAGTGTGGGACGCCCTGCGCAAGGTGGTGGCAGCGACTGGATGAGAAGAGCCGAAGATCGGGCTCAATGGCGCGCTCTGGGAGAGGCCTATGTCCAGCAATGGACTAGGGTAGGCTGCTGGTGATGATGATGATGTATTGACTTAAAAATATAACTGACCAGGGAACATTCAAGGAAATTGACGTTCGGGGAATTGGACATTCAGATAATTGGACATGAAGGGAATAGATTTCACTCACTGGATAATCGGGGAATTAGACGTAACACAGAATACAGAATGATTCCATCCCATCTATGTAATATTAAAAACTAATGTCTTTTTATAAAAGAAGTCTCTAATAATAATAAATCGTTTTTGTATAAGGAAAATAAAGTATTTGAATGTCAATCCGTCTGCGTCCTAGATTTTAAGATACAAGGTTAAATACTGAGACGCCATTTTGGGCATACAGAATTCGAAACTTACGTAAATTGAATCGATTCTTATATATAGATGTCGTAATAAATAACCTTCGACAATTCGAAGGCTTACGTATAAAACTGCTCTAATTTTAATTAAGTATCCAATTTAAAGATATTTATATCTAAATTAAGCCTGTTTGAGGCCTTAAAAGGAGTTTTAGCTTGTCTTGGTTAGATCATTCTTGGAATAATTTGGGTATAAATTATTGCTTGCGTCATTCTAGCTTCAATGTTATAATGTGGGCAAACGTGATTATGTAGCGAGCCTACCGCCGTCTACTAGGTATAGAATAGATCCTTAGTCGCCTCGTACGCCACCAACGGGAAGAGTTGGTGCTATTCTCTAGGGCCGGCACCACACGGCAATACTTACATAACAAACTGAATCCCAGCCATCTGTGTCGCGAACGTTTCATGATGCCAGTTTGTCCTGTAACAAGGGAAATTGTATTTATTTACAGAATAAGACAAAAGACATAAGACTCTCCTAAATCAAAGGTTGTCTGGAAGAGATCCCTATGGGATAAGCCCCGCATAAGGCGACGCACGACGCGCGCCACTACGATACCTAATCACATCGGTGTAGAACGCGTTATCGGAATTTTCCTGGGACTTCGTATATATACGAGTTCCAAACATCCATAGTTGGACCAGGACATCTGGTCACCAGGCACAACACCCCGCCTGGTGGAAGATCTTCCCTTTTCCCTTTTATACAACTGACGTTACGTCATCCATGTCCTCACATAAGCGCGTTCCTACAGGTTTCTATTTTCTGTTTATTTTATTTTAGTACAATAAAGATACTTTAAACAAACAAACAAAGACAATTGGTATTGGTGGTGATTCGATTGGTTCCAAGAGACTCACTAATGGCGCTCTATGAAGGGACCATTTTTAATGTCAAAAAGGCTGGTAGCCAGAGCCGTAAAACTGACAACGTTTAGTGTTGCAGTTTGTTTATCGAAGTTCCACGAGAGCCTTTAGATGTGGGAGCGAGATTGCGCTATAGCAAATTATATTTTATCCCTTTTTATCTACGCATTTATTTCATTTTAGATACAATTGGAACGCGTGACGCGTGAATTGTTATTAAGCAGTTTTGGCGGGAAAGTCGCTGGAGAAGGTTCTACGGTGTTTATTTTATTGCTCAAAAATTGTTTTCTGGTGATTTTGTCTTGCAAACTTCAGTAACAGTGACAATGTGTTGAACTCTTAAAATAAATTTTTCGTTAGTGGTTCGTTGTGTAGTTTCACTCTGTGATTCTGCGGCGGGCCATGAGAACTCGCCAGAGACTAGACCGGTTGAAATTTCCGTCATAACCCCTAGGAGTGTTAAAATGTGTCTACACCACTACATTTTGATGCTGAACTATTTTAAATCGCTTAATGCTTAGGCTGATGGCATGTGTTGCCAATGCCTTGTTAAATAAAAAAATAATGAATTGTTATTGACTGACAGTGACAGATCTCCCCTACGTGCGAGAGCCATCTATAAGAATAAAAAAGAACTCAAAAAAAAAACTCCCATTAGACAGGCTTCTATTAACAGCCTGTAAATCATTAGCATAGCATTAGCATAGCAGACTGCTAACTGCTTTAATTTTTTTCCCCGCATGTGTTACAAAAAAAATCGTATCCACAACACTCGGTTTGTAGTGACAATTTGGCTCTTCCCACACTAGCTATCAATATACTGTAGTGTTTATACTCATCATCAGTGTAACAACAGCGTTATTTTAACTTCCTTCCTTCTAAGTCGTGTTCCTAATTGCTGAGGGTCGTGATCATTCCAAGGAATTAATCACATAGAACGACTCTCGTAGCAGATTTAATGGGGTGGTTTGTCATTGCCCTCCCCATTTCACACACTGGTCATATCAGTGTCCAGGTTTCCTCACGATGTTTACCTTCGCCGTCAGAGCAGTCGGTAAATGTATGTAAGGCTTTCGTAAAGACCTCTCACGCACACACACCCAGAGGGGTGTGTGTGTGTGTGTGGAGGGGTGGGGGGGGTGTTGTGTTGAGAGAGCCCCCTCCCTTCCTCCCTCACACACACATAATATAGAGGTATCGGAAGGAAGGGACTGGCCCCTACAACAAAGGGTATCCTAGTGTGGGAGAACTCTGGGAAAATGTAAAAGATACTGTCTGCATTAATACATTTTTATGTACATGGCATTGTCTGGTATCGAACCCGGACCTCCCGCATAGGAGTCCGACGTCCTAGCCACGACACCACCGACGCTCTTAAATTAACCATCTGCAAGTTCTTTCACAATACACTCTAAATAAAATCACTCGATTGTAGTTCTTATGTCCTTGTAATAATAGAAGTAAATCAATGTTACGTAAGAATAAGTCGTAAGTTAAGAGTAATGTGTGGAACCTTGCATTGTTCGTAGATTACAATTTATAGTGTTGTGATTTCTGCCGGAAAATTACGGGGAATATTTAGGAAATTTAAGAAAGGTTCGCTAAGATTTATGATGGAAATCTTTAAAAGATACATAACCTGGGAAAGACCGGGTTGTGTGGGCGTTTTTAACCACTTTTAGGCCTGGACTACATGTTTCATTTTATTTGTGTTATAGTGGTATATCATGTCATAGTGGTACACACTCACTTTACAGCGAATTCGGTACTCCACCGCTGCGTGGAACCACACTCGCACACTCACGAAAACCTAATTCCAGACTCCGCCGTATTTTTTATGTCTCAAGGGCAATATATTCAGAGAGCTCGAAGGGCTCTTTCCGAGCGTTTAGGCAAGGGTTGAAATACACACAGCACACACAAACACACCACCTTACACACCTTCACACCCCCTTACACACCTTCACATACACAAACACCCGCCTTTAACCACATTTTGTAATTCTATTTCAATATCTTCTATATATTTAGTGTTATTTAATTAAAATTAATTTTGAGTTATTGTGTAATTGGTGTTATAACTTTTTAAGACAAGTACTTGTATAATTGTTTTGCTGTACAATAACCTGTAATAAAATAAAATAAATAAAAATTAAATTTATTAAAGAACACAAACGGTTTACAAATAGATAAAAATACATACATATAAGCAAAAAATTAACACAAAAACAAAAAGTGTTCACAAATATTATAAACTTTTATACATATCACTTCGTCTAGACGAAACAAGTCCACAATAATATTGACATGTTATATTTATATCTAATTTACATAGAATTTATTTTGTGACGAACATTCTACAAAGACGACTTATAATGTAATGTAACTTTGTGTTTCTAATTCTGTAGAATGAAATAAATTATTCTAATTGTATTATAATTGTATTCCGATCGGACGTGCCAGATACCGCTGGCGCGATGAAGTGGAGAAGGATCTGCGGGAGCTCCGGACGCCTGACTGGCTGGAGACTGTGCAGGAGAGAGAGCGATGGCGCTCTTTGGTATCGGAGGCCAAGATCCACTTCGGGTCGCTGCGCCAGCGGAGTAAGTAAGTAATTGTATGATTGTATGTCCTTTTTTTCTTTAATTAATGGTGCTAGGGATTTACACTCTGCAATTTGGCCAATGACCGTGTTAGAATCTTAAAAACCCCTCGAACGTTTTGGCGTCTGTTTTAAAAAAAAAACAGTTTACCAACGTGGAGATTAAGACAGAGTCGTGTGCACTAGGAATGCCTAGTGTCTTGCATTACAAGTGCGATTGGAGGTTAGGTTGCCTGATCACACCTTCTGTAGTATTACACTCACATTTCACTGTCTTATATAATGTTCACTTAACACGGACGTTTTTCTTTATTGACTACTAAATCCACATTTGACCTCGATCTCGCCTGATGGTAAGCGACGATGAGGTCGACGATGGAGCATGCGGGTCCAGTAAATGCCTATTCACTCTGGCCTTGAAGATCCCAAGGTTGTATGTTTCGGGAAATACAGACGCCGGCAGGCTGTTCCATTCCTTAGCCATTCGCATAATGAACGAAGAAGCAAATCGCTTCGTACGAGCAGACGGAATATCAACAACATAAGGATGGAACCCCTCCCCGCGCCTGGTAGCCGAAGGCGGAATGGAGATGCTGGAATTAGGTCGGGCAATTCCGATGTGCACTCTCTCTTTTTAGATAAAATACACTAGTTTTACGAAAAAATAACCACTGTAAACCGTTTTTAAACAATAAAATAGGACGAACACGCCATGACAGCATGAACGCAACAACATAACCTTATAAAGAACAACAATACGGCGGTGCGGTATTGACAGCGGTTGAAACTTTTGAAGAATATCGATATGTCGATATCGATATCGACACAGGCACATCACTAGTGTCCCTCACACGCACAGACACAACAATGGCTACGATATGGGTCCCTTCCGATCATTGTTTACCTTCACTTGCTATTTACCAACAAGGTATCGTAGTTGAGTGAAGATTCAGCCTTTTACGTACCTATTTCTGCCGCAAAGCAATGCTTGCACGGACTGTGTTTCGGTTTGAAGGGTAAGAGAACCAGCGTAATTACCGGCACATGAGGCAATCTAAGTTAGCAGCGCATCAGAACCCTTTAATATCTTCATAGATGAATTGTTTAGAGCGTCGTCGGTGGCACAGAGGCTAGGACACCGGACTCCCATGCGGGAGGTCCGGGTTCGAAACCGTGCAGTGCCATGTATTTTTCGAAGACTTACGTACATTTACCGACTACTCTACCGGTGAAGGAAAAACATCGTGAGGAAACCTGCACACTGAGATGACCAGTGTGTAAATGGGGTAGGCACAAAAGATCCTCAAAGGTCGAAGTGCCGCTGGGTTATTTCCGGCCCTCTATCATAAGATAAGATAAGAGAGCCAGCGTAATTACCGGCACATAAGGCACTCCATCTAACATTGAGGTTAGCACCGCATCGAGAACCCTCTAATTAATATTATAATGATGTGAGGTGTCTCTGGTGACGGTAAATCTAGAACACAATGCTTGCATTTCTGTTTTGCGGCACATACATTATGAACCAAATTGAACTACTCTTTTGGCAGATTTAATGGGGTGATTTTTCATTGTCTTCTCAAATCAAATCAAATCAAAATGTTTTTGTTGTAAGTAAGTACCTTATAGTACATTTTTACAACGTCATTTTTTTACTCCACCACCGCTTCGTAAGGTGCTATAGCTGAAAGGAAAGAAGCGGTGCAAGAAACTTTCAGCAGCACATCTTTTGAAATAAATATATCTTACAATAATTATGAACACAATCATATACACAATGTGCAGAGCTGGGTTTAGGACCAAGCCTCTTTATCATTTAAGTAGTCATTTATTTTATAACAACCTTTTTTACATAAGGTCCGTCTTATATGGGTCTTAAATGTTTTCTCTGTCATATTTATTACAGTATCAGGTATCTTATTATAAAATCGTACACAGTGACCCATAAATGATGTGTTTACTTCACTAAATGTTTACTTTGCGTGGGACTGCAAGTTTGTTTTTGTTTTTGGTATTGAAATTATAATTATCTCCATTTACACACGTTCCTCACGATGTTTTCCTTCACCGTTAGAGCAGTCTTTCGAAAATACCGAAATGTTATTGGTTCACTCATGGGAGTCAAACATCCTAGCTGCTATGCCATTTCCCCTCTAACTAAAAAGTCATCTATTTTCTGATAATATAACAAAAACAACTATAGTATAAATCCACAGTATTTATAAGTACTTACAACCTATATACAGCATGAACAATAATGGTAAAAGTAACTGTACGTTCGCCGCAAAGCAAGGACGCTGCGCGGGCGCAAGGTGAACGACCGCGCGGACGTTAGTTGCAGTTTGTTAGTGCAGGCTTTTGTGTGCAAGTATTGGCTGCATTTGGACGTTATTTCCAATGGTCAGTTGGTGGTTCCATGAGCTCATAGCGCTCATAGTGCTTCGAGCATGGTCATATTGGGATCATGCAAGTTAAGCCATGTTCGGCGAGGTTAGAACTAGGATGTTTGACGGCTTATCTTATCTTATGATAGGGGCCGGAAATAACCCAGCGGCACTTCGATCCTAGCGGATCTTTTGTGCCTACCACATTTTACACACTGGTCATCTCAGTGTGCAGGTTTCCTTGCGATGTTTTCCTTCACCGTTAGAGCAGTCGGTAAGTGTACGTAAGCCTTTCGAAAAAGACCTCTCACGCACACACCCCGCACACAGCCTCTCACGCACACATCCCTCTCTACCCCCTCACATACACGCATTCTTAATTATTTAATTAATTGCATAACTATATTATGTCTTCATAATATAGAGATATCGGAAGAGACTGTCCCCCACCACACAGGGTATCCTGGTGTGGGAGAAATCTGACAAAATGTAAAAGATACTGTCTGCATCAATACATTTTTATTTATTTATTATTATTTATTAAAAACCGAAAAACTCATTGGTACATGGCATTGCCTGGTTTCGAACCCGGACCTCTCGCATGGGAGTCCGACGTCCTAGTCACTAGACCACCGACGCACTCCCCTAAAGTCGAAGAATTGGATCTCGTAAAATTACAGGTTTTCTAGGTAGATCTCCAGTGGATTCTAGTCTTCCTTCCCACCGCTACGCGCATGTGAATGGCATGCGCGCGCGCATTATTAGCATTTCTTCCTGCGCGCGCCCATCCGTGCGACGGCGTGAAGACACTAATTACAACGGACGAAAGAAAACCGAGGTCGATAGTCCAATTAATATGTTTGTATTGGACTGGCTTGTTTCCATTGTTCACTGCCCACTGTTGGGAAGCTTCTGTCCCGAATTCAGTGATTTCTTTTTTCACATTGCGTCTCTAAGGGGAAGCGTAGCCCATTCTGAAGGGGACTCTATGCACAGTCAACCAGCAAAGTTGGTACTTTGTTACCACCCTTTTACATATTTCTGCCGGCATTGCTGTATGTGTTTTGCACATAAGGTACTCTATCTAGATCAAGGTCCTAGAGATTACCAGCGCATTTTAAATCCTCTAATAACAGCTCTTTAATTTTCGACGCAATTTTTATCTTAATTAATCATATTTACCTTATTTTTAATAATAATAATAATAATGTCTAAATTAATTTAATTAATACTAGGAGAATTAAGTGTTGCATGTAATATCTAATAAGTTGAGAAATAAACGCCATTTTTATTTTATTATTTTTATTTATTTTAATAACATTATAATGTTATGTTTTAGATTTTATATTATTTTAAATAAAAAAATATATGTTAAAGTCTATTTTCAGATTTGGGTCATGGGACTATATACACTAACATATGTGAAATTTTCAAGTCTGTATTATTTATAGACGAACGGAGTAGCGACATAATACAGCAATATGGTTCTGTTCCTTAAAAAACCGGTCTACTCTATATTACACCACTCGAACCCTTCAGTAAGAGAAGACCTGTGCCCCAACAGTAGGGACGTCACAATCAGATGCCGTGACGCGCGACAATGGACTCGAAGCCGCTACGCTCCGCTACCCACTTTCACTATTGGACATGCCCATTGCTCAGTGCTGTAATTCTAAACAGAATGCTTTATAATATACAGTATGGTAACTAAGTTGCAAGTTAATACAGGGTGATGAAGAGGCTGGAATTGAACAACTTTGTATTAGATTTTTTTAACCCACGACGGATGGAGAAGGTATTGCGTATATAAATATAAATAAATAATAAAATAAATATAAAATAATAATAATTAAATATCTCATAAATATCTTATTATTATATTATATAATATATAATATATTCAACCGGCCTCCGCGATACAGGCTGTTGCCTAGTTCGGAGTCCAACTAAAAAGAATTTAAAAAAATGCATTTGACCTAAGAGGATGTTTGTTTGTTTGTATCTGTTCCCATCTAGCTCCGAAACGGCTGAACCAATTTCGATGCGGTTTTTTGCTATAAGCTTTGAAATTTTTATTGTATAATACCTATGGACAGCAGACGAGCATACGGGTACCTAATTGTTAGTGGTTACAGTAGCATCTCACTACTTTTATTAGAGGGTTTTTGATGCGCTGCTAACCTTGAGGATTTAGATGAAGTGCCTCATGTGCCGGTAATTATGCTGGTTGACTTACCCTTCAAACAGAAACACAGCAGTGCAAGCACATTAGGATCTACCAGCTTCAACTCTATCCCAAAAGAGGGGATTTCCAGTATCCATAACTGAACAGCTTTCACTATGGGACCAACTCTGAAATCGCAAAAAATCAGATGTTCCGTACAAAAGTTATGCCTACACGACCGACATGGAACAGCTGATTTTTTTTTCGCGATTTCAGAATTGGCCCCATAGTGAAAGTTAAGTTAAGTTAGTTAAGTTATGGATACTGAACACTCCGTTCGGGACTGTTTGGGATTTTTGTTACAGCCTGTATAAGTACAAAGTTAGAATGACAAAGTTTAGTTAATAGAAAACCGCATTAATAATTGCCAATCACGTAATTTGAGCAACAGTTACGCAACGTGACAGACAGACGAACGTGACCAGTTTGCTTGGTCGAGACCTAGATTTTATAGGCGACTGATTTCTGAAGCTCTGATTTGTCACCTATTTCTGCGCATTGCTGTGTTCCGGTTTGAAGGGTAAGAGATACAGCGTTCTTACCAGGACATGAGGCACTCCATCTAAGACCTCAAGATTATAAGCATTCGGGGCCACGGCTTCGCCTCCGACTAAATATAGTGCATTTAATAGGTCTCACCTAGATCTACATGTTAGGAGCTCGTAGCCTAGTTGCGAGCACGGTCCGAAAGTGATCGTGCAGGTTAAGCCACGTTGGCGCGGTCGGTACCTGGATGGGTGACCGCTAGTGGCATATTTCATCTGAGCTCCTCCGTGCCTCGGAGAGCACGTTAAGCAGTCGGTCCCGGTTGTTGTCGTTCGACAGCAGTCGTTAAGCTATGTCAGAGGCCTACGGGCGGCCTGAACAACTCTGTCAAATAGGTTGGCCACTAACCATACGAAAAGCAAGCAAGCAAGCAACAATGGAACAAACATTCTAAGTCGTGTGGGATAGGAGTTAGAGATTAAAAAATAATAATAAATATTATATATTATAATATTAATAATATATTTATTATTATCTCCCAGAAATGGGAGACAACCTAACAGGCTAGAATTTGAATAATAATAATAATAATAATTATCTTATATAACGTTTTCCATAAACCTTGCACACCTACTACCTCTTTCTCGAAATCATTTCCTCTGCCCGAAGGTTGCCTGGACGAGATCGCTCTTAGCGATAAGGCCGCCTAAATTGTATTTCACTATTTCCTTTTCTATCTCATGTTTGTTGTTTTATATTTGTGCTGTTAATAAAGTGTATTTTACTTTTACTTTACTTTAAAAACTAATTCTTCATACTAATTCTTATCTTATGATAGTGGGCCGGGAATAACCCAGCGGCACTTCGACCCTTGAGGATCTTTTGTGCCTACCCCATTTTACACACATCTCAGTGCGCAGGTTTCCTCACGATGTTTTCCTTCACCGTTAGAGCAGTCGGTAAATGTACGTAAGTCTTCGAAAAATACGAAAAACTCATTGGTACATGGCACTGCACGGTTTCGAACACGGACCTCCCGCATGGGAGTCGGGGCCATAGCCACTGTGTCACCAACGTTCATACTAATTAGTATGAAGGCAATTTCTGATTATATTGATTTTGTTACACCAGCAACCAAACCAAGATTCTGTCCCATGGCTTATGGTGTTTGCTCCATAATAAAAGATGTAGTTCTAAGCGAAATCTATCAAATGCACTATTAATCCATCATTCCATTGTCCATTATCCCACTATTTTGTATGGTATGGTTGAAGACGAAAAAAAAAATGGACCGAATCCATGGGATTTGATAAAATATTACCAATGTTTAAAAAAAAATAGAGCGTCGGTGGCCTAGTGGCTAGGACGGCGGACTCCTATGAGTTTTTCGGATTTTTTCGAAGACTTACATACATTTACCGACTGCTCTAACGGTGAAGGAAAACACCGTGAGACACCTGCATGTCTGAGGAAATGAAAAGTTCCGGAAGGTGCGTGAAATCCACCAATCACTGGGCCCGCTCGGTGGATCATGGCCCGTACCCCCTTGGTTAAGCGGGAAGGCCTGGCCCTAACAGTGGGGACATTAATAGGCTGATGATGAAAAAATAGTAGCATATATTGAATTTAACCCTGAATTCTGATGAGTCAATCGTCGGTATTCTCAAAAGAATTTACCAGTAATTTAAATGTACGTATGTATTATTTATTTTGTATGTATTTTTATGTTTATTTTTAATTTGTATGTATTTTTATTTAATGTATTTGTATTTTAATGTATTTTTTTTACTTTTTCTTTGTCTATTTCTTGTTTGTTGTTTTCTATTTGTGCAATATAGAGTATTCATTCATTCATTCATTCAATAAAGTGTATTTTACTGTTAATTTTCTTTTAGATAGATAGATTACTACTACTACTACTTTTACTGAAATTACGAACCAGTTTAAAGAACCACCGGTATTTTAACAATATAACGGCACGTCCATTTAAATATTTAAATGCTGTCCTGCAACTTAACGAGCCTTAAGTAACTCATACGTCCTTTAAGGGCAACTAGGTCGCTTGCACACTAACCCACTAGGGGCTTGGTATGGTGTAATGGGGTTATGGGCCCTATTGTGACCTTGGGGGTCTTCCTGATTCTTTTTATGATAAAGGAGGGTAGAAAAACAAGCGAACTATATGATAAAGCAACTAAATTAAAATAAAATACACTATTGCACAGAAACATTGGTGATTAAATTTTGTATCGTTCATTTGATTTGAGGTTTTTGGAAGTGCTGGTTTGATTTAATAATTTCTAAAATCCACCTGCGACAAGGAGAGGGGGGGGGGGGGGGAAGGTGCTCCAAAAATTGACTTGGATGGTCCCTTCGTATGAAAGATTCTATTGACTGATTCTATTCATTTTGCTTCACCAGCAACCTAACCAAACTTCTGTCACATTATACCTCTTTGATGATGGTCGTTATCATTCTATGGAAATAACCACATAGAACGACTTTCTTGGTAGATTTAACGGGATGGTTTGCCATTGCCTTCCCCATTTCACACACTGAGATAGGGTGCAGGTTTCCTCACGATGTTATTCTTCACAGTTAGAGCAGTCGGTAAATGTACGTAAGCCTTCGAAAAATACGAAAAACTCATTGGTACATGGCACTGCACGGTTTCGAATCCGGACCTCCTGCGTGGGAGTCCGGCGTCCTAATTCCTTCACCGTTAGAGGTCAGTAAAAAAAACGAAACAACGAAAAAAATGAAATTAAATAAAAATTGTTAAACTCTTTCGAATCCGGACCACCCCGCATGAGAGTGGCGTCTCCTATCTACTACGCCACCGACGCCTTACCTACTATATAATTTACATAAGTATATAGTACTCTGTACTATAATGTTACTAGAGGATTTTTTTAAGAGTTTCGGTGGCACGGTGTCTAGGACACCGGACTCCCATGCGGGAGGTCCAGGTTCGAAACCGTACAGTCCCATGTACCAATAAGTTTTCCGTATTTTTCGAAGACTTACGTACATTTACCGACTGCTCTAACGAAGGAAAACATCGTGAGGAAACCTGCACACTGAGATGACCAAAGTGTAAATGGGGTAGGCACAAAAGATCCTCAAGGGTCGAAGTGCCGCTGGGCTTATTCCCGGCCCCTATCATAAGAGGACACTATACTAGAGGATTTTCGACGCATTGCGCTGTTTTCTAAGCTCTACTCTAGTGCTGTCACCATTATTGTGGTTTTATTTAACGAGTGTCAGGACAGAATCGACCCCACACTAGATCGTATATAATAAGCTGTAAACAGCATGTTTCTGAATTAGCTATGCCAGGAACTATAGTCACGATTTAGAACGTCTAACACCTTCACCCATAAACAATGCAATGCTATTCACACTCTAGTTAAATCAAGTCAAAAGGAATAGTATATTGTAAAACATGCGCGGAAAGCTGAGGTCGTCCTAGACTGACCTTTAGAGATCAGATTGACAGGGTGCTCTTAGATTGTAATATTATTATATTTTATTTTTTATTGACTACTAAACCCGCATTTGACCTCGATCTCGCCTGATGGTAAGCGACGATGAGGTCGACGATGGAGCATGCGGGTCCAGTAAATGCCTATTCACTCTGGCCTTGAAGATCCCAGGGTTGTAGGTTTCGGGAAATGCAGGCTGTTCCATTCCTTAGCCGTTCGCATAATGAACGAAGAAGCAAATCGCTTCGTACGAGCAGATGGGATATCAACAACATAAGGATGGAACCCCTCCCCGCGCCTGGTAGTCCGAAGGCGGAATGGAGATGCTGGAATTAGGTCGTGCAATTCCGATGCGCACTCTCCGAAATGTATCCTATAAAATACCGATAGACAGGCAACCTTGCGCCGATGTTCCAGACTTTGCAGTCTAGCTTTCACCATAATATACAGAGCAGACGACCCCAACGACGACGAATGACTGTAGAGGAAGCACGGCGTGAGCGAGGAAAAAATCCGCCAATAGGATTACTCAATTTTTATCGTGACGTGGTAATAAGGCGATCCTATTGGTGCATTTTTCCTTGCATGAAAAATCCTCCAATAGGAGCGCCTCATTATCACGTCACGATTAAAAAGGAGCGATCCTATTGGCTAATTTTTCCTCGCTCACCACCTCGTTTCGTCGCACAGCGTTGGTGGAAAGGCAGCCTACCTAATTCTGGTGGGTATATCAAAGTGTTGGAAAAGTCTTTTGTGAAAAGTCCATAGTTCATACACGATACAATACAATACAGTACGATACAATTCGTTTAATACAGTACGATTTATTTTAGTAAAAGATTCGTATTCGAAACTGATACGAAACAAAATCAAAAATACTTTATACTTACAAGTCGTGTTTTGTTTCGTTGCAGTAGCGGCCCTGAGTTCCAGAAAATTATAATCGACATTCCTTTCATACAAATCGGTCCTTCAGATAAGAGCCTTATAATTCGAAATCAGATTTTAGCATAACTCTCACGTCCATATTCCCCGAGGGGGTAGACAGAGGAACCATCTTCATAACATCATGTGTACATTCACCTTATGTATAATGGCGCATTGTCCATGAATTTTTGCATAAAATGCTAATAATAAATCAATAGAATCAAGAAATAATCAATCATTTAACGAAAAATCTAGCATTTTATTTCTTTCCTAACATATTCTAGTCAGGTAAAGTTAGTCATACCCTGAGTTTTTCAACCTCTTCAAACATAAGGTAAACATGGGTATGATTGCCCGTCTACAGTTATTTATGACCCATGTGAAAAAAGATAATAATTTAATGAACTATTTTAGAAGAACTGTATATTTTTCATGGTGAAAATGGTGACTTCAAGGTGGCTATGACTATGTGCAAAGTCAGCCTGGGGTGGTACCACCCTTTTACCTATTTCTGCCGCAAAGCAGCAATGTGATCCATTTCGGTTTGAAGGGTAAGAGAGCTGTAGGCAACTGCGCGGACTGCACAGTACAATTTTTAATAGATTTAGTGCTAAAAGCGCTCCGGCAACAAGCTGAGGCAGTCCCCTTTGTCCGGTGCTGCACACCACCTTCATCAAACTTAATTACTTTTGCTTATTTGTTTTTATCTGTAAATCCAAGTAGATTTATTTTGTAATTTCAAGTAGATTATTTGTAGTTGCTAGTATATTTATTTTGTAATTTCTAGTAGTACTTTGTAATTTCAAGTGTTTTTTAAATTTATAAAATATATTAATATATACATCTATATTGTAAGTGAGTACCTCAATAAAAAAATTATAATGTCAAAAATATAAATATAAAATAATAAAATCAATGTCATACTATAATTTTATCTTATATTTGTTTAATATTATTTTTATCTTCTGTACCTAATTGTTTGTATGTGTGCACTTTTGGAATCAAATTCTTTCTTTCTTTCTTTTTCTAATGTACTTTAAGACATGTATTTTTTGTGATTGTTCTTGAAGCGGGCAATCACCGTGTGGTTTACCCTTTTGAAGTGTTTATTTTCCTTTGTTTGAACATGTTAGTATGCAGACAAGTTGGAATACTTAGAACTTATGATGATGCAAGCTGCAATACTTGAGACTTGAAGTTTGAAAGGTATTTTAGAAGTGAGGTATGCGAATTAATGTTTTGTACGTGATTGTGAATAAAACATGAGTAAGTATTAAAGATAACTGAACTGTTTTTACCTTGATTTTTACATAAAAATGTACCAACACCATTTATAAACCAAAAATAATTTATGCGATATATTTAAAACGTCTGGTTCTAAATTGTTTTTATTTGTATAGAGGTGCCCGATCTTCGGCTCTTCTCATCCAGTCGCTGCCAGCCACCTTGCGCAGATCGTCGCTCCGTCTAGCAGGGGGGCGTCCCACACTACGTTTGCCCAAACGCGGTCTCCACTCCAGAACTTGTCTACCCCAGCGGTTGTCGGTTCTGCGACAGACGTGACCGGCCCACTGCCACTTCAGCTTGCTAATCTTATGAGCTATGTCGATAACTTTTGTTCTGTGCCGGATCTCCTCATTTCGGATTCGATCCAGCAGAGATACTCCGAGCATAGCTCTTTCCATAGCTCAATGGCGCGCCCTGGGAGGGCCTATGTCCAGCAGTGGACTAGAATAGGCTGCTGATGATGATGATGTATAGAGGTGTTGAAATAAAACTTTTTATGGTGAAAATTTTTAGGATTACCTATAACACAATTCCCTCCTATAATCTATAAACATATAGTTGCCCCATTCGGTACGAAAATACAATATACCCCATTGGGTAGCAACCCCGTCGTCAGACATTATGCTGAGTCATGGACCCATTTGCCTTCATGTTTTAATTTTATTGTATTATATTTGTATTGTACTGAGGGCAAATAAAGGTTTTTTCATTATTTTTTCATTGGTATCGACGGGCAATCATACTCCCTTTTCCCCTATTTTTTTCTAGAACGTCGTTACATTTAATTTCTTACAGTTAATTACAGATAATTGTCAATAGTAATAAAAAAATAATTGTACCAATAGGTCACAGTGAGTACCGATGCGGTAATTCTAGTTTTTTCGCCCGGTTTCCATCGCTGAAAAGTTTTCATATGGCAATCTTAATTTCATTGAGGTTGTGTACATTGTAGAAGTTTCCACTGCACCTAAAGCTTGACCAGAAATATAAAAATCCCTGCCATATTGCGGAATTAAATTAAACTATGCTTGCATTGTTATGTTCCGGTTTTGAAGGGAAAGAGAGTCAGCGTAATTACCGCCACATCATCATCATCATCATCAACGTCCCACACTACGCGGTCTCCACTCCAGAACTCGTCTCCCCCAGCGGTTGTCTGTTCTGCGACAGACGTGACCGGCCCACTGCCACTTCAGCTTGCTAATCTTATGAGCTATGTCGATAACTTTTGTTCTATGCCGGATCTCCTCATTTCTGATTCGATCCAGCAGAGATACTCCGAGCATAGCTCTTTCCATAGCACGCTGAACGACTTTCAATTTGTGAGCCAGTCGCACCGTCAGTGTCCACGTTTCGGCTCCGTAGGTCATTACTGGTAGGACGCACTGGTTAAACACTCTTGTCTTTAGACATTGAGGTATGGGCGACGAGAAGATGTGACGTGAGTAAGTACCGCCACATGAAGCAGTCCATCTTAGTACTCAAGGTAAGCAGCACATCAGAAACCCCCTAATAACATTAAAGTGAAGTGAGATATCTATGGCGTTTAGTTGCTCCGGAGGTCCGAGTTCGAAACCAAGCAATGCCATGTACCAATGAGTTTTTCGGTTTTTTCGAAATACTTACGTACATTTACCGACTGTTCTGACGGTGAAGTAAAACATCGTGAGGAAACCTGTACCTGTGAAATGGGAAAGGCACCAAGGGTCGAAGTGCCGCGGTGTTATTCCCCTATCATAAGATAAGATAATAACGGTGAAGGAAAACATCGTGAGGAAACCTGCACACTGCGATAACAAGTGTGTGAAATGGGGAAGGCAATGGCAAACCCCATTAAATCAGCCACGAGAGTCGTTCTATGTGATTAATTCCTTAAGACTGATCACGACCCTCAGCAATGAGGAACACTACTTAGAAGAGAGCTATGGAGGACGGTGACCAGGTGTCGTTTTCTTTGAACATAAAAAACAAACATGTTTTACCCAATGTTTATTTGACCAATTAGTTGAGTAGGTCAGAAGGCCGTGATTAGACAGACACTCGAACAGCTGAGGTATCGACGTAATAGTTCTCACTTTAAGCGCATGCGCCATAATATTTTTATTATTGAAAGTAAGTAGGTTATGTACCTATGGATTGTTATAGTGCGTTCAGTATAGAATGGTCTCTTGGATAAAAAAAACATATGGGATCTTTTTTAAAAACTATGGTTAGACACGAGATTCTTATCACGGTTTGGGGTTGTTCACGGTACTTACTTATCTCTGTTAAAGGTAGACCTTTAACAGCTAGAGCTGGAAGAAATCTCTATTTTAGAGATAAGCTCTACCTGTGTATGTCAAATTTCTGTATACAATACAATATAAAACCATTTAATGCACACAAATACACATTACACGTACATATCTTGCCCGTACAATGTTGTACATAAACTAATTTGTGGCAACAGGGAGCGTGTTCAGCTCAAGCTATGGACGGAGTCCACAGCGCTGATTTTCAACACGTCCCTTTGTCACTTGGAAGATACAATAGTAATATTACGAATACATTCAAAGAGTGACAAATCTACAAAAAAAATTATTAATAATTTTAATAAATTTATTATATATAAATTCGGTCGTCAGGAACACGACCCTGCGCTCCAAAACACGCATCGCTGATGCAATAACTAAAGCATCTCTATTGAAATGGGGCTGGGCAGGCCACGTGTGCCGCATGCATCTGGAAAGGTGGGCAAAGATCGCCATGCACTGGGTGCCACAAGACGGACAGCGGCGCCGAGGCAGGCCCAGGCGTAGGTGGAAGGACGACCACTTCCAAAAAAGATGGTATAAGGACGCCGAGGATAGGGAAAAATGGAAAGGAGGAGGGGAGGCCTTTGCCCAGCAGTGGGACAGCCTATAGGCTATTATAAAAAAATAAAAAAAATAAAAATATAAATTTAATATAATTTGTGAGCGTCGGTGGTCTAGTGGCTAGGACGCCGGACTCCCGTCAGCTCAGCCTATGCTGATAAGAGAGAGAGAGAGAAAAGCATAGCGCAGGACCGTATCCAGCTCACAACAGTGTTGAATTCAAATTCGCAGCATCCAAAATATGAAATGAGCTGCCGCCTCCTCTGCGTGTTGGTTAGTTTAGGCCTGTGTCCCAACAGTGGGGACATTAATAGTAATGTCCCCACTGTTGGGACACAGGCTTAAACTATACTATATACTAAAACCAAATATAAATGTCAATGCTACAGTAATTATTAAAAAAATAAAATTGTTTAATTTTTGGCCATGCCGCACCAAATGCACTATAGCAACATCATGCCACAATAAAAAAGGTACAAATTATAATTGAACATCTCCAGGCTTTGTCTGACCGACTTGTAACAGAGAAGTCTAGTGATGTACGGCTTTGAGACCAAAACCAACAACGTGGTTTCTTTTTATTGTATAAGAAGAGCAAAAAAGCAAACGAGACATCTGATGGTAATCGCTGGCTGGCATCGCTCATAGATATCTCACCTCACATAATGTTATTAGAGAGCGTCGATGGCATCGTGGCTAGGACGTCGGACTGCCATGTGGTAGGTCCGAGGTCGAAACCAGGCATTGCCATGTACCAATAAGTTTTTCGGTTTTTTCGAAAAACTTACGTACATTTACCGACTGCTCTGACGGTGAAGGAAAACATCGTGAGGAAACCTGCACACTGAGATAACCAGTGTGTGAAATGGTAAAGGCAATGGCAAACCACCCCATTAAATCTGCCATGAGAGTCGTTCCTTAGAATGATAACGACCCTCGGCAATGAGGAATACGACTTAAAAGAAGAAGAATGTATTAGAAGATTTTCAATGCGTTACTAACCTTGAGGACTTAGATGTGCTGGTAATTACTTGGAATACGTTGCACCAAGTTATGCAGAATTAATTCAACCCACAAACTGGAAATTGAGTAATGGCCATCGCATATTATACCAACTCGACGCGAACCGGACACAAACTCAACTCAGAGCAAAGCATTGAAACGTGAGCTTTATAACGTATTAAAAACAGTATGTTTTCAATGATGTAAGGGATGTAACCAACATCAAGACCTCCAAATGTCAAACTCGTGGTGCATCCTGCCGATTAACTAACGAGTCCCTGACGACCGACTAGTGGCGGTATAACCACTCAAATTCTGGCTGGGTTAAAATACCAGAAGCACGATGACGGGCAGCAGCGTCATCAGGGCGAGCGACCCGGCTACTGCGATCGCCAACCCGCAGGCCTAGCGTGGCGATTATGGCATTACCTCCTATGAACAGCGCAAAAAAAAACGGCCCCCAGTTTTTTTTTTTTTTTTTTATTGAACTTTTACACAGTTACAGTAAATACAGTAATATATAAATGTATACCGCCAAACTGCTTAGCAGTTTATCGGCGGACTTATTGCTCCCTTTTATAAATATAGTAGTATATAGTACGCGTCAGCGTCACACACACATATGAACACATTATAAATCACTAACCTAATATATAATTCCCTACCTACTATTAACTAACACTAAAATAAAATAAAAACCGGTCAGGTGCACTGCATTAATACATACGAGTATGTATAGGTATAATACTCTGCATCCCACCCATTGATGCATGAATAACACTGGTGGTGTCCGTTATGCCGGTTTCTCCCGTCTGATTTATCTTATCATGTATTGCTGTTTTTGATATATTAATTAATTTGGTAGATTCAATTTGGTTTTTAAAAAGTATTTTTTAAGTTTTATTTTTATTTGTTTTTTGGTGCAGGATTTATTTTCTGTTATATCTTTCGAGATATTATTAAATATTTTTGGAATTAACCATTCTTTTGTTCTCTTACCGTAAAAATTGTTTACTTTTGGTACCTTAAGTTTTCCTGATTTAATTGCTCTAGTTATAAATTTATTTTTTATTTTTGTCTTATAATTTTCATTCCAAAATTCCTCTAATGTAATCATGTGTAAACACTTATTTTCAATCGAAAGAATTTTACACTTTTTAAACAGTTTTTCATAATTTTCTTTGTACTTACGTTTTGTTCTTTTGTCTACTAGTAGTTTCAAAAATCTTATTTGTAAGTTCTTTATTTTATTATAATGTGTTTTAAATGTTAATGAATAGCAGTTTGCTCCGTAAGATATTAACGAATCGACAAGTGCATAATAAACTACGTACAGTACTGATCTGGGTAAGGAGTAACTTAGATTTTTAAATTTTGCTAAAAGTAATCTTAATTTAGAACAAATATCTTCAATATGACATATCCATGTAAATCTATTATCTGTTATTAACCCTAAGTATTTGTATCTGGTAACTTTTTGGATATCTACACAGTTGCATTTTATGTTTCCGTGGAGACAATCGTACGAGTGACCTACCACATTGATATCTATAGGGTCATCTTTTCGGTAGCTGGAATGAATATGTAGCAATTTTGTTTTTGATAAATTTAGTATGATTCCGTTATCATGAGACCATTTTAATATGTTATTAAGATCGGATTGCAGATTCTTTTGGACTTCTCGTGTATCTTGGTGTGCATACATAATGCAGGTGTCATCGGCGAACATAAATTTCTGACAACGCTCAATAACTGCACTCATACTATTCACATGGACTATATAGCAAACAGGACCTGTCACCGAGCCTTGAGCTACGCCATACGTGACATTTTCCTTTTCACTCATTACTCCGCTAACTTTTACTCTAAAGGTTCTGTTTGTTAGATAGTCCCTGAACCAACCGAGTATCGGCCCTCTTATTCCACTTTCGTCCATTGACCTTAACAGTGTATCATGATCCAAGGTATCAAACGCCTTCTTAAAGTCTATGTATATAATGCCGACATGTTTTTTATTGTTTAAATGGTTGTTTACTTCGTTTGTGAAGTTAGACAATAACTGTTGTGTGTTTTTACCCTTTTGAAAACCATACTGAGTATTGGATATTATGCTATTTCTGCTCAAATGACTCGATACTTGAGTTACTATTAATTTTTCCACTATTTTGTTAACAGTAGATAGTATTGCTATAGGTCGATAATTGCTTGGATCACGATGATCACCATTTTTATATATGGGCCTTACTATCGATGTCTTTAATATGTCTGGGTACTGTTGTTGTTTGACGGATAGGTTAATTAAATGTGCTAATATAGGTGATATATCCTTTTTTATATATTTAAGGTCACTAATACGAATGTTATCAATGCCAGGGGATTTTTTACTGTCTAATTTTGAGATAATCCTTTCAACTTGGTCTGGTTGTATATTTTGGAACCTCATTGATTTGTCCTGATCTAACGTGTATTTATCTCGGTCTAGGAACTTAGTACTGCAATTATGCTTTATGCTTACAATTTCGTCAGCAAGTGTATGGGCAAAAATGTCACATATCTGTTTACTAGTTTTGTTATTACCCATATACTGAAGAATAACGTCATCTAGCGATTTTTTGTCTGTTCCCAGCCAGTTATTTATATGTTCCCAAACTATACGATAATTACTACCTGCACTAGTTATCAATGACATTTTATACTTGTTTTGAGCTATATTTACGGCCTTGTTGGTTTTATTGCGCCATCTAGTATATTCTAAGCGATAGACATTATTGCTTGGATTGCTTTTCCATTGTCTAAATAAATTGTCTTTATGTGCCATCATATTTTGTAGGTCTCTAGTTATCCAAGGACAATTGCTACGATCAGAAAACGTGCTGATTTGTACAATTTTAGTATTATGTTCGTATATATTGTTAAAGATATTGAACAACTCCAAGTATAGTGTTAATGGACATTGTATTGTTAAAAGGTTGCTCCAATTTATAATTTTTAAGTCATTTAGTATCTTAGAGTTGTTCAAAATCCTTCTTGTTTTCTTAATGCACTCTTTCATTTTCAAAATGTCTAAGGCTAAACAAACAAAGTAGTGGTCTGCTAATTTGCAATCTATAACTGCTGGAATACTGTTATATGTACTACGAACAAAAATATGATCTAGGCATGATTTGCATAGTTTGTCTAATCTGAATTCCTCCCTTGTAACTCCGCGTACTTGACATGAAAAACCACATTCGCTTAGTATGTTTTCGTATCTCTCTACTATTGTATTTTGGTTTTTCATTAGATCTATATTTATATCTCCTATGATGATTATATGTTCATTATTTGCGAATTTCTCTAAAATAGGCTTTATGTCATCTAGAAATGA
Source organism: Hofmannophila pseudospretella (assembly GCA_947369225.1). NCBI lineage: Eukaryota > Metazoa > Arthropoda > Insecta > Lepidoptera > Oecophoridae > Hofmannophila > Hofmannophila pseudospretella. Next base: position 7,558,482 of record OX376337.1, on the reverse strand, counting down.
AGCGAGACGAGAACTACCTTTGCCTGGTGGTCTATATAAACATACAAGCCGAAGTTTTACACTTTTAAATTGTAAGGTACCTATTAGACTTTCACATTCTTTTATCGCTATCCTCTCTTTCTCAAACTTGAAACCTTTTTTACAGTATATTAATATGCCTCCTCCACTCCTATTTTCTCTTGTTTCATAGTACATATCATATCCGTTTAATTTGTAACTTGATATCAAGCCACTAGTTATATTTACCTCAGTAATAATTATAATATCTATTGGTTTCTTCAGGTTACTTAATAAGACTATCAGCTCCCCATGGTGCTTTTTGAGTGACCTTATATTGATGTGTGTAATTGTTAGGTTTTCAACTAGATCGATGTCCTCGAGCCAATCATTCAAATTTTCGTATCTAGTCGTATCTGCGTTTTGTAAGTAATCCACTGCATTTGCCATTTTTTCTCTGTCTTTTGTTTATTGTTTCAAAATTGTGTATCCGATTACTCAGAGTCTTCACTGATATTCGATGTTTCTAATGGGTTGTTCTTATTATTCTCCTCTCCTTCTTTCTGACACAATCTTTCCACATCTGCTACTGCATACAACGGGATTACTTTCTCACCTTCATTTTTTCTACAAAAAACTCGACCATGCTTGACCCATATGTACTTATAGTCTTTTTTTAATTGCTGTTTGGCGTTCCACAATAGATCCCTGTTGTGCTTGGTTAAATCTTCATTAATGAAAACTGGTATGTCTTCACCTTCCGGATAAATATCTGTATTGTTGCTAATAGAGCGACGTTTCTTGTACCAGTCATCTCTTGCCTTCCACGAACGGAACTTGACTATAACTGGTGCGGGACTCGATTTGGTTCCTGGTCCCTTTGACTTTTTGTTGTTCCGTATACGCCATGCGTGTTCTACTTGCGTTATGTCAACGTCAATCTTCTTAGCAATCGTATTTACAACCTGCTCTATGTCTTCATCTTTTATATTTTCAATCCCAGAAATTGAGATATTACGACTTTTTTCTGCTTGTTCAATGTTGTTCATTCTCATTTCTAGCGCCGCATTTTTCTTTTCTAAATTTTTACATTTATTATTAAGATCCGTAATTTGATTTTCTTTTTTGCGAAATTCCTCCACCAGTTGTTTGTGCATGTTCAATAGTTCATTGTATTTTTCCTCATATGTTACTGTGTTCTCTCTAATCTCAGTAACTATTTCCATCTTCTTGTTAATCTCAGCTAAAATCTCTTCTATTGTAGCAGTTTTCGGATTTAGGTCTATATTGACGTTTCCTGCTACATCTAAGGGTTGACTGGGCGCACCAGGTGGATTTTTGTTTCCTGGATTCGGAGTGTTACTCTCGTTACATTTGGTACATTTTCCAGTGGCAACACATTTCGCTACATCCTGTAGACATGCTTTGGTTTTGTGAAAGTGCCCGCCACACTGACCTTTGCAAACAAAGTACTCGTCGGCTTTTTTACTCACGAACTTGGTGCATTTCTTGCATTGCTGCATTGTTGACGCCCCAGGTTGACGCACACACCACTACACAATTTATTTTTTATTTCGTCACTGCGGAGCGATACGCAATTACGCACAGATAAACGTGCACACTCGCCGGGAGCCAGCGAGCGACTTCTGCACACTCGCCGGGAGCCAGCGAGCGACTCCGCCCCACTATTCCTGGTCACGGTGGCGGCCATGGTACGATCTGCGCAAGGTGGCTGCTAGCGACTGGATGAGAAGAGCCGAAGATCGGGCTCAATGGCGCGCCCTGGCAGAGGCCTATGTCCAGCAGTGGACTAGAGTGGGCTGCTGCTGATGATGATGTTTTCAAAATTCAAAAGTAGAAGGTGAAGTCGTCGATGAGTTGTCAACGCGTGGGCAACTCGTCGGCAACTACTTCACTTGAATTTTGAAAACCTACCGTATAAAATAAGATATAAAGCTCACATTTCAATGCTTTGCTCTGAGTTGAGTTTGTGTCCGGTTCGCGTCCAGTCGCTACAGTGCGATGGCCTTTAATAATACTAATAACCCAAAATTACATCTATTTTTACATCTATGTTGATAGAATAGAATATAAATATGTAGAGACACTGTATACAGACACTGTGTGCAGACACAGTGCACACTGTGTTCTACATTGTAAATTATTATGTCAGCAGTTTTAAACGGGACGCGGCTGCGCCCGCGTCGGACTGGCCGTGTCTCTACCACCGTCATGTATGGTGTACTGTTTGGAGATATAAGTATCGGTTAAAAAGTCCAGTGTCTCATTGAAGATGACTCCTCGAAGACATGCCCTGGCTAGGACGTAGGTGTAGACACGTGCCGAACTCCTAGGCCAGTAAAGAGGTACAATTCATATACCTCTAAAAATACATTTATTGCCAAATACATTTTAACAAATATTACAAAAAAACATAGAAGAAATAAATGAGACTTTATCATATGAAAATAGATGTAATTTTGGATTATATGGCATCATTAACTCTTCAGTTTGCGGGTTGGATCATTTCTGCCTGCTTAACTTGGTTCAATTGTCAATCCAAGAATTTTCAAGACCGTTTCTTTGCCCATCCCTAAAAGCGGTTGTGTAATGTTACATAACGGTATTATTGTGATGGTTTCCGGTTTTTTTATGCGATTATCGTTACCGATCGATTAGTGTGGGAGAGGTGTGTATTTATTTGGCGTTTGGCATACTTTTCGGTATTCATCTTTATTCGAGTAGCTGTATGCTGTGTTAAAATTGACGCTCAATTAATGCTATAAAAATGCATTTGATTAAATTTCAATTGGTATTTCTTATTATTATGTTATTAGGTAAATAAATAATTAAAAATTTATTCATGCAGACAGTATCTTTTACATTTTCTCAGATTTTCCTGGCCCCCACACAGGATACCCTGTGTTGTGGGGGCTATCTCTTCCGATATATCTATATTATAATGACATAATAAGGTTATGCAATTAATTAAATAATTAAGTATGCGTGTATGTGAGAGGGCGTGTGTGAGGGGTGTGTGCGTGAGAGGGTGTGTGTGTGATGTGTGTATGTGGTGTATGTGAGGGGTTGTATGTTGGTAGGTTTAAGGGTCAGTGTGCTTCCATAACAATGTACACGACATTCAAACTAACCAACATACAAATGTACACACCACTTTCACTCTCTTCTACACAAACACGCTCACACACATTTCTAATAAACACATCCATATACACACACCAAAACTTATTTCTCCCTATAAGCATTATTTTAAAATAGGTTTTTTTAATGGACTTTTTTGTTTTTAAATTTAAGTGCTGTGGATTTTGTAATAAATAAATAAAAAATAAGACTCAACTAATTGGTAACAATATTTTTTCAGTATCGAAGTAATCAAGTGTCAATAGCCAATTTTTTTTCTATTTTTTTTCTATTTTTTGTTTTGCTAATTTAAGAGCGTCGGTGGCCTCGTGGCTAGGACGTCGGACTCCCATGCGGGAGGTCCGAGTTCGAAACCCGGCAATCCTATGGAATTTTTCGGTTTTTTCGAAAGACTTACGTTCATTTACCGACTGCTCTGACGGTGAAGGAAAACTGAACACTGAGATAACCAGTGTATGAAATGGGGGATGCATTCAGATCCTCAAGCGTCGAAGTGCGACGGTGCGCGGTGGGATGGTGGACGGAGGTACACTGCAGGTCGGTCGCTGAAGCGGTCAACGCGCCTTGAATCAGTTGAGCATAGCTTAGCTTCTTGCGTACTTTGTCCATGCCCTTTTTTTATATAATTTGTCTTCGACAAACAGGCAGACGGGACACCTGATGGTAAGTAGTCACCGTCGCCTAGAGACACGTGCAATACCGGGGGTATTGCTTGTGTGTTGCCGGCCGTGGAGGGAGGACATTTTTAACGTAATTTTTGAAGCAGCAGCATGTCGTAGCGCAGCGGGGAAACGTCTGGTGGAAGAGAGTTCCACATTTTACAGGTGCGTGGCAGAAACGCTCGTATAAAACGGGTCGTAGTAGTATTTGGAGCTATTTAAAGCTATATTAAGCTGTTCGACGCTAAAGACAGACATTATGGTTTAAGCTCGTCCTCAAGGTTAAATAGTGTCCGGTTATTTGCGTGTTTCGACCTCACCAGGGGACTGGGCGGCGAAGGTCGACTGGTATCAATAGTCTAGCCAGAGTTATAAATGTGCAGGAGTTGGCAGAAATAAAAGACGCACGCATTTGGAGCCAAGGCTTCGCCTCCAACCAAACATAGTGCATTTGATAGATAGAATTACATCTTTACATCTATCTTTATGGAAGAAACATCCTAAGTCGTGTAGAATATGCGCTGAACACCAATAATGTTTCCATCTTATCTTATCTTATGACAGGGGGCCAGGGATAACCTCAGCGGCACTTCGACCCTCAGGGATCTTTTGTGCTCACCCCTAACCTTAGTCCCCTTCCTGTTCCTTAAAGATGCTTTGCATCAAGGACGCTATACAGCTTACAGGAAGGAGCCTATAGTCCTCTGGTTTCGAGTAGGCTACCCCCAGACTCATACGCTTTCCAGCCAACGAGTCACATTCGATAATGTCTCCATACTAACTGATCACTGTATGCTTTTGTGTGCTACCAGATTTCTCTAATACTTATATTTGACCCAATCTCTAACAAGATTAGTTATTTCACACCTCAATGTCCCCACTTTTGGGGCACAGGCCTTTCCTTGGGAGTACGGGCCATGATCCACCGAGCGGGTCCAGTGCTGATTGGTTGCGCGGCGACGCACGACGCGCGCCACTACGATACAGTACCTACTCACATCGGCGTAGAACGCGCTATCGAAATTTTCCTAGGACTTCGTATATATACGAGTTCCAAACATCCATAGTTGGACCAGCACACCTGGTCACCAGGCACAACACTCCGCCTGGTGGGAGATCTTCCCTTTTCCCTTTCATACAACTGACGTTACGTCATTCCATGTTCTCACATAGCGCGTTCCCACAATTGGTGGATCGTGCCTATAGTTGTTTCACACGCCTTCAGAAACCGAGCACCGTGCACCGAATAGACATCCCTATACGATACGTCAAACAAACTTCTAAAGAATCATTCCGAAATAAACAAGGTATAGTCCGATTTCTGTGGCTCTATCAGTTTCATAAGTCTACTGAAAGGCTCGGCCGGTGGAGAACTGGCCTTTACCAGCACTTGTGATATTTCACAGCCTCTAAAACAAAATAACAACTATCTAATTAATCCTACCAATATAAAGCGAAACGGTGTCTTCTGTGTAACTAAGATCTTGGTTGAAGTTAACAAGTCGACTTTATACTTTTTTTTTGAGGCAGTCTCCTTTGTCTGGTGCTGCACACTAGAGTTGCCACGAATAGTGATTTGGCCGAATACCGAATACCGAATATTCGGCAACGCTGTCGGCCGAAGCGCCGAATATTCGGCACAAAATACATGCTTGCCGAGGGAGTAAACTCGTAATAGACAGGCCGCAACCTGTCTCATTACGGTGCATACGGGAGCGACTGGCGGGTATTTGTTTCAATTGCGAGTAAATCACGTCACGGCACGCTTTGTCAGATCATAATAATACATAAAACATTAATATTGTGCAGAGAATAGTTCTTATTAAATTGTTTGTTCGTTATACATACGTTCGTTATTTTCTGAAGCAGGTATCATTTACGACGAAAAGCGCAATCGTTTGCTACCAACAAATGCTGAAAAGCTTGTTTTTATCCATCACAACCTACCATTGATCAATTTTACTTACTAAAGTATTGTAATTTGGTAATAGAATACATATAATCTTGAGTAATATGTGTTTTTTTTTTCATGATTTGGTATTCGGTATTCGGCCGAATAGTACACACTATTCGGCCGAATACCGAATACTAAAAAAAGTGGCCGAATAGGCCGAATACCGAATAGTAGCCGAATATTCGTGGCATCTACTGCACACCACTGTCATCAAACTTAATTACTTTTGCTTATTTTGTTTTGTAGTATATTAGTTTAATATTATTTTTGTCTTCTATACCTAATTGTTTGTATGTGTGAATCGGAAACCACAGGTGAAACTTTTTTTTTAATTTTTTTTATTTTATTGAATAAGGAGCGCAGACGAGCAAACGGGCCACCTGATGGTAAGTGGTCACCGTCGCCCATAGACATCTCACCTCACTTTATTAATATTAGAGGATTTTTGATGCGCTGCTAACCTTGAGGACTAAGATGGATTGCCTCATGTGCCGGAAATTACGCTGGCTCTCTTACCCTTCGAACCGAAACACAGAAATGCAAGCATTCCTGCTTCACGGCAGAAATAGATAAGAGGGTGGTACCTCCCCAGGCGATCCTTCACTTTAGGATCTACCACTACCTACCCAAAATGACAAAATTTGAGAAAAAATGATTAAATGGAAGTCACTCGATGGAACCCTATCTCAATAAGTTTTTATTATGATTCCTTGACATTCGTAACAATTTATCAAATAATTTAATTAAAAAATTAACCTAACCTATGGTAGAATTCGATTACCTTTATCATATACAAATCTATAAGTTAAACCGACAAAGTACTAAGGGGTATAGCCATGATTGTGTTGCACACTCTACATGTTACTCTGTATACTTTTTTCTGCAGATGACTGTAGATGTTATACCTACAATAGTTTCACTTCTGTTTTAAGGAACCCTAAAATCCACAGATAAAACAGCCAAAGATCTGGCGGCGACGTTCGTTTAATGGTGATTCAATGCATGAGATCTTGTTTTTTATTAACTTATTATTTATTTATAACTTATTAGTGATTTGAAGAGGTTTTTATTTTTTTATTAAAATCCAAGAAGTTTCTTTAGTCCCTCCTTGTGTTCCTCTATCTATCTATCAGCCCGTGTCTGTCCACTGCTGGGCATAGGCCTCTCCCAGGGCGCGCCACATTACTCGTTGCTCCGCCCTCCCCGTGTTCCTCTATGATTAAAATTAATTTTTATAAAGAGTGAAATTAAAGTAAGGTAAAGTAAAATACAATTTATTGCACAAATAGAAAACAACAAACAAAAGATAGAAAGGGAATAATGAAGTATAATTTGGTCAATTATAGTACAATTCATTTTTACAATTACTGTAAAATCAGTAACGAGATTTTGACACAGAAATAAAATATTACATACATTATATTGGTACCTCTGTACTGCTCTAACGGTGAAGGAAAACATCGTGAGGAAACCTGCACACTGAGATAACGCACTCTTATTTGCTCAGAGTAAGCTTTCTTACTCTTACTCTATACAGAATAGCGGCAGAAGTCCGCTCCGGCAACAGGCTGAGGCAGTCCCCTTTGTCCGGTGCTGCACACCACCTTCATCAAACTTAATTACTTTTGCTTATTTATATCTTATATATTAGTTTAATATTATTTTTATCTTCTGTACCTAATTAATAATTGTTTGAATGTATGTGCTTTTATATTAAGTTTTTTAATTATTGAAGTATATATTTTTATATTTTTTATGTTATTTTCTTCTCTCTTTCTTTATAGTGTTAAACACATACCATAACCGCTTCCCATCGGAATGGCGAGCCGCATAATGGACAGACACTCACTCTGTATTTCTATCCCTTTTCTCTCCAGTTTTAATTGTTAACTATTTCATCTTTAGGTAGGTATTTTTTTTTTATTTGTACTTTTATTATTTATACTTTTAATATATTTTTGGTTTCGTCCCTGACTGCCGTTTCACCCGCGATGCCTTCGCCCTGGCACAGCTGAAAACCAGCGCTGCGGTTCTGCCGTACCGGTCGGACCGCAGCACATGCTGAGCATGTCCTTTTAATGTTGTGTGGTTTTTTTTAATTTCAAATTTATTTTTAAGTTTAATAATGTATGCAATGTTAAATAAATGTGTTTCTTTCTTTCTTTTGTAAATAAGTTCTTTCTTTCTTTCTAACAGGAGCACGACAAAATCACGTGCACTCAAACGTAACTTTTAATTATCTTTTCGGAGTAATAATGTTTTGCTATTTCAAAAATAATCGGAAGAAACCTTTTGGTGCGGAGCTCCACAACATAAGTGATAACCCAAGATTATGTAAATACAATTCATAGTAGAAAGCGTCGTTCTGAATCGTCAATAATGAAGTTATTGCCCTGCAGAGGTCGTGTTACGTCATGAGGTCATCAACCACAGATTATACGGTGTTCCAAGAAAGGCAGTACTACCCCGAAGAGGAAAACGGAGCCCTAATAAAAAATATACCAATTTATGAAAATACCATGTATGTACGCACACTCTAAGAGGTTCATTGGAACTGTTGGCACGGCTGGGTGCAGGAAAATTTACAACCATAGCAGGAGTCTCACCCGCCTCATTGTAGGGGCGTTCACAGGCCAGGGCACTAAGAGTCTCCTACACAAGATGAGACTGGCAGACAATCCCACCTGTAGAGCCTGTGGTACACCGTTGAGTCAATGGAACACTTGCTGTGCAAATGTGACTCGCTGGCTGGGCGTATGTGTCTTCTGGGGGTCGCCTACCCGAAACCAGAGGACTATAAGCTCCTTCCTGTAAGCTGTACAGCGTCCTTGATGCAAAGCATTTTAAGGAACAGGAAGGAGACTAAGGTAAGGGGTGAGCACAAAATATCCCTGAGGGTTGAAGTGCCGCTGGGGTTATCCCTGTCATAAGATAAGATAAGATGTATGTACGCAAAAACTTACAGTTGTTTCCGAAAACTTCATAATCATAATTTCAATACCAGAAACAAAAACAAACTTGTGGTCCAACGCTTTAGACTCAGTAAAGTGAACACGTCATTTATGGGTCACTGTGTACGATTTTATAATAAGACACCTGATTCTGTAATAAATATGACAGAGAAATCATTTAAGACTCACATAAGACGGACCTTATGTAAAAATAGTTATTATAAATAAATGACTACTTAAATGATAAAGAGGCTCGGTCCTAAATCCAGCTCCAGCTCTGCACATTGTGTATATGATTGTATTCATAATTATTGTAAGATATATTTATTTCAAAAGACGTGCCGCTGAAAGTTTCTTGCGCCGCTTCTTTCTTTTCAGTTACAGCACCTTACGAAGCGGTGGTAGAGTAAAACATGACGTTGTAAAAATGTACTTTGAGGTACTTACAATAAAAAAAAGTTTGATTTGATTTGACACAGAGGCGTCTCGCCTCGCATTTCCGACTTAAATCAATGAATAATCCATATTTTTTTCGCTTTAAATTCAATTCTGAAAATCTTATTCGTCGAAAAGATTTTTAGTATTAAGAACGCGTTACAATAGAACTAAATTACATATATTACGGTTCATTTCAAAACAATTGTTACTAAAATTAACCAGTAGCCGGGTTACAACATGTAAACAAGTTTAAATACATAATAGCACACTTGTTTTACGTCACAGAAAAAAAATTAGGTCGCGCTTTGTATTGTACTCGTATATTGAGTATGTACGGCGCGGGCGCAGCGCTTGGGCAATGGTTTTGAATTTCCGGGTCACTCGTCTGTACCATTGATGGGCCTATGACCTGGCTACGATAAGGAACTTTTTATACCCTAACCAGGTACACCAAACCATCGTCGTATTGCGGCATTAAATGGTAATCAGGTTATAAAACTAATGGCGCCCGCTTGATAGGGTTTTCGTATTCCTATCCAGGGTACGGTTTAGGTGCAATTATTATAAAAAAACAGGGAAGGACATAGCGTGAAGTTATACTTAATGTATTTTTTTTCGAAGACACGTACATTTACCGACTGCTCTAACGGCGTAGGAAAACATCGTGAGGAAACCTGCACACTGAAATGACCAGTGTGTAAAATGGGGTAGGCACAAAAGATCCTCAAGGGTCGAAGTGCCGCTGGGATTATTCCCGGTCCCCTATCATAAGATAAGGTAAGCTATACGTACATTTACCGACTGCTCTGACGGTGAAGGAAAACATCGTGAGGAAACCTGCACACTAAGATGACCAGTGTGTAAATGGGGTAGGCACAAAAGATCCTCAAGGGTCGAAGTGCCGCTGGGATTATTCCCGGCCCCCTATCATAAGATAAGATATACTTAATATATGTATGTATTATAAAATACAGGCCAAGTGCGAGTCGGACTCGCGCTCCTCCTCCTCCTCGCGTCATAATCCTCAATGCTCAGGGTCGTGACCACCGTTAGGTATCACCTTCTGGCGGATGATCTTCCTCCATTTATTTCTGTCCCCGGCGGTGTGGATGGCATCGTGGACTGTAGAGTCAAGGGTGGTGCAGATTTGTTCGGACCAGCGCATCGGGGTACATCCTCGAGGCCTCTTCCCTTCCATTTTTTCGGTCACAATGAGTTTTTCGAGGTTGTCACTGTCTTTCCTGGCAATGTGACCGAAATACTCGAGAACTCTACGAAGGCACTCGGAGGACAGTCGTGAGGTGATTTTGAGTTCACATAGAATGGATACGTTGGTACGATGTGCTGCCCACGGAATTCGGAGCATTTTTCTCCAGCACCACATTTCGAATTTGAATTTCGAATTTCGGACTCGCGCACCGAGGGTTAAAAGGTTTTAGGTTAAAGGGTTTAACCAAAATATTAAGAGGTCAAGGTTGGTCAAAAACTCTCTAATATTAATATAGTGAGGTGAGATGTCTATGGCGACGGTGACCACTTACCATCAGGTGGTCAGTTTGCCAGGGTGTTCTTATTTATACATTGAAAGTTATGGGTTTGGCAGAGTAAATCGGACGCCAAGTCAACCATGTTTTGAAATCTCTTACTTACAAAATAGGCTCTACAGAGATTACACAACGGAGTTTAGACGATTAAAAGCACCTAACAGCCATTTTGCTAAATATTATCCAAGCCCGTTGAGGCATTACGACTTATTGGGTAACAGATGGACAGACAGACTTTCATTTTAGACCTTAGACAGAGAATCTTGAACTCTTGTGTGATCCTGAAATCTGTACTTGGCCTATTCTTCTTCTAAGCCGTATTCCTCATTGCTGAGGGTCGTGATCATTCTAAGGAATTAATCACATAGAACGACTCTCGTGGCAGATTTAATGAAGTTTGCCATTGCCTTCCCCATTTCACACACTGGTCATCTCAGTGTGCAGGTTTCCTCACAATGTTTTCCTTCACCGTCACAGCAGTCGGTAAATGTGCGTAAGTCTTTCGAAAAACCCGAAAAAATCATTGCATTGTTTCGAATCCGGCCTTACCATGGGAGTCCGACTAGCCACGACGCCACCAGCGCTCGACTAAACATTTAATCATCAAAATTAAATTACTTACTTATTACTAGATAATTAAGTATGTTAGGTATTTATTTTGCTTGGCTAGTTTTTTAAGAAAACGTCGAAACACTAGTGCATGATTAATGACCACTGATCGGAGTAGGTAGGGCTCTTTCGGGTCAATGTCCTCAAAGGTTATATTAATATGGATATGATTTCGGGATCCCGTTGTAAGTTATCGAGCAAATGTTGTAAATTACTTTTATAAACCTCGCCCTTACTCGGCGGATTACGATTTTTTTAAAAATTGTGAACTTACGAAGAACTTAAAACACTACCATAGGTACACTAGCGCCATGAATCTTAAAAAAAAATATTGCGCCACCAATCTTAAATGTGTATCAAAACAAATATAACGTTAGAAATCTAAATAATATATTTATTCAATCCCGGAAATCCTGGGATTATTGGGCATACTTATCCATATTATGACCATATGTGGCAAGTACCAAAAACAGCCCTACCTACTCCGATCATAGTTAATGACTATAATGCACAGATATTTATTTAACTACCTACTTAAATTGGAATTATTTATGCGTAACTTTTGATTCTCGTCTAACTACAAATACTGAAGACGGTATATGTATAATATACTATCTTATCTTATCTTATGTAATTCTCTGGTTGTAATCTGTTGTGTTTACCTAATAAATAAATAAAAAAACACTTACCAAAATTCCTGTCCAGTGTAAAAAAGTCAAAGTCCCAGTATCCTTCAAAACATTGAATGAAACACTGCACTTTTCACTTTAAAACCACTTTCTGTCACTTCACATTTCAGTCTCTAGTTCACTGTAAAAAAACTAACGTTTACCCAAAATAGTAGTCATAGTAGTAAAAAAGAATATAGATAGCAACAGCGTATAGTGCGAATTTGAAATATAGGTAGAAAAAGTCCTTGAAGAAGTTCCAGACAATTTGGACTACTCCGTTATTTAGCGCTTGGTCTTTGGTTTTAGGTTCTTGCATTTATACTCCTTTGTCAGTTAAGTAAGCCAATTCGATCTGCAACAATTTAATTTAAATAAATTTTGATTTAGACAGCAGACTGACAGCAGCTAGTAGTTAGTAGTAGCTAGTAGTGTGTGTAGTAATAACTAGTAGCTAGTAGTGTGTGTAGTAATAGCTAGAAGTGAATGAATGAATGAATGAATACTCTTTATTGCACAAAATTAGTGTGATACAATGCGTACAAAACGATTAATACAATCTAGGCGGTCTTATCGCTAAAAGCGATTTATTCCAGACAACCTTCTGGTGGAGTAATTTTGGTGGAAAAAGGTAGGTTGTGCACTGTTTACAATAATATATATGTATATATAATATACCCATACAAATAAATATATTTATATATATATACTTATATATAAAATATCTACATATACACACACATACATATATACATACATACATAATATTAAAATATAACTAGAAACCAAAGTGTGTGTAGGAATAACTAGTAGCTAGTAGTGTGTTGTAACTAGTAGCTACTTATAGCTATAGTAGCTAGTAGTGTGTGTAGTAATAATTTAAATGTTATAATACACGGATAATAATTGTTCCTTGACGTGTCTAAGCGTAACATTGTTATCAAAAGGTAAATAAAAAATAAAAAAGGGCAGGGTTAAATATTATCAATAAGTACCTAATTTTGTTACATAACTTCTTGGTTATTTTTTTTTTTATAAAAAAAAACAATTGTAAGTACAATTTTGTTCTTGTTTTAAATAATTTGTACACGTATGTATGTCTACTTATCATTATATCTCTATGTTAAAGGTCTAGCTGGAAGAAATCTCTATTTCAGAGATAAGCTCTACCTGTGTACGTCAAATTTCTTGTTAATGTTTCTTTTGTGATTTATGTGTGCAAAATAAAGTATAAAAAATATTTTGCTTCTAAATAATTTCGTCGAAAGAAGAAAGAGAAAGAATGAGAAAGTTAAAGATGAAAATGTACATAAGTACAATTACTTTGAACTCCTGCTTGGATATCAACTCCATCTCCATTTTCAACTGAGTAACACGAAAATCTTACCCAAAATAAATTTTTAATTACCTGATAAATCCTATTACTTCTTCTTACCTATGCAAAACTTGGCTGATTTGTTAGTAAAACTGTTTCTCTAATTGGATAATAGATGCGCAAACTTGAGATTTAGAACGTATTCTGAGATTATGTGTAAACAGTTTAAAAGATTACTGAGATAGATTCAAGTGTATCATTATTTTCACTAAGTAACACTCACTCGTAGATAACACTGTCTTGTCAAAGCGTAAGAATACACTGAGCCGTAGATAGCTTAGTCACTGTGGTGGGGAGTTCGTAGGGGGGATTTAGGCATGTTGCATGGGGCGATTAACCCGAATAACTTGCCTGGAGGTAGGACCCCTTCAGGGTCCGCTTTCGGCAGGTCCCCAAAGCTGTCCTTTCATACAAATACTACATATGATTACGAGGGGCGGCTGAAAAGTTTTGAGCCTAAGTACCTTTAAGTATGACTACTGACTCGCGCTGCATATCACTAATTGCGAGTATCCTAAGTAGTATAAATACCGACTTTCATGTCATTAGCGTCATTACGATTTATGTAATTGAACCTTAAACATCACCGTGTCTGAGTCATCCCCCATTGTACGAATTTGGAGTACAGAGCTGTCATAAAATTCCTGACAAAGAAGAACAAAACGCCGACAGAAATATTTGAAGAGATGTCTACGGTTTATGGAGAGTAACCTTCATTTGCCACCGTAAAACGTTGGAGCCGAGAATTCAAGCATGGCAGGGAGTCGCTGGAAGATGATCCCAGAGCCCGATCTGGGATCATCTTCCAGCGACTCTCCGTGTCCGTGCCCCGGCGTACAAACACTGCCGTTACCGAAGAAAATGTTGAAAAAGTATAAAAATTAAAATAATATACTGTTTCACGGTATTTTTATTGTATTTTATTAATTACGACCGGTTTCATTTACACATCTTCAGGTAAGACCGACCCGTATTAACGGATCGCGGATGACACCACCGGGGCTGTTACCACGAAACGGTGAAGCTGGGAACGAGAAAAATGTTGAGATCTGTCGTCAAATATCTTCGCTTCGTCGTCGATGTGTTCCGGCAGTGTTTATAGAAGAGGTCAGTACTTACTGAGCGTGTGGGCTCCATCTTCGGTCTCGTCGTCACTTACCAACAGGTGAGATTGAGGTCGAACGGGAGATTAGTCATAAAAAAAAGTGGGATCTCGGTGGTGTAGTGGCTAGGACCATGGTAAAAAAAGATGGCTAGGGAGATCCAGACAAAATTTTTTTAGCTGTTCCATACAAAAGCTCAACGGCACGAGACGACCGAAATGAAACAGCAGATATATTTTTTTCGCTTTGAGATTGAGGTTAAACGGAGGTTTACTCGTAAAAAAAATTTAGGTAATCTGTATTAAGTTTAATGACAAGCACGTTACTCCAAGGTCACATCAACAATCAACTTTCCTTCGCCCCGCGGTGCCATGGTCACCGTATATGCGTGCGCGCAACCTGGCGCACTGTGCGCGCTCGATCGACTCGTGCGCATGTAAAACTGAACTGTTGCTGTCTCAAATAGAACGTGTTGAACGATGACGATTTGAATTATTTAAATTCTGTTTTTATCAGTGTTTTAGAGGATTTGGTATGCGACATGGTGACCATGTCAGCCTCGTTAGGGTCACTAAGGGAAGGAATAGGAAGCTCTAATGTTATTAGAGACAGCCCTATTGTAATGTAATAACGGGCTGGTTTCCGCAACTCCTATTTTGTGGTGGGATAGATATCCCACCACAAAATAGTCACCGTCGCCCATATCTATACCACTTACCATCACAGGTGCCTCGTTTGCTCGTCTGCTCTACTTATACAGTAATAAAATACTGACATAATATCTAGGTTTCGGAAATGAGCTCTTACTTAGAATTTGTTAATTCAAACTCAGTTTTAATTATTTTTTTCTAGACATTTCTAACTGCAACTCGAAACCAACAGTTAAAGAATTCCAATCAGGCATAAAAACAAGCCAAGTCTAACCTATTAACACGGTTAACAATCTATAACACTTAACTACAAAAAACTGTTCCTTCCTCTATGTACAGACAACCATACTGTACGACGATTAGAACGTCGGTGGCACAGTGGCTAGGGTACCGGACTCCCATGCGGGAGGTCCGGGTTCGAAACCGTGCAGTACCATGTACCAATGAGTTTTTCGTATTTTTTAAGACTTACGTACATGTACCGACTGCTCAACCGTGAAGGAAAACATCATGAGGAAACCTGCACACTGAGATGACCAGTGTGTAAAATGGGATAGACACAAAAGATCCTCAAGGGTCGAAGTGCCGCTGGGGTTATTCTCGTCCCCCTGTCATAAGATATACTTAATGTATGTATTATAAAATACATACAGTTATGTACAATATTTCATGACTGGTCGATTTCCTTCCTTAATTATATTTCCTTAATTTATACCTTTTTTTAAATTCCGTAGGAAATAGCGTGTATGCATTACGTGTTAAGTTTGATTTACAAATACGAATAGTATTCCTGAATGGTTACACAATCATTTTTAGCAGCAACATTCTAACAGTTTGTTCATTTATGGTTTAGACCGTCCCATAAATGATTCTAAAATCTTCGTGGTCGTGGCAGTCCCTCGTTGCGAGGATGACTTCTGCTAATCCTAGGTTATTGTTGTCTCTGGTGCGTCTTGGAGTGGCTCAACAACCCGATCCTGGAGTTGCACTCGCGACCGCATCTGCTGCATTTTGTCACCGTTGGCAGCCTGTCTCTCAAGACCGGGTTTGCCTCTTTCTCTTTCCTCTTACGTCTTTTCTCTGCTTCAGCTTCCACCTTCCCCGTCTCTTGGTCAGCTTTCTTCGCCAGGTCGCGCCATTCTCACTTGTTTAAGGCACTATCCTCCCATGTTGCACTTTTTCAGATAGTGCTTAAGGGTGTCTGGGTGGTAACCCCACTAATTTGACCCACTAGTGGTACAGTATCTCGATATAATGGACTCGTGGTCCCACTGTCGTAATGCAGTTGCTCTTGGTCCCACTAATTTGTCCATAAACTATATCACAATATTTTAGGAACTCAACATTAATTGGGAAATAGAAAAGTCAACATAATTATCAAGTAGTGGCTAGTAGTGTAGTAGGCTTCTTTTCCTTCCTAACGCCACTGGACAAGACTAACCCCAGTAACTTGCTGGTGGTAGGTCCCCTTCAACGTCCGCCTGGCTGGCGACCACCTTCTATGTAAAGTCTGTCGTCAAATATCTCCGCTTCGTCGTCGATGTGTT
This sequence comes from Hofmannophila pseudospretella, assembly GCA_947369225.1. NCBI lineage: Eukaryota > Metazoa > Arthropoda > Insecta > Lepidoptera > Oecophoridae > Hofmannophila > Hofmannophila pseudospretella. Next base: position 7,541,825 of record OX376337.1, on the reverse strand, counting down.
CCGTCAGGAGGTCAGTACTTACTGAGCGTGTGGGCTACATCTTCGGCCTCATCGTCACTTACCGTCGTGAGATTGACGTAAACGTGTCGTAAAAAATCTTTTTTAATTTTTTTATTTATATACCTGTTTTAATCTGTGTTTCGTGAATAAATCCATAATAAAAAAATATTTTTAAACGGAAATAATTTTAGGCAATTCAAAATTAAGCATCTAACTTAATTACTTATAAAGTGTATTTTACTTTTATTTTATTTACTTTTGTTTATTTATTATTTTTATCTTATATTTGTATATAATTATAATCATTTTTATATTCTGTTTTATTTTAATATTTTTTTTATCTGTGCGCTCTTGGAAATTGATTCTTTCTTTCTTCCTTTCTTTCTTTCAACTGAATTTCAGGAAAAACTCCAGAAGAATAGCGAATTTTAATAACTGGCCAATGACGTGCCTTCGCGCTGTTTTCCCGGACCATTCAGAGCGTGACTGGCTACAGGAGAAAACTGTTTTACAATACGATGTGCATACGCATCATTTTCACTCAAGAAACTTGAATGAAACACTAAAGTGCTTATTATATTTGACTAAATTTAGTCGGCTAATTAGTCATGAATCTAATCAACTAATAACTATTTAACATTTTATTAAAATCACATGGCGTTGTACTCCGACAGATAAGTAAACAAATATCTCTCTTCAATGTATGATTTCAGTATTGCCATCTCGCTCAATAAGATGACATATCCGGAGAAATGGACCAATAGCAAGCAATCGCGGACTGTCAGTTACCGATCGCAAATTAATAGGGTATTTGTCAAAAAAAATATATTGCATCATTCAACTTACATGGCCATCCTGAAGATAGATCTGAAATCCGTTTATCGATATCTCAACCAACATGAGCTATATTAATGGTTAAAGTTAGTAGTGCGGGATGATCTGTCCCTTTCTAGCAAAACAGTATTATGTATGTAAACAAGGACCTGCTTGTATGGCGCTACATAACAGTGACGTCACAATTATTAATTGCCGTCTCTTTCTACCGTCTGAATTTTGATTGCCTGTAGCTATTTTATTTTTCAACGGATTTTAATTCTGTTTTCACATTTGACCATCAATTTATGTCTATTTTCTTACTTTTATGTAATGTATTTAATATTAGATATTTGTAAATACTATTTATTTAAACATATATTTATGTTCTAATGTAATTTGTATTTAAACTTGCATACCTATATTTGAAATTCATTAGGGATATTTTTATTACGAATTCTAAAGTCATATTGTGTCTGAAATAATATTCTTCCAAAGTTAAAGATAAGTAAAACATAATGTACTGTACGATCGGTAACTCGTATTTTGTTTCTGCAATAGGAGAAAGAAAGAAAGAGAGAAAGAAGGCTTATCGCTAAAAGCGGGGTCTTCCAGTACCGACTTCCTTGATTATTGAAACAATACACAATAGAATAAGTGTTCAAGAGAATGAATTGGAAAGTAATGTTTAATTGTTCATAACATAAAGAAGGAAAGAATTATGATCACAAATGAACACGCAGAACATTACTGCGTGTTCATTGCTGCGTGCGTGTTATTAAAATCTTTATACTTATCCATCAAGGGAGGCGTGTTATAAGTTTGCTACGGTCTGTCCTCTATTGCCGGCTAGCAGGGTTCTAGGACAGTGCGCAGATGAAGTAATAGAAGAATTGGTTGTTAAATAATATATTTTAAGGAAAAGAACACAAATAGTAACACAGAAAATAGGTAGTAGGAAATAAAAGTGAACGGGAGACGTCCGTTCGAGACAAAATACAGAGCAAAATTGAAAGTACAAATAAAACAATGAAATTAATGGAATAATGAAATTTAGAAATGGAATGGGAACATGATTTTGAATTTAGATGAAGAAATGAAGATGCCAATACGAAATGAGGTGAGATAAACGCTAACGATGAGGTTGAATTTGATGGCAAGGAGGTTGATATGGACGATGAAGTCGACATTGTTACAAGTTTGACACGTGTCTGTTTTTCTGTCTGTCTTTTTGTCTGCGGCCTCATAACTTGACAACGGATGGTCCGATTTTGATCCAGTTTTTTTTCATTGAATAGATAATTTTGTGGAGAGTGTAGCGTAGCTATGTCTGATAAAAATTGGACCATTAGTTTCCAAGATTTTTGAGTAACTTTGATGTCAGATGGGATCTCTGGAACGGTAATAGCTAGGTGGTTCGAGTTTGAGCTCAAATGTTTAGAACCATGAACCATTTCCCACATCTGAAACCTCAAAAACCTGATGATGACCAGTAAAAAGTAAGGGGATATTTTTTAATTTTCAATATAGAGTTATAATAAGTTAAGTGAAGGTGGTATGACTCTGTGCAGACCACTCTTTATCTATTTCTGCCGCAAAGCAGCAATGCGTGTTTCGGTTTGAAGGGTAAGAAGTCAATTACCGGTAATTACCGGCACATGAGGCACTCTGTGTAAGTCATCAAGGTTAACAGCGCATCGAAAACCTTCTAATAATATTATAGTGAGGTGAGATTTCTTTGGGTGAAAGTGACTACTTACTTACCATCAGATAGCTCGTTTGCTCGTCTATATTCGTTATAAAAATTTAAAAATTACTCTCTTTTTTAATCGAGGAAGGAGAGTTATGACTTTGACGCGTTTGTTTCTGTACCTCTTTTAATATAAAAAAAAACATGGCTCAAATGAAATGTGCCACTTGCAATCACCCATTGACCCATTCAAGACGGAGCAACGACCTATGACTGTGGTAAATGAAAAAAAAATACATCTCAAAGCCCAAGGCATACAAAACGAGTTCCTATGATTGTCTGTTTGTCTGTCACACGTATCTTTACATTGCATCATTGACAGCTGTCAAAAGTTGAATACAATTTTATTGCGCAATAGGTCAAAACTTGGATAACTCGGGGTCCTATGGTTTTGTGGTTAAAAGTAGACTGTTGACTAAATGTTGACCTTGATATTGGTTCGATTCTGGACCGAGAAGAATTTATGCTAAGCTGCGGTATAAAATTTTTTGTTTGACTATGCTTGCATGTTGGGTAGGATTTTTTATTTTTTTTATTACGTCTAAACCCGCGTTTGACCCCAATACCACATGGTGGTATCTTATGATTAGAATAACCCAGCGGTGTCTACCCCATTTTACACACTGGTCATCTCAGTGTGCAGGTTTCCTCGCGATGTTTTCCTTCACCGTTAGAGCAGTCGGTAAATGTACGTAAGTCTTCCATAAATACGAAAAACTCATTGGTACATGGCACTGCATGGTTTCGAACCCGGACCTCCCGCATGGGAGTCCAAGCCACATTACCACCTACGCTCTCACGCTCTCACGCTCTCACTGGTGGTAAGTGACGATGAGGCCGAAGTTGGAGCACACTGGTTTAGTATTATTATTTTACACAGTAGCGTCATAATTGTATACCGCTGAACTGCTCAGCAGTTTATCGGCGGACATGTTGCTCCCTTATTTTATTATAAATAATATTATTACAATTTTATACTTTTTGCGCCTTTTTATACTTACATACTTAATAGATGGTCACATAACCTAAATCACAAATAAAAACACCTTGTTACCTACCGTACCGTAACACATCTCGTAAAAAACCCTAATATTAACAATCCTAATATATAATTCCCAACTATTAACTAATACGTATGTACTGGCTCTTCTACAAACACTGCCGGAACACATCGACCTAGCCAGGCTGACTACCACCAGCAAGGTACTCGTGTCACCTCATATGACATGACAGTAAGTGGCAATAGGCATAATTATTCTAAAAAAATAGTTATGGAAATATTTCCAAAGAACAATGGAGACGTAAGACGTTCCATACATTTTGAGGCCCAGTGCATTTATTCCAAAAAACATGTTCTACAGATTCTTCAGTCCCGATTTCTACAAATGTACGACTTGTAAGTAATAAATAACTTAGTATATAATTATATTTACAATGACATATATATCATTTATGAAGAGGTCTTCGTTTATTTTATACAGTTGGCAACCCAGCTCCCGTTATAGCTGGGTGCTGTGTCGCCATCCTTCTTTCTCCACAGCAAAATTATATTTTTTGGAAAAACACTTGACTAGGGCGCCGCACTGCCATGCTGGAGGTTCGAAACCATACCATGTATAATACCAATGAGTTTTTCGGATTTTTTCGAAGACTTATGTACATTTACCGACTGCTGTAACGGTGAAGGAAAACCTCGTGAGGAAACCTGCATGTCTGAGTAAGTGAAAAAATTCCGAAGGCGTGTGAAATCCACCAATCAGCACTAGGCCCGCTCGGTGGATCATGGCCCGTACCCGCTTGTGCAATGGGAGGTATGTGCCCCAACAGTGGGGACATTAATAGGCTGATGATGATGATATCTATCTATATATCCTGTCGCTAATCTCTTTAACGTCCAATTAACTTCAGAGGTTGCGTGGAAGAGATCGCTTTAAGCGTTAAGGCCGCCTTTGTACATATCGTGCTACTATTCCTGTAGTTTTTACTTTTCCTGTATTTGTGTACAATAATGTGTTTCTATCTATCTATCCTAACTTACATACCCTCGGAGATGCACAGAGGATTTCAAACCCTGTCTATCTTTTCAGATGATTGAAGATTTTTTTATGTAGATTTTTATCTAAATATACACTATCCCCCACATCCATGACAAAGGATGCAAACAACGGAAAGTAACCAAGATCTAAAACGTAACAGTGATCGATTCTGTTTTCAAATCGCGCAGCTTAGTATGCGCGCGCGCCGGCTGCCTGCTATAGTTTTGCGTAATGGAGTGAAAGCTGTGCGAAATGCGCTCAGCTGTGATTTTCGGTATGTTAGTATGGAGGAGAGTTTGATGAGGAAATTTATGGGAAATGTTTGAAAAATTCGATTCCTCAACTAATGTGTTATTCATAAAATGTTATGTTTTCATCAAATTCTTGAGATTATCAAGACGTGGAAAGATTTTGAATTTCATTAGATTGGTCGCTAGAGTAGTTTCATATGGAAATAAAAGTTTTATATGTGTGTTTCACTATACCTCGTTAATTTTGGGAAGATCCTTTAGAAGTTTGTTTGACGTATCATATAGGGATGTCTGTCTTAGGTTTTGTTATTGATACACATTGTAACTGGAAGGCCCATGTTGAGCATATTTGCGGTAAATTGGATCGTTTTGTATTTGCGCTAAGACGCCTAAGACAGACAGTGTCGCAACAGGCTGCAATTACCGCTTATCATGGATATGTCTCTTCTGTGCTCAGTTATGGTTTGATTTTGTGGGGTAACTCAGTAAACGTAGACAGAGTGTTCCTCATACAAAAAAAGTGTATACGAGTAATATGTGATGCATGGTTCTTAGATAAAACCTCTTTTGAAGAAACTAAATATATTGCCACTCCCATGCATGTACATAAGAGATATCTGCGTATTTGTGAAACAGCATCCAATGTACTTTAAAAAACATTCAGATGTTCATGAAAGACAAACCAGACACAAAGACAGGCTGTACCTTCCGAAATGTACCTTGGACATATATAAGAAAAATGTATGTTGTATGGCAATATACATTTATAATAAGTTACCATCTGAATTGAAAGCCATGCCGGTAAATGAATTTAACAGGAAAATGTATATTTGGTTGATGAATAATTGCTTCTACAGTGTTAAGGAACTTCATCCATAATCCCCGAGGGGGTAGACAGAGGAACCCACTTTACGCCGTCAGATTTGGTGGACAAACATTTTACGGTCGTAATTATTAAAATACTATAAACATACCGTGAAACAGTATATTATTTAGGTCTAATCATGTAAAGAAAGAAAGAAGTGTTTATTTAATTCTTCTGAGTCGTTTTTCTCATTGCTGGGGGTCGTGATCATTCTAAGGAATTAATCACATAGAACGACTCTCGTGGCAGATGTAATGGGGTGATGTGCCATTGCCTTCCCCATAAGTTTATTTAATACATCATTCAAATAATTGAAACCTATTTTTATAAAAAATATCGTATTGAGCCCTTTAGTAATTGCGTGAAAAATACAGAAAAAAAATAAAGCAGAAATAGCCTAATCTCGCAAGCGTCGCGTCGCAACTTTCAAATAAGGCAAATTAATAAATTACTACACGCTTCGGTCCAAAAGACAATTCGCTCTGCCTTCATTCACGCGTTAAATTGTCTACGAAATCAATAGCTAATGTTGAAACGTACTTAATACTGTAGAAACCTTTCTTATTGGGTATCACAGGCAGAATGGGTTCATTCCTTCATTCATCAGCAGCCCACTCTAGTCCACTGCTGGACATAGGCCTCTCCCAGGGCGCGCCATTGAGCCCGATCTTCGGCTCTTCTCATCCAGTCGCTGCCACCCACCTTGCGCAGGGCGTCCCACACTACGCGGTCTCCACTCCAGAACTCGTCTCCCCCAGCGGTTGTCTGTTCTGCGACAGATGTGACCGGCCCACTGCCACTTCAGCTTGCTAATCTTATGAGCTATGTCGATAACTTTTGTTCTATGCCGGATCTCCTCATTTCGGATTCGATCCAGCAGAGATACTCCGAGCATAGCCCTTTCAGGCCGGCAGAATGGGTAGCACAGAAAAATTTACAAAATTCTCAAAGTTACCTTCTTTGTTAGAACAGTTGGTAAATGTATATTAAGTACAGTGCGTGAGTTGTTTGAAAGGCCTTTGGGTCTTCGAACTACGGTTATAATTGATACGCGAATATCTAAGACTGTACAATCGACAACACATCACCCTTTAGTACTTTGTCATCATAACAAATACTAATTGCGACGGAGTTCCACAGATCATAGCTTGATGTCTCCCACAGTACATTGTTTTTTTTTTAAATTAATTAAGGAGAGCAGACGAGCAAACGTACCACCAGATGGTAAGTGGTCACCATCGCCTATAGACATCTCACCTCACTGTATTAATATTAGAGGGTTTTTGATGCGCTGCTAACCTTGAGGACTAAAATGGATTGCCTCATATGCCGGAAATTACGCTGGCTCTCTTACCCTTCGAACCGAAACACAGAAATGCAAGCATATCTGTTTCACGGCAGAAATAGATAAGAGGGTGGTACCACCCCAGGCGATCGTTCACATTAGGATCTACCACTACACATAATCATGATTCACGTAAACAATCCAGACTTTATCTAACTAAGTAATGTTGTACAATGTTGCCATCGATCTAGCTAGAAGTAAATTATCAAAATGGGTAAAATATTAGCGATATTTAATTATAAATGGAAACCACTTAAATATTGTATCAATGGGTGCCGGTGGCCTAGTGGCTAGGACACCGAACTCCCAAGCGGGAAGTCCGGGTTCGAAACCATGCAACGTATCAATGAATCTTTCGGATTTTTTCTTAACACTTACGTACATTTACCGACCGCTCTGACGGTGAAGGAAAACATCGCGAGTAAACCTGCACACTGAGATAACCAGTGTGTGAAATGGGGAAGGCAAGAGCAAACCCCATTATGTGATTAGTTCCTTAGAATGAACACGACCCTCAGCAATGAGGAAAACGACTTAGAAGAAGAATCGAATAAGTCTCTAGGTATCAATATAAACACTAAAAGAGCTGCTATAACACTAAATATGTTACGTAAGTTACTTTGCCAAGTTGTGTAAGTGAAGTGGCGAAACCTATCGACTGGACAGTGACAAGCTGTATGCCAACTTGTGACCACTTTGAGCGGGTTCCAAGGTTGTGATAATAAGTAGGCCTATAGGTCTATTATAAAGCGTCAGTGGCGTAGTGGCTAGGACGCTGGACTTCCATTCTGGAAGCCCGGTTCCAAAACCATGTCATCTACCAAAATGTTTATAAGATTTGTTTAAAACACCCGCGCTTTAACTGTGTTGGAAAGTATCTAACGAAACCTTTAACAACAATTCATCCACGGCCACTCATCCTCTCTCTCTCTCTCTCTCTCTCACACACACACACACATACACACGCACACACACAATGCATTAATAATAATAATAATATACCGATTTATCAATCGAACTAAAGACTCAATGGAAAGTGCAAACCGTCAAAACTATACCAATCATTTTGTCATCTACAGGAGTAATCCCAAACACACTTCACACCGGCCTCAAAACACTTGCCATGCACGCCCTCACATACAGACTCCTACAAAAAGCAGTTATAATAAATACATGCAGAATAGTTCGCAAATTCTTATCAATAGAAGAATAATCTTAAATTACTATAAAATACTTACATATTTATCATTTTCATATATATCTTTTTATTTTTTCGTCCCCACTCTCGTTTGGCCAAAAGCCCGCGATTGTGGTAGAATACCCCAGAAATGGGAGATAAACAGAAATTTTAAAACATAATAATAAATCGTTTAATTCAGACAAAATGCAACCCATACAAATTAATAAATACAAATGTAAAAAGAACTTAACAAACAATAAATAGTTACGCACCTATTAAATTATACTATACTATATTATTATATACTCGTATTACGTTATTTTTCCATTCCCACCACCCCTTATTACCCCTTATTACCCTTATTACCCTTATTACCCCTTATTGTTCTTTTTTTCTTTCTTCCAAGTTCTATCAGTTTTTTTATATTTTCCCATGTTCTGTTACATGTTCATTTCCACTGGTCACAGAAGAGATCTGTCCTCCGAGATACAGGAACCTCCTAGTTCGGAGGTCAGCGTTTATTGTAAACTAACTTGTTGCTCGCTAATTTTATTTAGTTTAATATAACCTATGCTTAAGTTCCTACTGGTGTATGGACTATGAATACTTTGTCATCTTACCGCACAAATAAACTTATTCTTATTCTTAATTCCTTTTAGTCGAGGGTTAAAAAAATCCGGGTTCCTACACTGACATTAAAAGATGACAAAGTGCTCTTAGATTGTAATATACAGAGCTGACGACCCCGACGGGGAGCGAGCGGGAGAAGACGAGTGACTAGAAGAAGCAAGAGAGGCGTGCCAAGACAGATTCGTGGCACTCCATCCTCTCTGCCCCCTTGTAAGAGATATAGCAAGAGCGTCGGTGGCACAGTGGCTAGGGCACCGGACTCCCATGCGGGAGGACCGGGTTCGAAACCATGCAGTGCCATGTACCAATGAGTTTTTCGTATTTTTCGAAGACTTACGTACATTTACCGACTGCTCTAACGGTGAAGGAAAACATCGTGAGGAAACCTGCACGCTGAGATGACCAGTGTGTAAATGGGGTAGGCACAAAAAATCCTCAAGGGTCGAAGGGTCGCTGAGTTATTCTTGGCCCCCTATCATAAGATAAGATAAGAGCTATAGCAAAAAGTTGTGTAGGAGTATGTGACATTTTTAAAGTCAAAGGTTATATATATACGAGTATGTCCGTGCTTCTGGTCGACTGTACCAAGCATAGTTACTTAGCAAGTTAGGTGCTTGTTAGCACTAAGTTTCAAGTTATATTATAACCTATTTAGGACACCTACTTGTGTAATGACAGCTTGTTGAAGGCTCAGCCGTAGGTCACAGCAGAGGCATCGAATGTTGACCATAAAGTTCAGTTTTAATGATCCGTGAGCCTTGAAGGATTTCACAGAAAGACTGTGTTATTGCTGTCGTCCCGTCCGTCCATCTGTCTGTGACGAAGGTCTAGCGCCTAAACCGAATTAGAAACAGGATTTCAATTGAATATCAACTTTAAAACTGTGTCGAATAGTTTTTACAGAAGGTCCCATATAGGTAAGTAAAGGGGTCGATAAAAAATATTTTTTTTTGTGTGGGGACTAGAGCAAAAACCACACCAGCCCATTTTTTAATCTTTAGTAAAGTACACCGCAGAGCAAGTATGGAAAAAAAATGGCGGGGAATAAATTTCTATGTCTAGGTTTAGTTTTAGTGTATTTGCTGTACATAAACATCTATGTACGTTAAATAAATTTTTACCTCATTGTTGTAAAAAAATAATTATCAAGTTAACAGAAAAAAAGCAAAAGTAATTTTGGTTCAATAATTTCGAATAGTCCTTATATTCGTAGTACGGATCCCTATACATGATATGCCGAGGCCCGATTCGCACTTGGCTGGTTTTTAACTGAACTTTCATAAAGATAATTCAGTAATTAAATAGTGTGTTCATTCTTTCATTCATTCATTCATTATTATGAATGGAAAATGAATGAATAACATAAAATATACAGTATTTATTGAAGAGAGCTCGTTGATGTCTTTTCTATGGAAAACTTTAACATCTAGAAACAAAGCTTGTCTCATCAAAAAATCTTGTGATTTTCGACTTTCCATACATTTTCCATACAAACCACACTCTCCCAACCCCAGTTTGAAAAAAAAACAACAAATATCCAAAGATCGTAAAATAAAAACTGATAATTTTGTTGAATAGCTACACCCTATAAGAAGTTTAATATATTTTACAGCACCATGTATGGAATTACAAGCAAAATGACAGAAATCTAAGTCTATAATATTACTTAGTGAAAGTATATTCCTAGGTATTAGCAAATACTAATATATCTTGACCTACAGACCTATATACTTCTCATTGTTTTAGAGATCAATCTAAAATGGAACATTACATTAACCATTGTAAATTGATCTGTAAACAAGTATTGGTAGTATTACGATATAGGTCTTAAAAACTGGTTTTTAGAACTTGTAATATGATACGTAATTTAGTTATATTTAATACTAAATTAATCTGAGCGTCGGTGGCGTCGTGGCTAGGACGTCGGACTCCCATGCGGGAGGTCCGAGTTCGAAATCAGGCAATGTCAAGAATTAATGAGTTTTTCGGTTTTTTCGAAAGACTTACGTACATTTACCGACTGCTCTTTCGGTGAAAAAAAAAATATCATGAGGAAACCTGCACACTGAGATAACCGTGTGTGAAATGGGGAAGGCAATGGCAAGCCGCTGCATTAAATCTGCCACGAGAGTCGTTCATGTGATTAATTCCTTAGAATGATCACGAATCACGACCCTCAGCAATGAGGAACACGACTTAGAAGAATTACTAACTTGATTTGTAATGTTTATTTTTATTTTTTTCATATGGAAGTAGTAGTAAATCGTTGCTCATTGCAAGTTTTTTTATGGAGTTACAAAAACTCCATACAAACTTCATACAACTCATTCTAACCCCATACAACTCATACAACCTCCATATGAAATATGGAGATACAACTCATAAAACCTCAAACGATTTGTCAAATTTTGACATTTTGTTACATATACTTTGTGACCTTTACATGTATAGTTTGACATTCGTACGTTTCACCCAATTGTGCATTTTGACACATTGACCACAGATACTAAATCAATTTAAGTTTAGCAGCCTTGCAGGAAAAGAAAGCATAATTTTTGCTAAGAAAAAGAAATAGAATCCCAATTTTATAATTAGTTTATATCGGTGCCCGGGTCCATATTGGGTAGATTTTTTTAATTCCTCGTGGGAAAGTGATATTTTCCAGGGGTAAAAAGTAGTCCATAATCTTGATCTAATCTTTCATTATTAAAAACCCTATCCAATTTGGTGAATTTATATTAAAGAAGGGAGGGAAAGGGAAACACTAAAATACTTAAGCTAAACTTTCTGAAGCGTAACATTAATATTGACTAAATATTTTCCTTTGAGTCGCCTTGCGAGAGATCAATATACGTATTTTGATACACCCTATTAGATCAAAATAAACTCGAATCGAAATAGATTTGAGTTTTATTCACGAAAGAAACTACAATTCAAAATACACAACGCTTTTTACGGCCACAGTCGGCGAAAATGCAAAACCCATTTCTAATTTACCCACAGATAATTAAAACGTAATTTTAGCTCAATTAAATGAAACTAGAATTGTCTTGCGCAAGCGGCAAAAAGTGTCATTTAAAAGCAGACAAAAGCAAACGACCCGAATTTAAAAACGGGTTTGGCTTTGGTTACAAAAATATCGTTACGAAAACTTTAACCGTTACGCAACTGTGCCCAGCATAACACTCGACTAGACGGAAATTATAGTTACCTACTGTCACAGTGACAGCTGTCAAAAAACCACAGTTTTCCCCGAAAAAGGAACACAGAACTCGCTTGAAAAAATAACTGTTTTATAACGAAACTTTTTTACTTTTTTTGCACTCGCGTTTTTTTTCAGACAGGCAAAGGCCGCGTCCGGTCGCGTTGAAGGCTCTCGCGGACTGACTTGGGTACATTCGCTTTTCGCCGTTGCCCTGGCGACGGTAATAAAGGGGAGTTCTTATTGGTGCGTTAAATTATTGCATTTGAAACTTCTTTGGTTGGATTCACAGTTGATAGGTAATGTTTAGCGGTGTGGTACCCAGTTTAATAAAAAAGTTACTTCGTATAAATGTACGAGGAGGTACTTTAAGGTACTTACTAGTAATAAAAAATGTTGATTTGGATTTTGACTTTGACGCGTTGGTCGTCTGTTTGTCTGTTGCATTTTAACTCAACAACCGTCTAATTTGAACACGGATAAAAGAAAAGATAATTTTGTTGAGAGGTCTTATCCATATCTGATAAAAATTAAAACAGAGGTTTCGAAGATTTTGGAGTATATTTGATATCAGATGAGATCTCTATGTCCCAATTCGTCTAAATTACAACGTTTGTAGTTCTATTTCTATCCAATTTCAATTTAGTTTTCGTTCCAATTCTATTTAGACACCAAATCGCATTCTGCTGACGCATAACTCTACCACTGCCACCTTTCGATTTACTATCGCTCGGGCAAAAGTACCTCGGGAGGAACTCGTGTTCGATCGTTATATTTGACAGTTGAAGCGTTTTGTTATCGTTCAACTGCGATTCAGTGTAAACTAAACGTTTTAGTAGAATGCACAAATACGTTCGATCAAATACTGTTCGATCGATCGTTGATTCGATCGGAATTTAACTGAAGTTGGATCGTTAGTGGATAGTAGCATACGAAACACGTCATAACGATGCAGTTTAGATTCTGTTTAGTGACGTTGTATTTTATGGAATCGATCTCCTGCAACGGTAACAATTAGGTAGTTAGAGTTTGAGCACAAATGTTTATGACCATACATACTCGTATAGTCATAAACATTTGTGCTCAAACTGGAACCTTGAGGACCTGATGAAGGTCTGGTAAAAGTAAAGGCATCAAGACTGCTCTTGGGGAAGCTTAGAAGATCTTAATTCAGGCATATCTCTTAAAAAGAAGGATTAAATGTATTATTTGTACCTATTTTTCATGTTGATTAATTACAGCCTTTTTCACATAGGAAGGAAAGAAGAAAGAAAGAAGGAAAGATTATTTATTTTCGATACACACATACAAACAATTAGGTACAGAAAACAAAAATAATATTAAACAAATATACTACAAAAATAAATAAGCAAAAGTTTTTAAGTTTGATGAAGGTGGTGTGCAGCACCGGATAAAGGGGACTGCCTCAGCCTGTTGCCGCAGCGGGGTTAGCACTGAGTGCCAGGGATCACTCCCTGATGATACACTACCGGAACATATATATAAATATCGGAAATATTAATAAACAGAAGTATAATATTAGGAAACGAAGGAAGGTACTTAATTTTTAAATTATACATTAGAATACCTTCCTGTATTATTGTATAAAATAGAGAAAAAATAAAAATAAAGCAAGCAATGAAGATGAAACTAAAGGAAGGATAGGTACTACTGTTCGATGTAGCGAAACTTGTATTTGCTTTGTCTATGGCAACGACTCTTGTATATCAAGCAGATAAAGTTTAAGTTTTTATTTTAAATGTACCCTTAGTTTTGGCAGGGCGTTCCAGCATTAGTGATAATCCGTTTTTATTTTTATAAAAGTTCGACGTGCCTTCCTATGTGAAAAAGTCTATAAATAAATAATGCACTTTGATCTGAAAGGCCCTTTACTTATTTACCCATACAAATAAAAACTTGCAATGTATTCATGGGATATTTATGTGTGAGTGTGCACAGAATGCATTCTTGAATAGTTTTAGTGATGTGCACGCGAGATCTATTTATTAAGTATCTATCTATATCTTTCACGTCCATGATCCCCGAGGGGGTAGACAGAGAAACCACCTTCAGTCACATGCAGTTCCCACTTTTCGCCATAAGATTTTGTGGACAAACGTGATAGGTGGCGAGCCTACCGCGGTCTACTAGATGTACAATAGTATCCGCTAAGATCCTTAGTCGCCTCGTACGACACCCACGGGAAGAGTTGGGGTGGTGCTATTCTATATGGCCAGCACGGCATGGCACCTCTACCATTGCGCCTCAATCTATTAGTTAGACTATCGACAGCCATGCGCGTCGGTGACACAGTTTCTATATCACCGGACTCCCATGCGGGAGGTCCGGGTTCGAAAACGTGCAGTGCCATGTACCAATGAGTTTTTCGTATATTTCGTAGACTTACGTACATTTACCGACTGCTCTAACGGTGAAGGAAAACATCGTGAGGAAACCTACACACTGAGACCAGTGTGTAAATGGGGTAGGTACAAACGATCCTCAAGGGTTAAAGTGCCGCTGGGATTATTCCCGGCCCCGTATCATAAGATAAGATCTCCAGGCTTTAGACTTTAGTCGACTCCAGAAACGAAGATTTGATGCTCTAATACATTCAGAGTTGTTCAGGCCGCCTTTAAGCTTCTGACATAGCCTGACAATTGCTGTCGGATGACAGCAGCTGGGACTGTCAGTTTAACGTACTCTCCGACGTACAGAGGGGCTAAGATGAAAATGTGCCACTATAGCGATCCAATCTGACCTTGCACAACGTTGTATAACTTTAAACGATCACTTTCTGACCATGTTAGTTGCCTATTTGTGAGACTAGACTGTAATACCAAACCCCCTTACCCCTTTGGGTCTTAGTCCGGTCTTTTTCAAGACCAATTTCTTCCATATCCCATCACTATAAGATTTATTGTCTACAGAGGCATATTTTCACATGCAACGATAAACTTTGTTATTCCTGACATGTGAAATAAACAATAAATATACCTATACGTAATGAATTAATGAGAACGGTAATTATGTTTTTTTTATTTACGAGGAGACTTACGAATGTAAAAGTGTACTTTTTGCACAAGTGCTAAAGATACGAGTCATTCTTGGCATAGTTATTCATATGCAAACAGTGGCACCCACTCCTCTACAATGATGATGTGAGCACTGACAGCGAGCCAAGGGTTCGTGCAAATGCACATATAGTTCCACATTTGACTTTTCAATTCCCGACTAATGTTTGGGAAAATGCACACATCACATGCGCCAACTGGCAGACGTGGTTTTCAACTTCTCTAGCGAGCTATTTACATAGGGTGATTTTCAAAAGGAACTAAGGAATGGAATATCCTGACGGCGTCTGTTTCCCATTACCATGGGATTTTTAAGGCTATATTTTTTTAATTGTATAAATTGAAATTGAAAATGTTTATTTAGCGCTGTAAACACCAGAATATAGACCACAATACAGAAGTATACAAAGATTAATACATTCAACACAGAACATCCGGTGCGGTACAGTGCCAACAAGGGTACACCATCTCAGCATAATGCTGAGGCAAGCCACAGCGCTGATCTTCAGCTGGCCCCTCAAAGACTGCATTGTATAAGGAGAGCAGACGAGCAAACGGACCACCTGATGGTAAGACCTGATGGTCACCGTCGCCCACAGATATCTCACCTCACTGTTTTAGAGGATTTTCGATGCACTGCTAACCTTGAGGATTTAGGTGGAGTGCCTCATGTGCCGGTAATTACGCTGGCTCTCTTACCCTTCAAACCGGAACCTCCACTTTACTCTGCCGAAACACAGCAATGCATTTGTTTAATACTGCTTTACGGCTGAAATAGGTACCAGTTTCGGCGGGGCACCCAGGGCAGCTACCAGATCCGTTGGAGCTACGAGAAAATGGTCTTAGGAGACCTTATCTAACTTTTGGAGCTATTTAAAACTGCATTCACAGATTTTTGAAAAAAGGTACAGTTAGCGAGAAAAATGCTATTTTTCCAAAAAAAAATATTTTGATGCTAATCGATTATATTTTGTGTCAGGAACAAAAGACTCTATTAGGTCAACCGAGGTTCGAGTACTAGAAATCTCAGAAATAGCAAAAAACTGTTACCATACATTTAGTATAAGTTATGATTTAAAGGGTACTGTGGAAAAATTAATTCCGAAAAATGCTGGCTACTACATCACCAAAAATTTTGAAAATCGAACAATTTGGGATTGTTCAGATTACTTAACTTTCTATTTGAAAACCATATGTTCCACCCTGTATATACCTCATTATATATACCTCTATGTAGCATCATATCTATATAAATGAATACTTTTTTACTAACTACCAAAAGTTTTCAGGTTAATAATAATAAAACAATGATAATTACAAAATGATTTATTATAAAAATATATGTCTTAAGTCTTATTTACAATAAATCCTTATAAAATATATCTAAAATTAGAATATTTAGGTAATTGAAAATTGTAATGTTATGGCAAAAAGACTTATTAATGGTAACATTGTTTATTCTTGTACATAAATAACATAATATAATTTAAATATTTTATAATTTTAATAGGAATTAATTTTCTTCCAGTCAACCATCGAGAAAACGGCTTGGAACGTAAACTTCATTACACAAATAATTTATTATTGTTAAAAAAATACCTGTTATTTTTAGGGTTCCGTGACAAACTAAGGAACCTTTATGTAGTTTCGTCTAAAAATCTATCTAAATGACAGATACATACATAACTTCATGCTATGTTCCTTGCGGGGTAGGCAGAGAGAACGAAGCGCCACGAATCTCTGTCTTGGCACGCTTCTCTTGCTTCCTCTACAGTCATCCGTCGTCTCCCGCCCGCTCCCCGTCGAGGTCGTCAGCTCTGTATATTACAATCTAAGAGCACTCTGATAATCTGATCTTTGTAGGTCAGTCTAGGACGACCCCGGCTTCCCTTCCACACACTCAAGTGATATGGTAGTAAGTATATTTTTAATAAGAAGGTACTTTCAATGAAGATTACTAGAGCACAGAAGAGAAGAGAAAAGGTACTTTCAAAATTTGTTGTGTAATAGAACTCAACAATGCTATAGAGTAGTCGAGTCAAGTTCAAGTCATTCCTAATTCCTGAGAAAAACTGCTGTGACATACAAACGGACGGACGAAAGGGCGGACACCGAAGTCTCACCAGGGTTCCTTTTTTACCGTTTCGGTACGAAACCCTAAAAATACTGCACAAAATATTAGATGTATGAAAGATCTTTCGAAAAATCTTATCTTATCTTATCTTAAAAAATTTCTCCGTTAGATTTTGTCAAAAAAGTCACTTTACTCAATTTTTGTCTGACCCTTATCTTGTCTGCTAGCCCGTCTGTTAGTTTGTCTGTCCGTGTGTCTTTTAGCGTGTTTCTTTTGGCGCTCCATTCGTTTCCGTCTGGCCTTAAGTCTTCGGCTGTCATATTCACTATTGTATGAGTTGCCTCTGAAAATAGTCACATACGAGTGTAAATATACTTTTTTTATTGTATGGCGGGGAGCAGGCGAACAAATTGACCTCTCGATCTTAAGTGGCATCTCACCTCACTGTAATGGTGGAGGGTTTCCGATGCGGTGTTAACCTTGAGGTCTTATCGTGCCTCATGTACCGGTAATTATGCTGGCTCTTTTACCCTTCAAACCGGAACATAGCAAGCATTACTTTGCAGCTGAATTATGTGAAAGGGTGGTACCACTCCAGGCTGACTCTTCGAGTTATACCACCATCAATAAGGGAAAAACTTAGAGCGTCAGTGGCACAGTGGCTAGGACACCGGACTCCCATGCGGGAGGTCCGGGTTCGAAACTTACGTACATTTACCGACTGCTCTGACGGTAAAGGAAAACATCGCGAGGAAACCTGCACACTGTAATGTAATTGTAATAACGGACTGGTTTCCGCAACTTCTACAATTTTGTGGTGGGATATCTATCCCACCACAAAATAGTCACCGTCGCCCATATCTATACCACTTACCATCACAGGTGCTTCGTTTGCCCGTCTGCTCTACTTTTACAGTAAAAAAAACTGACATGATATCTAGGTTTCGGAAATGAGCTCTTACTTAGAATTTGTTCATTCAAACTCAGTTTTAATTATGTTTTTCTAGACATTTCTAATTGTAACTCGAAACCAACAGTTAAAGAATTCCAATCAGGCATAAAAACAAGCCAAGCCTGACCTATTAACACGGTTAACAATCTATAACACTTCTACAAAAAACTGTTCCTTCCTCTATGTACAGACAACCATACAGTACGACGATTAGAACGTCGGTGGCACAGTGGCTAGGACACCGGACTTCCAAGCGGGAGGTCCAGGTTCGAACAGTGCAGTGCCATGTACCAATGAGTTATTCGTATTTTTCGAAGACTTACGTACGTTTGATGACTGCTCTGACGGTGAAGGAAAACATCGCGAGGAAACCTGCACACTGAGATGACCAGTAAATGGAGTAGGCACAAAAGATCCTCAAGGGTCAAAGTGCCGCTGGGGTTATTCCCGGCTTATATCATAAGATAAGAAGGGAAAAACTTCAGGTTTTTACAGTGATATGTAGTTTGAAGGTTTTTTGAAGTCATATTTAAAAATAAAATGTCGGTTCAGTATTCAGTACTTACTAGTAGTTGTTAAATGTTCTGTTAATAAAAATTAAGTCTAAAATGTATACAAACATCCATACATACTGAATCCACCCTGTAACCGAAGAAAAGTATGCATACGCTATACATATACCTAGTGCATTCAATTGTATATAATTTATAATAAAAATAATAAGTAAGTGCATAATAAATATTATAATACAGAAATTCAGAGGGAATAGTAAGGTAACTGCGTTCTCGTTATATGCTAAATACATATACTTAATATTAAAATTAAAAATAATTATATTTCTTAATTAATTAATAAGTTTTATAGGAATTGAGGAATTTAATTTAATTTAATTTTTGAGGAATTAGCTAAAGTGAAGGGGCTTTGGTACAATACACTTAATTACATGCCAGCCTGGGCTCCATGGTTTGACTGTGTCAGTCTTGGTAGGGAGCTACTTGTCTTGGCTTTTAGATTACGCTCGGGTCACATTCCGTTAAATAAGTTTTTGCATTTGGTGGGAAGAGCTGCATCACCGTTTTGTACCAACTGCAACACAGAAGACCCCACTCACCTCCTAATGGAGTGTGACCTGGGGAAATTTGAGAGGAAAAAATTTGGCCTCAATAGGCTACAAAATGGGAGGCTCTATATTATTTTGAGTCAGCCCTTATCTGATAATATGAAACACTTACTGTTTTTTGCTAAGTTGGCTCTCAGAGTGAGGGCTGACTCTAGTAATATTTGAGCTTCCGTTACCTTTTCTTAGTGACCCTAACAAGGCTGACATGGTCACCTTGTCGTGTACCAAAGCCTCTAAATTGAGATATATATAAAAAAAAAGTTTTATAGGTAATATTAGTTTAATTTAAAAAATAATGGTGCATTTTGTACAATTTTTGTATTTATAAGTCATACATGCTGTGCATGAAGAGTTCTTCTAACAAGAAGTCGTATTCTTAATTAATGAAGGCCGTGATCATCCTATGGAAATAACCACATAGAACGAACGACTTTCTTTGTAGATTTAATGGGGGAGGTTTGCCATTGCCTTTCCCATTTCACACAGTGGTTGCCTAAGTATGCAATTTTCTTCACGATGTTTTTCTTCACCGTTAGAGCAGCCGTGAGAAGAGTAATTATTTTTTAAATTACTATTAAGGTACAAATAAATTAATTTTTCTTTACACAAATTGTAAAATAAATCAATAAGATATAAAACAAATTAAAACACTGCTCACTTCTATTGTAAAATTATGTATATTTTGTATTTCAAAAAAATAATAACGAAAATCTTATCAAAAATAAAATTGAATTAACCTGTATTTAATTGATTGTACTGTTATATATTTGTACTTAATATAAATTATATAGTTTCTTTATATTTATTTGACTAATTTAGTTGGTAACTATTAGGTATTTTCATAGAAGCAAGTATTCTAACTAACCCATTCCAAACTCGACCCATAAAAGGGGAAGTTGAGTTATGTTGATATTCATAAATAAATTTTTTTTTTTGCTCTAAACCTTTCAAGAAGATTTTTTTAACCCGAGATAAGACCCCAACACTTTGATTTTTTTTCGCTTTTTGAATGTCGCCCGCGCTCGCCTTTCAGTGGACTTTTAAACAAAACCTATCCTCGATATATCAACATTAGACGATCTAGTAATCGCTTGACTAAAGGCACAGTTATATAATATGCAAGAAAATTTAGAACTATAGCAGGAGTCTCACCCGTCTCATTGTAGGGGCGTTCACAGGACACTAAGAGCCTCCTACACAAGATGAGACTGGCAGACAATCCCACCTGCAGAGCCTGTGGTGACACCGTTGAGTCAATGGAACACCTGCTGTGCAAATGTGACTCGCTGGCTGGGTGTATGAGTCTTCTGGGGGTAGCCTACCCGAAACCAGAGGACTATAGATTCCTTCCTGTAAGCTGTACAGCGTCCTTGATGCAAAGCATCTTTAAGGAACAGGAAGGAGACTTAGTCTCCTCTAAGGGATGAGCACAAAAGATCCCTGAGGGTCGAAGTGCCTCTGGGGTTATGTCATAAGATAAGATACATATGCCTACGATCACCGATCTTTGTTTACATTTGGTCGTTGACGAAGTCGTTCAACGTCATTCTCTTGATGACAACCTAGTAACACTTTGGTCGTTCGCCGAATGCTATGGTAATTCACATGGTGGATGCATGCTGTGACGGGTGAGTCGACGAACACATCTTGAGAACAGTGCGAGCGCTGGCGGCATTTTCAAAGATCGAGCCGATTTGAGCGAATGAACTTTACACAATCTACCTGTAACCCAATCTCTATCACTACAGGTTCAAAGACCAGAATCAACTATACTACAATAATTATTACGACACTACTGAAGCTCTATCTACTTTTTCCCGTTGATATAGTTGCCCGCATCATCCTTGTACAAATCTTCATTGACTCCATAGTAAGCTGCTGCGTTAGGGCAGTCCACCTGGAATTAGAGAGGGTTGACTGGAGGAAATCTCTTTGTGACATAAAAAAACCAGGAATGGTTGAAGGTGGATTTTTTCTCACAACCAAATAGTGTATCGAAACCTTGTCTTTGAGACGGTGATCTTACCATTTGACTGCAACATCCTGCGCATGCGATGTAAACACAAAACCCTTTTTAATTGTGACCCGAAGATTTTCCGGGAAAAGGTAGATACCATGCTTTCTTCTGTTTTATATTTTTTTATTGTATAATTTTAAGAGAGGGTTTTTGGTCTGCTGCTAACCATGAACACTTACATGGTGCGCCTCATGCGTCCGTAATGGGTCATCCATACATTACGTCACACGTTAAGGGGGTCAACAAAGTGTGACATCGTGTGACGTGGGGGGAGTTATTTTCTACACAAAGGTGACCACCTGTGACAAGGACGACCCCCCGGGTTCCAAAAATCATAAAATTCGTGTTACGTAATTTATTGATGTAAATACGTAAAAGAATTGTACACACCCAGGTTAGAGTAATCAAATCACCGGTGATGATAAAGACCAATAAATAACAATAACACTTGTCTGCTCCTCACCTTGAAGAACCAGTCGCAGACCCTCGTTCTCTGGTTGAAGACCGTGCCAGGTCCACACACGAAGGAGTACATTATGTTGCCACCAATACTGGGCACACACCAGTGCCATACCTGAGGAATTAACCCAATAATAACGTCATTTCATTTGAGGGAGTTGGGTCTTAGTATCATATACGATTAAGGAATGCTGGTTTCTAGTGATGTGACAAATACTTTAGGTATATTATCTACAAATATGTTTTCTATGATCTATCGCATGATAGAGAGGTAATACTCATACTCATGTATTAAAACCATCGGAATACCAGGAACTCTTGGGCTTTGTCATTTGTCTAAATTAATAAATAATAAAATTAATATATCTGCTGTAAAGGGCGTTGTCGTAAAAATAATTATTATAATAAATTATAGCTGCTGTAAAAGGGAATTGTTAATTAATAATAACAGTAAAAAAATATCGCGTTATCATTGTCTATTCTATTTCTACGCTGTTACCGCCGTTCACGGGTTCTATTTGCCGCTAGCATAGAATAGAAAAAGTGCCAAAGTTGAAAACTATAAATAAAGTCCTCAGCAACGGCATTCCGAGGTTGTAAACTCTGACATTCATAATCCCCGAGGGGGAATACAGAGGAACAACCTTCAGTCACAGGTAGTTCCCACTTTTCGCCCTAAGATTTGGTGGACAAACGTGATAGGTGGCGGGCGAGTCTACCGCCGTCTCTAGGTGTAAAATAGTATCCAATAAGATCTTTAGTCGCCTTGTACGTCAGCCACGGGAAGAGTTGGGGTGGTGCTATTATTTACGTCTGGTACCATACAGCAGTCGTGGTATCATTTGTAGCAAAAAAATATAAGTAGTTGAAGCCCTGGAGCTTTTTAATAGCGCCTGAAAGTACTATCGCAGCAATTCCGTCTATACGTATCTTTGCTATTCTATTCTCATCAGGCGTTGCATTTTATACCTTTATTTATCTTACTTGAAATTATGCTCTTTCCTGCATAGTTTACGCAAAATCTAATAAAAAGAGAAAGGAAAGAGAGAGCAATACCTGGCACATGGTTTCCGGATCAGCGTAGTATCCAGGTATCTTGTCATCGCAGCTAAATGAAAGACCTTTGGGAACTTCGTTGTACACTGGGTAGTCTTCGCCTGGTACGTAGCCATCTAAAGCCTGTAATTGAAAAAAAAAAATTTCTTTTTTATACTTATACAATACAGTGTTTCTTATCTTATGATAGGGAGCCGGGAATAACCCCAGCGGCACTTTGACCCTTGAGGATCTTTTGTGCCAACCCCACTGGTCATCTCAGTGTGCAGGTTTTCTCACAATGTTTTCCTTCACCGTTGAACAGTTGGTAAATGTACGTAAGTCTTCCATAAATACGGAAAACTCATTGGTACATGGCACAGCATGGTTTCGAATCTGAACCGGACGCGGACGGCATGGGAGTCCGGTGTCCTAGCCACTGTGCCACCGACGCTCTGGGGTCAACTCTGAAATCGCGAATAAAAAGTTGTTCCATACCTACACGACCGAAATAATCCCCGATGGGGCAGACAGAGGAACCACCTTCATCATTGGTAGTTCCCACTTTTCGCCGTAAGATTTGGTGGACAAATGTGATAGGTGTCGAGCCTACCGCCGTCTACTAGGTGTACAATAATATCCACTAAGACCCTTAGTCGCCTCGTACGACACCCACGGGAAGAGTTGGGGTGGTGCTATTCTTTACGGCCCACATCACAGCATTGTGTTGTCTAGTTCTAATAAGAATGTCCTCGCTTGAATCAAACCTATGACCTCTAAAACAAATCCGATAACACAGCATTAATTATCCCATTAATTCTAATTATCCATTATCCTATTCTATAATTACTAGATTATCAGATTTATAAGAATACAATTATGTAGAGATAAAACTATAATAAACTGTCTATCAGATCGACTATTTTTTTAATGTTTTATTTACGACTAAACACGCTTTTGACCTTAATCTCACCTGGTGGTAAGTGACGATGAGGTCGAAGATGTAGCCCACACGCTCAGTAAGTACTGACCTCTTCTATAAACACTGCCGGAACACATCGACGACGAAGCGAAGATATTTGACGACAGACTTTACATAAAAGGGGGTCGCTAGCAGGCGGACCCTGAAGGGGTCCTACCACCAGCAAGTATAATCAGAAAAAATTCGAGTCGGACCTTATCAGATCTCGCAATAGCTTTCCGTCTTCCCCTCAGGTTACGGATCCCTAAAAATTAACTGGGTGACCGCTAATTTTCATCTGAGCCATGTCATGTCATGTGGGCGCCCTGAACAACCTCTGATAATGGGTTGGCATTCTATATATTCTGCCGGAAAACATCAACGCCAAAGCAAAGATGAAAATCCAAAGAAGGATGGTCGCTACCAGGCGGACCCTGAAGGTGTCCTACCACTAGCAAGTCAGCGGGTCAATCTCCCCGTACGACACGCTTGACCAGTGGCGGTAGGGATATTCTAGTCCATCCCATACAAGGAAACAAATATACCTAATGGAAAGGGATCACCAGCAAAAGCACTCTCTGCCCTTAAGTAAGTAAGTAATACGTTTATTTCCCACACAGCAATGACCGAAACAGTTATAATTATAATAAAATAATTACGTAGTCAAAGGTAAACATATCTAAATCATGTCTGATGGTCTGCTGTTATTGTGAAAAGGGTCTCAACTCAGCTTCGAACTTATCTTATGATAGGGGGCCGGGAATAGTCCAGCGGCACTTCGAACCTTGAGGATCTTTTGTGTCTACCCCTTTTTACACACTGGTCATCTCCTTGGTGTTTTCCTTCACCGTTAGAGCAGTCGGTAAATGAACGTAAGTCTTCGAAAAATACGAAAAACTTATTGGTACATGACACTGCACGGTTTCGAACCCGGACCACGCATGATCCGGGATCCTAGCCACTGTTTGACTAACTGACTTTGGTAAAACATAAAACATTGATTTTCCAGTTGATACATTTCTTTAAAAGTGGACACTGGACATGATTAATAGTTTTTTAAAATTCTGATTGACATTTCAAACTCTTAACTGCTTCTTACTTAACAATGATTGTGGATCATTGTTAAGTATACAATAAGTTATAATTATTCCTAGTTAGTGCAGTAATTAATAATCAGATTATAAAATAATTATAATCTCGTTAATGTCAAGATTATACATGCAACCGTGTCAATTTAAAACACTGCTAATTATTCAGGGTGTAATAAAAACTGAAAATACTTCCTCCGTGGCCTAGTGGCTAGTACGCTGGGCTCCCATTAGGTATATGCGCGTTCGAGATTACACAAAATCTTAGTTATCTTTTCGATGACATACGTAAATTAAGATAGATAGATAGAAACACTTTATTGTACACTAAATCAGGAATAATAGCACAATATGTACAAAGGCGGCCTTATCGCTTAAAGCGATCTCTTCCAGGCAACCTCTGAAGTTAATTGGACATTAAAGAGATTAGTGACAGTGTAGTGTGAAGATATTGAAAAGGTTTATATTACTTAATACACAGTGAAGTTAGTAAAATAAAAGTATACTAAAATAGTTAAATGCATAGATATACATAATATAAATAAATGTATTAAATATAATAATAATATATATATTGTTTTTTTTAAATCTCAGTTTAGAGGCTTTGGTACACGACAAGGTGACCATGTCAGCCTCGTCAGGGTCACTAAGAAAAGGGAAGGGAAGCTATTATCAGAGTCAGCCCTCACTCTGAGACCCAACTTAGCAAACAACAGTAAGTGTTTCATATTATCAGATATATTGATTTTATAGTAAATGTTAATTTATTTATTTACAATTTAATGCACAAAAAAGGTGTACATGAGGCGAACTTAATGCCTAGCGGCATTTTCTACCAGTTAACCATAGGGGTTACGCAGAAATGTTTAGGTAGGTGCGTTTAAAATGGAAGTCGTTCAGTTATAGATACTGAACACCTCCCTTTTGGGAGTTTAGGGTTTTTTTTTGACACACGGTATATATTATATGTAAGTGAATGATACTAAAACTTTTGCATGCCGAAGATATGAAAAAATACCACCAGGTGAAATTGAGCTCAAACGTGGGTTTAGATGCAAATGAAAAAAAAACTGGTAGGATTATTTCCTTGAAATATTTACATCTGATTTAAAAATAGCTTATAGAAACCAAACCTTGCATAATATACCAGTGAAACTTCTAAGACAAACTTACGTTTAAGAATAGCTAACTAAGCATGATTAAAGCTAAGTCACGACATAGTAACTTTTAAGGTAAAGCTTTCACTAAGCGAGCTCCATCTTCGGCCTCATAGTCACTTACCACCAGGTGAAATTGAGGTCAAACACTTTTTCTAGGCTAATTATTTATTTGTCTCACCTAGACACAGGGGGTGAGATAGATAGATAGATAGAAATACTTTTTATCTGTTAACACTTTTTCGTCAAAATTGCGTCCTATCTAAGCTCTACCCTTTGAACAAGGGATGTTACGGAGGTGGTTTTACCGGAACGGTAATCGAAACCGAAGGTTTTAAATATGATTTATCGGTCGGAACCGGAGTCGCAGGCGGATGTAGAAGAGAAATGTTCAGAAGATGTTCAAATTTCAAACCGTTTTTTTAGTTTTTATAGCTGAACTTGCCAATATTTTTTATGGTGACGTTTGCAGCAATAAAACATTCCTTTATGTAGTCCTACACTATTTAATAAAATATAGAAATTTGAATATGTTTGCTCACAAATCTTCGGTACAACCTCCGATTCAAAATTATCGGAGCCGAAGTCTGAATCGGAGGTGTAAAATCAATCGGAAGTTCCGACCTTTCGGAGTCAGAGTCGAAGCTCCGTAACATCCCTACTTTGAACTCTACCTGAATGAACTGATTTTGATAAAAAATAAAACACTTACAGCTATAGATCTGTCAATTATGTAGAAAAACACTGCTAAGAAGGCTACGGAACTCAGCTGCGCCCCGCACAATCGTGGTTGCGTCATCTTCACTGTCTGCGGTACCCTAGTTCTTATGGGTTTCCGTTAAAACCTGAAACAAATGAAATTGGTTCCGTAAAGCAACACAACAATATTTAATGGTTAATTATACGAGGTGATCAAAGTGGACACCGTCGCCCATAGATCTCACGTCACTACAATGTTATTAGTGGGTTTTCGATGCACTGCTAACCTTCAGGACTAAGATGGAGTGCCTCATGTGCTGGTAATTACGCTGGCTCTCTTAGCTACAGTCGATCACTACTTATAGTACCATCATCATCAGCCTATTAATGTCCCCACTGTTGGAGCACAGGCCTTCCTTTGAACAAGGGGGGTACGGGCCATGATCCACCGAGCGGGCCCAGTGCTGATTAGTGGATTTCACACGCTTTCGGAAACTTTTAAATTTCCTCAGACATGCAGGTTTCCTCACGAAGTTTTCCTTCACCGTTGGAGCAGTCGGTAAATGTACGCAAATCTTCGAAAAAAACTAGCTATAGTATAATAACATCTGTCAAAATTCTACAGTTGGAAGTCTATGGCGAACGCATTAAAGTTCATTTTTTTGCAGAAATTTGAAAAACGGTATACATTAGCTAGAGGCCCACTGTACTCCTCAAACATTGCTGCTGTCTAACATGTCATAGCAACTAGAAACTTCCCTTTCCACTGTCCCACTGTTGGACAAACGAAGTCATAGAAATAGAAAAAAAACTTTGACCTCCTTCCGCATCTCCCCTGATTATTTTAGCCAAATATATTTGATTTAAAAATAAGCTTTGTATCGATGTTTTAAACCATAATATTTGTTTTTACATATCATTAAAATTGACGTAATTTTTTTTCTCTAACGAATGGCCCCTGCTAGAGATTTATACTGCAATTTGGCCAATAACCGTGTTGGAATCTTGAAAATAACTCGAACGTTTTGGCGTCTGTTTTGAAAAAAACGTGGAGATTAAGACAGAGTCGTGTGCACTAGGAATGCCTAGTGTCTTGCATTCCAAGTGCAATTGGAGGTTAGGTTGCCGGATCACACCGTCCGTAGTATTACACTCCCATTTCACTGTCTTATATAACGTTCACTTAACACGGACGATTTTTAGGTAAAATACACTAGTTTTACGGAAAAAATTACCATTGTAAACCGTTTTTAAACAATAAAATAGGACGAACACAATTGACGAAGTTTTGAAAGAAGACATAAAAGTGTGACACTCGAAGCCCGAACATGGCTCCCATGCTTTACGAGTTATGGTGTTTTTACATCAAAATCCGTGATTTGACACCTAAATCAGTATTGTACCACAATCCTTCAATACAATTCAATATTTTCCGATTTAAACCACCAAAAAAACACATATGCCTGGTCACATAGGTATACGTATAACGTAATTATATTAAGAGAATAGAACAAAGACCTGTACAGTCAGCAAAAACAACGTACGAGATTACAATTGTAATTAATCTGTAATTACGGGGCGAGTTGTACTTGTAATGTTGATTGATTATGCAAAGTTGTGAGAAATGTAGGTTAGGATTAATTGGAAAAATACATTAATTTCTTTGTATGTAATTTATTTATTTATTATTTTGTGTAGAGTCAGCCTGGGTAGGTACCAACCACCCTTTTACCTATATCTGCCGCAAAGCAGCAACTTGCGTTGCTACGTTTGATGAGTAAGACAGCAAACGTATTTACGTGCGCATGAAGCATACTATCCTCAAGGTTATCAGTGCATCGAAAACCTTCTAATAACATTATAGTAAGATGAGATATTGACAACGGTGACCACTTACGGTCAAGTACCGTTTGCTCTTCTGCTCTCCTTATATCTTATCTTATGATAGGGGGCCGGGAATAAACCAACGGCACTTCGACCCTTGAGGTTCTTTTGTGCCTACCCCATTTTACACACTGGTCATCTCAGTGTGCAGGTTTCCTCACGATGTTTTCCTTCACCATTAGAGCAGTCGGTAAATGTACGTAAGTCTTCGAAAAATACGAAAAACTCATTGGTACATGGCACTGCGTGGTTTCGAACCGGACCTCCCGCATGGGAGTCCGGTGTCTTTTTATTAACCAAATGACCGCTAAACAAATAAACCTAGACAATAAACTAAAAACTTTATCAAATCATCACACAATGCGTCCTGACATTCACGATTATAACCTACTGTTTGTAAAAAACCTCTACAATAAAGGTTTAGTAAGTACTGTGTGAATAAAGTACCGATAGCATCATAGATAAAAGAAAAACAATAGGTTACAAATAATTTGCAAGGTTGTGGAATGACCCGGTTTGGAAAAAATGCGATTGTCTTTGATATAGTCTTGTCTGAACATCCAGGGTTGGGAAATTGAAGAGATGGGATCGGATTTAAAAATACAGGGGTAACAAAAACCCCGGCGAAATTGGTGTACGGTTCACACACGTACATTTTTATACTGCTTAGTCAACAACCTACTTAATTTTAAACATTTTTACTGAGAGTGCATTAAGAACTGATAGAGAGAAGTCGCCACCAATAGTAATTGTTATAATTATTATTTCATTATACGTTCTACATCACTGTAAAGTGATCTCTCCCTGATGCGCTCTCAACAACTAACTTGAACTATCTACAAGTCTTTGCAACTGAACTCATTACTCAATTTCTTCTTCAACTCAACTTCCAACTCTAACAACATCACCTGCAGCAGCAACTCAACTATAACTACAAACATCTGTTCTAATGTACAAAACCGTACAATTGGAGTGTTCAGTATCCATAACTGAACAACTTTCACTATGGAACCAACACTGGAATCGGGGAAAAAATCAGCTGTTCCATACAAAACTCAATACCTATAAAGTACCTAAAGTACTACAGTCCTACAGTCACTGAGGGGTCAGCTGAAAATCAGCGCTGTGGCTTGCCTCAGCATTATGCTGAGCTGGTGTACCCTTGTTGACACTGTACCACACCAGATGTTCTGTGCTGCATGTATTAAACTTTGTATACTTCTGTATTCTGGTGTTTACAGCGCTAAATAAACTTTCAATTTTTATATGTCCGAAATGTATAAAACAGCTGATTTTTCGGAAATCGGACTACTATAGCGCCCTCTCCTCTAGAACAATGATGTGAGCACTGACAGCTACGGGTTTGCCCAATATATTTCTCTTCTCATATTTCTCTAACTCTAAAATATTTGCATGTCAAAGCTGGCGAAATATGTGATACCTAACATTTAAGATTTGTCATCCAATGTACCATATTTCTGGCGAATATATAATTCATTCATTTAAACATTCATACACTCTGAATGTATAAGGTGCATTTTTAATTAGATGCAAATATTTCAAGGGTTGCCATCTACAGATCACATCAACAGCGATTATAATAATATATCTAGAAACTTTTTTTTTTATTACGATAAAAAACTAAAATTGTTTTCTCTCTTCGTTGTACATTGACAATTATCTAAGTCTTATTAGAAAATAAAAATGAACTTCAAATACCTAGTCAATTTTGTAATAAATATAATATAATATAACACTAAAATAATACTAAAGCTAAAACTAAACTAAGGCTAAGAAAACTTAAGATAAAAAATTTGGGTTAAGTCCCCCACATCCGGCAGTGTACCCAAGAGACTGGCTGCGTTGCCCCGTTGGATAGCTAAACTAATCCGCTGGGACAAATAGGAGCCAGATCTTGGGTCTTTTGACGCGTCGACCAGGCGCTTTGCGAGGTCCTTGAAGACGCGGTGCGCTCCCGGGCCCCAGGGTCCCAATGTTTCAACCCCAAACGGCTCAAATATGTAAGTTTCACCCAGATTGGTATATTTGCGCCGTTTGAGGGTTTCTGCAGCAGCGGCCGCAGAGCCGGCTCTATAAGAAGTGGCTGGAAGGTGAGACGGGGCAAGGGTGTCGACGCAGGTGGCGTCCCACACAACTTCCAAGGTACGAGGGTCATTCCGTCGGGCCTCTTGCCATCGTCGCGCGTCAGTCCGCTCGGTTCAAGAACAGCTGGCGCTCCGGCGGAGGAAAGTGCTCGGCGTATGATGTCGTTGAGCTCGGCATGGCGGGGAATGCGACCGGCGATTATTTTATTTTGTAATAAAATATTTAATTAATTTAAAGTTATTTTACAAAAACTTTAAATTTGATTTTCTTTTGCAAGAATTTACGTCATGTATGAAGGATCTTAAAATTACATAGGTAGTTCCAGCACATCCTACCACATTGTGGTGTGCACATTTATATAATAGATTCATATATTTTACAAAAAAATAGAATTTAAAAAACAATAATTAGATAAACAAACAAAAAATTAAACGTCGTGCAACTTCGGTTCGTTGCGAAAAATTAACAATATTTATCATCTATGATCGGAGTAGGTAGGTCTGTTTTTGGTACTTGCCACATACGGTCACAATATGGATAAGTATGCCCAATAATCCCGGGATTTCCGGGATTGAATAAATATATTATTTAGATTTTTAACGTTATATTTGTTTTGATACACATTTAAGATTGGTAGCGATATATTTTTTTTAAGATTCATGGCGCTAGGGTACCTATGGTAGTGTTTTAACTTCTTCGTAAGTTCACATTTTTTTTTAAATCGTAATCCGCCGAGTAAGGGCGAGGTTTATAAAAGTAATTTACAACATTTGCTCGATAACTTAAAACGGGATCCCGAAATAATATCCATATTAATATAACCTTTGAGGACATTGACCCGAAAGAGCCCTACCTACTCCGATCACTGTTTATCATTATCAACTTTTCATTACTTAAGTAAATAAATACTTATCAGATATAATGAATCTCAAAGTAACCTTGGGTTAAAGAAAAAACAGTCGTTCGTTCCTTCATGAAAGTAACAGACTATTCAAGTAAACATTTTTGAAAAAGGCAAGTCAAGGTAAAATAATCTTATTCCTAATTAAAAAAAAAAGATAACAATAAAAAAGACATTCCAAACAAAAATTAAACCCAAGGGCTTTATTAAGAGCAAAAGTGAACCAAATCTACACTTTCGACACTGAAAATTTAACTTAATTTAATTATTTTTAATTTAATATGATTACGGAGGAGATGAGCGAGAAATAGTTTCAAAATTTAAAGTGTAATAGTAGGTGTCGAAATGTAGGTAATTTAAAATTATGGTGTTTGTTGAAAATGAACTCTCAGAGAGTAAAACAATCTTTAAACCAATTTCGCACTTCGCTTGAGCTGCAATGTATGCGAACCTCATGGTGGAGGCCAACGGTAATCATGCATTGGGTTGCTGTCGGTGCTCTGGGAGGTTTCCACGCCACCATGCTCTCAACGACATCATCCGTAGAGCTCTCGTGTCCGCCAACGTGCCGTGGGTGCTGGAGCCTCCGGGTCTCAGCCGCACTGACGGCAAAAGACCAGACGGCCTAACGTTGGTGCCCTGGCGCCAAGGTAGGTGTCTCCTGTGGGACGCAACTTGCGTCAGTACGTTCGCCGCTAGTCACCTCGGACGGACTGCGCGGGTAGCCGGGGCAGCAGCCGAAGCAGCGGCGCAAAGAAAACGGGAGAAGTACGCCGCTCTGGAGCAAAACTACGTTTTTGTCCCATTTGCGGTTGAAACGACAGGTTGTTGGGGGGCGGAGGCAAAGGATTTTGTCAGGGAGGTCGGCCGTCGCCTGAGAGAGAGGGGCTGTGAGAGGGTCGTTCTTGGTGCAGAGGTTGGCCGTGGCGATTCAGCGTGGCAATGCCGCGAGCGTCATGGGGACCTTTGCGCCAGGGTCGACACGGGGCGGAATTTTTGACTAAGGCTTTTCATAAGTCTTTTTTTATTTTAATTTATTGTATTTAAGGATTAAGGTTAGGTTGTGGAACGCACCCTCCCAGTATTCGTGAACAATTCCCATTTTCATAAAACAAGTAAAAGAACACTACCTTTCTCAAATTAGATTCCTGTTATGTCATCCATCTTAGTTTGTTAATATTTATTTCTACCTATCTTTATATGTATATTATGTATTATATTTTTAACGATATTTATTATTTATTTTATAGTTATTGCATATATGCATATCTGTTTGCTTGTAGTATCTTTATTGTACGCACATAAAAAAACAATACAGAAAATAAAAACATTAAAATATGTACAAAGGCGAGCTTATCCCATAGGGACATCTCACCATTATTTTCACAATTGTTGTTTTTTTAAGGCAAAGGGAACAGAGCCCATACAGCCATGTCTGATTTAAACAACTCTTTCATTAAAATGCTGGTGTGACACATTTCAATGCTACCTGGGAGAATCTTCCACGCTTCTGCACTATCCGAACCAAAGAAGAAGGCGTCCCGGACGCAGTATGGCTCTTCAAAAACCAGCCATTATTTCACTATCCCACACAGCCAACCTTTGACTTGGAGAGTTTAGACTACTTTTATGGTGTGTAAGGTTTATTATAGTTGTCTTTATATATTGTATTTATCTTTATTTGACGTACCTTTAAATTATAACGCATCTTTCACTTTCGCGGGTTTGCTGGAAGAAATCTCTTTTAGAGATAAGTTCACCCTTTGTACAATGTCTTATTTTAATTGTTTTTATTAAGTCTATTGTTGTACAATAAAGTGGAAATAAAATAAATAAATGAGGATTGTTTAAGAAGGCCCAAGCCATACATAGTAAAAAAGTGGATTTAAAGGATTAAAAAAAAGTCTATCCAAAGTTTGACCAATATAAAAAAACAGTCCCTATTTACGTAAATAAAGGTAACTATTTTTTGGGAGGAATCATCTTTGAAATTCACGCTTTGTAGATCGCTCGCTAGATAAGTTTTAGATGGGAACTGCGTCTGCCAGTTGGCTCATGAGCTGTAAGTATTTCCATACATTAATCGGGCACAGAAATGTCAAATTTACGGAACTGTATGTGCATTTGCACAAACCCTTCTCATCATCATTCTAGAGGAGAGGGCGAGACCTTTTCGTGGGTGCTTTTTTTTCGCCTTTTTTATTTTATTTACTTCTAAATCCGCATTTGACCTCGATCTCGCCTGATGGTAAGCGATGATGAGGTCGACGATGGTGCATGCGGGTCCAGTAAATGCCTATTCACTCTGGCCTTGAAGATCCCAAGGTTGTAGGTTTCGGGAAATACAGACGCCGGCAGGCTATTCCATTCCTTAGCCGTTCGCATAATGAACGAAGAAGCAAATCGCTTCGTACGAGCAGATGGGATATCAACAACATAAGGATGGAACCCCTCCCCGCGCCTGGTAGTCCGAAGGCGGAATGGAGATGCGGGAATTAGGTCGTGCAATTCCGATGCGCAGTCTCCGAAATGTATCCTATAAAATACCGATAGACAGGCGACCTTGCGCCGATGTTCCAGACTTTGCAGTCTAGCTTCCACCAGCGATTCGTCACCTATAAGGCGCTTAGCGCGTTTCTCCACTGAGTCAAGAGCCTCCATAGAATATTAGTGCGGTGTTTGTATCAAATGTAATTTTACTTTTTGCTATCACTTCCATGTGCATTCGTCTTTTTGTCTCTCTGTCTTTGTCACATTGAATTGTCAATTAAACCTAGTTACGGCTGAACAATAACTGATGCAGTTGCATTTATTGCAATAATTACAATAGATTTTTGTAGTGGTAGGTCCTAATGTGAGGGATCGCCTGGGGTGGTACCACCCTCTTATCTATTTCTGCCGTGAAGCAGTGATGCTTGCATGTCTGTGTTTCGGTTTGAAGGGTAAGAGACCCAGCGTAATTTCCGGCACATGAGGCATTCCATCTTAGTCCTCAAGGTTAGCAGCGCATCAAAAACCCTCTAACATTAATACAGTGAGGTGAGATGTCTTTGGGCGACGGTGACCACTTAACATCAGGTGGCTCGTTTGCTCGTCTGCTCTCCTTAAATAATTAAAAAATAAAGATACAATATGGTTTCTTTGATATTGATTCTTTGATGTTACGATCGACCCATGTTAAGATCTATCTTTATATTTTCTTTTTTTCAATGGTTTTAGATTTTTGATTCTCAAAGAATTTTTTCAAGATTTTAGACAATATTTTACCTTGGTATCAATGCTAGAATGAATCTGACTAGGACACGGGAATAAAATTATATATTTTTTTATTAAAAAGGCATAAAAAACCCAAAGTTGATGTTTAGTTTTTAATTTTAATTATTATTATACCCACTATAACTATCGCTCCCACTAACATCTTGGGAGAAGGGGTGAAATGAAAAACAGCGCTGCATATTTGGTACCCGAGTATGTCAGCATTAGCTGACTTTCCCCCTTTTGCCAAATATACATTACATATAATATAATGCTTTGTACTATAATTTTAAATTTATATGATTTGGCAATAAATATATTTCTATTCAATTTTCTATTCTATTCTATACTAATATAAAAACATTACAATACAAAAATAAAATAAAATAATAATACATTTCTTTTTTTTTGTTTATATATTTTTAATTTTTTTAAATAGCTTTTGGGTGTTTTCCCTTATATTTTCTTATCGGGTGCACAATCAAATCAGATCCTAAGCAAATTTTGAGATTTAAAAAAAAAAAAATTTTATTTTTATGTAATGGGATTGATACGCTTCTAACTAAAATCAAATCATCAAAATCGGTTCACGAACGCTAGCGATATTAGATAAAATTAACATACCTACATAAAAAAAAACATAATAGTCGAATTGAGTAAGTCTACCTTTTGAAGTCGGTTAATGACTCTATCTTTTTGAAATCTGTTAAAAAACACCCTAGTTTTTATAGACAGTTAATTTTTTTGGCGCATTTCCAAAAGTCGTAGAAAAAACTTGTTAAATATTGAACACCCTGTTTTAGCATGAAAGGAGATTTCGTTACACCCTGTATGGACACACTGACTGAATTACTGATATATTGCAATATGGCTTATAGTATCGAATTTGCGGTTCTATTTAGTACACTTCCTGGGTTCAGTACCTAATTTAGTATTGGTTTTGTAATTTGAAACTTTATACTAAGTTTAGAAACCACTAAAGATCTGTATGTGGTTTAAACGCATGCATTGATCACTAGCAGAGTGATTCGTGTAAATACAACTTTAATTGCCACCTAATGGTAAATGGTCACCGTCTCCAATCTTATCTTATCTTATGATAGGGGAATAACCCAGCGGCACTTCGACCCTTGAGGATCTTTTGTGCCTACCCCAATTACACACTGGTCACCTCACTGTGCAGGTTTCCTCACAATGTTTTCCATCACCGTTAGAGCAGTCGGTAAATGTACGTAAGTCTTCGAAAAATACGACAAACTCATTGATACATGCACGGTTTCGAACCCGGACCTCCCGCATGGGGTGCCACCGACGCTCTCACCGTCGCCCATAGACATCTCACCGCACTATGAAGTTATTAAAAGTTTTTCGATGCACTGCTAACATTGAGGAATTAGATGGATTACCTCATGTACCAGTAATGACGCTGGCTCTCTTTTCCTTCAAACCGAAACACAGTAATGCAAGTATTGCTGCTTTGCGGCAGAAATAGGTAAAAAGGTGGTACGGTAAGGCACATCAGGTTTTTCATTATTACGTTCACAAGATAAACTTACCGTTGCTCGAAACGTACTTAAATTTTAGCCTTCATTAAAATACATCCTGTCCCTTTCTTCGCAGCTCTAGATAGAGATGACCCGAAACTTAATGAAGCCTTAACATTAAGAAAGTTTCTTGCAACTCACGTTTACCCAATTATGTATTTGACAACTTTATTCGGTTGCACAAAAAACAACAATAATAATTACAGACCGCATCTCAGTTCTCCCAGTTAGCACAATTCGTATCATTATACCTGCGCAAGCGCTGCGCTCTGTGGGAGCTTTCTGTCGAAACATTAAAGTTAATGTTGCTTTATCCACAACAGTTTATGTATCTATGTAAAGTCTGTCGTCAAATATCTTCTCTTCGTCTTCGCTGTGTTCCGGCAGTGTTTATAGAAGAGGTCAGTACTTACTGAGCGTGTGGGTTACATCTTCGACCTCATCGTCACTTACCACCAGGTGAGGTTGAGGTCAAACGGGAGTTTGGTACAAAAAGATGGCTAGGGAGATCCAGACAAAAAAAACTGTTCCATACAAGCTCAATACATACACGACAGAAATGTATGAAACAGCTGATTTTTTTCGCGATTTTTTAATTGGCCCCATAGTAAATGTTGGTCAGTTATGGATACTGAACACCCCCCTTTCTGGACTATAGGGGGGTTTTATTACACCCGGTATATACGGTGAGAGAACTAAAATATGTATTTCGACTTTTGCATGCCGAAAATGCCATAAACATAATCCATGGCTGAAAAAATAGTCTCGCCCTAGATGGGAGCGTTCCTTCCTTCATGCCATGATCGCTACCCCCACAGATATTTCCGACAGTTTATCTTATCTTATGATAGAGGGTCGGGAATAACCCAGCGGCACTTCGACCCTTGAGGATCTTTTGTGCCTACCCCATTTACACACTGGTCATCTCAGTGTGCGTCCGGTGTCCTAGCCACTGTGCCACCGATGCTCTCCGACAGTTTATAGTATTTACCTATACCTATATCTATATGTTTACATTCGACCTGTCATTAAGGTCATCATTGCACCATATGACATTATCTCTAACGGTGGCGTATGAAATTAAATAGACCATTAGGTAGGTACTTAAATGAAATTTGACCTTTGATGGTGGGTAGAGATTTGAAGGGTATTATGCAAAATAAACTTCACAATCGTCTTCACAAGTCTAACTAGGTTCTCTTAGGTCATAGAGAAAAATAATAAACTTTACTATAATATCGATATATAGGTGCACACATCGCCTGCTTTTCGTATCAAATTTTCACTTAATGGGGTTTGCTGGAAGAGATCTCTCTTAGAGATAAGTCACGCTCTTTGTGCTTCACATATTTTTGTCTGAGTTTGTAATATATATTATGTGTGTGTACAATAAAGAGTAAATGTAATGTAGTATACTATAGAGAAACGGAAGCGAGTGGATCAGACAAAGGAGGAAGCTTAGAGACGTTGGAAATGGAGATGGGCGTGACACATTGCACGGATGGAGAGGGACCGGTGGTCCAGAAGAACGCTGGAGTGGAGACCACGGCAAAACGCGGGGACAAGGTCGCCCTATGAGATGGGAGAAGACATTCGGGGAATAGCGGGCCACAACTGGACGCGCACCGCCTGGGACGGAAGTGGAGGAAGCTGGAGGAGGCCTATGGCCGAAGGCGGACCACACGTGGCTGATATAGATAGATAGATAGATAGATAGACTCGCGTGATAAGAAGCGCAGTTTTACACAAATAACCTCTTAGTCTGCTGGCGCAAACGCTACTAAAATCATCTGTCAAAACAAGATGGCTGACACGTTGACGATTAGCTCCCGTTCAAAATTCAAAAATCAAAAATGATACTTCAATTTTGATCAAATCTTATTCTGTATAGAAATGAAATTGGAAACGTCCGGGTCGTACCTGGTGCAAAGGTTGGCCGTAGCGATACAGCGCGGTAACGCCGCGAGCGTTATGGGCACCTCTGCACCGGGTACGACAAGGGGCGGGCTATTTGATTGACATTATTTCTTTATTGGAAAATTATTATTAATATATGACATGTAAATTAATTTTATGAATAAATTCTTATTTATTTAATTTATGATTTATTATTATGTTTATATTATAATTGTTAATTTTATTGTTATTTTGAATGAATATTATCGACGAACAAAAGTGTACAGTTTGTACCAACTTGAAATAAACTAATTGAATTGAATAGGTATGGTAAAGCCCGACTCGACTTGGCCGTTTTTTTTTCTTCCAAAGACGTAAAATAAAACTGAACACAATTGCTTACAATTTACAAGATATTTTGGCTAATAAGTATATGTATAAGAAAGAAAGAAAGATTACTTATTTCTAATACACACATACAAACAATTAGGTACAGAAGACAAAAATAATATTAAACAAATATATTACAAAAATAAATAAGCAAAAGTAATTAAGTTTGATGAAGGTGGTGTGCAGCACCGGACAAAGGAAGAAGATGTATGAAGTATGTATGAAGGTTGCCTGCAAGAGATCGCTCTTAGCGATAAGGCCGTCTAAATTGTACTTCACTATTTCCTTTTCTATTTGTACAATAAAGTGTATTTTACTTTGCTTTACTTATATTTTCTTCACCATTGTATTTTTTTCCTGAGCTCCTAAAACGTAAATCCATGGCGCTCAATTCCCTCTGCCATTTCGTAAGGGATGTAGCGTGA
The DNA here is from genome assembly GCA_947369225.1 of Hofmannophila pseudospretella. Lineage (NCBI taxonomy): Eukaryota > Metazoa > Arthropoda > Insecta > Lepidoptera > Oecophoridae > Hofmannophila > Hofmannophila pseudospretella. The sequence goes on along the minus strand of OX376337.1, from coordinate 7,502,716 downwards.
AAAAATTTACTCTTCTAAGTCGTGTTCCTCATTGCTGAGGGTCGTGATAATTCTAAGGAATTAATCACATAGAACGACTCTCGTGGCAGATTTAATGGAGTGGTTGGTTTGCCATTGCCTTCCCCATTTCACACACTTGTTATCTGATTATCTCAGTGTGCAGATTTCCTCACCGTCAGAGCAGTCGGTAAATGTACGTAAGTCATTCGAGAAAACCGAATAACTCGTTGGTACATGGCATTGCATGGTTTCGAACTCGGACCTCCCGCGTGGGAGTCCGACGTCCTAGCCACGACGCCACCGACGCACTAGGTAAATCGATCGATATATTTGTTTGTATCGATAATGTCATTAGGAAGTAGATATGTAGAAACGAGGAAGGCAGCCTGCACGCAACAATCGAGAATGCACGCTGTTAGAAGCAGAAAGCATCACTAGGTAGGGGTTCTCAATATAGTTGATGGAATCTAGTGTTACATTGAAGAATATATGACATTTTTTTTTAATTGAATCAATTTTGAACAACAAGATCTAGGGGCTGAATAGACGTCAAGTGCGTCTACTGGTCGGTGCCTTCACCGGTCACTTTAGCACCAATGCCCTACACAAGATGAAGCTGACTGACAGCACATCTTACAGAGCCTGTGGTGAACAACTGGAGACCGTTTCACATCTCCTATGTGAGTGTGACGCTTTCGCGGCAAAAAGGATGGGTCTGCTAGGATCTGCCTATCCGGACCCAAGGGAATTCAAATCCCTCAAACTAAGACGCATAGTCTTGCTCATGCATGACATTCGGTGAAGTGGTCAAGGGATAGGTACAAGGGGTTGAACACAAAAGATCCCAATGGGTCGAAGTGTCGCTGGGATTCCCAGCCCCCATGCAAAGATAAGATAATTGCATCAACAAATAAAATCGATATGTTTCGCTTTTAAACGAAGCATCGATCATCAGGACATGTTCTTAACTCCAATTCAACGATAAATATCCAAGTCGAGAAATAAAAAAGTCGGAAAATTGAAATACTTTAAATAAATAAAAATAATAATTAAATATCTCATAAATACCTTTTATAAATTGATGTAAATTATTAGATAAGAAAATTGAACCGGCCTCCGCGAAACAGGCTGTTGCCTAGTGCGGAGTCCAACGTTTAGCATAGTTTATTTAATGTGATTATGAAACCTGGATATGATTCTTTCCTACATTCACTCACTGCACTTTTTTTTTCGTACTGATAATTGCTGTTGGTCCTAATGACCTTTACAGCTTCACCGGGGGTTTTGGGGCGAGCGCTAAGTGCGCTCCAGCCTGGAGGAGGACTTAAAAACTACTATAAGAAGCGACTGCCTAAGGGCACCCGGGTGGGTACGGACCTCGGCTTAGGACGTCGCTGGGGAGGGAGGGGTCGGGGAGAACTCACTTCACATAAATATACAATTTCACATAAATATACCATTTTGTAAATGAAAAATTCAAATTGAACTGGTTAGACATTCAGAAATAATTCTCTACAAGCTTCAATTTACTTTTGAAAGACTCCTAGGAGTAAAAAAGAAAGTACCTAATTGTTGGAAAAATCATCTTACTAGTCTTATTCCTCATTGATGAGGGGCGTGATAGTTCCATGGATGGAAGACACTCTTGACAGATGCCTTCCCCATTTCACACCGTTATCTCAGTTTCACACATTAGTTATGTCACGATGTTTTCCTTCACCGTTAGAGCAGTCGGTAAATGTACGTAAATCTTCGAAAAATACGAAAAGATTATTGGTATATGATATTAAATGGATTGGAACGATGGTTTGCCATTGCATTCCCTATTTCACATCTCGTCACATCATCTCAAGATGCCCTCTGAAACTCATACAAAAGTTTCTAGCGGCTATAAGTGTCCTATATAAATGATAGACACAAGTGTTTGATATAGCATTATATTTTATTTTTAAAACTAAATAGCAAATTACTTTATACTGAGAGGATGGTTTCTTTCGAAGACTTTCAATAATTTAAAACTAGATTTTTCTGTCGATATTTAAACAACCTGCATATTTTTTTCAAATACTGTTTTAAAAACTTCACTAGATTTTAAACACCATATAATCCTTTCATCTTAGGTAATTTAGAATTAACTTCACACCTAATTAAATTAATATTAATCAAGATCCACATACCCAGACCACAGAGCACTAATTGAATTAATTTAATTTAATTCAATTGAAATAACAACAAAACCACTGATCCGCACTCGCGACTGAAAGCAACTGGAGGAGGTATGTTTGTGAACGGTTGGTTTTATATTTGTTGTTGGATTTGTGTGGATAAGACGCAGTTTATTATGCCTCGGAGGAACATACTGAAAGGAATCTTTTATCTTTCAAATACCATAGTTAAAACCACTATACCATAGTTAAATATTTGACCGACACTATAACTAAAACTTTTGAATTTATATTATTGTTAGAGTATATTTAATACTGATGTTAATGACGTATCTTGTAACGGTTTTAGTTACTTTAAGATAAATAAATTCAATACAATACAATACAAACACGGTATTTTTTGCCACGGTTTGGGTGTTTTATAAGGCGTGTTTAACAGCCCTAAAACTAGCTAAAAAGTTATTTTAATTTAAATTCATTCTATATAAAAAAAGATAAAGAATCATGAATTATGTCTTTTTTTTTAATCAAAAAAAAGTCAGTCTTGGTAGGGAGCTAGTTGTCTTGGCTTTTAGATTACGCTCGGGTCACATTCCGTTAAATAAGTTTTTGCATTTGGTGGGAAGAGCTGCATCACCGTTTTGTACCAACTGCAACACAATAGAAGACCTCACTCACCTCCTAATGGAGTGTGACCTGGGGAAATTTGAGAGGAAAAAATGTGGCCTCAATAGGCTACAAAATGGGAGGCTCAATATTATTTTAAGTCAGCCCTTATCTGATAATATGAAACACTTACTGTTGTTTGCTAAATTAGCTCTCAAAGTGAGGGCTGACTCTAATAATACTTGAGCTTCCCTTTCCCTTTTCTTAGTGACCTTAACGAGGCTGACATGGTCACCTTGTCGTGTACTAAAGCCTCTAAATTGAGATATATATAAAAAAAAGTGTCTTTAGTCATTAAACAGTAAGGTACGGTATAGACATTTAAAAATAATGTTTTTCATTAAAATTGAGGCCGAATACAATTAAATAAAAAACGCTAAGTTATGCTAAAATTGTAAAATTTATTTATAACTTATAAAACTGCATTAAAGACTAGATAATCCGTTTTAGTGTTTATTTAAATAAGTAGCTACTTAAAAATAAATACCTAAGTGAATCTTTTTCCAATTTTTTTGTACACAGATGTAAACTACGGTACATTTATGTAAAATTGCCAACAAACGAAATTCTATATTCAGTCACGGCGCTTCTCTTTTTCTCTTCTCAATATTTTTGTAAACTCGTATTTAATAAATAAGTAAGATTTACTTACAATAAAACACTAATTCTTGAATTTGTTAACAATTTTTCGTATACAGTAAGCAATCACATTAGGCTATACCATGTTGTTGCAGCGGGGTGCGAGTATATAAAAAAAATAAAAAAAGTATAAAAGTGTAAAAGTATAAAAATTATATATGAAATTAAAAATGCGGAAGATTTATGGAACTGCTATATCAAGCAGGGGCTAGTTCAAAGTTAAATGAAGAAAGAGGGAATTAAAGGGTATCAAGTTTGGGTTTTGGAAACAGTGCACGGGGACTCACATGATCCAGGTCCTGGTCAGCTGGATGGACTCTGCGGCTTCAGCGGTCGTCAAAAACAGTCCAGATCACAAAACACTTAGTGCCGGCACTGTATCACCAATCCCAGGCGGTAGTTCAGTTCATCACTCCGAAGAATGCAAATGGCGGCGACCATGTGGCGGTCAAACGGCGGGATAATTCAGCGGAATCATATATTGGTGTATGCGCGTCGGCGGATGCTTTTCGACTGCGTTGCTATGCATTTTTTGACCGTTTTTAACAGGTCAGAGCGACATTAGGCGTATATGCCCCGTGCGTGGGATGGAAAGGGACAAGGATAGTTTTCCGTACAGCCTACTAAAATTAATTGCTATTCTTATTTATTAAAGATGGCGTTAACACGTGTGGTACTTTGTCACTTTACCTTATATAACACATTCATACGAATTTAATTTGAAAGAGTTTAATTTGGTTTTTAATTTTAGTTTTTAATTTAATTAAAAAAAAAATTGGGATTTTTGTTTTTGAAATTATAATTTACTGAAATTAATAAGCAGATATAGTTATAAATATACAAATACGTGGCAGTGGGCCGGTCACATCTGTTGCAGAACCGACAACCGCTGGGGGAGACGAGTTCTGAAGTGGAGACCGCGTAGTGTGGGACGCCCTGCGCAAGGTGGCTGGCAGCGACTGGATGAGAAGAGCCGAAGATCGGGCTCAATGGCGCGCCCTGGGAGAGGCCTATGTCCAACAGTGGACTAGAGTAGGCTGCTGATGATGATGATGATACAAATACTTATATACTTTATTGCACACCCGGAAAAAAAAACATACAACATAAAGAGATGTACAATACAATGTGCAGAAGGCGGCCTAATCGCTTTAAGCGATTTCTTCAAGGCAACCTTCGGGTGATGGAAAAATCATAAGATACATAATATACGGGTGCAAAAGGCGTATGAAATAAATACTACCCTCAAATAAATAAATAACAATATAATTACTTAGTTTGCAGTGCCCTTGCCATGTGCGATTCTAAAAAAGAGTACCTAACATCTATGTATTATCACATGAAGCAAATGAGTTTCAGTTTGAATGTCAAAAAATCACAGCAAAAACAGTTCCACAGATTATTGCTTGATGTGTCTTCCACACTGTGTACAGAACCACAAAAACCTCTTACTTTATCATCTTCAGGTTATATTATTGTCCCCACTGTTGGGGCACAGGCCTCCCTAAGGCGGTACGGGCCATGATCCACCGAGCGGGCCCAGCGCGGATTGGTGGATTTCACACGCCTTCGGAAACTTTTAATTTCCTCAGACATGCAGGTTTCCTCACGATGTTTTCCTTCACAGTTAGAGCAGTCGGTAAATGTACGTAAGTCTTCGAAAAAAAACGGAAAAACTCATTGGTACATGGCGTTGCATAGTTTCGAACCCGGACCTCCCGTATAGGAGTCCGGCGTCCTAGCCACTAGACCACCGACTTTCGCTTTATAGTGTCTTTCAACTGAATATACATACATAAACTCACGCCTATTTCCCGTAAAAAGGGTATAAAAGTAGTCGCAAAAGTTTTTTTTTATTTAATTCTAATCCTGTATAATGCAATGTTGAATAACTGTGTTTTATTTCTTTCTTTCACCTGCAATTATCCTTCAATCGCTTCTGACATTTCTCCGCTTAGAATATGTCCAATTTAATGCCGTCGTATCCACATTATTATAGTGCGACTCCCACGCACATTGAATATGATATTACAACTGCTTTCCGAACAGTAGCAATGGATTAATTGTGTTAACATGCAGCCATATTAATCAATACAAACAGACACACAAATTATACCATTTATTAGATTTAATGAAAACAGGCGTTACTTTGCGGAAATCAATTATGAATTATTAAAATTATTGGGGGAAGAAGGACCCGCCACTCCACCTCGGATTCGCCCTCCGCAACGATAACCCAATCCAGAATCATTCACAATCAAGGATAGGTCTCATTCATTTCACACTCCTTCAATCCTTATCACATCCTTAGGAGGTCGGATTTGTTATCCTTTGCGATTGTAAATCCTTCTGTGTTTAGTTATCGTTGGGGAGGGCGAATCCGAGAGTGAGTGGCGGGTCCTTCTCCTCCTCCAATAATTTTTATAATTAATTTGTTTTTATTAGTCGTTATTCTGTCGTATTTGTCAATTGATGAAGGTTGTGATTTCTATGGAGTTAACCCTATAGATCTACTTTCTTGACGGATTTAATGGGGTGGTGGTTTGCTATTGCCTTCCTCATTTAACACACTGGTTATCTCAATTTACGGTTTCCTCAAGATGTTTCCCTTCACCGTCTTATGGATGCACACTGACCTTTACACCAACCAACATACACCCCCTCACACACACCACATACACACATCACACACACACCAACTAACCCCCCCCCCCCCCCCCCCCCACGCATACTTTATTATTTAATTTATTGCATAACCTTATTATGTCATGTCATGTCACAACACAGGGTATCCCAGTGTCTTTCACCGTCCATTGGCTGGCGACCCTGGGGAAGGCAACGTGCTATGGCCGCACGCTGCTGTGACGGGAGGAACCGGGAGATGGAATGTACACCTCCCAGAAAGAGCCCAAGGCAAATGCTAGGCACCGGTGCGTTCCACTGGAGATCCCGGAGCCCTCCGATAAGCACGAGACCGGCCATCGAGGGGGTTTTAGTGAGTAAAAATCTCACATAACCCAGTCTCTCCCCCAGGAGGCTGGGTTATCTTTCGAAGATTTCCCCCATTACCAAAATAAAAGGGTATCCCAGTGTGGGAGCCAGGGAAGTCTGAAAAAATTTAAAAGATACTGTCTGCATTAATAAATTTTTATTTTATTTTTTATGTTAGAGCAGTCGGTAAATTACGTAAATCTTTGATAAATCCTAAAAGGGCATTGATACATGATTTTTTATGATTTCGAACATACCTAGCATACCTAGTAGTAGTTCAGTAGTAACTACGCCATCGTTTCTACTCTACGATGTTATTCTGTCGGAAATTCGATTACAATGATAATTTATTTCTATGCATGTTACAACACAATAAATATTATCGAGTAAAGTGTTTAATGAAGTGTTTTTTCTTTTCTTGTATTTGCTGGATTCGGTAATGACACGCATTATGAGTTTATGGACACGCATTGTTCAGTAACAGTAGCCCAATTTGAATGAATTAATGAATACTCTTTTTTTTTTTTTTTTTATCTCAATTTAGAGGCTTTGGTACACGACAAGGTGACCATGTCAGCCTCGTTAGGGTCACTAAGAAAAGGGAAAGGGAAGCTCAAGTATTATTAAAGTCAGCCCTCACTTTGAGAGCTAATTTAGCAAACAACAGTAAGTGTTTCATATTATCAGATAAGGGCTGACTTAAAATAATATTGAGCCTCCCATTTTGTAGCCTATTGAGGCCAAATTTTTTCCTCTCAAATTTCCCCAGGTCACACTCCATTAGGAGGTGAGTGAGGTCTTCTATTGTGTTGCAGTTGGTACAAAACGGTGATGCAGCTCTTCCCACCAAATGCAAAAACTTATTTAACGGAATATGACCCGAGCGTAATCTAAAAGCCAAGACAAGTAGCTCCCTACCAAGACTGACACAGTCAAACCATGGAGCCCAGGCTGGCATGTAATTAAGTGTATTGTACCAAAGCCCCTTCACTTTAGCCAATTCCTCATATTGAATACTCTTTATGGCACTAAATTAATGTGATACAATGCGTACAAAACGATTAATACAATCTAGGCGGTCTTAGCGATCTCTTCCAGACAACCTATTGGTGGAGTAATTTTGGTAGAAAAAGGTAGGTTGTGCACCAAATTTCACTGTTTTACAACTTCGTCTTCCTGTTCCAATTATGTAGCGATTTTGTTTTCGTCTTAAAGAGAAAAAAAATCCATATATTTTTCTTTTATTCGATGTTCCACTGCTGAGACAAACATAGATAAGGGAAACTTGCTGGTGGTAGGACCCCTTCAACGTCCGCCGGCTATCGACCCCCTTCTATGTAAAGTGTGTCGTCAAATATCTTCGCTTCGTCGTCGATGTGTTCCGGCAGTGTTTATAGAAGAGGTCAGTACTTACTGAGCGTGTGGGCTCCATCCTCGGCCTCATCGTCCCTTACCACCAGGTGAGATTGAGGTCAAACGGGAGTTTAGTCATGTGAGATTGAGGGTCAAACACTGGTTTGTTTGTTTGTTTGTAGTATCTTTATTGTACTAATATAAAATACACAGAAAATAAAAAAAAACATTAAAATATGTATAAAGGCGGGCTTATCCCATAGGGATATCTTCCAGCCAACCTTTTACAAACCAAGGATTTAGTCATAAATAAAAAAAGGCTGTTAATGGGCGTTGAAATGGCCCCGACATAGTTTGCAATAGCTTTCAACTCGTATGAAGCTAAAATATATGTTAAAGCTTAGGACTGATGTTCCTACAATTAGTGTAATCTCACAATACCCTCAATTTAACAATTCTTTGTTGTTAATTGTTCTTCGTGAATCGCCTCAGGAGGTACAGTCAACCAAAGATAGCTACACTTATTCATACCCTTCTTAGTGTGCTAGACATAAGGTTTACAATTATTCTTTGCGTAGAAAGGTAGAGTTGATATTTTTTCGTTGTATAATGGACTTTATAGCTAATGTATTAAGAATTGCGTGGGTATAGGTTTATATCGGGTTGACTGTACATAACGATAATGTTCTCTATTAGTAAAAGGTCACAAAAATAACAAATTATTTGTATTAGGCAATAGAGTTCACATGGATTTGATTTTGTTCTTAATTCTGAGGAATTTGGAATGTTTTTCATTTTATGGGTCGATTAGAAGTGTCTATGGTGCAGTTGATGGTGCAGTGGCTAGGACGGACTCCCTTGTTTTAAGAGCAGACGAGCAAATTGAACTGCCATGGTCACTGTCGGCGATAGATGTCTCACCTCACTACAATGTAACTAGAAGACTTAGCTTTAGATGGAGTGCCTCATGTGCCGGTAATTGCCCTTCAAACCGGAACACAGCATTGCAAGCATGTCAGCTTTGCGGCAGATATTGTAACGATGTAGACTTCATCGTCCATATCAACCTCCTTGCCATCAATTTCAACCTCATTGTTAGCGTTTATCTCACCTCATTTCGTGTTGGCATCTTCATTTCTTCATCTATATTTTCAAAATTCATATCATATTCCCATTCCATTTCTTAATTCCATTATTCCATTAATTTAATTGTTTTTACTGATACTCTCTGTATTTTGTCCTGAACGGGACGTATGTCCGTTTTATAAAATTGTCTCCTACTACTACCTATTTTCTACTATTGTGTTGTTCTGTTCCTGATAAATATAATATCTACTATTACTAAGTTCTTCTATTACTTCATCTGCACACTGTCCTAGAACCTGCTAGCCGGCACCTAGAGGGTAGATTGTAGCAATATAGCTAAAAGAGTGGTAAATATCACTCACAGAGTCATATACCACCGAAAAAAGCGAAAAACCTAGATTCCGATCGAAAAAAACATTGAAAAAAGCGAAAAACCTAGATTAAATCAGCGCTGTGGCTTGCCTCAGCATTATGCTGAGCTGGTATACCCTTTTTGGCACTGTACCGCACTGGATGTTCTGTGCTGAATGTATTGTATCCTTGTTTTTTAATTTATTTTTTATATAACAAGGCATTGACAACAGGCCATCAGCCTAAACATTAAGCGATTTAAAACAGTTTTTAGTTTTTCAGCAACAAAATGTTGTGGTGTAGACACATTTTAACACTCCTAGGAGTTATGACGGAAATTTCAACCGGTTTCAAATCTCTGGCGAATTCTCATGTCCCGCCGCAGAGCCACAGAGTGAAACTACACAACGAACCACTAACGAGAAGTTTATTTTAACAGTTCAACACATTGTCACTGTTACTGACGTTTGCTAGACAAAACTACACCGATTTCAGTTATCAAAATCACCAGAAAATAATTTTTGAGCAATAAAATAAACACCGTAGAACCTTCTCCAGCTACTTTCCTCCAGAACTCCTTTTCCCCTTCCAGAACTATCTTTGTATACTTTTGTATTGTGTATTATGGTGTTTACAGTGATAAATAAACGTATTTCCATTTCAATTGCATTCCTATTGTAATTGGCAACCTGTCCTCTATATCCTTGACAATTTATCTATTTCACAGATCGCGCCTGTCAAATAATAACATAGTAAGTTTTAAGCGATGAGGCAAAGTTTACCATTGTTTGTAATTTTGTTCACATTGAGGGTATGATTAAAAGATTGTCCGAAATTGCGGGTATGTTGCTCCATTTGTACTAAATAAATAAGTACAGAAGTGAAACTTAAGGGAAGACATCGCGCACAGTAGGTAACGCCTCCAATCGAAAATAATTTAAAAAAAACTCGACGAAACCGAAGCGAATCTAACAGGAATTTCAAAGTTACAGAAGAGTTGTTTTGACCTAATGTTTTTTCATTGCATTTTTTTGACCTCCATCTCGCCTGTTGGCACGTGACGATGAGGTCGACGATGGAGCATGCGGGTCCAGTAAATTCCTGTTCACTCTGGCCTTGAAGATCCCAAGGTTGTAAGTTTCGGGAAATACAGACGCCGGCAGGCTGTTCCATTCCTTAGCCGTTCGCATAATGAACGAAGAAGCAAATCGCTTCGTACGAACAGATGGGATATCAACAACATAAGGATGGAACCCCTCCCCGCGCCTGGTAGTCCGAAGACGGAATGGAAATGTTTGAATTAGGTCGTGCAATTCCGATGCGCACTCTCCGAAATGTATCCTATCCTATACTATATCCTATATAAAGTACAGAAGCTAATCAAAATGTGAGTCTTTTGGTTAATAAAACACCAAAAGACTCACCGTTTTTTAAAATTCAAGACCATTTTCTAAAATTCAGCGTGCGGGCGTCAGAGTTCCTCCCTCACAATCGAAAATAAGTTACTCTTCTGATTTATTTGCATTATTAGATTCATACTATTGCCTGAGAAAAAGTCTTAAATTGGTAAGTATGTGGCTCCATAATAATTGTTTTTACTTCACATATCCTCAATTGGTATATCTCCTGTATAAATATTACATAATAATAGAATATAATAGATCGTTTCTTGTACAGAACTTATAATAAGACGGTGAGTTTAAAATTGAGTTATTACTAGGTTGTAAGTACTTATACACTTATATCATTTTACTATTTTACTTTTGATTTATCTTATGATAGGGGGCCGGGAATAACCCCAGCGGCACTTCGACCCTTGAGGATATTTTGTGCCTACCCCATTTACACACTGATCATCTCAGTGTGCAGACTTCCTCACGATGTTTTCCTTCACCGTTAGAGCACTCGGTAAATCTACGTAAATCTATCGAGAAAGCCGAAAAACTTATTGGTACATTAAATTGCATGGTTTCGAACTACTTTTAATTTACTATGGGTGTGTATTGTCTGAGAAAAAATATTTTTTTTTAACTATGAAAACGGTCGATAATCGGTGTACATTTACTTTATAGTACGCACATTTACCGACCGCTTTAACGGTGAAGGAAAACATCGTGAAGAAATCTGCATGTCTGAGGAAATTAAAATATTCCGAAGGCCACCAATCAACACTGGGCCCGCTCGGTGGATCATGGCACGTATCCCCTTTTGCGAAGGGAGGCCTGTGCCTCAACAGTGGGGACATTAATAGGCTGGTGATGATGAAAACCTTCATAGATAAACCACACTATGCCAATTTACTAATAAGTATCTAATTTAATTTAAAATTATTCACAGTACCGTAATAAGTATTATTGCACATGTAGATTATTATTGAAATTGGTCAGTTATCGTTGTGAAAGAGCCCATCTCTATAGGTACAGTTGGACACAGATGTCGTGATGTAACAACTATAATTGTAACGGTTTGACTGTACTTACCGGTCAAACTGTGTAGGAAACGGTTTTGATACTTTTAAATAAGTAAGGAATTTTTAGATGAAAAAGGATCCGAGCGTCTGTGGCACAGTGGCTAGGACACCGGACTCCCATGCGGGAGGTCCGGTGTCCTAGCAGTGCCATGGTACCAATGAGTTTTTCGTATTTTTCGAAGACTTACGTACATTTACCGACTGCTCAACGGTGAAGGAAAACATCGTGAGAAAACCTGCACACTGAGATGAGCAGTGTGTAAATGGGGTAGGCACAAAAGATCCTCAAGGGTTGAAGTGCCGCTGGGTTATTCCCAGCCCCGCATCATAAGATAAGATGGTATAGATCAGATACATTTGAGACTACAAAAAAGTATAGATCTGAGGTACAGAGTATTGTGGGTCAAATGTAAATTGCATTTTATTTCACTGTCCCTACATTCGAAAACCTATAAAATATTTAGGGCTGTAAATTATTGCAAAGACAGTATCGAATAGGCTTAATGCCTTGCCGTGCAGTGCCTTTACACTGTTTCGTTACAGACGTCTGTCTCAGTTTACTCATACTCATACTCATACTCATACTATTTATTGCTTTTCATGTGTTACAATTGGTCTTAAAAATGTATATTATTTGGTCATACATGAAACCCTGAATAGGGCACCGCAATATTAAATAAGAGATTATAATATTTTAAATAAGTAATAAATACTAACGAGATAAATTGAATTAAATGTCATTATAAGTTATACATAATTGATTTTATAGTTAAGTATTGGTTTTATCATCAAAAAACTCCTGCAGTGAATAGAAACATTTGTTAAGAAGATACATTTTTAATCTTTTATTGAATATCGAGTCTTTTAATTCGATGTCGATACATTTTGAAATTTTGTTATATATTTTTATTGACATAACGAACGGTCCAGAACTGTGTATATTTAATTTTGATTTTGGCAGAGCCAGCCTTTTCTGGTATCGAGTGTTAAATGGCGTACTGTGTAGGTCCTCTGCTTTTTTATACAAGTGTGTATGTTTCCTGACAAATTTACAAATCTCCAAAATGTATATTGATGTTTAGTCACCTTACTGTACAGTTTTCTGTATTTTACTCTTGTATTGAAAAAAATAATTGAAAAAAATAATTCGTTTACTACATATCAATCAACATTTCACATTAAACTATAACGTTTATTACGTGGATACACACATTGACCACTTTACAATGTTACGTGTCAATCTAACATTCAGATTCCAGAATTAGAACTGAAAATTACAATTTAAGTTAAAGCTTATGATGTTTATTTTATACTATTAAACATGCAACATTAAAGGAAATAGGAAGTATTGGATATGACTATTATAAAGTTATAAAATATATTAATATTTACATTTATATATTTAGGTATATTTATTTATAATATTAAAGCTAAATCATTCAAATCAAAGTAACCGTTTCAATTATATACATGTCCCTTAGATAAGATATTTGTACTCAAAAGCGAAGAGGCTATCCGTGTGAGGCACGGATTTAGAAGTTTCCTACCGCCACTGGATAAAGCGTGTAGTACGAAGCAACTAATCCGAGTAATTTAGTGATTAAGCTCGCCTCATGTACACCTTTTTTTGTACATTAAAGTGTAAAAAGAAGAGAGAAGAGAGAAGTGTATACAGATTATTTATTTATTTAAATAAATAAAAAATAATTTGCTGGTGGTATGTAAAGCCTGTCGTCAAATATCTTCGCTTCGTCGTCGCTGTGTTCCGGCAGTGTTTATAGAAGAGGTCAGTACTTACTAAGCCCGTTGGCTCCGTCTACGACCTCATCGTCACTTACCACCAGGTGAGATTGAGGTCAAACTCGGGTTTAGATGTAAATTTAAAAAAAAAGAATACACGTATCAAAACTTCTCACACGCAGATAGCACCCATCTTACAGAGTTGCAGGCAAATTGTGGGAACAACACTCGCGCCGCAATCTGACCTTGCGCAGGCGCAAGTTTGAGAAATTGGCTCGTGTAGTACTTTGAGCCGGCTGCTCTAACGGTGAAGGAAAACATTGTGAGGAAAACCTGCATGTCTGAGGAAAAAAAGTTTCCGAAGGCGTGTGTAATTCACCAATCAGAACTGAGCCCGTTCGGTGGATTATGGCCGTGGGGACATTAAATAGGCTGATGGTGATGATGATGAGAGAGAGAGAGAGTACTTTAAACCGAACACACTGAACACTTTTTCTGTGAACACTTTTTGTTTCTGTGTTAAAATTTTTGCTTCTATGTATTTTTATATATTTGTAAACTTTGTTTGTGTTCTTCAATAGATAAAACAAAATAAACCGCCTTTGTAGCACGCACTTATATCTTCTTCTAAGTCGTGTTCCTCATTGCTGAGGGTCGTGATCATTCTAAGGAATTAATCACATAGAACGACTCTCGTGGCAGATTTAATGGACCAGTTTGCCGTTGCCTTCCCCATGTCACACACTGGTTATCTCAGTGTGCAGGTTTCCTCACGATGTTTTCCTTCACCGTTAGAGCAGTCGGTAAATGTACGTAAGTCTGGAAAAACCTAAACACTAACTGGTACATGGCATTGCCTGGTTTCGAACTCGGACCTCCCGCACGGGAGTCCGACGTCCTAGCCACGACGAGACCAACGCACTAATATAGGTAAGTAGAAATTTATAACACTATTTGAATTCCTGAAGTTACTATACACATTTCAGCCAAAAACAACCATTGTCTTTTATTTACGACTAAACCCGAGTTTGACCTCAATCCCACCTGGTGGTAAGTGACGATGAGGTCTAAGATGAAGCCCACACGCTCAGTAAGTACTGACCTCTTCTATAAACACTGCGGAACACATCGACGACGAAGCGAAGATATTTGACGACAGACTTTACATAGAAGGGGGTTTAAGTCCTAACACCAGCGATATTTCTTTTACCCATAGACCTATCTCACCTCACTATACTAGAGCGATTTCGATGCGCAGTTAACCCTGAGAACTAAGGCAAGGTAGAGGTAGAGTGCCTCATGTACCGGTAATTACACAGCAAGCTTTGCTGCTTTGCTACAAAAATAGCCACAAATCAGCCATTGATGCATTGTATTGTATGCCATTTTGAAGAGTATAAGAGAGTTGCCGTAATTACAAGCACATAAAGCATCATCATTTAAAGTGGAAGATTTTGAGGTCCCTTTAGTTCTAATTCACTGTTTGTGTGGGTTTAGTAGATTATGATTGAATCCCAGATTTTTGATACTGGTCGAGTATCGGAAAATAATTGTATGTGACATGAAAGGTGAGCCAATAGGACAGACAAACAGACAGAACGACATTGTTGCTCTCTATAGATATATGTTAGAAAGTGTCAAGTTGAAAACCAGCGTCGGTAGAAGGATAGGTATCTATACATCTGGCGACACTCAGCTGAACTTGGTCCTTTTAATAGATCATATGTTTACTACATTAAGCCATATCATTTTAAAAACGTATTCGCATGGTGTAGTATTGAGCAGAGCTCTATAATATTACTGAAGTGAGATGTCTATGTGATTGTGACCACTTATTTAGGTAGCCCGTTTGCTGCCTATTCTCTACACAATACAATACAAATATTCTCTATTGCACACATAACAAAAATACAGAACAGAAGAAAAGATAGATAGATAGACTAATACTTTATTGCACACCAGAAATTTATATAGGAAATGTAATGTAATGTAATGAAATGTAGAAGAATTATTAATAGGTTACCGGCAGTATAGTGCAGAAAAGTGAAATATGAAATATTTATTGGTTAATATACTTTTAATACATAAGTAAAGCTCGGTACGAATACCAATATAATATGGCCCTAGCTATAAAACAATATATATAATATAATTCCAAAATTATTTATATGTACATAATAATATTTTACTACTTTTTTGGGAAATAGTGCAGTGGTTTCCCCTTGCCTTCCGCACTGCAGTACACTGACCGTCGACACTGTTGCAGCTGCGCTCAGTATAATCTATTTCAGAGCCGTACCATAGCCCACCTCTTCCGCCTCTGTATAGTACTGACAGGTACTGCTGCCCTCTGTCAGGTTCCTAGTTTAAGTCATAGTGACCTGCCTCCTCCGCCTGTGCCGCCCGCCGTACCGATGGCTGCCATCTCCGCTGTCACAGCCGTTGAGGACTTCACCCGTAACCCTGGGCACGGGTTCCGCGTTATACCCTGCGGTACTGGGTCCCCATCCGAACTCCGCCACCTACACACCCCGGCCTACTGAGGTGTGAGGTGCCCACCCCCGCGACTGGGACGCGCCAGAAATGGCCGGAAAGGGCCCTAGACAGGACACAGTGGCGTTTACTACACCGACAAGAGCATAGCTCTTAAATTGAAGAAGAAGAAGACATAATAATATGTAAAAAAATGAATAAAAGATGAATGAAAAGATACAAAAAACAATTACAATTGGCGGCCTTAAAGCTTAAATAAAAAAAACACAATAAAAAACTTAAAGAAGCCACAGAAATCTTCATTCACTGGGTGTAGGTAAAGGCCAGTCAGATTCTTGCGCAAGCGATGCGAGTTTATTTAGATTGATTTCTATGATTCATTACAAACAATTAATTACAACAATCGACTGTAATCTTTCTATAATTACATATTAGTTATCTGAGATCATCTTGCTAATCGACAATGGTTAGCCGTGGGAAACTTACTTAGATGAGATAAGGAATGGTCCTTTTTAGGGGTAGGTATCTCCAAGACTTACGTAACCTACATTTTGATCTAAGGCCTAGACTATACGCTTCGGTTCTAGTCCCGGTTCAGTTCGCTACAGCCAATCACGACGCGCCAACTGAAAGTAAGGGGAGGGCGGAACGGTTGTGATTGGCTACAGCGAACCGAACCGGGGCTGGAACCGGCGCATGTAGTCCCAGCCTAAGAGTTTCTTGGAAAAAGGTGTTTGATACAGCCTTTTTTGTATGAATAAATAATTTCATTTGTATTGAAAGCATAATCATACCGGATTATTGTCACGCCTGTATAATTTGTACTATTGTCTTTGCACGTGATTAATTCATTACAATAAAGATAATGATAATTATCTGCCGCAAAGCAGCATTGCTGTGTTCCGGTTTGAAGGGTAAGAGAACCAGCGTAAAGCAGAGCGTCCTCAAGGTCAGCAGAGTATAGAAAACTCTCTAATAACACTATAGTTTTTTTTAATTTGCATCTAAACCCGCGTTTAATCTCAATCTCACCTGGTGGTAAGTGAGTATGAGGCGGAAGATGGAGCACGCGGGCTTAGTAAGTACTGGCTCTTCTATAAACACTGCCGGAACATATCAACGCTGAAACAAAGACATAATAGAAGGTTCGCTAGCCAGGCGTACCCTGAAGGTAAATCACATAAATAAATCAAGAAAGTTACTCATGTTAGTCGCCATATGGCAAGAGATGTGTAATTGTATGTTTTACTTAACTTATTCAAGCTCTAAACTTCACAAACGCCTGCGTTAATAATCACAGCAATATATTATAGACACGTTCGTGTGGATATGTTATTTTGTTTGAGTAGGCATTAACTTTATTAAAAAATGTGACTTCAATTACTTTTTATTGGTCATCGTCAGGTCCTCAAAGTTCCGAACATGAGACCATGGTCCTAAACATTTGAACTCAAGTTCGAATAATCAAATGCCGTTCCAGATATCCCACCTGAGATCAAAGATACTCTAAGATCTTGGAAACTCTTGATCCTATTTTTATCAGAGATTTTGATCATTGCTGTTGAGTTATGTATGATGCCACAGACAAACTGACCAGCAGACTGTAAGACATACAGACAAACAAACATACTTCACAGTCCTCGGGACAGGGCGGGTATTACACAGCACACCCAAAAGTGTCAATAATGGTTCAATCAAACAATTACTATGGTATTATCCTAAATTCGACCCGGACATCGAACCTGTGACCACTGAACCGTTGGAGTTACCTGAACCATACACATGCGAAGTCGGTTAAAAAGGGTAATGCGTTGAACCTACCATGCGTGGAGACTCTACCGGTGTAGAGCCACTACAAAGGTAAGTTGCTCTACTTCGTTTTGCCTTGCGATTTTTCCGTGGGAATCTAATATTTTCCCGTGGTAAAAAGTAGACCAAAGGTGGTAAATAGATGTAATAATATTTACTTTACAAGCGAAGACACTTCTTCTTTCTCCTCGCCATATCCCGGTTAGACGGGGTCGGCTTTCGGGGCTGGTAGAGTTAAAAAATCGACGTGGTAATAAGGTACATCACCGTTGTGTACCAACTGCAACAAAATAGAAGTCCTCACTCGCCTCCTACTGGAGTGTGACCTGGTGAACATTGAGAGGAAGAAATTTGTCCTCAACAGACTCCAAAATGGGAGGCTCAATATTATTTTGAGTCAGCCCTTATCTGATAATATGAAACACTTACTGTCGTTTGCTGAGTTGGCTCTCAAAGTGAGGGCTGACTCTTATAATACTTGAGCTTCCCTTCCCTTTTCTTAGTGACCCTGACGAGGCTGACATGGTCACCTTGTCGTGTACCAAAGCCTCTAAACTGAGATTTAAAAAACATAAGTTCTTACAATAAAAACACAAACGAAACACACAGTCGAAACACTTGCTTGTTTGTTTATCCCTCGGTCATGTACTCGTATGTAGAGTACCTTTCCACGCGGTCACGCACCAACTCCTGCGCACAATATGGACGTGTGAAACACTCGCACACAGCCGCAAGCCTCACAGGTGTGCGCTTGCGTCGAAACAATGCTGTGTACAGGCTGGTCTTGTTTTAAGCTTATTGTTTTTTGTAACCTACTTTTAAACTTGTTTGTACAGTGGACTGGAGAACACATATCAGGTTATGACCTTAGTACTTTGTCGCCTTAATGTCGACAGGGTTCCACTGAGTCTTCCACTGTACGTCATCGTCAATGGTGTAGTAGTTATAGGATGCAAGACTCCCATGTTTATCTAATTTATGATAGGTGGCCGGGAATAAACCAACGGCACTTCGACCCTTGAGGATCCTTTTGTGCCTACCCCATTTACACACTGGTCATCTCAGTGTGCAGGTTTCCTCACGATGTTTCCCTTCACCGTCAGAGCAGTCGGTAAATGTACGTAAGTGTTCGAAAAATACGAAAAACTCATTGGTACATGACACTGCAAAGTTTCGAATCCAGAACTCCCGCATGGGAGTCAGGTGCCCTAGCCATTGTGACACCGACACTCTAGACTCCCATGTTACTTTCACATGTACTAAATAAAAAAATAAAATATAAAAAAATCTATTCATCATCATCAGCCTATTAATGTCCCCACTGATGAGGCACAGTCCTCCAGGCACTAGACGCCTTCAGACAACTTTTTTTTCCCTCAGACATGCAAGTTTCCTCACGATGTTTTCCTTCATCGTTAGAACAGTCGGTAAATTGTAAGTCTTCGAAAAAATCCGTAAAACTATAGTACATGGCATAGCATGGTTTCGAACCCGCGGACCTCCCGCATGGGAGCCCGGCGTGCTATCCACTACGCCACTGGCGACGCTCTTAACATGTCACTTAACTTTACATGTAATTAATCGGACTAGTGGCGCCCTCTCTTCTAGAATGATGATGTGAGCACTGACAGTGATCCAAAGGGTTTTGCCAAATGCACGTAAGCTCCATGCATTTGACATTTCAATGCCCGACTAAAATAATGTGTGGGAAGATGCTCACAGCGCATGCGCAAACTGGTAGATGCGGTTTCCATATTAAACTTCTCTAGCGAACAATCTATCTACTGTGAATTTCACAGATTTCACGCCGATGTGATAATCGGCGTGTGTTTTGTTATAAGCTTTTATCAATTTTAATAATTATTCTATCAACAAAAAGAAAAACAGCCTGTATCTCTTATCACTGTTTCACCTCAACGTATATGCTATCTACAAACTTAATATTACACTTCAAAAAACGAAACTTCAACGATGTTCCCATACAAGTCTCAATATCTTGACCGCAAAATAAGTTTGTGAAAATTTGCATTATATCCAATTTATATTGGCCTTCCTCGATTCCTGTGTAGAAGTAAAATGTATGAAGAGAAGCGTCATTGTAAGGAAGAGAAGAGGTCTTGATAATTTGGACAAGATATGTGTTCCGATTTTGAAAACTAAATTCGTATTCACAATCGCGCGCTTTGGTAGAGCGGACGTGCTGCCATTTTGTTTTACATTTTTTTTAAATAACTTTTAAAACGTGACAACGGTTTTGGTGTCATACAGCCGGGTTGGAAAAGTTTTGTGATTTGATTGTTGTGGACTGTATTTTTCTGAACTGTAAGTACAAATTTAGTTATTTTAGTAGGTATGCAGTGTAGAAAACTTTGAATACCTATGTATTTTTATTGAAGAAACGGTTGGCAACCATAAAATCGTTTGGAAATATTATAGCTATTTGACTACGATGTATGGAATCCCCTATCTTCTTCCGTATTCCTCATTGGCGAGGGTCATGATCATTCCATGGAAATAACCACATAGAACTACTTTCTTGGCAGATTTAATATGATGGTTTAACATTGCCTTCCCCATTTCACACCCATGGTTATCTCAGTGTGCACGTTTCCTCACGATGTTTTACTTCACCGTTCGTCGGTAGAACTCTTTTTTATGTTATCATTATAAACTGGATAAGACAAACAGTCGAACGGGCTATCTAATGGTAGGTGGTCACCGTCCCCTGGAGATACGTGCAGTACCAGAGGCATTGGACAGGTCCTGACCTTTCAAGGCCGGCAGCCGACACTCTTTACGTTCTTTTTGAAGCACCCCATATCGTAGCGCAGTGGAAGTACGTCGGAAGGAAGAGTGTTCCATATTTTCCTTTATTTTTTTTCTTTATTTATACCTGTGTTGTGCTGTGTGAACAACACAACCCCAACTCTTTCCGTGGGTGTCATACGAGGCGACTGAGGATCTTAGTGGATACTATTGTACACCTAGTAGACGGCGGTAGGCCCGCCACCTATCACGTTTGTCCACCAAATCTTACGAATAGGAATACAAAAGTGGGAACTACCTGTGATTGTAGGTGGTTCTTCTATCTACCCCATCGGGTATTATGGACGTGACAGTAATAATGTATTATTTATACCTGAATAAGCATTGAATCGTACAAAACGTTTCAGTTTGGTATTCACTTGTTGTAATAAAACCTACCTAGTATGAGATAAGATAATGTACCTAACAGATAAATAAACTGTAATACTAAACTTACCTTTTACATTAAAGTGATAATTATATAACGCCACACACAAAGGCAACCATGACGAGATGATGAATCACCATAATGTATTTATTTATTGTATTTAATATATTTATCTTTTGATAATAAAATTACGCTTAGATACGTCATGCTACAATTATTATCCGTTATAACATTTAAATTATTACTTACACGCTACTAGCTGCTGTAAAAGGGCATTGTCAAAAGAAAAAGAAAAAATATGGCTGCTGCATAAGGCATTGTCAAATACGAATGTACATTATGTAATAGTAAGTTTGTACACAATTTCAAATTTAAATTTACTGAACGCTACTAGCTGCTGTAAAGGGGCATTGTCAATACATACTACGGATCTAATACAGTCAACATAAAATAATACTATTATTTATATAATGTCATAAAATGAATATCAAATATCAAAATAATAAAATTACAATCTATTATTTATCGTTTAGCTCATGTAATGAGTACAGCTCCATGTTTATTAATATTTTTTTAGATATCTTTTTAAAGGATTTGTTACTACAGTCCATTGTGGCTTCAGAAAATATGTTGTAGAATTTAACACTATTATAAATAAAACTTTTTGACTTCCTGGTTAATCTACATTTAACTGGAACTAGTTTACGTTTATTTCTGGTGTCAAACGAGTGTACATCAGATTGTTTTGGAGTATTGGACAAGTTACTCCGTGCATATAAAAGATTAGAATAAACATAGGTTGAGTAAAATGTCATGATACAGGCGTCTTTAAATTTACCACGGCATGATGTTAGCGGAGATGATATCGAGTGAAGAGTCCTGATTGCCTGATTGAAATGAAAATTTTGTTAGCAGTTGCAGCATTCCCCCAGAACTTAATTCCATAGCTCATTATGCTATGAAAATAGGCGTGGTAGACTATAGTCGCTGTTTTAGTGCCACATAACTGTCTTACTTTCAAAATTGCATATATTGCCGAGCTTAATCTAGACGCCAGTTTTTTGATATGGGTTTCCCAATTCAACCTTCTATCCAAGTACACACCAAGGAACTTCACCACGTCAACAAACTCCACAGATTGAGTGCCAATAGTTATATTCTCAGGTATATGGATATCTTTTGTTCCGAGCCAAAAATGCACAGCTTTAGTTTTACTAATATTAAATAACAAATTGTTGGTAGAGAACCAGTCATGTAGATTTTTCAAAGAGACATTAACTATTCTAATGAGGTCTGATAAATTGCGATGATTGAATATTATAGAGGTATCATCAGCAAACATTGTAACTGAACCATTATCGCCGATACAACTAGGCATATCATTCACATATACCAGGAACAAAAATGGACCCAGTATTGATCCTTGGGGTACGCCAAAGTTACAAAATTTGGCAGTGGATTGCATACTATTAACCTGAGTTACGTGCTTCCTATCTGACAGATACTTTGTAAGTATTTGCCTTACGATGTAAGGCAAATACTTTGTTTTGTTAGCGTTAATTGCAAG
This sequence comes from Hofmannophila pseudospretella, assembly GCA_947369225.1. Lineage (NCBI taxonomy): Eukaryota > Metazoa > Arthropoda > Insecta > Lepidoptera > Oecophoridae > Hofmannophila > Hofmannophila pseudospretella. The sequence goes on along the minus strand of OX376337.1, from coordinate 7,480,193 downwards.
AAATGACCTTAACACATTCACGTTCCGCATGTATGGTTGTAAGTTTGTTGACAACTCAAGAAGGAGGTATCACGGGGAGGCTTGGACTCCTTGGATAGGCATTTAGTCAAATTCAAAATCAAATTATTTATTAATCCGTAAATATAGGTTGCACAAGTTGTAACATAAAGTATGGATCTCTATATTTTGCTATAACAGCATACGAATTTTTTCTTAATAATTATATCTTATCTTATCTTATGATAGGGGGCCGGGAATAACCTCAGCGGCACTTCGACTCTTGAGGATCTTTTGTGCTTACCCCATTTTACACACTGGTCATCCCACTTTTCCTCGCGATGTTTTCCTTCACCGTTAATGCAGTCGGTAAATGTACGTAAGTCTTCGAAAAATACGAAAAACTCATAGACACTGCGTGGTTTCGAACCCGGACCTCCTGAATGAGAGTTCGGTGCCCTAACCACTGTGCCACACATGCTCTTGATAATTATAACTATAGTAATTTAAGTAATCTTTAACAAGTAACTAAATAAATAAAATTTAAAACAGTTAAATTCAAATTTAAAACAATTCATCCTACATAAATCAAATGAGATCAAAGTTACTTTATCATTTGGTGTCCCCAATGTGGATGCACTGGACTGTTAACGTGTTAAGTCTCGTGTCATCTCTGTCTAGAGCTACGGTGTAGAGAGGGACAGCATGTATTTTAGTAATAATTTCTTTTTAAAATTAAAGAAAAACATAAAAAAAGTGATAAAAATCACGAAATTGGCATGTTGCTTGTATAGAGGTTGACTGCAGCCTCCTTTTATTTTTACAATAGGGTAGTTTCCAAGTATCAAATATTAAATTCATTTCTTAAATATTAACAAATAGTCATAAAGTTATGGTCAAATGTGAAAACAGAATTAAAATTCGTTGAAAAACAAAATATACATGCAATTAAAACGATAAAGGTTGAAAGAAACGGCAATAAGTATTATGACGTCAGTGTTCCCTAGCGCCATAGAAGAAGGTCCTGGCTTAATTTTAGTAAAAAAATGGACGTGCTATTTTCACCTCTGCATAATTCTTTTATGTTCCGTTAAAAATAAGTCGTAATCATTTTATTAGAAGGGGAAATTCATCTAGTTTCTGTAAAATATGACTTACCCATTACGTTAAATACAAAAACTAAAGAAAAACTAGAAAGTGCTCAGAGGGGTGCGCACCCTTTGGCCGCCATCTTGATGAGTCATCAAGAGGTAATAATAATTATATCCAAAGAGAGTTTCTGTTGAACGTTCATGCTGTCATGCTCGGCCTATTTTATTATTAAAACTAGTGTATTTTACCTAAAAAAACGTCCGTGATAAGTGAACGTCATATAAGACAGTGAAATGGGAGTGAGATACTATAGACGGTGTGATTCGGCAACCTAACCTCCAATTGCACTTGTAATGCAAGACACAAGGCATTCCTAGTGCACACGACTCTGTCTGAATTTAGACGTTGGTAAACGGTTTTTTTTTCAAAACAGACGCCAAACGTTCGAGTGATTTTCAAGATTCTAACACGGTCATTGGCCAAATTGCAGTGTACACTAGCAGGTGTTATAATTAAAAAAAAAAGGAGATAATAAAGACAGGTGTCATCTTCAAACATTCCAAAGGGCAACACTCTAGAGCGAATAGACGTCAAGTGCGTCTACTGATCGGTGCCTTCACCGGTCACTTTAGCACCAATGTCCACCTACACAAGATGAAGCTGACTGACAGCACATCTTGCAGAGCCTGTGGTGAACAACTGGAAACTGTCTCACATCTCCTATGTGAATGTGACGCTTTCGCGGCAAAAAGGATGGGTCTGCTAGGCTCTGCCTATCCGGACCTAAGGGAATTCAAATCCCTCCCACTAAGACGCATAGTCTTGCTCATGCACGACATATTCGGTGATGTGGTCAAGGGATAGGTACAAGGGGTTGAACACAAAAGATCCCCATGGGTCGAAGTGTCGCTGGGATCCCCGGCTCCCATCCAAAGATAAGATAACACTCTAGAGCGCAGTCATGATCCTAGCATTCCTCTACCTCTCGCCATCCTACAGTAAACCTGACCTTGAGTCCTTGCAGCAGAACTGGCTGGTGGGACACCGGTACGGTACGGTGATAAAAATCACGAAATTGGCGTTTCACGTTATACACTCTAGTAACAACAACCTGCGTATATTTCCTGGAAAGTAAAATTTCTTAGATTAATTGACAGATTTATTTCAAGACCATTGGATAATTAAAATATATGCAAAAGATAGACGGCCATTTTTGATAAAGATAAAATAAAGCTAGATAAAACATCTACTATCTTTCTGATAGCAGTACCTAATTATTTCGCAAGGTTATGGTTACCCAAAATTAATTTATCAAACTCACGTTCGCTGTTAAACACATAATACACTTTTTTTGATAACGTCGGATAAAGCGAAGCAAAGGTTATTTAAAAAACATGACGTCATCATAACGTCCCCACTGTCGGAGTACAAGCCTGCCCTTGCACAAGGGATACCTACGGGCCATAATCCACCTTGCGAGCCCAGATATGCAGGTTTCCTCACGATGTTTTCCTTCACCGTTAAAGCAGTCGGTAAATGTACGTATGTCTTTGAAAAGATCCAAAAAAACTCATTGGATATACACTCAAATATATTGTACCTACCTAAGGTTTTGAATTTGGATGAAAGAAAAAATAGTGTCTCTAGCTAGGGGCGGGCATTTGTTCCTTCATGGTTTCGAATACAGACCAGCATGGAAATGACTTCTGTTTTTTAATACAAAACACAATTACTTACGTGAAACATATGCAGATATATTTTTTAATTCTTTTATAATTCTTAAATACACTCGTTCGGAAGGCGAGGGAGTGGATGGTTAGCTTTTTAATAGTTTTAACGCCTGTGTATGGGAATTGAAATGTCCCCGCCATGGCTTGCAATATCTTTATTTTATTTTATTTTATTTATTTAGAGAACCAACAGCTATTATTAAAACAAATTAACCATACTTAATAATCTAAACATAAGCCAATTATAGGTTTTCCTAAAATAGCCTTACATATTTCAATATAAATACGGTATTTTATTGTACATATTAATTGTGCAAAATTGCGAAAGTTGTTAGTGAGGAGAAATAGGTGTCGTGCATGACATTGTGTTCCACGAGTATGTTATACGAGGGGTGAGTGTGTGTATATGTATGTGTGTGGGAGAGAGAGAGAGGGTGTGTGTGCGTGTGAGAGAGGGGGGAGGGAAGTCCATGTGTGTTTGAGGGTAGATAGATATGTAATATAATAGGTGTATACAATTATGAATACACATACATATAATAAATATATATAATATATATGTATATAAATACGTATCATAATAAATACATAATAAACTGTACATAGATTATTTATATAGCATATTAAATTAAATAAATTGAGACACAGGCACTACAAGTATTAATTACCCATGTCAGGATAATTCTCACAAATTTTTCTAATTATATTGTTTCTGAAAACATGTTTGCTGGTATGAAAAATATCTATCTCTGAGAACCTGTTATTATATGTGGAACATATGCGAATTAGTAAAGAATTGTGGGCATAATTAGTGCGGGAAATAGCCGTGGAGAATAATCTTGTTCGTCTAGTGCGGCGGGGTGGAGTGGAGAATTTTATTTGGGATAATAATTGTGGGCTATCCAAACGGTTGTTTAAAATATAATGTAGTAAAATCATATCCAACAATGTCCTACGATCTGCCAATGATAATAATGTATATTGAGAACACCTCTCTTCGTATGAGTTATGACGACTTTTCGTTTTGTAATCTAAAAATTTGAGAAACTTTTTTTGCATTCTTTCTATTTGAACTTTATAAATTTGATACTGTGGAGACCATATGCTACACGCGTATTCGAGTGTGCTACGCACATAAGCGTAATAAAGAAGTTTTATACAAGTAATATTATTAAAAGGCTTGCATGTACGCATCACAAAACCTAAATTTTTATACGCTTTGTTAGTGATATGTTCTATATGTTCCTTATAAATTAATTTGCTGTCTAGGAGTACGCCTAAATCTCGTACTGTATTCGTCTTCTCGATCAGAGATCCATTCAGCCTGTACGCAAATGTAAACGGGTTTGGTTTTTTTTTTTTTTTTCAACTCGTATGAAATATATTTTCGGATTTTGTAATAAATGCATGAAGCAAACTTATTGTTTGTACAAGTGCAAATTAAGACAAGAAAAATATTCCTTTGTCGTCGTAATTTCGGTTCCGGGTTAAAAACTAGAACTATCACAGTGCGAATCGAACTCGCGTGACGAGGTTTCCGTTTTATATATTTTTTTATTTTCCAAAAACAAATTTTACCATGAGGTGAGATGTCTATGGGTAGCGGTTAATACTTACCATCAGGTGGCCCGTTTGATGGTATGCTCTCCTTGTTTAACAAAAAAAAATCATATATAAAGTCCTGAAACCAAGAAAGTTGCATACTTAACCTACAACCTTGGGATCTTCAAGGCCGGAGTGAATAGGCATTTACTGGACCCGCATGCTCCATCGTCGACCTCATCGTCGCTTACCATCAGGCGAGATCCAGGTCAAATGCAGGTTTAGTAGACAATAAAAATAAAAAAATAACTAAAATAAGTAACTGGGATGGGATCTCCATAGAAACAAAGTGGCTCCGTTTGAAATTCTGTTTAAAAAAAAAGCGAGACTTACTGGAGTAGGGCATCCCGTCTCTTTTCATCGTAACCTGTGTTACCAGCATTAATAGTTCTGCAATTGAATCATAGGAAATTTAGGATTTTTTTACTATGGTCACTGTACTAAAATGAGATACGATGCCTCCGTATGTCTCGTTTACTCTTCTTTTTTTTAAACAGCGTTTCGACTGGAGCAACTTTCTTTCCATGAAGATGCTTTTCCAGTTTACTCCTCCTCCTCGCGTCGTAATCCTCACTGCTGAGGGTCGTGACCACCGTTAGGTATCACCTTCTGGCGGATGATCTTCCTCCATTTATTTCTGTCCCCAGCGGTGTGGATTGCATCGTGAACTGTAGAGTCAAGGGTGGTGCGGATTTGGTCGGACCAGCGCATCCGACTACGCCCTTGAGGCCTATTCCCTTCCATTTTTCCGGTCACAATACGTTTTTCGAGGTTGTCACTGTCTTTCCTGGCAATGTGACCGAAGTACTCGATAATTCTACGAAGGCACTCGGAGGACAGTCGTGAGGTGATTTTAAGTTCACGTAGAATGGATACGTTGGTACGATGTGCTGTCCACGGAATTCGGAGCATTTTTCTCCAGCACTAGATTTCGAAGACATCAATTCTTTTGCGGTCTGCTGTTCTTAGTGTCCAAGTCTCAGCGTCTTAAGAGAAAATGGAGTTTCCAGTTTACTACATAGTAGTGTTGCAACTTCCTTGTCTGAGACTTCGTTTTATTTTTCCTAAGATTATCCAACTATGAATCTAAATAATTTCAGATTTTTCGGCTTGAATTAAACTTGTATAAATCAAAACCTGTAGTTATTGAAATAGTTTAGTAATGTGCATTCAAAGCCCTTCTCTAAAATACTCTAAAATATTTGCATGTCAAAGCTGGCGAAATATGTGAGACTTTCAGAATTTAATTTTTACCTAAATACGGTACCCTAAAAATCTAAAAATAAAGGTAAAAAACCCAGCCGGTCACACGAAAATAATATAATTAGTAACAATTAAGAAATAGGTTGATCTCTACCATAGATAACATTCTATAAGACATTGTTTAAAAAAGTGACAGTGGTAAGGTTTAAGATTACCACGGTTTTTATACAAGACTTAGCGACTTTTAAAAAGTAAAAGTGAATTCTAAAGATTTTGAAATTCACCCTAAACGAGTGAAAACGATTGTTCTGTATAAAAGTGGTTAAAACATATTGTACTTAATAGTTAACTTTCCAATAAATTGGTTCGTAAAATGGTTTGACCACGGTCGCTTTGTGGAACTGGTCATTATAATGACATGACCCATTATGTTTATGCTAAATATTGTGGTGGCCTAGTGGCTAGAACACCGGGCTCCCATGCGAGAGGTCCGGTTTCGAAACCGTGCAGTGCCATGTACCAATGAGTTTTTCGTATTTTTCGAAAACTTACGTACATTTACCGACTGCTCTAACGGTGAAGGAAAACATCGTGAGAAAACCTGCATGTCTGAAATGAAAAGTTTCCGAAGGTATGTGAAATCCACCAATCAGCACTGGGCCCGCTCGGTGGATCATGGCCCGCACTCCCTTGTGCAAGCTGAAGTGGCAGTGGGCCGGTCACGTCTGTCGCAGAACCGACAACCGCTGGGGGAGACGAGTTCTGGAATGGAGTAGTGTGGGACGCCCTGCGCAAGGTGTCTGGCAGCGACTGGATGAGAAGAGCCGAAGATCGGGCTCAATGGCGAGCCCTAGGAGAGGCCTATGTCCAGCAGTGGACTAGAGTAGGCTGCTGATGATGATGACCCTTTGTGCAAGGGGAGGCCTGTGCCCCAACAGTGGGGACATTAATAGGCTGTTGATGAAATATTGTGGTGACTTTTTTAACACTGAAACTGGGTCGGTTTTTTAGACTATTGTTGAGAAAAGCAGACGAGCAAACACCTGATGGTAAAGATTCGCCGTCGCCCATAGACATCTCAGCTCACTATCATATTATTGGAGGGTTGTCGATGCCCTGCTCACCTTGAGGACTTCGGTGGAGTGTCTCATGTGCCGGTAATTACGCCGACTCTTTTACCCTTCAAACCGGAACACAGCAATGCAAGCATTGTTGCTTCGCGTCAGGTATAAGGGTGATACCAGACTGACTCCGCACAAAGTTGTACCATAATATACTGTGGCGACGCATGACGCGCCGTTACGATTAGTACCTACTCATATCGGTGTAGAACGCGCTATCGAAATTTTCTTGGGACTTCGTGTATATACGAGTTTCAAACATCCATAGTCGGACCAGGACATCTGGTCACCAGGCACAACACCCCGCCTGGTGGAAGATCTTCCTTTTTCCCTTTCGTACAACTGACGTTACGTCATCCATGTTCTTCTCATAGCGCGTTCCTACCGTACCATCTTCTTAGTAAATTCCTCTGTTCAGTCTTACGTAAAAAAGCAAGCAAAAGTAAGTAAAGTACTTACCTACATTTGTAGGTTATATACTTTGGATTCCATTACCATTCACTGCCATTGATCGAAGCGTTTCTGTATCGTGTCACGATTTTTATTACATTTTCTATAAAAGCTGTTCGTGATTTCGTGACATTTCTACAATTTAGAAGATTTATTTTATTTTATTTAACAATGCATTGGCTGTTGCCAGGCCATCAGCCTAAACATTAAGCGATTTAAAACAGTTTTTAGTTTTTCAGCTTCTAAAATTTTTATTATGACGGAAATTTCAACCGGTCTAGTCTCTGGCGAATTCTCATGGCCCGCCGCAGAATCACAGAGTGAAACTACACAACGAACCACTAACGAGAAGTTTATTTTAAGTGTTCAACACATTGTCACTGATAATGACGTTTGCTAGACAACACTACAACGATTTTAGCTATCAAAATCACCAGAAAACAATTTTTGAGCCATAAATTAAACACCGTAGAACCTACTCCAGCTACTTTCCCGACAAAACCATGAGAATTCTCCAGACTAGACCGGTTGAAATTTCCGTCATAACTCCTAGGAGTGTTAAAATGTGTCTACACCACAACATTTTGATGCTGAAAAACTAAAAACTATTTTAAATCGCTTAATGTTTAGGCTGATGGCCTGTGTTGTCAATGCCTTGTTAAATGTTAAAAAATCACCCACATCTAAAGCCAAAATATAACATATATTTTGAAAATAAAATTTCACGTTATGGCGCACTATATTATAACCGTAACACTAGGTATAACAAATCCACCTGCTAATCTCTAAAAGTGGGGTGTGTTTTGGAGGTAACAGATGTTTTGACCGTTACGATACTCAAACAGGTGCGTATGCGCACAAAAAAGATGTCTACAAAGATAAGATATGAGTCAGACAAGCGAATCTACTAGTTACCGAAGTTTCCAGTTTATTTACTTACGTATATTATATTTAGATCGTCGGTAGCCTAGTGGCTAGGACGTCGGACTCCCATGCGGGAGGTCCGAGTTCGAAACTATGCTCTGTCATGACTCATGTACCAATGAGTTTTCGGTTTTTTCGAAGGACTTACGTACATTTGTCGACTGCTCTGACGGTGAAGGAAAACATCGTGAGGAAACCTGCACACTGAGATAACCACCCTATTAAATCTGGCACGAGATTCGTTCTATGTGATTAATTTCTTAGAATAATCACGACCCTCAGCAATGAGGAACACGACTTAGAAGAAGAAGATTATGTTTATAGTCCATACATCTATATATACGACATGATGATGAATCAGGGCAGATGGAAAGTCCAGGAGTCCAGTAGGCCCACTGGTTTCAACTTATATAAGATTCGTGTTCCCGCCAAGTACCAACAAAACTTCCTCAGTGCGGACTTCAATCCTGATGCCCAATTCGTCTAAATCACAACGTTTGTAGTTCCATTTCTATCCAATTTCAACTTAGTTTTCGTTCCAATTCTATTTGGACACCAAATCGCATTCTGCTGACGCATAACTCTACCACTGCCACCTTTCGATTTACTATCGATCGGGCAAAAGTACCTTGGGAGGAACTTATGTGTGATCGTTATAGTTGACAGTTGAAGTGTTTTGTTACCGTTCAACTGCGATTCAGTATAAACTAAACGTTTTATTAGAATGCACAAATACGTTACTGTTCGATCGATCATTGACTTTATCGTAAACTGAAATTGTATCGTTAGTGGATAGTAGCATACGAAACGGTTGTCATAACGATGCGGTTTAGATTCTATTTAGTTACGTTGTATTTAGTGAAATCGATCTCCTGAAGGGGTGGTTTTTCGTTGGTATGGGGAAACCACGTCGAAAAATCTGTCATCTCACGCCGCACCAAAATGAATAGTTTTATATTTATATAAAAGTTATGTATGTTAGTCTGTATGGATATAAGGTACTTTTTTATTAGTAGCAAATATTTGGAGGAGGGTATGTGACCAGCACGTACCCTCCTCCAAATATTTGCTACTGCCAAATACTTGTACCACTTTACACGAAAAAATGTTACTTGTATGACAATTTTCCATTTTTTTAATAGCCTATAGGCTGTCCCACTGCTGGGCAAAGACCTCCCCTCCTCCTTTCCATTTTTCCCTATCCTCCGCGTCCTTATACCATCCTTTTTGGAAATGGTAGTGGTTTTCCATACTAAAGAAAATTAAACCCCATTAATTTGCGCCTTGGTGGCATAAACTCATCCATGTCGTTATGTATGACACGAGTTTCATTCATACTTCTTATTTCAGTATTAGAATAGCAATAATTCATTCATTTGTAGAATATTCAAACAAACAATTTTGTCGATTTTCTCAAAAAATTAATGAGAAAAAAATACATTTTTTTGCTCTATCTTTATTGTTATAATATAACCTAGAAATATTTGCCGCCAAAATATTAAAATATTAATAATTTATTAATGTAAATACTCAAAATAAATGCATTTTTTTATAATGTCACTAATGGCTAACTTACTGACCTCTGCAGTAATAATACCTAAACCATTCACACATCCAGTCCATATAGCAAGTTAGAACCAAGTCACGGTTGACATTAACAGGGTGAATCATCCCCCTAGTCATGGCTCGGTAGCCCCCCCATACCTTCAAACACCTGTTCATGTCAAATCATATCGAGCATTGATGCGGTCTAAAGCAGGGGTGGATCGTTTACTTTATTTGGAAAATTATTACCAAAAGTAGTCAAGTGCGAGTCGGAGATGACTAATACGCTAATAACCTTTTTTAAGTTTAATGCCATTACAAAAAGTTCCTTGAGAAAAATGTCTACTACAGTGTTAACGAATTAATGTCGTCAAAATTAAAACTTTCTCATTTCCACTGACTCGGGGAATTGACATATTATATAATATATACGACTCTTAGCGTCTGTGACATTTTAAAATTATTTTGACATTGTATCCGCACTTTTTATTTTATTTTTTATTGACTGTACACTATTGTACTATTATAGGTATTTTTCTGTTCAATTATGTTAAATATAATCTTAATGTGTTACATATGTAATGTAAATATGTAATTTAATTTTGATTTTTTAGTTTATTTAATTATTTTGTAGGCCTTATCTTGCAACGGGTTTTGTTGCTTTTAAATGAAATAAATACGATTAAACAATTAAACAATTTACGCTAAAAACATCTTTTTTTCTTCTTTAATGATTTTTGAAATGAAATGTATTTGCCAGAACATAGTGAAAATTATAGGTGATTTAAAAAGCATAGGTATCATATGTTCCACCGACAACGGTGTGCAAATCGTATCTGCTATTTGTTAGTGTCGTTGAGATACTCTTTTATGGAGTAATAACATTTGTCTAGAAGCCACCTGGAAATATTAGTTTTAAATTGGCTAGCAGGACCATTTGTAAGGCGACTAGGCAGATTATTATACACTAAAATTGCAATACAGAAGGAATTCTTTTTATACAAGTCTACTCTGGAACTTGGCAAATAGAGACGGTTCCTGTGTTTTGAAATATTGCGGATATTGTCGAACGAAAATACACATCTGCTTAATGTACATACATGGTACGGGCAAAATTTGTGAAGATTTAAAAAGAGGTCTACAGGAGGCCATTTTGATTCGTTAAAGAAAGAAAAAAAGATGGTTTATTTTAGTTTCGGGTGGGTTGACTTGTGGTCGGATTCTTGACTGGCGATGCCGACTGTACGTCACGTCTAGTCAGTCTAAGGTAGGTAATAGATTACAGGTAGAGACACCGTCGGAACATTCAAGGTCTCGTTATCAGTTTGAGTAGCCATGTTTAGTTAGAACAGGCTTTATCGCTAAAACATGTTGTAACGGTAGTCTAATGTCTAACCTTTAATTTTTTATTTCACTTTATAAATTTCAAAAAATCTCTCCTTATAATTTTTTTAAAAATAATTATGGTAAAGTATAAGTGAAATACACTTTATTGCGCAAACGAGAAAAAAACAAACAATACATAGTAAAAACGAGGTACAATTTAGGCGGTCTTATAGCTGAGAAGTCCATAGGCGAAGGTTACCTTTCAGCTCCTTTGTTTTCAGCTATAGCACCTTACGAAGCGGTGGTAGAGCAAAAAAATTGACGTTGTAATAAGGTACATCACCGTTTTGTACCAACTGCAACAAAATAGAAGACCTCACTCACCTCCTACTGGAGTGTGACCTGGTGAACATTGAGAGGAAGAAATTTGACCTCAATAGGCTCCAAAATGGGAAACTCAATATTATTTTGAGTCAGTCCTTATCTGATAATATGAAACACTTACTGTTGTTTGCTAAGTTGGCTCTCCAAGTGAGGGCTGACTCTAATAATACTTGAGCTTCCCTTCCCTTTTCTTAGTGACCCTGATGAGGCTGACATGGTCACCTTGTCGTGTACCAAAGCCTCTAAATTGAGAATTAAAAAAAAATTTTTTTTTCAAAATCTCATATTTACCTTTCAAGCATATTTGAGCTCAATTATATACATAACACCAATATATGGCTATATTGTTCAAATATATTAAAATACTCGTATTCTTATAAATACTGCCAATTGTATCATAAAATAAATCTAGCCTAGCGCTCTGTCCCATAGGGCCTCGCGTTCGTTCCTTCATGAAAATTAAGGTTATCTTACCTTATGATAGGGGGCCGGGAATAACCACTTCGACCCTTGAGGATCTTTTGTGCCTACCCCATTGCACACTGGTCATCTCAGTGTGCAGGTTTCCTAACGATGTCTTCCTTCACCGTTAGAGCAGTCGGTAAATGTACGTAAGTCTTCGAAATACGAAAACTCATTGGTACATGGCACTGTGTGATTTCTAACCCGGACTTCCCGCATGGGTGTCCGGTGTCCTAGCCACTGTGTCACCGACGCTCCACTGTACACCTTTGGTATCATTCATTTAACATTGTTTGTCTATTGTTTCAGAATAAAAACACGATGTATAGAAGCCACCTTCTTCATAGAAGATAGTGATTGAAATAATACAAAATATTATGTGAATAGCAAGAAAACAAGATAAAGACATAAAAATGGCGGAGAACGAAGGACCAGTAAATATTGATGATTTACCTATATCTTTTCAAGTGAGTAAACACTTTATGGAAAAAAAAATATTCATCACTAACCACTCCAACTATACCTTGTCCATTTCGGGAAGATCCTTTAGAAGTTTGTTTGACGTATCATATAGGGGTGTCTACTCGGCGCTCGAATCATTACCGATTCGATTCTTTTAAAAATAGATTAACTATTTCGATTAATTAATTTATATTCCATAAGCATAACTCTCACGTCCATAATCTCCCAGGGGGTAGACGGAACCATCTTTATCATAGGTAGTAAGATTTGGTGGACAAACGTGATAGATGGCGAGCCTAATGCCGTGTACAGGGTAGAACAGTAACCACACATTTTAATGTAAATCATCAGCAGCCTACTCTAGTCCACTGCTGGACATAGGCCTCTCCCAGGGCGCGCCATTGAGCCCGATCTTCGGCTCTACTCTTCTCATCCAGTCGCTGCCAGCCACCTTGCGCAGATCGTCGCTCCATCTAGCAGGGGGGCGTCCCACACTACGTTTGCCCAAACGCGGTCTCCACTCCAGAACTCGTCTACCCCAGCGGTTGTCGGTTCTGCGACAGATGTGACCGGCCCACTGCCACTTCAGCTTGCTAATCTTATGAGCTATGTCGATAACTTTTGTTCTATGCCGGTTCTCCTCATTTCGGATTCGATCCAGCAGAGATAATCCGAGCATAGCTCTTTCCATAGCACGCTGAACGACTTTCAATTTGTGAACCAGTCGCACCGTCAGTGTCCACGTTTCGGCTCCGTAGGTCATTACTGGTAGTAGTACATTAATGTAAATACATATGTTTAATAGACTTTGATAGACAGTGGATGGAGCTGATCTGGTTCTTCTGTTAGGCGTTTCCTGGCATTACAATAGACCCATAAGGAGTATACCACTCACCTTGACTGGATTTGAGCTGCGTCCCATGCAAAGGGCCAGACCACGTGGTGTCCAACTGTGCACATCAGTTTTCTCACTAATCACAAAGTTTTAGCTAGCCAATTGATTACACAAACCTCGGGGGAACATCGGGGGGTGTTCAGTATCCATATCTGAACAACTTTTCGGGACTATAGGGTTTTTATTACACTCTGTATTATCCTTTCAATTGAAAAGGAAGCTATGAGTGTGTACAACCCGTGCCAAATTACAACCCAGTATGTCAAACTCCAAGGTCAACTCATCTAACCGCTATACTAAGCTAAATCCAGAGCATCTTGAGTTCAAATTAATTGACATTTGACCATTTCTATTACTCTAGACTCTAGAGAGTTATTGAATATGGTATGACTCTGTGAAGAGTCAGCCTGAGATATATACGTATATCTTCTGCAAAGTAGCTATGCTTGCGTGCCCCTCCGTGCCTTGGAGAGCACGTTAAACTGACAATAAAATAGAATTATTTCTTTCTTGTGTTGTTAGTGGCCAATCTACTATCAGAGTTAGTAGTTAGTTAGTTTGCCCGGCTGGATCGCTATGATGATCCTTTGGGCGAGATAGCCGCCAGCCCTTGGGTCACTCGTCGCATCAAATAGACGCTTGGACAGGTCGTGGAACAGTGACCAAGCTTCAGGGCCCCAAGGACCAAGAATCTCTACACCAAATGCAACAAAGTTGTGTTAGTTGCCGATGTCCTTGTATTTGTGGGCCTTACGGCCCTCAGCCGCTTCAGCCGCCCAACCGGACTTCCTACACGTACTATGGAGGTGGGTCGGAGCCAAAGTGTCTACGCAAGTAGCGTCCCACACAAGGGCACGTCCCAAATTACAACCCAGTATGCCAAACTCCAAGGTCAACTCATCTAACCGCTATACTAAGCTAAATCCAGAGCATCTTGAGTTCAAATTAATTGACCTTTGACCATTTCTATTACTCTAGAGAGTATTTGAATATGGTATGACTCTGTGGAGAGTCAGCCGAGATATATACGTATATCTTCCGCAAAGTAACTATGCCTCCGTGCCTTGGAGAGCTGGTTAAACTGTCGGTCCCGTCTGCTGCCGTCCGACAGCAGTCTTGAGGCTTACGGGCGGCCTTAACAATTCTGATAGTAGATTGGCCACTAACAACACAAGAAAGAAATAATTCTATTTACCTACTTATTACGTCATAGGTATGTTTTATGAATAATAAAATACTTCGTGATTACAATCCGTAACTATCTCTTTATACACAGTAGTGGCGCCACTATATACGCCATAAACGTATGTTTTAACTTTATTATATGGCGCTGCTGTAAGTTCCAATTTACGCCGCATGCATTTAAAAGTATGTTAGTTTAGTTTAACTAAGGTTTAACTCGTGGTTTAGACCGTAACGGTTTGGCAACTGGTTTTGTTTAATTATGTGATAATTTAACGTTTTAGTAGAATGTCGGTGGCGTAGTGGCCGGGACACCGGACTCGTGCGGGAGGTCCGGGTTCGAAACCATGCAATGTCATGTACCAATGAGTTTCGGGTAGTTTCGGGTTACGTACATTTACCGACTGCTCTAACGGTGAAGGAAAACATCGTGAGGAAACCTGCACACTGAGATGACCAGTGTGTACATGGAGTAGGCACAAAAGATCCTCAAGGGTCGAAGTGCTGCTGGGGTTATTCCCGGCCCCCTATCATAAGATAAGATAAGATGTACGTACATTTACCGACTGCTCTGACGGTGAAGGAAAACATCGTGAGAAAACCTGCACACTGAGATGACCAGTGTGTAACATGGGGAAGGCAATGGCAGCCCTATTGCTAAAAATTTCATTTATTTAAATCGTTCTTACGTTGTATTTTATAGAAACTCCATCACCCAAAGGTTGAAAGGCCGCCAATTGTTTATAACATGTGCATAATAGTGTACAACAAATTACGTCATGATATAAGGGTGTTAGAGGGTAGACTCTTTAAAACTGAATTGTTGAAATGGTTGCTTGAAAATCCTTTCTATAGTGTGAAGGAGTATGAACATTCACATTAGCATTAAAATTGACATTATTTTAATTTATATTCTATGTAGGTACCTGACATTTTAGTTTGTATGTTACACAATTGACATAAAGTTCATTATGCTATGTACAATTACGTTGCGAAAATTCGCTTCCATTCCATTCCGCCGCAATGTAACCGCAATGACCCTAAATGTCTGGAGGCTCATGTCTGTCCTATATCCAATGGGCAACTTGTTAAACAGACGCACAGACTGATATCTCGCACACATCCTAGCCACTACGCCGCAGACGCTTAGTAACGCAGTTCTATTATAAAAAATCGTGCTTCGACTACACGATGAGCATTCGTTTAAGTACCCATCTAATGGTAGAAAGTAACTCCAAATAGGGACCTCATTGAGGTCTATTTGTGCCAATGGATTACGAAATCGAACCCCTTTAGAATAGAATAGAATGACATTCATTGTCAAATATTTACGAGTATAAACATTTTTTTCAGAAACATTAAAATTAACGTAAATGTTAGTGTACAGTCAGCGTCAGATAGATGTTAGCATCCAAGGTAATCAAAACCATCTAAAGAACACAAGTTCAATTTTATCTGCGCATTCAGAATTATTATATTGTTGTAAGCACCCAAAGTGGTCAATATATCTGAGCAACACAATCTCCAATATTATGTACGCAGCCAGGGTGTTCATTATTATGTTGGCGGGCAAATCGTTCAAAGGTATCTACGCATATACCTATAAGATCATATATATGATCTTACCCATCTACCTATCTTTTTAATTTTGTGTTTGACGTCATTGCGGCATTACTATTTAATCTTTTCAAAATTGGAAATAAATTAAAGATATATGTATTAATATAAAATACAATAAATATAATTATAAAATACAATATTTCATTTGCAATGAATGAATGAATGAATGAATGAATACTCTGACGACAATGATGACAGAAAAGATAATTGACAATCTGTTATTAATTATACCTAGGTACTTATATGGCGATTCAAGTACCCACTCAAAAGAGTTTGCATGTAAGTACTTACAAAACTCCTTTCTTTCGTCGGTTCGTGTCCTAAACATACACAATGCATAGATACCTTTGAACGATTTCCCCGCCAACATAATAATGAACACCCTGGCTGCGTACATAATATTGGAGATTGTGTTGCTCAGATATATTGACCACTTTGGGTGCTTACAACAATATGATAATTCTGACTGCGCAGATAAAATTAAACTTGAATTGGACGCTAACATCTATCTGACGCTGACTGTACAATACCACGCATACCTAGTTTATAAGTTTTGTTTATATTAGCGACAGTTATTGTAGGTAGTTTTCTTCGTTCTGTCGAATATTAATGTCCAGTGAGGGTAGTTTTTATCGTTGATTGCCACTCGCTGACACAGTCTCGGAAACACAGCCCTTGAGACAGCGTTATTTCGCGCGCGTGTCACCGAATTTCGTCATCGCGTATGAATTATCGCCTCCATGGACTCCTCGCGGTGCTGATACAATGCTGGTGCTTCGGTGATATAAAAAACTGCCAGAATTTTTAACATTGTCGGCGCCGACGGGTGATCTCGGGCTGAGACGCTGGTGAGTTGGTTTTTCATTGGTATTTGTTGGCTGCCCTGGACATTATCTCGTTCCCCTTAGTTTATTTCGCCCTCGAAAGATCCCTGGAATCGCTGGGGATCGCACAGTTAGACTCAATATTCTTTATTGCACACCCGGGACAAAAACAAAACATACAACATAAAGAGAGGTACAATACAATGTGCAGAAGGCGGCCTTATCGCTTTAAGCGATATCTTCCAGGCAACCTTTAGGTGATGGAAAAAACATAAGATACATAATACACATGTCTTACTTACTTATCACGTAATCTATATATATTTGGCAAAAGGGGGGAAAGTCAGCAAATGCTGACATAATCGGGTACCAATTATGCAGCGCTGTTTTTTATTTCACCCCTTATCCCAAGATGTTAGTGCGGAGCGATAGAGATGTAAAAAAATAATATGAATAATTTAGGTAAGAAATGCTAAAAATAAATAAATTGCACTAATGACACTTTAGTTGTTGAATGAATAAAATAATAAAAGTCGTTGCTATGTCACGTAGGCGCTAGGATCTATTTTTCTGGAAGAGATAGCTTTGAGTAATAAGGCTGCTACTTTTCTTTCGTCTTTCCCTGACAATCCCTGGACAGAAAAATATTGGAGTGTGTGAAATTATAAGTGACGAGTTGAAATCCCTATTAAGCTATGGCGGGGCCATCTCAACTCTCATTAACAGCCGTTACTTTATAAAACTTGGTCTTTCCGTTTGCCCGCTCACCTTAAACACATGTGATTTCATCATCAGCCTATTAATGCCCCCACTGTTGGGGCACAGGCCTCCCCTTGACCAAGGAAGAACGGGCCATGATCCATCGAGCGGGCCCAGTGCTGATTGGTGGATTTCACACACTATCGGAAACTTTTCATTTCCTCAGACATGCAGGTTTCCTCACGATGTTTTCCTTCACCGTTAGCGGTTAGAGCAGTCGGTAAATGTAAGTAAGTCTTAAACCGAAAAACTCATTAGTACATGGCATTGCATGGTTTCGAACCCGGACCTCCCGCATGGGAGTCCGACGTCCTAGCCACTAGGCCACCGACGCTCTAGCCATAAGATAGCTGACCTGAAGAAACAATTGGCTCAAAGGTTAGGACACGAGAGTGCAAAGCGTCACCGGATTGAATCCACCTCTGGACCATTCTTTCATGATTTCAGAGTTGGCCCCATAGTGAAAGTTGTTCAGTTATGGGTACTGAACACCCCCCTTTCGGCTCTATAGGTTTTTTTTTATATCCCCTGTATTTGTAATTCACCATACATCACCCATGGCACATACTTGCGGCCATGCATGGTGCATATGACGTCACGTCCGGTCAGAACAATATGGCCGATTCGCTCCAGTTACATTTTCAATTTATTGTCCGTATGCTCTAGAATTTAATGGTGAATTGTATGCTTGGTTTCATTTTGATGTACTGATTTTGATTTTTAGGTCGCGATTGCCTGTATATTTAGGCAGAAATTATAATAACAAAGAAAGACCTAATATTATGTTTCGACAGGGTTCTACAATACATAGAGGTTCATAAAGAAGCGACAAATTTCTCCAAAAATTAAAACACGAAACAGAGAAAGGTTGATTATTCCTAGGGCAAGATTAAGTAAAACACTAAAAGAGGGGATTCTAGTGAAAATGAAAATGATCGATATGCTCCCGATTGAAGTCATCAAACTCCCTGCTGAAGAGTTTAAGGCCATAACAAAAAAGTTCTTTGAGAAAAATGCCTACTACAGTGTAAACGACTTTATGTCCTCAAAATTAAAACTTTCTCATTTCCACTGACTCGGGGAATTGACATATTATACAGAGTGTAACATTAAGAACGGTCAGTATGGGAAAGTCTCAAACTATAAGACATACGAAGATCTGTTCTTAGGAACCATGTCATCAATTTTAGTAACAAGAAACACTGTATTCATACATTTTTAAAAAAACCTGTACTCCGCCTGGGAATCGAACCCGGTTGTTATGAAAAAAAATCCAACACTATTTCTATTTAGATATCGATTGTGTAGGTCTTAAGGAATAAATGTTAGTATGAAACGTGATGTTTAAAATTAATAAAACGCATTGTTTCCATATCTTTTAATTTATTTTAGTAGGTGTTCGAAATGACTACCATTTTGTAAAATACAACATTCAACTCGTTTAGGTAACGATCTTACTATTGAATGTTGTATCTTCAGGTGGTGAATTTGCGTTAAAATTGTCTCTATGGCTGCTTTTAGGTCTTCAATTATGTCGTAGCTTGTTTTGTACGCTTCATCCTTAACGTAATCGATATCTAAATAGAAATGGTGTTGGATTTTTTTTCAAAACAACCGGGTTCGATTCCCAAGCTGAGTACAGTTTTTTTTTAAATGTATGAATACAGTTTTTCTTGTTACTAAAATTGATGACATGGTTCCTAAGAACAGATCTTCGTATGTCTTATAGTTTCAGACTTTCCCATACTGACCGTTCTTAATGTTACAGCCTGTATATACGACTCTTAGCGTCTGTGACATTTTAAAATTATTTTGACATTGTACCCACACTTTTTATTTTATTTTTTATTGACTGTACACTACTGTAGGTATTTTCTGTTCAATTATGTTAAATATAATCTTAACGTGTTCCATATGTAATGTAAATAATTTAATTTTGATTTATTATTTAATTATTTTGTACGACTTATCTTGCAACGGGTTTTGTTGCTTTGATATGAAATAAATACAATTACAATTATCATATAATCATAGCTAGACACACGATAGTGTGTCCGCCAAGTTTCGAAAAAAGGCGACGACGCACTACGTGTGTTATATTATAGGAACCATTACGAGCCATTTTCGACCCCCCTGTAACTCAGAATTTATGGCAAGTTTACACACAAGAATCATTCAAGAGAAGACCCACCCCTTTCACCCCTTTCACCCTTACACTCTCTTCTACACAAACACGCTCATACACATTTCCAATAAACACATCCATATACACACACACCAAAACTTATTTCTCCCTATAGGCGTTGTTTTAAAATAGAAAATCTTTAATTGGCAGTATGTTTCTTTTAATAGACTTTTTTATTTTTAAATTTAAGTGCTGTAGATTTTGTAATAAATAAATTAAAAAAAAAACGTGTTTAACGAGTTTTATGCGAAAACTTGCTAAGTTAGAGATTTAGTTTTAAGCAAGCAATAATTTTTATATTTAAATAATGTTATATATTTCTACTACCTTTAATGAAGGTGGTTCCTTTGTCTACCCCCTCGGGGACTATGGACGTGAGAGTTATACTATGCTATACTATGTTATTTCTATAGGTAAGTTTGAAGGAACGTTATTTGAACTTGGCATCCAGTTAGATCTGAATTCTTTCAACGGCGAAACCGACAGGCCTATTGTTTCCTTGCACCGAACTTGGCATTCTTTTTCACATTATGTTTTTGGTGGGATCATTTATTGAATATTTTCATGTCAAAAATAATACTTAAAGTCTTTCAGTGTCAACCTTAGCTAAGTTATAAGCACGTTATAAAAAAGAAATTTAAATTACAAAATAAAATTAATAAAATCCATGTCTTAAAAAAATTGAATTTAAGAGTTATTGTCAAAACAAATACAATACAATAAATAGTCTGCTAAATCCTTATCTTATTTACACCTAAACCCGCAGACCTCAATCTCACCTGGTGGTAAGTGACGATGAGGCCGACATGTAGCCCACACGCTCAGTAAGTACTGGCCTCTTCTATAAACACTGCCGGAACACATCGACGACGAAGCGAAGATATTTGACGACAGACTTTACATAGAAGGGGTTGCTAGCAGGCGGACTCTGAAGGGGTCCTACCACCAGCAAGTTACTGGAGTTAGACGCCTCCTACGACACGCTTGACCAGTGGCGGTAGGGATATTTTATCCGTCCCTAATACCTCATGTAAAACCGATATTTCTGGTGATTTCAGGTGAAATACCTCGGGCAGAGCGACGCACGAGGACTATGGGGCATCAAGCATACGAGGAAACCTGTGGACCTGATGGTGGCTGCAGCCAAGGCTCTTCCACCAGGTAAATTCTCCTTTGAAATTGAAATCGTTTATTTAGCGTTCCTTCTAGCTTAACAAATCCATCGAAGATTTTTAGGCCAGTATTCTGGGTGAAACAAAAAGTCCCGAATAGAGGAATGAGTAAACACTTTTTGGAAGTAAAAAAGTTGAGGAGCTCGTAGCCTAGTTGCGAGCACGGTCCGAAAGTGATCGTGCAGGTTAAGCGACGTTGGCGCGGTTGGCACCTGGATGGGTGACCGCTAGTGGCATATTTCATCTGAGCTCCTCCGTGCCTCGGAGAGCACGTTAAGCAGTCGGTCCCGGTTGTTGTCGTTCGACAGCAGTCGTTAAGGCATGTTAGAGGCCTACGGGCGGCCTGAACAACTCTGACAAATAGGTTGGCCACTAACCATACGATAAGTCACAGGCTGGAACAGCAAGATCTGGGGGCTGAATAGACGTCAAGTGCGCCTACTGGTCGGTGCCTTCACCGGTCACTTTAGCATCAATGCCCACCTACACAAGATGAAGCTAACTGACAGCACATCTTGCAGAGCCTGTGGTGAACAACTGGAGACCGTTTCACATCTCCTATGTGAATGTGACGCTTTCGCGGCAAAAAGGATGGGTCTGCTAGGCTCTGCCTATCCGGACCCAAGGGAATTCAAATCCCTCCCATTAAGACGCATAGTCATGCTCATGCACGACATATTCGGTGATGTGGTCAAGGGATAGGTACAAGGGGTTAAACACAAAAGATCCCCATGGGTCGAAGTGTCGCTGGGATCCCCGGCCCCCATCCAAAGATAAGAGATAACCATACGATAAGCAAGCAAGTAAGCAAGGAAGAAAAAAAAAGTGATCTTTTACACATTACCTGGACTAAAATCTGTGCTAGGAGTGGTCCACCATAATGGTCCAGAGTTTGATTGGATCTGGCGACCTTTGTATATGGTGTAACAAAATCCCGAAAGGGGGGTGTTCAGTATCCATAACAGGAAACTTTCACTATGGGGCAAATTCTGAAATTGCAAAAAAAATCACCATATACAAAAGTTTAAGATCTACACGATCAATATGTATGAAACAGCTGGTTTTTTTCGCGATTTCAGAGTTGTTTTTTTTTCGCTTTGGGAAATTTACATACAAATATATAACTATAGCAGACTTATAATATATAAATAAAAATATACTGAATACCCCCCGTGTTCAGTATCCATAACTGAACACTGGGGCCAACTCTACAATCGCGAAAAGAAATCAGATGTTCCATTCGGTTCCATAATCTTACTATGTCATCATAATATAGAGATATCGGAAGAGACTGCCCCCCACAACACAGGGTATCAGGGAGCCAGGAAATCTGAGAAACTGTAAATTCGAAAATCGTTTGTGCTGAATATAGGAAACGTTTCGTTTGTATGAAATTCGTTTCATTCATAACGACATGGATGAGTTTATGCCACCAAGACGCAAAATAATGGGGTTTATTTTTCTTTAGTATAGAAAATTTTCATACAAGCAACAGGGTTATTTTTTCGTGTAAAGTGGTACAAATGACCAGCACATACCCCCCTTCAAATATTTGCTACTAATAAAAAAGGACCTTATATATTATATCCTTTTGTATACGTTGTACCTACGAGTACTTGCTGAATTGTGGTGTTACCAGTTCAATTTTCCAATTCCAGGCCAAATCCTCCCCATCGTAAAGCTAGTCATCACAGTCGACGGGGTCCAGCTGGAAACCCTCAACCAGAACAAGAGTGAAGACTTCGAGCATATGACGGTCTTCTTCAACATCGAGTCCATCTCGTACGGGGTCCAGGACTTGGTGTATACCAGAGTGTTCTCCATGATTATTGTGAAAGATAATGCGGACACTAAGGGGTTAAATCCATTTGAGTGTCATGCTTTCGTTTGTGAGTCACGGTGAGTAAAAAACGTTGGAGCTACGAGAAAATGGTCTTAGGAGACCTTCCCTAACTTTTGGAGCTATTTAAAACTGCATTCACAGATTTTTGAAAAATGGTACAGTCAGCGAGAAAAATGCCATTTTTGACAAAAAAAAATTTTGATGCCAATCGATTCTATTTCGTATCAGGATCAAAAGACTCTATGGGGTCAATCGAGGTTGAGTACTAGAAATCTCAAAAATAGCAATAAATTATTCCCATACATTTTATATGAGTTATGGTTTAAAGGTTACTGTGGAACAATGAATTCCAAAAAATGCTGCCCAGAAAATATATTTCAACGTAAAACAGTTTTCTTCTTCAAACATTTTTATCAGCCGGAAGAATTTAGGTCAACTTAATTTTTTGGGTCAGTTAGACGATAGACTATCTCTAATATCATGGGAAATGTTTCTGATATACCTAGCTCTTAAGTGGACAATGTTAGCATTAGATTAGATTCTGTCATGTCCTAGAATCAGATAAAATTCCAAGCACATTCCATGTTTTATCTGAGTAGGTATTATGTACCAAGTCGTATACTTTTGCTGTAAATTCAAATTAATTTTATTTGCTAAAAATACACGTAAATAAAGTCTTAATAATTAAATATAATGTCCAATGTATTTTGTCTGTTCTTCTTCTAATTCCTCATTGCTGAGGGTTGTGATCATTCTAAGGAATTAATCACATAGAACGACTCTCGTGGCAGATTTAATGGGGTGGTTTGCCATTGCCTTTCCCATTTCACATACTGGTTATCTCAGTGTGCAGGTTTCCTCACGATGTTGTCCTTCACCGTTCGTCGGTAGAACTCTTTTTTATTTTACCATTATAAATTGGATAAGACAAACAGTCGAACGGGCTATCTGATGGTAAGTGGTCACCGTCCCCTGGAGACACGTGCAGTACCAGAGGCATTGGACAGGTCCTGAACTTCCAAGGCCTGCAGCAAACTCGCTTTACATTCTTTTTGAAGCACCCCATGTCGTAGCGCAGTGGAAGTACGTACGTACGTAAACTCATTGGCACATGGCATTGCCTGGTTTCGAACTCGGACCTCCAGCATGGGAGTCCGACGTCCTAGCCACGACGCCACCGACGCATACAATACATACGAATACAATACATATTTGTTATTCGGAAGATTTTCTACTTCTTCAGGCAGTTTATTAAATATTCTTACAGCCATAGCTTAGCAATTTCTACTGCGGTAATCAGTATTCATTTTTGGGAGTACCGATCTTTCAGGATACCTAGTGTTGAATTGGGTGACATCTTTCTTACTTTTAAATGAAGTTGGATGCTTGGAATTAAATTAGAAATTTCGTATATATACAGCGTTGGTACTGTCAATAAATTCATTTGTTAAATAAAGGCTTGCAAGAAATGCGTCGATCAGTTGGAAGTCCAGTGATTTTATTGCCTCCCCATTACACCGGTCAGAATCGCAAAAAAACTGTGAACTGCAGCTCCTGTCAAATATTGGCATCTCGCTCAATATGACAAATCCGGAGAAATGGGCCAATAGCCTAGCTATCGCGAACTGGGGGATTAAATTGTTGCGTTCAATTGTCATGGCGTGTTCGTCCTATTTTATTGTTTAAAAACGGTTTACAGTGGGGTTTTTTTATCGTAAAACTAGTGTATTTTAACTAAAAATCGTCCGTTTTAAGTGAACGTTATATAATACAGTGAAATGGGAATGATATTTCTGTAGTATTCTACAGACGGTATGATCCGGCAACCTCACCTCCAATTGCACTTGGAGTGCAAGACACTAGACATTCCTAGTGCACACGACTCTGTCTTAATCTCGTCGTTGGTAAACTGTTTTTTTTTTTCAATACAGACGCCAAAACGTTCGATTGGTTTTCAAGATTCTAACACAGTTATTGGCCAAACTGCTGAGTGTAAAACACTTGCAGGGGTCATTCATTAAAGGAAAAATTCGCGAACTGTCAATTACCGATCGTAAAGTTTGTCAAAGAATAGAGCAACAGATCACGCTTTTTTAAATGGAAGGTCGAACGTTGTAGAGTTAGGTCATCCTTTTTTATCACTAGTGACAAGATAACAGAATAGAGCGCAAATCGCCCCCGGCTTTTTAATACCCCAGGCTTTTTAACAGAATGAAATAAGCATGATAGAAGCGAGTCACCATGTTTATCACTGATTTTGATGACAAGATATGGAATGGAGCCTCGTCTCAGATCTTCCCTGGCTTCTTAATTCAAAGACAAAACTAACAAACAACCCCACCTGCAGAGCCTGTGGTGACACCGTTGAGTCAATGGAACACCTTTTGTGTGAATGTGACTCGTTGGCTGGAAAGCGCATAAGTCTTCTGGGGATAGCCTATCGTAGCCTTAAAAGTAGCTCTTTTAAGTACCTAATGAAATGTAATCGTGTTATGTATATGTGTGCAAATAAATTTTAATTCATTCATTCATTCATTCATTCTAACCGAAACCAGAAGACTATAGGCTCCTTCCTATAAGCTGTATAGCATCCTTGATGCAAAGCATCTTTAAGGAATAGGAAGGAGATTAAGGAAAGGGGTGAGCACAAAAGATCCCCGAGAGTCGAAGTGCCGCTGGGGTTTTTCCCTGTCACAAGATAAGATAAGATAATTCAAATATATTTTTATTATTTTCAGGAACTCAGCTAGACGTCTAACATATGCCTTGGCAGCAGCTTTCCAAGATTATTCCAGAAGAGTTAAAGAGTTGCAGGCATCTTCAGGTAATATACTTGTCTCATTTGCTTTCAGGTTATGTACTTTTACCGACTGCTCTATCGGTGAAGGAAAACATCGTGGGGAAACCTGTACACTGTGATAACCATAGTGTGTCAAATTGGGACGGCAATGACAAACCACCCCATTAAATCTGCCAATAGAGTCGTTCTATGTCATCATCATCAGCCTATTAATGTCCCCACTTTTGGGGCACAGGTCTCTCTTTCCACAAGGACGGTACGGGCCATGATCTAACGAGCGGGCCCAGTGCTGATTGGAATTGAACTTTTAATTTCCTCAGACATGCAGGTTTCCTCGCGATGTTTTCTTTCACCGTTAGAGCAGTCGGTAAATGTACGTAAGTCTTCGAAAATAATCCGAAAAACTCAGTGGTACATGGCATTGCATGGTTTCGAACCCGGACCTCCTGCATGGGAGTCCGACGTCCAAGACACTAGTCCACCGAAGCTCTTTGTGGTTAATTTTAAATCGTAAAATATCCAGACTCCGTTTACGTTCAAATCGTAAAATATCCAGACTCCGTTTACGTTCAAATCGTAAAATATCCAGACTCCGTTTACGTTCAAATCGTAAAATATCCAGACTCCGTATACGTTCAAATCGTAAAATATCCAGACTCCGTTTACGTTCAAATCGCTAAAAATCCAATAATCATAGTATTCCTCATTAATGAGGATTGCGATCGTTCTATGGAAATAACCGCAAATAACGACTTTGTTAGTAATAGGGCGGTCTGCTATTGCCTTCCCCATTCCCGTCTGATTATATTCAATGACAAGAAAATTCCCACCACAAATGTGTTTGTGGTGGGAAGAACATGTTTCAAATCGATACATACATGGTGGGACCACCCCAGGCTGACTGCACGGAGTAATATCACCAGTAAATGACTGCATTATGAAAAAGATAGATATCCCTTTCATAGGCAGGAATCGAAACCAAAGGATACCATTGGCACTTTTATATTCTGCGTTCTGGAGAACTCTATGACAAAAAAAAATACGCTCCACTACGATTAGTTCACACAGCTTGCCGACAGATGACGCTGTTCGTTCGGAGCACTGTCTGCATACATCGAGTCCGTATTTCCATATAATTTCAATGTAAATTTTCAATGTAACTTCACCTATATACGAATTTCAAATATCCATTGGTGGACCAGCACAAAACGCCACCAGGCATACCAACCCATCTGGTGGAAGGTCTACCAATTTCCGCCTTCCTCTACGATTTTCTGTCATCATCACTTCTGTCACTGAAGGTTGCAGGCCTTCTTCAGGCATTGATGGTCGATCACCAGTGACTCATTCGTCACCCTTCCTCGTAATTCTAAACGTGCAACCTACGCGAAGAAAACAAGGTGCCAAATAAAATGATGCGGACTCCGCCACAACATGGTCTCACCGCTAAAAACAGTAACCTTCCCACACCCACGCCGGAAATGACCTGTCAGGCGATCGACCCTAGTGTCTCGGTGAATACCCAAAGAGGGCATAATAAACGTTTTATCCAGGATGAATCTCCGAGTGATGGTTTTGCAACCTTCCGTTTGGAAATGTTGGATATGTTTCGCGAGTTCCAAAACCAACAAAACTCCAGACTAGATACCCTCGATAAAAACATAAAAGATTTGAAATCTTTAACCGCTTCAGTACAGACCACTAATACAGAGATCGAGAAATCTATTGGAGATGTATCGGTCCAGCTCAGTGACATTGGCAGATTGGAAAAGGATCGCAAGACCATCCATATTCAGATTACTGGGCTCGAGGAGAAGTGCGAAACCATAGAACGGAACTTAAGGAAATCCTGCATAGAAATTAGAAACGTACCGAAGCAAAAACAAAAAAAAAACAGAGAATCTGAATGACCGCTATGGTATGCTTTCTTCTCTCTCTACAACTCTAAATCTCAGCCTCCAATAGTATGATGTGCGTGACATCTATCGAGTATCTCGCAAAGTTGGCAAGGAGAATTCTACCTTGGTGGTTGAACTGTGCAATACCCTTCAAAAATCACACATCTGAACACCTAACCGCTACAGCAAAACGGCTGCAATTTTTGGCAAGGGACTTCGCCAGGACGGAGGGTTATGAGTACTGCTGGACGTCAAATGGTCTAGTATATCTGAGGAAGAAACACGGGGAACCATATATTTTAGTTAAAAGTGTAGGTCAATTAAATGATCTTAAAAATAAGTGACTAGTTTTAGGTGTTGTTATGTGTAACTTTACAGACATTTGGTCTAAAAGTATAATCATTTCGAATTCTTATGTGGATTTACCATGCGCCCACATTTTTTCAAAATTGTACATGCAATTAATCAGATCTTTATACCATTTACTCATATACTTAGTACACTCAAAATACATAAATTACACTATTCATTCTCTAACACTCACTCATGCATACAACATTCATACATCATACACCATACTAGTGCTCGGGACTTGGAATAGGACCTCGACTCATAATTCAAATAATTTATGGTGTCCCATTTAATAAACTTTCTTCCCCGCGAGGCGGCTATAAAGTGCGCCAGTTGTCATTAAATAACTTTATAACTTATCCTATGGTAAGTAACTATGAGCAAAAACACACATACCAAACTATAGATACCCTCATTAGCACTCGTGTCACATTTTATAACAAAATTCAATAGTCCAACACTATTTGATGAAATGGATACAACTGAACTAGTTGAAAGCTACCGCACCCTTAATCCAGAAGGCTGCAAAATGTCCTTGGGAAATGGTTAATTGAAGTTGTCCCTCAATTAACCATCCTTAGCCAAAACATTCGGAGTATACAAAAGAACTTTGATCAACTGACTGTGTTTTTAACTAGACTAAAGTTCTTACCTGATGTAATCATATTAACTGAATGCTGGCTAAACCAATATTCGAGTATTATCTCCTTGGACAACTATGTATATCACAAATCAAACAAGTATCTTAATCAAAACGATGGCATCATAATCTACACAAAAATAGGACTACAAGTTGAAATCTCTGAACCTATATTTGATGATGCAAACTGTTTACTGCTAAAAATTTACAACGAAATCACTATTGTATCATTCTATAGATCTCCATCCAAGTATGATATTGAGGGATTTTTGAATTCGCTGGAAAAGACAATGGAATCTATTACCGGGGGTACGGCAGTTATCACTGGAGATATAAACACAGACATTACCGACGATAGCATCGACAAATCAAGAAGTGAGAAATATCTAGAGCTAACGTCCCACTATGGTTTCATACCGGGCCACACCTTACCGACTCATGATCGTACTTGCCTGGATCATGTATTAATAAAAACTAGTCTTCCAGCAATGGTGGTAATCTGTAGTTCAGGAATCACTGACCATGATACTGTTATCCTTGGAATAGACAAGAAAATCTCTAAACCCTTTGTGAATTGTAAACAAATTAATAAAATTAACTTTATAGAACTTGCCAAGGATTTGGAAGGAACCGACTGGTCAGATGTATATGACATTAATGATACAACAAATGCTATTCAAAAATTCATTAGCATCTTTGGCTCAAAAATCGCATTACACACCTCACGGATAGTAGTTCGAAATTCTAAAATAATAAGAAAATCCTGGATCACGCCTAATTTGTTGAAATGTGTTAGACGCAGAGATGCATTACACAGTAAATCACGTAAACAACCACACAACATTGAACTAAAAGAGTCATACAAAAAATACAGAAACGACTGCAACAACATCCTTCAGTATCTAAAAGACCTACATGATAAAGCCCTATTAGAAAACAGTAAAGGAGATAGTAAAGGAACTTGGGATGCAGTAAAGA
This sequence comes from Hofmannophila pseudospretella, assembly GCA_947369225.1. Taxonomy (NCBI): domain Eukaryota; kingdom Metazoa; phylum Arthropoda; class Insecta; order Lepidoptera; family Oecophoridae; genus Hofmannophila; species Hofmannophila pseudospretella. Next base: position 7,450,748 of record OX376337.1, on the reverse strand, counting down.
AAATCTGTAATATTACAAACAGCAAAACGCCCAACACAAGTCTACTAGGTACTTGTGCTAATTCGACAGAATCCTTGAATAGGGTAAATTCCTACTTTACAATGGTTGGCGACAATTTAGCAAAAAATATCCTTAAAAACATCAATAAAACTGAAGCTGAACTTGCCAAGGAGGTGGAATTAAGTAACTCGCCGCTTAACTCTGTATTTTTCAACCCTACTGACGAAGTTGAGATCCTGAAAATTATTGGTGACTTGAAACGACGTGCCGCGCCAGGATGGAAATAAAATGAAATGATTTTTTATTTGCAAGAATATACGTTATGAAGGATCTTAAAATTACATAGGTAGTTCCAGTATATCCTACCACATTGTGGTGTGCAAATTTATATAATAGATAACATAAAATTTAAAAAAATAATTGATACGAAGCTAACTAATACGCTTTACATTACAAGAACTATTTACAAGAAATATTAATATAGTGATTACATGTCAATTTAATTTAAATGTCAAATTATTTATATCAAATATTATTAAGTAATAACTTTGTGTTCAAAAAATTCCTTAACACTGTAGAAGCAATTATTCATCAACCAAATATACATTTTCCTGTTAAATTCATTTAACGGCGTGGCTTTCAATTCAGATGGTAACTTATTATAAATGTATATTGCCATACAACATACATTTTTCTTATATATGTCCAAGGTACATTTCGGAAGGTATAGCCTGTCTTTGTGTCTGGTTTGTCTTTCATGAACATCTGAATGTTTTTTAAAGTACATTGGATGCTGTTTAACAAACACGCAGATATCTCTTATGTACATGCACGGGAGTGGCAATATATTTAGTTTCTTAAAAAGAGGTTTTATCTAAGAACCATGCATCACATATTACTCGTATACACTTTTTTTGTATGAGGAACACTCTGTCTACGTTTACTGAGTTACCCCACAAAATCAAACCATAACTGAGCACAGAAGAGACATATCCATGATAAGCGGTAATTGCAGCCTGTTGCGACACTGTCTGTTTTAGGCGTCTTAGCGCAAATACAAAACGATCCAATTTACCGCAAATATGCTCAACATGGGCCTTCCAGTTACAATATGTATCAATAACAAAACCTAAAAATGTAGTGCAATTTACTTCCTCTACTCTTCTGCCGTCATGACTCACATGCAGCTGCAAGGGTCTCGCGTTATATGAATAAAATTGCATGGCTTTCCATTTATTAATGATTAAGTGTAGATTGTTGTTATCCATCCATTTTACAATCTTATCTAACGATTCGTTTATTTTTGATTCAAAAGTTTCTTTTTGATCACATTTTACTATTAAAGTTGTGTCGTCAGCAAATAGAATGCATTGATGATCAATTACTTCTGGGAGATCATTTATGTACAGTAGAAATAGCAGGGGTCTTAAAATACTACCTTGTGGTAAGCCAGAGCTGTTTCCACGAAAGTTTGATCTCTGAGTAATTCTGAGTGCTACTTTACTCTCTGTTTTGGAGATTCCAGACAACTCAACACACTGCTGTCTACCTTTTAGATAACTTTGGGATGGGATGGGATAATATAAATAATGAAATGCTCATAAGATGTAACGAGTCCTATTACATACTTATGTAATCTAAGCATGGCCTCGGGAACTGTGCCTGAGAGTCTTAAGGTTGCAAATGTATGCCCTGTTTACAAATAAGGCGAGGCGAGGCAAGGTTGCAAATGTATGCCCAGTTTACAATCAATTAATTTGTAGCGTCTTGTGGGTCCACAAGCCGCTACAAATTATAGACCCATCTCTCTATTACCCACGCTCTCAAAAATTCTCGAAAAAGTCGTGAACAGGAGACTTCTGACTTTCCTGGAGAATGAAAACTTACTGGAAGACAACCAGTTTGGTTTTCGTGCTGGCAGGTCAACGGAGGACGCCGCTACTCAGCTAGTGAACTTCATTGCTGATAAACTGGACTCGGGCAAAAAGAGCATTGGTGTCTTCCTTGACCTAGCCAAAGCTTTTGACACGGTGTCTCGACCGATACTCCTGAAAAAGTTGGAGTCTCTTGGTGTGCGAGGAATAACCCTGGAATGGTTCAAATCATACCTAACCAATATACGACAGAGGGTTTGTTTCGGGGACCAGTGTAGTGATCTAGCAGACGTCACATCTGGTGTCCCGCAAGGAAGTGTACTCGGGCCAACGCACTTTCTAATATACACAAATGACCTATGTTGCTTAAATGTGACCCAAGCCAAAACCTTTGTCTTTGCTGATGACACTGCACTGGTCTTCTACGCAGATACCTGGGACGAGGTGGCTAAAGTAGCGCAACTTGGACTTCACAAGGTCTTGGCATGGTTACAGAATAACTTGCTAACCCTAAATGCTAGTAAAACTAAAAACCTGACCTTCAGCATATCGCAGTGCACAGCGCCACCAAATCCTTTGTGTATTAAAATTCACACCTGCAACTACATGCCCGACCGCTCCTGTATGGCATGCCCAACACTGGAACAAGTCAGGAACATCAAATACTTAGGATTAACTGTGGATGATCGACTTACCTGGGAAGACCATATTAAAGTGGTTAGTGGTCGCGTAAGGAAGCTTATGTACATAATAAAGCGTCTTAGAACGGTCGCAGGTGAGTGTACTATTGATCTTGTCTACAAGACACTTTGCCGCCCAGTGCTCCTGTATTGCGTGGTACTTTGGGGTTCTGCTGGGGTTACTTACCTAATCAAAGCCGAACGTGCACAACGCTACATCCTGAAGGTGGGACACCGAAAGCCATTCCGCTACCCTACGAGAGCCCTGTACAGTGACTGTAAACTTCTTACAGTAAGGAGGTTTATATAAGCTCGATTATTTTGCGCTTCCACAAAATGGACCCTACCACCGTGCTGAATCCAACAAGGTCAAAACGTTTTAACTTGTATCTGCCTACCTACAGAATGGTATCGCACATAGTAACTGTCCAAGGGCGGAATTGTGCTCGCGTAGATCGAGCGCCGATGAACGTTATACAGCGTTTTACGTCGACTTGCGCATGCGCAGAACCTTTGTTTATATTGTAAATGTTTTCCATTGGTTATTCACTCCTGTATATAGTCACTAGGTCAGAGTCTTTCTTGTACGATATATATAAGCACTTCTGTAAATAAATTATTCTTCCTTCTACTTCTCTACACTCAACAAGGAGTTTCATTACAACTAGCCTTATCTGCTAAAAACTCATGGACCGCAAAAACAAGAAAGACCCTTTTTGCACAGCGAGCACCTTCTGATCGAGGCCCTTTCTTATACAAAAGAGCCGATAAACTCCTCTCCATCCTAAACTATTCAAGGTATTCCTGCAGAGAAAAGGTTAAAAATTGGCTATTGACACTTGATTATTTTAATACTGAAAAAATATTGTTACCTAAATATTGTTGTAATAATTTTCCAATAAAAAAATAATGTCAATCAAATAGCCAATTAGTTGAGTCCTATGGACGCATACTGACCCTTACACCTACCAACATACACCCCCTCACACACACACACACCACAAACACACATCACACACACGTCATCTCACTTAATTTAGCATTGCCTTATGTTTTTCATAATTTATATATCGGAAGAGACTGGCCCCCACAACACAGGGTATCCTAGTGTGGGAGCCAGGGAAATCTGAGAAAATGTTAAAGATACTGTCTGCATTAATACATTTTTATTTTATTTTTTATTTTATTTTTATCTAACCAATTTTCTTTAACGTACAATTCCACAATATGGCGCACTAAATTATTCCTGGTCGGGTTTAAAAATACTTTATTTCTGTTCCAGATGAGAGGCCGACTAGTCTAAAGAAGAGATTCGCAATAGACTTGAGAACGCCTGAAGAAATAGAGGCGGATTTAGAAACGGAAGCATGAAAATTATAAACACCTTGAAAATATTTTAATGTTTAAAAAATTCTAGTTTTTGAGCCATTTTCAATAAGTTTACCGGAAAAATTAGGTAAAGACCATATAATTTATAATATATATAACATTAACTAGATTACTCAGACTGGCTTGCAACCATTTCTATGTAAAGTCTGTCGTCAAATATCTTCGCTTCGTCGTCGATGTGTTCCGCAGTGTTTACAGAAGAGCCAGTACTTACTAAGCCCGTGTGGCTCCATCTTCGGCCTCATCGTCACTTACCATCAGGTGAGATTGAAGTCAAGTAAGGTCGTTTCGATTCTAGAGCAACCCTGTAAACGAACAATCATTGTTACCTAATCCTGTCCAGTTAATTATAATGTGGGTAGGCAAACCTATAGGTTTGCAAAACTGAATGTTGATTGGCTATGTACCATTGTGTTAATATAATATGTGGTATTGAGACGCAATACCACATATTATATTAACACAATGGTACATAATATGTGGTATTGAGTCATTAAGAAATAAGAATGTAGTATACCTACATTCTTATATCGTAATGACGCAATACCAATAAATATGTTCCTTCCACTAAATCTTTTTTTTTTACCCTTCCGACTCTCGCTACGCTGTCTTAACAGATTTTTTATGTCTGCTATTTTGAAATTACCATGATATCATCACAATTTTACTATATTGAGAAATCAAATTAAATTAACCCAAATAACGATAAATTTGTGATATCTTCAAAAATAACGTTCCGTTTTGCGTTTCTGTTTACGGAGTGTGCTCGTGGCTCCATCTGCGCAACGCTTTGCGTTTTATGTCCTATTAACAATATTTTTTGAGATTATTTAGCTTCCAAAGAATAATAATGTAATCATGAAGAAAATTAAATTAAATCGGATAAAAATAACTTTACTTTTAAATTTATATTAATTTGTATCATAGTTAATTTAATTATCGTTCATTAATACAGCCTGTAACAAAATATCTACTCGATTCAAGATCTCGTGTACACATCACAGATGTACTTATACACAATTTCACACCAAAAAAAAATCTTTTTACCAATATTGTTCAGTTATCATTAATAATTAAGTCGCCCTGAAAGAGGTCAACACATGTATTTGTTACACTCTGTATTTGAAAGTATATATTATTTCTAATAGAGGCTTGTCAGCCCATACCAAAACATATAATTTGTGATTTATGAGTAATTTTATAAAACATTAAATAAGAGTTAATATTGTTTAAAATATAATGTTTGTTGTGTATGACAGTCTTTTATTTTTCACAAGTGCCGGCACATGAGGGACGGGTTAGCAGCGCATTTAAAACTCTCTAATAATACTGAGTCGCATTTGCTCTGCTCTATACAATAAAAAACTGTACTTACTTTAGTTTTTTTGCTTCTTTCACCGTTTTAGTCTAGGTCACTTCATTTTTTGAAGAACCATTTCTGCCGAAAATGTAGGCTCTATTTACCGTGCCTAGGTATTATATCAGTTAGAAACTTATTTTTGATTTTATTTTATTTATTACAAAAAATTGCACAGCCATACAGTTAAAACTAAGACACTGTGAATTCATCTGCTTGAACATTGACACAATACAGTACTTAATGTATCGTATAGTATCGTATCGTATCGTATATCGAATATCGAATATATCGTTATATTATAACATGTGTTGTCATTATGTGTTAAATAATAAATGTATGATACAGGAAAACCTATATATTAATACGTAATTAACAATGTAGTGGTACTTATTTTAATATTATACTATATAAACTGGGAGGAAATTCCCTATGATATATATATATATATATATATATATATATATATATATATATATGTCGAAGCCGCAGAGAAGACAGGGCGTCAACACCAGAAATAGCGTGAATAGATCGTACAGTTGTAAAAGGAAGGCCATTGAAATACGTGGACGTTCAACCCAGGTTACGAATGACAGCTAACTTTATCAGGAAAACCAGAACGTATACCTCTCAACCCTCTGAGCACGGGGAAGACACCACACACAATCGTGGAGGTCCACCTACATCCCGCTATAGTATTCTGGATGCGTCGTCAGAAAAACAATGAAAACATACCGACTTGCGTATTCCTTGTTTCACATCATTTTAACATCACAACCTTACCAGAATAATGATTATCAGCACCGGGAAACCACCCTGATTACCATCACCACCAGCCGGGATGGAGCTGACTGTTTTCTTCATATTATAACCTCAAAACCACAGGCCGCTGCTCGCTCTCTGCCACTAGACTGACTTGCGTTTTCGTTCACGTATTATAGCGCTGCATATTACCGTTTTTGAGGAACACTAGCGCCTCACTCTCCGACACGGCCAACCTGCGCTCACACGTCCTCGTGTGTGCACCGCTTGGCCATATCTGACCATATTACCAATGATAAAGCAGCCCTGATATTCTGGTTTTCACTTATGGTACTCTACAGTGACACTCAACCAGAACATCACCAATGCAAAAGGTATACTTGCCCATTTCGAGAGCTCTACCCTCCGTTACCTCACTCAGTGAACACTACCTCTGTTTCGAATACCATGGTAACTACCAAACATGGTAATTCCAATGACACATACCTCAAGAGAAACGGTGATTACCACAATTCAACCAAGGTAACGATCATCACTCTTAACCAATAGCACCGTACCAATAAAATAACAAAAACACAATTCAATTTATTCCAAAATACTTTTTCTTCAATGAGCTTCATTCTTGAAGAAGAAGTCCTTCTACACAGGTCTCGGTGCTCTCGGGCTCTAATGTCGTCTGACCACCTCGCTGCTGGTCGTTCTTCACTTATGTGATCTGTTCCTATTCTCCACTGCATTTTGTTAGTCCACCGGTTGTCGTAGCACCTCGCTACGTGTTTTGTTCATAACCAATGACTCTTAAGCATCTGTAGTCAAGCAACAATGACACCGACAACATTTCACTTTGAATCCAATCGTAACAATAATGACTCCACCGCACGCACAACGGACCTGGAGAGACAGAATAGTTTGCTGGTCAGCCTAACCATGCAATGGTCAGCCACAAATTAAATCAAAGAGCACGAAGTCAAATTAAAATCCCACATACACCTTGTTGATTAAACAACTGCGAGCAACACTCAAACAAAACCCATTAATTCGGTATTCCTGACCTAACAGTACTTGTGACAATTGAAACCATTTACATTCCCTTTAGTAATAATTCTAAGATATTTGATGTGTAATAAGACAGTAATGTAAGCTTTACAATTAGTAACTAAATCAACAATTGTAAATCTACATTGTCCTAAATTCATTGCTCGTCATTTAATTTCTTAAACTTGTTGTCTTTGTTTCTAATTAACATCTATCACTTAGATCTTGAATGTCAACAGATTACGTTCTACCACTTAGCCAGCGATAGACAACCATCACTTAACCAGCGATGGACTACATCGATAGACTGCCCTCAAACTTGTGAGAACTCCACTCTACCACTTAACCAGCGATAGCACCAAGGGCTAATTCAGCACACACTACTCCCTTAACCAGAGGCAATGCAACCATCACTTAACCAGCGATGGACTCGCCCAACTGCCACTTAACCAGCGACAATTGAAAACTATCACTTCACCAGCGATATAGTTCTGTAGTACTTCTAACCAATACTACAGGTAAAAACAAAGAACTCACTCACTTTATAAGATCCATGTGGTTATCTTACGTCAACTTACGAGATAGACTGCCGTGTAGGTAGGTATATAAACTCATCATAATTTCATTAATTTCCACCATGATCAAGCCTCCGTCTATCGTCATTCTTAACATCACGCGTCTGTCTGAAAACAAGCAAACAAACACACAGAAAACACCACAAAACACTATGGTCCATTAACGGGACTATGGCGGTACCAATTCCAGGGCATCACACGCTAAATCATAGCCAGACGAATGTTTAGGAGCGAGCATTACAGTTTCAATGAGTGCTTGCTTTAGATTTAATGACCACACCAGAATCGACGCCTTCTACCGAATGCGTACGCCACGCTGTAGTTGTGCGCGTAATAGATGATTTTAATCGCCGCGTTATATGGTGTGTCGCTAGTGTGGTACCGTACCCATTTTGTTTTTCGTGTGATTGAATATCAATACTGAGACATTCCAACTAACAACAATATGCATGCCCTTCGTAACTATGAGTTGTTCATCCCACTTCTGATGTCGAAGCCGCAGAGAAGACAGGGCGTCAACACCAGAAATAGCGTGAATAGATCGTACAGTTGTAAAAGGAAGGCCATTGAAATACGTGGACGTTCAACCCAGGTTACGAATGACAGCTAACTTTATCAGGAAAACCAGAACGTATACCTCTCAACCCTCTGAGCACGGGGAAGACACCACACACAATCGTGGAGGTCCACCTACATCCCGCTATAGTATTCTGGATGCGTCGTCAGAAAAACAATGAAAACATACCGACTTGCGTATTCCTTGTTTCACATCATTTTAACATCACAACCTTACCAGAATAATGATTATCAGCACCGGGAAACCACCCTGATTACCATCACCACCAGCCGGGATGGAGCTGACTGTTTTCTTCATATTATAACCTCAAAACCACAGGCCGCTGCTCGCTCTCTGCCACTAGACTGACTTGCGTTTTCGTTCACGTATTATAGCGCTGCATATTACCGTTTTTGAGGAACACTAGCGCCTCACTCTCCGACATATATATAAAGGAAAAACTGTATTAAAAAAACTACATTACAAATCCATGCAACGAATTTATTGTACGATAACACCCGTATAAGGAAATAATGTACCAATTACGTCTTATTTGCAAATAAAAGGCCGGGAATTGCTTCTAATTGTCACTTACAGTTCAGAACCCATGGTGAACTCATAAGTTCACGGGTTATATATAGACTTCATCTACGGTTCTTACCAAATCAAGGTTGAAGCCAAAGATTATTCAAAGAGGCCTTTTATTAACCCGTTTCAGTCATGTTGCGCCAAGTAGCGTTTTTTTGTGTTATATTAGCTGTCAGTGCACATATAGAGTATACAAAGGAATCTTATACAAATAACGGAGATCACTGTGCCACTGATTGCATTAACAATTCATGCATAACAAGTCAAGATAGAAAAACAGAACTTTGCCAACCGGGACATAAACCAGCGTGGAAATATCATACTTTTGGTATGAGTATGAGTATGAGTATGAAGTCTTCGCTTAGATTCTGTAAGAGCAGGTGTGGAAGGTTCGGGAAGTTTTACGATTGGTGCTTCGTCTCCGATACCCATTGGGATTACTGCAACCCTGATAAAGAATTCAAATTGGTCACAGATGTTATTACTTTCAGCGGTGTTGCTTGTACATCTCCTTGCACATCTCACTCCAATGGCCAACACACTGAGTGCACCAATATATGGAACAAGGTAGAGAAATGCCATCCTGATCAAATCATTTACGTTGAAGCTAAAACTGCACATGGGAGTATATGTAAAAGCATTTGCAGAAAGGGAAGATACGAAAACCACGCTTCGTGCTTCACCTTCGCTAATAAAAAGGAAAACTGTGCTGCTCCAGCTAGAAATTATTTGGCACTACAAAAAGAAATGAACGATTTCAAATCGAAAATGGTACAGAGAAGCTATAATCCGATAGACGAGAGCCACTACATGGATGATTTCAATAAATTCTTAATAAATGCCGATGGCGTCATCAAAGAGCAAGTCAATGAACCTGGCAATTCTATATATAGCTACAACATGTTACCAGCTTACTATTACGATGAACCGTTTTTGCCGTTAATCGTGAAAGCTAAGATTACCAAGAGCAATTTACCGCGTTCGAACTCTAGAACATCTACAAAAGATATATCAGATCGTTCATTATGGAATATCAATCGTATGGGAAAGGATGTTTCTAGGATTCCAAATATGGATACGAATGGTCATTTAATTGCATACAAACTTGGAGGGCCGAACCATATCTATAATTTTGCACCACAAACTTTATATTTGAACAAGGGAATATTAAAGCCAGGTCTTAGTGGTAAAAATAGAAACGATTATTTCCTTAGCCCATGGTACGACTTTGAGAATGATATCTATAATGATGTTATTAAAGGTAATTCTGTTGAACTGTGCGTAGCTGTTATTTATGATGATCTTATAAACCAGCCCAGGCCTATAGGCTTTGCAGTCACCCAAGAAAGATTCAACCTTAAGAAAAAAAAGTACTCTCCAGTCTATGATGCATTTTATTCGAATGACCCTATTAGTGGGCTTAATGGCTGATTGACTGATTGTTTATTAATAAATGTTATTTCATAAACCATTGTATTATATATATTTTTCCTACCGCAAATGTTTAAATGGAATTTTTATTTGTTTATTCAGATGTAATTTCATTGTATATCTTGGTATTGTAATATATCTAATAACTGTTTATTAGTAATATAAAACTTTGTTATGTCTAATTGTCTATTTGCAAAAGGAGAAATGACCTGTGATTTTAACCGACGATCGAATTTTAATGTCTACTTTTCTACTAAATATCTTAAGAAATCATGTCTGAGATGATAATGGGGTTCAAAAGCCAATGTTTAACCCTAGATGATATTGATGTGTAACAAAAAAATATAATTCAATTGCAAAATCAACCATCTAATTTCTTAATCTCTTCCACCAATCTCAGAACCAATACGAATTCCTCTAGCGTTCTCTTCACTTTCTTCTCGTGTTCTTCAATATATTTCAAGTAATCCTTGTCTAGTCCTTCAGACATACTTTCTTCAACTAGTCCTACAAGTCTAGTAGCTATTAAGTGTAAAAGTACTTCTGCTGCTTGTGTTTTACCTGGTTTTGTTAAATATAGTTCGCGTAGGTTTTTGATTAATCGCACATTGTGGTTTGATACCATTGCTATGTGTTTCACTGCGTCATGGAGCTGAAAAAAAATATGTTTATGTCATGACTTCTGTTGTATAATAATTTTCGCTTCAACGTTATTGAAAAAACTTCTTCTATTTATTATTTATTATACTAAAAGTTATTTAATGAAAGACATTGAAATGTTTAGACCATTTGGCATGATCCCCAAAAATTACTTTCTTTAAAATATCTTTAATGGAACTACCAGTTTTAAGCTTTATTTTTGTTCTAACTTACTCGTATTTTATACTTACATCATTCAAAGCGTACTGCATGTCAGTCAAGAAATATTCAAAATCTTTCAAGTTGTCTTCAAAATCAATTTCTCCAGGTTGCAGAAACATTTTTACTAAAGGTGACACATCATTTATAAGTCTTCTATAACTCTTCTGGTCTCTCCCTCGTAGATCACTTAATCTTCTTCTGTTATGATTAGATCTTCTAAACGTTCTAAGCATAGGATCTTTAAGTTCTGAGCCTTTATTGTTTTTAACTTTAATTTGAGACGGAGTTAGATTTTCTAACTCAAATCCTCTTTGAGATTTAGACTTTATCGGTTGATTTGAACGAGTTATGGGAGTATCTAAGAATTCCTTAACGTCGTCTAAGTCAATGTATGGTTTACGCTGTACTAACTTCCCTGGATTCGGCTGTTTTATTTTTATGTATGCTTTGCCTTTTGGAGGATGTATTCTAACTTGAGGAGAACTATAATCTTCTAAGCTATGCAAGTATTCTTTAAGTTCTGAAGGGCTAAGTTCATGTAATTTAAGGTCTTTGATTCTTGAAGGACCGAGATCTACCATGGACAGCATTGCTTTTAATTGCGGTCGACCATGTTCAATTGGGGATTTTTTTAATTTTAAAGGTTTGTATCTATTTGCTTTAGTTTTTAGGACCCTGTCTTTTGTTGCAATGCCTTTTTGTTCTCTCACAGAATTGTTATCTTGGAAGTATTGTGAATACTTGTTATTTATAAGTGGACTAAAACTCAAGAGATCTTTGTCTTTCCGGTATTTTGCTATGTAATCTTTAGCAGACTGAAATAAGTACACAGTGTAATATAGAAGTTCTAAATCAGCTTGGTTTATATCTTTGCCGTCTTGAAGCTGTTTTCTGAAATTAAAAAGAAATTGGTTAATTCTCCAATTTGTCTGAGATATAGGTGTTCATGTTTATACACACCAGATGGTAAGTGACACTGAAGCCGAAAATTAGGGCCTATTAAAGGTAAATTTCGGGATTTCCCTAATTATTGAAGAACATGATAGGTACCTACCTTTAGTTTACGCACCTGTAATATGTGGAACTCTCTTCCACCCGACGTTTTCCCGCAGCGCTACGACATGGGATGCTTCAAAAGAACGTTAAAAAAGTCCTCTCCCTCCACGGCCGGCAACACACAAGCAATACCCCTGGTGTTGCACGTGTCTCTAGGCGACGGTGACTACTTACCATCAGGTGGTCCGCCTGCTTGTTTGTCGTAGCCAATTTATTAAAAAAAGGTACTACTTTTTTTGTCATTTTTAAGAGTATTTCATCTACTTACGTCAAAACAATCATCTTTCCCAAAGCCGCTTGTATATCAACCGTCGTTCCTAACCAATCATATTGACTCAGACCTTTGTTGTCAGATTTTATCACATCTTGCATGACGGTCAAGTATGAATCCAAGTAACTATCTCTACTCCTTTGAAGTTCTTGCAGCTGTAGAATAACAGGCACCATGTCGTTAGCATCTGACATGTTAACAAGCATTCGTATACCCTCTTCATCAATGACTGGTTTTGTAGTCGAGTTAGAATTTCGTTTGTGACTTTTTTTCTTTCTCTTCTTTTGTCTCAGCAGTTCATTTTCAGCGGTATCTGATTCGGAAGCTGCTAGTTCAGGAACTACCTTCAAATAATAACCTTTTTGTTTGGGTTTGTATTCTTTGTTGTACTCTTCTGACACATGCATTCTGGTCCAGTAATAATCTATTCCTATATCATCTGAATCTATCTTTTTCTGTATAACATTATTCAATGTAGGCAGCAGTATAAGACTGTTTAGTTGTGATTTAGAGTATCGTTTTACTTTATTGTCATGTTTAGACGTCGTACTTTCAGGTGTCTCAGTGGCTTCAGTAGGTTCTGTGGTCGTAGTGGTGTCAGGTAGAGGTGGGAAAATTCTATTACTGTACATAACATTTCTAACTGCACTAATATGGTCTTTGAGTTCATTTCTATGTATGGAATGGAAGGGATGATCAACCTCGTAAGAGTCAGGGAATCTAAAACGTATTCGTCGTGGCAGTTCCTTCCTTTTCTTTCTCCTTTTACGTTTTCCACTTCTTAAACCCGGCTTGTCGTACATTCGGCCGAAATAGTAATCCATATCGAAATATTCGCTATCAGATTTCGGGTGTTTAATAGCTTGCATTACCAATTTGTGTGGAATCATTTGATTATTTGCATAAACTGAGTCTTTATCGAAACTGTTCTGTTTTCTGTTGTATTCTATGGTATCGTCTTCGAAATTATCAATAAAATCTGCGTGTTTGTCATCATCGAAGAGTTTTCTGGCTTCAATTTGGTCTCTGTCTCTTTCTGTGTCTTCTTCATTAGGCCCCAAGCGATTGTATGGGTTGAAATAAGCGTTATTTGGAGCGTAATTGTGTACAGGAACATAGTACGGAGATTCTTCTATTTCTGTTCTCCTTTCGAGATGCTTTTCTGATACGATATATTCTTTTTCTTTGGGTTTACCCTTGTCTTCTTTCATTATAAATGGTACTTTTCCTTTTTCATTGTCCTGTTGTAATGCAAATGGTGATGTTCCAGCAGCTAAAAAATTAATATTTATTTAGTATCTACTCATTTAATGTTATAAAACTAATCTTTATTTTATAAGAAGCATAAATATTTTGATTTCATAAATTTTTCTTAAAAAAATAAAGCTTTTCCTTTTTTACATTATACTTATGCACTTAGATAACCGTGGCAAATTAAAGTATCATAAAAACACCAACATTAAAATTAGAAACACTCTTTCCTTGTGTTGATATTACGTAATTATTTAAATGACTACTTACGAATTTCATACACCTTGTATTCTTCTCTAACCGTCTTATTTTCATAATACTTTTGCAGTTCTAAGAACGTTTTAGAGTCTTTTATTTGCGTTTCAATTTCATCGGCTACGAAAAACCCCTTTCTAATAGATTTTGGTTTCTTTAGAATATTAGGACTGTTGACTTTAACTCTTTTTGCTACTTTTTTCTGAGTAGGTTCATGTTTAACAGTTGTTAGCAAAATATTTTCAGTTGTCGCCAAATCATTTTCTCTTAAAACAATGTTTTTAATACCCTCGGGTGCCTCTTTATGAGTATTTTTGTTTATTTGTTTTTCGGATCTTGTAATTTCAACTGTTTTAATTTTAGTATCACCATCTTTAACAGGTTTATGTCCGTTATCAACTGTAGAGGTATCAGAAATTTTAATAGGATCAGCAGTTGTCGCATCTGTTACTTTCTGATCAACGTATGATGTAGATGAAATAATAAGATCTGCCATATCAACACCGTTACTGGTACCATTATTTTCTGCTACTTTCGATTCTGGATTTTCTCTCATTGATGATTTGGTTTCGTCTTTCGGTTTATCAAGTTGAGTACTATTTACAGAATCATCATTAGAACCTGATGTTGTACTGAGAACACTTTCTGATTCGGAAATTTTGGTTCCGTCTTTAGATATGTTTGTAGTTACTTCTTCTGGTTTTGATTCCCCTGTATGACTATTTTCTTTTACTATTTTCAAGTTTTCTGCATTTATGTTATTATTTAGATTTCGTGAATCTTTTTCTCGGTGACTTCTTGCCATATCTATTGCTTCGTATATAGGTTGAGTGGCACCGACAAACCGACCGGTATCCGCAGCACGTGTTGTCTTTACAGGTTCACCATAATTATTATTATTCGATTTTTCTTTGTCATCTACTTTTTGTTTTTCCGTTGTTGTGATTACAACACTTTTTTTAGTTAGAATTTCATCTGAATCAGGCTTCTCTGTTTCCAGATCGTAATTCTTTATCTCTGTAACTTCATCTACTTCATCTTGTCTTTGATTATCAACTTTCCCTGGCTTTTTACTATCTATTTTTTCTCTTTTCTTTTTTCTAGATTTCCTCGTGTCGTCAAACTTATCAGATTCATCCGCACGGTTGTTTTCTGTTAAATCGTCAGATTCCAATTGTTTTGATGTTATTGTAGAGGTTGCATCGTCGTAGATAACTTTTACAGGTATCTCTGAATTTAATTGTAACAACTTACTAGCTGGATTAGTATCATTTAATTTGCTTTTATTATTATTTTTACCGTCGACAGTAATTTCTATAGAAATAGTTTCGTTTGCCTCGTCATCATTGCTGTCACTATCTAGTATTTCGACTATACTTGACTTTGTTGCATCAACTTTATTAATCGATACTTTAGATGTCGTATCTACTTTGTTTGTGAGAAAATATTCTGAATCAGCAGATTTTACTATTTTTTCAGTACTTTTTGTAGTTGACTCCTCTGCCGTATCTACACTTCTAGTCAATGCATTCTTTTTACTCAAATCGCCTTCGCGTAATGTCAGATCAATGTTATCAAACTTATCTACCGCATCACCTTCATTGCTGCTTCCCGTTGCTTTGTCCTTTTCTAAACCCTGTACTTTCATATTTTCATCTTCTAAACTCCTTGTATCTCTTTTCTTCTCATTCACTTTAGCTGTTACATTGCTCTTTCTTCTTAAGTTCTCTTTTTCTTCCTGTAGAAGTTTAGAAATGTATTCGCTATGTTGATCGAGTTGTGTATCTGACACTTCTCCTGATTCCATCTGCACATCTTTAGATGGAACTTCTTCTAAAATCCGCCTCGCGATTTTTTCTAAAAACTCTCTTTTTTCTTCTTCTGGCAACAAGTCTATGTACTTCCCATCATCACTGTCCTCCTCGCCGTTTGTTACACTAGTAATAAATAAATAAAATATCAATTTTGTATACATTATTTATGAATATTTAAGTCATTTTTGGCGGATCTGTGTACAGTTTTATGGAAGTTTTATTAGTGACTGAGCGTGATGGTGAAATCAATGTGGAATTTAAATTAAGCGTGGCTATTCATAATTGGATACTGTGATAAAATGAAAATAAATTAATTTCTAATACATCACGTCTTTTGATTAAGCATGCATATAACAGGATTTGTCATATTATCATAGTATCTCGTGGGTTTGTAAAAAAACTTAGTATTCTTTAGCGCTTGTAAAAAATACTGCGAATGATTTTCATCGCACGACCATATTTTACTGTAATGCAAATAAATCTAATCTAACGTAGTGTGGGACGCCCCCTGCTAGATGGAGCGAAGATCTGCGCAATGTGGCTGGCAGCGACTGGATGAGAATAGCCGAAGATCGGGCTCAATAGCGCGCCCTGGGAGAGGCCTATGTCCAGCAGTGGACTAGAGTGGGCTGCTGATGATGAAATCTATATAATCTAATCTACAAAAAAACAAGAAAGAAGAGCTATTTCCTCTAATTTTTACTCTTCACGTAATTGTGTACAATAAAATGATGCTATTTACGTATCTATCAATTTCAAGCTATCGCGAATCTCTATAAACGTCTTAGTACGTTATCCCGTGCACAAGTATTCCAAACCATTGTTTACCATCACCGTTCCAATCCAGAACGATAGCTCTCATTGAGGGCATTCCGAAAAAAAATGGTCATATATACAACGCGGACCCTGGCGGATACGGAGATATTAAAACCCTCAAAGTTTCAAAATATTCAGGTTTTCGAAATCGTTCCAGAGATCTCACCTCATTATAATGTTATTTGAGGATTTTCGATACTCTGCTATCAGCTATATATGACAGGGATATCCCCAGCGGTACTTCGACCCTCAGGGACCTTTTGTGCTCACCCCTTACCATAGTCTCCTTCCTGTTCCTTAAAGATGCTTTGCGTCAAGGACGCTGTACAGCTTACAGGAATGAGCCTATAGTCTTCTGGTTTCGGGTAGGCGACCCCCAGAAGACTCATACGCTTTCCAGCCAGCGACTCACAGTCGCACAGCAGGTGTTCCATTGACTCAACGGTGACACCACAGGCTCTACAGGTGGGGTTGTCTGCCAGTCTCGTCTTGTATAGGAGGCTCTTAGTGCCAAAAAGGCCTGTGAACGCTCCTACAATGAGATGCTCTGCTAACCTTGAGGGCTTAGATGGGCCTCATGTGTCGATAATTAAACACTGACTTTACCCTTCAAATCTTTTGCTGCATTTCGGAATTTCTGTAATGCGGCATGGCAGAAACAGGTAAAAGGTGGTATCACAAGGATGACTCTCTACAAAGACCTAACAACTTAACTTACCATCAGGAAATAACGTAACATAATTTAGTTCCGAATAAATCAGCATAAGATGTTCTATTAAAAGAAAACAGCAACATATATTAAAACTTTAATTTAACATACATTAATTAATCTTGTATCATTAATATTATTTACAAATAACTACATTTATCGTATGTAATAATCATAATGAATAATACGAGATCTTAGATATTTGCCTTAAATCTAAAAGAACCTCTTCTCATCTTTTTTCCTTGCCTCAAACTTCTTTCTAGCGCTATTCTGCTATTCTCCGTCCCTTCTCCACTGATCTCATATTCTTCTCCAACTTTGTGTATCTGTGGTCTTACTTCTTCAACAATCACTGGCATTAATTCTTCAGTGTCAACTTTGCCCCAATAACCCATTGGATGAATATTCTGTTGCTCAACTTTGCCATAGCCTATGGGTTGAAAATTATCTTTCATGTCAACTTTGCCGAATTCCTCTGCTTGATTATTTTGGTTTTGGAACTCTTGTAATAAACTTTGAACGATAAAGTTTTGTTTTTTACGATTGGTTTGTTTCCTTCTGTCTTTGATTCTTATGTTTTCCACTTGATTTCGTTTGTTGTTACCGCTGTTATTATTGTTGTTGTTAACATTGTTGTTGTTAATATTGTTGTTGTTAACATTGTTGTCGTCGGAGCTTTGCGTGTCGTTAGGAACTTTCCCTATTTCCATGTTGACGTCATAATACATGGGGGAGTCTGCGCAATCGATGGCATCTCGGGGTCTAGTGCACGTTAATACTTCCTGGAAATTTGAAAAAACCAATATTAATATATTCTTTTCATAAATGAGGAGGTACTTATCAAAATACGATTATTCCACTTTTACTATTTATTTTAGAATGTGGATCATGGATCATGGCCCGTACCACCTTTGTGATAGGAGAGGCCTGTGCCTCAACAGTGGGGACGTTAATAGGTTGATGTTGATGATGAAATGGAGAGACTGATGTTTATTCTGACAAATAATTAATGGACGAAAACATTTATTGTAAACGGGAAACTAAAATAACACTAAAATACCTAATTACAAAATACCTAAGTAAGTAATTAAATAGAGCGTCGGTGGCACAGTGGCACACCGGACTCCCATGCGGGAGGTCCGGGTTCGAAACAGTGTAATGTACCAATGAGTTTTTCATATTTTTCGAAGACTTACGTACATTTACCGACTGCTCTAACGGTGAAGGAAAACATCGTGAGGAAACTTGCACACTGAGATGATCAGTGTGTAAAATCGGGTAGGCACAAAAGAACCTCAAGAGTCGAAGTGCCGCTGGGGTTATTCCCGGCCCCTATCATAAGATAAGAAGTAATTAAATTATACTAGATAATTATTCTACTGGGTCAGTTAATAAACTCACTTAATTTAATGATTGATTGATTGAAACTCAACTCTTCCCGTGGGTGTCGTACAGTCGACCAAGTTATAGTTTACCATCTGTCAAAAACCTTCGATTAAATCTCAACCTTATGTCTGCGCTATATGGTATATTTCAGATTCTCAAATTTGACGATTTGGGTAGGTTGACCTTTGGTCGACTGTACGAGGCGACGAAGGATCTTAGTATATTCTACATCTAGTAGACAGCGGTAGGCTCGCAACCTATCACGTTTGTCCACCAAATCTTACGTCGAAAAGTGGGAACTACCTGTGATTGAAGGTTATTCCTCTGTCTACCCCCTGGGGTATTATACACGTGAGAGTTGTGATATTATATTTTCTCCTTGTCACACACAAACGTCATGTAAGCTCACACGAGCGTGACAATGACGACACACGTTTACCGATAGCCCTACAGTTAACTAACTATAGTTAAGTTAATAGTAGTTTAATAGTGCATTAGGCTTAGACCCGGGATTATGGACGTGAGAGTTAATGTATGTATAAACACTAGACGCTAACTTTTGAAATTGAATAAACTCTGTTCGGATTTAGATTAATATATACTAATCTGGGTGAAACATACACATTTGAGCCGTTTGGGGTTGAAACATTGGGACCCTGGGGCCCGGGAGCGCACCGCGTCTTCAAGGACCTCGCAAAGCGCCTGGTCGACGCGTCAAAAGACCCAAGAGCTGGCTCCTACTTGGCCCAGCGGATCAGCTTAGCTATCCAACGGGGCAACGCAGCCAGTCTCTTGGGTACACTGCCGGATGTGGGGAACATAACCAATTTTTTTTATCTTTAGCTTTCTTAGCCTTAGTTTAGTTTTAGCTTTAGTATTATTTTAGTGTTATATTATATTATATTTTTTATTTGTGCATAATAAATTTTTTTAGAGAATTTTAAGATATTTTACATACATTTTATTAGTATTTTTATTTGTAAGTTAGTTTAAGGTTAAACTTATTATATATATTATTATATTAAACAAAAACAACAACATGTATGAGACTGGCAGTAAAGACCTCATACCTGATTGAAAATGGTCTCATTGGGGCAGATGAAGCTCCACCTGTAGGTGGCATTCCGTCTTGAGGCTCCCTGAGAGGTGAGACACACGTGGAACACTTGACATTCATTATCGACGTCCGCGTAATAGCCGTACGTGCGGTTTTCACAACTGAAATGGACAAAGTTGTATTTTAAAGTTACAAAGTTGTAAGTGCGGTTTTCACAACTGAAATGGACAAAGTTGTATTTTAAAGTTGCAAAGTTGTAAGTGAAGTTTTCACAACTGAAATGGACAAAGTTGTATTTTAAGTTGCAAAGTTGTAGGTGCGGTTTTCACAACTGTAGTGGACAAAGTTGTATTTTAAGTTGCAAAGTTGTAGGTGCGGTTTTCACAACTGTAATGGGACAAAGTTGTATTTTGTAAGTTGCAAAGTTGTAGGTGCGGTTTTCACAAGTGTAATGGGACAAAGTTGTATAAAACAAAAATTTAGTTACAAAAAAAAGTTGAAAGAAGACTCGGCAATTATTGTAAGTCTGTGTCTGTTTGGTGTGTCTATCATAATTAGGTTTCGTACCTAAACAGTGAAAAAGGATCCCTTATGGTAAGACTTCGGTGTCCGTCCGTCCGTCTGTCACAACCCACAGCTGTTTTTCTCAGGAACTACTAAAGCTATCAACTTGACATTTGGCACAGTTGTAAGACTTTCCTACATCTATAAATAAATTTATCTTTACATATCGAAGTACGTAATTTTATCTTTACGTAGCGTGGGACGCCTCCCTGCTAGATGGAGCGACTATCTGCGCAAGGTGGCTGGCAGCGACTGGATGCGAAGAGCCGAAGATCGGGCTCAATGGCGCGCCCTGGGAGAGGCCTATATCCAGCAGTGGACTAGAGTGGGCTGATCATGATGAATGGAAGTCTAAGAATATTAAGATTGAACGTACCTAAAAGTATCGGTAATATTCTCTCTAATCGACGTAGCGTTTGCTGGTAAATTGAGGGTGTCAGCTTTAGTCTGATTCACCATCTCCTGAAAATAATACGGTCTTAATAAGATGAAAGTAATTGTGTAGAATCTGCCTGAGGGGTAGTGACTCGTGGTCCCATCTACTTTGTCCCACCATTACTCGTAGTCCCACTAGCCTGAAATGTAGGTTTGTGGTCCCACTGCATAGTGGGACTACCAGTAATAGTTGTAGATTACAGCTCGTGGTCCCACTCTATTTTTATTTCCAAGTGTAATGAAATGAAAAGAACCCGTTAATTTATGTTGACATTTCTATTTCCCAATTAATGTTGAGTTCCTAAAATATTGTGATATTGTTTTTGACCAAAATAGTGGGACCACTAGACAGTAGTACTACCAACCCATTATATCAAGATACTGTGCCACTAGTGGGTCAAATTAGTGGGACCAAGAGCAACTGCATTACGGCTGACTGATGAGCCCACCAGACAGTGGGACCACGAGCCCATTATATCGAGATACTGTACCACTAGTGGGTCACAATAGTGGGACCAAGAGAAACTGCATTACGGCTGACTGATGAACCCACCAGACAGTGGGACCACGACCACATTATATCGAGATACTGTACCACTAGTGGGTCACAGTAGTGGGACCAAGAGAAACTGCATTACCGCTGACTGATGATCCCACCAGACAGTGGGACCACGACCACATTATATCGAGATACTGTACCACTAGTGGGTCACAGTAGTGGGACCAAGAGAAACTGCATTACGGCTGACTGATGAACCCACCAGACAGTGAGACGACGAGCCCATTATATCGAGATACCGTACCACTAGTGGGTCAAATTAGTGGGATCACGAGTCGTAACCTATTTCTACCCAAATCAGCAAAGCTTCCATTGCTGTGTTCCGGTTAGAACTTACCGACACATGAAACACCATTGAAGTTATCAAGGTTAGTATAGCGTTTCGAAAACATACTTATAACATAGTGTAAAGTGAGGGTCTATGGGGTACGGTGGCCATTTACTATCAGGAGGATCATTTCCTCGTCTGCTCTCATATATTTTATTTTTTAAATTATGTTTGATAGATAGAAACACTTTATAGTACACAAATACAGGAAAAGTAAAAACTGCAGGGATAGTAGCACGATATGTACAGAGACGGCCTTATCGCTTAAAGCGATCTCTTCCAGGCAACCTCTGAAGTTAATTGGACATTAAAGAGATTAGCGACAGTGTAGTGTGAAGATATGAAAAGGGTTACTATTACAAAAAATTATATGAGTTAAGTTAAATTTATTAAATTATTATTTATTTTAAATTATGATAAAGTACTTATATTTTAATTTATTAATTAACACAGATTTAGAAAGATTTTTATTGGATACGTACTCTCAAAAATTTCAGCATAACTCCATTCCTGAATCCAAAGTCTATGTCATCGGCGCACACGCATGTTATAAGTACAAAAATCAATATGCCTCTTGGAATAGACGCCATTTTGAATCTTGAAATATATTCTTCGAATTGTTTTTCTGCAACAAAGAATATAAACATTTAATTTAAGGTGCAATGTTACGATTTGTTTTCCATGCAAATTATTTTACACATTATGCCGTAGGTTTTTTTTTTGGAATATTTTACTGGTATATTGTTACTTCATATCATTAATTTTCAACTTTCAGTATAAAAACCAAAAATATATACGCGCCCACGAAATAAAAAGGCAAGTCTTGAAGATCGAGAGCAAGATTGTATTCTGTATGTCACAATACTCTATTGACATCTCTAGTATATAAAAACCGATGGCAGTTGTTTTCACGATAGACAGGCGCGCAGCACGCATGCGCCGACGTTGTGGCGGGAAGCCGCCATAAACTCAATGGTACATACATACATGACTGCATGGTTTCGAACTCGGACCTGCCGCATGGAATTCCTGCATCCTAGCCACTAAGCCACGGACACCCTTTTTCTTACACTTTTCTTAGCTTTTAAGTTTTATTTTTTCCAATTACAAGTGGGTAGTAGGTACATTGGACCACTTCGATGACTGGACAATACATTCATCATTTAAGTAAATGTCGATTTAACTTCATAATCATCATCATCAGCCTATTAATGTCTCCACTGTTGGGGCACAGGCCTCCCCTTGGGGGTACAGGCCATGATCCACCGAGCGGGCCCAGTGCTGTGCGGTGGATTTCACATACCTTCGGAAACTTTTCATTTCCTCATACATGCAAGTTTCTTCACGATGTTTTCCTTCACCGTAGAGCAGTCGGTAAATGTACGTAAGCCTTCGAAAAAATCCGAGAAAGTTATTGGTACTTGGCATTGCATGGTTTCGAACCCGGACCTCCCGCATGGGAGTCCGGCGTCCTAGCCGTGAAGAAACCTCACGATGTTTTCCTTCACTGTTATATTACTCTTTCATACAAATGTCAAGAAATCATAATAAAAACTTATTGCGATAGGGTTCCACAGGGTATGCTTTATATGTCTTCCACTGTACCCTGACCAGGAATATCAAAACCCTGTCAAGAGGGCATTATTGGTAGTTTTATAATGGGGGTTATGGAGTTCGTAATGAAAAGAATAGTACCATGTATGTACTTACAGTACATTTAGGTACAAACTACAACACACACTCCCCAGCACAGCGCCCACGACACAGGATTACCTAGTGGGGGTGCTGACCGTAGGCTCGGTACTAGGAAATATGTATGTTATTTTTTAATTTAATTTTTTGTAGTATTCATTGTACCTTTCCGTTGTAGTGTTGTCGTTAAATAAATTTATTATTTATTTATTATTTATGTAATTCCGCAATATGGTGATGGTTTTTATATTCCAGATCAGGGTAAATACTGAGACATGGACTGTTTTGCTTTCATGTATTATTATTGTATTATCATTGTATTGAAAGCAAATAAACGGTTTATAATTTTTTTATTTTTTTTTATAGGATACTACAAAGATCTTTTATTTTACTTACGATTTTTAATCTTTTTGATTTTCTCACATTAACACTCAATCTATACCAATATTATAAAGAGGAAAGGTTTGATTTTTTGTTTGTTTGTTTGAATTGAATAGGCTCCGAAACTACTGAAGAGATTTGAATAATTCTTTCACTGTTGGAAAGCTACATTTTTCCTGAGTGACATAGGCTATATTTCATTTTCAAAAAAAATGGGGATCCTTACTTAAATTACGATAAAGTGTAAAAAAATATCAAAAAACTTCCTTACATCGCGTACGCTGCGAAAACTATTGATGATAGAACAAAATGATATATAACATTTTTTTAGAACACACCATTATCAACAAAAAAATCAGCGGCAGCGTGTCTCTAACTATTATAGTCATGTCACAATAAGCGTTTTTTTTATAAAAAAAAAAAGAAATTAAAATACCACCGCTACAAAAAGCTCTTTATTTGTACCTTATCAAAATAAATGATTTATTATTTAAGACTGCTTCAATACCTTTATATTACTTTTTGAATTATTCGATTCTGACATTCCATTCAAAAGATATCACGAGTTTAAAACTTTGAAAAAATAAACTCCATTCGGCTACTCACTCGTTTTTTTTTTTTAATTTACTCTTTTTTAGGAGCTCGACGCAAAAAGGAGTGAATATGTGTGTTATATTATTATTATTATTATGAATGTGTTAAAATTAACAAATCTAAATGTAATGTTTAATGCCCGTGCGAAGCCGGGACGGGCCGCTAGTAAACAATAAAATAATCCCACGGAAGTTACCTAATGAAATGAAATATTTTAATTCCAGAAGCATTACAGTCTTCTAATACAATACAATACATAATACGAGCCAGCTATGGTTCAGCGAAAAGCAGGTGTATGCTGTACGTAGTACTTACTAATTTTATGAATAATCCAATCACTACTTTATACGATCATAATCACTTTAAAAATTCGGTCACTTTTAAGACACGTCGAAGTTTCGCGAATAAAGAAGCAAGTGCAAAAGTTTTCGAACTATTTCGCGCTTTTATAAATGTTGTATGAGACCCGGCGTGTTCAGGAATTCGCGGGATGATCAGGGTACGGTCAGCAAAAGAATAAACTAAATATAAAATATAATTTATTACACAAACTTCATATAAAGTAATCTATCTAAATATACGCCCATGTAATACAATATAAGTAAAATACAATGTAGACGTTCTTATCGCTGAAAGCTATCTCTTCCAGGCAACAGTTCTGTAGAAAAATCGCTTAAAGGAATGGTTAGCGTAAAAATATTAAGTTTGACGTTGGTACATTGTTGATGTCAGAATATTAAGATAAGAAGGTGTATAACTATGTGTAGGGTCAACCTTGGGAGGTACCACCCTTTTACCTATTTCTGCCGCAAAGTAGCAATTTTGGACCAGCGTAATGTGGGACGCCCTGCTAGATGGAGCAACTGGATGAGAAGAGCCGAAGAGCGAACTCAATGGCGCGCTCTGGGAGAGACCTGTGTCCAGCAGTGGACTAGAGTGGGCTGCTGATGATGATGAAATCAGCAATGCTCGGGTTTGAAAGGTAAGAAAGCCAGCGTAATTACCGGCACATCCTTTGTTTAAGGGGAGGTCTGTGCCCCAACAGCAGGGACGTAATAGGCTCATGAGAAAAGAAGAAGAGGTACTCCACTCTAGGTGACTCCCATCTAAGAAAAGGTAAGCAGTACATTGAAAACCTTCTATAAACTTTATAATGAGGTGAAAGTAGCTATTTAAGCTGCCTCGCTTCTGCAGCGCCTCCAGAATGTTCCCGGGGGCTCGCACCGACGGCTTCCACACGATCGTGCGCAAGAAGACCGCCTCCTTGCTGCACGGAGTGGAGGGCGGCAGCAATGGCATTCTGAAGATGATAGCGGGCAAGTTTGGTTGTCTGATAATCAGACACTGGGTTCGTGTGTTGACCGGGTTAGGGTAGGTACCCGATGAACGCACGAACTCTCTGTCATTATAATTACTACCTACCTAAAATGTATCTTATAAATAATTACTAACATAGTCTTAAGTACCTGCATTGTTACTAACAAAATGGATCCATGTTGTTCTGATGAATAAAGTGATTTATTATTTATTTATCACCTTTATCTATCCCAGGTTAGCAGGGAGAAAACTCGAATCGAGTTATGCTATACCTTTTTATATTCATATTTTTTTGTTAATTAAGTTGTTTTTGTATTTTGTTTTGTTTGTGTGTATAATAAAGTTGTTTTTTTTAAAAGGGGAGGTCTGTGCCCCAACAGCGGGAACGTAGGTGACTCCATCTCAGTCCTGAAGGTTAACAGTACATCGAAAACCTTGTAGTAACTTCTTGTCACTCTTTAGAATGTCATTTTGCATGTATTCGTAATATTATTAACGTGTCTTCCAAGTGACAAAGGGACGTGTTGAAAATCAGCACTTTGGACTCCGTCCAGAGCATAAGCTGAACAGGCTCACTGTTGCCACAAATTTTTAAAAAAATAGCTTTATAGTGAGGTGACATGTCTAAGGGCGAAGGTGACAATTTACGTAGCCAGTCAGCTCATCTGCTCTCCTTTTTCAAAAAATAATCTCAAAGCTTTTTGCTGACGCTACCACGTAAAGCTTTGGCTACCTTTGGCTGCCCCGACGCGATGTGACGTGAAATCGTATCGGCTGATTACGATGCGATCTGACGCAGACAAATCGCAAATCGCAACCTTGACTTTGGGAATAGCTGGCTTGGGATAAACATCTTCAAAATCAAAATCAAAATGTTTTTATTGTAAGTAAGTACCTTTTTTAAAAAATCTCAGTTTATAGGATTTAGTCTAGTACACGACAAGGTGACCATGTCAGTCTCGTTAGGGTCACTAGAAAAGGGAAGGGAAGTTCAAGTATTATTAGAGCAGCCCTTACTTTGAGAGCCAACTTCTTATAGTACATTTTTACAACGTCATGTTTTACTCTACCACCGCTTCGTAAGGTGCTGTAGCTGAAAGGAAAGAAGCGGCGCAAGAAACTTTCAGCAGCACGTCTTTTGAAATAAATATCTTACAATAATTATGAATACAATCATATACACAATGTGCAGAGCTGGAGCTGGAGTGAGGACCGAGCCTCTTTATCATTTAAGTAGTCATTTATTTTATAATGACCTTTTTTACATAAGGTGCGTCTTATATGGGTCTTAAATTTTTTCTCTGTCATATTTATTACAGTATAGGTCTTTATGGAACAGACAAATACGGAAAAATGGTTTACTTATAGATGTTAAAACCCTTAGCTACCTTCTCCTTCGTTATCAGTAAGTGATTTGATTTGGTTTGAAAAGATCTTTATTATGCATCATAATTACTTAGAAGTTATATTTACAATTCAGTATTCATGAGCCTAAATTAGAACTATCTAAATTAGATGTTGTTTCTCGGACTAAATAAGCGTCAATATCAAACTATGAACAAATATACTACTGTGACAATGAGTAGCAATTAATCCTACCCACATCCTGATAATATCAACTCCCAACTACCCTCTCTTATACTCCAACGAGCGCGCGGCCTTAGCTCCAGTCGGCCCGGGACCGCGTTCAGAGGTGCACCAAAATTGTGCTAAAAATAGAATCGCAAAAGGACTGTGAATCCTGGCTACCGAGGATTACTAGCTGGGATTACGATACCAGAGGAAAAGGATTCATCTCTGCGCCAATCCATACCGGCCAACACGGAAGAATATTCGTTAGTACTCCTTTTTTCCCCTCTTAAACTCTGTCCCCTATTCATTGTTACACTACATAATACAAACTAGAGATGTTACGGAGGTGGTTTTACCGGAACCGGAGTCGAGACCGAAGGTTTTAAATTTGATTTGTCGGAGTCGGAACCGAAGTCGGAATCGGATTCGGAACCGTAGTCGGAGGCGGAGGTAGAAGAGAGATGTTCAGAAGAAGATCAAATTTTAAACCGTTTTTTAATTTTTATAGCTGAACTTGCCAATTCTTTTTATGATTACGTTTGCGGCTATAAAACATGTTCCTTTAGAGAGTAGTGTAGGAATACATAAATAACAATACATAAACGTATTCCTACACCATTTAATAAAATATTGATATTTGAATAGGTATGTTTGCTCACAAATCTTCGTTATAACCTCCGATTAAAAATTTGCGGAGCCGAAGTCGGAGTCGAAGGTGTAAAATCAATCGGAAGTTCCGATCTTTCGGAGACGGAGTCGAAGCTCCGTAACATCCGCAATACAAACTTACAATTAAAAAACGGATTGATCTACGTCATGTAATCTTTAGTAACTAGAAAACTTTTATTTTAATATTAACGTTAACATTAATAGTTGTTAAAACCCTTAGTTACCTTCTCCTTCGTTATCTGTAACAACCCTTTGTAACAATCATCTAAAACTTACCACTGTTTAAACGGTTCAAAAAATAATAATAATTTATTACGTCATCATAGGTTTCGTACCAAAATATTGTTTGTTTTGTTTATTTATCCATTTTGAATAACCCAGCGGCACTTCAACCCTTGAGAATCTCTTTTTTACACACTGGTCATCTCAGTGTGCAGGTTTCCTCACGATGTTTTCTTTCACCGTTGAGCAGTCGGTAAATGCACGTAAGTCTTCTAAAAATACGAAATACTCATTGGTACATGGCACTGCATGGTCTCGAACCCGGACCTCCCGCATGGGAGTCCAGTGTCCTAGCCACTAGGCCACCGACGCTCTTATGGTATTGTTAGTGGCTAATCTATTATCAGAGTATTTCAGGCCCATAGGCCTCTGACATATCTTAATGACGTCGAAAGACAACAACCGGGACCGACTGCTTAACGTGCTCTCCGAGGCACGGAGGAGCTCAGATGATATGTCACGGTCACCCATCCTGATTCTGACCGCGCCCAACGTTGCTTTACCTGGACGATCACTTCCGGACCATGCGAGTACGGTCTAGGAACTAGGCTACGAGCTCCTCGAAAAATAATTATAGCAAACGGAATAATTTTAAAAAACCAGGGCAAGTAGGTAGTGGTTTTTCCCCGACTTTCAATAAAAAAATATTTCCTGGAAATTGGCGTTGCCCCATACAGGTCACCAGGCCCACCGTTGGGCCAAAAAACTTTAATCGTAATCCTCTAACTGTACTTAGAGGTCGTTAACTGTACCCAGTGACACAAAAAAATCGGCGGAAACTGTACACGACAGGAATTACTAAATAAGGTGTTACTATAATCTGTTTTTTCTGGGTTCTGTATTTTCAGTTTATTTATTGTTGTTTGTGAGTAATACAAGGTCACATTTAAAAAATATAGTACTTATGTCACGATGTCGACTTCATCGTCCATATCAACCTCCTCGCCATCAATTTCAACCTCATTGTTAGCGTTTATCTCATCTCATTTCGTGTTGGTATTTTCATTTCTTCATCTATATTTTCAAAATTCAAATCATATTCCCATTCCATTTCTAAATTGCCTTATTCCTTTAACTTCATTGTTTTTACTTATTCTCTCTGTATTTTTGTCCTGAACGGACGTATGTCCGTTTTATAAAATTGTCTCCTACTACTACCTATTTTCTGCTATTGTGTTGTTCTGTTCCTGATAAATATAATATCTACTATTACCAAGTTCTTCTATTACTTCATCTGCACACTGTCCTAGAACCCTGCTAGCCGGCACCTAGAGGGCAGATTGTAGCACTTATATCACAAACTACCTAATCTAGGCGTACAATAATGTTATATTAATGTCAACTAAAATTGTCATTGCTAAGTGAAGTCAAGAGAAATGACATCTATGCCCGAGCACTGAAGTGCAAGACACTGTAATATGCTTTTTCATATCACCATTTGCGCAAGTTACCTATATTTAAACTCTGGAAGCTCTAGCCGTTTGATATCAGCCGGCAGATTATTATACATTTTTAAGCACATGAAAAATACGCTCTTGTGATAAAAACTCGTTTTATTAAATATCTAAAGCTTACGTTGTAGCGTTATTTAGCGGGGTGACCGAGAAATTGAGTTTAAAATCGCCAGATTCATTTTAAATTGCTAATAACGTTAATCACAATTTATTAAACCATATGCCTCGTTAGGCTCACTAAGAAAAGGGAAGAGAAGCTCAAGTATTATTAGAGTCATCCCTCACTTTGAGAGACAACTTAGCAAATAACAGTGTTTCATATTAGGGTAAGTAGTTGATACTAGGGATGTTACGGAGTGGTTTTATCGGAACCGGAGTCGAAACCGAAGGTTTTTAATTTGATTTATTGGAGTCGGAGCCGGAGTCGGAACCGGAGTCGGAAGCGAAGGTAGAAGAGAGATGTTCAGAAGAAATTCAAATTTTA
Organism: Hofmannophila pseudospretella; assembly: GCA_947369225.1. Lineage (NCBI taxonomy): Eukaryota > Metazoa > Arthropoda > Insecta > Lepidoptera > Oecophoridae > Hofmannophila > Hofmannophila pseudospretella. The sequence continues at coordinate 7,420,694 of OX376337.1, read as the reverse complement.
AACCGTTTTTAATTTTTTATAGCTGAACTGGTCAATATTTTTATGATGACGTTTGCGGCAATAAAACATATTCCTTTATGTATTCCTACATTATTTAATAAAATATTGATATTTGAATTTTTGCTCACAAATCTTCGGTATAACCTCCGATTCAAATTTATTGGAGCCGAAGTCGGAGTCTGAGGTGTAAAATCAATCGGAAGTTCCGACCTTTCGGAGTCGGAGTCGAAGCTCCGTAACATTCCTAATTGATACGTATTTTTATTCGATTTACTAACTATAAGGAACCCTAAATTTTTATGCCTTAGTGATAGATAAATATTCTGAGATGTAGGTAATCTGTGATCTAGAAGGAATACATAATTGAATAGTTTATTTATAAAACTTACTTATACTTAGTTAAAAAAATCGAATCTGGACAGCTTCGTGAACTTTCAACTGAGCTATTTGTTGAGCAGACGATCAAACGGACCACCTGATGGTAAGTGGACATCTCACCTCACTATAATGTTAATGGAGGGTTTACGATGCGCTGCTAATCTTGAGGACTAATCTTAACTTTCAAACCGAAACACAGCTTTGCAAGCACGGCTGCTTTGCGGCAAAAATTGGTAGTAGGTAACCCTCAGACTAACTCTAAAGCGTCTGTGGTCTAGTGGCTAGGACGCCGGACTCCCATGCGGGAGGTCCGGGTTCGAAACCATGCAATGCCATGTACCAATAAGTTTCAACGGATTTTTTTGAAGACTTACGTACATTTACCGACTGCTCTAACGGTGAAGGAAAACATCGTGAGGAAACTGACATGTCTGAGAAAAGTAAAAGTTTCCAAAGGCGTATGAAATCCACCAATCAGCACTGGGCCCGCTCGGTGGGCCATGGCCCGTACCCCCGTTGTGCAAGGGGAGGCCTGTGCCCCAACAGTGGGGGCATTAATAGGTTGATGGTGATGATGGCTCAACCTTGACGACTAATCTTATCCTTCAAACCGAAACACAGGTTTCTAAACATTGCTGCTTTGCGGCAAAAATAGGTAGTAGGTACCTAACAGTAAGTAGGTACCTACCCCCAGACTATGAGTAACTCTGCACAGAGAGTTATACCACCTTCTTCGGTTCTTGCATTGCTGCTATGCGGCAGAAATAACACACCTACCTGAGTACCAAAGTGCTTATTCCATTGATTTTTATTCTAGTCACCTGACCTTGCCCAAATTCCGTTGATTAAAACATACCTAACTTTATTTTCCTACGTGATTAGAATCGAATATGTCTTTATCTATGGTATTACAATCATTCAAAATATTCGGCACAACACTTCGTGATTTGTGTTACGTATATTAAAAAAGTCATTGTGCGTAAATTAGGCTAAAATAACAGTTCTTTCATTATAATACAATGAAATAGCGTATGGGACGGATGGAATATCCCTACCGCCATTGGATAAAGCGTGTCGTACGAGGCGACTTACCCGAGTAACTTGCTGGTGGTAGGACCCCTTCAGGGTCCGCCTGCTAGCGACCACCTTCTATGTAAAGTCTATCGTCAAATATCTTCGCTTCGTGGTCGATGTGTTCCGGCAATGTTTATAGAATAGGTCAGTACTTACTGAGCGTGTGGGTTCCACCTTCGACCTCATCGTCACTTACCACCAGGTGGAATTGAGGTCAAACTCGGATTTAGATGTAGGTAAATAAAAAATCGATCGATTACTCGTAGGTACATTGTTCTGTGCAATATGACACCTATATTTAAGATTCTCGGTAGATTGAAATTTGGTTGACTGTACATAAAGGTAATATTCTATTTTAAAATCCATGCAATGCTCATTCAACGAAAATATTCCCCACCAGATGCAATCTTGGCATCGCATAGTATCTTGGAATCTATTAAGATGCACAAAGATAACCATTGGAATCAGAATTTGTACGTGAACAAGTTACAAAGTTGTTGAAGGTAGGTATAGGTAAATGTCAATGACCTAGACAAGACATAGTTTACATAACATTGGCGTTTTTGAACTGTTTGTTTCCATTCTTAGACGGAAAACGGAGCCATTGATTACAAATTATATTTGTAAAATAATTAGGACAATGAAATAAAATCTACCGTTATGGAAGAATTTTTTATACATGACAACACTAGCAGTGTTGCCATGTGACATGTTATAATTTTTTACAGACAATAGAAAAAAATCTACAATAGTTAATTTACAGAAACTACGAGAAACTCAAAGAACTTTTATATTAATATTTAACTTTTTTGGATAAACTATACTAAATTGAGCCAGAATACATTTTTACATAGGTTTTTAATTTCATAGACAAAATAACACATTTATGCATTTCACTATTTTATTTTCTTGTATACTTACAAACACTTAAAAAGTTTAAAATAAAAATTAATCATGGCCATTTGTTGGTAATTGGCGATTACTATCACTATTTAGCCAGGTAGGTAGAGATGTGAAAAGATAGTGCAATGGAAACGTCCTAGAATTAAGTCAAGTCACGCACCCGACGCTTTAGAAAAAACACCTGGCCGTACTTTGAAGACTGCATCAGATATGTACTAGGAAAACAATATCAAGAGAATTATGTGTGAATACTACTGTAAAATTACATCTGCGTTTTGTCAGATATTTATCCAACTAAACAGAATAAGTGTCTTCCACTTCGGGTGCGTACATCCCTATTAGATACACTAGAATCTAGTCGCGAAGTCGCGACCAACTAAAAAGTCAAAAAGATAAGTAAAACACCTTCACTGTGAGTGAAAATGCAGAGTGAAGTAATTAGTGATTAATTATATCAAACAACTTTGGCTATTAGTTTATTTTATTATGTATTATTACCTGGTAATATTTAATTTTAAAATTTCATTATTACTTTATTTTATTTTGTTTCTTTAAAATAATGAAAGGATGTTTCCTTATTTTATGGTCGCGACCCCCAAGTTGAAAAACAATGCACTAGGTAAACCAACTCAATTGTTAAGTCGATTGAGTCCATGCATTTTAATTTTTAGCCATTAACTACATAGTGTTTAGTCGGAAAACAGCCCTATGTTTGCGCGAGCCCTTATTGGATGATAGAGTTTCTACAGATTTTAGGAACATTTTGTAGTTCTTGGTAGTTTTCACAATGAAATCTTGGCAACACTGCCGCGTCCATCTGTCAAACTGACGAAATGGTTGTTTATCGCTGAAATCTTTGTTTTTTGTGAAAATTATTATATTTCTAATCAAATGTTTGCACAATTGAGTTGATAATTAACAATGTCCGACGAAGAAGAAACTTACTGCCGACTTTGCGCTGAGCCGACGCCAAAAGACCAGCTAATATCATCCGATGAAGATGTGGCCATAAGCTCAAAAATTGCAACGAAAATGCTGTGGATAAACATCGATATTTCCACTTCAAATACACTGCCAAGCACCATCTGTTTCTCCTGCTTCGATTTACTGGAACGCACGTGGACTTTTCTGCACAACGTAAGAACTGCGCAAGAAAAATTAAATACGATTTTCTCACCCAAAGACAGTCAGAAAAATAACGTTTCTACCAGTAATATCAAGCTAGATAAGTCAGAAAACGCTGGACAACCCGTCGATAAGGACTGGGATGAATTTCAAGACACGAAAAAAAAGGTAAAAGACGATCCGGAAACTAAAGATTTACACATTATTCCCATAGTTGACAGCAGTGCTATAATTGATGGTAGTTTGCCTGTAATAAAGACTGAACATGATTCTGAATTAGATAATGCCGTTATTGAAACGGACTACAATACAACTGACAGTGATCAGCCATTGTTGGTGCCTATTAAAAAAAAGAAAATGAAGAAAAAGAAGCGAATGAAATATGACTCAGAGATTCTCGAAGTGGATTTGTTAAAAACAGAAGCAGAAGCCATTCCTTTGGACATGTCATCGTTAAGTATGACTTGGGAGGACTACATGTGCCGCTGTGCAACCTGCGATGCCTTATGTAAGAACATTACATCGTTACGATTACATTCCTTACAAATTCACACATGTTGCTGTACATTTAAATGTTCGGATTGCGGTAAAGTTATAGCAAACTTTAAAACATTCATAAACCATGTAAGAACGCATAAAAAACTACTCCGATATTGCTGTGAATATTGTAACAAGCAGTTTTCTTTGACAGCGTACGTTAAAAAACATATAAACAAGGAACACAGTGATAATTACTTTTGTATGTGTCCAAATTGCGGAGCTACATTCGAATCTGCAGAGCTACTACAAGATCATTTGCTAATTTACTCAAAAGCTTACAAGAAGAGTCGGAAAAGAGAGAAGTTGGAGTTCGATTTGAAGTGTGAACATTGTAATAAGGAGTTTAAATCCCGGAGTAACTTGCAGCAACATAAATTGGTACACACAGAACGTAGTAGAGACTTTTCTTGTCACGTTTGTGGTAAAATGTTCTTCACTAAAGGCACTCTAAGCACTCATATGAGTACACATGAAGACATGAAGCCGTTTAAATGTGAATATTGTCCAATGTCTTTCCGAGCCCGGGGAAACCTCCAATCTCACATAAGCCTTCATTCTGGAGCAAAACCTTTTGTTTGCGAACAATGTGGCAAATCCTTCCGTGTTAAAAGACATTTGAAATCTCATTCCATCGTCCATACAGACTTAATGCCGTTCGTTTGTGAATATTGCAATAAACCGTTCAGATTTAAGACTAGGTTAAACCTACATTTAAGACAGCATACTGGAGCTAAGCCTTACAATTGTGTGTATTGTCAAAGGGATTTTACTAACGGTTCGAATTTTAAGAAGCATATGAAGCGTAGACATAATATTGATACGTCTAAGAAGAAGTATAATAATGTAGTAGCAGATCAGAGTGATGAAGTTAATGGAAGTTAAAATAGGCTACCATAGTGTTAAATTATGGTTAATTATAAGTTTCCTACTCACAGAAATCGGATTAGTGGCGCTCTGTCTAGAATAATGATGTGAGCACTGACCCCGAGCCAAAGGGTTTGTGCAGTAGTTACAGAGCGTGTCAATCTTTATGGCGGGTCTGAATATAGGCACGAGTCGTGTTTCAGTACATGTTTTTAGGTGTTAACGGGGTGTAGAAGAGCGAGGGATGAGTACGGACCGCCGCGCGGTGTGGGGGAGGACATGCCCCGCTCCCTCGGTCTTCTATACCCCGTTAACACCTAAAAAATTGTACTGAAACATGACTCCTGCCTATATTCAGAACTGCCATAAAGATTGACGTGCAGTCTACATACATTGAAATTTCCATGACCGGCAAATGTATGGGAAAATGCTCACATCACATGCGCCAACTGGCAGACGCTGTTTCCATTATAAAACTTCTCTTTAACCCTAGATAGGTAGATTGCTCGCATCTACATAGGGTTAATTTACTACTACAAAATGTACTATTCCTTTTACATATCATATACTATCGGAGAGGATTTGCAGCGACTTGTTTCGTTATCAATGTAAACTAAACCTTATTTTCTTTCAAATATCGTTCAAAATGGTGTCAAGCCACTCGGGCGATGGAGCAGCGTGAATCGCAAGCTATTTGTACCGTATTAAGATTTAGTTTCAATAGAACATAAAACGCAAAGCGCTGCGTAGATGGAGCCACGAGCACACTCCGTAAACAGAAAAGCTAAACGAAACGTTATTTTTGAAGATATCACATATTTCTCGTTATTTGGATTTATTTAATTTCTCAAAGCTATAGTAAAATTGTGATGATATCATGGCATCATATGGCCATTTCAAAATAGCAGACCTAAAAAATCTGTTAAGGCAGCGTGGCGCGAGTCTGAAGGAATTTGGTGGAAAGGTACGTGTCTACATGTTGATATTTGGCTTCATGTGCTAATTTAAAGTTTATTAAACAAGAATCTTGTAAAATCATCCAATATTAATCAAAATAATCATTATTTATTTATCAAATTATTGTCATTGAAAGCTATAAATTTAGGTTATGTTATGTTTAGAACAAAATCATCTTTAAGTCGTACACGTACGTCGTATTTTTGAATTGTTTTTTGTAACTGTTCTAGTGGCGCCTCTAGTGGTAAAACATTGCAGGAATATCTACTATTGTTATCGAAATAAGTTGCCGCGATAGTATCTACCAAAGAAAAAAAATAAACAGAAAAAGATTTCAACCTCAACAAGGATCAATTTGTATGAAAAGTTTCCTGTTTTTTTTTTGCGAATTTTTTTAGCAATGTCGATTATATTCCTGGGTTCTTTCCCTAAAAGGAATGGTATGTTTTCCATCGCACCTTGTAATAATGAAAATAGGATTACTTATTTTACCATAGTTAGTGAAGTTTCTGATATTCAGGAATGAAAAAGCTATGATATCATTGATATATTTCTTTCCTTTAGTCTCAGTAGTTCGGTTATTTTGTCCGGTGCCGAACGGTTGTACAAATTTACCGAACTACTGAGACTTCTGTAGTTCGGTTAGTGATTTCAGAAAGGAGTAAATAATATACTGTATATTAATAAGCCCAAATCGCACTTGGAGTTATTTCCGTGTTCTCAACGCTCTAGCGCGATGAAACTTGTCCCAAGGAAATTAATTTATCATAAGTGGCCAATAGTAACTAATTACGAAGGAGTTCCTATCTCAAGTAGGTACTTGAAATTCTACATGAGTCATAAGCACCACCACATAAGTATGGTTCTAGTGGGACAAGTCAGTGCCCAAGTCATTTACAAGTCATTGTAAATGTTGGTAACGTCTGAATTATTTTTTAAAAACAACCACAATGATTAACTCATCACATCACATCACTAACCGAACTACAGAACAAGTCTCAGTAGTTCGGTAAATTTTACAACCGAACTATTGAGACTGAGAGGGTCTCAACAGTTCGGCACCGGACAAAATAACCGAACTACTGAGACTAAAGGATTTCTTTCATTGTAAATATGTTTTAGTATTGTAGATTTGTAAATCATTCCAGAAACAATCTTGTATTTATTAGATTACGTACGTAATGTACAGTGGAGAACCCTTATAGTCTTTTTCACATAAGAAGGCACATCGAACTTTTATAAAAACCTAAATCATCAGCAGCCTATTAATGTCCCCACTGTTGGGGCACAAGCCTCCCCTTGTACAGGCCAGGATCCACCATCCACCAGCAGTGGATTGAAATCCACACGCCTTCGGAAACTTTTAATTTTCTCAACATCTGTCTCCTCGCGATGTTTTCCTTCACCGTTAGAGCAGTCGATAAATGTACGTAAGTCTTCGAAAGAAATCCGAAAAACTCATTGGTACATTGCATTGCATGGTTTCGAACCTGGAGCTCCCGCATGGGAGTCCGACGTCCTAGCTACTAGTTCAAAAACCTGACACCGGACTCCCGTGCGGGAGGTTCGTGTTCGAAACCGTGCAGTGCCCTGAACCAATGAGTTTTTCGTATTTTTCGAAGACTTGCGTACATTTACCGACTGCTCTAACGGTGAAGGAAATCGTGAGGAAACCTGCACACTGAGATGACCAGTGTGTACAATGGGGTAGGCACAAAAGATCCTCAAGGGTCGAAGTGCCGCTGGGTTATTCCCGGCCCTCTATCATAAGATAAGGTAGTACTTTGTCACTAACTTATTTCACACATTGTCAAGGAATCATAAAAACTTATTAAGACAGGGTTCCACAGAGTATAACTTGATGCGTCTTCCACTGAACACTTAAGGTGTGGTCATCTCCCCTTCTGTAATATATTTGTTATGCTTCAGTGCCTCTTGGAATAGTAGTTCGTCGTAATATAGCATAGCAAAAGCCATTATACTTTGACCAGAAAAACTACTTATAATTATCTATTTCAAAAGAGAATATCTTTTTTAACTCCCGGAAAAATGGAAGGGGTATTTGACACGTATGTCTGTTTGTCTGTGACATCATAGCTCAACAACCGATGGTCCCATTCGAACGCGGGATTATTTTATTTAATACAGAGTTTTGTGGAGAGTTTTCTTAGCTACGTAAAATGCATATTAGTGGTTTCCAAGAATAATAAAAATTGGTGGCTCAATGTTTAGGACATCAATGTGCTATCACCACATCTGGAACCCTGAGGACCTGATGATGACCAGGAAAAGTAAGATCTTCACAAATGTAAGTTGGGGGTTTCTTTATAGTGGTATTTAAAATACTTATGATAAAACACATCACAATAATGTATGTACATATTTGTATAAATAAAACAATATTTTTAATAACTGCCTGTATACAATCTTTTAATTAAATATTCTGTTAAACCTGTTTATATAGGGTGTAACAGAACGGACCTCAACCAGGGCGACTTCATATTATAATTGAACAACTTTTTGCAGGGAATTATTGGAAATTGCAAACTGCTAGGCAAAGGCCTCTTCTAAGTCGTATTCCTCAATGCTGAGAATCGTGATCATTCTAAGAAATTAATCACATAGAACAACTCTCGTGGCAGATTTAATGGGGTTTGCCATTGCCTTCCCCATTACACACACTGGTCATCTCAGTGTGCAGGTTTCCTCGCGATGTTTTCCTTCACCGTCAGAGCAGTCGGTAAATGTCCGTAAGTCTTTCGAAAAAACCGAAAAACTCAATGATACATGGCATTGCCTGGTTTCGAGTCTGATGTCGCCGACGACTCACATAACGAGTTAGAGGCCTCCATAAGGCTCGTCCAAACATCCCGGTATTGAGCTACCTCTGTCCAGGTTTTATTCAATCTTTAAATAATATTTTTACCCATGTATCTAGGTACAGATATTTAGTTGCAATTACTGGTTTCGTTAGGTAATTTTTTAAACCGTTGGTAAATGAAATTGAAAAGGTTTATTTATCACTGTAAACACCAGAATATAGAACACAATACAGAAGTATAGAAAGATTAATACATGCAGCAAAACATCTGGTGCGGTACAGTGCCAAAAAGGGTACACCAGCTCAGCATAATGCTGAGGCAAGCCACAGCGCTGATCTTCAGCTTGCCCCTCAGTGACTGCACGGACGAAGAAAGCAACAGTGTGTGCGTGTTGTATTGAATTTTACAAATTACGAATATTCTTCAATAACTCCAGCTATAAAATGCCTGTGCCAGGAGTGGTGGTCCACCAGAATGATGCTCCCAAGATACAGGTTCGCCTAGTTTGGGAGTCAGGGTATTGTTTGATTTACAAGCGTTGTGATGTTTTCAATACAGATTTTATTTATTTATTATATAAAAATAAAAAAGGTCCAGAGGAGTATTAGATCCAGCAACCCTGGCGCCGCGTTTGCTCATGCCATAACCTTGGAGCCATTGTCGCTATGTTTGACTGGAAAAATCAGAATTAGGAAAAAAACAAATCTGTCGTTTTGTGAAGGTGGCAAATTTATTTCTTAGAAATTTTTTTTTGTGTAAGGTGTCCATTAGTAACTACTTTTACCTCTTAAAATAAACTGCATTTTGCCAACATCTCGTAGACGGAGTCCAGGCACTAAGCACCCATTCAAACTCATACAAAGAGCCATACAGAGCGTGAATACTTCTAGAGTTACCCATTGTTTAGGGCTGGTAACTCCCGCGCATGAAACAAAATAGCGGCCGATATGGCGCCAAAGTAGCTTACTGATCGTTCACAAGGAGACTGTGCCGATAATTTTGATTTTTTGGTCATATTAAATTGATAAAATCTCTTTATTTTCAGGAACTAGACCCATAGAATAAAAACAAATAACAAATTATCATATTCATATTCATTTATTTCAGTAATGATCATACATTGTCAAAAAATAAATAATAAAATGTGAGCATGTCATGATCAATAATAGTAAAATTTCTTACTTAAAGTAAGTATAAAGTCAACAAGTTTAAAAACTAAAATAAAATAAAAAGGTATTGCAGAATATAAATGTACAGTTTCAAACATCGTTCGTCAAGGAACTCGTTGACAGAGTAATAGGCCTTTTGGATCAACCATTCTTTAAATTCAATAACGAAACTGTTGTACGTTTTAGTATCTCGGATAGGAGCTGGTATTTTGTTGTAAATTCGCGGACCAGCGACGTGCGTGGACAGCTGGGTCTTCAGCAGTCTACTGTCAATCAGTTCGAGATCCTGCTGCCTCACTTTTGTCAGTCTCTTGCCAACCCATTTCTTAGTAGGATACTCTCTTAGATTTTTTCTGACATATTTACCTATCTCAAGTATGTAGAGCGATGGTACAGTGAGGATTTGAAAATCGATGAATAGATCACGAGCCCGTGTATCCTCGGGGACACGCGCCATTCTTCGAACTAACTTACATTAAATTAATTAATCAATTACAGCAAACCAATTCAATTTATCTTTATATAAATTAATATATTACTAGGAAATTAGGAACAAAAGATGAAATTTTACGAATTTCCATCTCTTTCATGTGATTAGTGGCCAACCTGTTGTCAGAGTTGTTCAGGCCTCTGACATGGCCTAATCCTCTGACTTCACGGGTCTGGTTCCAGCCACGGTTCGGTTCGCTACAACCAATCACATGCGTTCCGCCCTCCCCCATTTGAAGTCAGCGCTTCGTGGTTGGATGCAGCGAACCGAACTGGGGCTGGAACCGAACCAGTGAAGTCTGGGCCTTATGACTGCTGTCGGGACGGACAGTTTAACGTGCTCTCAGAGGGCTCAGATGACAATAAGCCAGTAGCGGTCGCGGTCGGTCACCCATCCTTGTTCTGACCGCGCCCAACGTTTTTTAACTTGGTCAATTACTTTTTGACCATGCTCGTATCTGCTATAGGTATACTAAAGAGCTCCACGAAATTAGGTAATTGATTCATTAAGTCCCATGATCTAATAATCCTGAAACTGATTAATAAAAATATACTAGAACTTATTAAACTAAGCTATAAGCATAGAATATACAGGGTGTAACATTAAGAACGGTCAGTATGGGAAAGTCTGAAACTATAAGACATACGAACATCTATTCTTAGGAACCATGTCATCAATTTTAGTAACAAGAAAAACTGTATTCATACATTTTAAAAAAAACCTGTACTCAGCCTGGGAATCGAACCCGGTTGTTTTGAAAAAAATATCCAACACTATTTCTATTTGGATATCGACTGTGTAGGTGTTAAGGAATAAATGTTAGTATGAAACGTGATGTTTAAAATTAATAAAACGCATTGTTTCCATATCTTTTAATTTATTTTAGACTAGACTATTTTTTGTGGGGTTACGTTAAGGATGAAGTGTACAAAACAAGCTACGACACAATTGAAGACCTAAAAGCAGCCATAGAGACAATTTTAACGCAAATTCACCACCTGCAGATACAAAATTCAATAGTAAGATCGTTACATAAACGAGTTGAATGTTGTATTTTACAAAATGGTAGTCATTTCGAACACCTACTAAAATAAATTAAAAGATATGGAAACAATGCGTTTTATTAATTTTAAACATCACGTTTCATACTAACATTTATTCCTTAAGACCTACACAGTCGATATCTAAACATAAATAGTGTTGGAATTTTTTTCAAAACAACCGGGTTCGATTCCCATGCTGAGTACAGGTTTTAAAAAAAATGTATGAATACAGTTTTTCTTGTTACTAAAATTGATGACATGGTTCCTAAGAACAGATCTTCGTATGTCTTATAGTTTCAGACTTTCCCATACTGACCGTTCTTAATGTTACACCCTGTATAATAATACTCTATAAGCTAATCTTCACTTAATTCAAAATACAGTCAAATCAAATCAAAATGTTTTTTATTGTAAGTAAGCACCTTATAGTACATTTTTACAACGTAATTTCTTACTCTACCACCGCTTCGTAAGGTGCTGTAGCTGAAAGGAAAGAAGCGACGCAAGAAACTTTCAGCAGCACATCTTTCGGAATAACACAACACGCACACACACCATCTCCCCCACACTCACACTCACCCTCACACACACCACACATCCTTAAATACAACCCCAGGCACATGTACACGTCACGCTATATAGAGGATCACTTATCCCTAAGGCACAGGTTCCATCTAGATTAGGGTCAGGCGCTCCAAACAAATCACGCTGTACAAACATTGTGTACTAAATTTTTCAGTATAGTTTATATTTATTTTATTTATTTATTTAATAAATATAAATATAAATTACAATAATTATGAATACAATCATATACACAATGTGCTGAGCTGGAGCTGAATTGAATGAAACTGTGAAACTATTTATATCTAACTATATCGTAATAGCAAAGACGCTCTCTATAATCAGAGATGGATCTAAATAAATAGTGGCAAAGATTAAATAAGTGAAGAAATTCCACATCTTTCTAAGACGTACCTACCTTTACCTAACACAAAGTAGAATGCGTTAATTTCAATTGGGGAGACAGTTCCTACGACGGTTCCAGTATCGGCCGGTTCCATGGAACTGGTGTTTCATATTAACTCAAACAAAAATGCGCTGTCCACTACGCGTACAACGGCTCGGTTTCTGAACCGAGTGGGCGGGGCTTGACCGCAATGCATGAGTTTGAATCGCCAATTGGCCTAAATTACAACGTTTGTAGTTCTATTTCTATCCAATTTCAATTTAGTTTCAGTTCCAATTCTATTTGGACACCAAATCGCATTCTGCTGACGCATAACTCTACCACTGCCACCTTTCGATTTACTATCGATCGGGCAAAAGTACCTCGGGAGGAACTTATGTTCGATCGTTATATTTGACAGTTGAGGCGTTTTGTTACCGTTCAACTGCGATTCAGTATAAACTAAACGTTTTATTAGAATGTACAAATACGTTACTGTTCGATCGTTCGTTGACTCGATCGTTTACTGAAATTGGATCGTTAGTGGATAGTAGCATACGAAACACCTCATAACGATGCAGTTTAAACTCTATTTAGTTAAGTTGTATTTAGTGGAATCGATCTCCTGAACCGAACCGTCGCTGGAACTGTCGCGTGTAGTTTTAGCCTAAGATGGGAGAAGTCACATAGTATTTTGAAAATCTGCAATAGTAGCCCAGAACACTAATTTTTTTCACTGTAAAGTTATTTATCACCCATTTCTTAGACAGAGTTTGAAACCTTTTTTTCTGACTGATTAATGCTGTTGGTCATAATGACCTTTACAGCTTCACCGGGGGTTTTGGGGGCGAGCGCTAAGTGCGCTCCAGGCTGGAGGAGGACTTACACACTACTACTACTACACTACTTACTTACACTATAAGAAGCGACCCAGGTGGGTACGGACCTCTGCTTAGGACGTCACTTGGGAGGGAGGGATCGGGGAGAAGCGGCCTGGAACATAGCGCGTGTAAGCGCCAGAAACAGATCGCCACCCGTGGCTGCGGGTTTCTCTGTGAGGTTTGTAGGCATAAATCATAAACACAGATAACTATCATAATATAAGTACTATAACTGATCTATGTGTATGTCGCAGTAAGGCACGCGATGGCGCGACGCGAGCTGCGCGTACGCACATGAGATTATAGAGTACGGATGGAGAATGAAGAAATATAAAGAAATTACAGTTTCCCGAAAACACAACATTTTATAAGTATCGCTTTAATAAAATAGATTTTACTTAAGCAGGGCCAAACGAGCAAACTGACCACCTGATTGTAAGTGGTCACCATAGACATATCACCTCACTATATTTTAGAGGGAGGGGTTTCGATGCGCTGGTAACCTTGAGGACTTTGATGGAGTGACTCATGTACCTACCGGTAATTGCGCAGGAGATCGATTCCACTAAATACAACGTAACTAAATAGAATCTAAACTGCATCGTTATGGCGTGTTTCATATATATCCACTAACGATCCAATTTCAGTTAAGTTACGATCGATCGAACAGTAACGTATTTGTGCATTCTAATAAAACGTTTAGTTTATACTGAATCGCAGTTGAACGGTAACAAAACGCTTCAACTGTCAAATATAACGATCGAACATAAGTTCCTCCCGAGGTACTTTTGCCCGATCGATAGTAAATTGAAAGGTGGCAGTGGTAGAGTTATGCGTCAGCAGAATGCGATTTAGTGTCCAAATAGAATTGGAACGAAAACTAAATTGAAATTGGATAGAAATAGATCTACAAACGTAATTTAGGCGAATTGGATCCCTGATTTCTTACTCGTTGAAATATTGAACGCAAGCAGTCATTGCTGCTTTGCCTCAGAAATAGGTAAAAGGGTGGTACCACCAGGCTGACTCTGCAGTCATATAACCTTAGATTCGAGGTGCAGGTGTAGGTACATTTACCTTAAAACTCGGTAACCAAACTACATGGCTGATTTTGAGGGATTTTATTGCGTTAAACTTGTATATACAGTGCTTTTCCTATAGCACTGGTGATATTTCCACAATCTTCTTATTAATTTGATAGTGTTTAGGCAAATATAAAGCGTATTTTCTTAAGATACATCTCAAGGTAACGCCATCTTGGCTCGCGCCACTCCCCCGTACACCGGGCGTGCTCACCAAACCATGCAGAAAACAAAAGCAACGGAAATATTCCTCCAGTCGACGACAAGAAAGGCCGCGAGACAGTTTTCTAATAACAAAACGCTATTTAACATACATTTTAAACCAAAAGGTCAAAAAACAAGTGTGAAAATACATTAATTTACATTAAAAGGCTGTTTGGCTGTGTTGTCTGTGTCAAACGCTAGAAAAACAATTAAAAAGTTACAAGTTTTTGCTGTCAAAATTACCGCCAAAAAAGTAATTAGGTCAACAATTTCGCAACTCTTATGTAATAAAAATGTTAATTTCAAACGGACTTATTAATATTTACGCAAGCAAAAAATTGTGATGGTAAAATGATAAATAACAGCTAAGCAATTTGCTTTTAAATAAACTGGTTTTTGTAAATTAATTTAAAAGTGTTTGTTTTGACTGAATGATTCAAGTTTGACAGTTTGTTTCTTCAAAATGGACGCCGGAAAAGGTGCAACGATGATGCATCTTGCACTTTTTGCTTTCTTCACACAACTCGCATGTTCACAAGACTACTTTAGGATGGTAAGTGTGACGATTATCTGACTGATTGATGAGATTTAATTATGATAACGGTATTCTACGCTCCATTTTCGCTGCAATTTTCTGAGAAGATGAAGAAAATTGGATGAATAATTGAGTGCCTTTGCCATGTCTTAAGATGTTAACTAAATATTTTAGACGATTCGATTTGAAAGCCACAGAAAGCTATATCAACTCCCATCTACAGTGGTTATTGAAAAAGACAAAGAAAAGTTCGTTCATCCAGCTATACTACCATCTTCCACAATTGTCCTTTATGAAACGGATTCTCTAGATTTTCTTATGATAGGGCTAGCGGCACTTCGACCATTGAGGATCTTTTATGCCTAAATAATGATGATGATGGCTCGATCTTCTCAATATAGACTCTTAGCAGACTAATGGGATGGTTCGCCATTGCCTTCCCAACTTCCCACTAACTAACCCAACAACTTCACGCACTGGTTATCTCAGCGTGCACGTTTCCTCACGATGTTTTCCTTCACCGTTAAGAGCAGTCGGCAGTATTTAGGTACCTAGGAATTTAGCCAAAATATGGAAAGACAACAAAATTAAATATATATTTAGAAACGCCATTCTTAAATCCAAGGCGTTGTTTCTTGGTGTTAAGTAGGAAATACTGCCTGTTACTCCTGGCCCATAGAGCAAGTTCTAGATTGAGCAAGTAGACGAGCAACCTGGTGGTAAGAATGTTATTAGAGGATTTCGATCTGCAAACCTTGAAGACTTTGATGGAGTGCCTCATTTGTCGGGTAATTACGCTGGCTCTCTCTCTCTTTCTCTTTACCCTTCAAACCAAAACACTACAATGAAATTATTACTGCTTTGCGGCAGAAATAGATAAAAGGGTAGGTACGAACCACAGAAATTGGTAGTAGTAAAATTTCAAAATCTTTTGTAACAACCTATTTAGTTTAGTCGATAACTTTTTGTTTTAATTAACAAAGATAGAAAGATTTATACAAATTCGAAAAAATCTTTGATATTAAAATTTAAATACGTTTATTTATCACTGTAAACACCAGAATACTGCAAGTACACAATACAGAAGTATACAAAGATTTAATACATTCAGCACAAAACATCCGGAGCGGTACAGTGCCATAAAGGGTACACCAGCTCAGCATAATGCTGAGGCAAACCACAGCGCTGATGAAATTCTGAATTTCTTTCATGAAATCACTCAAATTCTAACTCTCACATACATAGTCCAGATGTCGAAATATCTACATACCACAAAGTTAAACAATTATGCAAATAGAGCATTTCATAAATGTTAAAATGCGTTTCGCGTGAATTTCGCGAGATATATCAACTGTTAAACATTGTTTGAATTGCAATACTACCAAGTTTTTTTGTGAAAGGCATTGTAGGAACGCGCTATATGATGACATGGGTGACGTAATGTCAGTTGTATGAAAGGGAAAAGGGAAGATCTTCCACCAGGCGGAGTGTTGTGCCTGGTGACCAGATGTCCTGGTCCAACTATGGAAGTTTGGAACTCGCATATATACGAAGTCCCAGGAAAATTTCGATAGCGCGTTCTACACCGATGTGAGTAGGTACTTAATCGTAGTGGCGCGCGTCGTGCGTCGCCACAGCTGAATGAATGAACGGCCGCCCATGTCAAATGTATGAAAATTGTCATTTATCTTATCTTATCCTGGGGAGCCAGGGATAACTCCAGCGGCACTTCGACCCTCAGGGATCTTTTTGTGCTCACCCCTTACCTTAGTCTCCTTCCTGTTCCTTAATGATACTTTGCATCAAGGACACTGTACAGCTTACAGAAAGGAGCCTATATTCCTCTGGTTTCGGATACATGCATTTCCCCAAACCCTCGGCTATGTCAGTGCTCACATCGTCATTCTAGAGGAGGGCTTTACTAGTCCGATTTCTGTGGAATTCTTACAATGAAATAATTTGCATTTTTTTATCTGTGATGTAGTAATGAAAAGCTCCATTTCTTCCCTGACTAAGGATCTTAGTGTATACTATTTTACACCTAGTAGACGGCGGAAGGCTAGCCACCTATCACGTTTGTCCACCAAATCTTACAGCTAAAAGTGGGAACTACCTGTGATTCCTCTGGTGGTGGTAGTGGCTCCTCTACCCCCTGGGGGATTATGGACGTGAGAGTTTAATTAGGTATACAGGGTGGAAAGTTTCGGCGGGGCACCCAGGGCAGCTACCAGATCCGTTGGAGCTACGAGAAAATGGTTTTAGGAGACCTTCCCTAACTTTTGGAGCTATTTAAAACTGCATTCACAGATTTTTGAAAAAAGGTAGTCAGCGAGAAAAAAGCCATTTTTCATTTAAAAAAAGTTGATCCCAATGCCAATATGGGAATAGATTTTTGCTATTTCTGATATTTCTAGTACTCGAACCTCGGTTGACCCCATAGAGTCTATTGTTCCTGACACGAAATAGAATCGATTGGCGATCATATTTTTTTTAAATGAAAAATGGCATTTTTCTCACTGACTGTACCTTTTTTCAAAAATCTGTGAATTCAGTTTTAAATAGCTCCAAAAGTTAGGGAAGGTCTCCTTAGACTATTTTCTCGTAGCTCCAACGGATCTGGTAGCTGCCCTGGGTGCCCAGCCGAAGTTTCCACCCTGTATATGTATTATGTTATTTTTTCCTTCGTAATCAACCCTTTTCGTGTGCAAAATCACGACAGACCAATTTAGTCACCACAGTCACGGCATCTTGAACACAGCTTAAAGGTTACTTGACTCAGAGTGGCAGAAACTGGTATGATGGTCGCTTAGTGCAGGTACGACACCGGAACACTGACAAAGAGGAGCAGGTTCGAATTTAGGTCGGGTAATTATGTTTTTGGAGACAACGCTAGCTAAGAATTATAAAGCGCTTATTTGTGTAATCAGTTTATGACACAAACTCTCACGTCCATAATCCTCGTGGGGGTAGACAGAGGAACCTGGTAGTGGAAATACCAATGGATCTGGATCACATTTATGTTTTTGGTGGGATAGTTGAGCTCATAGCCTAGTTGCGAGCACGGTCCGAAAGTGATCGTGCAGGTTAAGCGACGTTGGCGCGGTCGGTGGGTGACTGCTAGTGGCATATTTCATCTGAGCTCCTCCGTCCCTCGGAGAGCACGTTAAGCAGTCGGTCCCGGTTGTTGTCGTTCGACAGCAGTCGTTAAGCCTCGTCAGATGCCTACGGGCGGCCTGAACAACTCTGACAAATAGGTTGGTCACTAACCATACGACATGCAAGCAAGCAAGGTGGGATAGTATCCGCTAAGATCTTTAGTCGCCTCGTACGACACCCACGGGAATAGTTGGGGTGGTGCTATTCTTTAGGGCCAGCACGACACAGCATCCTTTGTGGAAACTGGCAGGCATGTTTAGGTTTTTTATTATTTTGTTTTGTTTTTTAAAATGTCTTGCCACTGAGTTTGCTGCCGAATAAAAACGTATTTCTAATATCGCCAATTTATTTGGTCTTACCAGCAGTTTTAACATCTGGCGACCGTGACAGTACAATTCAAAGTTTTTTTAATTGTATAAGGAGAACTCGTCGGCGGCTCAATTTTCACCCGCACTTTCAAAAGCCATAGGTGTCTACCACGACCCGTTTTACACGAGCGTTTCTGCCACGCACCTGTAAAATATGGAACTGACTTCCACCCGACGTTTTCCCGCAGCGCTACGACATGGGGTGCTTCAAAAAGGACGTTAAAAAAGTCCTCTCCCTCCACGGCCGGCAACACACGTGCAACATCCCTGGTACTGCACGTGTCTCTAAGCGACGGTGACTACTTACCATCAGGTGGCCCGCCTGCCTGTTTGACGTAGCCAATTTATAAATAAAAAATGTCACTTAATCCTATTACTAACGTGTATAGTTAGGAGCGTCGGTGTCGCCGTAGCTAGGACGTCGGACTCCCGTGCGGGAGGTCCGGGTTCGAAATCATGCAATGCCATGTACCAATGAGTTTTTCGATTTTTTCCAATGTCTTACGTACATTTACCGACTGCTCTGACGGTGAAGGAAAACATCGTGAGGAAACCTGCACACTGAGATAACCAGTGTGTGAAATGGGGAAGGCAATTGCAACTAACCCATTAAATCTGCCACGAGAGTCGTTCTATGTGATTAATTCCTTAGAATGATCACACCCTCAGCAATGAGGAACACGACTTAGAAGAAGAGTATAAGTAATTCGCACTTACAAATTACCTATGTTCTAATAAGTTCGCAATAAAAAAATATTTAATGAATTATTTCGATGTGCAAATGCGTGAACCAGAAAATATATTTTTATGGTTTTTTATGCTTTGTCTGGTATCCAATAATGGTAACACTCAGTTAGTTTATGACTTACCCTTGTGAAGTGTAACGCCATGCAATCCGTATTCGTTTTTATTTTTTTTATTTTATTTATTTAGGTAAGCCAACAGCACATATATTATACATTTCAAATCATCTTAATAAAATTGTACTTTAACTGATATATGTGCCAATTAAAGGCATACACAGCATTCACTAACACATCGGGTAATTACTTAGGTATAACATTACAATATAGGTCTAGTGCCTTATACAACTAACAATTACAACTAATAGCAACTAAAAACAATTTAAAACAATTACTTTTAAAACAAAAAACATAAAAAAGAAGAATGCAGAAAAAAAGGTGACTATAACAACTACGTATTTCTTTTAATTTTATTTTTGAATTTTGTTTCTGTATCGAAAAAGATGTCCAAATCACATATCCTTGACCTCATGCTGTTGTATTCCATACAGATCCTAGATAGCGGAGAGTTTACTCCGATATTTGTTCTGCTAAACGGAGTATGGAAGGTTCTGGAGATTGGCATTCTAGGAATATTGTAGGGGACTGTCAGCTGGATTTGCTCAAGGATACTTTCACATTGTGCCTGTCCGTTAATATTTTTATATAGAAACATTACGTCGTTTTGTTTACGTCGGCTGTATAATGATTTCATTTTATAGAATGATAATCGCCGGTCATACGTGCATCTATGCGAGATACCCGATGACCTGAATGCGAGATGCTTCGTGAAAGCTCGTTGTATGCTTTCAAGTCGTTGTGAGTGAAGGGCGTAGTGTGGGTTCCAGACAGTGCTAGCGAATTCCAATTGGCTGCGCACCAGAGCATTATATAAACTTATTTTTGTAATCTGGTTAAAGCTTTTGGTGTTTCTTTTTATAAACCCTAACATCCGTGCCGACTTCTTCACTACTGCATCGATATGAGATGTAAACTTTAGTTTGTTGTCAATAATCACTCCCAAATCACGGATTTCATTAACTACCTGCAGTGTGTCCCCATTTATGTTATATGATGAGGTCAGTGGTTCCAGTTTCCTTGTAAAACTAACATGAAAGCATTTAGTTGGATTTAGGACCATATTGTTAGAGTTACACCAAAGGCTAATTTTGTCTATATCGCTTTGCATAAGTGCAACATCTGCAGTTGATTCTATTGTCCTGTAAATTTTCAGGTCATCGGCAAACAAGGAATATTTACAATATTGGATATGAGAGGTGATGTCATCGATATATATTAAGAATAGTAATGGTCCAAGATGCGATCCTTGAGGCACTCCAGATCTAGCGTAGTAAGTGGATGATTCATAGCCTTTAACCGCCACAGCCTGAGGTCTATTTGCTAGATAGGAATCGAACCAGGACAATAGTGAACCATGAAAACCATATAGTTCTAGCTTCTTTAAAAGTATCGAGTGACTAACTTTGTCAAATGCGCTAGTAAAATCTGTGTAAATGGCATCTATTTGTTGACCCTTATCAAGTTCCCGTGACAAATCCGAAACAAAACTTACTAGATTGGTCTGTACTGAGCGTCTACTTCTGAATCCGTGTTGGTGGGCTGATAATTTGTTGTCAATATGACGAGCAACTATTGGATATAGGAGAGATTCAAACAGTTTAGAAACGCTGGGTAGTATTGATATAGGGCGGTAATTTTTTACATCATTTTCTTTGCCCTTTTTGAATATAGGCACGATCCGTGCTTTTTTCCATTGTTCAGGAAATATGCCGTCTTTCAAGGATTTATTAAATATTAGTGATAAAGGCAAGGTAAGTACAGTGCTGCAGTTCCTAAGAAATATCGGCGGTATACCATCTGGACCTGCTCCTTTCGTAGTATCGAGACGCCTTAATTTTGAGAGAACGTCTTTTTCACTAATTTGTATACCGCCTGGAAGGTGGTCAAATGAAGGAGGTAAACATGGCGTTTGTGATAAGTCGGTAGAGTACACAGAAGAAAAGCTAGAGGCAAAGAGATCAGCAATATCGGGTCCCTTGTCTGCGTATGATTCATTTAAGTGCATAGTAGCAGGAAGTGATGAGTTATTTCCTCGTTTATCCTTAATATATCGCCAGAATGCTTTGCTATTTTTAATAACCGCATTCTCTATTTTACATTTATACTGGCTGTAACAGTCATCAAATAGCTTATGCCCGCGTTCTCGATATATCTCGTATTCTATTTTATCTCTAGGGTTTTGATATTTACGATACTTGTTTCTTAATTTGTTTTTATCGGATAATGTTTTAATTAATACTTTGTTAAACCAGGGGGGATATTTTGCTTCCTTGGATTTGTGTTTTGGTACCAGTTTATCGATAACGCTTCTGATCACATTGTAAAATATTGCAACCAGTTCGTTAACAGATTTACTTCCTGAAAATTCCTTCTGCCAATTGATATTCTCTAAGTGTTTTATAATCGTTTCATAGTCCGCTTTAAAATAATTAAAATCTAATCGTGTGTGAGGTCGAAGTTTATGGGGGCTTGAATCTAGTAGAGTACACAGAAGACTGGGGTGATGTGAATCTAACTTGCTTAACAGATCTAACGGCTCAGATATTTTTACATTTGTTAGATTACTTATAATAAGATCCAACATCCTATTATTACTATTAAGAATGTTATTATATTGGTACATATCATTTATAGTGATAAAGTTTACTAAAGAATGTTCTAGTTCGCTATTGTAATAAGAAGGAGTCATGTATGAATTGATGTGGACAGCTTTGCTCCATTGTAGATAGCTAAGATTAAAGTCACCAAATATTATAACATCATCAGAATGATGCAATACGCTACTGACACTATCAAGGAACTTTGTTTGTGTAGCCACATTGGCTGGAGAGGGTAGATACACTACACATATTGCAATCTTTTTTGGTACATTGTTAGTACTAATATTAACAGTGACCCATAGGTCTTCACAATCACTTTCCCAGTTTATGATACGAGATGATTCAATGGTACGTGTTACAGCAATCATTACTCCTCCTCCATCCTCTTTGGCATCAGCACATTTCTGTTTATCGCCTTTTTTCTTACTGGTTTTAGAAGTTAAACGATCTCTACGGTACACTAAATATCTAGAGTCTATAAATTCACTATTGGATATGGTTGAGTTTAACCAGGTCTCAGTAAATACAATTATGTCATAGGCACTGAGTAAAATATTTTTGTGAACTTCGTTCGTTTTTGTTCTTAGACCTCGTACGTTCTGATAGTACAAGTTAATCATTTTTGAAACTAAATTTCCATAAATATGACAAAAAACAGAATTTATATCAATCAAACCATTAATTTTATGCAATCAGAATTACGAATAAGCAGCGCTTCACATGACTCATCCTTGCGAACATATATGCGACCGTTACGAATCCACACGAATTTGTATTTCACTTCTTTGGCCTTTTTACGAGCTTCAGCATGAAGAAACTTATTAGCAGGCGTCAAATGCTCCGCCACAAAAACAGGTGTGCGGGTTCCAGATAAACCCAGGTGTTGCGAGCTAAGTTTGTCCTCTGGATTTTTTTTGTTGAAATTATAGACAGCAGCTAGCAGTGTGTCACGCTGGCGTGGGCTACGTAATTTTGCAATTATGGTGCGAGGCCTATTGCTGTCTTTGTCCAATTTTGCAACTCTAGTTATTTGCAGCAGGTCACCATCCGCAAGTGGAGTATTGACTGTCCTGGCTAGCTGTTCCATAGTGGTAACAAGATTTTCTGTGCGGTGCTCCGGGATGCCATTTACTTCCACATTGCTCTCTCGCATGTGTTGTTCCGCTAAGTTCAGTCTCGTTGATAGGTCTCTGATGGTTGCATTCATATTATTGTTTTCGGTTTCCAATTTACGCATGGTAGCAGTATTTTCCACAAGTCGATGTTTAAAAACCTCAAACTGAGCATTGTAGAAGGTCAAAGATTCTTGAAAGCCGCTAATTTTTTCATTTATTGCGCTTAATTGGGTAGTCACGGTATCGGCTATGGTCTTCTTTATGATCATAGATATGTCCTGTCGGACTGTGGTTAGGATCAGATTTAAAGTTTCCTCGTTAATGTAGCCGGAGCTAACCTCGGTTTTGTTTGCCTGTTTTGGTTTTCTTATTGTCACATTACTGAAGTCAGAAAAAATATTTTGAGTCTCATCATCCGCTTTGTCGTGAGTTTTCGGTTTGTTACTGTCTGCGGCAAATGCGGTGTTATAGCAATCTTTGCATTTCCAGTTCATTTTATGATCCGTCGTCATTGCGTTGAATCGCTTCTCATGAACATTAGCACAATCCAAATCGTAGGGCATTTGACATTGCTTACAACACAGGAATTCCCTCTTCGGTAAATCACCGCAACAACCAGCACAAATAGCAACATTAGCCATTTCACTACTCCGTCCAATGCGTACCTACTCAATCCAATTTCTAACGGGTTCAAGAGGTCAAGTCGCTCGTGTCTTAGAATCGTAGGTATCGGTGGTATGGCGCGAACGAGCGCGCTAGCGATCTGCGGGTTGTCGTAGGTCAGTGCCGGCGGTCAGCGACAATAATTTTTATAATGTTTTTGTTAATTACTCACGAACCAGGTTGAGTTTCAATGTCACACAAACACCATTGCACAGCTCATGATTAACACGACAGAATTATGTAAATTACTTAAATAAAAACACTGGATTAACTATTAAGAACTAATAAAAACCGGGAGAGATGTAAACATGATGTTACTCCGATGAGTGTGTTTTTTATTTTACCTTTCATTTGTTTTACCTTTCTTCTTGTGCCAAGAGTCTACCTACGATAGTTTATGCTATTCTACTGACCTTAGCAGAGCTGACTGCGATTTTGAAGACCAGCAGCGCCAGGCCTGAGGTTAACCAGTGTGTGAAATGGGGAAGGCAATGGCAACCACCCCATTAAATCCCCCACGAGAGTCGTTCTAAGTGATTAATTCCTTAGAATGATCACGATGTATTGTATAGTAGGTACTCTGTGGTAACGTTAAAAGTTAAAACTCAAATTAGTTACAGCGAAAGTTACAATTTGTACATAATAGCTATTGTCTAATATCCGTTCGTCTGTCTGTCACTATCACGTAACTATGCAGGTACTATAACAGGTAACAATAGTGTTCCAACTGAATAACTAATATCTATAATATGCAGAACTGTTGTAGAAGTTAGAGCCGCGGTGGCACAGTGGCTAGGACACCGGACTCCCATGCGGGAAACCGTGCAGTGCCATGTACCAATGAGTGTTTCGTATTTTTCGAAGACTTACGTACATTTACATTTTATTTTATTTTTTTATTACTTGCAGTCACTGAGGAGCCAGCTGAAAATCAGCGCTGTTGCTTGCCTCAGCATTATGCTGAGCTGGTGTACCCTTTTTGGCACTGTATTGTGTCCAGTGTTTACAGTGCTAAATAACCGTTTTCAATTACAATTTTTCAATTTTAATTTACAGACTGCTCTAACGGTAAAGGAAAACATCGTGAGGAAACCTGCACACTGAGATGACTAGTGAAATGGGGTTGGCACAAATGATCCTCAAGGGTCGAAGTGCCGTTGGGTTATTGACATTTTGAGAGCGTCATGTGCGTGTAGGTAGGAACGCCCGCCCGTAGAGGGAGACAATTTTTTTCATTCATGGTCATGTAGCATACAGTTCGACAAGGATCTTTTGGAACGTGGCAAAAATCGGAACTAACGCCGCCAAGACATCCTTGTAAAACATAACTTCATGACACTTCATCCAAGTGCCAGAAGATCCTTGTAGAACTGTAGTGGCTAGGTCTTTGGACTCCCATGCGTTACAAATGAGTTTTTTGATTTTTTCCCAACATTTGCCAACTGCTCTAACGGTGAAGGAAAACTTCGTGAGAAAACTTGCTCACTGAGATAACCATTGTATGAAATGGAGAAGGCAATGACAAACAACCCCATTAAATCTGCCATGAGGAATACATATGACTTAGAAGAAGGCATTTGACATACCTACTTAGGTATACCTAACTATATGGTCACGCGCATGCATCTGGTAACATCTCCAAGGTCACCTCATCACGTCAAACAATGACTTGATTGTGGTAATTCACTTGATTTTTAATAAAAGGATTTCCTGTCATTTTTATGTCACAAGAAGTTTTTTTTTTTTGCAAAAAGTTCTATCTGTTTTATGAGGACTCCATCATCAGCCTATTTTGTGCCCCATTGTTGGGGCACAGGCCTCCTCTTTGTCTAGCTAGGGGGTACAACATCACTAATGAATTCATCATCATCAGCCTCCTCTCTTTTGTGCCACCCTTTCTGGTTACATCCAGGTCTTCGATGCGACTTTGGTAATATCATCATCTGTATATGGGACGGATTTAGAATATCCCTATCGCCACTGGTCAAGCGAGTCGTACGAGGAGTCTGACCAGAGTAACTTGCTGGTGGTAGGACCCCTTCAGGATCCGCCTGCTAGTGACCACGTTTTTATGTAAAGTCTGTCGTCAAATATCTTTGCTTCAGCGTTGATGCGTTCCGGCAGTATATAAAGAAAAGCTATAATTCCTAATCCGCGTTCTTTATCTTCGGCCTCATCGTCACTTACCACCAGGAGAGATTGAGATCAACTACCGACTTAGTTTTTATATATATTTTTTTATTTAGGCGCTCGTAGCCTAGTTGCGAGCACGGTCCGAAAGTCATCGTGCAGGTTAAGCGACGTTGGCGCGGTCGATACCTGGATGGGCGACCGCTAGTGGCATATTTCATCTGAGCTCCTCCGTGCCTCGGAGAGCACGTTAAGCAGTCGGTCCCGGTTGTTGTCGTTCGACAGCAGTCGTTAAGCCATGTCAGATGCCTACGGGCGGCCTGAACAACTCTGACAAATAGGTTGGCCACTAACCATACGATAAACAAGCAAGCATTTACATCTAAACCCGCATTTGACCTCGATCTCGCCTGATGGTAAGCGACGATGAGGTCGACGATGGAGCATACGGGTCCAGTAAATGCCTATTCACTCTGGCCTTGAAGATCCCAAGGTTGTAGGTTTCGGGAAATACAGACGCCGGCAGGCTGTTCTATTCCTTAGCCGTTCGCATAATGAACGAAGAAGGAAATCGCTTCGTACGAGCAGATGGGATATCAACAACATAAGGATGGAACCCCTCCCCGCGCCTGGTAGTCCGAAGACGGAATGGAGATGCTGGAATTAGGTCGTGCAATTCCGATGCGCACTCTCCGAAATGTATTCTATAAAATACCGATAGACAGGCAACCTTGCGCCGATGTCCCAGACTTTGTAGTGTAGCTTATATAAAGTGTTAGTCACTCAACCCATTAAGTTTTTTGAGTAACTAGGTACATCAGATTTTCCTTATAACTCCTCGAAACGACTCGTCACAAATAATTACCTCTGCTAAACGCAGAAGGGCTATTGTACGCATGCTTTAGTTTTTGTGACACTACTGTACATAAAATTAGTTTACTGTGGGTCAGAATTATTAGAGCGAGAACCCTTGGGCTGACAATTTTACATACATATAGCTCAGAAACTGTCTGATAAAAATTGAATCAGTGGTTTTCAAGATCTCGGAGTATCTATGATGTTAGAAGGAGTTCATGGATTTGCTAGTGGTTCGAATTTGAAATTTAATTTACGGTTTGTAACGATGTCCACTTCATTTATTTTATTATTTATTTTCTATTAGGGAAATTAACAGACAAATACATAACAACAATAGACTTAGAATACATAGATAAAAAAATGCTAATAATAAATTTCCACTTATAAATAACAGTTTAAATATAGTACTTAAAAAGAAGTAGTTATTACTCACTTATATAATAAAAATATATATAATAGACCCCAATGGTCTGGCTCGCAATGACGGTAAAAGGCCCGACGGTATGACACTCGTGCCCTGGAAGCTGGGACGGTCTCTGGTGTGGGACGCTACCTGCGTCGACACCCTTGCCCCGTCCCACCTTACAGCCATGGCGGTGAAGGCCGGGTCAGCAGCAGCATCTGCGGAGAACCTCAAGCGGCGTAAATATGCGGGTCTGGGTGGTGATTGCATATTTGCGTCGTTCGGGGTGGAGACCTTAGGGCCGTGGGGGCCTGGAGCCCACTGCCTCTACGGGGAAATAGCCAAGCGCCTCGTAGAGACATCCCGTGACCAGAAGGCTGGCCTCTACTTCGCTCAGCGTATAAGCCTCGCTATACAGCGGGGCAACGCCGCCAGCCTCCTCGGGACACTCCCAGCAGGGAGCGACCTAGGTCAGGTATTTTATTTGTAAAATAGTTAGGTATTTTGTAATTTTAGCTTAAGCATTTATTTTATTGTTATATTAGTTTTATTTTATTTTGAATAAAAAGAGAAGATTACAGATACAGGCCGGTTGTAAAATAAATAAAGATAACAATATTAAGAATATAAAAGAGACATATTAAAAAAAAAGAATTCAACATTTATGTGACAGAGAGTGTGGGAAACTAGTCATCCTTAAAATAGTTCTGTGTCAGGATTCGTCTAACTGTAGTGGTGCTGGTGCAGAACAAGTCCAGGTTCTGTACGATACACAACTTATTAAAGTTGATGCAACTGCGGGGCAAGAACGCATTTCGTCTATAGTTGGTATTGGCAGTTGGTACCTCCAATACAGGACGCTGTCTATGGCCAAGTTGATTTGTGCGAAGGTTAAGTTTTGTGAGCAGTTCGGGACTATCGACTGTCCCATTAGCAATGTTCATTAAATAACAAATATCACTAATGTTTCGTCTAGCATCTAGTGGCAGAAAGTGGTAACGCTTACAGCGATGTTGGTAATCAGATGATTTTTGATGGCTTTTGTAGTCCAACAGGCGCAAGAATCTCTTCTGTATGCCCTCAATACGAGATTTGTATACTTCGTACTGAGGGTTCCAGATCTGTGAGGCATACTCGAGGTGGCTACGCACGAAGGCACAGTAAAGGATTTTTAAAGTTTTTAAACTTTTAAAATTGGCAGATGTTCTTATAATAAACCCATAGCTTTAGACGCCCTACTAACAATATGCTCCATGTGTTTGTCAAATATGAGTTTACTGTCATGTATTACACCCAAATCTCACTCTTATCATTATCTTTACTAAATTCCTTTATGATTAAATTTTCCAAAGTCCTTTTAGGTTAAGAATATAATTTGTAATTTGCTTGCACAGAAAGTGCGACGGAATCCCGACTTCCACGATACAGGTTTTCGACCTAGTTTGTAAGTCGGAGGTCCTTTTTTTGTGTGCCCTGTAATAAGTAAATAAACTTTTTCATTTTCTTTTTTTTTTCGTTTGGCAAAAAGGGGGGAAAGTCAGCAAATGCTGACATACAAAAAAAGGATAAAAATGATACGTTACTCATGGTTCAAAATTGCTCATTTACAGGGGGTCAACACGAATGCAGCCGAAGCGACGCAGTTTCTCCGTGAATATGACAGAGAAGCTTCTGGAATGTGTTACAGGTAGAACCCGCCATCCATTTACTATCAGCATAGGCGACCAAAGTCAAAGACCTGGATGCGGCTAAAGTATCCTGGGAAACCATAGAGTCTGCGGCATCGGACAGAGCGCGGTGGAAGAATATTGTCTCAGCCCTATGCACCACTAGGTGTTCTAGGACCTGGAGAAGAAAAAGATAGTCTTTTTGACTACAAGTTTTGCTCATTCCTAAATTTTTATTTCTGTTCATTGCAGAGATTTAGAAAGGTTTCGGACCGAACTCATTGAAGTACTTATATTTTCGGTTTTTTATAGGTTTTGGTTCCGAATCGCTTTCGCTAAAGTGTGCCAAACTCGGACCGAAACCATTAAAATCTTTTTTTCTGTGTTCTGAATTTCTATTATTTCGGTTCGCTTTCGTTTTTCTTTTGCTGCAGTGTTCTGCAGGCGTTAACACAGAAGCTTTACAATGCGTTAAACTCAATTGTCACCTGTTAAGGTACCTAAGAGATATCTTCCAGCAAACCCCAGAAAGCGACAATTGATTTATATTTCTTCTGATTTCAATTTCCAGGGTCACCATGTCCCAATGGAAATTCGTGACCAACATAACGGAATACAACCGCCGTCGGATGCAAGAGGAGCTGGCTCTCAGTTCCAAGTTCGAGAGGCTCTCGTGGAGGAAGGCGGCAGCCTACGACGGCTCCAGGCTGTCGGACCCTCACGGCAGAAGGCAGCTGGTGAAGATTGTGCATTCCAGTCGCGCTGCCTTGCCTGATGATAAGTTTTCTGAGGTCTGTACTGGTTCTGGTCTGAGAATAATTAAGAGTATGTTGTAAGATGTGAAATGAAACAGAAACTAAATTTAAAGAGCTGATGACTGCCTGAAGGGTTCAAGATATTAGTGCTGGACTATAGGCGTCCGGTTCCAGCCCCGGTTCGTTTCGCTTCAGCCAATCACGAGGCGCTGTCACCAAGTGGGGGGACGGCAGAACGCTTGTGATTGGCTGCAAAGAACCGAACCGACATTGGAACCGGACGCGTATAGTACAGCACTTACTGTTGTTCCCAAAACGATGAAATGATATCAAATGGTGTGCTAAGAGACAATGCTCTCGCATTGTTATAACTCTGTCTCTGTTTAGCTCGTCGTCACATGTATGTATAAATGTATGTTATAATAGATATTCTATGATATCATTTCATCTTGAACAGTAGGTTTTATTTTATTATTATTATTATTATTATTTATTTATTTTATTTTATTTATTGAAAAAACCTATTACAATTTTATGACAGGAAAACAATTTTTTTTTCATTTTTATTTGAGGGTAGTATCTATTTTATACGCCTTTTGCATCTGTATATTATGTATCTTATGATTTTTCTATCACCTGAAGGTTGTCTGGAAGACATTGCTTAAAGCTATTAGGCCTTCTGCACATTGTATTGTACCTCTCTTTATGTTGTATGTTTTGTTATTGTCCCGGGTGTGCAGTAAAGTATATTTGTATTTGTAGGTAGTAGCTACCCAGATATTCAAAAATTTTACCAACGCGCTCCTTCGCTTTCTCTTCGTCCTTCAGAGATCCAGCAGCATTATTAAACAAACAAAACCATAACCCCGTAAAAAAGATTTAGTCAGCTGCCAACATACTTATTACTCTCACCTATACCACCAGAATCTAAGCATCAGAAACCTCTCTCCTTCCAGATCCAACAACTAATCACAGAAATGAAAGAGGTATACAACTCCGCAAAGATCTGCCCTTACGGTCAGAAGCCGTATGACCATCACATCCCGAAGACCAGCTTCGGAAGCGAACAAGGGAGCTACCAACTCACCAACACTCCGTACCAGCACTACCAACCTTACCAGGAAAATTCTGAGTATTCTAACTACTGCGATATGCAGTTAGATCCGGAGATATCGAGGATCCTTGCTCATTCGAGGATCGAGAGTGAACTGCTGTATGTTTGGAGAAGTTTCAGGGATCAGACTGGACCGAAACTGAAGAACCGGTTTATGAGATATGTGCAGTTGGCTAACCAGGCGGCTGTTAGTACAGGTACCTATGTTGCTTTTAGGGCGATTATTTATTTAATTATAAGGAGAGCAGACGAGCAAACGGGCTGATGGTAAGTGGTCACCGTCGCCCATAGACACCTCACTGTATTCTTATTAGAAAATACTGCTAACCTTGAGGACTTATGGTGGAGTGCCTCATGTGTCGGTAATTACTCTGGCTCTCTTACCCTTCAAACTGAAACACAGAAATCGAAAATCGAATATTGAATGAGATGTTAGTCCTATCTCGTTCGCTCATGCAATACACGTTCGTAAGACCGTGAAAATTTGACAAGATATTTGTCGTGTTTTTGCCAGAATTTCTTTTGAACTTATCACTTATCATTCTGGAGTAGGTACGACCTGCTAAATTTTGGTACGAAATATTTCGAAGTTCACTTTACGTACTACAAAGCAAACGGCACATTTTTTATTCAAGACTAATGTTTGACCTCAATTTCACCTGGTGGTAAGAGATGATGAGGTCAAAGATGGAGCACACGTACTTATAAAGCAGTGGCTCTTCTATAAACACTGCCGGAACACATCGACGACGAAGCGAAGATATTTGACGACAGACTTTACATAGAAGGTGGTCGCTACCAGGCGGAACCTGAAGGGATCCTACCACCAGCAAGGTTACTCGGGTTAGTCATCTCGTACGACCCGTTTATCCAGTAGTAGTAGTATTTAGCTATCTTACCTTTGAATTCACCATCAGGTTCAATTTCAATTGCTTACCAAATGGCGAAAGAGGAATTCCAATCCGTCCACGGATGACCTTTAACTTGAAAGAAATTGTCTCTCACTCCTAATAAGAACACGCGTTCGTTCCTTCATAACCATCATTCCCTTCCAGGTTATTCAGACGCCGGAGACCAAATGCGAGCAGCATACGAGGACCCGTCCTTCCGAGCGAGTGTTGAAGAGATCTACAACCAGGTGGCCCCACTCTACAAACAATTGTTCACCTATGTGAGAAGGCGGCTCGTGCAGAGGTACGGGGAAACCAGCGTGAGATCGGATGGGCCTATACCAGCGCATTTGTTGGGTGAGTTTCGGCCGCTATAATTTTTCCTGGTGGTATGACTGTGCTTGAAGGCAAATGTAGTAGGCGTCCTGCCCGATGGAACAACGATCTGCGGAAGGTACCTGGCAGCGATTGGATGAGAAAAGCCGAAGAGCGGGCTCAATGGCGCGCCCTTGGAGAGGCATGTGTCCAGCAGTGAACTAGAATGGGCTGCTGATGATGTTGACTCTACAAAAATTCCAATACATTGCCTGTTTTATAAGAAGAACAGCCGAGCAAACTAGCCACCTGAGTAGTTACCATCACATCACATCTCACTATAATAACATTGAGGCATTGAGGACGTCTTTCACGTGCCGGTAATTACGCTGGCTCTCTTACCCTTCAAACAGAAACACAGCACTCTTTCTGCTTATAATTTTGTCATTCAAAATGTGAGCACTCTCTTTCTGCCTTGTCTTCTATCCAAAGATTTTGCCGCCTGCTAGTTGGCGTATGCGCTATGGGCATTCTTTCGGCTCGCTGTCAGTGCTCACAATATATTTCTAGAAGAGAAGGCGCTACTACTCCGATTTCTGTGTTCTATCTTTTCTTATCTCTCACCCTCCTGGACACTCAATAATAAATCCTTATATCCTTATCTTTCACAGGTAACATGTGGGCCCAGAACTGGAAGTCAATAATGGACCTGGTGATGCCGTTCCCTCAGACTCCCAACGTGGATGTCACCTCCGAGTTGCTGCGGCAAGGGTTCACGCCACTAAGGTATTTTAGAATTGAAACTATTGTGCGACATTTTAAATGCATTCTATGGTAATTCTAGGTGGTAGAGCAGGTTGGAGAGTTAGGGTTTAGAATTATTGAATGCGCCGGGAAGTGATTTGAGGTTGATGTGTTCCAACTAATTGTTTTTTGCCATTCTAATATTGACCCTATCCTTGTCGTTATTGTGTCTATTATCGTGTGGACCATTTTGGTGGATACGCCTTTCCATCATTACAACTGTTATCGATGCAAACTTCGAACCAGTATCTTCTCATCGGAAAATCAGTCTGATATTGCACATCATCCCTATACCACGTCCACAAAGTGCGCGCGCGCAAATCCAGAAAAGACTACAATTCGGTAAGTCCATCTTGTTATTTTCCTATACATTTTGATTTCTTTTCACTTCTTGGCCTATGGTCATCTATCAAGGTTTTTATTCCAATTATTTGAACCATTTTGTTTTGTGTAAAAAACCGCGCCCATCCAATTATATTGTTCAGATGGACAAAACAGCACAAAAAGTAAATAATCGGAGTAAGAGTTTGAGATGAGAGCAGCGCGCGCGCGTGTTAGCCTGATATCGAAAAAATCCTACCACCAGCAAGGCTACCCTGGTCTCTCGCCTTGTACTACATGTTTACTATAGCCGTGGGTTTTACGTTCCAAAATCATTCAGACATTTTTTTCATCTACCACTGCTTTCTAAGGCGCTATTGTTGGATTCAAATAGGCGAAGTAAAGCATACATCCCTTTAATACCATTCCTTTCACAATTACACTAATTGTACCGTCATCCTTGAATCTTCCAGAATGTTCCAAATGGCCGAAGAGTTCTACACCTCCATGGGCATGAAGCCAGTTCCTCCTGAGTTCTGGCGAGGCTCCATGTTGGTCAGACCTCCTCAACGGAGCGTCCAGTGCACCGCCAGCGCTTGGGACTTCTGTAACAGGATTGATTATAGGTGAGAAGACCATAAAAGATCGTAAAAGTTTACAAAAATAAAACAAACAAATAAATAAATTTATTTAACGACAACACTACAACGGAAAGGTACAATGAATACCACAAAAAATTAAATTAATAAATAACATACATATTTCCTAATACCGAGCCTACGATTAGCACCCACACTAGGTAATCCTGTGTCGTGGGCGCTGTGCTGGGGAGTGTGTGTTCTGATTTGTACCTAAATGTACTGTACCTAAGTAATGTGATTTGGCGAAGTAGAATTGTGTGAGTAATGTTGGTGTCTCTATTTGTAAAACTATAAAGCTATGCGAATTAAAAAACTAAAAAATTAAATAAAGCCCAGTGGGTATTTCCGCTAAAAATACCTACCCCCATACCCAAACCATACCCAAATAAAACCTTTATTTGACTTCCATCAATACAATAATAATTAACGTGCATGTAACTAACTAGGTATTTCATTATTTGACATGTCATATATAACTTATTATGAAATATTAATTGTATAAGGTAATATTCAAAGTGAGAATTATATAATGTCAATTTAATTAATTCTAATTTGAACATGTCAAGTTATCACTATCCGTTATTTCAAGTTTACAGAAGACTATAAATACACATTAAAAGGCTATAAAAGTCCAAATTGTTACAGATGAAAACACCATAGAAGACTATTCTAAATCACAAAAAGAAACAAGAAAACTATAAAAAAATCCATTAAAAGGCCATAAAAGCCCTCTTGGCCCTCCATTGTTATAGATGAAAAGACATTAGCTTCTTTTGGTTTAGGAGTCGTGGTATAACTTCTTAGGCTAGCTTGCGGAAAGTCGAATTTAGTGAGTTTGTGCCTAACCCTGGTTAAATCACAAAAACGTATTGCACCAACGCTAACCCTGAAATGAAATCATAGACAATTCGCGAGTTAACCCAGGGTTAAGAATTTTTAAGCCGCATTTTCGCGCAAGTGGCCCTTATCTTATCTTATGATAGGGGGCCGGGAATAACCCCAGCGGAACTTCGACCCTTGAGGATCTTTTGTGCCTGCCCCATTTTACACACTGCTCATCTCAGTGGTTTCCTCACAATGTTTTCCTTCACCGTTAGAGCAGTCGGTAAATGTACGTAAGTCTTTGAAAAATACGAAAAACTCATTGGTACATGGCACTGCATGGTTTCGAACCGGGACCTCCCGCATGGGAGTCCGGTGTCCTAGCCACTGTGCCACCGACGCTCAGACGCAAGTGACCCTTAGTCGAACTCCCCTCTACCACTCCACCACAATCCATTCGCAATCCACTATCCCCATGAGGTTTTATGATATAACTCACGTGTGACGTCAATTTCTCTGTTTTCTAATAGAATCAAGCAATGCACAGAGGTAACAATGCAAGACCTGATCTCGACGCATCACGAAATGGCGCATATCCAGTATTACTTGCAATATGCTGAGCAGCCACAACTCTTCAGGGATGGAGCAAACCCTGGTGAGTTAGACAATAGATTAAACCATAACATAAACTCGTGTCTATAATCGTCGAGGGGGTAAACAGAGGAACCATCAATCACAGGTACTTAGTTCCCACTTTTCGTCGTAAGATTTGGTGGACAAACGTGATAGGTGGCGAGCCTACCGCCGTCTACTAGGTGTAGAATAGTATCCGCCTCGTACGACACCCACGGGAAGAGTTGGGGTGGTGCTATTCTTTAGGGCGGTACGACATGGCACCACCATGGCAGACTAAACCACCCAGGGATGGAAGAAACCCAGTTTTGGCTTGAGTAGAAAGGGGTAGAACTAAGTTGAGGTGCAAGAAGATCGAGGGAATATTTATTACCAAAGCGAAGTTCAGGATATTTGTTGGAGTGGGGGTAGGAGAGTATAACAGGTTTCATAAGGATTGGAACCAATAACATTTGGAAGTTTGAAGGGGAGCTGTAAAGTCGCGCAGCCAAAGTTGAGGCCACCAACACACGCATATGTTTGCATGTGTTGGTGAATCTATTCCCGCTCGCGACGGCAACGTCATTACGTAGCGTTATCTGTACAAATGCACCTGTGTAAGTGCCGAGTGGCCTCAACTCTGGCTGCGCTACCTATATACGTACATTCACCCATTAATTCATTCGTTCGTTCTTCCAGCTTTCCACGAGGCTGTGGCGAATGCAGCGACCCTCTCCGTGTATAATTTACCACATCTGCAAAGAGTCGGACTTTATCAAAACAAGTTAGTAATTATTAATCATAATTACTTCATGACACTGATGGGTCGTAGATTACCATGACCAACAGCCGGTCCAACCACCTGATGGTAAGTGGTCACCGTCGCCAACACCAGCAGCACCAGAGACAAATCTAGAAAAGAGTGAAAAAAATTGCCGAAAACCATATCGACGCTTGAAAGGCAAAACTTACCAAGCGACATTGACCTAACTTTACAGCAGAGCTGTTTAAAGTTTTTATTTTTAGCAAAAGTCTCATAGAATCTTTATATTACATTGTATCCAAAAAATAGTTACAGTCTAGGAATTCTTAGTTTATCAGCTATTACCATTATGAAAATCACATGCTCAACTCTCGTAATTAACGGAATTTATGTCGGTTAGATAAAAGTGACATAATTGTAAAAACAGGTAAACATATCTAAGCGATCAGTGGCACTTTAGTAAAAACAAGTAAATTTAACATAAAAACCTCACTACATGAAAACACGAACAGGAAAAATCATCTAAGGAACAACACAAGGTTCAATAAAATCGAGAAAAATTACGTGAGCTTCAAAATTAGTTTCAAGTAGTGAAGGAGATATGGCATAACTAACCGTCTGCAGGAATTGGCTACAAAACTAACCGACATTTCATAGAGATATCTAATTGGTGTCAACGAATTGAAACAAAACGTAATGCAAAAGAATTAACATTTTATTCGTTTTAAAAAGAGTTAAAATGTTCAAACAGAAGGTAGTACCTACCTGAGGAGGTTAATAATTATGTTTCATAATTATACTTAAATACTTTGTAATTCTGAGGTTTCCTCATCAAAATGAATTAAACATTTATAATGTATAAAAGACATTTTCACTCACCTACTCGTAAAATTGGTACAGACCATACTTTAGCCGTTTAATATTTAAATTAGTTTCACAATTATATAAATCAAATCTTCTACAAGAAACCGTATGATGGAGAATAAGGTTTGAGTACAAAATGCTAAAAAGTAACATATACTATCAAATCAGTCTCAATGTCAATAAGGCATATTTGCAATACAACATACAACTTTAAACTTAGATATCTAACAAAAATACTATCAAATCAGTCTCAATGTGAATGAGGCATATTAGCAATACAACATACAGCTTTAAACTTAGATAATCTAATAAAAATATTATATAATTTAACTTGCTTACTTAGTGAGACTTAGACTTATGACTTAGACATTTAAGTGAGATCGAAATGAACAATCTTTTGTTAAACAATAAGATAAAAGCACGAAATTCTATGTAGGATATATGTAATTGCCCTACACATGTAATTTTCTTGGATAAAAGTCACCTTCACATTATATTATATCCATAATTGGAAATATATCAAAAACACAACATATATGACATATTAAAATAGTAATTTCTTATAGACCATGCTTAGCTTACTTTAATTTTACTTACATAGTTTCGCAGTTATCATACCGAATCATATGGTACAAAACCAGACTTATTATTAAATCAGTCTCCTCGTTTATTAGGAAAATTAGGTAACAGCAAGTAGATATTTAAAAATAAAACATTTATCTGTTAAATATCACAAAGTCTGAGAATCTTTAAATTATTCAGAACGACTAAAAGTAAAATTAAACAATGAAATCGGGATCTTCGATATCAGAATCTGGTAATGAGTCTTTGACATTTATTTCCCGAGGGATATTGACAAATTCGTGATGGAAGCAGCTTGGTATTACTTTGTTTGTGCAAAGTTTTTTTAAATCGTCATACTTTGATTTCGAAATAGGAAGCAAGGATCTGTAACATGGAAGAAGTCCTACCTTTGCCTTAGATTGGATATCAACATCATAATATTTCGCTGCAGCATTCATAGAGGTTTTGTAGGTAACACAAGATTGTTTTTCCTTCTTAAAGGTCATGATCCGGATCTTACTAATTTTACCGGTTAAATTTCCTTTAAAATATTTATCACTGATACTGTCCCATCTGTTGAAATCTTCATATATCAGTCTTTCAACCTCGAATGGCGATGGATCCTGCCTAGCAGTTGAGAAAATAGTGAACCATTGGGACGGTGCGTAAATAGTGGTGTTCTTCAATTTATTTTCAATTATAGCATGCACACTATCAACGGGCATATACGTGTGTCCGGTAAGGAGAAAATTTATTTGTATAGTATGGAGATTTGTACAGTCCTGTAGGGTGGCATGTAACATCGCTAAAATAGTGCGGTTGCGATTCTGTCCGGGACAGCAGTCGCAATAAAGGAGTAACCGTTTAATATTTCCCCTTGCATCTACTGATTTAATGTATTTGTGTAAAATTGTTGCGATCTCATTAGCTCCTCGTTTTCCATTAGTCTCATCCCAGTAAAAGCAGAAAACGTTCCGAGTGCCGTTTTCATAAACACATAAGTTATATACAGACAGTTTTCTGCTGTAGTACAGTAGCATTGATTGTGCATAAGGTGTGTTAAGAACTTTTTCCAGATCGAAACTGGCGCACAATGTACTAGGATCATCCTTATGAACATGTTTATGAGCTTTGAATCGGGCGTAGCTTTCCTCTTTTTCAATCTCATGTTCTTTCTTTTCTTTCAATTTAACTGGATCATCTGTATTTTGAAACTGTAAGCATTTTAAACATTTGTCCTTTTTTGGCACATGAAAACCAATGTTAAATTTTTCTTGAAAAATTTTACGGAATATTCTTTCACTGACGACATCAAGTCCTTGTTCCAAGTTATTCTTTTTATAAATTTGGTAAACATTTGGCACGTTTTTCAATTCTTCTGACAGGTAAACTTTACTTGAATCTTGACGACAGTAATGAGAAGGCACGGCTGGTAAATTTTTGATAAAATTGATTACCCCATCTATAGTAGTTTGCTTAGTTTTGTTTGACGGCTCACACCTACCTCTCAGATCTTCTTTAGCACATCCCCAGTTAGCGTTTTTCACAATATTATAAATTGTTTTATCAGAAACGTTTACGGTAGCTGCTATAAATTGCAAGCACACATTTCTTTTACCTTCCCCTTCATTAATGGAATATTTGAAAGTACAATTACGCTTTTCTGAACCCGAACGTTTACGTTTAATGCCTATTTTTTGCGATGTAGACACTAACCAATCTCGGCGACGTACAGAACTGAGCTTCCAAAAATGTTGAAAAATGCTTTCTCGCCGCTCTTCTGACAGAGATCCACAATCATTGCCACATTTTTTGCCAAGACATGGATTAGGCAGTACCTTTTTTGCCGGTATTGAATCACCCTTTTTAGTCACATACTCCTCACCAGCTTTTTTCTTTCGAGACCTTTCTTTTCTATCATTTACTTTTTTTTTCTTAATCGCAGAATCACCAACTATTTCTTCCTGGGCAGTAGATTCATTACTTTTGGCTATAACTTTCCTTCTGTTTTTGTTTTTTTTCTTTCCTTTTTTACTTGTTGAATCCAGCTCATCCGTATCCTCCGCGTTACTTGATTTCTCTGACCAATTATCCGAATCATCTATATCACCATAAAAAGTAGAAAAATCTTCCTGATCCGACATGTAATCAATGTATTGCAGATTCTTTTTGCACTTTCGTTTACCTACTTTATTTTTCGTCGTATTTGAAATAATAGCTGATTCCTTAGCAGCTGATGGACCAGCTGATGGGCCAGCTGATAAACCGGCTGATGTACCAGCTGATGTTGGAGGTACATCACATTTAGGTGCAAGTGATGCGTTCGAGGTAGTATTGGTAGAAGATGCGCGCGGAGAAATTTCAACCTTATCTAACAAGGAATTATTATCGATAGGATCTAGTGACTTAGACTCTTTACTTTGGCAAGCTGATGTTGGAGGTAAATTACATTTAGATGTAAGTGATCCGTCCGGGGACTCCGGTGTAATAATGTTGCGGCTGGGAGATACGCGCGGAGTAATTTCAACCTCCTCTAACAAGGAATTATTATGGATAGGATCGAGTGACTGATATTCATTACTTTGGCCAGCTGATGTAGGAGGTAAATCACATTTAGGTGCAAGTGATACGCCTGGGGACTCTGGGTTAATGTTGCGACTGTGAGGTGCGCGCGGAGCAATGTCAACCTCCTCTAACAAGGAATTATTGTGGATAGGATCGAGTGACGTAGATTCTTCACTGTGGCCAGCTGATGTTGGAGGTACATCACATTTAGGTGTAAGTGATGCGTCCGAGGTAGTCTTGCAGCTTGTGTTTGAATCAGCTGTGTGTGATACATTGTTATCAGCTTCGTTAGTGTGCGAGATTGTTGACTGGACTTGTGATTTGACCTTAAATAAATAAAAAAGTGTCACACATAAAATAAATCGGCCACGATCTTAAAAAGGGCTGTGAGAAAAGAATCTAAAACCGACGGGAATGTATGAAGCGATTAGTGATAGGACACAGTAGATGAATCGAAAGAGCTACGAATGGATCGTAGAATGTTCGATCTCATCTGGTGGTAAGTGACGATGAGGCCGAACGTGGAGCACACACCCATTAGTAAGTACTGGCACTTCTAAAACACTGCTGAAACACACCAACGCCGAAGCGAAGATATTTGGCGACAGACTTTACATAGAAGGGTGGTAGCTTAACCAGGCGAACCCTACCAGCAGCAGATGGGGTTGTCATTGACTTCCCCATTTCACACATTGGTTATGTCAGTGTGCTGGTTTTATCTCGATGTTTTCCTTCACCGTTAGAGCAGTCGGTAACTGTACGTAGCATTTACCTTAGAACGGTGAAGTTACTCGGAAAAACCGTACAAAGTCATTGGTTCATGGACCTCACGGAGATTCGAATCCCAAACCTCCTCCGCATGGCAGTCCGACATCCTACCACAAGGCCACAGAACAGACGCTTAAAAATTAAATCGGTTAAATACTTACAGATTCTTCTTCGAAGGTCAATCGCTTGCGACACTTTGAAGGTTTTATTATCCCAGCATTAGTCAATGCTATGTTAATTATTTTGGAAGAGCGGCGTTTTGGGTCCATTATTCTACTGGAAAGAAAGGTAGGTAGTAGATAATATTTAATAATTATAAATA
This sequence comes from Hofmannophila pseudospretella, assembly GCA_947369225.1. NCBI lineage: Eukaryota > Metazoa > Arthropoda > Insecta > Lepidoptera > Oecophoridae > Hofmannophila > Hofmannophila pseudospretella. Next base: position 7,379,735 of record OX376337.1, on the reverse strand, counting down.
CCTACCTGACATAATCTCATAGACAAAAATAATTTGAAGGAATTAACTTAATCTACCGAATAATTAAATACATTTTCAAGGAAAACACTAGGTAAGTTATTAAATTCATAATTTATCACAAGGACTGAAGACTTCTGCAATTTTATTCGCAATGGGTAAATTGGCATTACCTACCTACTCCTAAAGACACTATTGTTAGATTCGCGTAATTAAAATACCTAAAATAAAAAAGGATGTTAGGTACAAACTGAAGTAAAACTTACTTATTACATAATTATTTACTAATATTAGATACAAAATATCTTTCTACTCACCGTTGTCGTTCCATAACTAACCGACGAACGCGCGAAATTTGGCGCGAACGAGCGCAGCCCTCCTTTCTAAGTGACGCCTTGCGGCTGAATGTCGACTTGCGGATACGCATCACAGGTGCTGTGCAACTTGCGCAACCAACATTTGACACCATAGTGAACCTTCCTAACCGACATTTTGGTTACCATTAATTTTATGTAAAATCGTCTAAGCGACAATACAATAATCATTATTAGTTCGAGTAAAATTATCTAACCGACAGTTTGAAGAATTAGAGATGTAAAGGAAAATTGTCTAAGCGCCACGAAATCAGATGTACACCAATTATGTAAAAGTGTGTAAACGACAAGGTTTGTTTTTGTAATTTCAGGTTATAGTATATAAGTACAACAACGAGTAAACAAATTAACAGGTGAAACTATCGAACTTAATATTTTTAAATTTTTATGTTTGGATGAAACATGATAAGTGCCATTTGTCACGGAGTTTGGGTAGGTAAGAAATTACCATTTGATTGAAAAGGAATATTTTAATATAAGTAAAATGGTCTAAATACATCAAAATCTAAAAAGATATCATGGAAAAAACGACTGTATGATAAAAATCCTCACTTTAATGGCTTAACCAACCAGATCAATGAAAAAAATCATTTTTTTGTCGCTAAGTAAGCACAAAATGACGGGATTTTGCTGATTCTCCTTTTTCCTAAGCGACAGTAAAACTCATCCTAGAGCCATGGGACCCAGACAAAACGACGCAGAATTTTCTGGCGGTTAGATTGGTGTATATAACTCATTTTTGGCCAAAGTGTCGCTTAGGAAGTATTGCCTTTCAAGCGTCGATATAATCATCCTCAACGATAGCAGCGCATCGAAAACCCTCTAATAACATTATAGTGGGGGTGAGATGTCTACGGGACATGATGACCACTTATGCCCCGTGGACCGCTTGCTCGTCTGCTTGCCCTTACAAAAAAAAACTTTACAAAAACCATGTTTTTACCTTGCAGGTCCCATGATCCTTATGAAGCCGGGATGAACTTCCTAATGTCCATGGCTTTGGAGAAGGTCGCCTATCTGCCCTTCGCTTTTATGATGGACCAGGTATGTTTAAAAAAACTCTGCCTATTAACGTCCCCGGTATTGGGGCACAGGGGGTACGTGCCATAATCCACCGAGCGGTATTCCATCCACCCAGTGATGTACCCATATCACCACATATGGATCCCCCCTCTAACAGCGATTGGAATTGCAAAGAATAAAATTATAGAATAAAACTATTTTCCACGTAAAAGACCTGGCCCAGGTCGGTCCTTGCGGGGAGTGTCCCGAGGAGGCTGGCGGCGTTGCCCCGCTGTATGGCGAGGCTTATACGCTGAGCAAAGTAGAGTCCAGCCTTCTGGCCCCGGGATGTCTCTACGAGGCGCTTGGCTATTTCCCGGTAGAGGCAGTGGGCTCCAGGCCCCCACGGCCCCAAGGTCTCCACCCCGAACGGCTTGAGGTTCTCCCCAGAAGCCGCTGCTGACCCGGCCTTATTTAATTGTAATTTATTCATGTTGTGTTCTGTTTTCAGTGGCGCTGGTCGGTTTTCGAAGACGGAGTCCAAAATATGAACAACAGATGGTGGCAAATGAAACTACGCTACCAGGTTAGTTGACCATGGCCATAGATATTAATATTAAAAATAAAATAGCCTTTAGTCACTGCCAAATATAAATTAACTCATCATATCAACTACTATTAAGTTATCAACTAGGTTTGACATCGACAGGTTGTCCCTGGAAATAGGCCTCCTCCAAGTACTTCCACTTCCCTCTATCCTGAGCCGCTCCTCTCCAGCCCCTGGGCAGATCGTCCTCCCAACGTCTCGCTGGTCGGCATCTTTTTTATATTATTATTACCGTGGGTTAATGGCTTTCAATGCCCTGCGAATCCGTCTTCAGGATGCTGATGGTGCTGCCGAAATACTGTAGTGCATCGGGGAAACATCCCCGATGCACTACAGAAGCCCTAGTGGATGGCTTTCACGCAATCATCCAAAATAGGGTTGCTTCCCTGATGCACCAAGTACATAGCAGTCCCAGCAGCATCCTGTTGACGTCCCCCGATCCTGAGGCACTGGATACACCTGCATGTCAATGAGAAGTAGTCGGCCAGTGCTTTGGGGTCGGTACCATGGGCTTGGCCATTACCTTTTTACTAACATAGCTTTAAGTTATATAATATACTAACTTTATTATACTATGAGAATTTTCTTTTTCTGTGTTAAAATTTTTGCTTATATGTATTTTTATCTATTTGTAAACTGTTTAAAATAAAAATAAAATTATTACGAGATCGCGGAAATCCCCCCCCCCCTCCCCCCCTTTGGGTAGATTGAAAGATTTGGCACGATTTGAAAATAATTGGCCTTGAATGAGAACATTGTGGAACTTGTCATTTTGGGAATCCTTTCGAAACTAGAAATTTTGGGGTTATTAATAATTTGGGCTACTGCATCCTTTGCGATAGTAAATCCTTCTGGATTTGGTTGTCGTTGGGGAGGACGAATCCGAGGGTAACTAACGGGTCCTTCTTCCTCATTATTATATTAGGCACTTATTTTAATGGTTTTTTTTCAGGGAGTGATCCCACCGGTACCAAGATCTGAAGCGGATTTCGATCCTGGCTCAAAATACCACGTCATTTCTGATCAGGTAAGCTTTCAGATCACCGAACGTCGGATTTCCATGCGGGCGGTCCGGGTTCGAAACCATGCAATACTCATACTCATACCATTTATTGCTTTTCATGTGTTACAATTGGTCTTAAAAATATATATTATATGATCATACATGAAATCCAATGAATGAATGACTGAACCCATGAATGGCATGTACCAATGAGGTTTTCGGTTTTTCCGAAGACTTAAGTAACGTATTACGTACATTCACCGAATGCTGTGCTCTGACGGTGAAGGAAAACATCGTGAGGAAACCTGCACACAGAGTTATTAGTTTTCGGGATGGGATTTTTTTTCACCCTGAGATCGTGTGCCCTAAACTGTAGTCTATATTTACCTTGCTTGGTAAATCAGGCCCAGTGGATAACAATTTGTGACATAATTTCATCTGAGCCCCTTCGAGCCTCGAAGAGTTAAACTCTCGGTCCCCGACTGCTGTCGTTAGACCATGTCAGAGACCAGAGATAAAACTCCTCTAGTGAGCAATCTATGGCTAGTACTTCACGCGTACGGTTCCAGGCACGGTTGTTCGCTGCAACCAATCACATCGCTCCGCCCTCCCCCGACTTCAAAATAGCGCTTTGTGATTGGTTGCAGCGAACCGAACCGGACCCGGAAGCCCTAGCCTCTAAAGGTGAGTTTCAAAATCTTTGATGTTTTTTCCACCAGGAGTACATTAAATACTTCCTAGCGACTGTCCTGGAGTTCCAGATCTTCGAGCAACTCTGCCAGGCAGCTGGTCACAAGGGGCACCTCTACGAGTGTGACATCTATAGGAGCAGGGACGCTGGGAGACTACTCAGGTATAGTTCCAGGTCTTTCAGGTCTATAGTTCCAGGTTTCAGGCCTGAAACCAGGAGTTCCAGGAGCTTCGATAATTATTAGGTATATATCTAGATAGTCAAGTTGTCATCATCATCAGCACCAGCGCACTCTAGTCCACTGCTGGACATAGGCCTCTCCCAGGGCGCGCCATTGAGCCCGATCTTTAGCTCTTCTCATTGTGCTGCCAGCTACCTTGCGCACATCGTCGCTCCATCTAGCACGTCCCACACTACGTTTGTCCAAACGCGGTCTCCACTTCAGAACTCGTCTCCCCCAGCGGTTGTCGGTTCTGCGACAGACGTGACCGGCCCACTGCCACTTCAGCTCGCTAATCTTATGAGCTATGTCGATAACTTTTGTTCTATGCCGGTTCTCCTCATTTCGGATTCGATCCAGCAGTGATACTCCGAGCACTGTTGCGTACAATAAGAAGTATTTCTAGTTTCTAGATAGAGATGACCAGCCTGCGTTTGTTTGTTCAGGAAAATAGACTGTCGCGGGTCAATATATTTATGAAAATATTCTGTTCTCGTATTAAATGATGCCATAGAATGACTGCCATAACTTAATGGCATAGAATGAACGTTCAAGAAGCCAAATACCAATGCTTGCTGTGCCCAAACCGGGTCCATGTTGAACGTTTAATAAGTTTGTAACATCTGTATGAAAACATGAGTGCAATAAATGATTCTATTCTATTCTATTCTATTCTATTCATTTTGACAATTTAGTTTTGAAGAGTTACCTTCTAACAACCTCATATCCTGAGGTCATTTGTTGAACACCAGAATGCACTTGTTATAATTCATCACCAGCCTAATTTATTGTCCCCACTGTTGGGGCCAGGCCTCCCCTTGTACGGGCCATGCTCCACCGAGCGGGCCCAGTGCAGATTGGTGGATTTCACACGAATTCGGAAACTTTTAATTTCCTCAGACATACAGGTTTCCTCACGATGTTTTCCTTCACCGTTATAAACATTGTTCTAATATCTACTTTTTTAAACTTGATTTTATCAATATTTATTTATATATATTATATATTTTTAATATTTTTTTGTTTTACAATTCTATAATTTCTATTCGTATACCTAAAAAACCAAACTTAAGACGTCAATGTTATTCCCTGTTAAACTTAAAATTGCAGTGAAATAATGCAGCCAGGCTCCTCCAAGTCAGCTTCCGACATCATCAGGACCATGACCAGGGGGAAGACCAACAGGATCTCACCAGAAGCCCTTGTCAGGTAGGTACATAGAGTAGCAAGATGGTTATGGTGACAGAGGTGTTATTAGGCAGAGTTCAGTTTACGAAACTGCGCATACTTAGGGCCCCCTTCAGTCTTGAAGAAGAGCAGACAAGCAAACGGACCATCTGATGGTAAGTGGTCACCATCGCTCTTAGACATCTCACCTCCAATGTCATTAGGTTTCGATGCGCTGCTAATCTTCAAGGCTTACTGAGTGCCTCATGTGACGGTAATTACGCTGACTCTCTTACCCTTCAAACCGAAACACCGCAATGCAGATATTGCTCCTTAGCGACAGAAATAGGTACGAGGTTGGTACCTTCCCAGGTGATATTGCATATCAGAATCTACCACCTTCACGACGTGAGATGATGTTAATTTAAAAAAAAGTATTTTTTATTGAAAACATGACATAACTTGTAAATCGAACAATACCCTGGACTCCCAAACTAGGCGAACCTGTATCTTGGGAGCCAGTGCTTCTTCTTTGCTTCTTATTTCACGAACAACATTGATATCAGGTGGCGTTTTTTAATTTACCAGTTTACAATTCGATTCTGGTATACTTATACTCTGACCAGGAAAATAAAATCCTGGCATGAGGACGCCATTGGTACTTTTATAATGTGTTTTATGGAGATCACAATGAGCGAGAGTTTACCTATGAGTACCTTTTCTTTTCAGATACTTCAGACCACTAGAAATGTGGCTGCGCGTACAGAACCGGGACGAACCCCTTATTGGTTGGAGCTCCAATTTCCACGACGTTGCACTATTCGCGCCACAGAGAGGCGATGTAGGCAGAAATACGGTGTCCGCTCTGTTGGTCGCATGTTGTTTAGTTTATGCGTTATTGTAAGGCTGTATATTTTGTAAACATTAAAATTAAATTGTGTTTTAGTATCTTTAAAGTGGTTTTTTTTATGGACAGCAGACAAGCAAACAGACCACCTCAGCAAACACAACACAAAGTTTTTACTTTTGTAGTATTTTGGGTTATGCATCAAAACACGTAAATTATTTTTTTTAATTTTTCACCGCCTTTTTTTTCATACTTGCTCTGCGGTGTATTTTTCTGACGTCGTATGCCATTGCCCATTGCCCCAACTTCTCAAACGCCCTGAATTTTTTAAACGTCAACCTAGGTCAACTTCGGCTTTACCTACCTAATCGCGCTAATGACCTAAACTTGTGCCTAAAGTTAAAAAAATGAATATAGAATAGCGTGAGAACACCATCGCGTGAAAAGTACTAAACTATTGAGATAATACCTAAGTGGCTACTTTAGTCGTGGCTGGTCAACCGTGGTTCGCTATTGTCAATATTTTATCGTGAATGGAAATAATTAAAAAAAAACTCGTTTTTTTTTATTGATGGTAAGTTACGTTGAATAAAATTGAAATTGAAAACGTTTATTTATCACTGTAAACATCAGAATATAGAACACAATACAGAAGTATTCAAAGATTAATACATGCAGCACAGAACATCCGGTGTGGTACAGTGCCAACAAGGGTACACCAGCTCAGCATAATGCTGAGGCAAGCCACAGCGCTGATCTTCAGCTGGCCCCTCAGTGAATGCACGGACGAAGAAAGCAACAGCGTGTGCGTGTTGTGTTGTATGAATTGAATATGAATGAGAATATGAATGAAAATATGTGTCAGAATATGAATGAGGATATTAGTGTGTATGTGAGGTACTGAGTGTGAGGGAGGGAGATGGCATGGTGCGGGTGTATTTACATGGTAAGAAGGGTAAGCAAGAGAGCCAGCGTAATTACCGGCACATGAGGCGCTCTATCTATCTTATCTTATGACAGGGGGCCGGGAATAACCCAGCGGCACTTAGACCCTTGAGTATGTGTTGTGCCTGCCCCATTTACACACTGGTCATCTCAGTGTGCAGATTTCCTCACGATGTTTTCCTTCACCGTTAGAGCAGTCGATAAATGTACAAAACTCTTCTCTCATTGGTACATGGCACTGCATGGTTTCGAACCTGGACCTCCCATTTCTCATGGTTAGCAGCGCTTTAATAATTTTATAGTAAAGTGAGATATCTATGGTGAAGGTGACCACTTACCACCAGGTAGCCCGTTTGATCGTTTGCTCTCCTTATATAATAAAAAGGTGGGTAGGTAGGTATAGATATTAATGTGGCCCTCATCAGCAGCCTACTCTAGTCCACTGCTGGACATAGGCCTCTCCCAGGGCACGCCCGATTGAGCCCGATCTTCGGCTCTTCTCATCCAGTCGCTGCCACCCACCTTGCGCAGGGCGTCCCACACTACGCGGTCTCCCCCAGCGGTTGTTTGTTCTGCGACAGATGTGACCGGCCCACTGCCACTTCAGCTTGCTAATCTTATGAGCTACGTCGATAACTTTTGTTCTATGCCGGTTCTCCTCATTTCTGATTCGATCCAGCAGAGATACTCCGAGCACAGCTCTTTCCATAGCACGCTGAGCGACTTTCAATTTGTGAACCAGTCGCACCGTCAGTGTCCACGTTTCGGCTCCGTAGGTCATTCAATGTGGCCCTCAACATTTTAAAACTTGATACGCCCTGAGATACTTAACGATTCTGTGATAGCGTGTTTAATAATAGGTATTATTTTAAAAATAAGACAGCTTCTGTCCTAAATTTTGTCAATTTTACATAAATTATAGAGGTATATATAGAGATCATACTTTACTCTTACCGCGTGACCCCATAGTCACTTACTACAAGGTGAGATTGAGGTCAAACGCAGGTTTGGACATAAATAAAAAAAAACCTGTCAACTAGATGCATAGTATGTTTAAAGAAGGTAAAAATCTTAATTGCATACCTATTTAATCTTAGCGTTATACTTTACAAGTTAGGGTAAACAAAACAGTGATTGTCCCCTTAAGGAAAAACCACATTATTTCGTTAAAAAAATGTCAAAGCAGAGATTACTTTTGTTTATTTTTTTTAATAATATTTTTGATTAATATTATTTTTTATCTACTGTACCTAATTGTTTGTATGTGTATTGAAAATATTTTTTTTCTTTCTTTCTTTTAGATTGCCCAGTCATCGCACTCGTTGCCCACTGCAAGTTACAGCTTTTGTCCACTCAGATTCAGAAATCAAAATTGCCGACATAGTGCAAGCTAAAGTGGTGAAATCTGTCGCAGAACTGACAACCATTGGGGTAGACGAGTTCTGGAGGAGACCGCGGTTGGGCAAGCGTAGTGTGGGTCACCTCCTGCTAGATGGAGCGACGATCTGCGCAAGGTGGCTGGCAGCGACTGGATGAGAAGACCCGAATATCGGGCTCAGTGGTGCGCTCTGGGAGAGGCCTGTGTCCAGCAGTTGTTGATTTAGGGAGTTATACAATAATACAAGATTTCTAAGAAAAGAGTTAGACAAATACTAAGTATGAAGCAGTTTTATTCGCATCGGCAATGCTGGGTGCGTATACAGAATAAAAATTGAGGAGGCATCGGTTAGTGAAATCGGAAAAAATATTTTTTTTTTTGGCTTTCACATTCCAAACAAAACAATTTACAGGCATGCACATATTTTATTCTATTATTTCATATTAAATTACGTATTCATTGTATTAAATTATTTATATTATTATTATTTGTCATACATAGCCTTCTTCTTCTTCAGGTCCTAGAACACCTAGTGGTGCATAGGGCTGAGACAATATTCTTCCACCGCACTCTGTCCGATGCCGCAGACTCTATGGTTTCCCAGGATATTTTAGCCGCATCCAGGTCTTTTTGAAGACTACGTTTCCATGTAGCCCTGGGTCTGCCCCGTTTGCGAGATCCTCCTGTTGGTTGCCAGTTCAAGGAGGCGTAGGCGATGCTATTTGGGCGACGTAAGGTGTGCCCTATCCACAACCATTTCCTACGGCGGATCTGTTCAGATAAGGGTTTTTCACGCGCCATAGCCCACAGGTTAACGTTAGAGATTGTTTGCGGCCAAAATATCCTGAACATGTAACGCAGGCACTTGTTAACAAACACTTGCAGCTTGCTTTCCAATTCCATGGTGCACTTCCAGGTCTCACAGCCATAGAGTAGAACGCTTTTAACGTTGCTGTTAAAGATCTTCAGCTTCAAGTATCTGGATACATAGCCTTATACATTGTTTAATATCTTTTTTCATGTCATCCGATGTCAAATCGGAAAATAGTAATAGTAAAAAAATTATCAACGGTCAGTTGAGCCTTGCCCTATATGGTTCCTACAGGTTTTTGTGGGAACCATGAAATGAAATGAAATGAAATAGTTTATTCTACAAATTGGTACACTTTTGTTCATCAAATTTTAACAATTTAAGAACTTATAATAAACAATAATACAAATCAAGAACATAAAAAAACAATAATAATTATTAAATACATTTTTCTCATAAAAAGTAGAAGAAAATATAAACTGTATTATTACAAAAACACGGCTCGGGCACCATGGTCTCTCTTGCTGCAGAAGCGCCGGTCGCATTCCCCGCCATGCCGAGCTCAACGACATCATACGCCGAGCACTGTTCTCCGCCGGAGCGCCAGCTGTTCTTGAACCGAGCGGACTGACGCGCGACGATGGCAAGAGGCCCGACGGAATGACCCTCGTACCTTGGAAGTTGGGACGGCCTTTGGTGTGGGACGCCACCTGCGTCGACACCCTTGCCCCGTCTCACCTTCCAGCCACTTCTTATAGAGCCGGCTCTGCGGCCGCTGCTGCAGAAACCCTCAAACGGCGCAAATATACCAATCTGGGTGAAACATGCATATTTGAGCCGTTTGGGGTTGAAACATTGGGACCCTGGGGCCCGGGAGCGCACCGCGTCTTCAAGGACCTCGCAAAGCGCCTGGTCGACGCGTCAAAAGACCCAAGATCTGGCTCCTATTTGGCCCAGCGGATCAGCTTAGCTATCCAACGGGGCAACGCAGCCAGTCTCTTGGGTACACTGCCGGATGTGGGGGACTTAACCCAAATTTTATATCTTTAGTTTTCTTAGCCTTAGTTTAGTTTTAGCTTTAGTATTATTTTAGTGTTATATTATATTGTCTAGAAATAAAATGTTACAAATTATTATTAATTAATTAATTATTAAAAAGTTAAAAAAAATAATTATATTATGCCATTGGCACTAACTACAAAACAAATAAATAATCAACAGTCTTGCCATGCATTTCTGTCAGTCATAAAGTCTGGCACAGTGTAGAATGCTTTACGAGATGGACGAGATGGACCCGCTACTGGGACAATAGCAATCGGGGGCAATCATAGTCCTTTCTCCCCTGTATAAAAAGATAATTAAAGTCATTCAGTATGTTTCTACACATATCTACATAATTGTATGTGTACGGTAAATAGTTTCAATTAGAGTCAAAAACGGAATACCTACTGTTCACTTTATTGCAATTCGACACTATTATTTTACGAAATGTTGAGCGTCGCGTCGGTGGCGTAGTGGCCATAGCACGCCGCACTCCCTTGCGGAGAGGTCCGGGTTCGAAACCATGCAACGTCATGTCATGTAATGATGGTACATTTTCAGATTTTTTCTAAGACGTGTGTACCTTTTTTTTTATTTATTTACTTCTAAACCCGCATTTGACCTCGATCTCGCGTGATGGTAAGCGACGATGAGGTCGACGATGGGGCATGCGGGTCCAATAAATGCCTATTCACTCTGGCCTTGAAGATCCCATGGTTGTAGGTTTCGGGAAATACAGACGCCGGCAGGCTGTTCCGTTCCTTAGCCGCTCGCATAATGAACGAAGAAACAAATCGCTTCGTACGAGCAGATGGGATATCAACAACCTTTACCGACAGCTCCAACGGGGAAGGAAAACGTTGTGGTTATACCTGCATATCTGAGGAATAAATGTTTCTGAAGGCGTGTGAATCCACCAATCAGCAGTGGGCCAGCTAGGTGGATCATGGCCCGTACCCTTGTGCAAGAGGAGGCCTGTGCCCCAAATATTAAATAGGCTGATGTGGAAAGTAGTGAGATTCACGAACTTACCGTTGTTTTGTGGATCATGGCCCGTATCCCCCTTGTGCAAGGGGAGGCCTGTGCCCCAAATCTTAAATAGGCTGATGTAATAAGTAGTGAGATTTACGAATTTACCATTATTTAGATCCACACACTTTTTCCTGGTCATCATCAGGTCCTCAACGTTCCAGATATTGGAAAACCACCATGGTCCTTAACATTTCAGTTCAAACTCGAAACACCTCGGTCCCTGAAATCCTATCTGACATTGAAAATAGTCATTGAAGGTTGCCTGGAAGAGATCGCTCTTAGCGATACGGCCGCCTAAATTGTACTTCACTATTTCACAGCAGCCCACTCTAGTCCACTGCTGGACACAGACCTCTCCCAGGGCGCGCCATTGAGCCCGATCTTCGGCTCCTTGCGCAGATCGTCGCTCCATCTAGCAGGGGGGCGTCCCACACTACGTTTGCCCAAACGCGGTCTTCACTCCAGAACTTGTCTACCCCAGCAGTTGTCTGTTCTGCGACAGACGTGACCGGCCCACTGCCACTTCAGCTTGCTAATCTTATGAGCTACGTCGATAACTTTTGTTCTATGCCGGATCTCCTCATTTCTGATTCGATCCAGCAGAGATACTCCGAGCACAGCTCTTTCCATAGCACGCTGAGCGACTTTCAATTTGTGAACCAATCGCACCGTCAGTGTCCACGTTTCGGCTCCGTAGGTCATTACTGGTAGGACGCACTGGTTAAAGACTCTTGTCTTTAGACATTTGTGTGTATTAAACAATATATAAAAATAAAATAAAAATTAAACACCGCCGAGATTAAGCTCCGTTTTCATAGTTAAAACTAATCATCGGTTATTGTTATATGAGTCACAGACAAACTGACAGGCCTCCGTCAAACTTATAACACCTAGAAGCTGTTATAATTTTATATTGGGGTCAAACTCAGATTAATTTGTTCAAACAATAATTAAAATATGTAGGTACATACTTAATTCCAAAACTGGCTAAGTGCAAGTCGGGGTTTGCTGTATAGGGATCCGTATAGATCAATAATTAGTAATTTTGAGCAAAAAATTTTTTTTTCTTTTGCTAAAGAGTAACATAGTAGGTATTCCAAAAGTCCTATAGTGTTTGTTGATTAAATATTTGACATAGGTAAGGTAATATAATGAAGGTAATATTCTAGACGATCTTTCACCTATCACAGAAATAAATCAAGATAGAACGGTGACGCGGGCGAGCTGCTATCGGAATCGCGCGTGTCAATTTTGTCATTATACACGCCCCCAAACCCCAAAGTGACGTGATTACGAACGAAATATCTCCTTTTGATCGATTCACTGTCGTACCTGTTGTTATTACAAACCGCACAACATTTTAGCACAGCCGCTCTGATCGGTCCGCGTCGAAAACTAGGCGCGAATGAATACAAAATACAAAAAATACAAATACCAATACCATGGCTTATCGTGTGCCGGGCGCATTCCGAGGCACGCCGACCTGAACGACATCATCCGCCGGGCCTTTGCCACCGCGGGTGCGCCAGCCGTGTTGGAGCCCAATGGTCTGGCTCGCGATGACGGTAAAAGGCCCGACGGTATGACACTCGTGCCCTGGAAGCTGGGACGGTCTCTGGTGTGGGACGCTACCTGCGTCAACACCCTTGCCCCGTCCCACCTTCCAGCCACCGCGGCGAAGGCCGGGTCAGCAGCAGCATCTGCGGAGAACCTCAAGCGGCGTAAATATGCGGGCCAGGGTGGTGATTGCATATTTGCGCCGTTCGGGGTGGAGACCTTAGGGCCGTGGGGGCCTGGAGCCCACTGCCTCTACGGGGAAATAACCAAGCGCCTCGTAGAGACATCCCGGGACCAGAAGGCTGGCCTCTACTTCGCTCAGCGTATAAGCCTCGCTATACAGCGGGGCAACGCCGCCAGCCTCCTCGGGACACTCCCTGCAGGGAGCGACCTGGGCCAGGTCTTTTACTTGTACAATAGTTAGGTATTTTGTAATTTTAGCTTAAGCATTTATTTTATTGTTATATTAGTTTTATTTTATTTTGAATAAAATTTAACCAAAAATACAAAATAATTTATTTACCTCAAAAATTTTACAATTGTCTTTAAGTTTACTGGTTGGACCTTTAATACATTACCAATATGAAGAATCGGTATAGTTGAGATTGAGTGTGTAAGTATGTGTCTGAGAGGTGTGTTAAGGTGGGAAAGGGTGTGTGGAGTGAATGTGCGGTATGTACGTGTGTGTATGTGTGAGATTATAAGCGTTAAATTAATGATTTGCCTTTTTATGTAATAATGAAATCTTGAGGTATATTGCAAGATTTCATTCATTTAGCGCCTAGTTTTCGACACCCCTATCTTGACGACGACCGTTCTATCTTGATTTATTTTTATTTTTATTGTATAAGGAGAGCAGACGAGCAAACGGGCCACCTGATGGTAAGTGGTCACCATCGCCCATAGACATCTCACCTCACTGTATTAATATTAGAGGGTTTTTGATGCGCTGCTAACCTTGAGGACTAAGTTCGATTGCCTCATGTGCCGGTAATCACGCTGGCTCTCTTACCCTTCAAATCGAAACACAGCAATGCAAGTATTGCTGCTATGCATTAACAAGATGTAACATTAGGATATATCACTACCATAATTATATCTATATTTCTTTAGTTCCTATCATAATCAATTTTTTTTTTATTGTAAGTAAGTACCTTATAGTACAACGTCATTCTTTTTTACTCTACCACCGCTTCGTAAGGCGCTGTAGCTGAAAGGAAAGAAGCGGCGCAAGAAACTTTCAGCAGCACGTCTTTTGAAATAAATATATCTTACAATAATTATGAATACAATCATATACACAATGTGCAGAGCTGGAGCTGGGTTTAGGACCAAGCCTCTTTATCATTTAAGTAGTCATTTATTTTATAACAACCTTTTTTACATAAAGTCCGTCTTATGTGGGTCTTAATTTTTTTCTCTGTCATATTTATTACAGTATCAGGTATCTTATTATAAAATCGTATTTCTTTTACTTTTGCGGACGCTTACATACCTTCACAAAATATATTCGTTATCTACTTGATGAGCTCTAAACTCTAAACAATGTATCTCATATAAACGATATTTTTTATCGACCCCCTTACCTACTTGTATCTGAAAAACATAATTCTACAAATTTTTAAAAGCGATATTCGGATTTGGGTCAAGGGATTACATGATTTTATGAAACCGTTTACCGTTTACTAGCTAGAAGCATCTGACAGACAGAACGGATGAACGGATTATGGAGCAACAGCAATAGGGTTCCGTTTTCCCCTTAGGGGTACGGCTCCCTAAAAAGACCTCCAATCTACACAATCGCTTCAAAAAATCTACACAGGAAATAAAAAATCTAAGACCATAGTAACACGGAATAACAAGTGATTAAATGGACCTAGATTGTGTACCTTTCTTTTTTTGACCGCTACAACTTTTTTTTCTTTCCGGTGAAAGTTTTTTTCGAAAAGGCGGAGGTCTATTTCCTGTGAAAGTGTTTAGATTCAAAATTGAGATTTTGAATAGACGGGGTGTTGTTATAAAATTAAAATAAACAATGTCTATTATTTTATGGGTGAAAGAAACCATGAAATAAAACTTACTCGAAAAAAAAATCGACAAAATAGACTGTTGATACGACTATTTTTTTTACATTTTGAGAAACTTTTTTGTTGGCATTAAAGTTATTAATATAATAGTATATTCACCACTTAAAATATGCATACCTACTGTTAAAGTACACCTGTATTTTTTTTGGAAATTATAGGTACAGTTAAAGAAATAAAAACTACTCTAAAGAATTGTGACTGGTGGACTCTATGGTTAGTTACCAGTTTCTGGTACGGAACCGGGCGGGAAGCCTTGGCACCCCAGAATCACTTCCCGAAATCCTACAGGACATTAAAGGACTGCTGGACTTTCTGGAGAGGTTGGGGTGGCTCGAGTAAGTACTTTGTTTGTTTGTTTGTTTGTAGTCTCTTTATTGCACACATAGGAAAAAAAAATACAGAAATTAAAAACATTAAAATATGTACAAAGGCGGGCTTATCCCATAGGGATCTCTTCCAGCCAACCTTTGATTAAGGAGGGTTTAGACTACTTTTATGGTGGGTAAGGTGTGGAGTACAGTAAATAATAAGTATAAATAAATTACAATAATTATATAGTAGATAAATAAAATACATACGCAACAATTATAATGATATATACAATGTGTTACACATGTATACGAATACATATATAAATATAATGAATTTTATAAAATATATAATAATAATATAATATTTGCACTAATTTAATACTTACATACAAATAACATAATAATTCAGTTCAAAGTGTCAGCAACGTGACTGAAGTGCTTTTTAGAGCATTTTTAAAAGAAGGCAGAGAAGGCGATTTCCTCACTCCGACAGGAAGCTTGTTCCAGAGCCTCGCCGCATGAACTGAGAATGATTTGGTGTAGGTGCGGGAAGTGTGCGTGGGAAGGCCGAGGGTCAGGTTTTGTGCAGAGCGCAGACGTCCGCCACTCTTGTCAGCGGTAAAATGGAACCTCTCGCGGAGTACGACGGCGCCGAAGGTAGTAGTCCACCACACGCAAAATAGGCGCTGAAGACGTCGAGTTGCGGAGGCCAGCCCGTTATTACATTACCAGTTACTGCCACAAAACAGAAAAGTTTGTATTGCTGTCTTCAAGGTCAGCAGAGCGTCAAAAAACTCCTGTGATAAGTATACAACTTCGGTGGTAAGTAGAGTAAAAAAAGTAACTTTGTAAAAATGTATGTACTGTATAAAAAAATATTTTATTTTATCTAATAACATTATAGTGAGATGAGATGTCAATGGGAGACCACTTACCATCAGATTGACCGTTTTCTCGTAAAACCTGAGTTTATTGTAAAACCTTATATTCCTATTTTTCAATCAATTTCTTTCTACACCGCATACAAACGACATCAACGCGTACTTTTGTCGTCGACTTAATTTTTTACTTTTTTACGTCTACGCATTTTTCACCTGTTTACAAGTAATAAAGTACCTCACGTAATCACGAGGCTGACTGTACAAAAATGGCAAATCGGTACGTTGAAGTTAAAATTGGTTAAATGGCAATTCGATCCGTTGAAGTTGAAAGTGGTTTAGAAAAAAAATCTGGCAAATAACGCATCGGGCACGCACTGACGGGGTTTTTTTAGTCGTGCCATCTATAACTTTTTCGAATTCTATTTCATAATTATTATTATTTTTTTAATCGACTACTAAACCCTTGGTAGTGGTAGATCCTAAAGTGAAGGATCGCCTGGGGTGGTACCACCCTCTTATCTATTTCTGCCGTGAAGCAGAAATGCTTGCATTTCTGTGTTTCGGTTTGAAGGGTAAGAGAGCCAGCGTAATTTCCGGCACATGAGGCAAACCATCTTAGTCCTCAAGGTTAGCAGCGCATCAAAAACCCTCTAATATTAATACAGTGAGGTGAGATGTCTATGGGCGACGGTGACCACTTACCATCAGGTGGCCCGTTTGCTCGTCTGCTCTCCTTATATAATAAAATAATAAAATAAAATAAACCCGCATTTGACCTCCATCTCGCCTGATGGTAAGCGACGATGAGGTCGACGATGGAGCATGCGGGTCCAGTAAATGCCTATTCACTCTGGCCTTGAAGATCCCAGGGTTGTAGGTTTAGGGAAATACAGACGCCGGCAAGCTGTTCCATTCCTTAGCCGTTCGCATAATGAACGAAGAAGCAAATCGCTTCGTACGAGCAGATGGGATATCAACAACATAAGGATGGAGCCCCTCCCCGCGCCTGGTAGTCCGAAGAATGTAATGTAGGTAAGTTTACTTGGTAGATCGCCCACCGCAGGTCGGTTGCCGAATTTGTTAACAACCATATGTAACAGTGCCTTTACTAGTACAATCCGTAACACGAGATTTTACGAGTAAATCAACAGTCATAGTATAGGTACCCACCTACACTGAGAAAAATGGATTTCTGGCCTAAGGCGAATTACACTTAACACGGTTGAATTGTAATAACGTGAGGAAAATTTGTAACGCTTACGTTAATTATTACTTTATAAAGCGAAATCCTTAAAATGGTAACGTCATTTATACCACCTGTGAGGGATTCCAAAACAAAGGGTACATTTAAAAAAAAAATTCACACTACACTGTCGCTAATCTCTTTAATGTCCACATAACTTCAGAGGTTGCCTGGAAGAGATCGCTTCAAGCGTTAAGGCCGCCTTTGTACATATCGTGCTACTATCCCTGTAGTTTTTTCTTTTCCTGTATTTGTGTACAATAAAGAGTTTCTATCTATAGATAGATCTCATTTGTTTTAGTCACCGTCATAGACAACAAATAAACGTTTTTCTATTTCTATAGAATATTTCATTTAAAATTAAATAATACTAGTTATCTTAGTATTCTGGTTTCCTCACGATGTTTTCCTTCACCGTCAGAGCAGTCGGTAAATGAACTTACATATACGAGTCTTTCTCTCTTCTTTCGAAAAAACCAAAAATCTCATTTGTGACTTTGCATGGTTTCGAACCCGGCCTTCCTGCATCGGAGTCAGGCGAATAATAATATAATTCCTTGATATAGAGAAACGTCGGGCTACATTTTTTTATTAAAAAAAATTGGTAATATTTCACACATTACCTACAAATATTCTTCATTAACCACTCCACGCCTGTGCCAGGAGTGGTCCTCTACAACGGTCCAGAGGTGGATTCGATTGCATCAGAATGGTCAGTTGGCTAGGTTAGGCTATGTTGCAGTGAAAGCATTAACGACTCTTTTAGTGGTTAGTCTTTTTAGATAATTAGCGACTCTTGTCTGCGGCTTGACCCAGCCAAAATAAAGGCTGAAAAGGCAAGCGAAGTTATATATTATATAAGTTATATATAGTTTTGAATTAGTCGCATTTTTGAAAGTACTTTCATTTTTTGGTTAAGGTCTGGACTACATGTGCCGGTTCCAGTCCCGGTTCGGTTCGCTGCAGCCAAGCCAGTGGCTAAACTCTTAGACAGATAGTGTAAAACTCGACTATTACAGAATCTGTCTAACTTTATTAGCGCTTCGTGAAATGACAACGCACTTGCTGTAATGCGCCATTACGCAATGTGTTTATCTAACCAAAATTTGAAAGAAGTTAAAGTTGTTTCTTTTATGCGCCGCAGCCCTGCATAAGGCTCTGGTGTCCAAGTAATACCAAGATCCGGATCTACAAACTGTCATCAGACCGATCTTGATGTATGGATGCGAGATTTGGACACTAACCTTAAAGGAAGAAAACAGACTCTTGGTGACCGAGAAGAGGATATTGAGGAAGATTCTGGGACCAGTCAAGAAGGAAGACGGAGGATGGAGGATGAGAAAGATGGTGAACGAGCCGAACATTATTGGAGAAACAAAAGCAGCTCGGCTCCGATGGCTCGAACACGTCACTAGGATGGGGTAGGATCGGGCAGTTAAACGAGCATATGTGGGACGCCCTTACGGACGACGTCCGGTCGGACGTCCCAGATACCGCTGGCGCGATGAAGTGGAGAAGGATCTGCGTGAGCTCCAGGAGCCAGACTGTGCAGGAGAGAGAGCGATGGCGCTCTTTGGTATCGGAGGCCAAGATCCACTTCGGATCGCTGCGCCAGCGGAGTAAGTAAGTAAAAGTTCTTTTACTGCTCCCGTGTTGTAATTTTCAATACGAAACCACAAACCGTAACACAAAGTAGGTCATTCCTACAGGCCGTATTCCTGCATGGCATTTACTTTTTAAAGTTCATTTCGTCTATTTCTTTCGTTATCGGTAAGAAAAGGACAGAAGGTGTAATTTTAGTTTTAGAGCTGGCAAATAAATCGACGGCCAAGAGTTTTAGATGACATGTAAACGTGTATAGCGAAATGACTCGAGACTAGGGATGTTACGGAGGTGGTTTTACCGGAACCGGAGTCGAAACCGAAGGTTTTAAATTTGATTTATCGGATTCGGAACCGGAGTCGGAGGCGGATGTAGAAGAGAGATGTTCAGAAGAAGTTCAAATTATAAACCGTTTTTTTTAATTTTTATAGCTGAACTGGCCAATTTTTTTTATAATGACGTTTGCTGCAATATAAGATGTTCCTTTAGAGATTAGTGTAGGAATACATAAATAATAATACACAAATGTATTCCTACGCTATTTAATAAAATATTGATATTTGAATATATTTGCTCACAAATCTTCTGTATAGCCTCCGATTCAAAATTATCGGAGCCGAAGTCGGAGTCGGAGGTGTAAAATCAATCGGAAGTTCCGACCTTTCGGAGTCGGAGTCGAAGCTCTCGGAGACATCTAAAACACTTCACATGTAGTAGAAGTAGGTAAAAGAAATATTTCGATTTTTGGATCCGTGTAGAGTTAAACTCAAAATTGCATTTCGAGTTGGGCCGACAGTGAAAGTGGTTAGGCGAATCGCACATTGCACATTGCACACCGTGGCCTACTGGATTGTATGTAATCCGCTGGCCACCTGATGGTAAGTGGTCACCGTCGCCCATAGATATCTCATCAATCATTTCCTCTGCCCGAAGGTTGCCTGGACGAGATCGCGATAAGACCGCCTAAATTGTACTTCACTATTTCCTTTTCTATCTCTTGTTTGTTGTTTTCTATTTGCGCTGCTAACTTTGAGGACTAGATGTAGTGCCTCATGTACCGGTAATTACGCTGGCTCTCTGACACTTCAAACCGGAACACGGAAATACAAGCATCGGCAGAAATAGATAAGACGGTGGTACCAATCCAGGCGATCCTTCACATCAGGATCTACCATTTACCACATATCCCTAACAAATCTAACAATCCTGTTCTCCGACTCCTATATCGATGACCTAGATCAACCAGCGAGCACACGCTCATTAGATTATTAATGAATAGTTACCTTATATATAGATAATAGGTATATAAAAATAATAGGTATTTTTTAATTATTTTTAATAATTACATTCTCTAGTATTTTTTGCTTTCCCAACTCAATGTTGTACAACAATCAATTCCCCACTTCCTAACCATGCTGTGTTTACACGTTAAGGGTTACGACCTAGCTCATAACTTTATATTGATTTTTCTGTAATTTCTATGGTTGTAATCTGTTGTGTTTACCTAATAAATAAATTTTAAATTTAAAAAGAAATTAAATTATATTGTTACTTCCTTTCTATGTATACTTTTATTGTTATCTAAGGGTAGGTTTAGAATTAAATTTTTAAAAGCGTCGATCGGCCCACACTACAAATGGGGTTCCATTTCTGTGAACGGTCTATTTTATGTATATGTATAAAATAAATGTATTTATTTATTTATTATAACATAAATAAATAATTGGAGCGTCAGTGGGAGGTCCGGGTTCGTAACCATGCAATGTCATGTACCAATGAGTTTTTCAGTTTTTTCGAAACACTTACGTACATTTACCGACTGCTCTGACGGTGAAGGAAAACATCGTGAGAAAACGTGCACACTGAGATAACCAGTGTGTGTGAAATGGGGAAGGCAATGGCAAACCACCCCGTTAAATCTGCCACGAGAGTCGTTCTATGTGATTAATTCCTTAGAATGATCACGACACTCAGCAATGAGGAACACACGACTTAGAAGAGAAGAAATAAATAATTACCATGTAAATACACCCGCACCATGCCATACACCACATCACCATCCCACACACTCAGTACCTCATATACACACTAATATCCTCATTCATACAACACAACACGCACACACTGTTGCTTTCTTCGTCCGTGCAGTCACTGAGGGGCCAGCTGAAGATCAGCGCTGTGGCTTGCCTCAGCATTATGCTGAGCTGGTGTACCCTTTTTGGCACTGTACCACACCAGATGTTCTGTGCTGCATGTATTAATCTTTGTATACTTCTGTATTGTGTTCTACATTCTGGTGTTTACAGTGGTAAATAAACGTTTTCAATTTCAATTTTCAAATGAATAAAACCTTGTAACTATAATATATTAATGTATCCCAAACTGAAAGTTAACCTGTTGGGCGCGACCCAAACGCTTAAAAACCAATCAAATTGTCATTTGCTTTTAACAACAACAACACAGTCCTGTGAGAATTTTTTCAACAAAAAGTACCTACTTGCATTAAAAGCTATAACCACCAATTTCAGCAATTCGTGCGGTTATCTTTTTTATATCTATTTTTGTGTTTGTGCTATCTTACATGACTCACGAGATTTTAAAAACTTTAATTTTAAATAAGTCTGCACGTGGTAGGATAAGTAAGTAAGTAATACGTTTATTTCACACACAGCAATGACCGAAATAGTTATAATTATAGTAAAATAATTATGTAGTCAAAGGTAAACATATCTAAATCATGTCTGATGGTCTGCTGTTGTTGTGAAAAGGGCCTCAACTCAGCTCATTGCTGCAGACAAGAATGCCTGCAGCGCTGGTGTTCTGTTGGACCATGACCGATAGGATTAGGATTAGGGAGGGGATGCTGGCAATATTTTTATTTATTTATATTTTAATTATTTTTTTTTATTTTTTAATATTTTTCGTGACATGGATTTTAATATATTTTTTGTAATATAAATTTCTTTTTTATAACGTGCTTATAACTAGGACTCCCATGCGGGAGGTCCGTGTTCAAAACCAGGCAATGCCATATACCAATGAGTTTATCTGTTTTTTCAACAGACTTACGTACATTTACCGACTGCTCTAACGGTGAAGGAAAGCATCGTGAGGAAACCTGCATACTGAGATAACCAGTGTGCGAAATGGGGAAGGCAATGGCAAACCATCCCATTAAATCTGCCACGAGAGTCGTTCTATGTCATTAATTCCTTAGAATGATCACGACCCTCAGCAATAAGGAACACGTCTTAGAAGAGAGATAAAGAGTTTAATTATTATTTTTTGACATGTAAATATTCAAACACAATTTATGATTGTTTATGAATGATGATGATTTGATGATATATTCGATAGTTCAGTTTTTCGGATTTTTTTGTCACTATAGCCTGCGGCGCACTGCGCGTACGCAGTAGAATACTATTTTAGAGTCGGCTCTTCGTACACTCAAACTGGTAGAGGGTTTCGTAATCGGTTGAAATCCGTCATTTAAACGTTGCACCCAGCATACACTTAATTAGGTTGTGGGTAGAAGGTTCCGATTAAACGGTTCAATGAGAGCGTCGGTGGCACAGTAGCTAGGTCACCGGACTCCCATGCGAGAGATCCGGGTTAGAAACCGTGCAGTGCCATGTACCAATGAGTTTTTCGTATTTTTCGAAGACTTACGTACATTTACCGACTGCTCTAACGGTGAAGGAAAACATCGTGACGAAATCTGCACACTGAGATGACCTGTGTGTAAATGGGGTAGGCACAAAAGATCCTGAAGGGACGAAGTGCCGCTGGGGTTATTCCCGGCCCCCATCATAAGATAAGAAAAGGTTCAACGAGTACCAAAACAAACCACCGAGGAAATAAACCCGTCAGATTGACCGAGAATATACACCGCGTTTCTACTGTTGTTCTCGATCTGAGGTGTTCGACCAGAAAAAATTGTGGCGTCATTGAACATCCATCGTTCCAGTGTTCATCACATTTTTAAGATGGACCTAATGTAATCTACCCAATTAAACAAATCCATAACCAAATAAAATAAATAGGCATATCTAACCTACATAATAAACACATACGCACACTCACTTACACACAACACACATACACACACATTTTAATAGAACCACACTCTCATACACCCCAACATATCCTCCCATACTATCATAATGTTATTGATATTAAGCACTAAAGAACTTTACCGACAGCAGCACACACAAAGAAGCAATTTAATAAACTGATATGGTGGAAAGTATTCAGCCTGTTAAAAGGCGTACAAAATGTCAGGTACCTACATAGAATATAAATTAAAATAATGTCAATTTTAATGCCAATGTGAATGTTCATTATACTCCTTCACACTATAGAACTAAATATTCTTCCTAACCATGCTGTGTTTACACGTTAAGGGTTACGACCTAGCTCATAACTTTATATTGATTTTTATGTAATTTCTATGGTTGTAATCTGTTGTGCTTACCTAATAAATAAATTAAATTAAGCTGGATACATGTAGTGAAGACTCGAACAAACACATATAAATTTACACACCCCTTTCACCCTTTCACTCTCTTCTAAACAAACACTCTCACACACATTTCCAATAAACACATCCATATACACACACACCAAAACTTATTTCTCCCTATAGGCGTTGTTTTAAAATAGGAAATCTGTAATTGGCAGTATGTTTTTTTAAATTTAAGTGCTGTGGATTTTGTAAAAAATAAATTTAAAAAAATTCGAGAAAAAGTACAAAATGGTTTGTTTGAAAATTCTAATACTGAAATAAGAAGTATGAATGAAACTCGTTTCATTCATAACGACATGGATCAGTTTATGTCACCGAGGCGCAAAATAATGGGGTTTATTTTTCTTTAGTATGGAAAATGTTCATACAAGTAACAGGGTTACTTTTTCGTGTAAAGTGGAAAATGACCAGCACATACCTCCTTACAAATATTTGCTACGAATAAAAAAGGACCTTAAAAAGGAGATTTTATTTTTATGTCGTCACTTCCTCCGTGACAATGTGGCCAAAGTTTGTGCGTGTTGTTAAAACCAGTTTTAATTAAAAAATAAACTTTATGTCAAAGTTTTACATGACAGTTGGTTTGAGACTTTGTCAAAATAATTAACTCACAAAACCAGTTCCAGTAGGTACGCCATGAAAAAATATAAAAAAGTGGTCTAGGTAAGTGAACTAACATCATAGGGATATACGTGTCGTAGACACATAGCGTAATGGCTCGTTTCTCGAAATGCGTAGGCAAATCACGATGTGCTGAAAAAGTTAGACAGATACTGTAATCCTCGAATGTAACACTATCTGTCACTTCGTGATTGTTAGCCACTTCGTGAAGTTTCGTGTAATTGTATAGATCTGAACCGCACTGGTTTTAAATTTTGAATCTATACTAGGCGCCATCTCTTTTACTGCCCCAAAACATTATCTTGATTTGCTGTAAGTGTCATTATAATTACAAACGTTATATCAGAGAATATTGTTAAATATAGTTAATGTGTAGTAAATAACCGGTCGCGGTGAACTTATTTAAAAAAAAAACAAATAAAATATATTTTGTAGAACTAAGTGCTATAAATCTCATTTAATCTCGTTTAATAAAAATCTACCAAGTAGCGACACGAAAAATCGAAAATTTACATGTATGTATGTATAGCACGGATGAAGCTAGATTCATAGAAGAGTGATTAGGAAGCACATGAGATTCAATACCATTAAAAATCTTAGACAGATAGTGTAGAAATCCACTATTACAGTATCTCATCATCATCAGCCTATTAATGTCGTATGTTGGGACGCTGTTGGGGCACAGGCCTATCCTTGCACAAGGGGGTACGGGGCCATGACCCACCGAGCGGGCCCAGTGCTTATTAGTGGATTTCACACGCCTTCGGAAACTTTTTTAATTTCTTCAGACATGCAGGTTTCCTCACGATGTTTTCCTTCACCGTTAGAGCAGTTGGTTCATGTACGTAAGTCTTCAAAAAAGTCCGAAGAACTCATTGGTACATGGCATTGCATGGTTTCGAAGCCGGACCTCTCGCATGGGAGACCGGCGTCCTAGCCACTAGGCCACCGACGCTCCAAGTTATTACAAGATATTACAGTATCTGTCTAAGATTATTAGCACTTCGTGAAATGCCTACGCACTTCGTGAAATGCGCTATTACGCTATGCGTCTATGACATGCGTTACAAGACGTTTACCTACACGTCAAATTTTTTTTTAAATATTTATAATCAAATTATTACTACAGCCTTTTTACAAAGAAGGCACGTCGTACTTTTATAAAAACCTAAATAAAACACGGATTGTTCTAATAAAAGTGTGTGAGTCTTCCGATTAGTATTGGCTGAGTCACAGAGAGTCCATAGAGGAGTTTTCCCGAATTTCATAATAGAGAATCAGTGTTTTATTTGGATTTTTATAAAGGTTCGAGGTACCTTCCTATGTGAAAAAGACTACAAAGCTCTTAAGCTCTCTTACCTTTGCCTTTTCCAAATTAAAAAGAATTCTACCACTACTAGGTACCGTGTGCGTCAAAATCCTGTTCGAAAACCAAAAAGAAGTTCACGCATCGTTTGGCGCGTAACTAAAAAAAGCTGAACTTTATTTTTAATACAAACCAGTTTCCATTGAGCTCTAAATACATTCTAGTTGACACAGAAAATATTTACACGAGCGAAACATTAGAGGTCAAGGCAATTTGGACTGTAATAGGTAAGTAGACAGAATAAATCACTTTCAAACTGCCTAGCTTTGCTGTAGTGCAATTTGGGCAGTCTCAATTTTGAAACAGAAGCCCGCGAACGCACATTCGAAATTCAAATTCAAAATTTAAAAAATAAATTGTTTCGTTTAAAAACGGCTAGCGTCCAGTGAGAAAATTATTTAGAAGAAAAATGATTTCGCGCGCAATTTTGACAGTTTTCTTTTTAATTTCCGTTCAAAAACTTGGACATTCGAAAACGGATGTTGTAGAAAAAAACGTGGGAAGAAGTTTGTTAACGTCACTAGAAGAAAAATTAGAATCAAAATTCTGGAAATATTCTAATTCTTTGATGTCGTGGCTGGAGGAAATGAACGACAAACATCTCGGATCTACGGAATTGGGAAGGACTTTGCATTACAATGAAATAAAGACTGTTTTTGTTGGAAATGAGTCTGGTAGGGGTAAGCTTTTTATTTATTTTTTACGACTAAACCCGCGTTTGACCTCAATCTCACCTGGTGGTAAGTGACGATGAGGCCGAAGAAGGAGCACACGGGCTTAGTAAGTACTGGCTCTTCTATAAACATTGCCGGAACCTCTTGCCCTGAATTATTTTAGGGTCGCAGATTTGTGTCATATTTTATTATGATCCTCTTAACCATTTCTGATAATCAGAAGTTTCGTCCAACTCCTAGTTTTGGAAAAAAAACCAGCAGGTGCCGTTTGGCACCGCTAGGCTTCTACCTTATCTCATATGTTGTTCTCTTAAATACATAATTTACTCACAGTTAGCCACTGCTTTACTCTGATTCTTTTTTTTGCTTTAAACTGTTGGCTGTTGGCTGTTGGTTAGTACTGGCTGTTCTATAAACACTGTCGAAATACTTCCTTTAGGACTGGGATTAAAAAATAGAAAATTCTAATTATTGTAAAAAAAAATGTCGACAAAGTCTCCATATCACTCATAACATAAACCTTTGAGGCAATTTTTGGTCCAGAAAATAAAATAAACAATATAACTTAACATATCTCCAAATCAGCCAACTTCCTAAAACACACCCCCAAAAATATACAAAGAGTGATCAAAATAGAATCACTAACCAATCCCAAAACACTGTTACTAAACCTTTTTTTTAGTCAACCTCCTTTTGTCTATGGTCAACCCTTAATCTGTCTACCCCCTCGGGAATTATGGACGTGTTACTCGTAGTTATGTATTTTTTTATTTACACCTAAACCCGCAGACCTCAATCTCACCTGGTGGTAAGTGACGATGAGGCCGAAGATGTAGCCCACACGCTCAGTAAGTACTGACCTCTTCTATAAACGCTGCCGGAACACATCGACGACAAAGAGAAGATATTTGACGATAGACTTTACATAGTGTCATTCCAGCCACCAGCTTTTAATTAATCAACCCTTTTCTGTATACCGTCTGTACAGATGACGTATTGAGATATTTCTCGCAAAAAAAATCCAATCACTTTTACCAACTACGCTTAAAAAGGGTCAATGCATATTAAATAAATATTAATTAAGTACATAGGTACTTTATAAAGTTGTCAAAGGTGCAGAGTAGGGATGTTACGGAGCTTCGACTCCGACTCCGAGAGGTCGGAACTTCCGATTAATTTTACACCTCCGACTCCGACTTCGGCTCCGATAATTTTGAATCGGTGGTTATACAGAAGATTTGTGAGCAAACATATTCAAATATCAATATTTATTTAAATAGTGTAGGACTACATAAATTAACATGTTTATTGCCGCAAACGTCATCATAAAAAATATTGGCGAGTTCAGCTACAAAAGTTAAAAAACGGTTTAAAACATCTCTCTGCTACCTCCGCCTCCGACTCCGGTTTTGACTCCGATAAATCAAATTTAAAACCTTCGGTTTCGACTCCGGTTTCGGTAAAACCACCTCCGTAGCATCCCTAGTGCAGTCAGCTTTGGGTTGTACTACCACCTTTTTACCTATTTCTGCCGCAAAGCGGCAATGCAGCATTTCTGTGTTCCAGTTTGAATGGTAATAAGAGAGAGCGTAATTACCGGCACGCCCATGTAAGTCTTCAAGGTTTGGAGCGCATACAAAATTATAATGAGGTGAGATACATGAGGTAGATCCAGATGTGAAGGATCGCCAGGGTTGGTACCACCCTCTTATCTGTGTTTTAGTTTGAAGGGTAAGAGAGCCAGCGTAATTATACCGGCACTGCGTCACTCCATCGTTAGGAGCACATAGAAAATTCTCTAACTATATAATGGGGGGTTATGTTGTTGCGTTCATGCTGTCATGGCGTGTTCGTCCTATTTTATTGTTTAAAAAACGGGTTACAGTCGTCATTTTTTTCCTAAAACTAGTGTATTTTACCTAAAAATCGTCCGTGTTAAGTGAATGTTATAATATAAGACAGTGAAATGGGCGTGAAATACTACAGACGGTGTGAATTTGGCAACTTAACCTCCAATTGCACTTGGAATGCAAGACACTAGGCATTCCTAGTGCACACGACTCTGTCTTAATCTCGACGTTGGTCAACTGTTTTATTCAAAACAGACGCCAAAACGTTTGAGTGGTTTTCAAGATTCTAAAACGGTCATTGGCTAAATTGCAGTGTGTACACTAGTAGGGACCATATTTAAAGAAAAAAAACCTCTATAATGAGGTGCGATTATCTATGGGCGACGGTGACCTGACCACTTACCATCAGATGGCCCGTTTGCTCGTCTACTCTCCATATACATTTTTTTTAAATATACCCTTTCATTCACACCTTTTGGTAGATACTCTACATATAAAGTTGTCATAAAATAAGTGTGTCTTTAATAAAGTGGAATGTTAGGAGTAGAGAGCGTCGGTGGAATAGTGGCTAGGACTCCCATGCGGGAGGTCCGGGTTCGAAACCGGACAATGCCATGTACCAATAAGTTTTTCCGATTTTTTCGAAGACTTACGTACATTTACCGACTGCTCTAACGGTGAAGGAAAACATCGTGAGGAAACCTGCATGTCTGAGGTAATTATAAGTTTTCGAAGGCGTGTGAAATCCACCAATAAGCACTGGGCCCGCTCGGTGGATCATGGCCCGTACCCCCTTGTACAAGGGGAGAGTTTCTACGATAAATAATTAGGTTTTACAGTTTTTATGGTACCTATTAACACGCGAATAACTGTAGCCTCAATTCCTGCAGTAAAATCTAAAGTTAAACTTTAACTTAATAACTCTAAATTAAAAAAGAAACCCCCGATATCATTGTGAATATCTCCTTACTTTTCCTAGTCATCATCATAACGGTTCGTTAGTCTAACGGTGAAGGAAGACATCTCATCAAACCTCAGATAACCAGAGTCTGAAATGGGGAATGCAAAGGCAAAACACCCCATTAAATCTGCAAAGAAAGTCGTTCTATGTGGTTACGAGTTTCTCGTTCCTAAGAATAATCACGAATTTTTGCGACCATGAATTTTTGCGGGCCCCATCTGTTTCAATACTTACCTTGTAACGATATCGACTTCATCGTCCATATCAACCTCCTTGCCATCAATTTCAACCTCATTGTTAGCGTTTATCTCACCTCATATCATGTTGGCATCTTCATTTCTTCATCTATATTTTCAAAATTCAAATCATATTCCCATTCAATTTCTATATTCCATTATTTCATTGACTTCCATTGTTTTTACTAATTCTCTCTGTATTTTGTCCTGAAGGGACGTTTCTCCGTTTTATTAAATTGTCTCCTACTACTACCCATTTTCTACTATTGTGTTGTTCTGTTCCTCATAAATATAATACAGGGTGGACCAAAAGTCCGTTAACATTTAAAATGGTTATAAAAAATACAAATGCTACTTTAGTGAAAAACTGTTTATTTAATAATAAAGTAGACAAATTAGGATTTCACTTTTTAAAAATAACATCATTCAAATGTGACCCTTGTTCATCCTGGCACACCTGTAACCGGGAACGGAAATTTTGCATGACCGCCCGACAAGTGGTTGGTGAAATGTTCTGCATTTCCTCGCGTATATTTTCTTTTAATTCCTCAATAGACACTGGGTTGCTGATGTAAACTTTACTTTTGAGATATCCCCAAAGGTAAAAGTCCATTGGAGTTAAATCCGGGCTGCGGGGTGGCCAGTGAATGTCACCTCTTTTGGATATGACTTTTTGGGCAAAAATTTCACGAAGTGCTGCTATAGAGTCATTGGAGGTGTGACATGTTGCCCCATCTTGTTGGAACCAAGAGCTTCGATTAAAGCCTGAGAAGTCCTGTAATGCTGGAGCAAAAAAATTCTGTAGCATCACAATGTATCGCTCTGTATTAACGGTGACGGCGCGGTTTCTCTGATCTTCATAAAAATATGGACCAATGATTCCGCTGGCTGACAATGCGGCCCATACAGTAACCTTGGGCGAGTGTAAAGGTTTTTGGTGCTTCAAGTCCGGGTTAGTGTCACTCCAGTATCTGCAATTTTGTCGATTGACATGTCCATTTAGGTGGAAGTGTGCCTCGTCTGAGAAAAAGATGTTATTGAAGCTCGTAAACCTCTCAAGCACTTCGTTAGCAAACTGCAGTCTCTGAGCAGGGTCATTTGGCTTTAAAGCCTGTACAATTTGAATTTTGTAAGGATGTAAATGTAAATCTTTGTGTAGAATGCGATTTAGAGATGTTCTGGGCACATCTAAAGCACTAGACCGCTTTCGAGTAGAGAGACCAGGTTGTTCTCGAACAGACGCTCGTACACGCTCTATGTTTACTGGATCGCGCGATGTCCTAGGTCGGCCGGATCGTGGTTGACTTAAAGTTGAACCTGTTGTTTCGAACTTCTGTACCCATTTTTTAATCGTTTGAATTGTTGGTGCTTGATTTCTGTTCCGTATATTGTAATGATTACAAAATTTCCGTTTAGCTTCGGTCGTAGAATCGTTGTTTCGATAGTACTCGCGTACGCAAAATGCGCGTTGCGCTCCGCTGAATGACGCCATGGTACTAAATCCCTATTAGTAGCTCTCGCTTGTAGTAACACCCCCCGCGCCAATACCCCGCCCGCGCCGACGCAGCGACCTATTCAAATGTTAACGGACTTTTGGTCCACCCTGTATCTACTATTACCAAGTATCTTCTATTACTTCATCTGCACAATGTCCTAGAACCCTGCTA
Organism: Hofmannophila pseudospretella; assembly: GCA_947369225.1. Taxonomy (NCBI): domain Eukaryota; kingdom Metazoa; phylum Arthropoda; class Insecta; order Lepidoptera; family Oecophoridae; genus Hofmannophila; species Hofmannophila pseudospretella. The sequence goes on along the minus strand of OX376337.1, from coordinate 7,349,039 downwards.
GCCGGCACCTAGAGGGCAGATTGTAACAAACTTTTTCTGTTTATTCTTACCTTATACTTTTTTCTTTTTTTTTATCTGTTTAATTTAGGGATTGTAATCATAATTGATTATGTTAATCCCATCGTGCATATAGTAAACTAATTACAATTACGTTTTAAATTACTTTTACCTAAACATATAATATAATAGAGCATTCTACCTGCACCAGAATATGGATAAGCTAAAATGCTCTGAAATATACCAACATCCAATAAATTTAAACCATAGTGTCTAATCAGTTGTTCTCTTTTTTTGCGTAAATGACACAGTCCATCAGAATATGAGAAACGTCGTCTCTGACTCCACACTCCTCGCAATTTGGTGAGCTAGCTTTCTGCATAATTGTGTTGGAAAATGTCCTGAACGCAGTCTATGAGCAATAACAATTTATTGTCTATTCAAATTATATACTGAAAACCAAGGTGTATGAGGAGGCTCAGATTGGAACCTTATTCTTAAATTATAAAGTAATAAATCCCGTAAACATTTATACCAACAGTTTGTAAAGCATTGGCTTACTGTGAGTAAATTATGTATCTAAGAGAACAACATATGAGATAAGGTAGAAGCCTAGCGGTGCCAAACGGCACCTGCTGGTTTTTTTTCCAAAACTAGGAGTTGGACGAAACTTCTGATTATCAGAAATGGTTAAGAGGATCATAATAAAATATGACACAAATCTGCGACCCTAAAATAATTCAGTGCAAGAGGTTCCGGCAATGTTTATAGAAGAGCCAGTACTTACTAAGCCCGTGTGCTTCATATTCGGCCTCATCGTCACTTACCATCAGGTGATATTGAGGTCAAACACGGGTACCTAGGTATAGGGTTATCTTATCTTATGATATTAAGCCGGGAATAACTCAGCGGCACTTCGACCCTTGAGGATATTTTGTGCCTACTCCCATTTTACACACTGGTCATCTCAGTGTGCAGGTTTCCTCACGATGTTTTCCTTCACCGTTGAGCAGTCGGTAAATGTACGTAAGTCTTCGAAAAATACGAAAAACTCATTTATACATGGTACTGCACGGTTTTTAACACGGACCTCCCGCACGGGAGTCCCGGCAGCTAGCCACTATGCCACCGATGCTCTAGGTATAGGGTTGGATCCCATCTTGACGGAAAAGCATTTTTCCTTAGCTCCATCTCTATCTGTCCTTCTTATACCTGATTTTGAATATAATACCTACTCTTATTAAAGAATTTCCTTCTTCCCTCAGCAGCGCGGACCAAAAAGACCAGCATGGCGATGATGCCGCTGATCTTCCACGTCGGAGCCACCTCCACATGGATGCTGCTGACTGCCATAATGGCGGCCAAGTCTGTCGCCATCGGTCTGGCGCTCCTGGTCTTCAAAATCGCAGTCAGCTCTGCTAAGGTCAGTAGAATAGCATAAACTATCGTAGGTATACTCTTGGCATAAGAAGAAAGGTAAAACGAATACGGATTACATGACGTTTCACTTCACAAGGGTACAGTGGAACACAAGCTATAGTATACCAGTAGTAGGTATTCGTGGATTCTGGCTCAGTGAATCCTGCCTCCAAGGCATTGCTCCGGCTAAAAAAAAAAAAAAAAAAAAAAAAAAGGGAAACACCCCATCTAAATCGATTGCGCTGGGTCCCGAAGTCGTATCTCTCACCGTTTCAGAGATACGCGATCCTCCATAGTGCTCCTACATGATTACGTTAATCACATCATTAGCTTGTTGTTTGCTAATCACCTCTCCCAGTCGGAACTGCTATTGTCCTTAATCACCTGCATTCATTGCTAAGTCTGGGCTCCTTAATCACCTAATTACCCATCTACTGCACCGAGTGTAAACACATTGTCGTGGTTTTGATATTTCGTTGCGATCATGTTGTACTTATCTCTTTATATGTAGGTATTTCAGACTGTTTCTTACTGAAATCTACACCAAAATCAGCTTTCATTCAAACATAGGCTACTTTGTAATGGTCAAATAACATTTTGTAATGTGAATGGATTTTTCCCAAATATTCCAAATATTTTGTTAATTGCTTTTTAACGTGATCTTAATAGTGTCACGTAGCTATTGTAATAAAATTAATATTAGTCTAATGTAAGTATGGATGTTTCTAGTAAGACTGCTTTCTAATTGTTAATGTAATTTTAAAAGAGTCAAATTAAATTCGTCCAGTGTTGGGCGATCAACGAAGGACGGTGGTATGTCATACATCTCAACGAATGTAGATGATGGGGCAACTGCGACACACCTTATTAAGATTGAAGTGTATGACATGAAAAAATTGGCTACCATCGATCCTGAGGAACATTGGAAACATGCCGACGTACGTCTCAAGTACTACGTGAACAAACAAAATAACCACCACCGACAAACTCGTGGTCTGATCTATAATATCACAAAGGAGATATCGAATTCCAGCGATTGTAAAAAATACACCTTTAAGCATAAATGATAACTTGTTATTATGTTTAGAATTGTTTTCTTGTAATAAAAGCAATCATTCATTTTATATAATATTTTTATTTATTTTTCCTTAACTTATACCTAAAGTAATACATAACACAAAATTATAAAAAATTCTTAAACATTTCAGTTAACATAGCATCATTCTGAATAGTATCTTCTGTAAACATTCCAACAAAATCCGTAAAAGTCATACCCCTATACTTAAAGTATAAAAACATCAAACAATATTCACCACAAAGAGATGAAAATACATTTTGGATAATCTTACTATTATACATCCACATACTTGTATTTCTTCGTAAAAATGACAAATGATAACCCTCAGGCTTGCGACCAAATGTATCAAAGTATTCGCCAACACCTTTACTGTTTACATATATTGCTACCCAATGTAATCCGGGTTTTGTATCAGGGTCTAAGTTGCTGATTAAATAAACCGGTGTTGTCATGTGTATTGGAATACGGTTAGCAGCAAAAACATTAGGTTCTAGAGAATGGTTTATCTTTTTTAAATAATGCGATATGTCTAAAGTATTCATGATAACAATTTAAACATGTGTATTTCTTAATAACAATATGTATTCTAGACATAGTAAACAATGTCCTCTACTTTTATACAAAATATTTAACTGCTGAAATCTACATTAACATTTCTATTTTTATCTATTTCTATTATATTATCAAATTCAGCGTAAACTATACAGTTAACTGTTTTTGTTAATGCAGTTTCAAACCTTACTTCTAATCTCACACTACCATGTCTGATAAGATTCCAATGTGCGGTGGAGTTAGCAGATAAGTCTGGTGTTAAGTCAAAAGCTAGTAAACAATAACCATTAGCAAATTGATTTCTAGATATACCATTTCCATCATTCAAAAAATGAATACCAGTTCCTGAGAATAATGTATGATAGGCTGTGGTAAATATGTTGCTACTGAAAACGGGCATTTGGAAATATATCAGTCTTAAAGCGATACAAATCATTTGTATTTTGTTTTAAATCGATCAGTAAGTATCCATGTGGTTTGCTTGTAGCATCTCTATACGCATCTTCAATAAACTTTGAGTTTTCAGGGACCAGCTGACGAGCGAGAAAACGTATTTGTGTTTTGTCACGTGGATTTTTAAAGTAAACTATGTAACTCGAATTTAATGATATATCACGCTGTCCTTTTCCTTGATGAAATAAGTTTTGGGTAATATAAAACACACTTAGATTTCGATGATGGCTCCCTTTAGTAAAAATATCCACTATGCGCCCATCGGACTCTCTCATTAGGTCATCAATAATAATGAGTTGTGGATATTTTCCATCAAACATACTCAAGTCAGGAATTCCTTGATAGTAAGTAACTCCATTTAAATTGTATAGTGGCTGCATTTCGTCATAACACCATACTATTTTACTAAATTGATGATTGCAGATGTTTTTCATGTACTTCAAAAAACTACATACAAAGTTTGATTTCCCACAGCCGCTGGGACCAGCTACGATAGTTGTAAAAGGATGTTCAAAATGAAACATAATTAGCTAAGTAAAAGACGTCTATTCAAATCACACTTTAAAATTGGTATGTACAGTACAAAACAGAAACACTTACAAATAACTAATTACTAATGAGTAAACAAACAAATACAAATGATCTTATTACTAATTTTATTTACAATCATTAATTATCACTAATCACCTTAATTTATAATGACCCCAAGCTAATGTATTCGTGGAATTTGGTACAATGTATCTCTTAGTGTCGTTATATGATAAACAAATTTTATTAATTTTCTGTGTAAATATTACATGTTTAATACTCCTAAATCTAAACATTTCAGCAAATTGTATATTTTTATTCATCAAACAGGACTTATAGTTATCAATATTCAATTTTTTAGTTATACATTTATTTACACCCTTAGCTTTTGTAATGGTCTTATCTTCTACTTTCATGGCATACATTTTAGATCTTAATCCAACAAATTCAGTAAATATTTTGCCGTTGTTTTCATCTTTGAAAAATCCTAATTTCTTTTTATTTAATCGTGGGAACCCATAAACATTGTCTTGGGGATAGTCAGAGGTGTCGAAATAGTTATTTAAGTCGGGTTCAATTTCCTTATAAAAATCTTTACAAAAAATTTGATAAACTAAGCTGTCGGTATCAGTGTATAACAATTTCAAATTAGGAAATTTAATTTTCATGTAGTCATAATGGAAATTATACATCAACGTTTTAGATATGTCTAATATACTAAATCCTAAATAAATGGGCTTATTGTAAAACACTTTTGTTTTTTTCAGTTGGACTGCTACCAAACTTTCGGAAAATATAGAAAGACTATGGAATTCCGGTCGAGCAATGAAACTCTCAGCACCCTGAACTTTACCACGATTTTGCCAATGTGTTAATAGTTTTACGTTTACCCTTTTTTCAATATTCTCCATTGTCTTGCCGAATATGGAGTTATTCATCAATTTATAAAAATCTTTTTCAAAGTTTGATGATGCTACTGTGCGCAGTTGAGTGTTCAACTCAATATATTTTTTCAACCACGGACTTTGCTTAAATTTAAGTACCCTGTGAACTTTTTCAACTCGCAGACCCAATTTTTCACATTGTAAAAGATTTCTATAATGAATAACATACATCTTCTTATTGTTTAAATTCGGTACTAGCTTGTGGTCTGTTGTCTCTCCAATACAAATATTTTCAGGACACAATGGAAAATCAGAATGAGAGTCGTGTAAGCTCTCAGGATATTCTAGGTCTACCTCTAAAATATATCCCACATCAGAATCAATTGGTACATCATAATTTAGGTTAGGGTCAACCCATTCAAAATCAGATATTGGTAAATACTGAGACATAGCCCAACCATACAAATTATTGGCATCAAGGTAAGTTAAATATGAATTTGGTTCATCTTTTTTATAATCACTCATATATGGATTATTGGCTTTAGCATAGCGGTTGCTACATTGTGATATCCCTCCCCTTATGCCCGATTTTATAAAGGCGATTTTATTAAAATCAGTTAGCAGCTCTAATTCAACTTTAGTGCATTTCAACATAGCATCCCAACTTAATCCAGGTGCTGTGTAATAATGAGCGGGATCTAAATTATAAGTTTTTAAACAAACGTTCCTGAAGTTTTCAAAAATGTCAGCTAAAAGTAGTACATCTGTTTTTAAGTAGAGATCAGAATAGTCACCCAGTGTGTTACAATGAAAATGAGACCATACCTTTTGGGCATGAACATAGTCATCATTAGAAATACTCTCCCCCGTAAGAGAACTAACAAAACAATCAATTGGTGGCAAAGATGGTAGTTTCAATGAATCAAAAGAAGTCATATATTCATAGGGATAGACACCTTTTCTCTTTAAAAGTTCAAAATCGTTTTCACATGGATATTCTTTTTTCAACTCACAGAATTGGTCATTTTGTAAATTTTTGACCAACGAGTCTAAACTACTAGACAAGAATTTTAAAGAATCTATAAACCTTATATCGATGTTTTTACCACCAACCTTTAATGTTTTAGAAAAGGAAATGTATTTTTCCTTATTTTGAGGAATTATTTGCACCTCGCCTTCCGCGAAATTTAAAGCATGTACAATAAAATGTGCATCGTAATTACTTAAGTTATGTAAAATCACAGGTATAAAACGGGTTTTATGGAGTTTGTTACTGCAACTTTCATGAGATACGCCTATAAAAGCACCTGTGTGCCAGTCATGATCAATATGCTGTTCTGAAATTATATCTTTCTCACATATGTAACATGTAGTGGACTCTTGTATGATCTTTTTATCTTCCTCAGTAAGAGGGAGTGGACATTTTTGGTAACTGTTATTTCGACATATGATTTTGAGATCCTCATGCAGTTTTTCCATGAAAACTTGAGCACAATCCTCACCAGTGTATGTTACATATTTTGAAAGTTTATCGTCATAGGAACATTTAACATAATATCCAAAACTGTGCACATCATGTCTTTGAACATTAGTCGTTGATGATTTTTTCGGATCATTAGAACAAAACTCGATAGGGTTAAGAAAAGACTCGAAATCCGCATAAATAACAAACGGAACTCTCATTTTTTTATCAAGTTAAATGTTCCTATGACGATAAACTTTCAAAATATGTAACATACACTGGTGAGGATTGTGCTCAAGTTTTCATGGAAAAACTGCATGAGGATCTCAAAATCATATGTCGAAATAACAGTTACCAAAAATGTCCACTCCCTCTTACTGAGGAAGATAAAAAGATCATACAAGAGTCCACTACATGTTACATATGTGAGAAAGATATAATTTCAGAACAGCATATTGATCATGACTGGCACACAGGTGCTTTTATAGGCGTATCTCATGAAAGTTGCAGTAACAAACTCCATAAAGCCCGTTTTATACCTGTGATTTTACATAACTTAAGTAATTACGATGCACATTTTATTGTACATGCTTTAAATTTCGCGGAAGGCGAGGTGCAAATAATTCCTCAAAATAAGGAAAAATACATTTCCTTTTCTAAAACATTAAAGGTTGGTGGTAAAAACATCGATATAAGGTTTATAGATTCTTTAAAATTCTTGTCTAGTAGTTTAGACTCGTTGGTCAAAAATTTACAAAATGACCAATTCTGTGAGTTGAAAAAAGAATATCCATGTGAAAACGATTTTGAACTTTTAAAGAGAAAAGGTGTCTATCCCTATGAATATATGACTTCTTTTGATTCATTGAAACTACCATCTTTGCCACCAATTGATTGTTTTGTTAGTTCTCTTACGGGGGAGAGTATTTCTAATGATGACTATGTTCATGCCCAAAAGGTATGGTCTCATTTTCATTGTAACACACTGGGTGACTATTCTGATCTCTACTTAAAAACAGATGTACTACTTTTAGCTGACATTTTTGAAAACTTCAGGAACGTTTGTTTAAAAACTTATAATTTAGATCCCGCTCATTATTACACAGCACCTGGATTAAGTTGGGATGCTATGTTGAAATGCACTAAAGTTGAATTAGAGCTGCTAACTGATTTTAATAAAATCGCCTTTATAAAATCGGGCATAAGGGGAGGGATATCACAATGTAGCAACCGCTATGCTAAAGCCAATAATCCATATATGAGTGATTATAAAAAAGATGAACCAAATTCATATTTAACTTACCTTGATGCCAATAATTTGTATGGTTGGGCTATGTCTCAGTATTTACCAATATCTGATTTTGAATGGGTTGACCCTAACCTAAATTATGATGTACCAATTGATTCTGATGTGGGATATATTTTAGAGGTAGACCTAGAATATCCTGAGAGCTTACACGACTCTCATTCTGATTTTCCATTGTGTCCTGAAAATATTTGTATTGGAGAGACAACAGACCACAAGCTAGTACCGAATTTAAACAATAAGAAGATGTATGTTATTCATTATAGAAATCTTTTACAATGTGAAAAATTGGGTCTGCGAGTTGAAAAAGTTCACAGGGTACTTAAATTTAAGCAAAGTCCGTGGTTGAAAAAATATATTGAGTTGAACACTCAACTGCGCACAGTAGCATCATCAAACTTTGAAAAAGATTTTTATAAATTGATGAATAACTCCATATTCGGCAAGACAATGGAGAATATTGAAAAAAGGGTAAACGTAAAACTATTAACACATTGGCAAAATCGTGGTAAAGTTCAGGGTGCTGAGAGTCTCATTGCTCGACCGGAATTCCATAGTCTTTCTATATTTTCCGAAAGTTTGGTAGCAGTCCAACTGAAAAAAACAAAAGTGTTTTACAATAAGCCCATTTATTTAGGATTTAGTATATTAGACATATCTAAAACGTTGATGTATAATTTCCATTATGACTACATGAAAATTAAATTTCCTAATTTGAAATTGTTATACACTGATACCGACAGCTTAGTTTATCAAATTTTTTGTAAAGATTTTTATAAGGAAATTGAACCCGACTTAAATAACTATTTCGACACCTCTGACTATCCCCAAGACAATGTTTATGGGTTCCCACGATTAAATAAAAAGAAATTAGGATTTTTCAAAGATGAAAACAACGGCAAAATATTTACTGAATTTGTTGGATTAAGATCTAAAATGTATGCCATGAAAGTAGAAGATAAGACCATTACAAAAGCTAAGGGTGTAAATAAATGTATAACTAAAAAATTGAATATTGATAACTATAAGTCCTGTTTGATGAATAAAAATATACAATTTGCTGAAATGTTTAGATTTAGGAGTATTAAACATGTAATATTTACACAGAAAATTAATAAAATTTGTTTATCATATAACGACACTAAGAGATACATTGTACCAAATTCCACGAATACATTAGCTTGGGGTCATTATAAATTAAGGTGATTAGTGATAATTAATGATTGTAAATAAAATTAGTAATAAGATCATTTGTATTTGTTTGTTTACTCATTAGTAATTAGTTATTTGTAAGTGTTTCTGTTTTGTACTGTACATACCAATTTTAAAGTGTGATTTGAATAGACGTCTTTTACTTAGCTAATTATGTTTCATTTTGAACATCCTTTTACAACTATCGTAGCTGGTCCCAGCGGCTGTGGGAAATCAAACTTTGTATGTAGTTTTTTGAAGTACATGAAAAACATCTGCAATCATCAATTTAGTAAAATAGTATGGTGTTATGACGAAATGCAGCCACTATACAATTTAAATGGAGTTACTTACTATCAAGGAATTCCTGACTTGAGTATGTTTGATGGAAAATATCCACAACTCATTATTATTGATGACCTAATGAGAGAGTCCGATGGGCGCATAGTGGATATTTTTACTAAAGGGAGCCATCATCGAAATCTAAGTGTGTTTTATATTACCCAAAACTTATTTCATCAAGGAAAAGGACAGCGTGATATATCATTAAATTCGAGTTACATAGTTTACTTTAAAAATCCACGTGACAAAACACAAATACGTTTTCTCGCTCGTCAGCTGGTCCCTGAAAACTCAAAGTTTATTGAAGATGCGTATAGAGATGCTACAAGCAAACCACATGGATACTTACTGATCGATTTAAAACAAAATACAAATGATTTGTATCGCTTTAAGACTGATATATTTCCAAATGCCCGTTTTCAGTAGCAACATATTTACCACAGCCTATCATACATTATTCTCAGGAACTGGTATTCATTTTTTGAATGATGGAAATGGTATATCTAGAAATCAATTTGCTAATGGTTATTGTTTACTAGCTTTTGACTTAACACCAGACTTATCTGCTAACTCCACCGCACATTGGAATCTTATCAGACATGGTAGTGTGAGATTAGAAGTAAGGTTTGAAACTGCATTAACAAAAACAGTTAACTGTATAGTTTACGCTGAATTTGATAATATAATAGAAATAGATAAAAATAGAAATGTTAATGTAGATTTCAGCAGTTAAATATTTTGTATAAAAGTAGAGGACATTGTTTACTATGTCTAGAATACATATTGTTATTAAGAAATACACATGTTTAAATTGTTATCATGAATACTTTAGACATATCGCATTATTTAAAAAAGATAAACCATTCTCTAGAACCTAATGTTTTTGCTGCTAACCGTATTCCAATACACATGACAACACCGGTTTATTTAATCAGCAACTTAGACCCTGATACAAAACCCGGATTACATTGGGTAGCAATATATGTAAACAGTAAAGGTGTTGGCGAATACTTTGATACATTTGGTCGCAAGCCTGAGGGTTATCATTTGTCATTTTTACGAAGAAATACAAGTATGTGGATGTATAATAGTAAGATTATCCAAAATGTATTTTCATCTCTTTGTGGTGAATATTGTTTGATGTTTTTATACTTTAAGTATAGGGGTATGACTTTTACGGATTTTGTTGGAATGTTTACAGAAGATACTATTCAGAATGATGCTATGTTAACTGAAATGTTTAAGAATTTTTTATAATTTTGTGTTATGTATTACTTTAGGTATAAGTTAAGGAAAAATAAATAAAAATATTATATAAAATGAATGATTGCTTTTATTACAAGAAAACAATTCTAAACATAATAACAAGTTATCATTTATGCTTAAAGGTGTATTTTTTACAATCGCTGGAATTCGATATCTCCTTTGTGATATTATAGATCAGACCACGAGTTTGTCGGTGGTGGTTATTTTGTTTGTTCACGTAGTACTTGAGACGTACGTCGGCATGTTTCCAATGTTCCTCAGGATCGATGGTAGCCAATTTTTTCATGTCATACACTTCAATCTTAATAAGGTGTGTCGCAGTTGCCCCATCATCTACATTCGTTGAGATGTATGACATACCACCGTCCTTCGTTGATCGCCCAACACTGGACGAATTTAATTTGACTCTTTTAAAATTACATTAACAATTAGAAAGCAGTCTTACTAGAAACATCCATACTTACATTAGACTAATATTAATTTTATTACAATAGCTACGTGACACTATTAAGATCACGTTAAAAAGCAATTAACAAAATATTTGGAATATTTGGGAAAAATCCATTCACATTACAAAATGTTATTTGACCATTACAAAGTAGCCTATGTTTGAATGAAAGCTGATTTTGGTGTAGATTTCAGTAAGAAACAGTCTGAAATACCTACATATAAAGAGATAAGTACAACATGATCGCAACGAAATATCAAAACCACGACAATGTGTTTACACTCGGTGCAGTAGATCGGTAATTAGGTGATTAAGGAGCCCAGACTTAGCAATGAATGCAGGTGATTAAGGACAATAGCAGTTCCGACTGGGAGAGGTGATTAGCAAACAACAAGCTAATGATGTGATTAACGTAATCATGTAGGAGCACTATGGAGGATCGCGTATCTCTGAAACGGTGAGAGATACGACTTCGGGACCCAGCGCAATCGATTTAGAAAATTTGTTTATCATATAACGACACTAAGAGATACATTGTACCAAATTCCACGAATACATTAGCTTGGGGTCATTATAAATTAAGGTGATTAGTGATAATTAATGATTGTAAATAAAATTAGTAATAAGATCATTTGTATTTGTTTGTTTACTCATTAGTAATTAGTTATTTGTAAGTGTTTCTGTTTTGTACTGTACATACCAATTTTAAAGTGTGATTTGAATAGACGTCTTTTACTTAGCTAATTATGTTTCATTTTGAACATCCTTTTACAACTATCGTAGCTGGTCCCAGCGGCTGTGGGAAATCAAACTTTGTATGTAGTTTTTTGAAGTACATGAAAAACATCTGCAATCATCAATTTAGTAAAATAGTATGGTGTTATGACGAAATGCAGCCACTATACAATTTAAATGGAGTTACTTACTATCAAGGAATTCCTGACTTGAGTATGTTTGATGGAAAATATCCACAACTCATTATTATTGATGACCTAATGAGAGAGTCCGATGGGCGCATAGTGGATATTTTTACTAAAGGGAGCCATCATCGAAATCTAAGTGTGTTTTATATTACCCAAAACTTATTTCATCAAGGAAAAGGACAGCGTGATATATCATTAAATTCGAGTTACATAGTTTACTTTAAAAATCCACGTGACAAAACACAAATACGTTTTCTCGCTCGTCAGCTGGTCCCTGAAAACTCAAAGTTTATTGAAGATGCGTATAGAGATGCTACAAGCAAACCACATGGATACTTACTGATCGATTTAAAACAAAATACAAATGATTTGTATCGCTTTAAGACTGATATATTTCCAAATGAGTATACAATATGTTACATACCCAAGAAGGGGTATAAATATAACAGCATGCAATCAAATACCATTATAACATAACAATGAAACATAAAGTGCAGACACATGCAGAGTTTTTAAGAGCTTTGCATTTATTAAAACCCAAATTCCGAAAAGCATTGTTAATAGCTTGTGATGATAAAGAAATAAATTGTATTTGTGAGTGTATTTATAACGTGTTACAAGGAGAAGTTCCATTGCAAGATAAGCAAAAGAATAAACTCAAAAAATTTAAAAATATTCTAAGAAAACTTACCTCAAAAGGAAATACCAACTCCAGAAAACATTTAATCATTCAAAAAGGTGGAGCATTTCTCCCCATTATTCTTGGTTCAGTTTTGAGTGCGCTACTGGGTTCACTGGTTAAGTAACAATGGAAAACGCCAAGAAAATGATACTGATTGATCCTGAAGTAATAGAGAAACTAAAAAGAGGTAATAATAATAGCAGCATTGGCAGTAATATAACACATCTTGATGAAGAGATGCAAAAAGTTTTAAATACAAAATTAGGAGATCGAGAGAAATGGACACTTTATATGCAAACTTTACAGAGATATTTGTATTTTATCGGTAAAGACCGGAAGCCATTAGTAATACCTATATTTTCGCAAGATGAAATGGAGAGTGAAAGAAAAGAGGATGTAAAACCGAATCAAGATGCAGACGTCGCAGAGACTCCTGTGAAGAAAGACGAAGAAATCCCGAAAGTACATGATTATTATGTCAAGTCACAAATGCTTCAATTGATTCCAAAATCATATAAACAGAAGGGTGAGCTATTATTAGATTTTCTTTTAAAAAATAAAGAAAAAGTACACTGGAATAGCCATGGTACCGTATTTATAGACAATAAAGAAGTCTACAAAAGTAATATTGTTGACTTGTTCAATGATATCATAAGACCGCTCAAAAATAGTTCACCACATGGTTGGATGGAATTTTGCAAAGCACTTAAAGAGTTAGGAATACCTTTAAGTTACATAGGTAATCCGAAAAGATCAACTTTTATAAGTGTAATGTCCAAAACCCCTGATTTTGGTAAACGGTTTGAAACAGAAACTCAATCAACTCCGTATAATTTACCTACACCAACTTCACATACGAGTGAAACCCAAAGTAAAGACAAAGCAAAAAGAAAAATAGATTGGCAAAAATGGACCCCTTATTAGAAATTCGTGATATTTACTATGACATATCACATCCTGCTGGCTATAGTAGCTTGACTAAATTAGCAGATGCTATGAGGAATAAACTTTCAAGAGAAGATACAAAAAAGTGGCTGGAGGCTCAAGAAACTTATACTTTACACAAACCTGTCCAACGTCGATTTCCGAGAAACAGATATATTTTATCTAACTTTAATGAACTTTGGCAAGCTGATCGAAGTGATATGAGAACTTATAGTATTAAGATCACGTTAAAAAGCAATTAACAAAATATTTGGAATATTTGGGAAAAATCCATTCACATTACAAAATGTTATTTGACCATTACAAAGTAGCCTATGTTTGAATGAAAGCTGTTTTTGGTGTAGATTTCAGTAAGAAACAGTCTGAAATACCTACATATAAAGAGATAAGTACAACATGATCGCAACGAAATATCAAAACCACGACAATGTGTTTACACTCGGTGCAGTAGATCGGTAATTAGGTGATTAAGGAGCCCAGACTTAGCAATGAATGCAGGTGATTAAGGACAATAGCAGTTCCGACTGGGAGAGGTGATTAGCAAACAACAAGGTAATGATGTGATTAACGTAATCATGTAGGAGCACTATGGAGGATCGCGTATCTCTGAAACGGTGAGAGATACGACTTCGGGACCCAGCGCAATCGATTTAGATGGGGTGTTTCCCCTTTTTTTTTTTTTTTTTTTTTTTTTTTTTTTTTTTAGCCGGAGCAATGCCTTGGAGGCAGGATTCACTGAGCCAGAATCCACGAATACCTACTACTTATACCATCTATCAAAAATCTTCAATTAAATCTCAACCTTATTCTGATACATTTCAGATTCTCAAATTTTGACGTTTTGGGTGGGTTGGCCTATCGGGATGTTTGGTCGACTATACGCCATAAACTAACTGAGTGAGTGATCCATTATTGGATACCAGACGAAGCACAAAGATTACCATAAAAAGATATTCTATGGTTCACACATTTGCACAAAGAAATATTGAATTTAATATATTTTTTATTGCGAACTTCTTAAAACATACTTACTTACTTACTTACTCCGCTGGCGCAGCGACCCGTAGTGGATCTTGGCCTCCGATACCAAAGAGCGCCATAAAACATCTTAAAACATAGGTAATTTGTAAAATTAATGTACAAGTAAAAATGTGCAATTTGCTAAAAACAGCAAACCGGGTGATTGCGAATTAGTTATGCTCTACTCCTAAGTCGTGTTCCTCATTGCTGAGGGTCGTGATCATTCTAAGGAATTAATCACATAGAACGACTCTCGTGGCAGAATTAATGGGGTGCTTCGCCATTGCCTTCCCCATTTCACACACTGGTTATCTCAGTGTGCAGGTTCCTCACGATGTTTTCCTTCACCGTCAGATCAGTCGGTAAATGTACGTAAGTCTTTCGAAAAAACCGAACAACTAATTGGTACATAGCATTGCCTGGGAGTCCGACGTCCTAGCCACGACGCCACCGACGCTCTAATTATAATAATTACTTGTACTATACTATAATGGTAAATATTATACTATTTATTTACACGAAATACTATACTACATTAAGCTCGCCTCATGTACTATTTTGTGCATCATCATCATCAGCCCATGTCGTCCCACTGCAGGGTATAAGCCTCCTCTCTTTTGTGCCACCCTATACGATCCTGTGCTAGTCGCATCCAGGTCTTCGATGCGACTTTGGTGATGTCATCCGCCCATCTGGCTGCTGGACGACCTACTCCTCTTTTCCCCAACCTTGGCCACCACTCAGTGAGGGCTCTGGTCCACCGGCCATCGTCTAACGAAGTGTCCCGCCCATCGCCATTTTAGCGTCGCAACCCGTTTTCCCACGTCTAGGACTTTAGTTCGTTGTCGGATCGCTGTATTTTTGTGCATAAATGGTGTTAAATTTAAAAAAATCAAAATAATAGCCTTTCTATGTAAGGATTGAATGATTTATAGATATTCCTTCCAAACGGAACGAGCTAGTTTGTTTCCTTCAAGTAGTTATAGACCCAAATACACTTGACGCACTATTCACGTCAAAGCAAAGTTTAATTTAGTTTTTCTTTCTATTTCACATTACTATTATAATAGAAAAAGTCAAGTAGGTTATTGACTGACATTTCCTTTCACGGCTGATGGGCCAATGCGTTCTCACGTCTGATACGAATACCTATTAAAAGGCCAAATTGAGATGTATTCCATTTAGTTTAGGTACCTATACTTATAATAAAGATGTGGCTTTGCTCTCAGTGAAGGGTTTTTTTTCCATCACGAATTGAAAGGCACATAGCAATCTAAGACTAGAGCGGTTTTAATAATCGATATTAATAAATAATAATAAATAAAAGAGTATTTATTCATTCAAAAGGTACAACATAGTTATTTAAAATATTATCTATTCAAAATAAAATAAAACTAAAATAAATGCTTAAGCTAAAATTACAAAATACCTAACTATTTTACAAGTAAAAGACCTGGCCCAGGTCGCTCCCTGCAGGGAGGAGGCTGGCGGCGTTACCCCGCTGTATAGCGAGGCTTATACGCTGAGCGAAGTAGAGGTTATAGTTATTTTATTCTAATTCTTAACCTATAAACAAAATATATCTATAACACGTGCCCTATGTGTCTAATGAAATGGTCGAGACCTCAGCGACACGCTGGTTTCCAGCTCCTCTAATGTTCTAGATGGAGCGCTGGTCGCGGGATTACTACACAACACGATTATGTGGTCAAATCTCTATAATGTAATTTTGATATTAAAATGAATGACAATAATATATTGGCTCTACGCTCGTGTCGTGTCATCCATAAAGAATAGCACCACCCCAACTCTTCCCGTGTTGTAGTACGAGGCAACTAAAGATCTTAGTGGATACTATTAAACACCTAGTAGACGGCGGTAAGCTCGCCACCTATCACGTTTGTCCACCAAATCTTACGACGAAAAGTGGGATCTAACTGTCCCCAGTACCCCCTTGTGTGGTGTGATATTGGTATAGAGACTGGCACAACCATGCAGTGCCATGTACCAATGAGTTTTTCGTATTTTTCGAAGACTTACGTACTTTTATCGACTGCTCTAACGGTGAAGGTAAACATCGTGAGAAAACCTGCACACTTAGATGACTAGTGTAAAATGGGGTAGGCACAAAAGATCCTCAAGGGTCGAAGTGCCGCTGGCGTTATTCCCGGCCCCCTATCATAAGATAAGATCATTATATCATAATGTTCTAGATATTAAGCACTATAAAACCTTTCCAACAGCAGCCCACTCAAAAAGCAATCTAATAAATTGATATGGTGGACCGGAAGCAAATGATTCCTACAGCACAGGGCAACCTATTCTTGGTATCAAATGCAAAGGTTTCTCCCAGCCTAAAAATCACTAGACACGGCTAACTTTTGAAATTCAATCAACTCTGTTCGGATTTTAGATTGAAATATTTTAGATTTTCATAAATGTAACTTAGTTAAGGCTTTGTGTCATTAGAAAAAAAAATATTACATGTAATTCCCCGTAATAAAATACTAAAATACATACTAAAACAAAAATTACAGAATACCTAACTATTGTACAAGTAAAATACCTGACCTAGGTCGCTTCCTGCAGGGAGTGTCCCGAGGAGGCAGGCGGCGTTGCCCCGCTGTATGGCGAGGCTTATACGCTGAGCAAAGTAGAGGCCAGCCTTCTGGTCCCGGGGTGTCTGTACGAGGCGCTTGGCTATCCCGGTAGAGACAGTGGGCTCCAGGCCCCCACGGCCCCAAGGTCTCCACCCCGAACGGCGCAACTATGCAATCACCATCCAGACCTGCATACTTGCGCCGGTTGAGGTTCTCCGCAGAAGCCGGTGCTGACCCGGCCTTCTTATAATTATTACTAACATAGCTATAAGAATTTACTAACATATTATTAATGGACTTATTAATCTGACAATAAACGTTTTTGTATTGTATTGTATTGTATTGTATTCAGGAATTTTAGCAGTTGGAGTGGTTAATGAAGTATATATGGTAATATGTGAAACATGGATTTCATCCATATCGTTAAGGATCAATAAAAAATACAAGACTCCCGAGCCGAAGGCGTGGATTTAATGGAGCTGAGAGTGTAATGACTAATGACCAATGCTCACGCGTTTCATACGACGTTTTCAACACTCTTGCGAGGAATTTTTTTTTCTTAAACATGTTTTTAGACATAAAATTTTAAAAAAATGCAAAGTAGAAAGCACTAGTGCGGTAATGTAAAGTAAAAACAACGCGTGTTTTATAAGCTGCATTATAAGTTGCCTGGAAGAGATCGCCCTTAGCGATAAGACCGCCTAAATTGTACTTCACTATTTCCTTTTCTATCTTTTGTTTGTTGTTTTCTATTTGTGCGATAAAGTGTATTTTACCTTTACATTTACTTTACTAAAAGCGGTGCAATAAGAACCACTTTACGAGCAAGTGTTTTGAAAAAAAAATTGCTTATTTTGCTCACAATTTACCTATAGATAAACAGGTAAAGATAAGATAAGATAAGATAAGATTTATTGTGTAAAAGTGTATGTAAGAATTACAAACATTGCAGATATAGTTGCATAAACATGTCACGCTAAACTTTACCTTTACAGGCATATACACCGAATACACAGGTTAATAATGTTTATACAGATTTTGAGAAGAAAACAGAAAAGAGAAAGGGAATGTCATTAAAATGTATACAATGTCAATAATATTAAATTTACAAAATGTCAATAATAATCCAAATTAAATATAAATCAGTAATCAATTATCGTTTATCGTTCAAAAAATCCTTGACGCTATAAAAACATCTTTCCACAAGTCATGATTTCAGAGTACATTTAAGTTTATTAAGTTTCATCGTTTTAAAGTTAAAAATATCAAGTTTTAGTGTTTATTGTTTATTTAAATAGAGGGTATGACTAATATTCTAGTCAGTTTTCATTATAACACCGTTCTTACGATAGACAGGTTACAAAAGTAGAACAAAATTACAGGTTACAAAAGCGAATGTGTCAAAAGATTTGACGGGCGCTTACGTCGTAATTTCACTAAAAAAAAAACTTTATTCGTACTATACCTACCCAAGAAATCGAACTATTGAATCTCAAAAATCTTTGATTCGTGCTCTACATTTTAGACATCTATGGGCGAACGGTGACCACTTACCATTACTCTTGATAAAAATCTCACCGTCCGCCGACACTGGCACCGCGCCCTATTGTAAAGAATTAAAAAAACCTAGAGATGTCTTATTGATCTAGTTTTTTTTTTTATTAGTAGATATTTTGATGTGATTACATCTTTAAAAGATCGTCGGTAAGAAACCGATCCAATATACCGGATACCACTCTGGAAAGTTGCGACATACGAGCGTCACGCTGACGTCATGCGGTGCCCGTCACGCTGGGCACTGGAATGCGATTCTCGCAGAGTTCGACATACAAAAGTCGAGCGCTACGAACGTCTTGTCACACTCACACATGTAATGTGAGCGAATTCGACATTCCACTACGAGAATCGCCGTCCAGGAAGGCAATTCTCGCACATTTATTTGGATTTAAAAGCAACCTCGACCAAAACTATGATGTAATTTAAGATGAGTAGATACTTAAATAAGTAGGTAGGTACTTGAATTTCGTTAAAATAGGTATTCATTATCATTAATTTAAATAAAATGCCGATTTAAATGTAGTTGAAGTTATGCGCCCCAATATACGCATACATTACAACAATTAAAACTAAACAAAATATTAAATTAGTAGTTTTTGTTGTTCTCGATTATAATTCCAACATAATCGGTGAAACGGAACGTTTTTCGACCAAATTGAGTCATTTATGCAGATCGAGATTGAGAATACCATTTTCAGGTAACACTCGACTTTTTCAGTAGACATTTTACTTTCAACTTATGTCGAAGATAGAGATTTGTCGAACTCTGCAAGAATTGCCTTCCTGGTTCGTATCGCGCCGTGACACAACATAAAATGACAATAGCCTGGAGACCAAGTGAGCCAGGTCAACGAGTGAGGTATCGTTAGATAGAGTAAGGTTGTCTAGTACTGACAAAGTGTTTGCACATCAAAAATAAAGTTGTAGCTTAGACTACAAACTGCCCATTTTTTTTTGTACAAACCGACGCTTTAACTTGTCATGTCAATCAAGTTCAGAAGCTACTCACTTCTTCATAGAGTAAAAATCGGCCAACGGTGCGTCGTGCACGCACATGATGGGTTCTGTAGGCTACAGCCAACGGCTACTGTAGGTACGCGCTATGAGAGGACATGGAATGACGTAGTGTCAGTTGTATGAAAGGGAAAAGGGAAGATCTTCCACCAGGCGGGGTGTTGTGCCTGGTGACCAGATGTCCTGGTCCAACTATGGATGTTTGGAACTCGTATATATACGAAGTCCTAGGAAAATTTCGATAGCGCGTTCTACGCCGATGTGAGTAGGTGATGTATAGTAGTGGCGCGCGTCGTGCGTCGCCACACTACCAATGGCTTTTTTTCGTTCATTGATTTCCATACCTCTAATCCCACTTGTCCCGTTGAGTAGTCCCGACCCGGCCATAAAGAAAAGCACCACCACAACTCTTCCCGTGCGTGTCGTACGAGGCGACTAAGGATCTTAGTGGATACTATTCTACACCTAGTAGACGGCGGTAGGCTCGCAACCTATCACGTTTGTCCACCAAATGTTACGGCAAAAAGTGGGAACTAGGTACCAGCTGTGATTGACGGTGGTTCCTCTGTCTACCCCCTCGGGGGATATAGATGTGAGAGTTGAATGAATGAATGAATACACTTTATTGCACAAATTTAGTGTGATACAGTGTGTACGAAACGATTAATACAATCTAGGCGGTCTTATCGCTAAAAGCGATCTCTTCCAGACAACCTTTTGGTGGAGTTATGCTATGATTTATAGAAATAAAAAAGACAGAGTCTGGGTTTGCGGACACATCTTGTAAAGACTTAAAGGCATATTAGCAGACTGCAACGATTTTGGAAAGGAATTGGACAGAACCCATAGAAAGCGTCACGCCTAGCTAGTAACTACAATAGACACTTTAGGGACGTGGATATATTTTGGAGCAGCAAAGACACATTTAGATTTTCTATAACACGGTGTTTGCTGTCTAAAGACTAGACAGACTAGCTAAATTACATGGGAACTGTTCTTCACCCTGTCATGCATGTATGGAGCTGTGACTGAGGATTGTTATTGTTATTATTTTGGTCACAAAACAATAACAATATTATATATGTGTTTAATCCGTAATGCTGCATTGGTATTTAAACAGTCGGTATTATACACCCTTTCACACACACATACACATACTCACATACACAACACACCCTCAAACTCTCACGCCACCACATATTAATCTCAGTCACTTAGCCAGCACTTGATTAACAAGTACTTACAAATAACATTCAATACTCGTGGTAAATATGTATCACATATTCATGTTAATTCTACATTATTAGTCTCAAAGTTAACCGCGTTCTGTAGGTATACAAGTCATATATAAACGAGGAAATATGTAATTGGCCTTCTTTAAGTTTAATACATATGTAATTTTATAATTGTTAATGCTGTAGATTTCCCTTATAAATAAATAAAAAATAAACTATGTACACTCGTACATAGGTTTCCTAGATTTCCGTACACGGATCCCTAAAATATAGTAGGTAGGTATAGCTATTTATTTTGTATTCCGGTTTTTTATCAGTAGTTAGTTACTAGGTGTACGAACATTAGGTACGAGGCGAGTTCAAAATATATCTTATGAATATGTGGGGCTGAACGCGCCCACGAAATAAAAAGGCAAGTCTTGAAGATCGAGAGCAAGAATGTATTCTGTCTGTGTCACAACACTCTATTGACATCGCGAGTATCTAGAAACCGATGGCAGTTGTTTTCACACTTGACAGGCGCGCAGCACGCATGCGCCGACGTTGTGGCGGGAAGCCGCCATAAATATACTCGTACTTTTTATTGTAAAAGGAGAACAGACAAAGTGCTCAAAGTGAGGGCTGACTCTCATAATACTTGAGCTTCCCTTCCCTTTTCTTAGTGACCTTAACGAGCCTGACATGGTCACCTTGTCGTGTACCAAAGCCTCTAAACTTATCTTATCTTATGATAGGGGGCCGAGAATAACTCCAGCAGCACTTCGACCCTTGAGGATCTTTTGTGCCTACCCCATTATACACACTGCTCATCTCATTGTGCAGGTTTCCTCACGATGTTGTCCTTCACCGTTAGAGCAGTCGGTAAATGTACATAAGTCTTCGAGAAATACGAAAAACTCATTGGTACATGGCACTGCATGGTTTCGAACCCGGACCTCCCGCATGGGAGTCCTAGTCACCGACGCAGAACAGATAAGCCAACGGACCACTTGGTGGTAAGTGGTCTAGCTCCATCTCCCAAAGCCATCTCACCTCATTATAATGTAAATAGAAGATTTTCGATGCGCTGCTACGCTTGAGGACTCTGATGGAGTGCCTCATGTGCCGGTAATTAGGCTGGCTCTCTTACCCTTCAAACCGAAACACAGCAATAGGAGAAGGGACTTATACTCTACCATATCCAGAATGATTAGTGAGGGGTTATTAGTATTCTTAAAAGTGTTTCCTTCATTGCAGCTGGCGTCGTTCTTCACGCTGCTGAAAAACAAACAAAGCGACCACCATCACGGCTGGGTTGAACACCATGGTAAGTCGCTTTTTACGAATACATCACATTACCTACACCGCTTTACCCACTGCTGTATATAGATCCTAAACTCATAAACACTCTTCTGCCCACTGCTGTATATAGGCATAAACTCACAAACACCCTTCTGCCCACTGCTGTATATAGACATAAACTCACAAACACCCTTCTACCCACTGCTGTATAAAGGCATAAACTCACAAACACTCTTCTGCCCACTGCTGTATATAGGTCTAATCTCATCAACAGCTTTTCCCCACTGTTCGTTATACTTAGATTATGGAATTAATCAATCTATGGAATAGAAACAAATCTTGTGGCAGATGTAATGAGATGGTTTGCCATTGCCTTCCCCATTTCACACACTGGTTATCTCAGTGTGCAGGTTTCCTCGCGATGTTTTTCTTCACCTTCAGAGCAGTCGGTAAATGTAGTCTTTCGATAAAACCGAAAACTCATTGGTACATGGCACTTATTGCAAGGTTTCGAACCTGGACCTTTCGCTTAGTGGTCCGGCGTCCAAGCTACTACGCCATTGACACTCGATAATTAGTTTATTTATTGGAAAACTGGATCTTGACCTGGATTTGAACCTAGGAATACCCGATCTTTCCATGTTGGAATGGAATTAGAATATCCCTACCGCCACTGGATAAAGCGTGTCGTACGAGGCGACTGACCCGAGTAACTTGCTGGTGGTAGGGTCCGCCTGGTAGCGACCACCTTCTACGTAAAGTCTGTCGTCAAATATCTTCTCTTCGTCGTCGATATGTTTCGGTAGAGTTTATAGAAGAGGTCAGTACTTACTGAGCGTGTGGGCTACATCTTTGGCCTCATGGTCACTTACCACCAGGTAGAATTGAGGTGAAACTCATTTAGATGTATCGATTGTTGCTAACAAAATCTTATTTACTAAATATTGATCTGTTTTTTGCTTGCAGGTCATGACAGAGCTTTTTGATGCACGGTAAGATTTAAATGAGTTTATTGTATTTTTTAAATAAGATTTTGTTACAACTTTCCGTGAACGTCCTCAATATTAAGTCTAGTGTCATCTCTATCTAGAGCTATGGCGTAGAAAGGCATAGCGTGTATTTTAATGAAGACTTAACTTTAAGGACGGTTCATGCAACAACGCTGTGCTGTTATGTACAACGACGGTTTGTACATAATAACTCAGCGAGGGTAAGCTTACATTGCTTTGGGGGAACGTTGCTTCGTTCCCATCAGGCCTGGATCTTATAGTGCTTTGCATTGGATTTTGAAAAAAATTCTAATGATTTTGTGTGTTCAATTTATTATTTATTTCTATTTATTTGTTTAGTTATATATCACAAAGAGCGATCCCACCAGACAGAATTTACTACCAAAATTAAGAGTGTTTTCTGCGAAACGTTCTATCGGTGAAGGGTAATTCGCTGTACCATAGTAAATTCTCCATTGACCTATCTCAATGGTACACCCTTGGGCGAGCTTTCTTTGTATAATTTTTAATAGCTGTGGATGGGAATTGAAATGGCCCCGCCATAGCTTGCTATGGCTTTGAACTTATGTGACAATACAGAATAGGTACGGAAACATCGATTTACTGAATACAAAAATCCCCTTCTAAAAATCTCACAGACTGTACGAAATTATTATTTTTCAGAACCTCACGTAGAATACGTGGAGCACCATCCCGAGCCCCACATCGAGCCCCATCCCCACCACTCGGAACCCCACATTGTCCCCACATGGGATTCCTACCAGCCCGAATGGCATAAGGACCAACCACCATCCCACGATTATGGACCACCACAAGCCCACGGGTCGTACGACTTCAGCCAATCCCACGATTATAATTCCCATGACTTCAGCCATTCCCACGATTTCAAATCCCATGACCACAAATCCTATGATTTCAGTAAATCCCACGAAATTAGCCAATACCACGGTTTCAGCCCTTCCTTAGAGTATCACACGATACCATCTAGTTACAAGACTAATGACATAGAAATAGATGTAGATATTATAAAAGATGTAAAAAAGGCTGAAGATAGGGTATTTGGATAATAGGCTTATTCTTTAAAATTACCATATTTCTTCTATTACAAACATACACAATACTAAATCTCTTGAGCTAAAACAAAATTTATAAAATAAGATTCATCAAAAATTTTAAATATAAGTATGAAATGAAGCATTTATTAATATGGAAGGTTTAGTTATTCTGGTCAATCCAATGATTTGAGCCAATCCTGTGTTCATTTCCTACATTTCCAGCCTTAATATCAAATCATACAGCATTAATAAGTTCCCTAAATACCGCTATTATTACTAGTTTATTTTACTTTTGGAAACTCTAAAAGAGATAGCAGCATCTAAGATCTGTGCCACTACAAATATGCTTAACAGCTTTTTGCTATCATTTGTTAAAGAGACACTTCAACTACTATAATACTTTGAAATACAGACTGTATATCATAAATTTTGCAACTTAGTGAAAATATGCAATACTAGATAAAAAAGGCTGATGTCGTGGCATAGGTTGAAACTGCGAGACCGATTAATATATGGAGTCTAACACTGTTTTTGTAAAGTCCTGTACCTATATCATAAGTCTTGCAACTTAATGGTATTGCGTGATACTAGATAAATAAAAAAAGCTGATGGCGTACGATGGGCTGAAACCGTGGGATTGGCCGAAAAGTGGGATTTAAGTAGCAGTTAAGAATTCCATCACTATAGTTCCTCACAGGGTTGTGTTGCAAAGCAAGCATTTATACAAACCGTATTGTACCAATTGCTCACAATAGGGTACTTGACTATTTTTTTATTGCATCAATCAACTTACATGGACATCCTAAAGAAGGATCTAAAATTCGTTTTTCGATATCTCAACTAACATCAGAGATACTAATGGTTAAAGTTAGTATTGGAGAGATGCTCGGTCCCTTTCTAGCAAAACAGTCCTTTATATGCAGCCAGGACCTGCTTGTATGGCGCTAGAGAACAGTTACGTCATAAAACTTATTGCCGTTTCTTTCTACCGTTCTGTTTTTTGATTGCCTGTAGCTATTTCATTTTACAACGAATTTTAATTCTGTTTTCACATTTGACCATAACTTATGACTATTTCTTTAACTTGGAACCTATTATTTTTTTCTTAGGGCGACCAGTGTTCGTGTAATCACATGGTATCCCTATTATAACAGATCCATAGACTAATATTAATATTGTGCCAAGAAAAATAAAAAGGGAAATTCCATTTATCTTTTAGAAGAGAGTGAATACATTGGAAGGTCCCATATATAATGATAACTTTGACCAGCCGAATAATCTAAAGTTAGTAGGTAAATTCCTAATTTTTATTTCGGTACTTAAAGGTATTCATGTTTATGGGTACTTTCACCCTTTTGAGATATTATGCGTTTTTCCATATTTCACTTGACTGTAATTTATTACCAATTATTTAGCTTAGCTTAGAAACTAAATGCATTTATTAGTTTTAAAAAATAGAATTAGTTTATTGGAATAAAAAATGTACAAAATTTGGACGGATTTCATTTTTCCTTAAATATAATTTATTTACTTATTATCATCATCAGCAGCCTACTCTAGTCTACTGCTGGACATAGGCTTCTCCCAGGGCGCGCCATTGAGCCCGATCTTCGGCTCTTCTCATCCAGTGGCTGCCACCCACCTTGCGCAGGGCGTCCACACTACGCGGTCTCCACTCCAGAACTCGTCTCCCCCAGCGGTTGTCGGTTCTGCGACAGATGTGACGGCCCACTGCCACTTCAGCTTGCTAATCTTATGAGCTATGTCGATAACTTTTGTTCTATCCGAGAGAGAGGGAGATCCGGCATAGAACAAAAGTACCTTTAATTAAACCTTTAATTAAATTTTAGACTCAATTTACATTGCCGCGGAATGGAATGGAAGCGAATTTTCGCAACGTAATTGTACATAGCATAATGAACTTTATGTCAATTGTGTAACATACAACCTAAATACGAGCCAAAAAAGAGGTCGCGCGTCTTCCGGGGAATCCTCGCGCATTCTCGAGAATTCCCCTAGCCGTAAAGCGTATTTAGTTTGTTCGTATGCGTAAGGGTGCTCGCCCAAGTCATACTTTTTGTAGGACCGATAATCAGGCAGATTTTTCCTCCGATTCTTATGACCGATTTTGTGACCGACTCAACGCACACGGCCGTCACTTTGTCTGTAGCTTTCGAGGGAGTAGCACGTCATGGAGAGTGATAACGTATACCATGTCATGAATCTTAAGAGGAAGTTGGATATACAGAGGAAAGTTTGTGTTTTATTTCTGACCGACTTTTTGTAGGACGTGTGCGTTATACTATTGCAATCAGTACGTTCTATTTTCCTCCTACAAAAAGTCGGTCACCGTTTGTCGGACCCTAATACGTAGCGTATGTAGTAAGTTCATTATGCTATGTACAATTACGTTGCGAAAATTCGCTTCCATTCCATTCAGCGGCGATGTAAATTGAGCCTAAGATTTAATCAAAGGTTTTTTTACATGTGATATACTTTACCTTGTGATCGACTGTACGCTACCACCGCCGGAATTGACATTATTAGTTTTATGTTATTTTAAACCTTATAACACCTTAAAAATTAGTACGTAGATTTACTTTTCCTAAAATTTTTTTACATTATCTACGTAAATTTAAGCTTATGTCTACGACTTTTTATAAATCCGAGTTGGCAACACTGCTCCCAAGATACAGTTTTGCCTAGTTTGGGAGTCAGGGTATTGTTCGATTTGCAAGTATTGTGATGTTTTCAATTAAGATTATTTTATTTTTTATTGTTTCAATATTACCCTCCCGAGTGTATCACGTACGACTCGAGAGCGTTAAGAAGTGACATCAAATTACGAATAATTACGGAGATTTTTCGGTCTACCTCTTCCACAACACGGCAGCACTCTATAGCGCGTTTTAAATTACTGGTAGCGCCATCTAGTGGCGACTCGAGTAATAGAATGTTGCTACAAAAAATGCTACAGGAGGTTATAAAGCGCAGTTTCTACCCTCAACCAAATGGTTATTTTAACGCGGTTGTCTGTTTGTTCGTGGCATCGTAACTTAACATGCGGTGTTATTTTTTATTGACTACTAAACCCGCATCTGACCTCGATCTCGCCTGATGGTAAGCGACGATGAGGTCGACGATGCCAATGCGGGTCCAGTAAATTCCTATTCACTCTGGCCTTGAAGATCCCAAGGTTGTAGGTTTCGGGAAATACAGACGCCGACAGGCCGTTCCATTCCTTAGCCGTTCGCATAATGAACGAAGAAGCAAATCGCTTCGTACGAGCAGATGGGATATCAACAACATAAGGATGGAACCCCTCCCCGCGCCTGGTAGTCTGAAGGCGGAATGGAGATGCTGGAATTAGGTCGTGCAATTCCGATGCGCACTCTCCGAAATGTATCCTATAAAATACCGATAGACAGGCAACCTTGCGCCGATGTTCCAGACTTTGCAGTCTAGCTTCCACCAGCGATTCGTCAACTATAAGGCGCTTAGCGCGTTTCTCCACTGAGTCAAGAACAGCCAGTTGGTACTTAGCTGAGCCGTCCCACAGGTGGCAGCAGTACGCCATGCACGACCGGACTTTATTATTACATATCCATGGACTAAATCATACATACATGGAGCAAAGAAAAATTGGGAAATTGTATAATATCTTTCAGAAGAGATTATTTTATTAGATATGTTTCTGTACATTAAAAGATCCTATATAAAATGATAACTTTCACCAATCGAATAAAGTAAACATTAAATTCCTAATTTTTATTTCGGTATTGAAAGTTATTCCTATTTATGGGTACCTTCACCCTTTTTTTTTTACTAATACCCTCATTCATACAAACAAAAACATTCATACAACACAACACGCACACACTGTTGCTTTCTTCGTCCGTGCAGTCACTGAGGGGCCAGCTGAAGATCAGCGCTGTGGCTTGCCTCAGCATTATGCTGAGCTGGTGTACCCTTTTTGGCACTGTACCACACCAGATGTTCTGTGCTGCATGTATTAAACTTTGTATACTTCTGTATTCTGTATTCTGGTGTTTACAGCGCTAAATAAACGATTTCAATTTCAATTTTAGAGATATAGTGCTTATTTCAATATTCCTTGGCAGTAATGGCTTAGCTTAGAAATAAAAATGCATTTATTAGATTTTTTTAAATAGAATTTATTTATTTCGATAAAAAGGTACAAAATTTGGACGGAATACATCTTTTCTTAAATATAATTTCATTATAATTGTATAAAAATATAGATTTATAAATTGTAAAAAAGGTAACACGTAAAAGCACCAAAAAAAAAGTCCCCAAAAAGAGGTTTCAAAAATGATTTTCTTCATAATATGGAATGTCAATTATTATTTTATTATAATAATATAAATACATTATAGTTGATCGCTTTCAAGATGACTCAGCTTTGATAATTTCTGTGACTCCTGTGAAAAGGGGTTCAATTCAGGGGCCAGCTCGAGTTGAACCCTTTTTCACACTTTATTATAAGTCCTTAATAAAAAAAAATTAAATTACCAAAGAATATTATAATAAAATCAGTGTCTCCTGTAAAAAAGGGTTTAACTCGACCTGACCCCTATTTGAATTGAACCCTTTTTCACAGCAGGCACAGATTTTATTATAATATTTGTCGGTGATTAAAAAAATAATTATTAAGAATTTTTATAACTAGGAATTAAGTACAGTCAACATGGAAAGCGACCAATGATGGAGTTTTATAACTAGAGCTAGAAGTGGTCGGGGCAGAATTATCATATGTATAGTGATAGCATTATCGATAAATGCATACTTATCGATAATTACAATGTTCCATATTTTTGTGACTTTTTCAGTTTAACAGAATTTAAAGAAGATATAAAACGGTATGTTTGTAAAGCTGTTATCTTCAATTTGTAACATTAAAAATACAATTACCCGAGTGTTTTTTTATTTTCTCACTGAAATGTTTTAAATTAACATAATTTGGGGATCAGTATTTTGTAATACGGAATTTTGGGGTTGAGTAATTCAACTGTTCGGTTTTTCATTAGAACTGTAGGTAATTTAGAATTATAACCACTAACAATTATTAAAAAACATGTAATTTATAACTAAAAATATTTAATTAAACTTTTTTCGAAATGGTAACATCCTGTGATGAGCAGCGTACCCGTGACTGCGTGGGGCACAGCATACGGACACTACTGTGCAGTACTGTCCGATAACGCACACAAGGGAATGAACGTGTTCCCTTGCCGAAGCAGTGCACCAGCACTGGAAATGCACAAGCACAGTGCTGTTCTTCACACACTCACAAATATTACGCGACCGTCGACGGTCCGTCAGTGTTCTTAACAAACCTATATTGGCTTTTGTTACACTGTGAATGTCAATGTTTGAATGAAATTATGTAGATTTTCAATAAATAATAATAATAATAAATATTTTTGGTATTTTGAATGGTCGGCATTTTTTATTATTTTAAATACGAATATTTTGGGCTGAGACATTTTAAATTACGACATTTTGATTTTGGACATTGTGATATGTACCTACCCATTAAACAGCAGTGCTACAACATGGATATCTAGAAAAGTAGATAAAAACAGCATTCAATACCTAACAAATTTTAGATCGTGCCCCGACAACTTCTAGCTCTAATTACAACTAAAGATACAAATATTATTTGAGCAAAAAATCACAATGATTGGTATGAGATTCTTAAAAGTTACAATTAAAGCCAAAATTTGTGATGCGCGTACGACGGTACAACCTCTACAAATATCACAAAAAAATTATTTGAAGACCACACAGAAAGAGAAAAAAATAAAAAATAGATAACAACAACCAATTCCCCACTTCCTAACCGTGCCGTGTTTACACGTTAAGGGTTACGACCTGGCTCATAACTTTATATTGATTTTTCTGAAATTTCGCTGGTTGTAATCTGTTGTGTTTACCTTATAAATAAGTAAATAAAAAATATATATAGTAAATCACTAGATTGTAAGTAAAGTAAGTAAAATACACTTTACTGCACAAATAGATAACAACAAACAAGAGATAGTGTTCAGTATTTGATTCAATAAATAGATCACGACTGTGGCCTCTTTTTTAATGTAACTGCATATAGTTGTACTACGAGCCGCTAGATGGCGCGACCCGTTCTCGAATTCGCAAAAGATTGCATTATAATGACACGCCTAACGGCTGTGCATTCCGTTCTAACCTAACTTTCGGGTGACATGCATCCAAACCCGCATGCATCGATTGCAAGGTAAAAGCGCTAAAATTATAGCCGAGGGAACTCAAACATTGTGCTTAAGTGGGTTTGTGAATTAATCTGTATAGATTAAAAACAGTGACGTGTGAAGACATCGAAGCCCGGCCGGGTGCACGTGTGAACGGACATTGCCTATCGGTAAGTGGTACTGTCCTTATGCATTATATTATTAAAGGGGTCCACAATCATGATTAGCAATGAGCTAATACATTTAGTCCTTTACATAACAGATAGAAAAGGAAGTAGTGAAGTACAATTTAGTACATTTTTTATTGTCTTTTTGAGATAATTCGTATTTAATATCTACGGCCTGTATCTTAGTGACTAATTTATATTTTGGGCTGCTTATTTCTGCAAGTGGTCTGGCTAGGACGCCGGACTCCCATGCGGGAGGTCCGGGTTAGAAACCATGCCAAACCAATGAGTATTTCGGATTTTTTCGAAGACTTATGTACATTTACCGACTGCTCTAACGGTGAAGGAAAACATCGTGAGGAAATAAAAAAAATCCAAAGGCCTGTGAAATCCACCTACGTTGCCTGGAAGAGATCGCTCTGAACGATAAGGCCGCCTTTGTACACTTATTCTATGTTTCCTTTCCTATGTAAATTTCTTGTGTGCGATAAAGTATTAATCTATCTATCTATCCACCAATCAGCACTGGACCCGCTCGGTGGATCATGGCCCATTCCCGCTTGTGTAAGGGGAGGCCTGTGCCCCAACAGTGGGGACATTAATAGGCTGATGATCTATGATCGGAGTAGGTAGGGCTGTTTTTGGTACTTGCCACATACGGTCATAATATGGATAAGTATGCCCAATAATCCCGGGATTTCCGGGATTGAATAAATATATTATTTAGATTTTTAACGTTATATTTGTTTTGATACACATTTAAGATTGGTGGCGAAATATTTTTTTTAAAGATTCATGGCGCTAGTGTACCTATGGTAGTGTTTTAACTTCTTCGTAAGTTCACAATTTTTAAAAAATCGTAATCCGCCGAGTAAGGGCGAGGTTTATAAAAGTAATTTACAACATTTGCTCGATAACTTAAAACGGGATCCCGAAATCATATCCATATTAATATAACCTTTGAGGACATTGACCCGAAAGAGCCCTACCTACTCCGATCACTGCTGATGATTATGATATTTTCTGCAACTAATATTACTAAGAAACAGAAATGAAATTACATTAGAAAGTAAATTTCTACACAAAGGTACTGGACTATATAATACGAGTCCGGTTCCGGCGCCGGTTTAGTTCGCTACAGCCAATCACAAGCGTTCCCCCCCCCCCCCCCCCCCCCCCCCCACTTGAAATCAGCGTCTCGTGATTGGCTACAACCGAGCCGGCGCTGGAACCGACCTTAAACTCTTTCCGTGTGATCTTCAACTGTAAGAAATTGCGACTTAAATAATAATAATAAAATACTATAAAAATGGCAGTGATAATACTTCTTGTCAAAAACATATTTACAAAAAAAAACAAAATCCAAAAACGGAAAAGGTCTTTGTAAAACTTTAGATATTTACCTATGAAAGTAAAAAATATTGTGAAGACATTTTTTTTAACAGGTAACATAATACAATAGTGAGAATTCCACAGTGGGAATCCTGCAGGGATCACTTTATTAGATTAGGCACTTATATGACCAGCCCTGTAGTCTCGGGCGAAGAATAGAGCCACGGTAACTCCTGCCTGTCGTAAAAGGCGGCTAAAAGGAGGGATCAGGGTCGCGGGCGGTCAAAGTGGGGGCTTTGGACGTCCATTGGCTGGCGATCCTGGGGAAGGCAGCAACGTGCTATGGCCGCACGCTGCTGTAACGGGAGGAACCGGGATGTGGGATGTACACCTCCCAGAAGGAGCCCAAGGCAAATGCTAGGAGGGCACCGGTGCGTTCCACTGGAGATCCCGGAGCCCTCCGATTAGCACGAGGCCGGCCATCGAGGGGGTTTTAGTGAGTGGAAATCTCACATAACCCAGTCTCTCCCCCAGGAGGCTGGGTATCTTTCGAAGATTTCCCCTCCGTTACCAAAAAAAAAGGCACTTGTATGACGAAGACGGTTCCTCTGTCTACCCCGTCGGGGATTATGGACGTGTTACTCGTAGTTATGTATTTTTTTATTTACGACTAAACCCGCGTTTGACCTCAATCTCACCTGGTGGTAAGTGACGATGAGGTCGAAGATGGAGCATACGGGCTCTTCTATAAACACTGCCGAAATACTTCCTTTAGGGGTTAAAAAATAGAAAATTCTAATTGTCAACAAAGTTCCATATCACTCTAACATAAAGTCTTTGAGGCATTTTTTGGTCCAGAAAATAAAATAAACTATAAAACAAAAGATCAGATCTCCAAATCAGCCAACTTCCTAAAACACACCCCCAAAAATATGCAAAGAGTGATCAAAATAGAATCACTAACCAACCCCAAAACACTGTTACTAAACCAGCTGTATTTAACCTTCTTTTTAGTCAACCTCCTTTTGTCTATGGTCAACTTTTTCGGCCAGGATTCAAAATCCGAATCTACAATTTGACACTGACTTTTGTACCATTTTCGCGCCAACCCGTTTGACGTTTTCGCTTGAATGCAAATGTCAGATTTACCGCCGTCTTTTAAAGAAGTTCGCATATTATTGTCTATGGTTATGGATATCGAACGAAGGTTGTATGACACGTCATTGCTGTAAATGAGGTTATTCTTGTCGTCTCGTATGTAAATGTAGAAATCTGCGACGTCTTTCGTTGTGCGTACGTACCAATTGGCGTATATTGTCACTTGTGAACTGGGAAAAAGAAATTAGAAATATAAGTTACTTGTACCTTTGTTACCCATATTTATGGGTAATTTAATTAACCAGAGGACTATAGGCTCCTTCCTGTAAGCTGTACAGCGTCCTTGATGCAAAGCATCTTTAAGTAACAGGAAGGAGACTAAGGTAGGGGTGAGCACAAAAGATCCCTGAGGGTCGAAGTGCCGCTGGGGTTATCCCTGGCCCCCTGTCATAAGATAAGATAAATATGGGTAATTCAGATATTACATTGTGTTTCAGTATTACGGTATTTAGGATCTACCACTACTAAATTAGGATCTACCACTACTAAATTAGGATCTACCACTTTAGGATCTACCACTACTAAATTAGGATCTACCACTTTAGGATCTACCACTACTAAATTAGGATCTACTTTAGGATCTACCACTACACACTAAGTTCGGCAACACTGGCTTAAAATAGTTTTAGTGACATAGCCTAATATAGTTTATTTAACAAAACTATAAAACTTTTAAGAAATAAAATGTATTATTATTATCGTGAGGAAACCTGCACACTGAGATAACCAGTGTGTGAAATGGGGAAAACAATGGCAAACCACCCCATTAAATCTGCCACGAAAGTTGTTCTGTAGTTAATCATCCATGAGGAATACCAAAATGAAGAATACTTACTACTGAATATCTCTGAAGGTCAAATCCGGTTCGGATTCAAACATAAATTCTTCACTCCCCTTTATTTTTTCATCAAATTCCACATTTGAAGCACAGAGCAGCCTTTCTTCATCAATAGCCAAGAACGTTTCGCCTTGTAAAGTAGGGGGTTCAGAACACGTCAGGTTTTGGTATTTAGGGTCTGCGGTGAGGGCTGAAGCGGGGAGGCGGTTGAGGTAATGCTTGAGGGGGCGGGTGAGACAATCACAGTTCAAGGCGTTTCCTGAAAAAAAAAACAATATAGATAGATAGAAACACTTTGTCGTACACAAATACAGGAAAAGTAAAAACTACAGGAATAATAGCACGATATGTACAAAGGCGGCCTTAACGCTTAAAGCGATCTCTTCCAGGCAAACCTCTGGAGTGAATTGGACATTAAAGAGATTAGCGACAGTGTAGTGTGAAGATATGAAAAAGGTTACTATTACTTAAAACACAGTAAAGTTAGTAAAATAAAAGTGATATGATACAAGATCATCATCATCATCAGCAGTCTACTCTAGTCCACTGCTGGACACAGGCCTCTCCTAGGGCGCGCCATTGAGCCCGATCTTCGGCTCTTCTCATCCAGTCGCTGCCAGCCACCTTGCGCAGGGCGTCCCACACTACGCGGTCTCCACTCCAGAACTCGTCTACCCCAGCGGTTGTCGGTTCTGCGACAGACGTGACCGGCCCACTGCCACTTCAGCTTGCTAATCTTATGAGCTATGTCGATAACTTTTGTTCTATGCCGGATCTCCTCATTTGGGATTCGATCCAGCAGAGATACTCCGAGCATAGCTCTTTCCATAGCACGCTGAGCGACTTCCAATTTGTGAACCAGTCGCACCGTCAGTGTCCACGTTTCGGCAACATGATACAAGATAATGGCATCAATTCTGGAATGACCGACAAAACTTAGAAAACTGAAAACTGAGGCTCTAATCATATAACATAAAATTTTACACACTAAACTCATTACGTTCTTCAGATTATTAACACTTAACTTCCCACACTCACACACCCACTCACCCTACACTACATATGCACACTTACATCATCACACACTCCCACACAACCTAACACCCCCCCATCCCCCCCCACCCACCCACACTCACTCTTACCATTATCTTTACTAAATTCCTTTATGATTAAATTTTCCAAATTCCTTTTAGGTTAAGAATATAATGTGTAATTTGCTTGCACAGAAAGTGCGACGGAATCCCGACTTACAAGATACAGGTTTTCGACCTAGTTTGTAAGTCGGAAGTCCTTTTTTTGTGCCCTGTAATAAGTAAATAAACTTTTAAATTAATTTTTTTTAGAATTTCCCGTCCACCACTGGTTATAGCGTATATAATACCAATGTAGTGGGTAGATTCTAACGATATTAAAAGTTGGATTTTGTAAAACGATAATTTACATTGAAAATTGTAATTAAAATTAATATTAAAAAATTACAATATTTAACACGTTCGCGCGCGTTACTATTTCTCATTTTGGCAGTACCAATCTTACAATACAATACAATATTGATAACATCAGTTACACGTCATTACAGATCATTTTTCAATACACCTGACACATAGTTAAGACCGAGATAGATAAGACCGCCTAGATTGTATTAATCGTTTTGTACGCATTGTATCACACTAATTTTGTGCAACAAAGAGTATTCATTCATTCATTCATTCATAGTTATGTATGTCAATAATAAAAAAAGATTATAATTTCCAATTTAAAAAAAAAATTGAGATTAATGAATAAAATTAAAATAAAATAAACAATATAATATAATAGCAGGTACCTATTGTAAAGATAGGTACCTATTGCGGTGATTAATTTAATTTTAATTTTAGAAATTCGTCATATGAGTAAAACGATTGCTTGACAAGCCAATCTCGTAACTTCTTTGTAAAAACAAATGAGCTCGGGGCGCCAGTGACATCACCGGGCAATCTATCGTACACTGCTGGTACCATAGCCTGGACGGTTTTGGAGGTCTTCGCGAGGGAGTGCGAGAGCGGTCGGAGCCTGTTGGCGTGGCGGGTGCCTCTTCACTGCCGTACTGCTTAAAATTAATGTGATTAATTTATTGCATACCATCACTAACTGCTGGTGCCGTAATACGATACATAGAATAGCTGTCATGACCGTACTGTCAACCTGTGTAGTGTGAGTCATGTCCAAAAAGGAACACCAATAAATCCCGCAGTGTTGCCAGTAGAAACAAAATGCACTCTTTGCAGAATGGCAGTGGGAGGGGCCTCCGTACTAAGTTCATAGAAAATCGTCACCTATAACCGTAGTGCTTTTAAGAAAGGTGTAAAGATTTGCCGGCGATGACCGTACTGTAATTTTTTAAACTCAATTTAACGGCATTAGCCGTTACCGCGCGCGAACGTGTTAAAGTGAAAAAAAAAATGCAACTTTGTGGACACTTGTACCCAAAGTAACAGCATTTTTACCATTCCGGGTGTTACTTATGTATTAATTAAATTAATTAATTAAATAATGTTTATTGAAAACTTCACAAATTAGTAAATCGAACAATACCCTGACTCCCAAACTAGGCGAACCTGTATCTTGGGAGACAGTGCTTTCCCAAAAAGAAGGTATTCAATAACGGTCAGCATTCATCCCATAGACAACTATAGGTAGCTATCCATGGGACAAATACCGCCCCCTACTGAATACCAAGCTATAATAGTCACAAATTACAATTTATTATAATATATATATATATATATATATATATATATATATATATATATATATATATATATATATATATATATATATATATATATATATATATATATATATATATATATATATATATATATATATATATATATATATATATATATATATATAATTATTATTTTATACCCGAAGACGTGTGAATGTATGTAAGGGGGAATGAAAGGGTGTGTGTGAGGGTGTGTTTGACACTAGGAATCCTAGAAAAATGTTGCATGGAGAAATTCTGTATTGACAAAAGCTAATATTGACCTATCGGTCGCCCACCAACCTAGGAAGTCCACCTGGAGTCCACTCCGCACCCTCGTCACAAGCCGAGGGTCGAAGCTGTCCAGCCGGTTGTTCCTCACGTCCAGCACTCGGAGACGGCTCGCGGTCGCCAAGTGCTCCACAGGCAGCACTTGGAGCATGTTGTCTTGGAGGTGCAGTTCCGTTATATTCTCTGGCAGGTGGAATTGGAGGTCCGCTGTAAAAAAATAATTTATTGAGAGCCGTTAGCGTAGTGGCTAGGGCGTCGAGTTCCCACGCGATCTAGATTCGAGTTCAGACTAACCATGTACCAATGAGTTTTTCAGTTTTTTCGGAAGACTTACGTACATTTACCGACTGCTCTGACGGTGAAGGAAAACATCGTGAGGAACCCTGCACACTGAGACAGCCAGTGTATGAAATGGGTAAGGCAATGGCAAATCACCCCATTAAATCTGCCGAGAGTCGTTCTATGTGGTTATTTCCATAGAATTACCGCAATCTAGAGGGTGCCAGGCCTGGAAGACATCTCTCGATAAGGCCGCCTTTGTATAACTCAATTTAAAACTATATTTTCCTGTTTATGTAACTTGTATGCAATATCTATTTATCTAATTCGAGAAAGATAATGAATCCTTACTGCGTAAGTACTCACAAGTTTTAGAAATCAAATCCTCAAGTTTGTTGTTCGATAAATCCAGAACTTCCAAGGAGGTCAGGTTGCCCAAAACATCTGGAAAATACGAACATTGAGAATTAACTCATCTCCGAATTTTGTAAGGAAAATATCGTACAAAACCCGTTGGAATGGGTACCTAATAACCAGTGATCGGAGTAGGTAGAGCTCTTTCGGGTCAATGTCCTCAAAGGTTATATGAATATGGATATGATTTCGGGATCCCGTTTTAAGTTATCGAGCAAATGTTGTAAATTACTTTTATAAACCTCGCCCTTATTCGTGAGATTACGATTTTTTTAAAATTGTGAACTTACGAAGCAGTTAAAACACTACTATAGGTATATATATTTCGCCACCAATCTTAAATGTGTATCAAAACAAATATAACGTTAAAAATCTAAATAATATATTTATTCAATCCCGGAAATCCCGGGATTATTGGGCATACTTATCCATATTATGACCGTATGTGGCAAGTACCAAAAACAGCCCTACCTACTCCGATCATAGCTAATAACAATAATAAATAGTAATACATAAAGATTCAATACTGTTTATGAAAACCAAAAAATAAAACAAAATTAAACTTTGCCGTGCGCTCCAGTGATGGGTGCCTACCTGCCGTTATTATATAAGTGTTTAGTATCAGGAACCCAATTCACCTAAATTACAACGTTTGTAGTTCTATTTCTATTCAATTTCAATTTAGTTTTCGTTCCAATTCTATTTGGACACCAAATCGCATTCTACTGACGCATAACTCCACCACTGCCACCTTTCGATTTACTATCGACCGGGCAAAAGTACCTCGGGAGGAACTTGTGTTCGATCGTTATATTTGACAGTTGAAGCGTTTTGTTACCGTTCAACTGCGATTCAGTATAAACTAAACGTTTTATTAGAATGCACAAATACGTTACTGTTCGATCGATCGTTG
The DNA here is from genome assembly GCA_947369225.1 of Hofmannophila pseudospretella. NCBI lineage: Eukaryota > Metazoa > Arthropoda > Insecta > Lepidoptera > Oecophoridae > Hofmannophila > Hofmannophila pseudospretella. Next base: position 7,310,402 of record OX376337.1, on the reverse strand, counting down.
ACTCGACCGGAACTTGAGTGAAATGTGATCGTCAGTGGATAGTAGCATACGAAACACGTCATAACGATGCAGTTTAGATTCTATTTAGTTAAGTTGTATTTAGTGGAATCGATCTGCAGGGGCTGGAACCGAACGCGTGTAGTCCAGGCCTATTTCCAACAAAATATAACTTATTTGTTGTCAATATTCAATTGTACGACCTAATTCCAGCATCTCCATTCCGCCTTCGGACTACCAGGCGCGGGGAGGGGTTCCATCCTTATGTTGTTGATATCACATCTGTTCGTACGATGCGATTTGCTTCTTCGTTCATTATGCGAACGGCTAAGGAATGGAACAGCCTGCCGGCGTCTGTATTTCCCGAAACCTACAACCTTGGGATCTTCAAGGCCAGAGTGAATAGGCATTTACTGGACCCGCATGCTCCATCGTCGACCTCATCGTCGCTTACCATCAGGTGAGATCGAGGTCAAATGCGGGTTTAGTAGTCAATAAAAAAATATATGATTGGGTTTTCATGGCTTAAAAAACTCACTGTTCCTTATATCGTTGAGCGTATTCCCAGATAGGTTTAGTTTCTTCAACTTGCGTCCACCCTCTGTGATGTGGTACGTCAGCACGGGGATCTCGTTGTGACTCAGGTCAACTTCCTGCAGTCTGTACGGGATCCACGGACTTGATGGGAACATCTTCTTGGTTAGGAAGCCTATATTGTTGCGACTCAGGTTTACCTGATAGAAAAATATAGAGTAAAGTAAAGTAAAATACACTTTATTACACAAATATAAAACAATAAACATTCATGTTCCTGTTCCTGTTCATTTTGTTTTTCTAGGTCTCGTAAAACGTTACAATTATTCTTATTTTTAATTTAAGGAATGTTATTAAATAATTCTGTTCTGTTCTGTTGATGGTCCTTTTCTCGAGTGTTCTTAGACATGTCTGGTTAAAAATTGGAACAGTGGTTTTCATATCTTGGAGTATCTTTGATGTCAGATGGGAACTCTGGAACGGTAACTTTTAATGAAATAGGATAGGATTAATTGAATAGAGTCTTGGCGCCCTTACCACATCCGGAACATTGAGGACCTGATGATGACCAGGAAAAGTAAGGGGATCTCCACAACGGTAAGTCAACGTAGCTTAAAATTTTACATTTTTTTGGTAGTGATAGATACTCGTGTGAAGGATCGCCTGGGGTGGTACCACCCTCTTATCTATTTCTGCCGTGAAGCAGACATGCTTGCATTTCTGTGTTACGGTTCGAAGGGTAAGAGAGCCAGCGTAATTTCCAGCACACGAGGCAATCCATCTTAGTCCTCAAGGTTAGCAGCAGATCAAAAACCCTCTAATATTAATACAGTGTGGTGAGGTGTCTATGGGCGACGGTGACCACTTACCATCAGGTGGCACGTTTGCTCGTCTGCTCTCCTTATTTAATTTAAAAAAAGAGAGAATTGTATTTACAACAATAACATAAATAATTAATTACCATACTATACTTACTAACAACATAAAATAAATAGGCAGATATATATGTATACATAAATAGATAATGATAAACATACATAAAATAATACATAGACTACATAAACTAAAATATACAGGGTGTAACATTAAGAACGGTCAGTATGGGAAAGTCTGAAACTATAAGACATACGAAGATCTGTTCTTAGGAACCATGTCATCAATTTTAGTAACAAGAAAAACTGTATTCATACATTTAAAAAAAAACCTGTACTCAGCCTGGGAATCGAACCCGGTTGTTTGAAAAAAAAATCCAACACTATTTCTATTTGGATATCGACTGTGTAGGTGTTAAGGAATAAATGTTAGTATGAAACGTGATGTTTAAAATTAATAAAACGCATTGTTTCCATATCTTTTAATTTATTTGAGTAGGTGTTCGAAATGACTACCATTTTGTAAAATACAACATTCAACTCGTTTAGGTAACGATCTTACTATTGAATGTTGTATCTTCAGGTGGTGAATTTGCGTTAAAAGATATGGAAACAATGCATTTTATTAATTTTAAACATCACGTTTCATACTAACATTTATTCCTTAACACCTACACAGTCGATATCTAAACAGAAATAGTGTTGGATTTTTTTTCAAAACAACCGGGTTCGATTCCCAGGCAGAGTACAGGTTTTTAAAAAAATGTATGAATACAGTGTTTCTTGTTACTAAAATTGATGACATGGTTCCTAAGAACAGATCTTCGTATGTCTTATAGTTTCAGACTTTCCCATACTGACCGTTCTTAATGTTACACCCTGTATAATGAGTACATAACATACAAGAGAAACATCTTAAAGGCTATTGAAAATAGAAGGGGAAATATGGTGGGCCACCTTATACGACACGACGAATACATAAGAAACCCTATAGAAGGAAAAGTTGAAGGCAAGCGGGCAAGAGGAAGACCGAGGATAAGCTACTTCGATCAAATCAAAGAGAAGGCTGGCGTTGTGTCGTATAAGGAGGTCAAGGAAAGGCCCTAGACAGGACACAGTGGCGTTTACTACACCGACAAGAGCATAGCTCTTAAATTGAAGAAGAACATACAGGAAAAGCAGAATAACAACCAGGGTAGATAAAAGGAATAGAAAGTTTATTAGAGAGTTCTATTGTATTAGCGGCAAATATTATATTTCTAGGGTGTCATCTATAGGTTATAATTATAACAATAACGATAGGGTAGGAAAAAAATATGTTTTACTTATAAAATTTTCGAGAAAAAAGTCAAAATTGTTTGTTTGAAAATTCTACCAATGAATGATATATTGCTATTCTAATACTGAAATAAGAAGTATGCATGAAACTCGTTTCATTCATAACGACATGGGTGAGTTTATGACACCAAGGCGCCAAATAATGGGGTTTATTTTTCTTTAGTATGGAACATGTCGCTCAAGCGAAAACTCGTCGACATGTGTATCTTGCCCATCCTAACCTACGGTGCTCAGACATGGTCGCTGACAAAACATCAAAAGTCCAAACTCAAGGTTTGCCAGCGTGCTATGGAGCGTAGCATACTCAACGTGAAAAGGACGGATCGCGTCAGGAACACGACCCTGCGCTCCAAAACACGCATCGCTGATGCAATAACTAAAGCATCTCTATTGAAATGGGGCTGGGCTGGGCAGGCCACGTGTGCCGCATGCATCCGGAAAGGTGGGCAAAGATCGCCATGCACTGGGTGCCACAAGACGGACAGCGGCGCCGAGGCAGGCCCAGGCGTAGGTGGAAGGACGATATCGACCACTTCCAAAAAGGATGGTATAAGGACGCCGAGGATAGGGAAAAATGGAAAGGAGGAGGGGAGGCCTTTGCCCAGCAGTGAGACAACCTATAGGCTATTAAAAAAAAAATGGAACATTTTCATACAAGTAACAGGGTTATTTTTTCGTGTAAAGTGGTACAAGTGACCAGCACATACCCCCTCCAAATATTTGCTACTAATAAAAAAGACCTTATATGGGGTTTTGAAAATTTATTTATTCGCGAAGAACATTGTGAGGAAACCTGCACACTGAGATGACCAGTGTGTAAATGTGGTAGGCACACAAGATCCTCAAGGGTCGAAGTGCCGCTGGGGTTATTCCCGGCCCCCTATCATAAGATATAACCCAGGTGAACCTTCACATCAGGATTTTATTTTTTCCAGATGGAAAAAATAAATGTGCTTGGGAGGCGGTTAGATTCGAACCCTGTTCATCATCATCAGGTCTTTACGTTTCCATATGAGAAGGGCACTATGGAACTAAACATTTGAGCTCAAACTCGAACCAACTAACTGAGTTGCCGTTCCAGAGATCCCATCTGCCATCAAAGATACTCTAAGACCTTGGAAAACTCTGATCCAATTTTTGTTATCACATATGGTACACTCTCGACAAATTTAAATCCGAGTGCAAATCGGATCATCGGTTCTTGAGTTATGATGCCAGACAAACAGACAAGCGTGTCAAACTCATAACACCTCTTCTTCGAGAGGTCAGGGGTTAAAAAAGCTATTTAAAAAACTCACCATTTCTAAAGACAGACAATCGTCCAACAGTCCGTGTGTTTTATTGTCAATCTTCTCAAGGGAATTGTGAGACAGGTCTAGTTTCCTGTAATAAATAAAACAATATACATAACTCTCACGTCCATAATCCCCGAGGGGGTAGACAGAGGAACTAGCTACAATCATTCCCATTTTTCGCCGTAAGATTTGGTGGACAAACGTGATTGGTGGCGAGCCTACCGCCGTCTACTAGGTGTATAATAACATCCACCAAGATCCTTATCTTATCTTTGGATGGGGGCCGGGGATCCCAGCGACACTTCGACCCATGGGGATCTTTTGTGTTCAACCCCTTGTACCTATCCCTTGACCACTTCACCGAATATGTCGTGCATGAACAAGACTATGCGTCTTAGTGGGAGGGATTTGAATTCCCTTAGGTCCGGATAGGCAGAGCCTAGCAGACCCATCCTTTTTGCCGCGAAAGCGTCACATTCACATAGGAAACGGTCTGCAGTTGTTCACCACAGGCTCTGCAAGATGTGCTGTCAGTCAGCTTCATCTTGTGTAGGTGGGCATTGGTGCTAAAGTGACCGGTGAAGGCACCGACCAGTAGACGCACTTGACGTCTATTCAGCCCCCAGATCTTGTTGTTCCAGCCTGTGACTTTGTCCCCAATGAATTTCTTAGAGTGTTCTAACCCCTTTAGGGTTAGCCACTCATGTTTGTGCCTATCGGTACTGTACTTCTACACCAAGATCCTTAGTCGCCTCGTATGATACCCACGGGAAGAGTTGGGGTGGTGCTTTAAGTTTCTTCATATTTAGGCGCAGAAGACTGACGAAATAAACTATAGATAAACCATTTAAATCTGACTACTCCCGCGATGTAAGAGGGGCGCGGGGAGAGACGACAAAGGGTGAACGTTACATGGTATAGTATTTACAATAACCACGAAACTTATTATAAATATCTGTAAGTAAACTCACCTCAAAGCGACCAAAGACTTGAAAGCCTCATTAGGAATGGTTTCCAACATGTTCCCTCGTAAAGACAGATCGAGCAGCTGCTGTAATCCATTGAACGACCGCTTCCCTATGTCTGTCAACTTGTTATAGGACAGGTCCAGTTGAAACATCGTTGGGAGGTTGCCGAAGGCAGACTTGGTGAGGGATGTTAGGTTGTTGTGCTGAAAAGAGGGTTGTACGCGTCAATAATTAAAACGCTCTGTACGAAATACTTTTTTAATTTGTTATTTGCTTTTTTTAAGGCAAAGGGAACTGAGCCCATACAGCTATATCTGATGTAAACAACTCTTTCGAGTCTTCATTAAAATGCTGGTGTGACACACACACACAAAGCTATCTGGGAGAATCTTCCACGCTTCTGCATCATCCGAACCAAAGAAGAAGCCGTCCCGGACGCAGTATGGCTCTTCAAAGTCGGTGGCCTAGTGGTTAGGACGTCGGACTTCCATGCGGGAGGTCCGGGTTAGAAACCATGCAATGCCATGTACAGTCGACCACAGGTAAAACTACCCAAAACGTCAAAATTTGAAAATCTGAAATGTATCATAATGCGCAAGTATAAGGTTGAGATTTAATTGAAGGTTTTTGACAGATGGTATACTATAGCTTGTGGTCCACTGTACCAATTGGATTTCCGATTTTTTTTCGAAAACTTACGTACATTTACCGACTGCTCTAACGGTGAAGGAAAACATCGTGAGGAAACCTGCATGTCTGAGGAAATTAGGCGTGTGAAATCTTCCAATCAGCACTGGGCCCGCTCGGTGGATCATGGCCCGTACCCCCTTTGACAAGGGGAGGCATGTGCCCCAACAGTGAAGACATTAATAGGCTGATGATGATGATAGCAATTCAACCTACAAGCAACAAGGAGTCACCACATACCTGCATATACAAATACTGGAGACTGGTCATAGTGTTGAGCGCCTCCCAGGGCGGCTTGGTGAGCCCGTTGGATGACAGGTCCAGAACTTGCAGCACCAGGAGTCCGGAGAAACTGTCCCGAGATAACCTGGAAAAAAAACGCGCATATACATATCTGCACACGTGGGCTGTACATACAAGCATTCTCAAATCTAATCGGACGAATTCAGTCGTGTGGCGCGATCGTGTGGTAGGTTTTTTTTGTACACATACAATGTAAACATTTTGTAAATAAACTTAAATTTACTCTGAAAACATGGCTTGTGGAAAGATGTTATTATAGCGACAAGGAATATTTGACGATAAACAGATAGATAGATAGAAACACTTTATTGTACACACAATCAGGAAAAGTAAAAACTACAGGAATAATAACACGATATGTACAAAGGCGGCCTTATCGCTTAAAGCGATCTCTTCCAGGCAACCTCTGAAGTTATTTTTTTTTATTTTTTTTATTTACTTCTAAACCCGCATTTGACCTCGATCTCGCCTGATGGTAAGCGACGATGAGGTCGACGATGGAGCATGCGGGTCCAGTAAATGCCTATTCACTCTGGCCTTGAAGATCCCAAGGTTGTAGGTTTCGGGAAATACAGACGCCGGCAGGCTGTTCCATTCCTTAGCCGTTCGCATAATGAACGAAGAAGCAAATCGCTTCGTACGAGCAGATGGGATATCAACAACATAAGGATGGAACCCCTCCCCGCGCCTGGTAGTCCGAAGGCGGAATGGAGATGCTGGAATTAGGTCGTGCAATTACTATGCGCACTCTCTGAAATGTATCCTATAAAATACCGATAGACAGGCAACCTTGCGCCGATGTTCCAGACTTTGCAGTCTAGCTTCCACCAGCTATTCGTCACCTATAAGGCGCTTAGCGCGTTTCTCCACTGAGTCAAGGGCAGCCAGTTGGTACTAAGCTGAGCCGTCCTTAACACAAGAGGTGCTAAGAATTTGCGGAACCTTTGAGCATATTTGGTTCAGCAGTAAGGGGTTCTACTCCTCGCCTGGCACTGAGTTTAAAATTTTCGTGTTTTTTATCGTCTACAAATTCCTTTGTCACGTGCAAGTGGAAGGGAAGACTGGCTCTACTGAACACTATCGTAACAACACCGTCGAGGCGGGGTTATTTGGCGACAGACTCCATAGAAGGGTGGTAGCTAGCCAGCTAGCAGACCAGTAAGGGGTCCTACCACCAAGCGGGAAGGGATTTTTGTAGCCTTTACGACACGCTCACCCAGTGGCGGTAGGGACACTGTATTCTGCTCCGTCCCTACATTGATGGCCTACTTTGGTTACTTCCATTCCCTCCTAACTTACGGGGTCTGACTTATGGGGTCGCGCGGCAGATAGGGACCGTCCGTTCATAATTCAGAAACTAGTTCGAAGAAAGGCGCGTGTCCCCGAGGATACACCGGCTCGTGATCTATTCATCGATTTTCTAATCCTCACTGTACCATCGCTCTACATACTTGGTAAATATGTCAGAAAAAATCTAAAAGAGTATCCTACTAAGAAATGGGTTGGCAAGAGACTGACAAAAGTGAGGCAGCAGGATCTCGAACTGATTGACAGTAGACTACTGAAGACCCAGCTGTCCACGCACGTCGCTGGTCCGCGAATTTACAACAAAATACCAGCTCCTATCCGAGATACTAACACGTACAACAGTTTCGTTATTGAATTTAAAAAATGGTTGATCCAAAAGGCCTATTACTCTGTCAACGAATTCCTTGACGAACGATGTTTGAAACTGTAGATTTATATTATTATAAGTAAGAAATTTTACTATTATTGATCATGACATGCTAACATTTTATTATTTATTTTTTGACAATGTATGATCATTACCTATGATCGGAGTAGGTAGGGCTATTTTTGGTACTTGCCACATACGGTCATAATATGGATAAGTATGCCCAATAATCCCGGGATTTCCGGGATTGAATAAATATATTATTTAGATTTTTAACGTTATATTTGTTTTGATACACATTTAAGATTGGTGGCGAAATATATTTTTTAAGATTCATGGCGCTAGTGTACCTATGGTAGTGTTTTAACTTCTTCGTAAGTTCACAATTTTTAAAAAATCGTAATCCGCCGAGTAAGGGCGAGGTTTATAAAAGTAATTTATAACATTTGCTCGATAACTTAAAACGGGATCCCGAAATCATATCCATATTAATATAACCTTTGAGGACATTGACCCGAAAGAGCCCTACCTACTCCGATCAGTGATCATTACTGAAATAAATGAATATGAATATGAATACACGGACGTTTTGGTAGTGGTAGATTCTAAAGTGAAGGATCCCCTGGGGTGGTACCACCCTCTTATCTATTTCTGCCGTGAAGCAGACATGCTTGCATTTATGTGTTTCGGTTTGAAGGGTAAGAGAGCCAGCGTAATTTCCAGCACATGAGGCAATCCATCTTAGTCCTCAAGGTTAGCAGCGCATCAAAAACCCTCCGACATTAATACAGTGAGGTGAGATGTCTATGGGCGACGGTGACCACTTACCATCAGGTAGCCCGTTTGCTCGTCTGCTCTCCTTATTTAATAAAAAAAAACGGAGAGATGTATGTATGTACTTTACCTGTCTTCCAAGTTATTGTGTGACAAGTTCAGTCTTAGCATAGCGTTCATAGTTGGCCAAGTGTTGGTACGAATCTCTGACAGGTTGTTGTGTGCGAAGTTCAGCTCTCTGGAATTAAGGAAACAGCATCAAAATCTGTTTAGCAGATGTCTCTTATAATGCTAATTTTCATGTTGTGTTTTCATGAGTGATGAAACAGGTATAAAGCTGAAGTGGGTGGAAGAAGAAGCCAGGGTCGTCCTAGACTGATCTTTAAAGATCAGATTGTCAGAGTGCTCTTAGTTAGATTGTAATATACAGAGCTGACGACCCCGACGGGGAGCGTGCGGGAGACGACGGATGACTGTAGAGGGAGCAAGAGAGGCGTGCCAATACAGAGATTCGTGGCACTCCGTTCTCTCTACCTACCCCGCAAGGGATGTAGCGTGAGGGTATGTATGAACGTAAATTGTATATATCATTATAATTGTTGAGTATGTATTTTATTTATGTACTATATAATTATTGTAATTTATTTATACTGATTTATTGTACTCCACACCTTCATCATCATCATCATCATCAGCAGCCTATTCTAGTCCACTGCTGGACATAGGCCTCTCCCAGGGCGCGCCATTGAGCCCGATCTTCGGCTCTTCTCATCCAGTCGCTGCCAGCCACCTTGCGCAGATCGTCGCTCCATCTAGCAGGGGGGCGTCCCACACTACGTTTGCCCAAACGCGGTCTCCACTCCAGAACTCGTCTACCCCAGCGGTTGTCGGTTCTGCGACAGACGTGACCGGCCCACTGCCACTTCAGCTTGTTAATCTTATGAGCTATGTCGATAACTTTTGTTCTATGCCGGATCTCCTCATTTCGGATTCGATCCAGCAGAGATACTCCGAGCATAGCTCTTTCCATAGCACGCACACACACACTCCACACCTTACCCACCATAAAAGTAGTCTAAACTGTACTAAACCAAATCTTGGCTGGAAGAGATCCCTATGGGATAAGCCCGCCTTTGTACATATATTAATGTTTTTTGTTTCTTTTCTGTGTTATTTTGTGTGTGTGCTATAAAGAGACTACAAACAAACAAACGTATGCGTCATCAGCAGCCTACTCTAGTCCACTGCTGGACATAGACCTCTACCAGGGCGCGCCATTGAGCCCGATCTTCGGCTCTTCTCATCCAGTCGCTGCCAGCCACCTTGCGCAGGGCGTCACACACTACGCGGTCTCCACTCCAGAACTCGTCTCCCCCAGCGGTTGTCGGTTCTGCGACAGATGTGACCGGCCCACTGCCACTTCAGCTTGCTAATCCTATGAGCTATGTCGATAACTTTTGTTCTATGCCGGATCTCCTCATTTCTGATTCGATCCAGCAGAGATACTCCGAGTAAACACATCATTTATGGGTCAGTGTGTACGATTTTATAATAAGATACCTGATACTGTAATAAATATGATAGAGAAAAAATTTAAGACCCACATAAGACGGACCTTATGTAACAAGGGTTATTATAAAATAAATGACTACTTAAATGATAAAGAGGCTTGGTCCTAAACCCAGCTCCAGCTCTGCACATTGTGTATATGATTGTGTTCATAATTATTGTAAGATATATTTATTTCAAAAGATGTGCTGCTGAAAGTTTCTTGTGCCGCTTCTTTCCTTTCAGCTACAGCACCTTACGAAGCGGTGCTAGAGTGAAACATGACGTTGTAAAAATGTACTATAAGGTACTTACTTACAATAAAAACATTTTGATTTTGATTCTGTCCTAACCTATGTAACTTTTTTCTAGACATACTCACCCCAAACTGATGGGTATCTGTAAGATCCTATCGAGCTGGTTGAAGCTGATGTCCAACACGCGACAGCTGGCCAGCTTGGACAGTGCGCCTCGCGACACCTCGCGTAACATGTTGTGGGATAGATCCAGTTCCAGTATGGTGGGCAGTGTTCCGAAGGTCACTGGTTTTATGACCTCCATGGCGTTGTGGCTTAAGTTTAGGAATCTGGAAGAAAAAAACTCGAAATATAATAAAATCCTAGACTGGCCTTTTAAAGATCAGTGCTCTTAGATTGTAATATACAGAGCTGACGACCCCGGCGGGGAGCGTGCGGGAGACGACGGATGACTGTAGAGGAAGTGAGAGAGGCGTGCCAAGACATGGATAGATAGATTAATACTTTATTGCAAACAGGAAATTTACATAGGAAAGGAAATATAGAATAAGTGTACAAAGGCGGCCTTATCGCTCAGAGCGATCTCTTCCGGGCAACCTAGGTGGTAGAAGAATTATTAAAAGGTTACCGGCAGTATGAAAAATGAAAAAGTGTATTTACTTATTACAGGGCACACAAAAAAGTACCTCCGACTTACAAACTAGGTCGAAAACCTGTATCTTGTAAGTCGGGATTCCGTCGCACTTTCCGTGCAAGCAAATTACAAATTATATTCTTAACCTAAAAGGAATTTGGAAAATTTAATCATAAAGGAATTTAATAAAGATAATGGTGAGAGTGAGTATGGGTGGGGTGTGTTAGGTTGTGTGGGAGTGTGTGATGATGTAAGTGTGCATATGTAGTGTAGGGTGAGTGGCTGTTGAGTGTGGGAAGTTAAGTGTTAATAATCTGAAGAACGTAATGAGTTTAGTGTGTAAAATTTTATGTTATATGATTAGAGCCTCAGTTTTGTCGTAATCTAAAGAGAGTAGGCATCTATTAAGTTTTACTTTACAATTATTTTTATTTAGTGGGTAGATATCAATTATAGTGCAGAGAAGTGAAATATGAAATATTTATTAGTTTATATACTTTTAATACATAAGTACAATACATATAATATAAATACAAAATTATTGATAAGTACATAATAATATGTAAAAGTGAATACATAAATATATAAGTATACAAAAAAATATAGAGATTCGTGGCGCTCCGTTTTCTCTGTCTACCCTGCAAGGGACATAACATGAAGTTATGTATGTATTATGAATGTAATAAAATCATGACATATTTAGCGTTCAATGCGTAGTTTGTGTGTGATAGAATAAGGAAAAGTGCAGTAAGGGAACGGTGCACAGCGCTTTCTCCTCTAAAGTGATTATGTGAGCACTGACAGGGAGCGACGGGGTTTGGGCAAATGCGCTTATGTTTCATACATTTGACATTTCAATGGTCGATTGAATGTATGGACAGATGCTTACAGCGCATGCGCTAACTGTCAGACGCAGAACTTTTCTTACGAGCAATCTACAATTACAAATACAAATATACTGTATTGCACACCCGGGACAAAAACAAAAAATACAACATAAAGAGAGGTACAATACAATGTGCAGAAGGCGGCATTATCGCTTTAAGCGATATCTTCCAGGCAACCTTCAGGTGATGGAAAAATCAATCAATCTACATATGGTGAATTTCAAAAACTCTGTATTTAATATATTTCGTATTTGCACGTTTTGCCATGTACCAATAAGTTTTTCGTATTTTTCGAAGACTTACGTACATTTACCGACTGCTCTAACGGTGAAGGAAAACATCGTGAGGAAACCTGCACACTGAGGACCAGTGTGTAAAATGGGGTAGACACAAAAGATCCTCCAGGGTCGAAGTGCCGCTGGGTAATTCCCGGCCCCCTATCATAAGATAAGATTTGCACGTTTTGTATTAAATTTCGCAAGGGCTGTAAAAAAAAATCAGAAACCTTACCGAAGGGAGAATAAATTCTGGAATACGGCGTTGAATATTTCAGTCAAATTGTTGTATGAGAGATCCACTGTATGTAACTCATACAACTTAGGGAAAGCCATTCTTGGAATAGTTTTGATGAGGTTGTATGACGCGTTCAATACACGTATGCCGGACATATTTTGTATGGGGATCTGAAAAAAAAAATATAGAGAGCGTTGGAGGCGTCAGCGTCGTGGCTAGGACGTCGGACTCCCATGCGGGAGACCCAAGTTCGAAACCAGATAATGCCATGTACAAATGAGTTATTAAATTTTTTCGAAAGACTTACGTACATTTACCGACTGCTCTGATAGTGAAAGAAAACATCGTGAGGAAACCTGCACACTGAGATAACCAGTGTGTGTAATGGGGAAGGCGATGGCAAACCACCCCATTAAATCTGACACGAGAGTCGTTCTACGTGATTTACTCCTAAGAATGATCACGACCCTCAGCAATGAGGAATACGACTTAGAAGAAGTAATGGGGAAGGAAATGGCAAACCACTCCATTAAATCTGCCAAGAGAGTCATTCTATGTGGTTTAGCTTTAGACTTAGTAAAATAAACACATAATTTATGGGATCTGCGTACGATTTTATAATAAGATACCTGATACTGTAATAAATATGACAGAGGAAACATTTAAGACCCACATAAGACGGACCTTGTGTAAAAAGGGTTATTATAAAATAAATGACTACTTAAATGATAAAGAGGCTTGGTCCTAAACCCAGCTCCAGCTCTGCACATTGTGTATATGATTGTATTCATAATTATTGTAAGATATATTTATTTCAAAAGACGTGCTGCTGAAAGTTTCTTGTGCCGCTTCTTTCCTTTCAGCTACAGCACCTTACGAAGCGGTGGTACAGTGAAACATGACGTTGTAAAAATGTACTATAAGGTACTTACTTACAATATAAACATTTTGATTTGATTTGGTTATTTCCATAGGATTATGTTAGATACACATAGTTTTAGGGGGTATGAAATGTATAAACTATATACTTTATTTACAAAATAAACAACAAGAAATTTGCCATACACAGGTAGAGCTTATCTCTAAAATAGAGATTTCTTCCAGCTAAACCTTTAACATAGAGATATTCAGAATGATAAGTAGACATACATACGTGTACTGGTTATAAGTACAATTTCACACAAAAGAATAATCATTCAAGTCACATACAAATGGTTAAGTAAGATCTTTTTTTTTAAATATATTTCAATTTAGAGGCTTTGGTACACGACAAGGTGACCATGTCAGCCTCGTTAGGGTCACTAAGAAAAGGGAAGGGAAGCTCAAGTATTATTAGAGTCAGCCCTTACTTTGAGAGCCAACTTAGCAAACAACAGTAAGTGTTTCATATTATCAGATAAGGGCCGACTCAAAATAATATTGAGCCTCCCATTTTGTAGCCTATTGAGGCCAAATTTTTTCCTCTCACTTTTCCCCAGGTCACACTCCATTAGGAGGTGAGTGAGGTCTTCTATTGTGTTGCAGTTGGTACAAAATGGTGATGCAGCTCTTCCCACCAAATGCAAAAACTTATTTAACGGAATGTGACCCGAGCGTAATCTAAAAGCCAAGACAAGTAGCTCCCTACCGAGGCTGACACAGTCAAACCATGGAGCCCAGGCTGGCATGTAATTAAGTGTATTGTACCAAAGCCCCTTCACTTTAGCTAAGTAAGATCTTATAAAAATAAACATACCTGACACAGTCAAACCATGGAGCCCAGGCTGGCATATAATTAAGTGTATTGTACCAAAGCCCCTTCACTTTAGCTAAGTAAGATCTTATAAAAATAAACATACCTGACACAGTCAAACCATGGAGCCCGGGCTGGCATGTAATTAAGTGTATTGTACCAAAGCCCCTTCACTTTAGCTAAGTAAGATCTTATAAAAATAAACTTACCTGACACAGTCAAACCATGGAGCCCAGGCTGGCATGTAATTAAGTGTATTGTACCAAAGCCCCTTCACTTTAGCTAAGTAAGATCTTATAAAAATAAACTTACCTGACACAGTCAAACCATGGAGCCCGGGCTGGCATGTAATTAAGTGTATTGTACCAAAGCCCCTTCACTTTAGCTAAGTAAGATCTTATAAAAATAAACTTACCTGACACAGTCAAACCATGGAGCCCAGGCTGGCATGTAATTAAGTGTATTGTACCAAAGCCCCTTCACTTTAGCTAAGTAAGATCTTATAAAAATAAACTTACCTGACACAGTCAAACCATGGAGCCCAGGCTGGCATGTAATTAAGTGTATTGTACCAAAGCCCCTTCACTTTAGCTAAGTAAGATCTTATAAAAATAAACATACCTGACACAGTCAAACCATGGAGCCCAGGCTGGCATGTAATTAAGTGTATTGTACCAAAGCCCCTTCACTTTAGCTAAGTAAGATCTTATAAAAATAAACATACCTGACACAGTCAAACCATGGAGCCCAGGCTGGCATGTAATTAAGTGTATTGTACCAAAGCCCCTTCACTTTAGCTAAGTAAGATCTTATAAAAATAAACATACCTGACACAGTCAAACCATGGAGCCCAGGCTGGCATGTAATTAAGTGTATTGTACCAAAGCCCCTTCACTTTAGCTAAGTATGATCTTATAAAAATAAACATACCTGACACAGTCAAACCATGGAGCCCAGGCTGGCATGTAATTAAGTGTATTGTACCAAAGCCCCTTCACTTTAGCTAAGTAAGATCTTATAAAAATAAACATACCTGACACAGTCAAACCATGGAGCCCAGGCTGGCATGTAATTAAGTGTATTGTACCAAAGCCCCTTCACTTTAGCTAAGTAAGATCTTATAAAAATAAACATACCTGACACAGTCAAACCATGGAGCCCAGGCTGGCATGTAATTAAGTGTATTGTACCAAAGCCCCTTCACTTTAGCTAAGTAAGATCTTATAAAAATAAACATACCTGACACAGTCAAACCATGGAGCCCAGGCTGGCATGTAATTAAGTGTATTGTACCAAAGCCCCTTCACTTTAGCTAAGTAAGATCTTATAAAAATAAACATACCTGACACAGTCACACCATGGAGCCCAGACTGGCATGTAATTAAGTGTATTGTACCAAAGCCCCTTCACTTTAGCTAAGTGAGATCTTATAAAAATAAACATACCTGACACAGTCAAATCATGGAGCCCAGGCTGGCATGTAATTAAGTGTATTGTACCAAAGTCCCTTCACTTTAGCTAAGTAAGATCTTATAAAAATAAACATACCTGACACAGTCAAACCATGGAGCCCAGGCTGGCATGTAATTAAGTGTATTGTACCAAAGCCCCTTCACTTTAGCTAAGTAAGATCTTATAAAAATAAACTTACCTGACACAGTCAAACCATGGAGCCCAGGCTGGCATGTAATTAAGTGTATTGTACCAAAGCCCCTTCACTTTAGCTAAGTAAGATGTTATAAAAATAAACTTACCTGACACAGTCACACCATGGAGCCCAGGCTGGCATGTAATTAAGTGTATTGTACCAAAGCCCCTTCACTTTAGCTAAGTAAGATGTTATAAAAATAAACTTACCTGACACAGTCACACCATGGAGCCCAGGCTGGCATGTAATTAAGTGTATTGTACCAAAGCCCCTTCACTTTAGCTAAGTAAGATGTTATAAAAATAAACATACCTGACACAGTCACACCATGGAGCCCAGGCTGGCATGTAATTAAGTGTATTGTACCAAAGCCCCTTCACTTTAGCTAAGTAAGATGTTATAAAAATAAACTTACCTGACACAGTCACACCATGGAGCCCAGGCTGGCATGTAATTAAGTGTATTGTACCAAAGCCCCTTCACTTTAGCTAAGTAAGATGTTATAAAAATAAACTTACCTGGGAAAAATCCTCAAACTCATTATAAGCCACAGTAAATTCAGAAGCGTAGCTGTTTTCGTCGAAAGCGTTCTTCTTAATTTCTTTCAATTTATTATGACTAAAATCTAGTAAAGTCATATTGTTACAATTCTGGAAGGCTCCAGCCTCAATCGTGGAAAGTTGGTTGAAAGATATGTTCACTGTGGCTAGATATAGGTCGGTAAATGCTTGGGTTTCTATTATTGTGATCTGGTTTTCGGCTAGGTTTATTATCTGTAAAAAAGTATAGGGTCCTATTTTATTAGGGGCAAATATTTCTAGGGTGTCATCTATAGGTTATAACAATAACGATAGTGCAAAGAATATTTTTTTAATCATATACATTATTTATTCATAAAATTAATTATGTTCTTAATATAAATATTATTGTACGTGTTAATGTGTCAAATATTATAAAATTCGTTTATATTGAAAAATGCACAGCCTAGTAACACATTTTAAATTTATTTTCAAACGAAACCTGCACACTGAGATGACCAGTGTGTAAATGGGGTAGACACAAAAGATCCTCAAGGGTCGAAGTGCCGCTGGGGTTATTCCCGGCCCCATCTCATAAGATAAGATCATCGGTAGTTTTTACGTCATTCCACTTCCTCCTCTCTCATACTAACCTCAGCGTATTTGACCTGCTGAAACATCTGGAAGTCGACCTTCGTAATCTTATTCCTGGCCAAGTCTACAGTCCCGATTCGGGTCACTGATGAGAAGGTGCCTCGCCCCACGTCAGATATCTGGTTGTCTTGGAGGTACAGGCGTCTGGATAATTAAGTGTGTGTTTATAGAGTGTTGCAAACGGTAATAATTATCTGACAAAGGGTACTTATTACCCTAAAAAAGGTGAACGAACGCACACATGTACAGTAGAACACAGGTCAACCTACCCAAAACTTTAAAATTTGAAAATCTGAAATATATCATGTTATGTATCCATAATCCCCGAGGGGTCTACCCCCCACCAAATCTTACGGCGAAAAGTGGGAACTACCAATGATAAAGCTGGTTCCTCTGTCTACCCCCGGGATTATAGACGGTGATAGAAATGTATGTTATAATATATGCAGCGTTTTCCCTTTATAAATAAAAGGTGAGGTCCACATATTTCTAGATATTAGAACTATTTATTCCCAAAACTCAAGTCAGACTTCAAAATTGAAATGGAAAACGTTTATTTACCACTGTAAACACTAGAATATAGAACACAATACAGAAGTATACATAGATTAATACATGCAGCACAGAACATCCGGTGTGGTACAGTGCCAACAAGGGTACACCAGCTCAGTATAATGCTGAGGCAAGCCACAGCGCTGATCTTCAGCTGGCCCTCAGTGACTGCACGGACGAAGAAAGCAACAGGGTGTGCGTGTTGTGTTGTATCAATGTGTTTATTGCGCTGGCATAAGGGTGAGATTTAATCGAAGGTTTTTGACAGATGGTATACTATAGCTTGTGGTCTACTGTACGCGTTCTATATATGGAGCCACGAGCACACTCCGTAAACAGAAAAGCAAAACGAATCGTCAGTTTTGAAGATATCACAGATTTCTCGTTATTTGGAGTTAATTTAATTTCTCAAAGCTATAGTAAAATTGTGATGATATCATGGCATCATATGGCCATTTCAAAATAGCAGACCTAAACAATCTGTTAAAACAGCGTGGCGCGAGTCTGAAGGAATTTGGTGGAAAGGTACGTGTCTACATGTTGATATTTGACTTTATGTGCTGATTTGAAGTTTATTAAACAAGAATCTCGTAAAATCATCCAATATTAATAAAAATAACCATTAATTATTAATCAAATTATTGTCATTGAAAGCAATAAATTTAGGTTATGTTATGTTTAGAATAAAATCATCTTAAGACGTATTTTTGAATGTTTTTGTAACTGTGCTAGTGGCGCCTCTAGTGGTAAAACATTGCAGGATTATCTACTATTCTCAATACCGTAGATAGCCGAATACTATAGATGTAAATCGGTAAAATCACCCTGGTAAGTTATGGTCATTTATGATAAATAACCATAGATGACGGTATTTTTGGTAAAATTGGTAAAAACCGGTGGTGTTTTCTTTGTATCGGTTATTTCTGATATTTGTAACGCTACAGTCTTTTCGAAACATACCCTCAAGCAGTTCTCTGAGCGTCTCAGATCTCAACTTGTTTTAGAGGGTTTTCGATGCGCTGCTAACCTTGAGAACTCAGATCGAGTGCCTCATGTGCCGGTAACTACGCTGGCTCTCTTACCATTCAAATCGAAACACGCATTGCTGTTTTGCTGCAGAAATAGATTTTTACAAAGACTCACGTACATTTACCGACTGCTCTAAGGTGAAGAAAAACATCTAGGTTGCCTGGAAGAGATCGCTCTGAGCTATAATGCCGCCTTTGTACACTTATTCTATGTTTCCTTTCCTATGTAAATTTCTTGTGTACAATAAAGTATTAATCTATCTATCTATTTATTTATTTATAATTACAATTAATTAAAACGGTTAGACCACTTACATTAATTAATTCTCTAATTATAATATCATATTTATAACTTATAATTACAATAAAAATAAAATAAAAAAAACATCTATCTATTTTAGCATATGATGTGTGTTATTTATTATATTTTTGATTATATATTAAGTATTATATTTCTGTATATATTATAGTATTCATGTAATATTATTACTACTGCTTGGCAGCTTGCAAAGGTTTGCATATATATATATATATATATATATATATATATATATATATATATATATATATATATATATATATATATATATATATATATATATATATATATATATATATATATATATATATATATATATATATATATATATATATATATATATATATATATATATATATATATATATATATATATATATATATATATATATATATATATATATATATATATATATATATATTATATATATATATATTATTTTTGTTATTTATTTATTTGAGGGTAGTATCTATTTCATACGCCTTTTGCACCCGAATATTATGTATCATATGATTTTTCCATCACCTGAAGGTTGCCTGGAAGATATCGCTTAAAGCGATGCGGCCGCCTCCTGCACATTGTATTGTACCTCTCTTTATGGTGTATGTTTTGTTTATGTCCCGGGTGTGCAATAAAGTATATTTGTATTTGTATCTATCTATCTATCTAAGATAACCAGTGTGTGAAATTTGGAAGGCAAGCAATGGCAAACCATCCCATTAAATCTGCCAAAAGAGTCGTTCTAGGCGGTCAAAAAAATCAATAAAAAACTAACCTCAAAAACCTCATTCCTCTAAAACTATTGGTGTCCAATTTCTTAATCATATTGTTGTCCAAATGTAATACTTTTAATATCGTGTTTCTTGCAAACATGCCTCTGAAAAAGAATAAAACAAAATAAAAATATATAAAATACATACAAGAGCGTCGGTGGCCTAGTGGCTAGGACACCGGACTCCCATGCGGGAGGTCCGGGTTTGAAACCATGCAATGCCATGTACCAAAGACTTACGTATATTTACCGATGGCTCTAACGGTGAAGGAAAACATCGTGGTATGTGAGGAAGTTTTCGAAGGTGTGTGAAATCCACCGCACAGCTCTGGGCCCGCTCGGTGGTTCATGGCCCGTACCCCCATGTGCAAGGGGAGGTCTGTGCCCCAACAGTGGGGACATTAATAGGCTGATGCAGGCACATACAGTGTGTGAGATTTTAGGAAGGGCTTGAAACTTGAGACATTACTGTCATTTACAGGTTGTTACAGGAATGTTGTGGATGCAGAATTTTTTTAATTTTTCTTTAAAATATTTCAGTGCTTGCTTACTTACTTCCTATTGCACTAAAAAACTAAAAACAAAACTTTTTTTTATTGACTACTAAACCCGCATTTGACCTCGATCTCGCCTGATGGTAAGCGACGATGAGGTCGACGATGGAGCATGCGGGTCCAGTAAATGCCTATTCACTCTGGCCTTGAAGATCCCAAGGTTGTAGGTTTCGGGAAACACAGACGCCGGCAGGCTGTTCCGTTCCTTAGCCGTTCGCATAATGAACGAAGAAGCAAATCGCTTCGTACGAGCAGACGGGATATCAACAACATAAGGATGGAACCCCTCCCCGCGCCTGGTAGTCCGAAGGCGGAATGGAGATGCTGGAATTAGGTCGTGCAATTCCGATGCGCACTCTCCGAAATGTATCCTATAAAATACCGATAGACAGGCAACCTTGCGCCGATGCAAAACTAAACTAAAAAACTAAACGACCTACCAAATACGTTCTTTGACCTGGGGCAATTTTACTACACAGCTGGGGCAATTTTGCCCTAGGATTTCGATACGCGGGACGGGTTAATTATGTTAAAATACCTGGGTATGTCTCCAATCTGATTGTAACTGGCGTTACACCAACCCAACTTGGTCAGGTCGCCAATGTGAGATCCGTCCAACTTCGTTATGTTGTTGTGGCTGAAATGGAGAAACATTTACAGTAGCAACCGAGTTCTTTAACATCTTGGGATGAGGGGTGAAATGAAAAACAGCGCTGCATAATTGGTACCCGAGCATGTCAGCATTTAAGAGCGTCGGTGGCGTCTTGGCTAGGACGTCGGACTCCCACGCGGGAGGTCCCGAATTCGAAACCAGACAATGCCATGTACCAAAGAGTTTTTCGGTTTGGCGGTGAATTGGCGGAAATATTGTGCCTTAAACACAATACCAAAAGCCATTAATTAATATAATTTAAAAAAAACTCTTATTCTTTACAGTGCGTGAGTTTTTAGAAAGGGCTTCGGATCTTGACACTTCGGTTATTGATAGCGATACGCGAATGTACTAACACTGTAGTAAACACAGACAGATATACCAATACCCGAATCCCCTTCTAAGAGCTCACTGTCTGTAGCGTCGGTGGTGTTGTGGCTAGAATACCAGACTCCCATATGGGAGGCCTGGGTTCCAGAGATCCCATCTGACATCATCGATACTCCAAACCCCTAATCCAATTCATATCAGACATAGATAAGAAAACCATCGCCAAAAAAAAAACAGAAAACCCTGTCCAAATCGAATCATCGGTTGTTGAATTACGATGCCACTGACAAATAGACATACACGTCAAACTTATAAAAAAAAAAAAGAATATTTATTGCCAAAAAGATAAATAATACATTACAAATACAAAAATTCAGAAAAGACAATATCGTTTCAGATACTCTATGTATATTTGGCAAAAGGGGGAAAGTCAGCAAATGCAGACATACTGGGGTACCAAATATGCAGCGCTGTTTTTCATTTCACCCCTTACGACGACCCTTTGCAATGAGGAATATTATATCTCCCTATGTATTAGGTTTGGCTAGAAGAGATCTCTTTGTAGAGATAAGCTCTACCTTATGTACCTTACAATTATTTCTTGTAACTTGTTCTTTATTTTTCTTGTGTACCTATAAAAGTATAAAAGAATACGATTACGAAGGTACCCTCACCTTATATCCAGCACTTCTGTGTCACGAAGACCTTTGAACTGGCTCCTCTTCAGTGTTGCCAGCCTGTTGCCGTGCAGGTCTAGTTTCTTTAGCTTTTTTAGGAGCTGAAAACGTAACGTTAAATATATGTAAGGGTTAGAGAGGGACAGAACTGTGAGAGGCAACCAGTTAGTGGAGAAGCGGGAGATGTTCACAAAGTTCCAGAGGTGGATTCGATCAGACAATTCTTGCGCGGCTGTCTGGTGTCTGTGGCGAATTCAGGGGGGGCGTTATGGGAAAAAAATATAAGAATACTAGTAACTAGTTTTTTTTCGATTTCAGTAACAGATGGCACCCATGATGGATGATCCCCAAAATTCTAATGAGTTTTTCGGATTTTTCAAAGACTTACGTACATTTACTGATTGCTCTAACGGTGAAGGAAAACATCGTGAGGAAACCTGCACACTGAGATGAGCAGTGTGTAAAATGGGGTAGAGACAAAAGATCCTCAAGGGTCGAAGTTAAGTCGGGTTATTTATATCATAAAATAAGATAAGATTTGCATATTTTTTTTCAATTTCGCAAGTGCTGCAAAACATATTCAGCTTTCGGTCCCTGATTTGAATAAAAAATATATCAGAAATGAAATGAAATGAAATGAAATTCTGGAACATTGCATTGAATATCTCAGTCAAATTGTTGTATGAGAGATCCACTGTATGTAACTCATACAACTTAGGGAAAGCCATTCTTGGAATATGTTTGATGAGGTTGTATGACGCGTTCAATAGACGTATGCCGGACATATTTTGTATGAGAGTCGTTCTATGTGATTAATTCCTTAGAATGATCACGACCCTCAGCAATGAGGAACACGACTTAGAAGAAGAAACATGATTAACATAATATAATATACCACTATCACAAGAGTTAATAAAATATGTGCTCTGAAACATTTACATAAGGATACCCTGTGGGGCTAGAATCTAAATAAATAAGCCCTATTTTACGAACAAACCGTCCTTGTAATTACAAGTCTACAATAACAACATTCACACTGTTTTGTATGGGAATTTCTATTAGGGTCTACAAGGGTTGTTGCTTCACAATCTGGGGTTAAGAATGGGTCCCTGTCTCGTACCTTATCTTATCTTGTGACATAACCCCAGCGGCACTTCGACCCTCAGGGATCTTTTGTGCTCTCGTGCCTTTGAGCTATTATCGCTTCCTTCTTACCTGGAAGGTCTCAGGAGGGAACTCCTGAAGCATTCCGTTGACCAGGTGGACTCTCTCCAGGCGACCGGCCGCCTCGCTGCCCGCGAAGATATCTTTACCTAGCTTGGTCATCTGATGACCGTCGATGGATAGGACTGATAGGTTTCCCAGGATCTGTAAAGATTGGGAAGATGTGGTGAGGAAACCTGTACTAGGATATTATTAATACTTGTATCTATAGTAAAAGTTACGTAAGTAATATGTTTATTTCACACACAGCAATGACCGAAACAGTTATAATTATAATAAAATAATTATGTAGTCAAAGGTTAACATATCTAAATCATGTCTGACGGTCTGCTGTTGTTGTGAAAAGGGGTCTCAACTCAGCTTATTGCTGCAGACAAGAATGCCTGCAGCGCTGGTATTCTGTTGGACCATGACCGATGGCTGGCCACAACCTGTCCAAGAGGACAAAGATACGACACAAATAAATTTAATTGAAGATAGGGTAGTATTAATAAGTGAAAAATATATATACCTACATTTACCATGACACATAAATGATAAAAAATGTAAATATCGTAAATAAATAAATATATATACCTACACACAAATATAATTATATATTATAAGGATAGAAGTGACGTCAGCGGGGTGTGCTCCCCCTCCTAGCAACGGCTTATCTATAAAAGCAGCGGCAGTCACGAGACGTCGGCCTAGACACGTCCTAGACGACCCCGACGACGCCATCACGATCTCCATCGCGGAAGCCACTCCGCCACCCGATAGTAGTTCACACACAGCACCTTCATACCGCCCGCGCCGGCGCGGGCGTCGACCCGCTTCTGGCGCTTTCACGCGCTATCGGCGTATTCCAGGCCGCTTCTCCCCGACCCCTACGTCCCCAGCGACGTCCTAAGCCGAGGTCCGTACCCACCTGGGTGCCCTTAGGCAGTCGCTTCTTATAGTAGTTTTTAAGTCTTCCTCTAGGCTGGAGCGCATTTAGCGCTCGCCCCAAAAAACCCGGTGAAGCTGTAAAGGTCATTAGGACCAACAGCAATTATCAGTACGAAAAAAAAAAAAAAAAAGCGCGGTCACTTCTCGGCCGGCGTTCGTAGCGACAACGTGTTCCTCGTGATTTGCCGTATACGTGAGAAGTTATTGTTTGTGCGGTTTATGCAGTTAAATTTAACTGGTGTTCGTGGTATAGTTCCATTGTAATTTTTCATTATTTTTGATTGTGAAATATTTAATAAAATAAATTGTTTTTAGGTTATCCGGTGTTTATCTTTTATATCTACTCTCGATCCTTAGAATATATGGATGAAAGAAAAATAGTCTCCCCCTGGGATCCGTTCCTTTATATCAATGGCATACTGGTTGTAACTTCATTCTATGGCCTCGAATGTTCACAATAGTTTTATAGAAATATTTCTAGGGGAGATTTAACAGGTTTTGTTGTACTATAATTACCTTGAAAGCCTCTTTCGGGAACTCTTGTATCCTTGTATTGACCATGTAGAGTTCTTGTAAAGTCCTGTTCACACCGAAGAAGGCGGATTCGTCTATTGTCTTAATGGGTGTGTCGTAGATGTGTAACGTCCTTATGGTTGACCTATGGAACAGGGGGCCGAAGAGATGGGCTGGAAAAAATAACCTGAGTTTAATAACAAAATACAGTGCGTGAGTTTTTAGAAAGGACTAAGACATAGACAGATAAAAAGTAAAATACACTTTACTGCACAAATAGAAAACTGGTATATATCCTAGGATATCCCACTGGACTCCTAAGGGAAGGCTCTTCAATGAAACACTTGTGTAGCTTATCAACGTCTATTGAGGAATGATGAATGGAACTTATGTTTATCTACCCTACATCATATCTATAAATATTACAAAAACAACAAACAAAAGATAGAAAAGGAAATAATGAAGTACAATTTAAGCGGCCTTATCGCTAAGAGCGATCTCTTCCAGATCTAGCTAAGAGAGATCCTAACTCTTCTTTCCATATACCAATACCCGAATCCCCTTCTAAGAGCTCACGGTAGAAGAAGAAGAAGAGAGAGACAACACCATTTTCTCGCTCTTTTCGGCACATACAGGGCGACTAAGGCCACTTGAGGCTGCCCCTTTCTAACATTTCGTTATCTCGCTTGCGCCTAGGCGGCGGAATTATTATAAAAGCGTGAGCCGCGTGGACTTTTTCAATTGACTTCAACGACTCGACGCGTGCACACGCATCGGTACAAGCGGCAGCGACTTCATCGAGCTTTGTTTGGAAGAAGGAGAAGTGTAGTTTACGTAAAAAATAATATATTTGAATTTATTAAAAATCAACGTCGATGTGATCAGGTCTCTTGTTTATCGAAGGTTAGGACTAGTTTCTTACAAAAGAGTGTATTTGTTATGGCACCGAAGTTATATAATAAGGTACCGAAATCCATACGAGAGTCTAACTGTTTAAACTCATTGAAGCGCGAGCTGAACAAACTGCTAGTTGACAACACATATTATTCAGTAAATTATTTTTTAAGTGACTAATATATTTAATCAGTGACTGCTCCATTTTTATTAACCTTATGTCCGATCTATGTGTATGTCCATAATCAGTGTTTAGTGAATTAATACTACCACTACTATTACTTACTATTAATACTACTACTACTAGTCAACTGTTTAATTTAATATATAAATTATAATTACATTTAACAAATTATTGAAAATATTTGTATGTCAAACGACGGAGCATAGTGATACCAACTCATTTAAACTGTATACTTACTTATTATTACCTATGTTCACGAATAAATTATTGATTGAGTAGTAGTAGTAGCAGTAGAAATAGTAGTAGGAGTACTACTGTGTGCCTCCGGTCCGGCAGTCTTCTTCAATCATCCCTTTTCAAATAATGGTCTAAGTGCTTAATAAAAGCTGTACCTAGTACCCTCGTCCCCAGACTCAACGTGGTGAGGCATTGGGCGGGGTACAGTGAGCGGCTCCTGTTCAATCGGTTACCCACGGAGCTCAAAGGCGACATCACGCTCAGTAATTTCAGACAGAAGTTGAGGTCACTGTTATTGCAGAGGTGTTTCTACTCGATAACTGAATTTATAGGAGCTTAAAAATGTATATGTATATTATTAATTATTATTGACATATTCTATTCCCATATATTTGTACTTTTTGACGTGTAATGTGACCTCAATATGTTTTGTTAAATTTCCGACACAAATGTATATTTGTTTGTGAATAAATAAATGTAAATGTAAAATAAAAACAGTTACCGCACTGCAAAAGTGAAAATATACTCACAAATATGACATTCCTTCAGCGTCAACCTCTCCACTGGCAACCCAAGCCCAGCTATATTCCCCACCCCCACACTCAGCACAGCCAACCCTGTGTTCTCACACCTCACATGGAGCCCCTCATCCGTCCCTTTCTCACACACACATGGGAATAGCAACTGGCTGTCTGTCTCTTTTGGGCACGGGTATAATGGGCCTGGAGGTATGTACTCGCAGGTTGAATAGTGGAGTAGAGCTGTGATGGTGGTTAGCAGGATTCTTGTCGCCATTTTTGCGGGGACTGTGTTGTGATCTGAAACAATTTTTATTATTTTTATTTTATTGTGACTTGCCTCAGCATTATGCTGAGCTGGTGTACCCTTTTTGGCACTGTACTGCACTGGATCTTTTGTGCTGAATGTATTATATCCTTGTATACTTGCTCTATTCTGGTGTTTAATTTAATTTAAAATTTAATGTTTATTTCTGAGAAACCTTACAGCTATACAATTCCTGAATTGTTCTTTTTTTTTACACTCGTGCAAGCCAAGTGTTCTTTTTTTTACACTCGTGCAAGCCAAGTGTTCTTTTTTTTACACTCGTGCAAGCCAAGTGTTCTTTTTTTTACACTCGTGCAAGCCAAGTGTTCTTTTTTTTACACTCGTGCAAGCCAAGTGTTCTTTTTTTTACACTCGTGCAAGCCAAGTGTTCTTTTTTTTACACTCGTGCAAGCCAAGTGTTCTTTTTTTTACACTCGTGCAAGCCAAGTGTTCTTTTTTTTACACTCGTGCAAGCCAAGTGTTCTTTTTTTTACACTCGTGCAAGCCAAGTGTTCTTTTTTTTACACTCGTGCAAGCCAAGTGTTCTTTTTTTTACACTCGTGCAAGGCAAGTGTTCTTTTTTTTACACTCGTGCAAGCCAAGTGTTCTTTTTTTTTGCAGCGCTAAATTAACGTATTTCAATTTCAATTATAATATAAGTACATATACTCTCACATCCATAGTCTCCAAGGGGCTTAACAGAGGAACCACCTTCATTCACAGGTAGTCCCAAGTTTTTTTGTATTAGGAAAGCATGAGCATAGATGGTAATGCCAATGTCACTCATGGACATATCACCTTACTGTATAGAATAGAGGATTTCGATGTGCTGCGAACCTTGAGGACTTAGACAGAGTGCCTCATGTGCCGGTAATTACGCTGTCTCTCTTACCCTTAAAACTGAAACACAGCAAGCATTACTGCTCTGCAGCAGAAATACGTAAAAGAGTGGTACATCCCCAGATGATTCTGCACATAAGAATCTACCACCACCAAATGTAGCTCAAAACTGTTTGTGTAAATAGTGCATGGCATGTGTTACGTTTTGAAACTTGGCCTGCGTACTGCTGTGAATTCAGATACTGTCAAAGCACCAATCAGCCACCTTCAGGAGGAAGGAACGAACCACTTGCCTTGCTTCTAGCTTAAGCTAACAGTTTTTAATACAAAGAGAAAGCTTAAAAATAACCTACAAGGCTATATAAATCCGCTATAGGAAGTTGATCATAAAAAACTGGCCAAGTGCGAGTTAGACTCACGCACCGAGGGTTCCATACTCAAGCAAGACCTTATGTGACGCGCAATAACTTAGTCCGATGATTGTAAGTTATTGCACGAAATTGAACTGATATTTTTTCAGTGTTCAAACCTCTCACGTAAGATCTGTTATGGATATTACAGATCTTACGTGAGAGGTTTCAACACTGAAAAAATATCAGTTCAATTTCTTATTTAATACTTATACTATAATACGTTTTGTGCAATATAAAGAATATTCTTTTTTTTTTAATATAAATGTTTAGAAATTCGTTTTATTTTTCGCGGAATATCAACACCTTCAGTACTAATTATTTCTGATTTTTGGACTTGCTTGCCCCATTGATAGCATTAGTACCTAGTTACTGAGAAAGACAGCCGTGACATACAAACGGACGGACGGATACCGAAGTCTCATCTAAGGGTTCCTTTTTACCCTTTAGATACGGAACCCTAAAAAGTACAACAAACTTTGGTAGAAGGTCAATAAAACCTGTTTTTACTATAAAACATCAATTAAATATCAAGTGAATTACGCTCTATTAAGTCCAGTAATATCTAGCTAATGGTCGTATAACTACAGGCTTGTTAAACGCACATTATTCAATGGAAACTTCGCAAGTACATACTTCAAAACAAAGTTTCATCAACCAACTTTCACCAAGAAAATAAGTACCTATTACATCAACTTACCTGCTAATATTTGACTTAACGTCGATTATAGCAAATCTTGCAGCGTATGTACAATTTTTAAGTTGTTAACATAATAATTATGTACGTGAAATTATCACGCAATATTTTTCTAAGAAAACTGCACAACCTTCCCCTCCATGGTCAACACTTAACTAACCATAGACAAAATAGTAACTAATAGAACAACTGACATTTCTCATAGTATTGCCATAGAAGAAAAATACTATAGACAATGACAGGAAGAATTTCTCTGTCATTTAGTAGAAATCAAATAATTTTATTTCATAGCATTAATTTATTTTATTTTAGATTAATTTTATCACAACAATTCGAATGAGTAATTTCATAGTGCAGTATCGTCAGAATCATTTTAAAAATACAATAATTTATCTATCAGCGGTGGTATTCAAACGAAAATACAAGAATGCCACCCAAAAGGCTGATAAGAAAACGTCGGGAAAGATTCCGCTGTGATCAACTTGAAGGGGAGCGATTCCATGCCCAAGTCGAGGAGGTATTCCGTTATAACTGGTGGGAGATATTCTGCTTCCCGTATATCCTTTGCGCTAGAGTATGGGATTGTTTTGTGTCACTATGCGCCGGGACGAATCAATGCCTTGTGTACTGGCTCATGATACAATGGGTTGTCTGCAAAATCACAAGAATAACGACCCCTGATCCAATCATCTTCCCATATTACTTTTACATGTTCTCCCAAGTGCTATTACTGACTGCATTCTTCATATTTCTTTGGATAACGTTTGGCAAAACGGTTGTAATTCCGTATTTTGAGGCATTTTACAGAGCCTTTACTGAAGAACCAGCGAAGGCGACGAAAATTAATGTCACTAGAAGTGCATTCACCTACAGAAGGTATTGCTTCCGAAAAGGAGACATTTTCGACAGCTCTCTGGACAATGCGGGCTCTGTTTCACATTCGAGTTACACTGCTCATATTTTTAGTGTAATTATTGACCTTTTTGTATATGAAGTACTATACTAAAACCAGTTTCGGAAACTTTGTTTTGTTTTTATTTTTTAGAAATGCGGCCAAGTCAGCCAATCGGATAGGTAGTTTTTTTTAATGGCAATTGGTGACCATTACTGATTTTTATTCTGAAGCAGATATAAAGTAAAACTTATAATAATTTTTTTAATTTTAAAATTTAGAGACGGCGCTCTAAATTTTAAAATTAAAAAAATTATTATAAGTTGCAGCAAAGAAGATAAGATTGAAGTAATATTTTATCTATGCTTGTCTACCCGCAAGCATAAATAAATTATTGCTTCAATATTCTCCAGGCAGAGAGAATGGAGTACCATGAATCTCTATCTTGGCATGTATATTTTGCCTCATATCAATATTTCAGGAGAATTGTGGACTTTTAGATAGTGTCCATCCTTTCAGCTATTTCTGCCACTAAACAACAATGTTTGCATTGCTGTGTTTTGGTTTGAAGGGTAAGAGAGCCAGTGTAATTACCGGCACATGAGGCACTCCATAGAGCGCCGGTTTCGTCGTGGCTAGGACGTCGGACTCCCACGCGGGAGGTCCGAGTTCGAAACCAGGCAGTGCCATGTACCAATGAGTTTTTCAGTTTTTTCGAAATACTTATGTACATTTACCGACTGCTTTGACGGTGAAAGAAAACATCGTGAGGAAACCTGTACAATGAGATAACCAGTGTGTGAAATGGGGAAGGCAATGGCAAACCACTCCATTAAATCTGCCACGAGAGTCGTACTATGTGATTAATTCCTTAGAATGATCACGACCCTCAGCAATGAGGAATACGACTTAGAAGAAGACAGAAAATCAATACAGTTATGGTACTGTGTGTGCCGTCGAATACCAAATCGGAGCGATTTATACAGCACAGAATACAGAAGTTAGCACTGCAAGTTCATTCCTCCAACCAAGGAGGCAAGACCACCGTCGCACCAGACGGTCACACCAGGGTGGCAGTTAGGATATTTTTTTCTAACAGTCACACTAGTGTGGCAGTTAGGAATTTATTTTCCTAACCGTCACACCATTTTTAAATCATCAAGAAGTATCTATTGATAACATAAGTACAAATAAACATAGATTTATCACTGTAGAAATTGATGAAATAATTCAAAAACAAGTATCATTTCTTTAAATGAAATTAGTGAAATAATGTTGTATGTACAAGTTTTTATAATTTGATAATTTGGTATTTAATCGTAAAAATGTGCTGATGGCTTACCTAATTGACAATATTAAAATTGTTTCAAACTAAGTACCTAGATATGTAACCTACCTAGTTATTAACGTTTAGAGGAGAGGTCTAATATACCTAGCTACATCGAACAATAGTAATTGATTGCATATTTATAATAGGATTATAATGATGTAGCTCCTATGCGCCCAACTTGGACCACCGAAACATTATTTCAGAACTGTTTGTTCAATGTTCTGTCAAAAGAATTTGAAATTTGCCCTATAAGGGGCGATACTAGTCTGATTTCTGTGGTTCTACCCAAACCTCAAATTAAAATACATTGTAGAAAGGTACTCAGGTACTTAATAATTATTTACCTACTAAACAGGCTAACCAGCATTAGCTGCCTGCCTGCTAATCCAATAATAATAATAATACCTTCATGTAGATATTACTTACAACTAGTTAATTATTTGAGGTTTGTGTGTGATTCTGATGTTCTGTAGAACCTAGATTTCAAAAGAGACGATTCAGTTTAAAATCCTATTAGCATTTGAAGCGTTTGGTAGAAATTTAAAATATTATATGGCTACACTGTAAATGTCAACAACGTAGAATTGGTAGAAAAAGATTCATTCGCCAGTTCACCCTGAAAATGGCGAATTGTGTCATTTGATTTCATTTCACAATTTTTAGTTTCTAAATAATCAATTACCTACCTCTTGAATTAATTAGTGCAACACTCCAAAAATTGTGAAGGAAATTTTCGAAGTCGCCGCCCAATTTTTTTGCTACTGGTAAGAGTTTTTTTGTTTACTTTATTCTTTAAAGTGAAATTTAGATTTCACGTAACCATTTTCGGTTTATTTATTCAAGTAATTAGAATAATAAAGGAGGATTGTATGGTTTTATTATTAGAAGACATCTCCAAGATGTGTTAAGGAGTCGTTCACTCAATGTTTAGTACAAGCGGATTGGAAAAAATTGCAACTTTAGGTCAGGGTTTTTTAGGTTGCGTGATCGGAAGAATAGGTATTTTAATGTAGTCATTTGCAGGAAATTAATCGTAAGTTGGTATCGACCAACCTGTAATCAAAATCTGTATTATTATTGAATACTAGTTTCGTCTGGGTTTTACGCAAATTAGGTAATTGCAAAAATGAATTAACGGTACCCAGTACGGGCCTCATAATCTTGACCTCCTTCCTTACTGCCCTACATACCCACATAACTAGATATGTATGTTGATAAACAATATTTTTGTTTTGTTCGGTATTTAACAGTTTTTTTTTATTCTATCAATAAACATACATGGATATCCTGAAGAAGGATCTAAAATTAGTTTTTCGATATCTCAACTAACATCAGAGATGTTAATGATTTAAGTTAGTACTGGAGAGATGCTGTGTAAATTTTTAGCAAAACGGTTCTTTATATGTAGCCAGGATTTTCTTGTATGGTGCTAGTACAGTCACGCTATAGTACATCATGTGTCAAAAACCCTCGATTAAATCTCAACTATATGACTGCGCAATATGATACATTTCAGATTCTAGTAGGTTGACCTGTGGTCTATTGAACACAGCTATAGTCATGATGTAAGATTACTGTTTCTTTCTATCTTCTGATTTTTTATTGCGTGTAGCTGTTTTATTTTTCAAAGAATTTTAATTCTGTTTTCACATTTGACTGTCAATATATGACATGCGGGGTGATCCCATTAATATCGGGGGCCATACTCTAGAACAGGTCGAAGAGTATGTTTATTTAGGTCAATTGCTCACACTGGGCCGATGTAATCTTAAAAAAGAAATAGATCGACGTATACAGTTGAGCTGGGCTGCATTTGGAAAGCTAAAGAGGGTGTTAAAGTCGTCCATCCCGCAGTGCCTGAAATCTAAAATTTTCGACTAGTGTGTACTCCCAATATTCACATACGCTTCGGAAACGTGGGCCCTAACGGTTGAGGCCATCCATAAAGTTAAAGTTACCCAAAGAGCCATGGAGCGAGCTATGCTCGCAGTCTCCCGAAGAGACAAAGTGCGAAACGAAGACCTCCGGCTGCGCACAAAAGTCACAGATGTAGCTAAACGCATAGCGACTCTGAAATGGCAATGGGCGGGACATGTGGCTCGGCGAACCGACAACAGGTGGACCCACAGAGTACTCACGTGGAGACCGCGCACAAGCAGCAGGAGTGTGGGACGTCCAGCAGCGAGGTGGTCAGACGACATCAGGGCTACAGCTGGAGTGACTTGGCTCAGAAGCACTGCAAATCGGGCTACATGGAAATATATAGGAGAGGGCTATATCCAGCAGTGGATGAATAAAGCCTGAAGAAGAAGAAGAAGAAGATATGTCTATTTCTTAATTATTGAGAAATGCATTTAATATTTGAGAACTACTGGATTTGTCTCTACAATATGCAATGGCAGTAAAACTATTCTTACTATAATTACTACATGTACAGTGGACAACACACTTTAGTACTTATCACTTTAATTTATTCAACACTCATAGAAATGTCAGGATGTCATAACAAAATCCTATTGAGACAGAGTTCCACAAAGTACAGCTTGATGTGTCTTCCTTTGTACAATGTGAGGAAATGAATCAACAGACGAGTTGGCCAGACAGGGATCACAGCAATCTCTTATTGGCCCAGAACCTTTTGTTGGCCTCTTGTCGGGTTCTATCAAAACAGTATTAAAGAACTACAGTACCGATAGGCATAAACAAGAGTGGCTAACCCTAAAGGGGTTAGTACACTCTAAGAAATTCATTGGGGACAAAGTGACAGGCTGAAACAACAAGATATGGGGGCTGAATAGACTTCAAGTGCATCTACTGGTTGGTGCCTTCACCGGTCACTTTAGCACCAATGCCCAACTACACAAGATGAAGCTGGCGACAGCACATCTTGCAGAGCCTGTGGTGAACAACTGGAAACCGTTTCACATCTCAGGGAACTCAAATCCCTGCCACTGAGACACACAGTCTTGCTCATGCATGACATATTTATGTTGAAGTGGTCCAAGGGATAGATACAAGGAGTTGAACACAAAAGATCCCAATGGGTCGAAGTGTCGCTGGGGTTCCCAGCCCCTATTCAAAGATAAATTGAGATTGTACAATGTGCCTCAGGCAGACAGGCAAGCTTTTAAAAAAAAAATATTGGCTTGCCGATCTATAAATTTATAGCATATATAAACTTATTAATAAAACTTACATTATAAACCTATTTACTAAATATTAGATGAGGTTTTTTTGAAGGCCTTTTAAAGCCTCACCTTCCTTTAGCAACAGGAAACAAAAAGCTTCCTACTTTATATATATTTATTTATAACTTAAGGACATTTGAAAGAGGCCAAAAGTATCCATGAATTACCGACTGCTCTAACGGTGAAGGAAAACATCGCGAGGAAACCTGCACACTGAGATGATCAGTGTGTAAATGGGGTAGGCACAAAAGATCCTCAAGGGTCGAAGTGCCGCTGGGTTATTCCCGGCCCCCTATCATAAGATAAGATCCATGCATTGCAGGAACAGTCCTCAATGCCTTAAGTATCTTGTCATCTCTATCTAGATGGTAGGTAGAGTAACTTTTGGCTTCAGAAAAAAGTCTGTTCACATAACTCCATACCATGACCTTTTTTTATTGACCACTAAACCCACATTTGACCCCGATCTCGCCTGATGGTAAGCTATAAAGAGGTCGACCACTCTTTTTTAAAATTAAATAAGGAGAGCAGACGAGCATACGTGCCACGTGATGGTGACTGGTCACCGTCGCCCATAGACATCCTCACTGTAATATTATTCTAGGGTTTGCGATGCGCTGCTAACCTTGAGAAACTAGATGGAGTGCCTTGTGACCCTTGCAGCAAGGAAGATAAGATTGAAGTAATATTTTATCTATGCTTGTCTACCCGCTAGCATAAATAAATTATTTCTTCAATATTCTCTAGGCAGAGAGAATGAAGTAGCATGAATCGATCTTAGCATGAATATGTTGCCTCATTTATCAATATTTCAGGAGAACTGTGGACTTTTACGTAGTGTCCACCCTTTCAGCTATTTCTGCCACTAAGCAACAATGTTTGCATTGCTGTGTTTTGGTTTGAAGGGTAAGAGACCCAGCGTAATTACCGGCACATGAGGCACTCCATAGAGCGTCGGTTGCGTCGTGGCTAGGACGTCGGACTCCCATGCGGGAAGCTCCGAGTTCGAAACCATGCAATGTCATGTACCAATAAGTTTTCGGTTTTTTCGAAAGACTTATGTACATTTACCAACTGCTCTGACGGTGAAGGAAAACATCGTGAGGTAACCTGCATACAGAGATAACGAGTGCGTGAAATGGGGAAGACAATGGCACACCTCCCCATTAAATCTGCCACGAGAGTCGTTCTATGTGATTAATTCCTTAGAATGATCACGACCCTCAGCAATGAGGACGACTTAGAAGGCACTCCATCTAAGGTAATAATAATGTGAAATGAAACATAGATTTAATATTATTTGACATGTAAACTCATTGTAAACTTATAATACTTAAGCTGGGCGCAGACGGCCGGTTTCCTGATCAGGTTTCCGAATTCGTTTTCCGTATTCGGGCACCGGAATGCACGCATTTCATACAAAATGTTCTACATGGCGCACGCGTTCTTAAATTTTCCGATCGGAAACAACCGAATGACGTCATCCGAACGCAGAACTCACATACATTTTGTATGTGCCGCCACACACGAACGAAAAGATCCGTTCGGAATTTTCAAAACCGCTCGAAACGCCGTGCCTAGCTTACGTTCTGTTCGCGATTAATTCTTCGTCATCCATCTCGC
Source organism: Hofmannophila pseudospretella (assembly GCA_947369225.1). NCBI lineage: Eukaryota > Metazoa > Arthropoda > Insecta > Lepidoptera > Oecophoridae > Hofmannophila > Hofmannophila pseudospretella. Next base: position 7,274,897 of record OX376337.1, on the reverse strand, counting down.
CGTGCGTTCACTTAGATGTCACTCTGCGTACTGGCAGAAGAAATTCCGTATGAATTACAAAAATTCAAAATAATTTATTTACCACACAAAAATTACAATTGTTTTTAAGTTTACTGTTGGACCCCGCAATAGTGCGACCCTGTGTCGCGGTGATCCTTAAATACATGACCAATAAGTATTAATTATCTAATTAGGACTCAGTTGTAGTTTACAGTGTACTATATACCTACTTCAGACAACAATAAGAAGGATCGGTATAGTTGAGATTGAGTGTATAAGCATGTGTATAGTATATGTGTCTGTATGGTGTGTTAAGGTGGGAAAGGGTGTGTGGGGTGAATGTGCGGTATGTGTGTGTGTATGAAAAAAAACGAATATCTGCACTAGGCTCACGGAATTCCTAATCTGAATTCCTGATTCGGAAACCTAATCAGGAAACCGGACGTCTGCACCCAGCCTTATACTAAAACATTTGACATGTAAATTAATTTTATGAATAACTTATGATTGTGAAGATTAAGTTCTCAGGGTTACCAGCGCCTCCATAACCCTCTTATATTTGTGTGGTGGGATGTCTGCGCGACGGTGACCAATCACCATCACATCAGCCATATTCTCCAACAAAAAAATAGTATCAAACAAAACCCATTCACGTCAAACCATGACGCACATGCCTATTGTCGATACAGGAAGCTGCAAAACTGGTGATACCTATCAAGACATGACCTGCGTTTCAAGTATCCTTATTAAATATTATCATTATGCTTTGGACCAAGGATCTTAGTGGATACTACACCTAGAGAAGGCGGTAGGCTCGCCACCTATCACGTTTGTCCACCAAATCTTACGACGAAATGGAACTACCTTTAATTGAAAGTTGTTCCTCTGTCTACTACCTCGGGGATGATAGACGTGAGAGTTTATGTATGTTTGTATGTGCTTTGTTTAATTTTTGAACACAAATACGTATACAAACATTCTTTGCACACCCAGGATAAAACCAAAACATCTTATCTTATGATAGGGGGCCGGAAATAACCCCAGCGGCACTTCGACCCTTGAGGATCTTTTGTGGCTACCCCATTTGACACACTGGTCATCTCTGTGTGCAGGTTTCCTCATGATGTTTTCCTTCACCGTTAGAGCAGTCGGTAAGTGTACGTAAGTCTTCGAAAAATACGAAAAACTCATTGGTACATGGCACTGCATGGTTTCAAACCCGGACCTCTTGCATGGGAGTCCGGTGTCCTAGCCACTGTGCCACCGATGCTCACTGGAATTACCTTTAATTGAAGGTTGTTCCTCTGTCTACTACCTCGGGGATGATAGACGTGAGAGTTTATGTATGTTTGTAAGTGCTTTGTTTAATTTTTGAACACAAATATGAATACAAACATTATTTGCACCCAGGATAAAACCAAAACATACAACATAAAGAAAATTACAAAAATAACGTGCATAAGGTTACCTTGTCGCTTCCGCGAGCTTGAGCGATATCTTCCAGGCAACCTTCAGGTGATAGATAAGTCATATGGATATATATGATACTCAGAGACGGCGTAGATCGTACTCACAATCTGCGGGGAACTTGAATCAGAGGGGAGCGGAGAGAGTCGCTTCTGTACGTAGTACTATTTAGTATTCTGCTATGGGTACTGATTTTTTTTATCGACTTTCTTTGCTTGTATGGAACCCTCTCTAAAATCCATTATACAAAATTTTAAAGTTGATATTCCGATTTGGAAAGATATATAGTTGTTATCACGTCCCGGCAGGCGGACGATGGAGCGATATCAGTAGGGTACTGCTCTTCGGGGTACGAATCCCAAATAAATCGGGTCTATACGAAATAAGATAGAATTTTCAAAATTCTACTTAACAACTATATATCTTATCAGTAGGGTACTGCTCTTCGGGGTACGAATCCCAAATAAATCGGGTCTAAATCGGATCATCGATTATTAAGTTATGATGCCACAGACACAAACGCGTCAAACTCATAACTCCCCTTCCTCGATCGGGGTTCATCACGAGCCACGTGTTATTGCCCAACCACGCAGTAAGAAACGTGATCATTAACACAAAATAAACCGTAAGACTAATTCCGATAATCCATATATTTTACGCTCATATAAAAAATTATACGCCCCTCAAATTATAATATCCATTATTTTAGTATAATCAACGAACTAATATGATTGGAGTAAGAATAGCACCATGTTTCTCAATTTCGATCACAACTGAAATGGCTCCCAATTCGACGTAGGCGTGATAGTCGCGTACTTTCCTATCTGTTCAAAATATTGAATAATCCCGTTTATCCTGCATATCTCCGTGAGCGTTTCGAGTATATGGTCCCTAGAGGTAAGCCCTGCCGGTCTATCACTTCTCTTCTCCTCAAAATGCCTACCCACGTCTCCAGTCGCTACGATGGCTCGTTCACTGTCCATGCAGTAAGGTTGTGGAATTCACTCCCACATGCTATACGTGCAAGTCCGTCCTTGGAAGTGTTCAAGAGTAGAGTGAAGGAGCATTATCTATCCTTAGGAATTCTATACTTTATTTATTATTATGTAATACGTATAAAATCAGAGGAACGCAGTTCCGTTAGTACTTGTTAAATAAAACACAAGTTAACGGCCATTACTATATTGGAGAACTAAACTTAATAAAGAAATAGTAAACTACCTACAACTAATATAATTAAATCTACCGACATAACAGTACTAAGGGTAGGGTAGTAGGGTAATAGAAGCGTAAGGATGGCACCCACCAAAACGCGATGCAGAAGGCCGGGTTTCCTGTTTCTACTTACCTTCACGCTATGTCCCTTGCCGAGTAGACAGAGAGAACGGAGCGCCACGAATCTTTGTCTTGGCACGCTTCTCTTGCTTTCTCTACTACACTTTCTCTTGTTTCCTGTTTCTACCCGGTAAATACCCATTTCGGCGGGTAGAAACTCTTTCTTGCCTTTCCAAAATATATTTCTCTCAATGTTAACCTAATTTTTTCGAATGCCACTTAATAAATAATAGTACTGTTATTATCGTAGACAAATCAAATCAATAATTTATTTGTAAAGATAGGTTACAACGATCTTAGGTTATGTCGTGATGTTCGCTACCTCCTGCCTTGATAAGACGTACAAATATTCCTTATATAATAATTATGTTACACAAATAACGGTTATTAATTCACAATACAGATCCAAAATGTATTGTTAGTCCAGTTTGGCGTATGTTTCTTGTACGGACTTGTATCTCCGTAGATTATTAGCTCGCTGGGTGTAATATAAATCTAGGTGCTTACTGATAATAACTCGTATAGTTTTCTGGTTTAAAGTCAAAGGTAGGTACAATGTTTTTGCAAGTAGTTAAATATATTTTTTAAATAAATTAGAATTAAATTATTTTAAAAAATTCAAACACTTTTTCTAAATTATTTAAATACGCCCAGTATGACTAAATACTTAATTATTTTTTTAATTTAATTTGCATTAATCCTAGTAACTTGCTGGTGGTAGGACCGCTCCGTCCACTTGGATCCACAGCTCGGATCCACATGTGGATCCACGGACACCTTTTTTTCCTCTTCGATCCACACGTGGATCTATGGATACTTCTTATTCCTCTTCGATCCACCTGGTGGATCTGTGGATATTTTTATTCCTACCCCTTCAGGGTCCGCCTGGCTTGCGACCCCCTTCTATTTAAAGTCTTCGCTTCGGCGTTAATAAAAAATTAGAAAATGGTTGAAAAAATGCACGTCCCATAGTTATGCGTACGCGTCGCACCGTTATTATTACTAGGGTGTATCACGTTAGATTCTGCATTTTTCGTGATTTTTGACACATAAATCTTCAGGTAGTACACCTCTAACCAGTTTGTTTGTTTGTAGTCTCTATTGTACTAATATAAAATACACAGAAAATAATAAAAAAAACATTAAAATATGTACAAAGGCGGGCTTATCCCATAGGGATCTCTTCCAGCCAACCTTTACCTGTCATTCCATGCCACATTTTTCTAGATTTTTTTTTGATATTCTAAAGAAGTAAAAAGTACCCGAGTACATTTTTTACTTTTATAACCAGCTTGGACTGACATATTAACGTGATGACCTCGAAATGAAAACCAGTTCCTTTATGACCACTTGAAGATAAGAGCGTTGAAGATGCGTTAAAATATTTGTATATATTGACTGATTGCAGGGCGAATTACTATAGATACAAATACAAATATACTTTACTGCACACCCGGGACATAAACAAAACATACAACATAAAGAGAGGTACAACACAATGTGCAGAAGGCGGCCGCGGTCGCTTTAAGCGATATCTTCCAGGCAACCTTCGGGTAATGGAAAAATCATAAGATACATAATATACGGGTGCAAAAGGCGTATGAAATAGATACTACCCTCAAATAAATAAATAACAATAATTAAAAATAATAAAGAAATGCAAACCTTTTCAAGCTAATTGATCTACTTTTGTTTCGATTAAATTAGACTTGACCTACAGCCACTGGTCAAGCGTGTCGTACGAGGCGACTCACCCATGCAACTTGCTGGTGGCAGGACCCCAGGACCCCTTCAGGGTCCGCCTGGCTATCGACCATCCTTCTATGTAAAGTATGTCGTCAATTATTGAAATTAAAAACGTTTATTTAGCGCTGTAAACACCAGAATATAGAACACAATACAGAAGTATACAAAGATTAATACATGCAGCACAGAACATCCGGTGCGGTACAGTGCCAACAAGGGTACACCAGCTCGGCATAATGCTGAGGCAAGCCACAGCGCTGATCTTCAGCTGGCCCCTCAGTGACTGCACGGACGAAAAAAGCAACAGTGTGTGCGTGTTGTGTTGTATGAATGAGGAATATCTTCGCTTCGTCGTCGATGTGTTCCGGCAGTGTTTATAGAAGAGCCAGTACTTACTGAGCGTGTGGGCTACATCTTCGACCTCATCGTCACTTACCACCAGGTGAGATTGAGGTCAAACGCGGGTCTAGTCGTATATAAAAAATGTGTTCGGCAGTCTTTTCTAAACCCGTGTTGTGGTGCTCCATATTCGGCCTCATCGCACTTACCATTAAAATTGAGGTCAAAAATAAAAAATACGATATATATCTTGCCTCTAGCACAGAATAACTACCTAATAGTATAGGTACTACGTCCTCTAGTTAAAATTATCAACCATAACCAAATATATTGAACTTGAAAACTGTTAACTTAAGTTTTTAGAAGAATGTTGTCATGGCATACCCTTTCGCAACCTTAACTAACATCAAGTTACGAAATTACTTAACCACTGAACTAAGTTAACCTTCAACAGTTAGCATATCGTAAACGTTGCCTTCCTACGATCCCTCAATGGCTGACTTAAAAGTAATTCTTGAAATATTCGTGTAAAGTGTGTCGTCAAATATCTTCGCTTCGTCGTCGATGTGTTCCGCCAGTGTTTATAGAAGAGGTCAGTACTTATTGAGCGTGTGGGCTACATCTACGACCTCATCCTCACTTACCACTAGGTGAAGTCAACAAGACGGACCTTATGTAAAAAGGGCTATTATAAAATAAATGACTACTTAAATGATAAAGAGACTTGGTCCTAAATCCAGCTCCAGCTCTGCACATTGTGTATATGATTGTATTCATAATTATTGTAAGATATATTTATTTCAAAAGACGTGCTGCTGAAAGTTTCTTGCGCCGCTTCTTTCCTTTCAGCTACAGCACCTTACGAAGCGGTGGTAGAGTGAAAAAGAATGACGTTGTAAAAATGTACTATAAGGTAAAAATAAAAAACCTTTTGATTTTGATTTTTGACGCAGGTTTGGCCGTAAATAAAAAAAAATATAGATGCCTTTAAAAACGCATTGTCAAGCCTCTTTGTGTCATACGTAGTCGGTTTGTTAAGTGATAAAACCTGTTTGAAAATGAAATCGAATTTGTGTTAGAATATCAAGAACCTATCAAGGTTATATTAACATTTTCATATATTTAGACTTGTCTTTATAGTATGGGATTCTTTGTCCGCTCTAGGTATAAAAATCGGAGATATATCATGCCGCAGTCAAAAAGACACACCTACGTGTTAAACCTATAACACCCCGTGATTAGGTCGGGGGTTAAAAATAGGTGACCTTTAGCGAAAATATTGTATGAAAAGTCTGAAAAAAAACTGTACTCAGTTCCAAAACTTTTTGGACAAAGTTCAAAGAATAGAATAGACATAGATTTATTGCCAAATACTCATAATTTTTTTTAAATTAATGTATATTTGGCAAAAGGGGGGAAAGTCAGCAAATGCCGACATACTCGGGTACCAAATATGCAGCGCGGTTTTTCATTTCCCCCTTATCCCAAGATGTTAGTGGGAGCGATAGTGATAGTGGGTAAAAAATTAAAATTAAAAACTAAACATCAAAGCAAAAGTCTCTACGGATGTTTAACTCAAACGCGACCTATTGCTAAACAAATAATACTACATCATACCCAAGTTTCTAGGACGACTAGTTTTAGAAAACTAGACAGACATAAAAAAAGATTACTTAACCAGTTCCGTAATTATACGTTAGGAATTAGATCGTCCTACCTAGGTTCGGTTTTCTCTACTAAAACAGATAACTTGTTTTACAAGTAATGTTATGTGATCATGTTAAGGAAGCTGGTTGTTATTTATATGTAAACCCGTGTTTGACCGCGTTTTCTGCCGCAAAGCAGCAATGCTCGCATTGCTGTTCCAGTTTGAAGGGTAAGAGAGCCAGCGTAATTACCAGAACATGAAGTACTCTATCTAAGTCGTTAGCAGCGCATCAAAAACCACCAGACACCACCCTTTCTTTACCTATTTCTACCGCAAAGCAGCAAATTTCAGTTTAAAGGGTAAGAGAGCCAGCGTAATTACCGGCACATGAGGCACTCCACATAACTCCTCAGGGTTAGCAGCGCATCCAAAATCCTCTCGCAATATTTTCTCTTACTTTATTTTGGCACGGCTCTCTTGCTTCCTTCGCAGATCGTCTCTTCACGCGTGTTTGTCGTTGGGGTCGTATGCTCAATCTGTCAAATTGGCTATAGCCTTGTAGATAACCAAGTTTGATAACCAGTAATCTAAAGTTTATGAGCGTCGGTGGCGTCGTGGCTAGGACGTCGGACTCCCACGCGGGAGGTCCGAGTTCGATACCAGACAATGCCATGTACCAATGAGTTTTTCGGTTTTTTAGAAAGACTTACGTAAATTTACCAACTGTTCTGATGGTGAAGGAAAACGTCGTGAGGAAAGCTGCACACTAAGATGACCAGTGTGTGAAATGGGGAAGGCAAACCAACCAATTAAATCTGCCACGAGAGTCGTTCTATGTGATTAATTCCTTAGAATGATCACGACCCTCAGCAATGAGGAACACGTCTTAGATAAATCTAAAGGGAAAAGATATTCCTCGTAGATCACCGGGTTTTGAATCAATCTTTATACCAACTTTATTAAGCATTTCACATGCTAGGCAGTAGCCTAAATAAAAAAATTTTAAAAAGGGTACATCTAGAAAGGTAAAATATTGTGATACTGCCTATATAATATTGTAATAAGAACAAATGTACACATATTTGTGCAAATTAAATTAATTAATTATTTATTAATTACTTACTTACTTACTTATTTGAAGCCGGCAGGATGACCCGCGATACCTCAGTTGGTTAGATCACTGCCACGGAACGGCAAGGTCGCAAGTTCAAATCCTGCTCGCGGATATTTTTTCTAATTTATTTAATCTGTATACCCTTCACCTTACCTTTTATAACCTAAGAACCCTCTTCTTCCAGACCCCAGCTGCGCTCGCAGCACCATCAGTAGACATGAAGGTGTGGGGAGCTCACGGGGAGTTCTGTGCGCGACACCAATGGGAGGTCATCGTGGCAACACTGGCTTTATTGGCCTGTGCTGCCAGCGTCGAGAGACACGGGCCTGGGACGAGGTCGGAGCACTGCGCTGGCTGGGCTAGAGCTTGTCCAGGTAATTAAGTTTTTAACCCCTTTTGACGTCGTTTGGTCGGCCGCCCCTGGAACTGGTGAGACGCGGTGTAAAAGGAACCGCACTAAAAGTCAGCAACTGGCAGGATATTGCCCAGAACAGGAAGAAATGGCGTCTCTTGGTTGCGGAGGCCAAGAGCAACTTTGGATCGCTGAGCCAGCGGAGTAAGTAACTTCTTCAGGGTAAGCCTGCTAGCGACACCACCCTTCTATATAAAGTCTGTCGTCGAAAGTTTTTGCTTCGGCGTTGATGTGTTCCGGTGTTTATAGAAGAGCCAGTACTTACTAAGTCCGAGTGCTCCATCTTCGGCCTCATCGTCACTTACCCCCAGGTGAGATTGAGGTCAAACGCGGGTTTAGTTGTATGAATAGTTTTGTAAATCAGCTATTCTAGTCATTGGTCCATCCTCAAAATATTTGCATCTAAACCCTGACCAGGAAAATAAAAACCTGTCCAGAGGGCGCCATTGGTACTTTTAGAGACTGTGTTATGGAGATCGCTAAAAGTTTCCGTAACATGGCGAGAGCTTTTATTTTCTCGTCAGGGTATAAATGCAAATATTTTGAGAAATAGCATCCTATTATTTATTTTAAAATTCCTTACAGGTCTAGAAGCAGAGTACCAGGCTGCAGACGCCGTAATTATGACATTCGTCCGCTGCGCTGCCCTACTGTACGCCTACTACCAAATCTCGAATCTTCACAAAATCGCCTCCAAATACCTTCTAATCATCGCCGGTGTCTTCTCTACTTTTGCTAGCTTTATCTTCACATCCGCCTTAGCAAGCTTGTTCTTCAGCGAGCTTGCAAGCATCAAAGATGCTCCATTTCTATTTCTGCTGGTAGCAGACGTCGCTAGAGGCGCCAGAATGGCCAAAGCTGGTTGGTCAGCCGGTGAAGATCAAGGCAAAAGAGTCGGTAAAGCATTGGCTTTGCTCGGGCCCACAGCAACTTTAGATACGTTATTAGCTGTTCTTTTAGTCGGAGTAGGGGCGTTGTCTGGTGTCCCAAGATTAGAACATATGTGTACATTCGCTTGTCTAGCATTATTAGTAGATTACTTAGTGTTTGTAACCTTCTATCCGGCATGTTTGTCTTTGGTAGCGGATTTTGCTTCCGGGAGAAAAGATGTAGCTCCAGATAGTCCTTTTTCCGAAGCAGAATTGAAACCAAATCCTGTCGTTCATAGGGTGAAAATGATAATGGCTGCTGGGCTCCTCTGCGTACATTTGACTAGTAGATGGCCTTGGGCAACTGACATAGGCATCATCGAAGGATCCTTAAGCGACAATTACGCTCCAACATCTCGCGATAATGTTTTATTACATTCTTACGTGAAATGGTTCTCCGTTAGTGCAGATTACATCGTGATAGCCACTCTCCTATGCGCTTTGATAATCAAATTCGTATTTTTCGAAGAGCAACGCAATTGGATCATAGATATGAATGACATGACTCTTAAGGAAATGGTGAATGACAAAACTAGTGCGACACGTAAACCTATTTTCTCTATCGACGAAGATATTAATGCTGATGCTGGTACTCAAACGGAAAATCTTGGGGAACTTTCTGAATGGCCTACGCTATCTCCTAGTTCATCGGCTTCGAAATTAAATGCTAAGAAGCGTCCAATGGCTGAATGCCTAGAAATATACCGCTCAGAAGGCGATTGCATATCTTTAAGCGACGAAGAAGTCGTAATGTTGGTGGAGCAATCACATATACCATTACATCGACTCGAAGCTGTATTAGGAGATCCTTTAAGAGGTGTCAGACTTCGTAGAAGAGTAGTTTCTTCAAGATTCCAAACAGAAGCTGCTGTAAAACAACTGCCATACTTAAATTACGATTACAGCAAAGTCTTGAATGCCTGCTGTGAGAATGTTATAGGCTTTGTAGGAGTTCCGGTAGGCTACGCCGGTCCTTTAGTAGTAGACGGTAAAGGCTATATGATTCCACTGGCTACAACTGAAGGTGCTTTAGTAGCTTCGACGAATAGAGGCGCGAAAGCTATAGGTCCTAGAGGAGTCACAAGTGTCGTTGAAGATGTAGGAATGACTAGAGCGCCAGCTGTAAGGCTTCCAAACGTTGTCAGAGCTCATGAATGCAGACAATGGATGGATGATAAAGACAACTATGCATTAATTAAAGAAGCCTTTGATTCAACGTCAAGATTCGCTCGTCTTCAAGAAGTCCATATAGGAGTTGACGGAGCAACTTTGTATCTAAGATTCAGAGCAACTACAGGCGACGCAATGGGCATGAATATGGTATCCAAAGGAGCAGAAAACGCTTTAAAAATCCTAAAGAAATACTTTCCAGACATGGAAGTCATCAGTCTATCTGGAAACTACTGCTCAGACAAAAAGGCAGCCGCTATAAATTGGGTTAAAGGCAGAGGCAAAAGAGTTGTATGCGAAACTACAATTTCAAGCGAAAACTTGAAGACTATATTCAAAACTGACGCTAGAACTCTAGCTCGATGCAACAAGATTAAGAATCTATCTGGGTCTGCTTTAGCTGGATCTATAGGAGGCAACAACGCTCATGCAGCCAATATGGTAACTGCTATTTTTATAGCTACGGGACAAGATCCAGCCCAAAATGTTACTAGTAGCAACTGTTCGACTAGTATGGAAGTTTGTGGAGAGAATAGGGAAGATTTATATGTGACTTGTACTATGCCTTCTTTGGAAGTTGGAACTGTTGGCGGTGGAACAGTTTTGCCAGGACAAGGGGCTTGTTTGGAGATCTTAGGCGTGAAAGGCGCAGGGATTAGACCAGCCGAAAACTCCGCTAGACTAGCCTCATTGATTTGTGCTACAGTGTTAGCAGGGGAATTAAGTTTGATGGCAGCGTTAGTAAATTCTGATCTGGTCAAATCTCATATGCGGCATAATAGGTCGGCGTTGAACATGCAAGCGACGAATGTAGAAGTGAACTCGCTTACTTTAAAAGTGCCAAAGTTATAACAGTGTTTGGTTAGGTTTACACTAATTCCAAGTGCACGGTTTGAGTCGGGTGTAGCGTGAATTATTATTTCTGTGCTTTTAAAGGTACTAACTAAATAATGGCCTCAATTCTGGTGCGGATTTCGGATTGGATTCCAATTTACAACTCTTGTAACACACAATGAAACATGACCGGCCATTTTTTAATATTTATGTTTTAACTAATTATATATGTTTTAGTAGGATATAATTCACCAAGATGTATCCCTAAACCAGTGGCATCGTAGGGTCGGGTTTAACAAATGTATTAATTAAACATAGGTCATCTCTTTCTGTTGTTATATCTTTAGAAAGAGATGGTGCGAGGCTTAATGAAGTCTTAACCTTGAGGACAATGCAATTGGCCGTAAAAACTTAAGTAATAACCATGCTTAGATTACTTGTTATGTAATATGTATTACAGATAATAGTAAAAAATACTGGGTGTTAAATTAAACAGTACACATTTTAAGGAGTGAAGGTACAGTGGTAGATATCAAGCTATACCCTCTAGAATCCTATCGCAATAATTTTTTTTGTGCTGCGTTGACATTCGTATAAATGTATCTTTCTCTGTACAGTCGGCTCTCTAGCTAATGTATAGATACCATCAGCTGTCAGATTTCTACAATCTGAAATGAATCTTTAATACAATCGGCGTAGACCTCTTTGAATTGTAGAATTTGACAGATGGTATATTTTAGTTAGAGCGTCGGTGGCGTCGTGGCTAGGACGTCGGACTCCCATGCGAGAGGTCCGAGTTCGAAACCGTGCAGTGCCATGTACCAATGACCGACTGCTCTAACGGTGAAGGAAAACATCGTGAGATGCACACTGAGATGAGTGTGTAAAATGGGGAAGGCACAAAAGATCCTCAAGGGTCGAAGTGCCAAGTGTAAGATAAGATAAGATAGATATTGTGAAAGATCTAAGGATCAACCGGAAAGGAGAGTGGATAATAAAGAAGAACAGAGAAAAGTGGCTGTCGGCGCACTACTGCAGTTGTGCAATCAGATAAAGGCCCTTCTCCTTTACTTGCTTGCTTATCGTATGGTATATTTTAGTTAGAGCATCGGTGGTACAGTGGCTAAGACGTAGGACTCCCATGTGGGAAGTCCGAGTTCGAATCCAGGCAATGCCATGTACCGATGAGTTTTCGGTTTTTTCGAAAGACTTACGTACATTTACCGACTGCTCTGACGGTGAAGGAAAACATCGTGAGGAAACCTGCACACTGAGATAACCAGTGTGTGAAATAGGGAAGGCAATGGCAAATCACCCCATTGAATCTGCCACGAGAGTCGTTCGTCGTCGTCTTACCATACTTTTACCCTTTTAAAGTGTTCTCACAGTTTCACCCAGTATGATTTGTGTTTACTCGTAAATATAAGAAATGAATCCAGTATGTTTTTTTTGTTTGTAAGCGGCTTTTAGCTAATTTATTTTTCACTGGCTCCAATTCCGGGGTGGCCACCAAACCGACTTGGCGACTACCCCCGGAATTTATGCCAGTGTGTAGCAAAAATATTGTGGTACAAAGTTAAACAACATTTTTGCCACACGATATAGTTAAAATAGGGACCAATACACGAGCGACACATGACTAACTTATTGACTATTTAACAGAGAGTGTTGCAATAGTGTTTTGCTTAGCAGGCGTGATGACATGTCATTCTCCCCCCCCCCCCCCCCCCCCTAATGATATTGACACTCAAATCTTGAACTTGGTATTAATGACTGGATTAAAATTTATTTGTACACGCCTGTTGCCCAATGTTTATTACTTATGGCCCTAGCCATTTGTTCATTGTCTCTTCTAACTAATAAATTCCTTTACAGCAACAGGGCAAGCGTGTAATACGAGCCGACTAACCCTAGTAATTTGCTGGCGATGGCGGTAGACCCGCCTGGGTCCGCCTGGTAGCGACCACCTTCTATGTAAAGTTTGTCATCAAATATCTTCGCTTCGTCGTCGATGTGTTTCGGCAGTGTTCATAGAAGAGCCAGCCATATCTTCCAGAAAGCTCTATAGAGTTTTAGAGGTACATGAATTGTACCTCTTTAGTGGTCTAGGAGTTCGGTACGTGTCTACACCTACGTCCCAGCCAGGGTATGTCTTCGAGGAGTCATCTTCAATGAGACTTGTACGACCGCGCTGATAACGGTCACCACGAACACTTGAGGAATATTGCCCCGCTGCACGCGCGCCCGCCCGACCCGGTCGCACGGTACCCGCTCCCGCGTGAGCTGTTGTTGTCTCCGACGCCTGAGGGCGCCACGGAGGAGCGACGTGACAACGCGCGGTGAATGCGACGTACAAACTCTATACCTCCCCTTAACTTATGAACTATACTTTTAAGTACAGTTCATCACTTCATTGAGTCCGCTGTCGTATCAGCGGCACCCAGCACCGGAGCGCGGTAACGCTCCGAGACCCGCCCGGGTAAAGAGGTCCCACCTCAAGGCCCGTACCCTCTCCCCCCGCGGATTAGAGAGGATGACGCTCGTTCGTTCAATGAGACACTGGACTGTTAACCGATACTTATATTTCCAAACATTATCTTCCAGAAAGCTCTATAAAGTTTTAGAGGTATATGAATTGTATCTCTTTACTGGTCTAGGAGTTCGGTACGTGTCTACACCTACGTCCCAGCCTTCCCAGTCTTCTAGGAGTCATCTTCAATGAGACACTGGACTTGGTAACCGACACTTATATTTCCAAACAGTATACCATACATGACGGTGGTAGTGTCCCTACAAAGTCTTGGTTCGCTCGTTTAGCGTAAGTTTTATTTATATGGTGCGGGTTTGAATATGAATAGTATTTCCTTCTTTGTAACTTTACTAGTCACTTCTGTCTATGTTTTATTTATTTTTATGTAAAAACTAGTTTTATTTTAGAGCTTTACTTAAAAAAAATGACCTTTGTAAATGTGTGTTAAGATTGACCAAGATTATTATGATTCTGCTCTCAATGTTTCTAGCTTTCATACTTTAAATTGTGAATCTTATCTGTATAGATTTTATTATTATTTGTTGTTGTATTTAATAGGTATTAATTATTAGAATAATGACGCTATGGTTGTCTTCCAATATGCTTAGTTTTATAGCTTCGTGTTGATTTTCAAAATAAATATAGATTTTTTTAATATTATATTTTTAATTTTTTTCAATTTTAATATTTCTGAGAAACCTTACAGCTATGTAATGCCTGAATTGTTTTTTTTTTACATGCGTGCAAGCCAAAAAATAGGTCTCCTTAATTTATACAAAATAATAATAATTAGTAACAGCTAATAAAATATGGAGGTGGGAAAGTGGAATAGGGAGTGGGGAGAACAAAGAAAAGGGTATGTGTGTTAGTATGTAAGTTGTAAGCGTGTGTAATTGTGTGTGTTGAAAGGGTGTGTGTGTGTGTGAGAGAGAGAGAGAGAGGGAGATTTCTGTTATGTTCTGTGTGTGTAAACTGCACGTTAATCATGTAATCGAGCCTGCTTTTCTCGACCCAATCTCAGCCATTAATTGCTTCTTGTACGCACGTGGTTTCACTTGGAAAATATCAAGACCTTTAAACGATGTGTTGTATGTGTAAGTGCACCGGGACACGATCGAGTTGATCGATATGACTTTAATTTTTTTCATTCCGATCTCCATGACACAGGTTGTAAACTACCAGTGGTGCCCTCGTGACTGCGTAATGTTTTAGATAAGATTGACCTGTGGTCGACAAGGCAAAGGTAACTGAGCCCATACAGCCATGTCTGATGTAAACAACTCTTTCAAGTCTTCATTAAAATGCTGGTGTGAGATCTGGGAGAATCTTCCACGCTTCTGCACCATCCGAACCAAAGAATAAGGCGTCCCGGATGCAGTATGGCTCTTCAAAATCCAGTCAAGTACGGATCGGGATGCAGCGTTTTATTTGACTTTACTTCACTGTCTCACACATTAAGTTTTTCGAGCATGAAACACCATTCTTACTAGGAAGGCACTACTGTAAAACAATTTGCAAGACAAAACGAAAAAAGCGAGGTAGGTAACGAGAAACATGTAGGGCGCCATGTGCGACAGGTTTTTTTTATGGCTCTGCGAGTCAGACTGCGTCATCGTCACTGCGTGTAATGGTATTAAATAATGGGGAATTAGAAATTTTCTGATGGCAACCCTAATTTTGACGTTTGTTTGCTTGTTTCGAAATAAAAAGTACTCTGTGTTTGCTTGCGTCAGCGTTGCGTGAAAGAAAAAATAAAATAATGAAAAATTCTTGCTTCAATTTCTTTAAATAATATAAAATTAACTACCTAAGATTATAAGAAATTGTAGGTCGCGAGATCTATCCTAGAAGTGTTATTGTTGTAATGAGAAATTAAAATACAAGAAATGAAAATCAATACACAGGGGTAAGTTTTTTTACGTAGGTTTCCATCCACTGTTCGTTTTCTGACGTGGGAACGTCTATAAAATCAATACAATGAACTGTGGCTCGGTGGAGCCATAAAACCAAAATTTGAATTGAATTGATTTATTGCTTATAATTGTAAGTATCGTCTGAATAAGAATAGATACGAGTGCGTATGAAAAATAAAAATGGAAGAGGCACAGGGACGCTGTGCCGCAACCTTTATTTGTGAAAACATCTTCACTGACATTCTAGTCATTGAAATATAACAGCGAAAAAATTGCTAACTTTGACCTCCTTCCTCATCTCTCCTGATTATTTTAGCCTCCAAAATGAGCTTTGTTCATCGATGTTTTCAAAGATGCCGTTTGTTTTTACATATTTTTAAAACTGACAAAGTTATTAGCTTTTGAAAGATATAAAAGTGTGACAATTGAAGCCTGAACTGGCTTCCATACTTCACATCAAAACACATTTATTTTCTACTAACCTTATCATTGGCAATTTTAGTTTTAAGTAATCATCATTTTAATTGAAGTAAATTATTTCAATTAATGAATTAAAAAAGTTAATGTTATTCGGTGTACTTTTTAATTTGTCGGGATCAATGTTGCATAGAGAAAGAAAGGGATTTGATCTAGCCAATGGACAATAGGCAATATATTTCTATAAAAATAATTTGCATGAGTAGCAGGTGGACCACGGAAGAATATTTTTGCCCGTGGTCCACCAGGTGAACTAAATAGGTGGACCTGGGGAAAGCAGCGCTCCTTTCTACATAATTAGTTAGTTACATGTATTCTTCCACAGTTTCTAAGAAATCATGCATTTTTATGTTGTTCTTTTTCAGCAAAATGCCTAGTGATGTTTCCAATACAGGATTCATCAAGGAAGAACCCAATTGTGAAGAAAATGAAGTAATTATAAAACTAGAAAATTGCTATGAGGAACAACATAATAAGCGACAACCTTCAGAAAAGGGGGATCGAAATCAGATTTCGTATTCTAGCCATGAGGTGAAAGATGAGTTAGATAATGAACCCAATTTAATGCAGCAGTCTATGCCATTTACTTCAGATATAGGTAAATATTGAAATATCTTGAAGACATTTTTAAGGGCCTTTCAGCGCTTCATCAAGCTTCTGGTGACCGCAAGGTTGGCAGTTACCTCGGCCAAGCATTTTCTTGGCCATCTAGACAGGAAATGTTGCTAGTGTTCTGGGAACACTGCCTTAGTGTGATGCGCTGTAACACTAAAAACAAGGAATCTCGTTTTTAGTGTTACAAATTAGTTTTAATAATTATATTCCTCTATGTCTATCTCTATTCTCTATTCAACTAATTAATTAAATTTATTTATTGACACTATACAGAGTAAAATAAAATAAAATATACATTATAAAGACAATTAGCTATAATGGGGAATGATGGGGAAATCTTCCAATGGAAAAGTCTTGCATGGGGTTTCGTCCTTAAAAGTTTTGCCGGTTTCAGTTCAAACCACCATAAAAGTGTCTGTGGAGATAAAATATACCACAAATAGATAAAACTTATTTCCCTAGACTCATCAAACTCTGCTTTTAAGTCCAGATTGTGCGCACTTATCCTTTTCACCAATTATATTCTGTAAACTATAAAACTATTATATACAGTCATATGTAGGATATTGTATAGAGGGCCAACATGTATGTTTGATATCTTTTAAATAAACTAAAAATTATTTTAATAGCCTGAAATATTAATCCGAGATTTCACATTGGTGCAAATGGACTTTTAATGATAACGGTAACGCCACGAGCATTATGGGCCCCTTTGTACTGGGGAGACAAGGGGCGGGCTATTTCAATATATACTATAATTATTACCTATGATCGGAGTAGGTAGGGCTGTTTTTGGTACTTGCCACATACGGTCATAATATGGATAAGTATGCCCAATAATCCCGGGATTTCCGGGATTGAATAAATATATTATTTAGATTTTTAAAGTTATATTTGTTTTGATACACATTTAAGATTGGTGGCGAAATAATTTTTTTTAAGATTCATGGCGCTAGTGTACCTATGGTAGTGTTTTAACTTCTTCGTAAGTTCACAATTTTTAAAAAATCGTAATCCGCCGAGTAAGGGCGAGGTTTATAAAAGTTATTTACAACATTTGCTCGATAACTTAAAACGGGATCCCGAAATCATATCCATATTAATATAACCTTTGAGGACATTGACCCGATAGAGCCCTACCTACTCCGATCAGTGATTATTACTATACTATAATTATTTTATTATTAGAAAATTATTATTATTTTGACTATATAAGGTACTTACTTACTTTTAATGATTTAAATTTCTTTTTTCAGATAGTACTACAGAAGTGAAATCATTGCCATCCAATGAAGAATATTCATCAATCACTCGGCTACCAACACTAAAATACCACCAGGACACTAATAGAAGCGATAAACTTGTGCAGACTAAAGAACAATTATTCCCTTGTGATATTTGTAAACAAAGTTTTAACAGAATATCTCATTTAAAACGTCATCAGCTTGTACACAGCAAAGATACACCGTTTACATATGATAAATGTAACGGCAGTTTTAACACCAAACATAATTTAACATGTTACCAAGCTACACGAAACAACAAAAGCTTATTCTCATGTGATGTCTGCAAGCAAAGGTTTAACAGAAAACCTCATTTGCTACGGCACCAATTAGTGCATACAAAGGAAAAAGCATTCTGCAATGTTACCGGAATAAAAATTGATCTGGAACGACATCAACAAGTCAATAATGAAGAAAGGGCGCAGACCTGCGGTGATTGTGATAAAATATTTTCAACAAAATTTCCTTGTAAATGTGGAAAGAAGTTCTCCGATAAAGAGTCTTTGAAACAACACAAATGTGTTGATAAGAAATCTAAAAAGGAACAGTTTAATTTAGAAAAAATATTTTCATGTGACATTTGCGATAAAGGATTTAATACCAGTTACCGTTTAGAACGTCACAAACGTATGCACAGAGTCAGAAAACCATTTCTATGTGAAATTTGCAAAAAATCCTTTGCTAACGTGTCTATTCTGACGAATCACAAAAAACGTGTTCACAAAAAGCCCAGTAATGTTACTTCTAAAGAACAATATGTGCAGGAACCGATGCTTGTATCACACGAGTATGATAACAGTGAGGAAAACCCACTGAAATGTGATATTTCTGAAGAACAGTTGTCTCACATAAAAGAAGAACAATTGGAATGCCATGTTTGTAATGAAAAATTCAATACAAAATCAGAATTATTATCACACCAATGTGTTAATAATGAAGAAGAGATTATCTGTAATGATGAAAAAGAATTCCAGAATTACAATGAAACATTTTCTTCTAAAGAAAAGACATTGTCAATTAAAGAAGAACCAAAAACTCCTGAACGTGTTCGAGTTCCTAAAACTGAAGAAAGTCATTCTAAATCTAATAGTGCTTGCACAAATGAACAAAAGTTTACAGAATCGTTCAGTGACGGGAAAACAGTGTTCTCATGTATTATTTGTGCGAAGCAATATTCACGTAAACAATCAGTGATCGTTCACCATCGCACCCACACTGATAACAAACCTTATTCGTGCAATGTGTGTAGTAAACAATTTATAGTGAAAGCATTTTATAAGGAACATCTGATTGTTCATACGGATGAAAAGCCATTCGAATGTAATTTATGTCACCAGCAGTTCAAACACAAATCTGCTCTAGTGCTACACCTTAAACGCCACAATCGTCAAAACATATGTGATATTTGCAAGATGAAGTTTAATACCAGATTAGAGTTGAGGCAGCACAGACTGAGTCATATAGAAAGTCTGTTTCCATGCGCTACTTGTCCTAAAAAATTCATTTCCCAGACTTGTTTAGACAGACATCGTCTGATTCATGCTGGAAATAGGCCGTTCCCTTGTAGTTTTTGCCCAAAAGAGTTTATTGTTAAATTTGATCTGCTGCGCCATATGCGGAAGCATACTGGAGAAAAACCATACACCTGTGACATTTGTAAAAAGGAATTCGCTAATCGATCTTGTGTGATAGCCCATCTTCGCATGCACAGTTCAAGAAATGAATCTAATACTCAAAAAGGAGCTAAAATGAATAAGGATAGAAAAAGATCTGGTTATGTTTGTGATATCTGCAATCTGAGATTCACAAGTAAAGAGTCATTTAATTCCCACAAACGAAACCATGCAGGCGTCAAACCAGTTTTATGCGATGTCTCTGACCAAAGATACAATTGGAAATCTGACAAACCTTTCTCGTGTGATGTCTGTGAGAAAGGATTCCCTTATAAATCGAAATTGGATCGTCATAGGCGCGTCCATACCGGAGAAAAACCGATTTCTTGTGACGTTTGCCATAGTTCTTTCACTGACACGTCCAATCTCAGATATCATATTAAAAAAGTTCACCTTAAAATTAAACCACTGTATATTAAAGGAGAATTCTTTTGTAATCTATGTAAGAAACATTTGACTGACAAAGAGTTATCGACACACGATTGTGTTCGAAATGAAGAAGAAACTTCGAACGATGATTCAGATAAAAAGATTGGAGGAAACATAACGGATTACCAAATCAGTTTACTGCGCGGTCTACTTGTCACTCGGCGAAGTAAAAAGAAGGGTGATAAACAACCGTTCCTCTGTTATACATGTGGAAAAAGATTTGTCAATAATTATCGACTCACGCGCCACATGCGCACGCATACTAGAGAAAAGCCATATTCATGCGATGTATGCTCAAAATCTTTCTCTGACAGATCTGCTATGGTGAAACACAGGAAACGGGTTCATAAAATTAAAACAACTCCGGGTAGCCACAAAAAAATTTCACAAAATCTTAATCCTGTTGAACAATTAACACAAAACCCTACATTATTGATCAAGAATGATTGTGATGAACAGAAACCTTTACTGCCTGATTCAAACAATACTCCTGAAGAGTCGCAATCCGTGTACATTAAACTAGAATTCTCTTGCAATGTTTGTAAAAAGTATTTCACTCACAAATCACAGTTAATGTCGCACCACTGTGTTAACGATAAAAAAACTTCCACAAGTAAAGAAGAAATATTTAATGAAGAAGACACATTCTCAAATAAAGAAGAGTTATTTACAAATGAAAAAGACATAGTCTCAAAAGAAGAAGAGACATTTACAAATGAGGAAGACACATTCTCAGATCAGTTCCCACATTCAGCAGAACCAACACACCAAGACGTTGGTGAGGAATTCTACCCGATTATTAAAACTGAAGAAACTGTGCCTCGTTCTATAGCTCGCAACGATGAAGAAAAGCGAAGAATGACTCCTAGACGCCGTGGTGACAAAATATTCATTTGTGACACGTGTGGAAAAGAATTCACACTTAAAAACTCACTCGTTAAACACATCCGTATACATAATAGAAGAGAGAAGTTATTTTATTGTAATATTTGTAATAAAAAATTCCTTCAGAAATCTTATTTAATACGACACATGCCAGTTCACACAGGGGTGAAAGAGTATTCGTGTTTTTGTGGAAATACTTACTACCACAGATCATCGTTACACGTTCACCAACGAATTCATAGAGACGAGAAACCCTATTCCTGTGACGTATGTAAAAGACAATTTAGTATTAAAGCTCATTTAACAGAACATCTGCGTGTACACAGCGGAGAAAAGCCATTCATGTGTCATATTTGCGACTACAAGTGTGCACAGACTTCAGCACTGAAATCTCACCTGCGTACCCATGTCAAACAAGGTGTTAAAAATGAGGAAACGAGTATTGGAAACAAGGAACCGAACAGGACTAACATAGCTCCAGCTATAACACCAAGAAGCGCGTTCGTTTGCGATGTCTGCGGCAAACAGTTTCAAAAGAAATATTGTCTACAGGTACATCAGAACACACATTTGGAAAACAAACCATTTCCTTGCGAATTATGCAAGAAACAGTATGCAGAAAAACACGGGCTGTTACGTCATATGCGGTCTCATACTGGAGAAAAGCCATATTTGTGCGAAGTTTGTAACAAACGGTTTAGGCATAGGACTGGGTTTGTTTATCATCAGCGCAAATGCTGTTCTTCCAAATAATTAATTTTGTTATTCCGTGTGTTCCATTATGTGAATGGCAAGCAGAATACCAGCGAATAAGCGAATTATGCTGAGACATGGACCCATTTGCTTTCATACTTTAATTTTATTGTATTATTATTGTATTGAAAACAAATAAAGGTTTTTTTTTTTTCATTTTCATAATGGTAATGGTAAAAATAGCTATTCTCATCGTGACGGACCCACGGCTCAACTACGATGCTCAACTGGTTGTGTCGTGGGTAATTTTTATTCCCTTCGGCACAACTAATTGATACAACGGGAAAACAAATGTACCTACGGCACAACTGACAAATAAGTTGAATCTTGGGTAACTCGGAATTAGCTACGGCACAATTGAGCATCATCTGACGGATGTGTACTAAATCATAGAATGGTCTTTCTCAAATGGTCTAGTGGAAAAATATTAAGAAACAATTAAAGCTTTTCGTTATTTAATGCTCTTAAAACATTTTATGCTTATTTTTATTTTAAAAATACGGCCGACGCAGATATGACCGTAATACGACTTAAAGAAGAAGCGGCCGGCGACAAATTGTGACGTTCACATTTGAAAAGATGTCAAACATGGTACAATTGAAAAAGCCCTAAGCACTTGAACAAAGAGGTTTGGTACTTAAAATTATGAAGTGGTAATTGTGCTGTGGGGAATCGAAGTTCCCTACAGCTCAATCAGTTGGATTTCATACTATCAGTAATTGAGCCGTGGGGAATTGGTTGAGTCGTTGGTACCTCAGTTGTGCCGAAGGGAATAAAAATTACCCACGACACAACCAGTTGAGCATCGTAGTTGAGCCATGGGTCCGTCACGATTCTCATGCCTTGTTTACACTTGGTCAAGTGTTTAGTCAAGTGACTGTCCAGTCAATGTCCTTGCCACTGGCATTTGCCACTTCACTAACAATTTGACCAAGTGTAAACCAGTCATAGCCTGATTAAAAAAATAAAAACCCTCACCAAGTGTTTTTTTTTATAAATTCCTGGAGCAATGTGTGATACAAAATAAAATAATTAAATAGACTGATTTCTTAGCCTCAATTTTCTTATGTATCTATGTATAAAATTTATATTTGTTGCTACTAATACCTATTAAGTACCTAGTTTTTTTTTGGTGCTTTTCATGTATATCTCGCAAACTGAGTAAGTACCTATTAATTTGACTTTTGTTTCTATTCCTTCAGCCTATCCCTATCCATTCGTCGGATTCCCACCTTTCCCATGGAATACTGATGGGACAAATGGGAGATCACTTGAGACATAGGTACAGTAGACCACGTGTCCACTCCAAATTATTTACAGTAGCAATATAGTAAAAGTGATGATTTTTACTTGAAAAACGTGTACAAAATGTGATTAATGTGTGGGACAACAAAATAAATTCAAATAAGACGTTGCAGTCAGATCTATACTTGGTCGGTCTGCGTCCGGGACGATTCTTTTTTTATTCGGACGGTTCAGAAGCGTGGCAGATTCTTCCAGATAGCTGTGAAATGAGCCGCACCAGCATTTTAATGAAGACTTGAAAGTTTGTTTTACATCTGACATGGCTGTATGGGCTCAGTTCCTTTTGCATTGAAAACAAACAATAACAAAAGCCAAAAAATATATTTAAAAAAAAGGAAATGAAATAAAACAAACAAATCCTGGAATTGTTTTCTAAATGTTTATTTAAATAATAAAATAAATTAAGTGAGCTGCTTCAATTAAAACATAACGTAGTGATTCTATGTTCAGTGATTCCATAGCATGATAAAGTCGTTTTTGTGTGCTGTGCAACTGCAACTGAAAATGGAAAAACAAAATGAATAAGTACGTTCGTTTTTATTTCAAGTATTGAAATAAAACTATCAAGCTCAAAAGGTAAAGTAAAGTAAAATACACTTTATTGCACAAATAAGGTAAGGTACATACATAGTAGGTAATATTGAATAATACTATACTATTCCAAATGGTTTTTTTTAGTACAGAAGTTAGAGAAGCAGTATATTTCATAGCTTTATTTTGGTTTTGTCGGTGAGTTTTACAGTACCATGCGACGAGAAAGACTCATTACTAGAATTCCGTCGATGCAGAAAATAGGTTAACATGTTGTACCAGGCTAAATAGAGTCAACTTTTCATAAGCATATAGGCGCCCATTATACATATCTCTCCAATCTGTCTCCATTCAGCCCGGTCCCCGGTCTTTCTCGTCCAGATCGGGCCTGCGATATTCTTTGTATAGTTGGACCAACGAGCAGGTAGTCCTCCCACACTCCGTCTTCCCTTCCGGGGTCTCCACATGAGAGTGCACTTGCTCCATCATCCATGGTTTCGGCGACAAAGTGTACAGATCATGCCCATTTTAACACAGCACAGTCATACCACCAGTGTTTCACCTTGTATTGTTTGTCTTCCAGCGTCATGTCTAACCACACCGATCTCAGTGCCACTGTGAAGGAAGAACCCACTGTTATAGAGCAGTTGGCTCATGAACTGACTGAGGAGATAGAATCTGGTTCCCTCAGCAACTATGAAGAACCAGTAATCAAACAAGATCATTTAGAAGAAGACAATGTGAAGAAACAGGACTTGTATACCGACGGTGTAGTGAAGACTGAGTTGGTAATTGGCCTTGGGGAGATGCAGCGGCCCGTTACACTAATATCTGAAATAGGTAACTAATACTGAACTTATTTTGTAGAAAAAGAACTGGACCAGTTTATATTTTCCCTAATAAATTATAAAGGAAGCAGAGGAGTAAACATGCCACCTGCAGTAAGTAATTATCATCAGTGTCAGATTTCCCTTAAAGCTGACCAGGCCCGGGTCTAGGGTGGCCATATTTAGGTGGCGAAAAGGAAGGCATATCGCGACTGACTCTACTGTCAGTCACGCCCGATCACTCAGAGATCTACACAAACGGTATCACCTTCTGGCCGATCTATGGTTTGAAAACAGATAATCTAAAAGCAATCAGGCCTGTGTCTTGCGTCTCAAAAAAAATCGAAGTCGCATGCGACTCGAGGAACTATTAAATTAAACAATTGAACCCAGTTTTCTAATACATATCGTCATACCATTTCCTGCCTGTGAGCCTTTTTTGTTGTAGATGGCAGTTGAAATGGTCCCGCTACTTCCAATTTGTATTTTATAATCTATCATTATTATTATAATTCTTTTTCAGGGAGCAGTAGCAATGATTGTGGACCAATATTCTCCACGAAGGCTTCTTTGAGACGACATGAGATTGATAAAAAACTACTTGCTTCCAAAAAGAAACTGGCAGATTTAGAAGAAAAACCTTTTACATGTGACGTTTGCGACAAAGGATTTAATACCAGTTACCGTTTAGAACGTCACAAACGTATGCACAGAGTCAGAAAACCATTTCTATGTGAAATTTGCAACAAGTCTTTTGCTAAAATGTCCGTTCTAATAAATCACAAGAAACGTCTTCATAAAAATATCAGCGGTATCTCTGATCAACGGTTCATACGGAAGTCTACACTGGTGTCACAAGAATTTGATAGCAGTGAAGAAAACCCACTGAAATGTGATGTTTCTGAAGAACAGTTGTTACACATAAAAGAAGAACATGTTAAAACAGAGCCATTGGAATTCAGAACGATTGAGAAGTCAGAGCTGCTATCTCATCAGTATGTTCATAATGAGAAAGGGACACGCTATGATGAAGACCAATTATCTAATGATGAAGACACATTGTCAACCAAAGAAGAGACGTCGATTAAAGAAGAATCTAAACCTCACATTAAAACTGAAGAAAAAATATCAGTCATTAAGACCAGATCCAATCGTGTTCACACTAATGAACAAAAGTATACAGTATCTGTTCATAAGGGAAAGAAAGCATTTTCATGTAATATTTGTAAGAAGCTATGTTCACAAAGAGCGACAGTGTTAGCTCACCAACGCATCCATACCGGTGAAAGACCATATTCATGTGACGTGTGCAATAAATCTTTCAAATATAAAGCCCAATTACCTGCACATATGCGTATCCATACAGATGAAAGACCATTCAAATGTGATATATGTCATCAGCAATTCAAGCAGCAGTCGAATCTATATAATCACCTAAAACTCCACAAACGTAAAAATATATGTGACATTTGCAAGAAAAAGTTTAACACCAGGTATGAACTGAGGCAGCATCTGCGTTCTCACAAAGAATGTGTGTTCATTTGCGATGTTTGTGGAAAGAAATTCTTAAACCAAACTAGTTTGAAAAGACATCGATTAATTCATGCGGAAAATAAAAAATTTCACTGCAATGTTTGTCCAAAACAGTACTATGAAAGGTATCTTTTTCAGTTGCATATTCGTACTCATGATGCTGAAAAGTCTAAGATACCTTATTGTTATTATTATTGTAAAATTTGTAAGCGGACATTTAGAAAGGATTCTTCGTACAAATCCCACATGGCAGACCATACAGCTGATGAACTGTTATTGAGTAATGAATCTGGACAAGAAAATAACAGAAAAAGTGGTAAAGCTTTCATATGTGACGTTTGTGGAAAAGGATTTCGTCACAAATCCAAATTGATACGTCACTCTCAAGTTCATACAGGAGAAAAACTAACATGTGATATTTGTCAAAGAACGTACACTGATATACGTTCTCTGAGATCGCATATGAAGATCATTCACCGTCAAGATATTCCCTTTACCAAACAACCTGTTACTAAAATAGAACTAATAGACAATGAAAAACAAATGTTTACGGAATCTGTTCAGAATGGGAAAAGAATATTCTCATGTGATATTTGTGAGAAACAATGTCCGGGTAAGGTGAAAGCGGTAATACACCAACGCAGTCACACGGGTGTTAAACCATATTTGTGTCAAGTGTGTGGGAAACTGTTTAATTCTATGCACCATATCACAGATCATCTCCGCATCAGTACCGGAGAAAAACCATTAAAATGTAATAAATCCAGACATCACCCAGGAGTCAAAACCGATGAAGAAACCGTGTCAAATGATATTGATAATCCGACAAGTTCAATATGCTATCGAGTTTCCAGAAACAATTGTAAACAGTACTTGTGTGATTATTGTCCGAAACGATTCGCTTCAAATGCTCATTTGGTCCGTCACAGGCGTACTCATACCGGTGAAAAGCCGTACCCGTGCGGAGTTTGTATAAAATCGTTTTCTACCTGCACTGGTATGGTAGTTCATAAAAAACGTATTCACAATATAACACCACAAGTGGGTTTCCGTAAAAAAGTTGTGCAAAATTTTAGCCCGAAAGAACAATTCACACGTAATTCAACGAAGGATGAAACGTATGATGAACAAAAAATAAATGCACAGAGTGTTATTGATCCCCAAATTACGCAAGAGAGGACACTAAAATCTCCCCAAAAAGATGACAATGAAGAAAAACCACCATTGCTTAACATTCCTGAAGAACAATCACATTCCGTATACATCAAACTGGAATTTACTTGTGACGTCTGTGAAATGGATTTCACTGACCGTTCTGTTTTTATGTCACATCAGTGTGGTCGCAGTGAAGAAACTTTTTCAAATAAAGAAGAACTATTGTCAAATGAAGAAGACGCAGAGTCTGATATTGATCAATTTGCACAGGATTCAGCAGAACCACCAGATGTTGACAGTGAGGAATACTACTTAATTATTAAAGAGGAAGAAAGGACAGTATCTCATTCTTCTGTACGTAACCATGAAGAAAAACCAAAACCTAGGGCTACTAAACGTGTTACCAGTGATAAACTATTCGAATGTGATAATTGTGGACGGCATTACACAAATAGAAAATCTATTGTAAGGCACTTACGTATTCATAATAATAAAAAGAAACCTTATAAACAAAACGTGGACAAAACCTTACAAAGGAAACGTAATAAAGCCGTTGGAAAACAAGGTACCAGTGCAAAATGTGACAAATCGTTCATATGTGATATATGTGGACAACAATTAGTGCGTATAAAATCGATGAATAAACATATGCAAGCTCATAGTGACAATAAATCCTTGCCGTGTGAACATTGCAATAAGGAATTCTTTTCAAAAAACAAATTAGATCACCATAGACGTAGTCACATCGGCACCATACAATTCTCATGCGAGGAATGCAAGAAGACTTTTAATCACAGATCATCATACGTTTACCACCAAAGAGTTCACAGTGGAGAAAAACCTTATTCCTGCGATGTATGCGGTAAAACCTTCGCATTCAGAGGGAATTGGAAAACACACCGAACTGTTCATAACGGAGAAAAACCATTCTCTTGTGCCATTTGTGGATTGAAGTTCAGACTGAAACCGATGTTAAAAATTCATTTAAAAAAGCATATGGAAAAGGATATGCCTTCGAAGGAAAAATCTCATGTTATTTGCAATGTATGCGGGAAGAAACTCGCGAGGAAAGATGTCTTGCAAAAACATATGTTCACACATTCTGATAAGAAACCCTTTCCGTGTAATCTTTGTGAGAAACAGTACACTGTTAGTGATTCTTTGAGGCGGCACATGCGATCTCATACGGGGGAGAAGCCGTATTCGTGCGATTGTTGTAACAAGCGGTTCAGACACAGGACTGGATTCGTTTACCATCAGCGGAAAGGCTGTAAAAACAAATAAAGCAAAATGACCACCAGACGTTACCACATTTTTGGTGTTATATAGGTTGGAATACAGCTACCAGATCCGTTGGAGCTACGAGAAAATGGTCTTAGGAGACCTTCCCTAACTTTTGGAGCTATTTAAAACTGCATTCACAGATTTTTGAAAAAAGGTACAGTCCGCGAGAAAAACGCCATTTTTCCACAAAAATTTTTTTGATGCCAATCGATTCTATTTCGTGTCAGGAACAAAATACTCTATGGGGTCAATCGAGATTCGAGTACTAGAAATCTCAGAAATAGCAAAAAACTATTCGTGTGAAAAATTCCGTTTTTCTCGCTGACTGTGCTTTAAAAAACATCTGTGAATGCAGTTTTAAATAGCTCCAAAAGTTAGGGAAGGTCCCCTAAGACCATTTTCTGGTAGGTAAAATAATCTAGTTTCTATTTCCTTTCTTGATTTATACAATATTTGAATGTACAATTAATGTAATTAATCTATTGTAAGGATGTGGACAGAGCGTCGGTGGCCTAGAGGCTAGGACGCCGGACTCCCGTGCGGGAGGTCCGGGTTAGAAACCATGCAGTGCCTTGTACCAATGAGTTTTTCAGATTTTTTCGAAGACGTACGTACATTTACCGACTGCTCAACGGTGAAGGAAAACATCGTGAGGAAGCCTGCACACTGAGATGACCAGTGTGTAAATGGGGTAGGCACAAGATCCTCAAGGGTCGAAGTGCCGCTGGGGTTATTCCCGGCCCCCTATCATATGATAAGGAGGTGGACTAGGGTGGCGTTGGAAAGGGAAGAATTCAGAAGACTTGGGGGGGGGGGGGGGGGGGGCTTTACCCGGAGGCACACAGATATGTCTAATTACAGTAGAAAATGTAATATTATGTAAGTAAATAAAATCTGAAAGAGGCTGTAATATATAAATAAAAAATTATAATTATTAATATAATCTATTATTATTATTTTGTTATACTTATTATAGCGTAGGTGGCGTAGTGGCTAGGATGCCGGGCTCCCATGCGGGAGGTCCGGGTTCGAAACCATGCTGTGCTGAATGCCATGTACCAATGCGTTTTTCGGATTTCTTCGAAGCCTTACGTACATTTACCGACTGCTGTAATGGTGAAGGAAAACATCGTGAGGAAACCTGCATGTCTGAGGAAATGAAGTTTCCGAAGGCGTGTGAAATCTACCAATCAGCAATGGACTCGCTCAGTGGATCATGGCCCGTACCTCCTTGTGCAAGGGGAGGCCTGGGCCTTGCCTGTGCTCCAACAGTGGGGACATTAATAGGCTGATGATGATATTTATTGATGAAATCATTAGGGTCATCGTGGTGGGTCCACGGGTCGCGAACCGAGAAATGATATCTCTTAGTTACGGAGGCCAAGATCTATTTTCGGTCGCTGAACCAACAGAATAAACTGAAGAAAACTCAAGTTTCTCATATTAAATACAGATTACACCTCTCCCCGATTCCTCCCTCCCCAGCGACGTCCTAAGCCGAGGTCCGTACCCACCTGGGTGTCCTCAGGCAGTCGCTTCTTATAGTGTTTAACTCCTCCTCCAGGCTGGAGCGCACTTAGCGCTCGCCCCAAAAACCCCGGTGAAGCTGTAAAGGTCATTAGGATCAACAGCAATTGTCAGTTCCAAAAAAAAAACTACACTTTCCAAGGTAGATATTTATAGCGTTTTGAGGCGAATGAATAGGCACTTCTAAGCCGACATGGTCCACCTTCGGCCTCATCTTCACTGACCACCAGATGAGACTGGTCAGACGTTAGTCCCAATTAAAAAATCTGGAAACGTTTAAGAGTAAGTCCCCCTTTCTCTTCCCCCCGTAACAAAAACAAACATGGTAGGTAACTATAATTTATTCTGTATTCATTACACTGTGATCAACAATTCTATTAGATACAATGTTCAGGTCAATATATTACAGGTTATGTTGAGCGTTCGTGCTGTCATGGCGTGTTCGTCCTATTTTATTGTTTAAAAAACGGTTTACAGTGGTTATTTTTTCGTAAAACTAGTGTATTTTACCTAAAAGTCGTCCGTGTGAACGCTATACAGGTGTAACAAAAAGGTGTCATATATGAGGATCTGATACAGATGTATGCAATGTTGTAGTCTGAGAAACAAAATCTAATTTAGATAGCTGCAATTTAGGCTCATGAATACTGAATTGTGAATATAACTTTAAGTAATTATGATGCATAATACAGATCTTTGATGCGACAAGGCCGCCTTCTGCACATTGTATTGTACCTCTCTTTATGTTGTATGTTTTGTTTATGTCCCGGGTGTGCAATAAAGTATATTTGTATTGTATTGTATCTTTTCAAATAAAAATACTTTATGTTTTAATGCGATTTGATGGCCAGAAGTCTTGATGCCATACAATGAATATATTAATACCAACGGTGGTGCTCACATCATGTATGGTGGCACTGAAGGAATGACAACGCAATATATAAACCAATCCATATTGCCAATGAGTCTCGATCCTTATAGGTGACGAATCGCTGGTGGAAGCTAGACTGCAAAGTCTGGAACATCGGCGCAAGGTTGCCTGTCTATCGGTATTTTATAGGATACATTTCGGAGAGTGCGCATCGGAATTGCACGACCTAATTCCAGCATCTCCGTTCCGCCTTCGGACTACCAGGCGCGGGGAGGGGTTCCATCCTTGTGTTGTTGATATCCCATCTGCTCGTACGAAGCGATTTGCTTCTTCGTTCATTATGCGAACGGCTAAGGAATGGAACAGCCTGCCGGCGTCTGTATTTCCTGAAACCTTGGGATCTTCAAGGCCAGAGTGAATAGGCATTTACTGGACCCGCATGCTCCATCGTCGACCTCATCGTCGCTTTCCATCAGGCGAGATCGAGGTCAAATGCGGGTAGTAGTAAATAAATATATTTTTTATTGACTACTACCCGCATTTGACCTCGATCTTATATCGCTGACTGTTCCTTTTAAAAAAAAACTGTGAATGCAGTTTTAAATAGCTTCAAAAGTTAGGGAAGGTCTCCTAAGACTATTTTCTCGTTGCTCCAACGGATCTGGTAGCTGCCCTGGGTGCCCCGCCGAAATTTTCCACCCTGTATAACACCAACATCTGGTGGTCATTTTGCTTTATTTGTTTTACAACCTTTCCGCTGATGGTAAACGAATCCAGTCCTATGTTTGAACCGCTTGTTACAACAATCACACGAATACGGCTTCTCCCCCGTATGAGATCGCATGTGCCGCCTCAAAGAATCACTATCCGTGTATTGTTTCTTACAAAGATTACACGGAAACGGTTTCTTATCAGAATGTGTGAATATATGTCTTAGCAAGACATCTTTTCTAGCGAATTTCTTACCACAGTTATTACAAACAAATTCTTTGTGTGATATTTTGTTCACAAATATTTTCTCTGATATTTCTTTGCTCAATTTGTCGTCTTCATATTCACCTTTCTTCACATGAACTCGTAAATGAGTTGTCAAAGAAGACTTTTGGGTGAATCTCATTTCACAGATATGACACAAAAATGGTTTTTCACCCGTGTGAATACGCAAATGATCTGTCATAGAAGATTTGTAGGTAAATTTTATACCGCACAGAACACACGAGTAAGGTTTTACGCCATCATGAATCCGTTGGTGAGCAATGTGTGACGATTTATAAGAAAATGATTTGGCACAAAATTCACATGTGATTCTTTTCTTTCCATTATGAGCAACACGTTTATGTTCCATTAAATAATATTTACTGAGGAATTGTTTATTGCAAATTCCACATGGAAACTTTTCTCTACTCTTATTATGGATAAGCAAATGACGTTTGAGTCTATTCCTATAATTGAATCGTTTGCCACAAAAATCACATATGTAAAATTTGTCTGTAGTAACACGACGTGTCATTAATAGAGGTTTCAGCTTTTCTTCATCATTTAGTACTGAAGAAACTTTATCACTGGTAACATGACGTTTAGGAGTCGTTACTGGAGTATCAAGTTTACGAGTGGTTGTACTGCGTTTCGTTTTTAATGGAGTCGAGGTTTGTAAGCTTTGTTCCGGATTTCGTTTGTAAGATTTATTTTTATCTTTATGAATACGTAAGTGATTCGCAAGTGATTTTCTAAGAGTGATTTGTCGTCCATAGTCACCAGAAACGAATAGTTCCGTCTCAACCTGATAGGATTTTTCACTGCCAATGACAGGAGGCTCTGCTGAATCTTGTGACAACTGATTATCTGAGAAAGTGTCTTCTTCATTTGTCAATACTTCTTCTTTATCAGAAAATGTTTCTTGGTTACAAGACGATACCTCTTCTTTATCAGAAAATGTTTCTTGGTTACAAGACGATACCTCTTTTTTATTAGAAAATGATTCTTGGTTACAAGACGATACCTCTTCTTTATTAGAAAATGTTTCTTGGTTACTAGACGATACCTCTTCTTTATTAGAAAATGTTTCTTGGTTACAAGACGATACCTTTTCTTTATCAGAAAATGTTTCTTGATTACACTTATGCGACAAGAACTCAGAATGGGTAATGAAATATATTTTACAAACACTACACGCGTATTCTAGTTTAATATTTGCAGTTTCTTCACGTTTGAAGAATTTAAGTGTCCACTCTTGTGAAATTTGATCATAATTAACACTCTGTGCATTTTTATGAGAATAACCACTTGGTTTTTGTTTGTTACCATCGTTGTACGATATTGCTGAGTTTTGTGCATATTGTTCTGCTGATATGTTGTGAACACGATTACGATGGATTGCTACGCCAGTGGCGGTAGAAAAAGTTTTTAAGCAAATACCGCATGGGTATGGGTACGATTTGCCTTCGGTATGTCTGCAGCGTATATGACGGGAGAGATTGTATTTCGAAGCGAATCGTTTCGGACAAATATCACATACGAAAGACTTATTATCTGCATGAACACCCGTATGGCTACCCAAATTATTACGCGTAAGAAACCGCTTTGGACACACGTCACACGAGAACGGTTTATTTTTTGAGTGAGTCCGTTTGTGAACTGTTAATTTGTAAAATGTATTGAACTGTTTTGAGCAGACATCACATAAATACGATTTATTTTCTGTATGAGATTCAACATCCGATTTTGTGGTTGCTACTCTTTTACTATTCAAGCACAACCGTTTTATGTGATATACAAGAGACGATCTACCTCTAAACCGTTCAGGGCATGCAGGACATTTCAGTGGTTTTTCTCCAGTATGAATGCGCATATGAGCATTAGAGCTTTCCTTTGTAGAAAACTGTTTCCCACAAACTTTACACGAATAAGGTTTTACGCCAGTATGAGAGCGCTGGTGAATCCATGCTGAGTGTTTAGACTTGGTTTTCTGTCTACACATATCACACGAGAATTTTATTTTCCCATTATGTAGAGATTTCGTAAACATTTCTTCTTCATTATCAACAACTTTTCTAGCCTTGGATTTTTCTTCAGGTCGACTTTGAGGGTGAATTCTTTTCATATGGGATCGCAATTGACGTGCATCTGTATAAGATTTTTGGCAAATATCACATGGAATAGGTCTCGAGGGATGTTTCAATTTATTTCTATTATGACTACGCATGTGAGATT
Organism: Hofmannophila pseudospretella; assembly: GCA_947369225.1. Lineage (NCBI taxonomy): Eukaryota > Metazoa > Arthropoda > Insecta > Lepidoptera > Oecophoridae > Hofmannophila > Hofmannophila pseudospretella. The sequence goes on along the minus strand of OX376337.1, from coordinate 7,241,102 downwards.
CTATATTAAATTTCTTAGTGAACTGTTTTTTACAAATATCACATGTGAAAGGCTTTTCTCCCGTATGAGTGCGTACATGTAGCAATAAGGCATAGCTTTCATAATACTGTTTCGGGCAATAACTACAAGGAAATGGCTTTTTTTCTTTGTGAACCCATTGATGTCGGTCTAGCTGAGTTTGGGTTATGTATTTCTTGCCACAAACATTGCATACAAATACATTATCTGTGTGAGAACGCAGATGCTGCCTCAGTTCCAATCTTGTGCTAAACTTTTTCTTGCAAATATCACATACATTTTGACGTTTGTGGAGTTTTAGGTGATTATATAGATGGGATCTCTGCTTGAATTGCTGCTGACATATATCACATTTGAACGGTCTTTCTCCAGTGTGAATGCGCTTATGTTCAGTTAATTGAGATTTATATTTGAATGATTTTTTACACACGTCACATGGATATGGTCTGTCATTAGTATGACTGCGTTGGTGGGCTAACATCCTCTTTATTTCCTTGGTTTGTTTGGTACAAATATTACATGAGAATATTTTCTTCCCCGTATGAACAGATACTGCATACTTTTCTTCATCAGTGCGAACGCTATTGAATTTAGTACTGGACTTATTAATGTTTGAAAAGTTTTCTACAGTTTTAATGCTCTTATGATGTTTAGGTTCTTCTTTGATTGATGTCTCCTTGTTCGTTAACAATGTTTCTTCATCATTCAAACAGTTTTCTTCACCATTTGTACATTCTTTTGCTTCTTCACTGCTCTCTGGAAAAGGAATACAAAAAATTAAAAATACAAAAATTATATTTAGCCATGTGAAACAAGTGAATTATTATTAAATAAATGATTTTATTAATATTATTCACACAGCATTAATTAGTAGACATTTTGTAAATTTAATATTATTGACATTGTATACAATTTAATGACGTTCTCTTTTTCTTTTCTGTTTTCTTCTCAAACTCTGTATAAACATTATTAACTTGTGTATTCGGCGTATATGCCTGTAAAGGTAAAGTTTAGTGTGACATGTTTATGCAACTATATCTGCAATATTTGTAATTCTTACCTGAACTTTTACACAATAGATCTTATCTTATCTAACAAATCAAACCTAGAAGCCTTATTTTTTTGCCACAAGCTGGATTCAAACCCGCAAGCGCCCTCTACGAGGCCATTATACTAAAAAGTATATCAAATACCACTCGTGGCACATTTTCATCGGAGCCCCTTCATGCCTTGGAAAGCATGTTAGTAGTAAACAAGCAGGCAGTAAACAGTCAATCCTGGTTGTTGTCATTCAACGGCAGTTGTTAGGCCATATCAGAGGGTTATGGGCGGCCTGAACAACTGTTACAATAGGTTGACCACTAACCATAAATAAAAAAGTTACCTATGTCAGATGTCAGTGGATTCTCTGTTTTCAGCTCCTCAGGACACATAACCATCTCAGTTTTGATTTCATAGTCATCATACAAGTCCAGTTCATTCACACTGTCTTCTTCAAAAAGATCTTGCTTGACTACTGGTTCTTCATAGCTGCTGAGGGCGCCTGAGTCTATTTCCTCGGTCAGTTCGTGTATCAACTGCTCTATAACAGTGGGTTCTACTTTCACGGTGGCACTGAGATTTGTGTGGTTAGACATGACGCTGGAAAACAAAAGAATACAAGATAATTGATAACTTCTGGCATAGTTGAGTGGTCCCCATAAATTATACCTATCTTTCGATAGATCTTTAACTTAGTTTTCCGTGGCGTACCTTCAGTTCTTTTTCAAATTATGTTCATGGCGTATGTGGAATTTATTTCGTACGGTCTCAGCGAAATCGCTTAGAAATTGCATTAAATTGTAATTTGTAAATAAAAATAAGGCCAATATAGTTTTAAAGTACAACCATAGAGTAAAAATCATTCTCTGTGGGATTTTACATCTCTGGATACAAGGCTTTTGAGCCATTATATTATGGATAGGTACTCTATCTTGCATATGGCCTTTTTTTAAATTATCAATTTTATCATTTTATAACTTCAGAACAAGACTTTTAAAGAGCCATTTTAATACCATTCAGTAGCAAATTCACACCATAGACCCGATATCCGGTCTACTTGAAAAGAAGCACAAACAATACCCTCACGTTCTCCTATTTCACCCCATTAATCAGGTGTTTTTGTATTTGCTAATGGGCGGGTCTTCATATCTTTGATCTGAGGTTATCCCGACTTTAGTGCTCGAATAGTATAAATCTGAGTATTTTTTAGACTTATTTGACGAATACTTCTGATTTTATTAGTTCTAAGTGATTGTCTGTATCTATTTTGTGTTTAAGCTTTTGATCCGTATAACTCACATTCTTGTATTCAGCTATACCCAAGCCCAAACTAAAATTTGCGTTCTCCTTTTTACCCAAAATCGCGAAAAAATCCTCCAATCTGGTAACCCTGGGGAGGGCAGAATTCTGATGACGTCAGTCGCATACTGGGAGGCTGTATAGAGTCAGTACCATAGAGTAACTTACATATACGGAGAGTCAGTACCCAATACTCGGTAATGATTTGGAATTGTTAAAAAATATTGATACTGCATACTTATAATGTTTTATTGAAAATATAATTATTTTTTAATGTACATTTACCGATTGCTCTAATGGTGAAGGAAAACATCGTGAGGAAACCTGAATGTCTGAGGAAATTAAAAAATTCCGAAGGCGTGTGAAATCCACACAGCACTGGGCCCGCTCGGTGGATCATGGCCCGTACCCCCTTGTGCAAGGGGAGACCTGTGCCCCAACAGCGGGGACATTAATAGGCTGATGATGAGGTTACTGGCCGAATCTTTCCGGCGATTCGCCCCGTTCGGTGAGTGAGGTTTCATATGAATAATTCTAAAATTCAGCTCGTTCAGATTCACGTTCAGCTTTATAAGTTGGTCATGTTCCCATATAATCGGGCACTGAAAAGTCAAATGTATGAGAATATGGGGTATTCCTCGTGGCCTAACTGATTAAGCCATCGTGGCTCGCTGTCAGTGCTCACGTCATTGTTTTAGAGGAGAGGGCCAAGTCTGATTATGTGGTCCAAATGTCCAAAAGCAGCCACGCCAAGCCTACTTCACTAGGGTCATCATTCTAAGGAATTAATCATATTGAACAATTCTCTTGGCAGATTTAATATGGTGTGGTTTGCCATTGCCTTCGCCATGAAACCACTGCAGGTAACATTTCTCAAGAGCGTCGGTGGCCTAGTGGCTAGGACACCGGACTACCATGCGGGAGGTCCGGGTTCGAAACTGTGCAGTGCCATGTACCAATAAGTTTTCCGTATTTTTCGAAGATTTACGTACATTTACCGACTGCTCTGATGGTGAAGGAAAACATCGTGAGGAAACCTGCACACTGAGATGACCAGTGTGTAAATGGGGTAGGCACAAAAGATCCTCAAGGGTCGAAGTGCCGCTGGGATTATTCCCGGCCCCCTATCATAAGATACTCCCATGAAATTGCCATTAACTGAAGAGAAAGAAGAATCCATACTAACTTTGCTCCCACTTTGACCCATTATTTATCTACGAAAAAAAAAAGTTTATGCGTAGGTACTCTATACTCGATGAGCTCTAAATAACAATACCTCACATCCCCTATCATAAGAGAAACATTTCTCAATTTACAGGTTGTTCCGAACCTTTATTATGCCCTGGTGAAGAAAGTAAATAAAAGAATACAAAACCACAGAGCTATAAATATAATAATATTTATTTTATTCCTTCTTGCCAAGTCATTTTTTCTTCACAAGTAACAATATTGGTTCTTCAACAGTTAACGCTAAAATCACTGACATACCTGCACACTACTTCTATATTTACATACGAATTTACAACACACGACCGACGCTGTACTTTTACTTTTAAAATTTAAAGAGATCTTTTTATAATCTTACTACACGATTACGGCCGTCATTTTTATTATTTACAATATGGCGGAGAACCACCAAATAATTATCGATGTTTTTGCTTTGATACAATATTTACAGAACATTATTGATACTCGATAGTTATTTGGTTCGTCTATTATAAAATAACATTCGATATTCCCAAAAGACCAACTATATATAGCCAATTTATGATAGACAGAAAGAATCCTAATATCATTTTATTGTTTTCAGAATGGTAATAATGGCTGTTCTGAGAAAAATCAAATACTTCCAGAACTTATAGTAATTTTAATTAGTAATTTTAGGAATATCGGCAGTTATTTCACTAATCGTGTAGTAAATGGGTCGAAACACTAGGAAACCCGCCGGGTTTGCCCGCACCCCTAAAACGTGGCGCGGCGAAAACATGACCCAAAATTACTGAGATTTCTCACAAATGCATCAATTTCTTGCTTGAATTACCGAAATCGGTTCCAAATTTTGTAAGAACATAGAATTTTTCAACTGAATTTGTAAAATGTAACCTTCAAAAGGTAAAAAATAATAAGTTTTATTCGAGATAACAAAGACAGTTTACCCTGTATTCCTTGAAAACGTGAACCGATCACAGTAATTCAGCAATATTTTATTATCATTATCATTATATTTCATCTTATTCTCCATTTACGGTGAGAATATTGCTTATATTTTTCGTTAAATTCTGTAATATTGTAAGATAAATAACAAAAATAAAGTAGTTACAAAATTTAGCATCGATTCCAGGGTGGCCGTCAAACTCATATACTAGATTATATATGAGTAAGCGGGACGTTTTGTCTAGCATTCGTCGCTAACCACCACCCAGGAATCAATGCCATCGTTCAGTTATCGACACGGAACCCAGAAATTAATCGCCATGGTATTTCTGTGGAACCCTGTCGCAATAGGTTTCCGTTATGATTTTTTGACATTCGTAATATGTCAAATAATTTAAAGCGACAGAGAACCAAAATTGCTTTGTTCAAGGCATAGTATATCAACAATAAATGTATTCAAGTACCGTTTCGAACAGTATCTTCATTTCATTACATGCAAAATGTTTGGATTTCTGTCAGTTTATAATGAAATAAAGTCATAGAAAATCTAGATGTCTTAAATCTTGCCGCGTGCATTCATATGAAGTTTCACAGAGTAACTACTAAACTATGAGTCTTATAATATTGCCTTTTTTTTTTGTTGGAACAATGCCATGACGATGCAATGTTCTATAACTTTAATATGAAGAAAACAATTGTTTTTAGAATTCATATGCGTAAAACCATGTAAAACAAAACAGGATTTAGGATCGTTGCCGGCGAGCGTTTAAGAAACGCTCGCCGGCAACAAGCCATTAACAAAACAGTTTATAAGAAATAAGAGTTAATTTAATAAAAACATATTTTGTTTTATACAAGTTTTAGTTCAGATCAAGGACAATAATTTTTATACATAACAGATGTGATTTTACATAATTACATTAGATTTTTTTAAACAAATTTATAACAAATTAATGTTTAATAAAGAATCGATAAATGGGGATTCAATATAAGGGTGAAACAACAAATTTTACATAACCTACAGGTGGATGCTAAATCGATATTGCAACAACTTTTGCCACTACTTTTGGAAATTCGATTTCCTACATATTCCGCTCAGCAGATTTTGATGATGATTGTTTTTCCAAATATTAGTCTTCTACACTTCGATCATTCAAAGCTACGATTATCGACGAGATAGTAGATATTCTAGTCAATTTCATAAAATAAATTCCTTAATTCAGAAGAATTAAATTATTTTTCGAGGTGCTAGTATCCCCACAAAATAAGATATGTGAAATCTGTTAGTTTAAAACACAAATAATAGTACAATCGCTTGGCATAGCCTCTATTTGACAGAAAATACTACTAAATGATAATTATATATCATAAATTATTGCATTAACAATACGCACAAAGCAATATTCTCACCCCAAATCATTTTAAAGCGAAATTACTGGTTAGCCAAGGAAACATGTCTCACTTGCGTACCCAGTATTTTACCTTATGTAATTCCATAATTTTTCTCTGCAATAAAGCTGAAGTGTTCTGGAATTTTCATAGAATTCCAGAAACATTAGAAATTTGCCGCGTTTTATGCAGTTTACTCGAAAATCACGTTTAACACTTAGTGCGTCCGATTGGGGTGTCAGCACTGAGGGAAAATGTGTTAGAATAATTCCGACTTGTTAAAAAATGAACTGTCACAAAAAATATAGGATATAGTAGGTTACATTATGACAACCAGTTTGCGCGGTTGCATAATGTTCAAAAAACATTTTTTTAATGCGAAAATGTTGAATTAGCAGAATCTTCTATTTACGCCCCCCTGACTTGACTAAGCACTTGACCAAGTGTAAACCAGCCTTTGCCTTCAGTGCAGTATTCCCAGCTTGTAAGACACATTTCCTCGGCCCACCCCTCACGTCTCACTTCACTTCACGTGTCATACTACACTTGACGTCTCACTGTCACGTCCCACACTAGCGCTATGTCAGGGCGCGCGCGTCGTGCCAGGCGCGGAAGCGCGCGCGGCGCGTGGCGTGCAGGCGGGCGTGCGTCGCGCGCGCCGAGGGCAGCGACCCCGCGCGGTACAGCGTCTGAGGGCGGGACAGCACCAGTCTGCGGACAACGGGCGGGTAAGGTCAGTTTGTTCTGTTCGAATTACGATAATAAGAAATAACTGGAAAGGTCCTTGAAATTACTTTTTACTTGGCAAAGCCCCTCCTGGAACATTAACTCAGCTTTGTTTGAAGCTATTTTACCTCCGAACTCCGCTTGGTTTGTGACGAGGGCGACGCCCCCCGCAACTCTTTCAGAAATCAGATGTTTTAAATTGTAAGTACCTTTTAACAACGTTACTTTATTACTCTACCACCTTTTCGGTAGGTGCTATATAGCTGAAAGAAAAGAAGCAGCACAAGAAGCAGAATTACTTCCACTGGATTCGTGATTACTTTAATTGGGGGGGCAACTGTTACTTCTGCTTGGTTCGTGATTACACCAATCGGGGGCCTCGCAACTCTAACTTCTGCCTGGTTACTTTAATCGTTCGTTCGCCCTTTGCAGCTATAACTTTCGCCGTGTTCGTGATTACTTTAATCGGGGGTCAAGCCTCCCGCAACCCTTACTTCTGCCTGGTTCGTAATTACTTTATGTATAAATTTATATAAATTTTAATGACATTCTCTTTTTGTTTTTTTGTTTTCTTGTCAAAATCTGTATAAACATTATTAATTTGTGTATTCGGCGTATATGTCTGTAAAGGTAAAGTTTAGTGTGACATGTTTATGCAACTGTATCTGCAATATTTGTAATTCATACCTAAACTTTTACACAATAAATATTATCTTACATTTGCCTGGTTTATGATTACTTTGTCACAAAAGGGGGGTATGAATGACCCGCACACACTCAGCCACTCACCTCAGACTACTCCCAATGGTACACTCGCTACTGTCGTGCAGTCTGGGCGGCTTCCTCCTGGCGTGTGACACCCCGGCGGCGCCGCCCTCCGCCGCGGCCACGTTGTGCCCGAACCCGCCGCAGCGCCGCGCGTTTCGCCGTAGGAACACAGGCTTGTTGCGCGGTGTGGTGACCAGGTCGGGCCGCGCGTACCGCTCCGTGTAGAGCGACCACGCGGCCAGGCGGGACACAGTCTCGCCGTTTGTTGTGCTCGGACGGGACTGGGGAGAGAGGACAAATTAAATGGTATTCTATTTATTGAGGTGTAAAATAAATCTCGAAAGAGACATTTGTCGAGTGATACAGCTTTTTGTTATTCTCGATATGTCGAGTTCGACATATGTCTACTGCTAGCAATAGACATGCAAAGAGTGGTCGCTGGCACTCGACATCGCTATGTCGAGCGCTAAGTCTATCGAAATGGATTGAAAAGTGAGTGAACGCATTATATTTTTTACTGGTGGTCGTTTATTTGAATGTTGTTTACATTAACATCAGCAATATTTTTAAATCCAACCGCATCCTTACATTATATAAATGTTTTTGAAATATTTTTATATTTAATTGTAGATATAGACTTTGATTATAATTTTGCGATCTAATTTTTGGATTTAATGTATAGGATTATGCAATCTAGCTCAGTTTCTAAAAAAAGTAAAAACCGTGTAATTCGACCAATATACAATCGAAATATGGTTGATATCAAATAAATAAAATACTTATCTACTATATTACATCGAGATACAAAAGAAATATTTCAAGATCGTGCATATTTATTTGGATTTAAAAAGCCTTCGACCAAAACTATGATGTAATTTTAAATGCTTATACGAATTACGATGAGATGAGAAGATGAGGTACTTACATAATTCGGTATATACTTGAATTTAGTTTAAATAGATATCATTAATAATTTTAAAAAAGTGACGATTTAAATACAAAAATTTCCAACATAATCGATTAAACGGAACGTTTCTTCTACCAAGTCGAATGACATCCGCCAACATTTATGTCGATCGAGATTGATAATACCATTTACAGGTAACGCACGACTTTTTTCAGTAGACATTTTACTTTCGACTTATTTCGAAGGTAGACATTTGTCGAACTCTGTGAGAATTGGTCTCCAGGAAGCCAATTCTCGTTCTCAAATACAAATAATTTATTTACCACAACAAATTTTTACACGTTTTCAAGTTTGCTGTTGGACCCCGCACTAGGGCGACCCCGTGTCGCGGCGATTCTTAATCACATTAACAATAAGCATTAAATTAACTAATTTGGACTCGGTTGTATTTTACAACAATATATAGTATATAATGTGTGTAGTATACGTGGGAAAGGGTGAGGGTGCTGTGTGTGTGTTTGAGCGCGTGTGTGTGTGATCTTATAAGCGATAACTCAATGATTTGCCCTCTTATTGTGGAATGCACAAAGTCGCCTCCGTAGCATTGTAATCCAGTGTTAATAACCATTTGGTAATTTTCTGCTTAGCTTCCCTTAGAGAGAGCATTTTTATGTCACAGAATTTTAGGATTTTATTATAGATAAACGGGAACAAAAAATTACTGAACCGTTGCGCGAAGGTAGTACTTAAAATACTGAACCGTTGCGCGAAGGTAGTACTTAAAAATACTGAACCGTTGCGGGAAGGTAGTACTTAAAAATACTGAACCGTTGCGGGAAGGTAGTACTTAAAAATACTGAACCGTTGCGCGAAGGTAGTACTTAAAAATACTGAACCGTTGCGCGAAGGTAGTACTTAAAAATACTGAACCGTTGCGGGAAGGTAGTACTTAAAAATACTGAACCGTTGCGGGAAGGTAGTACTTAAAAATACTGAACCCTTGCGGGAAGGTAGTACTTAAAAATACTGAACCCTTGCGGGAAGGTAGTACTTAAAAATAAAACTACTTTTACTTTTAAAATTTCTACTTTGAAAACTCTTCTCTTCAGCAACTCGTTCAAATAATAATAAAAATATTTCAATAACATTTATATAATGTAAGGATGCTATTACATTTTAAAATATTGCGGAAGTTAGCACAACATTATTGCAATAAAATATAAACGTTCAAATAAACGATCACTATTAAAAATATATAATGCGTTCACTCACTTTTCAACCCATTTCGATCGACTTAGCGATGTCGAGTCCCACCGACCACTCTTTGCATGTCTATCGCTAGCAGTAGACATATGTAGAACTCTACATATCGAGTATAACAAAAAGCTGTATCAATCGACATCTGAAATTTTTTTGACAAATGTCTCTTTCGAGATTAAGTCGAATGTGCGAGAATTGCCTTCCAGTAGTCGGAAAAGTAGACTATATCTCACCTGGTTGGTGGGCGACAATGTGGCGTTGTCGTTGTTGTGTTGAGGCGAAGTCCGGCCATCGCCCGCACCCTCCAACAGCTCGAACGTCACCCGGCACTCTTCGCCGCCGTACTGTCCACATCAAAACATTGTACATTACAGCAGTGCCAATTAGCACTATTCAATCAATCGTATCGTATCGTTGCCATAGACAAAGCGAATACAAGTTTCGCTACATCGAACAGAAGTACATATCCTTCCTTCAGTTTCATCTTCATTGCTTGCTTTATTTTTATTTATTTTTTCTCTATTTTATACAATAATACCTACATACATACTTTCCTGTATTCTAAAGTATAATTTAAAAATTAAGTGCCTTCCTTCGTTTCCTAATAACGAACGTAACTTAACGTTTTATTTTTCAACGATCGTTCAAACAGTAAATCCGCTACGGGATTTACTGTTCGATCGATCGTTAACTCGATCGGAACTGAACTGAAATTGGATCGTTAGTGGATAGTAGCATACGAAACACGTCATAACGATGCAGTTTTGATTCTATTTAGTGGAATCGATCTCCTGGAGTGTGTATTATTCCAATCTAACAACAGTACCCCTTCAATCTGACTCTGTGGAGTCATACCTACCACCTACAACTTTAGAATTTCCCTTCGACTCTAAAATCTAATCTTGTCTAGTAGAAACACGACTACTTACCACTTTAACGAGGAAAGACGTGTGACCCTGCCGTAAGTACCGCGCCGCTCGCCTCACGTACGACTGGGGGCCGCGCATGCCGCCCCGGGCCGCCATTTCTGCCGCCCGGACCGACCACGGCTCTGATACGCAGTGTTGTAACTGTTGGCAAAAAAAATTAAATTTTAATGGAAGCAGTTCTATAAATAAAAGCAATAAAGATAAAGATGATTCTTCTTTATCTATTGCTCTAATCATTACAAACAAATATTGGTATGATTAGAGCTAGAAGTTGTCGGGGCAAAGTAAAATAACTTTAATGCACAAATATAAAACAACAAACATGAGATAGAAAAGGAAATAGTGAAGTACAATTTAGGCCCTATAGCTAAGAACGATCTCTTCCAGGCACCTTCGGGCAGAGGAAATGATATCGAGAAAGAGGTAGTAGGTGTGCAAGGTTTATGGAAAACTTTAAAATTGTCCTATTTATAGTGATAGCATTATCGATAAATGCATACTTATCGATAATTACAATGTTCCATATTGCAACAACGTGACTCTTATAACAGTTACCCTTGTGTTATTTTATTTTCTCACTGAAATGTTTTAAATTAACATTATTTGGGGATAAGTATTTTGTAATACGGAATTTTGGGGTTGAGTAATTCAACTGTTCGGTTTCAATATTTTTGGTCTTTTGAATAGTCGGCATTTTTTATTATTTTAAATACGAATATTTTGGACTAAGACATTTTAAATTACGACATTTTGATTTTGGACATCGTGATATGTACCTACCCATTAAACAGCAGTGCTACAACATGGATATCTAGAAAAGTAGATAAAAACAGCATTCAATCACTAACAAATTTTACATCGTGTCCCGACCACTTCTAGCTCTAGTAATGATTGTACAATGTGTGATGGTAAATAAAGTCACTTTTTTTTCCTTTATTTAAATAAAAGAACTAAATTACTTTTACTAAAGGCAACTGAATAGGAGATAATCCTGCAATGTTTTACCACTAGAGGCGCCACTAGCACAATGGTATGTAGCCAATCAACATGTAGATACGTTCCTTTACACCTAATCTTTTTTTTACACTTCAGACTCGCGCCACGCTGTCTTAACAGATTTTTTAGGTCTGCTATTTTGAAATGGTCGTATGATGCCGTGATATCATCACAATTTTACTAATAGCTTTGAAATATTAAATTAATCCAAATAACGAGAAATTTGTCATATCTTCAAGAATAATGTTTTGTTTTGCTTTTCTGTTTGCTCTAACTACGCAACGCTTTGCGTTTGTTTGCAAAACCCCCTAGAACTCACATATAGCTATAGAGAACAGTTTGTCGAGCGTAAATGCCGAGTAAGCTTTGAAACCCAGCATCTCTCTCGCGGCATCCTCGTACGTTCAGTGTTGCCATCTAACAAACTTTGCACGAGCTACTACCATCAGAAGGGGGTCAATACTCCAATACCTTGTACGCTGAAACTTCAGTGTTGCCATCAAACACGCCTTTCACGAGCTATACCAATACGAGGTGGTCAATACCCCCTCAGTGACCTCCTGGGGGGTCAATACCCCCCCAGGAACTCACCTAGTCTCCCTAGTGGCATCCTTGTACACTGAGGCCTGTGTTGCCATCTAACACGCCTATCACAAGCTACCAGCACCAGAGGGATCAATACCCCCTCTGAGACCCCCTGGGGGGCCAACACTCACCTGTCTAACTGCTATAGAGACGAGCTTGTCAAGCGTATAAGCCGGGTAAGCTTTGATTCCCAGCATCTCCCTCGCAGCATCTTCGTACGCTGACGCTTCAGTGTTGCCATCTAACACGCCTTTCACGAGCTCTAGGAGCGTCGTGTAGTATTCTGCTGGTGATGACGCATCCGCTGGTAGATCTGCAATGAGGGGGAGTAATGTTAGTTATGAAGACAGCGATAACACATAGTAGGATTTGGTGGTATTCCGCCCGAAGAGTGTAATACTGTGCACATTGGTGCAACTTTACCCCGTAGAGCGTGTCTCCACTATCTTATCTTATGACAGGGGGCTGGAATAACCCCAGCGGCACTTCGACCCTTGAGGATCTTTTGTGCCTTCCCCATTGACACACTGGTAATCTCAGTGTGCAGGTTTCCTCACGAAGTTTTCCTTCACCGTAAGAGCAATCGGTAAATGTACGTATGTCTTCGAAAAATACGAAAAACTCATTGGTATATGGCACTGCATGGTTTGGAACCCGGACAAAAGGCCACTAATAAGATCGCGCCATTATCACGTCATATCATGTGATCATATCATGGAGCGATCCCATTGGCTGATTTTTCCTCGCACAGCTCTGGTCGAAAAGCACGCTAACTCTGTCCCCAGTTCAGCCCGTAGCGTGTCTATTGACCTGTAGAGTGATCATTATTTCAGGCTGCAGAGTGTAATACTGTCCCCACTTGAGCCCACAGAGTGTATTGACCCCAACTGGCCCGTAGAGTAGTAATACTGGCGGGTACACACACTCACTGGAGGGTTTCAGTCGCAGCGCATGCGCGACGCTGGGCGGGCGCGCGCGCTGCGCCCTCGCCTCGTGCGCGGCCAGCGCGAGCGCCGTGCGCCGCGCGGAGCACAGCCGCTGGCACAGCGTGCCGTGCAGCCGGAGGAACAGGTACCACGAAGACGTGCACACGAATCGTGCTTCCTGACAACAAAGTATAGCAAGATATAGATATTATATATCTTTAATGTCCAATTAACTTCAGAGGTTGCCTGGAAGATATCGCTAAGGCCGCCTTTGTACATATCGTGCTACTTTTCCTGTAGTTTTTACATTTCCTGTATTTGTGTACAATAAAGTGTTTCTATCTATCTATCTAATCATAAATAAGGTATTGAAATTATGATTATCGCAGTTTTTCGGAAACAACTAAGTTTTTGCGTACATAATATTTTATTTATTTATTTATTTTTTATTTTATTTGGGTAGCTTACAGCCTTATTTACAAGTTACATATATAAAAACAATAGCCATTTATAAGCTTCCACAGTTAATGTTAATTTAATAATAAAACAACTCTTAATCTAGCAACCATGTACATTTACAGATAAGCAGAGGAAAATTGTTAGTGAGTAAGGATTTAAGGGAATCAGGACTACTGTTGAAAAGATCTAAAGTAGGGTTGTTGCTGGTAACGATGTCGACTTCATCGTCCATATCAACCTCCTTGCCATCAGTTTCAACCTCATCGTTAGCGTTTATCTCACCTCATTTCGTGCTGGCATCTTTCATTATTCCATTTATTTCATTGTTTTCTTTGTATTTTGCACTTTTCTCTCTGTATTTTGTCTTGAACGGACGTTTCTCCGTTCATTTTTGTCTCCTACTACTACCTATTTTCTACGTTTACTATTTATTTTTTATTTTGTTCTGTTCCTTAAAAATATAATATCTATTACCAAGTTCTTCTATTACTTCATCTGCACACTGTCCTAGAACCCTGCTAGCCGGCACCTAGAGGGCAGACTGTAACATGCTTATGCTAGGTAGCTATTCTTTCTGTAATTAGTGTGACACTAAGGGACGCGAAGTAACCTGTATTTTCATAAATATATTGACACTACACTCACATTGGGCGGGTGGTCTCTGAAATCGTCCTCCACGTCGTCGGTTCGAGTCTCAGACTTGACGGACGATTGGTCTTCATTACTACTGCTTCGCTTCACGTTGTTCGCCACTGGGTTTGTGCTCTCTGTAAGTTATTAACATATTATTAATATAATACTTAAATATTTCGTTTAAGAATTGTTTATTGAGTGAACAAGAAATAGGAACCTATAATTTACTATACGACAAGAACCTCTGACAAACTTGCTATACCGACAAGGTTTATCATGTTAGGACTAAATAATTGTACATATAAACGTCTGTATGTAACTCATGATTATGCATGAATACATGAATTATTGAATGTTACACCTATTAAATAACTGATATTGAAAATGTTGATATACAAATTGTCAAGAAAGGGTAGGAATTAAATCTGAGGTATAATTTATAATGGCGGGCAATCTACTCTCGAGTCGTAAAGTGAATACTCAGTTCGGTCCGAAAACTGTAAATTTCGCCCGTAAAGTGTAATTTCACAAGTGGTTGTGGCCCGTAAAGTCGGTAAGTTCGGCTGGAAAAGTGTAAATTTTGCCCGTAAAGTCTAATTTCGGACGTAAAGTGTACATAAGTTCGGCTCGTAAAGTGTAAAAACCGTCCGGAGTCCGCGATATTGTTGTCAGTAGGAATCGATTATCTAGATAGCAGATATCAAAAATCACATCATGACTTATCAATTTGTGTTCCGGTAGTGTATCATTAGGGAGTGATCCCTGGCACTCAGGGGATGCCTGACAATCAGCGCCGCAGTGCTAAAAGCGCTCCGGCAACAGGCTGAGGCAGTCCCCTTTTTCCGGTGCTGCACACCACCTTCATCAAACTTAATTACTTTTGTTTATTTATTTTTATAATACATTTGTTTAATATTATTTTTATCTTCTGTACCTAATTGTTTGTATGTGTGCGCATTGGAAATAAATTCTTTCTTTCTTTCTCTGGAAGAGATCTCTCTTAGAGATAAGTCACGCCCTTTGTGTTTCACATATTTTTGAATAAGTTTGTATTATAATGTTTGTGTACAATAAAAGAGTTGATAATCAAAAAGACATCAGAAGGAAGGCAGCATGCGTGTATCAACACTGACAGTCTGTCAAAGCACATCGCACGTGTTTCATCATTGTCTCGTACATTTTATTACAAGCAGTCCAACAGTATCACTGGTGATCCAATAGTCTCACTCATAGGACTGCGTCGCCCCTTACTTTCTAGTCCGGCAGATTTTACTTGAACACGAGAGTTTAAATAACTCACCTTTGCTGTCCGTGTTGTTGTTGTTCTTAGGTTTGTTCTCCTTGTCGTTCTTGTTGTTACGGCTGCTCTTGTCCGACGCGTTGTCCGACTCCGACGACTGTTGACGAGAAATAATTGTTACATACATACAGGGGGAGAGTTTAATAAAATAAAGTAATACTAAAATACATTATAACGGGTCCCTCAGCTAAATAAATGAAATCACGTAACATCGATGGGTATTTATTACAAATGAGAATGACACATGTATTGTCTGTGACACCCGAAAACAGACTGGCGCGGGCGGACTGAGGGCCCGTCACTTTAACTCCAAAAAAAACATTATGTTTTGTATAGTGCTCTCTAACAACATACTAAAGCTAAAAATACAAAATATCTAACTATTTCTTAGTTTCTTATCTAGTAAAAGACTTGTGGTCGGCTGTACCTGCATTATGTGACAATCATAGTTGTTAATAGAGCATTTCTATTCTATAAACAAAGCAGACTGACCACCAGATTGTATCTTATCTTATGATAGGGAATAACCCAGCGGCACTTCGACCCTTGATCTTTTGTGCCTACCCCATTTTACACACTGGTCATCTCAGTGTGCAGGTTTCCTCACGATGTTTTCCTTCACCGTCAGAGCACAGAGCAGTCGGTAAATGTACGTAAGTCTTCGAAAAATACGTAAAACTCATTGGTACACGGCACTGCACGGGTTAGAACCCGGTAAGTGGTCCCCGTCGCTCAGTGGGTGCTTACCTCTTGTTTCTCCTGTTTGACGGCAGTGTTGGTGGGGGTCTTTTCACCGTCCTTTTCAGTGGGTTCCGCCGCCGGGCTGCCGGGGCTCGTGGGCTCTTCTTTTTCTTCTGTGTAACAAAAAAACATTGCCATGATTTTTTTTTCTGGATTTAATACTTAATTAATACACTTTAAACAAACAAACAACAACAACTTTAAAATAACTTACTAATAGTTTTTGCATTCTAAAATGACTTAATTTTCATTATAAAAATATTTCTTTTGGAAATATGATATTTTAAAAAAAAAATCGGATCTGGATCTTAAGAAGGATTTACAATCGTAATATTCGGAATATTGCAATTAATTTAGGAAAATATTTATACAATATAGCCTTTATTTATACAATTAAAATCATTTTAATTTATATTATGAGTAATTTAATCTCTCAATTCTTATCACATCATCCTTAGGGCGGATTTGTCATCCTTTGCGATCGAATGCAGCGAATCGAACCGGCCCCGTGAAGTCCTAGCGTTACCTAGTGCAACCCACCATAACCAGGATCTGTATAAGAGACATCAGAAGGAAGGCAGCATGCGTGTATCAACACTGACAGTCTGTCAAAGCACATCGCACGTGTTTCATCATTGTCTCATACATTTTATTACAAGCAGTCCAATAGTATCACTAGTGATCTACCATCACTGGTGGTTCAAGTCTCACTGGTGTCTTTAGTGATAATGTCACGGTGGACAAGATTAATTATCTATAATCACTAATATCAATTTGTGTTCCGGTAGTGTATCATTAGGGAGTGATCCCTGGCACACAGGGGATGCCTGACAATCAGCGCCGCGGTGGTCAAAGCGCTCCGGCAACAGGCTGAGGCAGCCCCCTTTGTCCGGTGCTGCACACCACCTTCATCAAACTTAATTACTATTGTTTATTTATCTTTACAATATTTGTTTAATATTATTTTTATCTTCTGAACCTAATTGTTTGCATGTGTGCTCTTTTTGAAATAATAATTTTCTTTCATGACCCCCGCTCTGGGTCCTTCCTGGTGCCATTATTTATTATTGTAAAGTAAAATACACCTTATTGCAAAAGTAGAAAACAACAAACAAAAGATAGAAAATAAAATAGTGAAGTACAATTTAGGCGGCCTTTTCGCTAAATCTCTTCCAGGCAACCTTCGGGCTGATGAAATGATTTTGAGAAAGAGCTAGTGGGTGTGCAATCACACGACCCTGTGCTCCAAAACACGCATCGCTGATGCAATAACTAAAGCATCTCTATTGAAATGGGGCTGGGCAGGCCACGTATGCCGCATGCACCCGGAAAGGTGGGCAAAGATCGCCATGCACTGGGTGCCACAAGACGGACAGCGGCGCCGAGGCAGGCCCAGGCGTAGGTGGAAGGACGATATCGACCACTTCCAAAAAGGATGGTATAAGGACGCCGAGGATAGGGAAAAATGGAAAGGAGGAGGGGAGGCCTTTGCCCAGCAGTGGGACAGTCTATAGGCTATTATAAAAAATAAAAATATTATTTGATAAGTTATTTGACATGTACACTTTATTAATGGTATATATTGTTGTAATTCAATAATTTCTAACAATTTCTCATAATGTCATAGGTGGTCAAATAATGTGACTGGCGGTCTAAAAATGTGAATGGCGGTCTAAAAATGTGAATGGCGGTCTAAACATGTCACCAGTGGTCTAATTGTATCACTGATGCTCCGATAATGTAACCGGTAGCCTATTAGACTCTTACCTTCGTCCCGTTCGTCATCAGAAAGCGGTTGCCGTGGATGCGCGAACAGATCCGGTAGGAACTGCCTCAATAGCTGCTTGATGCGTCGTTTCTCAGCCTTCTGTATACCCGTCTGTCTTCGTGCGTGGTGGATGAGAAGCTCAGCCGCGTCGCGAATTATTTTGATCGCTGGAAAGAGGTTTTGAGGTTAGGTTTGTGTGTAATTGTTTTTGAGAGGATTTCCTAAGTATGCTATTGTTTGATTGCATTAATTTATTATTTATCACTTAAGATAGATCTTCTTATGACATAAGAAGAACCCCAGCTGCAGAGCCTGTGGTGACACCGTTGAGTCAATGGAACATCTATTGTGTGAATGTGACTCGTTGGCTAGAAAGCGTGTGAGTCTTCTGGGGGTAGCCTACCCGAAACCAGAGGACTATAGGATCCTTCCTATAAGCTGTACAGCATTCTTGATGCAAAGCATCTTTAAGGAACAGGAACGGGGTGAGCACAAAAGATCCCCGAGGGTCGAAGTGCTGCTGGGGTTTATCCCCAGCCCCCTAACACAAGATAAAATAGATGGAGGTGGGGTATTTTGGTTAAGATCCATAAAAAAAATTTGAACATATGATCTTGGCCTTTGATCAGCAGTGGGACAATCTATAGGCTATTAAAAAAACGAACTAGGCTAAAATGCCTGTGATAGGAGTGGTCCGCCAAAGGTCCAAAAGTGGACCCTATCCGGCGACGCTTGCATCGCAGTTTCGTGTCATTGAGCCATTGTCGCTTCAAACCTCAGGATACCCCTGGAACCCTTCTTGTCTAAAACAATATCTGGATTCAGCAAACTCAAAAGACATCAGAAGGAAGGCAGCATGCGTGTATCAACACTGACAGTCTGTCAAAGCACATCGCACGTGTTTCATCATTGTCTCATAGTGTGTTGTAATGAATTTTTCATATTCTCTAATTAAATTTAATAAACAGAATTCCAGAAAACCATTCATGAATAAAACTACCAGAACCAGTGTAATTACCGGCACATTAGGCACTCTATCGAAGACAGGGTTAGCAGTGTATCGAAAACCCTGTTGTAATATTTTAGTGACACAAGATGTCTGTGGGGAACGGTGGCCACTTACCATCAGTTGGTCCGTCTTCTAGTCTGTTTTCCTTCAAAATATAACCCACCTTCCTGTCGGTTCTGGGTAGTATAGTCCACCCCGACACTTGGAGCTCATAGCTTCGAGATCGTTCTGTACTCTACTTTTTTTTACTTACGACGAAACCCGCGTTTGAACATCAACCTCACCTGGTGGTAAGTGACCATGAGACCGAAGATGGAGCCCCCACGCTCAGTAAGTACTGACCTCTTCTGTAAACACTGCCGGAACACATCGACGACGAAGCGAAGATATTTAACATCACTAAAGCTAAAAGCCACCTTCCTACCGTCTTTGCATACCACATTGCATCCCCTACTACTTCTTCGGCGTCGATGTGTTCCGGCACTGTTTACAGAAGAGGTCAGTACTCACTGAGCGTCTGGGCTACATCTTCGACCTCATCGTCATTTACCACCAGGTGAGATTAAGGTCAAACGCGGGTAGAAGTAAATAAAAAAATAATTAAAGCTATAACCCACCTTCCTGCCTTCCCTGAACGGTATAGTCCACCACTAAATGAGGGCCAGGTTTCCTCGCTGCGTACGCGCTTTCCACCTCGTTGAATAGAGATTTGGAGCGCATCGCTTTGAGGTCGTTCTGCTTGAACGTAATTCCTTGGTGGTCGAGGGATTTCAGGTAGTATTTCTCGTTCTGCTCCCGCCATTGCTTGTTGAAACCCTGTGGGAAGAAGAGGGATGTTAAGTCGTGCTACATTTGTAAAATAAAAACTAAATGTAAGTTTTAGCTACAAGTTTATAAATAAGAATCTGCTCTGATAAATTCCAAAGCTATAGCAAAAAACCGCATCGAAATTGGTTCAGCCGTTTCGGAGCTAGATGGGCACAGACACATGCACACATAAACAAACATCATAGGTCAAACGCATATACCTTCATGGTTCCGTCGTGGTTAAAAATAATAATATAGGTAAAAAAAATCAAAAATAATAATATAGGTAAAAAAAATCAAACTAGAATATCTCAAAATATACCCGCAGTGTAGTTTTATCATTGGAAGGTTTTCTTTAAACGTAGTAATTACCTTCTCTCTGGTTTGCTTATTTACCAACAGTGGGCATAAAAAAAACTATTTCGGTTTTTAATTATAATAATAATATAGGTAAAAAAAATCAAACTAGAATATCTCAAAATATACCCGCAGTGTAGTTTTATCATTGGAAGGTTTTCTTTAAACGTAGTAATTACCTTCTCTCTGGTTTGCTTATTTACCAACAGTGGGCATAAAAAAAACTATTTCGGTTTTTAATTATAATTCGACAAAAATCTAGAGGCAGATCGTATGGCATCTCCCATTTTTTTTTCTAATAGCTTCTATAGCTATTTTATTTTTCAACGAATTTAAATTCTGTTTTCACCATAGAAATCGGACTACTAGACTAGCGCCTAAAACAATCACGTGGACACTGACAGCGAGGCACAGGTTTGCCCCATACAAACATTACACTGTACATACATTATACTGTTAACTACCATCCACACATAATACCATGTAAATACACCCTACACCCGCACCATGCCATCACCCTCCCACACACTCAGTACCTCACATACACACTAATATACTCATTCACACAACAACACGCACACACTGTTGCTTTGTTCGTCCGTGCAGTCACTGGGGGGCCAGCTGAAGATCAGCGCTGTGGCTTGCCTCAGCATTATGCCGAGCTGGTGTACCCTTTGTGGCACTGTACCGCACCGGATGTTTTGTGCTGCATGTATTAAACTTTGTATACTTCTGTATTGTGTTCTAGATTCTGGCTAAATAAACGTTCACAATTTCAATTAATTTCATAATGTTATTAACCCGTCAAACTCTTTTAGACCTGGAAGAGATCGCTCTTAGCGATAAGGCCGCCTAAATTGTACTTTACTATTGCCTTTTCTATATTTAATTGTTGTTTTCTACTCGTGCCATAAAGTGTATTTTACTTTACTTTATCTTTCATACATTGCATCTACGATTGGCTAGTATAAGCTTACTTACTTACTTCCTATTGGACAAAAAAACTAAAAAACGAAACGACCCACCACAAACGTTCTGTGACATGGAAACGCTACACAGCTGGGGCAATTTTGGCCTAGGATTTCGATACCTGATGACCTAGGGTTAATAAAAAAAAGTCATCGCGACTTGTGGAAACACTTCTACTAAATCAATGTCTATGGCTATGAATAGCTCGTAGCCTAGTTGCGAGCACGGTCTGAAAGTGATCGTGCAGGTTAAGCGACGTTGGCGCGGTCGTTACCAGGATGGGTGACCGCTAGTGGCATATTTCATTTGAGCTCCTCCGTGCCTCGGAGAGCACTTTAAGCAGTCGGTCCCGGTTGTTGTCGTTCGACAGCAGTCGTTAAGCCATGTCAGAGGCCTACGGGCGGCCTGAACAACTCTGACAAATAGGTTGGCCACTAACCATACGAAAAGAAAGCAATTTCTATGGCTATTTGTATCAGTTACCTTCTGCGCCTCTCTCCACTCTTCCTCTTTAGCCTTCAGTCGCCTTAACACGACCGGCACGGCGACCACGGGGTTCTTCTTCAGCCCAGCGATGATGTCCACCGCCTGAGGACAATGTATGGTGCGTTTGAGACTTACCGCTTGTTGCTGGAAGCGTCTTTGTAGTTAATGCTCCATTAAAACAGCAGTTTTGGTGTCAATTTTACGACAGCGAAACCTGGGTATGCCCAGAGACGCATGAAAGTAAGATGAATCCAGTAGAAATGAGGTCTCTGCATGAATTGGGCGGCGTAACCCTGGCTGGTTGGGCAGCATTTCGGAAGCTACGTCACATCTTCTCGTCGCCCATGCCTCAATGTCTAAAGACAAGAGTCTTTAACCAGCGCGTCCTACCAGTAATGATCTACGGAGCCGAAACGTGGACAATGACGGTGCCACTGGTTCACAAACTGAAAGTCGCTCAGTGTGCTATGGATAGAGCTGTGCTCGGAGTATCTCTGCTGGATCGAATCAGAAGTGAGGAGATCCGGCATAGAATAAAAGTCATCGACATAGCTCATAAAATTAGCAAGCTGAAGTGGCAGTGGGCCGGTCACATATGTCGCAGAACAGACAATCGCTGGGGTAGACCAGTGCTGGAGTGGAGACCGCGATTGGGCAAACGTAATGTGGGACGGCCACCTGTTAGATGAACGACGATCTGCGCAAGGTGGCTGGCAGCGACTGGATGAGAAGAGCCGAAGATCGGGCCCAAAGGCGCGCCCTGGGAGAGGCCTATGTCCAGCAGTGGACTAGAGTAGGCTGCTGATGATGAACCCTGGCTGACCGAATACGCAACGAAAAGATGCGTAGAATGGCTGATCTGAATGTATGTGTCATCATCAGTATGATGAAAAAAGACATGCTCCGTTGGTTCGCGCATGTGGACAGAATGAGTGATGAACGAATGACGAATCAGGTATACGAAGCGAAAGTGTGTGGAAGGAGAAGCCGGAATCGTCCTAGACTGACCTTCAAAGATCAGACTGTCAGGGTGCTCGTAGATTGTAATATACAGAGCTGACGACCCCGACGGGGAGCGGGCGGGACACGACGGATGATTGTAGAGGAAGGAAGAGAGGCGTGACAAGACAGAGATTCGTGGCGCTTCGTTCTCTTTGCCTGCCCTGCAAGGGACAGCGTGAAGTTATGTAGGTAGTGATAGTCAGCCCAATATGTTGGTGTCTAATTTTTAGACGCTGTCTTTTGAGAGGGTGGAGGGGGACAACAATTACACGTGAACCGTCGATTTCTTTGATAACACGAGTAATAATGGAGCATTAACTTTAAAGACACTTCGTGAAATAGGGTCGCGAAAGCCGCGATAAACAGGGTTAAGCTATCTACAGTTTATATTTAACATAAGTATATAATGTTACGTTAAAGCGTGCATGCAACGCTGCAAATGGATATTAAAAGTAATATTCTAAAGAGAAAGGAATAAACCAGTGGCTGTGTTCTAGTATTAATTAATACATAAATAAAATATAATTGTTATTATTAGCATCACGAATATATTTAGAATACATTATTTATTACAGTATTTTTGATAAATAATGCGTAGGTAAAACTGGCAGTTAAAAGAATCTTTAGTACTATTGCATTCAAGAAATTTTTACGTGTTTCATTTTAATGCTTTATTTCTGGAAAATTTGACGCAACATTAGAAACATATGTTAAATTTTAATGCAATACGAAACACTATTTAGTAAAATTTCTTTGTAACATTTTGAGAAATTATAGCACAACAATCGAAATTTCTCACGCACGAATTTGAGATATTTCGCCGTAACATTCTGAGAAGTTTCTCTGCAATATTTTGAGAAATTTACCGCACGAATTTGAGATATTTCGCCGTAACATTCTGAGAAGTTTCTACGCAATATTTTGTGAAAATTTACCCCACGAATTCGAGATATTTCGCCGTAACATTCTGAGAAGTTTCTCTGCAATATTTTGAGAAATTTTACCCCACGAATTTGAGATATTTCGCCGTAACATTCTGAGAAGTTTCTCAGCAATATTTTGTGAAATTTTACACCACGAATTTGAGATATTTCGCCGTAACATTCGGAGAAGTTTCTACGCAATATTTTGTGAAATTTTACCCCACGAATTTGAGATATTTCGCCGTAACATTCTGAGAAGTTTCTCCGCAATATTTTGTGAAATTTTACCCCACGAATTTGAGATATTTGGCCGTAACATTCTGAGAAGTTTCTACGCAATATTTTGTGAAATTTTACCCCACGAATTTGAGATATTTCGCCGTAACATTCTGAGAAGTTTCTCAGCAATATTTTGTGAAATTTTACCCCACGAATTTGAGATATTTCGCCGTAATATTCTGAGAAGTTTCTCAGCAATATTTTGAGAAATTTTACCGCATAATTTTGAGAAATTAACCGCGTAATTTTAAGAAAATAACCGCGTAATGTTATGAAATTTACCGCGTAATTTTGAGCCACATTTAGTTCTAACCAAACCAACCCCGCTACCTATAGCATGCCTACAAGAGAACGCGATCGTACCACCTTATCACCGTATATCCGACGCAGCGCCCGCTGGTGGATGGTCGGCGAGTGCCCGCCGAGGCAGTCGTCTAGACGATACTTGGCGGAGTCGTCAGAGGTCATGCGGGAGAGCTTCTTCTGAACACCCTCCAGCACTCGGATGGTCGCCGCGTTCGTCTCGATTACCACGTCGAGCTGGGAACAAAAGGTTTATAGTTAATGTTGTTGTGATAATTATAAGGTAATTGGCACAATGTATTTTTGACGGTAGGTAATAAGGTGTTTTTACTTGTGATGTAGGTTATGTGACCATCTATTAAGTATGTAAGTAAGTATAAAAAGGCGCAAAAAGTATAAAAATGTAATAATATTATTTATAATAAAATATGGCAGCAACATGTCCGCCGATAAACTGCTAAGCAGTTTGACGGTATACAATTAAGACGCTACGGTATATTATACTGTATAAAAAAACGCAAAGTATATCCTGAAATTACTACTCCTCTGCGGACCAGACAAAGCTTCAGACTTTCAAATCCATTGCCCTTAAAAACATTGCATCATTTCCCTCAGTCACATTCTACACATAAATGGTAACAAAGGTGGTAAGATAAGATAAGATTTATTGTGTTAAAAGTTTAGGTAAAAATTACAAATGTTGCAGATATAGTTGCATAAACATGTCACACTAAACTTTACCTTTACAGGCATATACACAGAATTCACAAGTTAATAATGTTTATACAGATTATGAGAAGAAAACAGAAAAGAAGCCGGACCTCCCGGGTTCGAAACCGTGCAGTGTCATGTACCAATAAGTTTTCGTATTTTTCGAAGACTTACGTAGATTTACCGACTGCTGTAACGGTGAAGGAAAACATCGCGAGGAAACCTGCACACTGAGATGACCAGTGTGTAAATGGGGTAGGCACAAAATATCCTCAAGGGTCGAAGTGCCGCTGGTTATTCCCGGCCCCATATCATAATAGTGGGCCTGAAATAAAAGGCTCACCTCAAATCTCTCGTCCTCACAACGATAGATGTATTCTTCATACTGAGTTTTCCGTGATGTCACGAACGTGGAATCTTCACTCCAGGTTGGGAACGACACCCACGTGTCGTTTAATACCTGTTGATGACAGAGAGAAATAATTATTAGTAATCTGTGAACACCATTGAAACAGTGCTGGTTCCAAAACGGGTTCGAATAATGTCCGCCCTGTGACTGGTAATAATGGTTCCACAATTATCAGACATACTGGAAGTTGTAGGTTATCTTTGTAGAGATATGATTATTGTATTTAAGCTACTGTTAGGATACTATACGATACATTATGTACTGTATTGTGTCAAGCACATGAATTCACAGTGTCTTAGTTTTAACTGTATTTTGCTGTGCTATTTTTGTAATAGTAAATAAAATAAATAATAGCGAAAGTGGTTTTGGAACGTACCCCTATTTTCTATTCCCATTGAAATTTTAGAAACAATTGATATTTTAGACGTTCTTAAATTAACTCGTATGTATGTTTCCATACTAAAACTAGAGATCGCTTTACACTGATAAGTTTATTTCAGAGAAATATTATACCCTAGAAATGTAATAGACGCACGCGAGTGGCGCCACAAATGTGTACTCAGGTCGACGGGGCTTAAAACGGAGGGCGAGCGGAGTCGGTCGCGCCTCGCGTTTGACTTCGAATTTTGAAATCGATCTGTGCATCATACGATCCTATGTAAGAGTTACATAGGCGGATATTCGCCAAAAAAAACTTAAACTTTATCTGCTTGATATACAAAAGTCGTTGCCATAGACAAAGCAAATACAAGTTTCGCTACATCGAACAGTAGAACCTATCCTTCCTTCAGTTTCATCTTCATTGATTGCTTTATTTTTATTTTTTCTCTATTTTATACAATAATACCTTCCTGTATTCTAATGTATAATTTAAAAATTAAGTACCTTCCTTCGTTTCCTAATATTTTACTTCTGTTTATTAATATTTCCGATATTTATATATATATATGTTCCGGTAGTGTATCATAGGGAGTGATCCCTGGCACTCAGGGGATGCTTGACAATCAGCGTCGCAGTGCTAAAAGCGCTGCGGCAACAGGCTGAGGCAGTCCCCTTTGTCCGGTGCTGCACGCCACCTTCATCAAACTTAATTACTTTTGCTTATAATATTTTGTTTAATATTATTTTTAACTTCTGTACCTAATTGTATATATATATATATATATATATAAACTATTTTTGTTCAAATGTTTATTTGAGTTTCATTGCGTGAGTGGCGTGAGATTTGGTGCCTCCTGGTTTTTACGGGAATTTGGTTGGAAGTTACTCGCTGGATATGTCGCTGGATTATTAATTAGGATTTATTCTTATACGAGTTCCAGATACCGCTGGCGCGATGAAGTAAAGAAGAATGTGCGAGGTGTGTTAGGTGATTCAAGTTTGAGCTGAAATGTTTATGACCATGGTGTTTTCCCACATCTGGAATTCATCATCGGGAAAAAGTAAGCGGGTCTCCACAATGGTATGTCAGGGGTTTTTATTAACCCACAACACAGGGTATCCTAGTGTGGAAATCTGATAAAATGTAAGACACTTTCTGCATGAATATTTTTTTATTTTATTTTTAATTAGAGTTATTGAACACAAGCTTACCTCCTTGCAGAGGGCGGTTCGTCCGGAGCACTTCCTGGCGGCCGCCTCTCGAGGCAGCGCGCAGTAGGACGTGCCCAGCCGCTTGCACGTCGTCAAGTCTGTGGGAAACGATATTACATTCACATGTATGTACAATCATTGAAATAATATTGTGTTGATTTAATGGTGGAATTTGCCATACACTGGTTAGCTCAGAGTCAAGGGTTTTTCACAACGATTTCCTTCACCATGAGATTACGGTTTTTTCTAAAGACTTACGTACATTTACCGACTGCTCTGACGGTGAAGAAAAACATCGTGAGATAAACAGTGTGAAATGGGGAAGGCAATGGCAAACCACCCCATCAAATCTTCCACGAGAGTCGTTCTATGTGATTAATTCCTTAGAATGATCACGACCCACAGCAATGAGGAAAACTACTTAGAAGAGAAAAGACTAGGTAATAGGAAGTTGGTAGGTGTTCAATATTATTTATTTTCATTGTAATCGTACCTATATCCAAAGCAGCGTCCCCCTGTGGCCTGTCGTGCCTCAGCTGGGCCCCTAGTGCTCCGATGGGCTCGTAGCGGACCCCCTTGCTGTCAGAGTTGTGACGCTCTCGTTCTCTATCGTAGCTCAGTAGGCTGTTGGATGACGCGCCGAAGCTGTTGTAACCTGTGGGGAGAAATACATAAGGAATTAGGAACTTTGAAGGTGGTATGACTGTGCAGTCAGACAGAATAAAATAGCTCTAAATTAAATATTTAAGAAACCCCCGACGTATCATTGTGGAGATCCCCTTACTATTCCCTGGTCATCATCAGGTCCTCAAAGTTCCAGATGTGGGAAGGTCACCATGGTCATAAACTTTTGAGACCAAATTCGAACCACCTAACCGAATTACCGTCCCAGAGATCCCATCTGACATCAAAGACACTCCAAGATCTTGTAAACCACTTTTATTTTTTCCAAACCTAGCTAAAACACTCGACAAAATTCTAAAATAAAAAAATCAATGGTGCAAATCTGATCATCCGTTAAGTTTTGATGCCACAGACAAACACAAACAGACAGACAATCGTGTCAAACTCATAACACGCCCTTCCTCAATCGGCCGAGAGTTTACTTATTTATTTAACAGTTTAATGCACAAGAGGCGAGTTTAATGCCATGCGGCATTTTCTACCAGCTAACCATTGGGTCATACAGATATTGCAAGGCAAGTGCATATAAATTAAATAGAAGAGAATTACAGAGAGGGAGAGAGAGAGTTATTTTTGAGAGTAAAAAATAAAATAAAAATTTATTATTCAAACAGTATCTTTTACTTTTTCTCAGATTCCCCTGGCTCCCACACTAGGATACCCTGTGTTGTGGGGGCCAGAATGTTTCGGTTTAAAGGGTAAGAACTTCTCGAGGCCTGTTCCATTCCGGTTTGGTTAGCTGTATCCTAATCACAAAGGGATGGCGGAGTGCATGTGATTGATTGTAGCGAACCGAACCGGAATAGATCCGGACTCGTGAAGTCCGATGCTAAGAGAGTCA
Source organism: Hofmannophila pseudospretella (assembly GCA_947369225.1). Lineage (NCBI taxonomy): Eukaryota > Metazoa > Arthropoda > Insecta > Lepidoptera > Oecophoridae > Hofmannophila > Hofmannophila pseudospretella. Next base: position 7,212,830 of record OX376337.1, on the reverse strand, counting down.
GCTTAAATACCGACACATGAAGCATTGCTTTTAAGTCCTCAAGGTAAGGAGCGCATCAAAAACGTCTAGAAATGTAAGTCAGGTGAGATAAAAAAAGTGGTTTATGATATTGGCGATGGTGACCACTTACCAGCAGGTGGACCGTTTGCTCTTCTGCTCTCCTTATACAATAAAACATTATAGAGAGGGGAGTTGTCTATGGGCGACGGCAATAACTTTAGATATCCTATCCATGGGCGACACCACTTACCATAAAGTAAGTGGATCGAGCGTCGGTTGCACAGTGGCTAGGACACCGGACTTCCATGCCAGGGAGGTCCGGGTTCGAAACCGTGCAGTGCCATGTACCAATGAGTTTTTCGTATTTTTCGAATACTTACGTACACTTACCGACTGCTCTAACGGTGAAGGAAGACATCGCGAGGAAACCTGCACACTGTGTGTAAATGGGGTAGGCTCAAAAGATCCTCAAGGGTCGAAGTGCCGCTGGGTTTATTCCCGGCCCCCTATCATAAGATACCATCCACTTACAACATGTTACAAACTTCTTCTCCTTTCCTACAAACAACAGCTTACCAGTATTTATAGAAGTGTTGGTAGGCGTATGGGGCGGTGACGCGGGCCCCACGAAGTCTTGAAGCCACTTCTGAAGCTCCGGGTGGCGGCAGAGGAACGGGGCTGTCACGCAGAGCAGCTCCGATGATGAAATTATCTCGTTTGTGAAGAGAAGCAGGCATCTGGAAAGATGATGTTGTATTCAGCGTTGAAATCTTAAAGACAACTTACGGTTGAGCCAGTACTTAATAAGCCCATATCGTACTTACTAAGCTTGTATCTTCAGCCTTATCGTCACTTACCACCAGGTGAGATTGAGGTCAAACGGTATAGTCGTAAATAAAAAAAGATCAATATCTACCATGGGGGTTAAAGCCTCTGCACTGACTCCACGCAAGTGGGAGTATGCATTTGTTTCCCCCACGCTGTCAGCTCAGCCACCCCAGTACACCGAAGTAGCGACGGTCTCCAGCTGACAGGTCCACTGTCGCAGGCTTCTGCTGGCGGAAGCCTCAAGTCTATCTATCATACTCTGCCACTCACCTCAGGAAGTTGTCATACACGTGCTGGGAACGCAGAGCCTTCCTGGCCTTGTCGAAGAAGGAGAACTCCTGCGCGGTAGCCAGTTTGGCCGCCTCCGCGTGCGACACGTCGCGCACTGTGGCGCCTGTCATGGTGGATATGCGGGATTTCTTCGGCGGTGGAGCGCCTACGGCTGTGTGCAAACAACATTATTGCAATATAAGTACTCTAGTAGGCCACAGAACAGCTTCATTCAGGGGTAGTTTCAGATATGCGACTACTAAGTGCTGGAATAACATCCCCCCTCCAAAAGCTGCACCGGTAAATATGCTTTTAAAAACAGACTTCGCTCACACTGGCTGTCGGTGCAATTACTGATGCCCTGGTCTGGATGTGTTCCCTTTATCTCCTTCTTAGCTTATTGAATATACCGCGCTGTACCCTTTCGTATAATTATATTTATACTTGTGTGTAGGTATATTTATTTACTATATTTTTATATTTATGTGTCATGGTAAATGTAGGTTTTTTATTTTTCACTTATTAATACTACCTATCTACAATTAAATTTATTTGTGTTGTGAGTATCTTTGTCCTCTTGGACAGGTTGTGGCCAGCCATCGGTCATGGTCCAACAGAACACCAGCGCTGCAGGCATTCTTGTCTGCAGCAATGAGCTGAGTTGAGACCCCTTTTCACAACAACAGCAGACCATCAGACATGATTTGGATATGTTTACCTTTGACTACATAATTATTTTATTATAATTATAACTGTTTCGGTCATTGCTGTGTGAAATAAACATATTACTTACTTACTTTTTAGTTATGGGCAGACTATGCAAGGGACTAAATCTATGCTATTATTTATCTGCTATGACACTAGATGGCGCTATAAAGTAAAAGGCATCAGTCTGATGAGCGATGTTTTAACTCTTAAGTATGAAAATAAAAAAATTATGACATTTTTTATTTTCATAATTATTAATTTCCATTCAATTTATAATGATTTTTATTCAATTATTCGGTCTAGCAAAAGGCTAGAGCAAGAATCGGATAATTTAATTTCCCGTAAATTTTGTAAAAACTAAAATATTTTGAAATCTTCCAAAGTTCCGGAAGTTTTGGAAGTGTTCAGGGAAACTTCCGGAAGTATTTCAAAATTTAAGGAAAGTTAAAGAAAACTTCCGGAATTTTCAACTCTTGACAGTAGTGTAATACAGATTTTTATTTTTAAGAATGTACACATCTATTTGACGAATAAATAATCTATCTATCTATAATATGATACTCACGCATCTGACTGGAGGACGTGAAACTCGGGGACCGTTTCAAATGGTGATGCTGGGAGGAGGGCGTCGACGTCCCGCTTGCTACCGAGCTGGTGTGCTTCGGGATCTATGAAGATAAGATAACATTTATTGTGTAAAAGTTTAGGTAAGAATTACAAATATTGCAGATATAGTTGCATAAACATGTCACACTAAACTTTACCTTTACAGGCATATACACCGAATACACAAGTTAATAATGTTTATACAGATTATGAGAAGAAAACAGAACAGAAAAAGATAATGTCATTAAAATGTATACAATGTCAATAATATTAAATTTACAAAAATGTCCACTAATTAATGCTGTGTGAATAATATTAATAAAATAAAATAAAATCAAAATGGTACCTACATAGAATATAAATTAAAATAATGTCAATTTTAATGCTAATGTGAATGTTCATACTCCTTCACACTATAGAAAGGATTTTCATGCAGCCATTTCAATAATTCAGTTTTAAAGAGTCTACCCTCTAACACCCTTATATCATGAGGTAATTTGTTGTACACTGTTATGCACATGTTATAAACATTTCTTGTGTATATGTATTCCCGTCACGGGGGCCGCCATAGCTTGTTCATTATTTGTGGCCTCGTCTGCCTAATGTGTATATCAATAAAGCTTTCTTTAATATTAGACACGGAAAACAAACAAAGACATCCCTACCGCCACTGGTCAAGCGTGTCGTACGAGGCGCTGGTGGTAAGACCCTTCAGGTTCTGCCTGGGTAGCGACTACCTTCTATATAGTGTCGTCAAATATTCGGCGTCGAAGTTTCAGCAGTGAAGAGCCAGTACTTCCTAAGCCCGCGTGTTCCATCTTCGGCCTCATGGTCACTTACCACCAGGTGAGATTGAGATTGAACGCGGGTTTAGTCGTAAATAAAAGATATAGATGCCTTTAAAAACGCATTGTCAAGCCTCTTAGTATCATTAAAAAAAACGAATTTGTGTTAGAATATTAAGAACCTTAACTACCAAGGTTATATTAACATTTTAATATATTCAGACGATTCTTTGTCCGCTCTAGGAATGAAAATTGGAGATATATGATGCCACAGACAAACAGACACACCTACATAAATTAAAAAAATATTATTACGGTACCTGCTGGTGGTGGTGGTGCGGCAAAGGCACGTGGGGCGCATGCGTGGTGTGCACCGAGTGCGCGTGCGGCGGCGGCGTGCTCGCCGCGCCGAACCGGTCCGCTTCAATCTCCACGCGTTGCTGCTAATGTCAAAACTTATTAAGGCTACAGGAGACCATCGATTGTGATTGACAAATGTAGAGGACGGCGCAATAAAAAAAAGTTTTTTTTCTTTAATTTATTTTTTGGTACAATAATGTGTTAAAAGTATACCTCCAGATACAGACTTTACAGACTGTCTATATCAGATATATAGTCTATAGGGCCCGACAACGGTTTTTTAAACCTCTTTTTTATAACTTACCTGTGGAGGCGGCAAGAGTGGCGGAGTCCTAGGATGCGGCGGGTAGTGTGCCGGCTTGGTCACGGCCTTCGCATCCGGGAGGAACTGACCGAATTCCGCGAGCAGGTCCTCCTGGTTCTCAAACAGTTTGGCCACCTGGACAACAAAGGCCAATGGTCAATAATTGGCACACAGCGGTCAATAATTGGCACTGACAATCGGCACACCGTGGTCAATAATAGACACATATCGGTCAACAATGTGCATACATACCTAGGTCAACACTTGGCATACCAATTCAATTCATTTAGTATGGTCAATAATTGTCACACCATGGTCAACAATTGGCACATCATCGCGGTCAACAAGTGGTAAACCACGGTCAACAATTGATAAACCGTTGTCAACAACTAGTACACTTTCAACAACAACGTTATAAGTTCTTAAATTGTTATATATAAATTGAATTGAAAAAAATGACAAATTTACGAACAAAAGTGTACAAGCTGTACCAATTTGTTGAATAAACTATTTCATTTCAACTGGCACACTTTCACATTAGGGTCAACAATTGGCACACCGTGGTCAACAACTAGCACACTTTCATCAATAACTGTCTCACTAGTCAATAATTGGCACACCGTGGTCAACACAAAGCCACTTCGATCATTGGCACGTTGGGGTCAACAATTGGCACTATTCAACACTAACCTGCGAGTACACCTCCTGTTCCGTCTGCTGCTTGGCCTGAGGCTCCTTCACGTCGCGGTGGCCACGTTGGTACGCGTGCAGGATCTCCAGGAATCTCTTGTATTTGTCCGGTTGACGAGAGAACCGCGACTGTGTCGGAAAGGGTTAATTAATACACGGTCTTGGTTCGTGGTTAGAAAGTATTTGCGTATGATCTAAAAAAGAAATAAGGTACGAACAACGTTGTAATCTGAATCTGAGGCTTTCCTCATTGCCATGCAATGCCTTGTATCAAAAAATAATTGATACAAGGCATTGCATGGTTTCTGTTAGGTATTTAGATGAGGGTATCTGCGTAAACCCATGGTTGATGGTAGGTGTGTGTAAACCTAAATCTAATTATTGGCAAACCTAAATTTATTTATATTGTGAATTTAGGTGGAGGGTAGGTGTGTCTATTAATAAATCAGTGCGAAACAGACTACTGAAACTTTGACTCGCTGTTCCCGGTTAATTAATTAATTTAATTTAATTTATTTATTAGGTAAACACAACAGATTACAACCATAGAAATTACAGAAAAATCAATATAAAGTTATGAGCTAGGTCGTAACCCTTAACGTGTAAACACAGCATGGTTGTTCCCTATTAATGCTGTACGTATCCATTAGTTTCGAAGCCGGACCTCCCGTCCTGCGGTTCTAGCTACTAAGCCGACGGCGTACGGAAGATTTGGTCGGGGGTTGAATCTAATTATAGGCAAACCTAAATTTATTTATATTGTTAATTTAGGTGGAGGGTAGGTGTGTCTATTAATAAATCAGTGCGAAACAGACTACTGAAGCTTTGAACCGCTGTTCCCGGTTCTTCCCTATGAATCCTGTACGTATCCATTAGTTTCGAACCCGGACCTGCGGTTCTAGCTACTAAGCCGACGACGTACGGAAGATTTGATCGGGGGTTGAAAATAAACCAACTAATCCTTTCACTTACCTTAATCTTATTGACGTATTCAATAGCGTGGTTGAACTCCACTGGTTGTCCGGGCGGGGCGGACGGCGCGTGCGTCGCTCCCGGCGCTTGGGGGGTCGCTCCTGTACATAAAGGGGGGGTCAGTGACGGTTCTAGAGCGGGAGGTAAGGTGCGGAATGAGAGGGGCGGTCAGTACTCAATAGAGCAGCCGATTAGTTGTTCTCATGGGTGGTCAATCGGTAATTAGTATCATCATGTTTATTTTATGAGCAAGAGGGTCATTAGATGGTAAGTGGTCACCGTCGCCTCACTGTAATGTTCTTAGAGGGGTTTCGATGCACAGCTAAGTTTAAGGATTTAAATGGAGTTAGAGACTCAAATGATCCTTTGTTCTCAGATTATCAAAATACCATTTTTCTGGATTTTTTTGGATGGATCCTGGCACATGATTTTGAAAATAATGACGATTTCTTGGCGATCGATCCTAGCTTAATAACTCGATAGAGGATATCGATAGAAACATAAAACATATCTTGACAAAAACTCCTAACCTAACCCAGATATTTGTTGTCGAAAGTAGCGATATTTTTTTTTAGTAAGATTACTGGGTCTAATATCTGGGTTCAGAGATACTTTAGGAGTTTCTGTCAAGATATGTTTTATGTTTCTATTGATGTCCTCTATCGAATTACTAAGTTAGGATCGTTCACCAAGAAATAGTATATTTTTTTCAAAATTTCGGATTGTACGCGTACCAGGCTCCATAGTAAAATGTTCCATGCCCTTTCTGGAGCTTGGTTGGTGGTAGGACCCTTTCAGGGTCCGTCTGCTAGCGACCACCTTCTATGTAAAGTCTGTCGTCAAATATCTTCGCTTCGTCGTCGATGTGTTCCGACAGTGTTTATAGAAGAGGTCAGTACTTACTGAGCGTGTGGGCTACATCTTCGACCTCATCCTCACTTACCACCAGGTGAGGTTGAGGTTCAAACGAGGGTTTAATCGTAAAAACAAGTGTGGGAAAGGCCAAAATATCGCTCCGAGTGTATAGTATTTCATATTGTGCATACACGAGTGGGACACGTGATAGATACTAATGTTTTATTACATCTGTAAAAAATAAATAACTAATAAGTTAGTTCTTTCTTAATTTATTTATTTTAACACTTTAATGCACAAAAATAGTACATGAGGCGAGCTTAATTCAGTTGGACGCGAAATTTAAAAAAATATGGCCCAAGCTTGTATGGAATTCGGCCAATTTATTTTAGCGAGTGTAACGCCGGAGTTGGTACCAATTAAAAAAAAAACTCACCCGGCTGATGATGAATAGCAGCAGCTTCAATCTGCTGATGAGCTTGCGATATATGATGCAGCGTGTTAGCCGGGGCGGCGTTCACAGACAAGTTGTGCACTATCGCACTCGGAACAGATCTGTGGACAAATTGGGGGGTGAGATGGGTTTATAATAGAGGGGGGAGAAGGGTTAGTTGGGAGGGTCAGAACTCTAATAGAGCAGCCGCAAGTTTATATCACTGGGCATCAAACGGTAATTTGTTTCATCATGTATGAGCTAACCCCGGATGGGTCTGCTAGGCTCTGCCTATCCAGACCCAAGGGAATTCAAATCCCTCCCACTAAGACGCATAGTCTTGCTCATGCATGACATATTCGGTGTCGCTGGGATCCCCGGCCCCCATCCAAAGATAAGATAAGATGAGCTAACCCCACTGGATGATAAATGCTCACCAAATGGTCACCGTCGCCCATAGACATCTCACCTCACTTTAGTGTTATTCGAGAGGAGCTCGTAACCAAGTTGCGAGCACGGTCCGAAAGTGATCGTGCAGGTTAAGCGACGTTGGCGCGGTCATTACCTGGGTGGGTGACCGCTAGAGGCATATTTCATCTGAGCTCCTCCGTGGCTTGGAAAGCATGTTTAGCCGTCGGTCCCGGTTGTTGTCGTTCGACAGCAGTCGTTAAGCTATGACGCCTACGGGCGGCCTGAACAACTCTTGACAAATAGGTTGGCCACTAACCCTGGTTTTCGGTGTGCTTACTGCTTAGGACTTAGAAAGTCCCATCTGCCTTAGTTTCTCAAAAATGTCTAGTTGTCGTTTGAATGCTAAAGTGTAACCAGTTTCTAGTTAGTTTATCTTATCTTATGATACCGGGAATAACCCAGCGGCACTTCGACCCTGGAGGATCTTTAGTGCCTACCCCATTTACACACTGGTCATCTCAGTGTGCAGGTTTCCTCACGATGTTTTCCTTCACCGTTAGAGCAGTCGGTAAATGTACGTAAGTCTACGAAAAATACGAAAAACTTGTACATGGCACTACACGGTTTCTAATCCGGACCTCCCGCATGGGAGTCCGGCGTCCTAGACACTAGACCACCGACGCTCTCACCGATTATTATCATAGTTTAACAAATCTTATCAGTATCACACGTTTTCTTAGATCAGAACATTTCAATACATATGTAATTATATATAGTGGGCAAGCCCTATGAAAACCAAATAGAACCTAAACTGAGCAAGTCAGTAAAGTACAAAAACACTTTATTGTCACACAAAAATACATATTTAGTTAACTCCATAATACAATTGGCAATAGGCACCTGGCACAGCTGATGCTGGAGTGAATACACTTACGTGTAAACACACAGCGCTGATGTTCAGCCAGTCCTTATACAAAGTTAACCAACTAACAACTGTGACAATCTAAGAACTGTCCCATGGTATGTGCTCATTAAATAAATTAATAAACTACAGGTAGGTGTTACTACAGGGAGAGGAACACTGTATATAATTCTAATATACGTAGGTATATTATTATTATTTATATAAGTCAGACATAGTCCATACAATATATAGGTTAGAATATTATATTATATTACTTAAAGCTAGAAAAAAAATATATAGAAATAATACCAAGCCCATGGTACCGATCCCAAAGCACTGGACGACTACTTCGCATTGACATGCAGGTATATCCAGTGCCTCAGGATCGGGGAGTCAGGGGACTCGGCAAACGTCAACAGGATGCTGCTGGGACTGCTATTTACTCGGTGCATCAGGGAAGCAACCCTTTTTCGTATATGTGAGTGACAATGCTATTACACGCATATTAAAAAAAATTTGAAATGTTTAATTTATCTGTGGGCTGAATAAAGTACTAGTCAGCAATATCTAATGTCCGCGCGTCAACATTTGTCAACAAATACAAATGCGGGGTCAACGACCGCTGACCAGCTGTTTGTATTAGTTATATATATGTAGATCGGGGAGTTACTTTGTTAGCGATAGTGGTATTGCTACTTAGTAAGCCAATAAAAAAAGATCTGAACTACATGCGCCGGTAGCCAATCAAAAACGCCCTCCCCCACTGCAAGTGTGCACCTCCTGATTGGTTGCACGAACCCAACAGACGCCTGGAAATTGCGCATGTAGTCCAGGCATAAGGCTGGGACTACATGCAGTCCTGGTTCGGTTCGCTCTTTAAAGAAGAAAAAAATTATTTCCAATACGAATAGCTTATTGTTTATTTGCTTAGAATACTATATAACAAAAGATCTTATAATTTTATGTATAGTAAGTAGTATTCAGCCACATTATGGCATGCAAATGTTTCGAACAAAATAAATAGTTGCAAACAATTAGGTACAGAAAATAAAAATAAAATTGCAATTGCCAAACGCGAGGTGCTGACTTCCAGTGGGGGGAGGGCGGAAGGTTTGTGATTGGCTGCAGCTAACCGAACCGGAGCATGTAGTCCAAGCCTAAGGCTGGTTAGGTTCGTTGTAGAAAGAAGAAAGAAAGAAAGAATTTATTATCAATAGCGCACACATATAAACAATTAGGAACAGAAAATAAAAATAATCCAATCACGAGGCGCTGATTTCCAGCGAGGGGAGGGCGGAACGTTTGTAATTGGCTGCGCTGGAACCGGCGCATGTAGTCCAGGCCTAATACCTCTGACTTCACGTGTCCGATTCCAGCGCCCACAATCAATCACATACAACCCCGCCCGTTCCCTTCCCACACTTGAAATCAGCACTTTGTGATTGGATGCAAGACTGGTTACTTATGTTGGTACTCACATAGAATTCATGTAAAAAATACTGAAAATTCACCTTGGAAACTGGTTGTCAAATCAATTTAGTTTTTATAATTTAAAATAAATTGTCAATAATTTCAATGCTCGCCTAAGTTCACGTAATTAATTATTATGAATATATTAATTTACAAGGTATAATTTTATGTTTATTATTTTGCAAGCATAAAATATCGATTTATGCCCATGTCAAGTTATAAAAAAATATTTGGGTTTCTATAAAAAAATATTGTTATAGATTATTCAATACTAGGTACTTCATTTAAATTTATTTGTCACGACTATTTCAATATTGTTCGTCTATATTAAATCACACACACTATACAATTTACTTTAATTTTCAACTAAAAAAGACTTGATATTTAACTGTCATTAATTAAAATTATTTTTATTGTAATTAACTCGTCACAATATGGATATTGTTCGTTAATTTTAAATTCACAAACACTACACACACAATTTATTTTTTTATTTAATTATTTCGATGTCAACTTAATTCTGGTAACTAATTTAACTAAATATTACAATATTACGATAAATACACGTTTGGTCTTGTAGAAAGAAACATTTTTAATGCACTTCGTAATCTCATTGGGAAAGAACTGACCGAATGATCGAATACGCATCTCGAATTGTTTCAAAATGTCGGTAGTTTAAAAAAATATGTGACTAATCAATTATATTAAACTAAGAACGTTATTATGTCTGTGTGTGAAGGATAAACGCGAAAACGGCTGAACGAATTTTGTCCCGGTTTTCACTGAAGTTTAGATGGATTCCCGCGGATGGTCTTTTTTGCCCCTGCATCAATAAAAGTTGTTTTATCTTTATAGATATATTATTATTATATTTAACCTATTGTACGACACTATACTATACATTAAGTACTGTATTGTGTCAATGTCAAACATATGAATTCACAGTGTCTTAGTCTTAACTGTATTATGGTACCAGGGAGCTGAGCAATGACCCTTTTCATGGGGTGTGCAGAAGTCTTCTTTTTTGGTTTTAGTGGAGACATAAACAAAAGAGATGACATTGGTAGGTACTTGTCAGAAATGTAATATGAAATATCTAATTTCGAACGAGATGAATGAATGCAAATTGGCCTTGTTTGTGAGCTCTCGCCTCGCGTCCCGAGAACCCAATGGGGGTTCGATTCTGTGAGAGATTCTTATTTTGGAAAAAATATTTTTTTGTAAAATGGAATTATTATCTTATTGAATTATTTATGTTACAATTACAGAAGACTAACAAAAAAAATTAAGAGAAAATGTACAAAAAGTAACTTTAAAATGTTACTTAAAAATGTCTTAAATTAGACCCGTGTGGTAGGGTACCGGAATATCGGAATGCGGGACTGATAGATATTACCACATGAAGCAATAAAAAGTTTCGAACTATAACACACATACACACTGTTGCTTTCTTCGTCCGTGCAGTCACTGAGGGGCCAGCTGAAGATCAGCGCTGTGGCTTGCCTCAGCATTATGCTGAGCTGGTGTACCCTTTTTGGCACTGTACCGGATGTTCTGTGCTGCATGTATTAATCTTTGTATACTACTGTATTGTGTTCTATATTCCAGTGTTTACAGCGCTAAATAAACGTGTCCAATTTCAATTTTTAATTTACATATGGAAGCAAAAAGGGATGTAATTAAAAAGAAGGGAACATAAAATTAAACACTATAATTAATCACACTTATCACTTAGTTTAAACATCCAATTGTAGTACACATATTTTGGCAAATAAATACTTACTTACTATTCTTCATCGCTCGAAGCGTCATCTGAATCACAATCTGTATTTCTAATCAAAGCTCAAGATCGACTCGTTCTTCATCCATGCGAAAATATAGATTTTCTTCTTTAATAGCACGATCTACATATCTTTTCCACATATCTGGAGTAACATTTTGCACGACTTCTCTTATAATTTGACATACAGCTGGATCGTCTGTGGGGCTGCAATTGCTGGCTCTCACGTCATGCTTCACCCTCGACCAGACTTGTTCTATGGGGTTGAAAACACAATGATACGGCGGAAGACGCACCACTTCCAATCCCTTGGACGCCGCCAGCTCATCAGTTACATATTTCTTTTCGATTCCCGGTAATTTCACAATATCCACCAATACTGGTTTCGTTGGGATCGGATCCGGTATAGGAATGTTACAAGTCCTCATGAAATCAAGAACTTCATTTTTCCTCGCTGATTCAGTAGGTACGTTAACGGACAACCGCGAGTGGTGAGCGGCGTTGTCCATACTAGTATGCTGTTTCGTGGCGCGTGTTCTAACAATTGTTTCTTGTACCACTTCTCGAATGATGCGGCGTTCATGTCACAGTGGCAGTCCGCCCTCGCGTCGGTAACGTGTTCAGCTGAGAGCATTAGAGCGTTTGACACCCAACCGTCTTTCGAGCCAGCGTTGACGATAACGACCCGTTTCCCTCGAGAAGAATCCCTCGAGCAGCTGCAGTCAGCCCAGAAGTCTGTGTCCCGAGTGTCGTACCAGGTCTCATCTAAGTACACGATGCTCCGTCCTTCACGGCGGGCCTTTCTGAGCCTCGTTATATATTTGTACCGCCACACTTGGAACCGCTGGGATTCGAGCAATACTTTTCGGTTATTAAGCTTTTTATACTTAAATCCAAGCTTGAGCAAAAGTTTATGCAACGTCGTACGTTTGTATGGAAAGTTGGTACTTGCTTGCAATTCTTGTAATATCATGTCCAATGTTGGAAGTTTCTTTTGTGCATAAAATCTGTATACTGTTCGACGTACTGCGTTACATTGAGAGTCGCCTAAATTAGAAAAAAATATTTTCCACTCGACCGTTTTTTGGACAAGAGCTTATAAAATTACGAACGGTGGATTTGCTCATACCCACTATTTTTGAAATTTCTTCTATTGGCTTATCTATCCAATTAAAATCGACCGTGGACGGGAGGCAGTTTCTTTCCTCCAAGAGTTCCGATGAACATTCAGAATAATTTGCTTACAGGTTTTGCAACAATTGTGTCTTGTTTTAGGTTAATAGGGCTTTGGTATTTCTTGTTGAGAAATCTCTTTGTTCTCCCACGGGCGAAGAAACATTTTTTTAATGCACGTAACACCAACTAAAACACAACCATTCACTATATAGCGTCGATATTAAATGCGAAATTCCCCGCGCAGTCTGTTTGAACTCGCCGGCATGCGGCATGTGTCTGACGGCAGGCGGCGTTACTTTGAAGTGGCAGTAGGGATGTTACGGAGCGTCGACTCCGACTCCGAAAAGTCGGACCTTCAGATTGATTTTACACCTCCGACTCCGACAATTTTGAATCGGAGGTTATACCGAAGATTTGTGAGCGAACATATTCAAATATCAATATTTTATTAAATAGTGTAAGAACCTTTTCAACTGTTCTTAGGGACAGATAAAAAATAGTATTATGATGATTAGCAGTAACCTATCTCCAATATAATTTGTTTATTTGTTTTATTAATAGCATTGTTTTATATCCCCCTACATTATTCTACATTTACTTCCTTTGCATCTTTAATTTTCTATATAACTAGTGTGTACTTGTCTTGTCTACATGAACTGAAATAGGTGTGTTATTTAAGTTTATAATATTTGTGAACCCTTTTTGTTTCTGTGTATTTTTTGTTTGTTTATATGTATTTCTATCTATTTGTAAACTGTTTGTGTTCCTTAATAAATAAAATATAATATAAACACATTTATATATTATTATTTATGTATGTACACTACTCTCTAAAGGAACATGTTTTATTGCCGCAAACGTCATCATAAAAAAATTGGACAGTTTAGTTATAAAAAATAAAAAACGATTTAAAATTTTCACTTCTTTTGAACATCTCTCTTCTACCTCCGCCCCCGATAAATCAAATTTAAAACCTTCGGTTTCGACTCCGGTTCCGGTAAAACTCCCTCCGTAACATCCCTACTATAAAGTGTATCCGTTCAGTTAGTGATCTCCTTTATAATACGCCGACAAAGGCGTGCCGGGAAAAGTCCACGGCTGCCATCGGCGTACACACGCCCGGGGAATTTGTCATTTAATATCGACTCTTTACTTACAGTGAATTGTTGTTTTAGTTTATGTTACGTGCGTTAAAAATATATTTTTATGCCCGTGGGAGGATATGGAGATTTTTCAACAAGAAATTCCAAAGCCCAATTAACCTAAAACAAGACACAAATTTTGCAAAAGCTGTAAGGAAATTATTGTGTGTTTATCTTATCGGAAGTGTGTTCGTTGAAGTCTTGAAGGAAAGAAACTGCCGCCCGCCCGGGCCTCCTCATCCACCTCATCGTTAGCGTTTACCTCACCTCACTTCGTGTTGGCATCGTCATGTCCTCATCTATATTTTCAAAATTCAAATCATATTCCCATTCCATTAATTTAATTGTTTTCACTTTCTCTCTGTATTTTGTCCTAAACGGACGTTTCTCCGTTTTATAATATTGTCTCCTACTACTACCTATTTCCTACTATTGTGTTGTTCAGTTCCTCATAAATATAATATTTACTATTACCAAGTTTCCTCTATTACTTCATCTGCACACTGTCCTAGAACCCTGCTAGCCGGCACCTAGAGGGCAGATTATACCAAGGGTGGCAATAGACACCCCTGTAGAGGGCATTACGCCCTGGAACGTGCCCCTAGGGGACGTGAAAAGATTTCGACTTTCGATTAGACAATATTTCTGGCGCGGTAGGCTATTAAAACGACGGTAATCTTCAAGATCAAAGGAGTGCATCTTTTGTACCGTAGTACGGCTTATTATTCAGTGGCGGTGGCGAGCGCGGGCGGTATTATCAAAGAGCGAGACTTTTTAAGCGAATGGATTTTAAAGTCCATTCACTTAAATAGTCTCGCGTCGGCATCGTTTGATAGCGGCGGCGGGGGCGCGGGGCGGCGGCGGTTTCAAAGACCGCCGCGACAACAAAGGCTGCCGACCCGCATGTCATTTCATTTAGTTAGAGTTGAGACTTTGCAGTGAAAGGTTGTGTTTGTGTCGACTGTTAAAAATGTCTTTTCGCCCGTGGGAGGACAATGAGGATCCTCAAGAAGCAATCTCGAGTGAATCAAAAGAAAAAAGGAAATCATTTTGTAAAAACTGTAAAGAAATTATTGTGAACGTCCATCGGCACTGTGTAGAAGTGAATATATCTGCTCCCATCACAGAAACTTCAAAAATAGTGGGGATACACAGAACTACCGTCGGAAAAATATTAAAAGCTGGTCCATCGGCACCTAAAAAACGGGGGAACAGAAGAACGACACTATCGAAGTTGGACGACTTTGAATGTAACGCAGTACGTCGAACAGTATACAGATTTTATGCACAAAAGAAACTTCCAACATTAGACATGATATTACAAGAATTGCAAGCAAATACCAACTTTCCATACAAACGTACGACGTTGCATAAACTTTTGCTCAAGCTTGGATTTAAGTATAAAAAGCTTAATAACCGAAAAGTGTTACTCGAATCCCAGCGGTTCCAAGTGTTGCGGTACAAATATATAACGAGGCTCAGGAAGGCTCGCCGTGAAGGACGGAACATCGTGTACTTAGATGAGACCTGGTACGACACTCGGGACACAGACTTCTGGGCTGACTGCAGCTGCTCGAGGGATACTTCTCGAGGGAAACGGGTCGTTATCGTCAACGCTGGCTCGCAAGACGGTTGGGTGTCCAACGCTCTAATGCTCTCAGCTGAACACGTTACCGACGCGAGCGCGGACTGCCACTGTGACATGAACGCTGCATCATTCGAGAAGTGGTTCAAGGAGCAGTTGTTAGAACACGCGCCACGAAACAGCGTACTCGTAATGGACAACGCCGCTCACCACTCGCGGTTGTCCGTTAATGTACCTACTGAATTAACGAGGAAAAGTGAAGTTCTTGATTTCATGAGGACTTGGAACATTCCTATACCGGATCCGATCCCGACGAAACCAGTATTGGTGGATATTGTAAAATCAGCGGGAATCGAGAAGAATTATGTAACTGATGAGCTGGCGGCGTCCCAGGGATTTGAAGTGGTGCGTCTTCCGCCGTATCATTGTGTTTTCAACCCGATAGAACAAGTCTGGTCGAGGGTAAAGCATGACGTGAGAGCCAGCAACTGCAGCCCCACAGATGCTCCAGCTGTATGTCAAATTATTAGAGAAGTCATGCAAAGTGTTACTCCAGATATGTGGAAAAGATATGTAGATCGTGCTATTAAAGAAGAAAATCTATATTTTCGCATGGATGAAGAACGAGCCGATCTTGAAGCTTTGATTATAAATACAGATTGTGATTCTGATGACGCTTCGAGTGATGAAGAATAGTGTTTAATTAATTGTGTGTAATGTACCCTTCTTTTTATTAAATTCCTTTTTGTTTACGTTTGTGTATTATGAAATTTCCTATTATGTTTAATGCTCTATTTAAGTTCATCTATTTACTGTTTCCACATAAATGCCGATAGATGTCGCGGTACGTTATTGAGACGCGGCAACTACCTGTGATCTGGATTTGATATGGTCTTTTAAGATTTTGGAATAAATTGTACTCTTCGAAAGTTCATGGCTTTCTGTTCTTTTTGATATAGGCGCCCTATGCGCAAACATAGTGATTTTACAAGTCTTTCAGAGAACTAAACTAACTAACTATATTATATGATTAATTATTTATTTATTGGTCAATAATGCAACATGACAGATAATATTCTAATGCGTATATGCGTATGATATTTGAACACCCGCAGTCCAACACCCGAAGCAATAGACTTTACAGGTACATAACAACCTCAAACTTACTTTACCACTGCTTCGTAAGCTGCTATAGTTGAAAGAAAGGAAGCGGCGTAAGATACAATCAGCAGCACATCTTTGGAAATCAATATGATTCACAATTTACACTCATGCTATGTGCAAAATAGAGGGTATGTGACATTTTTTTTTAAATTCCATCAACTAATTACATAAATTGTTAAATTCTTGTCATAACAATTATCATTTTAATTTATAATATTGACATTAATTACTTTTCATTGATAAATTAAAACTTATTAAAATGGAATTACGTAAAATCAGTTTTTAATATTTGACTTTATTGATTGAATTAAAAAAAATTAAATGAAAAAGTTTATTTACTTATTCAGAGCACAAAAAAGGACCTCCGACTTACAAACTAGGTCGAAAACCTGTATCTTGTAAGTCGGGATTCCGTCGCACTTTCTGTGCAAGCAAATTACAAATTATATTCTTAACCTAAAAGGAATTTGGAAAATTTAATCAAAAAGGAATTTAGTAAAGATAATGGTAAGAGTGAGTATGGGTGGGGGTGTGTTAGGTTGTGTGGGAGTGTCAAACTCCTGTCATATCAGTTCGACATTAATTATCCAATGGCCGTTCGCGGGAGCCCAGTATAAAAATAAAAAAAATCTCTTTATTTTCATGATCACATAAAAAAAAAATCATATCATTAGGTATGTCGTGTCACTTGTCAAATATTTAGCACGTTGAATGTAGCATTTTTCAAATTTTTCAATAAAAAATAATTCTGTTTTCACATTAGACCAGGGGTTCCCAAACTTATTTTGTCTACCGCCCACTTTGAGAATAAATTATTTTTTAGCGCCCCCATTTTTTCCCCTACTTAAAAACGACTATAACTTCAAATTAAATTAATTAATTATTGTGAGCTATATTAGAGGAGATTAAACATTAATTCTAAACGAGACTTTACTATAATTCGCAAGAGTTAACTTGAAACCTGAGCGCAGTCGGTAATACACAACGGCGCTCAGGTCTCAAGTTAACTCTTACGGGCTACACCTGCCAATGAGAATGATTATTGAAACGCAACTTTATAGTATTCAGAGTATCTTTTATCTCTTAACTAATATTAGTTGATGTTCACAAGTTGTAGTTGAGAGTCGAGAGCTCATGCAGTCGGTGTCTAAGAGGCCTCTTAGCTAAATGAAATTACAAATCACCCCCCAAGCCTCTACACAACGCCCCCATTTTTTTTCTGGGTCTCTTACCCTTTAGGCCTGCAGCGCCCACAAGGGGGCGTTATCGCCCACTTTGGGAAAGGCTGCATTAGACTATCAACCTAACGCCCCTGAGGGAATTTATATCTATTTTTTAATTTTTAAGAAATCCATTTAACATTTGTTACTTGGAAAATATCTTATTTTTGAACGGGAACTATTGCATACGTTCTTTCTATTCGCTTGCATGCAACTCTACAATAATTAAAAGGATATGTACTCACGGTGCCACAGGCAAGATGTGTACCAGCGGGGGTTGCGGCGCGTGGTGTACACCCAGGACGAGCCCGCCGGCGCCCAAACCGCCGCCGCCGAGCCCGGTTGGCGATGGCATCGAGACGGAGACCTGGGGGAAATGCAGCATCAGCATCGACTTCAGGAATCCAACAACTCCACAGATTTACGTTTGTCGTTCTAATAAAAGTAGTATTACATTTTCGTATAGATACAGTATTTGTAGACTTGTCCATATCAACATCACATTTGCCACCACCAAAGTTGCCTGGAAGAGATCGCTTTTAGCGATAAGGCCGTCTAAATTGTACTTCACTATTTCCTTTTCTATCTCTTGTTTGTTGTTTTCTATTTGTACAATAAAGTGTATCTTACTTACTTTGATTAAATACAAATTAACCCACGGGGGTTGCATGCAAAGCTGAATGCCATGTAAATTTTTTCGAAGACTTACGTACATTTACCGACTGCTCTAACGGTGAAGGAAAACATCGTGAGGAAACCTGCATGTTGCAAATGAAAAGTTTCCACATGCGTATGAATCCACCAATCAGCACTGGGCCCGCTCGGTGGATCATGGCCCTTAACCCCCTTGTGCAAGGGGTTGCCTATGCCCCAACAGTGGGGACATTAATAGGCTGATAATGATGAAACCACGGGGGTGGTACCACCATATTTACCTATTCAGTAGAAATGCTTGCATTTTTATATTTCGGTTTAAAAGGTAACAGAACTAGCATATAATTACTGCAGCAGTAATGAAACTCCATACAGTGAGGTGAGATTTCTATAGACGTGGGTGACCCATTTACCATCAGATGATCCATTTGCTCGTCAGGTCTCCTCATACAATAAAGAGTATGCCCCCTAAGACATCTCACGTCACTATAACGTTATTAGAGGGTTTCAGTTGCGTTTGAGTCAATTTATAAATAAAAAAAACGGGACACCTGATGGTCTGATGATGACCAGGAAAAAGTAAGTGAGCTTCAATTTCACAATATGAAACTGGAAGAGTTGAAACATTATCAGCCCGCCTAAACTATAATAGTTAGATGGGGTCTTCTCAAACTAAAGTTGTAAGGAATCCTGAGATGTTACAAGCGAAGCGTAGGGCAAAGCCCGGAGTGTTCCCCAGCTTTCAGACGCCGCAGGTCTAACCTGCTGAATGTTCTTAGCCATGTTAGATGAAAATAGATTAGTGGTTCTAAGATCTTGGGGTAACTTGGAGTATGATGGGATCTCTGGAACGGTAATAGCTAGATGGTTCGAGTTTGAACTCAAATGTTTATGACCACGGTGACCTTCCCACATCTGGAACCTTGAGGACCTGATGATGACCAGGGAAAAGTAAGGGGGTTTCTTAAACTCACCTGTCCATTGCTCTGAACTTCAATCTTATATCCGGGAGGTAAGAACGTGTTGAACCCAACGATCAGTTCCGGATGTCCTTTGAACAGGTTCGATACCCGGGTGATGACTCCAGGTGTATCAATACTGAAACAAACACGGGAGGTTAGATGGGGGGTCAAATAGACCCACAAAAATGTTGGTTTAAGGGTAAGTCAGTTTATAATACAGCCATTGTGATTTTCATTTAGTTCAAACGGTAATTGTTTACATCATTTGAGGGGTGAAATAAACCACTCACTAAACTGTAGGTAGGTAGGTACGGTCGCACGTTGCTGTGACGGGAGGAACCGGGAGGTGGAATATACACCTCCCAGGAAGAGCCTAAGGCAGAGCGGTGGCACAGTGGCTAGGACACCGGACTACCATGCAGGAGGTCCGGGTTCGAAACCATGCCGTGCCATGTACCAATGAATTTTTCGTATTTTTCAAAGACTTACGTACATTTACCGACTGTTCTAATGGTGAAGGAAAACATCGCTACGAAACCTGCACACTGAGATGACCAGTGTGTAAAATGGGGTAGGCACAAAAGATTCTCAAGGGTCGAAGTGCCGCTGGGGTTATTCCCGGCCCCCTATCATAAGATAAGATAAGGAGGTCATCTAAATTGTGTAACTAAAAATATGTACTTTCGAGAGCTTCGTTTAACCAAAGTTTAAGTGTAACCCAGTCTCTCCCCCAGGCTGGGTATCTTTCGAAGATCTCCCCCCCCCCCCCCTAAAAAAAATTTGGTATGGTCTGTTACTCTACTACCTGACCCCATTTACTTTGACCATTGTTTAAAAAAACGATGTATTAGTTTGATAATAAATAATCTTTACTGATAAATAATGTAAACCTAATATGTTACCATACCAGTGAAAGATTTATTATATTCAAACTAGTAGTTTTTAAGTAAACAATAAAAAATCTAGACTTAAAAAATATGGTAAGACAGCGTGGCGTGAGTCTGAAGGTTAAAAAAAAGAATTGGTGGAAAGGAACGTATCTACATGTTGATTGGCTATGTACCATTATGCTAGTGGCGCCTCTAGTGGTAAAACATTGCAGGATTATCTCCTATTCAATGGCTGACTTTATTTATGGGGAAACGCTCACAGTGTATGCGCCAACTGGGAAACGTGATCTCCATAGGATGAATTTTAAAATTCGTGATTATCACCAAGGGGTAAGGATCCCAAGAGTTTAGAGTTTGTACTCTAGTTTGTGAGAATATTTTTTAATTCTAAATTTACTCCAATTTGAGTGAAGACAGATAGTGTTAATGGTTTTACTCGCAATAAATTATTCAACAAGGAGATTAAAAAAAAGATTTAAAAACCATAGATACTCACGTCTGACTCTTGAACTCCTTCATAATATCCAAGAAGTCATTATAAACTTGTGGTTGCGTATTGAATTTGTATTTTACTTGATCCAAATACGACAGCGCATCTTCCACCTTCAGCCTCTGGAACTGGGCCCCGGCGGGCGCCCCGGGGGGCACGGGTGGGCCCTGGGGCACTTGGGGGCCCGGAGGTACCGACATCGGTGGCGGAGCGGGAGATTGGCGCTCCATAGGCGTTGGCAGCGGGAGATTCGGCTGCTGGTGTTGAAACTGCTGATGTATTGGATGTGTTATTTATGTGGTAATTATTATAATAAACATGTAATGTTATGGCTATGCTATGTAATGATAAGAATAAACAATTTTTTTTATTTACACCTAAACCCGCGTTTGACCTCAATCTCACCTGGTGGTAAGTGACTATGAGGCCGAAGATGGAGCACACACGCTCAGTAAATACTGGCTCTTCTATAAACACTGCCGGAACACATCAATGCCGAAACGAAAACATTAGGTATATGTGTATGGGACAAATTTAAAAAACCCATATATAATTTACACGTCGGTGGCGTAGTAGTTTGTAAACTGGACTCCCGGAGGTCCGGGTTGGAAACCATGCAATATCATGTACTAATGAGCTTTTCCAATTTTTCGAAGACTTACGTACTTTTACAGACTGCTCTACCGGTGAAGGAAAACA
Source organism: Hofmannophila pseudospretella (assembly GCA_947369225.1). Lineage (NCBI taxonomy): Eukaryota > Metazoa > Arthropoda > Insecta > Lepidoptera > Oecophoridae > Hofmannophila > Hofmannophila pseudospretella. The sequence continues at coordinate 7,191,472 of OX376337.1, read as the reverse complement.
TCGTGAGGAAACCTGCACACTAAGATAACCAATGTGTAAAATGGGAAAGGCAAAAGCAAACCACCCCATTATATTGGCCTTCAAACCGAAAAACAGAAAGCAAGCATTTCTGCTTTACGGCAGAAATAGATAAGAGGGTGGTACCAACCCTGGCGATCCTTCACACCAGGATCGACCAGCTGTATTACCAGCTTACCTTAAGACGTGGCGGCACCGGCTGCTTGGCCGCGTACTGCACGCCTGTCTTCATGTAGCCCATGCCGGACGGAGCTCCAGCGCGAGCAGGCCCGCGGCTGAAGCCCGTAGCAACGCCTAGAGGCAGCATTGTAGTTGCGCCTGTTAGAAAAAAATGATATCTAAATAAATTAAGAGCGGTCGCTGAATTGGCTACTGCTAGAAAAAAAAGGATCCGTGTCATGATAGGCATTTCCCTCGTGGACGAGAGTACCGGATATAGCCAGTATAGTGTACAGGTCTAAGTGGAGATGGGCAGGACACGTGTGCAGAATGCAGGACGATAGGTGGCCCCGAAAACTGCTCGAGTGGCGACCCCGAGTGGCGCGCAGAAGTGTCGGAAGGCAGCCCGCGAGGTGGACCGACCACATTGTGAAGACGGCGGGGAGGATGTGGATGCGAACGGCTAGAGACCGAGGAGAATGGCGTGCACATGAAGAGGCATATACCCAACGATGGGTTACGATAGACTGGAAAGGAAGAAAAAAGGAAAATAACTCCGAACTCCAGCACAATTACTGTGGAGACTACAGGCTGCTGGGGTGAGGAAGCAAAATCATTTGTAGGTGAGATTGGCCGTCGTCTTCGGGAGAGGGGGAGACCCTGGCTTCGGGTCGTTCCTGGTGGAAAGGTTAGCCATAGCGATCCACCGCGGTAACGCCGCAAGCGTCGGGAGCGACAAGGGGGGAGGTTTATATATAATTATGTGTATATAGAAAGTTACTGACATTATATGTATTTGTTATTTACAATAAAAAATAAATTAGAAGGGCCAATTTGGAGACAGCATACGACTTTGTGCCGATCGCCGTTGAGACGACGGGCACGTGGGGCTCCGAAGCAAGGGATTTCATTCGCGAATTGGGGAGGACTGAGCGAGAAGGGGTGCCACCCCCGGTCCGGACACTTTCTCGCCCAACACATCTCTATCGCAAGGTATATCTCTATAGAAAAGTATACTATTACTGAGCTGTATTCTAGCAGAATTTAAAATATTCTACTAAGATAACTTGCAAGATGCAAGGCAACTCAAGGCACTTTCTGATGCATAAAAATATTGTTATTTTACTAAATACTAAGCTGTGATATGGATTTCTTAGCGGTAAAGACAAAGCGAATGTATTCTTAAAATCCAGCGGGGCAAAGCGGCAAGTATTATGGGGACTTTTGGGAGGGACACAGTGAGCTTGTTTGATTGAGCTGACGATTTTGATGGCATTGTATATTGATATAGATGACTTAGCAGATATACCTACTAGTATTTAAGAAATTTATAATTTGAAACAAAATTTAATGAATTAGAAGGGTGATAAATTCTCCGTGAACAGGATTTGAACCTGCGACCTTGCCGTTCCGTGGCAGTGCTCCAACTGAGCTATCGTGACTCATCCTGCAGGCTTCAAATGAGTCAATCCTTTTTACCTTTTTACCCAATTAGTAAGTTACGTCACATCTTCTCGTCGCCCATACCTCAATGTCTAAAGACAAGAGTCTTTAACCAGTGCGTCCTACCAGTAATGAGCTACGGAGCAGAAACGTGGACACTGACGGTGCGACTGGTCCACAAACTGAAAGTCGCTCAGCGTGCTATGGAAAGAGCTATGCTCGGAGTATTTCTGCTGGATCGAATCAGAAATGAGGAGATCCGGCATAGAACAAAAGTTATCGACATAGATTAGCGAGCTGAAGTGGCAGTGGGCCGGTCACATCTGTCGCAGAACAGACAACCGCTGGGGGAGACGAGTTCTGGAGTGGAGACCGCGTAGTGTGGGACGGGCGTCCCTGCTAGATGGAGCTACGATCTGCGCAAGGTGGCTGGCAGCGACTGGACGAGAAGAGCCGAAGACCGGGCTCAATGGCGCGCCCTGGGAGAGGCCTGTGTCCAGCAGTGGACTAGAGTAGGCTGCTGATGATGATGATGATGGCCCAATTAGGTAAATGGTGAGATAACGGATAACTTACCAAGAATTTGTGGTTGGGCCGACTGGGCCAATGTATGCATATTACTTGCTCCAGCTTGCTGAATCTGTAACAAAGAAGGCAAAGTTTCATTTCACACGTCAAAATAATTGTTCCATATATTCGTATTAAGCGATTTCATTTTTCGTTCATAAATTCATAAGTTCCGCTTTGAAGGGTAAGAGAGCCAGAATAATTTATTTATTTATTTATTATTGTTGTGTACATACAAGGTTACAGTATTTACAAATCTTCGCGCCCTGAAACCAGAAAGCTGGTTTGTCTGGGCGCTGCACATTCCACTTAAATTAAAACACAAATTAAATATAAAACAGCTTAACACATACAAATCAAAAATGAATAGAATAGAAAAACCTTTATTAATAGACCATAATTAAAAAATATGTACAAAAATATGACAAAATGAGTCGGATTCTAAATTGACCATATTTTACATTCTGACATGTGATATAATCATATGATATGATCTATTAAAAGGGCCAAGTTCAGCTGAGTGTCGCCAGATGCATAGATACCTATACATCTAGCGACGCTGGTTTACAACTTGACCCTTTCCCTTATAGCTATAGAGAGCAACAATGACGTTCGGTTCGTCTGTAGTGTTGGCTCATCTCCTTACACGTCACTATTCTATTCTTTCACGTCACTATTTCACTCACACGTCACTATTCTATTCTATTCTATACAAATCAAAACATGATATGATGATAATCTAAGTCCTCAAGTTAGCAACGTATCGAAAAACCTGGTACAGCTTCAAGTGCGGTGAGATATCTATGGGCGACCATCAGATGACCTGTTTGCTCTCCTTATACGATAAAAAAGCTATAAATTGAATTTTACCATTAATTTTGTTTATTAATAATTTATCAACAAAAAACGGACATTCCTCGAAGGACGGTGAATATTTTCGCCGGTTCACGCGGAACATCTATTTTGGGACGGCGTGGTAAATCTATAAATACAGCTAGGCTGAATCATTTGACGGTGCGTCTAGTATAGTATACTTACACTAAAATTGGCAGAGATATCAAACGACCGGCGAAAAAAATGTTTGTTTACCCGTACGGTCTGTTTTGGAACTTTTTTTTGGTCGATCTTCTAGCATAGTTAGTTACTGCCGTTATTGCATGGTTCCGGATTCGATTTACGATCAGAAAGGTATTTTTTTTTAATTTACTACTATACCCGCATTTGACCTCGATCTCGCCTGAAAATTATACCCTTTCTTCTAATTCGTATTCTGAGGGTCGTGATCATTCTAAGGAATTAATCACATAGAACGACTTTCGTGGCAGATTTAATAGGGTGGTTTGCCATTGCCTTCCCCATTTCACACACTGGTTATCTCAGTGTGCAGGTTTCCTCACGATGTTTTCCTTCACCGTCAGAGCAGTCGGTAAATGTACGTAAGTCTTTCGAAAAAACCGAAAAACTCATTGGTACATGGCATTGCCTGGTTTCGAACTCGGACCTCCCGCATTGGAGTCCGACGTCCTAGCCACGTATGATATAAATTGTGTTTGAATATTTACATGCCGAAAAATAATAATATAATCAAAATTACTCCACCAAAAGGTTGCCTGGAAGAGATCGCTTTCAGCGATAAGACCGCCTAGATTGTATTAATCGTTTCGTATCACACTAATTTTGTGCAATAAAGTGTATTCATTCAATAATTAAAAATAATAATTAAACTCTTTCAGTGTCAATCTTAGCTAACTTATAAGCACGTTATAAAAAAATAACAAAAAATATTATTAAAATCCATGTCACAGAAAATATTAAAAAGGAAACTACCAGCCATAGGTCATAGTCCAACAGAATACCAGCGCTGGAGGCATTCTTGTCTGCAGCAATAAGCTGAGTTGAGACCCCTTTTCACAACAACAGTAGACCATCAGACATGATTTAGATATGTTCACCTTTGACTACATAATTATTTTATTATAATTATAATTGTTTCGGCCACTGCTGTGTGTGAAATAAAAGTATTACTAGTATAAATATTAAAATATTTAAATCACTCTAAGGAATTATGTGATTAATTCCTTAGAGTGATCACGACCCTCAGCAATGAGGAATACGACTTAGAAGATGAATAAATGATACGTGGTCGACTGTACACAAACAGCGATTGGTAATATAATTACATAAATAACATGTTTACGAGCGTACCTCTATGGCGTTACGATAAACTGGTAATCTTTTGTTTACAATATAATGCGTGCAGTTATCAGACAGGCCTTCATAATTAGCTAACGTATAACGTGTATTCGTGGTTTATTTCGATGCAGAATCTACTCAAGTACGGTACTTAGTACTTAGTAGTGGTAGATCCTAACGTGAAGGATCGCCTGGGGTGGTACCACCCTCTTATCTATTTCTGCCGTGAAGCAGAGCATTTCTGTGTTTCGGTTTGAAAGGTAAGAGAGCCAGCGTGATGTCCGGCACATGTGGCTCTCCATCTTAGTCCTCAAGGTTAGCAGCGCATCAAAAACCCTCAAATATTAATACAGTGAGGTGAGCTGTCTTTAGGCGACGGTGACCACTTATCATCAGGAGGCCCGTTTGCTCACCTTTTTTAATATTTTTTTTTATTGTATGAGAGTATACAAGAAATTTAATATATGTTTATATTTGTGTGTAGATACATACAGGGTGTCCCGTAAATAATGACTAACCCGTCCCGGTTTTCGAATTATTCGTTTTTTTTTTAATTTTTAATATTTATAATTTTTTTAAAAACATATTACTTACTTAAAATCTAGAGGTAACTCACTTCACTTTACCAATCCACATCTATTTGTGAAAAGGTCTAACGTTCACGATATAAATTCACGCAATACAGATCGGCCGTCTCGTAGAATCCAGAACAGCGCTAAAACACAAGTGTAGTTTGCATGGCTCCTAAAAATTCCAGTAAATTGCCAAAAAGCATTGTAGAATTAAGTTTGCCTGAATTTAAAAATAGACTATATAAATTGCTCTTAGAAAAATGATATCACAAACAGACTGACTTCCTTAGTGATAAGCTCATCATCAAAAATTAATTAAAGTTGACATTAAGGCCGCCTAAATTGTACTGCACTATTTCCTTTTTACTTGACTCGCGTCGTGGCTAGGACGTCGGACTCCCATGCGGGAGGTCCGATTTCGAAACCAGGCAATGCCATGTACCAATGAGTTTTTCAGTTTCTTCGAAAGACTTACGTACATTTACCGACTGCTCTGACGGTGAAGGAAAACATCGTGAGGAAACCTGCACACTGAGATAACCAGTGTGTGAAATGGGGAAGGCAATGGCATACCCCATTATATCTGCCACGAGAGTTGTTCTATGTGATTAATTCCTTAGAATGATCACGACCCTCAGCAATGAGGAATACGTCTTAGAAAAATTTAGATGTTTTTGTTTTGTTACCTTTATTATTATTTTTATAATTTATTATGATTTATTATTTTAATGATGATGATTTGTGTTTGATTTATTAATTGAACAAAAATGTGTACGCTTCCGGAAAGAATATGGTGATACTGAAACACAATGTAACATCTGAATTACACATATTTACAAATAAATGATATTTATATTCATATTTAATGTTATTGGAGGGTTTAAGATGCGCTGCTAACCTTGAGGACTCTGATGTAGTGCCTCTTGTGCCGGTAATCAGGATGGTCCTCACCCTTAAAACCGGAACACAGCAATGCAAACACAAGTCATACTACCTTCAAAAATGTTAATAAATATAATCTATATTCGTGATTGATGTTCAGAAAATTTTGGCCGCAAACAATCTCTAACATTAACCTGTGGACTATGGCGCGTGAAAAACCATTATCTGAACAGATCCGCCGTTGGAAATGGTTGTGGATAGGGCCCACCTTACGTCGCCCAAAAAGCATCGCCTACGCCTCCTTGAACTGGCAACCTACAGGAGAATCTCTCAAACGTGGAAGACCCAGGGCTACATGGAAACATAGTCTTCAAAAAGACCTGGAAACAGCTAAATTATCATGGGAGGTTTCCTAGGATAATTTGGACTACGTTTCCATGTAGCCCTGGGTCTTCCACGTTTGCGAGATCCTTCTGTAGGTTGCCAGTTCAAGGAGGCGCAGACTCTATGGTTATAGAGTCTGCGGCATCGGACAGAGCGCGGTGGAATAATATTGACTCAGCCCTATGCACCACTAGGTGGTCTAGGACCTGAAGAAGATATTCGTGATTGGTTCGTTAAGTGTATTTAAAAAAAAACTGTTTTAGCATTTTCGGCACGCCATAAGCCATGGGGACTTGGACGCTTCCAATGCTAACATGCTCTACCCCCGTGTACGCAGTCGAAAACCTATTGAGGTAGCCAACGGGATGTGGGGGCGTTGTACAATCAATACTGAGCAGTTTAGAATTTTTATTATTTATATTAGTCTTCTTTTTTATTTTTATTTTATTTATAACTAAACCCGCATTTGACCTCGATCTCGCCTGATGGTAAGCGAATGCCTATTCACTCTGGCCTTGAAGATCCCAAGGTTGTAGGTTTCGGGAAATACAGACGCCGGCAGGCTGTTCCATTCCTTAGCCGTTCGCATAATGAACGAAGAAGCAAATCGCTTTGTACGAGCAGATGGGATATCAACAACATAAGGATGGAACCCCTCCCCGCGCCTGGTAGTCCGAAGGCGGAATGCAGATGCTGGAATTAGGTCGTGCAATTCATTATAATGTTATTCGTATTTATTTATTTATTTGTACGTTTAGTATTTATACTTTTAATATATTTTTGTTTTCGTCCCTGACTGCCGTTTCGCCCGCGATGCCTTCGTCCTGGCACAACAGAAAACCAGCGCAGCACATGCTGAGCATGTGTCCTTTTAATAATGCATTGTTTTCTTTTTTTTTTCAAATATTTTTAAAGTTTAATAATGTATGCAATGTTAAATAAATGTTTTCTTTCTTTCTTTCTTATTCGAGAGTTTTCAATGCGCTGCTAACCTTGAGGACTAAGATGGAATGTCTCATGTGCCGGTAACTATGCTGGCTCTCTTACCCTTCAAGCCGGAACACAGCAATGAAATGTAATCGTGTAATCTTATAGTGTTATGTATATAGTGCCAATAAATTTTAATTCATTCATTCAATGCTTTGCAGTAGTGCGGTAGAAATATGTAAAAGGGTGGTACCCCGCCCCAGGCTGACTCTGCAGTCATATCACCTTCAAATCCTCACTTTTACTCACTATGTTTGCCTCAATCTCATCTGATGGTATCTAGGTAGGTATGTATTTTTTTAAAGCCTATATTCATGAAGGTAGAATCGCCCGAAGGGGACTAATATTTTTTTCATCCATGCCTATATTCGTCCCACACTGCTAGGCAAAGGTCTACACTTTCTCTTTTCACTTTTGAAAGAGATCCCATGCATATTGGAAAGCATCGAATCTCGTCTTTCCAACTATTTATTTACCTATTATTCTGTATTATGGTGTTTACAGTGCTAAATAAACGTTGTTCAATTTCTATTAAAAAAAATACCCATTTATTTACTTGTCCCACATACGTATGCCCTAACGGACGACGTCCGGTCGGACGTCCCAGATACCGCTGGCGCGATGAAGTGGAGAAGGATCTGCGGGAGCTCCGGGCGCCTGACTGGCTCGAGACTGCGCAGGAGAGAGAGCGATGGCGCTCTTTGGTATCGGAGGCCAAGATCCACTTCGGGTCGCTGCGCCAGCGGAGTAAGTAAGTAAGTAAGTATTTACTTGTAATAAAAAATCTGATTCATCAACGTATACGCATTCTCAGAACCTTCAATATGTACAAAACTTGGAACCGAACCAAAACTAATGCAATATTTATTGGTAATTATCATGACGCATCCAATTGCATACAATGATATCCGTTCATTGACACCGCATCAGGTGAAATTAACGTTCAAGACGCGAAATGAATAACTTATTATTATGTATGTATTATTATGTCGTAGTAAAATCAAGGGGTTTTAAAGTTAATGGTCCTTTAAATTCTTTCACAAGCATGTAGTATTGATTTTCAACTATGTTACAGTGACAAAAGGTCATGGAACCTTTTTGGTACACTTTCCGAAGGGGCTATTTCTTGGCGATCGATCCTAGCTTAATAATTCGATAGAGGACATCAATAGAAACTAAAACATATCTTGACAGAAACTCCTAAAGTATCTCTAAACCCAGATATTTGACTAGTAATCTTACTAAAAAAATGCGACTTTCAACATCAAATATCTGGGTTCAGAGATACTTTAGGAGTTTCTGTCAAGATATGTTTTGTTTCTATTGATGTCCCCTATCGACTTATCGAGCTGGGATCGATCGCCAAGAAATCGTTTTTTTTAAATCACAGAAGGCAGGTGTGCCAGGCCCTATACTAAAATGTTCAATGGTCTTTATGAATCGGCCTTAATTCAGGAGAAATTTCTTTTTCGGAAGTGGCGCTGGTTTCGATAGGGGTATAGAGGTGGTGGTAGTTACCTGAGCAAGGCTCTGGGGCGGCAGCGGCGCCGGCTCGTCCGGCCCGAGGCGCGGGACGCCGGTGCGCTTCATCATGGCTGGTGCGGACGCTCACAGCGCGTCCATCACACGGTCACCTGGAATTAGACATAGGCGGCGTCAGTCGAGTGGTTGGAGGAAACAGGGGTTTTAAAATTAGACTTGAAGGTGGAATCCTGATGTCTAAAATACACCAATCAGCACTTGGCCTGAATTATGCCTGGAAGGTTTCTACTTCTATACCTTCCAGGCATCGATGTTTTACATACTTTGTTCCAGTTTAAAGGCTAAATCCTCAGGGTTAGCAGAGCACCCAAAGACCCTCTTGAAATATTTTTTGAAAGTGAACATACTGTGCACCGCCCTTTTACCTTTTTCTTGACACAAAGCATGCTATGCTTGGACTGTGTTTTGGTTTAAAGGGTAAGAGGGCCAGCGTAATTACTAGCATATGAGGCACTCCATAATGTTAGCAGCGCATCGAAAACCCTCTAACAACATTATAGTGAGGTGAGATGTCTGGGCGACGGTGACAACTTACAATCAGCAGGCATGTTAGCTGGTCTGCGATTCATGATGTGCAAAGTCACCTTGGTAGGTAATATGTGCATCGCTGTTCCAGTTTGAAGGGTAATGTAATTAGAGAACCAGCGTAATTACCGGCATATTCGACACTGCCTCTTTGTTAGCAGTGCATCGAAACATTTAAGAATCTGTCGTAGATATTAGATTTGTTTTAGCATTTACGGCACGCCATAAGCCATGGGGACTTGGACGCTTCCAATGCTAGCATGCTCTGCCCCCATGTACGCAGTCGAGAACCTATTGAGGTAGCCAACGGGATGTGGGGGCGTTTTTGGTAGTAGAAGTAGAGTTCAAGATCAGGAGTATCAGATTAGCATATATTTTTTTTAATTTTTACTAGCCCGAGCAGATGTATATGCTTGGCAGAAAGAGGTAAAAGTGGGGTACCACCACCCCAGGCTAACTGCGGAGTCACACCACTTTCAAATTAATCCTTCCCCAGGCTGACCTCTACAGTCATACCACCTTCAAATGATGCTCAGTGGTTACAGATTGGTAAAAAAAGAGTAAAATAATCTATGGTCCAGAATTCGGGTGGTTACTGAAATTGGAAAAAAGTACTAAAATCTGGTCAAGTGTGAGTCGAGCTGGGTATCCTAAGTGTGGGGACTAAGGCTCATGTTGTTGTTTTTAACATACATATATTATTTATTATCTTTCAGGTTTTATTCCCCTCCCCCTTGGATTCGCAACTGCCACCAAACAAAGAGCATGTACATACTGGATGGCCATGACCAGTAACCAGTATCAAGTCTATTGGCACTTTTATTGGCTATTCCATTGCATAATTTGCTGTTTGGCCTCCAAAAGTATTGTAACCTTTTTTGCACTGTTCGTTAAGAATTTCTACGAGATATTTATAGTAATATATGTAACGAGATATGTAATATATATTACGAATATATGTAATAAATGTGCGGAGATAATCTTCACAACTGGGGGTTTTCCAGCGATCAAGTAAAGTGTGAGTGTGGTGTCTCCCCTCAAACTATGGAGCACTTGCTCTGTTGTCCCGTGTGTCCGACAACCTGCACGCGGGAGGACCTTTTTGAGGCCAACCAGAGGGCTATCGATGTGGCTGCCTTCTGGTCGGGAAAAATTTAATTCGGATCATCAACACGAAAGAAGAAGAAGTGCGGACTTTTGGCCTGAAGTGGGTGGTTTTTCGTCATTATTGAGTGGTGACAACGTAAAAACTCATCATCTCAAGCCACACCAAAATGAATTCTTTTTACTTATATAATGTCATGTATGTTAGTCTATAAGGTATACTATGGGCCTTTTGTATAGTTAGCTATATAATTTGTTGCCTGAAAATAAAGAATTTATTATTAATATTATTATATATTTATAGACAGGCAGCATATATGCTGATGTGTATATGTCATAGTGTTGGAAAGTTATAAGTTCTTAGATTCATTTTATAGATTTCTCAGTTCACAGTGTTTACACAGTCAGTCATTGTTATTTATTTAAATTAAATATTGCACTAAATCATTGTTATAAGATTAAAATTAGGGTTATCACTACTTTTTAATTTATTATTATTATTAGATTTGTTTCCTCTAACTATACCATTTGAATATAATATTTAGTGCTAAGTAAGCAATGTATTAACAAATTACTTTTTTAATTGTATAAGGAGAGCACATGATTAAACGGGTCACCTCATGGTAAATTGTTACCATAGCCCGTAAACATCTCGCAACACTATAATGTTATTGGAGAGTTTTTGATGTGCTGCTAACCTTTAGGACTTAAGATAGGATGCTTCATGAGGCAGTAATGATGCTGACTCTCTTACCCTTCAAACCAGAACACAAAGCATTGCTGTTTTGCATTTGCAGCAGAAGTAGATAGGTAAAAAGGGTGGTATCTCCCCAGGGTGACTGTGCACAGTCCTACCACATCTTTACATATTTGATCAATTTCAAATTTTCTGTACAGTCTATATATAGTGTAAGCTATAGTATACCATCTGTCAAAAACCTACGACTAAATCTCAACCTTATGCCTGCACAATATGATACATTCCAGATTCTCAAATTTTGTCATTTTAGGTAGGTTGTCACATGTCAACTTCAGGGTCGACTGTACATTTACATAAAACTATCTCTCCAAAAATTCAAAATTCCATTTTTAAATTGCAAATAAGTACCATAGAGGTACATTTTTACAAAGGTTTTTTTTAAACTACCACCACTTCCTAAGGTGCTATAGCTGAAAGAAAAGCGGTGCTAGAAACAATCAGCAGCACATCTTTTGAAATAAATAACATTAAGAGAACGCTCCATAACCCGTTGAAATAATTCACAATGACATGTTCCATTACCGTATTAACAGCAGAAAATGTATCAAAATTGTATTCAAACCAAGCAATGGAACATGTAGATTTGTCAATGTGAATAATTTGCAACTTATTTTAGAATGCACTTTAATTTACATAATGTTTGGCAGGAACTCTCTTTTGTTCTTATATTAACAAAGAAATCATTTGATGTCTCTAGTCTCTACACTATCTTTGTGTTTCAAAACCTATGTTGGACTTTTAGAAAGTATTTCTTCTACTTTGGTCACATCTCTATATACAGCAAGTGAACTCTACATACTAGATGGTGCAAATAGAGGAAATGTGGTGTATTTAGTCAACAATTATGGACATAATATATCAAGTTTAGCTCCTATAACAAACATGTTCTAATCGTTTTGAACCACTTTAGAATAGCGGGACAGAGTTGAGGAGCTACCTCTAACGCTCTTGCAATCACGATGATGATCGAGGTTATAAAATGTGTTCATTCATTTACATGAAATTGCTTATCAAACGAGATTACTTTGACGTTGCAAGGTTTAATTTCAACTAACACGAGGTTTATTAGCAAATTGGAATAGGTACTTACAAGAAATAAAAGAAGCCTAAATCGATGACGTCATCTTGTGAAACGTAGGGAGAGCTAACTATAGAGTAGCGGAGCGTGACCGACGCATCGTATGGAAGCTTTATAAACAAATTACGCAATCTAAAACGAAAATCTTGCATACGAGACGCGTACGAAAGCTACTTACAAGTCTTGGATTTGGAATGTCGGAGCACTATACACAGGTTTCGTTCTCAAACCGGTCCCGAAGCGGCGGCGACGACACAAACCCGCACTTACCTATTTATAGCGGAAAACGTATACAAATCGATAAAACAGCCGCTTCGTGCACAACTACAACGAAACACGGCGCAAAATGCGCTCCATGTTAACTTTCAACTTGGCAACAAAACGGTGACATGCATGACATTTCGTCATCCCGCCATTTTTAAGGACGCGTTCTGAAATTGATTTTCTCTTCAACTAATACCTACGTTCTGAAATAAGGATAATGTATTAGGTTTTTACAGTGCACACTTCTCTCACAAAAACGTTATTATTATTTCCACAATGAATCATAGCGAGCGGATCTCATTTGAAGAAAAAGTTAGCACTGACTGAGGATAATCATCTTTCAGAGTAGAGCGGTAGAGTCCGGTTCGCCGCGTACTGGGGGAAACGGGGACGGAGCAGTGGTATTCGTCACTGACGTAGAAAATGGCGACTAAATACCAACAATTACATCGCGCGGCTCAACGTCAATGCTAATGTTATTCGAAGGAGAATAAGCCAACCTACATTATGCAGGGAACGAGATGTGAACACCTACTTATCTAGGCGGCAGAGATAACAATTTACCTCGAGCGTCAGGCGACATCGATTTTAAATTACAATTTAAAAAATACATACCGCCGAATCCTTTGTGCGAAAGCGTCGAAAACTTCAATTTTATGGGAAAAATGTCTTTTAAAACTCAAAACACTTCTGTAAAAGGTCTTGTGATAATAAAGCGTCACGACACGCTCCGAGCGAGCACATTCGTGCGCCTCCAAATAGCGCAACGGCGCAACTTTTTCGAGCGCGGCGTCAACACGGTCAGGTGGGCGAGGTTGCGACACTGCCATAGCACTGTCTCGGTCGCGTGACGTGATGTCTCGCTCGCACTCGCGGGCCGGGGCAAGAAGGAAGCGAGCGGAGCCCTCCGCGTGAAACGAACGTCGCGCACTGAGATGCGCGGCCGACTGACTACTCCATCCACCACCGACGAGGGCCAGTAATCGAGCCCAGGGCTGAGCCCCCGCGGAAGAACGGCAACGTCGCTTCAATAGAGCGGACGTGATATGAAAATGCCACGACCGACGAACCTACACTGAGGTGGTGGACCAAAACAAATCTCCTTTCTCTAAAATTATACAACAGTTGCGATTGAGAGCGCGGCCGGGCTCTCCATATTTATCTCCCGCCAAAACTCTACATTTTATAAAGTAAACAAATTCGCCATTTTAAAGTCGTCATTTTTGACTGATGGATAACCCAATTGGATTTCATTGCAATCCAATACTGGAACATTTCTCACAACTAAGTCATTCATTGCTTGCTTTCTGTACTGAAAACTTTGCATGTAAAACACCCATTCTTTGACTCAACGTGAATGCAGTACGGACAGGGTTAACGAACAAGTAGATGCTTACGTATTTGGATATTGTTGCCTTGACAACAGAAGCAGAAAGTAGTTGCAGCGAGGGGACAATGAGATGATTGCTGTGGGTGTGGGGCAAACACAAAGAGATCAAACAGCGTAAAACTTTCCAATACAATGAGGCTATGAACGTATTTCTTAACAGAAATATTCCAAATACGTCTCTTCTCTAAGATTCTATTTGGAACTTGTCCTAATAATAGACTCTAGTGCTTGTTTCTGGTAAGAGAAGCACATATTTCGTCCTACATAACCAACTTTCATTTCATACACCAGGTCTCTTAATTTTTCAGTCTTCAAGCAAGCTCTAAGCCATGGAACATTTAAAACAATGAGATAACCATTCGTTTTTTAAAGTAGGTAATCCCCTTTATTATTCGGGTACATTAGTTAGTACCTCTCTCAAGATTTTGAAAACTGAAATCTGAATCTTCAAAATCTTTCAATTTCTTTAATTCAGTGCAACAGTTTTGATAAATGTTTTGGTACAAAAAGGTGAAATACGACACATTTTATACGAGTAATCTTGAACTCTGTTCGTTACCTTTACATGAATTTCTTTTATATGACAATCTGTTAGTAAATTTTGTATGAATTAATTTTATGTCGTCGCCAAATAACAAGTATCTAGTACGTACTAATACATAATGTACTATATTATAAACTGTACTATTTTATCTTTAGTTTTTTCTTCTTCTCCTTAGACTAATTTTAGTTTTAGCTTTAGTATTATTATAGATTTATCATTGTGTATCTTAGTTAGTCAAATAAATATTTATATACAGTAAACTGTACAAATTACAAATTATGAAATTCATCTGCAATTTTTTATACATAAGGATTAGGTAAAACCAAACAATGAGTAATGTATTATAATAATTTTATTTATTCAAATGAAAACTAACTACTTTCGATCAAAGATGATAGTCGTACATTTATTTACTAGAAGTTTTCTTCAAAGTTCAGATCAAATCTAAACCACATAAAAATATACAAATAAAGTAAAGACACATAAAATAATGTATAACATCAAAGTATGAAAAGTTTGTAAAAGAATTGATTAAAAGGTGACGAATAAGGAAGCAATTTAATCATATTGAATAAAAAAACCAAATAATTTGAAGAACATTCCAAACTATGCTACATATAAGGTTCTAAACTAACTAATAATTGAAATAAAATTGGAAAGTTATAGTAACATAGGCTCTTTCCATTGGAAAAAATGGCAATGCACCATCTTCATTGGAAAAAAACAACTCAAATATTGTGATTTTAAAACATACGATGTTTTGTTCTCAGTGTATTATAGGACCCGTCTGCTGTTTTTGGCAAATGATTTTTAATATCGAAATCTTAGGTATTTGAGAATTATTTATTTACATTACGAATAAAGTGCATTAGTTTTGGAACGTAATATTATCCATTACTTTTAATTTTACTACGAAATGACTGTCAATATAAAACCCAAAAAATTCGCGGTATTATCGGTTTGTAGCGGAAAATTTGAATGTATTTATTTACAACATAAATGAACATCAAACAAGATCCAGCTATCACCTAATCGCTATACCAAACCTTAAAAACAAATAACATTATCTAAGTTATCTAATCACGGAATGGCCATTACCAGCATAAAACCCAAAGCACATGAATAACAATCTAAAATAAAGTGCGCCCAAAAAACTGCGAAACCTAAAAAAACTAAAGAGGAAAATTGAACTAGGTTAGGTACCTATAAGTTTCAAGGTTAGATTTTAAATAAAAGGTAGTCGAAGCTCAGAGTACATTTGCGACATTAGCCGGCTCAACTTTAGCAAATACACTAGTCTACAACTCTTCATTTATCGATAACAAGTATTAATCCTAACACCGTAAATAACAGAATAAATTACAAAAACAGCTTCAGACAAAAAAAATATACATATCCAATTATGCCAACGTGTTTATGAGATAGCGAAACAAGACAACAGGAAATGACATTTAATAAAGACCAACAGAATAATTGTTATGAAGACAAAGTCAGTGATTAAAATGCAAAAATAAACCACATTTAAAGTCTACAAGGAAAAGAAAACATTGAAAAACAGAATAGAGATGTATGGATATGGATAAGGAATCTAATAAGAGAATGAGAAAAATGAGTTCATGAAAAACCTAGTTATAAACAGAACAATAATGGTTGACTATGGGAGCAGATTGAAAGGAATGAATAACTATGAAAAAGAAATGCCAAATGCTTTTTAATTTTTTGTTTTGTATCTGTAGGCCTTATAAATTTTTAGAATAGAAGTAAATTCAGAGTCCATTTAAGTGTTGCAGCAAGTCTGCAATCTTGCATCCCATTCCCATTACAGATTTACGAACTTCTTACCAGCTCAAGACCAAAACAAAGCAAGCTTAACAACGTTGCAAAATTCAAAGAATTCCAAACAACACCAATTTTTAATTGAGATTTAGAAGTCCTTAAATATAACGGTCGAGTTTAATATGACCAGTACCAGATTAGAACTTTTCTAGCTTTCATTTATGGTATGTGCTGTCTTTAGTTATTTTGTTATTTGTTTAGGGATATTGAATTAAAAGAAACTTGCTTTGGGAATTGGATTTTCTGTGACTTTACACATTTTGGGGTGGATTCATTTTAACCAGCAAATTATTAGAATCCATTATGTTTTTAACTCCGTATGTTTTGCATCGATAAAAATCAAAACAACAGCTTATAAACATCGCGACGATACAACTAGCGCCATCCATGTACGAGACGGTGAACTAAAGTTGTTTTTTAATGACTTGATAAAGTGTCTGCCCATGACCATACCAAATACAAATAAACAGAATCAAGGTAAAACTCAAATCCAGCAGACAATAACAAGTCGCAAAACGATTTAAAATGTATGAATCAACTTATCTAAAGGTACCAACCAAGCTTCACTAAATGCAACATCTATCTAACATTAATTCGTCAACAGTGTAACAAAATAAAAATAACATGTTTAAAAAATATATAAATCGTGATATTATGTACCTACTTCATGAATATGCAATGTTTACAATTGGGTGAGGCTTGTATAGAGAATGACGTAAACCGCTTCCATGAATGTGTATATCGACAGTGTAGTAGGTATTCCTAATAATGACAATCGTACATGTGTGCTGTACGTGTAGAAGAGATTTCGTGTGCATTATAGCAACACACAAGCGTAATATAGAGGGGCCGCGAGACGCTCAAGTATTAACCTCATTTAGACTACCCGTGTGTGAGTGAGACGCGCGAAAAACAACCGATTACTAAAATTTAATTACAGAATCCAATATTTTACAAAGGTACGAGCGATTTAAACTCATTTATGGCGCGTATTAATATTATCCATTGTTACAGGCGGAGGATACGAAACGTTAGCCTTGAAACTTCTTATCGAACAAGTGACTGCTCAGTGCTCTGCTAACAACATCGCGACGTTGCCAAAGTTCCGAGAGCGCTACTGCGTCTTAATTTTAACAAGTGTCCGCCATTTTGTTTCATTTTATCAGATGCAACTCGCGGATGATGACTCGATGAGCCAATAGCAATACCAGTCTCTTTTTTGCACACTATCTGATCCAGCGAGATAAAATAATACGTTATCTATCTACTATCACAGTCACGTCCGTGGCTGTAACCGAGATACTGAGTTATGTAACCTGAAAGAAAGGTACCTACGTGGTCAATGCATTCCAGATTCCATCTACTTAGGTAGATATGCTAGGACATCCCGGCAGTTATGGATACGCAAGCGATAGGTTCAGTTCGTCGCTATTACAAGTGTTCAGCACGGCCTATGTGAAACATATCCATAGCTACTTATGTAGGGAGGGCTGTGTCGGCGCAATATGGTTTGAAATACGTACATTGAGCGGGTCGGGAGCCGACTTCGGGTTAAAGGCACACGCCCCGAGGTCCCAGGGCACCGCTCGGGCCGACCCACAACTATAAAGATCACTAAATTGAACATTTTTAACTGAAATTCCACAGTATCGATCACGCACAGCCGCCATTTTGAACCGACACTGAGCGCGATCAAGCGCCGTTGCCACGTCGAGCGGTTCCAATCCGCACTTCTATTCCTGGCGGCCACCCCCCGCGCGCCGCACCACACCTCGGCAAACAGCGCTCGACAAAACATTCATGACTTCAATGCTATCTGTAGAAAATTTTAAATATGAACAACATCTCGACGGCTTCGGTTCGGCGGGGAGCATGTTCACATGTTCACCTACAAAGCATATCGATGATAAGATAATGAGGTATAGGCTGTTATACGTAGCGTAATGTCGGGCGAGCGCCCGGCTTTCACCCAGCCCGCCGCCGCGCAAGCCCGTGCCGACATGTGCCATTGGCCACCGCAGAGATCGATAGGCAAACAGCGCTGCCGTGTCAGGCCAATCTCTGTTATTTTAAGTTACACGAGTTACGTCTAGCCAGTGCGAATCGTGTTTTTTAACCCCTCTACACATTATACTAAACCCCCTTTTTTAAAATTTTGCTTCATTGTTGAGGAACTTCAATTGTCAAAGTCATGTAACTCCGACATTGGCCAGCGCAATCACACCTTACTCGTGCAACTTAAGTTGCCATAGATGTGCGTTGCGGTGGCGAGATGCCGCGGACGCGGGCTATAACAGTTAACATTAGTTACAATAGATACGCATGACCACTTCGTTGGTACATAGATCGCCGCTCTTAAATATATTCCCGCGCACTTTCAAGTAGGGATGTTACGGAGGTGGTTTCACCGGAACCGGAGTCGAAACCGAGGGTTTTAAATTTGATTTATCGGAGTCGGAACCGGATTCGGAACCGAAGTCGGATATAGAAGAGATATGTTCGGAAGAAGTTCAAATTTTAAACCGTTTTTTAATTTTTATAGCTGAACTGGCTAGAATTCCTTTATGTAGTCCTACACTATTTAATAAAATATCGATATTTGAATATGTTTGCTCACACGCAAGAAAGAAATACCAGCAGATGAATCAATTAGGCAAACTAGTAATTCTAAAGAGAAACAGAAAAAAAAACAGTCGGTCAAAGAGCCAGGAAGGACACAAATAAGTGAATCTAAAGAAAAACAGGAAAAGAAAAAGGTCAAGTCAATTACCAAAGACGAAATACAAGCAAACGAATCACGCAAGCAATCTGATGAATCTAAAGGACAAGAAAAAAAGAAAAAAGTCACACAGCGAAGTCAAAATAAAAGCTGATGAATCAAACAAGCAATCAAATCAATCTAAAGGGCAACAGAAAAAGAGAAAGAGTCAGTCAAACAGCGAAGACAAAATAAAAGCTGATGAATCAAACAAGCAATCAAATCAATCTAAAAGGCAACAGAAAAAGAGAAAGAGTCAGTCAAACAGCGAAGACAAAATAAAAGCTGATGAATCAAACAAGCAATCTAATCAATCTAAAAGGCAACAGAAAAAGAGAAAGAGTCAGTCAAACAGCGAAGACAAAATAAAAGCTGATGAATCAAACAAGCAATCTAATCAATCTAAAGGGCAACAGAAAAAGAGAAAGAGTCAGTCAAACAGCGAGGACAAAATAAAAGCTGATGAATCAAGCAAGCAATCTAATCAATCTAAAGGGCAACAGAAAAAGAGAAAGAGTCAGTCAAACAGCGAAGACAAAATAAAAGCTGATGAATCAAACAAGCAATCAAATCAATCTAAAAGGCAACAGAAAAAGAGAAAGAGTCAGTCAAACAGCGAGGACAAAATAAAAGCTGATGAATCAAACAAGCAATCTAATCAATCTAAAGGGCAACAGAAAAAGAGAAAGAGTCAGTCAAACAGCGAGGACAAAATAAAAGCTGATGAATCAAGCAAGCAATCTAATCAATCTAAAGGGCAACAGAAAAAGAGAAAGAGTCAGTCAAACAGCGAGGACAAAATAAAAGCTGATGAATCAAACAAGCAATCTAATCAATCTAAAGGGCAACAGAAAAAGAGAAAGAGTCAGTCAAACAGCGAAGACAAAATAAAAGCTGATGAATCAAACAAGCAATCTAATCAATCTAAAGGGCAACAGAAAAAGAGAAAGAGTCAGTCAAACAGCGAAGACAAAATAAAAGCTGATGAATCAAACAAGCAATCTAATCAATCTAAAGGGCAACAGAAAAAGAGAAAGAGTCAGTCAAACAGCGAGGACAAAATAAAAGCTGATGAATCAAGCAAGCAATCTAATCAATCTAAAGGGCAACAGAAAAAGAGAAAGAGTCAGTCAAACAGCGAGGACAAAATAAAAGCTGATGAATCAAACAAGCAATCTAATCAATCTAAAGGGCAACAGAAAAAGAGAAAGTGTCAGTCAAACAGCGAGGACAAAATAAAAGATGATGAATCAAACAAGCAATCTAATCTATCTAAAGGGCAACAGAAAAAGAGAAAGAGTCAGTCAAACAGCGAAGACAAAATAAAAGCTGATGAATCAAACAAGCAATCTAATCAATCTAAAGGGCAACAGAAAAAGAGAAAGAGTCAGTCAAACAGCGAAGACAAAATAAAAGCTGATGAATCAAACAAGCAATCTAATCAATCTAAAGGGCAACAGAAAAAGAGAAAGAGTCAGTCAAACAGCGACGACAAAATAAAAGCTGATGAATCAAGCAAGCAATCTAATCAATCTAAAGGGCAACAGAAAAAGAGAAAGAGTCAGTCAAACAGCGAGGACAAAATAAAAGCTGATGAATCAAACAAGCAATCTAATCAATCTAAAGGGCAACAGAAAAAGAGAAAGTGTCAGTCAAACAGCGAGGACAAAATAAAAGATGATGAATCAAACAAGCAATCTAATCTATCTAAAGGGCAACAGAAAAAGAGAAAGAGTCAGTCAAACAGCGAAGACAAAATAAAAGCTGATGAATCAAACAAGCAATCTAATCAATCTAAAGGGCAACAGAAAAAGAGAAAGTGTCAGTCAAACAGCGAGGACAAAATAAAAGCTGATGAATCAAACAAGCAATCTAATCAATCTAAAGGGCAACAGAAAAAGAGAAAGAGTCAGTCAAACAGCGAAGACAAAATAAAAGCTGATGAATCAAACAAGTAATCTAATCAATCTAAAGGGCAACAGAAAAAGAGAAAGAGTCAGTCAAACAGCGAGGACAAAATAAAAGCTGATGAATCAAGCAAGCAATCTAATCAATCTAAAGGGCAACAGAAAAAGAGAAAGAGTCAGTCAAACAGCGAGGACAAAATAAAAGCTGATGAATCAAACAAGCAATCTAATCAATCTAAAGGGCAACAGAAAAAGAGAAAGAGTCAGTCAAACAGCGAAGACAAAATAAAAGCTGATGAATCAAACAAGCAATCTAATCAATCTAAAGGGCAACAGAAAAAGAGAAAGAGTCAGTCAAACAGCGAAGACAAAATAAAAGCTGATGAATCAAACAAGTAATCTAATCAATCTAAAGGGCAACAGAAAAAGAGAAAGAGTCAGTCAAACAGCGAGGACAAAATAAAAGCTGATGAATCAAGCAAGCAATCTAATCAATCTAAAGGGCAACAGAAAAAGAGAAAGAGTCAGTCAAACAGCGAGGACAAAATAAAAGCTGATGAATCAAACAAGCAATCTAATCAATCTAAAGGGCAACAGAAAAAGAGAAAGAGTCAGTCAAACAGCGAAGACAAAATAAAAGCTGATGAATCAAACAAGCAATCTAATCAATCTAAAGGGCAACAGAAAAAGAGAAAGAGTCAGTCAAACAGCGAAGACAAAATAAAAGCTGATGAATCAAACAAGCAATCTAATCAATCTAAAGGGCAACAGAAAAAGAGAAAGAGTCAGTCAAACAGCGAGGACAAAATAAAAGCTGATGAATCAAGCAAGCAATCTAATCAATCTAAAGGGCAACAGAAAAAGAGAAAGAGTCAGTCAAACAGCGAGGACAAAATAAAAGCTGATGAATCAAACAAGCAATCTAATCAATCTAAAGGGCAACAGAAAAAGAGAAAGTGTCAGTCAAACAGCGAGGACAAAATAAAAGATGATGAATCAAACAAGCAATCTAATCTATCTAAAGGGCAACAGAAAAAGAGAAAGAGTCAGTCAAACAGCGAAGACAAAATAAAAGCTGATGAATCAAACAAGCAATCAAATAAGTTTGCCTCTCAAAAATAATAGAACGTGTTGTACAGCATCAGCTCATGAATTTCGTGGAAAAATATAACATTCTCCCGCATATGGTGGAGTCCTATCTCCGTAATCGAAGTCAGGCTGTTGTTATTGGTGGATATCGCTCGAACTTCATTAATATTACGTCAGGGGTACCCCAAGGATCAATTTTAGGTCCACTGTTATACGTATCCTATTTATTTGACATAGAGAGTTGCTTCTATCACTCAAAGTTCCCGATGTACGCAGATGACACTAAAATATATGCAACTATTAAAAATATATTAGATTGTGAAAGACTGCAACAAGACTTAAATAGACTCAATGATTACTACAATATTAATCCAATAGCAGTCAATAATCGAATGTCAGGTCGTTACTTTCACGCGAAAAAGAAATGCTGTAATTTTTAACTACCACCTAAATAACGTATTAGTCAATAGAGCAGACTCTGTTAGAGATCTTATCGCGAACTAACTATGCACAAAATTATATTATCCGTCGCATACACAGGTCATATAATAAAGAATTTTCATCGTTGGACTTGTTCAATGGCGGTGCCGCTGCCATCAGGAGAGACATTGTAACAATAATAAATAATACTTAGATTGTACTACTACAGTAGCATTGTAGCTGGATACATGTAGTAAAGACTCGAACAAACACATACAAAGGTACACACCCCTTTCACCCTTACACTCTCTTCTACACAAACACGCTCACACACATTTCCAATAAACACATTCATATACACACACACCAAAACTTATTTCTCCCTATAGGCGTTGTCTTAAAATAGGAAATCTTTAATTGGCAATATGGTTTTTTTTAATAGACTATTTTATTTTTTAATCTCAGTGCTGTAGATTTTGTAATAAATAAATAATAAATAATATATTCAGTCAGGATTTCGGGCCGGTCACAGCACTAGGCACTGCACTATGTCATGTTACTGACGATATAGTGGCAGCATCTGATGATATTTTTTTTAAAAGACTGTCAAAATTATTTATAATTTACGGTTACGATTTTAGAATATATATATTTTTTTAAATTGTAATCTCCTAATATCATTTAATATTGTGTATTCTATTTAGTCTTAGTTACGTTCGAATTTTTTATTATGTTTCTACTAAGTATGTAGTTAGTATCTTTTAGTTCCAACAGTCAAAATATAATGATAATTACATTTGTATTCAAAATTATTGCCCCCTACCTAATTTTAATTGTTATATTGTTTAGCCCCTTGCTCATAAAGAGAATTAGAGTTAAAATTACTTCAAACACGGGTTTTTATTTTACTAATATTGTTAATAAACCTAATTCTACCCACGAGTCCAGGTGTATGGTAACTTGATATCGTTATAGGCTCTGAATTTGTTTATACCACTACACTACAGTACCTTACCTATTGACAAATTAAAATTACCTTGAAAACAAATATTAAATTATCCCTGTCACACCAATCTCATGCATCTAGCACCTACATGAGATGGACCGCATACTTACCGCGTCCTGTCTGATAGCGGCAAACTGTTGTAAGTTAAGTTACAACATGCGGCGTGGCCACATTTGTATGAAACAGTGGTTATGCCCAACTACTTTTATTCGAATAAAACGCAAAATATTATTTATTTCTGCGGATTTTAAAAGACCCTTTATGCCTGAATATTTTTATAACCTTTTTTCATACAAAGATATACTATAAAAGTTATAATTAACTCTATAGGCTAATTTGTCTATCCACAACTTCAAACTCAATTATCTCAAAACGCATTTTTTTAAGTTGCACGAGATTGGCCTGACACGGCAGAGCGGCGAGGACGCCGACCCATATACCACTATCCCCCTTATAAACACGAGGATAAGGGCTATTATTGCCCGACCCGGACTATAAACAAACTACCGCACGACCACATTGTCGTCGACCATAACTACGTACTATACACACGGCTACAAAACGACGACGCGAGCGAACGGCGAAGCGCGCCCAGAAACCGATCTACCTATATCACCAGGTATTATGCTACTTTTGTAGAGTCGAAATTCCCATACCACGACGCGCCCTGCGCTCCCTATCGAAGGACAAAGGGTCTATTTCACATGTAAAACAAAGGGAAACACCGGTCGAAGGAATTTAACACTTTTTTATGACAAAATCAACTTTTTTTAACAAGTGATCGAGTTGGATAGCGTTGCCAAGTCGCACGATCGCGAGAGAGCGCGCGGTCAACGTTATGAAATTATCATTTTTTTCAGTTGAACACGGCGTGATTATGTTTTGATAAGAATTACACACAAACATAATGCGAAATAGATGGATTTCAAGTTTGGTTACGTGTAGCGTATGGTAAGAGCACAGGTGCGGATAAGACGTAAATACAATATGGCACTAAATAACCTTTTTCGACTATAAGGGAGCTGATTCTACAACGAAAAGCAATCGTAATCAACAAAATATGTTGATAATAAGCTCTCAATAGGAAAGACGCAATGTGTCAATGAGTAACTTACCTCTATTTTTACTTGAAAACGGCGTATTTCTGCACGAAATTCACAGGAACAGCACTTCTCGTCGCGATAATCAAGAATTTTATGGTATTTTTAGGATTTTAAACAATTTGACATGCACAAAAAAATTATGCATTACGCGAAGCAAACGTCCTACGCGGGGAAAGACCAAATGCAAACTGTTAGTTTGGGTATGGGTCGGTAAGGGGGGCGCGGCGGGCGGAAAACCGGAGAACGAGCGGTGAGGGAGCCAGAAAGGGCAAATTCTTATTAATTATACACGGACTTACTTATCACAAAAAACAGTCAATACTTGATTGTAAATTGTGACAGGCTTTTTTGAAGTAAGTTTGTTTATGAAACAATGTGTTTTTGTCAAAGTTGTCTGAAAGGGGTTTTGTCTTGATAATCCATTTTCATTTGGTTGCTTCTGCACGACACACACTTAAAGTGATTGTTGTATTGACATATCTACTTGTCTATGTTGTGAAGTACTGCGTTCATGATTTAATTTAATTTTAGAAACACGTAAAAATAAAAGGTTTTATTATGGATAAAACAAAGGCAGTCTTGGATCTTGCACCAACCTTTCGTTATCCGGTGATCTTTCATTTGGCGGCGGCGGCGTATTTTACCTAAAAATCGTCGGTGTGAACGTTATATAGGCAGGTGGACAGTGAAATGAAATGGGAAACAGTGTGTGATTCCGGCAACCTAAACTCCAATTGCACTTGGAAATGGCAAGGCATTCCCGATGCATACGACTCTCCCATAAATCTCGACGTTGGTAAGTGTTTTGATATGAAAATATCTTACAACTCGTTAAGTATGGCAGCCTGAGTAAAGATTCGGGAAAAGTGAGTTACACTTTTTGTTCGTCTTTCAAAAGCTAATAACTTCAACAATTTTAAAGATATGTAAAAACATATAGTATCGTTGAAATCATCATTATACAAAGCTCATTTTAGAGTGAAATGTACTTGGCTGAGAAAAAAGGTCTAATTTATCCATAAATTTATCATAACTTGTTCGGACAAAAGTGAAATATTTTTACAACTACAAAAGGTGAATTTAAGTTTGCGGGAATCGTAACCATTGGGAAAATTGCAGTGTGTATAGATGCAGAGATCATTTTATAATTAAAAAATAAAACATGAACGCACCCGTACTCCTTGGCGCCATTTCATATACGATAAAATTCAAAAGACTACACTTTTGAAGCTTTTAAAGCAACTTCTTTACTTTAATTATTCTTCGGGTTATACAATTTTAAAACAACCAATGAAAAAAATCACAACAGTTAAATAAAAATACAAAACTGACCAATCAGAAAAGGGTGCGTGTATTTTGTTTTAGTTTTGACAGAAAAGATAAAAGTTTGTAACACGTCGAAGGGATTTGTGATATTTTATCAGATTTCTTACTGAAATTACACACGTTAGGCTGTGATAAAGAGTTTCAAATAGAAAAATGCGGTCTGGAATATTTTTCTTGGCTCTAACTATTTTATTCGTAACAGTGTCTGCTGTAATAGACCCCAAGAATTTAAAATGTTTGGGTACGTATTTTCGTTCACTTTTCCCGTGGTTTTACACAGAATTTAAGCTAATTATATGCTGTTAATTACTTTCAGTATGCCGGACGATCTTCGATGAGCTCCACAATTCGATTAAAAGCATTGATAAATGGAAAAAAGTCGATGTAAGTTTACGTTATTTACTGCAAATTCTTTCCTCATTTTTTTTAATAGCTTTATTTATTACCAAGTTTATTACTGATTTCTCGTTTCATTAAAGACTACAGAGCCTGAAACAGAGAAAACTGAAAGAAATTGAAATTACTTGACACAAATCGCATGTAGATCATAGTAGATAACATGCCTTACAAGGGATTCCGGGTCCTATTTCTGGTCTGGTTGTAACATCCCTTCAGGGTTCACCTGACCGGCGATCATTCTTCTATGTAAAGTCTGTCGTCAAATATCTTCGCTTTGTCGTCGATGTGTTCCGGCAGTGTCTATAGAAGAGGTCAGTACTTACTAAGCTCATGTCTTCCTTTTCAGCCTCATTGTCACTTGCCATAATGTGAGATGGGGTCATTTTGAAACTTGTCTCCTAAATTAGGTTTTTGTTGCTATACTATAATAACCAACGTAAACCTCTCCAAGTGGCTAGACTTCAGCAACAGTGGTGATGATCTGTGCAAGGTGGTTGGCGGTGAATGGGTGGGAAAGTCCAAAGATCCTACCCATTCGTCGCTAACTATGCTTGTACAGATATCTTCAAAATATATCATCTTAGATTTTGGTAAGATCTTATAATATTAAAAAGCTTTGTATTTCTCAAAAGTTTACATCTTTTTTTTCCACAAATTTCTTTTTTCTTTGACTTTGGGTGATTTTGATTTCAGCCTCCTTCCTCCACATCAATAAAATTTATGTATTCTTAAAGGAAGTTCTCTTCAAGTCTCTGCCATTCTTCTCTTTGTCAATAAAGGTTTTTGCTCCAATTTCTTGGATACCATCCTTCCATCTTTTCTTAATAAGTAGTGAAATAACTATTCCATCCAACTTCTATATTGATGTTTCTTCTTCTTTTTTTATTTTTTATTTTTAAGTCCAAACTCAAGGTTTGCCAGCGTGCTATGGAGCGTAGCATACTCAACGTGAAAAGGACGGATCGCGTCAGGAACACGACCCTGCGCTCCAAAACACGCATCGCTGATGCAATAACTAAAGCATCTCTATTGGGCTGGGCTGGGCAGGCCACGTGTGCCGCATGCATCCGGAAAGGTGGGCAAAGATCGCCATGCACTGGGTGCCACAAGACGGACAGCGGCGCCGAGGCAGGCCCAGGCGTAGGTGGAAGGACGATATCGACCACTTCCAAAAAGGATGGTATAAGGACGCCGAGGATAGGGAAAAATGGAAAGGAGGAGGGGAGGCCTTTGCCCAGCAGTGGGACAACATATAGGCTATTAAAAAAAAAAAAAAAAAATTTCACCTGATTTTTTATAATCACCATTGCCTATAGACATCTCTCCTGCCTATAATGTTATCTATGTGTTGCTAGCCTTGAGAAATTAGATGGAATACCTCATGTGACCGTAATTACGCTGGTTCTTTTCCCCTTCAAACTGGAACACAGCAATACAAGCATTGCTTTGTAAAAGAGAGAGTTATTATTATATATTTTTTATTACAGCCTCTTCAGAAATTATTTACATACTATTTACAATTTTACATAATCTAAGGTAACTAGAAAGTTCAACTTATTCTATTTGTGTGCCTCCAAGCAAAGGCCTGCCCCAGTCTTCTCCATTCTTCCTTTTCAAACTCCACCCTACTCCACGTCCTACCGACCTTTTCTGGTATTTCGTCATCCCAGTGTCTGAATGATCTACTTTTCTATCTCATCTCGCTACTTGGATAGCATGTTGTGATAATTTTACTCCATTTCTCTAGACTAGAGAAACAGTTAATACCACCTTATAAACTGTGTTTCCAGGTGGGCAACTTCAGGATGGATGCGAGTGGTAACCTGATGCAGCAGAAGGTGCCGGCGCATCGCTCCGCTGTGTACATCTCTGAGATGATAGACGATATCTGTTAGTATTCTTGTAACTATGCGGATTTATATTAAGCGCCGGTGGCCTAGTGGCTAGGATGCCGGGCTCCCATGCGGGAGGTCCGGGCTCAAAACCATGCAATGCTGAATGCCATGTACCAATGAGTTTTTCGGATTTTTTTACCGACTGCTCTAACGGTGAAGGAAAACACCGTGAGGAAACTTGCATGTCTGAGGAAATGAAAAGTTTCTGAAGGTAATCCACCAATCAGTATTGGGCCCGCTCGGTGGATCATGGCCCGTAATCCCTTGTGAAAGGGGAGGCCTGTGCCCTAACAGTAGGGACATTAGGCTGCTGATGATTACAAGGATTGTTGTGTTGTAATCTGGGGCCCAGGGTAATACACAGTGGCGTGGAATGTTTCCTGGAGCGAGTCCTATATTTTCGCAATTCGACAAATAAAAATCTCTAAAAAGGCCATGATACAATGTTACAAAAGAATTAAAATTTATATGCGTACGGGCGCCCGTTCCTCTCCCAATACGCCCTTTTAAATCTGCTACCTGGGGTTATTGGAGGTTTTTTTTGTCACACGACTGATTTGGAAAAGTTTATATATCCTGACCAGAAACTAAAAAATCTTGTCAAGAGGGCGCCACTGGTAGTTTTATAATCTGTATTACGGAGTTGGTAGTGAGAAAAAACCTCCGAAAAACTCTCTACACTTTTCGGCAGAGAACCCCGTATGTGTTTACAATTAGCCAATTGCAATTGTTTCGACACCCGCCGTTGCGGTACCGCTCGTTCTGAATTGGAAGACAGGGTTCCCTGTCAAAAATCTCTATTCTAAGTCGTGTTCCTCATTGCTGAGTGTCGTGATCATTCTAAGGAATTAATCACATAGAACGATTCTCGTGGCAGATGTAATGGGGTGGTTTGCCATTGCCTTCCCCATTTCACACACTGGTTATCTCAGTGTACAGGTTTCCTCACGATGTTTTCCTTCACCGGCAGAGCAGTCGGTAAATGTACGTAAGTCTTTCGAAAAACTCATTGGTACATGGCATTGCATTGTTTCGAACCCGGACCTCCCGCATGGGAGTCCGGCGTTTTAGCCACTACGCCACCGACGCTCCTAAAATTTAGTATCCTGTCAAAAATAGTACCATTTAATACCGCAGTAGAAAGAAAGAAAACACATATATTTAACATTGCATTATACAGGAGATTGTATAAAAAGACTTAACATTAAAAAATAACACAATGTTAAAAAGACACATGCTCAGCATTGGCTGAACCACAGCGCTGGTTTTCAGCTGTGCCAGGACGAAGGCATCGCGGGCGAAACAGCGGGTCAGGGACGAAAAGAAAAATATAAACGTACATAGTTGAGTTGATAAATAATATGAAAAGTACAAATTAATAAATAAATATCTAAAGATGAAATAGGTAACAATTAAAACTGGAGAGAAAAGGGATAGAAATACAGAGTGAGTGTCTGTCCATTATGCGGCTCGTCATTCCGATGGGAAGCGGTTGTGTGTTGTAACACTATAAAAAAAAGCGAGGGTATAAAAAAATTATCAACATCCATATTCATTCAAACCTTCAACCACCTCCGCAGGCAAGAAGATGGACGACTACGTCCGCGTGTACTACAAGTCGACCGGCAAGCTGGCCATCATGCAGCTCATCATGGCGGACGGGACCATGAACCCTGACTTCTCCAAGGCCAAGTTTGTGACCGACGACGACCTCAACAAGAGTCTGGAGTACTATGTGAGTGGGCTCTGTTTGACGTTGTGGATTCTGGCGTTTACTATTGAAATTGAAAAACGTTTTTAGCACTGTAAACACCAGAATGTAGAACACAATACAGAAGTATACAAAGATTAACACATGCAGCACAGAACATCCGGTGTGGTACAGTGCCAAAAAGGGCACTCCAGCTTGCCTCAGTATTATGCTGACATAATACTGAGGCAAGCCACAGCGCTGATCTTCAGCTGGCCCCTCAGTGACTGCACGGACGAACAAAGCAACAGTGTGTGCGTGTTGTGATGTACTATGAAGTCTTTTATGGGGACTGTCATTTACTATGTAGTCTTTTTTATGGACTGTAGTTTATGGTCTATGAAATTTAACAACCGCTTGCAAAAAAAAAACTTCTTAAAAGGCCTTCCTTTAAGTTCCATAGGCATCTCTTTCTCCTAAGCTGTAGCTTTGGTGCAACAAAATGTTCTACTAGACTATGGGTACTTTTTATTGAGACTCGTTTACATAGTCGTTTTTATGGAGACTGTCGTTTACTATGGAGTCTTTTATGGAGACTGTCGTTTACTATGGAGTCTTTTATGGAGACTGTCGTTTACTATGGAGTCTTTTATGGAGACTGTCGTTTACTATGGAGTCTTTTATGGAGACTGTCGTTTACTATGGAGGCTTTTATGGAGACTGTCGTTTACTATGGAGGCTTTTATGGAGACTGTCGTTTATTATGGAGACTGTCGTTTACTATGGAGTCTCTTATGGAGACTGTCGTTTACTATGGAGTCTTTTATGGAGACTGTCGTTTACTATGGAGTCTTTTATGGAGACTGTCGTTTACTCTGGAGTCTTTTATGGAGACTGTCGTTTACTATGGAGTCTTTTATGGAGACTGTCGTTTCGAAAATTGTCAGATTTTTGGTTATAAATTAGGTGTTAAGTATGATATTTTTGGGCCATTCAAGAATCTGCTATTTCTAGCGATTTAAGTAATCCGTTCATTAACAGTTAATATTTGTTATCTTATTATTATTAATTTATTATAGTTGTAAATGTCAAAAGTTATACTTTATGTCATTCATTACTTTACATTATTACTTTACTCTTATCCTATCACATATCATTTTTCGTTACCAAAGTTATCTTTGTGCAGCTTATTATAATCTAAGAATTCCCGAACTGAATAAAAACAACAATTTAAGAACCATTTTTTATTCAGCTTCTTCTTAAAGTGTTCATGTGATATCATGTCTTGTGATGATGAAATGACATGCTAAACAGAAACAATGCTATCACGTTGGTATAGAGTGCTATCTCTATTTACCATGCCATCTCATGATATCATTTCATGGTTGTGAGAACGGTAAAGTAAAATACACTTTATTGAACAAATAGAAAACGACAAACAAAAGATTGAAAATAGTGAAGTACAATTTAGGCGGCCTTATCGCTAAGCGCCTTATAGGTGACGAATCGCTGGTGGAGGCTAGACTGCAAAGTCTGGAACATCGGCGCAAGGTTGCCTGTCTATCGGTGTTTTATATGATATATTTCGGAGAGTGCGCATCGGAATTGCACGACCTAATTCCAGCATCTCCATTCCGCCTTCGGGCCACCAGGCGCGGGGAGGGGCTCCATCCTTATGTTGTTGATATCCCGTCTGCTTGTACGAAGGGATCTGCTTCTTCGTTCATTATGCGAACGGCTAAGGAATGGAACAGCCTGCCGGCGTCTGTATTTCCCGAAACCTACAACCTTGGGATCTTCAAGGCCAGAGTGAATAGGCATTTACTGGACCCGTATGCTCCATCGTCGACCTCATCGTCGCTTACCATCAGGCGAGATCGAGGTCAAATGCGGGTTTAGAAGTAAATAAAAAAAAAAAGAGATCTCTTCCAGGCAACGGTAAAAGTAGCGCGGCAGTGACGTCTCTGGTGTTTACTTCATGATGTCAATGAATAAGGAATTCTTGGACGATAAACGATAATTGTTTGCTGATTGTATATTTATATTTTAATTGGATTATTATTAACATTTTGTAAATTTAATATTATTGACATTGTATACATTTTAATGACATTCTGTTTTTCTTTTTTGTTTCTTCTCTAAATCTGTATACTTACTTACTTACTCCGCTGACGCAGCGACCCGAAGTGGATCTTGTCCTCCGATACCAAAGAGCGCCATCACTCTATCTCCTGCACAGAGTCGAGCCAGTCAGGCGCACGGAGCTCCCGCAGATCCTTCTCCACTTCATCGCGCCAGCGGTATCTGCGACGTCCGACCGGACGTCGTCCGTTAGGGCCCACATACGCAAAAAATAAAAAAATCCTAAATCTGTATTAATGTTTTTATTAATTTGCGAATTCGGTGTATATGCCTGTAAAGGTAAAGTTTAGTGTGACAGGTTTATGCAACTATATCTGCAATATTTGTAATTCTTACATAAACTATTACACAATAAATATTATCTTATTTTATCTTAAAAAAATGTGTTTTTTTTTCAGTGCGAGCGCATGTTTGAAGAAAACGAGGATGAAATCACAGACTTATACAAGAATAGGCCGGAAGATGATATCATGCCCGACGCAGAGAGAGACGTAAGTTTTTTTTTTATTAATTTTATTTGCAAGGATTTTGTAATTTACCCCATGTGTGTAAGGTAGGAGCGTCGGTGGTCTAGTGGCTAGGACACCGGACTCCCATGCGGGAGGTCCGGGTTCGAAACCGTGCAATACCATGTACCAATGAGTTTTTCGGATTTTTTCGAAGACTTACGTACATTTACCGACTGCTCTGACGGTGAAGGAAAACATCGTGAGGAAAGCTGTATGGTTGCGCAGAGGGCACCTATATCAAAAAGGTAATGAAAGCCATGAACTTTCGAAGAGTACAATTTATTAACGAACTCGAAATCTTCTTACGTCCGGCGACGGAAAACATCGTGAGGAAACCTGCACACTGAGATGACCAGTGTGTAAATGTGGTAGGCACAAAAGATCCTCAAGGGTCGAAGTGCCGCTGGGGTTATTCCAGGCCCCCCATCATAAGATAAGATGCAGCCTGAAAATAAACATTGCTCGCTAGAGAAGTTTTATAAGGAAACCACGTCTGCAAGTTGGCGCATGGGATTTGAGCATTTTCCCATACATTATTGGGAAACCCTGAAACGTCAAATGTATGAAAATATATGACCTATAATTCCGTGGCTCGCTGTCAGTGCTCACGTCATAGAGGGCGCTAGTAGTCAGATTTCTGTGGGGACAACCGATTGTCAGAGTTGTTCAGGCCGACCGCCGAAAGTTGAACTCTATGAAATGTCCGAAATCAGTGTGGAAAAATGTTTCGGGAAAAAATTCGAACTTCCAGAATAGGGTATTTGACAAAAATATATATTACAAAAATAAATAAATAAACAAAAGTAACTAAGTTTGATGAAGGTGGTGTGCAGCACCGGAACAAGGGGACTGCCTCAGCCTGTTGCCGGAGCGGATTTATATGGACATACTGAAGATGGATCTGAAATCCATTTATCAATATCTCAACTAACATCAGCTATATTAATGGTTAAAGTTAGTAATGGGGGATGCTCTGTCCCTTTCTAGCAAAACAGTCCTTATTATGTAGCCAAGGACCTGCTTGTATGGTGTAGGCCAACGTCCTCTTAGGTGTCGACCGTGGGATCCGTTGGTTGAAATGAATGTGGACTGTATGCTGGATTAATTATTTAATAAGAAGAAATCCTTATTTGAGTACAAAAACGTGCAATTAGCGACTTGGTTATTCGGCTCTTCTTGTAAAACGTTGCACACACTTCCCGTGTCGGTTGAGAGTCTGACACTTCGTTGTCACATTTTAATATTTTGACATTAGCCCCCGCTACCGCCTCAGGCCCCTCGCGAGACGTTCGTTTCACGAACATATGGCGCTACATAACAGTGACGTCACAATTATCTATTGCCGTCTCTTTCTACCGTCTGATTTTTGATTAGCTGTAGCTATTTTATTTTTCAACTGATTTAAATTCTGTTTTCACATTTGAACATCAATTTATGTATATTTTCTTATTTTTATGAAATATATTTAATATATGATACTTGACAAATGAACCTTGTATTTTGCTTTCTTCTAGATCTGTTTCCGGCACACGGGCTATTGCGAGGACTGGATGATACCCACTGATGAGGACACCATTTGGACAGAAGCAATGGAGCGGGATTATGTCAAGGTATGGGAAACTAAACCACCCTCTTGATGCATGGGGCTGTTTATGTTGTAAATAACTCTGAGAGTAAAGGGGAGGCTCAACTAGAGATACTTACTTACTTACTCCGCTGGCGCAGCGACCCGAAGTGGATCTTGTCCTCCGATACCAAAGAGCGCCATCGCTCTCTCTCGTGCACAGTCTGGAGCCAGTCAGGCGCCCGGAGCTCCCGCAGATCCTTCTCCATTTCATCGCGCCAGCGGTATCTGGGACGTCCGACCAGACGTCGTCCGCTAGGGCGTCCCACATACGCTCGTTAACCTGCCCGATCCACCCCCATCCTGGTGATGTGTCCGAGCCATCAGAGTCAACAACTAGATATGGTCAAGGAAAAAATTAGAAAGCTTGGGAAAATGGGAAAATCTAATAAATACCCGGAAAATTCCCTCCGTCCACTTGGATGGGGTATTCATTTGGATTTTTTTCTCCACACGGATCCCCTAATATATTTTTAAAATAAGGATTGATTAATTGTGAGAACGTTTTTAATTGGAAGGAAGAATCAACGTATATAACGTAATAACGAATTGTACGGGGGGCTCCAAAAATCATGAAATTCGTGTGACGTACTTTATGATTGGCCCCAATGTGTCCTAGCGCCATCTCATTGCATATTGTGTAAACTACTAATACACCTTTGTTTCAACGTTATTGTATTTGCAAGATTTCACTCGTGTTTCGCTAGAGATCGCTTCATTACTAAAACTTAGTCAGTCTTGTATTTTGGTGTCTTTCTTCATAACAATAAGAATAGTTTATTTGTGCGGTAAGATTACAATGGAGTAGAATTAGTGAGCAACCAGTTATCCTACTATAAACGCTGACCTCCGAACTAGGAAGTTGATGTATCTCGGAGGACAGATCTCTTCTTTCATACAAATCGATCTTTCAAGGTTATTACCGAAATTCTCTGAGCTTTATCATTGGCTTGTTTCCCTGACAAGTATGTGTACTGGCGCTGGTGTTTTAGATGGCCAGACAACTCTTGGCCAGGAAACTGAAAAAACTGAAAACGTTATATATTTGAGCAGTGTTTTTTTATATTTTTTATTTACTACTAAACCCGCATTTGACCTCGATCTCGCCTGGTGGTAAGCGACGATGAGGTCGACGATGGAGCATGCGGGTCCAGTAAATGCCTATTCACTCTGGCCTTGTAGTGTTACATAATCTTACAATTTTGAACCATTACTTAGTACTCACACTAACCTGCTGAGTACTACTTTGACACTTTGTAATTTGCTATCTAATCATCATCAGCCTATTAATGTCCCCACTGTTGGGGCACAGGTCTCCCCTTGTACAAGAGGGTACGGGCCATGATCCACCGAGCGGGCCCAGTGCTGTGGTGGATTTTGACATTCTTTTATACAATTATACAATATCCTCTTTTATACAATTGTATTAATTAATTTAATATCAGGTGCACGGCCCAGACCCCTACGGCTTCAGTTCATACCAGCCACAGATGCAACAGTATCCGGAGGACGACGCCGAGGCCGAGGACGACGCCGAGGACGAGGTGAAGGCCGAGGACGAGATAAAGGCCGAGACAGACGACTTTAAGGACGAGTTGTAGAGAGTTGTAGTCGATTGTTTTATACTAGGGACGAAAACGTTATTTTGTAGGTACAGTCGACCAAATAATTGGCTTACCACCCTAAGGTTGAATGTTATTTGTTCGTCAAAGAACAATAAGGACTATTTTCGCTTCATACCAAGTATGAAACCTTATGATATTTACATTCCATTGAAGATTTAGCTAAAACTGGTAAACCACTTTCTTAGTATACCGTACTCTGTCAAAAACCTAAATTTTTTTTGCAGTCTATAGTATTAATCAAATTTTTTTTATTGTATCAATCAACTTACATGGACATACTGAAGAAGGATCTTAAATTAGTTTTTCGATATCTCAACTAACATCAGAGATATTGATGGTTAAAGTTAGTACTGGAGATATGCTCTGTCCCTTTTTAGTGTATGGCGCTACTACACAGTGACGTCATAGTGTAATATTGCCGTTTCTTTCTATCGTCTCATTTTTGATTGCCTGTAGCTATTCTATTTTTCAACGAATTTTAATTCTGTTTTCACTTTTGACCATCAATTTATGTCTATTTCTTATGAAATGCATTTAATATTTGATACTTTGAAAAAACCCTATTGCGAATGCATTATGGTTCATTACAGATTTCAGAAAGACAGATGATATACATAAGCTAGAGGGCGACTGTACAGTGCTTGAGTTTTTAGAAAGGGCTTCGGGTTTTGTGACTTCGGTTGTTGATAGCGATACGCGAATGTACTAACACTGTAGTAAAAAAGAGACGGACTGATTTTACCCGATACCCGAATCCCCTTCTAAGAGCTCACGGACTTTAGGTGATCGTTTTATACTAGGGACAGAAAACGTTATTTTATACGTATATTCTAGTGTTGTTAGTTGTTCAGGCCGCCCGTAGGCCTCTGACATGTCCTAACGACTGTCGGACGACAGTATCCGGGACCGACAGCTTAACGTGCTCTCCGAGGCACGAAGGGGCTTAGATGATATGCCTAGGTCACCCATTCTGGGTCTGACCGCGCCCAATGTTGCTCAACTGGCATGATTACATTCTGTTCGCATCTAGGTTATATAAATAAATAAAATCTTTAGATAGGTCTATGGAAATATTATACTTTATTATACAGGGTATAATCTTAAGAGTATTAAAATTTTTTTGTAGGAAAGCAAAGGAGCAAACGTGCCATCTTATGGTAAGTGGTCACCGTCGCCCATAGACATCTCACCTCACTCAGGACTTATAGCTGAGTGCCTCATGTGCTGGCTCCCTTACTCTTAACACAGTAATGCAAGCATTGCTGCTTTGCGGTAGAAATAGGGAAAATTAACCTAAAAGGTAAATAGTGCAATATTAGAAGTTGTAATTTTAAGGTGAGACATTGCGGACACTAGCGCTCGCCAATCGAAAAAAAAAACATATTTAATATGGGCTTTTAAGAAAAAGTGTCGGTATTAACAGTGGCCGCTTTTGACAGATTCGCGTTTCGTTTCTTATTGTTTCAATATGAGAATAGAACACTATTTTTAACAATTTAAGAAAGAAAGAATTTATATCCGTTACACATTTTTCTGATACAGATTATTGCGCACACATACAAACAATTAGGTACAGAAGACAAAAATAATATTAAACAAATATATTACAAAAATAAGTAAGCAAAAGTAATTAAGTTTGATGAAGGTGGTGTGCAGCACCGGACAAAGGGGACTGCCTCGGTCTGTTGCCGCAGCGGAGTTAGCACTGCGGCGCTGATTTCTTCATTTCTTCTTCATCATCATCATCAGCAGCCTATTCTAGTCCACTGCTGGACATAGGCCTCTCCCAGGGCGCGCCATTGAGCCCGATCTTCGGCTCTTCTCATCCAGTCGCTGCCAGCCACCTTGCGCAGATCGTCGCTCCATCTAGCAGGGGGGCGTCCCACACTACGTTTGCCCAAACGCGGTCTCCACTCCAGAACTCGTCTCCCCCAGCGGTTGTCTGTTCTGCGACAGACGTGACCGGCCCACTGCCACTTCAGCTTGCTAATCTTATGAGCTATGTCGATGACTTTTGTTCTATACCGGATCTCCTCATTTCGTATTCGATCCAGCAGAGATACTCCGAGCACAGCTCTTTCCATAGCACGCTGAGCGA
Organism: Hofmannophila pseudospretella; assembly: GCA_947369225.1. Classification (NCBI taxonomy): domain Eukaryota; kingdom Metazoa; phylum Arthropoda; class Insecta; order Lepidoptera; family Oecophoridae; genus Hofmannophila; species Hofmannophila pseudospretella. The sequence continues at coordinate 7,153,633 of OX376337.1, read as the reverse complement.
CTTTCAATTTGTGTACCAGTCGCACCGTCAGTGTCCACGTTTCGGCTCCGTAGGTCATTACTGGTAGGACGCACTGGTTAAAGACTCTTGTCTTTAGACATTGAGGTATGGGCGACGAGAAGATGTGACGTAACTTCCGAAATGCTGCCCAACCCAGCTGAATTCTTCTGTCGGCTTCTTTCTCGAAGTTGTTTCTACCTAATTGCACAGTCTGCCCGAGGTAGACGTATTGTTGCACAACTTCGAGGGCCGTACCGTCGACGATAATCGGTCTCGGAACGACATGGTCATTGAACATGACCTTAGTCTTGTCCAAGTTCATCCCGAGACCGACACGTCGTGAAGCAGCATTGAGATTGTCCAGCATTGATTTGTCATCATTCGTGAATTAATCCTGTAAACAATTTTTTTAATGCCTTATTTAATTGATGTTTTTTTTTTCGTTTGGCGGTGCTAGTGTGCGCAATGCCTCGTCTTAACTTAATTTTTCGGTCCCTATTTTTATTTTTTTCCCATGACAATAATGAAAATCTGCCATGAAATTTGTGTCTTCCAAAAATATAATGTAGGTACTTAATTTTACCATTGATTCCTGGGGGGACATTAGAGTATTAGAAATAATAATTAGCAAAATGCAATTTTAACTTGAATTTTACGGTCTCTATTTTTCTTCTAATCCCATGACAATAATGAAAATCTGCCATGAAATTTGTGTCTTCCAAAAATATAATATAGGTACTTAATTTTACCATTGATTCCTGGGGGGACATTAGAGTATTAGAAATAATAATTAGCAAAATGCAATTGTAACTTGAATTTTACGGTCTCTATTTTTCTTCTAATCCCATGACAATAATGAAAATCTGCCATGAAATTTGTGTCTTCCAAAAATATAATGTAGGTACTTAATTTTACCATTGATTCCTGGGGGGACATTAGAGTATTAGAAATAATAATTAGCAAAATGCAATTTTAACTTGAATTTTACGGTCTCTATTTTTCTTCTAATCCCATGACAATAATGAAAATCTGCCATGAAATTTGTGTCTTCCAAAAATATAATATAGGTACTTAATTTTACCATTGATTCCTGGGGGGACATTAGAGTATTAGAAATAATAATTAGCAAAATGCAATTATAACTTGAATTTTACGGTCTCTATTTATATTCTAATCCCATGACAATAATGAAAATCTGCCATGAAATGCATTTATATGTCTTCCAAAAAATATGATATACTTTAAGACAGAATGTATCATTATGTATAATATGTACCTATATGTAATTATAATTATTACAATGTTGTAATAATAGTGCCTTATTACACAGATAGATTTCTAGATATTAGAATTGGTTGTTTTTATATAAAACGTGGTATTTTATAGTGGGTTGTAGTAGTAGAGAAACAGTGGAAGAAACATCAAGATATACTCTGTGGAACCGTGTCGCAATAAGATTTTGCTATGATTGTTTGATAATTCATATGTGTGAAATAAATTAATTTCATTCGTACGAATGTTAAAGAATTTTAACAAAAACCAGGTTTCTACCAGAGAATGTATAGCTTGATATGTCTTTCACTGTACTGTAGGATCTCCCCGACCCCTCCCTCTCCAGCGACGTCCTAAGCCGAGGTCCGTACCCACCTGGGTGCCCTTAGGCAGTCGCTTCTTATAGTAGTTTTTAAGTCCTCCTCCAGGCTGGAGCGCACTTAGCGCTCGCCCCAAAAACCCCGGTGAAGCTGTAAAGGTCATTAGGACCAACAGCAATTATCAGTACGAAAAAAAAAATGTACTGTAGGTGGGAAGGGGGGAAGCACTTCTTATATAGACAAGTATTTGATATTTTTTTATTTATTAAGCTTTTATTATTATTATTATTGGATTAGCAGACGGACAGCTAATGCTGGTTAGCCTGTTTCTTCACATTTCGTAAGTGGCTGTCTAATCTGTTCTTAAACTGGTTTATAGTTTCAGCATTCACAAGTTGGTCAGGTAGGCCGTTCACGGGATGACTACCCGGTTGAATAGGACATGATGTTTTGGCCGTGTGTTGGTCGTGTTCCGCGCTAGTTGTGTGCAGTGTCTTCTTGAGTACTCCTTCAAGTTCAATATTAAGAAGTTAGTTCTTCAGTTCATCTGTGTTATAGTGATTGTTTAGAATTTTGGGTGTAGGTACTAGGTGTAGGTTAGAAATAGAATAGAAATATAATTTATTTGTTAATATGGGTAATGCAGATGTTACATTGTGTTTCAGTATCACCATATTCTGCCCGAAAGCGAACACATTTTTGTTCAATTAATAAATCAATCAATCATAAATTATCATCGATTAAGTAATCAATCATAATTAATTAGCAAAATAATAATAAAGGTACCAAAACAAAAACATCACATTTTTTACTGAAATGTCTCCATTTATTAAAATTACATATCAATTGTTACAAGAAAGATTGGTAAAGGTTTTTAATTAATTGTAATATAAATGTCAGAAAAATAATATTCCTGAGAGCCTAAAAGCTACTATTCCTGTATTTGTGTACAATCGCTGGTGGAAGCTAGACTGCGAAGTCTGGAACATCGGCGCAAGGTTGCCTGTCTATCGGTATTTTATAGGATACATTTCGGAGAGTGCGCATCGGAATTGCACGACCTAATTCCAGCATCTCCATTCCGCCTTCGGACTACCAGGCGCGGGGAGGGGTTCCATCCTTATGTTGTTGATATCCCATCTGCTCGTACGAAGCGATTTGCTTCTTCGTTCATTATGCGAACGGCTAAGGAATGGAACAGCCTGCCGGCGTCTGTATTTCCCGAAACCTACAACCTTGGGATCTTCAAGGCCAGAGTGAATAGGCATTTACTGGACCCGCATGCTCCATCGTCGACCTCATCGTCGCTTACCATCAGGCGAGATCGAGGTCAAATGCGGGTTTAGCAGTACATCTATCTAAAATATTAGAAAAAGTGGTTGTAAATTGTTTCGCGACCAAGTCTTAAGCTGGTATTATAGAAATTGTTACTTCGCCTTCGTACACGGAGAAAGGGTTAACTAATTTGAAGCTGCAGGATGAGTCGCGATAGCTCAGTTGGAGCACTGCCACGGAACGGTAAGGTCTCATTTTCAAATCAGGTCGCGAAAAAATTCCAGCCACTAATTCCTGCCAAAAAAAATTTTAAGATAGATTTAATATTCCCCCCTCCCCTAAGCATTTGTTCCTTCATGACTTTTAATTTATTTCGGTGGTGTTTTTAAAAAGCGACTGTAGTGTATTCGCTCTGTAGTATTACGAAATTTGTTTGACATATTTTGTATTGTGATTGTTGTGATTCGTTGTGTGATTATTAAAGAATTGTGTTTTAATATAACTCGTTTTCATTGGACTCCTTTTGATGCTCACGCGCAGTTCCTTCTTCGAAATCTTCTCAGGTCCCCTAGGGGTCGTGGGGGGTAAAAAAGTTTACTCTCTAGCGATTGCCAATCTGGAAGTGCTCGGTAATATTATGCCTCTACTGTTAACTACCATCCACACACATAATACCATGTAAATACACCCGCACCATGCCATCACCCTCCCACACACTCAGTACCTCACATACACACTAATATCCTCATTCATACAAACAAACACATTCATACATCACAACACGCACACACTGTTGCTTTCTTCGTCCGTGCAGTCACTGAGGGGCCAGCTGAAAATCAGCGCTGTGGCTTGCCTCAGCATTATGCTGAGCTGGTGTACCCTTTTTGGCACTGTACCACACCAGATGTTCTGTGCTGCATGTAATTAAACTTTGTATACTTCTGTAATCTGTATTCTGGTGTTTACAGCGCTAAATAAACGATTTCAATTTCAATTTGCGTGTGAATGAATACTGTTACTTACCACGAGAGTTGAATCGATAGCTGTGTTCAGTCGATAGTCGATAGTTTATAGTTAGTTCGTCCACGTCCATCACAGCCTGTATAATGAGCGGGTGTGTGACACAGTGTGATAGATCTCGCTGGGATTACGGGTATAATTGTTTAATCTGTGACTCCGGGTTGCAGTGAATGATCGATTCAGAATGGTACAGTTGAAGGAATAAGTAAGTAATAGTGAGATGGGATGTGTGGACCAAAGAAAATTGAAAAAGTCTTCCTTTACCATATACAGTCAAACCTGGGTAAGTGAGAAAACTCTATAAGTGAGAGTAATAGCCAGGACCCGTCATTTTAAGCTCCCAAAACCTGTATTAGCGAGAAACAGAAACCTCTGTAAGAGAGAGTCGTTTTTCCCTCATGGACCTCCGTAAGTGAGACTGCTACTTATCTATACCTCTATAAGCGACAGTCGAGCTTTATTTATTTATTTTATTTAGGAGGAACTATAGCTACAATAAAAATACATAAAAGATACACACATACAGTAACAAATGACAAAACAAATTACAAATGTAATATCTGCTATTTTATGACTCATTCTTAACTTTCGTAGAACTTCCTACCATTGTTTTTGTATTGTTTTCTCGTCAATATTGTACTTATCGTACCTCTATAAGAGAGAAACGCTACCCATGTACCTGCATTAGCGAGAAACTCGGGTTAGTGAGAAACCTCTATAAGCGAGAATGAGATTGTGCTCCCTTGAACTCTCGCTTATCCAGGTTTGACTGTATTAAAGAACATGTAACATTAAACCATAGCCTCCACACTACGCATTGCCCGTGTCGTGGAGATCACACAGGTACACACGTTGACCACTTTACAATGTTATGATATGTTCCAGGGTGTAGTGCCCTCTACAGGGGTGTCTATCGCCACCCGTAACTATGGGTGGGGCGTTGGGGTGCCGTAGGCGTGGTCCATTCAGAAAGAAAGAAAGATTATATATTTCCGATACACACATACAAACAATTAGGTACAGAAGACAAAAATAATATTAAACAAATATATTACAAAAATAAATAAACAAAAGTAATTAAGTTTGATGAAGGTGGTGTGCAGCACCGGACAAAGGGGACTGTCTCAGCCTGTTGCCGGAGCGGAGTTAGCACTGTGGCGCTGATTTTGAGGCATCCCCTGAGTGCCATTCAGGTGATAACCGCCCGTGGTTATTCGGCGGTTGTGGCTTCCTCCGTCAGCAGTTCCCTGGGCAGGGCTCTACTCCTATGAGTAGAGCCCTGCCTCGCGCAGTTGTTTGCCAGAGCTCCCTCCAATCTCTTAAGCCTGGATTACACGCGTCCGGGTTCAGCCCCGGTTCGGTTCGCTGCAACCAATCACGTGAGCTTCGGTGGCACAGTGGCTAGGACGCCGGGCTCCCACGCGGGAGGTCCGGGATCGAAACCGTGCAGTGCCATGTACCAATGAGTTTTTCATATTTTTCGAAGCTTACGTACTTTTACCGATTGCTCTAACGGTGAAGGAGAACATCGTGAGGAAACTTGCACACTGAGATGACCAGTGTGAAAAATGGAGTTGGCACAAAAGATCCTCAAGGGTCGAAGTGCCGCTGGGGTTATTCCCGGCCCCCTATTGTAAGATAATATAACCAATCAATTGCGTTCCGCGATGCAGCGGACCGAACCGAGGCTGGAACTGGACGCGTGTAGTCTAGGCCTTTGTTGTACTCCTTATTGAGGGTCATAATCAATATGTACCTACTACGAAACTAACCATACAGCGACTCTCATGGCAGATTTAATACGGTTGTTTGCCATTGCCTTTCCCATTTCACACACTGGTTATCTTAGTGTGCAGTTTTCCTTTCATCACGTTTTTCAATCGGTAAATGTACTTAAATCTACCAAAAAACTCACTGGTAGGTACATGCATGGTTTCTAATATACATAGATGACTACACGCTATGTCCCTTGTGGGGCAGGCAGAGAGAATGGAGCGCCACGGATCTCTGTCTCTAAGAGCACTCTGACAATCTGACCTCTAAAGGTCAGTCTAGAACGACCCCGGCTTTATCTGGTTCTAATATAAATTGTACAATAACGCCTCCGCCCATCTAAAACCAATCATTATAAACTATTGTGCCCAAAATATAGGGCAATTACCCATGGACCCGGGGACATTTTCCCATAAATACGCCATTAAATCATTAAGTGTAGATTTTCCCCATAAAATGTACGAGAAATGGGTAAATAACCAAGGGTTTATTACCATTATGGACATAATTTCTAATCTTTTTCAATATAGGGTGTAATAAAATCCTCGTTAGCGGAAACAGAATGATCAAATCGATAACGGGACAACTTGCAAAGGTTTGCATTCTTTATTATTGTTATTTATTTATTTGAGGGTAGTATCTATTTCATACGCCATTTGCACCCGTACATTATGTATCCATATGACTTTTCCGTCACCTGAAGGTTGCCTGGAAGATATAGCTTAAAGTGATAAGGCCGCCTTCTGCACATTGTATTGTATTGTACCTCTCTTTATGTTAATGTTTTGGTCTCGTCCTGGGTGTGCAATAAAGTATATTTGTATTTTTTTGTATGAATGTTAGAAATTCGGCAAAAATATCGACTTACAAAATATCTTTAAACTTCAGAGGTTGCCTGGAAGAGATCGCTTTTAGCGATATTGCCGCCTTTATACATATCGTGCTACTATTCCTGTAGTTTTTACTTTTCCTGTATTTGTGTACAATAAAGAGTTTCTATCTATTTTAGTCCTTAATAAAATTACATGCTAGGTATCCTTCTCTACGCCAAAGCTCTAGAAAGAGATGCACAACACTCAAAGAAGCCTTAACTTAAGGACTTTATTGCAACGCATGGCGTATTAGTCTTTCTAATTAGTAATGGATTGCCTTCCCCATTTTACACACTGGCCATCTCAGTGTGCAGGTTTCCTCACGATGTTTTCCTTCACCATTAGAGCAGTCGTTAAATGTAAGCAAGTATAAGAAAAAAACAAGGTTTCGATTGATCCGGTGTCCTAGCTTCTACGTCATCGACGCTTTTTGATAGGTATGATAAGACAGAAAACACATTAAATAACTCAAAAATATAATATAAGCCCTTAACTTATCATTGTGGTGCACGATCGTTTGAGCAGAGCCCTGCCCAGGGAACCGCTTAGGGGCGAAACCACACCCGCCGAGTGACACCGTGCACCGGTGGCCCCCACCGGATCAGACCACGCCAACGGCAGCATCCGAGCAGCATTGCACAACCTACCTACCCTTTTCTACCAAAATTACACTACCAACAGGTTGCCTGGAAGAGATCGCTTTTAGCGATAAGACCGCCTAGATTGTATAAATCGTTTCGTACGCACTGTATCACACTAATTTTCTGCAATAAAGTGTATTCATTCATTCATTCTCCCTGGTCATCTTCAGGTCCTCAAAGTTCCAGATCTGGGATCATGGGCTCAAACTTGAACCACCTAACTGTTCGCGTTCCAGAGATTCCATCTGACATCAAAGATATTATACTCCACGTTCTTGGAAACCCCCTGATACACTGATGGCTAAGAACTATAGACAAAATGTTCAAAACTGAGGCTCTAATCATGTAACATAAAATTTTACACACTAAACTCATTACGTTCTTCAGATTATTAACACTTAACTTCCCACACTCACACACCCACTCACCCTACTCTACATATGCACACTTACATCATTACACACTCCCACACAACCTAACAGACCTCCACCCATACTCTCTCTTACCATTATCTTTACTAAATTCCTTTATGATTAAATTTTCCAAATTCCTTTTAGGTTAAGAATATAATTTGTAATTTGCTTGCACAGAAAGTGCGACGGAATCCCGACTTACAAGATACAGGTTTTCGACCTAGTTTGTAAGTCGGAGGTCCTTTTTTTGTGTGCCCTGTAATAAACTTTTTCATTTTTTCTATTAAATAAAATAATTCACGTCCAAATCTGATCATCGGCTATTGAGTTATGATGCCACAGACAAACAGCCTTTCCCTTTGGCCGGAATTAAAAAGTTCGAGAGGGCTGGAAAAATAATCCAAGATGGCCGATTTGCGCGCGCTTTCCAGAAAATTGTACGCCATTACATTTCCAAAAGAAATCTGATTTATTGTTTTATTTAACAACAACGCGTATTTCAAGAGAATAAGATTCATTTTGAGTTGTTTTGTGTCGAGTTAGCGAGCGCAAGCCACAAGTCGAGAGTTGCAAATCGGGAACATTATACAGATTAAATTTTGAAAGAAATATATAGAGCTGATAAAACTGTTCACTTACCGTGACATGCAAGGATAGGGTAAGAGTTCTGTGATAATTGTAGGAGTTCAAAACGAAACACACCAGTAAGATGTGTTAGCGGTAGAGTAAAAAAGAATGACGTTGTAAAAATGTACTATAAGGTACTTACTTACAATAAAAAACATTTTGATTTTATTCGATTGATACTAACTTTATTGCACCAGAAATACCCTGTAATAAATCAGTATTAGTACTGGACGCGTCCTTCCAGCGCCGAAGCGGTTCGCTGTAGCCAATCACAAACTTTCCGCCCTCCCCCTACAGCAAATTCAGCGCCCCGTGTTATATATTGGACCATGTGTCGGACCCTACATTGAACCTTTACTGTTGTGTACGGAACCATAGTTATGTGAGTGCTGAACCCTAAGTGCGACGAGTGATAAGTTAAAGACTCCATTAGTTAATATCCATATTAGATAGTGCCACAAATACCTAGACCTTATTTACATTTCTCGCGAACTCTGAACTTAATTAGTAAATAGTATCTTAAGCAACTATGTAAACATCCATCACATATATACCTTGTCCCGCCAATCCGCTCCTCAATTCATTTCCTAACTCCAACCAACTCGTTACTATGTTCAAAATTGTATCGCCTAGTCTAAGTTATTTTTAATTAAAATATATTCAGTTTATTTTTAAAAAGTGAGTTTAACTACATACTGCGTAACAATTTGGCGCAGTCGGTAGGATTAGCATAGGGCAGTCAGACAGGGATAACGTACCTGTTAGGATAAAACATCGCCGACGCAGCTACGGTACCTGAAGGGTTTTGAACCTCCCTGCCGAACCACCATGCGAGTCCACATTATACTGTTATTGTGGTAAGTGGCTAAACTTATATGCTCTAATCCTCTATCCCATATCTCTTGTGCCATTTCCCTATACTTATATCAAGTGTCTAAATATTATTTATACGTGTGTACCTATTTCTATTGCTCTATTTTGCTCCACTAATTTCGAGTGCAATCATGCCTAAGTCTGATAGTAAGATTTCCGAAATTGACCTAAAAACCTTATTGCAATTAATCCCAGAATTCGATACGAATCAGAACAATCAAGTATACAGATTCATTCGATCATGCGACTCCGCTTTCCACCTCGCATCAGTCTCGCAACAACAAATCTTGCTAATCTATGCACTAAACAAAATAACAGGACCCGGAACGTCAGATGTTCATTCAAAACAATTCGTAACATGGGAAACACTGAAAGCTTTTCTAATACAAAAATACTCTCAAACTAAAACCTTGGGGCATTTGTCACTGGAACTACAGAGTATGTTCCAGAGACCAAATGAAAATGTAACCGAATACTATTTGCGCGTTGATCTGTGTCGTAGCAAAATATTGGAAAAGCTTGCAGCCGAAATCACAGATAGTTCTTTCGAAGGCCGAAAATTAACGACTGAAGAAACAGCACTAAACGTTTTCATAAACGGCTTAGGATCTGATATAGGCAGCATGCTTCGGACAAAGAGCTTCACTGATCTGTCCGACGCAGGCAACTTTGCTATTCAGGAAGATAAAATTCGTAACATGAACCGAGCTAGACAGGCCTTGTATAGGAGTAATTTTAATCAACCAGCTAGGGCTTCGCACACTATACCCTCTGCCATGAACAATAGAGTCCAAAATCCCAGACAACAAGTCCAACCGCAATCACAAACTCAGCAGTTCGGGCCACGAGCAACACAGGTAAGTCGCACCTTTGACTCTACCAAAACTTGCAATTATTGTAAGAAACCTGGCCATCTAATCGCGGAGTGCAGGAAACGAGAGTATAACAACTCCAGGCGCAATCTAACATCCATGCCCACTACCTCGATGCCCAAGATGGAATCAAACACAACTACTGCTAAAGTAAGTCATTTAAACTCGGACGCGGCCTCGGAGTTGGGCAACTCCCAGGCAATCGCTTCAGCCCGCTACTCGATCTCCGAGATCCCGAGTTCGAACGAACTCCAGGAGCTGAACACGGAATTCTCACAACTCCAATGGTAAGCCATAAACCGATCGGGCATCCACCACGCACCCCTTTGAGACCAGTCCACCGGGGACAAGTCACTGAGACTCCATTCAAAGGTAAGTGTAACTTAGCAACACAAACTACCAACGATCAAATTACACAAACTCGAGATGCCTGTACGCAAACTTACTTCTCTATCTCTACTAAATCTACAGAAAATCTACAAAAACCTAACTCACTAACTCTTAGAGACAATCTACAATCCAAAGCTAACGAACAGGGTAGCCAGCCCCAAACTCTCAGCTCTTCTAAATCACCAATATCTCACGAACTCCCGAACTCTACTAAATCTAGATCTAAATCTACTAAATCCACGAAATCCACTAAAATTATTAAAAACAAAAAGTCAAAAACGAACTCTACGAACTCAAAAACTTACAATATCTCGTCCTTGAACATACCTCCTGAAAACCTGTTACATTGTAAATTTCACATTGACGGAAAACCTGTAACACTCTTAGTCGATACAGGAGCCGCTATCTCTGTCATACGTAAAGACAAGATCGGAACTAATCCAATAGACAATACCAATACTGTTTCAATAATCGGCGTCTCTAATGAAAACTCTCACATTCAAACCTTTGGTACCTCTTATATTTCTCTAGATCAGTTTCCAAAACATAAATTCCATGTAGCCGATTTAAACATAGTGGCGGACGGAATCCTCGGAAATGACTTTATGTCTAAATTCAATGTCAATATCTACGTACAATCAAAAACTATGCGAGTACGCAACAGGACTTATAAACTATTTTTCTTATCCGAGCAAACAACAAAACCCAACGACGATAGTCAGTTCATAGGCCAACGTTCAGAGACTGTAATAACGTGTTTAACCAATGATATACAAAACGGTCCCGCTATTATTGAAAAACAAGACATTCAGGACGGTCTTGTAATTCCTAATGCACTCGTAAATATAGAAAATAATAAATTTGTCACAACTTGTGTGAACTCGAGCGATAACGATGTGACCATATCTATACCCATTGTTCGAGCTTCCCCATTCATAGAGAGTCATAATCATTATCCCATTAACTCATTAAGTAATGACTCAGGACCCTCTAGTCAACAAGACACGGTCAACAAACTTATCCGACGAGAACATCTAAACAAAGAGGAATGCGAGTCCATTGATAAAATCATAGCTGAATTTTCTGATATATTCCATGTCGAAGGTCAACCTCTAACCTTTTCGAATCACACGAAACACTCTATACCTACGACATCAGATATACCCATAAATACTAAAACATATAGATTCCCACACATACATCAACAAGAAGTAAAGACACAGGTACAGAAAATGCTTGATCAAAACATAGTCCAACCTAGTACTTCCCCATGGAGTAGTCCGATCTGGGTTGTACCCAAAAAGGCAGACGCCTCCGGTAAACAAAAATGGCGTGTAGTAGTTGATTACCGCAAGTTAAATGAGGTCACTATAGGAGATAGCTACCCCCTACCCAATATCACAGATATCCTTGATAAATTAGGACACTCAACTTACTTCACCACCTTAGATCTTGCATCCGGTTTCCATCAGATAGAACTCGATTCTAAAGATATCCCGAAGACAGCCTTTAACACTCCTTATGGTCACTACGAATTTCTTAGAATGCCATTTGGGCTTAAAAACGCACCTGCCACCTTCCAACGTGCCATGGATAGCGTCCTGTATGGGTTACAAGGCGAACGTTGCTTCGTTTACCTTGATGACATCGTTGTCTTTGCATCGAGCTTACAGGAGCACGAACAAAAGCTTACTGAAGTCTTCACTCGTTTGCGACAACACGGCCTCAAAGTCCAGCCTGACAAGTGTGAGTTCCTAAGAAAAGAAGTAGCTTACCTTGGCCATATAATCTCCAATGAAGGTGTTAAACCTAACCCCGACAAAGTAAATGCCGTCAAAGATTTTCCTATTCCAAAATCATGCAAAGACATTAAATCCTTCTTAGGTCTTGCAGGCTATTATCGTAGATTCATTCCTAATTTCAGCAAATTAACTAAACCTTTGACTAGCCTCCTGAAAAAGGACGTTCCTTTTAGGTGGGGCAATGAACAACAGCTTGCTCTTGACACCTGTAAAGATATACTTACCACAACCCCTCTCTTACAGTACCCTGACTTTAGCAAGGAATTCATTTTGACCACCGATGCGTCCATACACGCCATAGGAGCAGTGTTATCTCAAGGAGAAATAAATAAAGACTTGCCAATAGCATACGCTTCTCGTACACTAAATAAAGCAGAATCCAATTACTCCACAATCGAGCGTGAATTACTTGCCATCGTATGGGCAGTAAAACACTTCCGCCCCTATCTATTTGGTAGAAAGTTCAAAATCATAACCGATCATAAACCCTTAACGTGGCTTTTCTCGATCAAAGATCCTGGTAGTCGCCTTGTCCGTTGGAGACTGAAGTTAGAAGAATACGATTACGAAATTGTTTATAAAGCCGGCAAAAATAATACAAACGCGGACGCATTATCACGACCTCCTATAACGATCACCAATATCACTGACCTAACAAATAACGGTTCTACCCAACCTCAAGAAGCGAATCCTCCTATCGTTGATTTAACATTAGACGATAACCCCAAGTTCGAACAATGTGACGAATACTTACAGCTTAATTTTGAACATTTTACAGAACAGAATCCTAGTTACGATACCCCCAAGCTTAAAATATCCCCTGACAAACTCTTAGATTCTCGACATAAAAATGTATTTATTCCCGTATCCTGCCAACTTTCAGACCAAAACCACCTCTTCAATGAGGCCATAAACAACTGTTCTCAAGTAAATCCCTATCTAGAAAAGTCCAAGAACCTTTATGACGTGGATCTCCTCATTTCTAATGAAAATCAAAATCTATTTTTCTGTTGTTCAAGACCAACTCATTTTGATCCCTGGGACTCTGAAAGCTATTTCAAAACATTACTGTCGTGCCTTCAACTACATAAAATCGAAAACCTCTATGTCCCTGCTTTAAAGAATGATCCAACAAATAAACTAAAAGGAAACGAACAACTACGAATAACCGCGTATCTAGCCGAAGCTTACGATTGTGTCATTACTATCTGTGAAGGTAAAGTAACATGTCCGAACTCCGATGAAATCCCCCAGATATTAAAAATGTTCCACGATAACCCACTTTCTGGACACCGCGGGATAGTTGAAACTACTAATAAAATTCGCGATGCATATTTCTGGAAAGGTATGTCCAATGACATAAAAAATTACATAGACTCGTGCGTCACTTGTCAACGTAGTAAAATACAACGCAAAACTTTCCAAGCCCCCATGGTAATCACTTCTCAATCCACTGAACCTTTCGAAAGAGTATCCATGGATCTAGTATCTTATTCTGATATTAGCGAAAGTAACAATAAATATGTCCTTACCCTACAAGACGAATTGACTAGGTACGTTCAAGCATACCCCATACCTGATAAAGAAGCCATCACAGTAGCCAAACAATTAATACATTTCTGTCAACACTATGGAGCCCCTAAACGCTTCCATTCCGACCAAGGAACCGAATTTCTGAACAATGTCATGAAACAATTAATGAAATTCCTTGGTGCAGATCACACCTTCAACACAGCCTATCATCCGCAAACAAACGGTGCGCTAGAAAGATTCCACGCTACATTACGAGATCATATTCGAATGTACCATAATCGTAGACTCAAAAATTGGGACAACATAATCCCCTTTGCCATAATGTGTCATAACACATCAATAAACCAATCCACAGGTTACACTCCACACGAATTACTCTTTGGTTATAAACCACGTCCCTTTTATTCACTAAAATCGATACCTGATTACACAGCGTGTGATTATCTTAAAGACTTAAACGAACGCCTTAGAATTTCAAGAGACACCGCCTTACGCAGGATAGAATCAATGAAAGAAAAAGCCAAGGAGCGCTATGATAAACAAATAAAAAATGTAGCAGAATATCGCATTGGTAGCAAAGTCATGTTACGAGTTCCAAATCCTAACAATCTAGACGCAAAATGGGACGGACCTTTTGAAGTAATCCGGGTCGGGTTCAATGAAAATTATGTAATTAGGAAGTCCAACAAAAATCAACTAGTTCACGCTAATCGCATCCGACCATTCAATGTACATGATTCAATAGTTTAGATCTCATGTTGGTTATTTATAATTATTATAGCTCAGTATATTTTATTACAGGGTTAGCCACCTTGCAAAAGCCCACGCTGACACATCCTTTATCCAGACACTATATGAATCTATGAATAATCCTTATATTAGTTTTATAATCTGTTCAATCATGAAATTAATACTTTACCTAATTTTATACAAGTTGTACATCTTTCTTAAGAATTCTATATGTATAAACAAGTCAAATAATTCTAATGAGACAATTCCGTCTCTTTCAGGGCAATCACAGCCACAAGTAGTCTAGAAATAACAGAAAAACTGCCAACGTATTCAGGACTCTTCTTCAAGGAAGAAGGCACCCTATTTGTGTCTGACGAGTCTTGGAAATTAATAGTGTATAGAGACCTCAAACCTCTGTTTATTGCTCAGGAATCCCTTGGCAGATTATCGCAAAAGTTTCGGTCCATATCTGCTCAATATACAAACTTCCCAAATGTCCAATCAACAAAATCATTCTTAAAAACTAGTTTAGGCAAGATCGAAAATAGGCTCTCCGAACTCAGCTTTTATCTTGGTAAAAATTCACGTCAAAAAAGAGAACTGATTGACGCTCTGAGCTCTGTTCTTAAATGGTTAATTGGAACCCCTGATGCGAAAGATGCTAAGAGGTATGACGAATGTATCAATTTACTTGAAAAACGCGAATTAGATCTCACATCACTTATGCAGAAACAAATCCAAATAACTTCATCTACTATACAGAACTTCAATGAAACCATCTTCAAAATCTCCTTTGATGAACAAATTATTAATGAAAATTTAGATCGATTAAATAACTATTTCAATACTTCTGAGAATATAATTTTTAATATAAAAATTAGTGAAGAAATATCAACTATATCTTTACAAATTCTCGAATCAGTCACAAGTCTAGAGAATGAGATAGACGATTGTTTAACTAGCATTTTATTTGCTAAATCTAACATCATTCACCCCTCTATAATCAATTACAAGAAACTCTATGAAGAACTCCTTCTATCAAATCATATACGTACTAATAAGCGTTTGATTACACCCGTAACTCTTAATAATATCCATGCCATATTAGATTCATCCTCTTTATCTGCTTATGTATACTCTAACCGTTTAATTTATGTATTAGATTTCCCTCTAGTTCAAAACGAACCTTTTACTCTATATCACATATACTCTGTCCCTATTCAACATCCGAACTCTTCCTATTATACCACTATCCTTCCTGAGCATATATACCTAGCTACAAACCCCAATGGACAACAATACATTTCTACGAGCTCGCTAGATAATTGCAAGACCTATGCAGCAAGAAGAAAGGTCTGCAACAATCTCGTCGTCTACGATTCTACAGCACGTCCCGTCTGTGAACTGCAAATCCTGTTCAGCATTTCGCCCGCTCTACCGAACATCTGCGTAACCTCAACATTTGCCGCCAATATCAACACATTCCAGTACCTTGACAACAACAAATGGCTCTATATAATAACCAATGAAACTCAAGGTATACTTCAATGCAAGAACGACGTATCGCACCATAAATTACAAGGTATCGGCATCATCACTATACCAGAACATTGCAAGCTACATACTGGTTACAGCACACTAACAGCATTCCAGTCTAGCGAGGAAAATGTCACGTACCCAATCATAGTTCCTGATATCAGAACAGAAGATTGCTTCGAAGACATGAAGAATATTGAAGTTCCTCATCTAATGCCAATTTCCATCAGTGAACTGCCGCTGGATTCACTTAAACAAATCAAACATCATCTGGACAAATACTCTGATGAACTCAAGAAGATGCAATCTCAATCCTTCATACAACGCCATCATAGCAGTTTCTTCTGGATTAACTTTAGCCTTGGATTAATCTTACTAATGTTCATTCTTCTCAAATGCTGTAAGCGCTACCCAAATGGATTCATAAGACGCAGACGTACATCTGATAGTCAAGGCTGCATCCAGATATTCAATCATTGCTTTGATAACTCCAGAAGACGCAATACTCATATAGCAATCCCTATGTCTCACTTGACGACTCCACAAGCAACAACGTGCATCTCCGATGATGATAGCGACACCCCTTCAGCAACATCATCGCAAAGATCAAGCGCTAACGCCCAATCTTTATTCTAAGAGGGGAGGTGTTATATATTGGACCATGTGTCGGACCCTACATTGAACCTTTACTGTTGTGTACGGAACCATAGTTATGTGAGTGCTGAACCCTAAGTGCGACGAGTGATAAGTTAAAGACTCCATTAGTTAATATCCATATTAGATAGTGCCACAAATACCTAGACCTTATTTACATTTCTCGCGAACTCTGAACTTAATTAGTAAATAGTATCTTAAGCAACTATGTAAACATCCATCACATATATACCTTGTCCCGCCAATCCGCTCCTCAATTCATTTCCTAACTCCAACCAACTCGTTACTATGTTCAAAATTGTATCGCCTAGTCTAAGTTATTTTTAATTAAAATATATTCAGTTTATTTTTAAAAAGTGAGTTTAACTACATACTGCGTAACACCCGTGATTGCCTGCAGCGAACCGAACCGGGGCTTGAACCGGCGCATGTAGTCCAGGCCTTAAGCCTTACACTTGAGCGTATTCAGTCGACTAATTAGTCAACTTACACTTGCTTCTGTTTACAGGCTGTAAATTGGAGTCTATAACCGTGCTGACTGCGTGTCTTCTTCTTCTAAGTCGTGTTCCATATTGCTGAGGGTCGTGAACATTTTAAGGAATTAATCACATAGCCATTGCCTTCCCCATTTCACACGCTGGTTATCTTAGTGTGCAGGTTCCTCACAATATTTTTCTTCACCGTCAAAGCAGTCGCTAAATTTCGGCTGACTGCATTTAAGTACCTACATAATGACAGATTATCTAAGTATCTCTATCTACTTAGCGAATCTGTCTCATACAAGGATGATGTGTTGTTATTTTTATTTATGGCGGGAAATTTCAATAAGTAATTATTTTTATGAATTAAATGTGATATATTAATTGTTTACAACATTTTTGAGACTTAATTTGCGCAGAAATAATATAATAGTATTGTATTTGATCTACTTTTACAAAAACAACGTCTTGTTAGTCATAAAAGATATTAAATAAGTAACTAGTTCATAATATGATAATTAATGCCTATCAAAATGTATACAATATTTAAAAAAGTGTGTTCAGATTCAAATCATATCGTTTGAGATAATAAAATAATGATTAAGTATTTATTTTGGAATACTGATGCCTAGCAGCATGGTGGTGGGAGGGGGTGCTAGAAATGCTATATAAGAATGAAATCTTGAATCACAGGCCAGTTGTTCATAGGTCTTCTGATAGGTCGTTACTCTACAAAACCACTGTCGCTTATATTTTCCTAAATATAACTAAGTTCGGCCTAAGTGTTAAATACTTAAAGTGCTACAATATAGAAATCAGTGAGTGTTTGTGTAAAAATCGAGTTAAGTGTTCATGTATAGTGCGCGTTAATAATTTTTTTTTAATTTGATGAAATAAATTGTTTCGTTGTCAAAATAAATGTACCCACGAATGACTATTGAACAACTTCACCGGAAAAATTAGGATCATAAAATTTTCAATCAATCAAATTTGTCACCTTGTTTCAAATTTGCGGTCACCAGTCAGGTTCCATAGAAACTGTTTTATTTAAATATCTGTTTAGAGGCTTTGGTACACGACAAGGTGACTAAGAAAAGGGAACGGAAGCTCAAATAACATTAGAGTCAGCCCTCACTCTCAAAGCCAACTTAGCAAACAACAGTAAGTGTTTCATATTATCAGATAAGGGCCGACTTAAAATAATATTGAGCCTATTTGTTACACACAATTTTCTCAAGAGGTGGTATTAACAACTCTATGCATTTATCGCCACCGCCCCCATTAGAAGAAAGCTGGTTGTACCCGTTCCGTACATACATAAAGGCCTTTATTTACATAAAAAATCAATTGAAATAACATATACGGCACTTACTGAAGGCTAACGGCCTGTACCCTCGTAAATTAGAAGGGAATCACTCGCAAATCTACTGAATTCGTAGTTTTTCGGGCAAATCTGTAGGAATTATTTAACTTAGGTACCTAGTCTGAATGTAGGGTCGCCTAGGAAGTTTATTTTACCTAATTCTGCAGCAAAGCAGCAATGCTGTGTTCCGGTTTGAAGGGTATGAGTTATAGTGTAATTACCGGCATAATGAGGCACTCCATACCAATATTACATAATACTATTATTTATTTATTCTATGCCAATATGTCATTTTCCCCGAAAATGTTGCCAATAAATAAAAACAAATCGCCAGTATTGTGACTGCCATCGTAATTTTTTTTCCGCGCCACGAGGCAAAGGCAAAATAAATCGTGTGAAAGTCTTTACGATGCATTAGCGAAATTAGGATCAATTCCAGCGAAATATGTTACGACAAGAGTGGAATGTGCGCAGGGTTGAGCACAAACAGTATTGCATCTAATTTCGCTTTAGTGATGAGAAAACTAAAAGTCTGGGGCCTAAATCTCCTAAATTTCAACGTTTGTAGTTCTATTTCTATCCAATTTCAATTTAGTTCTCGTTCCAATTCTATTTGGACACCAAATCGCATTCTGCTGACGCATAACTCTACCACTGCCACCTTTCCATTTACTATCCATCGGGCAAAAGTACCTCGGGAGGAACTTATGTTCGATCGTTATATTTGACAGTTGAAGCGTTTTGTTACCGTTCAACTGCGATTCAGTATAAACTAAACGTTTTATTAGAATGCACAAATACGTTACTGTTACTGTGAGGGTGTGTTTGTGTGTGTAATCATACGTGCAAGAATTTCTGTATGATTGATCTAACTAACGAATCATCATCATCATTAGCCTATTAATGTCCCCACTGTTGGGGCACAGGCCTGTCCTTGAACAAGGGTGTACAGGCCATGGTCCACCGAGCGGGCCCAGTGCTGTGCGGTGTATTTCACACCCTTCGGAAACTTTTAATTTCCTAGCCACTAGACCACCGACGCTGTAACGAATGTTATTCAATAATGCCAAGCAGGTGTTCAGTTTCCTCATACGTAAGTTTTTGAAGCTAATTTTATTATTTATATTTATTTATTTACACTTTAGTGCACAAAAAAGGTGTAAGCGGCATTTTCTACCAGCTAATGGTTATGCAGAAATATTTAGGTAGGTGCATATAAAATGGAAGTTGTTATTATATTAGGTTACATAAACTTAATTACTTATTTACCAATTTAGAACTCTACTTTTGAAATTGTGTTTATTTAGGGAGTATATATCGATTTCGTTTAGGTTCACATCGTACACTTCCTAAATGATCCACTTTCCTTGGTAATTCTATTACATATACAGTCTGGAGCTAGAAGAAGTAGGTATAGTTAAAATTAATAAATTAAAGTTATAGCTACCTCAAAATTAATTTTCACTACCTATGTTCAACTCATGACAGATCTCTTCGTTCCTCCCACAATCTTCGCCTTGGCCTCCCCTCTCATCATACTGATTTCTACTCGTACTCGTAACAGTGATGTTCACGCAGCCCGCCTTTGGAACAATCTTTCAGTAGATATAAGGAAAGCCCCGAATCGCTTTGTGTTTAAGAATCAAGTTCGTAGCCACCTTTTGTGTTCCTCATAATCCCTAAATCTATATATTTTACATATCAATATATTTGTGCATAATATTTTATTATTTTTCGTATGTATTTAATTATATTGTATTTATGTATATAAGTAAATTATATTGTATATTTGTATTAGTATTGTATATTAGTATACTATGTAAGAATATTGTTATTTTAATATATTGTTATTTTATTATATAAATTTCACATATTATTAAGTTTCTTTGTCATTTGTCATTTTTATTGCCACTGCACCGCCGTAACATATCTGCATGCTCAAAGGTCAGCTGGCAGAGAATGCCGCAAGGCATTAAGCTCACCTGTACACAAAAGTGTAAAAGAATAAATAAATAGTTAGTATTTTTTTTTGCTTTAGAGTTACTGCCTGTCCTATGCACTGTGGCTAAACACAATCGTAACGAAACGTCTGAGCTCCTAACAGCTCACAATGAGTATAATCTAGATAAGAGCCGCAAAAAGCAGCAAAGTGGTCGTCAGTAGGGCCGCCATAGAGCTGGAAACGAGGACTTTGTCTGAATTTACTTTAATACAGACATTTATTTATTATATTGTTAGGTAAACACAACAGATTACAACCATAGAAATTACAGAAAAATCAATATAAAGTTATGAGCTAGGTCGTAACCCTTAACGTGTACACACAGCATGGTTAGGAAGTGGAAAATTGATTGTTGTACAAAATTGAGTTGGGAAAAAATACTATTGAATGTAATGACTAAAAAACCAATACCTATTTGAAAAATAAAAATAATAAAGTAAAGACTATAAAGTAGGTGCGTGGATAGCTCACTTGAGGACATCCTCAACCCGTCTTTTAAAAACTAATGTCCTAGGATCAAATAAGTCTACCGATGGCTTATTGTTGCTGTTCGAAGAGATTTCGTTAAACAATCTACACATTCGCACAGTAGGGTTATAGAACGATGTGTTGTTCTTAAAAACATTTAATACAAATGTTTTAGGATTGCGAGTCATAAGCTTCGTGACGTCACATGCGTAAATCTAAAAGAAGTGATAAATAATATAAAGGAATGGGTTCAAAGTCCATGGACACATGGATTTTATGAACCAAAATTTAAATATAAATATATCCCGGGGCCCGGGGAACTGCTCAGGGGCCACACCACCTACCGGATTTGACCAGGCCAACGGCAACCCACGATTGACACCGCTGCAAGAGGGCATAGCTCTGAAGCAGTCCCCTGGACGTGAGAAGATTTCGACTGAAATTCAAGTCACATCAGTTAGTACAGTACACGCGTCCGGTTCCAGTCCCAGTTCGGTTCGCTGTAATGTAGCCACTCACGAAGCTGACATCAAGTGGGGGAAGGGCGGAACGCATGTGATTGGTTGCAGCAACGTACTAAACCGGGACTGGAACCTGACGCGTGTAGTCTAGGTCTTAATTCATATTTTATGTGTTATAAATCTAAATGTTGGTGTTTAATAACATCACACAGGGTGTTTTCCACTCGAACTAAAAACTTTAGCTCAACCATTGGCTTTGGCGCTTTAGATTTTGTAACTAATAAAGAAACTGCACTGCATTGGAAAAAAAGAGAAATCGGGTACTTTTAACTTGTCCGGGAAAATCTGGCAGCATGGTCACACTACGCGTTGTAACAGCAAAACTAAAAGTGGCAATAAATTAGCTACAGCGCCATCTACAAGCGAGCTCATGTTGTATTCATGCGCTCGCTAGATGGCGCTAGTGGTGATTTAATTTCGCACTCGCGCCATCCCGACTGTTTTATGGGAATGGGGGATGAAATGAAAATTAAATAGTTTGCTGGTCGGTTCCATTGCTGAATGAATAGGTTTAGATAGATAGAAACAGTTATACGCAATTACAGGAATAGTAGGCACGAATCCTGCGAACAAAGTGTACAAGCTGTACCAATTTGTTGAATAAACTATTTCATTTCGAACTTAAATTTAAATTTAGTCCGTCTTTCTCTTTCGTTATCGCTAAGAAAAAGACAAAAGGTGTCATTTTAGTATGTGAGATACCTGACATTTGAATATTTAATTTAAAAAAAATGTAAAAAAAAAGTAAAAGTAAAGTAATATTTTATGTTAAAGTAAAAATCTAATGAGCTGTGATCGGAGTAGGTAGAGCTCTTTCGGGTCAATGTCCTCAAAGGTTATATTAATATGGATAAGATTTCGGGATCCCGTTTTAAGTTATCGAGCAAATGTTGTAAATTACTTTTATAAACCTCGCCCTTACTCGGCGGTTTACGATTTTTTAAAAATTGTGAACCTAGCGCCATGAATCTTAAAAAAATATTTCGCCACCAATCTTAAATGTGTATCAAAACAAATATAACGTTAAAAATCTAAATAATATATTTATTCAATCCCGGAAATCCCGGGATTATTGGGCATACTTATCCATATTATGACCGTATGTGGCAAGTACCAAAAACAGCTCTACCTACTCCGATCACTGCTAATGAGATACCTAGTATGACATTTGTAATTATTAAATTTTTAATTATTCTTAAGAGTCGGTAACAGGCCAGGCAAACGAGCGAAATTGCGTTTTTGACAAATGTGTGCGTGACGCCGCACACATGCGGAGCCGGTCGCGCGCGCACCAGAATGACATGTCGTATGTGAATATTTTGAGAAGTCAGCGTGATGTAGGTACTTATAAGATGTATTATATTCATAATAGTTTGATGTCAATACGAATAAAATAGGATAAAACGATAATTAACACTGTAAACGGAATTTTATTTTTAAAAGTACAACTGATAACTAATTGATGTTTGATGTACTTTACTCGTTATAATAATAGCGTTAAATGTTTAAATATTTTTTTACAAAAACATTAAATTTTTATTATAATATAAATAGATTTTACAATAATATTCATTATTATACATACTATTTTTATAGTTTCGAATCTACACAATATCTATCTATATAATTATTACAAGATATTAGTCTGGAAAAAGTTCAAAGCCATTTTGAACTTTTTTGATACTGTCGATCGGTAGATCGACTTCAAAGTCGATATCCAAGGGGCCGGGTGGACTCCGAACACGAATCTGTAAAAGAAAGTGGAAAAAAGTGACCGCCATTTTGAACTTTTTTGATACTGGACCGATCGACTTCAAAATCGATATCTGAGGATCCGGGTGGACTCTGTAATTTTTTTTAATTCGCTCACAATGTATATTGTTTTTCGAATAAATTAATTGAAATTGAATTGAATTGAATAGATTTGGAGCTGTTAAATTAGCCGACGGCCAACAATACGTCATGTATTCGATCTAACCTAAAATGACACCACCTTCTTCTGTCCTTTTCTTACTGATAACGAAAGAGACAGACGGATTTAACTTAAATTTAAGTTTAGCAGTCATGCAAGAATCTTGGCCAGTAGCTTTATAATTATGTACAGTCGTCACAGCTCAACCTACCCAAAACGTAAACTTTGAAAGATGGTGTACTATAGCTTGTGTTCGACTGTACTTATCGGCCTTATCGCTTAGTTTGATCTCTTCCAAGCAACCTCTGAAGTTAGGTTTATACTTTTAAAATAATTTATTTCTTAAAGCTTTAAATATTTCTTTAAAAAAATATATAATTTATAAGTAAAATAAAACTGAAATCCACATACGATCAATACCAAAAAAAACATCAGTATTGAAAGATAATATTAAGGGCTTGACCGATGGTATATTTTAGCTAGCTAGGTCCACTGTAAATGTAATGTAATGTAACACATACCTAGTTCATAAGTTTTGTTTACATTAGCGACAGTTATTGTGGGTAGTTTTAACTTTCGTTTTTGTTTCGTTCTGTCGAATATTAATGTCCAGTGAGGGTAGTTATTATCGTTGATTGCCACTCGCTGACACAGTCTCGGAAACACAGCCCTTGAGACAGCAGAGATTTGTGCGCGTGTCACCGAATTTCGTCATCGCTTATAAACTATCACCTCCATGGACTCCTCGCAGTTCTGATACAGTGCTGGTGCTTCGGTGACATAAAAAAAAATGCCAGAATTTTGGACATTGTCGGCGCCGACGGGTGATCTCGGGCTGAGACGCTGGTGAGTTGGTTTTTCATTAGTATATCTCGTTCCCCTTACTTTATTTCGCCCTCGAAAGATCCCTGGAATCGCTGGGGATCGCACAATATCACACAGTCTTACCCTGGATTAACTCGCGAATTATCTTTGAACTATGTCTTTCGTACAAAATTGAACTAGAGTTAGTTAACCGGAGAGTTAACGAGACGGGAGTGACACAGAGACAAAACGGAGTAAATGGTAGGTTGAGCGACACGATGCATTGTTAGTTCGACGCTGTCGCGCGGCGGAACACGGCCGCTAGTGATGTGACCGACTTTACACGAGAGGCAAGTGTGGACATGACTGGAAAGTGTTCTTTTTAAATTAAATTTTAATTTTATTGGAAAACAAATAGCACTTAAGACAATATATTGTAACGTTGTCGACTTCATCGTCCATATCAACATCCTTGCCATCAGTTTCAACCTCATTGTTAGCGTTTATCTCACCTCATTTCGTGTTTGCTAGCAGGGTTCTAGAACAGTGTGCAGATGAATGAATGCAGTATGATGGTATATGCTATACAGTTCGGTGTATAAATCTGCACAATCTATATGACGAGTGAATTTCGGACATTTTTTATTAGTTTATGTCGTGTCTCAATTATTGTAGCATATGTTATTGTTTTCTGATTTAGTCTTTGTTAAACACCACACATGGGAAATTAAGTAAATACAGGGTGGACCAAAAGTCCGTTAACATTTAAAATGGTTATAAAAAATACAAATGCTACTTTAGTGAAAAACTGTTTATTTAATAATAAAGTAGACAAATTAGGATTTCACTTTTTAAAAATAACATCATTCAAATGTGACCCTTGTTCATCCTGGCACACCTGTAACCGGGAACGGAAATTTTGCATGACCGCCCGACAAGTGGTTGGTGAAATGTTCTGCATTTCCTCGCGTATATTTTCTTTTAATTCCTCAATAGACACTGGGTTGCTGATGTAAACTTTACTTTTGAGATATCCCCAAAGGTAAAAGTCCATTGGAGTTAAATCCGGGCTGCGGGGTGGCCAGTGAATGTCACCTCTTTTGGATATGACTTTTTGGCCAAAAATTTCACCAAGTGCTGCTATAGAGTCATTGGAGGTGTGACATGTTGCCCCATCTTGTTGGAACCAAGAGCTTCGATTAAAGCCTGAGAAGTCCTGTAATGCTGGAGCAAAAAAATTCTGTAGCATCACAATGTATAGCTCTGTATTAACGGTGACGGCGCGGTTTCTCTGATCTTCATAAAAATATGGACCAATGATTCCGCTGGCTGACAATGCGTCCCATACAGTAACCTTGGGCGAGTGTAAAGGTTTTTGGTGCTTCAAGTCCGGGTTAGTGTCACTCCAGTATCTGCATTTTGTCGATTGACATGTCCATTTAGGTGGAAGTGTGCCTCGTCTGAGAAAAAGATGTTATTGAAGCTCGTAAACCTCTCAAGCACTTCGTTAGCAAACTGCAGTCTCTGAGCAGGGTCATTTGGCTTTAAAGCCTGTACAATTTGAATTTTGTAAGGATGTAAATGTAAATCTTTGTGTAGAATGCGATTTAGAGATGTTCTGGGCACATCTAAAGCACTAGACCGCTTTCGAGTAGAGAGACCAGGTTGTTCTCGAACAGACGCTCGTACACGCTCTATGTTTACTGGATCGCGCGATGTCCTAGGTCGGCCGGATCATGGTTGACTTAAAGTTGAACCTGTTGTTTCGAACTTCTGTACCCATTTTTTAATCGTTTGAATTGTTGGTGCTTGATTTCTGTTCCGTATATTGTAATGATTACAAAATTTCCGTTTAGCTTCGGTCGTAGAATCGTTGTTTCGATAGTACTCGCGTACGCAAAATGCGTACGCTTCGCTGAATGACGCCATGGTACTAAATCCCTATTAGTAGCTCTCGCTTGTAGTAACACCCCCCGCGCCAATACCCCGCCCGCGCCGACGCAGCGACCTATTCAAATGTTAACGGACTTTTGGTCCACCCTGTATTTGCATTAAATTACATTCGTATTTTTTGTTTCGCCACCGAAACAGCAGTGGGTGACCCCTGAGGAAGCGGGAGGTAGGGAGTGACTGCTTGAAGTTGCTGGATAGAATATTTCCTCATTGACAAGAGACATTTTTTTGAGTTTTGTTACTTGGCGATAATAAAAACAATCCAGTCTTGGTCACAAGTTGTGACTGATTTTATCCTCCCGCTCCCTCACCTAGATCCAACCCTATATTTAATTATGTGAATGAAAAATTGAAGATCAATTTCCTGCCGTTTCGCCCGCGATGCGTTCGCCCTGGCACAGCTGAAAACCAGCGCTGTGGTTCTGCCGTACCGGTCGGACCGCAGCACATGCTGAACATGTGTCCTTTTAACGATGTGTTGTTATTTATTTTCAAAAAATTTTAAGTTTAATGCATAATGCAATGTTAAATTAATGTGTTTTTCTTTCTTTTTTTCTTTCTATTTCTATGAGAAATTCAAACTAGATCCATACTAACATTGTCGCACCGCAAACGAGCAATCAGCGAGCGATCGCCAACACGACAATACCCCCCTCCTGCCCTCGCACCCCCTTCACCCACGCTCCTTGATTCCAAATTCAATTTGCACCAATCAACGGGCGGCGTCTTCCCGCCTTCTGCGCTGTTGGGCAGCCGCCGGACGTGATGGCTGTTCGCTTTTTGAAATTTGTTTTTTTGTTTTTCTACTTTGGGGTTGCTATTCTTTTCTAGTTTTGTTTTTAGAACTGTTCTTATCTAAGTATATTTAACAATTTTTGTTCCTCTATATTATTTCCATCGAATTATAGATGCAGCGGGATTTAATCAAAAACTAGTGAAAAAAAAAACTTTAATAGGTTTAATCTGAAATTACTATTAATTTTTGCTGCTTAATAGAAATCTATTATCTCTATTTTAACTTAAAGAAATTAGACTTTCCGCATTATTGATGCTAATGCATGATTCAGCCTTTTTTTGAGTTTTTAGTAACTTCACAAAAATATATTCGCTGTATATCTGAAACCCTTTGCCTATCATTAGAATAGAAAAAGCAAACTGTCAGCGAATCATCAAAAGCGCGCGAACCAAGACAATATGGCCGCGGGCGTCGTTACAAAATCAAACATCAAATATTGATATTCCCGATTCTGTATTCAGAGCGAGAGATACTGTTTGCGTTTCCACTTGCGATAGCGTTTCAGTTTTGGTTACGTTTGGTTACTCGATATTTTATTGGAAAAATATTGAATGTCGTCGCTTTGTCTGACTGATTCGTGTAAATAAAACATGGCTGTATGTGCTTTGTTACCTTTGTCCTTTCTTTTAAGAAAAATCTTAACCTCGTCCTGTTCATACATTTAATAAGCCGATAAAAGTCTGGATGTGATTGATCTATTGAAGTATCTAAAGTGATCAAAAACAATTATGCATTTTATCCGGTTTAGAAGTATATCTCGGCGATAAAACTTCACCACAGTAATTGTAGGACTAAACCACATCAATAAATATCAAAATTATTATCATATAGCCCACGCTCCATAAAATTTTGCCCTTACAATCAGTAATATTTAATCCGGCTCGAAGGACCAGCAGAACTAAAAGGGTATTAACTATTAGCTATTGTGTTTGTGAATAAATATCTTTTTTTTTTTTTAATTTCTTTTTTGCTTCAATGAACTGACATGGACATTGAAGATGGATCGGAAATTCGTTTTTCGATATCTCAACTAACATCAGAGATATTTAGTAAAACAGTCCATAACGTGACGACGATACAAACTGTATGGCGCTACTACTACTATTGCTGTTTCTTTCTACCCTTCAGATTTCTGATTGCCTGTAGCTATTTTATTTTTCAACGAATTTCAATCATCTTTTCACAAATAACCATCAATTTGGTGTTTTGTTGTTACATTCATGCTGTCATGGCGTATTCGTCCTATTTTATTATTTAAAAACCGTTAAAAGTGGTTAATTTTCGTAAAACTAGTATATTTTACCTAAAAATCGTCCGTGATAAGTGAACGTTATATAAGACAGTGAAATGTGAGTGAAATACTACAGACGGTGTGATCCGGCTACCTAACCTCCAATTGCACTTGTAATGCAAGACACTAGGCATTCCTAGTGCACACGACTCTGTCTTAATCTCGACGTTGGTCAACTGTTTTTTTTTCAAAACAGACGCCAAAACGTTCGAGTTATTTTCAAGATTCTATCACGGTCATTGGCCAAATTGCAGTGTGTACACTAGCAGGGGTTAGCCATTCATGAAAGAAGAAAAAATATCAATTTACGACCGTTATCAGTAGATCCATTGGCCAGATCCATAATGGATTTAGCGAGTGATGTCTATTTTTTAATGTTTATGAAATGAATTTAATCTTCGACCTTGTCAAATACCCTATTCAAAAGGAGTTTCTCCCGCGCTTTTGTGGCATCCACGTCAGCTTTGTTTCGTTTTGTCTTGCAAATTGTTTTACGGTAGTGCTTTTCTAGTAAGAATGGTGCTTCATGCTCGAAGAACTTCTACAAGATGTGAATAATGTGTGGGACAGTGAAGTAAAGTCAAATAAGACGCTGCAGCCCGATCCGTACTTGGCTGGATTTGAAGAGCCATACTGCGCCCGAGACGCCTTCTTTGATTCGGATGGTGCAGAAGCGTGGAAGAATCTCCCAGATAGCATTGAAATGTGTCATATCAGCATTTTAATGAAGACTTGAAAGAGTTGTTTACATCAGACATGGCTGTATCGGCTCAGTTCCCTTTGCCTTAAAAAAACAACTATCACAAATTATGTATTGTTCGTTTTTGTTCTAGAAATTACCTATTTAAAAGTAGGTGTATATTATCACCCACCCCTAGCTACGGGGCTGTGTTCTCACGTCGTCACAGCTCGAGAGCTAGTCCCGCGGGCACAATCAACTAACTTTCTGTTGATAGACCGGTGGGGAGTCTCGTGCAGGTCAGTAATAAGGCATCAATGAAATAAGGCTACATTGGTGTGTATGACGCTTTCGTGGAGCTTCGGTGGCTTAGTGGCTAGGACGCCGGATTTCCATAAGGAAGCTGTGGGTTAGAATTTGAAATCATGCAATTTTTTATTTTATTTTATTTATTTATTTATAAGGGAAATCTATTAACAATTATAAAATTACATATGTATTAGGGATGTTACGGAGCTTCGACTCCAACTCCGAAAGGTTAGAACTTCCGATTGATTTTACACCTTTGACTCCGACTTCGGCTCCGATAATTTTGAATCGGACGTTATACCGAAGATTTGTGAGCAAACATATTCAAATATCAATGTTTTATTAAATTATCTAATGGAACGTTTTATTGCCGCAAACGTCATCATACAAAAATTGGCCAGTTCAGCTATAAAAATTAAAAAACGGTTTAAAATTCAAACTTCTTCTGAACATCTCTCTTCTACCTACGCCTCCGACTCCGGTTCCGGATCCGGATCCGACTCCGGTTCCGATTCCGATAAATCAAATTTAAACCCTTCGATATCGACTCCGGTACCGGTAAATCCACCCCCGTAACATCCCTAATATGTATTAAACTTAAAGAAGGCCAATTATAGATTTCCTCGTTTATACTTGCCTTGTATACCTACAGAACGCGGTTAACTTTAGACTAATAATGTAGAATTAATATGAATATGTGATACATATTTACCACGAGTTTTAACTAACAACCATTAATGAGTATTTCGGTTTTTTAAGATATGTACATTTATCGATTGATCAAATGGTGAAGGAAAACATCGTGAGGAAATCCTGCACACTAAAATTACTGGTCTGTGATATGAGGAAAGCTATCGTAAACCAGTCCATTAAATTTGACAAAAAAGTCGTTCTATGTACAGAATGATCACTCACTACCCTCATCGAATACGACATCATCATCATCATCTATTAATGTCCCCACTGTTGGGGCACAGGCCTCCCCTTGCACAAGGTGGTACGGGCCATGATCCACCGAGCGGGCCCAGTGCTGGGCGGTGGATTTCACACGCCTTCGGAAGCTTTTAATTTCCTCAGACATGCAGGTTTCCTCACGATGTTTTCCTTCATCGAATACGATATAGGAGAAGAAAAAGGTTTCGTACCTATTTGTAAAATGCAGTAAGTTGATATCATCAATTATGTACCAACCACTTAAGTAATTTTTTGTGCGGATTATGTAGTCTGTACGACTGTTAAGAGGAAGACCGAGGATAAGCTACTTCGATCAAATCAAAGAGAAGGCTGGCGTTGCGTCGTATAAGGAGGTCAAGGAAAGGGCCCTAGACAGGACACAGTGGCGTTTACTACACCGACAAGAGCATAGCTCTTAAATTGAAGAAGAAGAAGACAAAAGAAAACCAAAAATATTATAATTTTTTATTTAAACTTCGATACACAATTCAATTCAATATACTTATTTCGGACAGAGCACATACAAATAAAGTTAGTATATTATATTACTTAATGCTATGTTAGTAAAAAGGTAATAGCAAAGGCCAAGCCCATGGTACCGACCCCAAAGCCCTGGACCACTCCTCCTCATTGACATGCAGGTATATCCAGTGCCTCAGGATCGGGAAGCCAGGGGACTCTGCAAACGTTACCAGGATGCTGCTGGGACTGCTATGTATCCTGCCCCGTAAGAAAAAATCGGACTGCGCGGGCGCCGGGGCAGCAGCCGAATCAGCGGTTCAAAGAAAACAGGAGAAGTACGCCGCTCTGGAGCAAAACTACGTTTTTGTCCCATTTGCGGTTGAAACGACAGGTTGTTGGGGGGCGGAGGCTAAGGATTTTGTCAGGGAGGTCGGCCGTCGCCTGAGAGGGGGGCTGTGACCCCCGCTCCGGGTCGTTCCTGGTGCAGAGGTTGGCCTTGGCGATTCAGCGTGGCAATGCCGCGAGCGTCATGGGGACCTGTGCGCCAGGGTCGACACGGGGCGGGGTTTTTGACTGAGGCCGTCTTTCTTAGCCGAAGTCGTCGAATTGACGAAATTTTGTTTTTAAATCTTTGTTTAGAGGCGTTGGTACACGACCATATATTTTATAATTATAATCATCTATGATCGGAGTAGGTAGGGTTGTTTTTGGTACTTGCCACATACGGTCATAATATGGATAAGTATGCCCAATAATCCCGGGATTTCCGGGATTGAATAAATATATTATTTAGATATTTAACGTTATATTTGTTTTGATACACATTTAAGATTGGTGGCGAAATATTTTTTTTTAAGATTCATGGCGCTAGACCTATGGTAGTGTTTTAACTTCTTCGTAAGTTCACAATTTTTTAAAAATCGTAATCCGCCGAGTAAGGGCGAGGTTTATAAAAGTAATTTACAACATTTGCTCGATAACTTAAAACGGGATCCCGAAATCATATCCATATTAATATAACCTTTGAGGACATTGACTCGAAAGAGCCCTACCTACTCCGATCACTTATAATCATTATAGGACCAATAAATTGTGGAAACGTTTTCTAAAAATGAAAATAAATAAAAGTCACTCAGCTACACGCTGTAGAGCACAATTGGCTAAAGCGCTGTTGTTGTCTAAACGGTACAACTCGGCGGTAACGGATCGCTTACAGCGGCACATTAAACGGGGGAGGGGGCACCCGGTTTGTGGGGTGTCACGGGTTACGGAGTTTCTGAGACTCTCCAGTTAAAGGAATTAATGGAATTCCTTTAACTGGAGATCGATTCCACTAAATACAACGTAACTAAATATAATCTAAACTGCATCGTTATGACGTGTTTCGTATGCTACTGTCCACTGACGATCCAATTTCAGTTAAGTTCCAATCGAGTCAACGATCGATCGAACAGTAACGTATTTGTGCATTCTACTAAAACGTTTAGTTTATACTGAATCTCAGTTGAACGGTAACAAAACTCTTCAACTGTCAAATATAACGATCGAACATAAGTTCCTCCCGAGGTACCTACTTTTGCCCGATCGTAAATCCGACCGTAAATCGAAAGGTGGCAGTGGTAGAGTTATGCGTCAGCAGAATGCGATTTGGTGTCCAAATAGAATTGGAACGAAAACTAAATTGAAATTGGATAGAAATAGAACTACAAACGTTGTAATTTAGGCGAATTGGGTCACAGGTCGAAATTGGGAATAATAAAATGTTTATTGAATCAAAAATCATTTATTGTGTAACACATACCTACCGTTGCTTGCCCTTATAAGTTTAATTTACAGGACAGGCTTTTTACTGTTAGGAGTTTCTTAATAGGCTCTTTAACATGTTTGGTATTACATTGTTTTCTAAGGGGTACAGATACGTGGATTAGACAGATCGATCCGCCTTCGTTAGTAGCTACAATTTAAAATATTTTTGTTTAATTATTATTTATTATTATAATTAATTAAAACGATTACAAAGTTGAAAAAATAAATAAATGAAAAAGTTTATTTACTTATTACAGGGCACAAAAAAAGGACATCTGACTTACAAACTAGGTCGAAAACCTGTATCTTGTAAGTCGGGATTCCGTCGCACTTTCTGTGCAAGCAAATTACAAATTATATTCTTAACCTAAAAGGAATTTGGAAAATTTAATCATAAAGGAATTTAGTAAAGATAATGGTAAGAGTGAGTATGGGTGGGGGTGTGTTAGGTTGTGTGGGAGTGTGTAATGATGTAAGTGTGCATATGTAGTGTAGGGTGAGTGGGTGTGTGAGTGTGGGAAGTTAAGTGTTAATAATCTATAGAACGTAATGAGTTTAGTGTGTAAAATTTTATGTTATATGATTAGAGCACTTATGTTAGACCACTTACATTAATTAATTAGCTTCAATCAATCAATATCATATTTACAACTTATAATTACATTAAAAACATTCATCTTACACTCTCACAGTAGCACAAACATGCTCTTCTGATACTCGGCCATGCGTCACTAAATACGTCACAATCACTGTTGGTGGCCAGGAGCTCGTTCAGAGCTGGTCTTCATGCGGCAGATGGGGGATTCCAAACGCGCTACAGTGCGGCTGAACGGTTTTACAAACCTAATTTGCTTACAACGCCGCCTTACGTAATGGTCCGGGACAAAAACCTGTCAGATCAAGTTATGCATTTTGTAGGAACGCGCTAAGTGAGGACATGGAATGACGTAGTGTCAGTTGTATGAAAGGGAAAAGGGAAGATCTTCCACCAGGCGGGGTGTTGTGCCTGGTGACCAGATGTCCTGGTCCAACTATGGATGTTTGGAACTCGTATCTATACGAAGTCCCAGGAAAATTTCCATAGCGCGTTCTACGCCGATGTGAGTAGGTACTGTATCGTAGTGGCGCGCGTCGTGCGTCGCCACAATTTCAATGGAGTCAACTTGCCCTCTGAGCGCCTATATGTCATGTACCTACGCAACTCAGCGGGGCAAGCGACGATATAAGGTGCATTTTTGTTATAGTAAAATGTTTCAAGGAGCATCTACAAGTTACAACAACAACTAGGTACATGCTTAAAAAAATAAAATTTTTCATATTAGATTTCCGAGAAACTCAAAAAAAAAACCGACTAAAAAGTCAGAATACTCTTGATTTTTTTCTAAAGTATTTCTTATAATATTATCTCAAAGTACGTCCTGCCACCCTGTATAACAGGACTGTCCGTGAACTCCCCAAACGCACGGCCAGCCTGTATATTGTCTCAAGTCGTGGGGGCGGTATAAATTCTGATGGAAAAACTAATTTGGCATTCGAGGCACGATGGAAAGAGCAAGGTGGATCGTGTCGTCCCGCTCTAATTCTAATGTCTCATGTTACAGACACTTTTTGGCTGCGATCGTCGGTTGTTTCGGTGATGGCTTAGCCGACTTTGAAGAGGAGGGGGTTGTGTTTTGTGTCGACTATTATTTTTCATTTCATTTATTGTTGTCATGGGTATTACAAGGTCTTAATACTGATTACAGCACCAATCATGAGCCCTAGTTAGGACAGCAATTTTAAATTAATTAAACTAAAATAATGCGTCTGACTGGCTCGAGACTGCGCAGGAGACAGAGCGATGGCGCTCTTTGGTATCGGAGGCCAAGATCCACTTCGGGTCGCTGCGCCAGCGGAGTAAGTAAGTAAGTAAGTAAGTAAACTAAAATAAAACATAATTAATGACTAAATTATAAATTAAAATTGAATTGTAATTAGATGAATGAATGAATACGCTTTATAAATAGTGTGATACAGTGCGATTAATACAATCTAGGCGGTCTTATCGCTAAAAGCGATCTCTTCCAGATAACCTTAAAATGACAAAAAGACAAAAAATGGTAAAAAGAAATATAAAAATAAAATAATTCAATAATCAAGCAGATAGCAGATTGCAAATTTCTTTTACGTGGTATATTGACTCTGTGCAGATCATGGTGGGGTGGTACCACTCTTTGGCCTTGGTCTTCACGGGTCCGGTTCCATCGCCGGTTCGGTTCGCTGCAACCAATCACATGCGTTCCTCCCCTTGAAGTCAGCACTTCGTGATTGGATGCAGCGAACCGAACCGGGGCTGGAACCTGACCCGTGTACGTGTAGTCTTAGCCTAACTCGAGAAAAGTATCTACTCTTACTACTTTTCTCGAGTAGTTAGAGTTTTTACCTAGGTAGTATTTCTTCAAAGGTATTGTTTTAGTCAGGGTGTAATGTTGCTTGTCTTTAATTCTTTCTTTATGTGCCGTGCAAGCACCACCCCAACTCTTCTCGTGGGTGTCGTACGAGGCGACTAAGGATCTTAGTGGATACTATTCTACACCTAGTAGACGGCGATAAGCTCGCCACCTATCACGTTTGTCCACCAAATCTTACGGGGCAAATTGGGAACTACCTTTGAAGGTGATTCCTCTGTCCACCCCCTCGGGGATTATGAACGTGAGAGTTCTTCTTCTTCTCTTCTTTTCAGCTTAACGTAACCCATCGTTGGGTATAGGCCTCTCCATGTGCACGCCATTCTCCTCGATCTCTAGCCGTTCGCATCCACATCCTCCCCGCCGTCTTTACAATGTCGTCGGTCCACCTCGCGGGCTGCCTACCAACACTTCTGCGCCCCACTCGGGGTCGCCACTCGAGCAGTCTTCGGGGCCACCTAGCGTCCTGCATTCTACACACGTGTCCTGCCCATCTCCACTTAGACCTGGATACTATACTGGCTATATCCGGCACCCTCGTCTTTTTCCGGATCTCGATATTCGGCACTCTGTACGTAACGTGAGAGTTATGCTATGTTATTTATTTCTTTAGGCTAGGTGCCTGGGAACCTTTTTTTTTTTCGAATTTCCAAAAGTCAACTTTGAAAATTATTCATTGTATAAAGGTGTAACGTTATCAAACAATAAGCGGACCGATCGATCGATCGTTAACTTGACCGAAACGTTGCGTTAAAAACGAACGGATCGTGACTACTGGTATAGGAAAAAAAAAATTTTTTTTAATTTTTTTTAATTTACTTCTAAACCCGCATTTGACCTCTATCTCGCCTGATGGTAAGCGACGATGAGGTCGACGATGGTGCATGCGGGTCCAGTAAATGCCTATTCACTCTGGCCTTGAAGATCCCAAGGTTGTAGGTTTCGGGAAATACAGACGCCGGCAGGCTGTTTCATTCCTTAGCCGTTCGCATAATGAACGAAGAAGCAAATCGCTTCGTAAAGAGGTTACGTGTATTACATAATAGTCTATTTGACAACATTGAAAATATACTACAAATTGTGGTCACACCGTCAGATAAAAGCGTTAAAAACATATTTCGATTTATTATAAACAAAATTATGTATATTTTTTTCAAATTACACGAAACAAAATATAATAATTTTGAAATTTTATCTGTGGAACGTACTGTCATTGGTTGCAACTCTGGTGACGTCACACGCAAGTAAACATGGCTTCATCGACTGATTGTAGTTAGCGTTTTATATTTTCTGAGTTTTATATTCGATCTATTTCTGAAATAGTTTTCTGATAATTTTTGATAAATCTTATAACTAGTCGCATAAATATTAGTTTAGAATCTCAAAATGGAGCCAAATTTTTAGACGTATTTGTATATTGTGGCACTACACACCATTTATACACCATTCTATCCAATAAAATTGAAGAAAAATGATGAAATTCACTTCAGATGCACAGTTTCATTATGGTTAATAAACTTGTTTACTTGCGTGTGACGTCACACGTGTCTCGTGACCGGCGCCATTACAGAATCAGTGTTTTTGGCGCGGTTTGGGAAATTGAAACTTTAACAATGATTTCTACTGGTAATACAGTAGATCTCCCGGAAATATCTAATGTAGTGTGCTTGTTATGTAATAAAGAACAATTTAAAACGATTTTCCAAAATTAGTCAAATAGCCTATTATATGTATGGAAACAGAGTCGTACGTTTCACCTTAATGTACAATATAAGCATTTGTATTGCATGTATATTGCCTAGTAGTAACACACTCACACACCCACTCACCCTACACTACAGACGCACACTTACATCATTACACACTCCCACACAACCTAACACCCCCCCACCCATACTCACTCTTACCATTATCTTTACTAAATTCCTTTATGATTAAATTTTCCAAATTTCTTTTAGGTTAAGAATATAATTTGTAATTTGCTTGCACAGAAAGTGCGACGGAATCCCGACTTCCAAGATACAGGTTTTCGACCTAGTTTGTAAGTCGGAGGTCCTTTTTTTGTGTCCTGTATATTGTTGTTTTTTTTTTAAGGCAAAGGGAACTGAGCCCATACAGCCATGTCTGATGTAAACAACTCTTGCAAGTCTTCATTAAAATGCTGGTGTGACACATTTCAATGCTATCTGGGAGAGTCTTCCACGCTTCTGCACCATCCGAACCAAAGAAGAAGGCGTCCCGGACGCAGTATGACTCTTTAAAATCCAGCCAAGTACGGATCGGGCTGCAGCGTCTTATTTCACTTTACTTCACAGTCCCACACATTATTCACATCTTGTCGAAGTTTTTCGAGCAAGAAACACCATTCTTACTAGAAAAGCACTACTGTAAAACAATTTGCAAGACAAATCGAAACAAAGCTGACATGGACGCCACAAAAGCGCGGGAGAAACCACACAGAGTCCTGTGTTTGTAACAATATGAGCATTTGTATTGCATGTATATTGCCTAGTATTGCAAGGTAAAATAAAATAAAACTTCAACATTTTCAACATAATATTTATCGTTATATTTTTCATCAATAATAGTTTGCATAATTATTACAGTTACTTACAAATAACTAGTATAAATATTTATTTATGTTTGTAATACATTAGGGACAACGCTGTCTGTATAGTCGACCACAGGTGTCTGTATAACCTACCCAAAACGTCAAAATTTGAGAATTTTAAATGTCGAAGTCGAATAATCGAAGGTTTTTCGACAGATGGTATACTATAGCTCGTGATCGACTGTACCAGGCGATATACTGGGACTTACAGTCTGCTCAAAAAGAGTAGAAATTAAATAATGGCAATTTTCCATACACTTCAGTAAGTGTTGCCATTATTTAATTCCTATTCTTTTTGGCCAGACTGTACTGGGTGTAACAAAAACCACCTATAGTCTCTAAAGGGGGGTGTTCAGTATCCATAACTGAAGAACTTTCACTATGGAGCCAACTCAGAAATCACGAAAAAAATCCGCTGTTTCAAGTATTTCATACATTTCGGTCGTGTGGGGATTTTGTATGGAACAGCAGATTTTTGTATGGAACAGCAGATTTTTTGTATGGAACAGCAGATTTTTATATGGAACAGCAGATTTTTGTATGGAACAGCAGTTTTTTATATGGAACAGCAGATTTTTGTATGGAACAGAATATTTTTTTATATGGAACAGCAGATTTTTTGTATGGAACAGCAGATGTTTTGTATGGAACAGCAGATTTTTTTTCGCTATTTCCGAATTGGCCCCATAGTGAAAGTTGTTCACTTATGGCTACTGAATACCGGGGGGTGCTTTTTTGGGACTATATGGGTTTTGTTACAGCCCGTACATTGCTAACGTCATATTAAATGTATATTCACCCACAACGTTGGCACTAACATACTTTACTTACTATATAATTATTTTATTTACGGTATTTACTTACTTACTATACTATAATTACTATAGATACATGATTATAGCTAGATACAATTATAAATAACATTTATTTGTATTTTTAGAGATACTATATTAAAAACCAAAAGGGGTATGGGCATTGGGTAAAAGCTGTGACTTTTAAAAGTGGTTATTATGAAAGGTAATTATTATTGTTTATTTATATAAATTTGGTTCTTAAATAGGGTGTATAAAACGTATCGAAACTGAGATATTTGAGTTTAAAATGTTAAACTCAATTTTTTTAATTTTTTTGTTGAAATATTAATTTCAACAAAAAAATTAAACTCAAATATCTCAGTCAGTTGTCTTGCTGAACGCAGTCACAATTAAAAACTTGCGTGGGCATTTTAAATAAAAGATAAAGAAAGTAAAATATTGCGTTTTAAGTTTTTAATTGAGCTTCCCTTCCCTTTTCTTAGTGACCCTAACGACGCTGACATGGTCACCTTGCTACGGTCTGTCCTCTATTGCCGGCTAGCAGGGTTCTAGGACAGTGCGCAGATGAAGTAATAGAAGAATTTGTTGTTAAGTAATATATTTTAAGGAAAAGAACACAAATAGTAACACAGAAAATAGGTAGTAGGAAATAAAAGTGAACGGGAGACGTCCGTTCGAGACAAAATATAGAGAAAAAGTGAAAGTACAAATAAAACAATGAAATTAATGGAATAATGAAATTTAGAAATGGAATGGGAACATGATTTTGAATTTAAATGAAGAAATGAAGATGCCAATACGAAATGAGATGAGATAAACGCTAACGATGAGGTTGAATTTGATGGCAAGGAGGTTGATATGGACGATGAAGTCGACATCGTTACAACCTTGTCGTGTACCAAAGCCTCTAAACTGAGATTTAAAAATAGAATCTAATTTAATGGAATCTTTAGGCATTATTAATATTTTCAGAAAAAAATAATTCAAGTTTATTAGTATTCAATAAAATAAAATAATAATACATAGATACCTACAATCTACAAAATAATACTGATTGAAAGATGTCTTATTATAATATTTATAATTCTTTAGACTAGATTTTACACAATAGGTACAAAAAAAATATTATTTTTACAGGAACTTATGTTATTTTTGAACATTTTAACTAATTTTATTTTTATAACAACATATTTATTATTAATTCTTATTTACAGTCATTCGCCTATCTCAAATTAATGCATTATCAAAAAGATTAAATAGGATTACGGAAATAATAGCTTTACTTTCACTAACAATTAACTGAAGATAGTTACAATCTTATTTAAAAAAGTAGAAATTAAAAAATGGCAACTTTTACAGAAATCTCATAGAAATGTCGTTACGATTTGATATCGGTGTGGAGTTTCTCCCGCGCTTTTGTGGCGTCCACGTCAGCTTTGTTTCGTTTTGTCTTGCAAATTGTTTGACAGTGGTGCTTTTCTAGTAAGAATGGTGTTTCTTGCTCGAAGAACGTCTACTAAATGTGATTAATGTGTGGGACAGTGAAGTAAAGTCAAATAAGACGCTGCAGCCCGATCCGTACTTGGCTGGATTTTGAAGAGCCATACTGCGTCCGGGACGCCTTCTTCTTTGGTTCGGATGGTGCAGAAGCGTGGAAGATTCTCCCAGATAGCAATGAAATGTGTCACCAGAATTTTAATGAAGACTTGAAAGAGTTGTTTACATCAGATATGGCTGTATGGGCACAGTTCCCTTTGCCTTAAAAAACAAACAACAATTGATATCGGTGTAAATATGGTAGCCATTATTTAAATTTTACTTTTGTAAAAATGAATATAATTTTTATTGTGACACGAAATGGTGGTGTGGTGATGCTGAAGTCAAGATTGTTTTCCGTGACATTAAAAACATTAAAATAATGTATTTTTTGACATTTTAATTAATGTAAGTTTTTGGATGTCCGTTTTTCATCGTAAGTATTTTTACAACTTTACTTACGCTATCTTAAATTTCAATTGCTAAATAATATTTTTGGCCTGCATCAGTTCGTATCTTAATAGTTTTGTAGCGTATTTTACAACTTATACTAATTAATTACAACTAAAATTGAATTCGTGTAATCTTTATATCTAGTACAAACAAGAAAATTATTTTCGAAAGTCTACAGAGTGTATTCTTAAAACGTATCTCCAATAATTCGATCACAGGTCAAAAAGTAACTGTCTATTTGAAAAGTAGATAGTCAAACACTTTTTACTTTTATAGTAATAAAAAGACTAGACTGCAAAGTCTGGAACATCGGCGCAAGGTTGCCTGTCTGTCGGTATTTTATAGGATACATTTCGGAGAGTGCGCATCGGTATTGCACGACCTAATTCCAGCATCTCCATTCCGCCTTCGGACTACCAGGCGCGGGAAGGGGCTCCATCCTTATGTTGTTGATATACCATCTGCTCGTACGAAGCGATTTGCTTCTTCGTTCATTATGCGAACGGCTAAGGAATGGAACAGCCTGCCGGCGTCTGTATTTCCCGAAACCTACAACCTTGTGATCTTCAAGGCCAGAGTGAATAGGCATTTACTGGACCCGCATGCTCTATCGTCGACCTCATCGTCGCTTACCATCAGGCGAGATTGAGGTCAAATGCGGGTTTAGTTATACATAAAAAAAAGTCTTTTGTACCCTTTTGTGCATTTTTTTTCCGTTTATTAAGTTGTTTTGTATTTTGTATGTGTGTATAATAAAGATTATAAGTACTAAGTAACCAAGTAATCAAATGTTTAGTAAATTGTTGAGCTTCACGAATTCAATTCCTAGTACCTAAATATTTTTAAAATCACTCTGACATTTACAATTCTAAATTCTGTAAACAAAAAAAACAACAAAAATACCCTGAATAAACAAAAATTAATTTAATTTCATACTACGTAAGGCCTAAACATATCCATATTACGCCCGCCATCTTGGTTCATGACGACCAATCCCCGTCTATTGTTCTCCAAATTCGAATTGAAATTCGCTGCCGCTATCGCCCTCTCTCTTTCTAACGCGATAATTCTGTCCCTGTCCAACATAGGGGGAGGTTTGACAGCTGTCAGATCTGCCGCCAATTGAGGAGGTTCTTTTTCGGGTAAGTTTTGAGGCGTTTCTTTGTTGCTAGGTGCTTTTTTGTCGTCGTTTTGGTGGGACCCGTGGTGGTCCTTTGTTTTTGTGTCCTGCTGGGCCTTCTTTGAGCGTTTCCATTTCATTCTTCGGTTTTGGAACCATATTTTTACCTGAGAAAAAGAAAAGTTGTATTATTTTACCTAGTAAATTAAGTTTTTAAAGGCACCACTAGTCAGATTCTAATTGGAATTGTAGAATTGTTGAATTTGCTTGTTTATCGTATGGTTAGTGGCCAACCTCGTTTTCAGAGTTGTTCTGGCCGCCCGTAGGCATCTGACATGGTTTAACGACTGCTGTCGAACGACAACAACCGCTTAACGTGCTTTCCGTGCCTCAGCACGGAGGAGCTCAGATGAAATATGCCACTAGCGGTCACCTATCCAGGTACCGACCGCGCCAACGTCGCTTAACCTGCACGATCACTTTCGGTCCGTGCTCGCAACTAGGCTACGAGCTTCTCTATTGTTGTAGTGAAAGCCTCATAGATAGATAGAAACACTTTACTGTACACAAATACAGGAAAAGTAAAAACTACAGGAATAGTAGCACGACATGTACAAAGGCGGCCTTATAGCTTAAAGCGATCTGTTCCAGGCAATCTCTGTCGTTAAAGAAATTAGCGACATTGTACTGTAAATATATGAAAAAGGTTACTATTACTTAATACATTACATTACACATAGACAGCGTCATTTTAAAAGTTAAAACAGTATTTTTAACTCAACTTGTCCCATAACATAAAAATGTACGTGAATTTCAGCAGTTCAATTAACTTATTAGAACCTAACTTTTGTGTCTCAGATTTCTTTCAAATAAAGTCATTCGTGACTAACTTTATAAGAGCTCAAAGGCGACATCACGCTTAGTAATTTCAGACAGAAGTTGAGGTTACTGTTATTGCAGAGGTGTTTCTACACGATTACTGAATTTATAGGAGCATAACAATGTATATAATTGACCACTATTCCCATTTATTGTATTGTATTTTTTTTGGACATTTAATAACGTACTTATAACTTAGCTAAGGTTGACACTGAAAGAGATTAATTATTATTTTTGGCATGTAAATATTCAAACACAATTTATAATTGTTTATGAATAAAAAAAAATAAAAAAAAATGATATGATATGAATAAGTCACTTTTATTTATTTGCCGTTTTGAATGAAGAGAGCGGGAGACAGAGTTATAATCTGTGTTTCTAATAGATGAGAAGATTGAGTTAGTTGTACAACTAACATGGTGTATACACACCTTGTTTTTGAGGATATGCATTAACTTCGCCAAACACTTCTGTAGCTTTTACATAATATATTTGACAATGGAAGTGATCCTCAAAAACGATTCGTTTTCGAGATACTTGCTGTTTTATTGTATTGAGTTATACAATGAGTAAGGGTCTTAATTTATGTCTGTAAGAAAACCTGAAACAAAATTTTAACAAACTATTTGTCTAATAACTTATGTCATGCAACGTTGCCAGTTCGGATAAAGAGTATGGCATACTAGGTAACTTAAGGAAAGATTTGTATGAAAATAAAAAATATTTTTTGTATTAAAATTTTACTTCTGTTTATTAATATTTCCGATAATAGTAATTTATTTTTACACAACAATAACATACTTATAAATATAATATAATATAACACTAAAATAATACTAAAGCTAAAACTAAACTAAGGCTAAGAAAGCTAACGATAAAAAAATTGTGTTAAGTCCCCCACATCCGGCAGTGTACCCAAGAGACTGGCCTGCGTTGCCCCGTTGGATAGCTAAGCTAATCCGCTGGGACAAATAGGAGCCAGTTCTTGGGTCTTTTGACGCGTCGACCAGGCGCTTTGCGAGGTCTGAAGACGCGGTGCGCTCCCGGGCCCCAGGAGAAAATTTAAAAATGTGATAATATAGCAAATGACTAGGTACTTCGGTGTTCTGAGTACAGTGTCGAAGTTAATGCATAACCAAAAAAACACGGTGTATAAGTATAACTTTTTTGTAGCAACCGATACTCAAGATTAAACTGGTAATAGGCATGGTTCTTGGTAACAAATTCTGTCTTTCTTTCTCCTTTCACCGATTTTTTTCATAATTCAACTATTCTACAACTAATTCAATTAAATTCAATTTATTTATTCGTTAACAATATAAATTGTGTTCGAAATTAAACATAATAATTAACTAATGAATCATAATAATAAATAATAAAAAAAACTTTATTGACTTCATTCATTTCAAATTATACATTTAAAAAAAGAATTAAATTAATAAAAATTATACAACGCCAGCTGTTCTTGAACCGAGCGGACTGACGCGCGACGGTGGCAAGAGGCCCGACGGAATGACCCTCGTACCTTGGAAGTTGGGACGGCCTTTGGTGTGGGACGCCACCTGCGTCGACACCCTTGCCCCGTCTCACCTTCCAGCCACTTCTTATAGAGCCGGCTCTGCGGCCGCTGCTGCAGAAACCCTCAAACGGCGCAAATATACCAATCTGGGTGAAACATACATATTTGAGCCGTTTGGGGTTGAAACATTGGGACCCTGGGGCCCGGGAGCGCACCGCGTCTTCAAGGACCTCGCAAAGCGCTTGGTCGACGCGTCAAAAGACCCAAGAGCTGGCTCCTATTTGTCCCAGCGGATCAGCTTAGCTATCCAACGGGGCAACGCAGCCAGTCTCTTGGGTAGGTACACTGCCGGATGTGGGGGACTTAACACAATTTTTTATCTTTAGTTTTCTTAGCCTTAGTTTAGTTTTAGCTTTAGTTTTATCCTAGTATAGTATGCTAATTAATTACACTGGTATTTATATGTTTTTGTTGTAAATAAAACT
The DNA here is from genome assembly GCA_947369225.1 of Hofmannophila pseudospretella. NCBI lineage: Eukaryota > Metazoa > Arthropoda > Insecta > Lepidoptera > Oecophoridae > Hofmannophila > Hofmannophila pseudospretella. The sequence continues at coordinate 7,109,364 of OX376337.1, read as the reverse complement.
TTATTAATATTACTTGCATTATTATAAAGTTAATAACACAGCACATAACTGAAAAAATAATAATATAAAAGTAATGATCTATGATCGGAGTAGGTAGAGCTGTTTTTGGTACTTGCCACATACGGTCATAATATGGATAAGTATGCCCAATAATCCCGGGATTTCCGGGATTGAATAAATATATTATTTAGATTTTTAACGTTATATTTGTTTTGATACACATTTAAGATTGGTGGCGAAATATTTTTTTTTAAGATTCATGGCGCTAGTGTACCTATGGTAGTGTTTTAACTTCTTCGTAAGTTCACAATTTTTAAAAATTCGTAATCCGCCGAGTAAGGGCGAGGTTTATAAAAGTAATTTACAACATTTGCTCGATAACTTAAAACGGGATCCCGAAATCATATCCATATTAATATAACCTTTGAGGACATTGACCCGAAAGAGCCCTACCTACACCGATCAGTGATAATGATTCATAAATAGGTATTTAATTATTAATGTTGTACTAACTCATATGATATTGTTATATTCGATTCAACCATGTTATAGGTAATTCTTCAGGTAATTTTTATTTCTATTTCATTTCTTTAAATAATAAAGACGGAAGTCCCCGGTTTCCGGGTGTAGGCCTCCATCAATGAATCATAGTAAAGTAATAATTAACAATAAATCTATCTAATAATAACTATCTACCTGTCGTGTTCCCTATAAAACACCTATTTCCCGGAACTACTCGATCCGGCGCCCTAAAACAACCTCATCGTGACGTTTGTGAGATGGCGGGAAACACTTGTCTGTCAGATGTGAGCGATGCCCGGATTTATGCTCGCTTACAAATGTTCGGAGCCGGGTCGCTCTCAGGTGGCTCTGTTTTGTTTGGGCTTGGTCACGGAGGAACCAGATGTCCTCTAAGAGTCTTGTTCCTCTAAGAAATATACACACTCACCAAAACTTATTTCTCCCTACAGGCGTTGTTTTAAAATAGGAAATCTTTAATTGGCAGTATGTTTTTTTAATGGACTTTTTTGTTTTTAAATTTAAGTGCTGTAGATTTTGTAATAAATAAATAATAATAATAAATAATATATATAAATAGCTAATTTATTTATTTGTTTATTTACATATTTCATAATAACACTAACAGTTATTTCCAATCGTGTGTTACATGTCAAGGTGTTTATTGATAAGGTAGCGTCAGATTGAGAACAGTTAGCGTTGTTTATTTAAAGAATTAGTGTTGCCATCATAATTGTTATATATCTGCCTGTTATTTTAAGAAAAACATTTGCACAAGGTTAAAATAAAAACATTAAGTTCTTATTATTATTAAATCTTTTCTTTAATAAATTAACAAAGACAATTATTTATTTTTTCGCATGCTAGGCTACCTAAATCCTGCTCATGCTGGTTGCCTGGAAGAAATAGCTTAAAGCTACAAGGCCGCTAATTGTAATTGTGTTTATATCTTTTCTTCTGTTCTGTATTTTTGTCCTGTGTGCAATAAAAAATATTTGTATTGTATTGTTAACGGTCCAAGCAAACGAAATCGGACTATAGTAGCGACCTATTCTCTGGAATGATGACGTGAGCACTAACAGCGAGTCAAATGTTTGGGCCACTGCGCATATGAAGTTTCATACATTTCATTTATTTAGTAGCCATAAATTACATGTCATAGGTTTTATTATAATACAGTTAGTGTTACAATGTAATTTTACCCATTACAAAATATAAAAATATAAACTATCATCAGAAATAAAATGAATAAATTATTATTTCTAATTAATAAACGCAATTTAAACGCAGTTGAAAAACATTTCACATGTCAATGGGCGATTGAATTTATGGGGAGATGTTTAATGTACCAACTGGCAGACGAGCTTTCCATATAAAACTAAAAAGGGTAAATTTCAAAGTCTTTGATTGTGACCAAACGCGACGTAACCAACTGCGAGCCGCTCTCGTCAACTAAAGAGGGCGCTAAGCGGCGAGGGTCGCTAAAACGGAAGGGGAGGGCGCCATAAACATTATCGCCCCGTTTTACGCGGGTTTAAAGATTAATCTAGGAGAGCGTGTCACAGTGTCGGGTTTGGACAGTAGTTACAGTCTTGGGGAGAGGCTGTTAAAATACAACAAATGGCGTTGACCTTTCAAAAAGTATCTATTTAATGTAATCTAATAAATCTGACCTAAAATTTGTAGTAACACGGGCAGAGGTTCCGTTTAAGCTGGGTTCCTCAAACAGCCACGGACTTTAGTATTGAACCAAAAGTGCCTATTCTCCTTTATACTTTTGAAACATCGTAATAATTCGTTAATAATTCTTCTATCGCCTAGGTTGCCTGAAAGAGATCGCTTTGAGCGATAAGGCCGCCTTTGTACACTTATTCTACATAGGTTTCCTTTCCTATGTAAATTTCTTGTGTGCGTAAAGTATTTTTTTACGTTTTATTTTCATTTTGTCAAGCCTTTTCAATACTTTTTTTTAAATAATAAACATGTAGTTTCACACACTAGTTATCTCAATGTGCAGGTTTCCTCACGATGTTTTCCTTCATCATCAGAGCAGTCGGTAAATGTACGTAAGTCTTTGGAAAAAAACGAAAAACTCATTGGTACATGGCATTGCCTGGTTTTGAACTCGCCTCCCGCATGGGAATCCGACGTCCTAGACACGACGCCACCGACGCTCTAACGTACAAATAAATCAGTTTAAATAAGCTAGTAAACGTAATTCCATCGCATCATACCCTGTCCCGTTTTATAAGTTATTACCGCTGCTTTTCGAACCGCTTTTCAGAGCAGCAAATATAGTCTCTACTGCCCCTACTTACACTGACACAAGTTATGATACATGTGAAGTAATCTTCGAAGTGGTTTGCAGACATTCAGACTGTTTAGACTCACAGATTGAACCCCGGCCCTCCCTTTTGACGCATGGTTCAGTTTGAACCACTCCCCTTGTAAAACTTTATGGGGTTGTGGTTTCGCTTTTTAGGGTGGTTGGTGATTTTTGAGATTGGCTGTAAAATACCCAAACTTACATGGATGACGTAACGTCAGTTGTATGAAAGGGAAAAGGGAAGATCTTCCACCAGGCGGGTTGTTGTGCCTGGTGACCAGATGTGCTGGTACAACTATGCTGGATGTCTTTGCTCGTTCCCTGGTGTGGGAGCGGGGATACTGTTTCGGGGCGCTGGCCCCCCGGCAGTTGCATCCTTCGCTGCTTGTAACCACAAGCAGGTCCTTGGGTTGGTTCTAGCCCGTTGGTGTCATTATTTTATTCACGTCTCTCCTCAGCGTGGTCTACCCGCCGGGTGGGACCCCGTTCGGGGAGGCCCAGCGAGCGCCAGAAGGCGACTGGCATCTTCACGTGTCTTCTGAGCTTTCCACAAGGACCAGACTTCTTGGCAACGCTTTAGGTCGCGCTCTTCTGTCGGGGGGTCTCGTGTGTAGCGGGGATATGTTCCGGATGTGTTAGTGGCTTGAGACGTCCGCTCTCGCGAACATCCCAGTGGCCAGTCTTCTTACGAAGCCTTCTATGGATACAACTATGGATGTTTGGAACTCGTATATATACGAAGTCCCAGGAAAATTTCGATAGCGCGTTCTACACCGATGTGAGTAGGTACCGTTGTGGCGCGCGTCGTGCGTCGCCACACTTACTGTTGTATAATTGTTATTAGAGTAGGTACTTTTACAATTATGTCAATGGCCTACCTACTAGATAATAAAATATCAGTGTTGAACTAGCAAGCCTTGTTTTACTACACTTACCACAAGGGAAAACTATATTTCGTCGTCGTGGAGTAAAAATCTCGGTAATGTATTTCCATTACTTTTTTGTTTTAGTTTGATTCTTGAAAGAAATTATCGTCAGTATCACATATTTAGATATGAGTTTGAGGAAAACATTTAAGATTCTTCAAAAATTGAAATTGAACGAAAATGATCAATAAATGTTCAGTTATGTTATGTTCAAAAATGCATGACGAACATGTGTGTTTATCGATGTATCAGAGCATGGAGTTTCACTGATCATGAGTCTCACTTGTGTCTCAATGAGCATAAGTCGTACATATGTTTCAGTGAACGTGAATATCACTTTATGTGTCCCACTTGTGTCTCAGTGAGCATGAGTCTCAGTGAACATGAGTCTCACTTAAGAGTCCGTGAGCATGAGTCTCAGTGAACATGAGTCTCACTTAAGTGTCCGTGAGTATGAGTCTCAGTGACAACGAGTCTTATCTGTGTCTCAGTGAGCATGAGTCATACATATGTTTCAGTGAATATCACTTTATGTGTCCCACTTGTGTCTCAGTGAGCACGAGTCTCAGTGAACATGAGTCTCACTTAAGTGTCCGTGAGCATGAGTCTCAGTGAACATGAGTCTCACTTAAGTGTCCGTGAGCATGAGTCTCAGTGAATATGAGTCTCACTTGTGTCTCAGTGAGCATGAGTCTCAGTGACAACGAGTCTTATCTGTGTCTCAATGAGCATGAGTCACACTTGTGTCTCAGTGAAAATGAGTCTTAGTGAACATGAGTCTCAGTGAACATGAGTCTCAGTGAACATGAATCTCAGTTGAACATGAGTCTCACTTGTGTCTCAGTGACAACGTGTCTTACCTGTATCTCAGTGACCATTAGTCTCACTTGTGTCTCAGTGGTCATGACTCTCACCTGTGTCTCAGTGAGCATGAGGCTGGTAGCCACCTCGAAGCGCTTTGGTCGCGAAAGGTACTTGTTCATGCGGAACTGCTTCTCCAGCTCCAACAGCTGCTGTGAGGTGAAGGCGGTGCGCGGGCGGCGGGTCTTGCCGAGGAGGGCGTGCGGCGCGCCTGCGGACAAAGGAGGTTGTGGTTAATGTTACAGTAATATAGGTACGTACGTACCAATCTTTTACTGGCGCATAATCTTAGAGACTTATATGCCAGTAATAAGTTATAAGATAAGATAATATTTATTGTGTAAAAGTTTAGGTAAGAATTACAAATATTGCAGATATAGTTGCATAAACATGTCACACTACACTTTACCTTTACAGGCATATACACCGAATACACAAGTTAATAATGTTTATACAGATTTTGAGAAGAAAGCAGAAAAGAAAAACAGAATGTCATTAAAATTTGTACAATGTCAATAATATTAAATTTATAATATTGTATCTTTTAATTTAAATATAGAGATTTTTTTATTATTTATTATTAATTTCTCATACTAGGTATACTTAAAAGGAACGGCAAGGTTGCAGGTTCAAATCATGCTCGCGGTTTTTTTTTCACCCATTTCCTAATTTATTGAAGATTTTTTCTCAATAATGCTCGGAAATGTGCTCAATAAATTTAATTTTTAAAGGAGATTGGGCGTTTTTGGTCCCACTGCTTCGCCTCCAACCAAACATGGCTCATTTAATAGATCTCACCGAGGACTACATCTTCCATTATGGAAGAAACATCCTAAGTCGTGTAGGATAGGAGCTAGAGACCAAACATGTCTTCATACTAATTTCTCTGATTCTAGTTATCTTGTTTCCCCAGCGACTAAATAAACTTTCTGTTCCACACGACTTAGAGTCTTTGCTGCCTAATACAAAATGTAGTTCCAGGCGAGATCTATCAAATGGACTACGTTTGGTTTGGAGACGAAAAAACAATGGGTCTAAGCTTGTATGGGATCCGTCCAATCTCTTTTGGAAGTAGGTAGATAATTCCTGGCTCGAAGCATCTCAGTATGCAACAAAGATTGAAATTATGATTAACCCGAAATTTGCTAGGACATGAGACTGCGGCGTTGCTCAGTGGCGCAAGCGTCGCCGGTTCGAATCCACCTTTGGACCATTATGGTGAACTACTCCTAGCACAGCTATTTTAGCCTAATTGGAGTTGTTAATAAAAAATATTTGTAACATTACCAAGATAGATAGATAGATTAATACTTTATTGCACACACGAAAACATAGGATAAGTGTACAAAGGCGGCCTTATCGCTCAAAGTGATCTCTTCCAGACAACCTAGACGATAGAAGAATTATTAATAGGTTACCGGCAGTATAGTGCAGAAGAGTGAAATATAAAATATTTATTGGTTTATATACTTTTAATACATAAGTAAAGCTTTATCGGTACCAAGGTTTTATTACTCTTAAAAATATATTTTTTTACTTAGTTAAAAAAAAATATTGTAACTTTTATATTTTTACTAAAATTAGGTAAAACTTAGGTGCCTATAATTTTAACGCTGGTGGCAGTGATTGAAAAATGTACTGTCATCTAGTAAAATCACATTCTTTTACACATTCTATTAGTAACTATTTCAGATATATCGTCATAAAAAATTCGAAATAAAATGCCCATTCTCCTTTAACATAATTTTAATTAACACTAATTTTCGAACCAATTACACCAATCACCAATATTGGTTCAACTAAAAGCCAATAAACAAATTGCCAACTATAAAATACCTTCTAAACGTCACTGTGACATGTACCGTTCCCGCCAAAACTTGACAGATGGGGGCTGTTCGTTTATCGTTTTGTGCAAACACGGCCAAATGTCGCCGCAACGCAGTAATGCTATTAGAGTAGGTACGTATGTATATCTGTGAATGCTGTTATCCTAATTGATAATTATCATTTTTATGAGCTTAGCAGGGAAAGGAACAAGCCTGTCCGCGTCCGCGGTGGCGGTGGAGCGAGTATCATACGTTTTTACAGGAAAAACCGGGGTTCGAAACTTGCTAGTGATTTAGGTGCAATTGTTTATTATGTGGGAAAAACGTCTGTAACTCGAATTTCATGATTTTTGGACCCCCCCTCTCGCCTCTCCCCCACGTCCTTGTCGCAGGTGGTCACTTTTGTATGACCCCTGGCGTGTCACATATTTTGCAATTTTAAATTTAGAAATTATTTAGAAAATGTATTATGACCTCATTTGTTTATGACCTTCCCCCCCCCCCCCCCCCAATTTTTTTTGTGGCAATTTCAGGGATTTTTCTAACGACGCGACGATCGATGGGGAAGGTATATATTTTTATAGACAGCATAATTTACTGTTAGGTATATGAGAATTATTTTTTTCATTATTTTTATATGTTGGTTCAAAAACGAGAGTAAAAAACCAGACAGACAGACGTACGGACAGATATCCTATGATGAAAGTAAAAGGTTCTAGGTTGGTACCACAAAAAAAAACACTCTGAAAATCAGAACTTATAGAAACTTATATCAGTGGTCATTAGTTGGAATTCGTATCCCAAATGTAAGTACTTAGTTAGGTACAGTCAGCCTCTAGCTAATATATACCAACTGTCAAATTTCTGCAATCTGAAATGGAATTTAATGCATTTGCCAAAGACTTTGATTTGTAGAATTTTGACAGATGGTATACTTTAGCCTAGAGGCCGACTGTACTTTACTTTATACTGTTTCCATTATAATCGAGTGATATCACATTGTTAGCTATTTTTCGTACTTTCAGTGAAAACTTCACTCGCTCTTGTGCTATTTATATTGTCTATTATTTATTATGTAGGTAATACTTGAGCTGTTTGTTTTCATTACTAAAAATTATATAAAAGTAAAAGCTTTTTACCTCCACTGGCTAAGTGCTGGCGGCGCGTTTTCATGGTGAATTAGTTTTATAATTCGGTTCTGTCATCTCTCTGATTGGACGATTGGGTTTGATTAAACTGTTAGACTTGATTTGGTTTGTTTTATGTTTTGTTGACAGAGATTAGATTATTATTAAAATACTAAAACGAATAGTTTTATATAAATAAATAAATAAAATGTATTTATTATTTTTTGTAAACTAACTTGTTGCTCACTATTTTTATTTAGTTTAACATAACCTATGCTTAAGTTCCTATTGGTGTATAGACTATGAATACTGTATCATCTTACCGCACAAATACACTTATTCTTATTCTTCGTAATACACCTATAGTACCTACAAGTTTAGTAAAAATACAAGTAAGAGTAGAAAAAATACAAAAATGAAATTGAAATGAACTAAAAATAAACAGTAAATAGCCAAGCGCCTCGTAGAGACATCCCTCTACTTTGCTCAGCGTATAAGCCTCGCTATACAGCGGGGCAACGCGCAACGCCGCAGCCTCCTCGGGACACTCCCTGCCGGGAGCGACCTGGGCCAGATCTTTTACTTGTAAAATAGTTAGGTATTCTGTAATTTTAGCTTATGAATTTTAGTGTTATTTTTTTAATTAAATTACAACAGAAAATTAAATTAAAAGTAATCAATCAATCAATCAATGTTTATTTGCAAGAATACGTAATATATAACATGGTCTTACAAAGGGGTTTGAAACAGTATTCAACCTGCAAGCAGGCGTGCAAATATTTAACAGAATAATGTTATACCTATATCATTCCTTAAACTAAAAATTTATATAATTCTAATGTGCATGCAATTTGTCTAAATATTCACTAATATTATAAAAACAGTTCTCTAAAAGCCACTTTGTTAAATTAGACTTAAATTGTGACCCATGTTGTAACTTGATTTTATCTGGCAGGTTGTTATACAGCAGCACACACATGTTATAAACATTTACTTTATAAATATATTTCTTACAAGGAGGCTGATACAGTAAGTTTATATATTGACTTCTGGTTCGTTTTGGATATACTTCGGTATATTTTTTAAAGTAATCTAAAAGTAAAAAGTATTCACCAAAAAGGGAATGTTTTAAAACGATACAATAAAAATGAATACCTTAAACCTTAAACATAATAGAAGTGAGTTTCCCACGTTTCATCGTTCTTGGAATGTTTTCATCAGTTTTCTTTCTTCGTCGTATTCCTCATGGGTGATCATTCTATGGAAATAACTACATAGAACGACTCTCTTTGTGGATTTATTGGGATGGTTTTCCATTGCCTTCCCTATTTTCACCACACACTGGTTATCTCAGTGTGCAGTGTTTCCATACAAATGAGTTTACACATGTTTGCTGTTGGTATGTAATTCCAATATTCTAAAAAATAAAATTAAAACGGGATAAGCGTGTCGTACGAGGCGACTACCCCGAGTAACTTGCTGGTGGTAGGACCCCTTCAACGTCCGCCTGGTAGCGACCACCTTCTATGTAAAGTCAGTCGTCAAATATCTCCACTTTGTCGTCGATGTGTTCCGGCAGTGTTTATAGAAGAGGTCAGTACTTACTGAGCGTGTGGTATACCTGCTCGGCCTCATCATCACTTACCACCAGGTGAGGTTGAAGTCAAACGCAGGTTTAGTCGCATAAATATTTTTTTTTTAAACCGACTTTATTTATAGTTAATTTTCTACTCTCTGTGTATACGGACAGTATCGTAAACCTCCTGTAGACAGCGGCGTCATCCACAGCCACCCTGTATCTCGCTCGGGTTCAAATCCAGTTATACTGATTGCCTTCTTGCGCTCGGCGAAGCGTGCTAACATCATTGTCTGTTTTAACAGCATACTGTATATACGGGGATATTATTATACATATAGAGGTAACACCCTGAATGTATTGAGGGTGTAGCAAAATATCAATATTGTTAATTTATAAACTAATGTAATCTAGTATTAATAGAAAGAAGATCGGTGGCGTAGTAGCTGTAGGACGCCGGACTCCTATGCAGCAGGTCTGGGATCGAAACCATGCAACGTCACGTACATAGGATTTACAAAGGTACATTTACCGACTGCTCTGACGGTGAAGGAAACCTGCACACTGAGATGACCAGTTAAACAGCATCCAATGTACTTTAAAACACATTGAGATGTTCATGAAAGACAAACCAGACACAAAGACAGGCTATACCTTCAGAAATGTACCTTGGACATATATGAGAAAAACGTATGTTGTATGGCAATATACATTTATAATAAGTTACCATCTGAATTGAAAGCCATGACGTTAAATGAATTTAAGAGGAACATGTATATTTGGTTGTTTTGACATTGATTTTTTATTACTTAACAATTTTTTTGTGACATGGATTTTAATTTTTTTGTTTTTATTTTGTAATTTTTATTTTTATTTTAACTCTTATACTGTAGCAAATATTGACACTAAAAGAGTTTAATTATTGTTTTTGATTATTTTTGTAATTATTAATTTTTGGCGTGTTTTTTTTTTGAATTCAAACACAATTTATAATTGTTTATGAATAAATGATATGATATGATGATATGAAGAGGAAATAGTGAAGTACAATTTAGGCAGCTTTACCTATATTCACGAATGAATTGAAATTCCTTTATTAATAGACCATATAGGTACAAATGACAAAAAATATGTAAGAAATATCACAAGATGAGTAAGATTCTAACTTGACCAAATTTTACATACTAACAAGTGATAAGAGGTAGTAAACATGATATGATCGCCGCCTTTGTACATATCGTGTTATTATTCCTGTAGTTTTTACTTTTCCTGATTTTGTGTACAATAAAGTGTTTCTATCTATCTATCTATGATCTATAAATAAATAATAAAAAAAATATAAAAAAAATTAACGCCCACAAATACAGGGACATCGGCAACCAATACAACTATGTTGCATTTGGTGTAGAGACCCTCGGTCCGGGGCCCTGGAGCTCGGTCACTGTTCCTAGAGCTGTCCAAGCGTCTATCTGATGCGACGAGGGACCCAAGGGCTGGCGGCTGTCTCGCCCAAAGGATCAGCATAGCGCTCCAGCGGGGCAACGCCGCCAGCATCCTCGGTACCCTACCACACGGGCCTGATCTAAGACATTTTGTAAGTCACTTTTAATTTTTATTTGTGTGCATTAAATACTTATTATTTGTTAAATTCACATGTTACATCGAATAAATATTTATATTCCCAGTCAATAAATAAATAAATGAATTATGAGTACGCTATGGAATAATTTTTTGGGGCAATTGTTCGTCGAAGGAATACATCTTTAAGGCACAAAAAAGATGTGTCAGGTCTATGTGCGGCTTGAAGGTGACTGATAGTTGTAGACCGTATTTTATATACTTGAAAATTTTAACTTTACCATCCCTCTACATATATGAAGTTGCTGCCTTCGTTAGGACTAACCCATCTCTGTTCCAAAATATAGCCCAAGTTCATGATAGAAATCTGCGTAACAGAGACAAACTATGCATTGCATCAGGGACTGCTCTATTACACAGAAGTCTGGTGTGTCTAGCGCCTAAAATATACAACAAGTTACCTGATAATATCAAAATGCTTGACTTGAACAGGTTCAGGAATGAGTTGTTCACATTTTTGGTGAATAAAACTTATTATACTTTAAATGAATTTTTGGCAGATAAATAGTAAGGACATACTTACAATTAACAATATCTATTAGATTAGATTTAGATACTTATTAAAAATTTATATAATTTGCACGCCTAGTACAAGGCAAAATGTATTGGTACTTAACTAACAACAACACCTGTAAATACACATACATTTTTGCAAATAAATATATTCTGTATTCTGATCAAGGAGATGAAAACACCGCATCGTGAAGTTTCACCTTAACCATAATTACTCTGTCATCCATGTACATAACTGCCGCGTCATACAAACATTCGAAAAATATTTAAAAATACATTAAAGGGCTGCATTCGGCCAAACAGGGTTCCGTGCTTAAGTACCAAAGATCAAAAATCAATAAAGGACTTGTTCTGTTGACCGTACGTGACTTCGGAAACGTCCTTCGTGATTACATTACAACTTGAAATTGGTTTGATTTACTTTTATTTTTATGTATACTGTACATTTTAATGTTTATTTGTTTTACCTCGGCAAACGTAATAATTATACTAAATTTAAAAAATTTAAGAAACATCTCAATTCCTTGGAGATCTCCTTGCATTTTCTGGTCATTTATTATGGCCTTAATTAAGGTTCTAGAGGTTAGGTTAAGGTTTTAGAGCGTCGCTGGCGAAGTCGCGGAAGTTATGCGCAAGCGTTCCCGTGGCTTCGCCGTCAGGCGGTGCGCAGGAATGGGGGGGGGGGGGGGATGGGGGGGGGGGGGGTTTGTCCGGTAAAAGTCCGGCATAAACTCTTCGTCTCCCCCTTGCGGCGAAGAGGTTAGCATGAGCGTTTCCCCCCGAAAAAAAAAGGTTTTATGAGTAATACGACTTAGAAGAAGGTTCCAGATGTGGGAATGGCAAACTGGTCTGGTTTGAGCTCAAACTGGAACCATCTAGCTATTACCGTTCCAGAGAGATCTCATCTGACATCAAAGATACTCCAAGATCTCAGAAATCGTCGGTCCATATTTTATCAGACATTGCTAAGACACTCTCTATAAAATCCTCTATTAAACAAACAAAACACGTCTAAATTATCCAATTGGGATGTGGCTTATTTATGTTATATGATGCCATAGACAAAATGTTTTCTTTGTATTTAAAAATTAGAATTTTCCTTTGTATTTTTTTTGCCCATAAACATTTCACCTCGCTAAAATATTACAAGAGAGTTATCGATGCACTGCTAACCTTGAGAACTTAGATGGATTGCCGCATGTGCCGGTAATTACTCTATATCTCTTACCCTTCAAACCGAAACATGCTTTGCGACTAAAATATGTAGGTAAAAGGTTGGTTCCCCAGACTGACTGCACTGAATAATACAGCATATCAATATAAAAGGAAATATGATATGAGCGGCATGTATTTTGAATGCAAGTACTACTGAATATATCCAAGACTAAAACTCGCTTGCTTGAAAATAAGAATAAGTTTATTTGTGCGGTAAGATGACAAAGTATCCATAGTCCATACACCAGTAGGAACTTAAGCTTATGCTATATTAAACTAAATAAAATTAGTGAGCAACAAGTTAGTTTACAATAAACGCTGACCTCGGAACTAGGGAGTTCCTGTATCTCGGAGGACAGATCTCTTCTGTGACCAGTGGAAATGAACATGTAACAGAACATGGGAAAATATAAAACTGACAAAATTAGATACTTTATTTGCTCGCCTATTTCAAAATACTTCCAACCTTTTTCCCAACCGCTCCCAATACGTTTCCCGGGAAATTATCGGAATCCCGGACTTATTCCGGGACCCGGGCGGGCACATTGGGAATGTCTTCCATTATTTATGTTACTTCCGAACTTGCAGACGGTTTATACCAATTGGCATTGCTGGAGGAGGAGTTGCTCTACTATGTGGAAATTATTTTTTATTTTTGGAATGAAAAGTAAGTGCTTATTTACTGCATAAATGTTAGTGTTGTGACAACTAAGTAGATCAGATAACTCTTTTCTAGGGGTTTCGTATCTCAAAGGGTATTAATGAAACCCTCATAGGATCACTTTGTTGTTCATCTGTCAATCAAAACTCAGTCAGCTCAGCTCAGTCTGTCAGCTCTCCTTATGGAGAGCAGGAGCTAACGGGCCATCTGATGGTAAGTGTTCACCGTCGCCAAAAGTCATTTATTTTATTTTTTATTTTACACTTCTGTGTACAGGTGAGCTTAATGCCTTACGGCATTCTCTGCCAGCTGCCCTTTGGGCATGCAGATAAGTTATGGCGGTGCAGTGGCAATAAAAATGACAAAGAAACTGATGAATTTTATATATAATATTAAAATAACACTATATTGAAACTACACAACGAACCACTAACGAGAAGTTTATTTTAACAGTTCAACACATTGTCACTGTTACTGACGTTTGCTAGACAAAACAACATCGATTTTAGTTATCAAAATCACCAGAAAACGTAGAGAACTTAGAGCTCGTAGCCTAGTTGCAAGCACGGTCCGAAAGTGATCGTGCAGGTTAAGCGACGTCAGCGCGGTCGGCACCTGGATGGGTGACCGCTAGTGGCATATTTCATCTGAGCTCCTCCGTGCCTCGGAAAGCACGTTAAACAGTCGGTCCCGGTTGTTGTCGTTCGACAGCAGTCGTTAAGCCATGTCTGATGCCTACGGGCGGCCTGAACAACTCTGACAAATAGGTTGGCTACTAACCATACGATAAGCAAGCAACCAGAAAACAAATAAAATAAACACCGTAGAACCTACTCCAGCGACTTTCCTGCCTCTCAATTCACAGCTTTCCTGCCTCTCAATTCACAGCTTTCCTGCTTCTCAATTCACAGCTTTCCTGCCTCTCAATTACAGATTTCCTGCTTCTCAATTCACAGCTTTCATGCCTCTCAATTCACAGCTTTCCTGCTTCTCAATTCACTGCTTTCGTGCCTCTCAATTCACAGCTTTCATGCCTCTCAATTCACTGCTTTCGTGCCTTTCAATTCACAGCTTTCATGCCTCTCAATTTACAGCTTTCCTGCTTCTCAATTCACAGCTTTCCTGCCTCTCAATTCACAGCTTTCATGCCTCTCAATTCACAGCTTTCCTGCTTCTCAATTCACTGCTTTCGTGCCTCTCAATTCACAGCTTTCCTGCCTCTCAATTCCTAACTCTTCAATTTCGCAATGTTTCTTAGATACCAATCTTGAATCTTGCTTAAACTATGAGTATACAAGATGTTGGTGTTTTATATAGTAACATACATAGTTTACACCTTGTCGGTATTGTAATCGCCCTGCAATGTATCCAGATTAAGTCATAAAGCGATCTAGTCATACTGCGAATCTAGTCTTATCGAGATATGGTCAGATAGCTTCTAACGCGGTCAATGGGTACACTCCGAAACACGTTTAAAGTAGAGCACCATTGTCGTGAGTCCACGTCTAAGGCAAGATTTACGGCCCTCGCTGGCAGAATACAAGCGTGCGATTACCGCGCTTAATCTAGGAGATTTGTTTGTGTCGTTCTTATTGATTTCCGTGGCTTTTGCGTAACTTCCGTGGGTTTTTTAATCTTATTCTTATCCTTTTTATGTAATTTCTGGGCCTTTTTTATGTTGATGAAAAGCAGACTGGTCTTCTAATGGTAAGTTGTTATTTGGCGTTGTTTTTTGCGTAACTTCCGTGGTTTTTTATTCTTATTCTTATCCTTTTTATGTAATTTCTGGGGCTTTTTTATGTTGAAGAAAAGCAGACTGGTCTTGTAATGGTAAGTTGTTTGATTTCCGTGGCTTTTTGCGTTACTTCCTTGACTTTTTTATTCGTATCTTTTTGTGTAATTTCTGGGCCTTTTTTATGTTGAAGAAAAGCAGACCAGTCTTCTGATGGTAAGTTGGAGATTTCCGTGACTTTTTGCGTAACTTCCGTGGCTTTTTTTATTCTTATTCTTATCCTTTTTATGTAATTTCTGGGACTTTTTTATGTTGATGAAAAGCAGACTGGTCTTCTAATGGTAAGTTGTTTGATTTCCGTGGCTTTTTGCGTAACTTCCGTGGCTTTTTTATTCTTATTCTTATCCTTTTTATGTAATTTCTAGGGGTTTTTTATGTTAAAGAAAAGCAGACTGGTCTTCTGATGGTAAGTTGTTGATTTCCGTGACTTTTTGAGTAACTTCCGTGGCTTTTTTATTCTTATTCTTTTTGTGTAATTTCTGTGGCTTTTTTATGTTGAAGAAAAGCGGTCGAGCAGACAGGTCTCTGATGGTAATTGGTCACCATCCATTGCAGACATATTTTTCGGCTCATTTTGCAAGAAAGTTTTCGATGCGCTATAAACTTGAGGATTTACATCATGGAGAGCCTCATGTACTGGTAATTACGCTGGCTCTCTCACCTTTCAAATAGATTCAGTGAGGGTAGTACGAGTAAGTGAGCTATTAATTGTATTCTAGTTTTATTGTATAAAGTGGTCATAATCGCCCATAGATACCTATTTTTATAGAATAGAATAGAAATACATTTATTGCCAAATCTTATAAATTTAAAAAATTAAAATTATAGTACAAAGCATTATATAATATGTAATGTATATTTGGCAAAAGGGGGGAAAGTCAGCATATAGATATAACGACATTTTTCAACTTACTAAATCTTTTTGTTATTCAATATTTAAAAAATAAATGACTACTTACTGGTAAATTATGCGAAAAAACGATGAAAATGACCATCATTTGGACAAAAGATGCCCCAACGCGTGGCACCCCACAGTGTTAAACCAAATTAGGGTAACACGGCTAACAAATGTCCCATATCCACCCCGCCATGGCATGGGGACAACCACCATAAAAATAAAGTGCAACATGCTTTACACTTGCTATGGTTTCTCGCGATTTTTTTTACTAGGTTATCTGTAGAGTGGATTCCTTAGTGACAATTTTTGTTAGATTAGTATGGAATTCATTTCTATTTTTTTACCTTAATTAATAAATAAATATACATGAAATATAATGTTCCTTTTTATTAAAAAATAGGCAATTATACGAGGAAATACTTGGGTACTTTCGGCTAGGAGCACTTCGCGGGGGGCTGTTTGACTGAAATTATATTATATAATTTTTAATTGTATTTTTTATTTACATTTAATCTATTTTTGACTAGTAATTTGATTATTAATATGAGGAAATAAACTATAACTAACACAAATACCTATTTAAGTCAATTTCTGAATGTGTTAGAGGATAATAAGCAGGATCGCTATTAGACCACCCTTTTAAGTACCTCATTATTTAATTTTATTATGTGACATTGCTGTGTTCCGGTTAGTAAGAGAGCCAGCGTAATTACCGGCACTTGAGTCACTCCATGTAAATTCTTTCTTTCTTTCTTCTTTAAATCCTTGAGTTTTGAGCGCATCGAAAACTCTCAGTAACATTATTGTTAGGTGAGATGTCGATATGCGAGGGTAACAACTTACCATCAGGGGCTTGTTTACTGCCTTATTAAAAGGTAAGTAGGTACAATAAAATAAATAAATAAAATAAATATCTCTTTATTTTCATGATTACATTAAATAAACTATACTAAACGTTGTACTCGGCACTGGGCAACAGCCTGAATCGCGGAGGCCGGTTCAATGTTCTTATCTAATAATTTACACCAATTTATAAAAGGTATTTATGAGATATATAATAATTTCTATTTTTTTATTATTATTTTATATTACATTAAAATAAATGAATGCTTTTCTATTAAAACAAACAAACATCCTCTTAGGTCAAACGCATATACCTTCTCCGTTCCGTCGTGGGTAAAAAGAATTAAAAAGTTCACCAAATTGCCTACTCATCACCCAAAACGCACCACCCCTTACATAGTTAAACTATAACATACTGTTTGTATGTCGGCATTTAGTTCTAATCACCCCTTATATATCACAACTGGTTTATAATGACCCCTGTTAAAACCCCTGCCTCAAAGATAGTGGGGTCAAAATTAAATGGGTGTCATTAAATTAGGGTAGATAGATTATTTATACGTAGAGTGTGTAGAAAAGTGTGTCGGTTACGAAAATGATTCACGAACGAATTTTTTTAATTCGCAAAATTCGCTTCTATGTAAAGTCTGTCGTCAAATATCTCCGCTTCGTCGTCAGTGTTTATAGAAGAGGTCAGTACTTACCGAGCCCGTGTGCTCCATCTTCGACCTCATCGTCACTTACCACCAGGTGAGATCGAGGTCTAACGCAGGTTTAGTCGTAAATAAAAAAAGACGAGATAAATTCACACCTCACTTTTGATCGGGGCTGACTAAGGTTGTTCACTTTTGAATCCCTTTTCACTGTTGTCACACCCTGTTTCTATACAGGGTGGTTTTTAATATTTATTAGGGTGATCAGTTTAATGCCAAATTGGGGTGCTAAGAGGGGGTTGATTTATTTTTGTTTATTGTTCGCTAATTTGTTTGTTTTTGTGTTTGAATGCGCGTGAAATTGTAATGTTTAAATTAATTTGTTAGAATTAAGTTTGAAATTAATGTTAACTAGTTAAGGTGGAACGTACGATTCGGTTTTCATTCAAATTCATTTACAAATTCATAGTAACTACTTGTGGAATATTTGTAACTATTAGTTCAGTAAGCTTAATTATTGTAGACCATTTAAAATTAATAGTTTTAGAATCTCTGATGATTTTTCAAATTTCAATTTTTGTATGAAAACGTTCAAGTGCATAAATAAACCTTTTAATACAATAAATTGTACTAAATGTACTATTTGGCGACAGTACATCAGTTAGATAGACCTGGTGGTAATAATACATACATAACTTCACGCTGTGTCCCTTGCGGGTAGGCAGAGATAACGGAGCGCCACGAATCTCTGTCTTGTCTCCTCTCTTGCTTCCTCTACAGTCATCCGTCGTGTCCCGCACGCTCCCTGCCGGGTCGTCAGCTCTGTATATTACAATCTAAGAGCACTCTGACAATCTCTGTCTTGTCACTCCTCTCTCGCTTCCTCTACAGTCATTCGTCGTCTCCCGCGCGCTCCCCGCCGGGGTCGTCAGCTCTGTATATTACAATCTAAGAGCACTCTGACAATCTCTGTCTTGTCACTCCTCTCTCGCTTCCTCTACAGTCATTCGTCGTCTCCCGCACGCTCCCCGTCGGGGTCGTCAGCTCTGTATATTACAATCTAAGAGCACTCTGACAATCTCTGTCTTGTCACTCCTCTCTTGCTCCCTCTACAGTCATTCGTCGTCTCCCGCACGCTCCCCGCCGGGGTCGTCAGCTCTGTATATTACAATCTAAGAGCACTCTGACAATCTCTGTCTTGTCATTCCTCTCTCGCTTCCTCTACAGTCATTCGTCTCCCGCATGCTTGCCGCCGGGGTCGTCTGCTCTGTATATTACAATCTAAGAGCACTCTGACTAATAATATTTCAGAAAAAAATTCAGGAATACGACTTGTATGTGTAAATGTACCAACGTGATTATTTGACTATAATAACATAAAATAAACATTTTAGTCGTTAGTACAAGTGTTGTATAATTGTGCAACGAAGGCTTTTGGTTTAAGCGACATACAGGGCGGAATGGTTTATTATTTTGTTTATTTGTTTATTTACATATTTCATAACATCACTAACAGTTTTACCAATCGTGTGTTACATGTCAAGTTATATTATAGGTACATAGCATTGTATTCTATATTGGTACTGAAGTAGGAGGAGCGGTCATTTCAAAATAACGTGCGGCCGAGGCCAGGAGTCTCGACTCGGTGTCCGCTAATAGGTCCAAGGAGCTGTTCCAGGACAGCACCGCGTTGGTGAGGGACAGGGCGCGGTGCAGCGGGGCGGTGGCGAGCGCCGCGGTGCGCGCGGGCGCAGGCTGTACTGAGGAACAGGGGGTACGGACAGCGACACGTAAGCCAGTAAGAATGGGTTACTTATTTCGCCCCTGGTTAGTCTTAGGAAGTACCTAAAAAGGGAGAGATTCCTTCTAACCTCGAGTGATCTGTAGTCGACCATGCCGAGGATGAACAAGGTGTTTATTTATGGAAAAAAATATTTTCGGAAAAATATTCATTAAAAAAAATCAATTCGACATAACAATGGTTAAAGTAGTATATATTATATATATAAGTTAAGGTTCGATTCGCTTAAACCTATTTGGTTTAAGCGATATTTTTTTAACTTTCAAGGGGTCACTAAAAAAAAATGTTTTCGGAAAAATTGATCTTGTTTTATGAATATTTTTCCGAAAATATTTGTAATTATTATTATTATTATCTTTATTACCAGTGATCGGAGTAGGTAGGGCTGTTTTTGGTACTTGCCACATACGGTCATAATATGGATAAGTATGCCCAATAATCCCGGGATTTCCGGGATTGAATAAATATATTATTTAGATTTTTAACGTTATATTTGTTTTGATACACATTTAAGATTGGTGGCGAAATAATTTTTTTTAAGATTCATGGCGCTAGTGTACCTATGGTAGTGTTTTAACTTCTTCGTAAGTTCACAATTTAAAAAAATTCGTAATCCGCCGAGTAAGGGCGAGGTTTATGAAAGTAATTTACAACATTTGCTCGATAACTTAAAACGGGATCCCGAAATCATATCCATATAAATATAACCTTTGAGGACATTGACCCGAAAGAGCTCTACCTACTCCGATCACTGTTTATTACACACATAGACAAAATCCAAAAAATACTTAATAAACGAAAAAATAAAATATGTATAAAAGGTAAAGTTAAAGTTACTTGTTTTAAAGTGATCCTCTCGAAAGTTAAAAAAATGTAGCCAAAACCAAATAGGCTTCGACCCACGATATGTTTATAACGTAAAAAGTATTACTACAGTAATTACCTAAATAAAAATAAACAACAGTCTAGAATTGAATCTAGGCATAATAAATCAAGGCAGGAGTTCCAGCTCGCAAGATATTTGCGGAACATAGCTGTCACAATGGGGTGTCTACTGGGCGGAGCTTTTTCCACGCATGCGTATTGTACACTAGATCATACCTACGGAGAGCATACGAGCTAACGGGCCTCGTTATGGTACCTAAGTGGTCACCGTCGCCCATATACATGACCACTAGTGACACATTTTCATCTGAGCGTCAAAAAACAAACATCTGGGTCCCTTCGTTCCTCGGAGAGCACTCCGTCCGACAGCAGTCGTCAGGCCATATCAGAGGCCTACGGGCGGCCTGATATTAGATTGGCCACTAACCACAAGATGAAAAGAAGAAGAATAGACATCATTATTGAAGGTTTTCGATGCGCTGCTAACCTTAAGGACTTGGAGTGCCTCATGTGCCGGTAATTACGCTGGCTCTCTTACCTTTAAAACCGGAAAACAGCAGTGCAAGAATTGCTGCTTTGCGGCAGCAATAGACACTTAGACAGGGTTAGGTTAAATATTTTAATTTGGAGTTATTTATAAGTAGAATGGATTTTAAATATCCTTACCGCCACTGGATAACCGTACGTCGTACGAGGCGACTGACCTGAGTAGGTAAATTCCTGATGGTAGGTTCCCGTCAGGTCCTACCACCAGGGTCACCGTAGGGTCCATCTGGTAGCGACCACCTTCTATGTAAAGTCTGTCGTCAAATATCTTCGCTTCGTCGTCGATGTGTTCCGGCAGTGAGCGTGTGGGCTACATCTTCGGCCTCATCGTCACTTACCACCAGGTGAGATTAAGGTTGAACGCGAGTGTAGGTGTAAATAAAAATATATTTGTATGCAATAAGCTGAGTGGAGACCCCTTTTTACAACAACAGCAGACAATCAGACATGATTTCGATATGTTTACCTTTTACTACATAATTATTTTATTATAATTATAACTGTTTCGGTCATTGCTGTGTGGGAAATAAACGTATTACTTACTTACTATCTATTTTCATTTATATTCAACTTAAAATTATTTATACACAAACAATTACAGAAGCAAGAGCAATGGAAAAGAAATGTAGAATGTACTTATTTATGTACGTAAAATCTAGTAACCTAACGTTTGTATAGATATAGGTACGTTACGTTTAATAGAGTACAGTCAGCTATAAATTAGCTTAACGGTCTGTGTCCACCGTACAGTGGGCACGGCGACCGGATAAATAGATTCTTTGCTGAAATCCACTGAAAATCGCCCCTCCCGGCTGTTCTGACGCGTTTGTCGGTAGTGGTGTGACGGAAATATGGATTTATCGATATATATGTTTTATCTGCTCTCATTATTGATTATTGTATTATTTTATTTTTATAATTTTTTTGAGAAAAGATAGACTTTCTGAATTCCGATATTTACCACTTATTTTTTGACCTCTTGTAATTTTAATTTTAATTTATAATTTAATCATTAATATTAATTTATTTTTTATTTTAGGATATAGTTTATTCAAAATAAAGTAGTACTAAAATAGCACTAAAATACATACTTAAGCTAAAATTACAGAATACCTAACTGTTTTACTTTATTTTTAGCATTAATTTTAATTAAATCTATTTAAAATTGCTATGTTCTAACAGGGCTCACGATTGGTGATGTAGTTAGTTCTTTAGACCTTGTAATGCAATAAATGAATGACAGCAATAAATGAAATGAAATGAAATCTACTAGTAAATACTACTGCACGACATAGATTTGTAATTTCTTACGGTAATTGAGCCCAAACAAAATAGGTATACCCTAAGTAGCGTTTCGTCACACAAATTCACACAATGAAACAAGAAACATCATAAGCATTTTAAGCATTTTAAATAGCATATTTACACCATTATTAAAAAATTAATTTTTTTTTCTTTAATTCAGGACTGTTAGTGTACACACTGCAATTTGGCCAATGAATCTTGAAAATCGAACGTTTTGGCGTCTGTTTTGAAAAAACCAGTTTACCAACGTCGAGATTAAGAGTCGTGTGCACTAGGAATGCCTAGTGTCTTGCATTACAAGTGCAATTGGAGGTTAGGTTGCCGGATCACACCGTCTGTAGTATTTCACTCCCATTTCACTGTCTTATATAACGTTCACTTAACACAAAAAATAACCACTGTAAAGCGTTTTTAAACAATAAAATGGGACGAACACGCCATGACAGTATGAACACAAGAACATAACCCACAATTACAATTGTTAGAATTTAACAAGTGATATTCATTTTGTTTTTTTAGCTTTTTTAACATTAACCTACATTCAACACAGATCCTACAAACAGGGAAGAAGAATTTAGAGTAAAACTATCGATATAGACACCGTCCCCTCCCTCGCACGGGGATCTAATTTGCTAAGGGCCGCCCTTTGTTTGTGCGAACAAATTGCTGCCTGATAATTGGCTTAAGGCCCCCCGGGACGGACTCGGTGTGGGGGCAGTGACAGCTTAAGGACAAAACTCAGAGACTCAAAAAACGTAGAGTTAAAATTACGATTTAAAATGTGTTATGTATCTACTTACTTGGTTGCAATGAAAATAATAATTTAATTAATAAATAATAAATAAAAATAAATGAGAATTTATATAATTTTTACATAGATAATTATTACACACGCTTGAACCGGACGCGTATAGTCCAGCACTAAAAGAGCCAGCGTAATTAAGTTGGCTTCCGTTGATCGCGGCCGTGATCAAGGCAGGCAAGCCTTACCCTTCAAACCAAAACACAGCAATGCAAGCATTGCTGCTTTGCGGAAGAAATAGGTAAAAGGGTGATGCCCACACCAACCTTGCCCTTGACTACATTAATAAATAGGTACCTATTATTTTTAAATATTAATGAAATGCATTAAATCTTCGGTAGGTAGTTCCTTGTCATATAATATTATACCCTATTGAAATAAAGTTCGCTTATATCGAAACCCCACCCTAGCTCAAAGCACAAACTTCGTTACTGCGACTGTTAATTTTTTAAATCAAGTTTAAATGAAAACGCTTAGATTTTAACGTAATTAGTTCATTTCGCTGTTAATTAGAGAGAATTACGTTCATTTACTTTACACAGTATGTTACAGTTAAATATACAGGGTGTAAAAGGGAATCTGCGACGGTGGCGTCGCTACGTCCAGCCACTGCTCCACGTCGAACTCCCATGTGAGAAGTACGGGTTCGAAAACATGCAGTGTTGTCATGAACCAATGAGTTTTTCGGTGTTTCGAAGACTTACGTTTGTTTACCGACCGTTTTAACGGTGAAGGAAAACACCGTGAGGAAACCTGCACACTGAGATAACCAGTGAAATGGGGACGCCAATGGCAATCCACTCCATTAAATCTGCCAAGAAAATAG
This sequence comes from Hofmannophila pseudospretella, assembly GCA_947369225.1. Lineage (NCBI taxonomy): Eukaryota > Metazoa > Arthropoda > Insecta > Lepidoptera > Oecophoridae > Hofmannophila > Hofmannophila pseudospretella. Next base: position 7,085,825 of record OX376337.1, on the reverse strand, counting down.
TTCTATGTGATTATTTCTTTGCCATAGAACTCATCAATGAGGAATACCTACGACTAAGAAGAAGAAAGCATCGATGGTAACTGACTCCTATGCGGGAGGCCCGGGTTCGAAACCGTGCAGTGCCATGTACCAATGAGTTTTTCGTATTTTTCGAAGACTACGAACATTTACCGACTGCTCTAACGGTGAAGGAAAACTTCGTGAGGAAACCTGCACACTGAGATGACCAGTGTTTAAATGGGGTAGGCACAAAAGATGCTCAAGAATCGAAGTACCGCTGGGGTTATTCCCGGCCCCCTGTCATAAGATAAGATAAGAAAAGGAAATTTGAGCTATTATGAATTAAAAGATCACAAGCGATTTGATCTCCAAACTTCATTTTGAAGATGGCACCTAATCATGATGAAGAGGAAATCTAAATTTCCTTATAAAAACAAAACATTATCCAACTTTTACGAGAGTTGAAAATTATGCTTTGGGTTACCTAAAATTGATTTTTCTTACCATTTGGTTTTTACAGAATTTTATGAGCTTTATTTTTGAGTTTTTCTTAATAATTCCTGTCTCAAGAATATTAAAATAATAAAAATCTTCGATTTTTTTTTCTATAACTGTAGCCTGTGTGACCCCAATTTAGACACCAATAGAATATTTAACGCCAGATTTGCTCCAGAACGTCACCCCATCGATAAAGGCCATTAAAATGGCTCAGCACAGGTGTCGCCATATGGGAGGGTCATAAACTCATAAATGGTTGTAGTTAAATGGCCCATTTCGTCCCACTTAAATTATAAGTTGGGATAGATTGGTATTAGAGGGGTTTCGATGCGCTGTTAACCTTGAGGACTTAGCTAGAGTGTCTCGTGAGCCGGTCATTACGCTTACCCTTTCAATCGGAACACAGCGATGTTAGCATTGAATATAATATAATATAACACTAAAATAATACTAAAGCTAAAACTAAACTAAGGCTAAGAAAGCTAAAGATAAAAAAATTGGGTTAAGTCCCTCCTTCAAGGACCTCGCAAAGCGCCTGGTCAAAAGACCCAAGATCTGGCTCCTATTTTGGCCCAGCGGATCAGCTTAACTATCCAACGGGGCAACGCAGTCAGTCTCTTGGGTACACTGCCGGATGTGGGGGACTTAACCCCTTTTTTTTATCTTAAGCATTGAATATGTATATATAAGAAGAAAACCGAGAATTAAGTGACCGCGAATGAATAACTGTGATTACATTATTTGCTCTATTTCATTGATGTGTACTGAATTCATTTGTATGTTTGTGGTTTAAGTTGACATGTTTCTTAATTCCATCTGACAAATGTAACGCTTTGGAATATTTTCTGTCATGTTGCATTATTGACTAATAAATAAACTAATCATACTATCATCATCATTCATACAACACAACACGCACACGCTGTTGCTTTCTTCATCCGTGCAGTCACTGAGGGGCCAGCTGAAGATCAGCGCTGTGGCTTGCCTCAGCATTATGCTGAGCTGGTGTACCCTTTTTGGCACTGTACCACACCGGATGTTCTGTGCTGCATGTATTAAACTTTGTATACTTCTGTATTCTGGTGTTTACAGCGCTAAATAAACGATTTCAATTTCAATTTCAATCTAATAAATAAACTAAAACTAATGATAGGAAGCAATTCTAAATCAACAGGAAATCTTAATTCTATGAAAGATATTTTATGCTCTGTGGATGGATATATACCGAATTACGATAAAGACAATGTTCAGCATTTTCTAGAAGTTTTTTTGCACTTCAATACTTTGTGCGAATCCTCTTTATCACACCAACATTCCAGAACGAAACAGCGCTATGTAATTCAATACAATATTTTTATTTCAGACAAAGTTCATACAAAGCAAAGAAAGCTAGTATATATTATTACGTAATGCTATAATGTAATGATTACCAACGTTATATTTTATTTTATCACAATTGGTGACGGATGGAGAGATGAATTTTCTTTCGATCACAGGTAGATTACTCAGCCTATTTGTCTCTGTTTGCTTTATCTAATCGTTATCTTTGAGAAAAATAGAGATAAATGGGACTTCCTTTGAAAATACTTATGTTTCAATATTTATTTTCAGAAAAAGCATATTAGCTGCAACCAATCACATGGGTTCCGCGCTCCCTCTACTAGAAGTCAACGCTTCGTGATTGGTTAAAGTGAACAAAACCGGAGCTGGAACCGGTCCTGTGAAGTGCAGGCCTAAGGGTTAGTATTTTTTTTAAATAAATTGGCTACGACAAACAGGCAGACGGGCCACCTGATGGTAAGTAGTCACCGTCGCCTAGAGACACGTGCAGTACCAGAGGTATTGCACGTGTGTTGCCGGCCGTGGAGGGAGAGGACTTTTTTAACGTTCTTTTTGAAGCAGCCCATGTCGTAGCGCTGCGGGAAAACGTCGGGTGGAAGAGAGTTCTACATTTTACAGGCGCGTGGCAGAAACGCAGTATAGTTGGCTCTCATCAGCCTGGACTACATGCGTCCGTTCCAGCGCCGGTTCTGTTCGCTGCACTCAATCATAAGCGGTTCGCCCTCCCCCCACTTGAAGTTAACGCCTCATGATTGGCCACAGCGAACCGAACCGGCGCTGGAACCGGCGCATGTAGTCCCAGCCTTAACGTCCCCACTGTTGAGGCACTGGCCTCCACTTGCACAAGGGGGTACGGGCCATGATCCACCGAACGGGCCCAGTGTATATTAGTGGATTTCACAAGCCTTTAGAAACTTTTTTTCCTCAGACATGCAGGTTTCCTCACGATGTTTTCCGTCACCGTTAGAGCAGTTGGTAAATGTAGGTACGAGGACTTCGAAAAAATCCGATAAACATGACATTGCATTGGTTTCGAACTTGGAACTAGCATGGGGAGACCGGCCCGGCGTCCCAACAGTTCCTTCCTATAGTTGGCTACAGAACCCTAAATAAAAACAGAATGACAGTGGCAATAAATAACTGATAACTGAGAGAATAATATATCATTTAGGTGCTATTTTTCAACATTTATATCGCCATGTACCAAATCTTTTTATCAATATAAGACATGTTGATCTAAATTCATGATTGATCGATTTTGATCTCTTGCTCTGACACGTATCGGTTTTAAATTTCATCATTCTTCAGACAAGATAACAAAAACCCTGTTTAATAATATCTTCGACACCTACTCTAGGTACTGTTTAAAGTACGCTTAATCTTGAAAAATAGTTTCGAAGAAATAGGTAAGTACAAATAGTATTAAGTATGAAGTTTCACAGGCAATAACTCTACCTAAATTAAAAATTTAAGAAGCGATATATTTATTTATAAAGTAAAGACAACAGATTACAACCATATAAATTACATAAAAATCAATATAAAGTTATGAGCTAGGTCGTAACCCTTAACGTGTAAACACAGCATGGTTAGGAAGTAGAAAATTGGTTGTTGTACAACATTGAGGTGGGAAAGCAAAATATACTAGAGAATGCAATGATTAAAAAATACCATTTTAAAAATAAAATTAAGTAAGTATATTTATTTATTGTTGTTTGTGAGTATACAAGGTCATATTTTAAAAATATAGTACTTATATCACAAACTACCTAATCTAGGCGTACAATAATGTTATATTAATGGCAACTAAATTTGTCATTGCTAAGTGAAGTCAAGAGAAATGACATCTATGCCCGAGCACTGAAGTGCAAGACACTGTAATATGCTTTTTCATAGCACTATTTGCGCAAGTTATATTTAAACTCTGGGAGCTTTAGCCGTTTGATATCAGCCGGCAGATGATTATACATTTTTACGGATAAGAAAAATATGCTCTTTGTGTTGTATCTTTGTCCTCTTGGATAGGTTTTGGCCAGCCATCGGTCATGGTCCAACAGAACACCAGCACTGGAGGCATTCTTGTCTGCAGCAATAAGCTGAGTTGAGACCCCTTTTCACAACAACAGCAGACCATCAGACGATTTGGTCCTAGTGCGCCTAAAATGCTTTTTGCCTATGTTGTCATTAAATCTAAAACGCGTTATGTCTAAAACGCATAAAGTCTAAAATGCGTTATGTCTAAAACTCGTTATGTCATCAGACGATTTAGGCGCACTGGAACCAAATCCTTCAGACATGATTTAGATATGTTCACCTTTGACTACATAATTATTTTATTATAATTATAACTGTTTCGGTCATTACTGTGTGTGATATAAACTTACTTACTTTTTTTAACTCTTGTGATATAAACTCGTTTTAAACCTACCGTTACACCTACCGCTGTGGAGATTCTCTTACTTTTCCTGGTCATCATCTGGTCTACAAGGTTCTACATGTGGGAATAGCAACATTGTCCTAAATATTTAATTCAGCAAAACTCAAACTCGAACCTAACTTTCCAAAGATTTCAACTGCTATCAAAGGTGCTCAAGATCTTGGAAACCTCTGATCCAATTCTTATCACACATAGCTAAGAACACTTGACAAAATTCCCTGATAAACAGAAAAAAACCGCGTCTACATTGTAATTGAAAACGTTTATTGATCACTGTAAACACCAGAATATAGAACACAATACAGAAGTATACAAAGATTAATACATTCAACACAGAACATCCGGTGCGGTACAGTGGCAACAAGGGTTCACCGGCTCAGCATAATGCTGAGGCAAGCCACAGCGCTGATCTTCAGCTGGCCCTCAGTGATTGCACGGACGGAGAAAGCAACAGGATGTGTGTGTTGTGTTGTATGAATGTGTTTGTTTGTATGAATGAGGATATTAGTGTGTATGTGAGGTACTGAGTGTGTGGGAGGGTGATGGCATGGTGCGTGTGTATTTACATGGTAGTAATTGGTTCATCCGTTATTGAAATATGATGCCACAGGCCAAAAGACAGACATACGCGTCAAAATTATAACACCATAATATATAATACAGTGCGGTGAGGTGTCGAGGGTGGCCAGTTTGCTCGCTTGCTGTTCTTATATACCGGACACCGGACTCCCATGCGGGAGGTCCGGGTTCGAAACCGTGCAGTGCCATGTATCAATGAGTTTTTCGTATTTTTCGAAGACTTAAGTACATTTACCGACTGCTCTACGGTGACAGAAAACATCGTGAGGAAACCAGCACACTGAGATGACCTGTGTGTAAAATGGGGTAGGTAAAAAAGATTCTCAAAGGTCGAAATGCCGCTGGGGTTATTCCCGGCCATAAGATAAGTTATCCTCGTTCAATAAAAAAAAATACCCCGTTCCCTTTTAAATTATGTTAATAATAGAATCAATCTTCATACTAGCTTACCCCGCAGATTCCGCTAATTACTACCCCCAAATTGTGACTATAGGGTGTTCAACGGTGTTTATAAATAATTTTATTTATACAGGGGGAGTGCTAAAAGCTAATCACCTACAGACGCACATGTCGTCGGCTCTCGTGTTTGTCGTTGGATTTTGTGCAGGTCTTTTTGTATAGAGTTGTGGCTTAGTTGATAGTGCATCTGTTACCTATGAAAGTGCTAGGTTCGATTCCCTGATTGGAATATGTATGATGATATTGATGATGGATTAAGTCAATTAAAATTCATTGCTGTATATTCGATAGTCCCCTAAGAAATGGCAGTTGGTTAGAGACGTGGTTCATTTATAATCATCTAATATTTATTAGAGGGTTTTCGATGCGCACCTAACCTTAAGGACAAGTACCCCATTTGCGGATAATTATACTTTACCCTTCAAACTGCAACACAAACTGCTACAGCTTTGCGACATAAACAGCTAAAAGGGTGGTACAGACCACAGGTCAACCTAACCAAAACGTCAAAATTTGAGAATCTGAAATGACCGACTCTGCACAGACCTACAAAGCTTTCTAAACATAACCCTTTAAGCTTCACAGCAAAGGGGCAAAAAGCTCGAGGTCTATTTTTCACGATCGCCCGACAGCTTTAGCGCCTCACTATTTGTTTAGTTCCCCTGTTTGCGGCGCGGCGCTGCATGTCGACACATGTCACTCGTTCGTTATGTCATCCCCTGGTCACAACTACCCTCAGGGTTGCATGGCACCCATGGATTTATGATGTAGAATTTACGGCAAATACATATTTTTCGAACTGAAAATGACATTGATCTGTTTTGGTTACAATTCTTCAACATGTTGTTCCGTTCATGCTGTCATGGCGTGTTCGTTCTATTTTATTGTTTAAAAATGGTTTACAGTGGTTATTTTTTTCGTAAAACTAGTGTATTTTACCTAAAAATCGTCCGTGTTAAATGAACGTTGTATAAGACAGTGAAATGGGAGTGAAATACTACAGACGGTGTGATCCGGCAACCTAACTTCCAATTGCACTTGTAATGCAAGACACTAGGCATTCCTAGTGCACACGACTTTGTTTTAATCTCGACGTTGGTAAACTGTTTTTTTTTTCAAAACAAAACGACGGCATAACGTTCGAGTCTTTTCAAGATTCTGACACGGTCATTGGCCAAATTGCAGTGTGTAAATCACTAGCAGGGACCATTCATTAAAGAAAAAAAAATCTTCAACATTTTGGTGGTATGTAGGTATGGTTGTGAATGGAGTGCTATAGCTTTCTCGTCAAAGCCACTCCTAGATTGAAATGACGCGGAGAGGAAATAGAACTTCGCTTAGGGCAAATCCCGAATCCTTTCACCCGGGTAAGTAATTATTGAAAGGTGGGAGGCCGAACAAGAGTTTGTTTGAGTTTGCTTTACGCGGAGCTCGGGTTTCGGTTTCGTGAAGACACGAAACCGAAACCCGAGCTCCGCGTAAAGCAAATCGCCGCACCTTCTTAGAATTGGAAAGTGACTTACCCCCCAGCTCCGGTATCCGATGATAGAACATCCCGGTCCTGGCCAGCCACTCCAACTGCATGTGGTGCAGCACGCGGTCGCCCGGGTGGTGGAAGGCGGAGGGCAGCGGGCCCCCGGGGGGCATGCCCGGGCCCGGCAGTTGGGGGTAGTTGAAGATTGAGGGCTGGACTAACGCTGGGTTCTGGGGGAGCAGACCTGGCTTCGGGACTATGCCTGTGGGAGAAGGTATTAGGGTTAAAAAGCCTGTCAAGAATGTGTCGAATACGCATATCGACCCTATATATTTCATCCTCGAAGGATAGATAATATGATAAAGTTCTGTACAGCCTTTTTATTATAAAACATATTACATAAGTCAATTTTATACAATTTGTTCCAAATTAACTGCTATAAATGAGTGGAAGAGGTAAACAAGTTTGGAATTAACGGCTTGAAATGAAGGACTAAAACTTTATCGAGACATCGAGTTCTAAACTATACAGTTCAAAAATGGCGTTAATAGTTCGTTTTCTATGGTTTAATACTATTAAAGCAAGACACTCAAAAATTAATAATTAAATTTGTTGCATTTGGTGTAGAGACCCTCGGTCCTCGAGGCCCTGGAGCTCGGTCACTGTTCCGAGAGCTGGCCAAGCGTCTATTTGATGCGACGAGGACCCAAGGGCTGGCGGCTGTCTCGCCCAAGGGATCAGCATAGCGCTCCAGCGGGGCAACGCCGCCAGCATCCTCGGTACCCTACCACACGGGCCTAATCTAAGACATTTTATAAGTTACATTTAATTTTTATTTGTGTACTATAAAGACTTATTATTATTTGTATAATTAAATTATTAATAATTAATTATTTTGATTATTCTCTTTTTGCATAAATTTTGAGTGTCTTGCTCTCGACTCGGGCTGAGCTGAGACTTAGTACACACTGGGTATTCAAGACTTGGTGCTTCTTGTCGCTTCGTCTCTATCGTCTAACAGGAATATAAAAAACACCCTCAAGAGGACGCCACTGGTTTTTTTAATAGTCTGTGTTATGGAGTTCGCTGTGAAAAAAATAGTTCAGTGTACTTCCTCGGAATCTGTCAAGGGCTTTTATATTCCTGATCTCGAAAAAGTTATTATTTGCAATAAAAATATTAATTAAATTAGAAAAAGGTGATAATTTTTCCGCGAGCAAGATTTGAACCTACGACTTTGTGGCATTGCTCTAACCAACTGAGCTATCACGGCTCATTCTCATCGTAAAAATATTGTCTTTGACTTTGAAGTACTTACCAGGTCGATAGCTTTCATACTCCTCATTCCCACCTTCCACTCCTGGCGATATAGGAGGACTGTAACTCCCCGACCGATTCCCATCATCAGACACGGGACTCCCACTCCTGGGGCTACTTTGCCCACTCTTGGGGCTCTCAGCCCTCTGATCGAAACCCTGATTCTCACTCTCTCTATTCTGGTATTTATTTATAGTATTCTGTTCGATTTGTGTATCGTAATTTTCATTCTGGTATCGTGCTATATAATTCTTATTCTGGATCAAGGCTAGGTATTTTTGCTGCGTCATTTTTTCTTGCAGAGTTGTTTCTGGCTCTATATGTCGTGACAGTAAGGCGTCGATGCAAAAGGATTTCTTTCCTTGGTTTAGCATTGTTTTTTCTTCGTAATATTTCATGTTTTTTGGGGAGCTTGAGCGGCTTTGGTCCGGGTTCGAATCTTGGTCGATTTCGAGGGGTTTTTCTTGGTCGGTGGACTCTCGTCGGTACATGGTGTGGGAGAGGACTTGTGAGGACATTGTTGGGTGTGGTTACATTGTTGGCCCTGAAAAGAATTGGTTGTTAATTTTTTAATCCTCTTTTAAGTATTCCCATATCGGCAAACAAACCCTCGGACGTTTTGCTCGATGGGAAAAAAATCATCATGTGATCATTTTCTTGGCAGATTTAACGAGGTGGTTTTTTTAATTTTATATTTCATTTTTTTAAATTTATTTATTACAAAATCCACCGCACTTAAATATAAAAACAAAAATGTCCATTAACAAAACACACTGCCAATTACAGATTTCCTATTTTTAAAATAATACTTATAGGGAGAAATGAGTTTCGGTGTATGTGTATAGATGTGTGTGATTGGAAATGTGTATGATTTGGGATAGGTAATGGCCTTTTCCTTTTTACATACTGGTTATCTCAGTGTGCAGGTTTCTTCACGATGTTTTCCTTCACCGTCCGAGCGGTAGGTAAATGAATGAATGAATAAAATTTTATTTGCATACACATACATAACACGATAATTACATTTCACTACTTAAAATAGTTACTAAAAAAATGTAAAATATGTATATGTGTAATGTAAATGTTAAATGCGAAAAACCCGTAAACCGTAAAAAGACCGTAAAACTCTTTGGTATGTGTAGGTACAGATATTGCATCTGTACATACACATACCAAAGGGTTTTACGGTTTTTTCGAAAGACTGACGTACATTCAACATTTACATTACACATATACATATTTATATTTTACTCCACTGCGTGAGGTCCGGGTTCAAAACCATGGGTTTGAACCCGGACCTCACGCAGTGGAGTCCGATGTCCTAGCCAAGACAAACCGACGGTAAGTTTGGATGGAAAAAAATGCGGGGCTGCCTTCGTTCCTTCATTACGGTTAATTAGTCATTGCTACTTATGTCATGAAACGCTCCCGACCACCAAATCTGGATTTAATTAAGCAGATAACTAACCGGACGGCAAACAGTTGGAGTGGGTAACCGAACGGTTAATAATAACTACATTAAGGCAATTTAACTCGTTATCGTTGTATTAATAAACCGTTATCGAGAGATTAGCCGCGTGCCGGCCACGCGCCGGTGGCGATATGTGGCCTGAGTTTAACTACTGGTTTTAATTTATCTATCTGACAAAAATATTCAGGTGGTGGTAGAGTCTGATGTGTAGGAGTTAACTGGGGAAGTGCCACAAAGCAAAGTAAAGCAGAAATGTTTGCATTGCTGTGTTCAGGTTTGAAGGGTAAGAGAGCCAGCGTAATCAGCGGCACTCCATCAGAGTCCTCAAGGATAGCAGCGAATCGAAAAGCCTCTAATAATAGTGAGAAGAGATGTCTTGATATTGATATGATCAAATAAAGAGTTTTCTATTCTGTTATATTTGTTGTTAATAACTTTAATGGTAATTGAATTTATCATTGTAAACACCAGAATACAGCAAGTACACAATACAAAAGTATACAAGGATATAATACATGCAGTACAACAACATCCGGTGCGGTACAGTGCCACAAAGGGTACACCAGCTCAGCATAATGTTGAGGCAAGCCACAGCGCTGATCTTCAGCTGGCCCTCAGTGACTGCACGGACGAAGAAAGCAACAGTTTGTGCGTGTTGTGTTGTATGAATGAAGATATTAGTGTGTATGTGATGTACTGAGTGTGTGGGAGGGCCATATTAAGACTTAATAACTAAACTAATCATCCAATTTTTATTTTTCACGGCTTGCTAAGTATTCACTCGTACACTTACAAAAATCGAATCGTTTTGGACCAGTAGTTTTTGAGTTTTTGAGTCAGCAAGAGTCAGCCTGGTGTGGTATACCTCGCGGCATATAACTTGACTTAAAATGGCGGATGCGCAATAACTTTCGGGTTTCAATCGAAGTGCGGGACGCGAGGGGCGCACTTAACTATAGTATTTAACAATGCACCGTCATTTTTATTTAACTTAGGTACCTATATGCCGCCCATAATACCACCCTTTTACTTATTTCTGCCGCAAAGCAGCAATGCTTGCATTGCTGTGTTTCGGTTTGAAGGGTAAGAGAGCCAGCTTAATTACCGGCACATGAAGCTATTCATATAAGACCTCAAGGTTAGCTGCGCATCGACTTAAGTATAAAATAACAGTGAGGTGAGATGTCTATGCCCGACGGTGACCACTTACCATCAGGTTTGTTCGTCTGTTTCCTTATACAATTAAAAAAGTAATAAATATTTAGAAAAAAGAAATTGTACGTAATATTAAAATTGCTGAATCTCAATGTGAGCGCGTTGATGTCTTTTATATGGCAACTTTGAATGTCTTAAAATAATATATTTTAAACTTAATATTTTATACCAAAAACTATTTAGAATATTATTAATAATAGTTTTTTTATCTACACGGTGGTTCAGAATTGATAATTATATAATTGTTGTATAACAATTTCCTTGCGAAAAGCTGCAAGAGTGGAAAAATTAAAATTATTTTTTATTTCCATAGTACTAACGACCCGCTCCAGCTTCATGCGAATAAAAATAATCCTCTGGAATCAGTGTATACATAAGTGAAAACTGGAATAAGATCTGTTCAGCCGTTTCAGACACATACAAGCAGACAGACGGACGCCCTGGGAACATTGTATTCTGAGACATTGTTTTATACAGCGACTGGATGAGAAGAGCCGAAGATCGGGCTCAGTGGCGCGCCCTGGGAGAGTCCTATGTCCAGCAGTGGACTAGAGTGGGCTGCTGATGATGTTTTATACGGTGGTGTTTTTTTTTAATACTTAAGACAGTTTTTTCCATCGATATTTTATATATATGAATCTTCTTGGAAGTTTTTATTTATTGATTAATTAATTTTTATACAAAAAACAGAGTCTAAAGAGTATTCATTCATTCATTCTAAACTTTGAAGTAATAAGTAAGTATTTTCAATGCATTTTTTTATTGTATACGGAGAGCAGATCAGCAAATGAGACCTATATAGACGCTGCTGATCTTGAGGACTTGGAGTGCCTCATGTGCCGGTAATTTTGCGACAGAAACTGGCTCTACATAGATCTCGGTCCTAAACCCAGCTCCAGCTCCGCACATTGTGTATATGAGTGTATTCATAATTATTGTAAGATATATTCATTTCAAAAGATGTGCTGCTGAAAGTTTCTTGCGCCGCTTCTTTCCTTTCAGCTACAGCACCTTACGAAGCGGTGGTGGAGTGAAACATGACGTTGTAAAAATATACTATACTTACTTACTTACATTAAAAAAAAGATTTGATTTGATTAGAGTCGTCACCACGCACAATTAAATAAAATAACTCACCTCTGTAATAAAAAAAAAACAAATTAACGATCAAACACAAAATGAAAAACACAGTTTAAATTACTCGTAAAACACTTCACAATCGAAAAAGTTTACAACTTGTTTTAAATAACCAACTATTTTTAAAATTAAAATAAAGAAAAAAATACTGGCACAACACTCACGGCCGGAAATTAAAAAGAAAAACACCGAAACGTCAAAATTCAAATTTGAATTCGGAATGTTCGAACCGCCCGCGTTCTGTAGTTGGATACAACTGAATTATTTCATTAGAACCTGCTATCGGAACATTATCACCCATATGTGGATTTCGTTGGGCGGTTCTCTCCAACCGGCTTCATTCGACCCACGACTCTCCATACTTTGTCCTCTTTTCTTTTGAAAATTCTTGAGGGTCGAAGGTCTTCGTAAATTGGTCAGTTATCCTCGCCCCACCCAAGTATTTTCCGTCTCTTTCTGTTGTTTGTTGTCTCGCTCACACTTATGGAAGTTTACGCAAGAGTTGTTCTAATATAAACTACTTTAACCGCTCGTTAAAAGTTAGATTTTGTTTGTTGGATGTGTTTTAGAATAGATAATTCTTTATTGAATACAATGATACAATGAAGGCGGTCTTAGCATTAAAAGAGATCTCTTCCAATCAACCTATCGATACAGAAATTTAATATTTGTATTTTTAAGTAATTCATAATTTGTTTCATTTGTTGTTATAACGTTGTAAGTACGACGCGTATGTCTGTTTGTATATGGCATCATAACTCACCAACCGATGATCCGATTTGTTTGTGGAATATATTTTTTAACAGAGAATTTAGTCGAGAGTGATTTTAGTCATGTCTGATAAAATATGGACCAGGGGTTTCCAAAATCTTGGAGTATGTTTGATGTCAGATGGAACGGTAAAAGGTTCGAGTTTGATCTTAATTGTAGGTGTAGGTCCATTGGTGCCTTTCCCTGGAAGCTTGAGGACCTGATGATGACCAGGAAAAAGTGGAGCTGATTCGTGAGAAAGAAAGAAAAACAGATTATTGTCACAAAAAATATTTATATTTTCTTTTTTTTAAATATCAAATTGTAAAATGGCGGTTGTAGGTACATACCTAACCGAAGAAGAGGAAGGGGGCCCGGAACTCCTAGGCTCTAGGAGTTAGAGAACCATAGGGAAATATTTATGTTAGTCTGATTTAGATAGGTAGAGACATTTTTTTTGTACTCTCCTCTTTCTGTTCTAAATCGTGTTCCTCATTGCTGAGGGTCGTGATCATTCTAAGGAATTAATCACAGAACAACTCTCGTGGCAGAATTAATGGGGTTTGCCATTGCCTTCCCCATTTCACACACTGGTCATCTCAGTGTGCAGGTTTTCTCACGGTGTTTCCCTTCACCGTCAGAGCAGTCGGTAAATGTACGTAAGTCTTCGAAAAATACGAAAAACTCATTGGTACATGACATTGCCTGGTTTCGAACTCGGACCTCCCGCATGAGAGTCCGATGTCCTAGCCACGACGCCACCGACGCTCTTTATTGTGCGGACTAGATCTAATTAGATCTGAACTGATTCTGTGAGAAAAAACTGAATGAATGAATACACTTTTTTTATTTTTTTTATGTACAACTAAACCCGCATTCGACCTCGATCTCGCCTGATGGTAAGCGACGATGAAGTCGACGATGGAGCATGCGGGTCCAGTAAATGCCTATTCACTCTGGCCTTGAAGAGCACAAAATTAGTGTGATACAGTGCGTACGAAACGATTAAAACTATCTAGGCGGTCTTATCGCTAAAAGCGATCTCTTCCAGACAACATTTTGGTGGAGTAATTAAAAAATTTGGAGTTTAAACGCCGTTTTTTTTATTTAAACCAATTATTGATTTATTAAATTTTATTTTATTCTGAATCTACTATGCTTAGGTATATTGAAGTGAGATGTCCATAGACGACGGTGACCACTTATCGTCAGGGAGCTTAAAAAACAAATTACATTCTTAAAACGACAATGAAATGAAATCAAACAAAGAGATATTAAAAGTGGAGAGCTAGAACGGTCTCAATCAAATAATTATATTAGACCCGAGATTCCTACTTAAAACAACGTTTGCACACCATTTTCTGAACGTCGGGCCCTCCCAGTGGCGGCACAGGGACGGATTCAGGGGGCCCTGTCTTAAATTTAGGGCCCATTTTACTCTCGTAGGTGTTGAAAGAATTAAGCTTCCGGATGAATTTAAAACTACTTCATAAGTTTCTACTAAATAAAGAACTACTTAATAAAGAAGGAAAACTAGTAACAAACCCTTTGCCCAGGAGTCTGGCCAGCACGGCTTCATCAGCAGCCTACTCTTGTCCACTGCTGGACATAGGCCTCTCCCAGGGCGCGCCATTGAGCCCGATCTTCGGCTCTTCTCATCCAGTCGCTGCCACCCACCTTGCGCAGATCGTCGCTCCATCTAGCAGGGGGCGTCCCACACTACGTTTGCCCAAACGCGGTCTCCACTCCAGAACTCGTCTCCCCCAGCGGTTGTCTGTTCTGCGATAGACGTGACCGGCCCACTGCCACTTCAGCTTGCTAATCTTATGAGCTATGTCGATAACTTTTGTTCTATGCCGGATCTCCTCATTTCGGATTCGATCCAGCAGAGATACTCCGAGCACAGCTCTTTCCATAGCACGCTGAGCGACTTTCAATTTGTGTACCAGTCGCACCGTCAGTGTCCACGTTTCGGCTCCGCAGGTCATTACTGGTAGGACGCACTGGTTAAAGACTCTTGTCTTTAGACATTGCGGTATGGGCGACGAGAAGATGTGACGTACGGCTTAGCAGGCTACAAACCTCCTATGAAAAGTTCATATAAACCCAGGCCCCTAGTTCCCAGCGGTTCTGCTATTCCCAGCCAAGGCAGCGGTCGTGGTAACGACAGAGCAAGGGGTGCGAAGAATCTCTGGGCTACGGTAGGCTGAGGGCTGGAGTGACTTGGCTCAGAAGCACTGCAAATCGGGCTACATGGAAATATATAGGAGATGGCTATATCCAGCAGTGGATGAATAAAGCCTGAAGAAGAAGAAGATTAAGTTTCTAACCACGGTCCAGAATGCCGACGTATTTTCAGACCCATGGAGCAGTTTTTGCAAAAAAATTACAATATTTCTAAATTCGGGTGTTAATCTTTAAGATAAGTAAGTTTTTAAGTTTATTTTGTACCTGTAGGTAATTGTAAACTGTTATATATAATTACTGAATGTCTGGGCTTTGGAACATCTGCTTCACGGCAGAAATAGATAATAGTGATTTCACCTTTGGTATTTTCAAACCTTTTTAAAAGGAAAAGTTAAAAGTAACTAAATCCAGTCAACTAATATCAGATATTTTGTAAATTTGCGGGCCACAATTTTCAAGGGGCCATAAAAGAAGGGCCACAAACCCTGAGGCCCCTAACGCCGCTACCTCCAGACAGGGACAACAATACTCTTTCCTTTTTTCCCCTCCATTGTGCCGTAATGAGGGGGGCGGGGCGGAAAGTTTTTAGCCCAATCCCGGCCTGGGTTAGACAGAGATAGACTGGTAGTCGAAACAAAAGAGTTTCCTTTGAAATATCGGTGCTCTCAGAGTAATTAGAGCAGTTTTGCTGCTGTTTTTATTTTATTTTTATGTTACAAGTTTGACGTTGGTCTGTGTGCGGCATTATATCTCATCAACTAAGGATCCGATCATTTTGGACGTGCAATTTAGATTGAGCTTTTGTTTGTTTGTAGTCTCATTTGTAAATAAAAAAATACACAGAAAAAAAACATTATACAAAGGCGGGCTTATCCCATAGGGATCTCTTCCAGCCAACCTTTGATTTAGGATAGTTTAGACTACTTTTATGGTGGGTAAGGAGCTTTTGTATGGAACAGTTGATTTTTTTTGCGATTAATAGTTGTCCCTATAGTGAAAGTTGTTCAGTTATGGATACTGAACACCCACCTTTCGGGACTATAAGGGGTTATTGTTATACGTATAGATCCAGTACAGAATAAATTTTAAAATCTATTGACGAATCTGTTCCTTCATCGATCGAATGACGAAACAGGTATACGAAGCAAAAGTGTGTGTATGGAGAAGCCGGGCTCGTCCTAGAGTGATCTTTAGAGATCAGATTGACAGAGTGCTCTTAGATTGTAATATACAGAGCTGACGACCCCGACGGGGAGCGGGCGGGAGACGACGGATGACTGTAGACTCTACAGTGTAGAGGAAGGAAGAGAGGCGTGACAAGACAGAGATTCGTGGCGCTCCGTTCTCTCTGCCTACCCCGCAAGGGATATAGCGTGAAGGTATGTATGTATGTAAATTACTCTATGTTTAATTTAAAAAGTAAATTAAAATGTCGGTGGCCTAGTGGCTAGGACGCCGGACTCCCATGCGGGAGGTCCGGGTTCGAAACCATGCCATGTACCAATGAGTTTTTCGAATTTTTTCGAAGACTTACGTACATTTACCGACTTCTCTAACGGTGAAGGAAAACATCGTGAGGAAACCTGCATGTCTGGGGAAATAAAAACAAATTCCAAATTCGTGTGAAATCCACCAATCAGCACTGGGCCTGCTCAGTGGATCATGGCCCATAACCCCCTTGTGCAAGGGGAGGCCTGTGCCCCAACAGTGGGGACATTAATAGGCTGATGATGATGATGATTTTTATAAAATATTTCGTCAATTTAATACATTATTTAATGTCAATATATTTAGAATTAACAATAAATTAATATAGGTACATAAAAATATTTTAATTATAAATTAAAATTATATAATTTTACAGATTTTTTTTTTATAGGGGTCGAAGTCATTGGCTCAAATGCTCCCAATACCTATCTTTTGTTTGCAATATAAAGAGTTAATCTACGTAGATAGGTAATTTCACTCCATAAAAAGTGCTAGGTTTCCTTGTGTACACACCAAGCCGCGTGTGAACACGTTATCGTCCGCAAAACACGCGGACAAACACGCAAACACGCAAAACAAACACATTAGATACGATAAGCCGTGCGTGGGAACATCGGTGCACTCTGTGAGTTGGTGAAAATTAACTAGTTATCTATTAGCATCAAAGCATAGAACAATGTTTAGTGTAATGTATGGATTTTGTAGAATAATATAATATAAACAAAATCGGAGCAAGTTAACATTAAGACCGTTATTGGTCTCTAACTCCTGGCCCACACTAGACTGTTTTTCGCCTCTAGCTCCTGGCCCACACTAGACCATTTTTGGTCTGTAACTCTTGGCCCACACTAGATCGTTTTTGGGCTCTAACTTCTGGCCCACACTAGACCATTTTTGGTCTCTAACTCCTGGCCCACACTAGACCGTTTTTGGTCTCTAGCTCCTGGCCCACACTAGACCATTTTTGGTCTAAACTCCTGGCCCACACTAGACCATTTTTGGTCTCTAACTCCTGGCCCACACTAGACAATTTTTGGTCTAAACTCCTGGCCCACACTAGACCGTTTTTGGTATCTAGCTCCTGGCCCACACTAGACCGTTATGGTCTCTAGCTCCTGGCCCACACTACTTAGGAAGTTCGTCCCATAATGGAACATGTAGTTCATGTAGAACTTACCTGTTCTATCAAACGTACTATGTTTCGTTAGAGACGAAAACAAGTTAAAAGTGGGTACAAGCTTGTATGGAAATCGCCTAATCCCTTTACCCCCACTTTTTTAATGACTTCATTAATTGATATGATATATTTTTTCGATTGCCGGCGTTAGTGTGCGCAATGCCTCGCCTTAAGGACAAATTCTCCCATACAAAATTCTATATTACGATTTCTGTAACAGACCCGTTATTTTTGCGTCCCAAGTGTACCTATTAGAGATTTTCAGCCCGCCCCAGTCTGACGGCAACGTTAGTTTAACTAGCGGTCGCACATTGTGGTTCTGACGGCGCCCAAAGTTGCTTAACTGCACGATCACTTTCTGACCATAATCTAGACTACGAATTGATATGTAAAGTAAACGTAAAGTAAAACACACTTTATTGCACAAATAGAAAACAACAAACAAAAGATAGAAAAGGAAATAGTGAAGTACAATTTAGGCAGCCTTATCGCTAAGAGCGATCTCGTCCAGGCAACCTTCGGGCAGAGGAAATGAATGTATGGAAAGTTGACAAATTCTACCATGAAATAGTGAAGTACAATTTAGGCGGCCTTAACGCTAAGAGCGATCTCTTGCAGCAACCTTCGGGCAGAGGAAATGAATGTATGGAAAGTTGGCAAATTCTACCATGAAAGAAAGAACACCCGCCCCTAGGGCGAGACAATTTTTTTAAATCAATGATAATCTCCCCTACTTCCGGTTAAATTTTATGTTTGTGGCAACCCCGCTACTTAACTTAGGTTTTAAAAAATACTACTGTCATACTTTTTTTTAGCTTCCCTCTCGTCTCAGCGACACAGCACGAGGTCCACACCCCTTGGTCCCTATTTTAACCCCTAACCAGTCCTACCCCAGAATCGATTCGTTTCCCTCCCGAATTCCACGAAAAGTTATATTTTTTTATGTGTCAGTGGTTCCAGCCTGCTCCTCGTCAGGTGAGTTCCTAGCATACCTAAGATATTACAACCCCCTGCAGATTGACGGGAAAACTGTCGCCTAACAACATCGAAAAGGGAAGAACCAAAATTCGCAGGGTTTGCTTTGAACCCACCCCCCAATCGCGGCCTATACCAGGCTGTGCACCGTCTATGCTCCAGGGTGGACACAATCCCGGAACAAATGAATTCAACTCTTTAAAATCAGTCTGTAATTTCGTAACATTCCATGCTCTTATCGACCTGATAACGTCATCTCTACTGAATCACTCAGTAATTTCCTCCTCATTTGATGTCAGCTGTCACATGTCACAGTCAAGTGACACCTGTCAGATATGTCACGTAACTATGAATTATTTGATTTTTAACTGTGTTTATCTTCGATTTGTTGGTTGGAGTATTACATACCTATTTTACTTAATCTGGGGATTTTTTCTTTTTTTTGTTGAGTTCATATTATATAAGCTCCTTTTTTATTAGTAGCAAATATTTGGAGGTTGGTATGTGCTGGTCACTTCTACCACTTTATAGAAAAATAACCCTGTTGCTTTTATGAAAATTATCAATACTAAAGAAAAATAAACCCCATTATCTCGCGCCTTGGTGGCATAAACTCATCCATGTCGTTATGAATGAAACGAGTTTCATTCATACTTCTTATTTCAGTATTAGAATAGCGATAATTCATTCATTTGTAGAAATTCAAACAAACTTTTTTTGAGTCCTATATTTATTGTTATAATCTATAGATGACACCCTAGAAATATTTGCCGCTAATACAATAGGACCCTATATAGGTAGAACATTATTTTTACTTATTTTTAAATTATTATTTAATCACATCACTAATACGAATGCATCCATCAGATGATCCACCTGATGGTAAGTGATCACCGTCGAATACATGGTGTAACAAAACCCACCTTGTAAACTGAAAAAAATATCAGCTGTTCTATACAAAAGCTCAATACCTACACGATATAAATGTATGAAACAGCTGATTTTTCGTGATTTCAGATTTGGCCCCATAGTGAAAGTATGGATACTGAACAGCCTCGTTTCGGGATTATGGGGGTTTTTATTACAGCTAGTATAAACACTTCCGGAACGACAAGTAAAGGTAGGTAAAAATTCTCTAGTTATATTAAAGGGGATATTATTAATCGGGCAAATATAAAAATAATGACTACAGACATTCCTTCCCAGCTTCGTGAACCACACACGAGGTGCTTTCGTATTCGCAAAGGAAGAAAATACGCCATCATTACACATTAGCTGGTTTCAGCCTCCACTCTCCATGTTTGCACATAGGAATAAGAAGCCGTCCCCATATAGGTCGGGCATGTAAAGACTGGCATTTTATTGTCATGCACCAAGTACCTCGGTACTTTACAAGCGAGTCTCGAATGAGATACCATTTTTGAAAGCCACTTTTCATAGTGGCCTTAGTTAATGAGATAATTTAATAGTAAACCGAGTGGCGTTAAACTATGTTTGTAAAAAGTTAACTTAACTGGCGATAATGGTGAATCACTAAAAATAAGTAAAATGAGCTGTTAACAGTGGGAAATAATTAATATAAGCTAGCAATTAAAATTCTATGAGACCGAAATAAATACTAAAGCTGGCGAAAAAAATACTGAGTGGGCGAATTTTATACAAAATAAGTAACTATATAACCGGTTTGAGTTAATACATGAAGTGCTACAAGAAATACCTTTTAGAATGTTTTTGTGAACTGCGGTATTGTTTATATATTGTTAGATATTGTAATATAAATGTTGAATATAATGTGAGCCGTAAAATTGACAGTAAAATAGAAAATTGTTCGCTTAAGAATTACTATACTGATCGTTCTGAATAACTAGTGACTAGTTGTTTTCGCCCATACTCTTTCGCTCACTTAGCTATTTCAGTAAGTCATATTCAGTATTTTGAACAGCTTTAATTTGAATTGATATTCGCTCGTTTAAATATTATCCATATAAAGTGAGGTGATATGTATATATACCATCAGGTTGGTTTTTTACCACTAAACCCACATTTGAACTCAATCTCGGCTGATGGTAAGCGATCATGAGGTCGACGGTGGAGCAAGTGTAGACTATGGTAGCGTTTATAAATGCCAATGTACACTCGCAATATCATTCCCATAAGAAAATGTCCAGTAATTCATACTTGAACGGTGATATATCACAAATCAATAGTAAATCGAGGGTGAGAAGAGTTTATCTGTAGTCTGACAGGTTGTTGAGTTTATAATGGTGTAGATTAATAATTTAACATGTTTGGTGAGGGTATCTTATCTTGGATATCATGTTTTAGGAGCGCGTTATAGGTTTTTCCCGTGACTTTGACCTCATAAAATGTTGTAATTATAGTTATGAGTCTGTGCTGGATCAGTCTGGGGTGGTAGGAACCTATTTATGCCGCAAAGCCGCAATGCTTGCATTGCTGTGATAATTTGAAGGGTAAGAGAGCCAGCATAATTACCGGTACATGAACAACAGAAAACATAGATAGATAGGAACACTATATTGTACACAAAATCAGGAAAAGTAAAAACTACAAGAATAATAATATGATATGTACAAAGGCCCCTTAAAGCATTAAAACATTTTACGGCTTTGACATTTTCCGATGTATCGTAAGGGTTTGGTTTGCTAGTCTACTGTTCTTAAACAATTAAAAAATCAGCGCCGTGTGTTTACACACAAGTGTGTTCACTCAAGCATTAGCTGAGTCAGGTGCCTGTTGCCAATAGTATTATGGAGTGAACTAAATATGTATTATAGTTGGTAGGTACAGGCGCTAACGAGGGAGATGGAATGATATTTTTATATTTATTTACGACTAAACCATCAGTCTTTGATCTCACCTGTTGGTAAGTGACGATGAGGTCGAAGATGGAGCCCACACGCTCACTAAGTACTGACCTCTTCTATAAACACTGACTGCCGGAACACATCGACGACGAAGCGGAGATATTTGACGACAGACTTTACATAGAAGGTGGTCGCTACCAGACGGACCCTGAAGGGGTCCTACCACCAGAAATTTACTGGGGTTAGTCGCTTCGTACGACGCGTTTGACTAGTGGATCTATACTCTATCTGTTGTCTTTAGGGATGTTACGGAGGTGGTTTTACCGTAACCGGAGTCGAAACCGAAGGTTTTAACTTGATTTATCGGAATCGGGACCGGAGTCGGAATCGGATTCGGAACCGGAGTCGGAGGCGGAGGTAGATGAGAAATGTTCAGAAGAAGTTCAAATTTTAAACCGTTTTTTAAATTTTTATAGCTGAACTGGCCAATATTTTTTATGATGACGTTTGCGGCAATAAAACATATCCATTTGTGTAGTCCTACACTATTTAATAAAATATTGATATTTGAATATGTTTGCTCACAAATCTTCGGTATAACCTCCGATTCAAAATTATCGGAGCCGAAGTCGGAGTCGGAGGTGTAAAATCAATTGGAAGTTCCGACCTTTCGGAGTCGGAGTCGAAGCTCCGTAACATCCCTAGTTGTCTTACATACATTATACAAAAGGGGTTGATCAGGGGGTAATTGACGCCGACACAGGATGAGTGGCGATAGTTCAGTGTATTTCAACATTACCTCCAACCAGTAATCAGCTAAATACACGGTAAATACAGCAGCCGCTCATAAGTGCTGCTTGTTTGCTGTCACTTATTGTCAATTAACAGCAACCGATAACAGCTGATAGTGGTAAAAGCTGTTTCACTGCTGTTTTAATGGAAATACAGCAATGATACCCCTTAGTTGCCAAGAAAAATTTACCTATAGAGTCCTTCGCTAAAAACGTTTCGTTCTTTGAAAATGCCGCCCTTTGGGTTTTTAATGGATTTTTAAAACAAACCTATCCTTTATTTATCGGGTTGTTTACTAACTGGTCCCGTGGAACTGTACACGCGCGGGACGAGACAGTGAAACTTGAATTAAGTAATATTTTGTATTCGTCAACTGGTCCCATAATCGATCAACCATACGTTACGACCGTACGAACGTTGTAACCTGGCTGTCGGTGAAGGACTATGCTGAAACGGAAGAGCTAATAGATGTATTACGTTAAGTGGTAATTTATCATGCACATTGTTAACTTCTCACATCACACACACACACACACACACACACACACACACACACACACACACACACGCAAACACCCCCTCTGTATCATATCCCGCTGGATTCCGAGAAGCTCGTAGCCTAGTTGCGAGCACGGTCCGAAAGTGATCGTGCAGGTAAAGCAACGTTGGCGCGGTCGGTACTAGGATGGGTGACCGCTTGTGGTCGTTAAGCTATGTCAGAGGCCTACGGGCGGTCTGAACAACTCTGATAAAGGTTGGCCACTAACCATACGGCAATCAAGCATATCCCGCTGGCTATCTTTGTGAGGACTGGAATGCTGCAAGACAGCCGTTGGCTAGTGCTGGTGCCAGGAGTTGATTTTTGTAAATAGATACCTACCTACTTGTATTAAATATTGTATTAACAAACACATTCATACATCACAACACGCACACACTGTTGCTTTCTTCGTCCGTGCAGTCACTGAGGGGCCAGCTGAAGGACAGCGCTGTGGCTTGCCTCAGCATTATGCTGAGCTGGTGTACCCTTGTTGGCACTGTACCACACCGTATGTTCTGTGCTGCATGTATTAATCTTTGTATACTTCTGTATTGTGTACTGTATTCTGGTGTTTACAGCGCTAGATAAACGTTTCAATTTCAATTTTTTATTGTATTGTAGTATTTTTTTATACCTAGTCATCGTTTGACTAACAACGGCGCTAGCGCGGTTCGCATTTTCAAAGAGCGAGACGATTTTAGCGAATTGTCTTTACATGTGATCTACCTATACCAATGAGGAAACAAAGTGGATCGGATTTTTGTCGTAAGCTTGGACTATATGCGCTGACTTGGAGTGGGGAGAGGACGAAACGCTTGTGATTGGCAGCAGCGAACCGAACCAGCGCATGTAGTCCAGTCATTATGTCATTTGTATCTAATATTGGTAAGAAGAAATTTTAAAAAAAATGTTTTTAATTATAGGGTTGTATAATTTATTGTAGTGGTGTGCCAGTGGTCAGCTCCGGGTGGCTAAATAAGGGGAGAAATTAGAAGAGAGCCGAAATTTTTTAAAAAAGGAAGACGTACAGGGACGCTGTGCCGCAAACTTTATGTGTGAAAATATATTGGCTAACTTTGACCTCTTTCCTTCTCCTGATTATTTAAGCCAAATACATTTGACTCCAGAATGAGCTTTGTTTGTTTATCAATGTTTTCAACGATACTACTTGTTTTTAAATGCTTACGTCATGCTTTTACAATAAATTTATAATTCATGCCAACTATAAACATACATAATATCTTTAAAATTGACGAAGTCATAAAAGTGTGACACTCGATGCCCGAACTCATACTTAACAGAGGTGGCTGCGCTACTGGCGAGAAGAGCATCGGAGAATGCAGTGAGGCCAGCATTCTACCGGGCGGAAAGCTATGGCACCCCTTATGTTACTTCCCGAAGTCCTACTCCTGTAGGACAATAATGTCCCTTCATCACACGCAAAATAGGCGCTAGACGTCGAGTTGCGGAAACCAGCCCATAACTACAATACATACCTATAATTAACTAATTATTAGATGTTTCACATATTATATAACTTTTGAACCATCGAGAAGTGGTGGTGGTGGTGTTATATTGACTGGTAAAGACCTCAGCCATCACCTTGTTTCTATTGATCGTTACTTCTTGGGCCACGCTGTATAAAATCTTTCGATTAGAAGATACAGTTTGGCAGCGACTTAAGTTGATTGCCGCACTGAGTGAGGAAATGTGACAGTTCCCGCAAAGTTTACAGTCGATAAATATGTCCATTTTTGAGCAGGTATAACAATAATGGGTATAGTTATCAATTTTATGAAATACGGTTGCACTTACTGTCCATTACCGATAAGCGGTTATTTCGAGGGTCAACTATTATCTATCTACCTACATTATACAGCATAAAATATACACCGTGTTTTAGAGGATATGCTTTAACTTCGCTAAACATTTCTGTAGCTTTTTATAATATATTTGACAATGGAAGTGATCCTCAAACACGCTTCGTTTCCGAGTTACTTGGTATTTCATTTTACTAATTTTAATTGAGTTATACAATGAGTAAGGGTCTTAATTTATGTCTGTAAGAAAACCTGAAACAAAACTTTAACAAACTATTTGCCTTTTGTTTTCACATGTCATGAATAACTTAAGACATGATTGTCAAGTTTAAATTAATCAAAATGCGACGTTGCCAGCTCGGATAAAGAGTAAGGCATACTAGGTAACTTAAGGCAAGGCTGTCAAGCCCCGCCCAAACTGTTCGTCTGCGATGGCAATTGAAAAATCTGTGGCTCTTTTAACAGATTCGCTTTTCTTTTATTATTGTTTCACTACGAGGAAACTATATAGATCGTCGGTGGCCTAGTGGCTAGGACGCCGGACTCCCATGCGGGAGGTCCGGGTTAGAAACCGTGCAGTGCCATGTATCAATGAGTTTTTCTTATTTTTCGAAGACTTACGTACATTTACCGACTGCTCTAACGGTAAAAGAAAACGTGAGGAAACCTGCACACTGAGATGATCAGTGTGTACAGTGGGGTAGGCACAAAAGATCCTCAAGGGTCAAAGTGCCGCTGGGGTTATTTCCGGCCCCCTATCGTAAGATAAAGCTCAAAGCTCCGGCAATGAAAGCTCAACGGCTAGGTATTAGACACCGCAAAGTATACGAAACGTACATAAGCTCACAGTTACAATGCCATTCTATATACAGCACATAGAGCGGTAAGAGGCGCGATTAAAACAATTAGGGAGCAGTGAAACGCGCTGCCATGATGTATGGGACAAGTCATAGGGCAGAGCGTGAGTTGATCTCTCCTCAGATGGAAACCAGACTGCAAAGTCTGGAACACCGACGCAAGGTTGCCCGTTTTGTTTAGAAGAGTGCGGAATCGGAATTATACGACCTATCTTATCTTATTTTATGATAGGGGGCCGGGAATAACCCCAGCGCCACTTCGACCCTTGAGGATCTTTTGTGCCTACCCCATTTTACACACTGGTCATCTCACAGGTTTCCTCATGATGTTTTCCTTCGCCGTTAGAGCAGTCGGTAAACGTACGTAAGTCTTCTAAAAATACGAATAATTCATTGGTACATGGCACTGCACGGTTTCGAACACGGACTTTTTTCCACGACCTAATTCCAGCATCTTCATTCCGTCTTCGGGGGCGATGGTTCCACCTATGTTGTTGATATCCCAATCTATTTGTACGAAGCGATTTTCTTCTTCGTTCATTATGCGTACGGCTAAATGGAAAAGCCTGCCCGTATCTGTGTTTCCTGAAACCTACAACCTTGGGATCTTCAAGGTCAGAGTGATTAGGCATTTACTAAACCCGCATGCTCCTTCGTCGACCTCATCAGGCGAGATTGACATCAATTGTGGGTTTAGTAGTAAACAAAAAGTGTTTCTAACCCGCTCCGTTCGTCGCCCCGCTATTCGCTTGGACTGGCGGCGCCTCTATAGGGAAAGAGAACCTTTTTTTTTTTTTTTCTTTTTTTTTTTTTTTCTTTTTTTTTTTTTTTTTCGTACTGATAATTGCTGTTGGTCTTAATGACCTTTACAGCTTCACCGGGTTTTTTGGGGCGAGCGCTAAATGCGCTCCAGCCTAGAGGAGGACTTAAAAACTACTATAAGAAGCGACTGCCTAAGGGCACCCAGGTGGGTACGGACCTCGGCTTAGGACGTCGCTGGGGACGTAGGGGTCGGGGAGAAGCGGCCTGGAATACGCCGATAGCGCGTGAAAGCGCCAGAAGCGGGTCGACGCCCGCGCCGGCGCGGGCGGTATGAAGGTGCTGTGTGTGAACTACTATCGGGTGGCGGAGTGGCTTCCGCGATGGAGATCGTGATGGCGTCGTCGGGGTCGTCTAGGACGTGTCTAGGCCGACGTCGTCGACGGGATGTCGGTAAACCGTTAGTCGAATAAGCGGCGGCGCTTACTACTAGAGGGTTTGGGTGGTGGGGAGCTTGCTCGAAGAAGCGTCGAGACGCTAACTTCATGTATTGAGCGATCGTGGGGAGTTCCAAATCGTGATGGAGGTCTACGTTACGTAGGTACCATGGAGCACCGGTTGCTCTACGCATGAACCTATTTTGGATAACCTGAAGGCGGCGAATGTGGCAAGAGTGCGCGAATGTCACGCTTGCGTACGTGAGGATTGGACGGATGCAAGTTTTGTAAATTGTCAACTTATTTCTAAGTGACATTTTACTCCCCTTGCCTAGCATCGGGTGTAGGAAAGAGAACCGTCAAATGGCTCCTTCGGTATAATACGTATGCTATTTTTAATCTATGTTCAACTCGTGAAGTGTTAGGTAGGTACTACAAGTATACATGTCAAGGGCAGCATTAAACTGCAGATGAATGCGACAGGCAACTGAAGTACGACACGACGACGACGTACCTCTGTGTTTTTAACCCGCTCTGCTCGTCGTTCCGGTACCCGCTTGTGACTGACGCCCCCTATAGTGGGAGGAGAGCCGTCGAGCGGTAATTTGCCGGGTAATGGCTCCCCCGGCATATCTTTAATCTGATCGCTAATTGGATGGCGTGCAGGGACGGACTCGGGACTGCCAAAAATTTGTTTTTTTTTGGAAATGTTTTTTCATACTTTGTATATTAACTTTAATCAATCTACTAACGTTTGGTTTCTAATAGGTTGATTAATGATCAGTAATAAGTAAAACGTGTAGATTTAAATAAAATATATATTTAAAAGGGCTTGTTTTTTTTCGCCGACTTCAGTAGAGTCAGTTTCTATTATTTATTTTTTAATTTTTTGTACCTTCAGTACAATATGTAGTATTGTTACAGTTTTAAAAGTCTACTTATGTGCCTACATAATAGGTTTGTAGCATTGCTTTGTCAATTTTGTATGAAAATCATAGATAATTGACGAGTTAACTAGGAGTTAAATTTTCGTGCAAGCGGCCCTAAGTGGCTATGGATGTAACTATGTATTAGTCAAACAATGAGTTTTGCAAACCATAACAATATAATGTTATTTGAAAAATTTCGAATTCGTCTATTCGAAAAATAAAGTGTCTGGTTTCCATGAATGACGAAGATTTTTTTTTAAATAGTCTTGTATTCTCATATTGATACAACAAGTAACAAAAAACGATGTTGATGTTGTTTTTTTTTATACAAAACTATTTTTCGTTGCGTGCTTGTCAGAGTTGTTCAGGCCGCCCTTAGGCATCTGAAATGGCTTAACGACTGCTGTCGAACGACAACAACCGGTATCAACGTAACGTGCTTTCCGAGGCACGGAGGAGCTCAGATGAAATATGCCACTAGCGGTCACCTAACCAGGTACCGACCGCGCCAACGTCGCTTAACCTGCATGATCACTTTCGGACCGTGCTCGCAACTAGGCTACTAGCTCCTCTTTCGTAGTTAAAAATGTATACAAATCGTGTAAATTTCAAATCTCGTCTGTTCAAACACATTATCACTACATACAAATGAGTCTTCTTTAACTTTTTCATCATAATCATCATCATCATCATCCCCACTGTTGGGGCACAGGCCTCCCATGTACAAGGTGGTACGGGCCATGATCCACCGAGCGAGCCCAGTGTTGATTGGTGGATTTCACACGCTTTCGAAAACTTTTAATTTCCTCAGACATGCTTTCCTCACGTTTTCCTGAACAATCGGTAAAAGTACGTAAGTCTTCGAAAAAATCTGAGAAACTCATTGGTATTTGGCATGGTTTCGTACCCGGACCTCCCGCATGGGAGTCCAGCGTCCCAAGCCACTAGGCCAAAGTACTTAAAGGCATCTGTTTGGTCACACCCTGTATACATTTCCCCTCTCGACTCCAAGTCTCGCAATGAGTGCCCATTTTCTCTAATCTTCACAATTAGGAGTTCAACCCTCGGAGATGTGTCGGTGAGACGAGACGACGCTTAATTAGACCTGGAGACTGATTATGACTGGTGTTTCTTCTTAGACGTAAGTGAGTAATAAGTGAGTGAGAAGATTAAATGCTTATTATTCCAAAACGCTCGGTTATGAATTTTCACGTGTTTTTTTTCATGTTTCTTTCAGTCGTATTGTAACGATGTCGACTTCATCGTCCATATCGACCTCCTAGCCATCAATTTCAACCTCATTGTTAGCGTTTATCTCACCTCATTTCGTGTTGGCATCTTCATTTCTTTATCTATATTTTCAAAATTCAAATCATATTCCCATTCCATTTCTAAATTCCATTATTCCATTGACTTCATTGTTTTCACTTTCTCTCTGTATTTTGTCCTGAACGGACGTTTCTCCGTTTTATAATATTGTCTCCTACTACTATTTTCTACTATTGTGTTGTTCTGTTCCTCATAAATATAATATATACCTACTATTACCAAGTTTCCTCTATTACTTCATCTGCACACTGTCCTAGAACCCTGCTAGCCTGCACCTAGAGGGCAGATTGTAGCAGTATAAGCAGCATCCATTTGTCTTGTTATACCTTGTATAGAGATGTATAGAGGTTGTATAGAGGTCATATAAGCAGCGCCCATGTATCTTGGAATACCTTGTATAGAGGTGTTTACGACAATGGCTGGAGTATAAATACTGATACTTTTTATTTGTACCTACACAGGATATCTAAACGGTGAAATCCAGTACCTAAATACTTACAAGAAATAAAATTAAGCACAGGTCGAGCTTATCACTAAAAAGAGATCTCTTTCAGCCAAATCTGATAGAAATCTGATATATATTTGATAAAATAAGATTTATTGTGTAAAAGTTAAGGTAACAATTACAAATATTGCAGATATAGTTGCATAAACATGTCACACTAAACTTTACCTTCACAGGCATATACACCGAATTCACAAGTTAATAATGTTTATACAGAGTTTGAGAAGAAAACAGGAAAGAAAAAGAGAATGTCATTAAAATGTATACAATGTCAATACCTTCCGGCATGCCTAAGGGGTCCTACCTTGATCCATTACTCTTCAATATCATTAGCAATGACGTGGTAATCTATTTTCAAAATTCAAGTGCCATATTATTGTATGCAAAATCAATATATACAGATAATACAGGAAAAACGACCATCCAAGAAAGCAACCGAAGTTTATTTCATGATAATAATAAATGCAACTCGACTCCTGGTCTAACTATCCCGGCAGCCGACAGCGAGAAACTAACAAATTAAAGACGAGCTGTTAAGTATGTATTTACCAGAAAACTATTTTACCTCTCTGCCTCAGTGGTGCGTGCCCTTAGAGTGCAGGTTCGAGTTTTAACGAATATTCACTTTAAGCGAAAGATGATTCATATTTATAATTTTTTGATTTTTATGTAAGACAAACAATTGTTCGAACTACAGTTACGGAGCCAAATAATTTGCATAGTTAAGGTATGTAAGGCTCAATTTACATTGCCGCGGAATGGAATGGAAGCGAATTTTCACAACGTAATTGTACATAGCATAATGAACTTTATGACAATTGTGTAACATACAAACTAAATACGAGCCAAAAAGAGGTCGCGCGTCTTCCAGGAAATCCTCGCGCATTCTCGAGAATTCCCCTAGCGGTAAAGCGTGTTTAGTTTGTATGTTACACAATTGACATAAAGTTCATTATGCTATGTACAATTACGTTGCAAAAATTCGCTTCCATTCCATTCCGTGGCAATATAAATTGAGCCTAAGTATTTACTATTAGCTGAAAACGTAAGGTCTGGCAATGCAAATAAGTAGGAACTTTATATACCTATCTACATAAACGTCGAATTTAAAACTACATATTTATCACAGTTAGTCGGTTAATTAAAAGAATTCGTAATTTTTATCAGCATCAGAGCAGAATTTTAATCCAGAATGGAAACCTAAATACGAACAAAAATGAAATTTACGAAAATATAAATTCGATAATTGCATTACGGATTTTTCATACAAGTAGGCATTAAAATTTGTAAGGGAAAGGGTAAACTCATATTTTTTGCAATATCCCAATCTTGTTTAATGATGGTTATTTTCAACCAATTTCCAATCAGCCTGTATCTTCAAATACAGCCAAGAACTCTGCTGTTAAATTGCTGTGGTGAAGCTACTGTGTGCGCGAGTGAGACGGAAGATATAGATGTAGCGAGTGGGAGTGAGACGGGTGTAACGGCGACGTTAATCAACTCTCTGTTGTTTTCGATGCGACAGGGACGGATTTAGTACCGCACTAAAGCAAAAAAGTGGGTTATGGTTTTGGCGAGCAATTTATTGTTCTAACTAAGAATGGAACGGAAGAAGTCGCTCAGCGTGCTATGGAAAGAGCTATGCTCGGAGTATCTCTGCTGGATCGAATCAGAAATGAGGAGATCCGGCATAGAACAAAAGTTATCGACATAGCTCATAAGATTAGCAAGCTGAAGTGGCAGTGGGCCGGTCACGTCTGTCGCAGAACCGACAACCGCTGGGGGAGACGAGTTCTGGAGTGGAGACCGCGTTTGGGCTAACGTAGTGTGCTAGATTGAGCGACGATCTGCGCAAGGTGGCTGGCAACGACTGGTTGAGAAAAGCCGAAGATCGGGTTCAATGGAGCGCCCTGGGAGAGGCCTATGTCCAGCAGTGGCTAGAGTGGGCTGCTGATGATGAACTAAGAACCGTAAAATACATTTTCTTACATTGTTTTTCGTATTACCTAATTTAAGTTAGAATTAAACTAGGTACTTATTAGTTTATATTAGGTTAGATCTAGATACACGGGAGACGGGATTGTTTCCGCCAAATTCAGAAGAAAACGGCGACGACACACGATTGTAGTTACATTAAGTAGCCATTTTAAAGAGGTACCATAATAGAAAAAAAATGTTCTTTCATCTGCTAACCCTGGCGTTTCCTTCGTGGCGCTCCATTTTTTTTCCCTACCCTCAAGTGACTTAGGTAGCGTGAAGTTAATGTTGTCTGTCCCTACAGAGCCATGATGAAACTAATATAAATTAGAATAGAGTAGGCTGGTAAAAAGTCAAGGTTAAAAATTAAAGTCTGGAACTTTTAGAACTGAAACTTCATTTATTTATTTTATATAAAACACTTCATTATACAAAACTTAGTAGGTACAAAACAATGCATAAGTAACAATTTGGAGGCGGTCTTATATCTAAAAGAGACTTCCAGACAGGACATTACTTCTATCTTGGCATGTCTACGTATTGAAGAAACTTGCATAAATCTGAGGAAAAAGTTTTCTAAAGGCGTGTGAAATTAACCAATCAGCACTGGGGCAGCAGGGTGGAACATGGTCCGTATCCCCTTGTGGAAGGGGAGGCCTGTGCCCCAACAGAGTGCATGTTTATTAGGCTGATGATGATTAATGTCATTTTTTGTTCCGTGTAGGTATAGGACGGATTTAGAATATCCCTACCGCTACTGAATAAAGCGTGTCGTACGAGGGGACTGACACGAGTAACTTGCTGGTGGTAGGATCCCTTCAGGGTCCGTCTGGTAGGGGCCACCTTCTACGTAAAGTCTGTCGTCAAATATCTTCGCTTCGTCGTCGATGTGTTCCGACAGTGTTTATAGAAGAGGTCAGTACTTACTGAGCCCGTGTGCTCCATCTTCGACCTCATCCTCACTTACCACCAGGTGAGATTGAGGTCGAACGCGGGTTTAGATGTAAATAAAAAGATTGAGTTTATAGAAGAGCCAGCCTGTCAGTGCTCACAATATCATTATAAAGGAGAGGGCGCTACTAGTCCGATTTATGTGACTAGCTTCCTTCCTGGCTAGGTTTATTAGAAGGCGAGACGGTTGAATCAGTCTGACCCG
Source organism: Hofmannophila pseudospretella (assembly GCA_947369225.1). Classification (NCBI taxonomy): domain Eukaryota; kingdom Metazoa; phylum Arthropoda; class Insecta; order Lepidoptera; family Oecophoridae; genus Hofmannophila; species Hofmannophila pseudospretella. The sequence continues at coordinate 7,053,393 of OX376337.1, read as the reverse complement.
TTGACCCCGCCTGAGGGTTAGATTGTGTCGCTGATGCAGCACTGTTCGCCGCAGCACTATCCGTTACTCCACAATCAGTTGCCGCACAATCAGCGTCAGCACAGTCCATTGCTGCACAATCCATCGCTGCACAATCAGCAACAAAAATAGGACAATCCTTCGCGGCACAATCCATTGTACCACAGTCGGTAGCACAATCCGAGGCAGCACAATTAGTAGTGCAATCCGCCGGAGAATCCGTCTCCGCCGCCGCCGATGAGGCTGGCTTTCCCGCCGTCTTTTTTGCCGCAGCCGGCATTTCCGCCGCCGCCATGGCCTGTTCCAGAATAATTGAAGAGTAATGGCTAATTGGGAGTGATATCGGTTCATCTGTTTTTCCCGTGGATGTAGTAAAACAGTTTAATCCGGTTGTCGGCGGCAAATATTTTGTTAAATTGTATGAAAATAAAAAGTATTAAATAATGACTTTAAATTTTGCATAGAAAATCTATATCAGTTACAGCTTTGAACCCTTCAATAAGACTACAACCTTTCGTTACACCCTTTTATATTTTTTAAAGCCTATAGACTGTCCCACCCTTTTATATTTAATTTAATTTAATTTATTTATTAGGTAAACACAACAGATTACAACCATAGAAATTACAGAAAAACCAATATAAAGTTATGAGCTAGGTCGTAACCCTTAATGAAATAAAAAATAATAATGAAATAATAAAATAAATAAAAATAATAAATAAAAATAATAAAATAAAATAATGAAAATAAAATATAAATGAAATATATTTTTTTAAAAGAATTGGAATCATATAGGACTAAAAACCCCCAGTTGTCTGAGGAAAGTTTTCTAAAAGCATGTGAAATTCACCAATAAGCGCTGGGCCCTCGCGGTGGAAGATGGCCCTTACTCCTTGTGCATGAATGGCATTTTCCAGCAGCTTGAGCTGTTGAGCTCATTGAAGAGCCAGTACCTACCTACTAAGCCCGCGTGTTCCATCTTCGGCCTCATCGTCACTTACCAGGTGAGATTGAGGTCGAACGCAGGTATATTTCGTGTGTCGGTAATGCATATAATTCAGCTGAATGTAGTAGATACTCTGCTAATTTCACTGGAAGACTGGAATTTCACCTATAGGAATCATCCTTCTAGAAGATTGTCTTGACAAGGTTACGATTACGCCAACCATTCAATATTTTACTTAATGGGATTCAAGTCTTCTTGGCGAACACTGCCTTATGTACTTTATAGGTAGGTGAGAGCGTCGGTGGCACAGTGGCTAGGACACCGGACTCCCATGCTAGGTCCGGGTTCGAAATCGTGCAGTGCCATGTACCAATGAGTTTTTCGTATTTTTCGAAGACTTTACGTACATTTACCGATTGCTCTAACGGTAAGGAAAACATCGTGAGGAAACCTGCACACTGAGATGACCAGTGTGACATGGGGTAGGCACAAAAGATCCTCAAGGATCGAAGTGGCGCTGGGGTTATTCCCGGCCCCCTATCATAAGATAAGACATTATAGGTAGGTAGGTATGTATTATTTACTATTAATGTTTACAATTTTTTTGAAGTCGAGGGATTTCAGTGGCTGGTATAATCCAACAAACGGAGTGATTACTTCTCTCTGTAATCCACTGTATTGGATTACTAAAGTTTCCAATAATCTTAGATTAAGGGTATATAAATTAATAGATCTGTGCCAATAATATTGGATGTCCTAGTGTCAAATGACAGTGAATTTGTCAATATCATTTCCTTGGTCAAAACCAGAGAGAAGGTAAACAATCCAAAGAACTTTTATATTAAATCAATCACTTGTGTGAGACAGTAAAATAAGACGCTGCAGCCCGATCCGTACTTGGCTGGTTTTTGAAGAGCCATACTGCGTCCGGGACGCTTTCTTCTTTGGTTCGGATGGTGCAGAAGCGTGGAAGATTCTCCCAGATAGCATTGAAATGTGTCACATCAGCATTTTAATGAAGAATTGTTTACATCATATATGGCTGTTGGGCTCAGTTTCCTTTGCCTAAATAAAAAAAAACAATCTCTTGTGATCCATGAAGTTTTAGACCAATAGATAATTCGCAAATTGATTCAGGGTTATCTTAACCCGGGTTAAGAACATTTAACCGGCACTTTCGCGCAAGCCGGCCTTAGTATATTTGTAATGTAGGAACTTAAAAAAACCTCGTAGTAACTCCATAACACAACACAGATCTGTCCTTTTGAGAATCTGGCCTTATGAGAACAAACGATCCTAGTGTGGGAGCCAGGGAAATCCGACAAAATGAGAAAGATACAGCAAGGCAATTCTCGTAGTGTAATGTCGAATTCGACATTAGTTCTATCTCATTCGTTCACATTGCATGTAAGCGTGACAAGACGTTCGTAGCGCTTGACGTTTGTATGTCGAACTCGGCGAGAATTGGCTTCCTGGTTACATGATATATTTTTCACAGATTATAAAACTGCCAATGGAACTGGAAAAATAAAACTCAGACAATATACGCTAAAATCTTTAATATTAACAACGATATACTCTACAAGATACATAAACCTCCATAATATAAATATTAAATATCTCTAGGGGCCGCCATCTTACATACAATATACAACTTGACAGTTACACTGTCAACTGTCACTTTGCATTTTTTGGTATCGTTTTTTGACAGAACCGTTTCGATGCACACTTATAAAATAGAACATTGTGTCATTAGGGACTAAAATAGTATATTTACGGCGAGGGCGCTATATGGAATTCAGAGCGAAGCGAAGGATTTAAAGTAGAATCCCTAGCGTTAAAGTTGGCTCACTTTTTGAAGAACCAATGAGCGTTTTTCCAACGCGCCCCAGGGTATTTATTGCCTACTAAACCCGCAATTGACCTCGATCTCGCCTGATGGTAAGCGACGATGAGGTCGACGATGGAGCATGCGGGTCCAGTAAATGCCTATTCACTCTGGCCTTGAAGATTCCAAGATTGTATGTATATGAACAGGAACTAATAAACCCTCGCCATATTGCGAAATTAAATAGGGTTTTTTTTCATAGAGAACTTCATAACACAGATTACATTATTTAAAAAAAAACATTACATAGACAAAGGTATTGTCAAATCTAGTGCCTCTCTAAGAGAAAAAAGGATTTAATTTTATTAACTACATCACAACAATCATCCTACAAATTAAAATTGTTTTTTTTTTACATTTTTAGGGTTCAGTAAAGGCATTAGATTCGCTTAAAACCTTTGTAAAGGTCTTATATAAGTGTGCTAGTCGAAACCGGTTCTACATGTATGAGAAAATAACTTTATTGATCAGATACAGGGCGATTTCGTGTCGAAGCTAACTAATTATTTTTCCGTGTATGGGACGGATCAGAATATCCATACCGCCACTGGTCAAGAGGTGACTAACTCGACGCTAACCCTTCAGGGTCCGCCTGCTAACGACCACCTTCTATGTAAAGTCTGCCGTCAAATATCTTCGCTTCAGCGTTGATGTGTTCCGGCAGTGTTTATAGAAGAGGTCAGTACTTACTGAGCGTGTGGGCTACATCTTCGATCTTATCACTTACTACCAGGTAAGATTGAGTTCAAACGCGGTTTTTTTTTTTGAAATTTCGCAAAGAAGTTAACTTTCCATACAATTTTCATCGTTTAGCTGTAAGATTTGTATGGCGAACCATATTTTTTAAAATTACTTAGTTATTGACTTCTAAATCACCCTGTAAGGTATCAATTCAAGGTATTAAGTTACAGTTTAGAAGGGAAGATCACAATAAGTTAACTTTTATACCTTTACCATACTGCATATACTTTAAAACGGAATCGGATCGAACCTATAAAAATCTATTTTTGAAGGTGGTAGATCTTGTCTACCAAATCTTACGGCATAAAAGTGGGAACTACCTGTGATTGAAGGTGGTTCCTCTTACCCCCTCGGGGATTATGGGCGTGAGAGTTATGTGTATGTATGTAGATCCTAGGAGCGTCTGTGGTCTAGTGGCTAGGCCGCCGGACTCCCGTGCGGGAGGTCCGGTATCGAAACCATGCAATGCCATGTACCAATGAGTTTTTCCGATTTTTTCGAAAGACTTACGTACATTTACCGACTGCTCTGACGGTGAAGGAAAACATCGTGAGGAAATTAAAAGTTTCCGAAGGTATGTGAAATCCACCAATCATCACTGGGCCCGCTCGGCGGATCATGGCCCGTACCCCCTTGTGCAAGCAAGGGGAGGCCTGTGCCCCAACAGTGTGGACCAATAGGCTGATGATAATGTTATAGATCCTGATGTGAAGGATCTCCTAAGTTGGTACCACCTTATCTATTTCTGCCGTAAATCAGAAATGCTTGCTTTCCGTTTTTCTGTTTGATCCATCTTACTCCTCAAGGTTTACAGCGCGCAGGTGAGATGTCTATGAGCGATGGTGACTTTACCATTAGGTGGCCTGTTTGCTCGTCTGCTCTACTTGTACAAGAAAAAAAAACCTACAAGATTTCTATGGGTTCTGTCTGATTTCAAATGGAAAGCAATGCAGTATATTAAAGGACATAACCGTTATTAAATCTCGGATTAAGTAGATGTTATAACTAGAGTGTAAATGACCCGGTAAACACTATGTAAAGATCAGTAACCGAAAGTGGTTACCCAAATCTACTAGGTAACAACAAAAAAACCAATAAAGGGGGGTGTTCAGTATCCATATCTTATCTAATCTTAAAATGTACGTAAGTCTTCGAAAAATACGAAAAACTCATTGGCACTGCTTGGTTTCGAACCCAGACCTCCCGCGTGGGAGTGCGGTATCCTAGCCACTGTGCCACCGACGGTCTTCAGTATCCATAACTGAACATCTTCAACTAAGGAGCCAACTCTGTGATAAGTATTATGTAGGTAAGTTTATATATTTTCTACCGTCACTTGGCAGTCTGGTAATTAAACGTTCGTTAAACTCATCTCCGTGTATTATTTAATTCTAATACAACGTATTGGCGACGAAATCGTGAAAAATCAGGTGTTTCATACATTTCGGTTTTAGGTATTGAGCTTTTGTATAAATTGAAATTGAAAACGTGTATTAATCACTGTAAACACCAGAATATAGAACACAATACAGAAGTATACAAAGATTAATACATGCAGCACAAAACATCCGGTGTGGTACAGTGCCAAAAAGGGTACACCAGCTCAGCATAATGCTCAGCCCTCAGTGACTGCACGGACGAAGAAAGCAACAGTGTGCATGGAACAGCTGATTTTTTGGCGATTTCAAAGTTGACCTCATAGTGAAAGTTAGTCAGTTATGGGTACTGAACACCCCCCTTTCGATAGGGAGTTTTTGTTACACCCAATATTTCGTAAAATTGAACACAAAACGTATGCTGTTAAAGGTAGAATCTACAAACTATTTTGGTGCAATACCGGTAACCGATACCGATTTTTAACAAAAATATTTACTATAGATTCTACCTCATCACTATGCATTTTGTGTTCAATTTTATATGTGCAGTTAACCAATTACAGTCCCTGGTGTTTTTTTATTATAAAATATTAGGCACCGAGCCTGGGAAACGACATCCGGCGCCGAATCAGTGTCAATCGTAAAGGGTTGCCGGAACAGTGTAAATAAGCCATTATAGCTTCTGGTAACATACAGCATGAACGGAAAATGTAAACTTAGATTATGGTAGCACTTAAAGTAATTAAAATATATATACAGGATGCTAGGAGATGACTGCCAAATAGTTTGCCATAAGGCTCCATTACTTCTTTTGGATTTTGGACTTCTACTTCTTCAAATATCAGATTGACCTCTGTCAACTTGAGCACTCTTGCTCTTACATTGTAATATACAGAGCAGACGATCCCGACGGGGAGCGTGCGGGAAACGACGAATGACTGTAGAGGGAGAAAGAGAGGCGTGCCAAGATAGAGATTCGTGGCGCTCCGTTCTCTCTGCCTACCCCGCAAGGGACAGCGTGAAGTTATGTATGTATGTACTTCTTCAATTCGGTATTTGACTAATTTTTTAGGCCTATCTGAAGGATCTAAAATTAGTTTTTCGATATCTCAACTAGGTAACATCAGAGATATTAATGGTTAAAGTTAGTACTGGAGAGATGCTCTGTCCCTCTTTAGCAAAAGTTCTTTATATATAGCCAGGATTTGCTTGTAAGGCGCTGTTAAACAGTGACGTCATAATGTAATATTGCCGTTTCTTTCTATCGTCTCATTTTTGATTGCCTGTAGCTATTTTATTTTTCAACGAATTTCAATTCTGTTTTCACATTTGACCATCAATTTACGACTATTTCTTAATTTTTAAGAAATGTTTTTAAATATTTGATACTTGGTAATCACCGAATTGGTCTTGGACTAGGTTGTTCGTTCATGTCGTTTTGACCGAAGTTGAAGATGATAACATTCCGAAAATGTCGGAATGTTATTGTCTTCAACATGGCACTAGAAGAAACGCAAAACGATTTCATTGGATGTCAGGGTACAATTTTCTTTTTATGGTGTTAATCCATCCAATTTCTTATAAGGATGTAGGATATGGCTACATTTATTTTAGTGAATCGAATTAAAAATTTATTTCAAAGTAATTATTTAGTTATTATTACATAATTTTGCACTGTTCCCTATGATGATCATGATCACAAAAGACAGAGAGCGATGCCTCGTTTGTATGTGCCAGAACGAGAGGGATTTGACGTGTGCGTTTAATTTAACCATAATATTTATACTCTATGCTGCGTTTCCGGTGCGTGTGATTCCCGGTTTTCGAATAGGCCACCCCATCTCTCCCCGTGGGTGTCGTAAAAGGCGACTAAGGGAAACGGGGCAGTACCGAACACCGTTGCCTCCGTTTGGAGTCCTGAGCCTCAACCAGAAAGTGGCATTAGCCTGCAGCCGATCCGGCTCCGCACGTATCGACTTGTCGTTCCTGCGGATTAAGTCGGTGAGGTCGAGAGGGTGGCGCGGGTACTGGGCACGCCCGCGTTTTCCCAGGCGATGCAGCGTCTGTGGAGAGGTTTGCCTTCGCGACGCTACTTAAATCGTCTGCAATAGACGTTATAGGCCTATGATGATGCTGCGTTTCGCACATAGGACCACCTGAGGTTTAGAGATGTTAGAGTACTAGCAAATAGTATTTTTCAGAATTATATGAAAGTTCCTTTTACACTTGTGTATGATCATAGTTTAAAATGGACAGTTTTCTCTAGCAACCTGTATATAAAGGGACGAATTTCAACGCGAATCAACAGAACTAAACGTATAACGAAAAATTACAAACCTATTTTTACATACTTTCCTCTAGTTCGTAAGCCAAAGAAAACTTCAGGACAGCCGGCGAGAAAAAACTATAATATTAAAAAAAAAACACTAAGTCTAGTACACCATAGATTGAATTATTAAAAAAAATGACTAGTCCACGTTTTCAGTGAGATCTTGGCCTGATGCTGAAGTTTTCTTTAACTTCTGTGAAGTAACGGCTGAACATATTCTGATTCGAATATTGAAATACTTCAGATATAGTATTTATTAGCCACGATTCCTGCAAACTTAAAATTCCAGTCCTTCTGTCTCTATCTTTCTTTCTTTATCTTTCGTTATCGTTAAGAAAAGGGCAGAAGAAGACCTACAAACTATTGGCTATTTCTTTATTATTTTATTATATAACAAGCACACTACATTAGATATTTCCGGGAGATCAACTGTATTACCAATAGAAATCATTGTTAAAGTTTCAATTTCCCAAACCGCGCCAAAAACGCTGTTTCTGTAATGGCGCCGGTCACGTGACACGTGTGACGTCACACGCAAGTAAACAAGTTTATTAACCATAATGAAACAGTGCAGCTGAAGTGAATTTCATCATTTTTCTTCAAATTTATTGGATAGAATTGTGTATAAATGGTGTGTAGTGCCACAATGTACAAATACGTCTTAAAATTTGACTCCATTTTGAGATTCTAAATGAATATTTATGCGCCATGTTTACTTGCTTGTGACGTCACCAGAGTTGTAACCAATCACAGGGCGTTCCCGTCACAGATAAAATTAAAAAAAATATTTTATTTATTTCGTGTAATTTGCAAAAAATATACATAATTTTGTTTATAATAAAGTGTAATATGTTTTTTTACGCTATTATCTGATGGTGTGACCACAATTTGTAATATATTTACAATGTTGTCATATAGCCTATTCTAGACGGCATGTATCCGATCGAAATGTCTATGAAGCTGTCTTAATTTGACAGCTCGAAACCTAAAGTAACACAATCTTCTTCCATCCTTCTCTTACCGATAACGAAAGAAACAGACAGACTGAATTTAAATTTAAGATCAGCGGCCATGCGGGAATCGCGGCCATTGGTTGTGTAAAACTGTTTACAAATGCATTTGTCTATTGGTTGTTTATCTATAATTGGAATACACCGACGATCCTAAGATTTTTTCAACAACAACTTGAGAGTAATTTATCGATAAATTCTGAACACTGTATAAATAATATAAAACCCTGACCAGAAAGTAAATTCTCGTTATGTTCGTGATATTTGTTATGAAATTAATATTAATTTTTTACCCGTACATTATGTATCATATGATTTTTCCATCACCTGAAGGTTGCCTGGAAGACATCGCTTAAATAGGGCCGCCCAAATTGTACTGCACTATTTCCTTTACACTATCATCCGTTTGTTGTTTTCTATTAGTGCAGTAAAGTGTATTTTACTATACACTCTATTGCACAAATAGGAAACAACAAACAAGAGATAGAAAAGGAAATAGTGAAGTACAATTTGGGCGGCCCTATCGCTAAGAGCGATCTCTTCCAGGCAACCTTCGGACAGAGGAAAAGATTATTACTGTTTGTATTTTTATTTTACCATATTACGTAATTAAATGGTTTTTTTTATAGAGAACTCCATAACACAGAATATAAAACTACAAATGGCGTCCTTTTGACAGGGTTTTTTTTTAAATCTGGTCGGGGTATACTTAAATTTAACACTTTGACGGCAATGTATGCATTTGTAAACACACGCATACACTCACCCTCAAACACCCTCTCACAACAGTTTTTTTAAATAATAATAATATTTATATAAGTGTATCCCCCAGGCCATTAGACTGTTGCTATCTACTACGCTGCAAGACGGCCGTATGGCCAGTGCGGGCAGTAGAGACCGATATTTACTTATACATTGTAACTACACTGTTGTTAAGTGATTATAATTTGAATATTGTTTGGGTTAATACATATTTTTGTGTTTGTATTTGTAAACAATTTCACTAACATATCAGGGTGTAATCCGGGTGTGCCCACGACATTATTAAAATGTATTATATAACAATGTATTGCTGCTCTAAGTTACTTATAAGGTAAGTGTGTATGTTTATCGCCGAGGATTCCTTGTGTCGGGATGTGGTCGACGTGGGTGGTTCAGAACTAGAAAACAATCAAATCAATCAAAATCAAGCATTATGGGGACTTTTGGGAGGACACGGTGAGAGGGGGCTTGTTTGATTATACAATGATTACTACTACTTTCTTGAATCGCACCACTCGTCGGCGGCTCAATTTTCACCCGCACTTTCTAAAGCCTTGGGTGTCTACCACGACCCGTTTTACACGAACGTTTCTGCCACGCACCAGCAAAATGTGGAACTCTCTTCCACCCGACGTTTTCCCGCAGCGCTACGACATGGGATGCTTCAAAAAGAACGTTAAAAAAGTCCTCTCCCTCCACGGCCAGCAACACACAAGCAATACCCCTGGTACTGCACGTATCTCTAGGCGACGGTGACTACTTACCATCAGGTGGCCCGTCTGCCTGTTTGCCGTAGCTAATTTATATAAAAAAATTAAAAAAATATTTTATATTATAATCAATTATTTTTATTTAGTTATAATTAATATTTCTATATTTTCGACTTTAAATATTAAATAAATATACCTAAATATATAAATTAATATATTTTATAAATTTATAATAGTCATATCATCCCATGCTTCGTATTTCCTTTAATGTTTGTTTAATAGTATAAAATAAATATCATAAGCTGTAACTTAAATAGTAATTTTAAGTTGTAATTGTAAATTTCAATTAATTTTAAGTTGTAATTGTAAATTTCAATTAATTTCAAGTTGTAATTCTGAAATCTGAACAGCAGCGCATCAAAATCACTCTAGATAACTTCATAGTGTGGTGCGATGTCTATGGGCAACGGTGACCATTTACCTTTAGCTGATCCGTTAGAAGAACTTGACTAATAAAGAGTATAATTTTTCTTTTTTTCAGCTTACCTGGATGAATGGGTCCTGGGGATCGCCTGCACCAAGTGCCTGGGGACATCTGAAACAAACACATTTTTTTTATTGTATAAGGCTTGGACTTCACGGGTCCGGTTCCAGTCCCGATTCGGTTCACTGCAACCAATCACAAGCGTTCCGTCCTCCCGCCTCTTGTCTCCATTTTGGCGCGCTTTCTGAAACCCGCCCGGGTAAAGAGGTCCCACCTCAAGGCCCGTACCCTCTCTCCCCCCCGCGGATTAGAGAGGATGACCCTCGTTCGTTTCTGTGACGTCAGCGTCCACAACAGCATGACAGTGTGGAGTGTTCAGCCAAAGAATACATATTGTAATTTTTTTGTGGTAAATTAATAAATTTGTATGGGAAGTTTCTTGTTTGTAGACAATACAACATGGACGCTGACGTCACGTTTCCGTCTAACCAATAGTGTTGCGTTCTCACATTATTCCCACTTTTATTCATTTAAATTCTTAATTAAAAAGCGTTTAAATAAAAAAGAAATGGTATAGGTACAATTCTTCTTTTTTTTTTTTTATTTACTTCTAAACCCGCATTTGACCTCGATCTCGCCCGATGGTAAGCGACGATGGAGCATGCGGGTTCAGTAAATGCCTATTCACTCTGGCCTTGAAGATCCCAAGGTTGTAGGTTTCGGGAAATACAGACGCCGGCAGGCTGTTCCATTCCTTAGCCGTTCGCATAATGAACGAAGAAGCAAATCGCTTCGTACGAGCAGATGGGATATCAACAACATAAGGATGGAACCCCTCCCCGCGCCTGGTAGTTTTTTTCGTAGCGTTTCTTTCGTGTTGATGATCCGAACTAAATTTTTCCCGACCAGAAGGCAGCCCTCTGGTTGGCCTCGAAAGGTCCTCCCGCGTGCAGGTGGTCGGACACGCGGGACAGCAGAGCAAGTGCTCCATGGTTTGAGGGGAGACACCACACTCACACTTTACTTGATCGCTGGAAAACCCCCAATTGTGAAGATTATCTCCGCAACAGCCAACCTGGGTTCGCAGGCGATTAAGCGTTTTCCAGGTTCATCAACACGAAAGAAGAAGGTACAATTCTGTAGTGATAAAGATTTCAAAAAAAAATTACTTCAGCTATATTTGAATCAGATGCATATGAGTGTTTGTGGATGGGCTTGTCCTTTTCACAAAATGGCCACCCATCTCGCCACCATCTTGATATAAAAAACCTTCGAACTTTTTTGAAAAACATATTCATATTCATATTTTTTCATATTCTGTTGGAGTGTGGAGTTTCTCCCGCGCTTTTGTGGCATCCACGTCAGCTTTGTTTCGATTTGTCTTGCAAATTGTTTTACAGTAGTGCTTTTCTAGTAAGAATGGTGTTTCTTGCTCGAAGAACTTCGACAAGATGTGAATAATGTGTGGGACAGTGAAGTGAAGTCAAATAAGACGCTGCAGCCCGATCCGTACTTGGCTGGATTTTGAAGAGCCATACTGCATCCGGGACACCTTCTTATTTGGTTCGGATGGCGCAGAAGCGTGGAAGATTCTCCCAGATAGCATTGAAATGTGTCACACCAGCATTTTAATGAAGAATTGAAAGAGTTGTTTACATCAGACATGGCTGTATGGGCTCAGTTCCCTTTGCCTTAAAAAAAACAACAAAATCTGTTGGAGTGTGTCAGTTACGCTGGACAGAGATAACAGCTGATTAGACATTATGATTTAAATTTATTGGATTTTGGTGTATTTCAGAATATTTTAGCTGATCAAATTTCTGGTGCAGCTAGAATGCTCTATTCCATGTTTAAGAAAGGTAATTAATAACGAAACGGTTCACAAATTGAAAGTCGCTCAGCGTGCTATGGAAAGAGTTGTACTCGGAGTATCTCTGCTGGATCGAATCCGAAATGAGGAGATCCAGCATAGAACAAAAGTTATCGACATAGCTCATAAGATTAGCAAGCTGAAGTGGCGGTGGGCCGGTCACATCTGTCGCAGAACAGACAACCGCTGGGGGAGACGAGTTCTGGAGTGGAGACCGCGTTTGGGCAAACGTAGTGTGGGACGCCCCCCTGCTAGATAGAGCGACGATCTGCGCAAGGTGGCTGGCAGCGACTGGATGAGAAGAGCCGAAGATCGGACTCAATGGCGCGCCCTGGGAGAGGCCTATGTCCAGCAGTGGACTAGAGTAGGCTGCTGCTGATGATGATGCACGATGAGATTTGTTAATCACTAATTTTTTTTTTTAATCAACTATGATTTAAAAAAACAGACGCCAAAACGTTCGAGTGATTTTCAAGATTCTAACACGGTCATTGGCCAAATTGCAGAGTACACTAGCAGAGGCCATAATTAAAGAAAGAAAAAAACACTAACCTGTCTCAGTAAATAGGGCGGTCTATACTGAAACGTCGCCCCTCCGCGTCCCCTCCCCGCGCCCCTGTCCTCCCCCCTCTGCTCCGGTCGCTCGTAGCGCTCCGGCCGCTCCGCGTCCGGTCGCCGGTTGCGATAATCCGGCCTGTCCGGTCGGTCCGGCCGCTCTGGCCGGTACTGCTGGTTGTAATCCGGTCGCCGCTCCTGGTGGTCTGTGGATTTGAATAGCAGATCCCATTTTTTTAAAAATTGGGGAGACCGGGGGTGGGGGTTTCCACGCCGACTACAGTACGTGCAAATGACTTTTTGTTGTTGTGATAAACATGATTTCAATACCAGAAACAAAAACAAACTCGCAGTCCCACGCTTTAGACTTAGTAAAGTAAACACATCATTTATGGGTCACTGTGTACGATGTTATAATAAGATACCTGATACTGTAATAAATATGACAGAGAAAACATTTAAGACCCACATAAGACGGACCTTGTGTAAAAAGGGTTATTATAAAATAAATGACTACTTAAATGATAAAGAGGCTTGGTCCTAAACCCAGCTCCAGCTCTGCACATTGTGTGTATGATTGTATTCATAATTATTGTAAGATATATTTATTTCAAAAGACGTGCTGCTGAAAGTTTCTTGCGCCGCTTCTTTCCTTTCAGCTACAGCACCTTACGAAGCGGTGGTAGAGTGAAACATGACGTTGTAAAAATACTTTAAGGTACTTACTTACAATAAAAAACATTTTGATTTGATATTCTAATTTGCATGAGAGATTTAACGGCCACCCGGGAATCGACGCCAATATACTCACATGTGTTTTTATTATGCATGCTGCGTATAGAATTGACTATGGCACGAGCCGCGGAGGTCAGTTGCGTCTCGTCGTTGGAAGGCCTGGAACAATGTGGGTGTGTCTTAATACCGGTCAAGTGCGAGTCGGGATTCGCTGTATCTATACAGATACGTACTACACGTATTTATTTATTCGTATGGCAGTTGGAATTATTCACAATAACAGTACTGCGATATGTCACAACCAAATATCCAGGTTTCTTAGCCATTCGGCGGCGTCTGGGGTCAGTAGGTTGAAGTCAGCAGGGTCACCGGCGTATGCTCACAGGGGGCACTCGCGCGTGATGATGCAGTAGGTTGCCTGTCTATGGGTATTTTATAGGATACATTTCGGAGAGTGCGCATCGGAATTGCACGACCTAATTCCAGCATCTCCATTCCGCCTTCGGACTACCAGGCGCGGGGAGGGGTTCCATCCTTATGTTGTTGATATCCCATCTGCTCGTACGAAGCGATTTGCTTCTTCATTCATTATGCGAACGGCTAAGGAATGGAACAGCCTGCCGGCGTCTGTATTTCCCGAAACCTACAACCTTGGGATCTTCAAGGCCAGAGTGAATAGGCATTTACTGGACCCGCATGCTCCATCGTCGACCTCATCGTCGCTTACCATCAGGCGAGATCGAGGTCAAATGCGGGTTTAGTTATACATAAAAAAAATAATTTAAAAAAAATGTGCTCGACGGTCTGGGACTCCGCGCCGCAGTCGCAGCGGGGGGACTCGGTCCAGCCGCACAGGTGTTGGTAATGGGCGCTTCGGCCGTGGCCAGTGCGTATCCTATTAAGTGAGCATCAGTCGCGTCGGGGTAAGTCGGCGTCCTCGAGCTGTTCCCCAGGTCGGATGAGGTCGCTAGCTTTTGCACCCATCTCACTACACGTATAAAGTATATTTACTACTCACACTCGTATACAATTAATTAAAAGAATCTTTAACGATTTTAATGATATTACATACTTAGCTTAGGGGCAGAATACAGAATATCTTCTATCTATTTACAGAATGTTGTTGTTAGTTAAGTACCAATATATTTTGCCTTGTAGTAGGCGTGCAAATTATTATACAGAAACAAAGGTATAATACTCATACCATTTGTTGCTTTTCATGTGTAACAATTGGTCTTAAAAATGTATATTATCTGGTCATACATGAAACCCTGAGTAGGGCACCGCAATATTAAATAAGAGATTATAATCTATATCTATACCAATATATAGGGTGGGCCATGAATTAGTTAACAATTGAAAAAATCATATAAAGAAAACCATTTGACATATTTTTAAAATTGTTTATTTACAAGAAAGTTAGTTATTTGGAATTTATTTTTTAAAAATAACATCATCTAAATGACCACCGTTTCGATTTTTGCACTCTTCTAAGCGAACACCGAAATTTTCGAATACTCGTCGACAAAGAGACCGCGAGATCGCTGACATTTCTTCACTAATGTCAGCGATCCAGATTTAAGATTTAACGCCAGCAGACTTCTTTTTATGGGGTTATTTGAAGAGTCGTGTTTACACCCATAAACCAAAAACACTACGTGAACTAAAGGAAAAAATTAGTGAAGAAATGTCAGCGATCTCGCGGTCTCTTTGTCGACGAGTATTCGAAAATTTCGGTGTTCGCTTAGAAGAGTGCAAAAATCGAAACGGTGGTCATTTAGATGATGTTATTTTTAAAAAATAAATTCCAAATAACTAACTTTCTTGTAAATAAACAATTTTAAAAATATGTCAAATGGTTTTCTTTATATGATTTTTTCAATTGTTAACTAATTCATGGCCCACCCTATATAAAGAGGAAAGGTTTGATTTTTTGTTTGTTTGTTTGAATTGAATAGGCTCCGAAACTACTGAACAGATTTGAAAAATTCTTTCACCGTTGGGAAGCTACACTATCCCCGGGTGACATAGGCTATATGACGCGAACGAAGTCGCGGGCAACAGCTAGTATATTATAACAGTAATAAATGCTAACGAGATAAATAAGTATCTATTTAGTGAAATTAATGTCAATAATCCATTAATTACGTCACACGTTACGGGAGGGGGGGGGGGGGACACATCGTGTGACGGGGGGGGGGGGGGACACGAGTCATAAGCTTCGTGACGTCACATGCGTAAACCTAATGGATTCAAAGTAACATGGACACAAGATGTAATAAATTTTGTATCGTTCATTTGATTTATTGTTTCGTAAATTTTCTAAAAGGTTGTTTTATTGTTGATTTTATAAAAATATAGTATAAATACATTTGGAAGTGCTGTTTAAATTTAATAATTTCAAAATTAAAAATTGCAAAATATGTGACGTCACACCAGGGGAGGGACCCACACAAATGTGACCATCTGTAACAAGGACTCCAAAAATCATGAAAGTCGTGTGACGTACGTATCCACAATACATATTTATGACGTTGTTAAAATTAAATATTGGTGTCCAATTGTCCATTCATTACTGGTTTTGACCAAAATAATCAATTGTAGATTCTGTGTTAACAACATGCTTTTCGTGAACTATAAAATAAATTCAGATAATCGCAAGAAAAAGAGAGAAGCCAGACTCACCCCGGAGGATAGCTGCCCAGTATCCCGTGTCCACTATTCCGCCGCCACTCCCTCCCTTTACTGCCGTCCCCCCCTCTCGCCTGAAGCTGCGCCATCTGCTCCTTTAAAAACAAAAAGATCTTATTTCGGATTCCATACGCACTGTCTTATAATAAGTTTTATGCATAAAGTATATTCTATTCTAAATAAAATCATATCATTTATTCATAAACCATCTGGTCGCGCCAAGAGCTTCATTTTTATAAATGAGCTTCATTTTTATAAATGGGCTTCATTTTTATAAATGAGCTTCATTATTATAAATGAGCTTCATTTTTATAAATGAGCTTCATTTTTATAAATGAGCTTCATTTTTATAAATGAGCTTCTTTTTTATAAATGAGCTTCATTTTTATAAATGAGCTTCATTTTTATAAATGAGCTTCATTTTTATAAATGAGCTTCATTTTTATAAATGCATCCTACCGGCCAATGCGTGGTCATTCTCCCTATCGTCTCACGTATACCTTCATACGCACGTTATCGCCCGATGTGACGTCACCGCGTCCGGCTTTAACTATTGGTCGTTAACCGACCAGTTGGACTTCGACAGCTGATTTGATCGCATGAACTGTAACCGCTCTCGCTAATTACTTAATTTTCCGCTTTTTTAACACCTGAAACCCGCTGAAATCTGTATGCTAAGACTATGTGTGGTGCCTGGACATTGCCCGTGAAAGTTCCTGCAGGAAGAGCTGTAACCGAAGCCTAGACGACTGCCACACCGGGTGTCCACAGGTCAGTGCGTAACCTAAGAATAAGTCATCTTTCCTTGTGTTCCAGACCTTATTCTATTTTCAAAATCCTAGCCTGACTACGCAAAAAGCACTTAGGTATTGCATTGTTTAATTAGCAATTTTTCATACAACCGCTATCCCGCGCGAGCCCCTGGTGAGCCAGCATCATAAATCACAGTTAAAAATGCTAAATTTCGTAAATTAAAAAGACTTCGATTATGAAAGGCTTTAATCAAAAATTCCGCCCCGTGTCGACCCCGGCGCAAAGGTCGCTCGCGGCATTGCCACGCTGAATCGCCACGGCCAACCTCAGCACCAAGAACGACCCGGAGCGGGGGTCACAGCCCCTCTCTCTCAGGCGACGGCCGACCTCCCTGACAAAATCCTTTGCCTCCGCCCCCCAACAACCTGTCGTTTCAACCGCAAATGGGACAAAAACGTAGTTTTGCCCCAGAGCGGCGTACTTCTCCCGTTTTCTTTGAGCTGCTGATTCTAAATTGATTAATTGGTACCTTAATCTGCTGTATCTTGGCCGCGATCTCAGCAGAGTTCTGCCTGGACACCGGCGGTCCTGACGACGTCTGCCTGGTCTGAGGGAGCGAGTTCTGCCGGGTGACCGGTGGTGGAGGCTCCGGTTCGTAAGGCACTTTCTTGTCGTCCGTTGGAGTTTGTAGTGGTGTGTTTCTTGATGAGCCTGTTGGGAAAGAGATGTCATCAACACAACACGCACACACTGTTGCTCTCTTCGTCCGTGCAGTCACTGAGGGGCCAGCTGAAGATCAGCGCTGTGGCTTGCCTCAGCATTATGCTGAGCTGGTGTACCCTTTTTGGCACTGTACCGCACCGGATGTTTTGTGCTGCATGTATTAATCTTTGTATACTTCTGTATTGTGTTCTATATTCTGGTGTTTACAGTGATCAATAATCGTTTTCAATTTCAATCTCAATCAATATACTCAAAATAAACTTAATTCAATTATTTATTTTAATAATACAATGCACTTTACAAGTATTTAATATTTATATTTTAATTGGATTATTATTAACATTTTGTAAATTTAATATTATTGACATTGTATACATTTTAATGACATTCCCTTTTTCTTTTCTGTTTTCTTCTCAAACTCTGTATAAACATTATTAACTTGTGAGTTCGGTGTATATGCCTGTAAAGGTGAAGTTTAGTGTGACATGTTTATGTAACTATATCCGCAATATTTGTAATTCTTACCTAAACTTTTACACAATAAATGTTATCTTATCTTATTAATTTTTATTTTCATGGCGTTTTTAACCCCCGACCGATCGAGGGAGGGTGTTATAAGAGGGTGTTATAAGTTGGACACATTTGCCTATCGGTCTGTTTGTCTGCGGCATCATAACTTAACAACAGATGATCCGATTTGGACCTGCTTCTTTATTAATAGATATTTAATAGAGAATCTTGTTCTTAGCTAGGTCTGATAGAAGTTGGACCAGTTAGTTTCCAGGATCTTGGATGATGGTTCGGTTCGCTGCATCCAAAACACAAAGCGCTGATTTCAAGTCGGAGCGAACCAAACCGGGACTGAAACCGTACTAGTGAAGTCTGGGCCTGAAACATTAATATTCTACTATTCTTTTGAATCAAGAGCATCGGTGGCACAGTGGCTAGGACACCGGACTCCCATGCGAGTGGTCTGGGTTCGAAACCGTGCAGTGCAAGTACCAATGATTTTTTTTGTATTTTTCAAAGACTTACGTACATTTACCGACTGCTCTGACGGTGAAGAAAAACATCGTGATGAAACCTGCACACTGGGATGACCAGTGTGTAAATGGGGTAGACACAAAAAATCCTCAAGGGTCGAAGTGCCGCTGGTGTTATTCCCGGCCCACATCATAAAATAAAGATTCCTTTGCAAATAAATCTTCAGGCCCCAGGAGTCGGAACAGATCATGGACTTTACGTCCAATTCTCTGAAGCCCAGTCTTCCACTTCTCCGAATGTCCAGTTCCCTGGTCACTTAGATTTTTAAGTCCAATGAAAAGTGACAAATGTTAATTGGACGTACTGACTTAAAAACCTGAGTGACCAGGGAAATGGACGTTCGGGGAACTGGACATTCGGGATTGGACGTAACGCCCATGATCCGTCAGAACCTCTTAAACGTAGGCAGTCTTACCCGACACGGAGTTCCTCTTCGAAGGTCGCTGGCTGAAGCTCCCGCGCGGCTGTCTGTCTGTCTGGAACACGGGCTGGCACACGGGGTACGGCTGCGGAATCATCTGGAACACGGACAAGGTTTCACCTTTTATCTGCTTTGTCACGAATCCGTAACTTGACACTAGATTGTCAAAAAATCCTTGTCTTACTAAAAGCTTGATTTTGCTTGGTTTCAAACAATCACTATCGTCTACTTTCTTGAATCGCACCACTCGTCGGCGACTCAATGTTCACCCGCACTTTCTAAAGCCTTGGGTGTCTACCACGACCCGTTGTACACGAACGTTTCTGCCACGCACCTGTAAAATGTGGAACTCTCTTCCACCCGACGTTTTCCCGCAGCGCTACGACATGGGATGCTTCAAAAAGAACGTTAAAAAAGTCCTCTCCCTCCACGGCCGGCAACACACAAGCAATACCCCTGGTACTGCACGTGTCTCTAGGCGACGGTGACTACTTACCATCAGGTGGCCCGTCTGTCTGTTTGTCGTAGCTAATTTATATAAAAAAAATAATCAAATGGAATAAAGAGAATACAGTGACAATGCAATAAAGAGATTATTATTTATATATTTTTATATTATTTATTGCATTGACATTAGTTTTTAAAAGACGGGTTGAGGATGTCCTCAAGTGAGCTATCCACGCACCTACTTTATAGTCTTTACTTTATTATTTTTATTTTTCAAATAGGCATAAGTTTTTTAGTCATTACATTCAATAGTATTTTTTCCCAACTCAATGTTGTACAACAACCAATTCCCCACTTCCTAACCATGCTGTGTTTACACGTTAAGGGTTACGACCTAGCTCATGACTTGATTTTTAGTTTGTATGTTACACAATTGACATAAAGTTCATTATGCTATGTACAATTACGTTGCGAAAATACGCTTCCATTACATTCCGCGGCAATGTAAATTGAGCCTTAGTCGCCTCGTACGACCCCCACGGGAAGAGTTGGGGTGGTGCTATCCTTTATGGCCGTATTCTGTATGTACTCACCTGGGGGTACACGACGTTGTATGGGGGACAAACGTTGGGGTACACGTAGGGGTACAACTCGTGTACGAGTAGTTTCTGCGGCGTGCCCGCCACCGGCACTAGGGGCTGGAGATTCTGCCATTGGAGTTGTTCTTGGTACTGTGAATAGTAAGGAATATAATAAATAAAACAAACATCGAAAAACACTACTAGTGGAATCTGAACCCACACCTTCGGTAACCGAAGACAATTTCGCCACACGGTCAAGTCAAATAATACAAATAAATGTATTTTGCAACTTACATTAATACAAGAGTGGTTGATGCTCTAAATCCCGCACTAGGACACCCTGTGTCGCGGGATTTAGGCTCTTCTATTTAAAAGAGGACCTCCGGGCAATGGACACGGGGAGTCCATTGCCTGATAACAGGTCCTCGAGTAGGTCTGGCGTGCCCGTGTTCCGGCACGCCACCACAAGCCGAATGGGGACGTGAGTCCCCAGAGTTGGGTCCGTAATGCGGACACCCGCTGGCGAAGTCGCGGAAGTTATGCGCAAGCGTTCCCGTGGCTTCGCCGTCAGGCGGTGCGCAGGAACACCGGGGGGTTTTTGGCCGGTAAAAGTAAAATAAGCATGAGCGTTTCCCCCCGAAAAAAAAGGCTCTTCTATTTAGGATTTTAAATTAACATTAGATACTAAGACGTAAGCATGGAGTGAAAGTGTGTGTGTATGAGTGCGTATTGGTGTGGGAAGGTGAGGGTGTGTGTTTGTTGAGGGTGAGAGTGAGGGTGCGTGTAGGGTGTGTGAGAGTGTGCGGGTGTGTGACTGCATGACTAGTATATGTGTGTTTATTCATTGGTCAATTTCCAACACCTTCTCAGTGCTGTCATAGTGCAAGGTTGCAAGCCAGGTGGTTAGAGATTGTTTGTACCTATATCGTGTTTGATTAACAATGTTGAGTAATTTGTTTACCTTGGTGTATAAATACGGTCCAAGATAGCGATAGAACTTTTGGCCAAATTAATTACGTGTGATACATGATGACCACTTAAGGCGCCGCGCTGTAGCATTCACTACGGTGAGCAGTGCAGTCTTGTGGAATTTCAAAATTGTTGAAAGTATATATAACTGCCGTACACGCAGGAATTTACATTCCTGGTAAAGCAAGTATGTGGGGTAACGGAATGGTTTGCTAAGGATCATTCCCTCACCGGGTAGTGCTGGAGATGGTGCTGCGGAAGCAGCACATTGCCGACCGGGTAGGGAGGCAGCACGGCAGTCTGCTGCATCTCCACTTGTCCGTACGGCACGTTGAAACTGGAATGTAACATGGAATGTGGTTTTACGGATCCGGTTGTTATGTTTTTGGGTGCCAAGACAGAGATCCGTGGCGCTCCGTTCTCTCTGCCTACCCCGTAACGTGACCCTGACCAGAAACTATATGTATAAAAATCTTTAAAAAAACTTAAACTATATGAAACTATAATAATAATGTATTATATCCTTGTATTTCTTTATTACAGTCATTATGTCTGATTTACTTTTGTATTGTGTACTTGCTATATTCTGGTGTTTACAGTATCCGGTATCTGGCCGGATACCGGATAGTGGGTGCTAATATTCGGCCGCACCGGATACTTAATTCAGACAATTTGAAAGTTGAACAAAAAATCGAGTTACACTAATCTAATGATACATATTTGTTTATTTAACGTCTTATTAAGTTATTACTTTCGAAATAATAAAGAAACTTGAAAGAAAGCAATTTTCATCTATCTTTGCCTCTATCTTTACTTCAATTATGTATTATTTATGTATTAGGAAAAATATTTAAAATTCAATATTAGCAGACAATTATTAGTTTATTTTTTTATTTTTTATTAAATAAGGAGAGCAGACGAGCCAACGGGCCAGCTGATGGTAAGTGGTCACCGTCGCCCATAGACATCTCACCTCACTGTATTAATATTAGAGGGATTTTGATGCGCTGCTAACCTTGAGGACTAAGATGGAGTGCCTCATATGCCGGAAATTACGCTGGCTCTCTTACCCTTCAAACCGAAACACAGAAATGCAAGCATCTCTGCTTCACGGCAGAAATAGATAAGAGGGTGGTACCACCCCAGGCGATCCTGCACATCAGGATCTACCACTACCAAAATTAGTAAACAATATTGGATAAGCACAATGGAACTTACTGCTAAAGTTTCATTCAAGGTTATTCAATATTCAAAATCAATCATTAAATTCTGATGTAAAACACTAACATTTCAGCCCTTTCTGTAGCGCCATCCATTCGGCTGGATATCCGGACGGTCGTCGGCCGGATATTCGGTATACGGCCAATCACCTATCCGGTACACCTCTACTTTTTTTCGCGATTTCACTGTTGGCCCCATAATGTAAGTTGTTCAGTTATGGATACTGAACATCCCCCTTTAGTACTATAGGGGTTACACAGTATAGTTGCTTACCCCCTGTGCTGATGCTGCATCCCTGAAGGGTCCACACAGGACCCGGAGCAGGCGCCGCATTGGGCTGCGTAGTCCACCGGCGCGTACGGGTAGCTCGGGTCTGGCGGACACAATAATACGCAACACGGTATTAACCTATTTTTTTTTATTGCATCAATCAACTTACATGGACATACTAAAGAAGGATCTAAAATTAGTTTTTCGATATCTCAACTAACATCAGAGATATTAATGGTTAAAGTTAGTATTGGAGAGACGCTCTGTCCCTTTTTAGCACAACAGTTCTTTATATGCAGCCAGGACCTGCTTGTATGGCGCTAGAGAACAGTTACGTCATAAAACTTATTGCCGTTTCTTTCTACCGTTCTGATTTTTGATTGCCTGTAGCTATTTTATTTTTCAACGAATTTTAATTCTGTTTTCACTTTTGACATCAATTTATGACAATAAATGCATTTAATATTTGGAAACTACCCTATTATAAAATATATTCTATCTTGAAAAAATGATAAGTTAAAATCATGTGTTGTGACATTTATTATATACCTAACGTATGGTTGCGTTAAGAGCGTCGGTGGCGTCGTGGCTAGGACGTCGGACTCCCTCCCATGCGGGAGTTCCGGGTTCGAAACCATGCAGTGCCATGTACCAATGAGTTTTTCGGTTCTTTCGAAAGACTTACGTACATTTACCGACTGCTCTAACGGTGAAGGAAAACATCGCGAGGAAACCTGCACACTGAGATGACCAGTGTGTAAATGGGGTAGGCACAAAAGATCCTCAAGGGACGAAGTGCCGCTGGGGTGATTCCCGGCCCCCATCATATTGTGGACATAGTTACCGATTCTGAAGGTACTTTCTCCCGCATGCGGGGAGGACGCCAATTGTTTCTCCTCGGGGGATGGTTGGATCAACGGTTGGTACACGGCTTGTGGTAGGGGCGGCTCCTGAAACATTATCAACCATGTCTACTACTGAAGGCGCGATGGAGCGATGGAGCAAGTGTCAGGTCGTCAGGTCCAAAATGACCACTTTGCAAAATAATCCTAATGGCTACTTTTCCAAAAGGTAAGGTAGTGTGGTAAGTACCAGCTAGGTGGATTCCCGGTAGTGATTAGAAAAAAATAATTAAAATATTGTTGTAGACTAAGAATGTTCCTGCCATCCTTCCACTATTCCCATCCCTAATTAAAAAAAACGAAATGTCAAAGTCACTTCAAAACTATCGCCGGCGCGCGCGAGTGCACATTTTTTACGGAAAACTCAACAAGAGAAAACATGCCGGATATCCTGTAAGTCCTATCATCTTTTCTATTCTAGATCTGGGCATTTGTTCCTACAGGAAATTAGCAGGTTTAGGTAGCCTTTGCACATCAAAGCCCTAGACGTCATCGACTGGAACAATAGAGGTTGTAACAAATATCATAATTGTAATTTATAGCTTCTGTAAATGGGCATTGTCAGAAAAAAAATATTACAGTAATTAGCTGCTGTATAGAGGCATTGTCAACACATAAAAATATAAATATAAGGTAACTATTTAATAAAATTACTATATAAGGTAACACCCTTAGACGCTCTTGTATTTTGATAACCAACCTATAAATGCCAGTGGTACATACCATCCGACACTGGTTGACGAAGGGATATCCTTGCGGGAGCGGCGCGGGGAACATCATGTTGGTCAGAGACATCGGCCCTGTGACAGAAATTGGGAAGCACCGGTTAAGGGTACAGTAAGAATAAACCATATATTTTTGTTTTGTATAGTTGGTGAAGGTCTATAGATATCGAAAATCAATTATTTAATATTTTTGAGTAATAAATGCGTAAAAATAAAGTCATTGGTCACGTGAAAGTAAACAGCAAACAGAGCGCATGACGTCACGCCTTGCAAAACATCTTTTTGTTACAGCGGTTTATTGTGGTTGTTTCATTAATTGACCTATAGATTTCTAATAATACGACGACAACAACAAATCTTTGCAATGTACTCAGGTTTTACAAAAGCGTGTTTTGCAAGGCGTGACGTCATTCGAGACGCCATGACAGTTTGGAGCGTTTTGGTTGGAGATATGAATGTAAAAATATTTTTTTTTAAATAAAAAAATGTTACAATATGGAAAATAACTACTTCGAAGTTCTGAGTACAGTGTCGAAGTTAATGCATAACCAAAGGAACACCTTGTACACTAAATGGAAAATGGAAATGAAAAACTCACGCAAATTAGGGTCAGGTAACGGCAGAGGTGTAACTTTCTGACCCATGGTCTGCATCTGAGCCAGTTCTGGCTGAACGAACATGTGGTTTGCGCCCATCTGAGGGGGTGATGTCGTCTGAAACAAACGCATTGAATATAAAAATAACCTCGTTTTTATTTAACTTCACTATTATTAGACCTGGAGCCCATTATTATCATCAGCCTATTAATGTCCCCACTGTTGGGACATAGGCCTCCCTTGTACAAGGGGGCGCGGGCCATGATCCACCGAGCGGGCCCAGTGCTGTGTGGTGGATTTCACACGCCTTCGGAAACTTTTTCAGTTCCTCAGACATGCAGGTTTCCTCACGATGTTTTCCTTCACCGTCAGAGCAGTCGGTAAATGTACGTAAGTCTTCGAAAAAATCCGAAAAACTCATTGGTACATGGGATTGCATGGTTTCAAACCAGGACCTCCTGCATGGGAGTCTGGCGTCCTAGCCACTAAGCCACCGACTCTCACCCTCACTCACCCTAATATATTGGGTGTAAAAAAGAAAGTTCAAAAAAAAGTGTTCTTAGCAATTTCTGATCAAAATTGGAGCAGTGGTTTCCAAGATCTTGTAGTATTTTTGATGTCAGAGGGATCTCCGGAACGGTAATAGTTAGGTGGTTCGAGTTTGAGCTCAAATGTTTAGGACCATGGTGACCTTCCCACATCTGGAACCTTGAGGACCTGATGATGACCAGGAAACCTTTAGGGATCTCCACAATAGTATGTCGGGGGTTTCTTACATTTTTAATTTAAGAGTTATCTTACCTCATCAAGTCTAAATTGCATATACTGCTGCCCAACATACTGAGTCTCCAAGCTGTCCTGATTGGTCAATTTCGGCGGTCTGTGATTGGTTGCCTCATTCTGAAGCCTCTGATAGGCCGCTTCGTAATTCCGAGCTTCAAATTGTCGTTGGTTTTCGACTCGATCTTGCCTGTGATTGGTCGGTTCGTACTGTCTGTTTTCAAACGGCGGCCTCTGATTAGGTGCAGGGCTGTAGTGCTGATTGTGTTCGTAATGCTGATTGGTTTCAACGGGTTTTTGATTGGTGGTTTCGTAAGGCCTGTGATTGGTGGGTAAATCAGGTGCCGCGCTGTGATTGGTTG
Source organism: Hofmannophila pseudospretella (assembly GCA_947369225.1). Classification (NCBI taxonomy): domain Eukaryota; kingdom Metazoa; phylum Arthropoda; class Insecta; order Lepidoptera; family Oecophoridae; genus Hofmannophila; species Hofmannophila pseudospretella. Next base: position 7,027,484 of record OX376337.1, on the reverse strand, counting down.
TTACTTCAACGTTTTGTTCGTAGCGGTTTTTGCAGGGACTCGGGGGTTTTTGGGTTGGTTTTTGCTCCTGTTGATTAAAACATTAATTAATCGTGATAATAGTTAATTCATAAAATTAATTTACATGTCAAATATTATTAAATTTGTGTTTTAATTTCACATAATTTCTTATAGTTATAGAATTCGTTTATGTTATAAAGTGCACGACCTTGCAACCAAATTTTTAATTTATTTCTAAAAATAATTTCACTTTCTGAATTTTTTATTTCATTGGGAAATTTATTGTAAATATTTGGCCCTAAGGCGTACATGGTACATTAGATTGTGATACGTTGTTAAGTAACGCTGCTTTTTTTAAAGTAAACTTTTCCATTTCTATTACACAATGAGGAAAAAAAATAAAATTGTTTCGTATCCGTCTTTGCACCAATTTAGAAAGTTTTTCAAAATTAAACTTTCGCGATTCAAACAGCTCTGGACAATTCTCAACGCGCCAACTAGCAGTGCACCTAGCGGAAAAAATCCGCAACTTAAAAAGATTGCGAGAAGAGCATGGCGCCGTCGGTCCGCCGCTCCGTTAAAATTATTCATTAAAATCCCAAAATCCCGTGCCACACGTAAACAAACTTCTCCAAAATCAACAAAAAATACTCCACCGCCGATCTGGACAAGATTCACAAAGAAACCAGCTCTTGGAAAACCATCAGAGGGCCCTCAAGGATTCCTGGCTGCGGCTGCGCTGGTGAGTCTAAAAGTACTCCGCTATCTGATCTATCGACCATATTTCATAACAAAATAGTTTCCGAGATTTAAATATTCCAAAGTTGCCGATTAGACAATTTATCGCTAATAATGAACTCTCCGTGGAAAATATTGTTTCAGAAAGAGATACCATCAAACTAAAACAGCTTAAATGTTGTATAAGAGTTTACTGTGTACGATGTTATAATAAGATACCTGATACTGTAATAAATATGACAGAGAAAACATTTAAGACCCATATAAGACGGACCTTGTGTAAAAAGGGTTATTATAAAATAAATGACCACTTAAATGATAAAGAGGCTCGGTCCTAAACCCAGCTCCAGCTCTGCACATTGTGTATATGATTGTATTCATAATTATTGTAAGATATATTTATTTCAAAAGATGTGCTGCTGAAAGTTTCTTGCGCCGCTTCTTTCCTTTCAGCTACAGCACCTTACGAAGCGGTGGTGGAGTGAAACATGATGTTGTAAAATGTACTATAAGGTACTTTCTTACAATAAAAACAGTTTGATTTGATTAGAGAGCCAGCTAATTACCGTCCCTTGAGACACTCCTCCTCCACAATATACATTGTGTGCGAAATAAAACAATATACATTGTGTGCGAAATAAAACAATATACATTGTGTGCGAAATAAAACAATAAACATTGTGTGCGAAATAAAACTATATACATTGTGTGCGAAATAAAACAATATACATTGTGTGCGAAATAAAACAATATACATTGTGTGCGAAATAAAACAATAAACATTGTGTGCGAAATAAAACTATATACATTGTGTGCGAAATAAAACAATATACATTGTGTGCGAAATAAATCAATATACATTGTGTGCGAAATAAAACAATATACATTGTGTGCGAAATAAAACAATAAACATTGTGTGCGAAATAAAACAATAAACATTGTGTGCGAAATAAAACTATATACATTGTGTGCGAAATAAAACAATATACATTGTGTGCGAAATAAAACAATATACATTGTGTGCGAAATAAAACAATATACACTGTGTGCGAAATAAAACCATATACATTGTGTGCGAAATAAAACAATATACACTGTGTGCGAAATAAAACAATATACATTGTGTGCGAAATAAAACAATATACATTGTGTGCGAAATAAAACAATATACATTGTGTGCGAAATAAAACAATATACATTGTGTGCGAAATAAAACAATATACATTGTGTGCGAAATAAAACAATATACATTGTGTGCGAAATAAAACAATAAACATTGTGTGCGAAATAAAACTATATACATTGTGTGCGAAATACAACTTAAGACTAATTAAAAATGTAATAATTACATGATTAGATTCAAATAATATACTGTTTCACAGGATTTTACTGTATTTTATTAATTACGACCGGTTTCTAAAATACATAATTAATAAAATTAATAAAATACAGTAAAAACCCGTGAATCAGTATATTATTTAAGTCTAACCATGTACTACAAGTTTCACCAAGTACCAACAACCGCAAGTATTAACCATTTAATAATTACAAATGTCAAACTAAGTATCTAATGATGTCCATGGTGAGGTGTTCAGTATTTTATTGAGGTGACATGTCTATTGACGTTGGTCACCATTTACCATCAGATGACACGTTGGCTCGCCTTCTCTCCTTTTACAATAAAACAATTCTATATTTTGGCTTTGATTTGACGGCCTCACTATTACATAATAATGCTAGACAAAGGAATGAAATCGGAATCGAACCTTGTCCGAGCCGGTCTGGTGTCGGCGACACTCGCAGCAACACTTGTTGCGACACTCGTCCGACACTTGACACTCACTCTCTGAAACAAATACCACAAAATCGGTGATGAAAGGATTGTATTATTTAAGATGTGAACAGAATGGAAAAATACTTGGAAACCTTGGACAAGCTCGTAGTCTTGTATAGCTAGAATACACAACTATGTTTGACTCAACCCGTCTGTCAAAAACCTTCGATTAAATCTCAACTTTATGCCTTCGCAATGATACATTTCACATTCTCAAATGTTGACGTTGTAGGTAGGTTGACCTGTGGTCTATTGTACTTTGTTGCATTAACTTAATTGACACTTTTCATACGAATGTCAAAGAAACACAATAAAAACTTATTGCGACAAGGTTCTACAGAGTATAGCTTGGACGTGTCTCCCACTGTACCTATTTATTTATTTATTCGTATGGCAGTACCGTACAAAATTTCAAAACTTATCGATACCGAATTAAAAGACTCTATATTCAATAAAAGATTAAAGATGTATCTTCTTAACAAATGTTTCTGTTCCCTGCAGGAGTTTTTTGATGATAAAACCAATACTTAACTATAAAATCAATTATGTATAACTTATAATGACATTTAATTCAATTTATCTCGTTAGCATTTATTACTATTATAATATATTATAATCTCTTATTTAATATTGCGGTGCCCTACTCAGGGTTTCATGTATGACCAGATAATATACATTTTTAAGACCAATTGTAACACATGAAAAGCAATAAATGGTATGACTATGAGTATGAGTACGTACTACAGTACAATACTTGTTCTTTAATTCTGTCCACCCTGGAGCATAGAGGGTGCAGAGCCTGGGATAGGCCGCGATTGGGGGGTGGGTTCGAGCAAACCCTGCGAATTTTGGTTCTACCCTTTTTGACGTTGTTAGGCGACAGTTTTCCCTTCGATTTGCAGGGGGTTGTAATAACTTAGGGGTATGCTAGGTACTCACCTGACGAGGAGCCGGCTGGAACCACTGACACATAAAAATACAACTTTTCGTGGAATTTGGGAGGGAAACGAATTGATTCAGGGGTAGGACCGGTTAGGGGTGAAAATAGGGATCAAGGGGTGTGGATTTTTGGGTTAAGTCAATAGAAAAAAAAATTAAAATTATAATTCGAGCTCGTGTTGTGTTGATACGAGAGGGAGGCGAAAGGGGAAGTGACAGTTGTATTTTTTTAAACTTAAGTTAAGTAGCGGGGTTGCCACAAACATACAATTTAACAGAAAGTAGGGGAGATACCAAACAATACTTTTTTTTAAAAAAAATTGACATTATATTTACTTGAAGTAAGAAATTTTATTAATATTTATGCATGATCTTTACTGAAATAAATGAATATGAATACCTGTACCTATAAGGGGCCAACCATAAATTCCGTCACACGATTGTCATGATTATTGTACGCAAGGTCGCAGGTTTAAATCTTGTAAAAAAAAATCACCACTTTTCTAATTTGTTGGCATAGTTAAAATGCTTAATTAATAAAAATTAGTTAAATATAACTTTAGTTAATTATCTTACCGTTATCTATAAAAGAATGTTGTTTCTCCAATTTGCCTCTTCTCTTCTCACAGTTTTGGTCCACCTGCAACAAAATATGTAATTACTTTTGATCCAACCTGTACATGTGGTATAACTCTATGCAGAGTTAGCCTGGAGTGGAATCACCCTTTCACCTATTTCTGCCGCAAAGCAGCAACGCTTGCATTGCTGTGTTTCGGTTTGAAGGGTACAAGAGCCAGTGTAATTACCGGCACATGTCACACTCCTAAGTCCTCCAGGATAGCAGCGCGTCGAAAACCATCAAATAACATTATAGTGAGGTGAGATATCTATGGGCAACGGTGATCACTTACCATCAGATGGCCCGTTTGTTCGTCTGTTCTCCTTATACAATAAAAAATATATTGCACACTTTTATTATAATAAAAGTGTGCAAGAAACGTCTACCTCGGGCAGACTGTGCAATTAGGTAGAAACAACTTCGAGAAAGAAGCCGACAGAAGAATTCAGCTGGGTTGGGCAGCATTTCGGAAGTTACGTCACATCTTCTCGTCGCCCATACCTCAATGTCTAAAGACAAGAGTCTTTAACCAGCGCGTCCTACCAGTAATGACCTACGGAGCCGAAACGTGGACACTGACGGTGCGACTGGTTCACAAATTGAAAGTCGCTCAGCGTGCTATGGAAAGAGCTATGCTCGGAGTATCTCTGCTGGATCGAATCAGAAATGAGGAGATCCGGCATAGAACAAAAGTTATCGACATAGCTCATAAGATTAGCAAGCTGAAGTGGCAGTGGGCCGGTCACGTCTGTCGCAGAACCGACAACCGCTGGGGGAGACGAGTTCTGGAGTGGAGACCGCGTTTGGGCAAACATAGTCTGCTAGATGGAGCGACGATCAGCGCAATGTGGCTGGCAGAAACTGGATGAGAAGAGCCGAAGATCGGGCTCAGTGGCCCGTGACTAGAGTGAGCTGATATGCAAGAAACTAGAATAGCAGCATATACACGGTGTTCAGTATCCATAACTGAACTCTGCAAAGATTCATACCTCTATTTATTAGGTATAATATATATACCCATGAGTATACCCATGAGTAATGTTGAGTAAATATATACTTTTTCCTTTCAAACCCACGTCAATGACAACAACAATGATCTAAAATAAGTTACATTACCATACAAGGATTCAATATAAAAGCAAGCTTTGTCAGGTTATAATAATTATTCATCAGTTACATACAAATAAGTACTGACTATTCCATCTTCGATTCATTTATAAGGTAGGTTTTTTTTAAATTTACGACTTAACCCGCGTTTGATCTCAACTAGGGATGTTACGGAGCTTCGACTCCGACTCCGAAAGGTCGGAACTTCCGATTGATTTTACACCTCCGACTACGACTTCGGCTCCGATAGTTTTGAATCGGAGGCAATACATAAGATTTGTGAGCAAACATACCTACGTCACAAACACAAACGTCATCATAAAAAATATTGGCCAGTACAGCTATAAAATAAAAAAAAACGGTTTATAATTTGAACTTCTTCTGAACCTCTCCTCCGACGCCGTTTCCGACTCCGACAAATCAAATTTAAAACGTTCGGTTCCGACTCCGGTTCCGGTAAACCTCCGTAACATCCCTAACCTCAATCTCAACTGGTGGTAAGTGACGATGAGGTCGAACATGTAGCCCACACGCTCAGTAAGTACTGACCTCTTCTATAAACATTGCCGGAACACATCGACGACGAAGAGAAGATATTTGACGACAGACTTTACATAGAAGGTGGTCGCTACCAGGCGGACCCTGAAGGGGTCCTACCACCAGCAAGTTACTCGGGTCAGTCGCCTCGTACGACACTCTGGACCAGTAGTGGCAGGGATATTCTATTCCGTGACATACACGGAAGAAAGTTATGATAATAATATGTTTATTATATTCTTGATTATATATTAAGTATTATAATTAATATAATATTAGATCACTATTATTACTACTGCATTGCAGCTTGCACAGGGTTTTGCATTCTTTATAATTGTTTTTAATTTATTTGAGGGTAGTACCCGGGTCGGCTGATAAGTCCCGGGCCTCACAATGAAAACAACATTAAAAAAAATTCGGTACTATAATTAAAATAAAAAATTGTATTTATTAATTTATAGTGCCGTGTCATGCCGGCCATAAAGAATAGCACCGCCCCAACTCTTCCCGTGGGTGTCGTACGAGGCGACTGAGGGTGTTACTGGATTTTACTAGTGTTGACCTTTTCAACTGTTCCTTGGGACAGATAAAAAATAGTACCATGATAATTAGCAGTAACCTTTCTCCAGTGTAATTTTGTTTATTTGTTTTAATAGCTTTGTTTCATATCCCCCTACATTTTTCTACTGTTACATTCCTTTGCATATTTAATTATATATGTTTATATACAACTAGTGTGTACTTGTATTGTCTAGACGAAGTGTAATATGTATATTTATGTTTATATGTATTTATATCTTTTTGTAAATTGTGTGTGTTCTTTAATAAATAAAATAAAATAAATAAATACTATAAGGCCACGTGTGCCGCATGCATCCGGAAAGGTGGGCAAAGATCGCCATGCACTGGGTGCCACAAGACGGACAGCGGCGCCGAGGCAGGCCCAGGCGTAGGTGGAAGGACGATATCGACCACTTCCAAAAAGGATGGTATAAGGACGCCGAGGATAGGGAAAAATGGAAAGGAGGAGGGGAGGCCTTTGCCCAGCAGTGGGACAGCCTATAGGCTATTATAAAAAATAAAAAAAAATAAAAAAAATACTATTCTACACCTAGTAGACGGCGGTAGGCTCGCAACCTATCAAGTCTGTCCACCAAATCTTGCGGCGAAGAGTGAGAACTACCTATGATGAAGGTGATTCCTCTGTCTACCAGGGGATTATGGACGTGACAGATATACATAATTTATATTTACTTTTGTTTCAGAGTTTAAGTATGTCTCCAATATGCATAGTTTTAACCCTGCTACTATGCCACGTGGTAACGACGTACCCATACATTGTAAGAACGGACACCCTAGAGCGTCTGCCTTCCCACCTTTGTCCTTCTGATAAATACTGGAACATCTTCTGGATGGAGTGTCTTCGTCGACACATGAGGCGGCCTCCAGAATCGCCTATGCTGCTAGATTTTTAAGTTTTCAAGGTTTTTGTCAATACTATTGTGGGTAGTTTGATATAATGAATATAAGAATTTAATTTCAAGTAATAAAAAATATAAAATGATTTAATTAGTTTTGTTATTACGTCTATATATACACAGCTTAAAATTATTTATATTATAATTACAGAAGGAAAGAATACGTACTCAAATAAAAGATAAATGTTAATTTTGTAATTGAAGCTGTAACTTATTTATTTTAATTAATCCATATATGTACATAATTAGCTTTAATATTATAAATATATATTAAATAAATATATCTAAATATATAAATGTATCATAATCAGCCTATTAATATCCCCACTGTTGGGGCACAGGCACAATGGTTTACAGACCATGATCCACCGAGCGGGCCCAGTGCTGTGCGGTGGATTTCACACGACTTTGGAAACTTTTAATTTCCTCAGACATGCAGGTTTCCTCACGATGTTTTCCTTCACCGTTAGAGCAGTCGGTAAATGTACGTAAGTCTTCGAAAAAATTCGAAAAAGTCCGAAAAACTCATTGGGTTCGAAACCATGCAATGCCATTGTATTGCATGGTTTCGAACCCGGACCTCCCGCATGGGAGTCCGGCGTCCTAGCCACTAGACCTCCGACGCTCCAAATATACGAAATATATAAATGTATATATTAATATATTTTATGAATTTATAATAGGCATACAATCTCTTACACATAAATAGTAATTTTAAATTCTAATTCTGGAATGTAATGTTAAATTGACACATAACATTGTAAAGTGGTCAGTGTGTGTACCTTTGTAATCTCCACGACACAGGCAATGTGAAATATTAATTAATGTTTTGTAATGGAATACATTTTCAATTTTTAATTATAAAATGTCTTAGATTAGGCCCGTGTGGTAGGGTACCGAGGATGCTGGCGGCGTTGCCCGCTGGATCGCTATGCTGATCCTTTGGGCGAGACAGCCGCCAGCCCTTGGGTCCCTCGTCGCATCAAATAGACGCTTGGACAGCTCTCGGAACAGTGACCGAGCTCCAGGGCCCCGAGGACCGAGTGTCTCTACACCAAATGCTACAAAGTTGTATTGGTTGCCGATGGCCCTGTATTTGTGGGCGTTAAGGCCCTCAGCCGCTTCAGCCGCCCCACCGGCCTTCCTACACGTACACTGGAGGTTTATTTCTATTATATTACGAGTTGAAAGACATTGAGATATATAGAAACACTATATTGTACACAAAATCAGGAAAAGTAAAAACTACAGGAATAATAACACGATATGTACAAAGGCGGCCTTATATATATATATATATATATATATATATATATATATATATATATATATATATATATATATATATATATATATATATATATATATATATATATATATATATATATATATATATATATATATATATATATATATATAGTAGATAGATCGCTTTTTATATATATATAAAAAGCGATCTCTACCAGACAACTTTCTGGTGGAGTAATTTTGGTGGAAAAGGGTAGGTTGTCCACCGTTTCCAATTATATACATATTGCACAACCTACCTTTTTCCACCAAAATTACTCCACCAGAAGGTTGTCTGGTAGAGATCGCTTTTAACCGCCTAGATTGTATTAATCGTTTTGTATGCATTGTCATTCATTGAAACAAAGTATATTCTATTCCATTTTATTCTATTCATATGTCTGTCTTTCGAAAAAGAAAACCGTAAAACTCATTGGTACAAGACAATGCCTGGAATCGAACCCGGACCACCCGCATGGGAGTTCGGCGTCGTAACCTTTCAACGCTTTATATAATAAGGATAATCGCAACGTTTTCCTCTTTGGCGTAACAAATAAAGTATTAAAATTTAACACATTACAATGTTTAAGACTCAATATTATTGTGACGATAACCGACGGGGACAGGCATACCCCACTCCAGACAGTGCAAGGTATGTTTTAAAAAATTAAATATGGAGAACAGACGAGTAAACTGGGCACTTGATGGTTACTGTCGCCCATAGGGTAGAGACATATATCCAGCGTAATTACCGGCACATGAGGAACTCCAAAGACACTTCAGCGTGCTATGGAAAGAGCTGTGCTCGGAGTATCTCTGCTGGATCGAATCAGAAATGAGGAGATCCGGCATAGAACAAAAGTTATCGACATAGCTCATAAGATTAGCAAGCTGAAGTGGCAGTGGGCCGGTCACATCTGTCGCAGAACCGACAACCGCTGGGGGAGACCAGTTCTGGAGTGGAGACCGCGTAGTGTGTGACGCCCTGCGCAAGGTGGCTGGCAACGACTGGATGAGAAGAGCCGAAGATCGGGTTCAATAGCGCGCCCTGGGAGAGGCCTATGTCCAGCAGTGGACTAGAGTGGGCTGCTGATGATGAGGCACTCCATCTATCGAAAACCCTCTAATAATAATGTAGAGACATAGTGAGTGCCTTATGTGCCGGTAATTATCTACGCTGGCTTTCTTACCATTCAAACCGAAACAGCAATGCAAGTATTACTGCTTTGCGGCAGAAATAGGTAAGATGGTGGTACCACTCAGGCGATCCTGCACACCAGGATCTTCCGCCATCAAATGTATTCTAATTTTCAGAATATAAGCTACTTGTAGTGCCTTTAACAAATCTAAGTTAAGTTGAACAATTGGCAATCAAATTAAACTAACTCAAGTTTCTTTATTTAGATCTAGCCTGGGATTGCGCGTTTAAATATCAAGTGTATGACATTTGTCAAAATTATAAGCGTATTTGTACAAAAACTTGGCTCGCTGTCAGTGCTCACATCATCATTCTAGAGGAGAGGGTGCTACTAGTCCGATTTCTGTGTATATGATAAATACGATACTATTGTACACCTAGAGACGGCGGTAGGCGCGCCACCTATCACGTTTGTCCACCAAATCTTGCGGCGAGAAGAACTACCTGTAAATTAAGGTGGTTCCTCTGTCTACCCCCTTGGGGATTATGGGCGTGACAGTTTATGTATGTATGTCCAAATCCATGTTCACATTCCTAGGCTCTGATCATGGTGTCGCTCTCAGATCCAGCCATGATAATATCCTAAAGGCTCCACTGTGTCGTACCAGATACTACACTGACTCCTTTGCTGTCAAGGCAGCACACCTATGGAACTCACTTCCTCGTCTAATTCGACATTCCGAATCCCTGGCTTCGTTTAAAGCGGGTCTCACTCATCATTATTTGTCGTTGTAGTTGTGCATTTTATTTTCATTATTATGTATATTTACCTATTTATTGTTTACTATCTATTATATATGTTTATTTATTTATATTATGTATATCTATGCATTTAACTATCTTAGTATACCTACATATTTATATATGTATATCATATTACTTTTATTTTACTATATTTACTGTATATTAAGTAATAATAACCATTTTCATATCTTCACACTACACTGTCGCTAATCTCTTTAATGTCCAATTAACTTCAGAGGTTGCCTGGAAGAGATCGCTTTAAGCGATAAGGCCGCCTTTGTACATATCGTGTTATTATTCCTGTAGTTTTACTTTTCCTGTTTTTGTGTATAAAGTGTTTCTATCTATCAATCTATCTATGTTGTTACAGATCAAATTCAGCAACGATGTCGACAACACGTTTGCTATCTATCGCTGTAGTTCTTGCTGCCGCTATAGGCTTCACTGACTCATATAAAATAAGCACCAGAATAAGATCACATTTGATTTATTCTTTAGTACGAGAAATGCCTATTAACGCGATTAACAACTCAGTCAATATTCTGGCCAACAACACCTCTGACGCTAACTCAGTCGAAAATCTGGGCAACATCACGACTGAAAACTCAGTTACAATTCTGGCCAACATCACGTCTGACACTAACTCAGCCGGGAACCTAGTCGACAATACGGCTCGTGACAGTGACTTAGAAAATGAACACGGAAACATAGCAACTGAAAATTACTCGTTCAAAAACATAATCGACAACACAGCAACTAACACTGAGTCAGTTGTCAACATAGACACTGAAAATGACTTAACAATGTCGGTAGATTACAAAACAGGCACCGGATTAATGGAAGATGAGGAAAACTCTGATGCAACAATCGAGGAAATCTCAGTCAGAAATCTAAACAAAAGGGACACCGCATCTGTTTCTGACTCAGTAGCAACATTGAATGACATTAAACCGAAAAACGACAGCATGCCGAATGTGGCTATGAAACCTTACTCGGCAGAAAAGCTGAATGCCAGCGACGTGATCATGTTTCTAGCAGAGGTAGTGCTGACTCCGTACATGCAAGATTTTGACAGCAACCAGGGCGGAGTCTTCGACAACGTCAAATGTACAAAGGACAAAACATTGAATAATCTAGGACAATGCGTGTTAAAATCAACGGCTCCGGCGGAAGGTGTGATGAATTATGACTATTAATTAATTGTCAGTTGTACGAGATATGTCTTCATTAAAATGCATGCTCTCTCTCTCATGTCATCTCTTTTTTGGTCTTTGTTACTTACTAAGTATGACAACCTAAGTGCTACTTAGTTACTAGTAGTCAAATGAAAAAAAACAAATGAAAAGTTTATTTACTTATACAGGGCACACAAAAAAAAGGACCTCCGACTTACAAACTAGGTCGAAAACCTGTATCTTGAAAGTCGGGATTCCGTCGCACTTTCTGTGCAAGCAAATTACAAATTATATTCTAAACCTAAAAGGAATTTGGAAAATCTAATCATAAAGGAATTTAGTAAAGATAATGGTAAGAGTGAGTATAACACACCCTGTTAGGTTGTGTGGGAGTGTGTAATGATATAAGTGTGCATCTGTAGTGTATGATGAGTGGGTGTGTGACTGTGGGAAGTTAATATAATTTAATTAAATCTGTGTAATTAATGTACATGTCCAGTCGCGACTTCATGCCTCGTAAGGCTCAGGATTCATAGGTTCTTTCTTTCTTTTTGTACATATTTTTTACAGATATTTTTTATATATGGTCTATTAATAACGGTTTTCCTATTCTATTCTATCGCGCGACAAATTTCTTAGGGTGGTATATCGAGAAGCTCATTATTCTTTCTATGAGCCGCTCCTGGTGCCATTAGCCGATCCGAGAGCCACATGGGTGGTTGGATCCTCTCGTCAACGGATAGACTAATCACCAGTGCGTTTCTATGAGCCGCCCCTGGTGACAGCCAATCCGAGAGAGAGGAGAGCAGACGAGCAAGCGGGCCACCTGATGGTAAGTGGTCACCGTCGCCCACAGACATCTCACCTCACTGTATTAATGTTGGAAGGTTTTTGATTCTCTGCTAACCTTGAGGACTAAGATGGATTGCCTCATGTGCCGGAAATTACGCTGGCTCTCTTACCCTTCAAACCGAAACACAGAAATGCAAGCATGTCTGCTTCACGGCAGAAATAGATAAGAGGGTGGCACCACCCCAGGCGATCCTTCACTTTAGGATCTACCACTACTAGGTGGTAGGTTCCTCTCGTCAACGGATCGGCTAATCACTAGTGCGTTTCCTACACACAATCGGGACCCAGGGTCCCTGGATGGTCCCCCAGCCTTCCCCATAGACCTTCCCGTTCCTCCAAATCGTTAATCTTAGTTTTCGTAAATAACTTCTAGATATATTACCCTCGTTTCTAAAGTAATCAGTGTGCAACTCACCAGGGGTAGTTTTCTTCTCTTAGTTACTTCCTTTTCGTAAAATTCGTTAATCTGCGCCACCGTCTTGTCTTGGCGGCGTCTACCTCCCTTCTCTTCATTTTCTTACCCTCCGAATGGACCACTAACTCAATATCTACCCTCGTTATTAATTTCTTATAAAAACGTGACTAGCCAAGTGTTACCAGCCTGTCTACTTAATTCTACCTACCTCCGTTCGGAAATCGCGTATTTCGCGACATGTCCAGTACTTGTTTTTTCAGTTTTTAGTAATTCATTTACTTATTTCATTTAGGTATGTTAGTATTTATCATAGTTACTATTGTTTCAGTAGGTACCTAGATACAGTACTTATATTATATTTGTCATTCCAAACCTCTTTGTTATTGTACATTTTGTTTGACGGTTTGGGTATTGGGTAGGTATTTTTAGCGGACATATCCTCTAGGCCAGCCTTTCCCAAAGTGGGCGATAACGCCCCCTTGTGGGCGCTGCAGGCCTAAAGGGGGGCGGTAAGAGACCCAGAAAAAAATGGGGGCGTTGTGTAGAGGCTTGGGGGGTGATTTGTAACTTCATTTAGCTAAGAGGCCTCTTAGACACCGACTGCATGAGCTCTCGACTCTCAACTACAACTTGTGAACATCGACTAATATTAGTTAAGAGATTGCTCAAACTCGGTTCGCTATTTCTCTCCGCGTAGTTCATATATCTGTCCTGTTTTATTGAATATATGAAATAAAAATCATGTCAATCGGTCGCTTCGTTTCGAAATGAAAGTAGACACAAACAAACAAATAAAAAGGTAACAGACATACTTTCGCATTTTAATAGTTATTAGTACTCCTAGATAGGTAATTTTCGTAGATAGTAGACCGCGGGCAATCATGTTTTAACAAGTTTTTGTTAAATAACCTGAATTGTGCATTCCTGTATCAATTGGCTGGTTCATAAGTCACCTGTAAGATTGTTTATTCAATAAACAATCTTACAGATCGTTTAAACTCAAAACTTTGTTTTAATTTGTATAAAAATACCCTTAAATAAGATTAAGTATGCTTTTTATTGCTCTGAAATAGGATATGGCATGTTTAAAATTAAAAATTGCAATAGATACGAGTAGTAAGTTTAAAATAATTGGGGGGCGTTTGAAAATTTTTGATTCTCAAAGTGGTGGGCGAAATAAGTTTGGGAACCTGTGCTCTAGGCTTTATTTACTTTTTTTTAATTTCTCATAGCTTTATCTGTTCATTATTTTTCAAATCATTTAGTTTTACAAATAGAGACACCAACATTACTCACACAATTCCACTTCGCCAAATCACATTACTTACAGTACATTTAGGTACAAATCACAACACACACTCCCCACCACAGCGCCCACGACACAGGATTACCTAGTGTGGGTGCTGACCGTAGGCTCGGTATTAGGAGATTTTTTAATTTAATTTTTTGTAGTATTCATTGTACCTTTCCGTTGTATACAGTGGTGTCGTTAAATTTATTTATTTATTATCTTTCTACACCATAGCTCTAAATAGAGATGGAACGAGACTTAAGGAAGCGTTAATTGTAAGGACTCCTGGCATTTGAATATACAAATGAAAAATCGCCAACATTTCGATGAACTGATGATTTGCACGACCTAATTCCAGCATCTCCATTCCGCATTCGGACTACCAGGCGCGGGGAGGGGTTCCATCCTTATGTTGTTGATATCCCGTCTGCTCGTACGAAGCGATTTGCTTCTTCGTTCATTATGCGAACGGCTAAGGAATGGAACAGCCTGCCGGCGTCTGTGTTTCCCGAAACCTACAACCTTGTGATCTTCAAGGCCAGAGTGAATAGGCATTTACTGGACCCGCGTGCTCCATCGTCGACCCCATCGTCGCTTACCATCAGGCGAGATCGAGGTCAAATGCGGGTTTATAAGTAAAAAAAAAAAAAAAAAAAACTGATTCAATCACATTGAAAACTAAACCGCATTGTGATTAAATTATATAATATTGGTTTACAATAAAAAGGTTTTAACTTGATATTTTGTGACTAATTCTCCTACATACGTCTGTCTGTATGTATATCTATACCAATATTATAAAGAGGAAAGGTTTGATTTTTTGTTTGTTTGTTTGAATTGAATAGGCTCCGAAACTACTGAACAGATTTGAATAATTCTTTCACTGTTGGAAAGCTACATTTTTCCTGAGTGACATAGGCTATATTTCATTTTCAAAAAAAATGGGGATCCTTACTTAAATTACGATAAAGTGTAAAAAAATATCAAAAAACTTCCTTACATCGCGTACGCTGCGAAAACTATTGATGATAGAACAAAATGATATATAACATTTTTTTAAAACACACTATTATCAACAAAAAAATCAGCGGCAGCGTGTCTCTAACTATTATAGTCATGTCACAATAAGCGTTTTTTATTTAAAAAAAAGAAATTAAAATACCACCGCTACAAAAAGCTCTTTATTTGTACCTTATCAAAATAAATGATTTATTATTTAAGACTGCTTCAATACCTTTATATTACTTTTTGAATTATTCGATTCTGACATTCCATTCAAAAGATATCACGAGTTTAAAACTTTGAAAAAATAAACTCCATTCGGCTACTTATGCGTTGTAGGGCGTCACTCGGTTTTTTTTTTAATTTACTCTTTTTTAGGAGCTCGACGCAAAAAGGAGTGAATACGTGTGTTATATTATTATTATTATTATGAATGTGTTAAAATTAACAAATCTAAATGTAATGTTTAATGCCCGTGCGAAGCCGGGACGGGCCGCTAGTTAAGTAATAAATAAGTACAGGGTGGACCAAAAGTCCGTTAACATTTAAAATGGTTATAAAAAATACAAATGCTACTTTAGTGAAAAACTGTTTATTTAATAATAAAGTAGACAAATTAGGATTTCACTTTTTAAAAATAACATCATTCAAATGTGACCCTTGTTCATCCTGGCACACCTGTAACCGGGAACGGAAATTTTGCATGACCGCCCGACAATTGGTTGGTGAAATGTTCTGCATTTCCTCGCGTATATTTTCTTTTAATTCCTCAATAGACACTGGGTTGCTGATGTAAACTTTACTTTTGAGATATCCCCAAAGGTAAAAGTCCATTGGAGTTAAATCCGGGCTGCGGGGTGGCCAGTGAATGTCACCTCTTTTGGATATGACTTTTTGGCCAAAAATTTCACGAAGTGCTGCTATAGAGTCATTGGAGGTGTGACATGTTGCCCCATCTTGTTGGAACCAAGAGCTTCGATTAAAGCCTGAGAAGTCTTGTAATGCTGGAGCAAAAAAATTCTGTAGCATCACAATGTATCGCTCTGTATTAACGGTGACGGCGCGGTTTCTCTGATCTTCATAAAAATATGGACCAATGATTCCGCTGGCTGACAATGCGGCCCATACAGTAACCTTGGGCGAGTGTAAAGGTTTTTGGTGCTTCAAGTCCGGGTTAGTGTCACTCCAGTATCTGCAATTTTGTCGATTGACATGTCCATTTAGGTGGAAGTGTGCCTCGTCTGAGAAAAAGATGTTATTGAAGCTCGTAAACCTCTCAAGCACTTCGTTAGCAAACTGCAGTCTCTGAGCAGGGTCATTTGGCTTTAAAGCCTGTACAATTTGAATTTTGTAAGGATGTAAATGTAAATCTTTGTGTAGAATGCGATTTAGAGATGTTCTGGGCACATCTAAAGCACTAGACCGCTTTCGAGTAGAGAGACCAGGTTGTTCTCGAACAGACGCTCGTACACGCTCTATGTTTACTGGATCGCGCGATGTCCTAGGTCGGCCGGATCGTGGTTGACTTAAAGTTGAACCTGTTGTTTCGAACTTCTGTACCCATTTTTTAATCGTTTGAATTGTTGGTGCTTGATTTCTGTTCCGTATATTGTAATGATTACAAAATTTCCGTTTAGCTTCGGTCGTAGAATTGTTGTTTCGATAGTACTCGCGTACGCAAAATGCGCGTTGCGCTCCGCTGAATGACGCCATGGTACTAAATCCCTATTAGTAGCTCTCGCTTGTAGTAACACCCCCCGCGCCAATACCCCGCCCGCGCCGACGCAGCGACCTATTCAAATGTTAACGGACTTTTGGTCCACCCTGTATGTAGTTATATTATAAAAGAATATTTACATACGTTTTCCTCTGTATGATTAATACACAACATACTTTGCCTGCTCAAATCCTTTCTCACAACACATCACATTGGTTTGCAGGAAGAAAACTCTCATCATCCTCATTATCATCATCATCAGCCGATTAATGTCCCCACTGTTGGGGCACAGGCCTCTTCGGAAACTTTTAATTTCCTCAGACACGCAGGTTTCCTCATGATGTTTTCCTTCACCCTTAGAGCAGTCTATAAATGTACGTAAGTCTTCGAAAAAATCGAAACATCTCATTGGTACTCGTACATACGTCGGCGGCGTCGCGGCGTCGTCGTGGCTACGACGCCGGACTCCCATGCGGGAGGTCCGAGTTCGAAACCAGGCAATGCCATGTACCGGTGAGTTTTTCGAAGGACTTACGTACATTTACCGACTGCTCTGACGGTGAAGGAAAACATCGCGAGGAAACCTGCACACTGAGATAACCAGTGTGTAAAATGGGGAAGGCAATGGCTAACCGATGGGAGTCCGATGTCCTAGCCACTAGTCTGCCGACCTTCTCAGAATACTTTCACACAGTTATGCATACAATTTTACAACTTCTTCCTAAGTCGCATACTACCTACCTAATTGCTGAGGGTCGTGATCATTCTAAGGAATTAATCACATAGAACGACTCTTGTGGCAGATTTAATGGGGTGGTTTGCCATTGCCATTGCCTACCATTTTTACATAGACCAGGAATATAAAAATCGTGATGTTAAACGAGCGTATGTGGGACGCTTTAACGGACGACGTCCGGTCGGACGTCCCAGATACCGCTGGCGCGATGAAGTGGAGAAGGATCAGCGTGAGCTCCGGACGCCTGACTGGCTCGAGACTGTGCAGGAGAGAGAGCGATGGCGCTCTTTGGTATCGGAGGACAAGATCCACTTCGGGGCGCTGCGCCAGCGGAGTGAGTAAGTAAGGAATATAAAAACCCTCGCCATATTTGTATTCTGTGAATAGAACATTCTACGACGAGGAATCACCGTGTTCATCATCATTTACGGTATTTTACGTAATAGGTACGTGTCATTCCTATATCTAGTGACGTCACGAAGGTATAAAGCGAGCCCGCTCGCCGCCGACGGGAGACAGTACGAAGTACATTGAACGGATGCTGAATCAACTCTATGTCGAATGGTACCACATCGTATGTAACAGCGTCAGAGCGTCGGTGGTCTAGTGAGGAGGGACTCCCATGCGGGAGGTCCGGGTTCCAAACCATGCAATGCCATGAACATTTACCGACTGCTCTAACGGTGAAGGAAAACATCGTGAGAAAACCTGCATGTCTGAGGAAATTAAAAGTTTCCGACGGCGTGTGAAATCCCCCAATCAGCACTGGGCCCGCTCGGTGGATCATGGCCCGTACCCCTTTGAACAAGGGGAGGCATGTGCCCCAACAGTGGGGACATTAATAGGCTGATAATGATGTAACAGCTGATTTTTTTCGCGATTTTAGATTATGTCCTATAGGTGAAAGTTCAGTTATGGATACTGAACACTCGGGTCTATAAGGGTTTTTTGTTACACTTATACCGAGTGATATATTATACCCTAGACGAGTAACTCCCAACAAAATCCCCGTAAAATCCGGCACCAAACCTCACACCACTGTGTGCGGATTGAAAATAATGCAACACATTTCTCATACAATGAAACTCAAATTAATATTTGAACAAAAACAGATCTCATCTTATAAGTTGAAAAAGGTTAATACATGCGGTTGTTGGTACTTGGTACATGATTAGACTTAACTTTCTACCTGCATGTAGTTAAGAAAATTATTATAAACAAATACCTGAAGACGTGTAAACGAAACCGGTCGTAAATAATAAAATACAGTAAAAACCTGTGAAACAGTATATTATTTAAGTCTAATAATGAAGTTGAAAACGTTTATCTAGCACTGTAAACATCAGAATATAGAACACAATACAGAAGTATACAAAGATTAATACATGCAGCACAGAACATCTGGTGTGGTACAGTGCCAGAAAGGGTACACCAGCTCAGCATAACGCTGAGGCAAGCCACGGCGCTGATCTTCAGCTGGCCCTCAGTGACTTTGGCGATGTCACAAAGGCGAATATCCGTCTTCGTAACTCTTACATAGGATCGTATTATGCACAGATCGATTTCAAACGCGAGGCGCGACTGACTCGCCGCTCGCCCTCCGTTTTAAGCCCCGCCCACCTGAGTACACATTTGTGGCGCCACTCGCGTGCGTCTACATTTCTAGGGTATAATATTTCGCTTCTTACACCTATGAATATTGTATGCATAGAATGTGAATGATTTATCAATATTCTAAGAACGTACGTGTTAGGTGTTGCAGCCGCACAACAGATAAGCCGAAGAGGTCAATCAAACGCGGCAGCTATTTGCATACTACATATAATAAACCAGAGACGGTAGGACGCAGCGCACCGTAAACTATAATAATAATAATAATAATCCTTACACACCAGCCTGAAAACACTTCAAATACACCCTCTTACTTTCATTCTTCTTCAAAAAGCTGTCATTCTAAACACTTGCAGGATTGTTCGAAAATTCTTGTCCATGGATACATAAACGTCTCACATTCACTCATTATCAACACTCACACACCGATCAACTCACTAATTACCTCTACTTCTAATACGTCTTCACTCATACTGTCGTTTGGCCAAAAGCTCGCGACAGTATGGTAAACTCACCCCAATAATAATAAACGTATTTAATTCAGGCATACACCCATATTACAGAGTAACAATATATAATATAATTTTACTGTAGGTACTAAAACTATAGACTGATATATAAAGAAAAAGCTAAAAGATAAAATAAACTAATAGATACAATTTTAGCGGTACCTACTTTTTTTTTAATATCCTATAGGCTGTCCCACTGCTGGGCAAAGGCCTCCCCTCTTCCTTTCCATTTTTCCCTATCCTCGGCGTCCTTATACCATCCTTTTTGGAAGTGGTCGATATCGTCCTTCCACCTACGCCTGGGCCTGCCTCGGCGCCGCTGTCCGTCTTGTGGCATCCAGTGCATGGCGATCTTTGCCCACCTTTCCGGATGCACGCGGCACACGTGGCCTGCCAGCCCCACTTCAATACAGATGCTTTAGTGATTGCATCAGCGATGCGTGTTTAGGAGCGCAGGGTCGTGTTCCTGACGCGATCCGTCCTTTTCACGTTGAGTATGCTACGCTCCATAGCACGCTGGTACCTACTAACTACTTAAAATTTGCCGTTCTCACACTGGTGCACGGCCATCCAGTGTTTCATAAAAACATTGGCATAGTCCTCGTGTATAGTACATAAACTATAGCCAGGTACATATACTTTTTATAACTACAACTAGATACATATCGCACAGTTTGATACTGTCTCCCTTCATGGTGCGCGCAGCCTTTTACCTTCAGACGTTAACCTCATGGACGCGTCATGGTGCGCGTCATGCCAGAGGAAACTCTCACGTTAAATACATAAGGATGGTACAAAAAATTTGACTAATTATTGTGACAACTGTTAGCGAGTTTAAACGTGGTAGTCAGGCAGTAACATTATAAGGTAAGTTTTTTTAATACAAAAGTCGTTGCCATAGACAAAGCAAATACAAGTTCCGCTGCATCGAACAGCAGTACCTATCCTTCCTTCAGTTTCATCTTCATTGCTTGCTTTATACAATAATACCTACATATATACCTTCCTGTATTCTAATGTATAATTTAAAAATTAAGTACCTTCCTTCGTTTCCTAATATTTTACTTCTGTTTATTAATATTTCCGTTATTTATATGTTCCGGTAGTGTATTGTAGGGAGTGATCCCTGGCACTCAGGGGATGCCTGACAATCAGCGCCGCAGTGCTAACTCCGCTCCGGCAACAGACTGAGGCAGTCCCCTTTGTCCGGTGCTGCACACCACCTTCATCAAACTTAATTACTTTTGCTTATTTATTTTTGTAAAATATTTGTTTAATATTATTTTTGTCTTCTGTACCTAATTGTTTGTATGTGTATCGGAAATAAATAATCTTTCTTTCTATTTAACCATTTTTAATTTTACATAAAATTTTCACGCTATGACCCTTGCGGGGTAGATAGAAAGAGCTTCTCTCGCTCCCTCTACAGTCATTCATCGGCTCCCCGTAGGGGGCGTCTGCTCTGTATATTAAAATTTAAGAGCACTCTGACAACCGGATCTTTGAAGGTCGGTCTAGGACGACCCCGGCTCCTCCTTCCACTCACTTCCGCTTCGTATAGTTTCCTGTTTCGTCATTCGTTCATCATTTATTTTTTATTGACTACTAAACCCGCATTTGACCTCGATCTCGCCTGATGGTAAGCGACGATGAGGTCGACGATGGAGCATGCGGGTCCAGTAAATGCCTATTCACTCTGGCCTTGAAGATCTCTTGGGATCCGTTCGAACCAATTTAATTTTACACTCGGAATGTACTTCAAATTCAAAAGAAGATGTTATAAATATCAGAAATGAACGTATGCATCACCTTGTAGGTAGATCCTGATGTGCAGGATCTCCTGGGGAGGTACCACCCTATTTCTACGGCAAAGCAGCAATGCTTGCATTACTATGTTTCGGTTTAAAGGGTAAGAGAGTCAGCGTAATTACTGGCATTATGAGGCACTCTACCCATAGTCGAAAACCTTTAATAATAATACAGGTGGGATGTCTATGAGCGATGGTGACCACTTACCATCAGGTGCCCAGTTTGCGTATCTACTCCCCATACCAATACAATAAAAATTGTAATTTAAAAAAAAATATTTTAACCTTTTCCTATGTAAATTTAACTTAAATCACTTTTTGTTACAGAATTAATATCAGCAAAAATGCTTACAATGCAAAGTTTCATCGCTCTATTTTTCATCACGACCACCACTGCTGTATCAATAGGAACACAGTCCCAATCAGGAAACAAAATGAAACCTGACTCAGTCAGAAATGTGGACAACACTGAGTCTATGGAATTCGACTCATTGTCACTCAGACCTCTGACCTACATTAAAACTGAACCTGACTCAGTCAATAATTTGGTCAACATTCAAACTGAGACAGACGTGACGAAAAACTCAGTCGGTAATCTGGCGAAAAGGGGCATTAACATCGGCGCAAATAGAAATACGACATATGCGATGAAAAACTCAGTCAGAAATCTGGTTAAAAGGGATATTAACACCGACGCAGTTAGAAATACAGTCAACAATTTGACCGATCATAACTCAGTTAGAAACTTGACAACTAACTCAGTCAATGAATCTGACTCAGTCACAACTCTGGCCAAACTTGATACGGGAGAGGCTTGGCTGTTTCTAGCCGAAACCGTGCTGACTGCGTATATGCAACAGTTTGATAAAGATCAGGGTGGTGTTTTATTAAACGACATAGTTATTTGCCCTAATAACATGGAACGGAATGAATTTGGATATTGTGTGCCGAAGCCAACCAGGCCTACTGAAAAAAGCAGTTCTGACGATTATTAAGCCTATTGGCCGTTTTACCCGTACTAAACTAAGAGCGTCGGTGGTGTCGTGGCTAGGACGTCGGACTCCCATGCGGGAGGTCCGAGTTCGAAACTATGCAATGTCATGACTCATGTACCAATGAGTTTTTCGGTTTTTTCGAAAGACTTACGTACATTTACCGACTGTTCTGACGGTGAAGGAAAACATCGCAAGGAAATCTGCACACTGAGACAACCAGTATGTAAAATGGGGAAGGCAATCCCAAACTACCCCATTCAATCTGCCACGAGAGTCGTTCTATGTGATTAATTCCTTAGAATGATCACGACCCTCAGCAATGAGGAACACGACTTAGAAGAAGAAAGAACGAAAAATAACTGCGCGGCAGGAACGTTCTTTATCTCAAAAGTTATAGCGAGTTTTTATTTTAAATCACAGGGTAACATATTTATAAATATTGATTAGACTTAAATAATATACTGTTTCACGGTATTTTTAATTGTATTTTATTAATTACCGGTTGAACATGTCCAAGACCAAGGTAGTGTCGGGCGTCTCTGGCGTCCCAAACCCCACAATAGTTGTGGGGAATGAGACGCTAGAGATGGTTGATCACTATATCTATCTTGGGCAATGTTTATCTTATGGTAAAGAACACCAAGCGAAAGAGATCTCGAGGAGAATACAGCTGGGATGGGCGGCATTCGGCAAGCTCGAGGAAATCTTGAGGGATAGAAAAATGCCACAATGCCTGAAGACCAAACTGTTTAACCAATGTGTTCTGCCCACCATGACTTATGGTGCCGAAACATGGACGCTCACAAAAGAAGCTGTGCACAAATTAAGGGTCGCACAAAGGGCCATGGAGCGTGCCATGTTAGGTATCACCCTAATGGACAAGATCCGCAACACAGCGATCCGACAACGAACTAAAGTCCTAGACGTGGGAAAGCGGGTTGCGACGATAAAATGGCGCTGGGCGGGACACTTGGTTAGACGTGTTGGGTGGACCAGAACCCTCACTGAGTGGTGGCCAATCGTCCAGCAGCCAGATGGGCGGATGATATCACCAAAGTCGCATCGAAGACCTGGATGCGACTAGCACAGGATCGTATAGGGTGGCACAAAAGAGAGGAGGCTTATACCCTGCAGTGGGACGACATGGGTTGATGATGATGATGATGATGAATTACCGGTTTCGTTTACACATCTTCTGGTATTTGTTTATAATTTATTCATTAAAGCTATTAATAATTAATTACTTTATTTAGAAAATTGTTAATGTGAAGTAAAGTGAAAAACCAATTTTGTTGTTTTTCTTCATAATTTGATGAAAAAAATTATTAGTTTTTAAAAACCTAGAAAAAATTGCATCTAATTTAGTTAATAATTAAGTGAATACATGAGTATGTGAAAGTATAATTAATGAATATTAAATACAGGTTTTTTTTGTTTTTCTATTTAAACTTGAATAGAGTAATGTTATTATTAATAATTTAAATTATTAATAGATATTTAATTATTATTACTTTTATTTAGATGTTAAGTAAGTAAGTACGTAATACGTTTATTTCACACACAGCAATGACCGAAACAGTTATAACTATAATAAAATAATTATGTAGTCAAAGGTAAACATATCTAAATCATGTCTGATGGTCTGCTGTTGTTGTGAAAAGGGGTCTCAACTCAGCTTATTGCTGCAGACAAGAATGCCTGCAGCGCTGGTGTTCTGTTGGACCATGACCGATGGCTGGTCACAACCTGTCCAAGAGGACAAAGATACGACACAAATAAATTTAATTGAAGATAGGTAGTATTGATAAGTTAAAAATATATATACAGGGTGGACCAAAAGTCCGTTAACATTTGAATAGGTCGCTGCGTCGGCGCGGGCGGGGTATTGGCGCGGGGGGTGTTACTACAAGCGAGAGCTACTAATAGGGATTTAGTACCATGGCGTCATTCAGCGGAGCGCAACGCGCATTTTGCGTACGCGAGTACTATCGAAACAACGATTCTACGACCGAAGCTAAACGGAAATTTTGTAATCATTACAATATACGGAACAGAAATCAAGCACCAACAATTCAAACGATTAAAAAATGGGTACAGAAGTTCGAAACAACAGGTTCAACTTTAAGTCAACCACGATCCGGCCGACCTAGGACATCGCGCGATCCAGTAAACATAGAGCGTGTACGAGCGTCTGTTCGAGAACAACCTGGTCTCTCTACTCGAAAGCGGTCTAGTGCTTTAGATGTGCCCAGAACATCTCTAAATCGCATTCTACACAAAGATTTACATTTACATCCTTACAAAATTCAAATTGTACAGGCTTTAAAGCCAAATGACCCTGCTCAGAGACTGCAGTTTGCTAACGAAGTGCTTGAGAGGTTTACGAGCTTCAATAACATCTTTTTCTCAGACGAGGCACACTTCCACCTAAATGGACATGTCAATAGACAAAATTGCAGATACTGGAGTGACACTAACCCGGACTTGAAGCACCAAAAACCTTTACACTCGCCCAAGGTTACTGTATGGGCCGCATTGTCAGCCAGCGGAATCATTGGTCCATATTTTTATGAAGATCAGAGAAACCGCGCCGTCACCGTTAATACAGAGCGATACATTGTGATGCTACAGAATTTTTTTGCTCCAGCATTACAGGACTTCTCAGGCTTTAATCGAAGCTCTTGGTTCCAACAAGATGGGGCAACATGTCACACCTCCAATGACTCTATAGCAGCACTTCGTGAAATTTTTGGCCAAAAAGTCATATCCAAAAGAGGTGACATTCACTGGCCACCCCGCAGCCCGGATTTAACTCCAATGGACTTTTACCTTTGGGGATATCTCAAAAGTAAAGTTTACATCAGCAACCCAGTGTCTATTGAGGAATTAAAAGAAAATATACGCGAGGAAATGCAGAACATTTCACCAACCACTTGTCGGGCGGTCATGCAAAATTTCCGTTCCCGGTTACAGGTGTGCCAGGATGAACAAGGGTCACATTTGAATGATGTTATTTTTAAAAAGTGAAATCCTAATTTGTCTACTTTATTATTAAATAAACAGTTTTTCACTAAAGTAGCATTTGTATTTTTTATAACCATTTTAAATGTTAACGGACTTTTGGTCCACCCTGTACCTACATTTACCATTATGTTAATTATTATTGATCATTTGAGGAGCTCGTAGCCTAGTTGCGAGCACGATCCGTAAGTGATCGTGCAGGGTAAGCAACGTTGGCGCGGTCGGGACCGCGGTCGGTCGGCACGTTAAGCAGTCGGTCCCGGTTGTTGTCGTTCGACAGCAGTCGTTAAGCCATGTCAGAGGCCTACGGGTGGCCTGAACAACTCTGACAAAGATGGCCACTAACTATATGATAAGCAAGCAAGCATAGATTTTTAATATCTTTCAATTAGCTATGTTTATATTTTTAAGATTAATTAATTAATTCAATTAAATTAATTAATGAATAATGTGATGTGAAGTGTAATGAAGATTATGAAATAAATAAGTATAGAGTATTGATGACAATTTTATGTTGCTGGTGGCAGGACCCCAGGACCCCTCCAGGGTCTGCCTGCTAGAGACCACCTTCTATGTAAAGTCTGTCGTCAAATATCTCCGCTTCGTCGTCGATGTGTTCCGGCAGTGTTTATAGAAGAGGTCAGTACTTACTGAGCGTGTGGGCTACATCTAAGACCTCATCGTCACTTACCACCAGGTGAGGTTGAGGTCAAATGAAGGTTTAGATGTAAATTATCACTATAACTATCGCTCCCACTAACATCTTGGGATAAGGAGGGAAATGAAAAACAGCGCTGCATATTTGGTACCCGAGTATGTCAGCATTTGCTGACTTTCCCCCTTTTGCCAAATATACATAGTGCTTTGTTATCTGTTTGTTCTCTATTTGTTGTTATCTGTTGTTTTCTATTTGTGCAATAAAGTGTATTTTACTGTACTTTACTTTACGTTTCGTGTTTGGCTTACGCAAATTTGACCATGTTTCTCAATTTCGATCACAACTGAAATGGCTCCCAATTCGACGTAGGCGTGATAGTCACGTACTTTCCTATCTGTTCAATATATTGTTCCAATCCCGTTTATCCTGCATATCTCCGTGAGCGTTTCGAGTATATGGTCCCTAGAGGTAAGCCCTGCCGGTCTGTCACTTCTCTTCTCCTCAAAATGCCTACCCACGTCTCCAGTCGCTACGATGGCTCGTTCACTGTCCATGCATTAAGGTTGTGGAATTCACTCCCACATGCTATACGTGCAAGTCCGTCCTTGGAAGTGTTCAAGAGTAGAGTGAAGGAGCATTATCTATCCATTATTATGAATTGTATACTTTATTTAATATTTTATGTATATGTATGTATTGGTATATATGTATGCAAGTGGGTATATGTATTTTATGTAATTATTTTGTATATATATATATATATATACTCTGCCTGCTCGAATCTATCACCTTTCTCTATCCCGATGGTTAGCAGGGAGGAAACTCGAAACGAGTTATGCTACACCATTTATACATATTTCATTTTTTCGTTTATTAAGTATTTTGTTTGTATTTTGTCTATGTGTGTAATAAAGATTATAATATTATAAATAATACTAAATTTAAAAAAATGGAAGTGGCACAGAGACGTCGTGCCGCAAATTTTTATTTTCGAAAACACCTTCGCTGACATGTCTAGGTATTGAGATACATATTAGACCTCAAAGTATAGCGAAAAAATGGCTAACTATGACCTCCTTCCTCATATCTCCCGATTATTTTATCCAAATACGCTTATTCTACTACGCCGCAAGACGGCCGTAAGGCCAGTGCGGGTAGTAGAGACCGATATTTACTTATACATACATTGTAACTACACTGTTGTTATGTGATTATAATTTGAATATTGTTTGGGTTAATACATATATTTTTTATTTTTTTTTATTTTGTATTTTTAAATACCAAAATGAGCTTTGTATATCGATGTTTTCAACCTATACTATTCGTTATTAAATTTTTTTTAAATTGACGAAGTTATGAGCTTTTGAAAGAAGACATTAAAGTGTGGCACTCGATTAGGGATGTTACGGAGGTGGTTTTACCGGAACCGGAGTCGAAACCGAAGGTATTAAATTTGATTTATCGGAGTCCGAACCGGAGGCGGAGGCGGAGGTAGAAGAGAGATGTTCAGAAGAAGTTCAAATTTTAAACCGTTTTTTTAATTTATATAGCTGAACTGGCCAATTTTTTTTATGATGACGTTTGCGGCAATAAATCATGTTCCTTTAGAGAGTAGTGTTAACGCCATCTTTAATAAATAAGAATAGCAATTAATTTTAGTAGGCTGTAGGGAAAACTATCCTTGTCCCTTTCCATCCCACGCACGGGGCATATACGCCTACTGTCGCTCTGACCTGTTAAAAACGGTCAAAAAATGCATAGCAATGCAGTCGAAAAGCATCCGCCGACGCGCATACACCAATATATGGTTCCGCTGAACTTTCCCGCCGTTTGACCGCCACATGGTCGCCGCCATTTGCATTCTTCGGAGTGATGAACAGAACTACCGCCTGGGATTGGTGATACAGTGCCGGCACTAAGTGTTTTTTTTATTTGTGATCTGGACTGTTTTGACGACCGCTGAAGCTGCAGAGTCCATCGAGCTGACCAGGACCTGGATCATGTGAGTCCCCGTGCACTGTTTCCAAAACCCAAACTTGATACCCTTTAATTCCCTCTTTCTTCATGTAACTTTGAACTAGCCCCTGCTTGATATAGCAGTTCCATAAATTCTCCGCATTTTTAATTTAATATTTAATATTTAATTTTTATATATTTTATACCTTTTTCACTTTTATACTTTCTTATAAAATTTTTATATACTCGCACCCCGCCGCAACAAGTAGTGTAGGAATACATATATTATCCGCTTATATAAATTATAATACATCCTACACTATTTAATAAAATATTGATATTTGAATATGTTTGCTCACAAATCTTCGGTATAACCTCCGATTCAAAATTATCGGAGCCGAAGTCGGAGTCGGAGGTGTAAAATC
Organism: Hofmannophila pseudospretella; assembly: GCA_947369225.1. Classification (NCBI taxonomy): domain Eukaryota; kingdom Metazoa; phylum Arthropoda; class Insecta; order Lepidoptera; family Oecophoridae; genus Hofmannophila; species Hofmannophila pseudospretella. Next base: position 6,998,832 of record OX376337.1, on the reverse strand, counting down.
AATCGGAAATTCCGACCTCTCGCAGTCGGAGTCGAAGCTCCGTAACATCCCTACACTCAAAGCCCGAACCGACTCCCATAATTCACGAGTTGTTTTCATATCAACTTCATATGAAAGTTCCTAACAAAAAATAATCAAAATTCATTTTATTGAAATTGCAAATAAAAGTAACCTTAATAGTACACTGAATTAATAGAGTGACAAACAGCAGTACGACGAGGAAACACAGTTTTTACAACGTCATGTTTCACTCCACCACCGCTTCGTAAGGTGCTGTAGTTGAAAGGAAAGAAGCGGCGCAAGAAACTTTCAGCAGCACATCTTTTGAAATAAATATATCTTACAATAATTATGAACACAATCATATAGACAATGTGCAGAGCTGGAGCTGGATTTAGGACCAAGCCTCTTTATCATTTAAGTGGTCATTTATTTTATAATAACCCTTTTTACATAAGGTCCGTCTTATGTGGGTCTTAAATTTGGTTGACCTGCAATATAAAAATCTTATCTTACGATAGGGGGCCGGGAATAAACCCAGCGGCACTTCGACCCTTGAGGATCTTTTGTGCGTACCCCATTTACACACTGGTCATCTCAGTGTGCAGGTTTCCTCACGATGTTTTCCTTCACCGTTAGAGCAGTCGGTAAATGTACGTAAGTCTTCGAAAAATATGAAAAACTCATTGGTACATGGCACTGCACGGTTTCGAACATGGACCTAACATGGCTAGGACACCGGAGTCCTAGCCACTAGGCCACCGACGCTTCTATAAATTAAAAAGAGCAAGTTATTTGGGGTTTGCTGGAAGAGATCTCTTTTAGAGATAAGTCACGCCCTTTGTGTTTCACATTTGTTTTATAAGTTTGTATTATAATGGTTTTTTTAAATATTTTTTTATGTACTACTAAACCCGCATTTGACCTCGATCTCGCCTGATGGTAAGCGACGATGAGGTCGACGATGGAGCACGAGGGTCCAGTAAATGCCTATTCACTCTGGCCTTGAAGATCCCAAGGTTGTAGGTTTCGGGAAACACAGACGCCGGCAGGCTGTTCCATTCCTTAGCCGTTCGCATAATGAACGAAGAAGCAAATCGCTTCGTACGTTTGTGTACAATAAAGAGTTAATAATTACCTTATGGTCGGGCCGCACGTAGCCGGTGTCGCAGAGCACTGGCGGGTTGTCCGGGTCGAAGTGGTACACGGTGCCGTCCGGGTTGGTCAGCGCTCGCCCCGTCTGTAACGACATGGAGATATTATAAGGGATGTAGTGGTAGATCCTAATGTGAAGGATCGCCTGGGGTGGTACCACCCTCTTATCTATTTCTGCCGTGAAGCAGAAATGCTTGTGTTTCTGTGTTTCGGTTTGAAGGGTAAGAGAGCCAGCGTGATTTCCGGCACATGAGGCAATACATCTCTAATATTAATACGGTGAGGTGAGGTGTCTATGGGTGACGGTGACCACTTACCATAAGGTGGCACGCTTGCTCGTCTGCTCGCCTTATTTAATTAAAAAAGATATGTCATCATCAGCCTATTAATGTCCCCACTGTTGGGGCACAGGCCTCCCCTTGCACAAGGGGGCACGGGCCATGATCCACCGAGCGGGTCCAGTGCTGTGCGGTGGATTTCACACGACTTCGAAAACTATTAATTTCCTCAGACATGCAGGGTTCCTCACGATGTTTTCCTTCACCAGTAGAGCAGCCGGTAATGTGTATAATGATGTATTGTGCTGCATGTATTAATCTTTGTATACTCTGTATTGTGTTCTATAATTCTGATGTTTACAGTGATCAATAAACGATTTCAATTTCAAAAAGTGAAATATGAATCATTTATTAGTTTCATATGTGACAAACCTGCGGATGTATAACTACCGCCCCGGGCGGCACTGCAGATAAATCGGTCACCGCCCACACTACCGCCCCGCCTTCACCGCCTGCCGCCGGCTCTGGACTGGCGCCCCCTGGAGAATGACAAAGATAAAGATACATTGATTTGTTGAAAGTAGGTATAACATTGTATTACTACTAGCCAAGGTGGTAACAGTGTCGGTGGCACAGGACTCCCATGCTCCAGGTCCAGGTTAGAAAACGTGCTGTGTCATGTACCAATGAGTTTTTCGTATTTTTCGCAGACTTGCGTACATTTACTGATTGCTCTAACGGTGAAGGAAAACATCGTGATGAAACCTGCACACTGAGATGACCAGTGTGTAAATGGGGTAGGCACAAAAGATCCTCAAGGGTCGAAGTGCCGCTGGGGTTATTCCCGGCCCCCTGTCATAAGATAAGATGGGTGACCGCTGATCACACATTTTGACTCCCGATCGATGTTATACTCGTTCGTCTGTGACATCATAACTTAATAACGGTTGATCCAATTTGAACCCGGTTCTTTTTAATTAATACAGAATTTTGTTGAGTGTTCTTAGCCAGGTCTAATAAAAATTGGACGACTACTTTCCAAGATCTTGGAGTATCTTTGATGTCAGATGGGATCTCTGGAACGGTAACAGCTAACATGGCAAGAGCCATGTTTTTCGGTTTTGGGTACACTTAATATTGGTTTTTTGCAAATTCATCAACTTCAAATGTGTTTCTGACAGTTGGCACAGTGCCCCGCACTTTGAAAGATTAAATTATAATGGTAGGGTGAGAAACTTAAAAAACACATGTTGCTTGCTTGCTTATCGTATGGTTAGTGGCCAATCTATTGTCAGAGTTGTTCAGGCCGCCCGTAGACATCTGACATGGCTTAGTTCTTGTCTGACATGTAATCTAAAGAGTATTAGTTAATTAGCTTTGTATCAATTATTTTTTCTAATTTCTTGTAAAATATATGTATCTATTATATAAATTTGCACACCACACTGTGGTACTACTAATTTTAAGATCCTTCATACATGACGTATATTCTTGCAAATAAAATTCATTTCATTTAACGACTGCTGTCGAACGACAACACCCGGGACCGACTGCTTAACGTGCTCTCCGAGGCACGGAGGAGCTCAGATGAAATATGCCACTAGCGGTCACCCATCCTGGTACCTGCTTCACGGCAGAAATAGATAAGAGGGTGGTACCACCCCAGGAGATCCTTCACTTTAAGATCTACCACTACTTTTAGAGATAAGCTCTACCTGTGTACGTCAAATTTCTTGTTGTTGTTTCTTTTGTAATTTATGTGTGTGTAAATAAAGTATAAAGTATTAGAACAATGGTGCTCTTCCCACATCTGGAATCTTGACCTGATGATGACCAGGAAAAAGTAAGGGGATCTGTACAATGGTAAGTTTCTTCATTTTGATCCTAAATGGGTTAGTATCTGAGGCCTATGACGGTCGAAGAATATGTGTGTCTCACCAGTGGGCGAAGGAGTGACGGAGTCGGTGCTGTGTAGACTGAGGGTTCGGTACCCTGAGCTGGAGGGGGAGAGCCGCCAACTACTGGAGGCCAAGTCACCTGGAAATTACAATGGACAATATTTAGTCAAAGAGCTTCCTTTAGTCGAAAATATTGACCCCAACTTGCTTGGTGGTAATGAATACCTGAACAGAATATTTAAAAACTTTGCCATATTGCTGAATTAAATAGAACTTTTTTTTTTTTTTTTTTTTCGTTGGTGGACTAGTGGCTAGGACGCCGGACTCCCATGCGGGAGGTCCGGGTTCGATACCATGCCACGTACCAATGAGTTTTACGGATTTTTTCGAAGACTTATGTACATTTACCGGCCGCTCTAACGGTGAAGGAAAACATCGTGAGGAAACCAGCATGTCTGAGGAAATTAAAAGTTTCCGAAGGCGTGTGAAACCCATCAATCAGCACTGGGCCCGCTCGGTGGCTCAAGCTGCTGCTGCTGCTCAAGCCGCTGGTACAAGGGGAGGCATGTGCCCCAACAGTGGGGACATTAATAGGCTGATGATGTTTTTTTTAAATAGAATAGAAAATCTATATTTAATCAATATTTTACAACAGCAATAAACAATAGGCAGAAATCACCTACAGAAAAAAATCATTGCGAACTCCATAACTAGACTTGAAAAGTATGACTTATTTGCCTGGTCATGCTAAAAATCAGCTGTTCCATACATTTCGGTTGAGTTTTTGTATGGAACAGCTGTTTTTTTTTGCGATTTCAGAGTTGTTCCCATAGTGAAAGTTGTTCAGTTATGGATACTGAACGCTTTCGGAACTAAATGAAATTAATCTTTATCTAGATATCTTTTTCAGATATAAATATTCATATTGGTGTTAGTTTATTTAGAAACCATATGTTAGTAGATTACCTAATAATATTACGAATGTGAATTTTAAGAGAGCGCCGGTGGCGTCATCGCTAGGAGGTCGGACTCCCGTACGGGAGGTCCGAGTTCGAAACCATGCAATGCCATGTACCAATGAGTTTACAGTTTTCTCGTACATTTACCGACTGCTCTGACGGTCAAGGAAAACATCGCGAGGAAACCTGCACACTGAGATAACCTTCACACACAGGTTGGAAGGCAATGACAAACCACTTCATAAATCTGCCACGAGAGTCGTTCTATATGATTAATTCTTTAGAATGATCACGACCCTCAGCAATGAGAAAAACGACTTAAAAATAATAATTAAATAAGTAGAGCAGACGAGCCACCGGGCCACCAGTGTGATGGTAAGTGGTCACCACCGCCCATAAACACCGTATTAATATTAGAGGGCTTTCGGTGCGCTGCTAACCTTGAGGACTAAGATGGATTGCCTCATGTGCCGGACATCACGCTGGCTCTCTTACCCTTCAAACCGAAACACAGAGACGCAAGCATCTCTGCTTCACGGCAGAAATAGATAAGAGGGTGGTACCACCCCAGGCGATCCTTCACATCAGGATCTACCGCTTAGAAGAGAATCACCATTAAACCCCCCCCCCCCCCCCCCCCCCCCAATGCTTGCGTAATACTCGAACGGCCCCTTATATAAAGCACCGGTTCCACGGAACCGGCGTAGGAACCGTCGTCGTGTAGTCCGGAGCTCACCTTGTCTGCTCAGCAGGCGCGGCTGTGCTTCCCCGCCGACGTATCCGCCGAAGCTGTGGCTCTTGGAGACGGCGCCGCGAGCGCGCCACGACTGCGGGGGGCCAGAACCGCTTTCCAACGACTGTACCTTTAAACAAACGATAACATAATGAATGAATGAATGAATACACTGGCTATCTAACCTTTTTTTTTTCATTCAAATCAATTCGTTTATTTCAATTTGGTACAAATTGTACACTTTTGTTCCTCAATAATATTCATTCAAAATAACAATAAATTTAACAATTATAATAATAAACAAAATAACTAATCATAATGAAATTGAAAACAAAACAAAAATATATTAATTAATAATATTAGGTTATTAGGTTTCAGGTTTACGACCTAGTTTGTAAGTCGGAGGTCCTTTTTTTGTGTGCCCTGTAATACGTAAATAAACTTTTTCATTTTAATTTTTTTTTTTTCATATTAATTTTCAGATTTTGTCATGTTATAGTACACTATAATATATTTTTTTAATAATGATTTTTGCTTTTATTTTCTCCCGATATGATTATCTTATATTATCTTATCTTATGATAGGGGGCCGGGAATAACCCCAGCGGCACTTCGACCCTTGAGGATTTTTTGTGTCTACCCCATTTACACACTGGTCATCTCAGTGTGCAGGTTTCCTCATTCGACAGCAGTCGTTAAATGAAATGAATTTTATTTGCAACAATATACGTCATGTATGAAGGATCTTAAAATTACATAGGTAGTTCCAGCATATCCTACCACACTGTGGTGTGCAAATTTATATAATAGATACATATATTTTACAAGAAATTAGAAAAAAAAATTGATACAAAGCTAATTAACTAATACTCTATAGATTACATGTCAGACAAGAACTAAGCCATGTCAGAGGCCTACGGGCGGCCTGAACAACTCTGACAATAGATTGGCCACTAACCATACGATAAGCAAGCAAGCAACATGTGTTTTTTAAGTTTCTCACACTACCATTATAATTTAATCTTTCAAAGTGCGGGGCACTGTGCCAACTGTCAGAAACACATTTGAAGTTGATGAATTTGCAAAAAAAAAACAATATTAAGTGTACCCGAAACCGAAAAACATGGCTCTCGCCATGTTAGCTGTTACCGTTCCAGAGATCCCATCTGACATCAAAGATACTCCAAGATCTTGGAAAGTAGTCGTCCAATTTTTATTACACCTGGCTAAGAACCCTCTCAACAATATTCTGTATCAAATAAAAAGAACCGGGTTCAAATTGGATCAACCGTTATTAAGTTATGATGTCACAGACGAACGAGTATAACATCGATCGGGGGTCAAAATGTGTGATCAGCGGTCACCCATCTTATCTTACAATAGGGGGCCGGGAATAACCCCAGCGGCACTTCGACCCTTGAGGATCTTTTGTGCCTACCCATTTTACACACTGATCATCTCAGTGTGCAGGTTTCCTCACGATGTTTTCCTTCACCGTTAGAGCAGTCGGTAAATGTACGTAAGTCTTCGAAAAATACGAAAAACTCATTGGTACATGGCACTGCGTGGTTTCGAACCTGAACCACCCGCATGGGAGTCCGGTGTCCTAGCCTCTGTGCCACCGACGATGTTACCACCTTGGCTAGTAGTAATACAATGTTGTCATTCTCCAGGGGGCGCCAGTCCAGAGCCGGCGGCAGGCGGTGAAGGCGGGGCGGTAGTGTGGGCGGTGACGGATTTATCTGCAGTGCCGCCCGGGGCGGTAGTTATACCAATATATAACTTACTTTGCTTATCGTATGGTTAGTGGCCAACCTATTGTCAGAGTTGTTCAGACCGCCCGTAGGCCTCTGACATGGCTTAACAACTGCTGTCGAACGACAACAACCGGGACCGACTGCTTAACATACTACCAGCGGTCACCCATCCTGTAACTGACCGCGCCTAACTTTACTTAATTTGCAATACGATCCGATGTATAACTTACTTTGAGAAGCTTGTTCCGTCCAGAGTCGGGAGTGAGCACCTTGACGGGACCCGACAGCCACGGCCACTGGGACTCGTCCTGCGTGCAGTTGTCCTGAAGAAAAATACAAGTTGCCTTTAGTTAAGGCTCAACCCCAAGTGGCACCAAGCCAGAAAAAAAATAATGCTTTATTACAAAAACAAACTTGCTTTAGACTTTCGATAATGTCTTATGGCATTCTTCTGTGACGCCGAGCGGCTGATATTGGAACAATTTTCATTCTACAGAAGAGTGCAATTCGTGCAATATATAATTCCCGAGGTCTACGAGACACAAGAACCGTCTCTATTTGCCAAGTTCCAGAGTAGACATGTATAAAAAGAATTCCTTCTGTATGGCAATTTTAATGTATAATAATCTGCCTAGTAGCCTTAAAAATGGTCCCGCTAGCCAATTTGAAACTAATATTTCCAAGTGGCTTCTAGACAAATGTTATTACTCCATAAAAGAGTATCTCAACGACACTAACAAATAGCAGAAAAGATTTGCACACCGTTGTCGGCGGAACATATGATACCTATGCTTTATAAATCACCTATATTTTTCACTATGTTCTGGCAAATACATTTCATTTCATTACGTGCAGGGACTCTCTGAGGGAATTGTTCAGGGAAATAAATGTACTGACTGTCGCGGGACAGTATATTTATGAAAATATGATGTATGTACGGAAAAACTTACAGCTGTTTCCGAAAAACTGCGATAATCATAATTTCAATACCAGAGACAAAAACAAACTTGCAGTCCCACGCTTTAGACTTAGTAAAGTAAACACGTCATTTATGGGTCACTGTGTACGATGTTATAATAAGATACCTGATACTGTAATAAATGTGTCAGAGAAAACATTTAAGACCCATATAAGACTGATCTTATGTAAAAAGGGTTATTATAAAATAAATGACCACTTAAACGATACAGAGGTTTGTTCCTAAATCCAGCTCCAGCTGAAATCGACTGAAAACTGTTCGAGCAGGGTAGATCAGTTAATTAATTTCAATGTGAAGAACACAGTGATCTGAGCTACTGTGACGTAACTGATAGGCTTGGACTTCACGGGTCCGGTTAAAGACTGGGGAGCGACTATAAAACCGATAAAACAACAGGCGGTCTGCGTGCCATCCCCGCGTCGACGGCGAGACGTAAGCGCGGCGACTGCGAGTTGATCACGAACCGCGAGCGGGTCACTAGCTTGTCACGAGGAGACGATGCCGTTACACAATAAAACATTATCTTATCTTATCTTATCTACGAAGTTGATTAGTGTGCGTTGCAGTATGGAGTTTAATACAAAGAATACTGAATGGCTCTAGGTTAGGCGACGCTGATCTAGTGCCGGGGTGCCCTGACTACACGCGTCCGTTTCTCAATACTCACATCACATACACATCTTGTTCAATATTACATAAATTGATTCATTAATTAAATTAATTTAACTGAAAATATTAAATAATGCTAATTGCAATTTCCAGCCCCGGTTCCGTACGTTCCGCCCTCCCCCCCCACTTGAACCACTTGAGTCAGTGCTTCATGATTGGATGCAGCGAACCGAACCGCGGCTAGTACCGGACCGGTGAAGTCCGGGCCGAAGACTCACCGAGCTGAATATCCTGCGTCTCACTCTCTCGTACTCCCTCTCCCTCTGCTCCAGCGACTTGCTTCGTGCTGCGTTCAGTGCGCCGGCGCCGGGTTCGTCCAATGAATGGGTGTCTCGCTTTAGTATAGATCTGTAGAAACCAATTAGAAGAATCTAGTCAATTTGAAAAATGTGCAACTTTATAATATATTTCTAAACCCTCGTTCGACCTCAACCCCACCTGGTGGTAAGTGACAAGTTTATTTCAAAAAATATGACAAAAGCCTTAAACTAAGTTACAAATAAAAATACTAATGAAATTTATGTAAAATCTTAATCTAAATCCGAACAGAGTTTATTCCATTTCAAAAGTTAGTGTCTAGTGTTTTTTACGCTGGGTGAAATGTTTGCATTTGATACCTACAATAGGTTGCCCTGTGCTGTAGGGGTCATTTGCTTCCGGTCCACCATACCGGTTTATTAAATTGCTTCTTTGTGTGTGCTGCTGTCGGTAAAGTTCTTTAGTGCTTAATATCTATAACATTATTTATTTATTTTTAATTTATAATAATTTATTAGATACATTACATTATATACATTAAACTATACTAAACGTTGGACTCCGCACTAGGCAACAGCCTGTATCGCGGAGGCCGGTTCAATTTTCCTTATCTAATAATGAATGAATTTATACTAAGATATATTTATTTATGAGATATTTAATTATTATTATTTTATATTAATTTTATTACTTATTTATATTATTCATTTATTAAAATAAACAAAAATAAGGATGAGAAAGTAATTAACGGGGTGTTGTACGACGATGAGCGTGAGTGTGCTAGGGTGTCTTAAGGTGAGTGTGTGTGTGTGTGGATGAGTGTATAATGTGGTTTGGTGAAAGAGGGAGGATATTCATGGTGAGTGCAGTCAAGTGTGCCGTGGAAGTCAGTGATAGAGCGATCGCGATTATTATGATAGTATAGATAGTGACGATGAGGTCGAACATGTAGCCCACACGCTCAGTAAGTACTGACCTCTTCTATAAACACTGTCGGAACACATCGACGACGAAGTGAAGACATTTGACGACACACTTTACATAGAAGGGGGTCGCTAGCAGGCGGACCCTGAAGAGGTCCTGGGGTCCTGCCACCAGCAAGTTTCTCGGTCGCAAATAGGATTCGAACCGGTGCTGGACCTTATTTAATATGCACGCTTAATAGAGACAGCTGCTGCTTTGCAGCAGAAATAGGTATACCACTTACCATTTGATGGCCTGTTTTACTTGTCTGCTGTCCTTATACTATTAAAAAATATGTAATACCTTCTACCCAGATCCATCGGATGTACCTACGAAACTTATGAATTTAAACTATATCTTATAAACTCACTTGGCGTGTGTAATATCGGCCTGATGCCGCTGCGGACTGGGGGGAAAAGTGGTGGTGCACCACTGCTTGAACGGCGTGCAGGGGAAACGACCCCCACTCGTCCCTGAAACATGATGAAACACTTTGTATACCCTGACCAGGGACTAAAACAACTCTAAAGAGCGTCGGTGGCACAGTGGCTAGGACACCGGACTCCCGTGCGGGAGCTCCGGGTTAGAAACCAGGCCATGTCATGTACCAATGAGTTTTTCGTATTTTTCGAAGACTTACGTACATTTACCGACTGTTCCTAACGGTGAAGGAAACACGTGAGGAAACCTGCACACTGAGATGACCAGTGTGTAAAATGGGGTAGGCACAAAAGATCCACAAGGGTCGAAGTGCAGCTGGGTTATTCCCTGCCCACATCATAAGATAATGTACACACCCCTTTCACTCTCTTCTACACAAACACGCTCACACACATCTCCAATAAACACATCCATATACACACACACAAACACACGCACACACACACACACACACACACACACACACACACACACACACACACACACACACTTTGAGCTTATTATAAACAACTAATTTCAATATAAATCTAATAAGTATGGTCACACTCATTGTGAAGTTTGGTCTCTTGACATTGACAATTAGGTATTTTTTTATTGTAAAGGCAACGAAAATACCCCATACAGCCTACTTTTCAAGGGCTTTTTAACTTTTTCGCTAAAATAAACGTTTGAAGAGCTATAAATGGAAAAATAATGATTGCAAATGTAAAATCTGGTAATGGTTTTGGAAACAGCTTAGTTAAATTTTTCTTTACATACAGAATTGCCTTTTGGTGTCAGTTTATAAGAACAAAGTGGTGACAAAATATAGCTGTATACATCAATAACTGACTCTTTTCGCGATTTCAGAATTGGAATAACCCTAGCCTTCGCTAGTTTTGGTGGTAGGTATGACTCCATGCAAAAGGAGCCAGTTTTTATGGTCCTTCGAGCCGGATATTCGGATAACAATAGGAGATAATCCTGCAATGTTTCACCACTAGAGGTGCCACTAGCACAATGGTACGTAGCCAATCAACATCAACATGTAGATACGTTCCCTTCTGCCAAATCTATTTTTACTCTTTAGACCGCGCCACGCTGTCTAAACAGATTTTTTAGGTCTGCTATTTTGAATTGACCATATGATGCCATGATATCATCACAATTTTACTATAGCATTATTTATTTACTTAAATATGAGAAAATAAATTAAATAATGACTTAAGGGCAATATTTAATTTAATTTAATTTATTTATTAGGTAAACACAACAGATTACAACCATAGAAATTACATAAAAATCAATATAAAGTTATGAGCTAGGTCGTAACCCTTAACGTGTGAACACGGCATGGTTAGGAAGTGGGGAATTGGTTGTTGTACAACATTGAGTATTCTCTCTTTCCGAGCGTTTAGGCAAGGGTTGAAAAACACATCACAAACAATCACACCCCCTTACACACCCACAACACATACACAAACACACCCTATCACTCGCGTTTAACCACATATTGTAATTCTATTTCTATTACTTCTATATATTCAGTGTTATTTTATTAAAATTCATTTTGAGTTATTGTGTAATTGGCGGTATAACTGTAATAAAATTAAAATAAATAAATCCAAATAACGAGAAATTTGTGATATCTTCAAAAATAACGTTTCGTTTTGCTTTTCTGTTTACGGAGTGTGCTCGTGGCTCCATCTACGCAACATTTTGCGTTTTATGTCCTATTGTCCCCATAGTGAAAGTTGTTAAATTATGGATACTGAACACCCCTCCCCATTTTCGGCTCTAATTATCTTACCACTTTTAGACACGAGCACCGAGGTCTTGTTAGTCTGGTCCAAGTGATGGCTCAGCTGGAACAGCGCGGCGCAACGGTGGACTAACATGCGGCCGTATGACGTCATCACGGGGAAGCGGACTATACACCGGCTGGAACAATAGTTTGAAAGTTACACGTCCACCGCTATGAAGGTATACTTCTATAAATAATACAGATTATATAAAATAAAAGACTTATGAAAAGCCTTAGTCAAAAATTCCGCCCCGTGTCGACCCCGGCGCAAAGGTCGCTCGCGGCATTGCCACGCTGAATCGCCACGGCCAACCTCTGCACCAAGAACGACCCGGAGCGGGGGTCACAGCCCCTCTCTTGACTTCTATTAAAATAATAAACCATATACGTTTTGATGCAATTATATTCAATATTTAGGGCATTACAACATTTTTAGAAATTAACAAGAAATGAATCCCTATACTAAAAGCAACGTCTTCCATTCGAATGACGGTTTTTTTAACAATGCAACAGTATTCATCTATTCAGCCTAAAGAAATCAGCGATTCCAACACTTATTTAACATTGCATTATGCAAATTAAAAAAATGCAACATTAAAAGGACACTTGCTCAGCATGTGCTGCGGTCCGACCGGTACGACAGAACCGCAGCGCTGGTTATCAGCTGTGCCAGGGCGAAGGCATCGCGGCCGAAACGGCAGTCAGGGACGAAAACAAAAATATATTAAAAGTATAAATAAATAAATTTTTAAAAAATGATAGCGGATCTAGGACCTTACTTCATTTATTAATACGACGACCCACATAAGACGGACCTTATGTAAAAAGGGTTATTATAAACTAAATGACCACTTAAATGATAAAGAGGCTCGGTCCTAAACCCAGCTCCAGCTCTGCACATTGTGTATATGATTGTGTTCATAATTATTGTAAGATATATTTATTTCAAAAGACGTGCTGCTGAAAGTTTCTTGCGCCGCTTCTTTCCTTTCAGCTACAGCACCTTACCAAGCGGTGGTAGAGTGAAAAAATGACGTAAAAATGTACTATAAGGTACTTTTTTTAAAATAGACTATCCCCTGCTGGGTAAAAACAATTTGATTTGTTTTTCTGAACTGTTATAGCTTGGTATTCAGTAGGGGGCGGTATTTGTCCCATAGATAACTACCTATAGTTGTCTATGGGATGAATGCTGACCGTTATTGAATACCTTCTTTTTGTGAAAGCACTGTCTCCCAAGATACAGGTTCGTCTAGTTCGGGAGTCAGGGTATTGTGCGAAACGCAGCATAGACTATAAATATTATGGTTAAACTAAACGCACACGTCAAATCTTCCCTCTCGTTCTGGCACATACAAAAAAGGCATCGCTCTCTGTTTTTTGTGATCATCATAGGGAACAGTGCAAAGTTTTGTAATAAAAACTAAATAATTAATTTAAAATGAATTTTTAATTCGTTTCGCTAAAATAAATGTACCAATTGTGTAATAATTTAAAGAATTTATTATTTTTTATTATTATAGGATTTGATTTTGAGTATCTTGTCCCGTTTACGAGTTAAAAGCACGTGAAAGACGGACGGTCCGAACGGATCTCTTACCCAGTATCGTTGATGAGTGAATGCAGCTCCTTCTCAATCTTCAACAGAGTGACTCTGTCCCGAGGGTTTTTGTTGAGAGTCTCCTTTATGAAGTTCACCAAGTCTTGGCCTGTAGGTTCGGTCTTCTCTTCTGGAAGTAAATAAATAAATATATATATATATATTATTATTATTATGTTTTAAACCTATTGTTTATCTCCCATTTCTGGGGTATTCTACCAGAATCGCGGGCTTTTGGCCAAACGAGAGTGGGGATGAAAAAATAAAGAGATAAATATGGTCATAATATTTAAGTATTTTATAGTAATTTAAGTTTATATTTTATTATATTTGTAAATAATCTAACAAATAATTAAAATAATAAGAACTAATTAACTTATTATCTAGTATATGTTAGCGCAAACAACAAGTGACGTCATAGTGCACGTGCAATGCCCACCTGCGCTTGCGACGAAGCAAACACGCAGCAACAGCCGATACCACGTCATGCCGCCCCCTCCTACCTGGCCTCTATAAAAGCGGACGCCCGACCCGAGGTGGCATCATTCACTTGCGACTCGTCGACGAGGCAGTCGGACTTGATATTTTATTAGAGAATATTGCATTTATGAATAATTAACCGTAACTGGTTGCTATCAGGGAACTCTCGTGTGGCCGGTTACTGTTGAATGTCTAACCGATGACTAGTGGTTACTATTGAGACGGTTGACCCGTGGCTAGTTAGTATCAATTTGCTGTTAAATAACTCTAAAATAAGTTGGTTGAGTCAATATAGTTATTAAATTATATTTCGCTGGATTTTTAAAAGCAATAATAGAACCACAGGGTGAGGACAACCCGGAGAATGATAGCGGGCCATCTATACCTTTACCCTCAGATCTGACATATATATAATAGTATATTTGTATATAATCTAATAATAATGAGGTTGTCCTCATTACAGGAAATTCCAATGTCGAAATGGTATTATACGAAATTTATTATCAAGTAACACTAATTAATTAAATTTTTCAAAGGCGAGCATGCTTGAGACGACGAATGACTGTAGAGGAAGCAAGAGCCTGCGGGGTCCTTTATAATGTAGAGATATTAGTAGAGCTACACATACTAAGACTAGAGGATAACAGGTGGACGAAAAAAGTCACGGAGTAGTACCCGAAAGAAGGGAAAAGAGGAAGACCCTATACACGATGGGACGGTACCTTTGCAGAGCAAATGGGACGAGAATGGTGAGGGACAGGGAACACGGGAGGAAATTGGGGGAGGCCTATGCCAAAGGCAACTACTAAAAAAAATATTGACATACCTATAATAATTTAGTGAAATAATGGAAAAATGACATGTTAATTTTTTTTTAAATTATGAATGATTGTGTACGAGTGGTAGAATTAAAGGCTGTTTATTTTATTTATTAATAGAGCTAGAATCTGTCGGGGCAGAATTGTCAGGTTTACAGTGATAACATTATCGATAAATGCATCTATCTATCTATCAGCCCGTATCTGTCCACTGCTGGACATAGGCCTCTCCCAGAGCGCGCCACATCACTCGGTCTTCCGCCTTCCTCATCCAACCATCGCCAGCAACCTTCTTCAGGTCGTCGGTCCACCGGGCAGGGACCGCGTCCCACACTGCGCTTTCTTGTCCGCGGTCTCCACTCTAGAACTCGTCTACCCCAACGGTTGTCGGTTCTGCGACAGACATGGCCAGCCCATTGCCACTTCAACTTGCTAATCATATGAGCTATGTCGGTAACTCGCGTTTTGTGACGAATGACTTCTTTTCTAACTATCCATCAATGAGATACCGAGCATAGCCCTCTCCATAGCTCGTTGAGCGACTTTGAATTTTCGGACCAGCCCTGCCGTGAGTGTCCACGTTTGAGCGCCATAAATTGATAAATGCATACTTATCGATAATTACTATGTTCCATATTGCAACAACGTGACTCTTATAACAGTTACCTGAGTGTTTTTTATTTTCTCACTGAAATGTTTTAAATTTGGGGATAAGTATTTTGTAATACGGAATTTTGGGGTTGAGTAATTCAACTGTTCGGTTTTAAATATTTTTGGTCTTTTGAATGGTCGGCATTTTTTATTATTTTAAATTACGACATTTTGATTTTGGACATTGTGATATGTACCTACGATTAGAGATGCCACGAATATTCGGCTACTATTCGGTATTCGGCCTATTCGGCCACTTTTTTTAGTATTCGGTCGAATAGTGCGTACTATTCGGCCGAATACCGAATACCAAATCATGAAAAAAAAAAAAACACATATTGTTCAAGATTATATGTACAGTCAAACCTGGGTAAGTGAGAACTGGATAAGTGAGAAAACTCTATAAGTGAGAGTAATAGCCAGGACCCGTCATTTTAAGCTCCCAAAACCTGTATTAGCGAGAAACAGAAACCTCTGTAAGAGAGTCGTTTTTCCCTCAAGGACCTCCGTAAGTGAGACTGCTACTTATCTATACCTCTATAAGCGACAGTCGAGCTTTATTTATTTATTTTATTTAGGAGGAACTATAGCTACAAAATACATACATACATAAAAGATACACACATACAGTAACAATTGACAAAACAAATTACAAATTTAACATCTGCTATTTTATGACTCATTCTTAACTTTCGTACTTGCTGTGACTTGTTATTGCTGCGTACCTCTATAAGAGAGAAACGCTACCCATGTACCTGCATTAGCGAGAAACTCGGGTTAGTGAGAAACCTCTATAAGCGAGAATGAGATTGTGCTCCCTTGAACTCTCGCTTATCCAGGTTTGACTGTATTCTATTACCAAATTACAATACTTAAGTAAGTAAAATTGATCAATGGTAGGTTGTGATGGATAATATCTCATAATATTCCCATATAGGCGATTTTTTATTAATTGGTGTCATTTTGTAAACCTTTTAACGAACAAACAATTGAATAAGAACTATTCTCTGCACAATACTAATGTTTTATGTATTATTATAATCTGACAAAGCGTGCCGTGATGTGATTTACTCGCAATTGAAACAAATACCCGCCCGTCGCTCCCGTGTGCACCGTAATGAGACAGGTTGCGGCCTGTCTATTACCAGTTTACGACCTCGGCAACCATGTATTTTGTGCCGACAATTCGGCGCTTCGGCCTACAGCGTTACCGAATATTCGGTATTCGGTATTCGGCCAAATCACTATTCGTGGCAACTCTACCTACGATTAAATAGCAGTGCTACAACATCGATATCTAGACTAGAGATAAAAACAGCATTCAATCGCTAACAAATTTTAGATCGTGCCCCGACTAGTTCCAGCTCTAGTTATTAGATATAATTTACCTGAATCAGTTCTGCTTAAAGATATACTCTTTGGTTTTTCTTTTCGCTCCGGACACCTGAAAAAGCAAACGAAATATAACATTATCTCTCACGCCTAGTTGCGATCACGGTCATAAAGTGATCCTGCAAGTTAAGCAACGTTGGACGCGGTCAGAACCTGGATGGGTGACCGCTCGTGGCATATTTGATCTGAGCCCCTCCGTGCCTCGGAAAGCACTTCAAACTGTCGGCTGTTCGACAGCAGTCATTAAGCCATGTAAGAGTCCTATGCTACGGGTGACCTGAACGACTCTGACAATAGGTTGACCACTAACCGTAAACTAAAGGTAAACCACGCGAGGCAAGAGGGGCGAGGGGCGCGACGACAGAGGGCGTGTTGACAGCGAGCGGGCGGCAGGCCCCACCTCCCGCTCGCCCTCTGTCGTCCCGCCCCTCGCCCTTCTTGTCCCGCAGGCGATACGCTTGTTACGCGGTTTCACTATAGTAGCGCCCTACATACATACATACATAAAGTCACGTCTACAACACAAAATATATAGATATTTTGTGTCCATAATCCCCGAGGGGGTAGACAGAGGAACCATCTCCAATCACAGGTAGTTCCCACTTTTCGTCGTAAGATTTGGTGGACAAACGTGATAGGTGGCGAGCCTACCGCCGTCTACTAGGTGTAGGATAGTATCCACTAAGACCCTTAGTCGCTTCGTACGACACCCAGAAGAGTTGGGGTGGTGCTATACTTTATGGCCGGCACGACATACTCTCCTCTAAAATGATGATGTTGAACACTGACAATGCCTACTATAG
Source organism: Hofmannophila pseudospretella (assembly GCA_947369225.1). Lineage (NCBI taxonomy): Eukaryota > Metazoa > Arthropoda > Insecta > Lepidoptera > Oecophoridae > Hofmannophila > Hofmannophila pseudospretella. Next base: position 6,981,215 of record OX376337.1, on the reverse strand, counting down.
ATAAGAGAGATCGTAAACAAAAGTTTGGATTGGAATAGAGAGATATTAGTTTCTAAGACCTGACCGGAGTATAATACCTGCAGTATAAGGTCTGATCGTCCACATCCAGGCTGCTGGTCTTCCTGCCACCGTCCGCGTTTGAACCGCCTGCAATAATATAACTCCAATATACAAATGATCCACCCGAGGCCTGTGCCCCAATAGTGGAGACATTAACGGCTGATGAGAATTTGCTAAAAATAAATAAATTGCACTAATGACCTGTGACACAGTGTGTGTGTATGTGTGTGTGTGTTTGCGCGTGAGTGTGAGTGTGTGACACATTGACATTGAGTGTGTACACCGGTTTCAAACAAATACCTGAAGATATGTAAACGAAACCGGTCGTAATTAATAAAATACAGTAAAAACCTGTGAAACAGTATATTATTTAAGTCTAATCATGTACTACAGGTTTCACCAAGTACCAACAACCGCAAGTATTAACTATTAGAAGAAGCTTACCTGAAGGTTCAGAGTCGGAACAGTCTGGGCAGTCATCCGAGCAGACGATGCCAGAATCCTGTTTAGTGGGGCACAAGTGTTTCCGCCGGCGGCCCCTGCAGAAAAACAAACAAATATCTTCAATGTATATCAGAGGTCTCCTGGAAGAGATATCTGTGACCGATAAAGTTGACTTCTTACATCTTACGTCAAAGGAGACGGATCAAAATGTATGGGGCTTTGGGCCCAGTATAAACATAGGTTGTGATGTGATTGTGACTGTATAAAACCTAGGATAATTACAAAGACAAAGTACTACTATTATATATAGTGAATTAAGACGTATATCTAGCGGGGTTTCTGAAAGATTGTATTTAAAAAAATATTTCTAGACAAATGTCTAGAAATAATTTTTTAGCAGGGATTGTTTCAAATAAATTAAAAAAAATATTTGAAACAATCCCTGCTATCCTGAAAAGTGAATACTATTGGATTGTTAGGTTTTATTTTCACAATTACTAAACAGATGGACCAACTTTGCTCAGTCTCCTTTATATTCTATTGTGTCTTTGAGGTATTTCTAACTAAAAAGATTATCTTAAACAGAAAAAATCTAGCTGAATCTGTAATTAATGTTATCGAAATGTGAAATTTTATTTAGGAAGAGTTGTCTCAAACAAATCTTTTTAACCATTCAGAACTTTTTATAGTTAGGAATAGATGTGGACCGAAAATAGTTCCTTGAGGAACCCCAATACTTTAACGTGACTTTTTTCACTTTTCCACTTTTTTATGTAATTTCTGCTAATCAGAATTCAATTCTAAAGTTACTACACCTAAAACAATGTCAAATAGACGAGGAAGATGACGAGAAAAGATGAAGGAACCGTGATCTATGAAGTCAAACGCTTTCGTGAGATTTCAAAGTTAGATACAATACCACTTTTCTGTCTTATGTAAGTAATGTAAACGATTTATTTCACACACAACATACAGAAAGTGTCAAAGAAACAAATGGTAGGTACAGTCGACCACATTAAATCTCAACCTTATACCCGCGCTATAAGATACATTTCAGATTCTCAAATTTTGACGTTTTGGGTAGGTTGATCTGTGGTGGACTGTACCATGTAGAGCCAGCTGTTGGGGTGAAAAGGGTCTCAATTCAGCCTAATGCTGCAGGAGGCGGCCGGCAGCCTTGGTATTCTGTAGATCCCCAATCTTCTTCTTTCTTCTTCTCAGCCTATTGTAACATATCATTCAGTATAAGCCTCTTCATGTGCACGCCATTCACCTCGGTCTCTAGCCAGTATAGAGTCCAGGTCTAAGTGGAGATGGGCAGGACACGTATGTAGAATGCAAGACGATAGGTGGACCCGAGTGGCGACCCCGAGTGGGACGTAGAAGTGTCGGAAGGCAGCCCGCGAATGGACCGACGAGATTGTGAAGACGGCGGGGAGGATGTGATCCCCAATATTGCAGACCAATCACCAAGCCTTGCCTTCCCTCCCCCCATTTTCTTACCTGCAATGTGGACAAGCATTGCACGCGCCGCATACGCAAGCCACTCTCGGGTTATTGGACAGGAGGTCGCGCGACGATGAATGCTGCTTGTGTCCCAGCCATCTCTTCGTTCGCTGGCGTTGGTCGCTCTCAGGTTCGGTGTCCCAGGAGCCTTGGGTGATCTGGAATTGGAAACGTGAGCAGGGAATTAGGCTAAACAACATCATTGTCATCATTTTTAGTTCCTGAGCGTCCAGTATTGGACATAGGCCTCCCAAAGTTCTTTCCAACATAATCTACTGGTTGTTTTCAGGTTTACATACACAGTCTTACGACTGTTTCCCGCAGTGGTAGGCTGAGACTAAGGAGTTCCACCTGCAACGATCCTGACAAACCGTTGTCGCTTCTTCATACACGCTCTTCGGTTAGTGGTGGTGCGGTGAGCACCTGACCTTTTTCTCAAAATGTCCGCAATCTGATCGTCGTTAGAAGTAAAATATAACCTGGATTTAATAATCATGAACATGACCATTTTCACTTGTGCTGAACTATGTAATCTTCTACATTTTGGATGGATTTCAATTTTAACGGACTAGATATCAACAAAATTTCTCAAGAGCGTCGGTGGCACAGTGGCTAGAACACCGGACTCCCATGCAGGAGGTCCGGGTTCGGAACCGTACAATGCCATGTACCAATGAGTTTTTCGTATTTTTCGAAAACTTACACGTACATTTACCGACTGTTCTAACGGTGAAGGAAAACATCGTGAGGAAGCCTGCACACTGAGATGACCAGTGTGTAAAATGGGGTAGGCACAAAAGATCCTCAAGGGTCGAAGTGCCGCTGGGGTTATTCCCGGCCCCCTATCATAAGATAAGAAACTAAGTTTCTCACCTGTATCTCCACTTGCTGCTTCTTCTTACAATCATCATTATAATCACTAATCTTCTCACTACAACTATTCACACTACAAATATCATCACTTGCATGACTAGACGTGTCACTCTGTACATTTATCGTTCTCACTTCATCGTTATGACTTGCTTCATCGTTATCGGTTGGTTTCACATCATTATGAGTTGGTATGACTTCATTATTTGTTAGTTTGACTTCATTATGAGTGGCTTCATTATCATTAAGTGTTGTGTTGCCATCATTATGTATTTGTAGATCGTCATCAGTTGGTTCGACATTGGTTATGTCGAGGACGACAGCGGCGGGGGACACGGTGCGCGGGGGTGATTGTGATTCACGTATTGCTTGGCTGCGCACAAGTTGCTTTGATTTAAAGCTCTGAAAATAATAGGAATACTTTTTAAATTACACACGGACGAAGAAAGTATGTATGTATGAATGAGAATGTGTGTGTATGTGAGGTACTGAGTATATATTAGGGTGAGGGCCTGGCACAAGAAGAAAGGCATAACGACCAAGGATTGCACGATGTTCACGTCACGCACAAGTTTACGTCATCAACCGACTGTTGCCAAACAATTGCACAAAGTTTACCATAAAAATATATTCCATGGTTTATAAATTATTCATCATCATCATCAGCTTATTAATGTCCCCACAGGCCTCCTCTTGCACAAGGGGGTACGGGCCATGATCCACCGAGCGGGCCCAGTGCTAATTGGTGGATTTCACACGCCTTCGGAAACTTTTAATTTCCTCAGACATGCAGGTTTCCTCACGATATTTTCCTTCACCGTTAGAGCAGTCGGTAAATGTACGTAAGACTTCGTAAAAAATCGGAAAAACTTATTGGTACATGGCATTGCATAGTTTCGAACCCGGACCTCCCGCATGGGAGTCCGGCGTCCTAGCCACTAGACCACCGATGCTCGTATTAAAAAATTATTAAATGAATAAATAATGTTCACGCATTAGCACATCGAAATATTGTATTAATGTTTTTTTTTTATTGCAAGCTTAATAAAACATCATTTGTAACAGTAATGAAAGAATGTACAAAAAAATACAAATGTAAAATGTACAATTCGGTAAAGATGGCAACTCGAGTGACGTACACTAGTACAGTGCGTGATCTTTTAGTTAAACATTCGTGCCTTGAAAACTTCGGTGCGCTTCGGTTATTGCTAACGATACGTGAATATACTACGACTGTAGTAAGACAAAGATAGAGATATATTTTTCCGATCCTACCCGATTCCCGAATGTTTAACTCACACGCACGCACTGTATGTACGTGCCAACTTCATGCATTCCAAAGGCCCAACGCACAGCGCTGGAGTGACGGCGCGGCGTCTTTCTTCGATAACAATTGAACTAAACCTTAACAATACTGAAATACGGTTTAAAATGGAATGACAATAGCAAGCGAATCGGCGTGGCGAAGCAGCTCGGAGCGCGACGGTTCGGAGCGCGGCGGTTCGGAGCGCGGCGGTTCGAAGCGCGGCGGCTCTCCTTTTTTCCTTTCCGCTCCTTTCTTCTGTGCCATCATGTTTGCGTGTGTATGTGCTTGTATGTATATGTTATGTACTCATTATATTTTATAGTTTATGTAGTCTATGTATTATTTTATGTAATTTATCAGTATCTATTTAAGTATACATATATATCTGCCTATTTATTGTATGTACTTAGTAAGTATAGTATGGTAATTAATTACCTTGGTATTTATATGTTATTGTTGTAAATAGAATTATCTTATATAACGTTTTCCATAAACTTTGCACACCTACTACCTCTTTCTCGAAAACATTTCCTCTGCCCGAAGGTTGCCTGGAAGAGATCGCTAAGGCCGCCTAAATTGTACTTCACTATTTCCTTTTCTATCTCTTGTTTGTTGTTTTATATTAAATTATTTGTGGAATTAAGTGTATTTTACTTTACTTATATATTCTATAACATATGGAAGACTCACCCTGTTTCTACTGAGTGAACTGGAATCCTCGGCGCTGGAGCCCTTTTCAACTTCAGACTTCTCCATTGCTTATCAACCCTGAAATTAGAAAAAAAAACGAGTTTTTTTTATTGTAGATATAAGGAGGGCAGACGAGCAAACGGTACCTGATGGTAAGTGTTCACCGTCGCCCATAGACATGTCACCTCATTATGAAATTATTAGAGGCGTTTCCTTGTAACCTTGAGGATTTGGATGCAGTGCCTCATGTGCCGGTAATTAAGCTGGCTGTCTTACCCTTCAAATCGAAACATTGCTGTTTTGGGACACAGGTAAAAGTACCATCCCAAATTCATACAAACAGAGTCATGCAACTTTCAAGTGTGAGATTCATACAAACTAAAAACATTAGATTAAGGCTCAATTTACATTGCCACGGAATGGAATGGAAGCGAATTTTCGCAACGTAATTGTACATAGCATAATGAACTTTATGTCAATTGTGTAACATACAAACTAAATACGAGCCAAAAAAGAGGTCGCGCGTCTTCCGGGGAATCCTCGCGCATTCTCGAGAATTCCCCTAGCGGTAAAGCGTATTTAGTTTGTATGTCACACAATTGACATAAAGTTCATTATGCTATGTACAATTACGTTGCGAAAATTCGCTTCCATTCCATTCCGCGGCGATGTAAATTGAGCCTTATACTAACTATTCTCTTATATATAGTATTCCATATTGATTGCACACCTACTACATCTTTCTCGAAATCATTTCCTCTGCCCGTAGGTGGCCTGGAAGAGATCGGTCTTAGCGATAGGGCCGCCTAAATTGTACTACACTATTTCCTTTTCTATCTCTTGTTTGTTGTTTTCTATTTGTGCAATAAAGTGTATTTTACTTTACTAATTACTGTGTGGAGTTAGCCAGGGTAAGTGACATCCTTTTATTTTATTTCAGCCGCAAAGCAGCAATGCTTGCATTGCTGTGTTCCGGTTTCAAGGGTAAGAGAGCCAGCGTTTCTAGGTAAGCCAAAACTTTTGATTGGCTTTTGCTCTAGAGCGTCGGTGGCACAGTGGCTAGGACACGGGACTCCCATGTGGGACGTCCGGGTTCGAAACCGTGCAGTGCCAACCAATGAGTTTTTCGTATTTTTCGAAGACTTACGTACACTTACCGACTGCTCTAACGGTGAGGAAACCTGCACACTGAGATGACCAGTGTGTAAATGGGGTAGGCACAAAAGATCCTCAAGGGTCGAAGTGCCGTTGGGGTTATTCCCGGCCCCCTATCATAAGATTAGAGAGCCAGCGTAATTACCGGCACATGAGGCACTCTATCAAGGTTAGCAGCGCATTGGAAACCTTCTAGAAACATTACAGTGAAATGAGATGTCTATGGGCGACGGTGACCACTTACCATCAGATGATTTTTTGAATAAAAAAGCGATACCAACCCTAATTAGTCTTCCAAAAGATTAGACTCCACTAAAACTTTTATTATTAACATCAACTTATTAAATATACAAGGGAAGTTTATTTTATTATTAATAGAAGAAATTGGACCAACCACAGTTAAATCTACTACTGTACTATTAGAGAAGGCAACTATTATTATTATTTATTTATTATTATTAAACTTTACTTTTCCAAAAAGAGGTTTTCCTCCAAAAAGATTTTAATTAAAGCTTTTTTTCGAAAAAAGGAAAAAAAAAACGGTGAATCTAAATGGTTAAAGAACGTCCAGATTTAAACTTCGAATAATTCGAATAAGCTCGTTGTTTTTCTTTTTGATTTTTAGGTTTTTTATAGTGTCCGGATTTGTTTTCTGTTTTCTGATTGGACGGTGTTTGACGGATTGCATTTTTCTTTTTTTGTATTAATCCAAGATGGCGGAAGACTGGGGGCGGGTGTGGTGTTTTTTGCGGTGTTTCGTCGATATACTGGTCGCCATAAATCTGTAACAAGGAAAAAAATTACTGTGAAAAGATTCATTGATTGGTCTGTCGTCTAATATTAACTATAATAAACCCGCGTTCGACCTCAATCTCACCTGGTGGTAAGTGACGATGAGGCCGAAGATGTAGCCCACACGCTCAGTAAGTACTGACCTCTTCTATAAACACTGTCGGAACACATCGACGACGAAGCGAAGATATTTGACGACAGACTTTACATAGAAGGGGGTCGCTAGCAGGCGGACCCTGAAGGGGTCCTACCACCAGCAAAACTTTGTAGGTGACGGTGACCACTTACCAACTGCTAGATCGTTGATAGATTACTAGTCTAACTTATAGAAAAATCTACTACACACGGTACACATTACAGAATCCCATATTGTATAATCCGACACACACTTGACTTTTTAATAATTATATAGGTTCTTGTTAATTAATGATTAACTCACTAAAATCAAATTAATTACAAATACAAGGCCATAGCTAACAGGAAAATATTAAATAAGGAAAATGGATTTATAAACATAAATAATATTAAACAGTTATTTGCTAAGTTGGCTCTCAAAGTGAGGACTGACTCTAATAATACTCGAGCTTCCCTTCCCTTTTCTTAGTGACCCTAACGAGGCTGACATGGTCACCTTGTCGTGTGCCTCTAAAGTGAGATTTATAAAAAAATATATTTTGCAATTGTTATGTTTAAGAGACGTCGTACTCTCATGCGGGTGGTCCGAGTTCGAAACCAGGCAATGCCATGTACCAATGAGTTTTTCGGTTTTTTCGAAAGACTTACGTACATTTACCGACTGCTCTGACGGCGAAGGAAAACATCGTGAGGAAACCTGCACACGAAATGGAGAAGGCAATGGCAAACCTCATTAAATCTGCCACGAGAGTCGTTCTATGTGATTAATTCCTTAGAATGATCACGACCCTCAGCAATGAGGAACACGACTTAGAAGAGAAGATGTTTGAAAAAGGTAGAAACATATTCATTTTTATGCTAGAGAGAAAATAAATAAACTTAATTATTTTGTGGAAATAGGTAACAGCTTACCTACAAATCCAGACTGAATCTTAGCAGAGTCATACCAGCTTTACTTTACACGTGAGTTTTGGTGAAAAGTGGGTACTTTATAACCAGAACATAAATTAATTCGTACATTTTCACTTTTTCAGTGTTATATTATATCAAAGATTCGTAGAATAGCTGGTCTGAATGTATGTGTCATCACATCTTTAAGAAGAAAAAAGCCATGCTCCGTTGGTTCGGGCATGGGGGTATCCATACATTACGTCACACGAATTTCATGATTGTTGGAGTCATCATGTGTCCATGGACTTTAAACCCATTAAGGAATATTATTTAGGACTTCTTTTAGATTTACGCATGTAACGTCTTAGTTTATGACCCCGTGACATAATTTATGGAGAAAGAATGAGTGATGAACGAATGACGAAACAGGTATACGAAGTGAAAGTGTGTGGAAGGAGAAGCCGGGGTCGTCCTAGACCGACCTTTACAGGTCAGATTGTCAGAGTGCTCTTAGATTGTAATATACAGAGCAGACGACCCCGGCGGGGAGCGTGCGGGAGACGACGGATGACTGTAGAGGGAGCAAGAGAGGAGTGACGAGATAGTGATTCGTGGCGCTCCGTTCTCTCTGCTTACCCCGCAATTGACGTAGTGAAGTTTTGTAAGTATGTTATATCAAGAAGTCAATGTTATAATCAGTGGAAAGGAATAAATGCTAAAACGCCAAAATGAGAGGTTTTGGGATTTAAAATATTTATTTCTGAAAAAAAAAAATCAAATTTAGATAAAAATCAATTAAAATATAGGGGTTTTTAGATTTACATAATTATTTAAAAACAAAGAAGGTTTCGTATATATGTGTAACAAATTGTATATATCATTATAATTGTTGAGTATGTATTTTATTTATCTACTATATAATTATTGTAATTTATTTATACTGATCTATTGTACTCCATACCTTTACCCACCATAAAAGTAGTCTTAAACTATCCTAAATCAAAGGTTGGGTGGAAGAGATCCCTATGGGATAAGCCCGCCTTTGTGTATTTTTTTAATTTTTAATTTTTTTATTAAATAAGGAAAGCAGACGAGCAAACGGACCACGTGATGGTAAGTGGTCACCGTCGCCCATAGACATCTCACCTCACTGTATTAATGTTGGAGGGTTTTTGATGCGCTACTAACCTTGAGGACTAAGATGGAGTGCCTCATGTGCCGGAAATTACGCTGGCTCTCTTACCTTTCAAACCGAAACACAGAAATGCAAGCATCTCTGCTTCACGGCAGAAATAGATAAGAGGATGGTACCACCCCAGGCGATCCTTCACTTTAGGATCTACCACTACCTGCATGCATATTTTAATGTTTTTTTTATTTTCTGTGTATTTTTTGTGTACAATGAAGAGACTACAAACAAACAAAGAAGATTATAATTTTTACCGTACCTTAAATCGTACATTAAATCTATTTTCCCAAAACCTCCATTTTGGCGCTTTAGCATTTTTTCATTTCCACTGACGATATTTTTTTTGTAACAACCTGTGTGACAAGTTTCCCTTTACACCTTTTATAGTCGGGTTTCCTTTCCTTTCCACCCTGTATCTATCCATGGGTTAGGCACTGGCCTAGCCAGTCTACCGGACACCGTCATGGGGTGAGATAGTAAAAATCGCCGAGCTAACCCCATAAATCAGGGTGGAACAGAGCGGCCATCATTCTACCTTATCGTACCATCATTGGCGCGTTTCCATTAGCATTGCGTATCCGTCAACCATAAAGAACTTAGGTAGGTAGTCTGTCAGACTTCCTGGGCAATGGCAAACCATCCCATTACATCTGCCAAGACAGTAGTTCCATGTGGTTAATTCCATAGAATGATCACGACCCTCATCAATGAGGAATAACTGAGAAGAATGAGGAAAATGGTCTATGGGCAAAAGTCATGTTTCGAACCCGAACCTCCCGTACGAAAATCCGGCCTCCTAACCACTACGCTACAGTCGTTCTGTGTTTATTTCTAGTTTCACCATCTGGTCCCGCGTGTGACCAGTTACATGTGACCAGTTGGTGAATAAGCCAGGCTTTCTATTTAATTCATTTCATTTATATACCATCATTTCGAGTGTTGCAAGCATAAATTCCTTAACGGGAGTTAGACCTCCTAACCACTACGCTACAGTCGTTCTCTGTGTTTATTTCTAGTTTCACCATCTGGTCCCGCGTGTGACCAGTTACATGTGACCAGTTGGTGAATAACCCAGGTTTTCTATAAAATTCATTTCATTTATTTACCATCATTTCGGGTGTTGCAAGCATAAATTCGTTGTGGCAAGTATATAATCATTACTAATGTTTTTAAATTTTATTTATTTTATTTTATTAAACATTACCAATATTCTTTATTAACCACTCCAACTAAAAATTCCTGTGTCAGGTGTGGTCCACCATAATGGTCTACAGGCGGATCGACGCTTGCGCCGCAGTCTCGTCCCTAGAGCCTTTGATCCATTGTCGCTGCAAAATGTTAGTAGTAAAACGCCGTGTAGTAATGGAATCTTATCTTATGATACGGGGCCTGGAATAACCCCAGCGGCACTTCGACCCTTGAGGATCTTTTGTGCCTACCCATTTTACACACTGGTCATCTCAGCGTGCAGGTTTCCTCATGATGTTTTCCTTCACCGTCAGAGCAGTCGGTAAATGTACGTAAGTCTTCGAAAAATACGAAAAACTCATTGGTACATGGCACTGTACGGTTTCGAACCCGGACCTCCCGCATGGGAGTCCGGTGTCCTAGCCACTGTGCCACCGACGCTCTTGAGAAACTTAGTTGATATCTAGTCGGTTAAAATTGAAATCCATCCAAAATATAGAAGATTACATAGTTCAGCACAGGAGAAAATGGTCATGTTCATGATTACTAAATCCAGACTTTATTTTACTTCTAACGACGATCAGATTGCGGACGTTCTGAAAAACGTGGTGGTGTGGTGAACCACTAACCGAAGAGCGTGTATGAAGAAGCGAGAACGGTTTGTCAGGATCGTTGTAGGTAGAACTCTTTAGTCTCAGCCTACCTACTACTAGTGCCACCGGCACTCTGAAACAGGGGATAACGGACGTGAGTTATGCCATGGAAACAGATCCCCATCGCGGCAGCCATGACCTCTTTACCTTGGAGTTAGCGCTTTTGCCAAGTTCATTTTACTCTACGCCTATGACTGTATACCTACAGGTAATGTTGACTTAGCTTAGTCATCTATTAGGAAAGTCTGAGGTGGCGGAGGTAGAAGTGTCTAGAGGAGGGGACGAACGTGAGGTGTCAGGAAATGTGAGATGTACAGGCGACCACAAGCGAAAGTATACCATCTGTCAAAGAGCTTCGATTAAACCTCAACCTTATGTTTGTAGTATGTATGGGGATGATGTATGGGTCACCAACATCTAGACCTCCAAAGGCCTCCTAGAGGCACCAGGCGAGTGTGGCGATACAAGTCAGCAGATTGGGATGAGATGCGGCACTTCTTTGCATCTTATCCATGGCGACAAATCTGCTTCTCTACTGAGGATCCGTCGAGCTGCGCCTCGGCCATAACCGACGTGGTACGTCAGGCCATGGAATATTTCATTCCCTTCTCTGACGTGCCTCTTGGTGGCGCAGCACGCCCTTGGTACAGTGCTGATTGCGTTCGTGCAGAAACACTGAAGCAGTCAGCATTTGTAGCCTGGGCTGATGCTCGGACGCGCAAAGCTCCGGATGTCCTGGATAAAAAGAGAGCCTTCAACAAAGCCGCCAAGTCCTGCAAGAAGGTTCAGCGTCGGGCTCGCTACGAACATGTTGGCCGGATCGGAAACAAGCTTGCTTCATACCCTGCGGGTAGCAAGGCTTTCTGGTCCCTCGCCAAATCAGTCGAAGCTAACTTCTGTCGCCCTTCGCTGCCACCTCTGGTCAAACCCGATGGATCGCTGGCTCACACCGCGAAAGAGAAGGCAAACTTGTTTTCCTCTCTATTTGCTAGTAATTCTTGTCTAGATGCTGGAAGCAAAACTCCACCCACCTTACCCCACTGCGACTCTGTAATGCCAGAGGTCTGCATTCACCAAAAGGAGGTACTTAAAGCGCTCCGCACTCTAGACGAGAATAAAGCCAGTGGTCCTGACGGGATACCAGCTATTGTGTTGAGGAACTGTGCACCTGAGTTGTCTCCTGTCTTGACGCGCCTGTTTCGCCTCTCCCTAAAGACTGGTCAAGTTCCAAATTCCTGGAAGCTTGCTAACGTGCAGCCCGTGCCCAAAAAAGGTAGCCGTGCTGACCCCGCCAATTATAGACCCATTGCAATCACTTCCATTCTCTGCAAGGTTATGGAACGTGTATTGAACACCAAGCTCCTGGCATACCTAGAAGGTAACGATCTCCTCAGTGACCGACAGTATGGTTTTCGCCAAAACCGGTCTACTGGGGACCTTCTGGTTCGTGCCACTCACTTCTGGGGCGAAGCCATTGGGAAAACTGGTGAAGCTCTTGCCGTTTCACTAGATATTTCTAAGGCATTTGACAGGGTCTGGCACGGTAGCCTATTAAGCAAGCTTCCTTCATATGGAATCCCAGCCAGTTTGCGCATATGGATCGCGGATTTCTTGAGTGAACGGTCAATACGAGTGGTCCTAGATGGCTGCTCTTCTGACCAACTGGCTATCAACGCCGGAGTTCCACAAGGATCTGTCCTCTCTGCAACCCTATTCCTGCTGCACATAAATGATCTGCTCATATCGGGTATTTTTGGGTACGCAGACGACAGCACGGTTACGGAGAGATATCTTCCTGTTGCGCGCGCTGGTGCTGGTGAGATCCAGTCTCAAAGAGAGGCCATGGTTGAGCGTATCAACTTGACCTTAAAGGCCGTGGCCGATTGGGGCGATGCCAATTTGGTCAAGTTTAACGCCTCAAAAACGCAGGCGTGTCTATTCACCGCTAAACGGAGTCCCTTCCACCTGACTCCGACTTTCCGGGATGTATCCGTACCGATTACCGACCACCTTAGCCTTTTGGGGTTGGATCTGACTTCCAATCTTAACTTTGGGCGCTCCATTGAGTCAAAAGCTAAGACCGCAGCCAAAAAATTGGGCATCCTGAGTAAGGTTAGGCGGTACTTCACGCCGGGACAGCTCTTAAACCTTTACCAAGCCCAAGTCCGGTCGTGCATGGAGTACTGCTGCCACCTGTGGGACGGCTCAGCTAAGTACCAACTGGCTGCCCTTGACTCAGTGGAGAAACGCGCTAAGCGCCTTATAGGTGACGAATCGCTGGTGGAGGCTAGACTGCAAAGTCTGGAACATCGGCGCAAGGTTGCCTGTCTATCGGTATTTTATAGGATACATTTCGGAGAGTGCGCATCGGAATTGCACGACCTAATTCCAGCATCTCCATTCCGCCTTCGGACTACCAGGCGCGGGGAGGGGTTCCATCCTTATGTTGTTGATATCCCATCTGTTCGTACGAAGCGATTTGCTTCTTCGTTCATTATGCGAACGGCTAAGGAGTGGAACAGCCTGCCGGCGTCTGTATTTCCCGAAAACTACAACCTTGGGATCTTCAAGGCCAGAGTGAATAGGCATTTACTGGACCCGCATGCTCCATCGTCGACCTCATCGTCGCTTACCATCAGGCGAGATCGAGGTCAAATGCGGGTTTAGTTATACATAAAAAAAAAAAAAAAAAAAAAAAAATGTCAAACTCACCTGCACGTGGTGCATCCTGCCGATTAGCGAACGAGTCCCTGGCGACCGACTAGTGGCGGTATAACCACTCAAATTCTGGCTGGGTTAAAATACCAGAAGCAAGATGACGGGCAGCAGCGTCATCGGGGCAAGCGACCCGGCTACTGCGATCGACAACCCGCAGGCCTAGCGTGGCGATTATGGCATCACCTCCCATGGATAGCACAAAAAATAAGAGCCGAAGATCGGGCTCCATGGCGCGCCCTGGGAGAGGCCTATGTCCAGCAGTGGACTAGAGTAGGCTGCTGATGATGATGATGCTTGTAGTATGGTTCATTTCAGATTCTTAAATTTTGACGTTTTCAATTAGGTTTAATATTTCAATAGCTCGAAAACCAAGAGGATTTTTGTGAGGTCAAGTTTAGTTATGAATTTACAGTGAGTTATAGTTAAAATGAGTTTACAGAGGTCTATCTCATGAACGGTATTAACAAGAAACTTGGAAAAATTTAAATATTAAAACCCCATTTTGTACAGTCAACCACAAGCCACAGTACACCATCTGTCAAAAACCTTCGATTAAATATCAACAAAAATTCATTTCAGATTCTCAAATTTTGACGTTTTGGGTAGGTTGACCTGTGGTCGACTGTACCACCCTCCCTGTACTTTGATTACGGTCCAAATAATTTTCTCTCCTATACCTTATGAAAGGTTAGTTGTACACTGACGTTGTAGGGTTGAATCATCTGCAAGGTTTTTAAAACATTAAGTATCGACCGCTATCAAATCATTGGGGAAAGTACGTCATTTTTTTTCACTCACATGCCCAACTGACCTTATATCATTATTATTTATTTATTTAACACTTTAATGCACAAAAATAGTACATGAGGCAAGTGCGGTTATCTTTGTTATCGTTCCCATAGTTACCGTCTAATGGGAAAACGCCCATAGGATTAAAACCTAGAGCCTCCACTAGTTCAGTAGGTCACCGCAGGGTAGCCGGGTAACCGTGTCCTGCCCGGGATAGGTCATTGACCCGCTTTATATGGGTCACCCGGTGCACGCCCCACTTGCATTGTGTTATCGTGTTGGGTTCTGTTTTTTTTGTGTAGTTTCTAGGGATCCGTATCCCGAAGGGGAAAGAGAGAAAAAACGCTTTATGGCTACAAAAAAATATACATATTTGAGGTTACAGTTTACCATTGTTGAGGACTCGTGTAGCACCATCCTAAGCACAATTTTCGAACGAAAAAAAGAAAGAAAAAAACTTCAATTCGAACATGGCCGCGATAGATAACGCATTACACGGCTCGCTATATATATTTTTATTCAAATGTAATACGCATTAAAATTATTCAAAACTACCTATATTCTATTGCCTGCGCCCCCCAAGAAACCCTACAACCATCAAAAACCCCTCAAAATACAGTGAGGTGAGATTTAATGACAGTACAGTAAAAAAAAGTTTTGGTAGTGGTAGATCCTAAAGTGAAGGATCGCCTGGGGTGGTACCACCCTCTTATCTATTTCTGCCGTGAAGCAGAAATGCTTGCATTCCTGTGTTTCGATTTGAAGGGTAAGAGAGCCAGAGTAATTTCCGGCACATGAGGCATTCCATCTTAGTCCTCAAGGTTAGCAGTGCATTAAAAACCCTGTACTATTAATACAGTGAGGTGAGATGTCTATGGGCGACGGTGACCACTTTACCATCAGGTGGCCCGTTTGCTTGTCGGCTCTCCTTTTTTCCTTAGCCGTGTCCCACTGCTGGGCAAAAGCCTCCCCAAGGCTCTTCTCTGCTCTCCTTCTTTAATAAAAACTTGACTACAATTACACATTAGGCAATATCTGGCTCAGGTTTCAGCTGATTTTTAGCCAGTCTCTACATAAAATTGCGACAATATTTGATCCATGGTCTGTGCTCATTAAATTAATGAATAAACTATACTCATATTAAGAGCGTCGGTGGCCTAGTGGCTAGGACACCGGATTCCCATGCGGATGGTCCGGGTTCGAAACCGTGCAGTGCCGTGTACCAATAACTTTTTCGTATTTTTCGAAGACTTACGTACATTTACCGACTGCTCTAACGGTGAGGAAACCTGCACACTGAGATGACCAGTGTGTAAAATGGGGTAGGCACAAAAGATGCTCAAGGGTCGAAGTGCCGCTGGGGTTATTCCCGGCCCCCTATTGTAAGATAAGATACTCATATTAAAGAAAGACAGTACCTTAATGGGTCATACCTGTATTTTCAAAACCTTTTTTGAGCCACGGTGTTTTCGCTGTACTCTATTACTATACTCTCATATTTTAGTGACCTAGAGATTCCAGCAAAAATCTAGGTTAACAATGGTACTTAACACACTAAAAAACACATTATACCCAATTCCTGTAATAAATCTCTACACAACCAACATAGGCGTAAGTCTTAACCTTAAGCACTAAATTGACCGGGAGCCGCTGGTCTTTTTCTAAAGCCAACTTAGACTAGACAGTCTTAGTAATTCGCGTATCGCTATCAATAATCGAAGTCTCAAGACCCGAAGTCCTTTCTAAAATTTTACGCACAGTTCGCCTAAATTACAACGTTTGTAGTTCTATTTCTATCCAATTTCAATTTAGTTTTCGTTCCAATTCTATTTGGACACCAAAACGCATTCAGCTGAAGCATAATGCCTAGGTTACACAGTGCGAGTCAGCATGCGAGCTGGCCTAGTCAGTTACTTCAGTGCAGATACTCGCACCGTATGACCACATCATACGAGTTACTCTCATGTGGGAGTTGGTCAGTAGCTCGCATCCGAGTTACTACAACATTTTTTGTTATTACTCGCCACTCTGAACTATTTGACTTGGTGCCGTCGTCTACTTTCTTGAATCGCATCACTCGTCGGCGGCTCAATTTTCACCCGCACTTTCTAAAGCCTTGGGTGTCTACCACGACCCGTTTTACACGAACGTTTCTGCCACGCACCTGCAAAATGTGGAACTCTCTCCCACCCGACGTTTTCCCGCAGCGCTACGACATGGGATGCTTCAAAAAGAACGTTAAAAAAGTCCTCTCCCTCCACGGCCGGCAACACACAACCAATGCCCCTGGTACTGCACGTGTCTCTAGGCGACGGTGACTACTTACCATCAGGTGGCCCGTCTGCCTGTTTGTCGTAGCTAATTTATATAAAAAAACTCTCCTTCCCCCACCATGTCACAAGGCAGCAGCTCGCACGTCACTCGCACGATTTTGCGAAAAGTCAGTAGCTGGTATGCTCGGGCCCGACATCATGGAGATGACAAAGTGGACAGGACTGTGACTCTGTACTAGCAATATCAACTACTCTCATTGTGTGACCGGTCGAGGCGAGTCGAACTACTGACATGCGAGTACAGCAGTAGCTGTCTACTGTCAGGTCAGCAACTCGTATTGTGTAACCAGACCTTAACTCTACCACTGCCACCTTTCGATTTACTGTCGATCGGGCAAAAGTACTTCGGGAGGAACTTATGTTCGATCGTTACATTTGACAGTTGAAGCGTTTTGTTACCGTTCAACTGCGATTCAATATAAACTAAACGTTTTAGTAGAATGCACAAATACGTCACTATTCGATCGATCGTTGACTCGATCGGAACTTAACTGAAATTGGATCGTTAGTGGATAGTAGCATACGAAACACGTCATAACGATGCAGTTTAGATTCTATTTAGTTACGTTGTATTTAGTGGAATCGATCTCCTAATAATAATACAACGTAAACTCAATAGAAAGCGAAGCGGTGGTAGAGTAAAAAAATGACGTTGTAAAAATGTACTAAAAATATACATTACAGCGACTGGACGTGAAAGGGGGGTGTTCAGTATCTATAACTGAACAACTTTCACTACTCCTGTACTTGGTTAAAGAGTCTACTATATTCTAACCTCAAAAAATTGACAACTTGGCGTAAGATCTAGCCAGTCTGCTCCTGGTCTACAAAGCACCAAAGCTACACCTACCACCCGACCTCGATCCGACGGTGATTCACGCGACCTTGGCCTCACCACCATATCCCCACCGTACCACTGCATAACGGTGGCGATACCAACAGATATATTTTTTCGCCCCTAATCGAAATAAATACATCGGTGGCCTTGTGTCTAGGACGCCGGACTCCCGTGCGGGAGGTCCGCATTCGAAACCATGCCATGTACCAATGAGTTTTTCCGATTATTTCGAAGACTTACGGACATTTAACCGACTGCTCTAACGGTGAAGGAAAACATCGTGAGGAAACCTGTATGTCTGAGGAAATTAAAAGTTTCCGAAGGCATGTGAAATCCACCAATCAGCACTGGGCCCGCTCGGTGGATCATGACCCGTACTCTTGTACAAGTGGAGGCTTGTGCCCCAACAGTGGGGACATATAGGCTGATAATGATAATGATGAACATATTTTTGTTACATTATCCCTGTTTGAATCCATGAACGGTACGCACTTGGCCAGTTGTAGGGAACCGTACTCCGAAAGGGAAAACGGAGCTCCGTCCGTCCGTCTGTCACCCTGGTATAGCGCCTAAACGGAATAAGATATAGTCTTCAAAATTTAACACAATATGTATTCTCTTGATCCAAAACCGAATATTAACTTTACCATGGACTTGGTATTATTTCTTTAATATTTTTTTTACTAACACAGCTTTAAGTAATTTAAAATACTAACTTTGATGATTTAACATAATATACTATAATGAAATAGTAATGGAAATAATAAAATAATTAATAAATGGAACGAGTAGGGAAAATAGTAAAGTAAAGTAAATTATGGAATAGAAAGATATAATGTATACAGGGTGTAACATTAAGAACGGTCAGTATGGGAAAGTCTGAAACTATAAGACATACGAACATCTGTTCTTAGGAACCATGTCATCAATTTTAGTAACAAGAAACACTGTATTCATACATTTTAAAAAAAACTGTACTCAGCCTGGGAATCGAACCCGGTTGTTTTGAAAAAAAATCCAACACTATTTCTATTTAGATATCGATTGTGTAGGTCTTAAGGAATAAATGTTAGTATGAAACGTGATGTTTAAAATTAATAAAACGCATTGTTTCCATATCTTTTAATTTATTTTAGTAGGTGTTCGAAATGACTACCATTTTGTAAAATATAACATTCAACTCGTTTAGGTAACGACCTTACTATTGAATGTTGTATCTTCAGGTGGTGAATTTGCGTTAAAATTGACTCTATGGCTGCTGGTCTCTAGGTCTTCAATTGTGTCGTAGCTTGTTTTGTACACTTCATCCTTAACGTAATCGATATCTAAATAGATATAGTAATGGATTTTTTTTTCAAAACAACCGGGTTCGATTCCCAGGCTGAGTACAGTTTTTTTTTAAATGTATGAATACAGTGTTTCTTGTTACTAAAATTGATGACATGGTTCCTAAGAACAGATCTTCGTATGTCTTATAGTTTCAGACTTTCCCATACTGACCGTTCTTAATGTTACACCCTGTATAATAAAAATAAAAAAAATTAGAAAACCAAGGACTCCGAAAGATTTGTATCGGAGGGAACAGAGAAAGAAAATCGTTTTAAAAAATATACTAACTTTAATGGTATGGACCCTGTCTGATTTAAAAAAAAATAGTCTGTAGACTATCCCACTGCTGGGCAAAGGCTTGATTTAAATATATAATAATAATAATAAATATGACCAAAATCCCGCGACAGTATGGTAAACTCACCAAAATAATGGGAGAAATCAGTGTTTAAAAAATAAATATAAAATAATAAAAAAAGGTTTTTAGAGGGGGTCCCATATTAAATAAAGTGGGTCGATAAAATATATTTATATATACTAATACTTAATACTAAAAATTACTAATATAATACCATACCATGATTTTGTTACCATATCGTATGGGCTATCGTTTTTAAGAGCTCTTCAAGTAGGTAGAGTATGAAAAAATGTATGAGCAAAACGGGTTTTATTTCACCCAATACTTATAAATAGGCTTTATAGTACGGATCCCTATAGAGGCAAGGCGAGCCCCGACTCGCACTTCGCCGGTTTTTTATTCATCGTTAACACAAAAAAGCTTTTATAAAAGATGGTTTAGGTAAATATAATGCGGTGAGGACAGACTATCGTTCGGTGGTATCGTGTAAACTTACCGTTAGTCTAAATTATGCTCACAAAAGAACTGGTTTATAGTGTCCAAACGAAGGTCGATTTCTGGCCGAAGCCGATTACTCGGCTATCGGCACAACCTTCGACCGAAGCCGAAAGTTTAAAAGCTCTAAGAATTTTGTTCAAGATTGTATACAAGCTAATTTAAATGATTTGATTTTAAAAGTTTAAAATTGAAGGTTTTATATCGACTGTATAATATAATATAGAAAGGTAATTTTAATTTTGAAATAGAAATATATTTATTGCCAAATTACAATACAATTTAAAATTATAGTACAAAGAATTATACTATAATTATATAATATAAAATGAAGAAGAAGAAGTTCTTCTTCTTCTTCTTAGTTCTTCTCTAGAAGTTGATCTAGTGATAATCAAAATTACCTTGCGATTTGTGAAAAATAGTAACATTTCGAAATAATGTTCTCCGCTCATTCGTAAAAGTTCGTTCGGAACCTTCGGCTTCGGCCAAAACTTCGGCCCATTTAGGCCGAAGCCGAAGGTGGTTTTTTTGGCCGAAGGTGGCCAAAGCCGAAGCTTCGGTCGGACACTACTGGTTTCTTATAAACAGTCTGCCTAACTGACAATCTTGATATAACAATACAGTGAGGTAATATCTATGGGCGAAGGTGACCATGATAAAAATTCCCTTATATAACGTTTACCATAAACCTTGCACACCTAGAAGAAAAAATACTTTCGACTTTTTTTTATTGTAGGTATAAGGAGAGCAGACGAGCAAACGGTACCTGATGGTAAGTGTTCACCGTCGCCCATAGACATGTCACCTCATTATGAAATTATTAGAGGCGTTTCGATGCGCTGTTAACCTTGAGGACTTGGGTGGAGTGCCTCATGTGCCGGTAATTAAGCTGGCTGTCTACCCTTCAAATCGAAACATAGCTGTTTTGGGACACGGGTAAAAGTACCATCCCAAATTCATACAAACAGAGTCATACAACTTTCAAGTGTGAGATTTATACAAACAAAAAAGATTAGATTTATACTATCTATTCTTATTTTTTTTATTTTTTTATTGACTACTATGTAACGATGTCGACTTCATCGTCCATATCAACCTCCTTGCCATCAACTTCAACCTCATCGTCAGCGTTTATCTCATCTCATTTCGTATTGGCATCTTCCTTTCTTCATTTAAATTGAAAATCATGTTCCAATTTCATTTTAAAATTTCATTATTCCATTAATTTCATTGTTTTATTTGTACATTGGCTCTTTTTATCTGTATTTCGTCTCGAACGGACGTCTCCCGTCCTACTACCTATTTTCTGTGTTACCTACTATGTGTTCTTTTCCTTAAAATATATTATTTAAAAACCAATTCTTCTATTTCTTCATCTGCGCACTGTCCTAGAACCCTGCTAGCCGGCAATAGAGGACAGACTGTAGCAACTATACCCGCATTTGACCTCTATCTCGCCTGATGGTAAGCGCCGATGAGGTCGACGATATATCGTATTCCATATTGATTGCACACCTACTACCTCTTTCTCGAAATCATTTCCTCTGCCCGAAAGTTGCCCGGAAGAGATCGCTCTTAGCAATAGGGCCGCCTAAATTGTACTTCACTATTTCCTTTTCTATCCCTTGTTTGTTGTTTTCTATTTGTGCAAGAAAGTGTATTTTACTTTACTAATTACTGTGTAGAGTTAGCCTGGGTAAGTGACATCCTTTTGTTTTATTTCTGCCGCAAAGCAGCAATGCTTGCATTGCTGTGTTCCGGTTTAAAGGGTAAGAGAGCCAGCGGTTCTAGGTATGGGTATAGGTTTCTATATAAAGTGTATTTTACTTTTACTTTACTTTACAATTTCACAAAAAGTACCTACTCGTATATAGTTTCTAAAATTACCACAACTTTGGCGGTTAAATGGCTTCTACCATTCAAAGCAAAAATAGCTGTTTGTAGTAAATCTTTTAGACTTTAGAGAATTTATTGGGCCTCTGTTTTTTTTTACAACTCCTATATTTTATTAAACAGGTTTAAAACAAGCCAAAAGTCAGCGGTCAATACACATATTCCACCACGGCCCATGATCCACCATGCAGATGCCTTCCGAAATTATCTAAGACATGCAGGTTTCCTCACGATGTATTCCTTCACCGTTAGAGCAATCGGTAAGTGTACGTAAGTTACGAGTAGAAGCCGCATGGTGTGATCTGAGATCAAATCTAGATTGTGAGTGTCCGAATAAATCTATTGGACTAAGCCCGCGTTAGACCTCAATCTCACCTGGTGGTAAGTGAGGATGAGGCCGAAGATGGAGCACACGGGCTTAGTAACTACTGGCTCCCCCCTCTGGATTCTGGAAGCATTGGTGTTTGGTATTTGTATTTGCCTTAATGCCCTTTGACACCCACGGTAACTGGAAAGAGATGGGGGGTAGATGGGGTGGTCACATTGTCATAAATCATAAGGTAAGGACAGATTATTACCAAGATTGGGGTCAGATTTTGGACGAGGTATTAGTCTCATTTCGTGTGCCTTATTTATACGATTTATAAAACGCCATAATGAAAAATCGATGCTTAGACACGATAAAGGGGTGAATGTAGACCGTTACCTCCTATTTTTAGTACTAAGGGTTGGATTTAGAATTAGGGTGGCTAGCCCGAATTCTAGATACCTATGTAAAGTCTGTCGTCAAATACCTTCGCTTCGTCGTCGATGTGTTATAGACAGTGTTTATAGAATCCACTTATAGAGCCGAAAGTGAGGTGTTCAGTATCCATAACTGAAGAACTTTCACTATGGGGCGAAGTTTCATACATTTCGGTCGTAAATACACACACACACACACACATACACACACCATCTCACGCTCACCCCCTCATACACACCCTCGCATACACGCATACTTAACTATTTAATTTATTGCATAACCTTATTATGTTTTCATAATATAGATATATCGGAAGAGACTGTCCCCCACAACACAGGGTATCCTAGTGTGGGAGCCAGGGAAATCTGAGAAAATGTAAAAGATACCGTCTGCATTAATAAATTTGTATTTTATTTATATATTTATTTAAATTTTTAAATTTATTTGCGACTAAACCCGCCTTTGACCTCAATCTCACGGTGGTAAGTGACGATGAGGTCTTAGATGTAGCCCACACGCTCAGTAAGTACTGACCTCTTCTATAAACACTGCCGGAACACATCGACGATGAAGCGAAGATATTAGACGACAGACTGGATAGTTGTCATTTATGAATACTGAACATCCCCCTTTCGGATCTATAGGGGGGTTTTGTTCCCCCTATAAACCCGGTAATCCCACAGTACATCTATACAGGTATCCCGCGCGTGTGCTGTGCCCTAATGACCCGGTACCCGGGATAGATCCGGCTCCGAACCCGCCCGAGCGCGCCCGAAAGGAGCCGAACGTGAAACTGGGTTAGTGGATGATTTGTTGGTAAACTTAGGTTAGGTGAGACTTCTTTGGGATGAGATCGTGATGGGATTTGGGGTTGGCATAGTGTAGGTTAAGAGGGGGTTTTAATATGGTACTCGTTAGCTAGAAAGCGTATGTGTCTTCTGGGGGTCGCCTACCCGAAACCAGAGGACTATAGGCTCCTACCTGTAAGTTGTATAGCGTCCTTGATGCAAAGCATCTTTAAGGAACAGGAAGGAGACTAATGTAAGGGGTGAGAACAAAAGATCCCTGAGGGTCGAAGTGCCGCTGGGGTTATGAAATTTTGTATAATTACATTTTAGAGGGGGTCTAATACAAGATTTAAGAGCGTCGGTGGCGTCGTGGCTAGGACGTCGGACTTCCATGCGGGAGGTCCGAGTTCGAAACCAGGCAATGCCATGTACCAATGAGTTTTTAGGTTTTTTCGAAAGACTTACGTACATTTACCGACTGCTCTGACGGTGAAGCAAAACATCGCGAGGAAACCTGCACACTGAGATAACCAGTGTGTGAAATAGGGAAGGCAATGGCAAACCACCCCATTAAATCTGCCACGAGAGTCGTTATATGTGATTAATTATTTAGAATGATCACGACCCTCAGCAATGAGGAAACACGACTTAGAAGAGGAAGAATACAAAAAGGGGGGTCGATAAATGTGTACCCTACCCTATCGTATCGTTCTTTAGAGCTTATCAAATAGAGTAAGAGTACAATTTTCATTATATTTTTCGTACATATATAACGACGTAAGCGCCCGTCAAAGTTGTTAATTTTCGACCGCTTTTACTACCAGGTCTATCTTATGAACGGCATTATCTATCCTCCAGGATCTTGAAAATTGGCAAAGTCCTCTATTTGAACAACAAAATAATACTAAAACTTGATACTTAACTGTAATAGTTAGTAAGTTATGTCACAAGTAAAAAAAAGGTTTTTCGCTTATCCATATATTACGTCACACGAATTTCATGATTTTTAGAGCCCCCAAGGTGTGACGTCACATACTTAAAATCTTTTTTCAATCAACAATAAATCAAACATTTTAGAACGACGAAAAGGAACCTTTATATTATATACAGTCAAACCTGGGTAAGTGAGAACTGGATAAGTGAGAAAACTCTATAAGTGAGAGTAATAGCCAGGACCCGTCATTTTAAGCTCCCAAAACCTCTATTAGCGAGAAACAGAAACCTCTGTAAGAGAGAGTCGTTTTTCCCTCATGGACCTCCGTAAGTGAGACTGCTACTTATCTATACCTCTATAAGCGACAGTCGAGCTTTATTTATTTATTTTATTTAGGAGGAACTATAGCTACAATAACAATACATACATACATAAAAGATACACACATACAGTAACAAATTACAAATGTAACATCTGCTATTTTATGACTCATTCTTAACTTTCGTGGAACTTCCTACCACTGTTTTTGTATTGTAGTGATTTGTTATTGCTGCGTATCTCTATAAGAGAGAAACACTACCCATGTACCTGCATTAGCGAGAAACTCGGGTTAGTGAGAAACCTCTATAAGCGAGAATGAGATTGTGCTCCCTTGAACTCTCGCTTATCCAGGTTTGACTGTATGACTACTTCTCTTAGATTAACGCATGTGACGTCACGAATCTTATGATTATGACTCATACTCGTACTCATACCATTTATTGCTTTTCATGTGTTACAATTGGTCTTAAAAATGTATATTATCTGGTCATACATGAAACCCTGAGTAGGTCACCGCAATATTAAATAAGAGATTATAATATATTATAATAGTAATAAATGCTAACGAGATAAATTGAATTAAATGTCATTATAAGTTATACATAATTGATTTTATAGTTCAGTATTGGTTTTATCATCAAAAAACTCCTGCAGTGAGTAGAAACATTTGTTAAGAAGATACATCTTTAATCTTTTATTGAATATCGAGTCTTTTAATTCTATGTCGATAAATTGACCCCCCCCCCCCCCCCCCCCCCCCCCCCGTTTCTCACACGATTTATTTACATGTCAACTTAAACAACAAACATACATAAGATGTCACACTTCATTGACCCCCTCCATAACGTGTGACGTAATATATGGATGGCCCTTACAAAATAGTCTTTATGAATAGGTATTTTGGCAGTGCTCGTTCGAACAGCGATTCATTCTGTAACTGCACAGGCGTTCAATAAATTCTTGGCTCAGACTTTATAAACAGGAAAGTTAAACATTTGCAGGGAAAAGTGGTGTACGTCAGGAAACATGAACCCAAGGTCAGGAGGTGACGTCATTCCGGCTTGTGAATGAACTGGTGCCCAAAATATTCGTATCTGAGCTCACTGCACTGCAGTACGCAAGCCAAGTTTTAAAAAAATAGGATCAAACCCTTCGCCCCCAAAATTTTTGGAACCTGAAAGCCGAGGCAGGATCTGATCTCACTCAACGTTGCATCTAGACTTTGTAGGTAATATGGCCGCCTTCTGCACATTGTATTGTACCTCTCTTTATGTTGTATGTTTTGTTTATGTCCCGGGTGTGCAATAAAGTATATTTGTATTGTATTGTATTGTAATATGACTAGCTGGAGTCAAAAATAGGATCAAACCCTTCGAACCTGAAAGCCCAGACTGGATCTGATCTCACCCAACGTTGCACCTAGACTTTGTAGGTAATATGGTTAAAGTCAGCTTGGGGTGGTACGGTACCACCCTTTTATCTATTCATTCCGCAAAGCAGCAACGCGTACATGCTGTGTTCCGGTTTGAAGGGTAAGAGAGCCAGCGGAATTACCAGTACATGAGGTACGCAGTTCGAAACCAGAAAATGCCATGTACCAATGAGTTTTTTGATTTTTTCGAAAGACTTACGTACATTTACCGACTGCTCTGACGGTGAAGGAAAACATCGTGAGATAACCAGTGTGTGAAATGGGGAAGGCAATGGCAAACCACCCAATAAAATCTGCCACGAGAGTCGTTCTGTGATTAATTCCTTAGAAAGATCACGACCCTCAGCAAGAAGGAAAACGACTTAGATTTTTTAATTTTTTTTATGTACTACTAAACCCGCATTTGACCACGATCTCGCCTGATGGTAAGCGACGATGATGGCTGTTCCATTCCTTAGCCGTTCGCATAATGAACGAAGAAGCAAATCGCTCAAAAAAAATTGCTTAATAAAAAAAATTATAAAACTAAAGGGCCCACCTAATCCTTTGAAGAAAAGCATTGGTGATTTTACACATTACCTACCAATATTCTTCAAAAATTGATCTGACTTAGAAGAAAAGAGGCACGCATGTAAGCCCTCAATGTTAGCAGCGCATCAAAACCCTCTAATAACATTACAGTGAGATCTATGGGCGACTGTGATCACTTACCATCAGGTGGCACGTTTACTTGTGTGCTTACCTTATGCAATAAAAAACTACTTAAAAGAAGTCGAATATCGATTCTCTGACAGATGTGAGATCACCCAATTTCCAGCTAGCGAATCTGTCGGCATCTTAATAAACAGGAGTCTTCCTGCACTAATGTAAATATACCCTCAACATTTCAATATCGACTAAAAAAGTATATTACGTCACAGGAAACGTTAGTACAAGGCCGATAGTAGACGTCGAAAGAATTTGTGAATGAAACCACGCGGTTTTAGTGTATTCCCAATATACTCGTTACATTCCAATAATTAAATTACTGAGTAGTGATGACAGACGCCCACGTTAGAATGGGGAAACCGAGAGCAGACGAGCTAATGGGACACCATAAGTAATCTTAATAACCCCCATATATACTCTCACCTCTTCTTCTAAGTCGTATTCCTCATTGCTGAGGCTCGAGAATCATTCTAAGGAATTAATCACATAGAACGACTCTCGTGGCAGATTTAATGCAGCGGCTTGCCATTGCCTTCCCCATTTCACACACTGGTTATCTCAGTGGGCAGGTTTCCTCACGATGTTTTCCTTCACCGTCAGAGCAGTCGGTAAATGTACGCAAGTCTTTCGAAACAAACGAAAAACACATTGGTACATGACATGGTTTCGAACCCCGACCTCGCCTGTATATAATTATTGTAATTTATTTATACTGATATATTGTACTCCATACCTTTACCCATCATAAAAGTAGTCTACACTCTTGACAGGTTGGCTGGAAGAGATCCCTATGGGATAAGCTCGCCTTTGTACATATTTTAATGTGTTCTGATTTTAAGGGTAAGAGAGCCAACGAAATTACCGGCACATGAAGCACGCAGTTCGAAACCAGACAATGCCATAAACCAATGAGTTTTTCGGTTTTTTCGAAAGACATAACATTTACCGACTGCTCTAACGGTGAAGGAAAACATCGTGAGGAAACCTGCATGTCTGAGTAAATAAAAAAATTCCAAAGGCGTGTAAAATCCACTAATCAGCACTGGGCCCGCTCGGTGGATCATGGCCCGTACCCCCTTGAGCAAGGGGAGGCCTGTGCCCCGACAGTGGGGACATTAATAGGCTGCTGATGATGTATACGAATACATATATAAATATAATTATATACACTAATTTAATACTTACATACAAATCAACATAGTAATTCAGCTCATATATTTGAATGAAACACAAAATTTAATGTTTTTAAATAGGTAATCTCCATTCTGACCAAGTTTCAAGCCATTATTTAGCCATTATTTTCATTTTTATGCCATTTTTTTTTTATTTGCTTACATCATACAGACATTATAAAATAATAATAAATAATAAAAGAGTATTTATTCATTCACACATTAACAGTGTTATTTTATTCTAATTCTTAACCTATAAACAAAATATATCTATAACACGTATTTCCCTATGTGTCTAATGAAATGGCCGAGGCCTCAGCGACACGCTGGTTTCCAGCTCCTCTAATGTGCTAGATGGAGCGCTGGTCGCGTGATTACTACACAACACGATTATGTGGTCAAATCTCTATTATGTAATTTTATATTAAAATGAATGACAATTCGACTGTTCAATAGGTTGCCGGTTGAATCAAAAACTATAAATATTGTAAGAGCTCTACTTGTTGAAAAGTGTTGCTACTCGATAGAGGACTTTTAATTATTGTTTGCTTAGTATGTGACATACCTAACATTAATAGCTACATATAATGATGTTAATTTATTATTTAACATCATTATATGTAGCTATTATTGTTACATTCGCTATTATTAAAGCTAGTACAAAGGCGGGTTTATCACATTTGCCACCGCAGAGTATATTTAATATTAGTAGCTAGGGTTTGAGTGGAAAGCGGGAATACACCAACCAGATGGCAGAATAAAAATAAATCGAGATGTACTAGGTGTGTCTAAAAGCATGCTGACAGATTGACGGATATGTTTATTGTATTACTTTTAACGAGATTATTGCTTTTTTCAGTTAATTCTTAATCTTGATCTTGCCCTGCCCGATACAACATATCACGCTATACTCTTTATCTTATCTTATGACAGGGGGTCAGGGACAATCCCAGCGGCACTTCGACCCTCAGGGATCTTCTGTGCTCACCCTTAACCTTAGTGTCCTGTTCCTTAAAGATGCTTTGCATCAAGGACGCTGTACAGCTTACAGGAAGGAGCCTATAGTCCTCTGGTTTCGGGTAGGCTACCCCCAGAAGACTCATACGCCCAGCCAGCGAATCACATTCGCACAGCAAGTGTTCCATTGACTCAACGGTGTCACCTCAGGCTCTGCAGGTGGGGTTGTATGCCAGTCTCGTCTTGTGTAGGAGGCTCTTAGTGCCAAAATGTCCTGTGAACGCCCCTACAATGAGACGGGTGAGACTCCTGCTATGGTTGTAAATTTTCCTGCACCCAGTCGTGCCACCATTTCCAATGAACCTAATAGAGTGTTTTAAGTTGGTCGTTTTTGACCACTCCACCATATGCAGGTCCCTGGCTTTATAAGATAGCTAAGATAAGATAAGATACCCTTTGTCGCTTTAATTTATTAAACACACTCAAGGAATCTTATGAAAAACCTATTGCAACAAGGTTCCACAGAGTATATAACATGATGCGTCTTCCACTGTACTATCTGAAAACAGTTATTTCTGTTTATTTTAATAAATGTATAATATAAATATAAATAATAATTAAATATCTCATAAATACCTTTTATAAATTGATGTAAATTATTAGAGAAGAAAATTGAACCGGCCTCCGCAATACAGGCTGCCTAGTGCGGAGTCCAATGTTTAGCATAGTTTATTTAATGTGATCATGAATATAAAGAGATTTTTAATTTTTTTATTAGTTCTAATAAGTGGTCACCGTTGCCCAAGACTTCACCTCAAGATAGTTGATGAAATCAGACGTTACTTTACGGAAATCTATTTTTAGTTATAAAAAATATTTGGGGGTCATCCTTTACGATAGTAAATCAATTTATATCACTTAACAACAGTGTAGTTACAATGTATAAGTAAATATCGGTCTCTACTACCCGCACTGGCCTCATCGGCCAAATCCTTCGCTACTTGGTTATCGTTCGGGAGGGCGAATTAACTAACGCTAACTTAGTTTAAAAATTGAACTTTAAGGATATAACTGAACTTACCGACGAAACGTTTAATCGCCGACTGTAAAACCTTTTATTAGATAAAGAATTTTATTCTGTTAAGGAATTTTTGGACATGAAATTTTGAATTTAACTTCTTTATTATGTATTTACCGGACATTAAAATAATCTCCATTATTCATTAACAATAATTATTGTCAGTTTTTTACATTATAGGTAGTTACGTAGTTACCTACTAATTTATTTTCAATGTTTATTACATTATTTTAAATTAATTTGTCTGACGATCATTCTACAAATAATAATTATATTTTAGACATGTATATTTCAAATTGTGTAGCATTAAATACACACGCGCGTGCGGGCGTGTGTGCCGCTCCCGAATAGGTTTATTTAGCCACGAAAAGAGATGCCTTCGCGACGCTACTTAAATCGTCTGCAATAGACGTAACAGGCCTATGATGATGATGATGATGAGCATTAAATAAAATTATTCTATTCTATTCTATACTTGTAATTGGCGACTTTACAATTGCAGAAATATCGAAAAAAACACTATTTGATGAAAAGAAAATTTTGAAGTTTTAAATCACGTTTTTTTTGGCTCCTATATCTTCCCCTGGATGCCATACGAGGCGACTAAGGGTCTTAGTGGATACTATTCTACACCTATTGTAGTAGACGGCGGTAGGCTCGCCACCTATCACGTTTGTCCACCAAATGTTACGACGAAAAGTGTGAATGAAGGCCTGACGGCGGCGTCTGTATTTCCCGAAACCTACAACCTTGGTATCTTCAAGGCCAGAGTGAATAGGCATTTACTGGACCCGCATGCTCCATCGTCGACCTCATCATCGCTTACATCAGGCGAGATAGAGGTCAAATGCGGGTTTAGTAGTAAATTTTAAAAAAAGGTTCCTCTGTCTTCCATCTCGGGGATTATGGACGTGAGAGTTCATGTACGTTTTTTACCCGACTGCTACAGGAGGGTAATATTTTTGGCTTTCTAAAAGGGCCCTCAAACTCTGTGCGCCCAAGGGCCCCTGGCCTAAACCGACCCTGTCCATCCGTATGTCATGGATATCACATACAGCACTAACCCATTAGTCGACATTGACCGTGAATGACGCACAGCGATGTAATCTTACAACTTCGTAATGGGCCAGTGACGTGTTGCTTCATAATAGACCGAAGAAAAGTGGGGGGACCGTGTTAGTTGATGCTATTCGATTATCGTCGTCTAGCAATACACATACAATATACATAAATTCACATTATGTTCTTTGCGGGGTAGGTAGAGAGAATAGAGCGCCACGAATCTCTGTCTTGGCGTGCTTCTGTTGCTTCTTGAAGCAAGAGACTCCGAAACAATACACGATTGTTTCAGCAATACACGACAAATTCTTTTAGAATAGAAAATTTCCCCGCAAAGAATATAGCATGAATTTATGTATGTGTAATACATAAATCCACGCTATGTTCTTTGCGGGGTAGGCAGAGAGAATAGAGCGCCACTAATCACTCTCTTGGCATGCTTATCTTATTATTATTATTGGATTAGCAGGCAGGCAGCTAATGCTGGTTAGCCTGTTTCTTCACATTTCGTAAGTGGCTGTCTAATCTGTTTTTAAACTGGTTTATAGTTTCAGCATTCACAACTTGGTCAGGTAGGCCGTTCCACGGGATGACTACCCGGTTGAATAGGAGATGATGTTTTGGGAGTGTTTTGGCCGTGTTCCGCACTAGTTGTGTGCAGTGTCTTCTTGAGTGCTCCTTGAAGCAAGAGAATCCGAAACAATACACGATTGTTTCAGTAATACACGATAAATTCTTTTAGAATAGAAAATCTCCCTGCAAAGGACATAGCATGAAGATATGTACCTATGTGGTAATCATAATAATAATTTATTTATAAAATTAATTTACATGTCATGTCTTAGTATAAATATTATTGTAAGTGTTAATGTGTCAAATATTATAAAATTCGTTTATATTGAAAAATGCACAGCCTATTATATATAACATTTTTAATTTATTTTCAAAAGTAATTACACTATCTGAATTTTTTATTTCATTGGGAATTTTATTATAATTTTTTGGCCCTGAGGCGTACATTGTTTTGGTATATTTTTGTAATCGACAACTCGAAGAGTCGAGTTGTCGATTATTCGAGTCGAGTATTCTCTTCGGTTTTTTCGAAAGACATAACATTTACCGACTGCTCTAACGGTGAAGGAAAACATCGTGAGGAAACCTGCATGTCTGAGTAAATAAAAAAATTCCAAAGGCGTGTAAAATCCACTAATCAGCACTGGGCCCGCTCGGTGGATCATGGCCCGTACCCCCTTGAGCAAGGGGAGGCCTGTGCCCCGACAGTGGGGACATTAATAGGCTGCTGATGATGTATACGAATACATATATAAATATAATTATATACACTAATTTAATACTCACATACAAATCAACATAGTAATTCAGCTCATATATTTGAATGAAACACAAAATTTAATGTTTTTAAATAGGTAATCTCCATTCTGACCAAGTTTCAAGCCATTATTTAGCCATTATTTTCATTTTTATGCCATTTTTTTTTTATTTGCTTACATCATACAGACATTATAAAATAATAATAAATAATAAAAGAGTATTTATTCATTCACACATTAACAGTGTTATTTTATTCTAATTCTTAACCTATAAACAAAATATATCTATAACACGTATTTCCCTATGTGTCTAATGAAATGGCCGAGGCCTCAGCGACACGCTGGTTTCCAGCTCCTCTAATGTGCTAGATGGAGCGCTGGTCGCGTGATTACTACACAACACGATTATGTGGTCAAATCTCTATTATGTAATTTTATATTAAAATGAATGACAATTCGACTGTTCAATAGGTTGCCGGTTGAATCAAAAACTATAAATATTGTAAGAGCTCTACTTGTTGAAAAGTGTTGCTACTCGATAGAGGACTTTTAATTATTGTTTGCTTAGTATGTGACATACCTAACATTAATAGCTACATATAATGATGTTAATTTATTATTTAACATCATTATATGTAGCTATTATTGTTACATTCGCTATTATTAAAGCTAGTACAAAGGCGGGTTTATCACATTTGCCACCGCAGAGTATATTTAATATTAGTAGCTAGGGTTTGAGTGGAAAGCGGGAATACACCAACCAGATGGCAGAATAAAAATAAATCGAGATGTACTAGGTGTGTCTAAAAGCATGCTGACAGATTGACGGATATGTTTATTGTATTACTTTTAACGAGATTATTGCTTTTTTCAGTTAATTCTTAATCTTGATCTTGCCCTGCCCGATACAACATATCACGCTATACTCTTTATCTTATCTTATGACAGGGGGTCAGGGACAATCCCAGCGGCACTTCGACCCTCAGGGATCTTCTGTGCTCACCCTTAACCTTAGTGTCCTGTTCCTTAAAGATGCTTTGCATCAAGGACGCTGTACAGCTTACAGGAAGGAGCCTATAGTCCTCTGGTTTCGGGTAGGCTACCCCCAGAAGACTCATACGCCCAGCCAGCGAATCACATTCGCACAGCAAGTGTTCCATTGACTCAACGGTGTCACCTCAGGCTCTGCAGGTGGGGTTGTATGCCAGTCTCGTCTTGTGTAGGAGGCTCTTAGTGCCAAAATGTCCTGTGAACGCCCCTACAATGAGACGGGTGAGACTCCTGCTATGGTTGTAAATTTTCCTGCACCCAGTCGTGCCACCATTTCCAATGAACCTAATAGAGTGTTTTAAGTTGGTCGTTTTTGACCACTCCACCATATGCAGGTCCCTGGCTTTATAAGATAGCTAAGATAAGATAAGATACCCTTTGTCGCTTTAATTTATTAAACACACTCAAGGAATCTTATGAAAAACCTATTGCAACAAGGTTCCACAGAGTATATAACATGATGCGTCTTCCACTGTACTATCTGAAAACAGTTATTTCTGTTTATTTTAATAAATGTATAATATAAATATAAATAATAATTAAATATCTCATAAATACCTTTTATAAATTGATGTAAATTATTAGAGAAGAAAATTGAACCGGCCTCCGCAATACAGGCTGCCTAGTGCGGAGTCCAATGTTTAGCATAGTTTATTTAATGTGATCATGAATATAAAGAGATTTTTAATTTTTTTATTAGTTCTAATAAGTGGTCACCGTTGCCCAAGACTTCACCTCAAGATAGTTGATGAAATCAGACGTTACTTTACGGAAATCTATTTTTAGTTATAAAAAATATTTGGGGGTCATCCTTTACGATAGTAAATCAATTTATATCACTTAACAACAGTGTAGTTACAATGTATAAGTAAATATCGGTCTCTACTACCCGCACTGGCCTCATC
This sequence comes from Hofmannophila pseudospretella, assembly GCA_947369225.1. Taxonomy (NCBI): domain Eukaryota; kingdom Metazoa; phylum Arthropoda; class Insecta; order Lepidoptera; family Oecophoridae; genus Hofmannophila; species Hofmannophila pseudospretella. The sequence goes on along the minus strand of OX376337.1, from coordinate 6,947,103 downwards.
GGCCAAATCCTTCGCTACTTGGTTATCGTTCGGGAGGGCGAATTAACTAACGCTAACTTAGTTTAAAAATTGAACTTTAAGGATATAACTGAACTTACCGACGAAACGTTTAATCGCCGACTGTAAAACCTTTTATTAGATAAAGAATTTTATTCTGTTAAGGAATTTTTGGACATGAAATTTTGAATTTAACTTCTTTATTATGTATTTACCGGACATTAAAATAATCTCCATTATTCATTAACAATAATTATTGTCAGTTTTTTACATTATAGGTAGTTACGTAGTTACCTACTAATTTATTTTCAATGTTTATTACATTATTTTAAATTAATTTGTCTGACGATCATTCTACAAATAATAATTATATTTTAGACATGTATATTTCAAATTGTGTAGCATTAAATACACACGCGCGTGCGGGCGTGTGTGCCGCTCCCGAATAGGTTTATTTAGCCACGAAAAGAGATGCCTTCGCGACGCTACTTAAATCGTCTGCAATAGACGTAACAGGCCTATGATGATGATGATGATGAGCATTAAATAAAATTATTCTATTCTATTCTATACTTGTAATTGGCGACTTTACAATTGCAGAAATATCGAAAAAAACACTATTTGATGAAAAGAAAATTTTGAAGTTTTAAATCACGTTTTTTTTGGCTCCTATATCTTCCCCTGGATGCCATACGAGGCGACTAAGGGTCTTAGTGGATACTATTCTACACCTATTGTAGTAGACGGCGGTAGGCTCGCCACCTATCACGTTTGTCCACCAAATGTTACGACGAAAAGTGTGAATGAAGGCCTGACGGCGGCGTCTGTATTTCCCGAAACCTACAACCTTGGTATCTTCAAGGCCAGAGTGAATAGGCATTTACTGGACCCGCATGCTCCATCGTCGACCTCATCATCGCTTACATCAGGCGAGATAGAGGTCAAATGCGGGTTTAGTAGTAAATTTTAAAAAAAGGTTCCTCTGTCTTCCATCTCGGGGATTATGGACGTGAGAGTTCATGTACGTTTTTTACCCGACTGCTACAGGAGGGTAATATTTTTGGCTTTCTAAAAGGGCCCTCAAACTCTGTGCGCCCAAGGGCCCCTGGCCTAAACCGACCCTGTCCATCCGTATGTCATGGATATCACATACAGCACTAACCCATTAGTCGACATTGACCGTGAATGACGCACAGCGATGTAATCTTACAACTTCGTAATGGGCCAGTGACGTGTTGCTTCATAATAGACCGAAGAAAAGTGGGGGGACCGTGTTAGTTGATGCTATTCGATTATCGTCGTCTAGCAATACACATACAATATACATAAATTCACATTATGTTCTTTGCGGGGTAGGTAGAGAGAATAGAGCGCCACGAATCTCTGTCTTGGCGTGCTTCTGTTGCTTCTTGAAGCAAGAGACTCCGAAACAATACACGATTGTTTCAGCAATACACGACAAATTCTTTTAGAATAGAAAATTTCCCCGCAAAGAATATAGCATGAATTTATGTATGTGTAATACATAAATCCACGCTATGTTCTTTGCGGGGTAGGCAGAGAGAATAGAGCGCCACTAATCACTCTCTTGGCATGCTTATCTTATTATTATTATTGGATTAGCAGGCAGGCAGCTAATGCTGGTTAGCCTGTTTCTTCACATTTCGTAAGTGGCTGTCTAATCTGTTTTTAAACTGGTTTATAGTTTCAGCATTCACAACTTGGTCAGGTAGGCCGTTCCACGGGATGACTACCCGGTTGAATAGGAGATGATGTTTTGGGAGTGTTTTGGCCGTGTTCCGCACTAGTTGTGTGCAGTGTCTTCTTGAGTGCTCCTTGAAGCAAGAGAATCCGAAACAATACACGATTGTTTCAGTAATACACGATAAATTCTTTTAGAATAGAAAATCTCCCTGCAAAGGACATAGCATGAAGATATGTACCTATGTGGTAATCATAATAATAATTTATTTATAAAATTAATTTACATGTCATGTCTTAGTATAAATATTATTGTAAGTGTTAATGTGTCAAATATTATAAAATTCGTTTATATTGAAAAATGCACAGCCTATTATATATAACATTTTTAATTTATTTTCAAAAGTAATTACACTATCTGAATTTTTTATTTCATTGGGAATTTTATTATAATTTTTTGGCCCTGAGGCGTACATTGTTTTGGTATATTTTTGTAATCGACAACTCGAAGAGTCGAGTTGTCGATTATTCGAGTCGAGTATTCTCTCTGCCTACCAGAGGGTAGGCAGAGAGAATAGAGCGCCACGAATCTGTCTTGGCACACTTCTCTTGCTCGTTGAAGCAAGAGAATTAGAAATAATACACGATTGTTTCAGCAATACACGATCTATTCTCTTGGAATAGAAAATCTTTACAACACAGCAGTAAACCTTTAGGCAGATACGAAAGTCTGTGTTGTAATTTAATGCCAATCAGGTTTCCAACTCAGCATATTGCTATATACATAGTTTTATAAAACTAAAACGACCATCTAATCCTTTGAAGAGAAACATTGGTGATGTTTTTACACATTACCTACTAATATTCTTCAAAAACTGATCCACCACAATGATCCAAAGGTGGATTTGAGATTGATTTTGATCCATTGTTGCTTGGATTTGGACTTCTTGTCTTGATACCTTTTTCAAAGATACCCAGCCTCCTTTAAGGGCGATACCGGGTTATGTGGGATTTTTTACCCACTAAAAACCCCTCGATGGCCGACTTCATGCCTGACGGAGTGCTCCGGGATCTTTTGTGGAACACAGCGGTGTAGCACTTTGATAGATAGATAGATAGAAATACTTTATTGTCCACAAATACAGTAAATGTAAAAACTTCAGGAATAGTAGCACGATATGTACAAAGGTGACCTTATCGCTTAAAGCGATCTCTTTTTTTGACACTTTGCTTCGGGCCCCTCCTGGGAGGTATGTTCCACATCCTAGTAACTCTCACGTCGCAACAGCGTGCGGCTATAGCAGGCCTTCGGGGTACGGATCCCTAAAGTGGGAGATACGTCTGGTCGACAGTACAGGAACTGCTTCGCGGTCCAGAGCGCGAAACCATGACGTCACGCCACATATAGCCGACTATTTATATACTACGGCGGCCGGCGGCCGATTAGCGGTGCCAACTTTTGCAAAGGGTTTACGAGCAAGGACTATTTTCTATCTACGAAGAGAAAGCCATGCTTCAAAGAGCGTCGGTGGCACAGTGGCTAGGACACCGGACTCCCATGCCTGTGGTCCGTTCGAAACCGTCAGTCGTTTTTCGTATTTCTTGAAGACTTACGTACATTTACCGACTGCTCTAACGGTGAAGGAAAAACATCGTGAGGAAACCTGCACACTGAGATGACCAGTGTGTAAATAGGGTAGACACAAAAGATCCTCAAGGGTCGAAGTGCCGCTGGGTTATTCCCGGCCCCCTGTAACGATGTCGACTTCATCGTCCATATCAACCTCCTTGCCATCAATTTCAACCTCATCGTTAGCGATTATCTCACCTCATTTCGTGTTGGCATCTTCATTTCTTCATCTATATTTTCAATATTCAAATTATATTCCCATTCCATTTCTAACTTCTATTATTCCATTAATTTCATCGTCTTCACTTTCTCTCCGTATTTTGTCCTGAACGGACGTTTCTTCGTTTTATTTTTGTCTCCCACTACAACCTATTTTCTACATTTACTATTTTCTGTGTTGTTCTGTTCCTTAAAAATATAATTTCTATTACCAAGTTCTTCTTCTTCATCTGCACACTGTCCTAGAACCTAGCCGGCACCTAGAGGGCAGATTGTAGCACCCCTATCATAAGATAAGATAAGCCATAGCTCTAGTAAGGTACATACATAAACTCAAGCTTATTCCCCGCAGTGGTAGGCAGAGACTAAAGATTTCCACCTGCATGGATCCTGATAAATCGTTCTCGCTTCTTCTTCGGTTTTTACACATCCTCGGTTCTTCTTCGGCACATACCATGGGGCAGTACTTAGATTGTCACAGTTGTTAGTTTGTTAACTTTGTATAAGGACTGGCTGTGTATCAGCGCTGTGTGTTTACACGCAAGTGTATTCACTCAAGCATTAGCTGAGTCAGGTGCCTATTGCCAATAGTATTATGGAGGGAACTAAATATGTATTATTTTATTTTTTTGTGGCATTAAAGTGTTTTTTCTTTCTCTTTCTTTCTTTCTTTCTTTCTTGTGGTTGACAGCACCTGACCTTTCTCTAGTACGTCCGCAATCTGGTCGACGTAGATCCTTCTAGGTCTCCCCTTTATTTCTTAGGTGAAAGGGGAACAAAGACCCGTCAAACATCGTTTAATCTAGGAGACCCCTAGAAGGCGTTTCACTTCTTTTTTGTTAATTAAGGGTTGAACTAAGAAAACAATGTGTTTTTTAAATTAATAAATTTAATTAGTAAAAAGCCTTTTATATAAAGATAAATTGAATTGGTTTGCTGTAATTGATTAATTAATTAAATTAATTTAATGCAATCTGATAATTTATTATTTTATCCTATGGGACTAGTGCCTGATAATAAAGAGATTTTAATTTAATTTAATGAAAAAGAAAAGTGAGGGGCTGTGTGGCCGCTCCGTGTCGTTCTTGGTGCAGAGGTTGGTCGTGGCGATTCAGCGTGGCAATGCCGCGAGCGTCATGGGGACCTTTGCGCCGGGGTCGACACGGGGCGGAGTTTTTGACTGAGGCCGTCTTTTATAGTCGAAATCATTTATTGACGAAATTTTTATCGAATTTAAATTTTATAAATATTTTATAAGGATTTATAATTATTATAATAGATTAATAATTGTACATTTAAAAAAGCAGTCGGTAAATGTACGCAAGTCTTCGAAAAAATCCGAAAAACTCATTGGTTCGTTGGTTTAGTTTATACTGATATAAACTAAACGTTTTAGTAGAATGCACAAATACGTTACTGTTTGATCGATCGTGGACTCGATCGGAACTTAACTGAAATTGGATCGTTAGTGGATAGTAACATACGAAACATGACGATGCAGTTTAGATTCTATTTAGTTACGTTGTATTTAGTGGAATCGATCTCCTGCGCTTAATGTCAATTAGCGCGCTAATTACGGCATTAGACGGAGGTGTGGCCCCAGCATTAGTCTGTAGCCATTAATTATTATTTTAATGGCAACTGTAATTTAGCCATTAATTTAGTGATAGTGTCGATGGTACTGACATCCAAACAATCTACCTACTGATTCTAAACCTAGGCACAGAGTTTAACAACCGTACATTAAATCTATTCCAGTTTTATGGTTGTTTAAACAAAACGTGTTTTAAACATTGCGACTGAATCATCTATTCTAGACATGGGTGTATAGGTAAGTGAGGGGGGAGGTCCAGGGGTTCGGACCTTCCCCCCATTTCAGTCTCCGTTACGGCCAAACTAGTGCCACTCTAGAAATAAATCATTTCTCCTGAATTAAGGCATTTATTTTAAAAACATGGACAGTAGTTGTTCCATGGATGAGGAAGATTTTTTTTATAATGTTTTAAACTTTTAGTACCTATACTCATAATAAAACAATAAGTAGAAAGCGAAGGTGGCCACTTTTGACACGTTTTTTCCCTTTAAATATGGCCTCTGCTAGTGACCACACTACAATTTGGCCAATGACCGTGTTAGAATCTTGAAAATAAGTCCAACGTTTTGGCGTCTGTTTTGAAAAAACAGTTTACCAACGTCGAGATTAAGACAGTCGTGTGCACGAGGAATGCCTAGTGTCTTGCATTCCAAGTGCAATTGGAGGTTAGGTTGCGGGATCACACCGTCTGTAGTATTTCACACCCATTTCACTGTCTTATATAACGTTCACTTATCACGGACGATTTTAAGGTAAAATATACTAGTTTTACGAAAAAAAATTACCACTGTAAAGCGTTTTTAAACAATGAAATAGGACGAACATGCCATGAGAGCATTATGTAGGTATGTGTTGCTGTGTTCCGGCAATATTAAAAGAAGAGCTAATACTTAGTAAGTGTTACCCGCGTGCTAAATCTTCGGCCTCACCGTCACTATACTGCCGGTAACCTATTAATCATTCTTTTATCACCTAGCTTGTCTGGAAGAGATCGCTCTGAGCTATAATGCCGCCTTTGTACACTTATTCTACGTTTCCTTTCCTATGTAAATTTCTTGTGTGCAATAAAGTACACACGTTTGCCGAGTCCTCTGACTCCCCGATCCTGAGGCACTGGATACACCTGCATGTCAATGCGAAGTAGTCGTCCAGTGCTTTGGGGTCGGTACCATGGGCTTGGTATTATTTCTTTAATCATTTTTTTACTAACATACCTTTAAGTAATTTAATATACTAACTTTATTGTATTTGATTTAAATATAATAATAATAAAAGTATTAATCTATCTATCTATCTTTCTTACCATCAGACGAGATCTAATCAACCTTTGACCTCATCACACGCGAGTTTAATCACCATGATTATGACCTCAAAACACATCGCCATGAATCCAAGGTGAATACAGTATAAGTACAGAGATTAGAGACACCCTGTGTCTTGCCTGACTTACCCTTATAAAGGGTGGTATAAATGTCAGGGTCATGAGTCAATGCGGGGTTGAATCATGCCACAGTTTGTTTTACTTGCCGCCCACGCGGGTTGATTCTCAGAATAGTGGTGAAAGGTCTAACCTTGATGCCTATGTTTACAGGTCATAATTAATCTTACCAGTGATTTTGTAATATCAGGGAACTTCTATTTCGCAGTAAAGTCCGTTCACTCAAATAAGCTCACCGCCGCTTGTCAAAGGATGCCGCCGCGACAACAGAGGACTCAGACTGCCGATTGCTTCCATTTGTGTATTATTAAATTTCCCTTGGGAAGGCAAGAATTCAGAAGACTGGGGGAGGCCTTTGCCCGGAGACACACAGATATATCTAGTTATCGTAGAAAATGTAATAGTATGTAAGTAAACAAAATCTGAAAGAGGCTGTAATAAATAGTAAATAAATAAATAAAATCTTATTTTATATTTTATGTAGTATTAGTATTCTTCCAGTAATGACCTACGGAGCCGAAACGTGGACACTGACGGTGCGACTGGTTCACAAATGAAAGTCGCTCAGCGTGCTATGGAGAGAGCTATGCTCGGAGTATCTCTGCTGGATCGAATCAGAAATGAGGAGATCCGGCATAGAACAAAAGTCATCGACATAGCTCATAATATTAGCAAGCTGAAGTGGCAGTGGGCCGGTCACATCTGTCGCAGAACCGACAACCGCTGGGGTAGACGAGTTCTGGAGTGGAGACCGCGTTTGGGCAAACGTAGTGTGGGACGCGTCCCTGCTAGATGGAGCGACGATCTGCGCAGGCAGCGACTGGATGAGAAGAGCCGAAGATCGGGCCCTGGGAGAGGCCTATGTCCAGCAGTGGACTAGAGTAGGCTGCTGATGATGATGTTGATGTTGATGATGATGATTAGTATTCTTTGTTTATATTTTAACACACGCAGTCCAGCAATCAAACTGGGTGTAACGAGCTTAAGTGAATGGATTTAACACAAAAAGCATGTTGATTAGGTAAATAATCCAAAATAAATATTTATGATTTTGTTAAAATTAAATATTGGTGTCCAATGTCCCAATACTGGTTTTGACCAAAATAATTAATATGATTTTCGTGAACTGTAAAATAAATTTAGATAATCGAATTCGGTCCCTGATTTAGTTAGAACTTTTATTCAAAAATTCTTAACAAAATGTTTGTCTGATATAAATAAAATATATAAATAAAAAGTTGCGCAAGTACATCAAATGTTAAAACTAGGTAGGTACTTAATTAAGGGGCTGCATGAGAGACACTAGCGCTGCCAATCGAAAAAAAAAACAACAATAATATAAGGATTTAAAAAAAATGGTTTACAGGATTATTCTATGAATTTTTTTAGTAATATTTTAGTATCCTCGTAGTGAAACGTTCAATATGAGAATACAGAACTATTTCAAAAAATTTCTTCTTCATTCGTGGAATAATCCTGTAAACCATTTTTTTTTAAATGCCTTAATTAATTGTTCTGATTTTTTTTTCGATTGGCGGCTCTTGTTTTGCTTAGATAGAGCTTTAAGTAAAATTAATAGCTATTAAAATCTATGTTGCAGCAAAAAGGCTAATGGCTCAAAAACTAAGTGCAGCTGTTGCTTGCATTTAAGGTCTACTCTTTAGCCACCACCTGGTATTTAACGGTTTTAATGTTAAGGGTTTGACTTGCTGTGCGAATGTGACTCGTTGGCTGGAAAACCCGAAACCAGAGGACTATAGGCTCCTTCCTGTAAGCTGTATAGCATCCTTGATGCAAAGCATCTTTAAGGAACACGAAGGAGACTAAGGTAAGGGGTGAGCACAAAAGATCCCTGAGGGTCGAAGTGCCGCTGGGGTTGTCCCTGGCTCCCTGTCATAAGATAAGATAAAGGTTTGGCTTTTTTTTGGAAGTTTGTTCTTCCTCTACTTTTTGTGTGTTTACTAATAGTTGTCTATAATGTTTTCTATCTTATCTTATCTTATGATAGGGGACCGCGAATAACCCCAGCAGCATTTCAACTGGTCATCTCAGTGTGCAGCTTTCCTCACGATGTTTTCCTTCACCGTTAGAGCAGAGTCAATGTTTTCTATCTTATCTTATCTTATGATAGGGGACCGCGAATAACCCCAGCAGCATTTCAACTGGTCATCTCAGTGTGCAGGTTTCCTCACGATGTTTTCCTTCACCGTTAGAGAAGAGTCAATGTTTTCTATCTTATCTTATCTTATGATAGGGGACCGCGAATAACCCCAGCAGCATTTCAACTGGTCATCTCAGTGTGCAGCTTTCCTCACGATGTTTTCCCTCACCGTTAGAGCAGAGTCGATAAATGCAATGTTTTGTAAATATAGTTTTGTTTCTTTTACATAGATATTTCTCTGTCCCAACAGTGGGGTGAGATTTAGGGTCAACATAAGGCCAATGGTATAACCCGTTGGAAATATCTGGGGTCCTGGGGTAATGATAATGGCACATATCGACATGCAATAATTGAAACAACATTTGAATCCATTTCATTCACTCACATAGACATGCCAATATGCATGAGGGAATTGAACAAGTTCCGTAGCCACGATATTTCAGACCGTTATAATGAAGATGAAGAAAGTAAACATTATTTAATTTATTATCTTTGTTCTAAACCACTTTTCTTGACACCTGAACAAACATGGAATCTATAAACTGAAACTAAGAACTTATAACTTTCCAACACTATGACATAGACGCATCAGCATATATGCTGCCTGTCTATAAATATATAACAATATTTATTGTACAAACAGAAAACAACAAACAAGAGATAGAAAAGGAAATAGTGAAGTACGATTTAGGCGGCCTTAGCGCTAAGACCGATGTCTTCCAGGCAGCCTTCGGGCAAAGGAAATGATTTCGAGAAAGAGGTAGTAGGTGTGCAAGGTTTATGTAAAACGTCTAGTGAAATAGTGAACGGTCGATTCATCGGTCCTGTGTAGTGAATCTTTCTTCTGAGGGTACGTAGAATGGAGGAAACAAGCCGCAGTCATTAAAAATGTCGGAGCGAAATAGACACGGATGGGTTAGGTTGAAGGCCTATTTGCCGCCCTAGCCTTCGTTAGGTTATTTTTTTATAACAACCTAGAAAAAACTGTTTGTATATGCTTGCCTGGAATTACTATTCAGGACTGATGAATCGACCATTCACTTTTTCATCCTGAGGTCCCTTCAGTTCTAATTAACTATTTGTGTTAGTTTTAGTAGGTTACGATTAAATCCCAGATTTTTGATACTGGTCGAGTTTAACACAATAATTGTATGTGACATGAACGGAGATGAGCCAATACGACAGACGAAAAGACAGAACGACATTGTTGCTCTCTATAGTTATAAGTGGAAAGGGTCAAGTTGAAAACTAGCGTCGTAGAGGTATAGGTATTTATACATCTAATGACACTTAGCTGAACTTCGCCCTTTTAAATAGATCATATCATTTAAAAAATGTATTTTCTAGATACAAGAACCGTCTCTATTTGCCAAGTTCCAGAGTAGACTTGTATAAAAAGAATTCCTTCTGTATGGCAATTTTAGTGAATAATAACCTGCCTAGTCGCCTTAAAAATGGTCCTGCTAGCCAATTTAAAACTAACATTTCCAAGTGGCTTCTAGACAAATGTTATTACTCCATAAAAGAGTATCTCAACGACACTAACAAATAGCAGAAAAGATTTGCATACCGTTGTCGGTGGAACATGATACCTATGGCTTTTTAAATCACCTGTAATTTTCACTATGTTCTGGCAAATAAATTTCATTTCACATCATGTAGTATTTTAAGCCAAAAATGGTCTATTAATAAAGGATTTTCTATTCTATTCTAATCTAGTTATTAGCCTGAATCCCTGCTTTCAGCAATTTCCCTGACACATATAGAGTTTATGACAGAGGCATGTGGTTTTTATGGTTTAAATAGATGTATAAAGTGGTTGATAGATTCCTGAGCTATGCCCAAACATTGTTTGTCAATATTTTTCTAAGACAAACAAAAAAGAAATCCAGTAAGATTCTTATCGGATAGTAACACAATTTTAAAATTGTTTCGTAACCTAATATTTGATTTTTCTGTTAGTTCCTCTAACAATTTGAACTACATATATCTATTTTTGAGATGAAAGATAAATCCAGCAGAATTTTTAGATCTTTTTGTGTTGGTAATATTCATGACCAACCAGTTTTGTATTTTATTTGGAATTTATCGTCTTTTCTCGAGCTTGTAAACAAAATATAGAGTACTTACGCAATTTTCACGCCTTCCGTCAGCAAATTCATCAAAAGCAACTCCTTGTTTTTATATTTTTAGAACTTAAATGCAGTCAAAAATAGAAAACTGTTCACTGAACACCACACAACCGATAACATAGTCACATTATATGCGGAATGTAATAAATAAATAACGCAACACACGGTATGAACGCGACAGACGAAAATCCAAGGGAAAACTTAAAAATCCTAAAATTAAACAACGATTTTTTGCGATCACAGTCCGAGCTAAAAAGTCAACTTATCACATTATTTTTAGCGTAAACTATTATGTGTACTAAACACAATGGTCCGAAAAACAGAGAGATACATGACCGAAGCCACCACGTCCGTGTATTTTCCTGAAATTCAGCTCGTTTTTGTGATTTCACTAAATAAAATGATGTGAATGAATGACATGTAGGTATTTATGACATGCGCACTCCATTGGCAAAATCTGCACACTGGAGCCACCTATTTCGAATTACAGAACTATTTCAATAGAAACTTGTCATGCATACTGAAGAGTACAGCTACTGAATTACAGATAGCGGTGTAATATTTAGTTCTAACTTTCGACAATAGATGGCAGGATAATAATTATTACTAAACAGTTCTCAAAAGAAGGCGCTGTTGATAACAACCGCACTAAAGATCTGTTTGGTTCATTTTATAATAGGTAAATTTAAAAAATATACATACTGTGCTACAAGGATCTTTTGGCGCATGGCAAAAATCGGAAATAACGCCGCCGCCGTTGTACAAACGTCACTTCATTACTGTTCGCTATACAAAAAAGTGATACCAGCTTTCCTGTAAATTCGACAACCTAACCTCCAATTGCACTTTGAACGCAAGACACTAGACATTCCTGATGCATACGAGTCTCCCATAATCTCGACGTTGGTAAATCTCGACATTGGTAAACAGACCCAAAACGTTCGAGATTTTCAAGATTCTAACACGGTAATTGGCCAAATTGCAGGGGCCACAATTAAAGAGAAATAAACGCCCTCCTGTCATGTCATCCACGCGCCAAATGATCCTTGTCGAACTGTATTTCAAAACTTGAAAATATCACTATTCGACAATGAATCATTGTGTAAACGATCAACAAATAATTTTGCAATCTTTGTTCACTACATGTTTACAAAACGTAGTAGATACCTAGACGTTGACCTCACGGTTGCCTTCTAAATAAGTTTATATGCTAGCACGCATAGCAATGTCATATCACACGAATTTGTCCCAAAATACGGATGATACAATCGGCGAGACCTTCTGCCGTGAAGCTACGAAACATGAGGTAAATGAATTAAAAAAACTAAAGTGTGACCAGTGTAAAATATGCAACAAAATAAGAAACTACATAACATCGATACATTTATCACGCATGTCCCCTGTGGGGTAGGCAGAGAGAATGAAGGGAAAAGAATCAACAGATTCTCAAAAGCGCAATTGAATTTCATGGAATTCTCTGTATGATGCTCTAGGTATTATGTAAGGCTGATGTGTTTTTGAAAGTTGGGCGGGCGAGTGGAAGGGCTTGCTTTCTTCAATTTTTAACGGCTGAATGGCCCCGTTAATTCATTCATCGATCTTGCATATAAGAAATAGCAGAAAGTGACTCCATTTTGCACAGGATCCATCGCTTCAGGACTCGCCAACCTTTTTTAACTTTCGGGTGTCAGGTTTAGGGTGCCAACTTCTTCTGTTTCCATTCCATAGGGTTGAGAGTCTTTCTAAATGTGCACACTCATACCCATACTAATTTATTAAAACCACCGGGACACCAGGAACTCTTGGTTACTTCATGCTTTTTACAAATTTAAAATTCTAATACAATTCATGTTAATTATAAACATAACTGGACAGGAGCGAACAGACCAGCCGGTTTACATTTTAAAATTTAGCTAAAAAATTAAGATTGTAGCAGCTGTAAAGGGGCTTTGTCATTTATCTAAATTAATAAATAATAAAATGAACATATCTGCTGTAAAGGGGCATTGTCGTACAAATAATAATTGAAATAGAAATAGAAATATATTTAATATAAATATATTATTATATCAAATAGAATAGAAAAACGTTTATTTGTTGTCTGCAGCACACACGGGACACACGCAATTCCACTTGTATATTATACAATATAAGGGTACTCGTACAATGTATAATATAATTTATACTTACTTTGAAAGCAGCTCATCTTCTTACCTCCATGTTATGTGGTCTAGCAAGTCCTTCCCCGGAGCTGATCAGGTAGATGGTGACGTCATGTCTATATCACCACCACGTTTACCACCTACCATTTTTATTACACACTTTAGTTTTCGTGAACTGAATTAGCAAAATACCTCTAACTATTAACATACATAATATTATATAGTTTTTTAATTATCGTATAAGGGTAGCTGAATAGAAAACAAACATTCTCTTAGGTTAAACGCATATAAATAAATAAATAATAATCTTTATTTTTCAATAAAGATTATTATTTATTTATTTATATGCGTTTAGTCACATCACAAATTAGTAAATCGAACAATACCCTGACTCCCAAACTAGGCGAACCTGTATCTTGGGAGACAGACATACCTAGATATACCTTCTCCGTTTCGTCGTGGGTAAAAATAGAGCGCTGAATAGAGGATTTTCGGTACGCTGTTAACCTGAGTGTTTCATGTGCCAATAATTAAGCTGGCTCTCTTACTCACCCTTCAAGCCGAAACACTCAGAGAATCACACAATTCATTCACATATCTTGATATCTGCGTATTAATTAGCGTACCCAGTCCAGGAGATCGATTCCACTAAATACAATGTAACTAAATAGAACCTAAACTGCATCGTTATGACGTGTTTCGTATGCTACTATCCACTAACGATCCAATTTCAGTTAAGTTCCGATCGAGTCAACGATCGATCGAACAGTAACGTATTTGTGCATTCTAATAAAACGTTTAGTTTATTCTGAATCGCAGTTGAACGGTAACATAACGCTTCAACTGTCAAATATAACGATCGAACATAAGTTCCTCCCGAGGTACTTTTGCCCGATCGATAGTAAATCGAAAGCAGTGGCAGTGGTAGAGTTATGCGTCAGCAGAATGCGATTTGGTGTCCAAATAGAATTGGAACGAAAACTAAATTGAAATTGGATAGAAATAGAACTACAAACGTTGTAATTTAGGCGAATTGGGCCCCAGAACCTGAGTGTAGGTAGATACAAAAACAGCCAAACCCAAAAGTATTGCAAAACAAAATAAAAACTCAGCAAGTTAGACAACCTACGCGTTCGCGATGACCTAGACCGGGCTAACCTTTAGACTTAGGTACCTGGGTTTTGGTCTGTCTACAATCTAGATTGTATTGGATACAAAAAAGTGTATGATCTTGAACACTTGTAGGGTAGAATCGATATGCAGTGGAACAAAGCATCAAAATGTTTGGTGTTTACCCGTGGTGACCATCATATTCATATCTAATTTTGACATACATGACGAAAGAGAGGAGGAAATTTTTTATTACCTATTGTTAGGCACTATTACATTTGAATACTGAATAAGAATATGTTTAGTATACACCAGTAGGAACATAACCATAGGTTATATTAAACTAAATAAAATTAGTGAACATTAGGTAAACTAAACGCTGACCTCCGAACTAGGAAGTTCCTGTATCTCGGAGGACAGGTCGCTTCTGTGAGGCAGTTGCCTGGGGTAGTACAACCTTTTATCTACTACTGCCGCAAAGCAGCGAGACTGCATTGCTGTGTTTCGATTTGAAGATAAGAGAGTCAGCGTAATTACCGGCACATAAGGTGCTCCAAGTTCTCAAGGAGCAGGAAAATTCTCTAGTAGTCCTAATATGATCCAATAATATGATCTCATACAAGAAATTAAAAAGTAAGCTTCAGTGGCGTAGTGGCTAGGACGCCGGGCATACGGGAGGTCCGGGTTCAAAGCCAGTACCAATGAGTTTTTCCGATGTTTTCGAAGACTTACATACAATTTTACTGACTGCTCTAACGTTAAAAGAAAACATCGTGAGGAAACCTGCATGTCTGAGGAAAATTGTCCGAAGGCGTGTTAAATCCACCAAACAGCACTGTGCCCACTCGGTGGATCATGGCCCGTACCCCCCTTGTGCAAGGGAGGCCTGTGCCCCAACAGTAGAGGCTGATGAGAACAAATTTAAAGAATCTTAAAGTCCGCTCAGCTGATTGCTAATACATAAAATGAACTTTAAACCAATATACATCGATCCTCCCTGCCCCCCTCTGATCGAATCTTTACAGGACCCCGAGAGGGAGGAAGCTGAGAGATTCTGCTCATAGAAACACCCGGATGTCAATAGACTAGGAGCTCGGTGCCTAATTGTTATTTAAATTAGATGATTGTTAATGTTCTTATGGTAATTTTATTTTTCTTTAGTCACCTTTGTAATATTTAGTTTTATTTAAATAATAGTTTGATTGAACTTGCTTGTTACTATGGAGAATTGTTGCTATAGTTTAGGCATGGTTCCTGATAACAGGAAGGGAGCCGACGACGTGCTACCACGCACTGCGGGGCGGCTGAAGATACGGCTCAACACACTCGCATCGTGTGCCCCGAGTTGACGTAGTTCGCGACATGGTCGGCAGGGAGAGAGCCTGGGAGGCGGTGTTCACATTCTGTGGCACCGTCATGTCCCAGAAGGAGGCGGCGGAGAGGGAACGCGAGGACGACATCCTGGCGCCTCCGATCCGCCGTCGTAGACCTGGCCGCAGGCGATTGGCTTATGCCCACCGCCTGTCGCCTAACGGGGATCTTCGGGCGATGGATCGGGAGATCCACCGCCTGAAATGAGAGATCCCGAGCTGGAAGGCGCTCCACGTGTTCCGGAGCGTCTTCGGCGGAGGAAGAGGGCACAAGCCCTCAAGAGACGGGCCCACGACGTGGGCTCCCGCTGACGGGATCACGGTCGTGTGCGAAAGCGTTCCCGCTAACCCGTCTCACACGGCGCGGTCGGAACACCCCAGGAGTTTTAGTCGGTATATCATTCCTACGGGGGTGGGGACTCCGACATAATCATCTGTCCCCCGGGCGGGTGATACCCATTAAGGGTTTCTTTTGGGCAAAAAAAAAAGGTTCCTGATAATAATACAACGTTAACACAATAGAAACTAAATTGCAGCGACTGGACGAGTTTCATGTCACTACAGGTGTAACAATAACCCCATATATATATAATCCCGAAAATCCCTGATTATTGTATTATGGCTTAATTACTACTTATTATTACTTATAATAATTATTTATATTAATTATTATTAACTGATATTTATAAATATAATTTTACAAAAAAATTAGACATTGACATGGTATTTGATATTAATTGTTTGATTTATTGTTTTGTAAAGTTTCTAAAATGTTTAATTTATTGTTGATTTATGTTTAGATGGTTTTCATACTTAAAAATTATTGGTTCATATATTTACTTATTAGTCAAAATAAAGAATAGAATTAAAAAATATATATTTATAATATAAAAGAAATGTAGAAATAATTAATTAATTAATGTACACAAAAAAAAAATTAAATGTAACTTATAATATGTCTTAGATTATCCCCGTGTGGTAGGGTACCGAGGATGCTGGCGGCGTTGCCCCGCTGGAGCGCTATGCTGATCCTTTGGGCGAGACAGCCGCCAGCCCTTGGGTCCCTCGTCGCATCAAATAGACGCTTGGACAGCTCTAGGAACAGTGGATTTATAATATTAATTACTTTATTTTATGGCTATATTTTATAGATTTTATGACATGTAACAATGCCCCTTTACAGCAGCTATTTTTAATTTATCTATTATTTTCATTTATTTATTATTTTTTACTGTTATTATTAATTAACAATGCCCTTTTACAGCAGCTATAATTTATTATAATTATTATTTGTACGACAATGCCCTTTACAGCAGATATATTAATTTTATTATTTATTAATTTAGATAAATGACAAAGGCCAGAGTGAATATTCATTTACTGGACCCGCACGCTCCATCGTCGACCTCATCGTCGCTTACCATCAGGCGAGATCGAGGATGCGGGTTTAGTAGTCAATAAAAAATCATTTGACTTAATATTTTGAGTTTTTTGTGGTCCCTGTAGCTCTTAGACTACATTCGCGTGTATAACGGTTATATAACCGTTGTCCGTTGCTTTAGAGCAAAAACCGAGGTTGTATGATAGTATATTTAACTTTATAGCTAAATCCACACAAATCGAACTAGTAGCCCTCTGTACTAGACTGATGACGTGAGCACTGATACTCATACTCATACCATTCATTGGTCTTTAAAAATATTTTATATGTTCATACATGAAACCCTGAGTAGGGCACCGCAATATAAAATAAGAGATTATAATAAATTATAATAGTAATAAATGCTAACGGGATAAATTGAATTAAATTTCATTATAAATTATAATTGATTTTACAGTTAGGTATTGTTTTTATCATCAAAAAACTTTATGGATAACGAAGGGTTTGTGCAAATGCACGTATAGTTCCATACATTGGGGAGATGCTCACATCGCATTCGCCAACTGACCGACGCGGTTTCCATATAAAACTTCTCTAGCAAACAATCTAGGGTGAATTTCAAAATCTTTAACTAAATCGTATACAGTGGAAGACACATTATTTTACACCACTGTGGAACCCTGTCACAATACGTTTATGTTATGATTTTTTTAACATTATTCGTGACTTGACTCTATGCAGAGTCAGTCTGGGGTGGAACTTACCATCCTTTTATATATTCCTGCCGCGAAGCAGCAATGCTCATGCTGTGTTACGGTTTGAAGGGTAAAAGAGCCAACGTCCTCAAGGTTAGAAACGCAACGAGAGTTTCTAATAACATTATACTGAGATGTTTATGGGCGACGGTGATCAGGAGTTCTATTCCACTAAATTCAACGTAACTAAATAGAATCTAAACTGCACCATTATGACGTGTTTCGTATGCTACTATCCACTAACGATCCAATTTCAGTTAAGTTCCAGTAATCAGTAACGTATTTGTGCATTCTAATAAAACGTTTAGTTTATACTGAATCGCAGTTGAACGGTAACAAAACGCTTCAACTGTCAAATATAACGATCGAACATAAGTTCCTCCCAAGGTACTTTTGCCCGATCAACAGTAAATCGAAAGGTGGCAGTGGTAGAGTTATGCGTCAGCAGAATGCGATTTGGTGTCCAAATAGAATTGGAACGAAAACTAAATTGAAATTGGATAGAAATAGAACTACAAACGTTGTAATTTAGACGAATTAGGTTCCCAGATCAGATGGTTCGTATTCTCTCCTCGTTAAACAATAATTCAATAAGATATATTTTTTTTCATAGCCTCGTTTGTGTAAAGATTGTTACTAGATCATTCAAAGCACGCAATCATTAATAAGAAGAATACCTCTTACCAAGAATCGATTAACTTACAGCCTTGTATTGACAATTTATTAGAAGGCTCTCGTCTTGACCGAGAATCTCGATAATTATTGAATCACGCTTATTATGGCACCTTAGTCATTCTTGTGTAATAATTTAATAAAGTAATGAATAAATTGTCAAGAACGAAGGCGGAAGGTGGAAGATGAGAAAGAATAGGGAGATTGAAGAGATGGTGAACGAGCCGAACATCATAGGAGAAACGAAAGCAGCTCGACTCCGATGGCTCGGACACGTCACTAGGATGGGGAAGGATCGGGCAGTTAAACGAGCGTATGTGGGACGCCCTCACGGACGACGTCCGGTCGGACGTCCCAGATACCGCTGGCGCGATGAAGTGGAGAAGGATCTGCGTGAGCTCCGGGCGCCTGACTGGCTCCGGACTGTGCAGGAGAGAAGGCGAGGGCGCTCTTTGGTATTGGAGGATAAGATCCACTTCGGGTCGCTGCGCCAGCGGAGTAAGTAAGTAATGAATAAATTGTAAGAAATCAAACTTTTCTATGTTTAAGATAAGCAGACGAGCAAACGAGCCACGATGGTAAGTGGTCACCGTCGCCATAGACATCTCACCTCACTAAAATATTGCAAGAAGGTTTTCGATACGCTGCTAACTTTAAGGACATATTGAATGTCTCATGTGCCGGTAATAAGGGATTTTCCAGCTTACGTTTCTCGAGATAGGTGACGCTGCATCTAACAGGAATGTCTGAATGACAGAAGAGGTTGTTTTGACATAATGTTATTTCATAGTAACTAGGTAGCTTTTTAAAATATAATAATTCATCATTTTCCCAATGATAAAACAAGAACCATGTGCAAATAACAAAGAATTAATATCGTTTTTTAAGGCAAAGGGAACTGAGCCCATACAGCCATGTCTGATGGTAACAATTCTTTCAAATGTTCATTAAAATGCTGGTGTGACACATTTCAATGCTATCTGGGAGAATCTTCCACGCTTCTACACCATCCGAACCAAAGAAGAAGGCGTCCCGGACGCAGTATGGCTCTTCAAAAACCAAAAAAGTACGGATCGGGCTGCAGCGTCTTATTTGACTTAACTTCACTGTCCCACACATTATTCACATCTTGTAGAAGTTTTTCTTTACCATTCTTACTAGAAAAGAACTACTTTAAAACAATTTGCTTGACAAAATGCAACAAAGCTGACGTGGATGCCACAGATGCCACAAAAGCGCGGGAGAAACTCCGAAAAAATATATACCAATTTTGACATTTGCACGTACTGTACCCGACTTCCCACCATCAAGGGTTTTGACCTCTAAATCATTCGACGACCACACCTCTAGGTATATTTCGGCTGATATTCCAACTTCGAGTCTCACGCCGGATATAGGTGGAATGTTGGCCTGTCGCGTCGGTTTAGGGTTCCCTTGTCGCGATCTGAAACCTTAAGACTCAGGAAAGAACGAATTAAGGGAGGTAGACATTTTTTTTCTTTCATCCAAGATAAAACAGTATTTCCCGAAACATATAACCTTGGGATCTTCTAGGCCAGAGTGAATAGGCATTTACTGGACCCGCATGCTCCATCGTCGACCTCATCGTCGCTTACCATCAGGCGAGATCGAGGTCAAATGCGGGTTTAGTAGTACATAAAAAAAAGACTAGCCCTTTGTCAAAAAAGTGGACGGTAGATAGAATTGTTCCATATAGGTAAATACATACATACATATTAAGATATTTTGTATGATGTACCTAGGTAATTTTCTTGCCAGCACTAAAGGGTTTCTTTTTTTCCATTTTGTTACAATACCACGGTTCCCATTTTCTACAAAAATAGCTGTTTTTGTGGTTGGTAACATTAGGAATTCAAACAGTGTTCTTAAAAATGATTCAAGTATATTATTATTTTTTCAAGTATCAAAATATTTAATGCACTTCATAAAAATTAAGAAATAGACATAAATTGATGGTCATATATGAAAACAAAATATAAATTCATTAATAACTAATATAGCTATAGATTATTCACATTAATTAGTGGACATTTTGTAAATTTTAATGACATTCTCTTATTCTTTTTTGTGTAGGACCGCGCTATGAGAGGACATGGATGACGTAATGTCAGTTGTATGAAAGGGAACAGGGAAGATCTTCCACCAGGCGGGGTGTTGTGCCTGGTGACCAGATGTCCTGGTACAACTAGGGATGTTTGGAACTCGTATATAGGATGCGAAGTCCCAGGAAAATTTCGATAGCGCGTTCTACACCGATATGAGTGGGTACTAATCGTAGAGGCGCGTCGTGCGTTGCCACATTTGTTTTCTTCTCACAATCTGTATAAACATTATTAACTTGTGAATTCGGTGTATATGCCTATAAAGGTAAAGTTTAGTGTGACATGTTTATGCAACTATATCTGCAATATTTGTAATTCTTACCTAAACTTTTACACAATAAATCTTATCTTATCTTAGAGAATTATGACGTCACTGTTCCCTAGCGCCATACAAGCAAATCTTGGCTACATATAGGGTGACTTCGTATGGAATATTTCGTAGTCATAGAAAGCAAATGGACTAATATCAATTCAGACTAATCTAGAATTCAGACAAACGTCTTCCCGAGGTCTACAAGATACAAGAACCGTCTCTATTTGCCAAGTTCCTGAGTAGACATGTATAAAAACAATTCCTTGTGTATGGCAATTTTAGTGTATAATAATCTGCCTAGTCGTCTTAAAAATGGTCCTGCTAGCCAATTTAAAACTAATATTTCCAAGTGGCTTCTAGACAAATGTTATTACTCCATAAAAGAGTATCTCAACGACACTAACAAATAGCAGAAAAGATTTGCACACCGTTGTCGGTGGAACATGTGATACCTATGCTTTTTAAATCACCTATAATTTTCACTATGTTCTGGCAAATACATTTCATTTCATTTCATTTCAAACCTGGCATATACTTCTCTACAGAACCAAATACAACAAAACATTGTATTTTTTGCAACGGTCGGTATTTTAACGGTCAACAAACGTGTGTTTCATTCAAATAAAACGACTTGGATTTTGGTTAAAATAAGATCTTTTGAGTAGGTACGGATTTTGGAATGCACTGAGTTTTGAGGGACGAATGAATCATAAAATCTTACCGAAAACATACATACATACATATCTACCTTTTTCTACCAAAATTACTCCACCAAAAAGTTGTCTGGAAGAGATCGCTTTTAGCGATAAACCGCCTAGATTGTATTAATCGATTCGTACTCACTGTGTCACACTAATTTTATGCAATAAAGTGTATTCATACGTGTATACACACATACTTAACTCTCACGTCTATTATCCCCGAGGGGGTAGACAGAGGAACCACCTTCAAGTAGTTAGTAGTTCCCACTTACCGTAAGATTTGGTGGACAAACATGATACGAGACTACCGCCATCTACCAAGAACATAAATTTGAGAAAAATGGCCAAGTTCAGTGCAAGGAACCGGAGGGAATGTCGGCTTCGCCATTAACAGAATTGAGATCTAACTGGATGCCAAGTTTATTAAAATTTACCTACAGAAATATAGATACAAAATTGTTTCAATATAAAATTATTGCTTGATACAAACTAAATCCTTAACTTGGCAAGTTTTCATACAAGACTCTCGAAAAAAAAAAGAATCTTGTGTTTTAAACTGTCGCCTATCCCGTCACCTATCCCGTCACCTATTCGTCACCTATCCTTTCTCACATCCCGTCACCTTACCCGTCACCTATCCCGTCACCTATCCCGTCGTCTATTATGTCGTCTATTCCGTCGTCTATCCCGTCACCTATCCCGTCACCTATCCCGTCACCTATCCCGTCACCTATTCCGTCACCTATTCCGTCACCTATCCCGTCGTCTATCCCGTCACCTATCCTGTCGCTCCATTACCTCTAGAAGGAACCGAAAATAAAGACGAGTCCCAAGTCAAAACATTTTCTGCCTTTGTACAAGATCTAAAATCTAGACAAACAAGAGTATAATATCTAGATAGGTAACTTATAAAAGCGACTACAGACAGCTATGTCTTTGGGAACGTGTGGGCAGTATTTGCATATGACATTTGTTCGTGCGCATGCGACCTTGAACACTGACATTTGGAGAAGGGAGTTAGGGATCCGTGCGGCTAGAGCGAAAACCGTTCTTACAACATGACTGTGTAAGGTGAACTAGAAAGAAACAAGGTATTATGGAGTAGGTATATAATAAAACGGACATATTATAACTTGTTGATATGAAGTTATCTTATCTTATGTTGGGGGCCAGGAATAACCCAGCGGCACTTCGATCTTTTGTACCTACCCCATTTTACACGCTGGTCATCTCAGTGTGCAGATTTCCTCACGATGTTTTCCTTCACCGTTGGAGCAGTCGGTAAATGTACGTAAGTCTACGAAAAATACGAAAAACTCATTGGTACATGGCATTGCATGGGAGTCCGACGTCCTAACCACTAGGCCACCGACGAAATCGTTGATTTCAGTCAAGCGCTTTAATTAAAATACCTACAGAACCCTTTAAATTAAAAACCCGCCAAAAAATTCCGCCACATACCATAAACCAACCGATCCTCGCACGTTTTTTTTTCATACATTTATTTTTAAATCCGGCATCGGTCTAACGTCCTGCGGCCAGTGCGCGGGCTTCATTCAAAATGGCGCCACGAATGGAATAAATTATAAAACCAGCCAGTTTTTAAATCTAATCGATTTTTCGAGGACACTTTAATCGATTTTAATATCGATCTCAGATGAGCGGCGAAATCTCAGTTTGTACCGTGTGATTGTGCGAATGGGACGTGTGTGGGAAGTTTTTTTTCTGTGCTGCAAAGGCGTTTTGTGCAGGTTTGGTAATGTTTTTTAATTTGTTTGTGGTGTTTTTTAATTTTATGAAATGTTTCATTAAGAGTTATGATACTTCTATTACTTAAGTTTTTTATTATATGAGGATAGTAGACTAGCAAACGGATTATCCTGATAGTAAAAGTGATTACCATCGCCCATAGATATCTCACCTCATTATAATGTTATTAGAGGGTTTTCGATGCGCTGATAACGTTGAAGACTTTGGTGGAGTGCCTCATGTGCCGGTAATCACTGGCAATGCAAGCAGCAGAAATAGGTAAAAGGGTGGTACCGTCGACCATAATAATAGTATACCATCTGTCAATACCCTTCGATTAAATCTCAACCTTATGCCTGTGCATTATGAATTATGATACATTTCAGATTCTCAAATTTTGACGTTTGGGTAGGTTGACCTGTGGTTGACTGTACCATCCCAAATTGACACTGCACAAACATTATCTTCAAAAAACCTTACTCGATATTAATTAATTTTCGTTTTATATGCCGCGGTTAGTTTTCTAAAATAATAATAATAATCCCATAGCAGAGTCGTAGCCATGGGAGACCCTCAACGAAATCCCAGAACATAATCTAAACCTCGGCCTACATGTGTCCGGTTCGAGTTACTGCAACCAATCACATGCCCTCCCCCTTTAGAAATCAGCGCTTCGTGATCGACTGTAGCGAACGGAACCGGGGTTGGAACCGGACTCATGAAGTCCTAGCCTTAGGCGTAGTAGTTATCTAACTTAGAAGTTTGACTTCATCAATTGAAGTCCGGGTTCGATTTCACACAAATCATATTAGATTCCCAGTGTAAAAGACATCAACGAGCTATTATTTTTTTATCAAGAACGAAATGTTTTCTGATTTTTTTTATATTGTTATGAATGTTATCCAGAAAACTTCCAAAGAGGTTTGTGGACACGTGAAAGGGGGTAGGATGGTTAACCACTAAATCCTCTAACCACTAAAGAATTGAATTGCATTCTGGGTCTAAATGAATCATTAAATTTTTAATAATTTAATCTAAGACTTAGTAAAGATCTATATTAAAAGAAGTGCGTTCTAAAACCGGTTAAAATTATTCACGTTGACAGTACACGTTCCATTGCTGTGTCACATGCGCGGTAATGGAACATGGACAGTTGTCAACGTATTATATTTCAACTGGTTATAGAACGCTCTCTTGATTTTTAAAAAAGAACCATCCCTACAGTTTTTAGCAACTTCCACCCTCAAGAAGAATTTTGGGAGGTTATGTTGAGCGTTCATGCTGTCATGGCGTGTTCGTCCTATTTTATTGTTTAAAAACGGTTTACAGTGGTCTTTTTTTTCGTAAAACAGTGTATTTTTCCTAAAAATCGTCCGTGATAAGTGAACGTTATATAAGACAGTCAAATGGTTGTGAAATACTACAGACGGTGTGATCCGGCAACCTAACCTCCAATTGCACTTGGAATGCAAGACACTAGGTATTCCTAGTGCACACGACTCTGTTTTAATCTCGACGTTGGTAATTTTTTTTAATTTATTTATTTAACACTTTAATGCACAAAAATAGTACATGAGGCGAGCTTAATGCCATGCGGCATTTTCTACCAGCTAACCATTGGGTTATACAGATATTGCAAGGCGAGTGCATATAAATTCGAACGAACGTGTTTTTTCATATTAGACGCCAAAATATTCGAGTGATTTTCAAGATTCTAACACGGTCATTTGCCAAAGTGCAGTGTACACTAGCAGAGACCATAATTAAAGAAAAAAAAGATGAATTTAAATCTTATTTTTTATGTTTGAAGTCTCTATGCTTCCAATAATATCTAATATCCATTTTCAAGTTTCTAATATTACGCCTACCCCGCAAGGGATATAGCGTGAAGTTATATATGAATGTACTAATATTATATCTTAAACAAAATTATAAAAACCTTCACATACAAGATGTGAACAGAATGGAAAAATACTTGGAAACCTTGGACAAGCTCGTAGTCTTGTATAGCTAGAATACACAACTATGTTTGAATAACCAGTTTTCGAGATCTAGCGACGTTTAGCTATAATCCTATTTAGTTGTATGACTCTATGCAGAGTCAGTCTTTGTACGTACAGTCGATCACAAGCTATAGTATACCATCTGTCAAAAACCTTCGATTAAATCTCAACCTTATGCCTGTGCAATATTTTTGAATGAATGAATACTCTTTATTGCACAAAATTAGTGTGATACAGTGCGTACAAAACGATTAATACAATCTAGGCGGTCTTATCGCTAAAAGCGATATCTTCCACTACTCCACCAAAGTGGAGTAATTTAATTTGACGTTTGTTGTGGGTAGGTTGACCTGTGGTCGATTGTACCATCCTTTTACCTATTTCTGCCTCAAACCAGCAATTGCATTGATGTTTCGGTTTGAAGGGTAAGAGAGGCAGCGTAATTACCGGCACATCAGGCTCTCCATCTAAGTTCTCAAGAATATCAGCGCATCTAAAACCCTAGCCTAGGAGATCAGCTCCGCCAATCGAAAAAAATACACATTACTATAGTTATAATTATTAAGAAAAATTTCGTATGCTGTTATAGCAAAATATAGAGATCCATACTTTTATGATACATTTTGTGCACCCTATATTATAATAAAAAATAATTAGAATTAGAACTTTTATTTTAAAAAGCTCAACGCGTAAGTATCAAAATCAACAATTTTTTGCTTAATTTCGTACAGTAACTTTAGGAAGTCAAATATGGTTATTATCCTTTTAGACATTCACGTCGGGTTTTTTTAAATAAACCCTAAATAATGTACCGAACATATATTTTTTAAATCACGGCGCCAGTATGCGCTCGCTATGCTCCTAATAACATTATAGTGAGGTAGAATAGAATAGAATATCTTTATTGTGTATAGATTTCAGGTTACATTTGCAGTATTTCATGTACACATTAGTACATTAAAAAATATTACGCACAATTCATTCGACATTTACATAATAATTACTCCATAAATATGTTCATTTATTAATTATTTAACTAACGTTCTAAGATACACAATGATAAATCTATAATAATACTAAAGCTAAAATTAAGAAGAAGAAAAATTAAAGAAAAAATTTTAAATTTCAAGAAAAAAAGTCCCCCACATCCGGCAGTGTACCCAAGAGACTGGCTGCGGTGCCCCGTTGGATAGCTAAGCTGATCCGCTGGGCCAAGTAGGAGCCAGCTCTTGGGTCTTTTGACGCGTCGACCAGGCGCTTTGCGAGGTCCTTCAAGACGCGGTGCGCTCCCAATGTTTCAAGCCCAAACGGCTCAAATATGTATGTTTCACCCAGATTAGTATATTTGCGCCGTTTGAGGGTTTCTGCAGCAGCGGTCGCAGAGCCGGCTCTATAAGAAGTGGTTGTAAGGTGAGACGGGGTAAGGGTGTCGACGCAGGCGGCGTCCCACACCAAAGGCCATCCCATCTTCCAGGCTACGAGGGTCATTCCGTCGGGCCTCTCTTGCCATCGTCGCGCGTCAGTAAATTAAATGTCATTTTAAGAATCATAAAGCAGTAATAAAAGAGACAAAACCAATCAATGCTGACAAGATATTGACACAAAAAAAATGAAATGTCAATACATTAGCAATAATTATCTTCTCCTAAGTCGTGTTCCTCATTGCTGAGGGTCGTGATCATTCTAAGGAATTAATCACATAGAACGACTCTCGTGGCAGATTTAATGCGGTGGATTGCCATTGCCTTCCCTATTTCACACACTGGTTATCTCAGTATGTCTTCACTTACGTCTTTCGAAAAAGCTGAAAAACTCATTGGTATATGCATTGTCTGGTTTCGAACTCGGACCTCTCGCATCTACGTCCTAGCCACGACGCCGCCGACGCTGTATAGCAATAATTACTACTAGTGAAATTAAACTAAATTCTATTCTGTGCAAGTGCTAAGAGCAAAACGAGTTAGTGGTAACTAGTCGTTAGTTACCACTAACTCGTTTTGCTCTTCTGCGTTACTAAGGGTTTTTGATACACTGTAGATTTTGAGGACTTCCCTAAATGTAGTGCCCCATGCGCCGCTAATTACGCTGCTTTAAACTGAAACACCAGTAAGTAATGCAGCTGCTTTATGGCAGAAATTGGTAAAGAGTTGTACTATCCCAGGCTGACATGAGCGTCCTCTACTCTAAACTACAAAACTTTTGGTTGTACATAATACGTCTGACATATTTTATAATTGGGGCCCGGGAATAACCCCAGCGGCACTTCGACCCTTGTGCCTACCTTATTTTACACACTGGTCATCTCAGTGTGCAGGTTTCCTCATGATGTTTTCCTTCACCGTTAAAGCAGTTGGTAAATGTACGTAAGTCGTAAAATACGAAAAACTCATTGGTACGTGGCATTGCTTGGTTTCGAACTCGGACCTCCGCATGGGAGTGTCCGGTGTCCTAGCCACTGTGCCACCGACGCTCTTTTAACATACATACATAAAGTCTCATGTTCATATTCCACGTTGGGGTACACAAACACCTTCAATCATCCCACTTCCCACTTTACGCCGTTAGATTTGATGGACAAACGTGATAGGTGGCGAGCCTACTGCCGTCTCTAGGTGTAGAATAGTATCCACTAAGATTCTTACTCTGGCAAAAGTGAAGGGGCTTTGGTACAATACACTTAATAACATGCCATCCTGGGCTCCATGGTGTGACTGTGTCAGCCTCGGTAGGGATCTACTTGTCTTGGCTTTTAGGTTACGCTCGGCTCCCATTCCGTTAAATAAGTTTTTGCATTTGGTGGGAAGAGCTGCATCACCGTTTTGTACCAACTGCAACAAAATATAAGACCTCACTCACCTCCTAATGGAGTGTGACCTGGTGAATTGAGAGGAAGAAATTTGGCCTCAATGGGCTCCAAAATGGGAGGCTCAATATTATTTTGAGTGAGCCCTTATCTGATAATATGAAACACTTACTGTTGTTTGCTCAGTTGGCTCTCAAAGTGAGGGCTGACTCTAATAATACTTGAGCTTCCCTTCTCTTTGACTTAGTGATCCTGACGAGGCTGACATGGTCACCTTGTAACGATGTCGACTTCATCGTCCATATCAACCTCCTCGCCATCAATTTCAACCTCATTGTTAGCGTTTATCTCACCTCATATCATGTTGGCATCTTCATTTCTTCACCTATATTTTAAAAATTCAAACCATATTCCCATTCCATTTCTAAATTCCATTATTCCATTAATTTCATTGTTTTCTTTGTATTTTGCACTTTCTCTCTGTATTTTGTCTTGAACGGACGTTTCTCCATTTTATTTTTGTCTCCTACTACTACCTATTTTCTACGTTTACTATTTTCTGTGTTCTGTTCCTGATAAATATAATATCTACTATTACCAAGTTCTTCTATTACTTCATCTGCACACTGTCCTAGAACCCTGCTACCCGGCACCTAGAGGGCAGATTGTAGCAAGCTTGTCGGGTACCAAAGCCTCTAAATTGAGATTTAAAAACAAAAATAATCCTTTCGTTGGGGTGGTGCTGTTCTTTAAGGCCGGCACTACATAAGACAGGTTTTTACAGCAAAACATGAACATCCTTAAACGAAATCATCAAATAAAATAAACGCGTATTCTGAACATTAAAAGATGGAATCTGCGTCCAAATAGTTTTATTAGCATAATTTATTGCAACCAGTTGGCTCGACCTCCGGCCTGGCAGACTGACATTTTGCTTAAGGACGTGTGGTGGCAGGCAGTTTAGAAGATCCGCTTTTTGACTAAGTCTTTAGCTTATACAATAATAAGGGAGTAGACGAATCCTCGTCCAGTGTGGCTACGACTCGTGATCCCACTAATTTGACCCACTAGTGGTACAGTATCTCGATGGGCGAGTGTGTGATGAGTGTCCCGAGGTTCTGTGAGAAGGATGTGCGTCCGCCTTCAGTTAGTTCTATTTAATTATATATATATTTTTGTATGAATTTCACAGTGCCTTAGTATTACTGTAATGCTGTGTAATTTATTGAAATAAAAAATACAAATAATGGGCTCGTGGTCCCACGTGGGATCATGAGTCAGCCGTAATTCAGTTGATCTTGGTTCCACTAATTTGTCCATAAACAATATCACAATATTTTAAGGACTCAACATTAATTGGGAATAGAAAAGCCAAAATAATTAACGGGTAGTTTACTGATGAATTGAAAATAATTATAAATTATATAATTATAAATTGCTTATTTCTCAATAAAGTCAAACTATTTCTTTTACTTTAACTAGAGTGGGACCACGACCCATAATCTACAACTATTACTGGTAGTCCCACTATGCAGAGGGACCACGAACCTACACTTTCAGGTTGTTAAGCTAGGTAATTTTCGTTATCCTTCTAATATCTTTATTTCTTATGTTATTAAATGTTCAAATACCCAACATGCTTCTTCTATCCATTAGGGGCATTCCACTACAAACGGGACTCCATTTTTTTAATACTCGATTTCAGCGTTTTTTTAAATGAGTCCACTAATGATATATGGGTGCAGTATTTCTTAAAAATATTGCTACGTCGCCGAGATGTCGAATGCTTGTTTTTATCGATATTTTATCAGCGACACATTTTCAAATTAATATTACTGGTAATTTTTATTTGAAAATAAATTAAATTAATAACGGACTTTAGAGATTGTTTTATGCTCTTCAAGATGGTGCCATCAAGTTTTAAATATTTTTTAAATTTCATATATTTCCGAGTACATAGCAGTCCCAGCAGCATCCTGTTGACGTTTGCCGAGTCCCCTGACTCCCCGATCTTGAGGCACTGGATATACCTGCATGTCAATGCGAAGTAGTCGTCCAGTGCTTTGGGGTCGGTACCATGGGCTTGGTAATATATTTTTTTACTAACATAGCTTTAAGTAATATAATATAATAACTTTATAGGACTGTAAGGACTATACTAACTGTAAGGACCCTGTCTGACTTAAATATATAATAATAATATAAACAAGTCATTTTCTCAAAAATATTTTTTTTTAAATATTTTCATCTCAAATGAAGGTTTGTTTATCTCTCTTAAAAATAATATTAGTTTTATAATGGTATCTCAAACGATATATATGTAATATACTCAAATATGGAGCGCAGCGCACTGCTTATGAAAAAAATATATCTTAAAAATAATAATATCGTTAGAGTCTAGCCCATGATGACCTAGTCTATCCTTTTATCACTCAAGAAAGAAGAAGAATGACCTCAAGAAGTCAAGAACGAAGTTGACCTTGACCTCAAGATGGAAGACGACCTAGAAGAGCTGGGATGTTGACCTAGCCTCTCCTTGGCTTTGTCTGTTTGCTGGTCTCAGACATAGCCTGTTAGAGGTTACGTTTAGTCCCTGGTTACTGCGATGGATGCGCCGATTTTGATGGATTTGCAGACCTGCTCATATTTTGTTTGAAGATGTTTTATTTTATTTGAAGATTGATATTGTTTTTTTTTACTGATTGGTTTTTTTTAATGACACTGATTTCGATTTATCTTTTGACTTG
This sequence comes from Hofmannophila pseudospretella, assembly GCA_947369225.1. Classification (NCBI taxonomy): domain Eukaryota; kingdom Metazoa; phylum Arthropoda; class Insecta; order Lepidoptera; family Oecophoridae; genus Hofmannophila; species Hofmannophila pseudospretella. The sequence continues at coordinate 6,916,342 of OX376337.1, read as the reverse complement.
TATAAAACCCATTATACCTAATGACCGGTTTACATTTGGTCAAGTGTTTAGTGAAGTGGGTAAGTACAGTGGCGTAAACCGATCGGGCAGTGGCGAGTCAACTTGCCTTGCCAGTGAGTCCAAATATTGTTTGACTTTACTTGTACTTGGCCAAATGTAAACCGGCCTTAAGTTATTAAACTGTAAATTGATCGATGGTAAAAAAATTACTGCCTTCTTTAAATCTATCACTCAAGATCACTATTCTGTATTTATTTTCAGTCGTATTCCTCATTCATACGAGGGTTGATTGATTGGTTGGATTGAGGGTGGTTTGCCATTGCCTTCCCCATTTCACACACTGGTCATCTCAGTGTGCAGGTTTCCTCACGATGTTTACCTTCACCGTCAGAGCAGTCGGTAACTGTACCTTTATACGAGTCTTTCATAAAACCATCACTAAAGTAGTAAGTCTGTTTGTCAAAAGCAAATAGTGCGTTTTTCATTTGCATACGGCCTGGACTACATGTGTCCGGTTCCAGCCTCGGTTCGGTTCTCTGCATCCAATCACGAAGCCCTGACTTCAAGTGAGGGGAGGGCGAAACTCATGTGAACCGGCGCTGGAACCGGATGCGTGTAGTCCAGGCCTAATACTCAAAAACAGCCGTCTAAAGTCTAAAGCCAAGCATATCCTCATATGACCCAGCCGCCCTTGAAATGAACTCAGATCTCAGTATAAATATTACGTATTCTTGGTAAATAATATAGGTATTATAGGTTTTTCTAACTTATTGTTAGTGGAATCTGTACAGATGATGTAACATTTACCGATTGCTCTAACGGTGAAGGAAAACATCGTGAGGAAACCTGCATGTCTGAGGAAATTAAACAGTTTTCGAAGGCGTGCGAAATCCACCGCACAGCACTGGGCCCGCTCGGTGCATCATGGCCCGTACCCCCTAGTGCAAGGGGAGGCCTATGCCCCAACAGTGGGGACATTAATAGGCTGATGATGATGATGATGTAACAAAATTTCTATATTCTTGCTAAAACCAAAGCTGATAGATAGCTTTTGAAAATTACTTATACGAAAACTTATACCGGGTGTAACAAAAAAACCTATAGTCCAAAAAGTGTTCAGTATCCATAACTGACCAACTTTCACTATGGGGCCAACTCTGAAATCGCGAAAAAATCAACTGTTTCATTCAAAAGCTCAAAACCTTTGAGCAACATGTATGAAACAGTGGTTCATATATAGGTTTTGAGCTTTCGAATGAAAAAGCCGATTTTACGCGATTTCAGAGTTGGTTCTATAGTAAAAGTTTTTCAGTTATGGATACTGAACACCCCCCTTTCGGGACTATAGGGGGTGTTTTGTTACACTCTGTATACAGCATCAACAAGGACCGAGATTGTATTAAAAAAGCTTTAAATTATGAGAAAACGTTGGCAGTGTGTGATTTTTATTTTTATTTTGAAGGATATCTAGCAGACGAACAGTGACATGGGAAAGGCTATGTATGGCAAACCATCTTGTGCATTTTTCCCGCAAACCGAAACACAAAGCATTGCTGCATTGCGTCAAAAATGGTTAAAAGGCTGGTACCACCCCAGACTGACTCTGCACAGATACCTACTCTTTGTACTTGTATAAAAAAATACTTGTTTGTCTGTCCGTCCGGTCATCTAAAGTCACATGTGATATTTAAAAGTCAAATATTCTAGATTTTTTTTACATAAATATGTAAAATGGATTTAATATAGATGTTACACGGGAAGTTAGAAAAAAAAACGTGTTTACAACCGACTGGCATTGTTGGGAGTGCATCTGACTTTTGCCCAATGTGTTCTGGGTTCGATTCTTGCTCGAGAAACATATGTAAAGTGCAGTAACTTTTTGCGAGTTTCGTATCATTTAAATGGTGGTATGACTCCGAAGAGTCAGTCTGGGTAAATGTACCCTATTACCTATATCTGCCTAGATGCTTTGTTTTCATTGTTGTCCCAGTTTGAAGGGTAAGATGGGCAGCGTATTATCAGCACATGATGAAGTACTCCAAGTCCTCAAAGTTAGCAGCGAATGGAAAACTCTTTAGAAACATTATAGTGAGAGGAGGAGGATATTATGAGGAGTAATCATGTTCACTAGTGCCGCCAAACGAAAAAATGTTTTTTTTTAAAATATTTGTTACATTTTATTTAAAACTCAAGAAATGTCAAAAACCATATTTTTTGTAGAAAGCACTTACCGTAACTTCAGGAATTCAAACAGAGTTATTAATGCTAGTCTAATAATTACTATATATATTGCCAGAGACATGCGCCAAATTTTTTAAATATAATCCAATACTCGTAATTAGGGATATTACGGAGGTGGTTTTACCGGAACCGAAGGTTTTAAATTTGGTTTATCAGAGTCGGAACCGGAGGCGGAGGAGATGTTCAGAAGAAGTTCAAATTGTAAACCGTTTTTTAATTTTTATAGCTGAACTAAAATAATGGCCAATATTTTTTATGATGACGTTTGCGGCAATAAAACATATTCCTTTATGTAGTCCTACACTATTTAATTAAATATTGATATTTGAATATGTTTTCTCACAAATCTTCGATATAACCTCCGATTCAAAATTATCGGAGCCGAAGTCGATGTCAGAGGTGTTGATTTTACACCTCCGACACCGACTCCGGCTCGGAACTCCGGGATCGGGAGTTCCGACCTTTCGGAGTCGGAGTCGAAGCTCCATAACATCCCTACTCGTAATGTAACAAATACGTATTTTTTTCGATCGGCGCCACTAGTGTGCGCCATCTCTCCCCTTTAAGCCTGGACTACACGTGTCCGCTTCCAGCCACGGTTCGGTAGTCCATAACAAAACTGTAAGTACCTAGAATTTATTTCCCCTATAACTAATTATTCCCCTATAATAATTTATTTCCCCTATAAATAATTTGTAATTTGCTTGCACAGAAAGTGCGACGGAATCCCGACTTACAAGATACAGGTTTTCGACCTAGTTTGTAAGTCGGAGGTCCTTTTTTTGTGTGCCCTGTAATAAGTAAATAAACTTATTAATTTTTTCAACTTTAGAATAGGACATCTACGCCATTGATTAACTATTATTCTCAAACAAAAGTGTAAAAACTCCATTCCCACGGATAATAGACAATTCTATCTATATTTTATCTATTTATTCCTATTAGTAATCGTTAGACGACAGTTCTAGGAAGGCTGACCTCAGTCTAACGTCATCTGACATATCTGTGAAGGTCTTGAATTTTGATTAATCGCAAACTTGTTTAGGATTACTTCAATATTTCGTTATGTGTAATACAGCCCTTGACATTCGGTTTTATCGGGTTTTACGAAAGACTTACGTATATTTACTGCTCTGACGGTGAAGGAAAACATCGTGAGGAAACCACTGAGATGACTAGTGTGTAAAATGGGGCAGGCACAAAAGATCTTCAAGGGTCGAAGTTCCGCTGGGGTTACCCGGCCCCCTATCATAAGATAAGAATGTAATGCCTAATGATGAAATGAATAATCTTATCAAATTAAATATAGGGACCTACGTACCTACTGTACTGGTGTCTACCTCAAACCGTATTAAAACAAACAATCGCTATTTTCAAATAGAATTTAATTACTACTATATTTTGTCAGTTCACTCCAATGAATAGAGCTGTGACTCAACCCTATCTTGTAATAGGGCTGCACCCCTACACCTACTTGCTTGTGCGATCCCCAGCGATTCCAGGGATCTTTCGAGGGCGAAATAAACTAAGGGGAACGAGATAATGTCCAGGGCAGCCAATAAATACCAATGAAAAACCAACTCACCAGCGTCTCAGCCCGAGATCACCCGTCGGCGCCGACAATGTCCAAAATTCTGGCAGTATTTTATATCACCGAAGCACCAGCACTGTATCAGCACTACGAGGAGTCCATGGAGGTGATAGTTCATGAGCGATGACGAAAATCGGTGACACGCGCACAAATCGCTGCTGTCTCAAGGGTTGTGTTTCCGAGACTGTGTCGGCGAGTGGCAATCAACGATAATAACTACCCTCACTGGACATTAATATTCGATAGAACGAAACAAAAACGAAAGTTAGAACTACCTACAATAACTGTCGCTAATGTAAACAAAACTTATGAACTAGGTATGCGTGGTACGGGTTGTACTTACCTAATTTTATATATTTGAACTGTCATAACTTGTAGAATTTTTCTACCAAATAAACGTTTCGAACCCGGAGCGGTTCTTGTCACTGAATAGAATAGAATGGAATCATTTATTGTATTGAATAGGCGCCCCTAAGGCATTGAATCAAAGTTATTATATCAAGTTATGTTATTAAGTTATGTTATCTTAGTACTTTCAGACAGAAGTTGAGGTCACTGTTATTGCAGAGGTATTTCTACTCGATAACTGAATTTCTAGGAGCATGAAAAAGTATATATATTATTAATTATTATTGACATATTCTATCCCTATTTATTTATACTTTTTGACTTGTAATGTAATATTGTTTTACGAAATCTCTTCGAACAGTAACAATAAGACATCGTTACACTTATTCGATCCTAGGACATTAGTTTTTAAAAGACGGGTTGAGGATGTCCTCAAGTGAGCTGTCCACGCACATACTTCATAGTCTTTACTTTATTATTTTTATTTTTCAAATAGGTATAGGTTTTTTAGTCATTACATTCAATAGTATTTTTTCCCAACTCAATGTTGTACAACAATCAATTTTCTACTTCCTAACCATGCTGTGTTTACACGTTAAGGGTTACGACCTGGCTCATAACTTTATGTTGATTTTTCTGTAATTTCTCTGGTTGTAATCTGTTGTGTTTACCTAATAAATAAATTAAATTAGAATTATTAAATATTTCTAATATTTCTTGTTGTTTTTTTTTTCAATTGTGATTTCTGTGTGCAAAATAAAGTATAAATAAATAAAAAGCCTCGATATGTTTTGTTCAATTTCGGACACAAATGTATATTTGTTTATAACATATTTGCTCGTAAAGTGGCTGTAATTACACCAATTTCAATATCGTAATGTATCTCATTACGCACTTGTGCGTTATAGTAATGTGAAACGCACGAGTTTTTTTAAATAAAGTAACATGTACGGTTTTTTAAGATGCTCCGTCTAAAAATGAACGATACTTTTTAAAATCTTAGCAAAGAGTTTTTATGTTAAAAAAGTGGTCAATATTTTATGAATAAAATTAACTTTGGGAGATAAAATATAATAAATAAAGATTTAATTCTTTAATTTAATTAATTTTGACAATAAATTACAACCATTTATCTGTAACAAAAACACAAAAATATTAATTTACTTTATTAGTAATACTGGCTGTTTTTGTACCTTTACCTAAAAAAAGTTGATGCGCGCGCATCGCTAATTTGTGGACAAGTAAAATTATTCCGCGCGCTTTTTCTTTTCGCTGTATTGTTTTTATTTGAAAATGTCGTCAAGTAGTGATGAATTTATTAATTTGACACCGCCACAAGTCTTAAACGCAGCGAAAAAGGCTACTCTAAGCCTCTTGCCTGAAAAATCGACCGATAGATACTTACAAGCGTATCAAAATTTCATCATATGGAAAACAAGCAAAGATGCAAATTCATTTTCAGAAAATGTGTTTTTAGCATATTTCATGGAACTTTCTCAAAAATATAAGTCAAGCTCATTGTGGTGCTACTATTCAATGCTAAAAAGCAACTGGCAACGTAACAATCACTTTTAAAAATTGTTCAAATTTCTATAACTGCTTTAACAAGTAATTAAAGATTTATTCGTTTAAGAAAGTCAAAGTTTTATTTATTTCCTCGTAAATATGTTATAAAACGTCGTATGACATACGTGCGCTTTGAAAATTACAGCCTCTGCTTCCTTATAGCCCTCGCCTACGGCTCGGGCTAGCAATATCGCCTCGGCTGTAATTTTCAACTTACCGCACTTATATCATAATGTACTATTACGAATAAATAACTGTAATGTAATAGTACATTATGATATAAGTGCGGTAAGTTGAAAATTACAGCCGAGGCGATATTGCTAGCCCGAGCCGTAGGCGAGGGCTATAAGGAAGCAGAGGCTGTAATTTTCAAAGCGCACGTATGTCATACGACGTTTTATAACATATTTACGAGGAAATAAATAAAACTTTGACTTTCTTAAACGAATAAATCTTTAATTACTTGTTAAAGCAGTTATAGAAATTTGAACAATTTTTAAAAGTGATTGTTACGTTGCCAGTTGCTTTTTAGCATTGAATAGTAGCACCACAATGAGCTTGACTTATATTTTTGAGAAAGTTCCAGGAAATATGCTAAAAACACATTTTCTGAAAATGAATTTGCATCTTTGCTTGTTTTCCATATGATGAAATTTTGATACGCTTGTAAGTATCTATCGGTCGATTTTTCAGGCAAGAGGCTTAGAGTAGCCTTTTTCGCTGCGTTTAAGACTTGTGGCGGTGTCAAATTAATAAATTCATCACTACTTGACGACATTTTCAAATAAAAACAATACAGCGAAAAGAAAAAGCGCGCGGAATAATTTTACTTGTCCACAAATTAGCGATGCGCGCGCATCAACTTTTTTTAGGTAAAGGTACAAAAACAGCCAGTATTACTAATAAAGTAAATTAGTTTTTGTTACAGATAAATGGTTGTAATTTATTGTCAAAATTAATTAAATTAAAGAATTAAATCTTTATTTATTATATTTTATCTCCCAAAGTTAATTTTATTCATAAAATATTGACCACTTTTTTAACATAAAAACTCTTTGCTAAGATTTTAAAAAGTATCGTTCATTTTTAGACGGAGCATCTTAAAAAACCGTACATGTTACTTTATTTAAAAAAACTCGTGCGTTTCACATTACTATAACGCACAAGTGCGTAATGAGATACATTACGATATTGAAATTGGTGTAATTACAGCCACTTTACGAGCAAATATGTTATAAAATAACTTAATCAATTGACTTAATATCGAGATGACGTCATCTGTCGTTAGGTAACTTGTAACATAACCAAGTTATGAAGTTACCCTTGACACCATGTAGATGGTAACCTTGGTTGCTATAAAGCTATAAAGTCAAGTTTAAGTTTTAACGTTGAGTTTAGTCACGAGACTACGGTACATGAACATTATTAAAGCAATTATTGTAATTCAAAGATTCACTTTTAGTTATTAAAGGAAATATGATATCCATATTTCCTTTAATAACTAAAAGTGAATCTTTGAATTACAATAATTGCTTTCATAATGTTCATGTACTGTAGGAAATTCAGCCATGTATTGGGGTGGTACCACACAGTTTTATATGTCGCATGCAAGCATTGCTGTGTTTCGGATAATTACCGGAACATGAGGCATCTAAGTCCTAAGTGAGCACCGCATCGAAATCTTCTAATAATATTATGTCTGTGGGCAGTAGTCCGGCACTCCATACAATGCAGCGATTATATTCGCACACAACTGCATCGCAGCGTTAAAATGTGAGTTTTCAAAATTCAAAAGTGGTAGTAATCTCAAGAATCAAGTTACTAATACAATCTAAAAAATACTATCTATCTTATCGGAGAAATCCTCGTCAATTTTTTAAATAAAGGTAACACCATATTTTGATGCTGATAAACTAAAAACTGTTTTAAATCGCTTAATGTTTAGGCTGATGGCCTGTGTTGCCAATGCCTTGTTAAATAAAAAATATGCTGAATACTGTGATATGTGCATTACTATAAGACCTGTAAGATTGTATATTCTAATAAATAAATTATTTAGTTTTATTTAATATTATTTTTGTAATTTATTATTATGTCAAAAAAATTAACAATGTAACAAATATGTATTTTTATTGGCGGTGCTATGTTGTAGGTATCTCCTCTTAAAATCGTCATTCTTACTATTAAAATTGCAGCAACTGCATTTATAACACGAGTTTGGCGTCGATTCCGGCGTGGCCGCTAAATCTTTAATTCAAATGAAACTGTCATAGTCACTCATATATCTATTGGTAGTAGATTTTGTAAGAGTGAGGGAAGATGACGTTTTACGGAAGAATTTAGCGAATAACACGCCAAAATTGACGTCATTGTATAAATAGAGGTGCAATGTCTAATTTTATTATAAAAAGTACAAATACCTATTAGGAAATTGTGGGTTTCGTGCCACCTTTCGAAAAAACTATGGTGTTTTTCCCGAACTAAAGTAAGTTCTTAGCTGTCTATTTTTACATAATTTCCAAAAGGAGTGCTAATAGTTTGAGGTCCTCCGCGGTACGGGTCATACACGACGTTAATGTTCTTCATATTATCTGGTGTTGCCGTGTGGCCATCTCTGCTCCAAGAGGCTACGAATGAAGAAAATGAAGAATTAGTTCAATTATTCATAGTATTTTAGTAAGATTAAATAGTAAAGTTTCGGATCAGCGCCATCTGTTATCGAGTAGCGACTACTATAAATGTTCAATTTGATAAGTTCAATGTTTTATTTGTTAATGGTCTTGTGCATTTCAATTTGGTAATAAATTGTAATACAAAGATTAAAAAATAATTATCAGCATTAGATTTTAATTTTAATAGAATTAGTTTTAGCGTCATCTATACTAACCATAGTGTATGATATCTGATATAAAGTTTTCAGTAGTTCTCTATTTCCATAACAGATGTCGGTAGCTAAACAAAATAATAAGCATTTCTTTCTTTTCGATAATAAAGTAATAATAAAATATGTACCTAGTATGAAATAAGTAGCTATAATTTATTATTAATGACAATAATATCATCATTATATTTCCATTGTTTAAATTTCAAGAACATTTTTAAACATTCTATGCAGCGCCATCTATGAAAAATCTTAAGCATTAATTATAGGCTATGTAAAATACAATACAAACACTTTTGATAATACCGCTACTTAACAATAGATGGCTCTGCATGTAAAAGTGAGTGCCATGTATTACAGTGCCACCAACATATCTGTAAACTCCGCGAGGGCGCCACTTACAATGTAAAAACAAAGTTATAATTCTGTGGTTCCAAATTCTGCCACACCCAGATAACTTGGTGGACAATTAAAAATGAAAGTGTTATTGGTGACTCACAAAAAGGCACTGATTCCTCATGGTGTTCATGGCCGTGTCCGTTGTGTATATGAAGGTGGATCTCTTTGGACGGGTGCGGCGACTCCCACTCTTTCTGATGGTGACCTTTGGCGCCGAAAATCGCACCAATCTGTGAAGAGAAAAGAGTTTTTAATATAAAAATTGGGATTAATTAAAATGTACGCCTTGTTGACTCTTTTCTTTTGGAATTTTCTTTTTTCGTCTTCTGTAAAGTTACCTAGACTGACCTTTAGAGGTCAGATTGTCAGAGTACTCTTAGATTGTAATATACAGAGCTGACGACCCCGGCGGGGAGCGGGCGGGAGACGACGAATGACTGTAGAGGGAGCAAGCGAGGCGTGACAAGACAGAGATTCGTGGCGCTCCGTTCATTCTCCATTCTACCTACCCCGCAAGGGACATAGATAGCGTGAAGGTATATGTATGTATAATGAATGTAGGTATGTTTGTTTGTTTGTTTGTAGTCTCTTTATTGTTCTAATTTTAAAAAAAACACAGAAATTAAAAAACATTAAAATATGTACAAGGGCTTATCTCATAGGGATCTCTTCCAGACAACTTTTGAATTCGGAGAGTTTAGACTACTTTTATGGTGGATAAAGGTATGGAGTACAATAAATCAGTAAAAATAAATTACAATGTATTTGTATGTTATTTATTGATGCGCCGTTCCGTGCCGTAGGTACTGAATGCATTTTCTAGACTGAATAGGAGATAATCCTGCAATGTTTTACGACTAGAGGCGCCACTAGCACAATGGTACGTAGCCAATCAACATGTATATACGTTCCATTACACCTAATCTTTTTTTTCTCCCTTCAGACTCGCGCCACGCTGTCTTAACAGATTTTTTGTCTGCTATTTAAAATGGCCATATGATGCCATGATATCATCACAATTTTACTATAGCTTTGAGAAATTAAATTAATCCAAATAACGAGAAATTTGTGATATCTTCAAAAATGACGTTTCGTTTTGCTTTTCTGTTTACGGAGTGTGCTAGTGGCTCCATCTACGGAACGCTTTGCGTTTTATGTCCTATTCAGCCAATTAAGTAATAAGCACTAAAGTGCTTTAAACCACTGCTAGAATGTAGCAATTAATAATCACGGTCTATTCATAGAAAAAAATCTTTATTATCACGGTTGTTAGATATAATGAATCACTTGGAATCACGCAATATTTCGTCATCATCACAGATGGTCTTATGGTTGGTTTACATTTGGTCAAGTTTTTAGTGAAGTGGGTAAGGACAGTGGTGTAAACCGATCGCCCAATCGGTTAGTGGCGAGTCAACTTGCCTTGCCAGTGGATCCAAATATTGTTTGACTTTACTTGTACTTGGCCAAATATAAACCGGCCTTAAGTAATGAAACTTTAAAGTGATCGACGGAAAAAGTACCGACTTCTCCTTTAAATCTATAAATCTATCGCTCAAGATCACTATTCTGTATTTCTTTTCAGTCGTATTCCTCATTCATGATGGTGGTTTGCCATTGCTTTCCCCATTTCACACACTGGTTATGCAAGGACAGAGGCAAGTGCAAGTTGCAAGGACAGTGGTGAGTAGAGTGGCGAGTGGCAAGTGCCTGGCAAGTGACTGTCTACACTACAGCCAGTCAAACAATATTTGGATCCACCTGCAAGGTAACTTGCAAGCCAACTTAACTCACCACTGTCCACCAGTTTACACTACTGTCCTAGCTAGTTATTTATCTTATCTTATGATAGGGGGCCGGGAATAACCCCAGCGGCACTTCGACCCTTGAGGATATTTTGTGTCTACCCCATTTACACACTGGTCATCTCAGTGTGCAGGTTTCCTCACGATGTTTTCCTTCACCGTTGGAGCAGTCGGTAAATGTACGTAAGTCTTCGAAAAATACGAAAAACTCATTAGTACAAGGCACTGCACGGTTTTAAACCCGGACCTCCCGCACGGGGTACTCCCTAACCAGCAGGTCACCGAAGCTATAGTATACCATCTGTCAAAAATCTTCTATTAAATCTCAACCTTATACCTGGGCAATATGATTCATTTCAGATTCTCAAATTTTGACGTTTTGGGTAAGTTCACCTGTGGTCAACTGTACTTACCCACTTCGCCGAACACTTGACCAAATGTAAACCAGCCTTTAAAGCAAAAACTCAAGTCGTGTAGGTGAAAGTGACTTTCTAGGGCCCGGTGGGAAAAGGATGTGGTTATCTTGTTTTTATTGGAGGGAAAGAGATAGTATGAGATCCGTTATCATGTGTCCAATTTTGAGTTATTAATTTGCATTTGCCATTTTTTTTAATGATTTAATGACTTCATAATTACTAAATAAATATATAATAGTTTGATTTGAGTTGATTTGGTCTTTTAATTCTCTAAGCGTTAGACATACGCTTGATATTTAATTAATTAATTGAAAATTATAATTATAACTGTCCTTATCTTTCGATGTATAACTTCTTATTTTAAGATGATAAAACCAATACTTAACTATAAAATCAATTATGTATAACTTATAATGACATTTAATTTAATTTATCTCGTTAGCATTTATTACTATTATAATATATTATAATCTCTTATTTTATATTGCGGTGCCCTACTCAGGGTTTCATGTATGAACATATAATATATTTTTTAAGACCAATTGTAACACATGAAGCAATAAGTAGTAGGAATATGAGTAACTAAAATTCCAATTTAAAACTTGTTATTGTTTTATTATTGTAATTGGAAATGTAATTTATAATTGAAATTGAAAACGTTTATTAATCACTGTAAACACCAGAATATAGAACACAATACAGAAGTATACAAAGATTAATACATGCAGCACAGAACATCCGGTGCGGTACAGACCGGTACAGTGCCAAAAAGGGTATCTAACTGGTAGAAAGGCAGAAGTAATTAAAAAGTCGATTCACACGCACTACCCACACATTCTAAAAATAATAAAAAAACACTAACTCATAGGTAATTAGGTGAACCAGGCCTACATTTTATTTTCTTAAAATAAGCAAAAATAGAATAAAATCATTATAAAACGTGACATGACATATTAAGTGCCTACAAACAATTTTTTTTACTCGTTTGTTGTAACAGTCGACCAAATGTGAAACTGAAATAAACCATATTACTACGACATAAGTTTAAGATTTAATAACGACAGGAGGTATACTATAGTTAGTAGTCCACTGTACCTTTTTTAAATAACCATCAAAATTTTTATTTTATTTTTTAATTCGTTTATAGACTAGAAAGTCATGATGAATATTCCCAAATAAGCATAATTGGATACCGTTTCACACGCATCGTTCGGACATCTATTTCTTGACATACCAATCAAATTGTACAATAAAAAAAAATAGTACAACACAATACATCTTTTTAGGTCTTTCTTCGTCCGTCCGTGGAGTCACTGAGGGGCCAGCTGAAAACCAGCTATGCAAAGCTGGTGTCTCTAAAAAGGGACATAAAAAAGTGTCAAAAGGCACTGTTTGTAGCGCACCCTTTTGTACTGAATATAATACTAAATCCTTGTATACTTTTTAACCCCCGACCTGTGTTTCTCCCATCGATCCTGGAAAGAACCCGCCAGAAGTAAGATGCAAGCTGTGGCGGGAGAAATACCACCCAAAGGTCCATACCGCCAAAAGAAGACCTACCACCGGGTTTCAAACTCCCGTGGCCAACCTGGAAAACGTTTAATCGCCTGCGAACCCAGGTTGGCTGTTGCGGAGATAATCTTCACAACTGGGGGTTTTCCAGCGATCAAATAAAGTGTGAGTGTGGTGTCTCCCCTCAAACCATGGAGCACTTGCTCTACTGTCCCGCGTGTCCGACCACCTGCACGCGGGAGGACCTTTTCCAGGACAACCAGAGGGCTATCGATGTGGCTGCCTTCTGGTCGGGAAACATTTAATTCGGATCATCAACACGAAAGAAGAAGAAGAACCCCCGACCGATCGAGGGAGTTTAAGTTTTTGGGAGTTATAAGTTTGACACGTTTCTCTGTTTGTTTGTAGCATCATAACTTAACAACGGATGATCAGATTTAGATCCGGTTTTTTTTGTTTAATAGAGAATTTCGTCGAGTTCTTAGCCATGTCTGATAAAAATTGGATCAGTGGTTTCCAAGATCTTGGAGTATCTTTGATGTCAGATGGAACCTCTGGAACGGTAATAGCTAGATGGTTCGATTTTCAGCTCAAATGTTTTGGACCAGAGCCCTTCCCACATCTGAAAACTCAAGGACGGTTTGCTCGTCTGCTCTTCACAATTAATAATAAATACTTCAGTTTGCTAATCTATTTTATTATGAGCTATGTCGGTAACTTTGCTTCGGAGGAGAAGGAATGACGTAATATTAGTTGATATGAAGAGGAAGGGAAGATCTGCAGACGGGGTACCTGGTGACCAGTACTGCTGGTCCACATGACCAGTGTATGTTTGGAACTCGTATATAGACGAAGACCCAGTGAAAATATCGATAGCGCGTTCTACATTTGTATGGAAATACGGACTCGATGTATGCGGAGTGTGCTCCAAACGAACAGCGACATCTGTCGGCGAGTTGAACTAAACATTACTTATATTCCTTACCTTGGCCGCTCCAGCCACCAGTAGCAGCTTGAGTATGACAAGGGTCACAAGAAGGGTCTTGACCCCCACCAGGGCCGCCACCACGGCCCATGTGGAAGCTGCTCCGATCTGGAAGATCAGCGGCATCAGGGCCCCCACCATCTTCTTAAAAGGACGCCCGAATGTCCGTCCTGGAATGGGTAAATTAAGCATAAGCATAACTCTCTAGTCCATAATCCCGAGGGGGCAGACAGAGGAACCACCTTCATCATTGGTAGTTCCCAGTTTTCGTCGTAAGATTTGGTGGACAAACGTGATAGGTGGCGAACCTACCGCCGTCTATTAGGTGGAGAATAGTATTCACTAAGACCCTTAGTCGCCTCGTACGACACCCGCAGGAAGAGTTGAGGTGGTGCTATTCTTATGACCAGCACGACACGGTTAATTGTGTTTATAGAATTAAATTTTGATTAAAGATTTACAGCTTTAGAGTGTAGGATAGTTGTTATTAAATTTAAGAAAATTTAAGTTAATGACGCGTGTAGGCCGAGGCTTATCCGGTTCGGTTTCATATTAGGGGCAGTCTTCCACTGTTTTACGTTTAACGTTCTTTTCCATATAAGTAATGTAACAAATGAGGCACTCCATCAAAGTTCTCAAGGTTAGCAGTGCAATCGAAAACCATCTAATAACATGAAAAAAATAATTAAAAACGTATAAACTTTTTTTACGTTTTTTTATTATAGTGAGGTGAGATACGAGGTATGGGTGACTCAGCTCGACTGACCATTTTAAGGACCCCTCTTTTAGAGCGATGCCTAGCCACGACGCCACTGGCTAGGACGTCGGACTCCCATGCGGGAGGTCCGAGTTAGAAACCAGGTAATGCCATGTACCTATGAGTTTATCGGCTTTTCGAAAGACTTACGTACATTTACTAACTACTCTGACGGTGAAGGAAAACATCGTGAGGACACCTGCACACTGAGATAACCAGTGTGTGAAAACGGGAAGGCAATGGCAAAGCACCCCATTAAATCTGCCACGAGAGTCGTTCTATGTGATTAATTCCTTAGAATGATCACGAGCCTCAGCAATGAGGAATACGACTTAGAAGAGAAAGAGACTAGGTTCGACTCGCACTTAGCCGTTTTATATAAATACCTCTATGTAAACCTAGTTATAATATATAATTATTATTATTTTACAATAATTATGAATTATTACTACAATACAATATTTAAAACATAATATAATATAACACTAAAATAATACTAAAGCTAAAACTAAACTAAGGCTAAGACAGCTAAAGATAAAAAAATTGTGTTAAGTCCCCCACACCCGGCAGTGTACCCAAGAGACTGGCTGCGTTGCCCCGTTGGATAGCTAAGCTGATCCGCTGGGACAAATAGGAGCCAGATCTTGGGTCTTTTGACACGTTATAATATATTATATATATAGCTTTGTTACGGATTTTTTAAATATTTTTATTTATTTATTTAGGTATGCCAACAGCACATATATTTCACATTTTAAATAATCTTAATAAAATTGTACTTTTACTGATATATGTGCCAATTAAAGGCAGACACAGCATTCACTAACACATCGGGTAATTACTTATAAAGTTACAGCATAGGTCTAGTACCTTATGTTTATACGAGTACAACTAATAACTAAAACTAAAAACAATTTAAAACAATTACTTTTTAAAACATAAAAAAAGAAAGAATACTGAAAAAAAGGTGACGGGAACGACTATGTATTTTCGCGATATAGCGATATTTACTCTTCTCGAAAGCCTTCGATATATCGGTCAAGCCGTTGCCTTGACATCGGTTTGTTTTATTAACAAGTAGGTACACTACGTTGTATTTATTATTTATTTATTTTATTTCAAAAAATTTCACAGTATAACAGTTATACTAAGGCACTGTGAAATTCAACAAAAATATATCTACAAATAATTACATACTAACTGTAGAAGGACGCACATCCATACTCTCACAGAACCTCAGACACTCATCACGCACACTCGTCCATCGACTTGCAAACACATCACAGTCTGGTGCTGATGCGAGAAGCGCGTTGAGATTCTACAGAGCACGAACAAGAGGCGATTTACTGTATGAAACAGTGCGAGCTGACGGCACTGCTAGCAGACGGTTCCGACGAGACCGGAAATTAAATATATTAACAGGAGGTACATACAGGCGGACAAGTTTCTCCACCAATTCGGGACAGTCCGATTCCCCACGAAAGATGCTACTAGCAGTAGTTAGTAGGACGTAATTACGCCTCACTTCTAGTGAATTAAACCCCAAGACTCCAAGCACAAAACAATATTCATACTACCCGAACTTTAGTAGCAATTATGGCGCTTGCAAAAATCGAAACGTCATTTTAATCGATCTCTTTCACCCACAATAGACACGGACATAAGTGTGAGCGTAACAACATAATTACTTCGCCACTCGACTTTGCATGTCCAACTTGTCAGGTACACATATATTTCCGACGGCTTGCAATTTTAATGTGAGTGTACGGCAGTGAACATGCCTAGTTCCAAAACACCGGCATGCGGACGCCGTGCCGTGCACTCGCTCGAGCTATTTTACAATTTTACCTTCATTGTAAGGTGATTGTCTTCACGCAGAATGATTGAATGTAAATATAACTATCTATAAATTGATAGGAGTTATTTTGTTTCCACTCCAGAAGAATCATCATAATAAAAACGCAATACCATCAAGTCAAGGATCGCGTTCAGGAGATCGATTCCATCAAATACAACGTAACTAAATATAATCAAAACTGCATCGTTATGACGTGTTTCGTATGCTATTACGTATACTATCCATTAATGATCCAATTTCAGTTAAGTTCCGATCGAGTCAACGATCGATCGAACAGTAGCGTATTTGGGCGTTCTAATAAAACGTTTAGTTTATACTGAATCGCAGTTGAACGGTACGGTAACGGTATAAGTTCCTCCCAAGGAACTTTTGCCTGATCGATAGTAAATGAAAAGGTGGCAGTGGTAGAGTTATGCGTCAGCAGAATGCGATTTGGTGTCCAAATAGAATTGGAACGAAAACTAAATTGAAATTGGATAGAAATAGAACTACAAACGTTGTCATTTAGGCGAATTGGGCTCTAGAAACCGTTCAAAATCTGCACGTATAGTTCTTAAAAAATCGATAAAAGAGCGAGGTGTCAAATCACTAGAAGTATCCAACGACTAGTAGTTCATCCTACGTGAGTACATCATGCCATATTTTTTCCAGGCGGACTAAATTTTCACCCAGTTTAATCGCATAGAAACGTAATACGTAATGTGGTTTATTGCTTTGCGGACATAGAAACCATAACTTCCATTCATATTACCTTTGCATATATAATGTTTTACATTAACCTCAATGTGCACATCTAAAAAACACATTTGGCCAAGTCACTCGCAGAGATGCAGCGAACTTGGCCGGTTGGCCGATTGACCTTGATGTGTGGATCAGCATACCATTTGGAGTCCATTCAACAACACACGCTGCCACAGCATTATGCTGAGCTGGTGTACCCTTTTTGGCACTTTACCGCACCGGATGTTTTGTGCTGAATTTATTATATCCTTTTGTATAATAGGTATTGTGCGTATACAGCGTATTTTCATATTCTCGAATGAAGGAAAGAAATAATTAGTTTGGAGGTCAGCGTTTATTGTAAACTAACTGGTTGCTCACTAATTTCATTTAGTTTAATGTAACATGTGCTTAAGTTTAAGTTAAGTTTCAATAAAGAATTGGACATTTATTTAATAAAATACTATGACTGTATAAAACGTCTTTCTGATTGGCTAAAAACACTAAACTGTGAGGAGATCGAGAATCTCCTTAAATACTAGTATTTCTCCCCTTTTTGCCTTAAATGAAACGTGGTTTACACCGATCCCAAGATATTTTTACCTTAAATGAAACGTGGTTTACACCAATCCCAAGATATTTTTACCTTAAATGAAACGTGGTTTACACCGATCCCAAGATATTTTTACCTTAAATGAAACGTGGTTTACACCGATCCCAAGATATTTTTACCTTAAATGAAACGTGGTTTACACCGATCCCAAGATATTTTTACCTTAAATGAAACGTGGTTTACACCGATCCCAAGATATTTTTACCTTAAATGAAACGTGGTTTACACCGATCCCAAGATATTTTTACCTTAAATGAAACGTGGTTTACACCGATCCCAAGATATTTTTACCTTAAATGAAACGTGGTTTACACCGATCCCAAGATATTTTTACCTTAAATGAAACGTGGTTTACACCGATCCCAAGATATTTTTATCACAGTTTTTCATTTAACATCTCTCACTCATTTTGGCATAGAACACCATACATCTCTCTTGCACACACACATACACCCTCACACACACCCTCTCTCTCTCTCTCTTTCTCTCTCTCACACACACGTTATTATTATTATTATAATATAGTAAATAGGTACACAAATAAAGAGGTATGGAAGAGCGTGGCCCTCTGACATAGGTGTTGTCACACTTAAAAGAAGGCCTCCACAACTGGAAAAAATTGTTTGTACCTGTTTGTTACTTAATAAATCTTTTTATTATTATTATTTTATTATTAAGTTCCTACTGGTGTATGAAGTATGAATCCTTTGTAATCTTATACCGCAAAAATTAACTTTTCTTATTCTTAATGCTTTTATTCCGCGAACATGAGACTCCTACAATAAACATTTTACTAGTGTTAACCTTTTCAGTTGTCCTTTGGGACAGATAAAAAAGAATACTATGTTTATTAGCAGTAACCTATCTCCAATGTAATTTTCTTTGCTTTGTTAATTTGTTTAAATTGCTTGGTTTTATATTGCCCTTATTTTTTTGGTTAGGTACATCTACATTCCTTTGCACATTTAATTATCTATGTTTATATATAACTAGTGTGTTCTTGTATTGTCTAGACGAAGTGAACGAAGTTTATAATATCTGTGACCACTTTTTGTTTCTGTGTTAAAATTGTTGCTTATATGTATTTTTATCTATTTCTAAACTGTTTGTGTTCTTTAATAAATAAAATAAAAATAAAATAAATTAGGTACTTTTGTATTGTGTACTTGCTGTATTCTGGTGTTAACAATGCTAAATTAATGTGTTTCAATTTCAACATAGGTTCCCACCCAACGTAGAAGAAAGCTGTACCTACGGAATTCAATCCCGGATAACCGGGAATGACGGGGATTTCAAAATACCGGGACTTTTTTTTCGTCAATAAATTGTGTAAGGAGAGCAGACGAATAGACGTGCCACCTGATGGTTATTCCTAATTATTGTAAGATATATTTATTTCAAAAGATGTGCTGCTGAAAGTTTCTTGCGCCGCTTCATTCCTTTCAGCTTTAGCACCTTACGAAGCGGTGGTAGAGTAAAAAAAACGACGTTGTTAAAATGTACTATAAGGTACTTACTTACAATAAAAACATATTGATTTGATTTCATGGTCACCATCCCATATAGACATTCACCTTACTGTTATTGGAGTTTTCTATGCGCTGATAAGTGCTAACCATAAGAACTTAAGTACATGGAATGCTAGTTCTCTTACCCTGTAAACCGAAATGCTGCTTTGCGGCACAAATTGGTAAAAGGGTGGTACCATCCCAGGCTGGCACTATAGACATACCACTTCATTTCATTCGAACAAAAAGTAAGATTACAAAAGGCTTGACTCGGGACAAAATATACATGTAATTTCCCCAAAATATAGTATTTCCTCATACTTGGGAAGAAGTGGTAATTATAGCCAAACATAAGTATGACCACAGAGTATATGACATTAAGCTGAGTTGAGGCCCTTTTCACAATAACAGCAGACCATCAGACATGATTTCAATATGTTTACCTTTGACTACATAATTATTTTATCATAATTATAACTGTTTCGGTCATTGCTGTGTGTGAAATAAACGTATTACTTACTTACTTACTTACATTTTACGGGACAATTATTTAAAAAAAATACTGATTCGATTTGTAATTGTAAAATTACAAAAAGAAATCCCGGGAATACGACTTTTTTTAAATTACGGGACATTCCTCTCCGGGTTCTCATTTCCGGGTTTTAGGGTTTGCTCTATTTCATATTTTTTTTTATTGATAACTATGTTTATCACACACAATACCTTAACTGACTGTTAACATAGGTAGCTACTTACTTTATTTTTAACATTAAGAATACATAAAATAGACTTACCGATAGAAGTGTCTTCATTACTTCTTGACCCTAGATTTTCTAATTGATTATCAGGAAAATATTCACTTTGGTTAAAATAAGATTTATCTACATAATTATCTAAATTAACACCTAATTTTTTGGTACTTTCTACACTATTTTCACTAAATCCAATTTCACTATTCACCTTTGCCACCTTACCGGTGCACGAATTCAAAAATATAAACAAATAAACGAAAGTCAGTAGAAAATCCATTTTTCTTTTTTTCACTGGTAATATGTGAAAACACGGTATAAACCACTTGATTATTTCTTTTATGTCCATCATGGTAAGTTTTCTTTAACTACGGAAGTAAAGCGCGTGTTTTTCGAAAGTGTTGCGGATGCGGACGTCATTTCTCCGCCAAATTCACCGCCGGACTGACAGCGCAGCAAGTCTGCTGTGCCATTTCTTCTTTCACCAGTGTTGCACCATCAGCAGTTTTGGGCGGAATCAGCAGGTTTTAAAACATTTGCTAGTATTATAACGTTATAAGTAGGTAATTACCCGATGTGTTAGTGAATGCTGTGTATGATATATAATGATATATAATTTTTATTAAGATTATTTGAAATCTGAAATATATGTGCTGTTGGCATACCTAAATAAATAAAATAAAATAAATCCTTTTTTAAATGTAGGTACCTAAATAATGAGCTCTAACACTGCAACTATTTTTAAACGGAATCGAACCCATGTAAGTAAGTAAAGTAAGTAAATAAAATACACACCTACTACCTCTTTCTCGATTTAATTTCCTCTGCCCGAAGGTTGCCTGCAAGAGATCGCTATTAGCGATAGGGCCGCCTAAATTGTACTTCACTATTTCCTTTTCTATCTCATGTTTGTTGTTTTATATTTGTGCACTAAAGTGTATTTTACTTTTAATTTACTTTACACTTTATTGCACAAATAGAAAACAACAGATAACAACAAATAGAGAACAAACATCTACAAATGTCTCATAGAGGTTCATAAAGAAGCGACAAATTTCCCAAAAAATCAAGACGCACATATGTATCAAACACGAAACAGAGAAAGGTTCATTATTCCTAGGGCAAGATTTAAGTACCTAAAACACTAAAACAGGGGATCCTAGTTAAAATGAAAATGTTTAATATGCTCCCGATTGAGGTCATCAAACTCCCTGCTAAAGAGTTTAAGGCCATTACAAAAAAGTACTTTGAGAAAAATGCCTACTACAGTCTAAACGAATGTATGTCCTCAAAATTAAAACCTTCTCATTTGCTATGACCCGGGAAATTGACATATTATATAATATTTACGACTCTTAGCGTCTGTGACATTTTAAAATTATTTTGACATTGTACCCACACTTTTATTTTATTTTTATTGACTGTACACTATTGTACTATTATAGGTATAATGTAAATAGTTTAAATTTGTAATAATTTGATTAATTATTTAATTTAATTTATTATTGAATTATTTGTACGACTTATCTTGCAACGGGTTTTGTTGCTTTCTGATGAAATAAATACAATTTACAACAATTTACAAAGCACTAACACTTTCATTACAGAAAAAAAACCATAAAGAATCTCCAAGACAACAAAGAAAACTTCAGTATATTTCACAATTCTCTACAAATATTCAGCATATCTGTGGAAAAGACAATATGTATATGTTAATCTAGAAAACCGAAAAATAGACTTCTATTGATTCGGTTTACTTACGTTTCAAAATCACTGCTTAGTTGCATAGGGCTTAAACAACAATACATCACAAGCTGGGGTAGATTAATTAAAATATTATATTATAGTTATTTATTTGTCAGTTTCACAGCGTATAACATTAAATATATAAATCAAACAATAAAAAAATCTATAATATCGATATGCCAATTACGAAACCAAACTGTTACAAAGTTAATTAAAAGGTTAATAATAAGTATAAAGTATTTTTTATCGACTCACTAACTCTATTTAAAATGCTTTTTAAATTTGATATTCGGTTTCTACAGAATATCAAAAATACATAAACCGGAAATACATAAAAGTGTGTATCTTATTCAATTTACAAAAATCAAAATGTTCGTTACAGTCACACGGACAGACAAGCGAGCAATTAGGGATCCGTTTTCCCTTCAGTGTAGGTACGGGTCCCCAAAACAGACATTATCTAATCTTATTTTATGATAGGGGGCCGGAAATAACCCAGCGGCACTTCGACCCTTGAGGATCTTTTGTGCCTTTCATTTACACACTGGTTCACACTCAGTGTGCAGGTTACCTCACGATGTTAACATTCACCGTTAGAGCAGTCGGTAAATGTACGTAAGTCTTCGAAAAATACGAAAAACTCATTGGTACATGGTACTGCGTGGTTTTGAACCCGGACCTCACGCATGGGAGTCCGGTGCCCTAGTCCACCGACGTTCTAAAACAAAACAGACATTGGACATAAGCTCTATTTCACAAGCAACAATCCTTGTAATAAAGTACAAGTTTATATATAAAATAACAAACTTTGACGCTGTGTTTTTTGTCTATGGGACTTTCCGACTTTATAATAATTTATTGTAATTACTTTATGATTATTTCTTCGTAATCGGAGCCCCTGACGTGGGAGTACTACGAATTGACAGCTATTCTAAAACCGCAGTGGAAACACCGGCAGTAGAACAACCGCTATTGGAAATAACTTTCGCTTAGTCTTTCTTGTTGACATTCGGTTCGTTATTCCGTGTGCGACCGATTATCCGTGTTGGACACAATTTGACTAAAGCCCACAGAAATACAAATATTTCGAAATTCTAATTTACATGAAGGATAGCGGAGAAAATTTTAGAAAGCCGTGTAGTTTTTAGATTTTCAAAGTAAACTGGCACTAAAAACTTTACATGTTACGGGCAAACATTGACACGGATAGTTTGTAAAAGCATACAATCTTGTTAACCACTTTCCGGTGACTGAATGGTGATAACAAGATAGAAAGTATCATAACTTAACATAACTCATAACTACACTCAGAGATCGCTAAACACCCTGCGAATCCAGTACAATGCCTTCAGAATGCTATTGA
Organism: Hofmannophila pseudospretella; assembly: GCA_947369225.1. Taxonomy (NCBI): domain Eukaryota; kingdom Metazoa; phylum Arthropoda; class Insecta; order Lepidoptera; family Oecophoridae; genus Hofmannophila; species Hofmannophila pseudospretella. Next base: position 6,893,284 of record OX376337.1, on the reverse strand, counting down.
GGCTCCCTCGCTTTTGCAGCGCCTCCGGAATGTTTGCGGAGGCGCGCACCGACGGTTTCCATGCGATCGTTCGCAAGAAGACCGCCTCCTTGCTGCACAGAGTCGAAGCCGGCAGCAATGGCATTCTGAAGAAGCTAGCGGGAAAATTTGATTGTCCTATAATCAGACACTGAGTTCGTGTGTTGACCGGGATCGGGTAGGTCCCGATGAACGCACGAACTCTCCGTCCCACATGTCTGCCTTAAGTGTCTTTGTAAATAATTACTAACATAGTCTTAAGTACCTGCATTGTTAATAAGAAAAATTTAACCTCTGTTGTTCCGAGAATAAAATGATTTGATTTTTGATTATAACTTTATATTGATTTTTCTGTAATTTCTCTGGTTGTGTTTAACTAATAAATAAATAAAATTAAATATCAGCATGAACAAATTTTGTCCAAAAAATCTTTTTATTTTCTCTTGCCTTATTGTTTCATATGGATTCTAAGTATCAGGAAGGTTTTTTTAGAAAATGGTCACAGGTGGAATTCCACACACCGTTACCGCAGTTGTAGTCTTATGCTGATATAAAATCTACATGTTTATCTTTTTTTTACCTCTAGAAACCCCAAAGGGTTTGTTAAAAAAAACATGGGATGTTTTAAAAAACATCATCCAAACTCAATTTTGCAAATTCTTTCAGCGCGAAATCGTTTAATTACGTTAGAAAGTCGTCGAGGTCTTCTGTGATGCCTTTTGAGATTCCTATATCCGTGACCCAGATTTGTAACGTAAATCGAATATTAAGTCCATTAAAAATACTACACACTTGAAGCATATTCTTTCACAAAATCATTCTATTTGTATTGTATTTATTCAAACACAAGTTAATAATAAGTAAGTAAAATAATAAGCATTAAAATGACATAGTGATGTGTTCGAAGTATAACCGTTGCAAGCTGTTGGAGAGTGGGAGGACCTCGCCAGGCTAGCCCGTGTTGAGGAACACCGAATCGTGTCGCAGCAGTCTATTTGTTATAATTCTTATGTAATCGACAAAATTCAGAATTATTTCGAATTTAATATTTCTGTTAGTTTTTTTTTATTTACTACTAAATCCGCATTTGACCTCGATCACCTGATGGTAAGCGACGACGAGGTCGACGATGGAGCATGCGGGTCCAGTAAATGCCTATTCACTCTGGCCTTGAAGATCACAAGGTTGTGAAGTTAATTATTATAACACGTTATAACCGTTACAAACCTATTATAACATAAGGTACATTGCTATTTAACAATCGAGGAGCTCGTAGCCTAGTTGCGTGCACGGTCCGAAAGTGATAGTGCAGGTTAAGCGACGTTGGCGCGGTCGGTACCTGGATGGGTGACCGCTAGTGGCATGTTTCATCTGAGCTTTTTTTTATTTTTCATTTTCTACTAAACCCGCATTTGACCTCGATCTCGCCTGATGGTAAGCGACGATGAGGTCGACGATGGAGCATGCGGGTCCAGTAAATGTATATTCACTCTGACCTTGAAGATCCCAAGGTTGTAGGTTTCGGGAAATACAGACGCCGGCAGGCTGTTCCATTCCTTAGCCGTTCGCATAATGAACGAAGAAGCAAATCGCTTCGTACGAGCAGAAGGTATATCAACAACATAAGGATGGAACCCCTCCCCGCGCCTGGTAGTCCGAAGGCGGAATGGAGATGCTGGAATTAGGTCGTGTAATTATAGAGAAAATTCAAAAGGCGTTTTTGAGATTTTTATATAAGAATATGCATAGGTACTACCCTTTTTTATATCCAACGAAATTCCTGCTTGGAGTCTTGGGGTTTAATTCACTAGAAGTGAGGCGTAACTACGTCCTACTAACTACTGCTAGTAGCATCTTGCGTGGGGAATCGGACTGTCCCGAATTGGTGGAGAAACTTGTCCGCCTGTCTGTCCCTCCTGTTAATATATTTAATTTCCGGTCTCGTCGGAACCGTCTGTTAGCAGTGCCGTCAGCTCGCACTGTTTCATACAGTAAATCGCCTCTTGTTCGTGCTCTGCAGAATTTCAACGCGCTTCTCGCGTCAGCACCAGACTGTGATGTGTTTGCAAGTCGATGGGCGAGTGTGCGTGATGAGTGTCTGAGGTTCTGTGAGAGTATGGATGTGCGTCCGTCTACAGTTAGTATGTAATTATTTATAGATATATTTTTTTGAATTTCACAGTGCCTTAGTATAACTGTTATACTGTGAAATTTTTTGAAATAAAATAAAATAGGTAGTATAAATAATTGTTTCTTTTTATTGTTCACTACAATGCCAGTAGTTTCTCCCCCTCATAAATGGAGGGAGTTCGGGAATATATACTAGACATAGCTGTATATTTACAGTACCATATACTTTATAAGAAAGTTCTAGATCTTGCCCAACTATGTTTGCCTTGACCTAGTCTCCAAAGAATGTTAAAAGCGAAAGGATTAAATTAAAAAATATGTAAAGTACAACCTAATTTTAAAATAAGTACCTATTAGTACTAGTTTATTAGGTTAAGTCGATCAGAAGAAACCCATAGGTAGGTAACTTCCATATTTTTTATTAGTCATAAAGATTTGAACTGATTTTTCTATTACAAGACGTTCTTTAAGGTTTTAAGGTCCAGGAGATCGACTCCACTAAATACAACGTAACTAAATAGAATCTAAACTGCATCGTTATGACGTGTTTCGTATACTATCCACTAACGATCCAATTTCAGTTAGTTCCGATCGAGTCAACGATCGATCGAACATTCTAATAAAACGTTTAGTTTATACTGAATCGCAGTTGAGCGGTAACAAAACGCTTCAACTGTCAAATATAACGATCGAACATAAGTTCCTCCCGAGGTACTTTTGCTAGATAGATAGTAAATCGAAAGGTGGCAGTGGTAGAGTTATGCGTCAGCAGAATGCGATTTGGTGTCCAAATAGAATTGGAACGAAAACTAAATTGAAATTGGATAGAAATAGAACTACAGACGTTGTAATTTAGGCGAATTGGGCCACAGTTCTTCAAACATCTGTTCACTCATTTTTCTTCGACGGAGTCTAAAATATCATCCCCCGAAAGAGAAGAGTCGCTCCACAGGGGCGGAACACGGTAAACTGGTATTACTCGTATATTTAGAGAAATATTTTTTTAATTGTTAGATGAACATTTAAACTTTTAAGGCAGATGTCCTTATTATTTATGTATTGAAGTGTTTCCAAGTCAACGGTGCTGCCAGTAGAACCTTTTTTTTAGGTAACGGGGGGAAAATCTTCGAAAAATACCCAGCCTCCTGGGGGAGAGACTGTGTTATATGAGATTTATACTCACTAAAACCCCCTCCATGGCCGGCCTCGTGCCCCCTCTCGGTGGAACACACCGGTGCCCTCCTAGCATTTGTCTTGGGCTCCTCCTAGGTGTACATTCCACCTCCCAGTTCCTCCCGTCACAGCAGCGTGCGGCCATAGCACGTTGCTCCCTTCCCCAGGGTCGCCAGTCAATGTACGGCCAAAGCTGCCAGTAGACCCTGTGTTGCCGCCACTAGCAGCTCTAGCAAGTCCTCAAAAAACATGTAATAAGATTCGTCTTTTGTCTTTTTTTTAATTTTTACTAGACCATACAACCTTGTCTTTTGATATAGGTTTAATAATGAATTTTACGAATGCGTTCCGTTGTTGTCTTTGGTGCCGTAACGTAAAAATGCGTAAATAGTATTTCCAAAATTAAATCAAATCAAAATTCTTTATTGTAAGTACCTTATAGTACATTTTTACAACGTCATGTTTCACTCTACCACCGCTTCGTAAGGTGCCGTAGCTGAAAGGAGAGAAGCGGCGCAAGAAACTTTCAACTTTATGCACTTCAACCAGTTCTTAGCCCAAAAAATACATATATTATATTGTTAAAACCTGACCTAGTGATCGTTTAGTACTTGCGTCACTGAATCAACTGAATGTAAAGTCCATTCGCTAAAAAAGTCTCGCTCATAGACAATGCCACACGCGCTCGCGCCTTTGTTAGACAAAGAATGATGTCTGAAGCGGCGCAAGAAGCTTTCAGCAGCACGTCTTTTGTAATAAATATATCTTACAATAATTATGAATACAATCATACACACAATGTGCAGAGCTGGAGCTGGGTTTATGTACGATATACCTAAACAATGAAACGAGATAGTCAGATAACAATTTTAATAATAGTTTACAACTATACTAGAAAACTGAATACTTAGGTATAGATAGGGTGCATCTTTAACTTTTTCACTAAAATTTATGCTCAAAATACAAGTGTAATAATAAAATAGCTGTATTGACGACTTTCAGGGTAACGAAGTAAAAAGAGTAAAACCGAATGAAAAAAAAAAGTAGGTATAGTTTAAGAGTTATGATGACATACGAGCTAACTTTACGCGGTGATCTTAATTGACAACTGTACATATGGGAATTTAAACTTTTTGTCTTTTCATACAAATTGATACATCATATAAAATAATAATAATCTTTCTTTATTGAAAACATCACAAATTACCTGACTCCCAAACTAGGCGAACCTGTATCTTGGGAGACAGTGCTATACCCTGACTCCCAAACTAGGCGAACCTGTATCTTGGGAGACAGTGCTATACCCTGACTCCCAAACTAGGCGAACCTGTATCTTGGGAGACAGTGCTATACCCTGACTCCCAAACTAGGCGAACCTGTATCTTTGGAGACATTGCTATACCCTGACTCCCAAACTAGGCGAACCTGTATCTTGGGAGACAGTGCTTTCCCAAAAAGAAGGTATTCAATAACGGTCAGCATTCATCCCATAGACAACTAGGTAGCTATCCATGGTGGGCATTTTGTTAATCAGCCTATTAACGTTCAGTATCAGCCTGTTGGTTGGGGCACAGGTCACCCCTTGCACAAGGGGTTGTACGAGCCGGTTTCCTCAGAAATCCAAGTTTGTTTATGGTTTCCTTTTTTTTCTAGTTTTTTTCCCGTATTTCCCAAAGCTATGAATGAAACACCCTGCAAGTTGTCAATACAGATATCTTTTGCGCACAAACACAAAGATAAAATAGGAACAAATATCTAAAACCTAATATACTGGAATAAATTAAAATTTTTAATTAAAATTAAGTTTTACAATGTTAATTTATAGTATTTTCACAAATTAATTAATTATTGCACCTTAATTAATTATCCAGCTAAGTCACAATTTTACCATTTTTTTGCAAGAAACTCTCCGCTTACCATTGTGAAGATCCCTTAACTTTTCCTGGTCATCATCAGGTCCTCAGGGTTCCAGATGTGGGAAGGTCACCACGGTCCTAAACATTTGAGCTCAAACTCGAACCACCTAGCTATTACCGTTCCGGAGATCCCATCTGACATCAAAGCTACTCCAAGATCTTGGAAACCACTGGTCCAATTTTTTTGACATGATTAAGAACACTTTCGACTGAGAAAAAGCGCAGCCAATTCGGTCCCAAAGTGATCGTGCCAGTTAAGCAACGTTGGGCGCGGTCAGAGCCAATGGTGACCACTGTTTGCACATTTTCACCTGAGCCGTGCCTCTGAGAGCACGTTTAAACTGTCGGTCCCGGTTGCTGTCGTCCTACAGTAGTTTGGCGACGTCAGGGGTCTAAGGGCGGCCTGAACATCTCTGACAATAGGTCGGTAAGACAACTCAATGTATGTAAAACTTTTTATAATAGTATTAAATCGTTTTGTTTTGTATTAAATCATTTTTTTAATAAAAGGGTGATATTAGTACTTCTCTGAGCTCCACTTTCGCCAACATTTAACCCTAGATCCAATTCTGAGGTCACGCTTCTCATTTTTTACACTACGAAAGCGGGGTTTAATCGCCTGACCAGGAAGTAAAAAAAACCCGTCAAGAGGGTGCCACTGGTACTTTTATAATCTGTGTTACGTAGTTCGGTATGGGGCCGTTCAAGAATTTATTACGTAAGCATCAAAGGGGGGGTATGGGGTTTTAATTTTGCATATTTTTGATGAGAGGGGGGGGGGGGGAAGCTAGAATTCTGCTTACGTAATACTTGAATGGCCCCAATGAGAATAATTTCAGGGTCAAGTTATCTTTGCTCAATGTTTCGACAGAGTTGCACCTTTTATGGTCACGGACAGACTTACTTTTAAATTCAATTGACTTCGGGTAAGTGTTCATCTGTCAATGGAACATTTGCTGTGCGAATGTGACTCGTTGACTGGAAAGCGTATGAGTCTTCTGGGGGTAGGCTACCCGAAGCCAGAGGATATAGTCCTCTGCTTCTACCTGTAACCTGTACAGCGTCCTTGATGCAAAGCATCTTTAAGGAACAGGAAGGAGACTGAGGTAAGGGGTGAGAACAAAAGATCCCTGAGGGTCGAAGTGCCGCTGGGGTTATCCCTGGCCCCCTGTCATAAGATAAGTGTTAATCTGAAGATTAATTGCTGGCGCAAGTAGGCTTTATTTGTAAGTTACCTTTGTAACTTGTAACTGGTTTTTTTATGAGGTTTTTTTTACATCTGCTGCGTGGAGTTCCCATTCCAAGTGTTGTTATCGTCTTCGCCCGCTCGCTCTCCAGGCAGTCTGAAAGAGATAGAGGAATCAGTTCCGTCCTGTTGCATAATAAAATACTACTAATAATAATAATAAATTATGTTTAATGTTTTTATATATGGGTGTAATTAATGCCTGTAAATAAATGTTTTAATTATTTATTTTATTTTACATTTGCACCCGTACATTATGTATCTGTGGCGACGCACGATGCGCGCCACTTCAATGCAGTACCATTCACATCGATGTAGAACGCGCTATCGAAATTTTCCTGGGACTTCGTATATATACGAGTTCCAAACATCCATAGTTGGACCAGGACATCTGGTCACCAGGCACGACACCCCGCCTGGTAGCAGATCTTCCCTTTTCCCTTTCATACAGCTGACGTTACGTCATCCATGTCCTCACATAGCGCGTTCTACATATCCATATGATTTTTCCATCACCTGAAGGTTGCCTGGAAGATATCGCTTAAAGCGACAAGGCCACCTTCTGCACATTGTATTGTACCTCTCTTTATGTTGTATGTTTTGTTTATGTCCCCGGTGTGCAGTAAAGTATATTTGTATTATAATGACCGTAGATCGACCTACCCGAAACGTAAAAATTTAGAGAATCTGAAATATACCATATCGCACCGGCTTAATGGTATACTTTAGCTACTGGTCGACTGTACTAGTAGTTCCTGAGAAAAACAGCTGTGACATAGACGGACGGACCTTTTTCCCGTTTAGGTACGGAACTATAACTCATTTCATTAAACTCTAGTACCTCAATGTGTTACATTACCTATGTATATTCCCGCGATGCCGCAACCCTGGAGGGGGCGACACCCTGCGAGGGGAACCATCTGACCCCCCTGGGGGTCCACCCGCTGACCCCCCGGGAGGTCCGCCAGGCGTAGAGGGGAACAGCCGCGCGCGCAGCCACGCGTACGCGCTGTGCGACGGTTCCAGCACTATTGACGTGAAGAGTTGACTGAAGAACGCTGCAATTGAAGAAAAAGTATTTCAGTAAATATTCGTGGTAAGATGGGGGTAAGATCAGTTTGTGCGGATTTTCAACAAGTTACCCGTCGAATATAGGACAGACATAAGCCTCCATACATTTAGGGTCAAATTGATAACGCATCTTTTGGAAAGGAGTTTGTATTCAGTAGAAGAATTATAATGTTAAGTAGGCACCTGTGATGGAAATATGACTAATTAGCAAATTATAATGTAAGTAGGCACCTGTGATGGAAATATGACTAATTAGCAAATTATAATGTAAGTAGGCACCTGTGATGGAAATATGACTAATTAGCAAATTATAATGTAAGTAGGCACCTGTGATGGAAATATGACTAATTAGCAAATTATAATGTAAGTAGGCACCTGTGATGGAAATATGACTAATTAGCAAATTATAATGTAAGTAGGCACCTGTGATGGAAATATGACTAATTAGCAAATTATAATGTAAGTAGGCACCTGTGATGGAAATATGACTAATTAGCAAATTATAATGTAAGTAGGCACCTGTGATGGAAATATGACTAATTAGCAAACTGTTTATTGTATTTGTTTTGACAATAATTCTTCGATTCAGTTTTTTATGACATTGATATTAATTAAAAAAATTATAATTAATTTATTTTTATAACGTGCTTATAATTATAACCAGTGATCGGAGTAGGTAGAGCTCTTTCGGGTCAATGTCCTCAAAGGTTATATTAATATGGATATGATTTCGGGATCCCGTTTTAAGTTATCGAGCAAATGTTGTAAATTACTTTTATAAACCTCGCCCTTACTCGGCGGATTACGAATTTTTAAAAATTGTGAACTTACGAAGAAGTTAAAACACTGCCATAGGTACACTAGCGCCATGAATCTTAAAAAAATTATTTCGCCACCAATCTTAAATGTGTATCAAAACAAATATAACGTTAAAAATCTAAATAATATATTTATTCAATCCCGGAAACCCCGGGATTATTGGGCATACTTATCCATATTATGACCGTATGTGGCAAGTACCAAAAACAGCCCTACCTACTCCGATCATAGATTATAACTTAGCTAAGGTTGAGACTGAAGAGTTTAGGTATTATTTTTGAAATGTAAACATTCAAACACAATTTATGATTGTTTATGAATAAATTATATGATGATGATATGATGTGATGGTTTCATCATGATAAGAGTCAAGAGTATAATAAGTGACAAGGTTGGATGATGAGTGGTAATGTGTGTATAAGTGTCTTAGTGGCGATTATAAGTGTTCAGATGGGAATGATAATTGCCAAGGTGGGGCTTATAAGTGCCAAAGTGGGGATAATAAATGACAAGATTATTATTTATTGAAAAATTATTACAATTTCATAACGGGATATCCCAAATCAAAATTGTAAGCAATACTTCGTAATACTATACATAATTAACATTATTAGAATATGTGAAATTATTGCATTTTTTAAAATGTCTTGAATTTTTGTAGATGGGGGTGAACGGAGCCAAGGTGGGGATTTTGTGCCAATCTGTGTATAATAGGTATCTCATTGGGGATGATATGTGCCAGGTGTGTGGAATGATAAGTACCAAGGCGGGGATTCGTTCTAAAATGAGGATGATAAGTGCCAATGTGGGGATAAGTGCTAAAATGGGGATAAGTGCCAATGTGGAGATAAGTGCTAAAATGGGGACGATAAGTGCCAATGCTGGGATAAGTGTTAAATTGATAATGATAAGTGTCAATGTGGGGATAAGTGCTAAAAGGGGATAATAAGTGCCAATGTAGGGATAAGTGCTAAAATGGGGATGCTAAGTGCCAATGTGGGGATAAGTGCTAAAATGGGGATAAGTGCTAAAATGGGGGTGATAAGTGACAATGTGGGGATTAGTGGAAATGATAAATGCCATGGTAAGTAAGTCTTACATATGAGTGCTGAGAATGAAGATGGGCTGGCCACAGTAGCGGCGGCGGTGCGTCGCGGTAACACCAGTAGAGCGGCCGACGGGGCCAGTTCCAGACGACGTAGAGTCGCGTCGGTTTCCGTTAGCTCTCGGCGAGGGAACGCCGTCCAGAGCGAGAAGGATGATGTTGATAACTGGAGAGAGAGAGAACACAAATAAATAAAAATCTTTATTGAATTAAGACAATACTTATGTTATGAGTCATTCATTTAAAGTCAGTCGGTCATGTAAAGAAAATAGCACGAGATTACGAGGACACGGAGAGACACATCTAAAGGTAACACAATAATAAAAAACACATCCACACACGCCCACCCTCCCCCTCTCTCTCTCTCTCACACACCTTCTCTCCCTCTCTCTTTTGCCAAATATACATAGTGCTTTGTACTTAAAAAAACGTAAAAAAATTATGAGTATTTGGCAATAAATGTATTTCTATTCTATTCTGTATTTCTATTCTCTCTCACACACCTTTTTACACACCCACTCATCATCTCTCTCTCTCACACACACACACACCCACACACACCTTGCATTCTGTGATATAACGCCTTATATGAAACCTTTATTATTGTTCTTTTTTGTTTTCTTTCAAAAGACTGTAGCTTTTATATTGTTTTATATTATTATTATTTATATTACTGTTTTTCTCCCATTATTGGGGTGAGTTTACCATACTGTCGCGAGCTTTTGGCCAAACGACAGTATGATTATTATTATTATTTTTTATATCTCAGTTTAGAGGCTTTGGTACACGACAAGGTGACCATGTCAGCCTCGTTAGGGTCACTAAGAAAAGGGAAGGGAAGCTCAAGTATTATTAGAGTCAGCCCTCACTTTGAGAGACAACTTAGCAAACAACAGTAAGTGTTTCATATTATCAGATAAGGGCTGACTCAAAATAATTTTGAGACTCCCATTTTGGAGCCTATTGAGGACAAATTTTTTCCTCTCAAATTTCCCCAGGTCACACTCCATTAGGAGGTAAGTGAGGTCTTCTATTGTGTTGCAGTTGGTACAAAACGGTGATGCAGCTCTTCCCACCAAATGCAAAAACTTATTTAACGGAATGTGACCCGAGCGTAATCTAAAAGCCAAGACAAGTAGCTCTCTACCAAGACTGACACAGTCAAACCATGGAGCCCAGGCTGGCATGTAATTAAGTGTATTGTACCAAAGCCCCTTCACTTTATATTATTTTTAGTATTAATTTTGTCAGTTTTATATTTTCTTGGCTTGGCCAACGTCTGTTACATGTACATTTGCACTGGTCACAGAAGAGACCTGTCCTCCGAGATACAGGAACTTCCTAGTTCGGAGGTCAGCGTTTATTGTAAACTAACTTGTTGCTCACTAATTTTATTTAGTTTAATATAACATATGCTTAAGTTCCTACTTGTGTATGGACTATGGATACTTTGGATATGGATACTTATGGATACTACAATACCCAGACTCCCAAATTAGATAATCCTGTATCTTGGCAACCAATGCTTTCCAAAACATTGATTCCAATGATGTTTAACCATCGCTAACTTCCTCATAGGTATATATTATATTTAAGTATAGAGCGTCGATGGCCTAGTGGCTAGGACGTCGGACTCCCATGCCATCCCATGGGAGGTCCGAGTTCGAAACCAAGAAATGCCATGTACCAATGAGTTTTTCGTATTTTTCGAAGACTTACGTACATTTACCGACTGTTCCTAACGGTGAAGGAAAACATCGTAAGGAAACCTGCATACTGAGATGACCAGTGTGTAAATGGAGTAGGCACAAAAGATCCTCAAGGGTCGAAGTGCCGCTGGGTTATTCATAAGATAAATAGACTGATGATGACGATAGATTAGTAGGCAGCTTTTAAATCGACTCCTAGCGCCATCACGACAGTCATGGATCATCAGATCAGGGATCAGCTGATCAGTTACCTGCAGGTTGTCGGCGACGTATCTCTGCACGTCACCTAGCGTGCCGTCAGCGTCGAAGTGTGCCGTGTGCGATGTCCCGTCAGGAAGCTTGAACTGGATGCGGGCTCGGGCGCTGCCGTCCCCTGATGCTGCGAACGAACGATATTGTTATTATTCAAAGATTTTGTAAGAATGAGTAATGAACGAATGACGGAAAGTAATGAAAAAGGGGTATTACACGGAGTTTTATAAAAATATAATAAAGAAAGAAAGAGGTTATTTCCAATAGCGCAGACATACAAACAATTAGGTACAGAAGATAAAAATAATATTAAACAAATATATTATATAAATAAATAAACAAAAGTAATTAAGTTTGATGAAGGTGGTGTGCAGCACCGGACAAAGGGGACTGTCTCAACCTGTTGCCGCAGCGGAGTTAGCACTGCGGCGCGGAATGTCAGGCATCCCCTGTGTGCCAGGGATCACTCCCTGATGATACACTACCGGAACATATAAATAACGGAAATATTAATAAACAGAAGTAAAATATTAGGAAACGAAGGAAGGTACTTAATTTTTAAATTATACATTAGAATATAGGAAGGTAATAATAATAAGAAAATAAAAATAAGGAAGGATAGGTACTACTGTTCGATGTAGCGAAACTTGTATTTGCTGTGTCTATGGCAACGACTTTTGTATATCACGCAGATAAAGTTTAATTTTTTTTTAAATGTACCCTTAGTTTTGGAATCCCTCACTGGCGGGGGCAGGTTAAAAGTGTTTTTCAAACAAATCTTCCGGGGTCCCTTAAGAAACCCCTGACTTACCATTGCGGAGATCCCCTTACTGTTTCCTGGTCATCATCAGGTTCTAGGTATACGAAGCCAAAGTGAATGGAAGGAGAAGCCGGGGTCGTCCTAGACTGATCTTTAGAGATCAGGTTGACAGAGTGCTCTTAGATTGTAATATACAGAGCTGACGACCTCGACGGGGAGTGGGCGGGAGACGACGGATGACTGTAGAGGAAGCACGAGAGGCGTGCCAAGACAGAGATTCGTGGTGCTCCGTTCTCTCTGCCTACCCCGCAAGGGATATAGCGTGAAGGTATGTATTTTGTGACCTTTTGGGCTTCGAATCGATATATTCATCTCCTGGTCTAGTGTTGGTCTTTTGGTCTTATCAATATTTTAGTCTAGTGGGGCTGTCAGTCTGTAGATCTACTGGTTGTTGGTGCGTTATCAACCAATCTACTATCACTACTACTCTGGTCTACGGATCTACAGCCGGTCTACTGGTCAATTTCTGGTTTCCCGTTTCACTAAAGGTCATATGATCTACTATTCGTCCCTTGGTCCACCGGTCTACTAGTTTACTGCCGGTCTACTCAACGGCGGGCGGCGCGCGCGAGGGCGAGTCGCACGCTCTCCGCTCGGTCTATAGTCTACTACCAGTCTACTGGTCTATTTCCGGTTTCCCGTTTCACTAAAGGTCATATGATCTATTACTCGTCTCTTGGTCTACCGGTCTACTGGCGGGCTGCGCGTGCGAGAGCGAGTCGCGCGCTCTCCGCTCGGTCTTTAGTCTACTACCGGTCTACAGCCGGTCTACTGGTCAATTTCCGGTTTCCCGTTACACTAAAGGTCATATGATCATACTACTCGTCCCTTGGTCCACCGTTCTACTGGTCTACTGCCGGTCTACTCACTGGCGGGCTGCGCGGCGGTCTGCGCCGGCGCAGACGCGGGCGCGGGCGTGTCGCGCGCTCTTTGCTCGGCGCGGTCCTGCGCTATTTGTTCCAAGATGCGCTGTCTAGTTAGATTATTCTCCATTTTCTCGCGTTTGCGTTCCTCCTGTAGACATATAATAATTTTTTTATATTTCAGTGCAAAACTTCACAAAACACAAACGCACAACTAAGAAAAAAAAAAAATATTGCCCCCAAAACAATGTACATTCTCAATTTACTTGGCTACAATTATACATTAAGACAACATGCATCTGTAGGACTTTAGTAACATATACAAAATTTGAGTAAATATAATTCAGCCAGTCGTTATTCGCTGGGTGCGAAGTACTAGGTCGCATTTTAGACACTTTTTTTTAATGCCTGAATTAGGCACTACTACCGGGGTTAGAACACTAAGAAATTCATTGGGGACAAAGTCACAGGCTGGAACAACAAGATCTGGGGGCTGAATAGACGTCAAGTGCGCCTACTGGTCGGTGCCTTCACCGGTCACTTTAGCACCGATGCCCACCTACACAAGATGAAGCTAACTGACAGCACATCTTGCAGAGCCTGTGGTGAACAACTGGAGACCGTTTCACATCTCCTATGTGAATGTGACGCTTTCGCGGCAAAAATGATGGGTCTGCTAGACTCTGCCTATCCGGACCCAAGGGAATTCAAATCCCTCCCACTGAGACGCATAGTCTTGCTCATGCACGACATATTCGGTGATGTGGTCAAGGGATAGGTTCAAAGGGTTGAACACAAAAGATCCCCATGGGTGGAAGTGTCGCTGGGATCCCCGGCCCCCATCCAAAGATAAGATAAATGCCTGAATTAATTTTTTTTCCGATTGGCGGTGCTATTGCACGCAATGCCTCATCTTAAGGCGTATTAATTTTTCTTTTTGTGCCATCACACACAACTAAACTTCCGATGTGGGAACAGTATTTTATACCAAAATACACTTATTTTGTACACTTATTCTCTGTTTCCTTTCCAATGTAAATTTCTTGTGTACAATAAAGTATTAATCTATATATCTACAGGTTGGAAGGGTAAACATTTAAAGAATCTAAAATCGATAGAAAATAATACCATTAAAACAATTAAAGTAAAATAAATAGTGCGTAAGTCCCACCGGGGTCACGAGGTCAACGGACGCCCGCGCGCCGCGCCGGGCTGCCGCGGCGCGGGCGCCCCTCCCATCCCCGCCCGTCATTTCACCCCTCGCTCGCGCTGAGTTCACGAGCGGGGTCACGCGCAAGTTACCTACACTCAATTTTTTTTAATGGTACTATTTTCTATCGATTTTAGACTCTATAAATGATATTGAATATCCAGTTTCAAGGATAACGGTGTTTACCCTTCCACCCTGTATAAATGCCTTGTTTTTGTAGTTTAAAAAAGGTAAGGTGGTTATGTTTTTAACTCCTACCTGTATCTGTTTGAGCTCCTGCTCCGCCTGCCACTTCTTGAGCTCGGCCACGCCCTGCCCGGTCGCGCGGCGATCCATCTCCTTCTGCTTCTCCAGCTGTAATGTCAATGGCACAGTATTCAGTGTTTATTTCCATTAACAATTACAAATTGTGTCGGAAAATGCGTTAGTTACATAGTAGGTATGTCAATAGGAGCGCCACTAGAGGCGCCACTAGCACAATGTTACGGTAGATACGGTCCTTTCCACCAAATCTTTTTTTACCCTTCAGACTCGCGCCATGATGTTTTAACAGATTTTTTATGTCTACTAATTTGAAATGTCCATATGATGCCATGACATCATCATAATTTTACTATAGCTTTGAGAAATTAAATTAAATTAATCCAAATAACGAGAACATTTGTGATATCTTCAAAATTAACGTTTTCTTATCTTATGATGGGGGCCGGGAATAACCCCCCGGCACTTCGACCCTTGAGGATCTTTTGTGCCTTCCCCATTTTACACACTGGTCATCTCAGTGTGCAGGTTTACTCGCGATGTTTTCCTTCACCGTAAGAGCAGTCGGTAAATGTACGTAAGTCTTCGAAAAATACGAAAAACTCATTGGTACATGGCACTGCACAGTTTCGAACCTGGCCCTCCCATATGGGAGTCCGGTGTCCTAGCCACTGTGCCACGGCCTGAACAACACTGAGAATAGGTTGCCACTAACCTAACGATCAAAATACTAATTTTGTAACATACATATTTCTGGATATTGTAAACAGTGTCTGATGTCTTTATGCAATTTATATATGGATTCACCCTTTGACCTATTTCTGCCGCAAAGCGGCAATGCTTGCACTGCTGTGTTCCCGTTTTGAAGGGTAATACTTCTTCGAAGTCGTATTCCTCATTACAGAGGGTCGTGATCATTCTAAGGAATTAATCACATAGAACGACTCTCGTGGCAGAGAGACACACTGGTTATCTCAGGGTGCAGATTACCTTACGATGTTTTCCTTCACCGTCTGAGCAGTCGGTAAATGTACGTAAGTCTTTCGAAAAAACCTAAAAACTCATTAGTACATGACATTGCATGGTTTGGAACCCGGACCTCCCGAACGGGAGTCCGACATCCTAGCCACGATGCCATCGACGCTCAAGGGTAAGAAAGCCAGCGTAATTACCGGCACATGAGGCACAAGTCCTCACGTTTTTTTTAAAGGTTTTATTGTCCCTGATTACCTCCGATTTCGATTTTTCGGAGTCCTTGTGTTCTCTCTTTTTTTTTACTCCTACCATTTTGCCATTATTTCTATTATTATTTGTTTACTTTATACAATTTATTACTTATTCCATTTATATATTAATTATTTCCATTATTATTCCTTTGTAATTGTTTTTATTATTAATCTTGTATTGTAGTCGTCACGATTAGCACCACATCGAAAAGCCTCTAGTAATATTCAGTGAGCGACGTCTATGGGCGATGGTGATCACTTACCATCAGATGGGAGAGCATCCTTAAAGACCTGACAGACATTTACCTCTTTGTCCTTATCAGCCTTTTCTCGCCTCTTAACTTCTATGAGCTCTTTGGCTTTCTCCATTTTTTCTTCCATACTTGCAGTGTCCTCCGTCTCCATTGGAGCTGGTTCTTCCTATATATGGACAAAAAAATAAAAAATAAGACAAAAAAAATATACAAAAAGGCAAGAAGCCTGTTGCAAAATCACGGGTGTAGTCCTTAATAAAAATAAAATAAAAAAAAGATTTACTTATTAATTACTAGATTACGAGTATCTTCTATTCTACTAATGATCCATAATTGACGACCTAGAGGTCTACTGATCTACATTCTATTAGTGTACTAATAGTTTACTCATCTATAGGTCTACTAAAAGTCTACTGATGGTCTACTAGTCTACTCGCCTGTGTTGGGAAGATATCGCTGGGCCCCGGGTCGCCAGGTTTAGTCTATAGTTTATTGGAGTACTGAGAGCATACTGATCTATAGGTCTACTGGCAGTCTACTGGTCTACTAACTACTCTACTGTGTTGGAAAGATATGGCTATGCCCCGGGTCACCAGGTTTAAACGTGAGCCTTCTGACGCACACATATCTTCTGGTCTCCTAACAACCTACTGGTCTACTGAAGGTCTACTGGTCTTCTAACGGTCTACGGTCTACTCGCATGTGTAGGGAAGATATGGCTATGCCCCCGGGTCACTAGATTTAAACTTGAGCCTTCTGACGCACACATATCTTCTGGTCTACTAACAACCTACTGGTCTACTGAAGGTCTACTGGTCTTCTAACGGTCTACGGTCTACTCGCAAGTGTAGGGAAGATATGGCTATGCCCCGGGTCACTAGATTTAAACTTGAGCCTTCTGACATACACATATCTTCTGGTCTCCTAACAACCTACTGGTCTACTGAAGGTCTACTGGTCTCCTAACGGTCTACGGTCTACTCGCCTGTGTTGGGAAGATATGGCTGGGCCCCGGGTCGCCAGGTTTAATCTTGAGTTTTCTAACGCACACGTCACCGTCGCAAACAACTTCGTATTCCTT
Source organism: Hofmannophila pseudospretella (assembly GCA_947369225.1). Taxonomy (NCBI): domain Eukaryota; kingdom Metazoa; phylum Arthropoda; class Insecta; order Lepidoptera; family Oecophoridae; genus Hofmannophila; species Hofmannophila pseudospretella. The sequence continues at coordinate 6,876,130 of OX376337.1, read as the reverse complement.
CCCCGACTTGGTTATTTCAAGGAATGTTTTCTTCGTTTTCTTTGCTGCTGGTCCTGATGAGGTTTCTGAAAAAATGTATGATTCTCTGAATTATCTCTCTCTTCTCTCTTTTTATGAAGAAGGAAAGTAGAAGAGCAGATGGGGATGCTACCTGATGATGAGCGGTCACCGTTGCCCATAGATATCTCACGTCACTATAATATTACAAGAGGGTTTTCAATGCGCTGCTAACCTTGAGGAGTGTCTTATGTGCCGGTAATTAATTACGCTGGCTCTCTTACCCGTCAAACCGGAACACAGGAATGAAGAATAAGAATAAGAATAAGAAAACTTTATTGCCCACCATAAGGTACAAATCAATCACTTAACTATAATAATAACTATAACTAATTATACATTAACTTATGCACTACTACTATACAGGGTGTAACATTAAGAACGGTCAGTATGGGAAAGTCTGAAACTATAAGACATACGAAGATCTGTTCTTAGGAACCATGTCATCAATTTTAGTAACAAGAAAAACTGTATTCATACATTTTAAAAAAAACCTGTACTCAGCCTGGGAATCGAACCCGGTTGTTTTGAAAAAAAATCCAACACTATTTCTATTTAGATATCGATTGTGTAGGTCTTAAGGAATAAATGTTAGTATGAAACGTGATGTTTAAAATTAATAAAACGCATTGTTTCCATATCTTTTAATTTATTTTAGTAGGTGTTCGAAATGACTACCATTTTGTAAAATACAACATTCAACTCGTTTAGGTAACGATCTTACTATTGAATGTTGTATCTTCAGGTGGTGAATTTGCGTTAAAATTGTGTCTATGGCTGCTATGCTACACCATAGAGACAATTTTGACCTAATCGAGTTGAATGTTGTATTTTACAAAATGGTAGTCATTTCGAACACCTACTAAAATAAATTAAAAGATATGGAAACAATGCGTTTTATTAATTTTAAACATCACGTTTCATACTAACATTTATTCCTTAAGACCTACACAATCGATATCTAAATAGAAATAGTGTTGGATTTTTTTTCAAAACAACCGGGTTCGATTCCCAGGCTGAGTACAGTTTTTTTTAAAATGTATGAATACAGTTTTTCTTGTTACTAAAATTGATGACATGGTTCCTAAGAACAGATCTTCGTATGTCTTATAGTTTCAGACTTTCCCATACTGACCGTTCTTAATGTTACACCCCGTATATATCTGCTATGTGAATCGGTGGCGGCAAATGGCGATTTGCTCAGTTGTTGCCGGCATGGACTCCGGAGTACGAAGACCCATGCCGGCACTGGTTTTCAGCACTCACCATCTCTAATGCTTTAATTACATAGGGTACTGAGGATAAAATAAAGGTCTTTAGATTATCAAGTATATTAAATTAATATCTAGTATGTGTGAGATGTATAAAAGGGTGTGTGCATGTGGGAAAGATGCGTGTGAGTGTGAGTGTTATGTTGTGTGAGGTGGATGTGTATGTGGGTTAACCCAATTATGAGTATCTTTATTTTTCATACGGCCTTTTTTTAAGTCTTCGTTTTTATTTTATTTTTGTAAATAATATTATTATCTTTTTGTTTTGTTTTTGGAATGCATTCATTGCTGCTTTGCGGCAGAAATAGCTCCCTAGGTGACTCATTACATCAGGGTCAACTACCTTCAAAATCGTCATTCTGTTTTGTATTTTTCCGACATAGTTCTTACCACAATAAAAATAAGTAATTCAGAGAGATTGTCAATTTTTTTTAAATATTGTAAGTAAGTACCTTAAAGTACATTTTTACAACGTCATGTTTCACTCTACCACCGCTTCGTAAGGTGCTGTAGCTGAAAGGAAAGAAGCGGCGCAAGAAACTTTCAACTTTGTACAAGTCAACCACTGTTCTTAGCCAAAAAATACGTATATTATATTGTTAAAACCTGACCTAGTGATCGTTTAGTACTTGCCTCACTGAATCAACTGAATGTAAAGTCCATTCGCTAAAAAAGTCTCGCTCATAGACAAAGCCACACGCGCTCGCGCCTTTGTTAGACAAAGAATGATGTATGATAGTCTAATGTTGATAAATAAAAGATAGATTTATTTAAAAGTCCATTCGCCTAAATAGTTTCGCTCTTTGAAAAGCTAGCGCTAGCGGCAAGCGGCATTTTCAAAGAGTGCGACGTTTTAAGCGAATGGACTATACACCTCCATAGTTATTACATAGTTACGGCTAAGGAATGGAACAGCCTGCCGGCGTCTGTATTTCCCGAAACCTTGGGATCTTCAAGGCCAGAGTGAATAGGCATTTACTGGACCCGCATGCTCCATCGTCGACCTCATCGTCGCTTACCATCAGGCGAGATCGAGGTCAAATGCGGGTTTAGTAGTCCTTCCTACCTCTTTAAACTTTCCTTTTATCTACCCTGGTTCTTATTCTGCTTTTCCTGTATGTTATGTACTCATTATATATTTCAGTTTATGTAGTCTATGTATTATTTTATGTATGTTTATCATTATCTATTTAAGTATCCATATATACAGGCTGTAACATTAAGAACGGTCAGTATGGGAAAGTCTGAAACTATAAGACATACGAAGATCTGTTCTTAGGAACCATGTCATCAATTTTAGTAACAAGAAACACTGTATTCATAAATTTTAAAAAAACCTGTACTCAGCCTGGGAATCGAACCCGGTTGTTTTGAAAAAAAATCCAACACTATTTCTGTTTAGATATCGACTGTGTAGGTCTTAAGGAATAAATGTTAGTATGAAACGTGATGTTTAAAATTAATAAAACGCATTGTTTCCATATCTTTTAATTTATTTTAGTAGGTGTTCGAAATGACTACCATTTTGTAAAATACAACATTCAACTCGTTTGGGTAACGACCTTACTATTGAATGTTGTATCTTCAGGTGGTGAATTTGCGTTAAAATTGTCTCTATGGCTGCTGGTCTCTAGGTCTTCAATTGTGTCGTAGCTTGTTTTGTACACTTCATCCTTAACGTAATCGATATCTAAATAGAAATAGTGTTGGTTTTTTTTTCAAAACAACCGGGTTCGATTCCCAGGCTGAGTACAGTTTAAAAAAAAATGTATGAATACAGTGTTTCTTGTTACTAAAATTGATGACATGGTTCCTAAGAACAGATCTTCGTATGTCTTATAGTTTCAGACTTTCCTATACTGACCGTTCTTAATGTTACAGCCTGTATATCTGCCTATTTATTTTATGTAGTTAGTATTATATGTTATTGTTGTAAATACAATTCTCTTATATAACGTTTTCCATAAACCTTGCACACCTACTACCTCTTTCTCGAAATCATTTCCTCTGCCCTAAGATTGCCTGGAAGAGTTCGCCCTTAGCGATAAGGCCGCCTAAATTGTACTTCACTATTTCCTTTTCTATTCTCATGTTTTTTTTGTGTAATAAAGTGTATTTTACTTTACATAGTTATTATCACTAATTTTATTTAGTTTAATATAACCTATGCTTAAGTTCCTACTGGTGTATGGACTGTGAATACTTTGTCATCTTACCGCACAAATACACTTATTCTTATTTAGAATACATACCAGGTTCATCATTCCGTTGTGGCTGGCTTATAATACAAGCTGGCGTAAGTTCAGTATCTGTATCCTGGCTGGTCGCTTCAGCCTGAATCAGGTTGGCTGTTTGCTCCTTGACGTTTTGGGCTGATGTGGATGGCTCGACGGTAGGTTTTTCTTTACCTGTTCATATTTAGCAAAGTTAATTTTTTATTTAATTCTTGTTTGTTGTTTTTTTTAAGGCAAAGAAGTGCACGCACGGGATTCCCTAGAAGTTTAGTTTTTTATATTTAGTTTGTATGTTACACAATTGACATAAAGTTCATTATGCTATGTACAATTACGTTGCGAAAATTCGCTTCCATTCCATTCCGCGGCGATGTACATTGAGCCTATGGTCACCTGCCCAACTTGCTGGTGGTCGACCTACGCTCCTGGTTCCAGTCCTTGGTCTCCATGTCCTTGCCCCACCGACCGTCATCTCTACGGCAAATATAGAGCCCACTTCCACTTCTTAGATATTATTTCTAACTTTTTCGTCATGAACACCTAATATATTTACTGACTCCAAAAACCGGGGCGAAACATGAAAAAATCTAAGAAACACTCACGGTGCTCACTGAGTATCCTGTCGATCCTAGAAGCGAGGCTCTCAGCCTGCACTCCCGCGCACACCACCTCGAGCGGCGTGCCGTTGCGTCCAATGAAGAATAGCGACGGAACCGGCACAAACTGGTCTGTTTATGAGTTAGGGGTCTTCATTTTTAAGTTTTTTTTTTATATTGCACTCCAACTAAGCTCTAAATAAAAATGAAATAAACATATATTTATACAGTGGAAGCCACATCAAGCTATACTCTGTGGAAACCCTCTCGCTATAAGTTTTTGGTATGATTCCTTGACATTCATATGATAGTGTCAAAAAAAGTTAAAGTCGGAGGTTATGTTGTTGTTGCATTCATGCTGTCATGGCGTGTTCGTCCTTTAAAAACGGTTTACAGTGATCATTTTTTCATAAAACTAGTGTATTTTACCTAAAATCGTCCGTGTTAAGTGAACGTTATATAAGACAGTGAAATGGGAGTGAAACACTACAGACGGTGTGATCCGGCAACCTAACTTCCAATTGCACTTGGAATGCAAGACACTAGGCATCTGATGCATACGACTCTCCCATAATCTTGACGTCTCGACTTCAGGATGTCCAGGTAAGTTGATTGATGCAATAAAAAATTTAGTCAAATATCCAATTACACTGGGTCTTTACGGCAGAAAGATGGAAAGGTGGTGGTTGGTACCTACTCAGTATGATTCTGCATAAGGTATACTCGTACTACCAGTGAATAGTGAGGTTTATAACACACACAAAAACACACACACACAATATGTATCACAGGTCATTAGTGCAATTTATTTATTTATTTTTGGCAAATTCATGCCTAAATTCTTAACATAAGTATTTAAACTTTTTGATGTTTAGTTTTTAATTTTAATATTTTTACCCACTATCACTATAATATCGCTCCCACTAACATCTTGGGATAAGGGGTGAAATGAAAAACAGCGCTGCATAATTGGTACCCGATTATGTCAGCATTTGCTGACTTTCCCCCCTTATGCCAAATATACATAGATATCTAAGTCCTCATAGTTAGCAATGTATTGAAAACCCTCAATAACATTATAACGAGGTGATATGTCTATGTATGACAGTGGCAGCTTACCATCAGATGACCTGTTTGCTCCTATGCTTAAAATAAAATAGAAATAGTCTTTCATCATCATCATCAGCCTACTCTAGTCCACTGCTGGACATATGCCTCTCCCAAGACGCGCCATTAAGCCCGATCTTCGGCTCTTCTTATCCAGTCGCTGCCAGTCACCTTGCGCAGATCGTCGCTCCATCTAGCAGGGTGGTGTCCCACACTACGTTTGCCCAAACGCGGTCTCCACACCAGAACTCGTCTACCCCAGCGGTTGTCAGTTGAAATAGCCTTTATTCACTGCCTAATATGAATTAACTTACCAACTACTATTAATTTATGAACTAGGTTTGACATCGGCAGGTTGTCCCTGGACATAGGCCTCCTCCAAGACCTTCCACTTGTCTCTGTCCTGAGCTGCTCCTCTCCATCCCCTGAGCAGGTCGTCCTACCAGCGTATCTTATACATTAAAAAATATGTTAAAAGGATACAGATGCGAGCGAAATGCATGTAGTTTTCCGATCCACTCTTCAGTTTGATCGCCAGGAAGTTACTCAGGTCCGACAGCCTCTTCACAACTGCCGAATCATCTATAGTCGAAGCCATTTCCGATGATTGGTCATTCTCATCTGTAAATCATAGGACTTTGTCTATACTAAGTGACTGGACACCTTAAAATGGCAAATTAAGGCCCACTATCTCAAATCTGAATGATCTATTATTTAACAATTGTTTTTTTTAATTTTCGCACACCTTCCCTTCCGTCGTGGAATATCCTCTGCCTGAAAGTTACCTGGAAGAGATGGCTCTTAGCGATAAGGCCGCCTAAATTATACTTTGCTTTTTACTTTATGTAATTCCTCAATGTATCGGTGTAATAAAGTGTATTTTACTTTATTTTACTTAATAATGGTGTTGATTCCAAGGTAGCCATCAAACTAAAGCTGAACCTTAAATGATACTGGCACCAATTCTGGGGTAAATTAAAATCTCTCTAAATTAATATAGCTAAACAAAATATCACACTAAAGGTGACTATTTCTGAATTGATGCCACTTTGTAAACAAATATGTTTTACCGCAGCTCATGCTGAGCATGTGTGAATAGGCATTTATGGAATGCGCATGCTCCATCGTCGACCTCATTGTCGCTTACCGACAGGCAAGATCGAGGTCAAATGTGGGTTTAATAGTAAATAAAGAAAGCCGGGGAGTTCAGTTTCGAACAATGTCATGTACCAATTAGTTTTTCCACACTAGTATCCAGTTGATTCGTGAACATGTAAGTAGGTATCAATTTTCAAGTATTGTAAATATTATGGTGAGTGTAAAGCAGGCAGCTAATGCTGGTTAGCCTGTTTCTTCAAATTTCGTAAGTTTCTGTCTAATCTGTTCTTAAATTGGTTTATAGTTCAAGCTTAGGTAGTCCGTTCCACGGGATGACTACCCGGTTGAATAGATGATATTTTGGCCGTGTTCCGTACTAGTTGTGTGCAGTGTCTTCTTGAGTGCTCCTTCAAGTTCAATATAAAGAAATTTCACAAATTAAGTTCACATTGCACAATTATTACCGAAGGTCGTCGGTTCGGTGGCGTAGAGATTTGGCTAGGACTCCCATGTGGAAGGATTGGGTTCGAAAACATGCAGTGTCATGTATCAATGAGTTTTTGGTATTTTTCTTACGTTCATTTACCAACAGCTCTAATGGATAAGGAAAACATCGTGACGAAACCTGCACACTGAGATAACCATTGTGTGAAATGGAGAAGGCAATGGCCAAAGCGGTTCTATCTGGTTATTTCCGTAGAAAGATCACGGCCCTGATAAATGAGGAATACGACTAAGTAGTAAGCTTTTATATTGCAAAAGTAATACGTGGACCAACACCTTACCTTCGACGAAAACAACAAAAATTGCATTTCTCTGTTTCGAGAGCGTTACCGCCTCAGCTATGCTTCCACCGTACCAATGCATAGTGGAAATAAAGAATGTCAGTTGTCCAGCACAGTTATAAACTTTGCTTTGTTATTTATAATGTTTTTTACACAATTTCACATGCAACCAAAATATTACGAAGACATGACACAACAGATTTTGACATATTGACTTTTTTTACCGTGCGTATAAGAGAATACGTATTTTTTATATTTGGCACCGATTCTTACCGGCCTCCAAACATAAATAATACTATTAGCAGTCACGCTCACTCATATACCAAGTTGTGTAAGAGTGACAGTGACATTTCATTTGGGTTATAGAATAGACTTATAGATTTGTCGATGTCTCGGAATTTCCAATAGCGCCATCTATTAACTTCAAACCTCAACTAACTTGTCTATAAAATATATGCTACTTAACGCTAGATGTCACGTCACTATTGAAAGTTGTCGCTATTCAACGCTAGATGTCATTGCTTGGCATACAAATAACCTCTCGCGACCGAACAGGGTTAAAACGAGTCAAACTTTTAACAGCCTTAAACTGACTAACTGTCTGTGACTTCAAATCTCAACAATCAATCACTGATTTTGCTCTTAGCTACTATGTTAGATCGCATCAATGTTAACTTATATAAAACTTTAATTTAAAAAGTAAAAAAAAACAAGGTTTATTTCCAAAAAATAATAATTACATTTTGTTTCTATAACACTTAATTTCTATAACCTCTACACTAACTAACTGTATAACACACTAACTAACACATACGTTAACTAATTATTACTTACTATTTTTATTTCTAATTCTTTTTGATGTGAATTATTATTGAAATGAATGTCTTACGTTAGGTTAACCAGAAAACTAACATAACGAAAAATATGTACTTTCGAGAGCTTCGTGTAACGAAAGTTTAAGAGTTGGAAAAATAATAGTCATACCATCGTAAAGATCGGTCTGACGACAAGAAAAAAATATACGCTCGACCCACCCTCGGATCCTTCTGGTGGCGTCATAGGCCGCGCAAGTGAACACTGAAAATAAGGTGTGGCGCGGTTAGCGTTCAGTTTAAAATGAGCTAGCGTCGAAACTACCCGACGGATTTGGACAAAATAAACTGTATTTTAAAGAATACAGTATACGCTACGGTTTACGTTAAAAAAATACAGTTTGCGATATTAATAAAGTTCTGACGTTGATTGCAAGTGAAAATGACAAGGTCGAGAGAAAAAAAGGCTAAATAGAGAGGATACGTCTTCATCGTTTAAGAAAGAAAGAATCCCAGAAACATGACACAGGCTCGAACCTGATTGACCAAGATGGTGAGCGCCGAGGTCGAAATTTGAATTCATGAAATAATAAAACCATAGTAGTAGCACAGACTTCTCTACCCACCCCGATTTTTTTTAACTATGGGTTTATAAAGTTTTTAACACACACTCTCTCTCTCTTCAACCGGTGTCCACGATGCTGGATGTAAGTCTCCTCCAATGCACGCCATTTTCTACGGTCTTGAGCTGCAATCTAATTTCCAGTTTTTAACACAGAATATTTTTTTACGAACTTTAAACATTATGGATCAAATTTCAGAAAAAAAAAGTTTTTCCCACTGATAAGAACTAATCGTCTAGCTAGACGATTACATATACATAGCTAATTAGATTTACTAACACATCGTTTTTAAGTCTACTAACAACAATATGCAATGGATTCTTGTATCTGAAATAAAGATTAAATAAATAAAGAAATAAAGATAGATAGAAAAAAGAAAAAAAAAGATAGATTAAAGATTAGATTAATTATTAGATTTTTTTGTATTATTAAGTAGGTATATTTATTTATCAGATAGGTGTACACTTCGCCTGCCTTGATATGAATCAAGTTGTTATTTTATGGGGTTTGCTGGAAGAGATCTCTCTTAGAGATAAGTCACGCCCTTTGTGTTTCACATATTTTTTGTATAAGTTTGTATTATAATGTTTGTGTACAATAAAGAGTTAATAATAATAATAATGAACCGTCAGGTGAAACAACTTTAGGAGGTGAAGCTCACTTGGTCCTGGACCCGTGAGCTTCGCTCTAAACTGACCCCAGAAATGGGAGAAAACCTAACAGGTAAACATATAATAATAATAATAATTAATTTCATTTAATTTTAAATGAAATTCACGAATACATTTATTGACGACGATTTGTTTTAATAAAATTTGACATTGTAATTAATATTGTAATAGATTGTATTTGGTATATAACCTGGGATATCCCACAGGACTCCTAAGGGATGGCTCTTCAATGAAACACTTGTGTAGCTTATCAACGTTTATTGAGGAATGAATGAATGGAACTTATATTTATCTACCCTACATATATATTTATATTTTATTTATTCGTCAGTTTCAGAGAGAGAGAGAGAGCGAGAGCGATGAGGATAATGGTAGTGAGTTTGGGAGAGAGAGTGGAACAGGAGAAGGAAGGATTACGACCGGGCCAATTGACGTATGACTTCGTTGACGAACTGAGAGCGACTAAGGAAGAAAATGTCAGCGGTGGAGACATATCACGGTATTGATTGGTTATAAATAATTATAACCAATATAAGACTGAAATTAATTTAAATTACTGAATTAAATTAATAATTATAAAAAAATTATTAAAATGTTTGTGCAGTTTCGTAGGCCTAGACATTAGTTCTTATCAGTGGAAAAAGAAGGCCTAACGCCAAAGACACGTGTAGTCCAAGCCTAAAGCCTTCAGTACACTATAAGGAGCTCGTAGCCTAGTTGCGAGCACGGTCCGAAAGTGATCAGGTTAAGCGACGTTGGCGCGGTCGGTAACTGGATGGGTGACCGCTAGTGGCATATTTCATCTGAGCTCCTCCGTGCCTCGGAGAGCACGTTAAGCAGTCGGTCCCGGTTATTGTCGTTCGACAGCAGTCGTTAAGCCATGTCAGAGGCCTTCGGGCGGTCTGAACAATAGGTTGGCCACTAACCATACGATAAGCAAGCAAGCAAGCACACTATGGTTATTTTGAAACGGAATCAAACCCAACCCATAGAAAAATATTTTCCGGTTTTTTCTAAAAAAAAATTCTGTTCGCGCATTATGTAGGTAGTATTCAGACAGCGTCGGGAGCACAGTGGAACCCGGACCTCCCGCATGGGAGTCTGTCGTCCTAGCCACGACGCCACAGATGCTATTAACTAAACCACAGACTAAAAAAAGTAACAAGACGTGTCAACAGTCCCTAATTAGAACCCATCGTCGTTTCCTCTCACATATTTTTAACCTAAAGGCAATTAACCAATTTGTTTTCAGTGCCAACGACTGGCAACACCACGCTCGACTTACTTTATTTTATTGCTCTGGCAACATTTTAGCGTCCCTTTGAAAATGGAACCGAAAATCGCGTTCTAAAATTGAAATGAGGCGCGAAATACGGAGACGGTTCGCGCCTTTACCACTTGTCGTGTATGAAAGATCTCATATGGGACCAATTGGGGATTTTCCTTTTGCCAGAGTCTGATTTAACTAAAAATCTCTTGGATGAAATAAAAAATAGTTTCGCTCTCCTTAGGGACAGTTAATTCCTTCATGGAAAATCCTATTCTAGGAATTGGGTTTCCATTTCAATCAGTAATATCTAGGTACCTAAGTAAGTTTGTTTGTTTGTTTGTAGACTCTTTATTGTACACACAAAAATATATATACAAAGGCGGGGTTATCCCATAGGGTCTCTTCCAGCCAACCTTTGATTTAGGAGAGTGTAGACTACTTTTATGGTGGGTAAAGGTATTGAGTACAATAGATCAGTATAAATAAATTACAATAATTATATAGTAGATAAATAAAATACATACTCAACAATTATAATGATATATACAATCTGTTATACATATATACGAATACATATATAAATATAATTATATACACTAATATACACTAATTTAATTCTTACATACAAATAACATAATAATTCAGCTCAAAGTGACTGTCGTGACTAAAGTGCTTTTTGGGAGCATTTTCAAAAAAAGGCAGAGTAGGCGACTTCCGCACGTCGACAGAAAGTTGGTAGCAAGTTATTAAGGTTTTCAATTTTTAGCGCATCGAAAACCCTCTTATAACAATAATAACATCATAGTGAAGTGAGATATCTATGGGTGACGGTGACCACTTACCATAGTGAGTGGCCGTTTGCTTGTCTGCTCCCTTTATTCAATAAAAACATATTTTTAATTTCATTGAACTTCATTTCACTTCCGTTCACACCGTCATCTAGCTTCCTTACAATGTTACTAGAGGGGTTTTGATGCTCTGCTAACTTTGAGGACTAAAATAGAGTGCCTCATGTGCCGGCGACTTCCGAAGCGAAACACTTGGTTTTTTTAATTACCTAATGCTGTTATAACAATAATTATATGTTATCTTTCTTACTTACGTAATGTGTCGGATTAATAAAAAATAAAAATAAATAATTAATAAAAATTACACTGGCTCTGCTACCCTTCAAAATAAAAAAGAGCGTCGGTGGCCTAGTGGCTAGGACACCGGACTCCCATGCAGGAGATCCGGGTTCGAAACCGTGCAGTGCCAATGCACTAAGTTTTTCGTATTTATGGAAGACTTACGTACATTTACCGACAGCTCTAACGGTGAAGGAAAACATCGCGAGGAAACCTGCACACTGAGATAACCAGTGTGTAAAATGGGGTAGGCACAAAAGATCCTCAAGGGTGGATGCTGCTGCGTTATTCCCGGCCCCCTATCATAAGAAAATATACCCTTTAAACCGGCCCACGATGACTCAATACATGAAGTTAGCGTCTCGACGCTTCTTCGAGCAAGCTCCCCATCACCCAAACCCTCTAGTAGTAAGCGCCGCCGCTTATTCCACTAACGGTTTACCGACATCCCGTCGACGACGTCGGCCTAGACGACCCCGACGACGCCATCACGATTTCCATCGCGGAAGCCACTCCCCCACCCGATAGTAGTTCACATACAGCACCTACATATCGCCCGCGCCGGCGCGGGCGGCGACCCGCTTCTGGCGCTTACACGCGCTATCGGCGTATTCCAGGCCGCTTCTCCCCGACCCCTCCCTCCCCAGCGACGTCCTAAGCCGAGGTCCGTACCCACCTGGGTGGCTTAAGCAGTCGCTTCTTATAGTAGTTTTTAAGTCCTCCTCCAGGCTGGAGCGCACTCAGCGCTCGCCCCCAAAACCCCGGTGAAGCTGTAAAGGTCATTAGGACCAACAGCAATTATCAGTACGAAAAAAAACCTTTAAACCGGAACACAGAAAAATGAACTTTCGATAAGAAAACTGCCTCCTATAAGAACATTTCTAAGTCTATACAAAAAATTAAAAATAGCCAAGTTTGACAGCTGTGAGCCACGGATGGGTGGTGAAGCTGTTTGGACATGTTTTATTGGATCCTTTGACCAGACCAGGCAAGATATTGTCATCATTTGGTTTGGCAGAATGACAGTGTCAATCCAAGAAAGAAAGTGGGATTCCTACCGACGAAACTGTTTCATACATTGCGTAATTTCCGGCACATGAGGCAATCCATCTTAGTCCTCAAGGTTAGCAGCGCATCAGAAACCCTCTAATATTAATACAGTGAGGTGAGATGTCTATGGGCGACGGTGACCACTTACCATCAGGTGATTCGTTTGTTCGTCTGCTCTCCTTATTTAATTAAAAATAAAATACATTTTGGTCGTGTAAAGTGGAAGATTTTTTTATGACATGGATTTTAATTTAAAAAAATATAATTTAACCTCAAGCGGCGTAAATATGCGGCCCTGGGTGGTGATTGCATATTTGCGCCGTTCGGGGTGGAGACCTTGGGGCCGTGGGGGCCTGGAGCCCACTGCCTCTACGGGGAAATAGCCAAGCGCCTCGTAGAGACATCCCGGGACCAGAAGGCTAGCCTCTACTTTGCTCAGCGTATAAGCTTCGCTATACAGCGGGGCAACGCCGCCAGCCTCCTCGGGACACTCCCTGCAGGGAGCGACCTGGGCCAGGTATTTTATTTGTACAATAGTTAGGTGTTTTGTAATTTTAGCTTAAGTATGTATTTTAGTGTTATTTTAGTTTTATTTTATTTTGAATAAATTCATTATTAAAATTTCTTTTTATTACGTGCTTATTAACGTGCGTAGCGTCGGTGGCCTAGTGGCTAGGACGCCGGACTCCCATGCGGGGAGGTCCGGATTCGAAACCGTGCAGTGCCATGTACCAATGAGTTTTTCGTATTTTTCGAAGACTTACGCACATTTACCGACTGCTCTAACGGTGAAGGAAAACATCGTGATGAAACCAGCATGTCTGAGGAAATTAAAAGGTACGGGCCATGATCAACATGATCTTCTAACAACCTCATATCCTTATATATAGCAAACCTGAGGCTAGCGCGTGCGTCTGGAGTCCCTACAAAACTACGTATAAGAGCATGCTGGAAAAAGTTCAGAAGGCCTTTCTTAGATTTCATTACAAAAAAAGATTTGGATATTATCCCTACATGTACACAACACAATACTTGCTCGGAGCATTGGGGTTCAACTCACTGGAGGTCAGAAGAAAGAAAGAAAGATGATGGCGAAGGATATATAATAAACGCCATAAACGCCGCTTCGCATAGCGGCACCAGTTACCGGAGATGCTGTGCCACTCCGAGCTTCTGCCCGGGCACGAGGTTCGCCTCAAGGCCCGCACTCCAGTCACCCCCCTCAGGGTTCGAGTGACGACTCACTTGCTTGCTGACGAAAGAACCAATATTTGTTTGACAAAAACTCAAGTGCTAATAGGACATAAAACGCACTGAAGGGTGGTACCACCCCAGGCTAACTCTGCACAGAGTCATAACTTCAACCTACTGTTAAATGACGGTATAATTTCCTGAAGAATCAACCTGTTTATAGTTACCACTTTTTTATCTATTTCTGTCGCAAAGCAGGAATGCTGCATTGCTGTGTTTCGGTTTGAAGGGAAAGAGAGCCAGAGTAATAGGACATAAAACACAAAGCGTTGCGTAGTTTTTTTTAAATTGACTACTAAACCCGCTTTTGACCTCGATCTCGCCTGATGGTAAGCAACGATGAGGTCGACGATGGAGCATGCGGGTCCAGTAAATGCCTATTCACTCTGGCCTTGAAGATCCCAAGGTTGTAGGTTTCGGGATTCCTTAGCCGTTCGCATAATGAACGAAGAAGCAAATCGCTTCGTACGAGCAGATGGGATGTCAACAACATAAGGATGGACCCCCCCCCCCCCCCCACCCCGGGTGGTAGTCCGAAGGCGGAATGGAGATGCTGGAATTGAACAGCGTAGATGGAGCCACGAGCCACAAACGTTATTTTTGAAGATATCACAAATTTCTCGTTATTTAGGTTAATTTAGTTTAATTTCTCAAAGCTATAGTAAAATTGTGATGGTATCATGGCATCATATGGCCATTTCAAAATAGCAGACCTAAAAAATCTGTTAAAACATCGTGGCGCGAGTCTGAAGGGTAAAAAAAAGATTTGGTGGAAAGGAACATATCTACATGTTGATTGGCTACGTACAGTCGACCACAGGTCGACTTACCCAAAACGTCAAAATTTTAGAATCTCAAATGTATGTTTTTGACAGATGGTATACTATAGCTTGTGGTAGACTGTACCATTGTGCTAGTGGCGCCTCTAGTGGTAAACAATTCCAAGATTATCTCCTATTGTTAACCGAATATGCGGCTCGAAGGACTATAAAAATGGCTCTCTTTACACGGAGTCATACTTACCACCAAAACTAGCGAACAGTCTTCGCTTTTCATACAAAACTTTGTCGGCGCAAATGAGTTTTACAAATGACAGGTTACCCATATATTAAAACTCCTTCACGGAAGAGCGACCACAGACTAACAAAGTGGCAAAGGCACAAAAACAATCAGCCAAACAGTCGCGCCAACATGACAAGAATCCAAATTAACATAGCACAGGCGACAGAGCAATCAATTTGATCACTTTAAACGCGTTTTAAATCTAATTTGGTGCCAAATAACAATTAACAAACTCATCAATGCCTAACGAGCACGAATCGTGTCGTTTTGTACGATGACTCTGGCTGTCAGCTTGATTGATAGGAATGGGCGGGGTTTTTGACGTTTTTTTGCGCGGGAAAGTGTTGGAGCGTTCTTTAAGTCATCTTAAGACACACATACACACCCTCATTTATCCTCACACATCCTTGGATTAGATTAAATTAATATATTTTAAATACTTAATTATTTTCATTTTTAAAATGTATTGGTATTATCTTTGAACTTTAACGGGTAGTTTCTTCCGCGCTTTTGTGGCGTCCACGTCAGCTTTGTTTCGTTTTGTCTTGCAAATTGTTTTACAGTAGTGCTTTTCTAGTAAGAATGGTGTTTCTTGCTCGAAGAACTCCGACAAGATGTGAATAATGACAGTGAAGTAAAGTCAAATAAGACGCTGCAGCCCGATCCGTACTTGGCTGGATTTTGAAGAGCCATACTGGGTGGGGGGTACCTATCTAATTCTACCGAAAACCTTGTTGATGTCTTTTCTTCTGTCCAACCCAACAAAAGTCAGGAGCAAAACTAGTGAAGTCCACAATCAATCGATCATATTACCAAAACAAAGTGACTAATAAATAAGGGGTCAGCAGGCGAGGGGTGAAAACCACCCCAAAATAGAAACCCCAAAACGATGCTCAAGCATCGTACGGAACCACGAATTAACTAATTACAGGCCTGTGTCCAAACTCAAACCGTTATAGAGGTAGAAATTGTATAGAACGGAACATATAATAAAGAGTCAGCGTAATTCACAGAAAATCCACCTAAGGCCTAAAATCAGCACATCGAAAACGCTTTAGTGAGGTTTATTTTATTTATTGACTACTAAACCCGCATTTGACATCGATCTCGCCTGATGGTAAGCGACGATGAGGTCGACGATGGAGCACGCGGGGCCAGTAAATGCCTATTCACTCTGGCCTTGAAGGTCCCTAGGTTTCGGGAATTACAGACGCCGACAGGCTGTTCCATTCCTTAGCCGTTCGCATAATGAACGAAGAAGCAAATCGCTTCGTACGAGCAGACGGGATATCAATAACATAAGGAAACCAAAAATTCACACAAACGCCTTGATAATCGTATTTTCTACAACATTAAAACCCTTTTTGTGGTTTGTTAGTTTGTTTGTAGTCTCTTTTTGCACACAAAAAATCACAGAAAATAAAAAAATAAACATTAAAATATGTACAAAGGGGGGCTTATCCCGTAGAGATCTCTTTCAGCCAATCTTTGGTTTAGGGCAGTTTAAGACTACTTCGTTCGCATAATTCGAGGTGAGATGTCTATGCGTGACAGACCATATCCCGCAATGTGGCCCCGTTCTTAATTTTTTTAATGGCCTTCGGTATTCCGCCAATTCGAGTCGTATGTCCAATAGAAAACAACAAACAAAAAATAGAAAAGGAATTAGTGAAATATTAGGGTAGGTAGGTAGGTTGAGGTAGGTAGGTACATTCTTCTTCTAAGTCGTATTCCTCAATGCTGAGGGTCGTGATCATTCTAAGGAATTAATCACATAGAACGACTCTCGTGGCAGATGTAATGGAGAGGTTTTCCATTGCCTTCCCCATTTCACACACTGGTCATCTCAGTATGTCTTCACCGTCAGAGCAGTCGGTAAATGTACGTAAATCTTAAGCCGAAAAACTTGGTACATGACATTGCATGGTTTCGAACTCGGACCTCCCGCATGGGAGTCCGACGTCCTAGCCACGACGCCACCGATCGATCTAGGTAGGTACATAGGTAGTATTAATTTTATTATTTTACCGGCTCTTTACACTTTCTAAGTCTGTTAATTCACTTCGTACCATCTAATTTGCCTTACCTGTCGATAAATGAATGTGTATTGTACAAATACCCACTTTGTGATGTGAAACTGTCAATTATAATACATTTTATATTTTGAGTTGTTTGTAATTCATTCTGGTTAGGATGGGAGCGTCGGTGGCCTAGTGGCTAGGACGCCGGACTCCCATGTTCCAGGTTCGAAACCGTGCAGTGCCATGTACCAATGAGTTTTTCGTATTTATGGAAGACTTACGTACATTTACCGACAGCTCTAACGGTGAAGGAAAACATCGCGAGGAAACCTGCACACTGAGATGACCAGTGTGTAAAATGGGGTTGGCACAAAAGATCCTCAAGGGTGGATGCTGCTGCGTTATTCCCTGCCCCCTATCATAAGATAAGATACCCTTTAAACCGGCCCATGATGGCTCAATACATGAAGTTAGCGTCTCGACGCTTCTTCGAGCAAGCTTACCACCACCCAAACCCTCTAGTAGTAAGCGCCGCCGCTTATTCCACTAACGGTTTACCGACATCCCGTTGACGACGTCGGCCTAGACACGTCCTAGACTAGAGTTTTTCGGATTTTTTCGAAGACTTACCTACGTATATACAGTCTGGAAAGTTTCGGCGGGGCACCCAGAGCAGCTACCAGATCCGTTGGAGCTACGAGAAAATGGTCTTAGGAGACCTTCTCTAACTTTTGGAGCTATTTAAAACTGCATTCACAGATTTTAGAAAAAAGGTACAGTCAGCGAGAAAAATGTCTTTTTTCACAAAAAATAAATTTGATGCCAATCGATTCTATTTCGTGTCAGGAACAAAAGACTCTATGGGTCAACAGAGGTTGGAGTACTAGAAATCTCAGAAATAGCAAAAACTATTTCCTTATTTGTTTGCTGGAAGAAATATATTTTAGAGATAAGTTCGTCCTTTGTACAATGTCTGATTTTAATTGTTTTTATTAAGTCTAGTGTTGTACAATAAAGTATAAATACTAAATAAATCAATAAACAATTGAGGCTCATAGATAATTTTCTATAATTTGGGGAAAAATAAATGGGTTTTTTTATTGACTGCTAAACCCGCATTTGACTTCGATCTCGCCTGATGGTAAGCGACGATGAGGTCGACGATGGAGCATGCGGGTCCAGTAAATGCCTATTCACTCCGGCCTTGAAGATCACAAGGTTGTAGGTTTCGGGAAATACAGACGCCGCGCTGGCAGGCTGTTCCATTCCTTAGCCGTTCGCATAATGAACGAAGAAGCAAATAGGGTAACGTGAAAAGATGAAAGCTAACTGAGGGAAGTTCCTACAACGCGGAGGGTTTTAATAGATCGCTTCGTCTCATCTCGCTAACGGGCGGAAGCCACGCCCCTTCCGGCGAGCTGTCATCGTGACATCGCGCGAAATTATGGCGCGAAATTACTTGACATTATTTTTATTAAAGAAATACGACTCTGGGTACAAGAGCCAGCCAAATTTAATATTTGTATCTCTCTTTTTCTTAATGAAATGGCTTCTGCAAACGAGTACTCCCAGTAGATCATACATCTCTAGTACCTACTGTCTGTGCTTCTTGAAAAAACCGGCCAAGTGTGGATCGACTGCACACCGAGGATTCCGTAGGTACAGTCGACCACAGGTCAACCTATCCTAAACCATCAACATTTGAGAATCATTTTAATTTTTTTATTTATTTATTAGGTAAACACAACAGATTACAACCACAGAAATTACATAAAAATCAATATAAAGTTATGAGCTAGGTCGTAACCCTTAACGTGTAAACACAGCATGGTTAGGAAGTAGGAAATTGGTTGTTGTACAACATTGAGTGGGGAAAGCAAAAAATACTAGAGAATGTAATGATTGTATATAAATTGTATATATAGAATCTGAAATGTATCATATTGCGCAGACATAAGTTTGAGATGAAATCGAAGGTTTTTGACAGATGGTATACTATAGCTTGTGGTCGACTATACCCACTCAACTCCTTATGTCACGAGCAATGACTCATACAATAATGTGATCATATTAATCATCCATAGCAGAATATTGAACTTACCTAGAGTATGTCTAAAAAGTCAGCTTACTTGGGATTTTTAGTAGAATTAGCGGATTCGTGTATACATTTCCCTGAATTCGGCTATTTTCTTGCGACAGACATATTTTACAGCTAATGTACGGACACGAGCTATAACACCCCCCCACCCTCACACACTCTTAAACATTAACTTTCTTTTCTATTATCAGGTATATTCTAAATTCCTTTTAGGTACAGTATATAGTTACTAATGTAATGTTATAAATTGTAATATACATTGCACGGAAAGTGCGACGGAGCGCGGAGTCCCGACTTACAAGATACAGGTTTCGACCTCGTTTGTAAGCCGGAGGTCCTATTATTGTGCCTTGTATACTAATAAACTATTCATTTTTTAAGTTTTTTAAATATGTATGTCGCAGGAAAATAGCCGAACTCAGGGAAATAGCCGAATCCGCTTATTATTATTATTATTAAATTTGGAGAGCAGAAACCTAAAACCTAATTTTAACCTCCTACTAAAATCCCAAATAAGCTGACTTTTTAGTCTCTACCTATCCACTTTTTAGGCATAGAGTCGTTCTTAGGTAAGACCTTAACAGAAAAAAATAACAGTTTAATTTTTTCTTACAATCCATGTATTTTTTCAGATTATTCGGCATTCGGAGCTAAGGGGGCCAAGAAAATATTTTCAAAGGCTTAACTTCCCATTGCCTTCATTAAATTGGATTTATAAAAAAAAGGAATTGATATTAAATTACGTAAGTAGATATTTAAAAACGTGAAACAGTTTCACCAAGAACCCACAATCGCAAGTATAAAAAAAAAAGAATATAACCCATACCATGAACTTCACAGGCTGGAATAGCAAGATCTGGGGGCTGAATAGACGTCAAGTGCGCCTACTGGTCGGTGCCTTCACCGGTCACTTTACCACCAATGCCCACCTACACAAGATGAAGCTAACTGACAGCTCATCTTGCAGAGCCTGTGGTGAACAACTGGAGACCGTTTCACATCTCCTATGTGAATGTGACGCTTTCGCGGCAAAAAGGATGGGTCTGCTAGGCTCTGCCTATCCGGACCCAAGGGAATTCAAATCCCTCCCACTAAGACGCATAGTCTTGCTCATGCACGACATATTCGGTGAAGTGGTCAAGGGATAGGTTCAAGGGGTTGAACACAAAAGATCCCCATGGGTCGAAGTGTCGCTGGGATCCCCGGCCCCCATCCAAAGATAAGATAAGATACCATGAACTTCCTTCTCCATCGACATCCCTTCTCATATATAGAGACATTTCTAATAAATAATATTTATATTCAAAACAAACTCAAACTTAGATATTATGTCGTAGCCACATAGCGTACTGGCGCATTTCAGCAAGTGCATAGTCATTTCACGAAGTGCTAATAAAGTTTGACAGATACTGTACCTAATGGTCGAGTTTTACACTGTCTTAAAATTTTACCCACTTCGTGAAATGCAAATTTCTAGTTAGACATAGCGAAATAATATTGTTATTTCAGTTGGACCACGGGGAATCCCCTGAATTACGCTATCTGTCTAGCCCGGAAGCGCACTTCGTGAAATGCCTAACACGCGTCTTACGTAGTAGCTGGCGTGGCGTGGCGTAGTAGCTAGGACGTTCGACTCGAACGTTCGACGTTTTTTGGTCAGTCTTGGATCTAGGTCTTGGATCTGGGCCTTGGGTCCGGGTCTTGAGTCTAGTCTTGGGTCTGGGTTTCGGTTCTGGATATCGATCTTGGGTCTGAGGTAGGTATCTCTGAATCGTTTTCGTCATTCGTCATTTAATTGAAATATCTTGCGACTTGCGATTATGCGACTGCGACTGTGCGTCTTTGCGACTGCAATTGCAATTGCAACTGCGATTTTACGGTTATGCATGCGACTTTGCAAATGAGATTTTAGGACATTGCGACTGACTGTCGCAATGTCACAAATTTGCATAGTCGCAAAATTCAAAAACACAAAGGCGCATAGACGCATAGTTGCAAAGTCGAATAGTCGCAAAGACGCATAGCCATAACGTAAAGTTAAGTCGCAAGCTTCAGTCGCAGCATTTCAGGAAGTGCCCTAAAATCTTATACAGATAGTGTAGAATTCGACTATTACACTATCTGTCTAACTTTTTTAGCACTTCGTGTAATGCCCACGCACTTCGTGAAACGCGCCATTACTCTGTCTACGACAGATACTATGATAAAGGAAACGTTAATATCAAAGTTAAGTGGCGTTGCGAAGTCGAATAAATCAAGTTTTGTCACTTTAGGGACGATTTGAGAGGGAATCATAATAGAATAGATGTTACGGAATAACGGAACCACAATAGTAGATTGCGTAACTAGTTCAGGAAGGACCAAATTGTCGCTACGAGGGGTAAATATAGTAAAACGAGCCGTATGCGCGTGTTGTGGATACACGACACGAGGATTTCCGCACGTGATAGACACGATATTTTTGTTACGTCTGAGAGAAAAGAATTAAATAAAATGAAATCAAAATGTTTTTATTGTAAGTAAGTACCTTCTCTTCTCAGTCGTGTTCCTCATTGCTGAGGGTCGTGATCATTCTAAGGAATTAATCACATAGAACGACTCTCGTGGCAGATTTAATGGTTTGCCATTGCCTTCCCCATTTCACACACTGGTTATCTCAGTGTGCAGGTTTCCTCACGATGTAGTCCTTCACCGTCAGAGCAGTCGGTAAATGTACGTAAGTCTTTCGAAAAAACCGGAACACTCATTGGTATGTATTAGGGATGATACGGAGGTGGCTTTACCGGACCCGCAGTCGAAACAGAAGGTTTTAAATTTAATTTATCGGAGTCGGAACCGGATTCGGAACCGGAGGCGGAGGTAGAAGAGAGATGTTCAGAAGAAGGTCAAATTTAACCGTTTTTATTTTTTATAGCTGAACTGGCCAATATTTTTTATGAATTCGTTTGCGGCAAAAAAACATATTCCTTTATGTAGTCCTACACTATTTAATAAAATATTGATATTTGAATATGTTTGTACACAAATCGTCGGTATAACCTCCGATTCAAAATTATCGGAGCTGAAGTCGGAGTCGGAGGTGTAAAATAAATCGTAAGTTCCGACTTTCCGGAGTCGGAGTCGAAGCTCCGTAACATCCCTAGTATGGGAGCAATATAAGAATGAGTTTTTCGGTTACCAATGAGGTTTTGACATGTGGCATTGCCTGGTTTCTAACCCGGACCTCCCGCACGGGAGTCCGGTGTCCTAGCCACTGTGCCACCGACGCTCTTATGCTCCTCTCAAACTGTTTGCATCTATTAAAATATCTCGTATAGTAACTCATCTTTTAACTATATTTCAACACTACCTTCAATTAAGGCGAACGTTGATTGATTTCCGCTCGCGTCATTAAGACTGGAGACGATGAAAGACACCATGTTCTTTATTGTAGTATGTGTGTTAGGTAGGTACCATTTTACCCTTAATTAGTTTAAGTTAGTTATAATTAAACTATGTTAGGACTTTACAATATTTCAATTTAGTAGCTTAGGTAGGTATGGCAAGAATGTAAGCGCGGGGAGGGGTTCCATCCTTATGTTGTTGATATCCCATCTGCTCGTACGAAGCGATTTGCTTCTTCGTTCATTATGCGAACGGCTAAGGAATCCCGAAACCTACACCCTTGGGATCTTCAAGGCCAGAGTGAATAGGCATTTACTGGACCCGCATGCTCCATCGTCGACCTCATCGTCGCTTACCATCAGGCGAGATCGAGGTCAAATGCGGGTTTAGAAGTAAATAAAAAAATATGTAAGCATCCTTTGACCAGACCAGGCAAGATATTGTCATCATTTGGTTTGGCAGAATGACAGTGTCAATCCAAGAAAGTAAGTGGGATTCCTACCGACGAAGCTGTTTCATACATTGCGTAATTACCGGCACATCAAAACCCTCTAATATTAATACAGTGAGGTGAGATATCTATGGGCGACGGTGACCACTTACCATCAGGTGGCCCGTTTGCTCGTCTGCTCTCCTCATTTAATTAAAAATAAAATACATTTTGGTCGTGTAAAGTGGAATTTTTTTTTATGACATGGATTTTAATTTAAAAAAATATAATTTAAATTTCTTTTTATTACGTTCTTATTAACGTGCGTAGCGTCGGTGGCGTCGTGGCTAGGACGCCGGACTCCCGTGCGGGAGGTCCGGGTTCGAAACCGTGCAGTGCCATGTACCAATGAGTTTTTCGTATTTTCAAAGACTTACGTACATTTACCGACTGCTCTAACGGTGAAGCAATCTGAGATGACCAGTGTGTAAAATGTGGTAGACACAAAAGATCCTCAAGGGTCGAAGTGCCGCTGATTATTCCCGGCCCCCTATCATAAGATAAGATAAGCGTTGTGGTGTGATTTTTGTAAAATCAAAATTTGTTTAACATTTTTTTTTGGCCGCCATCTTTAATTTCTCTTGAAAGGTCTCAAGATTCCCTACAACTTTAGTTCGAGAAGACCCCATCTAACTATTATGGTTTCGGCGGGCTGATATGATAATCTTTAAATTCTTCAATGTTCATCATTAGAAATTGAAGTTCGCTTACTTTTCCTGATCATCACCAGAGCCTTAAGGTTTCATATGTCGGAAACGCACCATGAACCTGAATATTTGTACCGTTCCAGAGATCCTATCAAAGATACTTCAAGATCTTGGAAACCACTGATCCAATTTCTATCAGACCTAGCTAAAAACGCTCTCAACAAAATTATCTATTAATTAAAAAAAACCGTATCCAAATCGGAACATCCGTTCTCAAGTTATGACGCCACAAACAAACAGACAGATAGACAAACATGTCAAACTTTTAACACGCCCTCCCTCGATCGGTCGGGGGTTAAAAAAGGATATAGGTACGTAGTGTGTGTAATTTATTTAATTGTAATTGAAATCGTTTATTTAGCGCTGTAAACACCAGAATACAGAAGTATACAAAGTTTAATACATGCAGCACAGAACATCTGGTGTGGTACAGTGCCAGAAAGGGTACACCAGCTCAGCATAATGCTGAGGCAAGCCACAGCGCTGATTTTCAGCTGGCCCCTCAGTGACTGCACGGACGAAGAAAGCAACAGTGCGTGCGTGTTGTGTTGTATGAATGTGTTTGTTTGTATGAATGAGGATATTAGTGTGTATGTGAGGTACTGAGTGTGTGTGAGGGTGATGGCATGGTGCGGGTGTATTTACATGGTATTATGTGTGTGGATGGTAGTTCACAGTAGAGGCATAATATTACCGAGCACATCCAGATTGTGAAGGACAGTAGTTACAGGGCATCTAAAGAATGTACGGAGCAGTGTCCGATTTTTGTAGATCAATTGTATAGATTTAATTAGTAATATGTATTGTATTGTATTCAGGTACAATACAATACTGTATTGTATTGTATTTATATCTCATAAGATTAGCAAGCTGAAGTGGCAGTGGGCCGGTCACATCTGTCG
This sequence comes from Hofmannophila pseudospretella, assembly GCA_947369225.1. Classification (NCBI taxonomy): domain Eukaryota; kingdom Metazoa; phylum Arthropoda; class Insecta; order Lepidoptera; family Oecophoridae; genus Hofmannophila; species Hofmannophila pseudospretella. Next base: position 6,851,514 of record OX376337.1, on the reverse strand, counting down.
CAGAACCGACAATCGCTGGGGGAGACGAGTTCTGGAGTGGAGACCGCGTAGTGTGGGACGCCCTGCGCAAGGTGGCTGGCAGCGACTGGATGAGCAGAGCCGAAGATCGGGTTCAATGGCGCGCCCTGGGAAAGCCCTATGTCCAGCAGTGGACTAGAATAGGCTGCTGATGATTGTATTGTATTAGAAGACTGTAATGCTTCTGGAAATATAATATTTCAATTCATTTAATACTTTGTGTACTTAGTAATAATAACTATAATTTAGGTAGGTTGCTTAATGATATAATAGAGGGTATTTCTAAGACAATAAAGAGTTGGTTTTAACACGTCTACCCTTGTGTTTCATTTTGAGCCCTTATGACTTTTTTTTTAATAGCAATTGGCGACCATTACTGCCAGCCCTTATGTCTATTACTGTGTTTTATTCAAACTGAAACACCCTGTAGTATAACTATTCCGCCCCCCCCTCCACCCAACTGTCAAAAACGTCATCAACTGACGTTCCATTTACAAAATCAGTCGCGCGATTTTGACAGCCGGCTCGAATCGCATTTTCCGTTGTAAAACTGTTTTTTGTTTGAATTTCAATTCTATTTCTAAATCTTTAGGAGTTAAGTAAATCTAAGTTAACGTAGTTATATTTCATTCGTCACGCGTTTTAAGTGCATTCAAATAGTGATGTGACGTCATAATGTCATAGACAGAAATCGGATTAGTGGCGCCCTCGCGTATAGAATGATGATGTGGGCACTGACAGCGAGCAAATTGAGCAAATGCACTTATATTTCCATACATTTGACATTTCAATGCCCGACTAATGTATGGGAAAGCTCACATCGCATGTGCCAACTGGCAGACGTGGTTTTCATATAAAACTTATCTAGCTGGTAATAAAAAATATATATATTATTAATGCAGACAGTATCTTTTACATTATCTCAGATTTCCCTGGCTCCCACACTAGGATACCCTGTGTTGTGGGGACCAGTCTCTTCCGATAAATAAATTATGAAAAACATAAGGCAATGCTAAATGAAACAGTTAAGTATGCGTGTATGTGGTGTGTGTGAGGGGTGTGTGCGTGAGAGGGTGTGTGTATAGGGGGGTGAGCGTGAGATCCATCATAGCCATCGGAGTCGAGCTGCTTTCGTTTCTGCAATAATGTTCGGCTCGTTCACCATCTTTTCAAATTCCCTATTCTTTCTTATCCTCCACCACCCTTTCTTCTTCAGATACCGCTGGCGCGATGAAGTGGCGAAGGATCTGCGTGAGCTCCGGGCGCCTGACTGGCTCGAGACTGTGCAGGAGAGAGCGATGGCGCTCTTTGGTATCGGAGGACAAGATCCACTTCAGGTTGCTGCGCCAGCGGAGTAAGTAAGTAAAACGAGCGTATGTGGGACGCCCGGACGGACGACGTCCGGTCGGACGTCCCAGATACCGCTGGCGCGATGAAGTGGAGAAGGATCTGCGTGAGCTTCGGGCGCCTGACTGGCTCGAGACTGTGCAGGAGAGAGAGCGATGGCGCTCTTTGATATCGGAGGACAAGATCCACTTCAGGTTGCTGCGCCAGCGGAGTAAATAAGTAAAACGAGCGTATGTGGGACGCCCGGACGGACGACGTCCGGTCGGACGTCCCAGTGACCGCTGGCGCGATGAAGTGGAGAAGGATCTGCGTGAGCTCCGGGCGCCTGACTGGCTCGAGACTGTGCAGGAGAGAGAGCGATGTCGCTCTTTGGTATCGGAGGACAAGATCCATAGCCGGTCTTTTGCAATTTTGATTGAAGATAGGCACTAGACAACCTTTCGACACGTTTACACGTCACAGACATTCTAGAGAACAAACTTTCAAGCATCTATGTTTATGTCATTCGATACATTTGGGGTGGGTTGAGTAGCGAATAGCGAATTAGAATTCAGAAGTGATTCTTCACATCGCACATTAAAATTATAATTAAATTAATTTTGTATTCATGCAAACAGTGTCTTTTACATTTTCAGTTTTTTTTTGCTTACCTACATTCTTACGTAATTACCACGGCACATTTTTTTTGTTTTAAAATGAAATGAACGGAACAATTTTAAGAAAATTTACTAAATTACAAATCATTTGGTGGATAAATCAAATCAATATGTTTTTATTGTAAGTAAGTACCTTATAGTACATTTTACAACGTCATGTTTCACTCTACCACCGCTTCGTAAGGTGCTGTAGCTGAAAGGAAAGAAGCGGCGCAAGGAACTTTCAGCAGCACGTCTTTGGAAATAAATATATCTTACAATAATTATGAATACAATCATATACACAATGTGCAGAGCTGGAGCTGGGTTTAGGACCAAGCCTCTTTATCATTTAAGTGGTCATTTATTTTATAATAACCCTTTTTACATAAGGTCCGTCTTATATGGGTCTTAAATGTGTTCTCTGTCATATTTATTACAGTATCAGGTATCTTATTATAACATCGTACACAGTGACCCATAAATGACGTGTTCACTTTACTAAGTCTAAAGCGTGGGACTGCATGTTTGTTTTTGTTTTTGTTTTTGTGTGACAGAAACAATATGTTTTCGTATTGTTAACTTTCATTGATGGACAACAACAACAAAACAACAATAGTTTTTTTGTTGCCAACCTAAATAAATCACGCTCCCGACGCGCTATTGGTTAATGACCACACGCCAAATGAGAGCGGCATATCGGTTGCTGCAGGCAATATTGAACCAGATAATATTGTGATCAGACGGCGGAGTCCCTGATGGTACATAACTAAAGCAGTTTTCTTGTGATAGGGGGGCGGGAATAACCCCAGCGGCACTTCGACCCTTGATGATCTCTTGTGCCTACAGTGTGCAGGTTTCCTCACGATGTTTTCCTTCACCGTTAGAGCAGTCGGTAAATGTACGTAAGTCTTCCATAAATACGAAACACTCATTGGTACATGGCACTGCACGGTTTCTAACCCGGACCTCCCGCATGGGAGTCCGGTGTCCTAGCCGCTGTGCCACCGACGACGCTCTAACTAAAGCAGTTAGTAGTCGACATTATAATTTATGACCTATGATCGGAGTAGGTAGGGCTGTTTTTGGTACTTGCCACATACGGTCATAATATGGATAAGTATGCCCAATAATCCCGGGATTTCCGGGATTGAATAAATATATTATTTAGATTTTTAACGTTATATTTGTTTTGATACACATTTAAGATTGGTGACGAAATATTATTTTTAAGATTCATGGCGCTAGTGTAGTGGTAGTGTTTTAACTTCTTCGTAAGTTCACAATTTTTAAAAATTCGTAATCCGCCGAGTAAGGGCGAGGTTTATAAAAGTAATTTACAACATTTGCTCGATAACTTAAAACGGGATCCCGAAATCATATCCATATTAATATAACCTTTGAGGACATTGGCCCGAAAGAGCTCTACCTACTCCGATCAGTGTTTATGACAATGGAGACTGAACTTTTATTCATGTCAATTAATGAATGAAATGGACATTGGTCAGTGAATATTGGACATTGGACATTAGTTAGACATAGGCAAAGATTGCCTAATTAGTTTCTACTTAGGGTGGAAACAAAACTTTCTACCAATCATAACCAAAACAATTAACAAGGCCCACAAATATACGTTACTGCACACCGGGGACAAAAATAAAAAATACAACATAAAGAGAGGGTACAATACAATGTGCAGAAGGCGGCTCTAAGCGAAATTTTCCTGGCTACCTTCAGGTGATGGAAAAATCATAAGATACATAATATACGGGTGCAAAAAATACTACCCTCAAATAAATAAATAACAATAATAAATGCAAAGCAGTAGTAGTATAATACTTAATATATAATCAAAAATATAATAAATAATAAATACAGGGACATCAGCAACCAATACAACTTTGTAGCATTTGGTGTAGAGACACTTGGTTCTTGGGGCCCTGGAGCTTGGTCTATTTGATGCGACGTGGACCCAAGGGCTGGCTGGCGGCTGTCTCGCCCAAAGGATCAGCATAGCGATCCAGCGGGCAACGCCGCCAGCATCCTCGGTACCCTACCACACGGGACTAATCTAAGACATTTTGTAAGTCACATTTAATTAATATTTGTGTACATTTTTGTACATTAAAGACTTATTATTATTTGTTATATTCACAAATATATATGGTACTATCTGCTAAAAAGACCAATTATAATTAAATTATACGGAAATCAACTTTAAAGCATCCCATGAGAACAATATTTGTCAAGAGGCTGAACGAAATGTATCCCGTGCCTCGTTGATAATGAAAGAAAAAAAATTGAAAAAAAAACGTTCTCATTTCAAAACTTCAAACGCTATTAAATTCGACCAATCACTGCTCTACAATCTGATTGTGGGGCGTGACTGCGCTCATTACTTACGGAACAACTAATTCGAATACACCAACAGAACTGTACCCGTCTCTTTTTCTCGTTTGAACTGAGGCGTAAAGAGAAAGGGACGGAGGAAATTTGATTATGGAACGCAATTTGGACGGGTCGTTGAGCGCGGAGTATTCACAGCGTGTTTTATTTAATTTTATGGCGATGTTAATGTTTGCAAGTTTATTCTATTAGGGTGGATTTATGGCTGAGTTGTTAATGATCCAAGCTGGGGTAAATGAAGGGTAAAGCTATTTGTTTTATTATGGTAGAATTATTTTTATAAGAGGCTAGATTTTTTTATAAATGATAAAAACTACTTTCCTAGAGCTCTAGAATCTAGAATAAAAATATCGGGATATTAAGAATGCCTCTTGTAACAATGATGTCTGTAAACGTATTTTACCAATCTAGGTAGCCAACCTTCTTTCGTAAAAACTGTAGTAACGGTAAAAACAATAAGTTTACCATTACTAAATTTTTAATAAGGGGCCATGTAAAGACACATAAGATGTCTCCGACCCCCTCTCCCCCTTCTTACATAAGATTTTACCTAGAGTTTCACTAAGAAGCGTTAAATACTTAAATGCCGTTAGCAAAGGCTCAGTTGCAACAAAACTAAAACACATAACTACTGCGTTTGAAGCGAGCTCCCAAGCGAATTTCGACTCGTTGTAAATTATTAAGTAAGAATGGCTTTTATCCCCCCTCCCCCCAAGGTAAGGTCATGTAGATATTTTAACCCCCCCCCCCCCCTCTTTTTATTTTTTTTATTTTTTTATTAAATGAGGAGAGCAGACGAGCAAACGGGCTACCTGATGGTAAGTGGTCACCGTCGCCCATAGACATCTCACCTCACTGTATTAATATTAGAGGGTTTTTGATGCGCTGCTAACCTTGAGGACTGAGATGGATTGCCTCATGTGCCGGAAATTACCAAATTAATAAATTAATTATGAAATTACTTCTCCCCCTCGGGTCTATTACGTAATTAATGAACGACCTCGTTAATTTTTTTAAAGAAAAACCAAAATAAAAATGGTGTAGGATTTTTACAATTGTAACATCGTTAATAACATCTTTTCTGCACCATTTTTACAATTGTAACATCGTTAATAACATCTTTTCTGCACCATTTTTACAATTGTAACATCGTTAATAACATCTTTTCTGCACCATTTTTACAATTGTAACATCGTTAATAACATCTTTTCTGCACCATTTTTACAATTGTAACATCGTTAATAACATCTTTTCTGCACATTTTTTTTTGTTTTACTTAAAATTATTTTTCCTATTCCCGAAGCGAGCCTTCTCAATAGTTGGTATTAAAAAAAACGCGGCGTGTTTGTATTATGTTTAATGCAATAATGATCTATTGTTCGTTCGTACCTATAATAGTTTATTGTTTTCCAATAATATCACATTCAGACCGCGGCGTGGAGTAATTCAATCACTAGAATTGTGGGAATACGGCACGAGACCAGACTGGGAATAAGTGAGCGTCAAGTTGTCAATTGATGACTATTTTCTGATCGCAGAAATACCTACTGTAAAGACTTTTTACACCAATATTCTTTTTTGACACGTCGGTAGCATCGTGGCTAGGACGGGAGGTCTGGGTTCGAAACCAGGCAATGTCATGAACCAATGAGGTTTTCGGTTTTTAAGTAGTTTTTCCTCATTGCTGAGGGTCGTGATAATTCTAAGGAATTAATTACATAGAACGACTCTCGTGACAATTTTAATGGGGTGCTTTACCATTGCCTTCCCCATTTCACACACTAGTTATCTCAGTGTGCAGGTTTCCTCACGATGTTTTCCTTCACCGTCAGAGCAGTCGGTAAATGTACGTAAGTCTTTCGAAAAACCCGAAAAACTCATTGATACATGGCATTGCCTGGTTTCGAATTCGAACCTCCCGCACGGGAGTCCGACGTCCTAGCCACGACGCCACCGACGCTCTAGATAGGTTACCTACATGGAAATTGAAAGATTGTATTAATCGTACGTAAGTTTTAATGTGGTATAAAATATAACTCTGTGTGAAGTCAGTCTGGGGTGGTACCACCCCTTTACCTATTTCTGTTTCGGTTTGAAGGGGTAACAGATATCAAACCACCTTCAGAATTAATCTTCATAAAGACTTCTGTAAATGTGAAACTAATAGACCATCAGTTAAACCCTAAAGTAGTATTTTTTTATTAGATGGACTAAACTGACGTTTCCTGTGTTGCCAGTTTTTAATGTAATAAAAATAATGTTGTGACCAAAGATCGAGTTCAATCACTGACCAATAGTTCACCAATCAAAGTACATTTTAAAAATTTAAAAGTTAAGCTGAGCCTCACTTTGTATGGGAACGAAATCCATCTTCTTACAATATATAATTTAACGTTCTCTTTTTGGCTCAAGTGAACTGAATGCATCACTATTACATTAAACATGGCAACATTATTTTACAAAGTGACATTAGCACTTGTCAGTTTAGTCCGTCTAAGAAAAAATGCAACTTGAACAACATCAGTAGCAGAGGCCATTCATAAAAGAAACAAAAAGAAAAAAACTTTAATAACATATCAGTTACTCTCAGTGCTTTCAGAAATAACTCATAACTACTCATAAGTCATACATAAAGAATGATCTCAAAGCCTCACAGCCACACAGCTACATCAAGCGGACCGCCAAATAGCCACAATCAATTTGGGCGACCCGAGGGGGGTGTCGCGCTAAGTGACGGGGGGAGGGGGGCAAATTGCTCTCTAATGACACCGAGCTGCCGTCGGATGTTTGCACGAGCGAGTTTAGTGGAACCAATTGAACAGCTAAAATAAGGTTTTTACGACTAAACCCTCGTTTGACCTCAACCTCACCTGGTGGTAAGTAACGATGAGGCCGAAGATGTAGCCCACACGCTTAGTAAGTACTGACCTCTTCTATAAACACTGCCGGAACACAGCGACGACGAAGCGAATATATTTGACGACAGACTTACATAGAAGGTGGTCGCTAGCCAGACGGACCCTGAAGAGGTCCTACCACCAGCAAGTTACTCGGGTTAGTCGCCTCTTATTCTAATTCATCCCATACATAGAAAAAGTGTAATTGACCTTTAGAAATCAGATTGACAGAGTGCTCATAGATTTTAGTAACTGTACCTACAGAAAAGAAGATCAATATGTGAAAAGACGCATAAAAAAATACATAAATATTATTTACCACAAAAAAATTACATTGTTTTTAAGTTTACTGTTGGACCCCGCACTAGGGCGATCTGTGTCGCGGCGATCCTTAAATACATTACCAAAGAATGACTATATGGGAAGCAAGATAGGCGTGCCAAGGAGATCTGTAGCGCTCCATTCTCTTTGCCTACACAAGGGATATGCTCACATAATTAGATCTGGGGGGCTTTATGAAGTTCAATGTTCGTACTCCCACGCGTGATGATCAGGGGAGGGGAATGACGTCACTATTATATGATGAGGTTCGTCTATAAAATAAAACTAATGAATAAAACCTATAATTAGGTGTTTTTTTTTGGTTGGTTGCTATTATCACGGTCAGGATGGCCGTCTTGAAAGTTTTTTTATGTATCTTTGCATCAAAACGAGGCATAAACCGATGAATTTGTTCGGACCGCTGACACTGGCAAAACATTTTGATCACCACCAATTACTGCTGTTACACTCCACAAATATCCCTCGCTTAGTCTCTTTCTAACATACCTCGATATTGTCTGCCATCTCTGTCTCACTGTACACAAAAAGAGTTCTTAATCATTAATGTTTTGGAGGCAAAAGGCTTTTCAGGATATATTTGGTAAAGGATTTTTTGCTTTATAGTGTCTTTTGTAAGGTTGACAATATAATGACTTACTTTAACGGAACCATTTTACTTAAAAATACGTCTTAACCTTAAATAAATAAAGAAGATTTTTGGTTAGATGTACGTTTCACTTTAGATGTTAAAGAATGTGAAGAATGGATAATGACAGTGGTGTTATTTCGATAGTAATAGAGCTTATATTTGCTCGGCAGGGATATTAATAAAATAAAATAACGTTTTGACTACACCCCATGTGTGGGCGTGGCGCTGTACATTGACGTTCGAAGCAAGTTTTGTAAAGCAAGTCGCGATGAACGCACGTAACGCGCGTTCCAATTCGAAATTCAAAAATTTGAACAATATTATTTTTTAAATTCTATTTTCTTTTTAAATATCATGAAGCTTTTTTATCTTTTATGCTAGTACGATTACGATTTGAAAATATAAGCAATATTTAAATCTGTGAATAATGTAGTTTTGTGGGAACAATATTTTTAATTTGTGAATACCTTTTTTATTTTGTACAAACAGTTCAGAAATGGTTGTGTGTAAAAACAAAATATAGTGCAACGGTGCGTGCAATCAAAAGTGATAATTGAATAGAATACACGACAATCTATTATTTTTGAAATATTTTCAAATAGTGAACGCAAAAATGGAGGAAATTGTGGAAACGAAAACACAGAAAAAGGCGCCAAAACCATTTTCAATAGAATCTCTGATTGGAGATAGAAAATCACCAGAGATCGACATAGAGAACAACATCTCAGAGCATTCAAGAACATCAGAGGAAGATTTGAACGAACGATTGGACGGATTAAATCGGATGCATTTTTACGCGCCATTTCTGCAGCAAAATGGCGGTTTTCCATTTTTACTCGGCTACCCGGAGCCGTGGCTGAGAATGTTAGGGACCAATCCACCGGCGGCAGAAACAGAGAGCAGAGAAGAAAAGAGAGACAGCCCAGTTAGTGTTGGAAGTGAGGTGGAGAGCGACGGAGGGGAAGATAACACACAAGGTATAAAACTTTATTCAAGACAAAGTACAAAATATTCCGTTAAAATTCGCCCTGAAATTCATACCTACATAGAAGGACTTCAAAGGATGGTTTGCCAATGCCTTCCCCTTTCACACAGTGGTCATCTCAGTGTACAGGTTTCCTCACGATGTTTTCCTTCACCGCTAAAGCATTCCTACCTACGTAAGTAATCCAAGAATCCGGAAAACTCATATATCAAACTTAACTCAGGGACTTACGGAGCCAAAAATATAGGATTGTTTTTATTGTAAAAGGAGAGAAGGCGAACCAACGTGTCATCTGATGGTAAATGGTCACCGTCGGTAACAGACATCTCACCTCAATAAAATACTGAACACTTCACCATGGACTTGACGAGGAGTGTCTCAAAGGCTGGTGATTATCTGGCTCTAAGAGAGCCACCCGCAATAAAATAAAATCAAACTTTTTTTATAGGTACCTTAAAGTACATTTGTACAACGTCATGTTTCACTCTACCACCGCTTCGTAAGGTGCTATAACTGAAAGGAAAGAAGCGGCGCAAGAAACTTTCAGCAGCACATCTTTTGAAATAAATATATCTTACAATAATTATGAATACAATCATATATGTACACAATGTGCAGAGCTGGAGCTGGGTTTAGGACCAAGCCTCTTTATCATTTCAGTAGTCGTTTATGTAACATGTGAATTTAACAAATAATAAGTCTTTAATGTACACAAATAATAATTAAATGTTTATAAAAGTCTTAGATTAGTCCCGTGTGGTAGGGTACCGAGGATGCTGGCGGCGTTGCCCAGCTGGAGCGCTATGCTGATCCTTTGGGCGAGACAGCCGCCAGCCCTTTGGTCCCTCGTCGCATCAAATAGACGCTTGGACAGCTCTCGGAACAGTGACCGAGCTTCAGGGCCCCAATGCCCAAGGGTCTCTACACCAAATGAAACGAAGTTGTCATGATAACCCTTTTTACATAAGGTCCGTCTTATGTGGTTCAAACCCGAAACACAGACTTTGCTGCTAAAGATGAATAGAAATAGATAAAAGGCGGTACTACCCCAGACGAACTGTGCACAGATTCTGATATCAAAGATACTCCAAATTCTTGGAAACTCCCGATCCAAATTTGATCTGATTGATTTTATTCAACTTTGTGCTGGGGAAGGTGGGATACTATAGACTCGAAGTCAGAAGAAACCTTGCGTTAGCTACCTACGTATTTAAGGTGTTCCGAGGTAAAATTGATAAACGGCAGGTGTTGGCATTCTTGAGACGGTTCGGTCCGGACGCGAGGCTGCGGCGAGGATCCAGAAACCAATTTTTCAAGGTCCCGACTGCTAAAACAAAGCTCTTCGTATACTGAATGAGGTATCCCAAAGGATTGATCTGGTCCATTGCTCATTGACAGAATTCACAGAGGTAACACTGACTTATCTATTACTTATCTAAGCATGTACACAGAACATGGAACAGCCTGCTGGCGTCTGTATTTCCCGAAACCTACAACCTTGGGATCTTCAAGGCCAGAGTGAATAGGCATTTACTGGACCCGCATGCACCATCGTCGACCTCATCGTCACTTACCATCAGGCGAGATCGAGGTCAAATGCGGGTTTAGTTATACATAAACAAAAATATTTTATGTAAATTGTATTAATTTTATGGGTGGAATAGTATTGTTTTATATAATTGAATTGGGAATTCCCGTAATAATTATGTAAATTGTAAATAAAATAAAATAAATTTTTTTTTATCTGTCATGGTTAATGACACTCTCGACAAAGCTGTTAAATTAAATAATCCGCACTCAAAGCGGATCATCGGTTGTTGAGTTATGTTATAAGCGATCAAACTTATAACAGAAAGAAATTTATTTCCAATACACAACAACAACACATACCTGTCGGGTGTTAGTTTAGTCATTTGTATTTTCCAAGTAATTATATACCACCAAACAATCATTAAGAATCACTAAGGTCATGTTCAATGACCATGTCGTTCCGGGACCGATTATCGTCGACGGTACGGCCCTCGAAGTTGTGCAACAATACGTCTACCTCGGGCAGACTGTGCAATTAGGTAGAAACAACTTCGAGAAAGAAGCCGACAGAAGAATTCAGCTTGGTTGGGCAGCATTTCGGAAGTTACGTCACATCTTCTCGTCGCCCATACCTCAATGTCTAAAGACAAGAGTCTTTAACCAGTGCGTCCTACCAGTAATGACCTACGGAGCCGAAACGTGGACACTGACGGTGCGACTGGTTCACAAATTGAAAGTCGCTCAGCGTGCTATGGAAAGAGCTATGCTCGGAGTATCTCTGCTGGATCGAATCAGAAATGAGGAGATCCGGCATAGAACAAAAGTTATCGACATAGCTCATAAGATTAGCAAGCTGAAGTGGCAGTGGGCCGGTCACATCTGTCGCAGAACCGACAACCGCTGGGGTAGACGAGTTCTGGAGTGGAGACCGCGTTTGGGCAAACGTAGTGTGGGACGCCTCCCTGCTAGATGGAGCGATGATCTGCGTAAGGTGGGTGGAAGCGACTGGATGAGAAGAGCCGAAGATCGGGCTCAATGGCGCGCCTTGGGAGAGGCCTATGTCCAACAGTGGACTAGAATAGGCTGCTGATGATGATGATGAAACAATCATTAGGCAATAGTTGGCACGAATTTTTCGGACCAATCCGGACCAATCTAAAATACCTACTCACCTGACGCCTAAAACGAGCATTATTATGGTTTCAAATATTTTACCGAATGCCGATTGATCCGTTTTAGAAGCACACTTGGGAACGGGGATCATTAAAGAAACAAAGAATTTGTTTTCAAGACACATACAAACAATTAGGTACAGAATATAAAAATGATCATAATTTTAAACAAATATAAGATAAACAAAGGAATTACGTTTGATGAAGGTGGTGTGCAGCACCGGAAAGGGGACTGCCTCAGCCTGTTGTTGGTCTCTGGAGATCTTCCAGGGGATTCGTTAATGAGACATTTTGAGAACAAGATGAACAACCCCTTCCGGGTTGTTCTAGTGCGGATATGACTCAGTGGAGAAACGCGCTAAGCGCCTTATAGGTGACGAATCGCTGGTGGAAGTTACAAAGTCTGGAACATCGGCGCAAGGTTGCCTGTCTATCGGTATTTTATAGAATACATTTCGGAGAGTGCGCATCGGAATTGTACGACCTAATTTCAGCATCTCCATTCCGCCTTCGGACTACCAGGCGCGGGGAGGGGTTCCATCCTTATGTCGTTGATATCCCATCTGCTCGTACGAAGCGATTTGCTTCTTCGTTCATTATGCGAACGGCTAAGGGTTGGAACAGCCTGTCGGCGTCTGTATTTCACGAAACCTTGGGATCTTCAAGGCCAGAGTGAATAGGCATTTACTGGACCCGCATGCTCCATCGTCGACCTCATCGTCGCTTACCATCAGGCGAGATCGAGGTCAAATGCGGGTTTGGTAGTCAATAAAACTGTCATCAGGGCACTAACCTTAAAGAAAGATCGCAATATACTATTCTGCTTTAGTAATAGTAACCATTTTCATATCTTCACACTACACTCCCGTGTTTGTTGTTTTATATTTGTGCAATAAGGTGTATTTTACTTTACTTTACTTTACTGTCGCTAATCTCTTTAATGTCCAATTAACTTCAGAGGTTGCCTGGAAGAAATCGCTTTAAGCGATAAGGCCGCCTTTGTACATATCGTGCTGCTATTCCTGTAGTTTTTACTTTTCCTGTATTTGTGTACAATAATGTGTTTCTATCTATCTTTATTTATTTCGACCAAAGGTTTTGAAATTCACTCTACCCAGACGTAGATTGCTCGCAAGAGAAGTTTTATATGGAAACCGCGTCTGCCAGTTGGCGTATGCGCTGTGTCCATTTCCCCATACAATCAGTCGACCAGTGGAATATCAAATGTATGAAACTTGTCAAAACTTTATGCGTATTTGCCCAAGAGGACGGCTCGCTGCAGAGGAGAGAACACACTTTACTTATTTCGATTTCTGTGCTCTCGACGAATCCAATGTAGTCAAGAACCGTACAACAAGCAGCTGTCTTTTCTCAACTAACTTAACCATAGAAATAATCAACACTTCGTATAATTGTTGTTTGTTTTGTTAAGGCAAAGGGAACTGAGCCCAAACAGCCATGTCTGATGTAAACAACTCTTTCAAGTCTTCATTAAAATGCTGGTCACACATTTCAATGCTATCTGGGAAAATCTTCCATGCTACTACATAATCTACACCACCCGAACCAAAGAAGAAGGCGTCCCGGACGCAATATGGCTCTTCAAAATCCAGCCAAGTACGGATCGGGCTGCAGCGTCTTATTTTACTTTACTTCACTGTCCCACACATTATTCACATCTAGTCGAAGTTTTTCGAGCAAGAAACACCATTCTTACTAGAAAAGCACTACTGTAAAACAATTTGCAAGACAAAACGAAACAAAGCTGACGTGGATGCCACAAAAGTGCGGGAGAAACTCACACGTCGTTATAAAAGCCAACAATAAAAACCTAAAGCCGTAAAGGCATAATAACAAATTAGTAATGCCTCGTTCAAATTACAAAAAATGTCACGCCACTTCACTCGCATCTGTACCGTGAAATTGTCGCATTTCCGAACGAAATAATGTCAAATGTCAATTTTTGGCGCGAATAATAAGGTAACAGCTGGCCGTTTTGGGCGATTTCGGTTTCCGTCGGTGAATGGATCTGGGACGCAGTATTTCACGTAGGAAGGCACATGGAACTTTTATAAAAACTGTAATATTTGGGAACTTAGTGAAAATCACAGCTTCCAGCTCAACGTATTTATTGGACTGCCATAATTAGTTTGTTCCTTACCCACCATGACAAATTATGAATATACAATATTCCTACACCTATAACTTAATACTACATACCTTCTGTACCTATTAAAAGCAAAGCTTGAAATTGAAAACGTTTATTTAGCGCTGTAAACACCAGAATATAGAACACAATACAGAGTATACAAAGATTAATACATGCAGCACAGAACATCCGGTGCGGTACAGTGCCAAAAAGGGTACACCAGCTCAGCATAATGCTGAGGCAAGCCACAGCGCTGATCTTCAGCTGCCCCCTCAGTGACTGCACGGACGAAGAGAGCAACAGTGTGTGCGTGTTGTGTTGTATGAATGAGGATACTAGTGTGTATGTGAGGTACTGAGTGTGTGGGATGGTGATGTGGTGTATGGCATGGTGCGGGTGTATTTACATGGTATTATGTGTAAAACGTAGACCACTATTTCTTTTTCCTTGGTATCTTCTGCTTCGGAGCAAAAACAGGTGAAGAAACCGTATTGAGCTTTTTATTAGTCACTGTCGGTGTGTCTCGTCGCTGTGACGAGTGACTCCTCCACAGTGACTCCTCGCTCTGCAACGTCTCTTCCGATGAAATGTCACTTCTGGCTGAAACCATGGTCTCCGCGCTACTGGCGCTACTGTCCATACCGCATGAGCTTTCTGCGCCGGCGCCCGCGCCTCTCCTTCCGCATTTGGACTACTGATAAATCCACAATCTCTGTCGTCGTCATTCGACGGAGCGTCCCCTGATGATTCCTCGTCTGTTAATCCTTTGTAATGCACCACTGGATCGGGGTGTTTCTTTACTGATCCGTAGTGACCTAAATAAAATACGAATTCTCACTGATGAAAGTGGGAAGTCCTCTTCTATGTACCCTCTGTGACTCAGCCGATAGTAATCGGAGGACGCTCAACTACTATCAGTGAGAATCCTTATTTTATTTAGGTTTTTATAAAAGTTCGACGTACCTTCCCATGTGAAAAAGACTATAGCGAGCTATCGATACCAGGTGGATTCGTGTAGATACATTTTAAAACTGCAAGGGAGTTTTAGCGACAATTTTGCCCCACCTGACACTATATACTTCACACACCGCACCTACATACCGTATGCGGCGCCGGCGCAGGCGGTGACCCGTTTCTGGCGCTCATACGCGCTATCGGCATGTTCCAGACCGCTACTCCTCGATCCTTCCTCCCCAGCGACGTCCTAAGCCGAGGTTCGTATCTGCCAGTCAGAAGGGATCTGCCGAAACATGGAATCTATTCTGCAACTCCAACATTTTTGAATAGTTCCGGGAGTAGGCGGTCAACGGGTCAAAATGCACTATTAGGCGAAATATACGGAAGCAAAAGCACATCACAACGCAGTTTCAAGTGTTTCTATATCTATAATAGTTTCAAAGTTAGAGAATTTAATGTAAGTTGGTAATTTTTTTGGGCCAAAAAAGGGACCCACTTCGGAAGGCTGTAGCGAAGCGGGGAAACAATGTTTCAGTTATTGTTAGGTATCGTTAGAACGGCGCCGAATGACTCTATCCAATGGTACAACATACATTTTGATAGGTTAAATAGTTCAAGAGTTAGTGGTATGCTGAAAGTACATATAAAATTCCCGCCAAGTACAAAGTGAGAGAATGGTTTTTTTTTAAATTTAACAAGGCAACACAGGCCATCAGCCTAAACATTAAGCGATTTAAAACAGTTTTTAGTTTTTCAGCATCAAAATGTTGTGGTGTAAACACATTTTAACACTCCTAGGAGTTATGACGGAAATTTCAACCGGTCTAGTCTCTGTCGAATTCTCATGGCTCGCCGCAGAATCACAGAGTGAAACTACACAACGAACTACTAACGAGAAGTTTATTTTAACAGTTCAACACATTGTCACAGTTACTGACGTTTGCTAGACAAAACTACACCGATTTTAACTATCAAAATCACCAGAATACAATTTTTGAGCAATAAAATAAACACCGTAGAACCTTCTCCAGCGACTTTCCCGCCAATACTCATGAATAGATTCCTTGTCAAAAATTCAGAAACCTAAATTAATTGACTTACCCCATGGACCATGAAAATGTATGATTTACCATGAATCATGTCGGTCAATATTCCGATATGGAAATGACCCCATGTTCCTAAACATTTGATTTCAAAGGCGAACAAATAACCTACGTTCCTCAAATCCCATCTGACATCAAAGATGATTCTTCACATCGCATATTCTTCAGTAATTTCCGTGGCACATTTTTTGTTGTTATTGGAAAAAAAAAGGTTGTTTTTTTTTAAGGCAAAGGGAACTGAGCCCATACAGCCATGTCTGATGTAAACAACTCTTGCAAGTCTTCATTAAAATGCTGGTGTGACACATTTCAATGCTATCTGGGAGAATCTTCCACGCTTCTGCGCCATCCGAACCAAAGAAGAAGGCGTCCCGGACGCAGTATGGCTCTTCAAAATCCAGCCAAGTACGGATCGGGCTGCAGCGTCTTATTTGACTTTACTTCACTGTCCCACACATTATTCACATCTTGTCGAAGTTCTTCGAGCAAGAAACACCATTCTTACTAGAAAAGCACTACTGTAAAACAATTTGCAAGACAAATCGAAACAAAGCTGACGTGGACGCCACAAAAGCGCGGGAGAAACTCCTTTTGCCATGGAATGAATAATACGAATGTTCAAATTTTAACAAAATTTAAAATTCACCGCCATTTCCCGAAAACAGCGTGAATAATTTAATCCAATCCGGTACGTGATTGAAATGTTTAGTGGTGTGATGTCCATTTATCGATAATTCGATACTTATCGATAAATATCCGATTCTGATGAAACTGCATTTACATGTTTACAAACGATTTAACTTCGCCGCTTGGTTTTCAAATAGGGTGACCATTAATATGCGGTATTCTGGACAAGTCTGGAATATTATGCAATACACATACCTACTTCATTCTAAGACTTAATTACATAATATGATATGGAACCATAAATAACCCATAAATTCGGTTGCATTTTTTATTTTATTTATTACAGTTTAACATTTACAAACGTACAAATCTTTAACAGTTTGTCTTGATGATTCAAATTATTTCACAGAGGACTGACTTTCAAATATTACACCCTTCCTCCTAAATGTATAAAGTTATATAAGTTTGTTTTAATATAGCTGTTGGTATTCTAATTTTTTTTTAAATATTAGATGAGCTGTCCTTTTTTTTTCGTACTGATTATTGCTGTTGGTCCTAATGACCTGTACAGCTTCACCGGGGTTTTTGGGGCGAGCACTAAGTGCGCTCCAGCCTGGAGGAGGACTTAAAAACTACTATAAGAAGCGACTGCCTAAGGGCACCCAGGTGGGTACGGACCTCGGCTTAGGACGTCGCTGGGGAGGGAGGGGTCGGGGAGAAGCGGCCTGGAATGCGCCGATAGCGCGTGTAAGCGCCAGAAGCGGGTCGCCGCCCGCGCCGGCGTGGGCGGTATGTAGGTGCTGTGTGTGAACTACTATCGGGTGGGTCGCTAGGGAGGAAGGGGATGAGCTGTCCATTTTGATGGCTATACTTACCGACAAGTAATTAAACATTAATGAATTGTCAAATATTAGATTATAATAATAAGGACGTAGGTACGAGTATCTAGAGAAATATAAACGATAAATTCTTTGTATTTTTAAAATTGCGTGTATTATTTATTATATGGTTTGACAAATAAGTAAGAACCTAAGTAATTTATTATTCATATTAAATACTTTTAACTCATCACGAGTTAGTTTATATTTTTAGTTTTTGCCTGTTTCATATTATTATTTTCAGGTTTATTGAAATAAAAGATCCCAAAGTTGTCCGGAATTAATGCAACAACGTGGTAGCTGTACTATCGAACGCACTCACGAATGCGTTCCAAATTCAGTTTGCGTTTCCGCGCCGTTTTACAAAGTTACGTTTTACAGTTCAGAAATTACATTCATCAAACTTTATCTTCGTTTATTTTATTTCTGTGGCTGCAAAACTAAAGTTTGTCAATATTCGCCTACAAAATTACATTTTATCGTTCAGAAATCGCGTTCATCGAACATTATTGTCGATTATTTTGTTTTTCTAGCGGCAAAGCTTAAGTTTGTCGTTTTTACGATTCATTTGGCGCGTTTTTCGCTGTCAATAAGAATCGAATGTATTTATTTGCTGAACTTATCGGTTTTATGGCGTGTTCTTCACGGAAATTGCATTTTCCACAATGGAATACTTATTTTTTCTCTGTAATTTAGTTAGCTTTCTCCGCATTAAGGCTACATTAAAGTTCTATTTTTAAAAAGTCTGGTCTCTTATTTTTTTATTTTTTTTTATTTTTATGATGAGGATTGTGATTATTTTATGAAAATATTGGTTATAACGACTTTCTTGACAGATTTAATGGGGTGGTTTGTTTTTGATTTCCTAATTTCATACACTGGTTAACTCAGTGTACAGGTTTCCTCACGATGTTTTCCTTCACCGTTAGAACAGTCGATAAATTTACTTACCTAGGTAAGTCTTTCGAATTTCGAAAAACTTCGATAACAGAAGCTTGGTCCTAAACCCAGCTCCAGCTCTGCACATTGTGTATATGATTGTATTCATAATTATTGTAAGATATATTTATTTCAAAAGACGTGCTGCTGAAAGTTTCTTGCGCCGCTTCTTTCCTTTCAGCTACGGCACCTTACGAAGCGGTGGTGGAATAACAAAATGACCATGACCATGGTCATGGTATCATAGTGAAAGTTGATCAGTTTTGGATACTGGACAACCCCCTTTGGTTTTTTTTTCTACTTTGATTGTTTTAATACAGAATACATATCTTTATTTGCAAAAATGTACTCGTATTTACAGGTTTTGTTAACCAAAGTACTAATACATATTTTTTTGCTTTGTACTTGGCGTGCAAAGGTATAATAAGTACCTTATATAGGGGTACTTATTATATACTTCTGTAGGGGTTTTTGTTACATTCTGTATTTAATTTTATTTATTTATAAGGTAAACACAACAGATGACAACCATAGAAATTACAAAAATATCAATATAAAGTGCTGAGTTAGGTCGTAACCCTTAACGTGTAAACACAGCATGGTTAGGAAGTGGGAAATTGGTTGTTGTACAACATTGAGTTGGGAAAAAATACTATTGAATGTAATGACTAAAAAACCTATACCTATTTGAAAAATAAAAATAACAAAGTAAAGACTATAAAGTAGGTGCGTGGATAGCTCACTTGAGGACATCCTCAACCCGTCTTTTAAAAACTAATGTCCTAGGATCGAATAAGTCTAACGATGTCTTATTGTTACTGTTCGAAGAGACTTCGTTAAACAATCTACACATTCGCACAATAGGGTTATAGAACGATGTGTTGTTCTTAAAAACATTTAACACAAATGTTTTAGGATTGCGAAGTTTAAAGTTCGTGTTGAAGTTTAGACAGGACAGCAAGGAAGGTGAATCTATGGTGGAATGAAGAATTTTATGTAGGATTATTAGGTCTTGGTGTTTGCGCCTAAGATGAAGCGGGGTGACTTTAAATGTTGCCAGTCTATCATCATACGACGACAGCTGACGGCCGAAACCATACTTATAGCTCGTTATTCTAAGGGTCTTTCTTTGGACTCTTTCTATGCTGTCGGAGTGGACCTTATAACAAGGAGACCAAATTATTGAGCCATATTCAAGGACTGTCCTGATTAGACTATTATACAAGTTTAAAAAACTCGAGGGTTTATTAAAGTTTTTGACAGTTCTTGTTATAAAACCCAGCAGTCGAAAGGCCTTGCTAATTGTATAATGTTAATAATTTATATTGCACCCTATAGCCACCATTTTTATAATGTCTTTGGCATTTAAATGAAATGAAATTTATTTGCCAGAACATAGTGAAAATTACAGGTGATTTAAAAAGCATTGGTATCATATGTTCCACCGACAACGGTGTGCAAATCTTGTCTGCTATTTGTTAGTGTCGTTGAGATACTCTTTTATGGAGTAATAACATTTGTCTAGAAGCCACTTGGAAATATTAGTTTGAAATTGGCTAGCAGGACCATTTTTAAGGCGACTAGGCAGATTATTATACACTAAAATTGCCAGAAGGAATTCTTTTTATACAAGTCTACTCTGGAACTTGGCAAATAGAGACGGTTCTTGTGTCTCGTAGACCTCGGGAAGACATCAGCGTGTGTTTTGAAATATTGCGGATATTGTCGAACGAAAATACACATCTGCTTAATGTACATACATGGTACGGGCATAATTTGTGAAGATTTAAAAAGAGGTCTACAGGAGTCCATGTAATGAGTTCTGTACAAAGCACACACACACTTTTTTTGGACGAAGAGTGCCCTATTTGCTTCGAAATTTGTCTTAGTATAATATAAGAATAAGATTAGTTTATTTGTGCGGTAAGATTACAATGGAGTAGGAACTTAAGCATATGTTACATTAAACTTAATAAAATTAGTGAGCAACCAGTTATCCTACTATAGGCGCTGACCTCCGAACTAGGAAGTTCCTGTATCTCGGAGGACAGATCTCTTCTTTAACCAGTGCAAATGAACATGTAACAGAATTAAAAGTGCAAAATTTGTAAGAAAGAAAAATAAGAATAATAATAAAGGTTAATAAAAGGGGTGGTGTGTGTGTGTGTTTCTGTGTGTGTTCGTGTGTGTGTGTGTATTTTTTATTATTATTATTCTGTTACCTTTAAAAGTTTCTCCGTGCCCTCGTAATCAAGACCACTAAGCCAATCTCGTACCATTTTTTTTAATGACGTGTTTTGTGTTCGAAGCAGTTTGCGAGTTACCAGATTGATTGAGTTGTCTATAAAGAAATGAAGAAAGGAATTCGAATTGACCTTGTGCAAAGCTAGATTTAATCTGGGTCGTAGGGTAGTAAGCACGTCTACCCGTCGTAGTCGTAAATTAAGGCATAGGTATATCTATCTCCGTAATTTCTTACCTATATCCACAAAGACTGCGCTCGCGCAATCTTTTCTACTGCCTATCTTGGATTACGGAGACGTCTGCTACCTTGATGCAACGGAAGAGCTGCTGAATAAACTGGAGCGGTTACAGAATGTGTGCATCCGATTTATTTTTGGTCTACGTAAGTATGACCACATATCTGAGTTCCGTTCCAACTTAAAGTGGCTACCAATACGTCTCCGGCGTAATGCGCACATTCTGTCAACACTGTATAACGTGCTCCACAGTCCCGTGGCTCCAGAGTACCTGAAGGAAAGGTATAGCGTGCGCGCTTCCGTCAGTGGTCGGCACCCTCGGCCGAGCACACGACTAATGCTGCAATATCCATCACACTCCACCGAATTCTATAGTCGCTCTTTCACAGTCCAAGCAGTTAGGCTTGGAACTCCCTCCCGTCATCTATCAGGCAGGCCAAATCACTGCCAATACTTAAAAATCTCCTTCGTCAACACTACGAACTGCAGTGTGGATACACTACACTGCCTAATTGTTCTAATGCAGTTTCACTTTAGCATATGATGTGTGTTATTTATTTATTTATTATATTTTTGATTATATATTAAGTATTATATTTCTGTATATATATGTAATATTATTACTACTGCTTGGCAGCTTGCAAAGGTTTGCATATATTTTTTTTAAATTATTTTTGTTATTTATTTGAGGGTAGTATCTATTTCATACGCCTTTTGCACCCGTATATTATATATTTTATGACTTTTCCATCACCTGAAGGTTGCCTGGAAGATATCTCTTAAAGGCCTCCTTCTGCACATTATATTGTACCTCTCTTTATGTTGTATGTTTTGTTTTTGTCCCCGGTGTGCAATACAGTATATTTGTATTTGTATCTATAATTTTTTTCATGAACATTACTACGCCCCTTACTGCTGAATAGAATATTCTGTCCTTTTTCAGTTTTCCAGAATGTTCCCGAAACTCCGATTGGACAATAAACATCAATCTGCTGACGTCACTTGGTCTCCAAATGTGACGTCATTAACCACTGCCCCAACAGCCCCGGGGCGGGGCGCTGACTCGGCGCTGGCGGTCGGCTATCGTTTTTTATTGACCATTTGATCGTCCGAGACAGTGACGGTCGCCATTTGTTACTGGACTCTTTGTTTTGACACTTTTTTCTGGTAGTTCCTTTATTTTTTGCTAGGGGACGTTTAACGGTTTGAAGTAGGGTTGCCACCCGTACTCTATAATAGAGTATTGTCCTCTTTTTCGTGAAGGTGTACTTTATAATCTACGACACGAATAAACTACGCTAAAATACCCTATCTGGTTATGAGTACTTATGAGACTAAATAAATTGGTATCCAAAGTCACAAAACTGAAGTTTTTCCAAATATGTACAATATTTTTTGTCTGTGCCTGCCACTTCAGCGTTCACTGAGAGAGTTTTCTCCCTTATGAATGTAAGGTGGAGAGACGAAAGGAACAAAGCTACCCTAAACTGAAATAAAAACGAGCTGATCATATATTTTAATTTAAATTTTGATTGCAAAGAGGCTGTAACTATCTTCAAGAAAGACAAATATTTGTTAAATGTTGCGAAAAGTAACAGAAAATATATTTTTAAAGAATGAAGAATTTTTAAAGAAGAAGACCATGGGGCTCCGAGGCCAAGGATCTGATTCGCGCTGTGGGGAGGCGAATTAAGGAGAGAGGAGGTGATCCGCGTGCCGGCCACTGTTTAGTTTAGCGCATTTCCCTCGCCATTCAGCGAGGGAACGCCGCGAGTATTCTGGGTACTTTCGGCCAGGGGGCACTTGTTTGACTGAAGTTATATTGTATAATTTTTGCTTAGTTATAGTATGACATTTTACTAATTAGTTTTTTTATTATCATATTGTAATTAATTAAGTTGACATTATTTGTAATTTAGAGTTATTAAATTTGAAATAATTTCTAATAGAACTAGTAGTAAAATAGAAATAGTAGTGACAAAGTTTTAGATTTAAAATAATAATAATTGACATGTATAATATAATAATAATAATAATTTACACATATAAATAACTTTTGTAATAGAAAATATAATATAATATAATATAACTTTTTAATGATAAATAAGTAAAAAATAAATAAGTACCTACTCTTTTTTATGCTGTGTACTTTATTTTTGTTCTACCGAAATGAAAAAATACTCTATTCGTCCCAAAAAAAGGTGGCAACCCTAGTTTGAAGAATCGTTTTTTATAAGAGTACAGTCGATCACAGGTCAACCTACCCAAAACGACAAAATTTTAGAATCTGAAATATATCCTTTCCTATCCTTTCCGCTTATGGGGAATGCAATGGCAAACCCCTTTAAATCTGCCACGAGAGCCGTTCTATGTGATTAATTCCATAGAATGATCACGACCCTCAGCAATGAGGAACACGACTTAGAAGAAGATCTTTCCTCTGCCCGAAGGTTGCCTGGAAGAGATCGCTCTTAGCAATAAGGCCGTCTTAATTGTACTTCTCTATTTCCTTTTCTATCTTTTGTTTGTTGTTTTCTATTTGTGCATTAAAGTGTATTTTACTTTACTTACTTATATTATATCTTATTGCACAGTCATAAGATTAATAAGATAAGATAATATTTATTGTGTAAAAGTTTAGGTTAGAATTACAAATATTGCAGATATAGTTGCATAAACATGTCACACTAAACTTTACCTTTACAGGCATATACACCGAATACACAAGTTAATAATGTTTATACAGAGTTTGAGAAGACCGTCTGTTAGCAGTGCCGTCAGCTCGCACTGTTTCATACAGTAAATCGCCTCTTGTGCGTGCTCTGCAGAATCTCAACGCGCTTCTCGCGTCAGCACCAGACTGTGATGTGTTTGCCAGTCGATGGGCGAGTGTGCGTGATGAGTGTCTGAGGTTCTGTGAGAGTATGGATGTGCGTCCCTCTACAGTTAGTATGTAATTATTTATAGATATATTTTTGTTGAATTTCACAGTGCCTTAGTATAACTGGTTATACTGTGAAATGTTTTGAAATAAAATAAAATAAAGAAAACAGAAAAGAGAATGTCATTAAAATGTATACAATGTCAATAATATTAAATTTACAAAATGTTAATAATCAAATAAAAATATAAATATACAATCAGTTTATCGTCCAAATATTCCTTGACGCTATAACAACATCTCTCCACAAGCCATGTTTTCAGAGTAAATTTAAGTTTATTAATTTTCAATGTTTTAAATTCATCAGGAAGCTTGTTATATATGACGTGTCTATTCACCGCTAATCGGAGTCACTTCCACCTGACTTTCCGGGATGTATCCGTACCGATTACCGACCACCTTAGCCTTTTGAGGTTGGATCTGACTTCCAATCTTAACTTTGGGCGTTCCATTGAGTCAAAAGCTAAAACCGCAGCCAAAAAATTGGGCATCCTGAGTAAGGTTAGGCGGTACTTCACGCCGGGACAGCTCTTAAACCTTTACCAAGCTCAAGTCCGGTCGTGCATGGAGTACTGCTGCCACCTGTGGGATGGCTCAGCTAAGTACCAACTGGCTGCTCTTGACTCAGTGGAGAAACGCGCTAAGCGCCTTATAGGTGACGAATCGCTGGTGGAAGCTAGACTGCAAAGTCTGGAACATCGGCGCAAGGTCGCCTGTCTATCGGTATTTTATAGGATACATTTCGGAGAGTGCGCATCGGAATTGCACGACCTAATTCCAGCATCTCCATTCCGCCTTCGGACTAGCAGGCGCGGGAAGGGGTTCCATCCTTATGTTGTTGATATCCCATCTGCTCGTACGAAGCGATTAGCTTCTTCGTTCATTATGCGAACGGCTAAGGAATGGAACAGCCTGCCGGCGTCTGTATTTCCCGAAACCTACAACCTTGGGATCTTCAAGGCCAGAGTGAATAGGCATTTACTGGACCCGCATGCACCGTCGTCGACCTCATCGTCGCTTACCATCAGGCGAGATCGAGGTCAAATGCGGGTTTAGAAGTAAATAAAAATAAATTTAAAAAAAAAACGCAGTTATGAACGAGTTTGTGAGATGATAATGAAAAGAAGGTTTTTGATAGATGGTATACCATAGCTTGTGATCTACTGTACAATTTATTTATTTATCGTTCGGTCGTCAGCATCACACAATCACACTATTATTTTACAAAGGCAAAACATTCTTCAGCCATGCTATGGCTACGTCGTCCAAGTGTAATCTGTCGATTCCTCCTGGTATGGCCCATATTTCGCAGTCCTCCGTTAGGTGGCTCATTGTTTGCACGGCCCCGCAGGAGCACGCGGGGTCAGCTCTGAAACCCCATTTGTGCATGAGTTCACCACATCGTCCCTGTCCGACCCTCAGGCGGTTCAGTTTCGACCACAGTGATCTGGGCAGGTGAAAACCGTTCACTATGCTGTTTGGGTTCTGGATCAAGTGTCGATTAGGGACCGCTGAATACTGTACAATCATTGTTGTGGTCGTTTCAAAACTAAGGATATTATTCCGTTGATTTTAGTAACGTCGTCTATGGCGTTCATGGGTAAAGGATGCTGGATTCCCATGCGACGGGTCGGGATTCGAAACAATGCATTTCAATGTGGTTTTCGAAGACTTTTCCTTTACCGTTAGAGCTGACTGTAAAATAATCTACGTAAACATTTACCGTGTGGGACGCCTCCCTGCTAGATGGAGCGACAATTTGCGCAAGGTGACTGGCAACGACTGAATGAGAAGAGCCGAAGATCGGGCTCAATGGGGCGCCCTGGGAGAGGCCTATGTCCAGCAGTGGACTAGAATAGGCTGCTGCTGATGATGAAACATTTACCGACGGAGAATATCGTGAGAAAACCTACAACCTACCTACATGTCTTTTTTTTCTTTAATGAATGGCCCCTGCTAGTGTACACTCTACAATTTGGCCAATGACAATGTTAGAATCTTGAAAATTACTCGATAGTTTGGGCTGTTTTGAAAAAAGAAACCGTTTACCAACGTCTAGATTAAGACAGAGTCGTGTGCACTAGGAATGCCTAGTGTCTTGCATTACAAGTGCAATTGGAAGTTAGGTTGCCGGATCACACCGTCTGTAGTATTTCACTCCCATTTCACTGTCTTATACAACGTTCACTTAACACGGACGATTTTTAGGTAAAATACACTAGTTTTACGAAAAAATAACCACTGTAAACCGTTTTTAAATAATAAAATAGGACGAACACGCCATGACATCATGAAACCTCCGTACATGTCTTATGAACAAGTTTTATAATGGAATTGTGTAGTGTAGTGTAATCCACCAATTAGCACTGGGTCTGGATCATGGCACGAACCTCCTTGTGCATTGAAAGGCCCGTGCCCCAACAGTGGGGACGATATAGGCTGATGTTGATGATAAATTACCATGCCTTCTTGAATGATTATCAATTGGAATTTGGCAGTCATCGTTGCCTGGTGTCATGAAATACATGATTATTTACTCCTCGTTCATCAGAACGTTATCATGACACTGATGATCTCACACAAAGAATTACGAGTACTTATTAAGTTTTTTTCTTCATTTCAGCAGCACAAAAAATCACTTTCAGTGGCAACGAAGTAATACTGATCTATTTAGAGGTTTTATTAATTCAAATCAAATCAAATCAAAATGTTTTTATTGTAAGTACCTTAGTGTCATTTTTTTACTCTACCACCGCTTCGTAAGGTGCTGTAGCTGAAAGGAAAGAAGCGGCGCAAGAAACTTTCAGCAGCACATCTTTTGAAATAAATATATCTTACAATAATTATGAATACAATCATGTACACAATGTGCAGAGCTGGAGCTGGATTTAGGACCAAGCCTCTTTATCATTTAAGTATAACCCTTTTTACATAAGGTCCGTCTTATGTAGGTCTTTTCTCTGTCATATTTGTTACAGTATCAGGTATCTTATTATAAAATCATACACAGTGACCCATAAATGACTAAGTCTAAAGCGTGGGACTGCAAGTTTGTTTTTGTTTCTGGTATTGAAATTATGATTATCGCAGTTTTTCTGAAACAACTGTAAGTTTTTGCGAACATACATAATATTTTCATAAATATATTGACCCGCGACTGTCAGTATATTAGTAATTAAAACAAGTAATAGATTAACAACACACACATGTGGTATGATGATTATTAACCTCCCCATCTCTTCGTCAGGCAACGACTCGGAGCCAGACCCTGAAGACTCCAGCACCGACACTCCAAGAGAGACCAACAAGGCCAGAAGAAGAAGAACTGCCTTCACTTCGGAGCAACTCCTGGAACTGGAGCGGGAATTCCACGCCAAGAAGTATCTCAGTCTCACAGAGCGATCGCAGATAGCTTCGGCGTTGAAGCTTAGTGAAGTGCAGGTATAGTAGGCGACAAACTTGGAATGCCATTGCTAAGGAGTTGCTAGGGGTAAGAGCAAGGCAAACGGACCGCTTACGGCGTTGCCATACGTCGTGTCTGACTAGAAACGAGTCTTGCCGTTCGCTTTGATACGAATACCTATGCATGGTTCGTAAACAAAGGTTTATTTGGGTACTGTTCCAAAAAGCTATGGACATAATCAATAATTTGGTTTATTTTGATGACAGATCATGACTAATATAACTCTAAATTAAAAACTTAAGAAACCCCCGACGTACTTTCCCCTTACTTTTTCCTGATCATCATCAGATCCTCAAGGTTCCAGATGTGGGAAGGTCACCATGGTCATAAACATTTGAGCTCAAACTCGAATCACCTAACTGTTATCGTTCCAGAGATCCCATCATACTCCAACATCCCAAGATGCTCCAAGATCTTAGAACCACTGATCCAATTTGCATCTGACATGGCTAAGAACATTCAGCAGGTTATACCTGCGGCGCCTGAAGGCGGAGGGAGGCTTCAGGCTACGGCCTCGTTATGGCTATCTTAAAATTGCTAGCATCATCATTTCCATTCCTTTTTTAGCCGCTTTCTTTAAAAAAAATTCTTCTCTTGAATTGTCTCAGGATTCCCTACGACTTTAGTTCGAGAAGACCCCATCTAACTATTATAGCTTGGCGGGCTGATAATCTTCTAATTCTTCAACTTTCATATTGCTAAATTGAAGTCCACTTAGTTTTTCCTGGCCATCAGATCCTGAAGGTTTCAAATTCGAACCATCTAGCTATTACCGTTCCAGAGACCCCATCTGTCTCCGTTGTACAAGAAAAAGAAAAACTCTCGAAAAATCCAAGATCTCCATTTCCATTCAAATAACGAAGCTTTCATTTCAGGTCAAAATATGGTTCCAAAATCGTCGTGCGAAATGGAAACGCGTAAAAGCTGGCCTCGCATCCGGCAGCCACTCCGGCGGCAAGAACCCTTCCGGCACCAAAATAGTAGTCCCCATCCCGGTCCATGTCAATCGCTTCGCAGTCCGCACCCAGCACCACCAGATGGAAAAACAGAACCTCCAATATCGACTGGAAAGAACCAACCCGTTACCAGGAAGCTTGCTGCAGTCCCAGACGTCGGCGTTTCTATCCAGAATCCCGGAGAAAATCCCGGAGAATCACACGTTGGGTCACACTGTTTTTGATGCGAGGATGACGTCTTTAAGTAGCTTGAGGTATCAGAATCAAAATGGACGGAATAGTTAATTTTATTGAGGACCAGGAAGTAGGTTTTAGATTTTCCGCTGCACCAAGGGCCTTTATATTTAATCCTTCGTTAAATTATGACACCAGGGGATCGATTCCGCTAAATACAACGTAACTAAATATATTAGTATACAATTAGTTGCGTTGTATTTGTTGTATATTGTGTAGTATGTATGTATATATATACACGAATTGCGTGGAATTGCGTGTATGCTGCAGACAGCAAATAAACATGTTTCTATTCTATTCTAAATAGAATCTAAACTGCATCGTTATGACGTATTTCGTATATGCTACTATCCACTAACGATCCAATTTCAGTTATAGTAAAGTAAAAGTAAAAGTAAAATACACTTTATTGCACAAATAGAAAACAACATACAAAAGATGGAAAAGGAAATAGTGAAGTACAATTTAGGCGGCCTTATTGCTAAGAGCGGTCTCTTCCTGGCAACCTTCGGGTAAAGGAAAGTTAAGTTCAGATCGAGTCAACGATCGATCGAACAGTAACATATTTGTGCATTCTAATAAAACGTTTAGTTTATACTGAATCGCAGTTGAACGGTAACAAAACACTTCAACTGTCAAATATAACGATCGAACACAAGTTCCTCCCGAGGTACTTTTGCCCGATCGACAGTAAATCGAAAGGTGGCAGTGATAGAGTTATGCGTCAGCAGAATGCGATTTGGTGTACAAATAGAATTGGAACGAAAACTAAATTGAAATTGGATAGAAATAGAACTACAAACGTTGTAATTTAGGCGAATTGGGCCCCAGTTCTCTTTTTTCTACAGCTTAGAAAGAGGTTTTAAATTTAATGAGGGTATTAAATTAAGGACGCTTGGTGCAACAGGCCGTTAGTTGTAAATTGTATAAGCAATATTGCCTATAAAATTATATTGTGTAATAAAATAAAAATTACTATTAAAGAGAGTGTGATAAAACTGTTTATTTATTCAACCCTTTGAAGAAGAACAAGAAAGTTATACCACTATAATAATATGATATAATTATCTGAGATGTGAAACGGATATTTAGCTAAGAAGATCTGTGGTTGCGCAGAGGGCGCCTCTATCAAAAAGAACAGAAAGCCATGAACTTTCGAAGAGTACAATTTAATCCTTCCTTGGATGTCTGCTCGTTCCCTGGTGTGAGAGCGGGGATACTGTTTCGGGGCGCTGGCCCCCCGGCAGTTTTTTTACATTTTTTATTTACTTCTAAACCCGCATTTGACCTCGATCTCGCCTGATGGTAAGCGACGATGAGGTCGACGATGGTGCATGCGGGTCCAGTAAATGCCTATTCACTCTGGCCTTGAAGATCCCAAGGTTGTAGGTTTCGGGAAATACAGACGCCGGCAGGCTGTTCCATTCCTTAGCCGTTCGCATAATGAACGAAGAAGCAAATCGCTTCGTACGAGCAGATGGGATATCAACAACATAAGGATGGGAAACCCCCCCCCCCCCCCCCCCCCCCCCGTTAGTCCGAAGGCGGAATGGAGATGCTGGAATTAGGTCGTGCAATTCCGATGCGCACTCTCCGAAATGTATCCTATAAAATACCGATAGACAGGCGACCTTGCGCCGATGTTCCAGACTTTGCAGTCTTTGCATCCTTCGCTGCCGCTGTTTGTAACCACAAGCAGGTCCTTGGGTTGGCTCTAGCCGTTGGTGTCGTTGTTTTATTCACGCCTCTCCTCAGCGTGGTCTACCCGCCGGGGACGGTGGTCTACCCCCGTTCGGGGAGGCCCAGCGAGCGCCAGAGGGCGACTGGCATCTTCACGTGTCTTCTGAGCCTTCCACAAGGACCAGACTTCTTGGCAGCGCTTTAGGTCGCGCTCTTCTGTCGGGGGGTCTCGTGTGCAGCGGGGCTATGTTCCGGATGTGTTGGTGGCTTGAGACGTCTGCTCTCGCGAACATTCCAGTGGCCAGTCTTCTTACGAAGCCTTCTATAGACTCAATCTTTAAGTCCTTGTTCATGGTCTCGTTTCTGACGTATCTGGGGGCCTGGACGATGGTGCGCATGGTGATGGACTGTTGATACTCAAGGCGCTCCCGGTACAATTTAATCAAAATCCAAAAAATGCTATATATAACCTAGATCACTAAACGATGCCGCCAGGTAACGATGCATAGCGACACCTGTCGGCAAATTAACGGAAACTAGTACTAGAGCATTAGACAATTTGTATGACAGATAATGCAATAAATATTCTCTAATTGCACTATAGAGTATGCTCTATCCTGCTCTAAGAAAGGATTTATCTGAACTATAATGAAGCATCATCATCATCAGCCTATTAATGTCCTCACTGTTGGGGCACAAGCCACCCCTTGCACAAGAGGGTACGGGCCATGATCCACCGAGCGGGCCCACTGCTGATTGGTGGATTTCTCACGCCGTCGGAAACTCAATTTCCTCAGACATGCAGGTTTCCTCACGATGTTTTCCTTCACCGTTAGAGCAGTCGGTAAATGTACATAAGTCTTCGAAAAAATCCGAAAAACTCATTGGTACATGGCATTTCATTTCATGGTTTCGAACTCGGACCTCCCGCATGGGAAGTCCGGCGTCCTAGCTACTAGACCACCGACGCTCGCACAAAACCATAATGAAACATGGTTTTGTGCAACGTCGGAATAACTCCGATTCCTAATCGTAACTGGGAAAGGTAGGTAATCAACAAAACTGCGTGCTACTCGTAAGGGGCCATCCATAAATAATGTCACACGAATTTCTCCCCCTCCCGTCACAGGTCACATTTCTGTGTTCTCTGTGGGGTGACGTCACAAATTTTGCAATTTTAAATTGAACAGCACTTCCTAATTTATTTCTATTTAGAATATTTTTTCATAAAATCATACATTTCAGACAATTTACCAAACATCAAATCAAACGAACGATACAAAATTTAATCTTCTTGTATTGTATTGAATTTTTTTGTATTATGTTTATTTATCTTAAAGTAACTATAACCGTTACAAGAAACGTAATTAACAGCAGTGTTAAATATAATCCAACAATAATATAAATTCAAATTATATAAAATCACAAGTTTAGTGTCTGTATACTTAAAATAAATCTTGTGTCCATGAACTTTGAACCCATTCCTTTATATTATTTATGACTTCTTCTTTTTGATTTACGCGTGTGACGTCACGAAGCTTCTTCCCCCCCCCCCTCCTCCCCCCCTCTCACGAGATGTCACACTTTGTTGACTCCCTCCCTTTTTCAATTCATTTAATTTGCCATAAATCGTGTGTACTTACGTTGTGGGTCTTACAAGCATATACGTTTCAACACGATTTTACCCCATGGGTGTAGCAAATACAGATATAATATTGATTAATAAAATTGAATTTAAATTAAGTTATTATCAAAACTAAATATACCTAATGAATATAAAATTAATTTTTTTATCCAAATCAAATAAATCGCAATAATTTCTATTTATAAAACCAAATGTCAAATCATATTATTAATTACCATATCCCTTCCCCTTAGAAGAAACCTAGTTTTTTCCAGAGCTCTTCAGGCTTTTGTCTTGTCACACGATGTCACACTTTGTTGACTCCCTCCCCCTTAACATGTGACGCAATTTATGTATATCCCCTAAGTGCCTTGGTTGAAGTAAAAAGCCGTGTTGTAAATAATCTCTACTTACGTAAGTTCTAACACATTCATCGAATAAAGCTGGTATATAAACCACTATTGCAAAATAAACACAAGTTAATTCTAGGTTTAGTGGATTTAATATCCTTACACCCCTTGGCCTTTAGTCACCCTACAAATTGTTTATGGGCGTGTCCGTGATATAATGCTTGTATATCTCGTACAGTCGTCCACGTGCTGTAGTATACCATCTGTCAAAAACCTTCGATTAAATGTCAACCTTATCAGTTACTCAGTTATTGTGAATTCGAAATGAAATGAAATGAATGTTTATTTGCAAGAATATACGTTATGAAGGATCTTAAAATTACATAGGTAGTTCCAGTATATCCTACCACAGTGTGGTGTGCACATTTATATAATAGATAACATAAAATTTAAAAAAAAATGGATACGAAGCTAACTAATACGCTTTAGATTACAAGAACTATTTACAAGAAATATTAATATAGTGATTACCACTGATCGGAGTAGGTAGGGCTCTTTCGGGTCAATGTCCTCAAAGGTTATATTAATATGGATATGATTTCGGGATCCCGTTTTAAGTTATCGAGCAAATGTTGTAAATTACTTTTATAAACCTCGCCCTTACTCGGCGGATTACGATTTTTTTAAAATTGTGAACTTACGAAGAAGTTAAAACACTACCATAGGTACACTAGCGCCATGAATCTTAAAAAAAAATATTTCGCTACCAATCTTAAATGTGTATCAAAACAAATATAACGTTAAAAATCTAAATAATATATTTATTCAATCCCGGAAATCCCGGGATTATTGGGAATACTTATCGATATTATGACCGTATGTGGCAAGTACCAAAAACAGCCCTACCTACTCCGATCATAGGTTATTACATGTCAATTTAATTTAAATGTCAAATTATTTATATCAAATATTATTAAGTACTAACTTTGTTTTCAAAAAATACCTTAACACTGTAGAAGCAATTATTCATCGACTTTACTCTATTGTGTTAAAGTTGTAATTGCTGCTGAGAAAAAACATTCTAATTTATAATATTAAACAGCGAACGAAAGCATTACTCTAAACACTAAACGTTTATTTTTCTTAAAATTTTCCTACGTTCATATTTACAAAGAAATTGTAGCTCTATTTATAATGCAATAAGGTAAATTTTCATTTTGAATATTGAATTAAATTGAAACAGCGAACGAAAAGCATTACTCTAAACACTAAACGTTTATTTTTCTTAATATATTCCTACGTTCATTTACAATGAAATTGTAGCTCTATAATAATGTAATAGGGTAAATTTTCGCTTGATATAAACTCTGACAGTAGAATCAATGGACTGTCAAAAGCACAAACGGTTAATGGGATCGCCCTTTGACATTTTGACAATAAAAATGACAGATTGAAGGCATTATTGTTCGTAAGTGTAGGGTGACCAAATTCTCCATTAACAGACTGTAAAAAAAGTTAAGCATAAATAAGGAAGAGTAAAAGAACTGTTTTTGAAACTGAAAACGTTTATTTAGCACTTCTTTTTCTTTCGTGTTGATGATCCGAATTAAATTTTTCCCGACCAGAAGGCAGCCACATCGATAGCCCTCTGGTTGGCCTCGAAAAGGTCCTCCCGCGTGCAGGTGGTCGGACACGCGAGACAACAGAGCAAGTGCTCCATCGTTTGAGGAGAGACACCACACTCACACTTTACTTGATCGCTGGAAAACCCCCAGTTGTGAAGATTATCTCCGCAACAGCCAACCTGGGTTCGCAGGCGATTAAGCGTTTTCCAAGTTGGCCACGGGAGTTTGAAACCCGGTGGTAGGTCTTCTTTTGGCGGTATGAAACCTTTGGGTGGGTATTTCTCCCGCCACAGCTTGCATCTTACTTCTCATTTAGCACTGTAAACACCAGAATATAGAACACAATACAGAAGTATACAAAGATTAATACATGCAGCACAAAACATCCGGTGCGGTACAGTGCCAAAAAGGGTACACCAGCTCAGCATAATTCTGAGGCAAGCCACGGCGTTGATCTTCAGCTGGCCCTCAGTGACTGCACGGACGAAGAAAGCAACAGTGTGTGCGTGTTGTGTTGTATGAATGAGGATATTAGTGTTTTACCCTCACACACTCTTACCATTATCTTTACTAAATTCCTTTATGATTAACTTTTCCAAATTCCTTTTAGGTTAAGAATATAATTTGTTCTGCTTGCACAGAAAGTGCGCCGGAATCCCGACTTACAAGATACAGGTTTTCGACCTAGTTTGTAAGTCGGAGGTCCTTTTTTTGTGTGCCCTGTAATAAGTAAATACACTTTTTTCATATATTTTTTTACATAAAATAAATAATTCTGGAAAATCAGGATTGAACCAAGGACCCAGCTACTGTGGCTTACAACTACAAATCATTTGCCAGTAACCTACTGACAGATGTGCCGTTAATAGGTTCATATTATATCACTAATCTGTGGGCGGGGTTAGGGTAGCAAACTATTCTTGTGAAATGGGCGTGATAACTGTTACAAAGTATTAGTAACTGTTATTTTTGTTATTTGTGAAAAATACTAGAAAAAATATTGGTGGTTATTATTAATGTTTTATCTTTGACTATACATTTTATTTCGATGGTGATCCCTGGTTCCTTAGTGGTCATTTCAGAAAAAAAAGAGTGGCTAACCAATAATAATACGACATAAAAGGAAAAGCGTAGCGTAGATGGAGCCACGAGCACACTCCGTAAACAGAAAAGAAAACCAAAAGTTATTTTTTGCAGATATCACAAAGTACACCGCAGAGTAGTATGGGAAATATATATAATTGTATGGAGAAAAAAAAAGTGTCCTGTTTCAAACGAAAAAGAAATATGCTTTAGAAACCAAAATTATAAACTATATCTCCATAGAAACTAAAATGACAATGTCTATAGTTTGTTAATTATGAAGCTTTAAAAAATGCAAAATCCTGTTATCTAAAAATACTTTTTTGTTTTTATTTTTCAATTTTCATTTTAATTGTTTACTGTAATGACCTATGATCGGAGTAGGTAGGGCTGGTTTTGATACTTGCCACATACGGTCATAATATGGATAAGTATGCCCAATAATCCCGGGATTTCCGGGATTGAATAAATATATTATTTAGATTTTTAACGTTATATTTGTTTTGATACACATTTAAGATTGGAGGCGAAATATATTTTTTTAAGATTCATGGCGCTAGTGTACCTATGGTAGTGTTTTAAGTTCTTCGTAAGTTCACAATTTTTAAAAAATCGTAATCCGCCGAGTAAGGGCGAGGTTTATAAAAGTAATTTACAACATTTGCTCGATAACTTAAAACGGGATCCCGAAAGCATATCCATATTAATATAACCTTTGAGGACATTGACCCGAAAGAGCTCTACCTACTCCGATCACTGGTAATGACTATGGGAATATATTGTCCATCTATTCTTCATACTGAGGTATTTTGTCCAGTCCACCGGTATTTTTATATTCTGCCCTAAAGTCAATTTTTGGGTTAAAATCCTGAATAATCGCAATTTTTAAAAAAAGTCGTCCGTCAACGTTTCTATTTTTTATTTACTTTTTACTGTGGTTTAACACAAATTTAAAAAAATTCTATGACAGATTTTTTCTTTCACTTGCAGGTAACTCGTAAACAATTTTGTCAAGACAAAAACCCTGCAAGTGATCAAAACAAACTGAACTTGAAGGAGCACTCAAGAAGACACTGCACACAACTAGTGCGGAACACGGTCAAAACACTCCCAAAACATCATCTCCTATTCAACCGGGTAGTCATCCCGTGGAACGGCCTACCTGACCAAGTTGTGAATGATGAAACTATAAACCAGTTTAAAAACAGATTAGACAGCCACTTACGAAATTTGAAGAAACAGGCAAACCAGCATTAGCTTGCCTTTGCCTGCCAGCTAATCCAATAATAATAAAACAAGTAAATTAAGTATTTATACTACTAAATAGGTAGGTACTTAAATAAAAATTATTAAAACGATTATTATGAGAGAAATGTCAAATAATAAAATATTTTAAGTTTTAGTTTAGACCATTGGGCTGCGTCAGGGTTTAAAATATTTTAAGTTTTAGACCATTGGGCTGCGTCAGGGTTTAAAATATTTTAAGTTTTAGACCATTGGGCTGCGTCAGGGTTTAAAATCAAAATCAAATAGTTAATTTGTTGAAAGTAGGTGCCGTACATACAGAGTTCTTAAATTATAATATAGTGTCACTACTTTCTACCACATTGTGTAGCATACAAATACTCGATAGAACCTTATAAATAAAAAAAAAGAAGAGAGTTAAATAATTAATAAACACAATAGTACCTAATCAATTTAATATAATATTGAAATTCAATTTTATGTCAATTTCATATTTACCTTAAAAAAATTATATTATTTCTAATGCTCAGAAATCCGACGAATGGCACCCTCTCCTCTAGAATGAAGATGCGAGCACTGACAATGAGCCAAAGGGTTTGTGTAAATGCACTTAGATGTATTTCCTTTGACATTTCAGTGCCCGACTAATGTATGGGAAGATGCTCCCATCGCATGCGCCAACTCCCCAACCCTTCTCTAGCGAGCAATCTATAATGTAAAGGTAAAATACACTTCATTGTACAAATAGAAAACAACAAACAGGAAGATAGAAAAGGAAATAGTGAAGTACAATTTAGGCAGCCTTATCGCGATCTCTTCCAGGCAACCTTAGGGCAATATTAAAAGTAATAAAATTATTTAACTGTATATTTTACTAAGCCCTAAAGTATTATAAACAACAATTAACATCAGATCGTTTGTACTGTCAATCGAATTAACACCCCTACATTAAAACTAACGCCTTTTTAAATCTGTACCATAGTCACGGTATTGCTACAGACAGTACTGGATAAGGAGTCTCAGCGAAAATGGAAATGCTGACAAGAAAGTGTATTTTTTGTATTTTTTTATTATACTTTTAAATCAGACAGGGTCCATACAAATAAAGTTAGTATATTATATTACTTATAGCTATGTTAGTAAAAACAAAAATATTAAAGAAATAATACCAAGGCTATGGTACCGACCCCAAAGCACTGGACGACTACTTCGCATTGACATGCAGGTATATCCAGTGTCTCAGGATCGAGGAGTCAGGGAACTCGGCAAACGTCAACAGCTGCTGCTGGGACTGCTATGTACACGGTGCATCAGGGAAGCAACCCTTTTTCGTATGATTGCGTGAAAGCCATCCACTCGAGCTTCTGCAAACATCCCCGATGCAGTACAGTATCTCGGCAGCCCCATCAGCATCCTGAAGGAGTTATTATATTGGATCAGCATTTACAATCGGTACACAGCAATGCATAGCCCTTTATTGCATAGCATTGTAGGTTAAGGCTGCCTTTCCACAAAAGCTGTGCGAGGAAGCGAGGCGGTGAGCGAGGAAAAAACCACCAATAGGATCGCGCCATTATCACGTCATATCACGTGACTATTAAAATGGAGCGATCCTATTGGCGGCTTTAGCGGAAAGGCAGCCTAAGAGTGAGGTAGATATAATGAGGTGAGATATCTTTAGACATTTTATATAGGTAATGAAAAATCACCAAGAAAATAACAAGTGAGGTTGGGAGTGTAGGTTGCCCCAGATTGGGGCCTGATTGCTGCCTTTACTAGACACAGTACTGTGCACCTACATATACTACATATATATCAATGTCACCCCCAGTCTCACGTCACGCCCCCTGGGACCTCGTCATCTCTTTGTGGACCCTGGACCCCGTCGGCCACCCGGCGTTTGTTAACTGTTTAATTGTTCATTTTGGGGTAATAATAACAACTATAGGTAACTATATTTCTATATTAAACCTAAATAAAATAAAGACCGTCGGTGGTCTAGTGGCTAGGACGCTGGACTCCCATGCGGGAGGTCCGGGTTCGAAACCATGCAATGCCATGTACTAATGCGTTTTTCCGATTTTTTTCGAAGACTTACGTACCTTTACCGACTGCTCTAACGGTGAAGGAAACCTGCATGTTTGAGGAAATTAAAAGTTTCCGAAGACGTGTGAAATCCACCGCACAGCACTGGGCCCGCTCGGTGGATCATGGCCCATACCCCTTTGTGCAAGGGGTGGCCTGTGCCCCAACAGTGAGGACATTAAAATGGAGCGATCCTATTGGCGGTTGTTGATATCCCATCTGCTCGTACGAAGCGATTTGCTTCTTCGTTCATTATGCGAACGGCTAAGGAATGGAACAGCCTGCCGGCGTCTGTATTTCCCGAAACCTACAACCTTGGGCTCTTCAAGGCCGGAGTGAATAGGCATTTACTGGACCCGCATGCTCCATCGTCGACCTCATCGTCGCTTACCATAACGCGAGATCGAGGTCAAATGCGGGTTTAGTAGTCAATAAAAATAAAAAATAAAATAAAATTAAGAGGCTGATGATGATGATGAAATAAAATATGGATTCTCTCTGATGAAAGCTGGAAATCTTCCGATTTGTATTGGCTGAGTCACAGAGAGTACACAGAAGAGGACTTCCCACTTTCATCAGTGATAATTCGTATTTTATTTAGGTCACTACGGATTACATAGAGGAGGTACATAGAGGAGGATTTCAAACTCTCATCGGTGAGAATTCGTATTTTATTTAAGTTTTTATAAAACTTCTTCCTATGTGAAAAGGGCTATAGAAAAACCCGCTTTATGTGTTACCTACCTTTTGAAAAACATATATTTTATTGCTTGGGTGTTCTTGAAATAAACAGAAGAAATGGACTAACAGCGCCCACTCCTTTAGAATAAGAATAAGTTTATTTGTGCGGTAAGATTACAAAGTATTCATAGTCCATACACCAGTAGGAACGTTTCTGCCACGCACCTGTAAAATGTGGAACTCTCTTCCACCCGACGTTTTCCCGCAGCGCTACGACATGGGATGCTTCAAAAAGAACGTCAAAAAAGTCCTCTCCCTTCACGGCCGGCAACACTCTGTCTGCCTGTTTGTCGTAGCTAATTTATAAAAAATAAAAAACCCAGTAGGAACTTAAGCAAAGGTTATATTAAACTAAGTAAAATTAGTGAGCAACAAGTTGGTTTACAATAAACGCTGACCTCCGAACTAGGTAGTAGGAATGATGAGTTCATTTAGAATTTTAGAGTAACACATTCTTACATTCCAATCTCATTTTTTTGTTCGAAACAGAAATGAACGGTACAATTTTAAGATAATTTACTAAATTAAAAATCATTTGGTGAATAAATGATTTGTAGTTTAGTATTTTTTCTTAAAATTATATCATTTTTTTAAAATGATTCGTAATTTATTTTTCTTAAAATTGTTGCGTTCATTTCAGTTTTTCTTAAAATTTTGAATATTTTTTTTGAAACTTAAATGATCGCTACAATTTTAAGAAAATTTACTAAATTACAAATAATTTGGTGCGTACAAATGATTTGATTTGTACATATAAATGTTGTCTGGAAGAGATCACTTTTAGAGATAAGACCGCCTATATTGTATCCCACTATTACATACGCACTGTCTTATTATTAAGTTTTGTGCAATAAAGTATATTATATTCTATTCTATTTGTAAATTAGTAAATTTTCTTAAAATTGCAGCGTTCATTACATTTTCGAACAAAAAAAATGTGCCGTGGAAATTACGTGGAAGAATGTGCTATGTGAAGAATCAGTCTGTAATTAGTTACCTATAGCCTGACCAGGAACTAAAAACCCTGTCAAGACATAAGGACGCCATTGGGATTATAATCTGTGTTAAGGATCGCTAAGAAAAAAATAGTAAAGAAAGAAAGAAATCACATTTATTCAACATACACGATTAGACTTAAAAAGACTTAACATTAAAAAAACAAAACAAAGTTAAAAAGACACATGCACAATTACTATTGTGCATGTGTCTTTTTAACATTGTGTTGTGTTGTGTTCTAACATTCTGTAGGGACACTATGTACAGACACAGTGCACACTGTGTTCTACAATGTAAATTATTATGTCAGCAGTTTTAAATGTCACGCGGCTGCGCCCGCGCAGTCTAGTCGTTTCTCTACCACCGTCATGTATATGGTATACTGTTTGGTAATATAAGTATCGGTTAACAAGTCCAGCGTCTCATTGAAGATGACTCCTCGAAGACATACCTTGGCTAGGACGTAGGTATAGACACGTGCCGAACTCCTAGACCATGTGTAGGCACTTTGATCTCTGTTGGTACTTTACCAAATACTTATATTATTTGCCTTATTTTTTTTTGTTTCTCATTTGATCTACATAGGATGTTATTTATTTATTTATTTAGTTGTTTATTTAGAATTTAACTGTGTATTTTATTTATTTAGTTACTTAAAGATTACATAAATTAATATTGTTATAATTGTTATGTTAAGAAAAATTACTATTGTTATAATTGTTATGTTAAGAAAAATTACTATTGGTATAATTGTTATGTTAAGAAAATTTCGTATGCTGTTATAGCCAAATATAGAGGACCATACATTTATGTTACAACTTGTACCTACTTACAACCTATATTTATGAATGAATAAATAATTTGAATTTGAGTAAAAAGGTACAACTACAATACCTCTAAAAGGCTATAATCTGTAAATTGCATACACGTTATTACGCCCCTTACTGCTGCATAGAAGTATATTCTGTCCTTTTTCAGTTTTCCAAAATTATCCCGAATCTCCGATTGGATTCACGACGTCACGAGTTCTCCAAATGTGTCTCATATACTTCTAACGTACCATTTAAAACCGCAACATGGCGAGGGATTTTAGTTTCTTTCCTGGTCAGTGTCTGCTTTTCAATACCCGAGTAATTTATTAGCCAAATTAATGACTAGGTACCATTATCAGATCACCCACAATCCGCACAATTTACTTACAAAACCACCCCCAACTCAGATCAGAGCCCCAGTCGTATTATAAACGCGTATTTACAGTCCGCGTGTCGGGCTAAATCTATTTTCGTGTCGTATTTGTAATGGTAATGCGAGTCATTTTGAGATGCGATACGCTAAGCACTCGACGGGTAGGTATGGGATAATGAAAGTATCGATAGTTTTTTTTATCGATGTTATTGCTATAGTTTTTGCTAGTTTAGTTCGAGCGTCAGTGGCTTAGTGGTAGGGCGACGCACTGCGGCCCAATTTGCCTAAATTACAACGTTTGTATTCTATTTCGTTTTTGTTTTATTTCGTTTCTATTTCTATTTAGTTTTCGTTCCAATTCTATTTGGACACCAAATCGCATTCTGCTGACGCATAACTCTACCACTGCCACCTTTCGATTTACTATCGATCGGGCAAAAGTACCTCGGGAGGAACTCATGCTCGATTGAAATTGAAATTGAAATCGTTTATTTAGCGCTGTAAACACCAGAATACAGAAGTATACAAAGTTTAATACATGCAGCACAGAACATCTGGTGTGGTACAGTGACAAAAAGGGTACACCAGCTCAGCATAATGCTGTTGCTGTTGTTGCTCGATCGTTATATTTGACAGTTGAAGCGTTTTGTTATCGTTCAACTGCGATTCAGTATAAACTAAACTTTTTATTAGAATGTATAAATACGTTACTGTTCGATCGATCATTGCCTCGATCGTAACTTAACTGAAATTGGATAGTTAGTGGATAGTAGCATACGAAACACGTCATAACGAAGAAGTTTAGATTCTATTTAGTTACGTTGTATTTAGTGGAATCGATCTTCAGGACTCCAGGGAGATTCAGGTAAAAGCGTATTTTATGCTTTTTAGATCATGTTTTTAAAATTAAAGTATAACGTTTTTATATCATTACTTTTTACAGCTTAAATTTTATCCGGCGTGGGTTTTTAAAATATCGATAATGTGACGAAATCGAAATATCGATATCGACATTCCGCTGCACTTTCCCATCCCTACCCCGGAAGGAGAGCAACCGATGCATAAAATTCATACTCCTGTAGCCACCCTCAGCTATCAGATTTGACAGGCTAAGTCTACCCTACTGCATTGAATACAGGGTGGCTGATATTGTTACAACCCTAATGGTGTAGTTAAAAAGCTTGACTGGCGTTTGTGCAGTTTTGAATTCGATTGCGGAGAGGATTTTATGTAAATTGAGAATAAGTGTTAATGTTTTAAAATAAATAAAAATAGAAGAGGGTGATGTAGTATATAGGTACATTTATGTAGTAACTCTAGTAAGTTTTCTCGGAATATTTACACCCAGTATAAAACATGATAGTTTGTTTGTAGGTACATTTTTACCTCCTGAAGTTTTATTTAATCCTGAAAAATAAACTTTCTTCTTCTTCTTCAGGCTTTATTCATCCACTGCTGGATATAGCCCTCTCCTATATATTTCCATGTAGCCCGATTTGCAGTGCTTCTGAGCCAAGTCACTCCAGCTCTAGCCCTGATGTCGTCTGACCACCTCGCTGCTGGACGTCCCACACTCCTGCTGCTCGTGCGCGGTCTCCACGTGAGTACTCTGCGGGTCCACCTGTTGTCGGTTCGCCTAGCCACATGTCCCGCCCATTGTCATTTCAGAGTCGCTATGCGTTTAGCTACATCTGTGACCTTTGTGCGCAGCCGGAGGTCTTCGTTTCGCACTTTGTCTCTTCGGGAGACTCCGAGCATAGCTCGCTCCATGGCTCTTTGGGTAACTTTGACTTTATGGATGGCCTCAACCGTTAGGGCCTGCCGAAGCGTATGTCAATATTGGGAGTACACACTGGTCGAAAATTTTAGATTTCAGGCACTGCGGGATAGACGACTTTAACACCCTCTTTAGCTTTCCAAATTAACTTTTATGATTAATAATTAGATTTCACTAAAATAATTATTTGTTTCTCTAATAAAGTTCTGTAGGTACTTTTCCAAAATGACTAGGTACTTCCCTAAATAACTTTCATTGTAATTTACTAATATTGATTTATTGTAAAAAAGTGTCAGTGGCCTAATGGCTAGGACTCCCGTCCGGGTTCGAAATCATGCCATGCACGAATGAGTTTTTCGGATTTTTTCGAAGATTTACGTACATTTACCGACTGCTCTAACGGTGAAGGAAAACATCGTGAGGAAACCTGCATGTCTACGAGGAAATTGAAAGTGTCCGAAGGCGTGTGAAATCCACCAATCAGCACTGGGCCTGCTCGGTGGATCATGGCCCGTACCCCTCTTGTGCAAAGGAAGCTCTGTACCCTAACAGTGGGGAAATTAATAGACTGGTGATGGTTTATTGTAGGTACCTAGGTAGGTGTCATACCCACCAAAAGTTACTCTCCTAAAAAATAAAAAATAAAGGGTTGTAGTCCACCCATCAGATTTATTTAATGAGAAATATTAATGGTCACCGTCCCAAAATAAATGCAAAGCACGTTTGTACGTCGAAGGCAGTGCGGCGGCACAAAGGAAATTAAAAAGAAATAAGGTCATAGTCATAGACAAGCGTTGAATTGTCTATGAGACGGTGCCACAAAGGTTCGTTAGATTTGAAATTATAATTACGATTGATTGCTTTATTACGGCGGCGAAGATCTAAC
This sequence comes from Hofmannophila pseudospretella, assembly GCA_947369225.1. NCBI lineage: Eukaryota > Metazoa > Arthropoda > Insecta > Lepidoptera > Oecophoridae > Hofmannophila > Hofmannophila pseudospretella. The sequence continues at coordinate 6,807,550 of OX376337.1, read as the reverse complement.
ATACTTTTTTAATAAAAAATACTTAGTTAGGAAACACTTAGGGCTTTGTTTTTGGATGGGGGGAGGCTTCGCCCCCTTAACACTTGGGGTTTTACTCAATTCAATTTCATTTATTTGTAGCCATAAATTACATGTCATTATAGTGTTACAATTAGGGTGTAGCTACACGAAATATAAAAATATAAACTATCATCCGACCGATATGACCTACGAAGCCGAAACGTGGACACTGACTGCGACTGGTTAACAAACTGAAAGTCGCTCAGCGTGCTATGGAAGAGTTGTGCTCGGAGTATCTCTGCTGGATCGAATCCGAAATGAGGAGATCCGGCATAGAACAAAAGTTATCGACATAGCTCATAAGATTAGCAAGCTGAAGTGGTAGTGGGCCGGTCACATCTGTCGCAGAACAGACAACCGCTGGGGGAGACGAGTTCTAGAGTGGAGACCGCGTTTGGGCAAACGTAGTTAGGGACGTCCCTCTGCTAGATGGAGCGACGATTTGCGCAAGGTGGCTGGTAGCGACTGGATGAGAATAGCCGAAGATCGGGCTCAATGGCGCGCCCTGGGAGAGGCCTATGTCCAGCAGTGGACTAGAGTAGGCTGCTGATGAAACTATCATCACAAAAAATGAATAAATTATTATTTCTAATTAATAAACGGAATTTAAAAGCAATTGAAAAACATTCCATGTCAAATTTATAGTTTCATATCAAGTTTACACTAAATATTTGAATGTTTTATTTATACCCTGACCAGGATCTAAAAATCCCTGTTAAGAGTGCGCCATTGGTAATTTTATAATCTGTGAAAATCTATGAAAAAAAAATACTTACCATTTATTGTCAGTTTTATATTATCCCATGTTCTATTACATGTTCATTTGCACTGGTCAAAGAAGAGATCTGTCCTCCGAGATACAGGAACTTCCTAGTTCGGAGGTCAGCGTTTATTATAACTAACTCGTTACCTCACTAATTTTATTTAGTTTAATATAACATATGCTTAAGTTCCTACTGGTGTATAGACAATGAATACTTTGTCATCTTACCGCACAAATTAACTATTCTTATTCGTATTCTTAATGGTTAGGGTTTATTAATTTTTGACTAATTTTTTCGGGACTGAAAAGTAATGGTGGAGAAGAGGAGGGTCAAATGCATCACCGTAAAAGGCTTCGTTCCTTGGCAGTATGGTAATCTATAAATCAAATATTCCTGTAAATATTGTCACGTACCCAATGGCGCCATCGTTTCCGAAAAATTCCATCAAAATCCGCCGGATTTAAAGAAAAAACTTGAAACAATAAAATGTTTAATAATTCATTTTTAATGTTAAAAAAATGTAGTTCGTCCAGACGCGTTAATAGAATCGCGTTACGGAAAAAATGAACAATGGCTTGGGAAAAAATGGGTTATAGGATTATAATATTTATAATTTAATCTTGTTTAATATTCGTAGAGCGTGAACGATGGCGCCTGTTTTTTTTTTCTTCAAAAAATAACAATTTTAATAGTTTGTAAGTACCAGAATGGTAAAAGACTATTGTATGACCTGTTTTTGATTATATGGGTCTCTATTTCATCATCATCATCATCAGCAGCCCACTCCAGTCCACTGCTGGACATAGGCCTCTCCCAGGGCGCGCCATTGAGCCCGATCTTCGGCTCTGCTCATCCAGTCGCTGCCAGTCACCTTGCGCAGATCGCCGCTCCATCTATCAGGGACGCCCGTCCCACACTACGTTTGCCCAAACGCGGTCTCCACTCCAGAACCCGTCTCCCCCAGCGGTTGTCGGTTCTGCGACAGATGTGACCGGCCCACTGCCACTTCAGGGTCTCTATTTAAATTAAATCTATTAATTAAATAAATTAATGATTTTAAATCAATTGGTTTTCATTCAAAAGTGTTTACATATTCATGACGTAGGTATAAGTCCTGGCTAAAAAGAGTAGAAATTAAATAATGGCAACACTCACTCTAAATAGTAAAGTGTAAAGTAAAATACACTTTATTGCACAAATAGAAAACAACAAACAAGAGATAGAAAAGGAAATAGTGAAGTACAATTTAGGCGGCCTTATCGCTAAGAGCGATCTCTTCCAGGCAACCTTTAGTATGGAAATGCCATTGTGATTTGACATAAATGTATGGAAAGTTGCCATTATTTAATGTCTACTCTTTTTGACAAAACTGTACCAATTTGCGCATTTAAAAAAAAATTTATAAGTAGTAAGGTCTAGGAAGATGGAGGGTGGAGGATAAGAAAGAATAGGGAGATGGAAGAGATGGTGAACGAGCCGAACATCATAGGAGAAACGAAAGCAGCTCGACTCCGATGGCTCGGACACATCACTAGGATGGGGGAGGATCGGGCAGTTAAACGAGCGCATGTGGGACGCCCTCACGGACGACGTCCGGTCGGACGTCCCAGATACCGCTGGCGCGATGAAGTGGAGAAGGATCTGCGTGAGCTCCGGGCGCCTGACTGGCTCGAGACTGCGCAGGAGAGAGCGATGGCGCTCTTTGGTATCGGAGGCCAAGATCCACTTCGGGTCGCTGCGCCAACGGAGTAAGTAAGTAAGTAAGGTCTAGTTTAATAAGTATGTTTATGTAGGTGTCTAAATTAATGATTACGGATGGGTTACTGGGGTACCATTTCGCCTAAATTACAACGTTTGTAGTTCTACTTCTATCCAATTTCAATTTAGATTTCGTTCCAATTCTATTTGGACACCAAATCGCATTCTGCTGACGCATAACTCTACCACTGCCACCTTTGGATTTACTATCGATCGGGCAAAAGTACCTCGGGAGGAACTTATGTTCGATCGTTATATTTGACAGTTGAAGCGTTTTGTTACCGTTCAACTGCGATTCAGTATAAACTAAACGTTTTATTAGAATGCACAAATACGTTACTGTTCGATCGATCGTTGACTCGATCGGAATTTAACTGAAATTGTATCGTTAGTGGATAGTAGCATACGAAACACGTCATAACGATGCAGTTCAGATTCTATTTAGTTACGTTGTATTTAGTGGAATCAATCTCCTGATTAATTTGTGATTGCAGTTAAGGATCGCCGCGACACACAGTCACTTTTCTTGAAATAACCCCAGCAGCACTTCGACCCTTGAGGATCTTTTGTGCCTTCCCCATTTACACACTGGTCATCTCAGTCGGTAAATGTACATAAGTCTTCGAAAAATACGAAAAACTCATTGGTACATGGCACTGCACGGTTTCGAACCCAGACCTCCCGCACGGAAGTCCGGTGTCCTAGCCACTGTGCCACCGACGTTCTTAGGCTCAATTTACATGGCCGCGGAATGGAATGGAAGCGAATTTTCGCAACGTAATTGTACATAGCATAATGAACTTTATGTCAATTGTGTAACATACAAACTAAGTACGAGCCAAAAAAGAGGTCGCGCGTCTTCCGGGGAATCCTCGCACATTCTCGAGAATTCCCCTAGCGGTAAAGCGTATTTAGTTTGTATGTTACACAATTGACATAAAGTTCATTATGCTATGCACAATTACGTTGCGAAAATTCGTTTCCATTCCATTCCGCGGCGATGTAAATTGAGCCTTAGTCGCTTTAATGCGGGGTCCAATAATAAACATAAATATGTATATAATAATAATGATTTTGTTGCTTTTTTAGTATTTTTAAACAGCAAATAAAATGAGGTACCTTCTTACTCTTTTTTATAGTAAGACCAATACTTCATACTCGTTTCAATTAAAATGTCAACAGTGTCCGTATAATAATGTTTATGATAATGCTGTAATTGGAATCGACTAACAGTCGGTGTATCAAAGACATTCGGAAGGCAGTTCTGAGTTCTGTTCGCCGATGAAATAAAAGATGCGATTAAATTTTTTTCACGTCAGTTCTTCGAATGAATGAATGAATGAATGAATCGCTTGGGAATCATTTAGTTGTTTGATGTGCAGCTATTGGTTTTATAATCTGTGATCTTTTTCTTGTTTCGCGGTGGTAAGGGAAAGGAATATATCCTAACCCTATTTTTTTTAATCTCGATCTCGCCTGATGGTAAGCGACGATGAGGTCGACGATGGAGCATGCGGGTCCAGTAAATGCCTATTCACTCTGGCCTTGAAGATCCCAAGGTCGTAGGTTTCGGGAAATACAGACGCCGGCAGGCTGTTCCATGTCTATGCTATTCTATGTCTTTTCAGGTATAAGAGGTTTCAATCAGGTTCCAATTTATATTTTCTTCTAATACATGCATGAATCAATCACACGCTGGCAGTATTGTTCCTCATGACCCACAAGAGGAATTACAGTTGCCATTAAAAAAAAAAAGGAAAATCTCGCGAAAAAGGTCCGAAAAATGATTTAACAGGGACGTAGTCAGAGAGACGGCGGGGGCCCCGAAATCCAAGTAATATTTTTTTGTCATTAATGTTCTTTATTAAAAATAATTTCTGAAATAAGCGGGTAAGTACCTAATTACTTTAAAATACTGTCTCGTTTTTTGTCTCGGATTTTGGTATTTTTAGATTGCCACTATTTTTAATGCTGTCAAGTGACGGATAAGATAAGATAATATTTATTGTGTAAAAGTTGAGGTAAGAATCACAAATATTGCAGATACAGTTGCATAAACATGTCACACTAAACTTACCTTTACAGGCATATACACCGAATACACAAGTTAATAATGTTTATACAGAATAGCAGTTTAGTATACTAACATTTTAAAAATCAACTAACATAGTTGAACATCAATATAAATCAAATAAAACATCCACAATTTTAATACAACCTATACCTAATAAGTAATAAAACATGAGACTATAAAACACCTAAAATACATATAATTTAAAAAAGTGAAGCAACGTGCGACGTCCGCGTAACTTTTTAATTTCATTTTTTTTAATTGCGGCCGCTTCAATGGGCAAAGGTTTCATGCGGCACACGTCCAGGCGGCCGGTACAAAGCTGCGTTCCGTTCTACGCACTGCATTCTAATGCAACGATCAATGCACTTTAATTGATTTGTCGAGTCAATTGTCTCTTGCGTTCATTGAAGTCTAGGCGATGACCTCACCATAGGCTGAAGCCATTAAACTGAGCCATTAATATTCTACAGACAGGCAGAGTGCAACAATATGCGGAAAAATGACAATAGGAATGAATGAGTTGAAGATTTCTTCGGGCCGAGTTTCAAATTTGTACCTGACGAGAGAAAACTTAATATTATAATATAAAGTACTTACTTAAAACTTAATATTATAATAAAAAGAAATTATGAAAGGTAAAATATTGTGGTCAGGGTTTCATGTATGAACATATAATATACCATTTGCACAATATTGCGCATACCACAGTGGGAATCATGTAAGGATCACTATATAAAGAATTGGGCATATTAACAGTACCCGCTCCCTACGTCTTTGTGATTCTTTTAGACTTCAAAAAGAATTTATACAAATATGAGAGCACAAATGAGAGAATGGATAGAGAAAACACCAGACGGAAGGATGTGTAAAATGAAATACTACCTAAACTAAATGTGGTGAAGCATTGTACGAGATATCAGTCTGTGCGGCTGTTTGACAAGTTGCCCGTTGAATATAGGACAGACATGAGCCTCCATACATTTAGGGTAAAATTAAAAGCGCTTCTTTTAGAAAGGAGTTTGTATTCTGTAGAAGAATTATAATGTAAGTAGGCACCTGTGATGGAAATATGACTAATTAGCAAATAATTAATTTTTTTAATTTTTTGGCATGTCTATTTTTTATATTCAAACACAATTTATGATTGTTTATGAATAAATGTTATGATATGATATATTTTTTAAGACCAATTGTTACACATGAAAAGCAATAAATGGTATGAGTAATAAATAGATTGTAATTTTTAAAACAAAGAAACATCTTTGCCTGGTACTTACAATTGTTTGATGATTTCTGGTGAAGTAAATGAATGAATGATGAATGATTGATATTTCTATGTTAATAAATATCTTAGGAGCCATTCCAGTGTGGGGGTTACGTCACATGTTTTCATCATCATCATCAGCAGCCTACTCTAGTCCACTGCTGGACATAGGCCTCTCCCAGGGCGCGCCATTGAGCCCGATCTTCGGCTCTTCTCATCCAGTCGCTGCCAGCCACCTTGCGCAGATCGTCGCTCCAACTAGCAGGTCACATGTTTTGCAATTTTAAATTAAATTAAATTCAGTTAAAATTTAATCTTGTGTCTATGGACTTTGAACCCATTCCTTTATATTATTTATGACTTCTTTTAGACTTACGCATGTGACGGCAAGAAGCTTATGACTGCCCCCCCCCCCCCCCCCCCCTCACACGATGTCACACCTCGTTGACCCCCTCCCACCCCCTTAACGTGTGACGTAACTTATGGATGTCCCCTTACGAGTAGATAAAATTTAAAACAATATTCATTATCTAATAGACACTTATAATATCCGCCCAGACAGAAGAATGAATGTGGTGTTAGAAAAAAGTACCATTAGCATAATAAAGAGATTTGAGTCACTCGGGGGAGAGGGCACCGGACGTTGGCGCCCGTTTGTAGCGTCACCATAAAAATACTGTTTGATAAATTTATGAAAAAAAAGTAAAAAAAATTTTTCTTCTTAAGATGACTAGCATTCTAATGCCGGTCGCAGATTTCTGTGGTATAATAGCCAAATAAATGGCCACCCATACATTACGTCACACATTAAGGGGAGGGAGGAAGTCAACAGAGTGTGACATCGTGTGACAACGGGAGGGGGGACGAGTCCTAAACTTCGTGACGTCACATGCTTAAATCTAAAAACAGAAGTCATTATAAGTTGTTAAGAACATAGCTAAAAATCTATTATTATTTACTGTTTCAAATATTAATTTGTCCAATTGATAACAATTAAATATTAGGTTTTGCTGATAATTGTTTAGATTTTTTAAATATTTTTTCTTGTATCGCATACATACGAGTAGATAACATTTTATCTTGTAGGTAATGTTTAGAATTTTAATTCTTAATGTTATGTTTTTTTTTATGTATAACTAAACCCGCATTTGACCTCGATCTCGCCTGATGGTAAGCGACGATGAGGTCGACGATGGAGCACGCGGGTCCAGTAAATGCCTATTCACTCTGGCCTTGAAGATCCCAAGGTTGTAGGTTTCGGGAAATACAGACGCCGGCAGGCTGTTCCATTCCTCAGCCGTTCGCATAATGAAAGAAGAAGCAAATCGCTTCGTACGAGCAGATGGGATATCAACAACATAAGGATGGAACCCCTCCCCGCGCCTGGTAGTCCGAAGGCGGAATGGAGATGCTGGAATTAGGTCGTGCAATTCCGATGTTGCTCACAATTAGTGTTTTTAATTAAAAGTTTTAGCTGTATTCTTCTTCTCTGTTTTCTTTCTTAGGTACCGAAAGTAACAAAAGAGTTTTGGAAGTAAAGATTAATATTAGATCACTTTTTTTATATTCCAGAGACCCCCGACTCTATCTTATCTTATGATGGGGGCCGGGAATAACCCCAGCGGCACTTCGACCCTTGAGGATATTATGTGCCTACCCCATTGTACACACTGGTCATCTCAGTGTGCAGGTTTCCTTACGATATTTTCCTTCACCGTTAGAGCAGTCGGTAAATGTAAGTAAGTTTGAAAAATACGAAAAACTCATTGGTACGTGGCACTGCACGGTTTCTAACCCGGGTCCTAGCCACTGTGCCACCGACGGTCTTAAAAATGTATTATAAATGTATTACAGATTCATCGAGAAAAACTGGTATATTAATCACTATTGCAAAATAAACACAAGTTAATTAAAATTAAAAAAAATTGAAATTGAAAACGTTTATTTAGCGCTGTAAACACCAGAATATAGAACACAATACAGAAAAAAGACAAAGCATACAAAGTTTACATGCAGCACAGATCATTTAGTGTGGTACAGTGCCAAAAAGGGTACACCAGCTCAGCATAATTCTAAGTTTAGTGGGTGTATATATATCCTTACATCCCTCGGCCTTTATAGTCCCCCTGACTCTATCTCAGTGTCAATTACTTGTAACAATATAGTTTCTTAATTTATTGTTTTTTTCTTAGTTTATTTTAGTTGGTTTATTTGCTGACGGTCTCCACGACAACGTGAAGGCACGCGGGATGGTTCCTCACCAAATAATCTATCACCATTACCAATCAAACTGTACATTAGTCTATAATACTATACTTACTCTAACTTACTGTCCTTTTGGCCGTCTTTTAGAGCTATTGAAAAAAAACGGAGGTAAGTAACTATCAGACAAATGAAGTGGTAGGTACTAGGGATGTTACGGAGGTGGTTTTACCGGAACCGGAGTCGAAACGGAAGGTTTCAATTTGATTTATCGGAGTCGGAGGCGGAGGTAGAAGAGAGATGTTCAGAAGAGGGATGTTTTAAATCGATTTTTAATTTTTATAGAAATTGAAAACGTTTATTTAGCACTGAAAACACCAGAATATAGAACACAATACAGAAGTATGCAAAGATTAATACATGCAGCACAAAACATCTGGTGTGGTACAGTGCCAAAAAGGGTACACCAGCACAGCTATAGCTGAACTGGTCAATATTTTTTATGATGACGTTTGCAGCAATAAAACATATTCCTTTATGTAGTCCTACACTATTTAAATAAATATTGATATTTGAATATGTTTGCTCACAAATCTTCGGTATAACCTGCGATTCAAAATTATCGGAGCCGAAGTCGGAGTCGGAGGTGTCAATCGGAAGTTCCGATCTTTCGGAGTCGGAGTCGAAGCTCCGTTACATCCCAAGTACCTACTTGGAATGTAACGGAGCTTCGACATTACGTACCTACGTAATGCTTGAAATTTTTCTTTTGGAATTTCTGTGGTTGGGGCGGCTGCCCCCCAATCCCCCTGAATACGACTCTGCCAACTGGTAAGTATGTTATCTCTTTTCAACCGGTGTCCACCCACTACTGCATGTAAGTTTCCTCTAATGCACGTCATTTTCTACGCTCTTGAGCTTTTCTTATTAAATTTCCAGGAGACTTTTATGTCATTTGCCCATCTCGCATGATCCTAGTTTATTTATTTTTTATTGACTACTAAATCCGCATTTGACCTCGATCTCGCCTGATGGTAAGCGACGATGAGGTCGACGATGGAGCATGCGGGTCCAGTAAATGCCTATTCACTCTGGCCTTGAAGATCCCAAGGTTGTAGGTTTCGGGAAATACAGACGCCGATTCCAATTCTTTGGTCTCCATATCATGTCTTTCTTGCCCCACCGACTATTGGAATGTTCAGAACTTCAGAATTTTTACAAAAAATCATAATCAACGCAGGTAAGTTATTCGCCAGAAGAGAGTTTTTTTTATCAAAGGCAGATTTTTTTTCTTTTTTTTCTTTCCAAAAAATTTTTTGGCGTCAATTTATTTATTTACGGTTCCGGTCCTGGTGAGCAGCCAACCAAATGGCTGAATACGGGACTGACTTTATTATTCTACGTACACATCCTAATTGTTAACATTGCATTGTACCTAATTCAAACTAAACCACTTAATTAATATTTAATTGATACAAATAATGTATTGTCAGACAAATTAGTTTCAAAACAATGCTATCCGTAAATGGAGCGTCTGGGGACGTATTTTTATATCACTCTGATACTTGGCTTATCGATAAACTTATATTTATTTATATATTTATTCTTTTACACTTTTGTGTACAGGTGAGCTTAATGCCTTGCGGCATTCTCTGCCAGCTGACCTTTGGGCATGCAGATATGTTATGGCGGTGCAGTGGCAATAAAAACAGTGACAAATGACAAAGAAACTTAATAATATGTCAAATTTATATAATAAAATAACAATATTCTTACATAGTATACTAATATACAATACTAATACAAATATACAATATAATTTACTTATATACATAAATACAATATAATTAAATACATACGAAAAATAATAAGATATTAAGCACAAATATATTGATATGTAAAATATATAGATTTAGGGATTATGAGGAACACAAAAGGTGGCTACGAACTTGATTCTTAAACACAAAGCGATTCGGGGCTTTCCTTATATCTACTGGGAGATTGTTCCAAAGGCGGGCTGCGTGAACAGTGAACGAGTACGAGTAGAAATCAGTGTGATGAGAGGCCAAGGCGAAGAAACTTCATATTGAAATCACAGATAGAACGTGATAGGTATTATACTGGTTTATTAATATATACATTGATAAATCTATAATAATACTAAAGCTAAAACTAAACTAAAACGAGCTAAAAAAGAAAAGTGCTAGGGGAATTCTCGAGAATGCGCGAGGATTCCCAGGAAGACGCGCGACCTCTTTTTTGGATCGTATTTAGTTTGTATGTTACACAATTGACATAAAGTTCATTATGCTATGTACAATTACGTTGCGAAAATTCGCTTCCATTCCATTCCGCGGCAATGTAAATTGAGCCTAACTCGACAGCCAAAATAAAAAATATGTAGGCACTTATAAATTAATGATTCTTTATTAATAATTAGTGATTTATTAATGATTAGTAATTTCTATGGCACATTTTTTGTTCAAAAATGAAATGAACGCTACAATTTTAAGAAAATTTACTAATACGAATAATTTGGCTCCTTAAATGATTAGTACCTAATTTAATAAATTTTCTTAAAATTGTAGCGTAAACTACAAATAATTTTTGCACCAATTGATTTGTAATTTAGTAAATTTTCTTAAAATTGTAGCGTTTATTTGTTTGTAGTCTCTTTATTGTACTAATATTTAAAAAAAAACGCTACATTTTAAGAAAATTTACTAATACAAATACTTTGGTGCTTAAATGATTTGTACCTAATTTAGTAAATTTTCTTAATATTGTAGCGTAAATTACAATTATTTTTGCACCAATTGATTTGTAATTTAGTAAGTTTTCTTAAAATTGTAGCGTTTATTTGTTTGTAGTCTCTTAATAAAGAGACTACAAACAAATAAACGCTACAATTAGTACAATAGTACTAATATAAAAAAAACGCTACATTTTAAGAAAATTTACTAATACAAATACTTTGGTGCTTAAATGATTTGTACCTAATTTAGTAAATTTTCTTAAAATTGTAGCGTAAATTACAAATAATTTTTGCATCAAATGATTTGTAATTTAGTAAATTTTCTTAAAATTGTAGCCTTTGTTTGTATGTTTGTAGTCTCTTTATTGTACTAATATAAAAATACACAGAAAATTTAAAAAAAAACATTAAAAAATGTAGAAAGGCGGGCTTATCCCATAGGGATCTCTTTCAGCCAACCTTTGATTTAGGAGAGTTTAGACTACTTTTATGGTGGGTAAAGGTATGGAGTACAATAAATCAGTATAAATAAATTACAATAATTATATAGTAGATCTAGCTAATATTTTAAAGATAGACCCCTTACTTTAGAATCATTCCAAAATGGCTGACAATTACCACTGTGTTCCTATTGCGATCAACCGTCGATTGTATGCAAAAATGGCAACAGAACCGTTTCAAGTTGTGGTCTAAACCAACGGACCACCTGGTGGTGAGTGGTCACCGTCGCCCATAGTGATCTCACCTCACTTTGCTGCTTTGCGGCAGAAATAGGTAACAGAGTAATACCCCAGCGTTACTCTGTTTTAACTCATTATACCACCAGTAATCTATAAGGAAAGAAAGAACCGTGCAGTGCCGTGTACCAATAAGTTTTTCGTATTTTTCGAAGACTTACGTACATTTACCGACTGCTCTAAAGGTGAAGGAAAACATCGCGAGGAAACCTGCGCACTGAGATGACCAGTGTGTAAAATAGGGTAGGCACAAAAGATCCTCAAGTGTCGAAGTGCCGCTGGGGTTATTTCCGGCCCCCTATCATATGATAAGCTATTCTTGTAGTGGTAGATCCTAATGTGAAGATATTCTAGGGGCTCTCCCTCAATGCGGGCCTGAACACCCAGTATTTAGCAGATTACGATCGCATATTGACTGCGAATCGCTGTTTATTCTATTAGTGATCAATTTCCAGAAAACATTTAACGGTTAACGGATATTACGTTTTTATTGAGAAGTCAGGATGTCTCATAGACGATGAGGTGACAGGAAAGTATTAATAAATAAAGCTTCCGATTTTAAATTTATAGCATAACTCTCACGTCCATAATCCCCGAGGGGGTAGACAGAGGAACCACCTTCATCATAGATTGGGTAGTTCCCACTTTTCGTCGTAAGATTAATGGACAAACGTGATAGGTGGCGAGCCTACCGCCGTCTACTAGGTGTACAATAGTATCCACTAAGATCCTTAGTTGCCTCGTACGATACCCACGGGAGTTGGGGTGATGCTATTATTTATGGCCGGCACGACACGGCAAATTATATACATAGCTTCATGTTATGTCCCTTGTAGGGTAGGCAGAGAGAACGGAGCGCCACGAATCTCTGTCTCGTCACTCCTCTCTTTCTCCCTCTACAGTCATCCGTCGTCTCTCGCACGCTCCCCGGTGGAGTCGTCTGCTCTGTTATTACAATCTAAGAGCACTGACAATATTATCATCAAAGTTCGGTTTAGTATATAACCTACATTACAGGCTATAAAAAAAGTTAAACATAAATTAGGAAGTAACAGAACTTTTTTTATTGTAGGTGTTCGGAATTCAAAAAGTGACATCTGTCTAATAAAAGCCGATCAACTGAAAAGTCGCATATTTTCTCCTATTTTGTGAATTTATTTCAAGTGGCGACCGTGACATGGAGAATAATTCCAAATTGCGTACCTGCACACGGCGGCTATTCACAATATCGGCCGATAATTTCGAGGAGGCAGCGAATGTACCAGGTCCTGAAAGGGAACGCCTAATAGTGCTCTTCAAGAAACTGAACGAGTTGCGTAATAAACTTGGTAAGCTGGATGACGAAATTTTAGACCACTTACTTTCAACGGACGCTGACGAAAAATTCTTAGAAAATGAGCTGATGTCCACCGATAACTACAAAACCCGTTGGTACACTGTCGAAACGAAATATGAAGTAGCAATGGAGAAATATACAGTACCAACTCGGCGGAGCAGCGGTTCAGAAGGTAATAGTTTCGTATCCGTATTACCGAAAGAAGTTCATAGTAAAAGACAGTTCAAACTACCTAAATTAGAACTGAATAAATTTGATGGCAGTATTAAAAATTGGTTGTCATTCTGGGGACAGTTTCGTAAAATTCATGATGATGCCGATATAGAGGACGACGATAAATACCAATACCTCCTGCAGTCGATGGAACCAGGTAGTAACGCTAGAGAAATAGTACAGACTTTCCCTCCTTCCGGTTCTAGCTACCATCAAGCTCTAGAACAATTAAAATCACGCTATGCTCGGGATGACTTACTCATAGAGGTTTATGTTCGTGAGCTGTTGAACCTAGTGCTGCTGCAAGCAAAACAAAACAGCCAACTAACCCTAACGAAGTTGTATGATGAGCTAAATGCGCAGATTAGAGCACTGGAGACTTTGGGAGTCACAAAAGATAAGTACTCTGCTTTTATCTTCCCCATGATAGAGTCGGCGCTACCCAGCGAGATATTACTAGTATGGGAGAGATCCAGGTCTAGCTCTTCAGCCTCCAGTTCGGATAAGGAGCTTAACAACCTCCTAGACTTTCTTAAGAAAGAGGTTGACAGCGAGCAGAGGATTAAGCTAGTGAAGTCCACTTTTTCGGAATCGAACGGACCACCCAATTTTGAGCAACCGCCTGCTGCTGAATGTTTAATTGCGAGCGTTAATAAAAAGTCAATAGTGCAAGCTAAGACGTGCATATTCTGCGACAAAGATAGTCATGCCAGTCTCGAGTGTTACAAAATTTCAAAGATGACCTTAGATCAACGCAAGGAACACTTGAAAAGGAAAAAGGCCTGCACTCTTTGTCTTAAGGCAGGGCACAACGTCAAATTTTGCAAAGCGTACATGAAATGCTGTGTGTGTGCAAAGCGGCACTCTGTTGTACTATGCCCCGGTAAAGAAGAGAAGACTCCTCAACCTTCGACCTCTGACACGGTTAACAATTTCTCCCAGGTGCGAGGTGTCACACTCTTGCAGACGATTATGGTCAATATAGTACATGGCGGCAAAACAATGACTGTGAGAGCACTCTACGACAACGGCGCTCAACGCTCTTATATAAAAAAGTCTGTCGCAGAAATGCTAAATCTAAAGCCCACGGGCAAAGAAACCTTGAGCCATTGTTTGTTCGGCGGCGTGAGGACGAGCTCCGGCGAGTATGATACTTACGATCTGAACATACAAAGCATGGACGGGAGTTTTGATTTTAATTTATCAGTTTTGGCGCATCCATATATTTGTAATAATATCCCTAAACATGACTGCAGCGATAAAAAACTGAAAACATTTTTACGACAACATAAAGTGACGTTGACTGACACAGACAATAATCCGTCCGAAATAGATTTATTAATTGGTGCCGACTTTTCGGGTCTTTTGTTGACTAATGAGTTTCTATACTTTGACAAAGACTTGGTGGCGATTAAAACTAAACTGGGGTGGACATTGCAAGGAAGACAATCTGGTGTCACTTCTAATGTCACAACATTATTATTGTGTGATTGCGAAGCTACTTTAAACGGCCGTCCTCTGACATATATTCAGGATGATAGAGCTGATTTGCTTCAACCGTTAACTCCGTCATGTTTTCTACAGTCACTACCGCAAAACGATACAGCTGATTTAGATCAAGTCGACGGTAACAGCTTGAATAGGCGACTAAAGTATTTATGCAAGCTTAGAGCGGATTTTAAACAACGTTTTACAAATGAATATTTAACTGCTCTGTATCAAAGGGGAAAAGATATCGGGAACAGGTTAGAGATAGGCGATGTGGTGCTCATTGAGACAAACGAGAAGCGCATTAAGTGGCCTATGGGCATAATACAATCTATTCTGCTTGGGAAGGACGGAATTGGGAGGACAGCGGTCATAAAGACAGCCACTGGTACCAAAATTAGACCGGTTCAAAAACTTTATGCTTTAGAGCTGTCTGCCGCAGACTCAGCATTTCTTCCAAAACCTGACTAACCTAACCTCTGACTTGACTTGACTTTCTATTTAATTTTTAACAAGTATAATAATTATTGAGTTAATTTAATTTTGTAAATATTAATTGTTTTTAACTCTGTTTTAATTATTTATCTCAAGTGTTTAATGAAGTGTGTAGTTTTGTTTTTATTAATTATTTTGTTTTTGCGTTTAGAGGATGTTCGGAATTCAAAAAGTGACATCTGTCTAATAAAAGCCGATCAACTGAAAAGTCGCATATTTTCTCCTATTTTGTGAATTTATTTCAGTAGGTATAAGGAGATCGGTGGCCTAGTGGCTAGGACGCCGGACTCCC
Organism: Hofmannophila pseudospretella; assembly: GCA_947369225.1. NCBI lineage: Eukaryota > Metazoa > Arthropoda > Insecta > Lepidoptera > Oecophoridae > Hofmannophila > Hofmannophila pseudospretella. Next base: position 6,792,112 of record OX376337.1, on the reverse strand, counting down.
ATGCGGGAGGTCCGGGTTCGAAACCGTGCAGTGCCATGTACCAATGAGTTTTCAGATGATTTCGAAGACTTACGTACATTTACCGGCTGCTCTAACGGTGAAGGAAAACATCGCGAGGAAAACTGCATGTCTGAGGAAATTAAAAGTTTCCGAAGGTGTGTGATGCTAACCATACAGCACTGGGCCCGCTCGGTGGATCATGGACCGTACCCCCATTGTGCAAGGGGAGGCCTGTGCCCCAACAGTTGGGACTTTAATAGGCTGATAATGATACGCTGAGCAAAGTAGAGGCCAGCCTTCTGGTCCCGGAATCTCTCTACGAGGCGCTTGGTATTATTGTACCTATGCATAAATAATTATATTATTATTTATAAATAGATACTGAGTTTAATAAATATTGCCTAGTTTAAATAAATAAATAAAATAAAATAAAATAATTTATTGAATCCGACAAAAGAGTCCGTCATCATCATCAGTAGCCACTCTAGTCCACTGCTGGACATAGGTCTCTCCCAGGGCGCGCCATTGAGCCCGATCTTCGTCTCTTCTCATCCAGTTGCTGCCAGCCACCTTGCGCAGATAGTAGCTCCATCTAGAAGCGGGGCGTCCCACACTACGTTAAAAGAGTCCATGATTATTTGTTACTTAAAAATTACATCAATTATAGTAAGATGACAAAAAATTCGCATGACATACCCAGTAAAAAAAATTCGCATGACATACCCAGTTAAAAAAAATGAAAATATAAAAGTACAATGAATAAGTAAATTTAGAATGTTGACTAAACTAAAATAAATTTTACAATATTAGCTACGATGGCAAGAGGCCCGACGGAATGACCCTAGTACCTTGGAAGATGGGACGGCCTTTGGTGTGGGACGCCACCTGCGTCGACACCCTTGCTTCTCACCTTCCAGCCACTTCTTATAGAGCCGGCTCTGCGGCCGCTGCTGCAGAAACCCTCAAACGGCGCAAATATACCAATCTGGGTGAAACTTACATATTTGAGCCGTTTGGGGTTGAAACATTGGGACCCTGGGGCCCGGGAGCACACCGCGTCTTCAAGGATCTCGCAAAGCGCCTGGTCGACGCGTCAAAAGACCCAAGATCTGGCTCCTATTTGGCCCAGCGGATTAGCTTAGCTATCCAACGGGGCGACGCAGCCGGTCTCTTGGGTACAGTGCCGGATGTGGGGGACTTAACCCAAATTTTTTATCTTTAGTTTTCTTAGCCTTAGTTTAGTTTTAGCTTTAGTATTATTTTAATATTAGCAATTTATTCCAAAATTTAAATGAAAAAAAAATAATGAAAAAGTTTATTTACTTATTACAGGGCACACAAAAAAGGACCTCCGACTTACAAACTAGGTCGAAAAATTTAAACTATACGAGTACAACTATATACTATGGTCAACTATATCCAAGCAGTGGGTTGATATAGCAGCAATCAGGCTATTTTTACTTCTGAAGACATAGGTTTATGGGGCCGTGTGCCCCACAGAATGAAAGTCAGCAGCATGTTGATGCGATGATAAAATATATTATATAGATATTACGATGATGAAAGGAAGAGGAGTGACAGCGCGAGTAAGAGAAAAGCGGAGGCGATTGTTTTGAGACGTCAGCAGCGCGCGCAGACTGCACAGCGCGCATGCGCCGTCATTGTGGCGCGAAGTCGCCACAGGTTCTTCAGCTCTAAACCTTGCTGCACGGTGTCGAATATAAATAAAAGATATTAAGTAAACGAATAACTAATAAATATTCTACATAGCACTAATCAACACATTATTTAGTAGAGTCTTAGAGTGCGACTGTTCTTAGTGATTTATTATCGATTCATTAGAAACAAGGCTCTAGACGTGATCCGAGTACTGAATATGTGTGCGCGCAGACTTTTGAACGGAAACTGATGTCTTTTATTAATGATTATCAAAAGAGGTGACGAGCCCCTGGTGGTGAGTGATGAGAGCTATTTTAGAGAGTCTGTGGCACAGTGGCTAGGGCACCGGACTCCCATGAGGGAGGTCCGGGTTAGAAACCGTGCAGTGCCATGTACTAATGAGTGTTTCGTATTTTTCAAAGACTTACGTACATTTACCGACTGCTCTAACGGCGAAGGAAAACATCGCGAGGAAACCTGCACACTGATATGACCAGTGTGTGAAATGAGGTAGGCACGATCTCTTGTGCTTACCTCATTTCTGTGTATAATAGAATTAATCATTAATAAAATTTCTGTGTATTATTCTAATTGTAATAGGACATAAAACGCAAAGCGTTGCGTAAATGGAGCCACTAGCACACTCCGTAAACAGAAAAGAAAAACGAAACGTTATTTTCACGGTTGCACGGTTTCGAACCCGGACTCCCATGCGGGAGGCAGTCTAACCGTGCAGTGCCATGTACCAAGGAGTTTTTCGTATTTTTCGAAGACTTACGTACTTTTACCGACTGCTCTAACGGTGAAGAAAAACATCGCAAGGAAACCTACACACTGAGATGACCAGTGTGTAAAATGGGGTAGGCACAAGAGATCCTCAAGGGTCGAAGTGCCGCTGGGTTATTCCCGGCCCCCATCATAAGGTACGATGAGGTCGAAGATGGAGCTCACGCGCTCAGTAAGTACTGACCTCTTCTATAAACACTGCCGAAACACATCGACGACGAAGCGAAGATATTTGACGACAGACTTTACATAGAAGGGCGTTAGCAGGCGGACCCTGAAGGACCCTATTGCTCCTACCACCAGCAAGTTACATGGGGTAGTCTCCTCGTACTACACGCTTGCCCAGTGGCGATAGGGATATTCTTCTACGAAGATAATGAAGGAACGAACCTCTTAGGGGAGGGAGACATTTAACGACAGACTTTACATAGATGGGTGGGTGCTAGCCAGGCGGACCGTTAAGGGATCCTTCCACCAGCAAGTCCTCACTGTAATGTTATTGGAGGGGTATTCAATGCGTAGCTAAGCAATGGACAGCTGGTACACCTGAAAACCAGCGCTGTGGTACTGCCGTGCCGGTGGGACCATTGAACATTGGACATGGAACATTGTGTTGTTTTTTTCATGTTAAGTCTTTTTATGTCTAATCCTGTATAATGCAATGTTGAATGTGTTTTCTTTCTTTCTTTCTAGGACTTCAATGGAGTCTTATGTGCCAATAAATAGTTACACGAGTAGATCCCACCTCGCTTAAAGAAAGTAAGATTATTTACTTCCGATACACACATTCAAACAATTAGGTACAGAAGACAAAAATAATATTAAACAAATATATATAAGCAAAAGTAATTAAGTTTGATGAAGGTGGTGTTGCAGCACCGGAAACAGGGGACTGCCTCAGCCTGTTGCCGCAGCGGAGTTAGCACTGCGGCGCCGATATTCAGACATCACCTGTGTGCCAGGGATCACTCCCTAATGATACACTACCGGAATATATAAATAACGGAAATATTAATAAACAGAAGTAAAATATTAGGAAACGAAGGAATGTGCTTAATTTTTAAATTATACATTAGAATACAGGAAGGTAGGTATGTAGGTATAAACGACTTAAACGTCTGCTGTAGGACGACAGCAACCTGTACCAACTGTTTAACGTGCTCTCCAAGGAACGGAGGCTAATATTGATGACTCACTTCTCAAAAGTCCTAATCAGAAGGTAACGTCATCGTTAATAAAATATTTAAACGCAAACAGGTGTCGCTGGAAACAGTAAGGGGTCATAAAATCAATGATTGCTTCCGATTTAAGCGCGGTTTGAATGTTAATTAGATAATAACACTTTTATCTATCTTTTATTACATACATACATACCTTCACGCTATGTCCCTTCATCAGGAGCCCACTCTAGTCCACTGCTGGACATAGGCCTCTCCCAGGGCGCGCCATTGAGCCCGATCTTCGGCTCTGCTCATCCGGTTGCTGCCAGCCACTTTGCGCAGATCGTCGCTCCATCTAGTAGGGACGCCCGTCCCACACTACGTTTGCCCAAACGCGGTCTCCTTACTTTGTTATATTAGGTATACCTAATTTGGTGGTTTATCACAGTTCGCAGGTTTCCTCACGATGTTTTCCATCACGGTTACAGCAGTCAGTCAACTGCAACTTTTCGATAAAACTGAAAATATCTTTGGTACATGAATCATGAGTCAGTGCATGGTTTCGAACCCGGACCAGAGATCTTACCCGGACACACTGACATCAGAGTAAACCCGGACCTCCCGCGTGGGAGTCCCAGCCTCTACGCCACCGACCATTTGCCGACTTAGCCTTTCTAGATCTGAACAATACCTGATAATCGTAATTTTTATTAGTACCTGCATTTTTTCCCCTCTTCTTTTACATAATTTGTACACGTATGTATGTCTACTAATCGTATTAAATTTCTCTATGTTAAAGGTTTAGCTGGAAGAAATCTCTAATTTAGAGATAAGCTCTACCTTTGTATGTCAAATTTCTAGATGTTGTTTCTTTTGTAATTTATGTGTGTGTAAATAAAGTATTAAGGATAAAATCAAACCCGAACGTCCCGATGTTCCGGGTGTTCTACCGAGCGTCGGTGGCGTCGTGGCTAGGATGTTGGACTCCCATGCGGGAGGTCCGAGTTCGAAACCAGGCAATGCCATGTACCAATGAGTATTCAATTTTTTCGAAAGACTTACATACATTTACCGACTGCTCTGACGGTGAAGGAAAAAATTGCGAGGAAACCTGCACACTGAGATAACCAGTGTGTGAAATGGGGAAGGAAAAGGCAAACCCCATTAATTCTGCCACGAGATTCTTTCTATGTGATTAATTCTTTAGATGATGATAATGCGGAATACGGACTAAGACCGAACGACAGCAGCCGGGACCGACAGTTAAACATGCTCTCCGCGACACCGAGGGGCTCAAACGTCTAATAAATAAATATAAATTCTCCAAACTAATAACTAATCGATTAAATAGACAAACAAATCTTTATTCGGTTCCATTGCCATCCGCCATGTTCTATATGCTAAACGGCCAATGATACCATCGTATTGTCTATGCTTCGAACGTTCCAATTTCAAAATGCAGATCGATCACAAAAAGCCGTGGAGTCGCCTTCGCCACCACAGAAACCGGTCTAGAGCACAATCTCCTAAAGAATTATGATGTTAGCTTCATAGCATCTAAATCCTCGCCATACTGTCTTCCGAGATGCAGGAACTTCCTAGTTCGCAGGTCAGCGTTTATTGTAAACTAACTTGTTGGTCACAACGACACGAAATCTTCTCACGTCCCTGGAGGGGCATGGGGAGGCTGCGTCAGGGCTGTGCCCTCTTGCAGCGATGTCAATCGCCACCCGTAGCTACGGGTGGGTCCTGGGGTTGCCTTTGGCGTGGTCTGGTCCGGTGGGGGCCGCCGGTGCACGATGTCACTCGGCGGATGTGGCTTCGCCCCTGAACAGTTCCCTGGGCCGAACGATCGGGCGGGCGGGCATGCAGCGGTGCCATCTCACGTAGAGATAGGTGGGCAGAGTTGTCGGCGCGGTCAAACATGCCGCGTGCGAGGCGCTCGATGAATGTGTCCAGTCTCTCTACCTTCAGGTCTTGACTGATGGTCGTGTTGCGCACGTAGCGTGGGGCATCTGTGATGGCGTGCAGGCATTTGTGCTCCTGCGCGCGGAGCTTCTTTTTGTGGCTTTCTGGTAAAAGAGCGTACCATGCCGGTCCCGCTTGTTGCTCACTAATTTTATTTAGTTTAATATAACATATGCTTATCGGTAGGCTGAAAAGTTTTGAGCCTAAGTACCTTTAAGTACGACTAATCGCACTTGCGCTGCATATAACTAATTGCGAGTATCCTAAGTAGTATAAATACCGACTTTCATGTCATTAGCGTCATTACGATTTATGTAATTGAACCTTAAACATCACCGTGTCGAGTCATCCGCGCATTGTACGAAATTGGAGTACAGAGCGATAAAGATAAAAAAATTGGGTTAAGTCCCCCACATCCGGCAGTGTACCCAAGAGACTGGCTGCGTTGCCCCGTTGGATAGCTAAGCTAATCCGCTGGGCCAAATAGGAGCCAGATCTTGGGTCTTTTGACGCGTCGACCAGGCGCTTTGCGAGGTCCTTGAAGACGCGGTGTGCTCCCGGGCCCCAGGGTCCCAATGTTTCAACCCCAAACGGCTCAAATATGTAAGTTTCACCCAGATTGGTATATTTGCGCCGTTTGAGGGTTTCTGCAGCAGCGGCCGCAGAGCCCGCTCTATAAGAAGTGGCTGGAAGGTGAGACGGAGCAAGGGTGTCGACGCAGGTGGCGTCCCACACCAAAGGCCGTCCCATCTTCCAAGGTACTAGGGTCATTCCGTCGGGCCTCTTGCCATCGTCGCGCGTCAGTCCGCTCGGTTCAAGAACAGCTGGCGCTCCGGCGGAGGAAAGTGCTCGGCGTATGATGTCGTTGAGCTCGGCATGGCGGGGAATTGATAAATTTTGGAAAATCGTTTCAAATTGTTCTTTGTTACATAATGAGCACACTACATTAGATATTTCCGGGAGATCAACTGTATTATCAATAGAAATCATTGTTTATACTTTATACTTTATTTACACACACATAAATCACAAATGAAACAACAACAAGAAATTTGACGTACACAGGTAGAGCTTATCACTAAAATAGAGATTTCTTCCAGCTAGACCTTTAACATAGAGATATTTAGAATGATAAGTAGACATACATACGTGTACAAATTATTTAAAACAAGAACAAAATTGTACATAAGCTATTATTGTTAAAGTTTAAATTTCCCAAACCGCCAAAAGCGCTGTTTCTGTAATGGCGCTGGTCACGTGACACGTGTGACGTCACACGCAAGTAAACAAGTTTATTAACCATAATAAGACAGTGCAGCTGAAGTGTATTTCATCATTTTTCTTCAAATTTATTGAATACAATGGTGTATAAACAGAAGTGTGTGTAGTGCCACAATGTACAAATACGTCTAAAAATTTGATTCCATTTTGAGATTGTTGTTGTTTTTTTAAGGCAAAGGGAACTGAGCCCATACAGCCATGTCTGATGTAAACAACTCTTTCAAGTCTTCATTAAAATGCTGGTGTGACACATTTCAATGCTATCTGGGAGAATCTTCCACGCTTCTGCGCCATGCGAACCAAATAAGAAGGCGTCCCGGACGCAGTATGGCTCTTCAAAATCCAGCCAAGTACGGATCGGGCTGCAGCGTCTTATTTGACTTTACTTCACTGTCCCACACATTATTCACATCTTGTGGAAGTTCTTCGAGCAAGGAACACCATTCTTACTAGAAAAGCACTACCGTAAAACAATTTGCAAGACAAATCGAAACAAAGCTGACGTGGACGCCACAAAAGCGCGGGAGAAACTCCTCCATTTTGAGATTCGAAACGAATATTTATTATACAGGGTGGACCAAAAGTCCGTTAACATTTGAATAGGTCGCTGCGTCGGCGCGGGCGGGGTATTGGCGCGGGGGGTGTTACTACAAGCGAGAGCTACTAATAGGGATTTAATACCATGGCGTCATTCAGCGGAGCGCAACGCGCAACGATTCTACGACCGAAGCTAAACGGAAATTTTGTAATCATTACAATATACGGAACAGAAATCAAGCACCAACAATTCAAACGATTAAAAAATGGGTACAGAAGTTCGAAACAACAGGTTCAACTTTAAGTCAACCACGATCCGGCCGACCTAGGACATCGCGCGATCCAGTAAACATAGAGCGTGTACGAGCGTCTGTTCGAGAACAACCTGGTCTCTCTACTCGAAAGCGGTCTAGTGCTTTAGATGTGCCCAGAACATCTCTAAATCGCATTCTACACAAAGATTTACATTTACATCCTTACAAAATTTAAATTGTACAGGCTTTAAAGCCAAATGACCCTGCTCAGAGACTGCAGTTTGCTAACGAAGTGCTTGAGAGGTTTACGAGCTTCAATAACATCTTTTTCTCAGACGAGGCACACTTCCACCTAAATGGACATGTCAATCGACAAAATTGCAGATACTGGAGTGACACTAACCCGGACTTGAAGCACCAAAAACCTTTACACTCGCCCAAGGTTACTGTATGGGCCGCATTGTCAGCCAGCGGAATCATTGGTCCATATTTTTATGAAGATCAGAGAAACCGCGCCGTCACCGTTAATACAGAGCGATACATTGTGATACTACAGAATTTTTTTGCTCCAGCATTACAGGACTTCTCAGGCTTTAATCGAAGCTCTTGGTTCCAACAAGATGGGGCAACATGTCACACCTCCAATGACTCTATAGCAGCACTTCGTGAAATTTTTGGCCAAAAAGTCATATCCAAAAGAGGTGACATTCACTGGCCACCCCGCAGCCCGGATTTAACTCCAATGGACTTTTACCTTTGGGGATATCTCAAAAGTAAAGTTTACATCAGCAACCCAGTGTCTATTGAGGAATTAAAAGAAAATATACGCGAGGAAATGCAGAACATTTCACCAACCACTTGTCGGGCGGTCATGCAAAATTTCCGTTCCCGGTTACAGGTGTGCCAGGATGAACAAGGGTCACATTTGAATGATGTTATTTTTAAAAAGTGAAGTCCTAATTTGTCTACTTTATTATTAAATAAACAGTTTTTCACTAAAGTAGCATTTGTATTTTTTATAACCATTTTAAATGTTAACGGACTTTTGGTCCACCCTGTACTATTTCCATTTCTTTATTTTCTCGATGACAGCTCCTGTACAATGTAACTGCGCATATTGCGCAAAAATTAACTTTTAAATGCGAGGTATAAAAATACGATAATTATAGTCGCATAAAATTAAATATGTTATAAGATTTATCAAAAAATATCAGAAAACTACTTCAGAAATAGCTCAAAAATCGAATAAAAAACTCAGAAATTATAAAAAGCTAACGTCACCATAATTGCAACCAATCACAGGGCGTACCCGTCACAGATAAAATTTCAAAAAATAATATATTTTGTTTCGTGTAATTTGCAAAAAATACACATAATTTTGTTTAAAATAAAGTGAAATATGTTTTTTTTGCAAATTACACGAAACAAAATATAATAATTTTTGGAATGTAATCAATTTTTTTGTAATTTTTTTTTCTATTTTCCGTCCCATCAGGGATCACCACAATTTGTAGTATGTTTTCAAATACACACGCACCATGCCATCACCCTCCACACACTCAGTATCTCACATACACACTAATATCCTCATTCATACAACACAACACGCACACTGTTGCTTTCTTCGTCCGTGCAGTCACTGAGGGGCCAGCTGAAGATCAGCGCTGTGGCTTGCCTCAGCATTATGCTGAGCTGGTGTACCCTTGTTGCCACTGTATCACATCAGACGTTCTGTGCTGCATGTATTAAACTTTGTATACTTCTGTATTCTGTATTTTGGTGTTTACAGCGCTAAATAAACGATTTCAATTTCAATGTTGTCTAATAGCCTATTGGTATATTATAATAATTAAATGTTATTAATACAGCTCCACAGGTCCCCCGTTCCAAACCTTCAACAACAACAACACACGAGCTCTACCAACAAATTGGTTCGATGACGGTGCGGAAACGACAAATAATGATATTTACATATTGTTTTGTCACTTTCCATCTTAAATCTATTAGCGGCCACGGTTTTTTTTATTACAATACTGATGACGAAATTGTTTAAATGAGGTATCATTAAGGTAATAATAGTACCTAATGTGAGAATGCTAGTGGTTGTAATTTTGATATCAAATGAAAGTGGAGGTTTTAGATAGATCATCATCAGCAGCCTACCCTAGTCCACTGCTGGACATAGGCCTCTCCCACGGCGCGCTATTGAGCCCGATCTTCGGCTCTTCTCATCCAGTCGCTGCCAGCCACCTTGCGCAGATAGTGGGGCGGCCGGGAACTGGGGGCCGTTTTCTTTGTGCGCTATCCATGGGAGGTAATGCCATAATCGCCACGCTAGGCCTGCGGGTTGGCGATCGCAGTAGCCGGGTCGCTTGCCCCAATGACGCTGCTGCCCGTCGTCGTGCTTCTGGTATTTTGACCCAGCCAGAATTTGAGTGGTTATACCGCCACTAGTCGGTCTCCAGGGACTCGTTCGTTAATCGGCAGGATGCACCACGTGCAGGTGAGTTTGACATTTGGAGGTCTAGATGTTGGTGACCCCCCTTACATCCCATTTTAGATAGATAGAAACACTTTATTGTACACAAATATAGGAAAAGTAAAAACCACAGGAATAATAGCACGATACGTACAAAGGCGGCCTTATCGCTTAAAGCGATCTCTTCCAGGTAACCTCTAAAGTTAATTGGACATTAAAGAGATTAGTGACAGTGTAGTGTGAGGATATTAATAGGTTACTATTACTTAATATACAGTAAATATAGTAAAATAAAAGTAATATGATATACATAAATAATTATGTAAGTATACTAAAATAGTTAAATGCATAGATATACATAATATATAATAAATTAAACACATAATAAATAGTAAATAATAGATAGTAGTCTTCTCATCTAATAACTTTTTTTTATCTTTTCTTTTTGATGCTTCGGCTCTTTATGGGACCATGCCAGCCTCATAGGGTAACACAAATTCACTTTTGGATAACTTTTGTAATAGCAAATTATTAAAGGTGGTACAGTCGACTACAGGCTATATACCATCAAAAACCTCCAATTAAATCTCAACCTTATACCTGCGTTATGATACCTATATTATGAGACATTTCAGAATCTCGAATTTTGACGTTTTGGGTAAGTAGACCTGTTGAATGCTAGCATTGCTGTTTATTTATTCGTATGGCAGATGGAGTTATACACAATATACAATAACAGTAGGTACTTGCGATATGTCACAACCAAATATCCAGGTTTCTTAGCCATTCGGCGGCGTCTGAGGTTAGTAGGATGAAGTCGTCAGGGTCACCGGCGTATGCTCGCAGCGGGCACTCGCGCGTGATGTGCTCGACGGTCTGGGACTCCGCGCCGCAGTCGCAGTGGGGGGACTCGATCCAGCCGCACAGGTGTTTATAATGGGCGCTTCGGCCGTGGCCAGTGCGTATCCTATTAAGAGAGCACCAATCGCGTCGGGGTAAGTCGGCGCCCTTGAGCTGTTCCCCAGGTCGGATGAGGTCGCTAGCTTTTGCACCCATCTCAGTCTTCCATTGGTGAGTCCACGCCTCCATCGGATGGAAACCCTCCTGGGCCAGACTTCGCGCTCGGCGGCAGGGGGCGCGTCGAGATTTAAGACGTTGGTGTTCGGGGTGCAGGAACTCCTGCCAGCACGGTAAGCTCGGATTGTGTACTATTTTTCCATACTCTCTCATTAGAGCCATGCTTCTTCTGATGTCTGGAGGCGCAATTTTGCTCAAAACAGATAGCCAGGGCGTGGGTGTGGATTTCAGAGTCCCAGACACGCAGCGCATGGATTTATTCAGCTCGACGTCCACTAGACTTGTGTGCGCACTCTCTAGCCAGACTGGTGCACAATATTCGGCTGTGGAGTAGACGAGAGATAGGGCTGTTGTTCGTAGGCAAGTTGCACTTGCGCCCCAGGTTGTGCCCGTTAGCTTCGAGAGTATGTTGTTCCTAGTCTGAAGCTTTCTGGAGACGTTCTTGAGGTGTTCTTTGTAGGTTAGGGATCGGTCCAGAGTTACACCTAGGTATTTGGGGAAGAAGCTGTGAGTGAGTCGCACTTCGTTCCAGAATACGTTTATCTCACGTTTGCATAGGAGATTGTGAAGATGGAAACAGCTCACCTCTGTCTTGGCAGCACTAGGCGTCAGTCGCCAGGTTTTAAAGAAACGGCCCAACTTGTGTAGGTCAATAGACAGGGTGGTCTCCAGACAACTGAAATCCCTATTTTGGGTCACCAGGGCGATATCGTCGGCGTAGATGAACTTCCTGGAGGCGGTTTCAGGGAGATCGTGGATGTACAAGTTGAACAGAGTCGGGGCAAGGACGGAACCCTGCGGTAAGCCATTGTTCAGTTTTTTCTGTCCACTAACTTTGTCACCAAGATGGACTCGGAACAGGCGCTCTGAGAGCATGGTGGAGATCAGTTGGACCACGTCCAAACAAGGCACGACGGAGAGCAATTTGTAGAGCAAGCCCGTTCTCCACACCGTATCATAGGCGGCCGAAAGATCTACAAAGGCCACTCCCGATTTTAGTCCCCCTTGGAAGCCCGATTCAATATGTGTGGTGAGGGCCAGTACTTGGTCGCAGCAGCTGCGGCCCGGTCGGAAGCCAGCCTGCTCCACTGGAACTATCGCCTCGATGAGTGGTGATATGCGTCGAAGGAGGACCTTCTCCAATAGCTTATAACAGTTACTAAGAAGCGCAATTGGACGATAACTCGATGGTTCGGTATTCGGTTTACCAGGTTTGAGGATGGCTATTATTTTGGATTCCTTAAATGCGCGGGGCAGCCTCTTGGTTTTCAGTAAATTTGAGAAGAACGACGCAAGCCAACGCCGAGTTCTTGGGCCTAGGTTGATAAGGAATTCGTTATAGACATTATCGTACCCCGAGGCCTTACCAGTGTTTAAGTCCTTAAGGGCCCTATCCACCTCGTCGGTCGAGAAGGGGGCCGCAAGATGGTGCGCTGGCTCTAGATTGTCTTTTAGTTCCTTGAACAGTTTTTTGATTTGCCTGGTTTTAGCCTTATCGCTCCCAGCTCTGGATGTGGCCACAATTTTATTAGCGATAGCATTTGGATGAATAGCATCAGCCATGGGGCCGGAACGTGTGGGGATTTTCCCTGTAAGCTTGTTTAGGACCCCCCAGGCCTTTCTGCTCGATCGTTTGAAGTCCATCGCTTCGACTGTCTTTTTCCATTTATCAATCCGGTTTGAGTCCAGAGATTGAAGCAGTTCGGCGCCTACACCACACTCTCCCGTTTTCAGGTATTCGTCGTATAGACGGTCGCTCTCCTTGCTCCAACCTGGGATGTATTGCTTACGGTAGCCCCTGGCAACGCAGGCCTTGGCGGACTTTATGAGAAGGCCAACGAAACGGTCATAGTTCTTGGACTCTGCTGGAATAAACCTAACACCAGCGTCGACCCTCGCTGCGAATTTAGGCCAATCAGCCTTTTGGAAGTTCCACCTGGGCAACGGAATCGATTTCACCAGGGGAATCTTGATACCAACTTCAGTTAGTACTGGTCTGTGCTGACTGTTCGGAAAGTTGCTTAGGATGGTACGAGTCGTTGGAAGGGGTTGGTCTGAGTCGCCTTTTGAGACGAAGGTTAGGTCCGGATTATAGTCTTTTTTCCAGCGCGCTGAGTGGAATGTGCCTTTGTCTTTGGCGTTGAAAACTAGGTGTAAATTTTGGCCTTCAGCCCACTGCGCCAGGGCTGTGCCATGTACATCATCTGAGTTGTAGCGCCAGTTTGTATGATGGCTGTTAAAGTCACCTGTATAAATACAGGGGTGATCGAAAGTTGGTATTCCCTTGGTCCGCCACGGATTGCATTGCTGTGTTTCGGTTTGAAGGGTAAGATCTCCATCTACTCAAACCTACACACGAGAAAGAACAATTTAGCGACCGCTCCTGTAAAAGGCAGTCAAATTACATTTTGAAATCCCTAGGTGGGAATACAACCCGCGACCTGAAAATGGTAGTGCAGTGTAGACTGACATTTTTTCAGATTAACGTTTGACTGTAACACTGACAGTAACTACTTACCGTAAGGTAGCCCGTTTGATCTATATGCTGCTCTCTTTATACAATAAAAAAGTAATTTTGCACATTGGCTGAACTCCAGAATGATAAATGTATTTCACAAATCCTCACTGGGTCCTCAAGGTGGATCTTTTGGTGTGATTAGTAAGCATGTATCGGTGGCGTAGTGGCTAGGCTAGTATGCCGGATTCCTTTATGTCCGGATTCGAAACCATATTAACTCTTTATTGTACACACACAGAATATGTTACAAACTTAGACCAAAATATGGAAAGCACAAAGGGCGTGACTTATCTCTAAGATAGATCTCTTCCAGCAAACCCCATAAAGTGACAATTTGATATGAAAGGCAGGCGAAGTGTGCACGTATATCCATACAATGTCGTGTACCAATTAGTTTTCGAAAACTTAATTACGTACCGAAGAAACCTGCACTGAAGTACCTACCTAACCAGTAGGTATGGGAAATGGGGAAGACAATGGCAAACACCACATTAAATCTGCCAAGAGAGTCATTTTATGTGGTATTCTATAGAATTATCTACGACTATAAGAAGAGTTACCCATACATTTTTGTGGAAACGGGTAGGTACCATAGTGATGAGTTTGAATGCGGTGTTCTATAAGAGAATACCTACCTCTATGTATCACACTGTTAATATCTCAGCTCGTTTGTTTGGAAATTTGGCGCGATTGTCTATGGCCCATTGTTGTTTTGTTTTTGTGCCAGTCATTTCGTTCACTCTTAAAATTGGTGTTCACACTAATCAATCTAAATACATCCGGTCTTGGGAGGATCCGGAATAAAGGACTTTGTTTTTAGAAAAATCCCCGACTCTCCCTCCCTGCTTCTTATCTTATCTTACGATAGGGGGCCGGGAATAAAAAAGGAAATTAAAGTCTGGAACATCGGCGCAAGGTTGCCTGTCTATCGGTATTTTATAGGATACATTTCGGAGAGTGCGCATCGGAATTGCACGACCTAATTCCAGCATCTCCATTCCGCCTTAGGACTACCAGGCAAGGGGAGGGGTTCCATCCTTATGTTGTTGATATCCCATCTGCTCGTACGAAGCGATTTGCTTCTTCGTTCATTATGCGAACGGCTAAGGAATGGAACAGCCTGCCGGCGTCTGTATTTCCCGAAACCTACAACCTTGGGATCTTCAAGGCCAGAGTGAGTAGGCATTTACTGGACCCGCATGCTCCATCGTCGACCTCGTCGTCGCTTACCATCAGGCGAGATCGAGGTCAAATGCGGGTTTAGTAGTCAATTTTTTTTTTAATTTTTTTTTTAAATCCAACTGTATTTCGACCTTTGAGGATCTTTTGTGCCTACCCCATTTTACACACTGGTCATCTCAGTGTGCAGGTTTCCTCACGATGTTTTCCTTCACCGGTAGAGCAGTCGGTAAATGTACGTAAGTCTTCGAAAAATACGAAAAACTCATTGGTACATTGGCACTGCACGGTTTCGAACCCGGACCTCCCGCATGGGAGTACGGCGTCCTAGTCACTGTGCCACCGACGCTCTTAAATTTCATCATAATTTTTAAGCTTAGGTACATAGAAAGGGTTAGCTCTTCAAATAAACTGTTAAATCGACGGTCTTAAGGTTATCGCACACGTATCACCCGGCACCTCATCAGCGTCACCTGAACTCGAGCCGTTCAGTATTGAGTATGAAACTTTTCACTGCAACGCACATTAATCACCGTCGTAACGGCATCGCCTCGCCTCGGGACAAGCTAGTGAACCGCACGCGGTTCGTGGTCAACTCGCAGTCACCGCGCTTACGTCGCGTCGCCGTGCTTACGTCTCGCCGTCGCCGACGCGGGGTCGGCGCGCAGACCGCCTGTGGTGACGGTTAGCCGTCAACCAGCCGTCGCCCAGCCATAGCCGCGGCGACACCTCGGAGATGTTGAGCAGCACCGGTTACGTGCTTACGCCTGGTTGACGGCGAGGCGAAAGAAGAAAACCACCTTATTGCCACAAAAAAATTACATATTTAGTTCACTCGATAATACTATTGGCAACAGGCACTCAGCTAATGCTTGAGTGAATACACTTGCGTGTAAACACACAGCGCTGATTCATCACATTTGGCGGCACTTCATCACATTTGGCGCCCAATTTAAATAATCCACGTTTCTCCTGAGGACTTTTTTTGTTTTACCGCGAGTCAAAGTAAGCTGCCGTAGGTTTTTAGTTAACTGACTGACGTACAGACTGAAAACGCGTCCGGCCTCCTCAGGGCACTTCATCACATTTGGCTGTGATGAAGTGCCCTGAGGAGGTGAGCCTGGACACCTCATTGACATTAACTGGGTCCCTGGCACTCGGAGTGCGCAGGGTTGTGTATCTGGCTAGCTCTGGGGAGACTACTGAGGACTTTATGGAGTGAAACACGCGGTACAAGCTAAGTTGCCATTCGGCTTTATTAAACAACGGGCAGGGAGGAATTACAACAATATATACAATATATTATACAGTACACATGCACTTATGGCTATCGCGAGATACAGGGACGGACCTACTTCGACCAGGGCTGGAACGTAAGTGCGTCTCGGACTGACCGAGCCGCAGCTGGAGCGCTAGTGCGTCTCGGACTGACCGAGCCGCAGCTAAGGTGCAGTGCGTCTAGGACGGACCGAGCCGCAGCTGAACACCCCCAGACGCCGTGCTGCTCGAGACCTCGAGCCGTACTGGGCGTGCTATCGACGGCGCCGTGCTGCTCGATGCCCTCGAGCCGCGCAAGGCGCTGATCCGAAGGTCTGTGCCGTCTCCTTCTAGGTGACATGTAACACATAGCTTTCACAATGGAAAAATATTTTGCTCGTCCTGAAAAGCTGTACTTTGCCCCTTACGCCAATAGAGTTTAAGGTAACCTTCAAGGTTATCGCACACATATCACCCCGGCACCGGATCGCCGCCGCCTGGCCTCCGCGCAGCACGAGCAGCGAGGCGACCGCAAGCCGGAAGTACGTGAGCCAGCTGAGCACCAGCGAGCAAAGCTGCACCAGGTATAAAGTAAAGGTCACGGAGACGGTAATCGCGAATAATATAATTTTTCTAAACCTAAACTGAATAATTACAGTAATTCGAGAAAAAAATCGTGAAAAAATATCCTTACGCCAATAATAATAATAGATTTTAAAACCGTCGAAATGTTTCAAATCGATTGTCTCCGTTACTTTTACGTTTACCATAGTAATCTTATTTTTGTTGACTTTCTAATGTTCAATCATCTAAAGCATTTAATAATAATATTTGGTAGACGAGGTAAAACTGAAAACCACAAAAAACTTTCTATCATTTTTACAATGGTGTGTCAACTCCATCTAGCGTCAAGTAGATTGAATAAAAAATAAATC
Organism: Hofmannophila pseudospretella; assembly: GCA_947369225.1. Lineage (NCBI taxonomy): Eukaryota > Metazoa > Arthropoda > Insecta > Lepidoptera > Oecophoridae > Hofmannophila > Hofmannophila pseudospretella. The sequence goes on along the minus strand of OX376337.1, from coordinate 6,775,022 downwards.
ATGAATATTTTAATAATTATTCCAAGTATTCCAATGTTCAATTCATGGTTTATAATTTACATTTCTTATCAATTTAAGTTTCCAAAGGTTTATTTGTTGTTTGTTTAGGAATTCTACTTTTTACAAAAATAACTGCAGTTAAATTGTTTACTATTACTGCCATCTAGCGTCGAGTAGCATTAATTATTTCTATTTATAAACATAACCTTGCTATCTATGGTATTTTGGCACTATCCTACTTTGGGGAATAGAGATGCGATGAGTTTATAATTAACGATAATAGATATGACAAAATAATTGTTACTTTTTTCGAAGACTTTCAATACAAAATGACCTTGAATGATCGATTTGTGAGAAAGTTAAAAAAAGACTTAGTAAGTAAGTAAGTAAGTGACTTACCCAGTCGGTGTATTACCAGTAATTTCTCGTTTTTCTCGAAGCAATAAAAGACCCATACAATATTTCATTTCAGATTCAGTTGATTGTTATCTAAAGTTAGTAGGTTTTAGTAGTTTTAATAGGTAATTACCATAACTTTCAAACTGACCAACAATTGGATTTTAGAACTAAAACACAAATGAGACGTTTTAAATTATTTATAGATTTAACGGGAGTTACTCACTTCATAATTATCGCGGAGACTGCTCCGACGTTTCGGTCTACTATCCTTCTCCTTCATCAACGGAGCATGAAGTATACGATTACCTGGCGCAGTGTCACACTTCAATTCAATCTGCGCGCAATCTAATAATAACACTTGGATTTACAATATTATTATTGGATTTTTGAACCCTTTGGAAGTGTTCAAGTAATTTCATCATATCTAGAGTAATTTAATTATCAAACCCAAGAATGTGTATCATTGAGTTTGATACTCCTAATGGGTTTGTTTCAAGGTCACTGAAAAATTATCTGTTACTTTTGAATACCATGCTAAGTCGATATCACGTGACGCGATACCATCTACCCCAACTCTAGTGAACTTCAATTTTGACAGTTGTAATGTAACCAGTGGTCATCTTATTTTTTTGCCTCCTTGCATTTTGATACCAAAATATAAGTTATTCGTAAGTGCTATTACGTGAACAAGATGAAAATAAGATCCCACGCACTTCTTGAAAGGTGGAATGCGGATCGCTAGCATCGGTAAGTGTTTATAACGGTGACAAAATGCCAATGCAATGTCCTTTATATTTAACTGATTAAAAAAAACTGTAGTCAATTGGCTGTTAACCTTTTAACTAAAGCTAGAGACGCGTAATTTGACGCTGTGCCGTGTATAATTTTATTACAGTTCGGTCGCCGCCGCATAATATTATCTTGACCGAATCGGCCACTCGTTTTTCTGAACCGTGTACTGTAAAACACCTAACTATTAAAAAATAATAATCGGTCACTTATCGTACATAATTGTCTCGTTATCTATATTAGTACGAAATTTACTTTTAAACCCTTGATTGGGTCTAAACTGTATGATAAAATAACTGACTTTGCATTAATTTTTTATCTTTTTTTGTGTATGTAATTTAAATGGTTACAGTGGCGTTTTAGATTTCTTTGTAACTATTTTGTGATTAGTAAGTTTTAGTTTTTAAATTTGAAAATGGATTTCTGAAGTTGGCTCACAGGTAAGTAACATTATTCCTTTTTTAAATAAGTAAGCTTATGTATGGTCAGGCGAAAAAGTATCTGATCACTTTTCAAGCTCTGTCTACAATTAAATAATGAATTCTTTGGACACTAGTACTTTGATAAGATAATGATTGAATTCTTAAAAAGTTATCCAGTCCAATAAATTCAAAAATATGTGAACTAAAGTACATAATTAAATTTAATTGAGGGTTAGAGGTCATGAATTCAATTCTCCAATTCTCAATAAGAGTACATATGAGTGCTACATTTAAACCTATTTTGGTTTTGTTAGCGCGTAGTCCAACTAGATAGGCACCTAGTTTTTAAAATTTATAAATAATATCTTTGGATCTAGCATAGTGAAATTAATTATTTTATTTACACTTTAAAGCACAAAAAAAGGTGTACATGAGGCGAGCTTAATGCCTTGCGGCATTTTCTACCAGCTAACAATGGGGTTATGCAGAAATGTTTAGGTCGGCGCAAATGGAATTAATTATTTTAATTAATAATATAATTTGAAGATGGGAATTGGGGAACTACCTCTAATTATAAATGAAGACCTTTCCTAAGAAATCATAGCAAACCTTGCTGCTTTGTGGCATAAATAGGTAGCTTTGAATTTACCCCAAAAATAAGCATATTTGAAAATATACTTATATTAGACTAAGAATTTTGACATCATTTTATTCAATAAATTTCACAGCATAACAGTGATACCAAGGCACTGTGAAATATCCAACAAAAATATATCAATATAATTAATATCATGTAATGTTTATATTATATTAACTAATAAATTAGATTATACTACTTACTGGCGAAATGGGAGCGTCGATGGCGCCGTGGCTAGGACGTCGGACCCCCATGCGGGAGGTCCGGGTTCGAAACCATGCAATGTCATGTACCAATGAGTTTTTCGGTTTTGTCGAAAGACTTTCGTACATTTACCGACTGCTCTGACGGTGAAGGAAAACATCGCGAGGAAACCTGCACACTGAGATGACCAGTGTGTGAAATGGGGAAGGCAATGGCAAACCCCATTAAATCTGCCACGAGAGTCGTTCTAATGTGATTAATTCCTTAGAATGATCACGACCCTCAGCAATGAGGAACACGACTTAGAAGAAGAAGACTGGCGAAATATGTGATATGTATACAAAAAAATTAAAAAAATCTTATTACCATATTTCTAGGAAATAAATTTTCATTTCGTTAATTATTTATTAGAAAATAGGGGGGGTATTTGTAAACACTCAATTACAATAATAAATCTTAAATATTTCTTTATTTGCACAGTTCCATTCATATTGTCCAAGTTTCACTGCAATAAACTAATTAATTACTTTTATATTAATCAGTGTTTAGAGCACTTTTCTGACCAAAATCTTCCTTGTTTACAATTTATTACTCTGATTAACATATAACATCAAAAGAAGATGAATACCCATTCATCAGTTTCTTTATTAAAGTTTTGATAATTTTTATGTTGCAACTTTTCCCTAATATATAACCTGATCTCCTGAATAAGCTTATTATAAGCTTCAGTTCACTTCAGTTAAAAAATGACAATTTTCTATGATCAGTTTCAAGTCACATGTTTTGATAAAGTAATCTTGATTCTCAATTTTTTAATTTTATATTTTATTATAGACTTATGTAGACTATTATTTACTATAAATAATTATTAAGCTGTTAGTTTAAAAAAATATCCAAATAACAATTAAGAGCTAGGTAGTCTAATATCGTCTAGGTAAGGTATTTCAGTTTTTATCTCTCTACCAGAAGCATCTTTAAATAAATCTGGTTTTTCAAATCACTCAACTCGCCGACAGATGTCGCTGTTCGTCCGGAGCACGCTCTGCATATATAGAGTCCTTATTTCCATATGAACATAGAACGCGCTATTGATATTTTCAATGGAACTTCGCCTTTTGAGTTCTAAACTTCCATTGGTGGACCAGCACTACTAGGCAGGAGGGGAAATCTCGCACTTTTGTTTAATTATTGCAGAAGATATTTGTAGAAAAAACACGCGGAACAAAACTATTTTTAAATTTTCTTCTTCATTCGTGGAAGCTTTATATACCAGACACTTTTTTTAAATGCCTTATTTAATTGATATGATTTTTTTTCGATTGGCGGCGCTAGTGTGCGTAATGCCTTGTCTGAAGGAACGAACTAGCCCGCCCCTACTACTATTCAAACGTTTATTCCAGCTTTTAGACATATGTCTACAGCTAACGCTCGAGTTGATCCGATCAATCTGAAACTACAAGTGTTTTATATTCCTTTTTTTAGATTACCTAAAAGTACATTCACAAGTAGGTACATTCAAAAACAACAAAATAGTTCTTAAATTATCTTTTGTATTGTATTGTATTTTATTTATCTTATAGTAACTGAAACCGTTACAAGATACGTCATTAACAACAGTATTAAATATAATCTAACAATAATATAAATTCAAACTATATAAAATCAAAAGTTTTAGTTATAAGTGTCTGTCAAATATTTAAAATAAAACATAATAGTTAGGTACAGTCTTGTACACCGTCAGAGAATAGAAATAAATAATAATAATAATAATCAATTACAATAGGTATAAGTATAGAATTTCTATGGTTAGTAAGGAATATGTGTCAAAGAAAATGAGTGTGCCTTAATTTTGTGGACATGAATTCTTGGACTTTTATTGTGCTTACGTCCGTAGTAATCTCGAATACTGTTCCCAAATTTGGAATCCCTGCTACAATGTGTACACCAATAAGATAGAGAAAGTCCAACAGAAGTTTACGCGTTATCTTTCTTATAAATTTAGAATTCCTAAGCGTGAGTATGAGCAACGTTGTGCTCGGTTCCACTTATTGCCCCTCACTGTCCGTAGGGATATAGCGGACGCTACATTCCTACAAAAAATTGCGCAAAGTAAAATTGATTGTCCTGAGCTCCTTAGCAAATTTCATTGATGGTTTCTAATCAAAATTTACGGAGTAACAGGTTACTTCGCGTCCCTAAGTGTCACACTAATTACAGAAGGAATAGCTACCTAGTAAGAGCATGTGCAGCATTTAACCAGATAAGCCCCTATACTATAGATCTTTTCAACAGTAGTCCTGATTCCGTAAAATCCTTACTCACTAACGAATTTTCCTTTGCCTATCTGTAGTACCTACATGGTAGCTAGATTAAGAGTTGTTTTATTATTAATTTTACATTAACTATGGAAGCTTATAAATGGCTATAGTTTTTAAATATGTATATGTAACTTGTAAATAAGGCTGTAAGCTACCCAAATCAAATAAAATAAACTAGAAAACGCGAGCAGGATTTGAACCTGATTTGAATTTGATTTATTTAAGTATACCTAGCATGAGAAATGTATAATACATAAAACTAAAATAGTTCTTGATAGGTAGTACTCAAATCTTCAGCCCGACAACCGGGAACAGCGTACAGGAGTTCCTCGTCGCGTCAAATCAGATTGATCGGAGCAAGTGGAAAAAATTCCTCGTTGACCGACTACCTGACAGCGCAATCGGACCACGCGGAATGTGCCCTTACATGGCGCTTGATAGAAATATGATGCGCTGCTGACTTAGATGGAAATGCCTCATGTGACGGTAATTATAAGAGCGTCGGTGGCACAGTGGCTAGGACACCGGACTCCCATGCGGGATGCATGCGGGAAACCGTGCAGTGCCATGTACCAATGAGTTTTACGTATTTTTCGAAGGCTTACGTACATTTACCAACTGCTCACATTAATGCCGAAGCGAAGGTATTTGACGACTTTACATAGAAGAGTCGCTAGCAGACGGACCCTGTAGAGGTCCTACCACCAGCAAGTTACCTACACGGGTTAGTCGCCTCGTGCGATACGCTTGACCAGTGGTGACGGTAGGGATTGAGAGAGTTAACTTGAAAGCGTCAGTGGCGTCGTGGCTAGGACACCGGACTCCCATGCGGGGTCCAGGTTCGAAACCGTGCAGTGCCATGTACCAATTAGTTTTTCGTATTTTTCGAAGACTTACGTACATTTACCGACTGCTCTAACGGTGAAGGAAAATATCGCGAGGAAACCTGCACACTGAGATGACCAGTGTGTAAAATGGGGTAGGCACAAAAGATCCTCAAGGGTCGAAGTGCCGCTGGGTTATTCCCGGCCCCCTATCATAAGATAAGACGGTAATTACACTGACTATCTTACCCTTCAAACCGAAAACAGTAATGTAAGCATTGCTGCTTTGCGGCAGAAATACGTAAAAGGTTGGTACCACACCAAGCTTACTCTGCACAGGGTCATATCACCGGTAAAGTTGCTTATTGTCCTTGGATGTACAGTCGATCTCAGGTCAAAATTTTAAACGTCAAAATTTTAGAATCTGAAATGTATTAATATTGTGCGGTTGAGTTTTAATCGTAGGTTTTTGACAGATGTACGTGACAAGGAATCCGAATTTTGTTAATTGAGTGTAGGATAGGATAGGTTAACTTTCACGTCCATAATCCCCGAGGGGACAGAGGAACTACCTTCATCATAGGTGGTTCTCAATTTTCGCCGTAAGATTTGGTGGACAAACGTTCGGTGGCGAGTCTACCGCCGGCTACTAGGTGTAGAATAGTATCCACTAAGAACATTAGTCGACTCGTACGACACCCACGGGAAGAGTTGGGGTATTCTTTAGGGTCGGCACGACACGGCACTATTATTGAGTGTCTGTGAGTTTATGCAAGTAAAGATTATGTTTTTACTTTACATACATATAACTAAAAGGTTTAAAACTTGTCTTATTATAAATGTTAACATTTAAGAATAACAGGTTTCCGAACTGGTATAGAATTCAAATCAGATTCTTAGGTATTCCAAAGAAAAAACGAAAACTAGCTTTTAAATTAAACTGCTCTGTTTGTGTGTAGTTATCTTTTTTGGGCTAAATTTGAACCGGATTTTTTTAATGGTGAATGTCAAAGTTGTAAACAGAACTGGTTGGTTTTTTTTTCGACAGACAAGCAAATAAGCTTTTGAAGGTGGTAGGATTAGGTGTAGAGAGTCGGTCTTGGTAGGTACAGTGGAAGACACTTCAAACTAGAGGTTCCAATCCCGCAGGCCCTTGCGGGATCTCGGTATAGGCGGGAGCCAATTTTGCAATGATGCGGGATCTCGGTATAATGCGGATCCCGCACATTTTGATAAAAGTGGTAAAAGTGGACACAACATTCCCGTGTCGTCAGCGAAGCTACTTCGTATCTTGTTGGCAAGATAACCGGCAGAAGAGAACGCCCGCTCAGCTTCTACGCTTGTAGGTACTACATACTAGGACATTGTGTGATAACGTTAAATATTTACCCATCGACCGTCCTAATTCATAGAGTCATCTCTTTCTTTATGATGGTTTCGATTAGAGGATTTTCAATCCCGCAAATCCCGGGATTCCGCACTTTTAATCACGCAGTGAGCGGGACTGAAAAATCATGCGGGATTTCGGAATTTCGGGAACTCGGTATACCGAGATTGGAAGCCCTACTTCAAACTATACTCTGTGGAATCCTGTCGCAATAAGTTTTAGTTATGATTCCTTGCTATTCGTATGATTGGGTCAAATAAAGTACCAAGCACCTGATGTTGTCTACTGTACCTCCGTTTTACCTTTCTACCACGAAGCAGCAATGCTTTCATTGCTGTGTTCCGGTTGGAAGGGTAAGAGAGCCAGCGTAAAGTTGTTGTAAAATTTTCAGCTTGAACCTGCGACTTTGCCGTTCCGTGGCATTAAACAACCCTTATTATACCGTATGTTTATAACGTCCTTATTTCCATACAAACGCCTTAGGAATACTATTTTTTCTTTCATCCAAAAGCTTAACTATGTAAAACTAACCTAATAATCTAACCATTTCGTTTGTTGTGTTTAAATTACGTATCCTATTTTCAAACCATTTTACCAGAGTACCTATAGTGAAACCGCGTAACAAGCGGATCGCCCGCGACGTTAGAGGGGCCCACCTCCCGCACGCCGCATGCTCTCACTCTGTCATCTCGCCCCGCGCCCCTTTTACGTCGCGGGCTATCACTATAAGTAATAAGTAAAGCAAGTACCAAAAACAGCCCTACCTACTCCGATCAGTGGTTATAAGTAAGTTGGTACCTAATATGAAGACGAAAGAATATCGGAGTATCTCTGCTGGATCGAATCCGAAATGAGGAGATCCGGCATAGAACAAAAGTTAACGACATAGCTCATAAGATTAGCAAGCTGAAGTGGCAGTGGGCCGGTCACATCTGTCGCAGAACCGACAACCGCTGGGGGAGACGAGTTCTGGAGTGGAGACCGCGTAGTGTGGGACGCTCCCCTGCTAGATGGAGCGACGATCTGCGCAAGGTGGCTGGCAGCGACTGGAGGAGAAGAGCCGAAGATCGGGCTCAATGGCGCGCCCTGGGAGAGGCCTATGTTCAGCAGTGGACTAGAGTAGGCTGCTGATGATGATGATGATGAAGACGAAAGATCTAGAAATATATAAAACTAAGTAATAATATAAAACGTAAACTCGTAACCCGAAACCTGTATGTTTTGAATATTATAGTTCATTACATCTAAGTATATCGATGATTACATATATGAATAATGTCGTGTTATATACTATAGTATATACATAACCAAATAATTCGCTGGTTCAGCGCTGCGAGGTTTGTGCGTGAGGTTTTAGAAAAACATTCGGGTCTTGAAAAATTCGGTGTACTTCGGTTAGGCTCAATATACATTGCCGCGGAATGGAATGGAAGCGAATTTTCGCAACGTAATTGTACATAGCATAATGAACTTTATGTCAATTGTGTAACATACAAACTAAATACGAGCCAAAAAGAGGTCGCGCGTCTTCCGGGGAATCCTCACGCATTCTCGAGAATTCCCCTAGCGGTAAAGCGTATTTAATTTGTATGTTACACAATTGCGTATTTAATTTGTATCTTTGTCCTTTTGGCCAGCCATCGGTCATGGTTCAACAGAATACCAGCGCTGGAGGCATTCTTGTCTGCAGCAATAAGCTGAGTTGAGGCCCTTTTCACAACAACAGCAGACCATCAGACATGATTTAGATATGTTTACCTTTGACTACATAATTATTTTATCATAATTATAATTGTTTCGGTCACTGCTGTGTGTGAAATAAACGTATTACTTACTTACTTAATTACTTACATAAAGTTCATTATGCTATGTACAATTACGTTGCGAAAATTCGCTTCCATTCCATTCCGCGGCAATATAAATTGAGCCTTATCATTAACGATACGCGAAGAGCGTCGGTGGCACAGTGGCCAGGACACCGGACTCCCATGCGGGAGGTCCGCGTTAGAAACCGTGCAGTGCGTGCATGAGTTTTTCGTATTTTTCCAAGACTTACGTACATTTGCCGACTGCTCTAACGGTGAAGGAGAACATCGTGAGGAAACCTGCACACTGAGATGACCAGTGTGTAAAATGGGGTAGGCACAAAAGATCCTCAAGGGTCGAAGTGCCGCTGGGGTTATTCCCGGCCCTATCATAAGATAAGGTGTCTTTTGGTTATCACAAGTTTTTCTTTCAGTGTCAGGATCTAAGTTTCGCATCCGTATTCAGTATCGGTCTAATTACTGTTTTGTAGACACGGATTTTTTTTTGGGAATATTATTAATGCTTTATAAACATTAATAAACTGGCTGTATTCCTGTTAGAAGGCTAAGAGAGCCAGCGTAATTAACTGCACATGTGGCATTCCAACTAATCTAAGTCGTCAAGTTTTGCAGCGCAGCGAAAACCCTCTAGTAATGAGGTGAGATGTCTACAAAGGTGACCATTTACCATTTCACCAGGCACACACGTTATCTCTCTACTATATGAGTCTATGAATAAATGCTCTTTTATTTTATTTATTTATTTATTACCATCAGAGCCCGTCGGCACGTCTGCCTGACATAACGTACGTATTACGCGCTTATCTCTTTAACCGCTATTAAACTGGACAGGTTTTCAAGGCCCAATTTCTAGTTAAGATTTTAATGTGGATCCAGTCTTTATTTTAACCACATACACGTGTCTGTATGTGTGTACCTCTAAACGTTTTTTGTTTTGCTAAAATGATTTCTAAGTTATAATTGATAATCGTTCCCAGGAATATGATGATCACATGCATACCTATAACATTAAGCTGAGTTGAGACCCTTTTCACTCTAACACCTGGTTCTAAGTGTACCACATGGTACTTATATAACTTTCTGTAACACTTTTTGTATGTTGTGTGTGTGGCTTGGTCCTAAATTCACATGAAGTTAGCGTCTCGACGCTTCTTCGAGCAAGCTCCCCACCACCCAAACCCTCTAGTAGTAAGCGCCGCCGCTTATTCCACTAACGGTTTACCGACATCCCGTCGACGACGTCGGCCTAGACACGTCCTAGACGACCCCGACGACGCCATCACGATCTCCATCGCGGAAGCCACTCCCCCACCCGATAGTAGTTCACACACAGCACCTACATACGGCGACCCGCTTCTGGCGCTTACACGCGCTATCGGCGTATTCCAGGCCGCTTCTCCCCGACCCCACCCTCCCCAGCGACGTCCTAAGCCGAGGTCCGTACCCACCTGGGTGCCCTTAGGCAGTCGCTTCTTATAGCAATTATCAGTACGAAAAAATAGGGCCTAAATTCAGCTCCAGCTCTGCGCATTTTTTTATTTTTATCAAAGAAAACAAACAGCTAAAGTAGTACAGGGTGGACCAAAAGTCCGTTAACATTTAAAATGGTTATAAAAAATACAAATGCTACTTTAGTGAAAAACTGTTTATTTAATAATAAAGTAGACAAATTAGGATTTCACTTTTTAAAAATAACATCATTCAAATGTGACCCTTGTTCATCCTGGCACACCTGTAACCGGGAACGGAAATTTTGCATGACCGCCCGACAAGTGGTTGGTGAAATGTTCTGCATTTCCTCGCGTATATTTTCTTTTAATTCCTCAATAGACACTGGGTTGCTGATGTAAACTTTACTTTTGAGATATCCCCAAAGGTAAAAGTCCATTGGAGTTAAATCCGGGCTGCGGGGTGGCCAGTGAATGTCACCTCTTTTGGATATGACTTTTTGGCCAAAAATTTCACGAAGTGCTGCTATAGAGTCATTGGAGGTGTGACATGTTGCCCCATCTTGTTGGAACCAAGAGATTCGATTAAAGCCTGAGAAGTCCTGTAATGCTGGAGCAAAAAAATTCTGTAGCATCACAATGTATCGCTCTGTATTAACGGTGACGGCGCGGTTTCTCTGATCTTCATAAAAATATGGACCAATGATTCCGCTGGCTGACAATGCGGCCCATACAGTAACCTTGGGCGAGTGTAAAGGTTTTTGGTGCTTCAAGTCCGGGTTAGTGTCACTCCAGTATCTGCAATTTTGTCGATTGACATGTCCATTTAGGTGGAAGTGTGCCTCGTCTGAGAAAAAGATGTTATTGAAGCTCGTAAACCTCTCAAGCACTTCGTTAGCAAACTGCAGTCTCTGAGCAGGGTCATTTGGCTTTAAAGCCTGTACAATTTGAATTTTGTAAGGATGTAAATGTAAATCTTTGTGTAGAATGCGATTTAGAGATGTTCTGGGCACATCTAAAGCACTAGACCGCTTTCGAGTAGAGAGACCAGGTTGTTCTCGAACAGACGCTCGTACACGCTCTATGTTTACTGGATCGCGCGATGTCCTAGGTCGGCCGGATCGTGGTTGACTTAAAGTTGAACCTGTTGTTTCGAACTTCTGTACCCATTTTTTAATCGTTTGAATTGTTGGTGCTTGATTTCTGTTCCGTATATTGTAATGATTACAAAATTTCCGTTTAGCTTCGGTCGTAGAATCGTTGTTTCGATAGTACTCGCGTACGCAAAATGCGCGTTGCGCTCCGCTGAATGACGCCATGGTACTAAATCCCTATTAGTAGCTCTCGCTTGTAGTAACACCCCCCGCGCCAATACCCCGCCCGCGCCGACGCAGCGACCTATTCAAATGTTAACGGACTTTTGGTCCACCCTGTACATAACAATAGACAACATAAATAACACAAAATCCAGTGAAGTTTTCACAGGAAGTACTAAATAATAGCTAAGATTGTAATGTCACTCGCGTAAATACTATTTTAAATTGTATTTTAAGTTACGTATTAATAACCACATCAAAGGTGCACAGTTTAACGCTTTTGAATTCAAAATATTTCAACGTTACTGAAATTTTTATTATAGTTACAAGAAAGGGGTTTCTAGCATAGTTACTCCTGCAATGTGGAACTGCAAACAGTTTATTAACACGAAGACTTCTAACATTGTGTGTGTATATGATAGTATTCACAATTATTGTAAGATATATTTGTTTCAAAAGATGTGCTGCTGAAAGTTTCTCGCGCCGCTTCTTTCCTTTCAGCCACAGCACCTTACGAAGCGGTTATAGAGTGAAACATGACGTTGTAAAAATGTACTTTAAGGTCTTTCTTCTTCTTTTCAGCCTATCGTAACCCATCGTTGGGTATAGTCATCTTCATGTGCACGCCATTCTCCTCGGTCTCTAGCCGTTCGCATCCACATCCTCCCCGCCGTTTTCACAATGTCGTCGGTCCACCTCGCGGGCTGCCTCCCGACACTTCTGCGCCCCACTCGGGGGCCGTCCCCGTATTGTCCTGCATTCTACACACGTGCCCTGCCTACTCCACTTAGACCTGGACACTATACTGGCTATATCCGGCACTCGGAGATGCCTATCATGGCACGCTCCATCGCTCTTTGTGTCACTTGGAGCCTTTCAATCGCCTGTTTCGTTAGTGTCCAGGTTTCCGCTCCGTATGCCATAACTGGGAGGATACACTGCTCGTACATTCACCTTTTTAGGTAGATAGGAATCTTGTACTTTAAGGTACTTACTTACAATAAAAAAGTTTGATTTGATTTGAAATAAATCATTTACTTACTAAATGATTATATATGCGAAGAATCCTTAAAATCGCTACAGTAGTTTTTTAGTAAATCGCGAAGATACATATACAAGACCGTAAGCTCTTAGAAAGATTCGGGTCTCGGGTAAACTCGGTATCTGTCTGTCTTTGTCTCACTACAGTCTTAGTACATTCGCGTATTGCTATCAACAACCGAGGTCTCAAGACCCGAAGGCCTTTCTAAAACTTCACGGTTCTAAAGTGATCGTGCAGGTTAAGAAACGTTTGGCGTGGTCGGTTGCGGTTGCTTGTGGCATATTTAATATGAGCTCCTCCGTGCCTCGGAGAGAAGAAGAAGAAAACCACTTTGTTACCACAAAAACAAAACATATTTAGTTCACTCCATAATACTATTAGCAATAGACACCTGGCTCAGCTGATGCTTGAGTGAATACACTTGCGTGTAAACACACAGCGCTGATGTTCAGCCAGTACTTGTACAAAGTTAACCAACTAACAACTGCGACAATCTAAGTACTGTCCCATGGTTTGTGCTCATTAAATTAATTAATAAACTACAGGAAGGTGTTAAGTACGTTAAGCAATCGATCCTAGTTGTTGTCGTTCGACAGCAGTCGTTAAGCCATGTCAGAGGCCTACAGGCGGCCTGAACAACTCTGATAATAGGTTGGCTATTATCAGAGTTATTATTATATTATTGGCTTTGTATTGAAGTCGGTAAAAATATCTCCTTTTCGTCTAATTCCAGACTGATATGTCAACCCGCAGCGCCGCTACTGCTATCCGCGCCCGCCGCGGTCACAAGGAGCGCTCGAAAAACTTCACCGAGCTCGAAAAACGCACCGTGCTCGAGCTGATTGCTCGACACCGCGACGTGTTGCGACAGGGGCGCTCCAACAACGCCACCAATCGCAGCAAACAGGTAGCTAGTAGTAAAGTTGCTCGAAAGGCTTTATCGTGCTCGACAAACGCACCGTGCTGGAGCTGATCGCTCTACACCGCAACCTATTGCGACAGGGGCGCTCCAACAATGCCACCAACCGCAGCAAACAGGTAGCTAATAACTATTAGCTACCTGTTTGCTGCGGTTGGTGGCATTGTTGGAGCGCCGATAACTTAACTAAGTTGCTCGAAAGACTTCACCGAGCTCGAAAAACGCACCGTGCTCGAGCTGATCGCTCGACACCGCAACCTGTTGCGACAGGGGCGCTCCAACAACGCCACCAATCGCAGCAAACAGATAGCTAATAGTTTAGTTGCTCGAAAGACTTCACCGAGCTAAAAACCGCACCGTGCTCGAGCTGATTGCTCGACACCGCGACGTGTTGCGACGGGCGCTCCAACAACGCCACCAACCGCAGCAAACAGGTAGCTAATAGTAAAGTTACTCGAAAGACTTCATCGTGCTCGAAAAACGCACCGTGCTCGAGCTGATTGCTCGACACCGCGACGTGTTGCGACGGGGCGCTCCAACAACGCCACCAACCGCAGCAAACAGGTAGTTTAATTAGTTAAGTTGCTCGAAAAACGCACCGTGCTTGAGCTGATTGCTCGACACCGCGATCAGTTGCAACAGGAGTGCTCCAACAACTCCACCAATGCCATGGCAAAGCATTAACTCTGCCAAGAAGAATAGCTATCCAGTAAATATTTTCACTTTTATACAAACACGTTATAAACTATAATTATTGAGGTATATAAGATAACTACAATCATATGTAACAAAGCCTTTATTACTCGTACATTAGTTCAAAATGAAGATTACACACCCGAATCTATATAGATAATCGTTAACTGAAATGTGGGTGATAAAGAGATTATGTTTACGTATGTTTTCGTGAAGGTCGTACTTTGAACGTTATACGTCAGGGGTGTTTTTTTAATTTACAACTAAACCCGCGTTTGATCTCAATCTCACCTGGTGGTAAGTGAGTATGAGGCGGAAGATGGAGCACGCGGGCTTAGTAAGTACTGGCTCTTCTATAAACACTGCCGGAACACATTAACGCTGAAGCGAAGGTATTTGACGGCAGACTTTACATAGAAGGGTTGCTAGCCCTGTAGGGTATCTACCATCAGCAAGTTACACGGGGCGTCGTGTCTAGGACGTCGGACTCCCATGCGGGAGGTCCGGGAGGTTTTTTCGAAAGACTTACGTACATTTACCGACTGCTCTGACGGTGAAGGAAAACATCGTGAGGAATCCTGCACACTGAGATAATCAGTGTGTGAAATGGGGAAGGCAATTGCAAACCCCATTAAATCTGCCACGAGAGTCATTCTATGTGATTAATTCCTTAGAATGATCACGACCCTCAGCAATAAGGAACACGACTAGATTAGTAGCTCTACTTAGACGAGACGAGCTCTACTTGGAGTCTGCTCAGACGAGGGAACGGGCCATCTGATGGTACCTGAGTGGCCACCGTCGCCCATAGACATCTTACCTCACTATAATTCGATGCGCTGCTAACCCTGAGGACTCAGATGGAGTGCCTCTTATGCCGGTAATGACTGCAAAGTCTGGAACATCGGCGCAAGGTTGCCTGTCTATCGGTATTTTATAGGATACATTTCGGAGAGTGCGCATCGGAATTGCACGACCTAATTCCAGCAACTCCATTCCGCCTTCGGACTACCAGGCGCGGGGAGAGGTTCCAACCTTATGTTGTTGATATCCATCTGTTCGTACGAAGCGATTTGCTTCTTCGTTCATTATGCGAACGGCTAAGGAATGGAACAGCCTGCCGGCGTCTGTATTTCCCGAAACCTACAATCTTGGGATCTTCAAGGCCAGAGTGAATAGGCATTTACTGGACCCGCATGCTCCATCGTCGACCTCATCGTCGCTTACCATCAGGCGAGATAGGGTAAATGCAGGTTTAGGATTCAATAATAATAAAAAAACCGCTGGCTCTCTTACCCTTGAAGGAGATCAAATGCTGTTTTGCTACAGAAAAGCTATAGCTACTGTGTGTAGTCCACTGTACAGGTTATTCTGTGGTTCTCAAAGTAGATAAAATGGCTAATGTTCATTTTAATTAATCAGCAATGTTATACCTAATCGGCTAAATTTAACTGTTATCAGTGTAATTGTATGCGGAACGGTAAATCAATCTTCCAATTTCGATTTCGTTGGTTCAGATAATGGTGTTTTAACGTGATATAGTTAAGTTTTAAATTGGTTTTATCTATTATTTTTATGTTCTTTTCAATTTGAAACGTAATTTAATGGGGCTTATGCTTGCTTATCGTATGGTTAGTGGCCAACCTATTTGTCAGAGTTGTTCAGGCCGCCCGTAGGCATCTGACATGGCTTAACGACTGCTGTCGACGACACCAGGTACCGACCGCGCCAACGTCGCTTAACCTGCACGATCACTTTCGTACCGTGCTCACAACTAGGCTACGAGCTCCTCATGGGACTTATGATATTCAGGATGTAACAAAAAACCAGAAAGGTGGGTGTTCAGGAGATCTATTCCACTAAATACAACGTAACTAAATAGAATCTAAACTGCATCGTTATGACGTGTCTCGTATGCTACTGTCCACAGTAACGTATTTGTGCATTCTACTAAAACGTTTAGTTTATACTGAATCTCAGTTGAACGGTAACAAAACGCTTCAACTGTCAAATATAACGATCGAACATGAGTTCCTCCCGAGGTACTTTTGCCCGATCGATAGTAAATCGAAAGGTGGCAGTGGTAGATTTATGCGTCAGCGGAATACGATTTGGTGTCCAAATAGAATTGGAACGAAAACTAAATTGAAATTGGATAGAAATAGAACTACAAACGTTGTGATTTAGGCGAATTGGGCTTCAGTATCCATAACTCTGAAATCGCAGGAAAAAAATATGTTTCATATATTTTATTATTAACTTAACTTAGTTATGTTACATTTCCTTGATATCTTAGATAAATAAGCGAAAAATTGCGCTTATTTATCTAAGATAAATAAGTAATAATTAATAAGTTAATTATTAGTTTAATTCAGTCATGTATTGAATGAATACACTTTATTGCACACAATAGTGTGATACAATGCGTACAAAACTATTAATACAATCTAGGCGGTGTTATCGCTAAAAGCGATCTCTTCCAGACAACCTTTTGGTGGAGTATTTTTTGCATGGAACAGCAGAATATTTTTCGCGGTTTCTTAGTTTACCCCATAATGAAAGTTATAGATACCCTACACCTCAATTTGGGATCTAGTTATGATGTTTTTACATCCTGTAGTTTTGTTTCGATTTAAAAGATAAGTTTGTTGAGAGTGTTCTTAGCCATGTCTGGTAAAATTGGACCAGTGGTTTCCAAGATCTTGGAGTATCTTTGATGGCAGGTGGGATCTCTGGAACGGTAATAGTTAGAAAATTTAAAAAAAACGCACGACGTTCAGGTATGTCCTCAAGTGAGCTATCCACGCACCTACTTTATAGTCTTTACTTTATTATTTTTATTTTTCAAATAGGCATAAGTTATTAGTCATTACATTCAATAGTATTTTTCCTTAACTCAATATTGTACAACAATCAATTTCCCACTTCCTAACCATGCTGTGTTTACACGTTAAGGGTTACGACCTAGCTCATAACTTTATATTGATTTTTATGTAATTTCTATGGTTGTAATCTGTTGTGTTTACCTAATAAATAAATTAAATTAAATTAAATTATTAATAGAAAAACAAACACATCACCCATCCACCCTCACAGATCACCAATTCAAACACAGGTCTTCCGAATTATTCATCACCCAATAAGTGATCTGTGAATTTAATGAAACGGATGGGTGTTACCCATCTACATCATCCACAGATAACCAATTCAATCTCACAAACAGATCATCCGTCTTGTTTACGGGGCAACCATTCGAACTCACAGATCACCTATCTAAATCATCATCATCAAATCATCCATTCAAAGTCACACATCACACATTCAAACTTTTTTTATTTTTTTTATGTACTACTAAACCCGCATTTGACCTCGATCTCGCCTGATGGTAAGCGACGATGAGGTCGACGATGGAGCATGCGGGTCCAGTAAATGCCTATTCACTCTGGCCTTGAAGATCCCAAGGTTGTAGGTTTCGGGAAATACAGTCGCCGGCAGGCTGTTCCATTCCTTAGCCGTTCGCATAATGAACGAAGAAGCAAAGCGATGCACCATTCCGACATGTGGAACCTTAAATACCTGATGATGACCAGGAAAAAGTAAGGGAATCTCCACAACGTAACGATAGGTTTCTTAAATTCTTGATTAATTACGCTGACTCTTTTACCCAAGAAACCTCCGACTTACCGTCGCAAACCGAAACAGCAATGCGTTGCTGTTTTGCAGCAGAAATAGGTAAAAATGTGGTACCAGGCTGACTCTGCATAGAGACATACCTACCACCATCAAAACAATTTTGTTATACGAGCCCAGTGTGTTACTGAAATATAACACTGCACTGTTTTGCATAATCTTGCTGCACTTGCATTTATTGCAACTCGTGTAAGAGTTTAGTGCAAGTTTTAAGCGAAAGAGATTCACGACCAATTTTTAAAATACATACAAATATTTATTAGTTTATAAGAATATGGGTTTCTACTCAGTACAATAATATTTAACGTATGAATTTTAAAATTGTTAATACTTGCGGTTGTTGGTACTTGGTGAAACTTGTAGTACATGATTAGACTTAAATATTTTTTAAATATATTTATTGTTTAATACATACAAAGTACATGGTAGGTACATACTGTATCCCATAAGGCAAAACCTTGTAAGGTTTGTATGTCGATAGGGAGTTCGCTATTATAGTGTAAACTATTGTAACTATTACACTATATTTTAATTTTAATTTTTCTGAGAAACCTTACAGGTCTGTAATGCCTGAATTGTTTTTTTTTTACATGCGTGCAAGCCAAAAAATAGGTCTCCTTAATTTATACAAAATAATAATAATTAGTAACAGCTAATAAAATATGGAGGTGGGAAAGTGGAATAGGGAGTGGGGAGAACAAAGGAAAGGGTATGTGTGTAAGTATGTAAGTTATAAGAGTGTGTAATTGTGTGTGTTGGGTGTGTGTGTGAGAGAGAGGGAGATTTCTGTTATGTTCTGTGTGTGTAAACTGCACGTTAATCATGTAATCGAGTCTGCTTTTCTCGACCCAATCTCAGCCATTAACTGCTTTTTGTACGCACGTGGTTTCAATTGGAAAATATCAAGACCTTTAAACGATGTGTTGTATGTGTGAGTGCACCGGGACACGATCGAGTTCCGAGCGCAGTTAGTGCGCGCCACCGAGTCGTGGAACAGGCGTGTGTGTATTTAACTAAAAATCAAATGTTATATAGGCCATTATATCTTCAATGACCAAAAATTTTATATAGACAGTTTTATAGCGTGCTTACTGGATAAAGTCAATAAAAATAAAAAAAGACTTATGAAAAGCCTTAGTCATAAATTCCGCCCCGTGTCGACCCTGGCGCAAAGGTCCCCATGACGCTCGCGGCATTGCCACGCTGAATCGCCACGGCCAACCTCTGCACCAAGAACGACTCGGAGCGGGGGTCACAGCCCCTCTCTCTCAGACAAAATCCTTTGCCTCCGCCCCCCAACAACCTGTCGTTTCAACCGCAAATGGGACAAAAACGTAGTTTTGCTACAGAGCGGCGTACTTCTCCCGTTTTCTTGCCCGCGCAGTCCGTCTGAGGTGACTAGCGGCGAACGTACTGTCGCAAGTTGCGTCCCACAGGAGACACCTACCTTGGCGCCAGGGCACCAACATTAGGCCGTCTGCTCTTTTGCCGTCAGTGCGGCTGAGACCCGGAGGCTCCAGCTACTATATTTTGGGTGATATATATCTATAGTTTCTCGCACCATATATATTGTTATATCTAGGTATTTTAAAGTGACCTTAATTACATAGTTTACTCAATCTTTCACATCGGTTTTTTTGTTCTAATTCAATAACTTTATATTGCTCTTCTTTTAGAGCTAATTTTGTCTTATTTTGTACTGGCAATACCTTACAATATTGAAATAATTTAGAATAATCTTGGCAATATTTACTTTTGATATTTTTTGGTACAATCGTTTTCAACAGTCTTATTTCTAGGTTATATATTTTTTCTATATATGTTGTGTACGTTCTTCCATAACTACATATAATAATATACTGTTTCACAGGTTTTTACTGTATTATAAAAGAAACAACAATACAGGAAGTACAGTACAGGAATTATAAACAAATACCTGAAGATGTGTAAATGAAACCGGTCGTAATTAATAAAATACCGTAAAAAACCTGTGAAACAGTATATTATTTGAATCTAATCAAATCTAAAAATGACCTAAACTATTATAAACCTTGAATGTAATGTATTGACATTTCTATTATATAACATATTTGCATCTTTACATGGTCAACATACATTGGACATTATATTTAATTATTAAAACCTCATTGGCATATATTTTTAGCAAATAAAATTAATTTGAATACGGTATCGTCATAATTTTACTATAGCTTTGAGAAATTAAATTAAATTAACCCAAATAACGAGAAATTTCAGATATCTTCAAAAATAACGTTTCGTTTTGCTTTTCTGTTTACGGAGTGTGCTCGTGGCTCCATCTACGCAACGGTTTGCGTTTTATGTCCTATTGTAGGTAGGTAGAGAAGCTCGTAGCTTAGTTGCGAGCACGGTCCGAAAGTGATCATGCAGGTTAACGCGGGGAGAGGTTCCATCCTTATGTTGTTGATATACCATCTGCTCGTACGAAGCGATTTGCTTCTTCATTCATTATGCGAACCGCTAAGTAATGGAACAGCCTGCCGGCGTCTGTATTTCCCGAAACCTACAACCTTGGGATCTTCAAGGCCAGAGTGAATAGGCATTTACTGGACCCGCATGCTCCATCGTCGACCTCATCGTCGCTTACCATCAGGTGAGATCGAGGTCAAATTCGGGTTTAGAAGTAAATAAAAAAAAAATTAAGCGACGTTGGCGCGGTCGGACCGCTAGTGGCATATTTCATCTGAGCTCCTCCGTGCGTCGGAGATCACGTTAAGCAGTCGGTCCCGGTTGTTGTCGCTCGACAGCAGTCGTTAAGCCAGAGGCCCACGGGCGGCCTGAACAACTCTGACAAATCGGTTGGCCACTAACCATACGATAAACAAGCAAGGTAGGTATGTCATATTTTTACAATTCGCTCCTCTTATAAAATCGTGCCACGTCAATTCTAAGTATTTTATTTACTGCCTGGAATATCAGGTAATATAAGATCGCATGTCTGACCATACAATCTATTTGATCCATATACAGTTAGACGTGTCTTAAAGGTATAACGATCATATACAAAGCTTTTATAAACAAACTTAAGTCAGCTTATCTTTGTTAAGTTAGGACACTTTGTCCCAAGTATTGAATGAATTAAGTGCGTTGTTCCTGACTCGTTTTATACGAATATGGAGGTGCAAAATCAACTGTATAACTATGTACGTTAAATCCATTTTTGTAATTTATGGTTTTTTTTTAACCCAGCGGCACTTCGACCCTTGAGGATCTTTTGTGCCAACCCCATTTACACACTGGTCATCTCAGTGTGCAGGTTTCCTCACGATGTTTTCCTTTACCGTTAGAGCAGTCGGTAAATGTTCGTAAGTCTGTAACCTATTGGTACATGGCACTGCACGGTTTCTAAACTGGACCTGGAGCATGGGAGTCCGGTGTCCTGGTCACTGTGCCACCGACGCTCTCGCCGCTGACTAAAAGGATGGGGTATTATAAGTTTGTTTCTCCGTGACATTTCAACAACGGATAATCCGATTTTGACGAGTGTTCATGTCTGATATAAATTGGATCAGTGGTTTCCAAGATCTTGGAGTATGTGATGGCAGTTGGGATCTCGCAAACTTTATGAGTATGACCATTGTTGGTGCCATTCCCACATCTGGCACATTGAAGACCTCATTAGGTCATAATTGTGACCAAAAACGGTAAGTAAGTAAGGGGGGGGGGGGGGGGGGGGGGTTTGTAAATTTTTAAGTTTTTTTAACAAAACTTCGAAGATTTATTAATAATGTGAAATCTATAAACTAAGATGTGACGGTGACCACTAAAGCACCAAATGCATTTTTTTATGTTGAAGGAAAACAGAGGGTCCACCACCGGATGGTAAGTGTGTTTGGGGGACACATCTGTCAAAAGCGCTGGTTTTATGCTGTACCTTGGTGATGTCTTAATCTTCCTCTTTTACGATTGTGAGACTAATATAGTTTTTTATTTACGACTAAACCCGCGTTAGACCTCAATCTCATGTGGTGGTAAGTGACGATGAGACCGAAGATGGAGCACACGGGCTTAGTAAGTACTGGCTCTTCTATAAACACTGCCGAAACATATCAACGCCGAAGCAATGATATTTGACAGACTTTACATAGAAGGTGGTCGCTAGCAGGCGGACCCTGAAGGGGTCTTACCTCCAGGAATTTACTCGGGTTAGTCTCCACGTACGACACGCTTGAACAGTGGCGGTAGGGATATTCTAACCCGTCTTATACACGGAAGTATGACACACGAGAGAATGATGTTTTTTTTCGTTCGTCAGCTGGTGTGGTCGACAATATGCGAGGAGGTGAACAAGCGTTGCGGGGGCGAGCGGCCGCGCACTCCCGCGCAGGTCAAGATGTGGTACGAGAACTACAAGAAGAAGTGCAAGATGCGCGCGCACGACGTTCAGGTACTAATAGAAAACACACACAAACACACAGATCACCCATTCAAACACAGGTCTTCCGAATTATTGATCACCCAATAAGTGATCTGTGAATTTAAACGGATGGGTGTTACCCATCTACATCATCCACAGATCACCAATTCAATCTCACAAACAGATCACCCCCGTTACGGGTCAATCATTCGAACTCACAGATCACCTATCTAAATCATCATCATCAAATTATCCATTGAAAGTCACATATCACACATTCAAACTTTTATTTCTTTTATTAACTACTAAACCCGCATTTGACCTCGATCTCGCCTGATGGTAAGCGACGATGAGGTCGACGATGGAGCATGCGGGTCCAGTAAATGCCTATTCATTCTAGGCCTTGAAGATCCCAAGGTAGTAGGTTTCCTGAAACACAGACGCCGGCACGCTGTTCCATTCCTTAACCGTTCGCATAATGAACGAAGAAGCAAATCGCTTCGTACGAGCAGATTGGATATCAACAACATAAGGATGGAACCCCTCCCCGCGCCTGGTAGTCCGAAGGCGGAATGGAGATGCTGGAATTAGGTCGTGCAATTCCGATGCGCACTCTCCGAAATGTATCCTATAAAATACGGATAGACAGGCAACCTTGGGCCGATGTTCCAGACTTTGCAGTCTAGCTTCCACCAGCGATTCGTCACCTATAAGGCGCTTAGCGCGTTTCTCCACTGAACTTACTATTAAGTAACACTAACCGTCACACCATCCTGGGGGCCATCCACTAATTATGTCACACGAATTTCATATTTTTTACCCAGACCATACCATTCAAACCCCCCCGCCCCCGTTAACATCAAAAATAAGCAAAGTGAAAACCCCCCCCTTTGATGCTTACGTTATAATTGAACAGCCCCTAATGAAGATTGTGTTATTGTTCCAGCCACCACAATCAGACACGCCCGGTCTGCTGGACGGAATGCTCTGGCAGAGTATACACCCTCTAGACGTCAAAGGTAACTTATAATTTATCATACAGTTCGTGAGCTCTTAGAAGGGAATTCGGGAAGCGAGTAAAAAAAATGTCTGTATTTTCAGCCACTGGTCCCATAGAATAAAAAAAAACAAATAATAAATTATCAATTACATTATATGTATATATCATCCCCACTGTTGGGGCGCAGGCCTCCCCTTGACGAAGGTACGGGCCATGATCCACCCAGCGGGCCCAGTGTTGTGCGGTGGGTTTCACACGCCTTCGGAAACTTATCATTTCCTCAGACATGCAGGTTTCCTCACGTGTGTGTGTATAGGGGGGTGAGCATGAGATGGCATGTGTGTGATGTGTGGTGTGTGTATGTGGTGTGTGTGTGAGGGGGTGTATGTTGGTAGGTGTAAGGGTCAGTGTGCGTTTAATGATCACGATTCACGACCCTCATCAATGAGGAATACGGCTTGGCTGATGGTAAGTTACCACCGTCGCCGTAGACATCCCACCTCACTATAATATTATTACATTGTTTCTATTCGCTACTATTAACCTTGAGTGCCTCATCATATCAGCCTATTAATGTCCCCACTGTTGGGGCACAGGCCTCCCCTTGCACAAGGGGGTACGGGCCATGATCCACCGAGCGGGCCCAGTGCTGATTGGTGGATTTCACACGCCTTCGGATAGTTTTCATTTCCTCAGACATGCAGGTTTCCTCACGATGTTTTCCTTCACCGTTAGAGCAGTCGGTAAATGTACGTAAATCTTTGAAAAATCTGTAAAACTCATTCGTACATGGCACTGCACGGTTTCTAACCCGGACCTCCCGCATGAGAGTCCGGCGTCGTAGCCACTGTGCCACCGACGCAATTCCTTTTCCATGGTCCTAATAATAATATGGACTTCACTTACCATCGACAGGATTGCTGTTTTAATTATTATTTTCTCGCAGATGTAAAAAAAATATCGTGTGTATCATGTGGGGAAAGACCACGAATCGCACTCGTGTTGGTATCCACAACTCGCCTATGGCTCGTGGCTCGCCTATTACACTTTCTCACGCACACAAACTGACACACCCTCCTGACATCCACAACACACACAAACTGACACACCCTCCTGACATCCACAACACACACACACACACACACATACGGAAACACACACAGGTCATTAGTGCAATTTATTTATTTTTTTCTTTTTGGCAAATTCTTACCTTCTATTTGATGTTTAGTTTTTAATTATAATTATTCTTATTTTTAACCCACGATCACTACCGCTCCCACTAACATCTTGGGATAAGGGGGGAAATGAAAAACAGCGCTGCATACTTGGTACTCGAGTATGTCAGCGTTTGCTGACTTTCCCCCCTTATGACAAATATACATTACATATTCATTATATATCATATTATAATTATTTGTACTATAATTTTAAATTTTAAATTGTTATGTATATTGGCAATAAATATATTTCTATTCTATTCTATTCTATTCTCGTGTTAGAGCGTCGGTGGCATTTTTTTAATTTCGTTTGTGCCGCCGCACTGCGTTCGACGTACAAGCGTGCTTTGCATTTATTTTGGGTCGGTGACCATTAATATTTCTCATTAAGTAAATCCAAAACTCCTTTTTTTCTTCGTGTTTTTCCATCGATGTATGCCCTCTGATGGTGGACTTCTTGGAATTCGGGGGGTCCCCTAACTACAACCCTGTATTTTTTATTTTTTAGGAGAGTAACTTTTGGTGGGTATGGGTTTTAAGTAGACACCTACCTAGGTACCTACAATAAACCATCACCAGCCTATTAATTTCCCCACTGTTGGGGCACAGACCTCCCCTTGCACAAAGGGGTACGGGCCATGATCCACCGAGCATGCCCAGTGCTGATTGGTGGATTTCACACGCCTTCGGACACTTTCAATTTCCTCGTAGACATGCAGGTTTCCTCACGATGTTTTCCTTCACCGTCAGAGCAGTCGGTAAATGTACGTAAGTCTTCGAAAAATACGAAAAACTCATTGGTACATGGCACTGCACGGTTTCGAACCCGGACCTCCCGCAGGGGAGTCCGGTGTCCTAGCCACTCCTCCCGACCTCCCGGTCCGGGTTCGAAACCGTGCAGTGCCATGTACCAATGAGTTTTTCGTATTTTTCGAAGACTTACGTACATTTACCGGCTGCTCTAACGGTGAAGGAAAACATCGCGAGGAAACCTGCACACTGAGATGACCAGTGTGTAAAATGGGGTAGGCACAAGAGATCCTCAAGGGTCGAAGTGCCGCTGGGGTTATTCCCGGCCGCTTATCATAAGATAAGATGGCTCGTGTTGCGAAATTACACTCGCTGCGACAATGTGGGGCTTTCCCCACCAGTAACACAATCTACTGTTATCTTCAGATGAGGAAGGCGAGGCGACGACCAGTGTGGAAGGTTCCCACAGCGTTAAAGATGACGACTGCGTGCCTGTCAATGTAAGTTTAAAAAAAAACTTGTCTTATGACAGTCAGGCCTGTTAGTACTCACATCATTGTTCTAGAGGAGAGGGCGCTACTAGTCATATTTCTGCGCTATTTAATTTTTTTTTAAATGTATATAAATATATGTATTTTATTCGTATTTATGTACTTAAAATTGTTATGTAGTAGCATACGTGTAGGTATATGTAATGTTTCTATTCACTGCAGGAGTTTTTTGATGATAAAACCAATACTTAACTATAAAGTCAATTATGTATAACTTATAATTACATTTAATTCCATTTATCCCGTTAGTATTTATTACTATTATAATATATTATAATCTCTTATTTAATATTGCGGTGCCCTACTCAGGGTTTCATGTATGATCAGATAATATACATTTTTAAGACCAATTGTAACGCATGAAAAGCAACAAATGGTATGAGTAGGAGTATATTTTTATATATTATACGAGTAGGTATTTTATAGTACAGTAAATAATAATAATTAAGAATTCTTTTCTATTTAATTTATATGCACCTGCCTTGCAATATCTGTATGACCCAATAGTTAGCTGGTAGAAAATGCCGCATGGCATTAAGCTCGCGTCTTGTACTATTTTTGTGCATTAAAATCTAATTTAAAAAATGTGCACCAACAGATGTCCAACGGTCGATTATCAAGCACGAACGACAGCGACGATACGATGCCAAACGTACTTGAGCCCCAAGTGCAGATCATCCCCCAATCCTCCCCCACCCCACCCCCCCATAAATCCCTCAACCCCCTAATACCCTCCCACATCCCCCTACTAACCAACCCCCTACAAGCGATCGATCAAGCACGATTCCAGCAAACGTTTTTGCAAAAACTAAACGAACTATCCAACACCCCTTTGAATCTAAGTCATTTGGATGAAGACAAACGAACGAATTGTTACGAAAACCAGGATAAAAACGAGGAACAGATCCGAAACGACTGCGGAACAGCGACTGAAGAAGAAAGACTTTACTTCACGGCGAAGAGACAGCACGCCATCTGGGAGCACGAAGCGAAAATGAAGATTTTAAACATGGAGCTGAGGCAGAAGGAGGAGATTTTCTCTCTTCAAAAACAGCTGTTTTTAATCGAACTGAGGTTGAAAATGGATTTTTTGGAGAAGGCAAGCGCTAAATAG
The DNA here is from genome assembly GCA_947369225.1 of Hofmannophila pseudospretella. Lineage (NCBI taxonomy): Eukaryota > Metazoa > Arthropoda > Insecta > Lepidoptera > Oecophoridae > Hofmannophila > Hofmannophila pseudospretella. The sequence goes on along the minus strand of OX376337.1, from coordinate 6,748,080 downwards.
GCTGTGTTTCTGTTAGGTTTTGAATTAACAGTCGGAAATGTCAAAGTTGAAGTGACTTTGACATGTGTCAGGTAGGTGCTTCGAAACATCTGTTCTTTGACAGCTGCATTTCGAAACAGTTACATTTTCACAGCTGACAGTCTGTCAAATTTGCAATTGTAATTGTTTAACAGTCGGGTCAAAATTGACTTCTGAAATCGTTATGACAGATGCCAGGTTGCGTTCCGAAAACATCGGTTTGAATTCGAGAGACGTGAGCACCAGTGTTGAATAGTGTAATATCGATTTTGAATGTTATTTTGACAGCTATTACTGACAGTTAACGTGACAAAGATATAGAAAGTTATAAACAATTAGGTACAGAAGATAAAAATAATATTAAATAAATATATTATAAAAATAAATAAACAAAAGTAATTAAGTTTGATGAAGGTGGTGTGCAGCACAGGACAAAGGGGACTGCCTCAGCCTGGTGCCGCAGCGGATTTAGCACTGCAGCGGAAAATAAGTCTTACGTTTTCAAATGCGTGTTTTCGAACGTATCCTAAGTTGTATTGACATATTGATGGCGCCACTGTACAAGTAAAACTAACTGTCAGACTGACATTCGCCGTTTCATATTCGTATCGTTCTTTTGATAATTTCCCGTTAAAAAGAAATGTTTATCTAGTTGTTAATGTGCCATTTTTAAAACTTAGTTACCGCGTTTTTACATGCAGGGTTTGGAGCTGTCTTTTTTATTTTTCAAAGAATTATTAGCTTAAAGTAACTATGAAACGGTCTGAAGTGGTTATTTTTTGGTACAACTTCGCTCATTTTGAACATTTTTTTATTATTTTTTGAGAATTGTACCAAAAATATGGGTTTAAAAATGTGATTTTAAGTAAAGAACATTATTATTTTTGTAAAGCTTATTTTTATTTCATTTTTTTTTAGTTTAGTGACATTTTAACGTGCTTAAGTTTAATTTTACCGCTAAAACGCGCAAAGATATTTTTTATAGTATTACGTTTTAAAAAGAACTTATTGTCTATGGCAGCTTATGCATAATTGAAAAAAAAAATACTGCCAAACTGTAAGAATTTTTGCGTAGTTTTTTTTTTATAGTACTTAGGTAAGTAACGCCCTCTACAGGGCAAAATGTTACATTTTAGAGTTAAAATAAATAGTTTTTGGGGTCAACGTACTTTTGACAGGTAGTGTCAAGTTGGCAGAACTCTTTCAAAAACCTAGTCTTTAAAAAAAAGGTTTGTAATTTCATGAATTGGTTATTAAATTGTGTTGTCTTCAGTTAAACTGCATCGTAGAGGGTTCAGCAAGTTTTTAAAGGGACGTGGGGAAAGTATTATAGTTATGTAAAATTGTGTGATATAGGCGTTTGTTTTATATATCCGTAGATATACAAAATCAGAACGTGGTAGACCTATTTTGATGCGGTTTAGCGAAAATATAAGTACTAAAAAGTCTTCTAGGTATAAAAAAAATAACTAATTCATGAGATTTCGAATTTTAAGTCAGCTACAGTGCCAATAACTAAAACCATTGTTATATATAAAAATAATAAATAGTTATTACATATATAAGATAATAAAATTATATAGATACTTTTAGAAAGTATAAAAAATACGTAAACAAATCGTAGACAAATTATTAAAGGCGACATACAGTATGATATTATTAATTAATAATATTTTCTAGGTATTATTAATATAGAAAGTGAAATAATAAATATACAGTACAAAAGATTATTAAAAAATTACCTCATGTTTAATACAGTGTATTTGTAAATAAAATAGGTTTAGTAGATTTATTGTAAAAAAAGTAATAATTAAAAAACATTTTTACATGGAGGTCGCTTACACCTGCAATGGATGTTTTATATATAATTTTAATAATGGCAATAATAAATTATGCTCAAAATACAATTCTTTATAATACTTATTACGATTTTAGTCAAAGACAATTCTAAAAAAAAAAAACTGGTACCGATTCCAGTGTCGCTAAATTTAATTATTTTGTTTCCGCTCATTATCAGCAGCCCACTCTAGTCCACAGCTGGACATAGGCCTCTCGCAGGGCGCGCCATTGAGCCCGATCTTCGGCTCTTCTCATCCAGTTGCCAGCCACTTTGCGCAGACCGTCGCTCTATCTAGCAGGGCGTCCCACACTACGCGGTCTCCACTCCAGAACTCGTCTCCCCCAGCGGTTGTCGGTTCTGCGACAGATGTGACCACTACCACTTCAGCTCGCTAATCTTATATATGAATGAGCGGTAGTTTCATTTAAATTTTACATTTAGCGACCACCCAGAATCGACGCCAGTTTGTTTAAAATAGAAAAAAAACGGGTGTAAGCACTTTGAAAACAAACATTTTGGCGGCAATATTCTGACATTTGTTTAAGAATAATGTTTTGTGATGTTTTACTTAAGATCTCAGTTCAGGTTTAAAAAAATAAGTTTTTACCTCAAACTCCTTTTCAGTGTTAATAAAGAAGTATTTAAAAATATATTTTTATTTCGAACAAAATTATGTTAATCTGATTTAATTGGATATTATTGATATTAAAATAAAGAATTTATTTTCTGTTCCGATGTTTTTTATTTTATTATCCGATGTGTTTCACTGTTTGCAAAATTGAAGTGTTAGTGAACGTCAAATAGGCCAGTTAATTGACAAATCCTAAAGTGTGGGAGTTTCTAACGCGCTTTTGCCGCGTCCACACCAGCTTTTTTTCAATGTCTTGCAAATTGTTTTACAGTAGTGCTTTTCAAGTAAGAATGGTGTTTTTTACTCGAAGAACGTCTACAAAATGTGATTAATGTATGGGACAGTGAAGTAAAGTCAAATAAGACGCTGCACCCCGATCCGTACTTGGCTGGATTTTAAAGAGCCACACTGCGTCCGGGACGCCTTCTTCTTTGGTTCAGATGGTGCAGAAGCGTGGAAGATTCTCCCAGATAGCATTGAAATGTGTCACACCAGCATTTTAATGAAGACTTGCAAGAGTTGTTTACATCAGACATGGCTGTATGGGCTCTGTTCCCTTTGCCTTAAAAAAACAAACAACAACAACTCCTAAAGTGTCTCTGAACCCAGGAATTTTACTAAAAAAAATGCAACTTTCAACATCAAATATCTGGGTACAGAGCTACTTTAGGAGTTTTTGTCAAGATATGTTTTATGTTTCTATTGATGTCCTCTATCGAATTATCGAGTTGGGATTGATCGCCCAGAAATCGTTTTTTTTTTTTCAAAATCACGGAGTATAGTAGAGGCTAGAAATAGAGTTATCATTTATTTGTAAATATGTGTAATGCAGATGTTATCAAACAATAACAAATTATCATCAATAAATTAGTAGGTAAATTAATTATAATATGAATGTCAATTTTAATTAAAATATGATTATGTCACAGCTTATCACCAAGGAAGTCACTCAATCTGTAATAACATTTGTCTAAGAGAAATTTATAAAGTCACCTCGTACGACACCCACGGGAAGAGTTGGGGTGGTATTAAGTTCTTTAAAATACGGTTAATCAAGGACTTAATTGAAAAACTTATTTATTTATTAGTACTTTTAATATATTTTTGTTTCCGTCCCTGCCGTTTCGCCCGCGATGCCTTCGCCCTGGCACAGCTGAAAACCAGCGCTGTGGTTCTGCCGTACCGGTCGGACCGCAGCACATGCTGAACATGTCTTTTTAACGTTGTTTTTTTAATTTCAAGTCTTTTTAAGTTTAGTCATGTATGCATACGCTCGTTTAACTGCCCGATCCTCCCCCATCCTAGTGATGTGTCCGAGCCATCGGAGTCGAGCCGCTTTCGTCTCTCCTATGATGTTCGGCTCGTTCACCATCTTTTCCATCTCCCTATTCTTTCTCATCCTCCACCATTCATCTTCCCTCTTGGCTGGTATCGGAGGCCAAGATCCACTTCGGGTCGCTGCGCCAGGGAGTAAGTATGTATGCAATGTTAAATAAATGTGAGTATCTTTCTTTCTTTAAAAAAAAACGGGTGGTATTATCAGCTCCATATATTCCGTCAGATTGACGCAGAAAATCGTTATCTTTCTTACAAAGACTATACAAAGAAGAAAAACGGGTGGTATTATCAGCTCCATAGTAGTTATATTCCGTCAGATTGACGCAGAAAATCGTTATCTTTCTTACAAAGACTATACAAAGAAGAAAAACGGGTGGTATTATCAGCTCCATAGTAGTAATATTCCGTCAGATTGACGCAGAAAATCGTTATCTTTCTTACAAAGACTATACAAAGAAGAAGAAAAACGGGTGGTATTATCAGCTCCATAGTAGTTATATTCCGTCAGATTGACGCAGAACATCGTTATCTTTCTTACAAAGACTACAAAGAAGAAGAAAAACGGGTGGTATTATCAGCTCCATAGTAGTTATATTCCGTCAGATTGACGCAGAACATCGTTATCTTTCTTACAAAGACTATACAAAGAAGAAGAAAAACGGGTGGTATTATCAGCTCCATAGTAGTTATATTCCGTCAGATTGACGCAGAAAATCGTTATCTTTCTTACAAAGACTATACAAAGAAGAAAAACACATTATTGCCACAAAAAATCAAATAATACATATTTAGTTCACTCCATAATACAATAGGCACCTGGCTCAGCTGATGCTCGAGTGAACACACTTGCGTGTAAACACACAGCGCTGATACACAGCTAGTCCTTATACAAAGTTAACAAACTAACTACTGCCCCGTGCCCCAAAGAATGCAATGCATGTTACAATAATACAAAAATAGTATTTGGTAAAATTCTTCATGCATTTATTTATTATTCTGAGTATTTGACTAAAGACTAAATTACACCAAAGTATAGGTACTAAACTTAAATAAATTTATTTATTATTATAAATCTCACGGCATACAACTTGGCTCAACGTAGACGACGGCATGTCTGTCCGCGGCGTATCTACTAGTAAATAGTCCGTAAAACTAGACAGTACTGAACTCTAACATAAGGCTCAATTTACATTGCCGCGGAATGGAATGGAAGCGAATTTTCGCAACGTAATTGTACATAGCATAATGAACTTTATGTCAATTGTGTAACATACAAACTAAATACGAGCCAAAAAAAGAGGTCGCGCGTCTTCCGGCAAATCCTCGCGCATTCTCGAGAATTCCCCTAGCGGTAAAGCTTATTTAGTTTGTATGTTACACAATTGACATAAAGTTCATTATGCTATGTACAATTACGTTGCGAAAATTCGCCTCCATTCCATTCCGCGGCAATGTAAATTGAGCCTTACTCGCGGACCGGAGCGTACGATGAATGAAGAATTATTAAGGCTCGGACTACACGACGACGGTTCGGTTCAGGTACCGGTACCGGCCGTGTATCGTGTACGTATCTTATGATAGGGGAATAACCCAGCGGCACTTCGACCCTTGAGGATCTTTTGTGCCTACCACATTTTACACACTGGTCATCTCAGTGTGCAGGTTTCCTCACGATGTTTTCCTTCACCGTTGAGCAGTCGTTAAATGTACGTAAGTCTTCCATAAATACATGTACATTTACCGACTGCACAGGAAACAAGTGTGTGAAATGGGGGAAGGCAATGGCAACCCCATTAAATCTGCCACGAGAGTCGTTCTATGTGATTAATTCCTTAGAATGATCACGACCCTCAGCAATGAGGAATACGACTTAGAAGATACATTAATTAGAAGCCGACTGTACTGTCCGCAGCGCACAGTTTGCGTACAGTACACCGCGGACTGTCCGTCGTCTGCGTTGGCTCTTAATACACTTAACATAAACGCACATGCCTTGCACTCACAAGTCCAGTGGCTATGGAGGAAGGGCGACAGGGGCAGGATTCGTTTTCTGGAAGCCTCTAGTGGTCGTTATACAGTAAGCAGTCCCGTCTGTTTACTGTATAACGACCACTAGATGCCACTAAAAAACGAGCCAACCGCCCGATGTAGAAAGACGACGGAGGAGGTGACCACTCAAGCTGGAAGATGCGAAATCAGAGAAAGGACTCAGAGGGAGACTTTTTGTGCGAAGTGTATAGCCGCCAATGCCTGTCGGATCGGCTTACGCTCTCATATGAAAATTCATTAAAGATTATTCATTGGAAGAATGTTGATGAGAGGAATTGAGATGAGAAGAAGGTTTATGAAGCAAGGCAATCTTCGTCCGCGAAGGCCGGCGGATATGACAGAAATCATACTATACTCCCATATTTAGGTATACACAATTATTTTGGTCCCAAATTGGTGTCAATTCTGGGTGTCACTCGCTAAATTAAAACATCACTTCACTCACACAATCTAGCTAGTATTTGTATATGAGTGAAGGGGATAGTTTAATTTGGCGGCCAGTCCAGAATCGAAGCCATAGTGCACAAAAGTTAATTAAATTTGTAAATCATTGTAAATAATAGAAACTAATTGAACATTTTATTTAAGATAAATAAAAAACTTACAACTAGGTACGGGTTGGGATAAAAATTATATTATGACGATTCATTTATAACTCGTCGGAAATATCAGTGGACCTAGAGTAGCGATTATGGCCGTATTGACATGCAAAAATCAAAACATTTTAATCAATCTCGTTCACTCACATAGACACGGCTTTATGTGTGAGCGTAACAACACATTCCGCACCAGCTCACCACAGCTCTTCTTTGTTTAGGTTCACAGATATTTCCGACGGGTCATACGAACTACTGACGATTAGTTTAAATATGAAAATTTATTTAAAATTTTAAATAAATAAAATAAAATTATAAATACAGGTTGTGATGAAAAACGTGATGATTCTTACATTTGTATACCCTGACCAGGAGCTAAAAAACCCTGTCCATATTGCTGAATTAAATGGTAGATTTGCAGGTTCCCGAAAGCTGTCGTTATAATACATACAAATACCACATAATTGCACTGTTTTACATAGTTTTCATATTAAAGTTGAGAATTTTTAATTATTTTCATGGCACAAGCCTCTAGGCTCTGGCCAAATATAAACATTTTCATCCGAAGTCGTTTTACGTGGAACGGAGAAAGCACGTGAATGATTTTGCTAAGTGACATAGGGCCTTTATTTCATAATACTTCCACGATTGATTTAGAAAACGTTGGTAGCTCATTATGAATAGTAAAAAACACAACTGCCATCGAAAAAAAAACGATTTTCATTCGAATCTTCGGGTGGAGAGTTTCTCCCGCGCTTTTATGGCATCCACGTCAGCTTTGTTTCGTTTTGTCTTGCAAATTGTTTTACAGTAGTGATTTTCTAGTAAGAATGGTGTTTCTTGCTCGAAGAACTTCGACAAGATGTGAATAATATGTGGGACAGCGAAGTAAAGTCAAATAAGACGTTGCAGCCCGATCCGTACTTGGCTGGATTTTGAAGAGCCATACTGCTTCCAGGACGCCTTCTTTGGTTCGGATGGTGCAGAAGCGTGGAAGATTATCCCAGATAACATTGAAATGTGCCACACCAGCATTTTAATGAAGACTTGAAAGAGTTGTTTACATCAGACATGCCTGTATGGGCTCAGTTCCCTTTGCCTTAAAAAAACAACTTCGGACGGAGAGTATGATCTTTTCCAAAATGAAGAAAAGCACTCTTAGAAGGCTAGCCCTTTATTTTCTGTAACTTACAGCCATGAAGAATTAAATTTCCAGCCCGTAACAGACGGGACATAAGATTGGGGTTTGGGATTTCAATGTGATGGACGAAGCTTTAAGGCTGATGGAAAGATGTCCCTGGCCAACCAGAACGGATACCTGCAGTCCTGTCTATGTAAACCATAATCCTGTGTTATGTTTCTGTTGTGTTTCCGACCAACATAATATGATGGATCTTGTTGTTCTGTTTATCTCGGGTAAATTAAGGCTAAAGCCGTGGACCTGCATATGGTAGAGTGGTCAAAAACGACAACTTAAAACACTCTTAAGAGGTTAATTGGAAATGGTGGCACGGCTGGGTGCAGGAAAATTTACAACTATAGCAGGAGTCTCACCCGTAACGGCGTTCACAGGCCATTTTGGCACTAAGTGCCTTCTACACAAGATGCGACTGGCAGACAATCCCACCTGTAGAGCCTGTGGTGACACCGTTGAGTCAATGGAACACTTGTGCTAATGTGACTCGCTGGCTGGAGGGCGTACGAGTCTTCTGGGGGTTGCCTACCCGAAACCAGAGGACTATAGGCTCCTTCTTGTAAGCTGTAAGTCCTTGATGCAAAGCATCTTTAAGAAACAGGAAGGAGACTAAGGTAAGGGGTGAGCACAAAAGATCCCTGAGGGTCGAAGTGCCGCTGGGGCTGTCCCTGGCCCATAAGATAAGATCTCGTGTAAATAATATTTTCCTACAACTGTGAGGTCGTAAATTAAAGTGAATTTAATAGAAGTCAAACCATACCTTTTTATTTCAGTGAGGGCCATGGGAGCGGTGATTTCTTATTTTTATTATATCTTTCACAGTTAGTGTAAACTAGGGATGTTACGGAGGTGGTTTTACCGGAACCGAAGGTTTTAAATTTGATTTATCGGAGTCGGAACCGGAGTCGGAAGAGATGTTCAGAAGAAGTTCAACTTTTAAACCGTTTTTATTTTTAATATCTGAACTAAAATATTCCCAATATTTTTTTATGACGACGTTTGCGGCAAAAAACATATTCCTTTATGTAGTCCTACACTATTTAATTAAATATTGACATTTGAATATGTTTGCTCACAAATCTTCGGTATAATGATGCATGGCCGAGTATCAGAAGAGCATGTCTGTGCTACTGTGAGATGAATGTTTTTATGTAATTATAAGTTGTAAATATGATATTGATAATTAGCTAATTAATTAATGTAAGTGGTCTAACCGTATTAATTATAATAATAAATAAATAACCTCCAATATGAATATGATTCAAAATTATCGGAGCCGAAGTCGGAGTCGGGAGGTGTTGATTTTACACCTCCGACTCCGACTTCGGCTCGGAAGTCCGGGATCGGAAGTTCCGACCTTTCGGAGTCGGAGTCGAAGCTCCGTAACATCCCTAGTATAAACAGTGTGGCGCTCGACTTCTTGTTTAAACCAATTCCATTAGTTGATTTCCTAAAACACATAGTAGGAGATCACCGTGATCACCCACATACCGAGCAGCCACGGGCTTATTGAGCCTGACACTTCTCTCTCTTACTTTAAAAACCAGGCTATAGGTTAAAAAAAAATTTATAGTGAACTCCATACATAACACAGAATATAAAACTATGAATGCCATCACTTGACAGGGTTTTTTAATTTCTGATCAGGGTATAAATTTGCAAATAAATAGAAGTTAGTCGAGCAAAACTGAAATTACATACAAAAAACATTTGTATTGACACCGATTCCAGTGAGGCCGCCAGCACTCGTAAACGAGAGAGTTAGGTTTAGATTTGGCGGCCACCTAGAATCGACGCCATTCTCCTCCTTAGTATACTAATATACCTATATTTACATAAGAAAAATTGTTCATATTATGCATACAACAGATTACTAAGGCGCTTTCCCTACCTGATGGTAAGTGGTGACCGTCGCCCATAGACATCTCACCTCGCTATAATGTTATTAGAGGGTTTTATTATTATTATTATTAACTCTTTATTGTACACAATATAATACAAACTTATACCAAAAAAAAAAAAATGTGTGTGGTTTTCGATGCGCTGCTAACATTGAGGACTTAGATGGATTGCCTTATGTGCCGGTAATTACGCTGGCTGTCTTACCCTTTAAACCGGAACACAGCAAAGCTTTGCAAGCATTGCTGCTTTGCAGCAGAAATAGGTAGTTTTTTCGGGAGTGGAGATCTAGAGAAAGCGCCTTTTTCATTGAATGTTTGGCACATACATACTTAATAAATAATACGAGGCTTAAAAAATAATTTAAACAGACATTTTACGATAAATTGATTCAGAATAGCCACGTTTTAGACGGAAAGCTAATACTTACATTTTAGATCTAGCTGCTTATATATTAGGAATAACATCTATATTATATTCTAAATCACACAGGATTGCCAGCATCCTTAAGTTCAACCAGCCTCTTAGGGTCGATTTATATTCCCCGAACAAACCGCCCGCGGCGGCGCCGCTTTGTACGAAATAACACCGTTTCTTTTGCAACGATTTATGAATGCTACCAAAGGCATTTGATAGAAAATCTTACAAAATTTCCACATTGGATTTCAGTCGCAATTTGAAATTTTTGATTCGATTCGAATGACTTTTTTGGTGGAAAATGTATACTGGCGTGATTTACATTTATGAGTATGCCTTGGCGGGAAATAGCCTGTTAAGTTCAGTCTATATACAGACCCATGGGTCGAAGTGTCACTAGCCTCCACCAAAAGATACAAATCGATGTAGGCTGAGGCAGTCTTTTTTTATTTTTGACTACTAAACCCGCATTTGTCCTCGATCTCGCCTGATGGTAAGCGACGATGAGGTCGACGACGGAGCATGCGGGGTCCAGTAAATGCCTATTCACTCTGGCCTTCACCAAACCTTCATCAAACTTAATTACTATTGTTTATTTATTTTTATAATATATTTGTTTAATGTTATTTTTATCTTCTGTACCTAATTGTTACACAATTTGTTACCAATACACACATACATGTGTGTATTGGAAATATTTTTTCTTTCTTTCTATGTAAGCTACCGTTCGCGCACTCCACATAAATATGCCGACGCGGCGGTTCTACCGCTGAATATAAATCGATCCTTGTTCTCACCCTCCAGATTTTCCCCACCTTGCCCAGTTTTGACCACCTCCTTCAGTTATCACAATGCATCATCTGCATCAGCTGCTCTTTCCCATGCATTTTGGCATGTTGTTTCAGCGATGCAGCCTTCCTAAAGGCCTGCCCACACCCGCACGTGAACGGTCGTTCTCCGGTGTGGCAGCGGATATGGGATATCAAGTCGTGGCGTTGAACGAAGGCTTTCTCGCAGTAGGAACATTGGTAGGGTTTCTCTCCTGGAAGGCAGAAAGGGAAGAAAAAAAGTTAGTTGAATCACATGTAAAGGTACAATGGGACATGGTTAAGCAAATAAATACAGACCGTGAGCACTCAGAAAATCATTCAGAATCTTAGCGGAGGCTTCGGTTGTTAAAGGAGACAGAGATCGATTTTACTGTAGTTTATCTTATGATAGGGGGCCGGGAATAACCCCAGCGGCACTTAGACCCTTGAGGATCTTTTGTGCCTACCCCATTTTACACACTGGTCATCTCAGTGTGCAGGTTTCCTCACGATGTTTGCTTTCACCGTTAGAGCTGTCGGTAAATGTACGCAAGTCTTCGAAAAATACGAATAACTCATTGGTACACGGCATTGCACGGTTTCGAACCCGGACGGACCGGACCCGGAGTCCGGTGTCCTAGCCACTAGGCCACCGATGCTCTACGTACTGTAGTTACTTAGTAAGGCTAGTATACAGGCCATGTGCAAGATTTTTTCAAAAATATCTGTGATACCGTTGATATCGGTTGACAGCAAAAATCAAATCCCACCCAACCCACCATTTCTGCTTCGCGTAGTCAGTTAGGTTAGGTTCGGTTAGGCTTTCGCCGTCCATTGGCGGGAGACCCTGGGGAAGGCAGCAACGTGCTATGGCCGCACGCTGCTGTGACGGGAGGAACCGGGAGGTGGAATGTACACCTCCAAGGAAGATCCCAATGGCAAATGCTAGGAGGGCACCGGTGCGTTCCACTGGAGATCCCGGAGCCCTCCGTAGTTTAGTGAGTAAAAATCTAACATAATCCAGTCTCTCCCCCAGGAGGCTGGGTATCTTTCGAAGATTCCCCCCCCCCCCCCCCCGACTTCCATGCGGGAGGTCTGAGATCGAAACCAGCCAATGCCATGTACCAATGAGTTTTTCGGTTTTTTCGAAAGACTTACGTACATTTACCGATTGCTCTGGTGAAGGAAACCTGCACACTGAGATAACCAGCATGTGAAATGGGGAAGGCAATGGCAAATCATCCCATTAAATCTGCCACGAGAGTCGTTCTATGTGATTAATTCCTTAGAATGATCACGACCCTCAGCAATGAGGAACACGACTTAGAAGAAGAGAGTCTGTTAGGTACACCTAGATTTAAATGTTGTATTATAATCAATTTTAACTTTTGTGATTACAGATTTTTTGTTAAAATTAAAAGAATCACCTGTGTGTGTCCTCCTATGATTCTTCAACGTGCCAGATGCAGCGAATCTCAACGGACACAAGTCACAAGCATATGGCCGTTCCCCTGTATGTATCCTTCTGTGTTTCACTAGGGAGCTGGAAGTAGTGAAGCCACTTCCGCAGTCATCGCATACAAACGGATGGGCCCCGCTGTGCTTTCTTGTGTGAGCTACCAGCTCTCCTTTGGATACGAATCTGGAAAAATTGTTGAAGAAACGTTGCAGTTTTATACAAGGCTTGGAAAATATACTAGGTGAAGGTTTAGTGTATCTAAGAAAGAAAGAAAGATTAATTATTTCCGACACACATACAAACAACTAGGTACAGAAGACAAAAATAATATTAAACAAATATATTACAAAAACAAATAAATAAGCAAAAGCAACTAAGTTTGATGAAGGTGGTGTGCAGCACCGGAACAAGGGGACTGCCTCAGCCTATTGCCGTAGCGCTTTTATTACTGCGGCGCTGATTTTCAGGCATCCCCTGAGTGCCAGGGATCACTCCCTAATGATACACTACCGGAACATATAAATAAATAACGGAAACATTAATAAACAGAAGTAAAACATTAGGAAACGAAGGAAGGCACTTAATTTTTAAATTATACTTTAGAATACAGGAAAGTATGTTGGGTATTATCTGTAAGATAATCTGACATCAAATAATCTATATATTATTTATTTATTTATATTTATTACAGCCTCTTACAGAATTTGTTTACTTACATACTATTACATTTTTTATGGTAACTAGAATCTGTGTGCCTCCGGTAAAGGCCTCCCCTAGTCTTCTGAATTCTTCCCTTTCCAACGCCACCGTAGCCTACCTAAATAATCTATAACCTGGTTTGTTTGTTTGTAGTATCTTTATTGTACACACACAAGAAAAAATCCATCATATTATCCCATAGGGATCTCTTCCAGCCAACCTTTGATTAAGGAGAGTTTAGACTACTTGTATGGTGGGTAAGGTTTGGAGTACAATAAATATTAAGTATAAATAAATTACAATAATTATATAGTATATAAATAAAATACATACTCAACCATTATAATGATATATACAATTTGTTATACATATATACGAATACATATATATAGACATAATAAATTAAAAAAAGAAATGTACCATATTACATGCAACTATTAATAAGTTTACTTTGTTTGTAGGGTGCTTAATTAAGTTGATGGTATCCTGAGGTAATGTAGGTTGATGGTATTGTAATAAACCTTAGTACACCTTATTACATGGACTCCTGTAGACCTCTTTTTAAATCTTCACAAATTTTGCCCGTACCATGTATGTACATTAAGCAGATGTGTATTTTCGTTCGACAATATCCGCAATATTTTAAAACACACGCTGATGTCTTCCCGAGGTCTACAAGATACAAGAATCGTCTCTATTTGCCAAGTTCCAGAGTAGACATATATAAAAAGAATTCCTTCTGTATGGCAATTTTAGTGTATAATAATCTGCCTAGTAGCCTTAAAAATGGTCCTGCTAGCCATTTTAAAACTAATATATCCAAGTGGCTTCTAGACAAATGTTATTACTCGATAAAAGAGTATCTCAACGACACTAACAAATAGCAGAAAAGATTTGCATACCCGTTGTCGGCGGAACATATGATACCTATGCTTTTTAAATCACTTATATTTTTCACTATGTTCTGGAAAATAAATTTCATTTCATTTCATTTAATTAGGAATGAAATAGATTGTGTTACTGATTGTGGTTTCATACTGAATAAATCACCAAATGGGAGTAGAAAAACAATATTATGATCGCTTGGTTGATAGATCGCAGTATCCTTCCATTCATCCATTTTATTGGACCTCAGTTGGCACTAATGACTGGTTTACATTTGGTCAAGTGTTTAGTAAAGTGGGTAAGAAAAGTGGTGGCGAATCAACTTGGCTTTAAAGCTGACTTGCCACTAGCTAGGCACTCACCATTCTACTCCCCACTGTCATTGACCAAGTGTAAACCAGACAAGGTAAATTACAAATATGATTGGAATACCTTCTTTCACATTCTTCACATTTGAATGGCTTCAATCCCTGATGCCTCCTCATATGCTGTGCCAAATTGGTCTTCTGACTGAACCCTCGGCCACAAATTGAACATAAGAATGGCTTTTCTCCCGTATGAGTCCGCATATGATCATTCAATGTCGAAAGCATATAAAATGCCTTCTTGCAAAGGTTACACTGATGTTTCTTCTCCGTTTTATGACTCTCCTTATGTGTTTCTAAATTATCTTGTGTAGCGAAGTTTGTGTTACACAATTCACACATATATCCCTTTTCTCGTGTATGTACAGCAAGGATATGGTTGTCTAAGTGCGCTTTATGTTGAAATTGTCGTTTGCAAGTATCACATGTGTATTTGATGTTGGCTTTAAGATCGTGGTGGTTAATATGGGTCGTGTAAGAAGATTTACGACTGAATTTTCTCATACATTTTGTACATTCAAAAATGCCCTTTTCATTGGCTCTGTTTTTATGCTTTTGCAGATGTAGTTTGCAAGCTTTAACAGTGTCGAACTCGAGGTTACAATCCGGGCATACTATTTGACGTTTGATTGTAATGTTTCGACCGCCGTTCGGGTTTTTCTTTTCCATTTTGATTTTCATTGATTTTGTGTAGCCATTGCAAGTGCTCATTTCTAAATGTGTTTTGTATTCCTTTTCAGTGTTAAATATTGTACCACAGCTACAGGAATATACTCTAACTTCGCTCATAGTATTCATTTCTTGTTTGAAATCCATTGAAGCAGTGTCAAAAGATTCCGAGTCTCCGAAATCCATACCTATGTCATTTTCATCATTTATTGACTCCATTTTCACTTCCATGCTAGTAATATTATGTTTAATATCTAATAACGTGTCTAATTTACTTTCAAGGCTGGGGCTTTCTGGTTTTGTACATGAAATGGCATCTTTTTCGTCCTTAAATGAAGGTGATTGTGGTAGTTCAAAACTATCAGATTTTGATTGCTTTTCTGCCTTTGCTGAACGCTTTTTACCACTTCCTTTATTTGTTTTCACTTTCTTAACCGTTATTTCATCCTTCACTACTGGTTTACTGGAATTTTCTAACTCTAATTCATCATGAACATCAATGTTTACATGCAGGTTTAAGATGGTCTCCGATTCCATACATTGTCGTTTAAAAGCATCAAATTTGCACATAATCGTTTCACAATCACTACAAACCTGTGTCGGCAGTCTACTATTCGTTTTAATATCTAAATTGGCAACAAACACTAGCATTTCTAACAATGTTCTATGTTCGCCTTCTATTTTCGACGTTAGTGTTCGCATGTTTGGTGATTTTAACAAACATGTGCGGCATATTTTATCGGGACACTCTTTTATATCTGCTTCCATCGTGTTTGGTTGTGGAAATTAGATATTTCTATTAATTTAATCGATTTTCAATCCACAACAACTACAAAGAAACGTCCGTCCGTCGCCAGCAGTCAAAAAATGACATATTTTTTTAACAGAAATAGAGCAAAATAGTGCAGTCCAGTACAGTAAAGTAACGGTGAGATGTAACAGTTATGTAAAATACACAACCTATTAAATGTTTGAGTGATGTCTCAAGAAACTCGTTAGTATTAGGTAGTGATTCGAAAAGTACGAATCTTTTTATTGCGAAATGCATCAAATGCAATGATTTTGCAAAACCACTTTGTCTCTCTTGATATCCTGTTATTCTCTGATATTTAGGTTATATATAACTCCAGGCCTAAAAAAATTAAAAAACAAACAAAACTTGCGCTACTTGTCAACAGATGTCGGGAGAAGTCATTTAAACAAACAATGTTAAGCTAGGACTTCATGACCCGATTCCAGCCCCGGTTCGGTTCGCTGCATCTTTGTTCTGTTCTCATTCTATGTTATTTTTCATAGAATCTATGAAATAGGTATGAACAGGAGGCCTTCACTGTACAATGACATGAAAACAACGTTTTAACTAACTACATTATACAATTAACACACACAAGAATATGAAGTAAGGCCACGGATTTATCCATTACGTTTTTTTTTCAAAAATTGTAATTGTAGGTACATATTTTAATCGTTACATCGTAGCACTTGACTAATTGGTTCAGCAAGTCATTAAAAATATTTTAAGCAGTTTAATAACTATGGAAATATATGCCATTTTTCCCAAAAAAAATGACGACTTCTGTAGGATAAACACATTTCTATTTAGGTAGGGACTTGTTTATTTAATAAATATCTTTCCATTTTGCATATGACTAATTTTATTTTCCGGAGAAGAGAAATAGAAGTGCCCCGCGGTGCCTGTTTAATCTCCACGGGCGCCCCGGGGCGCCGTGACGCACACTTTGGGAACCCCTGAGCTAAACCATACATACATACATAGTAGGGATATTACGGAGCTTCGACTCCGATTCAGAAAGGTCGGAACTTCCGATTGATTTTACACCTCCGACTTCGACTTCGGCTCCGAAATTTTGATTCGGAGGTTATACCGAAGATTTGTGAACAAACATATTCAAATTTCAAAATTTTATTAAAGGAATATATTTATGTATTATTATTTATAACATATTTGCTCGTAAAGTGGCTGTAATTACACCAATTTCAATATCGTAATGTATCTCATTACGCACTTGTGCGTTATAGTAATGTGAAACGCACGAGTTTTTTTAAATAAAGTAACATGTACGGTTTTTTAAGATGCTCCGTCTAAAAATGAACGATACTTTTTAAAATCTTAGCAAAGAGTTTTTATGTTAAAAAAGTGGTCAATATTTTATGAATAAAATTAACTTTGGGAGATAAAATATAATAAATAAAGATTTAATTCTTTAATTTAATTAATTTTGACAATAAATTACAACCATTTATCTGTAACAAAAACACAAAAATATTAATTTACTTTATTAGTAATACTGGCTGTTTTTGTACCTTTACCTAAAAAAAGTTGATGCGCGCGCATCGCTAATTTGTGGACAAGTAAAATTATTCCGCGCGCTTTTTCTTTTCGCTGTATTGTTTTTATTTGAAAATGTCGTCAAGTAGTGATGAATTTATTAATTTGACACCGCCACAAGTCTTAAACGCAGCGAAAAAGGCTACTCTAAGCCTCTTGCCTGAAAAATCGACCGATAGATACTTACAAGCGTATCAAAATTTCATCATATGGAAAACAAGCAAAGATGCAAATTCATTTTCAGAAAATGTGTTTTTAGCATATTTCATGGAACTTTCTCAAAAATATAAGTCAAGCTCATTGTGGTGCTACTATTCAATGCTAAAAAGCAACTGGCAACGTAACAATCACTTTTAAAAATTGTTCAAATTTCTATAACTGCTTTAACAAGTAATTAAAGATTTATTCGTTTAAGAAAGTCAAAGTTTTATTTATTTCCTCGTAAATATGTTATAAAACGTCGTATGACATACGTGCGCTTTGAAAATTACAGCCTCTGCTTCCTTATAGCCCTCGCCTACGGCTCGGGCTAGCAATATCGCCTCGGCTGTAATTTTCAACTTACCGCACTTATATCATAATGTACTATTATGTATTCCTACACTACTCTCTAAAAGAACATGTTTTATTGCCGCAAACGTCATCATAAAAAAATATTAGCCAGTTCAGCTACAAAAATTAAATACGGTTTAAAAATTGAACTTCTTCTGAACAGCTCTCTTCTACCTCCGCCTCCGACTCCGATAAATCAGATTTTAAACCTTCTGGTAAAACCACCTCCGTAACATCCCTAATCCCATAGCAGCGGGAGACATTTTTTTGGGGTGGTCGTACGTAACGTTCCTTTCGCTCGTGGTTGGGGTTGATTTGATGAACCTTAATAAATATTGAGCATCTAAATAAATTCTATAGGTAACTAATATTAAATTAACGTAACGTTCCCTTCCTCGCTCGTGGTCAGGGATCTGATCAGCCTTAGGCCTACAACACCCCAAGTTTTGCAACCCGGAGCGCCTGCAAAAATTCCTAGAAATCTTGAAATTTGGCAACGGTACAGTGCTCCAGGAAAGACAGTGACTGTCAGGTAGGTAGATGTAAGATAGATCTACCTACAAGATGTTGTTATTGTACCTCAATTAATAAAGATCAGTCATTGCCCCACTACCGTGGTTTCATTGTGTCTTTCACATACTTTTACAGTGACAACCTCGAAAAACCTATTGTGACCGGAAAAATGGAAGGGAAGAGGCCTCGAGGACGTAGTCCGATGCGCTGGTCCGATCAAATCCGCACCGCCCTTGACTCTACAATTCTCGATGCCATCCACACCGCCGGGGACAGAAATAAATGGAGGAAGATCATCCGCCAGAAGGTGATACCTAAAGGTGATCACGACCCTCAGCAATGAGGATTACGACGCGAGGAGGAGAAGAACATTGCTTCAACCGATTATAGATTATTTTCCGGGAACAACAACGTTGGCGCGTGTTATTAAATCCTTTCTTTCCTCTCTTTAACCTCTTTCTCGAAATCATTTACTTTTCCCAAGGGTTGCCTGGAAGAGATCGCTCTTAGCGATAAGGCCGCCTAAATTGTACTTCACTATTTCCTTTTCTATCTCTTGTTTGTTGTTTTCTATTTGTACAATAAAGTGTATTTTACTTTACTTTTACTTAATCCGAGAGTTAACGATTGGTACAAGACGACATTATTGTCTATTTCCATGTCCACAAAAATACCCAATTTTTAATAATATTATGTAAACAGTCACAAAGAAGGATGGCGAATATCCATACATTTTAAAGCCCAGTGTTTTGACGGTTTATTGGAAACCAGGATTATTTTTCTTTGTGGAAGGAAGGCAGGTAGGTATACTTAATTTCAGTGTTGTATAAATAAGAATTAAAAACTTCGAAAATAATAAATTTCAAAATTTATTATTTATTACTAGGTATTAAGTAACTTCATTAATTTATTAATTACATTTCTGTTACAAAATAATAGGTCTGGGACACGAACAAAATGGCGTCGCTAGTGCTGTGCAACTACATTGCGAAGTAACAGGTACGCACGCGGAACAGGTAGGAGTTCCGCAGTGACAGGATCCGTACGATAATGTTACCACAGGAGCAGCTGCTGGTAAATATCCTAGTCCTAATGGCAGCTCTACTGATTTCGGTGGCAGAATAAGTTCAGAACAGAATTTTGCAGGTTTAAGAACTGGATAGTTGAATATTTCTTCAATGCATGGGATTTCTAATATAGGGGGGGAGAGGGTGATCATAGGGGATGCCACTGGTGGTAATAGACATCTTGCTGTTGTTACCTGTGAAATAAAGAAAAAAATATGACGAAATATTCTAAATTTTATAAAAATATCTGTATTTATTTCAATGTGCCAATGGTGATAGTTTTTTATGTCGAAGAAAAGCAGATTAGCACATTGGCTAGTGGTCATCCGTCGCCCATATTGCAAGAGGGTTTTCGATGCGCTCCTAATCTTGAGGCGCTGCTAACCTAGATGGAATGTCTCATGTGCCGGTAATAATACGGTATTAACCAATTTTTATTGCATCAATCAACATTAGTTTTTCGATATCTCAACTAACATCAGAGATATTAATGGTTAAAGTTAGTATTGCACAGATGCTCTATCGTTTTCTAGCAAAACAGTCCTTTATATGCAGCCAGGACCTGCTTGTATGTCGCTAGAGAACAGTTACGTCATAAAACTTATTGCCGTTTCTTTCTACCGTTCTGATTTTTGATTGCCTGTAGCTTTATTTTTCAACGAATTTTAATTCTGTTTTCACATATTTTGACCATCAATTTATGACTATTTCCTTTAAAGTTTATATCCTTACTTTTGTTATCAATATCAATTTTGTAAACCCTTATCTAATTACGCAAGTTTTCAAGTATCTCGTAATATCAGATACTACCTACCTGTTATTACGATATCAGTAACAACAGGTAGATATCTCGTAATATTAGATACTAGCTGTTATTACAATATCAGTAACGTTACATTACGTTATTTAATTTATTTATTAGGTAGGTAAACACAACAGATTACAACCAGAGTAATTACAGAAAAAAATCAATATAAAGTTATGAGCTAGGTCGTAACCCTTAACGTGTATCACCGTTTTGTACCAACTGCAACAAAATAGATTACCTCACTTACCTCCTAATGGAGTGTGACCTGGTGAACATTGAGATAAAGAAATTTGGCCTCAATAGGCTCCAAAATGGGAGGCTCAATATTATTTTGAGTCAGCCCTTATCTGATAATATGAAACACTTACTGTTGTTTGCTAAGTTGGCTCTTAAAGTGAGGGCTGACTCTAATAATACTTGAGCTTCCCTTCCCTTTTCTTAATGACCCTAACGAGGCTGACATGGTCACCTTGTCGTGTACCAAAGCCTCTAAACTGAGAATTTAAAAAATATATTAATAAACTTACATTGAAAGCGATACAAAAAGCTAAAAATGACAAAATTGTTTGCGTAGCCATCTTGTAAAACAAACTAGTAATAATGTACATAAAAACAGCAATAAATACTGATTTACTATCCGATATACGTTTTCTATCTCTTTTTGCAGTAATTAGTACAATAGCCAGTTATTTTTGTGAAATATTTTACGAAATCGTATTTCAAATAAGTGAGTATATTTGCGCAATAGGGCAATAGGGCATGAAGTGGTAAATTAAATTTCAAGTCCCCTTTTTCCGGTGCTGCACACCACCTTCATCAAACTTAATTACTTTTGTTTATTTATTTTTATAATATATTTGTTAATATTATTTTTATCTTCTGTGCCTAATTGTTTGTATGTGTGTGCTACTGGAAATAAACTCTTTCTTTCACTGGGATTTGGTTAATTTCATTATTTACCTACATACTGTTACGTATTTTTCTTCTACTATTGTAATATTATAATAATTCAAAAATTGTAATAAGTTGAACTTAATTGGCTATACATGTTTGTAATTTATTTGTGGACTGTGGTTATAAGTGTAAAGCTGTGAAGTTTGCGAAAATAAATATAATAAAAATAAATAAATAAATTACTAATATAATTAGGTGTAACTAAGGTGGGTTACTTATTTTATAAAATACGAAGATGTTATTAAATAGTAGTAATGATAGCGATTTTAACACGAGAACTGTAGCGTAGTTGAGTTTCATAAAAGATCATTCCAGTGTTAAAATCGCCATTATGTACGTGGCCTCAATAGGCTCCAAAATGGGAGGCTCAATTAACCCCGGTGAAGCTATAAAGGTCATTAGGACCAACAGCAATTGTCAGTTCAGAAATAAAGAAAAAAAAAGAGGCTCAATATTATTTTGAGTCAGCCCTTATCTGATAATATGAAACACTTACTGTTGTTTGCTAAGTTGGCTCTCAAAGTGAGGGCTGACTCTAATAATACTTGAGCTTCCCTTTCCTTTTCTTAGTAACTCTAACGAAGCTGACATGGTCACCTTGTCGTGCACCAAAGCCTCTAAACTGAGTTTAAAAAAATATATATATTCGTACGTGCGTTGCATACAATACTTTTTCTACGATCCCTTATGTTTTTACATAAGGGATTAATTTCATGGGCTGAACGTCGTTTAGCCGTAATACAAAACGGCGCCGTTTTGCATAAAAGTTAGCCTTTATGTAAAAGGGCGGATTATACAGCGGGCTGCGAGATATACTTTGTTTTGTCGCTTAAATTAATTGGAAACATTCATACGAATGTCTAGGAATCATAACAAAAAGTTATGGCGTCAGGGTTCTATAGATAGCAAATAGCTTGGTTTGTGATTGAAGTGTCTTGTCTTCCATTGCACTGTACACTCCCAAGTCAAGTGTATTATCACATAAGACTCAGAGCGTTACAAAAATTTGGTTAATGTGAAAATAGAATTAAAAAATCTCATCTATATTTTGGACCTACTCTACTCCACGTGAGCAAACTATAGCGTGTTTTAAATTACTGGTAGCGCCATCTGGCGGCGAGTAGTACAGTGTTGGTATCTAGTAGCATAAAACAAAATATAAAAAACCGGCCAAGTGCGAGCCGGTCGAACTCGCGCACCGAGGGTCTCTAAAAAATCATTTTTGTTTTTTTTCCCCTGAAAAATGTATATTTATACTTGGCCATTTTTTTTTGAAAACTTGATGTGTGACGTAACAATAGGGTATTTGATAAAAAAAATTATTGCATCAATCAACTTACATGGACATCCTGAAGATGGATCTGAAATCCGTTTATCGATATCTCAACTAACATCAGCTATATTAATGGTTAAAGTTAGTAGTGGGGGGGCTCTGTCCCTTTCTAGCAAAACAGTCCTTATTATGTAGCCAAGGACCTGCTTGTATAGCGCTACATAACAGTGACGTCACAATTATGTATTGCCGTCTCTATCTACCGTCTGATTTTTGATTGCCTGCAGCTTTTTTATTTTTCAACGGATTTCAATTCTGTTTTCATATTTGACCATCAATTTATGTCTATTTTCTTATTTTTATGAAATGTATTTAATATTTGATACTTGTCAAATACCCTATTGGTAAAGTTCTCAGGTCGTTCACGTTCGTTCAACGCGAGAGAAAACAAACATCGATAATTGTTCGGTACATCCCTACGAGATCCTTTTACGGTACGCCTTCACAAAGTCTCTATTTATTACACCGGTCATTATAAATAACATCCCATAATTATCGATACATGAGACTATTCTAAAAGTTTATTTTTACGTTACTACCTACACGTTCTTATTTTTATGAAATGTATTTAATATTTGATACATGTCAAATAACCTATTACACAAGATTAAAAAAACTACATGCGCCGGTTCCAGCGCCGATTTTGTTCGCTTTTTACATTGTAGCCCAGCACTGATTTCGTTAAATCTTAAAGTATTACAATTACTTTACAACAGTAGTTTACGAAATTTTAAATATATGATGTTTCCTGATAATATTCATAAGTTTATTGATAATTTTATCTTTGTCAATATTTATCGATTTATAATTGATAAAACACGTTTTGTAGATAACTTTGGGATAAATAACAAAGTTTAATACTGTCTTGATTATATATTTACAAGCGCGTTAAATGTTAGATGTAGTTTAACAAATAAAACTAAAAATCTAGTTTATTAAAGTGTTTTACCGAAAATATTACAATGGTGCCGTTATTTTTAATATTGTCCTGTCTATCAGCCATTCAATTCCAGGTAACATCTATAAATAAAAATAATTTCAATTCAATTCCATTTATTTATGAATTTATTTAGCCTGTGGATTTTATTTACTTACGTACCGTATTATAAAACCTGAACAGAAACTAAAAAACTCTTGCCATATTGCGGACTTAAACGCATCTACTTACTTACTATATTTTTCATAGCGTACTCCATAACACAGATTATAAAACCAATGGCGTCCTCTTGACAGGGTTTTTTAGTTTCTGGTCGTTGTATAAACATAATCGCACTGCTTTCTGCTTTTCTTCTACTACTCTAAAAAAATTTTTTTTTTTCACAGATAGTCCAATCCCAATGCATCAGCCAGCAGCTTCTAAACCCCATCAGACCTCCCTGCCTCCCTACAATCATCCCCGGGCCCCCTTGCAACATGATCATCCCCACATCTTCACCACCCACTGCTTCCTCAACGGTCATAATCACCGATTCTTCACCAGCCATGTGCAAAAATTTAGCAGATATTTTGCAATTAATTACTGTATGTAATTTAATACAAAATACACAGGGTGGCCGGCAACTTGCTTTACAGATGGCTACACCTGTTATAAAAGAATTACTGACGTCACCAGTGTTGTCGTGTGGTTGTCCGAATCCCATCTCTCCTAATTTGTTAAGTTCTACATGTATTTCTCCTAAAGTCATTTCTCCTAATCTTATTTGTGAACTTAAGAATGCTATTGCAACTAATTTGCCGACTCGTCCTTGTTCAAGTTGCTTGCCTGATTTATGTTTTTTGTAAGTAAATAGGTACTGTGACCGATTCTTTACTAGCGCACAAGCCTGAGGATTATGCCAGTATTATATTTTAAGACATGTAATTAGTTTTATTTAAATAAAGGAAAAAAAATATTAACTTGTATTTTGTTTTTAATTGTTTTATATATTTATTATTTATATAGTTGTCTTTATATATTGTATTTATTTTTATTTGACGTACACTCTATGTCTGTCTTTACCTTTAAATTATAACGCATATTTCACTTTCGTGGGTTTGCTGGTAGAAATCTCTTTTAGAGATAAATTCACCCTTTGTACAATGTCTCATTTTAATTGTTTTTATTAAGTCTATTGTTGTACAATAAAGTGTAAATAATAATAATAATTTATTTTGTGAATGTAATAAAATTATTAATTCCAACGTGAGTATGGTGTTCTCTTTTTTTTGGTTTTTTTATTGTATCAGGAGTGTAGGCGGGCAAATGGTCACCGTCGCCCATAGTTATCTCACCTCACCTGCTAACCTTAAAGACTAAGGTGTAGTGCCTCGTGTGACGGTAATTACGCTGACTCACTTACCCTTCAAACTGAAACACAGCAACTCACTAGAGGAGCTCGTAGCCTAGTTGCGAGCACGGTCCGAAAGTGATCATGCAGGTTAAGCGACGTTGGCGCGGTCGGTACCTGGATGGGTGACCGCTAGTGGCATATTTCATCTGAGCTTCTCCGTGCCTCGGAAAGCACGTTAAGCAGTCGGTCCCGGTTGTTGTCGTTCGACAGCAGTCGGTCCCGGTTGTTGTCGTTCGACAGCAGTCGTTAAGTCATGTCAGAGGCCTACGGGCGGGCCTGAACAACTCTGACAAATAGGTTGGCCACTAACCATATGCTAAGCAAACAAGCAACAGCAACTCAAGCATTGCTGCTTTGCGGCAGAAATATATATATATATATATATATATATATATATATATATATATATATATATATATATATATATATATATATATATATATATATATATATATATATATATATATATATATATATATATATATATATATATATATATATATATATATATATATATATATATATATATATATATATATATATATATATATATATATATATATATATGTTTATGTTTAACAACGAATAAAACAGAAACATAATTTTAATTTAGTTTATTTCTACATACAAAATTTACCATCTTAAAAACTGACATAACTAATATAAAAATCAAAAGACCTGAAATGAATTATCAGTAAGCCAAAAAGTTACCATCATATAATTCTTCGACACCTTCTACTACTACTACAGGTGAATAAACAGGCATATAGTCTATACGACAGACCAACTGAGCTGGTATACACGAAGGTAATAATATTTCAGCACCTATAGGAGCAACTGAGCTCATAGGATACACTATATCTTTTATACCATTCAAATAACCAGTAGGTGCGATTGGGGCCATAACGTCTAATGGTAACGCATAATTGATTTTAGGTGAGGGTAGAGAAAGTATAGTATTCACATCTGGAAGACCATACAGGGTTGGTAAAGGAGAAACTTCTGCACTGCATAAAGTAGGTGGTAATGCAAAACAAGAACCTACATTGCCTTGAAAAGAAGGGACTGGTTCAGGAAAACCTTCACATACATTAGGTGAAAATGACCCGAAAGGACCAAAGTTACTTGGACCAGAAGTGACCAATTCAGGAAAGCCTCTGAATGCATTTGAAGACCAAAGGTTGGAAGAACAAGTTTTTCCATATGTATTGCCACAAGAGGCAACATTTACTGGAAATACTACCTCCGTAACACCTTTACAGAAGTTAGGAGTATTTAATACAGAGGCTGTGGGGCAGAAATTAGCTGTTGGATCCAAATCATATAAATTAGTGACCACTTCAGAACATACCGGTATTGCCTCAACTAACGGAGATGGGCAATTTAAAGTAGATTCGATCAAATTACAAACAATCAATAACTGTAAAACATTAGCCAGAGAGTCGGTAATACTGTTATCTACAACAGTTGTTGTAATGACTTGAGTTGGAACAGAACTTGGTGGGTCAATAATTGAGGTAGATACTACAGGGCTTCTAGACGGCAAGTTAGATGGTAAACATGTAGGTGTAAATGGGTGCTGTGTTAATAAAGATTCAGTTATAGGTATACCTGGAAAAGGTCCTAAACATCCTGGAATTACATTCTCATTTAGAATCAGACCTGAAATAGGTGAACACGGAAATGGTTTTGCGTTTTCTATTAAGCTACGTCCAAATGGAAATACTGTTGGACCACAAGGAGGTGGTTCAGGAGCAGGTGTACAGGGTCTGGGAAAGGGTCCATAGGGTACATTTAATGGTCCAGGTATATTTAAGGGTCCAGGTTCGTTTAATAGAACATTTGCAGGTGGCAGAGGCCCTGGAAATATTGGATCTGACAATACATAGCCGGGGAAATAAGATTGGACCTGAAAAGGAAGAAATACTTATATTAGTTTAGTTAATACTAAAAATCTAAGAAATTACGAACAACATAATTAGTAAGTGCTTAATAAATTTATAAGTATCATAGGAAACTTAAAAGTAAAAATCCAGAAGTGTGAATCGCAAAGAATGACAAATCCGAACTCCTAAGGATGTGATAAGGATTGAGGGAGTTTGAATTAAATGGGACCTAAATGAATAGCAATATGTCCCTAGAAACAGAAAATTTGAAAGATACTGAATTCATTGAAGAGGTCGAATTTGTTATCCTTACCTAGCGATTGTAAATCCTTTTGGATTTGGATATTGTCGGGGAGGGCGAATCCTGGGTTAAGTGATGGGTTCTTCATCCTTTAATAGTTTTAGTAATTATGAATTTCCGCAAAGTAACGCATGATTCCATCAACTATCTTGAAGCTGATAAACGAAAGCTGACAAAGCGAAAGATGGGTGTCAATCCTATTGGAGAAAAATTGACAATAATTCAAGGCTCGAAAACGATACAGCAAGTTGGAATAAACCAATGAGTAAATAATATTATAGGTTATATAAAATAATACTTACTTTACAAAATGAAGCCGCAAGAGTTAAAACTAATAATTGCAGTGTCATAATGGCACTTCACAGAAGTACTGAAACAATTCTCTCTTTATATACTGTTCTATTTATGCAACACGACATCACAATGGTACAATTAGGCCATATTATGATTTGTAATTTCACAGAATTTTGATAAAGTACAATGTACGAGGAATGTTCCGAAATTTTTTAATAAAATCAAAAGTTATAAGTTTATCGTAAAAATGGATTTACAGTTTTTCAAAATACTCCCCTCCTGCCTCTATACTCGTGTACCTACTAGTTTATAGATATGTAAAATACTGAAGAAAAAAAATACACGTTATTCTAAAGTCTAAAGGAGACAGGAATATGATCTGATGTTTATATGAGGTAGAATGTAAATGTTATAAAGTTAATGATACAATAACAAGAAAGCGAGACGGTGATGCATGTGCTGCTCTATACTGTCCAGCAACAGAAGAATTCCGAGCCTTCTGAAAGCTTTCAACAGTGGTTCTGTCAGCTAAAAGCCCTTCTCCTTTACTTTCTAGGTTGGCTGGGCTGATGGCTCTGGGGGAATTGCATACATCTCCAGGTTCATGAATCAGTGCAGGGTCTGCCACCCCCGCCTTAGCATTAGAATTAAGGATAGAATAGAAAATAAAAAAAACATTAAATAAATCACATAATTATAACTTTATAGAAATAAATAAATAATAATTAAATACAACTTAATTTACACAGAAATTTTACTACTGCAAGTAGATAAACTTTCCACTAAATTCAATAATTCTAAATACTTATCATTAAAACTCACTACATTTTCTGGCATAGTAGCTGCCGATCTAGATATTACTGAATTTGATATTGAATTAGCTAATTTCTTAGCATTATTACAACAACACGGAGAACTAGCTAAATTAGCAGGTCCATTTAATGCAGAGCAACTACAAGGTGCGACAAAATGATTCGCTGTATTCGATAACGGTACTATAATTTTAGAACAACCTGAAATTGGATAATTACTGAATATATTCAATTCATTAGAACATCCACAAGGACAGTTAACTAAATTAGTAGCAGTATTCAATACAGGCGTATTCAAAGCACTTGAGCAACCACAAGTAGCTATATTTTTGCAAGTACACGGCGAATTAGATGAACTCAATACTACATTCGGCGAAGTATTCTTGTAACCACACGATGAACACACTACATTACCAGCTGCGTTTAATAGAGGTATTGGATTCTTGCACATACAAGGTGAATTATCTGAATTACTGACTCCATTCGGGAAACCACAAGATGAACAAACTAATTTACCGGCTGTATTCAATATAGGCACTGCGTTTTTGCATCCACAAGCAGGATTACCTACACACAAAGAATTTGGCAGCGTATTCGTAACACTGTTAGCAGTACTAATCAAATTATTAGCTGCATTTAAGAATCCTGAATACAAATTCGATGCTACTAAAGGTTTAGGATATCCACAAGAAGTTACAGTATTACCCGGTACTGTATTCAATACGTTTACCGGTGTATTCGATGAAACTATTGGAGCAGAGCCACCATTAGATGAAATACTAACTCTAGTGCATACAGGGCATCGGCAGGGTAGAGATTTGGCTATATCATCGATCAGAGGTTGGGAAATTTGGCCGAAAAGTGGTCGTTTGGCAGCGTTTGTTTTCATTGTGGATATGATCACATTTTGAATGGCAGCAGACAAGTCTTTGCAAAGAGACTCAGGATTTCCAGTAAATGGTTGGACAATTCTTTCGGTTGTTGATTTTTCACAGCTGCAGAATCGCTGTGATGATATTACCTGGAAATTAAAAGGTTTTTTTAATGCTTGTGGTGCCGGCCTTAAAGAATAGGACCACCCCAGCTCTTCCCATGAGCGTCGTACGAGGTGACTAAGAATCTTAGTGGATACTTTTCTACACTTAGTAGACGGCGGTAGGCTCGCCACCTAACACGTTTGTCCACCAAATATTACAGCGAAAAGGGGGAAGGTGTGAAGGTGGTTCCTCTGGGAACATGGACGTGAGAGTTTATGTATGTATGTTGTATATAGCAATACTTGCATCAGCAAACTTGTTTCCAAACTGCGCACTAAGACTTGACCTCTGCATTGCTTATTCATGTACATCTATTGAGGCTAAAGGGATTTCTCCAGCTCCAAGAATCCTGATTTAGAGAGTCACAAGTGCAGAGTGCAGGTGGTACTGTCGGAAAGCAGCAATACTTGCATTCCTGTTTTTAGGTTTGAATGGTAAAAGAGCCACCGTAATTACCGGCACATGAGGCATGGTTAACAGCGAATCAAAAATCCTGTGATAACATTAAAGTGAGGTGAGAGGTGACGGTGACCATTTACGATTAGCACAAAACCATCAGAAAGACGTTTTGCTTATCTGCTCTACAATAAACAATAAAATAATAATAATACTGTTAGAACTGTACCCATCATAATTTCATCTACAGGAGTCATACCCAAATCCTTACAGACCAGCCTGAAAACACTTCAAATACACCCTCTTACTTTCATTCTTCTTCAGAAAGCTGCTAAACACTTGCAGGATCGTTCGAAAACTCCTGTCCATGGATACATAAACGTCTCACATTCACTCATTATCAACACTCTCACACATCGATCAACTCACTTTATCTCTTCTAATTACCTCTACTTCTAATACGTCTTTCACTCATACTGTCGTTTGGCCAAAAGCTCGCGACAGTATGGTAAACTCACCCCAATAATGGGAGAAAAACAGTAATATAAATAAATAATAATGCTCTACGATATAAAATAATCACAAAACTATTTTAGTTTTAATTTTAACACATTACTTACCTTAATAACCGTTATTGTTATAATTAATAAACTCTTCGACAGCATTTTTAACGTGATTATCTTCGTTAAAATTAACTAAAGAATAGTCGGTATTAAGCAGTTTTATACACGATAGATAACATACTTTAAAATCTATTGCATATTTCTTTATCTTTAAAATCGTGACATATCTAAGTTGCTACACTTTTCTACACTGTTCCTGAAATCGCAAACATATTTATTACGTAAGAACATAGACAGAGAGAATGGTGCGCCAAGAAGATAGTAGATCATGATCTACATCATCCTCACCATCAGCATCATCAGCCCTTCTCATCCTACTGCAGTGTATAAGCTTTCTCTCTCTGATGCCACTATTCTCAGTCTTGTGCAAGTCGCATCCAGGTTTTACCTGTGACTTTTGTTTTGTGATATCACAAAATGATCTACATAGGGAGGATGAGGATCCCTTTCGTGCCATTTCCTTTCCGCTAGCCTCATCCACGTCTGCGACTGTGATGTCGTCAGCCCACCTGGCTGCAGGCGTACGTACAGACAGTCTGTACCCTAAGTTTAGGTATCATTAATCGTGAGCATTGTAAAAAGAAGTGGCAGTGGGCCGGTCACGTCTGTCGCAGAACCGACAACCGCTGGGGGAGACGAGTTCTGGAGTGGAGACCGCGTTTGGGCAAACGTAGTGTGGGACGCCCCTCTGCTAGATGGAGCGACGATCTGCGCAAGGTGGCTGGCAGCGACTGGATGAGAAGAGCCGAAGATCGGGCTCAATGGCGCGTCCTGGGAGAGGCCTATGTCCAGCAGTGGACTAGAGTAGGCGGCTGATGATTGTAAAAAAAATACAGGGTGTAACAAAACAGACATCTTTATCGTAACAATACATAATATCGAAAATGCCGATCTGCTGATATTTTTTTTAAGGACAGTAGATATTTTTTTTGCGAATTTCAGAAAGTCGTAAAACAAAAGTTGTTCTGTATCGATAGGTACTGAACGCTATTTCGACTTACAAAATTTGACCTCAATAGGCTTCAAAATGGGAGGCTCAATATTATTTTGAGTCAGCCCTTATCTGATAATATGAAACACTTACTGTTGTTTGCTAAGTTGGCTCTCACAGTGAGGGCTGACTCTAATAATACTTGAGCTTCCCTTCCCTTTTCCTAGTGACCCTAACGAGGCTGACATGGTCACCTTGTCGTGTAGGTACCAAAGCTTCTAAACAGAGATAAAAAGAGACATATATTAGATATAAAGGGTCTGTCGATTAGATCGGTTCCAGCTCAAGGTCGGCATTGTGTACGAGACCTACTTGAGACATATGACAATTTCCCCCCTTTTTTTTCACCAGTTTTTCGTAATATCCTTAAAAAAAGCGTCGGTGGCACCACAGTGGCTAGAACATCGGACTTCCATGCGGGAGGTCGAAAGGTCGAAACCGTGCAGTGCCATGTACCAATGAGTTTTTCGTATTTTACGAAGACTTACGTACATTTACCGACTGCTCTAACGGTGAAGTAAAACATCGTGAGGAAACCTGCACACTGGGATGACTAGTGTGTAAAATGGGGTAGGAATGAAAGATCCTCAAGGGTCGAAGTGCCGCTGGGTTATTCCCGGCCCCCTATCATAAGATAAGAATACTTTAGATCCTTGGCAACGTAGTAGTAGTAGGTATATAGTTTGAATTTCATTATTATAAAAATTCTCCAGTCAGTTATCGCAATTAATTTTAGGGCACCCGGGCACGGAACATATGAAATATCGTTACTTTGTTGTAAATAAATAATAGTAAAACTAAATCTTACAGCGATATCTATATTTTTTGAGCAAAATAAAATAAATTAATCCCCTTCCTTGCTAAAAATAAATAGTTTGAAACCATAACTACGGTAAATTATTTCAAAATTGTCATCAAAGTACAATACATTGTCATCTATGTGCACGTTTCAAAAAATCGACTCATAAACAATTACCTAACTCAATTCCGGACATTTCTAGGTTACAAGTTAGGTAATAAAATTAATTTATAGCTAGAATCTCTGGGAGGGTCAGGTTTAAGAGACTACGAGTAATTTGCCTGAAAATTACTTTAGGCTTTTGTCTAAATATTTCCTAATTTCATTTGCAAGGGCTAAAATGGGAACTAAATGTTTGTTGTCATACTTAGGTATGGAATCACATACAATCTGTCGCCAAAAATACCTTATTAACCTACTTGACCTAACCTACTTACTTTACTTACCTATCTTAGTGTAACTAAGCCCATCAGTGGGACGATTCGTAAATAGGCTTAAACAAAGTTGCATATGCATTTATTTATTTAGGTTGCCTGGAAGAGATCGGTCTTAGCGATACGGTCGCCTAAATTGTACTTCACTATTTCTTTTTCTATCTCTTGTTTGTTGTTTTCTATTAGTGCAATAAAGTGTGCTACAGTCTGTCCTCTATTGCCGGCTAGCAGGGTTCTAGGACAGTGCGCAGATGAAGTAATAGAAGAATTTGTTGATAAATAATATATTTTAAGGAAAAGAACACAAATAGTAACACAGAAAATAGGTAGTAGGAAATAAAAGTGAACGGGGAGACGTCCGTTCGAGACAAAATACAGAGAAAAAGTCAAAATACAAATAAAACAATGAAATTAATTGAATAATGAAATTTAGAAATGGAATGGGAACATGATTTGAATTTAAATGAAGAAATGAATATGCCAACACGATATGAGGTGAGATAAACGCTAACGATGAGGTTGAAGTTGATGGCAAGGAGGTTGATATGGACGATGAAGTCGACATCGTTACAAGTGTATCTTTACTTTACTTTATTTACACTTTATTGTACAACAATAGACTTAATAAAAACAATTAAAATGAGACATTGTACAAAGGGTGAATTTATCTCTAAAAGAGATTTCTTCCAGCGAACCCGCGAAAGTGAAATATTTATTATTTTGACAGGATTGCATATTGTATACCTATTCCATTGAAATTGAAATGAAATATACAATAGATATTAAGATTACATACAAAAAGGTTACAAATCGATAACGTTATCTAATAAGATAAAACAAAATGTATATTAGTAAGGAAACGACATAGGTTTAGCCATTTCATAGTTGAAATGGAGCCAAAAATATTAAAAATAGTTATAATACAAACTGTAATATTCAAGGTAAGTACAAACAACACACAAGTTAAGAAGTAATATTGTGTAACGTAGTATAATAGGTTTAAAAAATCTTTTGCGAACGTTTTAGCTAAGTGAATTAAGTATTACGCCTAAATCTTGACTAAATTAAAAATAATACAAAAAGTTTAACATTTTTAAAACTTTCTTTTGACACCAGTATATTCAAAAGATTTTATTTTTATTAATAGCCTATAGACTGTCCCACTGCTGGGCAAAGGCCTCCCCTCCTCCTTTCCATCCATTCCTTTCCATAGACATAAATATAAAAGATAATTTAGAAGTTAATTCCAACTTCCTAATTCTAATATCAAATTATTTTAAGTAACAATTCGTCATTTGTTTGTTTTTAAAATAATCCTTCGTTAAACCAATATGTTAAGTAAAGTATTAATAAGAAAATAAGCCTTTGATATTGTCATCATCATCAGCCTATTGTCCCCACTGTTGGGGCACAGGCCTCCACTTGCCAACGGGGTACGGGCCATGATCCGGCGGGCCCAGTGCTGATTGGTGGATTTCACACGCCTTCGGAAACTTTTAATTTCCTCAGACATGCAGGTTTCCTAACGATGTTTTCCTTCACCGTTAGAGCGAGTGCTCTAACTAACTGCTCTAACTGCTAGGACGCCAGACTCCCATGCGGGAGGTCCGGGCTCGAAACCAGGCAATGCCATATACCAATGAGTTTTTCGGATATTTTTCGAAGACTTACGTACATTGGTAATTTTAAGTCGGAAAAACATTTTAAGTCATTTGTACATGGAATTGCATGGTTTCGAACCCGGAGCTCCCGCATGGGAGTCCGGCGTCCTAGCCACTAGGCCACCGACGCTCTCTAGATTGATTAGATTGAGATTGTTGCTTAAATTAAACTGACAAAGTGTATACATTGTAGCTTAAATTAAACTGACAAAGTGTATACATTGTATCTTGAATTAAATATGTATCTACATCGTTTCTTAATTTTAACTCATCCATACTATTCCTTTTTTCAGGCCCTAACATCACAAGTACAACCTTCGATCAAACAATATCTCCATTTGACAGGTGTTGGCCCTAATTCACCATCATCTGGTCTGTGTTATTTACCTACAGTCGGCGTAACAAGTCGAGAACCACCTGCCTTTACTTCTGTACCAAGCTCTGGGTTACCTGCGTTCTCTGCTGTATCCCTACCTAGTCTTTTATCAAGGGTACCGACATCGCAAGGTACAGAAAGGCAGCTTGCTAAATCAGGATTACCAACTTTATCTACCACTTCTTCGTCAATACCTTTCCCAAATTTGCCTTCAAGTGACTCCACTAAAAGTGATACAGGAACCTTAGATTCATCAGTGTTAAATAATTTGGCTATAGCTTTACAATTGTTAATAGTTAGCAATATTTTGAATATGCCTTTATCTGAGTCTGAAGATAAATCAGAGTTTGATGCTTTCGAAGCTATGTCTTCTTTTCCTGCTACATCTAAAAGCAAGCAGTCTTCTCCAGTTTACGAATTAGAATCTAAGCCTTGTGCAATCTCTTTCCCTCCTGCATCAAATAGCATTCATCCTTCTCCATCTATTTCTTATCAACCGTCTAATCCATCTTATGTTTCACAAACAAGTCCAACGCCATCTTATGAATCTTACTTTTACGAAACATCATCTCCTTCGCCATCTTACTACTCACCACAATCAGTGCCTAATGCAAAATTTGTAGGATCATCTAGTTTTGTAGATTCCAGTCCTATGTTAGGATCATTCCCATCATCTTATGGTTCTTATGGTTCTTCCACATCGAATCCAAGGACCAGTTTAACCCTAATGTCACCGTATGAGGCTTTAGCACCAAATTCGCCATATTCTGACCCAATTTTGTCTTCGCCTTATGGTCCAGTTGGTACTAAAAAAAAAGATTTTCAGTCGCCGTATTCTGCTATTCTGGGAGATAATAACGATTTGTTTTCAATTAATGATTTATTTTAAATGTTTTTAAATGTTTGTTAATGTAAATAGATTTTATTTATATACGTTTGTGTAACTACCTTATTATTTACAACTTAAGTTTGAGTTATTGATTTAATTCAAATAATTATATTTATTTTACAGATATAAGTTGTTTATTTTAGTTCATTTATTTTGTTTTAGGTAATGGATATGTACATTTAATTTAAATGACCGTGAAATTGTATTAAACAAGGGATTTGTTTAAGACACAGGTCGCAAGTTGCAAAGTGTAACTAATAGAAACTTAGTTCTAATGTATTATGCACAGTTTTAAACACATTTTAAATGAATTTGAACTATTATTATTTAAGTAGGTAATAACAAATTAAAATAGCATTTAAATATTGCAAAGAAATATGCATAATACATAGAAAAACCTCTGGTGTGGTAAGATGTCTATGGGCGCCGGCGACCATTTACTATCTGCATTCCAACTTTAAAAAAAAAATATCAGCAAGAATAATATATTTTCGTCTTGAAAAATATCAGCTTAATATAGGTACACGATCATTTTCAGTTCAATAGCAACAACCGAAATAGGCTTACATTACAAGGTCATTGCCCTACCCCTGGGAAAACCCCTTTCTCTTCCTCCCTGACCAACCCCCACCCGGTAAACTACGTAGGGAGGGGGAGGCACTGAACCATTCATACCGGTACCGGTCTGGGCCGCCTTAAGTTTATGTGGGGTGCCCCTTGACGCTTTTTTTACGAAGTCTAAGAAATATGTAGTGACATTGTTGGTATGACCGTGCTAGCGTGCTCCCATCTATGTACCTATCTTATCTGATCTTATGTTATGACAGGGGCCAGGGACAACCCCAGCGGCACTTCGACCCTCAGGGATCTTTTGTGCTCACCCCTTACCTTAGTCTTCTTCCTGTTCCTTAAAGATGCTTTGCATCAAGGACGCTATACAGCTTACAGGAAGGAGCCTATAGTCCTCTGGTTTCGGGTAGGCTACCACCAGAAGACTCATACGCCCTCCAGCCAGCGAGTCACATTCGCACAGCAAGTGTTCCATTGACTCAACGGTGTCACCACAGGCTCTACAGGTGGGATTGTGTGCCAGTCTCATCTTGTGTAGGAGGCTCTTAGTGCCACAATGTATATATGTACCTAAGGTCTGTCGTCAAATGTCTTCATGTTGGCGTTGATGGTGTTTCGGCAGTGTTTATAGAAGAGCCAGTACTTACTGAGCCCGTGTGCTCCATCTTCGGCCTCATCGTCACTTACCACCAGGTGAGATTGAGGTCAAACGCGTGGTTAGATATTCTACATTTTTATTACGTTTAGGCGTTATAGACCCACGTGACCGACGGACGGACGATGGAGCGACATAATAGGGATCCGTTTTCCCTTTCGGGGTACGGATATCTAAAAAGGAACCCATCAGGAGATCGATTCCACTATCATCAGCAGCCTATTAATGTCCCCACTATTGGGGAACAGGCCTCCCCTTGCACAACGGGGTATGGACTATGATCCACTGAGCGGACCCAATGCTAATTGGTGGATTTCACATACCTTCGGAAAAAAATTCACGATGTTTTCCTTCACCGTCAGAGCAGTCGGTAAATGTACGTAAGTCTTCCAAAAAATCCAAAAACTCATTGGTACATGGCATCCAGTATTGCATGGTTTCGAAGCCGGACCTCCCTGTATGGGAGCCCGGCGTCCTAGCCACTAGGCCACCGACGCTCTATACTGATTCTACTAAATACAACATAAATAAAAATAGAATCTAAACTGCACCGTTATGACGTGTTTCGTATGCTACTATCCGTATGTTTCGTATCCACTAACGATCCAATTTTAGTTAAGTTCCGATCGAGTCAACGATCGATCGAACAGTAACGTATTTGTGCATTCTAATAAAACGTTTAGTTTATACTGAATCGCAGTTGAACGGTAACAAAACGCATCAGCTGTCAAATATAACGATCGAACATAAGTTCCTCCCGGGGTACTTTTGCCCGATCGATAGTAAATCGAAAGGTGGCAGTGGTAGAGTTATGCGTCAGCAGAATGCGATTTGGTGTCCAAATAGAATTGGAACGAAAACTAAATTGAAATTGGATAGAAATAGAATTACAAACGTTGTAATTTAGGCGAATTGGGCCCCTTTCTACTACACGGGGCCTCAGACCAGTGGGACCCTAGCCTATAAACAGCACTTGAACCGTGATCACTCACTTGGGACCAGAGGTTTATTAGACACATGAAAATAACATGAAATCATGATTATACTGTGAGTAGATGGAGTAACTATATGACCTGTAATTAACTTGTAAAATTGGGGTCAAAATAATTATTTATAAGACAGAATTTTGATCCTGTTACACGATTTCAACTCTCAAAGGAAGGAAAAAGGACAGATTAAAAAATATCCAAAAAAGTTCGAACCTCCTGATTTATTATCGTACTTTTCGTTTTAGTTGTCTGGAAGAGAACGCTTTTAGCGATAAGACCGCCTAGATTGTACGATAATATAAGATTTATTGTGTAAAAGTTTATGTAAGAATTACAAATATTGCAGA
This sequence comes from Hofmannophila pseudospretella, assembly GCA_947369225.1. NCBI lineage: Eukaryota > Metazoa > Arthropoda > Insecta > Lepidoptera > Oecophoridae > Hofmannophila > Hofmannophila pseudospretella. The sequence goes on along the minus strand of OX376337.1, from coordinate 6,710,244 downwards.
TATAGTTGCATAAACATGTCACACTAAACTTTACCTTTACAGGCATATACACTAAGTTCACAAATTAATAAAAACATACATTTATACAGATTATGAGTAGAAACAAAAAAGAAAAAGAGGATGTCATTAAAATTTATACAATGTCATTAATATTAAATTTACAAAATCTTAATAATAATCCATTGTATTAATCGTTTCGTACGCACTGTACTCGTATCACACTATTTTTGTGCAATAAGGTTTGCCAGCGTGCTATGGAGCGTAGCATACTCAACGTGAAAAGGACGGATCGCGTCAGGAACACGACCCTGCGCTCCAAAACACGCATCGCTGATGCAATAACTAAAGCATCTCTATTGAAATGGGGCTGGGCAGGCCACGTATGCCGCATGCATCCGGAAAGGTGGGCAAAGATCGCCATGTACTGGGTGCCACAAGACGGACAGCGGCGCCGAGGCAGGCCCAGGCGTAGGTGGAAGGACGATATCGAGCACTTCCAAAAAGGATGGTATAAGGACGCCGAGGATAGGGAAAAATGGAAAGGAGGAGGGGAGGCCTTTGCCCAGCAGTGGGACAGACTATAGGCTATTATAAAAAAATAAAAAAGTGTATTCATTAATTTCTTAATTCTTCTTACCCCTTCTACCCGCCACAGCAGTTTCATTTCGACATAGATCCTCTGTTCTTGCGCCTTTTTTTGGTTACCCTTGAAATAAACTGATAAGGACAAAGATTTTGAAATTCGCCCGTGTAGATTGTTCGCTAGAGAAGTTTTATATGGAAACCGCGTCTGCCATTTGGCATTTTCCCATACATTAGTGGACATTGAAATGTAAAGTAAAACACTAAAAGTAAAATACACTTACTTGCACAAATAGAAAACAACAAACAAAACATAGAAAAGGAAATAGGGCTTTTTATTATTAGTATATTTGACTTCAATCGCACAGGATGGTAGAAGTGAATATGACCCAGAATTTTCAAGTCATTGTGGGCTACCTTGTTTAAACATAGGTACAGTAATTTATAGCTGTTCTTTTCATCTAATTTATGGTAAAAATATAATATAATATAATACTAAAATAATACTAAAGCTAAAACTAAATTAAGGCTAAGAAAACTAAAGATAAAAAATTTGGGTTAAGTCCCCCACATCCGGCAGTGTACCCAAGAGACTGGCTGCGTTGCCCCGTTGGATAGCTAAGCTAATCCGCTGGGCCAAATAGGAGCCAGATCTTGGGTCTTTTGACGCGTCGACCAGGCGCTTTGCGAGGTCCTTGAAGACGCGGTGTGCTCCCGGGCCCCAGGAAAGGAAATAGTGAAGTACAAGTGAAATGATTAGACTTAAATTGTTTCATTGGATTTTATTGTATTTTATTAATTACGACCGGTTTCGTTTACGGCTTTTTACGGGTTTTACGGTTTCGGTAAAATACAATAAAAACCCGTGAAACAGTACATATTATTTAAGTCTAATCATGTACTACAGCGAGCGTATGTGGGACGCCCTAACGGACGACGTCCGGTCGGACGTCCCAGATACCGCTGGCGCGATGAAGTGGAGCTCCGGGCGCCTGACTGGCTCGAGACTGCGCAGGAGAGTGAGCGATGGCGCTCTTTGGTATCGGAGGCCAAGATCCACTTCGGGTCGCTGCGCCAGCGGAGTAAGTAGTAAGTATGTACTATAAGTTTCACTAAGTACCAACAACCGCAAGTATTAACCATATCACATCACCTCACACAACTTCATACACCCTCTCCCCTGTACACCCACATTATCATATCCCGCTGACTATCTTAGTGAGGACTGGCATGCTGCAAGACAGCCGTTGGCTAGTGCAGGTGCCAGGATTTGATTTTTATAAATAGATACCTACCTACTTGTTTCAAATTATATTGTATTGTATTGTAGTATTATGTATTATATAAGCTTTGAATAATAAAAAAAAATTGAATAAAAATCTTATAACGGAACTTCATATAAGTGAAATGTCAAATTTATGGAACGATGTGAGAATTTTCACAAACCCTTTGGCTCGCTGTCAGTGCTCACATCATCATTCTAGAGGAGAGGGCCACTACTCCGATTTCTGTGGGTTAGGGCCTGCTTGACTTGACACCCTGTATTTTCATCAAATTAATGAGTTCCCAACTTTATCCCTCCGCTAATATTTATCAAAGGATTGTGATTAATTAAAACTTTCTCCAGGCTGTTAATGCTTACAAGTTACAAGTAAAACACAAGTAACAGTCTCCTGTAACTGACCGAAATGGAACTTGCCTGCCACTGAGTAACAATTACAAAATATTGAACACAAAATATTGCCACTGCCAAACTATATTTTTAATATAGTTTTAATTCATTATATGTATTACATTAAGTTAATTTGATGGCAATAAATTTACCTTGAGCATTGGGGGGAAAGTTTTGGCATTGAAAGTCGCTCAGCGTGCTATGGAAAGAGCTATGCTCGGAGTATCTCTGCTGGATCGAATACGAAATGAGGAGATCCGGCATAGAACAAAAGTTATCGACATAGCTCATAAGATTAGCAAGCTGAAGTGGCAGTGGGCCGGTCACATCTGTCGCAGAACAGACAACCGCTGGGGGAGACGAGTTCGGAAGTGGAGACCGCGTTTGGGCAAACGTAGTGTGGGACGACGGAGTCTTGGAGTATATTTGATGTCAGATGGGACCTTGAGGAGCTGACGATGACCAGGAAAATTAAAGGAATGTCAACAATTGTAACTCGGGGGTTTATTAATTTACAATTTAGACTTATTGTCATACGGAGTCTGAGTGTGTTCATTGGACACATCACGCCATGCCCTTTAGTACTTTGTCCCTTTTACTTATTAATGAAACATAACAAATCCTTATTGCGTCGGGGTTTCACGGAGTAGGAATAAATAGTACATAGCTAAGAGGAAACAATGGGGTTTATTCAAAATAAAATAATACTAAAATAACAGTAAATTTGAACTTCTTCTGAACATCTCCTCCGCCTCCGACTCCGGTTCCGACTCCGATAAATCAAATTTAAAACCTTCGGTTCCGACTCCGGTACCGGTAAAACCACCTCCGTAACATCCCTAGTCTAAACTCACAGAGTTTCCATCTACACTCACAGATTGTCCATTCAAACTCAGAAATGATATGTTTATTCAAAATAAAATAATATGTTACTAAAATACATACTTAAGCTAAAATTACAAAATACCTTACTATTTTACAAGTAAAAGACCTGGCCCAGGTCGCTCCCTGCAGGGAGTGTCCCGAGGAGGCTGGATGCGTACATAGCTTGATTTGTCTTCCACTGTACATCTAGATCCATTACAAATTAGTTGCATCAGCTAATAATAAATAAATAATTTTTGCTAATAAAATAGTTTGCTAAGAAATAATTATTATCACTTATCAGTAATTCCATTCGTTTGTAACTTTTACGAAACTTTTCTAACTTATTATTACAAACTTTCACGATTACAATTCTGATTAAATCTGATTACAAATGATTTCTAACTTAATTATAGTTAGCTAACGCAGAGATAAAGTTCTACTATAAAACCTGTGATTTTATTATGGGAATTGTATATTAATTTAACTAAAATATCAAGATGCTTTCCAAACTATTTATTTTTGTTTGCGTTCAGATGGCGGTTTACAATGTAAGTACCTACATTTTTTTATTAATAATTAAATAAAAACTATACTGCATTTGGTGGGAAGAGCTGCATCACCGTTTTGTACCAAGAGCAAAAAAAGGACAAAACAAGAACAAAATTTTGTACAAAAGAGAAGACCTCACTCACCTCCTAATGGAGTGTGACCTGGTGAAAGTTGAGAGGACGAAATTTGGCCGCAATAGGCTCCAAAATGGGAGGCTCAATATTATTTTGAGTCAGCCCTTATCTGATAATATGAAACACTTACTGCTGTTTGCTAAGTTGGCTCTCAAAGTGAGGGCTGACTCTAATAATACTTGAGCTTGCCTTCCCTTTTCTTAGTGACCCTAACGAAGCTGCCATGGTCAGATTGTCGTGTACCAAAGCCTCTAATCTGAATTTAAAAAAAATCTATACTGTAGTGTCCTGAATTCCAGGATACCTATTTAATAAAGAGCACAAATATCTAGGCTACTATAGTATAAAGGGGCTGCTAGCCTAGTTGCGAGATGATCAGAAAATTATTGTGTAAGTAGAGCAACGTTGGGCACGGTCGGAAAGAGGATGGGTGACCGCTAGAGGCAGATATACATCTGAGACCCTCGGAGATCACATTATACTGTCTGCCTATATATTGTCAAAGCCGTTTATAGCGCTTATACGCGCTATCGGTATATTCCAGGCCGCTTCTCCCCTCCCTCCCCAGCGACATCCTAAGCCGAGGTCCGTACCCACCTGGGTGCTCTTAGGCAGTCGCTTCTTATAGTAGCTTTTAAGTCCTCCTCCAGGCTAGAGCTCACTTAGCGCTCGCCCCCAAAACCCCGGTGAAGCTGTAAAGGTCATTAGGACTAACATCATAAGTCAGTTCAAAAAAAAAACATGTCAGCGGCCTGAACAACTCTGACACTAGGTTGGACACAAATAATAGGATTTTGCACCTATATATATTTAAGACTGTCGTTCTAATCATACAAAAACTTTGGCTCCTATACTAAGCGTTTAATTCCAACTTTAAATTCAAAATTAAATCCAAAATTTATTTTACAGGCCGCCTACAGTCAATGCGTCAACCGCATCGTACCGAACTGTTGCTGCCCTAACATCCTACCAGTCGCCGATACCTTCAACCCTAACCAAGTATTCTTCCAGTCCATCCCTAACCAAGTTTTCGTCAACCCTCCAGCTGTGGAGACCGTTCAAACAATCCTGCCTAGTCCAACGACGACAATAATCCAAGACAGCACTGTGGCTAACAGCCTAGCCAACACTCTACAGTTGCTGGTGGTCAGCAATCTGCTGAGCAACACTCTCCCCTGCGCGGCGCCACTAGAGGTGCTCCCGAGTTGTGGACCGGTCGAGGTGTTCTCCGGTTATCCGGGACCGGTACAGGTGTTGTCTCCTTGGGCGCCTATTTCTCCATGCGGCTGCGGTTGCGGTTGCGGTTGCGGTTGCGGTTTTGGAGGATATAACTTTGTCAATTAAACTTGTGTTGGAATCGTTTGTAAAATTTATATTAGGAAATACATTTGTTTTGTTCTTATTTAGTGTTTTTTAATCATTTTAGAAATTAACGATGAATTTAAATATATTATTGTAAGCTCTGTACTTTCACTGATCGACCAAACGATCTCATAGAGACTTGGATGCATGAAGGTTTGGGGAGGGAGACAATTTTTTCTTTCATCCATGCTTGGAATTGATATATTGTGCTTGAGATGACCTCAGCAATATTGAAAATGTTCAAGATCTTAAAAACCACTGAACCAATTGGATCAATCAAACTTAGAAACCTTCTTGATAAGTCATTCTATCAAATAATAATCACATTAAAATCCGATCACTGGTTCATGAGATATGAGGTTACATTCAATCAGATAGAAAAAGAATGATATTTAAAAAAAAGTAAATAATTAAGCGACTTTAATATAGGTTTTCATTTTGTTTTATTTATGTTCAATGATTAACAAATTTTATACCAAAACTAGTCCTAGTCTTTATAAAAAAATTATTAAAAAAAACTGTTCACAAGAATTCGATGTGTATACCTATTCTAAAACAGGATAAAATGCGTTGCTATTTTTTTAATACATACTTCGCTGGCGCAGCGACCCGAAGTGGATCATAATCTCCAGTATCAAAGAGCACCATCGTTCTCTCTTCTGCGCAGGTCTCTAGCCAGTTGTCCGACCGGACAACTGGCTAGAGACCTGCGCAGAAGCCTGCCTCCCTTTCCCGGAGAAGGATCTTTCTCCGCTTCATCGCGCCAGCGATATCTGGTATATTTTTAATAGTTGGTCATATTTTAATTTTTTCCTTGGCTGTCATTTAATTATACCAAAATGTCTTTCAATGCCCTGCGGATCTAATATAATAACGCCTTCAGGATGCTGATGGGGCTGCCGAAATACTGTAATGCATTGGGGATGTTTGCAGAAGCCCGCATGGATGGCTTTCACGCAATCATACGAAAAAGGGTTGCTTCCCTGATGCACCGTGTACATAGCAGTCTCAGCAGCACCCTGTTGACGTTCCACAAGTTTCTTGACTCCCCGATCCTGAGGCACTGGATATACCTGCATGCCAATGCGAAGTAGTCGTCCAGTGCTTTGGGATCGGTACCATGGGCTTGGTATTATTTCTTTAATATTTTTATTACTAACATAGCTTTAAGTAATATAGTTGGCTGTTGCGGAGATAATCTACACAATTGGGGGTTTTCCAGCGATCAAGTAAAGTGTGAGTGTGGTGTCTCCCCTCAAACCATGGAGCACTCGCTCTGCTGTCCCGCGTGTCCGACCACCTGCACGCGGGAGGACCTTTTCGAGGCCAACCGGAGGGCCAGCGATGTGGCTGCCTTCTGGTCGGGAAACATTTAATTCGGATCATCAACACGAAAGAAGAAGTAATATAATATACTAACTTTATTTGTATGGACCCTGTCTCATTTAAATATATAATAATAATAATATGAAGTTTGAGTTCATTTTCCGGGGTATTGCGAAAAATTTAAAAAAATGCATAATACAAAAATAATATCTACCAAATCTCTGCTCGTTTTTTTTAAATAAATTTTAAGTGTATTCTCTAGGTCATTTTTGGCAAAATTACAAAAAAATTAATAACTTTTGAACCGTTAAAAAGTGGATTACCACAAGCACATGTGGGGTTATACTGGTAATGATCTCAAGCATCACCCACTTTCATTTAATCCATACTTTCTGGAACACCCTGTGTTTAATGATGATAACGATGAGATCTTATCTAGCTTCTTTATCGTCTTTCTTCTTTATTCCTTTTTCCTCTTCTTTTTTTATTTATTTATTATTCATTAACACTTTATTGTACAACAATAGACTTAATAAAAAACAATTAAAATGGGACACACACAATTGTACAAAGGGTGAACTGAGACACACACAATTGTACAAGGGTGAACTGAGACACACACAATTGTACAAGGGTGAACTGAGACACACACAATTGTACAAAGGGTGAACTGAGACACACACAATTGTACAAATGGTGAACTGAGACACACACAATTGTACAAAGGGTGAACTGAGACTCACACAATTGTACAAAGGGTGAACTGAGACACACACAATTGTACAAAGGGTGAACTGAGACACACACAATTGTACAAAGGGTGAACTGAGACACACACAATTGTACAAATGGTGAACTGAGACACACACAATTGTACAAAGGGTGAACTGAGACACACACAATTGTACAAAGGGTGAACTGAGACTCACACAATTGTACAAAGGGTGAACTGAGACACACACAATTGTACCAAGGGTGAACTGTACCAAGGGTGTATTTCGCCACCAATCTTAAATGTGTATCAAAACAAATATAACATTAAAAATCTAAATAATATATTTATTAAATCCCGGGATTATTGGGCATACTTATCCATATTATGACCGTATGTGGCAAGTACCAAAAATAGCCCTACCTACTCCGATCATAGGTTATTATGTTTACGGGAAAATTGTAAAGCTGCGACCGTCGACGTTCTGTCAGTGTTTTTAACAAACCTAGATTGGTTTTTGTTACACTGTTCATGAACAATTTTAATATAATTATGTACATTATCAATAAATAATAATAAATATAGCTTGGGGTCTCTGAAGACCTATCCTACAAGTTAAAATAAAGACAAAATGCAATAAAAGTAAAATTCATCAGTTAAATATTTATTTCTTATCCTTAAAATAGTCTAGTCCTTAATCTAACAAATAAATTAGTAAACGAAATTAAATCCTCCCATTCCACATGAAGACACCGACGGGAGCGCCATCTCGCAAGGACCCGGATAATTTGAGAACACCTCTACTGGACCCGGATACCCGGAGAACACCTCTACCGGTTTTGGATAACCGGAGAACACCTCTACCGGTTTTGTATAACCGGAGAACACCTCGACCGGTCCACAACTCGGGAGCACCTCTAGTGGCGCCGCGCAGGGGAGAGTGTTGCTCAGCAGATTGCTGACCACCAGCAACTGTAGAGCGTTGGCTAGGTTGTTAGCCACAGTGCTGTCTTGGATTATTGTCGTCGTTGGACTAGGCAGGATTGTTTGAACTGTCTCTCTAGCTGGAGGGTTGACGAAGACTTGGTTAGGGTTGATACGGACTTGATTTGAATTGACGAGGACTTGATTCGGGTTGATACGGACTTGGTTCGGATTGATGAAAACTTGGTTCGGGTTGACAAGGACTTGGTTTGGATTGACAAGGAATTGGTTAGGGTTTGGCAGCACTTGGTTTGGGATTATGGTTTCTGGAACAATGTACGAACAGCCGCAGTTTGGGATGCGATTCACGCATTGGCTGTAGGCTGTCTGGAACAAAATAAACATTTGGTCAAAGATCTTAAATTAAAATATTTGGGTAAAATATAGACAATAATTAATGTTTTGTTTAAATAATTTGGTAACTGAAACTCGGTAGCCAGTTACGAAATAATTTGCTAATTTCTGCCAAAAAAATAAGAAAGGTAAGTTTGTAGTAGGGGTGTTACGGAGCTTCGACTCCGACTCCGAAAGGTCGGAACTTCCGATTGATTTTACACCTCCGACTCCGACTTCGGCTCCGATAATTTTGAATCGGAGGTTGTACCGAAGATTTGTGAGCAAATGTATTCGAATATCAATATTTATTTAAATGGTGTAGGACTACTTGTTGTTTGTTGTAACATGTTTTATTGCCGCAAATGTCATCATAAAAATAATGGCCAGTTCAGCTATAAAAATTAAAAAACGGTTTAAAATTTGAACATTTCTCTTTTATCTCCGACTCCGGTTCCGACTCCGGTTCCGACTCCGATAAATCAAATTTAAAACCTTCGGTTTCGTTTCCGGTTCCGGTAAAACCACCTCTTAACATCCCTAGTTTGTAGTAGGTATTTGATATGAAACCATAGTTGTTTTAGAATTGAAACTATAGTAAGACATTTTATATATATAAACTAGTCGGAGGACTTCCGACTTCCACCAGCGAGGAATTCGTGATAAATTACATATTTTAATAGTTGTTTATTTAACATACAAATAATTTACTTATCAAATTCCTTAATATGGCTTATTTTATTAATTAATAACTTACTTGCAAAATAATTGCTTGAATGCAAGCCAAAAGAACAAATCTGTTTGTCATTTTAATGTAGGTATTAATTAATTTCAATTCAACGCTTATTTGTTTCACTGTATAATTTTTAATGAATGATAACTCTTCAATGCCGCTTTTATATTTTATCTTTGAAAGCTTTTTATCTATTTTGTAAAAAAGATAACATACAAGTTATGAAATTTTTAATATTGCACTTTTCACGATAATTATAATCTAATCTAATATACTCGTGTGCGATTCTATAGTGAAATTTGATTTCTCTATTCTAAAGATCACGTTTGTTTAACAATATATGATACTAGATAATACATTATTTCTTTAGTACCCGCATTTGACCTCGATCTCGCCTTATGGTAAGTGACGATGAGGTCGACGAGCATGCGGGTCCAGTAAATGTCTATTCACTCTGGCCTTGAAGATCCCAAGGTTGTAGGTTTCAGGAAATACAGATCGGCAGGCTGTTCTATTCCTTAGCCGTTCGCATAATGAACGAAGAAGCAAATCGCTTCGTACGAGCAGATGGTATATCAACAACATAAGGATGGAATCCCTCCCCGCGCCTGGTAGTCCGAAGGCGGAATGGAGATGCTGGAATTAGGTCGTACAATTCCGATGCGCACTCTCCGAAATGTATCATATATCCTAATTAGGTAATATTAGGGGAAATATCACTATTTCGCTACTGTCCACGAGAAAAAAACATCTAACTTACAAGGAAACGTCTTCAGGTGTCCGGCTCCGATTTGATCATTTGTTTTAAGAGAAAGTACATGATCAGATGTAGAAGTAGATCAGAAGTATCAGATGTTATAGTTTGGTTTGGTTCTTGCGCCGCTTCTTTCCTTTCAGCTACAGCACCTTACGAAGCGGTGGTAGAGTAGGGTGTCAAAGTGTCCCTTCTCCGCGCTCCAGTAAAAATATGTTTATCTACTAGGGGCCCAATTCGCCTAAATTACAACGTTTGTAGTTCTATTTCTATCCAATTTCAATTTAGTTTTCGTTCCAATTCTATTTGGACACCAAATCGCATTCTGCTGACGCATAACTCTATCACTGCCACCTTTCGATTTACTATCGATCGGGAAAAAGTACCTCGGGAGGAACTTATGTTCGATTGTTATATTTGACAGTTGAAGTGTTTTGTTACCGTTCAACTGTGATTCAGTATAAACTAAACGTTTTATTGGAATGCACAAATACGTTGCTGTTCGATCGATTGTTGACTCGATGGGAACTTAATTGAAATTGGATCGTTAGTGGATATTAGCATACGGAACACGTCATAACGATGCAGTTTAGATTCTATTTAGTTACGTTGTATTTAGTGGAATCCATCTCCTGGAAACTTTACACAGCTGGGGTAATTTTGGCTTAGGATTTTGATACGCGGGACGGGTTAATTAAATTAAAATATTTGGACTTCCTTCTTATATTACACCTTCTGTACGCGTACCATGCATACCTAGTTCACAAGTTTTGTTTACATTAGCGACAGTTATTGTAGGTAGTTCTGACTTTCGTTTTTTTTCGTTCTGTATAATATTAATGTCCAGTGTGGGTAGTTTTTATCGTTGATTGCCACTCGCTGACACAGTCTCGGAAATACAGCCCTTGAGACAGCATCGTTTTGCGCGCGCGTCACCGAATCTCTATATCGCGTGTGAACTATCACCTCCATGGACTCCTCGCAGTGCTAATACAGTGCTAGTGCTTCGGTGATTCTAAAAACTGCCAGAATTTTGGACATTGTCGGCGCCGACGGGTGATCTCGGGCTGAGACGCTGGTGAGTTGGTTTTTCATTAGTATTTATTGCCTGCCCTGGACATTATCTCGTTCTCCTTAGTTTATTTCGCCTTCGAAAGATCCCTGGAATCGCTGGGGATCGCACACCTTCTATCGTATAATTTAGATTTTTTATCGTATAAAATAATAACACAATTTTGTATTTTTTTTAAATTATAAATTTTTATTCCTCGGAACAACATGGATCCAATTTTGTTAGTAACAATGTAGGTACTTAAGACTATGTTAGTAATTATTTATAAAATGTAGCCATTACGAGTAATATTTTTTATTTATATTTTGTGTTTACTATGCACAAAAATAATACTAAAACTAAACTAAGGCTAAGAAAACTAAAGATAAAAAAATTGGGTTAAGTCCCCCACATCCGGCAGTTTACCCAAGAGACTGGCTGCGTTGCCCCATTGGATAGCTAAGCTAATCCGCTGGGCCAAATATTGTCTTCTCTAATTGTAAAAATATATTTTGCCGTATATAATTATCAATATGTATTGTAATATATATCTAAATAATTAATGTAAGTGGTGTATGTTACCGTTATAATTAATGATAATAATAAATAAATACCTAACATTGCATGGACTTAAATTTTTACTTTAACATCATTGTAAATACTTTAGTTTGACATTTGTAATATATTAGGAGTTTCTCCCGCGCTTTTGTGGCATCCACGTCAGCTTTGTTTCGTTTTGTCTTGCAAATTGTTTTACAGTAGTGCTTTTCTAGTAAGAATGGTGTTTCTTGCTCGAAGAACTTCGACAAGATGTGAATAATGTGTGGGACAGTGAAGTAAGTCAAATAAGACGCTGCAGCCCGATCCGTACTTGGCTGGATCTTGAAGAGCCATACTGCGTCCGGGACGCCTTCTTCTTTGATTCGGATGATGCAGAAGCGTGGAAGATTCTCCCAGATAGCATTGAAATGTGTCACATCAGCATTTTAATGAAGACTTGAAAGAGTTGTTTACATCAGACATGGCTGTAAGGGTTCAGCTCCCTTTGCCTTAAAAAAATTTGCACATAAAGTATTTGCGAATAAATAAATTGAATTGAATATTCTGGTTATAGCCCATCCTCTTGCCGGGTTGCCGTGACACCCTTTAGATAGGTATTTGACAAATCTAAAGAATTTTCAATTGTAAAGGACTTCAAACATTCAATTTTGGATACAATCCTCTATATAATGCTTGTAACTGTATTTACATTCCATTTTCACACCAAAATAGGTTCCATTTGATGTGTTCTATTTGTTGAGGATCAAAATAAACATTGTATTGTGTTTGTTTGGGGTAATAGTAAGTAATGTGGGTATATTTACTAGCTGTCATCATGGGACGCTGCAATTTTTACTGATTCAGGCGGTAAGGCAGAGAAAAAGGACAGACACAAAAGTGTATTTATTTTTTCTTGAATAATTGGCCTCAACTAGTGATTTACACTGCAATTTGACCAATGACCGTGTGAGAATCTTGAAAATAATTCGAACGTTTTGGCGTCTGTTTTGAAGAAAACAGTGTACCAACGTCGAGATTAAGGGAGAGTCGTGTGCAATAGGAATGCCTAGTGTCTTGCATTCCAAGTACAATTAGAGGTTAGGTTGCCGGATCCACAGCATTATCTGTAGTATTTCACCCCCATTTCGCTTATCAAGTTATCACGGACGATTTTTAGGTAAAATACATTAGTTTTACGAAAAAATAACCACTATGAACAGTTTTTAAACAATAAAATGGAACGAACATGCCATGACAGCATGAACGCAACAACATAACCGTCCCTATGATTCGAATGAATTCTTACAAGCATGACATTTACTGGGCACTAATCTGTCAACTGAAAAGGCATTATATATTCTCGCTGTAATTTTTTTATTACGTGTAACATTTTATATGACATTTTGTTCTGTGTAGTGTGTGTTAAATATGAATTTACAATATGCTTGACATTATGGTAATTATTAATATGATTTGATATTTTGGTCTTATAAATAGAGAACTCGTGCCCTGGAAGCTGGGACGGTCTCTGGTGTGGGACGCTACCTGCGTCGACACCCTTTCCCCGTCCCACCTTCCAGCCACGGCGGCGAAGGCCGCGTCAGCACCGGCTTCAGCGGAGAACCTCAAGCGGCGCAAATATGCGGGCCTGGGTGGTGATTGCATATTTGCGCCGTTCGGGGTGGAGACCTTGGGGCCGTGGGGGCCTGGAGCCCACTGCCTCTACCGGGAAATAGCCAAGCACTTCGTAGAGACATCCCGGGACCAGAAGGCTGGCCTCTACTTTGCTCAGCGTATATGCCTCGCTAAACAGCGCGGCAACGCCGCCAGCCTCCTCGGGACACTCCCTGCAGGGAGCGACCTGGGCCAGGTCTTTTACTTGTACAATAGTTAGGTATTTTGTAATTTTAGCTTAAGTATGTATTTTAGTATTACTTTATTTTGAATAAACCACTTACTAGAACAGAATAAGAATTAGTTTATTTGTGCGGTAAGATGACAAAGTATTCAATTAATAAGTAATTAATAATTAATTAGTATTCAAGTATTTAATTACATAATTTAAATTTAATTTTATAATTAATATATTTTTGTTTGCAACACCATTGGGTAAAATTGTGTTAAAACCTATGTATATATCATATTTATAAGACCTACAATGTACCCATACGCAATTTATGACAAAATAAATGAAATAAAATGAAATGAAACGAGAATACTGTTAACCATGATATTTAATTATGAAAAAATAAATAATCTTCCATTAAAACAAAGAAGTTGACAATACAGATAGATTTAAAATACAAATTCTATTCTAAATGCTGACCGGGCTTATAATTGCAGAGACTTGGTACTTTTTTAGTCTGCGTTATGGAGATTGCTTTGAAGAAATAGTTACCATAAAATTCCGCAACTTGACACACTATATTATACACCGGTTTACCTTTACATATAAAATATTTCTCATCGCCATTAGGAACCATATCATTACCAATATTATTATCAACTTCACTGATACCATTAGTACTATTACTAATTCAATTATTCACCAATTAACATCAGGAATAGATTGAGCTATAACTATATATGAATCACCATCTGTTGCATATTGGTATCTATCATTTTTTACAATATCACTTTTAGAATATCTAGTCATTGGTGTAGAAGATACTTCTTCAGAATAGTCTGGGGTTTCACCATATTTGACCACTTTTGAGCGCACGTAAACAGTTTCAACATCATTTTTAAGTTTCCTTCTTGCATTTGATTTAGTTATTGTGTTCTGTGGTGTTTCAACAGGTTCATCATCATATTCTTCCATATTATGCCTTGCATTTTTATCGACTTTTTTAGTCTCAAAATCAGGTATTTCTAATTTAAAAGGCGATTTGAATTGTATTTTTTCATTTTCATCTACAACTTTAGGTCTTGGTATCGTATTTTCTACTTCTTCAGAAAAAAACTTTGATCTTTCTCTTTCCTTATTACTTTCAAGAGATTTAAATGCCTTTCTTTCATTAATAGGACGTTTAAAATGATGATTCTTTTCTAAATTCTGTTCGTATTTCCTTCTTTCTCTATTTAGTTCTTCCAGTTCATAATTCCTATCGGTTGTGTAACGATATCTATCTTCTTGTAGATTCTTTAAAGCATATTCTTCATTACTAAAGCTATGACCTTGATTATCAGCTGTAAAATCTGGGTAGTAATCATCTATAATTCCATTTACGTAGATAGTAGGTACAATATCTTCTGTACCTAGCTCTGGAATTGTTATGCTACTAGTCTGATAATTAGAAGTAATGATTTCATTGGATTCCGATTCACGATAACCTTTTGAAGTTGTCGTTTCCACATCATTGTTAGGTCCAATATTATATTCTTCTAATATTGTAGTTGGTTTGGAGAACTTATAATCATTTAATTTTTCTGCTTTAGTAGCTTTTTCCAGGAGTGTTTCTGGATTGTGTGTCCTTTCAGTAGTAGTAGTAGAAACTGTGTTTTCAATTAATTCAGGATTCAATTCCACTGTAATTTCACACTTATTTTTACTATT
Organism: Hofmannophila pseudospretella; assembly: GCA_947369225.1. Lineage (NCBI taxonomy): Eukaryota > Metazoa > Arthropoda > Insecta > Lepidoptera > Oecophoridae > Hofmannophila > Hofmannophila pseudospretella. Next base: position 6,695,089 of record OX376337.1, on the reverse strand, counting down.
ATCATTATTTTTATTACTCTCACCTTTTCGTTTGTTTTTTCTTCTTCCATTTTTCCTTCGACCATTCTTATTTCTGCTATTACTACTTCCTCCACCATATGGTATTTGATATAACTGCTCATAATTTATAGGGAATTGAGGATAGTAGAGATTGGGAGTTGGTAATTGTTCATTCTGAAGTTGAGTTTTCAAATAGGAGAGTAGACTTTGGACTACATCTTCAGGTATTCCAGGGAATTTCTGTTTACAATTTTGAATGGCATCTTTGTCCTTTAGATTACTATGCGCTGTGTTGATTCTAAAACGCACTTCTGCTGGTTTCTCTCTCGTTTTAGATTTTTCGACATTAGATCTTACATTTTGTTCCATTTTCAATGACTGCATGTTATTATTTTTCGATGTTTCACTGCCTCGTGTATTCATAGGTTGAGAGTCATTTACTTGATTAGGAAAGTTTTGGACATTTTCAGTTTTAGCTCTGTCATTTGACTTCGATTGGTATGTTTTTAATACTCGGTCGAAATGTAAATAATTTAGAAGATTATTGGCGACATTTGGTGCTGTTGGGACATCGTTGACTTGCTCAGAATTTGTAATGGATTTTTCCATAATTCTTTCATTGTCTTTTGAACGACTATTATGAATCTCAACATCTTGTTTGTCAGAGATTGTTACATGCTTAGTATCATTAGACTTTGTTTCTACTTTTTCTTTATTAACTTTATTTTTCGACTTCTTTCTTCTAGATTTACGCCTGTTTCTATTTTCTTCTATATCATCGTAATCTATGTCATTTTCTTTGGATTCTTTTCCTGTTGAATTCCTTTGTTTTTTAGATTCTGTGGTTTCAACTTCATCTATTATATCTTGACCCTGCCTTTTTCCTTCATTCTGCTTCCTCTTACCATTTTTCCGTCTTCTTTTATTATTTTTGGGATTTGGACTCAAATTATCATGTTCAGTATTATTTAGCAATAACTCTGCTGGTAGTATTATGTAATTATTTATTACATTAGGTACAGCACCTGTATTAGCTACGGATGAAAGGTATAATGGAACCTCTACGCCATTTTGATTATAAAGTTTAGTATTTGGATCCAAAATATTACTTAGAGTCGGATTTGACAGTATTTTGTCGACAAACAGTTTATTAAACTGATTATTTGATGATTGTTGGTTTACTTGATTATTTCTCGGTGACTGTTTGTGACGTGATGACGCTGGATTATTTGATGGTATCACAGATGACTGGCATGATGGTGCCACAGGATTTTTTGCCAGAGAAACTTGGGAATAAGGGTTGTAATTGGCTGGTGATTGTTGCACTACCCCTGGTATGTTTCTATAGGCATTCTGTTGGCAAATAGGACATTGTTGTGTCTGTAATCCTTGAAGTAACGGGTTGGCCACCAACTGAAAATAATTAAAAAAAATATAAGATTTTACCACTCAACGAAGAGGAATAGGCAAACTATATACTAACTAATTATTACCAAAAATAATTTTTTTTTTAAATTATATTAATAATGGGAGAAATGGGAGAAGGTTTTCTCCACAGGATAATAATAATTGTATATAATTGCCGCTTAAATTGTACTTAACTATTTTCTTTTCTATCTCATGTTTGTTGTTTTATATTTGTAAATAAAGAGCGTGCTATGGAGCGTAGCATACTCAACGTGAAAAGGACGGATCGCGTCAGGAACAAAGCATCTCTATTGAAGTGGGACTGGGCAGGCCACGTATGCCGCATGCATCCGGAAAGGTGGGCAAATATCGCCATGCACTGGGTGCCACAAGACGGACAGCGGCGCCGAGGCAGGCCCAGGCGTAGGTGGAAGGACGATATCGACCACTTCCAAAAAGGATGGTATAAGGACGCCGAGGATAGGGAAAAATGGAAAGGAGGAGGGGAGGCCTTTGCCCACCAGTGGGACAGCCTATAGGCTAATAAAAAATAAATAAAAAAAAAGTGTATTTTACTTTTACTGTACTTTTACTTGTTTCATACTAAGTTTTCGTGCAATAAAGTGCATTCATTCATTTATTCAAACCACCTGCAACGTGGTAGACAAAATTATAGAGAAAGAACTGGAACTCTATGTCTGTAACTAGGCAGACTTTATACCTCTAAAAGCAGTTCTGGCATTGCAGGAATCAAACCCAATACCCCACACTTATCATCTTAACATAAGGTTATAATAAACACGAGTAACTATTGATTGACCATTTACAGTTAGTGTTAATAACTGAACAACATTTTATAATAAAAATGGTAATTCAAAAACAAACAAATAACCAGCCAATTAAAAAAGCTATGTAATACGAAAAGTCAAAACTTTTTAGAAAGTCAATTAGTTTTCTGAAATATAAAGTAAAGGCACTCAAATATAAAGTAAAGGCACTTAAATATAAAGTAAAGGCACTCAAATATAAAGTAAAGGCACTCAAATATAAAGTAAAGGCACTCAAAAAATAAACTTTAGGTAAGTATTAGTCACACAGAAACGAAGGAATAAAAATAAAGTAAAAAGTAAAAGTTGTTCAGATGTTATTTTTGTTTGCAAGTGGTTAGATGTAATGAATGCTGTAAATATAGATGTTTTATTAAAAGTAAATAAAATGACCTTCAAAGATCAGATTAACAGAGTGCTCTTAGATTGTAATATACAGAGCTGACGACCCCGACGGGGAGCGGGCGGGAGACGACGAATGACTGTAGGGGGAGCGAGAGAGGCGTGCCAAGACAGAGATTGTCAGAGTGCTCTTAGATTGTAATATACAGAGCTGACGACCCCGACGGGGAGCGTGCGGGAGAAGACGAATGACTGTAGAGGGAGCAAGAGAGGCGTGCCAAGACAGAGATTGACAGAGTGCTCTTAGATTGTAATATACAGAGCTGACGATCCCGACGGGGAGCGTGCGGGGGACGACGAATGACTGTAGAGGGAGCACGAGAGGCGTGACGAGATAGAGATTGACAGAGTGCTCTTAGATTGTAATATACAGAGCTGACGACCCCGACGGGGAGCGTGCGGGAGACGACGGATGACAGTAGTGGGAGCGAGAAAGGCGTGCCAAGACAGAGATTGACAGAGTGCTCTTAGATTGTAATATACAGAGCTGAGGAAACAAGAGAGGCGTGCCAAGACAGATATTCGTGGCGCTCCATTCCTTCTGATTAGGGGCCGTTCAAGTATTACGTAAGCAGACTTATAGCCATTTTAACCCCCCCCCCCCCCCCCCCCCTGTAAATAAAATAAGCAAAGCCTCCTCATATGCTTACGTGAGCATTGTTATAATTTTATTCAGAATTTGCCAATACTTTAATTATTATTCATAAACAAGTAGGTATAATTGTAATTAACTGCTAATCGCTTTTTTGCTGACGATGATGATTTTTTGATGATTAATTATTCATCATTCATACCCCCCCCCCCCCCCCTGTCATAAAAAATAAGCAAAGTAAAAATGATGAATTTGATGCTTACGTAATCTTATCTTATCTTATGATAGGGGGCCGCGAATAACCCCAGGGGCACTTCGACCCTTGAGGATCTTTTGTGCCTACCCCATTTTACACACTGGTTATTTCAGTGTGTATGTACCTAGGTTTCCTCACCATGTTTTCCTTCACCGTTAGAGCAGTCGGTAAATGTACGTAAGTCTTTGAAAAATACGTAAAACTCATTGGTATACATGGCACTGCACGGTTTCTAAGCCGGACCTCCCGCATGGGAATCCGGTGTCCTAGCCACTAGACCACCGACGCTGTATGCTTTCGTAATACTTGAACGGCACCCTATCTCACGGGAAACAGCGTAAAGGTAGGTATGTATGCAAATAAAATAAATTTGCTTACCGAAGCAATTGTAGTAGACAAACACAAAAACAGCACTGTCAACATTATTAAATCACATTCACATTTTTCGTGCACATATTTCTTGTAAATATTACTTTTTAAAGTTAGCATAAAAAGTATAACATCGATTAAACAATGTTTGACGAAACCTTTTACAAAAGTACGTGATAATTATATACCTTGTGGTTATATATCTGCTTTTTAAGAAGAGATAATGTTCATTGCTCTATGATATAACTTATCAGATCTAGATTCATCACGAATTAATTATTGCATTTTATCTTTGAGAGCGTCGGTGACGTCGTGGCTAGGACGTCGGACTCCCATGCGGGAGGTTCGAGTTCGAAACCAGGCAATGCCATGTGCCAATGAGTTTTTCGGTTTCTTCGAAAGACTTGCGTACATTTAGTTACCGACTGCTCTGACGGTGAAGGAAAACATCGCGAGGAAACCTGCACACTGAGCTAACCAGTGTGTGAAATGGGGAAGGCAATGGCAAAGCACCCCATTAAATCAGCCAGAGAGTCGTTCTATGTGATTAATTCCTTAGAATAATCACGACCCTCAGCAATGAGGAACACATGACTTAGAATCTTTGAATTGACAGCCGACGCTGGTGGATGATTGATGAAACGGTCTTTTTTCAATTGACCAACCATGGACGCCTTACATCACCATAACGTTACTAGGTGTCGATGGGCTGCCAACCTTGAGGACTTAGATTGAATGCCTCATGTGCCGGTAATTGTAACAGGGCAAAAATAGGGTGGTACTTCCCCAGACTCAGTGGAGAAACGCGCTAAGCGCCTTATAGGTGACGAAGCTAGACTGCAAAGTCTGGAACACTGACGCAAGGTTGCCTGCCTATCGGTATTTTATAGGATACATTTCGGAGAGTGCGCATCGTAATTGCACGACCTAATTCCAGCATATATTGTTGATATCCCGTCTGTATTATGTTGTTGATATCCCGTCTGTTCGTACGAAGCGATTTGCTTCGTCGTTCATTATCCGAACGGCTAAGGAATGGAACAGCCTGTCGGCGTCTGTATTTCCCGAAACCTACAACCTTGGGATCTTCAAGGCCAGAGTGAATAGGCATTTACTGGACCCGCATGCTCCATCGTCGACCTCATCGTCGCTTACCATCAGGCCAGATCGAGGTCAAATGCGGGTTTAGTAGACAATTTAAAAAAAGACTGACTCTGTACTGTACATAGTTATCCACCTGCAAAGAGATAATATTTCTGAAACTGCTGATGAACGAAATTGATGGAAACCTCAAGATTTAACTTTGTTCAGTATAAATCGTAACGGATTTCAAAAGCAACAGCAGTTTAATTTTTTTAGACAAATAGGCATTTCATATTTTTAAAATTAGTATGAAACTTAATCAATAGAATTTTTGTAAATATCACAAGATCCATTCGAAACTTGTGGGATGAAACAGGAACAACTCGATATTTTAAAAAAAATATTTTTTATTTATTACAAAAAATTAATTTTTTTTTTTTTTTTTTTTTAAATATTTCTGAGAAACCTTACAGCTATGTAATGCCGGAATTGTTTTTTTTTATACGCGTGCAAGCCAAACAATAGGTCTCCTTAATTTATACAAAATAATAATAATTAATAACAGCTAATAAAATATGGAGGTGGGAAAGTGGAATAGGGAGTGGGGAGAACAAAGAAAAGGGTATGTGTGTAAGTATGTAAGTTGTAAGAGTGTGTAATTATGTGTGTTGAAAGGGTGTGTGTGTGTGAGAGAGAGAGGGAGATTTCTGTTATGTTCTGTGTGTGTAAACTGCACGTTAATCATGTAATTGAACCTGCTTTTCTCGACCCAATCTCAGCCATTAACTGCTTCTTGTACGCACGTGGTTTCACTTGGAAAATATCAAGACCTTTAAACGATGTGTTGTATGTGTGAGTGCACCGGGACACGATCGAGTTCCGAGCGCAGTTAGTGCGCGCCACCGAGTCGTGGAACAGGCGTGTGTGGCGCGTGCGCGCGGCGGGCACGTTCAGCCCCACGCGCTCCAGCAGCTGCGGACAGTCTACCTCGCCGTTCACCACGTTGTACAGGAACACCATGTCTGTCAGCGTGCGCCTGTCCTCCAGCGACATTACACAGCAATACAGTTAAAACTAAGACACTGAATTTATATACTTGACAATATTTTCACTAATTGGCACTAAACCTTTTTATGTTGAGTAATAAAGTTTAATCTACATAGAATAGGGAGATAGAAGAGATGGTGAACGAGCCGAACATTATAGGAGAGACGAAAGCGGCTCGACTCCGATGGCTCGGACACATCACTAGGATGGGGGAGGATCGGGCAGTAAACGAGCGTATGTGGGACGCCCTAACGGACGACGTCCGGTCGGACGTCCCAGATACCGCTGGCGCGATGAAGTGGAGAAGGATCTGCGGGAGCTTCGGGCGCCTGACTGGCTCGAGACTGCGCAGGAGAGAGAGCGATGGCGCTCTTTGGTATCGGAGGCCAAGATTCACTTCGGGTCGCTGCGCCAGCGGAGTAAGTAAGTAAGTACATAAAAAAACTTTATTTGTAGATTAAAAACCGAAACGTGCTATGCTTTGCTGCGGAAGTCAATTTAGTAGTATATATATTTTTAAACAGTTAAAAGGGTGGTACCACCCTAGGCTGAGTTTCCAGCAGAGTCATATTTTACCATCTACAATTACAGATTCCATAAATTAAGATTGTTTTGTGAACCGTTAGTGTTTTTATGTATTATTTGCTCTATGTTTAATCTTTTAGTTTATATTACTATAAATTTGAACAACATTTGATAAAGGGGCGTCCATTAATTACGTGAGGTGTTCAAGGGGGGGAGGGGGTCAAGCTAAATCTTACTCAATCTCACCTGGGGGAAGGGGGGAGGGGTTTCGAAAATATCACGTAATTTTTTTTTTAGCAAAAAACTGTAAAATGGCGTGAAAGTGAAATAAATTAAGGTAATAAATTTTTCAAGAGTAAAAATATGAGAAAATTCGACACAATAGTGTTTGTCGTATAATCCAACGCGTTCATAATCAAAACACAAATTTAAAAAAATCTCACGTGAGATTAGGAGAGGGGGGGGAGGGAGTTGAGGAAAATCTCACAAAATCTCACCAGGGGGGAGGGGGTGTTACAAAATCCTAAAAAATGCCTCACGTAATTAATGGACGCCCCCTACTTGTTCAAATTGTTAATCAAATTGATCAGGTTTAGTTATAAAGCACTATTAGCACTTGTTTCATGGCAGTAAAAGTCTACAACCACGTCCCTGAACATTTGAAAAAAGTCCAAACTGAAAAGCAATTTCAAAAGTATCTATGGAACTTATAAACCTCCAAAAGCTACTATTCAGTTCGGAAATATTCTGAAGATAAACATTTATAAATTATAATCCGAAAAGAACTACTCTTACAAACTTGCTATACCGACAAGGTTCATCATATTAGGACTAAATAATTGTTCATAATAACATCTGTATGTAACTCATCATTATGCATGAATACATGAATTATTAATTAAACACACAAAAAATAGACAACAAAATTTATTCACTAATGAAACTTTAACAAGCCCTTCTAGCACTCAATGCACTTCAAATCAACAATTTTTCCAACTCTACAACAATACTAGTGATCAATTTGATCAGACCACTGAGCAACCCAGTGCCATCTGTTAAACCACTGAGCAGTCCTAGCACCAAGTTTAGCACTTGTGTCACCAGACCCATTAACAAACCAGGCGCTGCTAAAACATTAGATCTAAACAGAGAAATTAGTACACTAATATAAAGGAATAGAACCGATGCCAAATCTGTCAAAGTGGCATATAACAGTGGCAAAGTACAACCAAAGTAAGGCAGTAGAGCTGGCGTCAAATTCTGAACAATATTTGACAGATTGTTCAAATTGTTGATCAAGTTGATAAGGAAAGGTAATAATAGGCAGGCTAATTGATTTGCAACTGGCAACACTGTTGATATTTCGTCGAAAGCCAGGCGGAGAGCGGAGATAGAGTACGCTGGTATCATTGCCTCGCTGCTGTGTACCTGTGGCAGGAATTTTAGGTTAGTTTTAGCGGGAATTGAAAAATGAATGAACAAAGTGGAATTAAAGAACACCTGGTTAGAATAGAGTTTAGATCTGGTTTTTTTCGCGATTTCAGAGTGAATGTTGTTAAGTTATGGTTACTGAGTACTATTTATGTTTTCTATTTCTTTTTTTGGAATTAAATAATAAAAATATATAAAACGATACTCACCAATAAGGCAAATCCAAAAACAACGAACACGATTTGTGAACGCATTTTGAATGTGAAATGTGTATCAAGAACGGATTTGATTTGATATACAATTGTATAATTTAGTTTATATAAACCTCTGTTATCACTATACAGTAATACTTATTGCAAGTGATCAATTTCATTACAAAATAGTTTATTGACAAATGTAGCGAAAGGAATTGTTATTAAGTGATTACGATCTATGTACATATGTAGATTATTTATTCTGTTTTATAATAGGATACAATTGCAAAAAGATAGGTGGAGTAGTATTACTTAAAAATAAAGTAGGTATATGCGGGATTTTTGTTTTGTTAATGAAGTATCTTTATTTAATTAATAAATCTTTATATACAGGTTACCTAGGTTACAGGTATTACCTAGATCTAGTAATTTTATTCAAAATAAAGAATTATGTGGTCTGAGCCTGTCCGAGATCCAGAATCAATTGATTTCACCGACTCGACGCGTGCACACGCATCGGTACAAGCGGCAGCGACTTCATCGTGCAACTTCATCGAGCTTCGTTCGAGATGGACTGCTTCCACAGCGAGGTATGACAGTTTAAGTCAGGAGCTTAGCTCCATTTTGCTGCGATCGCACTTGTCGGTAGTCCCGGCGCTTGGGTTTTTCACCCATGGCGACGGCAGATAACGGCACTGTCGGATGTGTTGCCACCCGCCTCGCAGGCGGCGCTAGAGGTAAACGTGCCGATCACCACCATAGGTTCTTTTTGAAGTATCCCATGTCGTAGCGCTGCGGGAAAACGTCGGGTGGAAGAGAGTTCCACATTTTACAGGTGCGTGGTAGAAACGTTCGTGTAAAACGGGTCGTGTAAAATACATACTTAAGCTAAAATTACAAAATACCTAACTATTTTACAAGTAAAAGACCTGGCCCAGGTCGCTCCCTGCAGGGAGTGTCCCAAGGAGGCTGGCGGCGTTGCCCCGCTGTATGGTGAGGCTTATACGCTGAGCAATGCGGGAATTATTATTTTCATCCGGGAATTCCCAAGTAAAAATATAAAAATGCTTTTTAAGTAAATATTACGTGTAGAATTACTCAACCTACAGTTGCTGCAAAATTGATATCCATCTAATTGAACTCTATACAATTTTCAGAAATTCGTAATAAGTTAAAAAAATATATTTAAATCTAAAAGTTTAGAGGCTTTGGTACACGACAAGGTGCCCATGTCAGCCTCGCCAGGGTCTCTAAGAAAAGGGAAGGTTAGCTCAAGTATTATTAGAGTCAGCCCTCACTTTGAGAGCCAACTTAGCAAACAACAGTAAGTGTTTCATATTATCAGATAAGGGCTGACTCAAAATAATATTGAGCCTCCCATTTTGGAGCCTATTGAGGCCAAAATGAACTTTATTATTAACAGTTGTATTCAATTACATTCGGCGTTAATATGTTTCGTCAGTGTTTATCAAAGAGCCAGTACTTACTAAGCCCGTATGCTCCATCTTCGACCTCATCGTCACTTACCACCAGGTGAGATTGAGGTCAAACGCGGGTTTAAACAGATGTAAATTTTAAAAAAAAACAGTTTTTTTTGTGATTTCAGAGTTGGCCCCATAGTAAAAGTTGTTCAGTTATGAATACTGAACACCCCCCTTTTGGGACTATAGGGGGTTTTGATACAACCGCACTCGGTCCAGCCGCACAGCACGGCGCGGAGTCCCAAACCGTCGAGCACATCACGCCCCCTGCGAGCACACGCCGGTGACCCTGACGACTTCGTCCTACTAACCCCAGACGCCGCCGAATGGCTAAGAAACCTGGATATTTTTTTGTGACATGTCGCAGTACCTACTGTTATTGTGTATAATTCCAACTGCCATACGAATAAATAAATAAATACAGCCTAATTAATTATCTGGGTCTCTTACCCTTCAAAACGCGCTGAAACCCAGCGCTGTGGTTCTGCCGCACCGGCCGGGCGGCCGGAACGCAGCACATGCTGAGCATGTGTCCTTTTAACATTATGTTGTTTTTTTAATGTTAAGTGTTTTTAAATCTAATCGTGTATAATGCATTGTTGAATAAATGGTTTTTTTTTCTTTCTTTTATTCAAACCGAAACACAGCGACGCAAGCATTACTGATTGATTTCATTCGAAATGATCTTTATTATTCAATATAATTAATTACTTATAGTTATGTTCATAATTCAGTATTCATGAGCCTAAATTGGAACTATCTAAATTAGATGTTGTTTTTCAGACTATATAAAACTTTAAACAATATACTTATTAAAGTAAATGATATACTACATAATACGTGAAGGCACACTTTCTCGAACTTTGATTCCTACCTCTTTAAACTTTCCTTTTATCTACCCTGGTTGTTATTCTGCTTTTCCTGTATGTTATGTACTCATTATATATTTCAGTTTATGTAGTCTATGTATTATTTTATGTATGTTTATCATTATCTATTTAAGCAGAAAATATAATATAATATAATACTAAAATAATACTAAAGCTAAAACTAAACTAAGGCTAAGAAAACTAAAGATAAAAAATTTGGGTTAAGTCCCCCACATCCGGCAGTGTACCCAAGAGACTGGCTGCGTTGCCCCGTTGGATAGCTAAGCTAATCCGCTGGGCCAAATAGGAGCCAGATCTTGGGTCTTTTGACGCGTCGACCAGGCGCTTTGCGAGGTCCTTGAAGACGCGGTGTGCTCCCGGGCCCCAGGGTCCCAATGTTTCAACCCCAAACGGCTCAAATATGTAAGTTTCACCCAGATTGGTATATTTGCGCCGTTTGAGGGTTTCTGCAGCAGCGGCCGCAGAGCCGTCTCTATAAGAAGTGGCTGGAAGGTGAGACGGAGCAAGAGTGTCGACGCAGGTGCCGTCCCAAACCAAAGGCCGTCCCATCTTCCAAGGTACTATAGGGTCATTCCGTCGGGCCTCTTGCCATCGTCGCGCGTCAGTCCGCTCGGTTCAAGAACAGCTGGCGCTCCGGCGGAGGAAAGTGCTCGGCGTATGATGTCGTTGAGCTCGGCATGGCGGGGAATGCGACCGGCGCTTCTGCAGCAAGAGAGACCATGGTGCCCGAGCTGGTCGACAGCTGCGCCGCAGCGGCAGAGGTGGGGGACGTTGCATGCAGCGCCGAGACGCAGGCATACGGCGAGACGAATATCTATTTAAGTATATGGTATGTACTTAGTAAGTATAGTATGGTAATTAATTACCTTGGTATTTATAAGTATGTTATTGCTGTGTAAATAAAATTCCCTTATATAACGTTTTCCATAAACCTTGCACACCTACTACCTCTTTCTCGAAATCATTTTCTCTGCCCGAAGTTTGCCTGGAAGAGATCTCTCTTAGCGATAAGGCCTAAATTGTACTTCACTATTTCCATTTCTATCTAGTTTGCTGTTTTCTATTTGTAAATAAAGTGTATTTTACTTTACTTTACTTACATCATCATCATCAGCCCACTCTAGTCCACTGCTGGACACAGGCCTCTCCCAGGGCGCGCCATTGAGCCCGATCTTCGACTCTTCTCTTCCAGTCGCTGCCACCTTGCGCAGATCGTCGCCGCATCTAGCAGAGGGAACCCCCACACTACGTTTGCCCAAACGCGGTCTCCGCTCCAGAACTAGTCTACCCTCTACTTTTACTTTTACAAACTACAATTAAAATACGGATTGATCTACATTATGTCATCATCATCATCAGCCTATTAATGTCCCCACTGTTGGGGCACAGGCCTCCCCTTGCACAAGGGAGTACGGGCCATGATCCACCGAGCGGGCCCAGTGCTGTGCGGTGGATTTCACACGCCGGTCGGTAAATGTACGTAAGTCTTCGAAAAAATCGGAAAAACTCATTGGTACATGGCACTGCACGGTTTCGAACGCGAACCTCCCGTCCGGCGTCCTAGCCACTGTGCCACCGACGCTCTCACACGACGATCTCTACATTATGTAATCTTTAGTAACTAGAAAACGTTTCAATATTACTGCTTTGAGGCAGAAATAGGTTTTGCTGGAACCAGCCCAAGTTGACTTTGTAAATTATGCCTTCCAGTGAAAATCACGGCCTGAGTGACAGCTTGCTTTTTTTCTTACATTACATAATGTCAGGTATTAGGTCAATGTCAGCTAATTGTTGCTGTAAGTATTGCATGCTAGTGTGTTATAGTTATTATAATGTTTAGGTGTGAAGTACACATGAATTTGCAATCTGTACTTATTGGCATTTCCAGTACTTTAGGCTATCTGAAATTGATTTGATTATTTATATATACAAATATACTTTATTGCACACCCGGGACAAAAGCAAAACATACAACATAAAGAGAGGTACAATACAATGTGCAGAAGGCGGCATTATCGCTTTAAGTTATATTTTCCAGGCAACCTTCAGGTGATGGAAAAATCATATGATACATAATATACGGGTGCAGTTTGAGAGCGTCGGTGGCGGCGTGGCTAGGACGTCGGACTCCCATGCGGGAGGTCCGAGTTCGAAACCAGGCAATGCCATGTAGGTACCAATGAGTTTTTCGGTTCGAAAAACTTACGTACATTTATCGAGTGCTCTGACGGTGAAGGAAAACATCGCGAGGAAACCTGCACACTGAGATAACCAGTGTGTGAAATGGGGAAGGCAATGGCAAACCCCATTAAATCTGCCACAAGTCGTTCTATGTGATTAATTCCTTAGAATGATCACAACCCTCAGCAGTGAGGAACACGACTTTTGAAGAAGATATCTAGAAAGAGACGGCACGAAAAAGCCTTCACTTTAAGATAAGATAAGATTTATTGTGTAAAAGTTTAGGTAAGAATTACAAATATTACAGATATAGTTGCATAAACATGTCACACTAAACTTTACCTTTACAGGCATATACACCGAATTCACAAATGTTTATACAGACTGCAAAGTCTGGAACATCGGCGCAAGGTTGCCTGTCTATCGGTATTTTATAGGATACATTTCGGAGAGTGCGCATCGGAATTGCACGACCTAATTCCAGCATCTCCATTCCGCCTTCGGAATACCAGGCGCGAGGAGGGGCTCCATCCTTATGTTGTTGATATCCCATCTGCTCGTACGAAGCGATTTGCTTCTTCGTTCATTATGCGAACGGCTAAGGAATGGAACAGCCTGCCGGCGTCTGTATTTCACGAAACCTACAACCTAGGGATCTTCAAGGCCAGAGTGAATAGGCATTAACTGGACCCGCATGCTCCATCGTTGACTTCATCGTCGCTTACCATCAGGCGAGATCGAGGTCAAATGCGGGAAGAAAACAGAAAAGAAAAAGATAATGTCATTAAAATTTATACCTACAATGTCAATAACATTAAATTTACAAAATGTCCACTAATTAATTTATTTAAAAATGTTTCCAGAAAACAGCAGTTACCCCGCGATAAGGTAAACGAAGTTAAACTGATAATCCTAGATGTAATTTGTTACAAAAAAATTAGGTAACTGTAATGTTGGTATTTTTTACATAACAGTGATAACAAGACTTATCATGTTTATAATTATACATTATAATAACACAATCTAATTTTGCAATGTACGCTATATAAAATTGTATCAATCGATTTACAGTCATAAATTCACATTTCCTTTGCTGAATTAGGTATAACGATTAATAAAATAAATCGGTAAATATTTTTTTAATTTAAAAACAAAATGGTGTCTAAAATTACTTTTACGTTTATTTTTGTTGTAGCTGTAGCTTTACTAACGGTGAGTTTGAAAATTAGTAGTTTATGCAACGGTGTCGTAATGATAGCGATTTTAACATGAGATCTTTCGCTTCGTTCGAGTGTTAAAACGCCTTAACATGTTATTGGTAACTATGGAAACCGTAGATGTTTGTCGTATTGTCAACATCAGGCGCGGGGGTCGGGTTTTTTTATGGTTTTTGTACCAAGTAGTTGGTCAGTGAAATGTAGTGCATTTAATACGAAAGAGTTATTGTATGCAGTGCCATACAACAAAGAAAAATATACACTAATTTCACACGGCCATGACGAATAAACCGAGGAATATTTTTATTTATATTTTACTTATACTTAAACTTATTTCTAATTAGTGCTAAATTTGAAATAAGCACTAAAACAGTTACCCGTAGATTGATTGGAAAAATCTGCGGGCACGATAGTGCTCCCGCCAAGTCCAACAGAAAACACTAGAGCACAGAATAAATAATAATACGATAGAGGGACTACCACTCTTTTCTGGAAGCAACTCTTCTACCTTTTTCCTGTTTCCTTTTAATTATTTCTTCCAATAACATTACTAATAAAAACAATCGTAAAACCTGTGATCAAACCTGTTAAAAAGTTTTCTCCGATTATTGTCCTGTATTTTCCAATAATAATTTTTTTTAATCAGTTCTAAATAATGTCAACTAAATGCATAATGAATAAAAATCATCATTCCTGATGATCTTTTTTCTATTTTTTCTTTTTAACAATCTTTTTTTTATTCCAGCCCCCAGTAACAGCAACAGCGACGAACGTGCAGCTACCAGCCGTATATCCCTTAGTGAACATCCTCCTCCCCTTACTGAACAACGTATACAACCTTCTTCTATCACTCCTTTCAATCTTCGATACCCTCCCTTCCTCTATTAGTTGTATGATTCCTGTGGATCTTGGAGCTTTAGAAACATCTCTTCTGAAGCTGTATTCCCAAGCCTTAGCAATAGTTAACTTCCTAAGATCCCTGCCGGAGTATGCGATCGGAGCGAACCCAAACACACCATCAGCAGGCGTGGCGAATGTTCAAGGGTTGCTTACAACTTTGGTGGCAACAATCAAAGAACTGGCGGACGATGTTCTGGTGGGGATTGGCGGGGGTCTGCTACCAGGTCTACTCCAGTTGGTTCTCATGGCAGTACAGGCCCTGCTTAGCTTGCTACTTTAAGGGGGGCTTGGAAGTGGGGAACTTGACCTGTGGGCTGTGATGTAATTGTTAATTTAGTATTTAATAAAGTTTATTGAGTTTAGAGAGCTGTTTTTATTATATCATAGGTTAAGTTAAGTATTCGTTTATACGAATAACTACAGGATAAAGTAGCCTATAACAGAAAAAATAGCAAATCTGATCAAATCGGATCGAATCGGAGAAGATCGGAAAAAAATAAGATAAGATAAGATTTATTGTGTAAAAGTTTAGGTAAGAATTACAAATATTGCAGATATAGTTGCATAAACATGTCACACTAAACTTTACCTTTACAGGTATACACACCGAATTCACAAGTTAATTATGTTTATACAGATTTTGAGAAGAAAACTAAAAGGAAAAAGAGAATAATATTAAATTTACTTATAATTTAATAAAAGAAATATTGGCCTGTCTCTAGTGTGATTGTTATACCTTGTCCATCTTGAGATGATCCATTAGATAGATGCCTTCTTCTTCTTCAATTTAAGAGCTATGCTCTTGTCGATGTAGTAAACTCCACTGTGTCCTGTCTAGGGCCTTTTCCTTGACCTCCTTATACGACGCAACGCCAGCCTTCTCTTTGATTTGATCGAAGTAGCTTATCCTCGGTCTTCCTCTTCCCCGCTTGCCTTCAACTTTTCCTTCTATAAGGTTTCTTATGTATTCGTCGTGTCGTATAAGGTGGCCCACCATATTTCCCCTTCTATTTTCAATAGCCTTTAAGATGTTTCTCTTTTCTTTTACTCTCGTCAGTACCTCTTCATTTGTCACTCTCTCTGTCCAGCTTATCCTTTCCATCCTCCTCCAACACCACATCTCAAACGCCTCTAAATATTGTCTATCTCTCTGAGTCATGGTCCAAGTTTCGCATCCGTAAAGGGCTATGCTCCTCACAAAAGATTTAACAAATTTCTTTTTCACAGATTTGGATATTTTAGATCGGAATATGTGTTTTTTGTTGTTAAATGCTTGTTTGGCTATTGAAATTCTGGTTCTAATATCGGGCGTGCATCGCGAATCCGTTGTGATAATACTTCCTAAATATTTGAAACTTTTCACCTCTTCGACTATTTTATTATCCAGTTTAATAGATAGATGCCATACTACGTAAATTTGTCGTGTTTTGCGAACTTCAAATTTTGCTACCGAAAACGGTTATTAATATATTCTATACATAAAAATGTTATTTTTGTATTCAAATTACTATCTATTTATTGATTATTTCATGTATATTGTTTGAAATAAGATTGATACTATATGTTTTTCAATAACTGCTCAGTTACATACTTCCGTCGAATCGTCTAGAGATTGACTCATTGAAATCGATAATTATTGTAAAAAATCTCCAATCAATTTCTTGTAATCGAGATGATGAAAAATAAAAGGGCGACTTCAAATATTGGGGTCTCAGCGGATACTATTCCACCCTGTAGACGGCATTAGGCTCGCCACCTATCACGTTTATCCACCAAATCTTACGGCGTAAAGTGGGAATTACCTATGATGAAGATGGTTCCTCTGTCTAGCCCTAGCGGATTATAGACGTTAGAGTTATGCTTATGGAATGTAAATTAATTAATCGAAATAGTTAATCTATTTTTAAAAGAATCGAATCGGTAATGATTTGAGCACCGAATAGACATCCCTGTATGATACGTCAAAGAAACTTCTAAAGGATCATCCCAAAATGAACCAGGTATAATTTAGTATTTTATAAAACCTATAAGTTTTAAATGTGGTATGACTTTGTGCAGAGTTTGCCCGAGACAGTAACACACTTTTACCTACCAATCTATAGCACACCATTTTATATTTTAACATCTAGATTATCGTTTCTTAAAGCAGAATATCAGCGCCATGCTCTTACTCATTATGCTGAGCTGAGGCCTATTTGGTGCTGCAGCATGTACGCCGTTCATTATTATTAATATAGTTTAAGAATATATTGTATAATATATATACACACTTATATATTATTGTATAATATATAAGTGGAATTGCATGTGTGCTGCAGACAACAATTAAACGTTTTTGGTTTGGTTTGAAGGGTAAGAGTTTGAGTTTGAAGGCCAGCACAACGGCACATGAGACACTCCATCTAAAGATTAATAGTGCATTGAAAACCCTCTAACAACACTATAATGATATGTCTACCGTCAGGTGGCTTACTCATATGCCTCCTTATACAAAAGATATAAACATAAGTCAGTCGCCTGAAACAGAATAATATTATGGGTATTTTCACCCCTCAAAACACATATTTACACTTACTTTATGTATTATCTGTAGGCTGACTACCTACGCAGTATACTCGTACAATACAAAACTCAATCTCACCCGCGCTGCTGCGTTCAATGAATACTAATGTAGGGTACTACACGCGCCAGACAATACAAATTAAAAGATGTTGGATTTTTTTTATTGTTTAAGGAGAGCAGACGAGCAAACGAGCTACCTAATGGTGAGTAATTACCGTCGTCCATGACATATCACCTCTCTTTTTTTCTTAAACAATTATTTATTCCATAGCCTAGATAGGCATTCCATGCCTTATGCGCCGGTAATGGAACGATAACTCTAAATTGAAAATTTAAGAAACCCCCGACGTACCATTGTGAATATCCCCTTACTTTTTCCTGGTCTTCATCAGATCCTCAAGGTTTCAGATGTAGGAAGGTCATCATGGTCATAAACATTTCAGCTCAAACTCGAACCATCTAACTGTCACCGCTGCAAAGATCCCATCATACTCCAACATCCCAAGAAACTCCAAGATCTTATAACCGCTGACTCAATTCTCATCTCACACGGCTAAGAACATTTAGTCCTGCGGCGCCTGAAGACGGTGGGACGCTCTGAGCTTCGCCCTACGAGGAGCTCGGCCTTCGACCTCGCCATGGCTAACATAAAAGCTCCACATCAATTTATTTTTTGGCCGCCATCTTTAAATAATTTTTTTCTCTTGAAATGTCTCAGGATTCCTTACGAGTTTAGTTCGAGAAGACCCCATCTAACTATTATATTATAGTTTCGACGGGCTGATAATCATCAAATTCTTCAAGTTTTATATTACGAAATTGAAGTCCACTTACTTTTTCCTGATCCTCAAGATTACAGATATCGGAAACGCACCATGAACCTGTATATTTGAGCTCAAATTCGAACCATCTAGCTATTACCGTTCCAGAGAACTCATCTGTCATCAAACATACTCCAAGATCTTGGAAACCACCGATCCAATTTTTATCAGACCTAGCTAAGAACACTCTTGACACAATTCTCAATTAAATAAAAAAAACCTGGTTCAAATCTGATCATCCGTTGTTAAAATGTGATGCCACATAAAAACACACTTTTAACACGCCCTCCCTCAATCTTCCGGGGTTTAAAAATGCAACCACTGCTGACTTTTTACAGAAACCATCTGTCAAAAGAGTCGTTCTATGTGGTTAATACCATGGAATGAACAGGACCTTCACCAGTGAGGTTGTGATTAAACATACATACATAAACTCAAGCCTGTATCCCGCAGGAGTAAGCAGACATTGAAGATCTCCACCTGCAACGCCAATACGACAACAAACAGACAGAACGACATTGTTGCTCTCTATAGCTATAAGTTGGAAAGGGTCAAGTTGAAAACCAGCGTCGGTAGAGGTATAGGTATACATCTAGCGACAATCAGCTGAACTTGGCCCTTTTAATAGATCATATGTTTACTACTTTAAGACATATCATTTTAAAAATGTATTCGCATGGTGTAGTATTTTAAGCCACAAATGGTCTAAAGGAATTTCTATTTCAACGATCCTGACAAACCGTTCTCGCTTTTTCCACACTCATCATCGCTCCATACACGCTCTTCGATCAGTGATTGACCGGTGACCGCACTTGACCTTTTTTTTTGGAACATCTGCAATCTGGTCGACGTAGATCTAGAAGAAGAGAAACAAATAAATAAATGATTGATTGATTGATTGATTGATAGGCTTCTTCTAAGACGTATTCCTAATTGCTGAGGGCCGTGATCATTCTAAGGAAATTAATCACATAGAACGACTCCCGTGGCAGATTTAATGGGGTGGTTTGCCATTGCCTTCCCCATTTCACACACTGGTTATCTCAGTGTGCAGGTTTCCTCGCGATGTTTTCCTTCACCGTCAGAGCAGTCGGTAAATGTACGTAAGTCTTTCGAAGAAACCGAAAAACTCATTGGTACATGCATGGTATCGAACTCGGACCTCCCGCATGGGAGTCCGATGTCCTAGCCGCGACGCCTTCGACGCTCTCAAGAATGACACAGGTAGAGCTTATCTCTAATAGAGATATCTACAAGCTAGACCTTCGAACAAAGATATATATTATTTTTAATTGGCGGTGGTAATACCGAAAATCTCATTGGTACATGGCATTGCCTGGTTCGAACTCGGGACCTCGAGTCCGGGAGTCCGACGTCCTAGCGACGACGCCACCGACGCTCTAACTCGGGACCTTCCGCAGGGGATTGATAGGCTTATTCTTTAATAAAAACAAAAAATCTTAACCGATTGTATGACCTTGTACTAGAAATGACTTAAGGGTGTTCAGCTGTTAACCCTGAGCCCACAGCGAAGTCCCGAGTGACATTCATACCCATACCCACTACTTTACAAGTCATGACATAATTATACAAGTTGCAAGACTTGTATCACGACATAATTCTCGTGGGATAAGACAGTTTGTAATATGATTAGACGTACAAAATTAGAAGAAAGAAGAAAGAAAAAGATACGAACAATTAGCTACAGAAGACAAAAATAATATTAAACATATATATTACAAAAATAAATAAACAAAAGTAATTAAGTTTGATGAAGGTGGTGTGCAGCACCGGAACAAGGGGACTGCCTCAGCCTGGTGCCGGAGCGGAGTTTGCACTGCGGCGCTGATTTTCAGGCATCCTCTGTTAAATTACAAGTGTTCCGATCCGTAAACAAATACATTTTGAGTTATTTTGCTCGAAAGTAGCTCTAAATTATTCGTGTAATAACACACACAGTCAGTGCGTCGTTGGCTTTTTTATCGAACTTGGCGGACACTCTTTTTGTACGCAAAAAAAATTGAAAAGAGGAGATTTTGGGAGACGAATTCTTTTTTTTGAGTAAATTAATTACATTTTTGCGTATTTTTTTAATGTATCCGCAAACAAACTTTCGGCTTACAAGGGAGGGTTTTGTTACTATAACCTATCTATTTCTGCATACTATTATTGTAAGTAAGTAATATGTTTATTTCACTGTTATAATTATAATAAAATAATTATGTAGTCAAAGGTGAACATATCTAAATCATGTCTGATGGTCTGCTGTTGTTGTGAAAAGGGGTCTCAACTCAGCTTATTGCTGCAGACAAGAATGCCTACAGGCAGCGCTGGTATTCTGTTGGACTGCCAAAACCTGTCCAAGAGGACAAAGATACGACACAATACTGTATACGATATTGTACCTAATTCATTACTCTATTTAATTTTATTTTTATTTTATTTATTTATTAGTTAAAACACAACAGATTACAACCATAGAAATTACATAAAAATCAATATAAAGTTATGAGCTAGGTCGTAACCCTTAACGTGTAAACACAGCATGGTTAGGAAGTGGGGAATTGATTGTTGTACAAAATTGAGTTTGGAAAAAATACTATTGAATGTAATGACTAAAAAACCTATACCTATTTGAAAAATAAAAATAATAAAGTAAAGACTATAAAGTAGGTGCGTGGATAGCTCACTTGAGGACATCCTCAACCCGTCTTTTAAAAACTAATGTCCTAGGATCGAATAAGTCTATTATCCTTTATTTGCCATAAAAAAGTTTTGAAGTTTTGAAGTCGGCGTAATTACCGGCACATGAGGCACTCAAGCGTATTCTTCAGAAATGTATTATCCTCGTACTTACGTGCTTTATTTTTCTTCGCTGGAACAAATATAACAGCAAACTTGGGAACGCAATAATAGTTTCTCCATTTGCTGTTCGTTTATTATGAGAAAGGCGTGTCGTCTAAGAAATAGAAGTAAGTAGATATATGTATAGTAGTAGATACATTTATACAGGAAAAAATAAAAAAAAAATGATAAAGAAACGGTTGACTTCTATTTTTTGGTCTGGGAATTCCCAAAAAAAAAACTCACTAGAACTTTTTTTTTTTTTTTTTTTTTTCAAATAAATATGTAATTATAATTATTAATATTTTTTTCTTAGAATTATTACTTTTCGTTTATTATGAGAAAGGCGTGTCGTCTAAGAAATAGAAGTAAGTAGATATATATGTAGAAAAAATCATGCAAAAAAATTAATAAAGAAACTGTTGACTGCTATTTTTTGGTCTGGGAATTCCCAAAAAGAAAAACAGCTCACTAGAAAGGATTTTTCGGCATTTTTTTTATTAATATGTAATTATAAATATTAATCTTTTTTCTTAGAATTATTACTAATGAGTAACAAAGAATATAATAGTTTAGGTGGTACCTACGACTCTGTGCAAAGACTGTCAACCCTGCGTTTATTCCAGTTTATGAGGCATTCCATCTAAGTGATAATCTTGCGGTCACTGTCGCCCACAGACCTCACATTAGGAGGGTTTTAGATGCGCTGCTATCCTTGGGGACTTAGGTAGAGTGCCTCATACGCTAGCTCTTTTATACCTGTCAACAAGCAAATGCAAGCATCGCTGCCTTGCGGTAGAAATTGGTAAAAGGGTAGTACCACAGTAGGCGATCCTTCACATCAGGATCTGCCACCTGTCATATCAAAGCCACAACAAGTATCTCTTCAACCGGTGTTCACCCACTGCTGGATGTAAGTCTCCTCCAATGCACGCCATTTTCTACGGTCTTCAGCTTTACCAATCCAGTTTCCCACAATAAGTGATCAATTTGTCCTCAATAGGCTCCAAAATGGAAGGCTCAATATTATTTTGAGTCAGCCCTTATCTGATAATAAGAAACACTTACTGTTGTTTGCTAAGTTCGCTCTCAAATTGAGGGCTGACTCTAATAATACTTGAGCTTCCCTTCCCTTTTCTTAGTGACCCTAACGAGGCTGACGTGGTCACCTTGTCGTGTACCAAAGCCTCTAAACAGAGATTTTTTTTAAAAGTGAACAGTACATATTCACACTATCTTACTCTTATAAAGGCTATTTCTAAGGCTATTAAAAGAGTACAAGAGTATCGTATGTCGTCATAGCCGAGAATGAAAAGGCGTGGAAAGGAGAACCGCTCAATGGATGACGTCATCGCAGCGGGGAATGCGTTTTGACGAAGTTTACTCAAGAAAACTGCTCCCAGAGCACAGACCATAGTGGACAAAAAGTATGTAGGTATATTTTTTACTGTTTAACTGTGTACTGTATTGTAGCAACAATAAGAAATAAATATACCTACATATTTTTAATTTTAAAATATCTTTTTATCTATAGTGTATTTTATCCTTAAAAAAATAACAGGACGAATTTGTAGTGAAAGCCCGCTTTCCTTTGTCGCTTTAATTTAAATTATTATAACACTTAAATTTATTTTGAAAAGAATGAAATATCAATTAATATTTTTTTCAAGCTTTTAAATAAGTCATACATAACATAAATGCTGATAAAATCTTGTTAGTTTTGATAATATCGAAGGAACGAACGCGCGCCTGTCCCTAAGGGAGGGAGATAATTTTTTCTTTCATCCAAGGCATCAAGTATATCTAGCTAGACATTGTATCGTTTATATATTTTTTAAATCTATATTTTTTGTGACTTCGGCCCATTATAGAACCAAACAAAGGTGAACTTGTTCTGAAGTAATGTACGTTTTGTATTAAGTTTGAAGAAGTTTGTTAAAATGCAGAAATGAGGAGGGAATTTATCGAAGGGCGGGGGAAGGGGAGGGGGTTATTATAAAGAGGTATTCCATTCATGTTAACTTGATCCTTCACTGAAGGCCTTATCGATAAAAAATGACAAAAGACATCGATTTATGGAATAATGTAGAGGTAACAAACATTAAAATGAGTAAGTAAAGTAGGTACGAATTAACGAATAAAACCGCCTTAAAAAATTATTATTGAAAAGCTATATTTTAGGGCCAGGTTCTTTAAATTCCTCTTCCATTTATACATGAAGGAGGGATGCCTTGGGGAGGGAGCCTACTTTTTCTTTCTTCCAAGCATTTATAGGTTACATTTTTCAGCCATTTTCTATTATTATTATTATTTGTTTAAAATTAGTAAGTAAAGTAGGTACGAATTAACGAATAAAACCGCCTATAAATACCTACAAATACTATTGGCGGCCTTATAGCTTTAAGTCATTTCTTCCAGGCAACCACAGACATCACACACACGCCATCTCACGCTCACCCCCCTATACACACACACCCTCTCACGCACACACCCCTCACACACACCACATACACGCATACTTAACTGTTTAATTTAGTTTGTTCTGTTTTATTGCCTTATGTTTTCATAAATTTTTTTCTATGCCAGCTCCAAGATCATAATCTTAATTTTTTAATTTTATTTGATCAGTAAATATGAAAAATAACTAGACCCTAAAGCCTTTAGCTAGCATAGCACACTGCAGCGATTTTAAAACTTATAGAAACATGTTTTCGAATTTCTATGATCTCTATACAATACAAATATTCTTTATTGCACACAGGACAAAAATACAGAACAGAAGAAAACATACAAAATACAAATACTATTGGCGGCCTTATAGCTTTAAGTCATTTCTTCCAGGCAACAACAGGCATCACACACACGCCATCTCACGCTCACCCCCCTATACACACACACCCTCTCACACACACCACATACTTAACTGTTTAATTTGGTTTGTTCTGTTTTATTGCCTTATGTTTTTCATAATATAGATATATCGGAAGAGACTGGCCGTCACAACACAGGGTATCCTAGTGTGGGAGCCAGGGAAATCTGAGAAAATGTAAAAGATACTGTCTGCATTAATATTTTTTTATTTTATTTATTTATTTAACCTTTGGGTGATGGAGTTTTTGTAAAATACAATGTAAGCGGGTGCAAGAACGTGTTCAGTTCTATGGGTTCAGTCTGTTTCAAAATCGCCATGTGTTTAATGCGTAAAACCAAGCACATTACATTTTTTTTTCAGTAATGTACTAGCAACATCAGTGCAAGTTGGTTTACATTAATATAACTCATTAACGTATTTTTATATTAAATATCACATTAACTTCAACTAGAAGGCTTCTATTACCCATTTCCAGTAGATATACGCGCTATCCGCTCGTACTATAAACTCTGGTCCACAGTGGAGTATGTAAATATGCGACTAAAATTTTTTTTCAGGAAACATACTCACATAAAAAAAGAAAATTACGCAAGTTAATAGGAATTAAATCACTTTGTACATTTTGTAAGGACAAGTTTAATAAATATTTTTTTTTTCAAAATAATATTCATCAATTAATTTCTAAATGCGCAAGCAGTCATGGGGATCAGTCGCCTTCAGCAAAGAATCCTTGACTGACAAATAAATTAATTATGACCCCACACAAATAATAAAGCCTTATAAATAATGAAAAAATGCGAAATCAGGAAATTCCTTAATTCTCGGGAAGCCAGTAGTCATGCTGATGAAGTTGGCAATGTCAGTCAGTCAGATTATCTGGAAGAGATCGTTCTTAGCGATAAGACCGCCTAGATTGTATTTATTTATCGTTCGGTCAGCATCACACAATCACACTATTATTTTACAAAGGCAAAATATTCTTCAGCCATGCTATGGCTACGTCGTCCAGCAAGTGTAATCTGTCGATTCATCCTCATTAGATTGTATTAATTGGTCTATATACGCACTGTTTCATATTAAGTATTTGTGCAATAAAGTGTATTCATTAATTAATTAAATCACTCATTAATTCATTCAAATGTACCTACCTCTTTGCTTTGGCCTTTGGCCTTTCTTAGTTTAAAAAAAGGTATATCACCACAAAGATAAGTTATAACAAATACACACAACAAAGCTCACACCAAGGATATTTTTGACATCTATGTGCTGAAGGAAATTTCACAATGTAGGTATATTTCAGCAAATTCCCGCACGAAAAAATAAATTTTTTCCCAATTTTCTTCCAATTCCCACACCAAAAAATATATTTTTCAGAATTTCTTCGAATTCCCAAGACAAAAAGTCGCAATATCTGCCCAAGGCCACATGAAAACACCCTTTATTATTGTATTCATGCGCACTGAGCCCTCTAGCCTCAAGTATGGATCGCCAGTTGAGAAGAGGACGCGCGGGAAAACGGACCATGCAGCGGTAAGTACACGCTGTATCTTAGACAAAACGTGGGAATCTATTTTTAGAACGGGGAATTATGTGAAAAATATTTTAAAAATTAATGTTTTGAGGTTATTACCTTACCTTACCTATATTTGTGAATGGTTTTTGAGTGAGTGTGTTTTAAAATCTTTTATTTTTAAAAGGATAAACGAATGGGAAAAAAGAGTCGTAGTACTTTTATTTTTTATTAATAGATTTTTTTTAAATAAATATCTGTGTTAATAAAGATAGCGTTGGTATTTATTTTCAAATCTGTGGTTTTTATTTACTGTGTTCAAGGATTGCAATTGGGTTTTACTGCGTTTTTCGTACCGAGTTATTTGTTCAGAAAATATTAAAAATAGTATTTCGTCGTCTATGGTCGTTCGTTACTAGTTAAATAGATGTAAGTTTATTCTTTAATTTTAATTCTGTTTAATAAAATATTTCAACAATAGATTATTTAATTGAAAGTGTAAATAACATAATTAGTTTAGTTTACAATTATTATTAATTAATTAATTAAAAAATAGAGCCTAATAAAATCTACAGTGAAAAAAACTTAATGGAATTAAATGCAAATCTGCTTTCCTTTTAAATTTTTTTTAAAATTAAATATTAATTAGTAGGTATTTACGTAATATTATTACTACTGCATTGCAGCTTGCATTTTTTATTATTCTTATTTATTTATTTGATTTTAAAAAATGCCAGGATTTTTTTCTAAAAAATATATGTTATGTATCTTGATACATATAACAAGATATCCCAAAGGCAAAAACTTTCTATGTATAGTTATCGAGAAAAAAAAACATAAGTGCAAATTCACCTGTAATCAAACATACACCTCTATTTCATACTCCTTTTGCACCCGTATATTAATATATCATATGATTTTTCCATCACCTGAAGGTTGCCTGGAACATATCCGCCTTCTGCACATTGTATTGTCCAGAGGTACAATACAATGTGCAAAAGGCGGCCTTATCGCTTTAAGCGATATCTAATTTTACAACATAAAGAGAGCTTTATGGTTTTTTTTGTCCCGGGTGTGAAATTAAGTTTATTGGTATTTAATCCAAAATTTTAAGTTTATAGGACCTTACCTATACATTGTACATATATTATGTATTTATACGTCATTGTTTTTTTAGTTGTTTTTACATAAATACTATATAAATCTATTGGAAATAAAACTTCATAATTTATTTCAATTTTGGTCTATTTATAATTCCTTAACGTATTGTTAGAACAAGGTCAGATAGAGTGGTATTCAGTACATAGGTACGTATTGAGATATTCTTTGATAATGAGAATGTGTTTCAGAAAACCCACCATTAGAACTTTATCCAATAATATTAATAAAAATAGAAATTGTTTATTTGCTTAGAATACTATATAATAAAAGATCTTATACTTTTATATATAGTAGTAGTATTCAGCCACATTATGGCATGCAAATATTTCGAACAAAATAAATAGTTGCAAACAATCTTAAAATCTAAATGTTTGACGTAATAATATGACATATTTTATTCCCATCAACATGAAAACTTTTTTTGGGTTAATAAACTCGTTTACAGAATAAAAATAAATATTAAATGAACGACTTAACTGGAAATATTTAGGAATTCCCTATTCCTAAGAGCAATTTTGACTAATATTTTTGCTAATAGAATATGGGTATTTACCACAGAAATCGAACTCCTCTAAAACAATAATATGAGCACTGACAGCAAACCACGGGTTTGACTCATAGGTCATATATTTTCATACTTACATTTGACATTTCACTGCCTGACTAATGTATCGGAAAACGCTCAAATCGCATGCGCCAACTGGCAGACACGGTTTCC
Source organism: Hofmannophila pseudospretella (assembly GCA_947369225.1). NCBI lineage: Eukaryota > Metazoa > Arthropoda > Insecta > Lepidoptera > Oecophoridae > Hofmannophila > Hofmannophila pseudospretella. The sequence continues at coordinate 6,667,799 of OX376337.1, read as the reverse complement.
TTAAAAAACTTCTCTAGCGAGCAATCTACATTGGGGTAAATTTCAAAAAATACCAATGTTTTTACCGTTTTCTGACGCAAAGCAGTCTATAAATTACATAATCCTTCCGAATGGTTTTTTAATATATATTTTCTGTTTTTTTTTTAAGTAGATAGGTATATCTGACTAATATTAGATTTTATCAAAAATAATTTTAATGATTAGACTTAAATAATAATCTGTTTCACGGGTGGGTGTCTATCGTATTTTATTAATTACGACCGGTTTCGTTTACACATCTTCAGGTATTTGAAAATACCTGATCTGTAAAATGCAATGAAAACCCGTGACACAGTATATTATTTAAGTCTAATCATGTACCAACATCCGCAAGTATTAACTAATTAATTTTAAGTTGTAAATATGTAAATAAACAAGTCTAATCTAATTTATTTCTGAGAAAATGGAATTATTCTCTCAAATTAACATTGTCCAGATTTCAAAGTCAGTTATCCGGGAACGTTCAACAATTCTGTCCTTCCCAGGCAGCCCCGGGGCCTATTTGGTCAGGCTCACCCTTGACCTGTGCCTTTGTGCAAAATAAACTAGATCGCCCACGTATAAATGTACAGAAAGCAGTACTGACGAGATTTTAAAGTGTATTTTCAAATACGCGATGACGACATATCTTCTTCTTCTTCAGGTCCTAGAACACCTAGTGGTGCTGAGACAGCTGAGAGCTGAGACAATATTTTTCCACCGCGTTCTGTCCGATGCCGCGTTTGCGAGATCCTCCTGTAGGTTTCCAGTTCAAGGAGGCGTAGGCGATGCTTTTTGGGCGACGTAAGGTGTGCCCTATCCACAACCATGACGAAATATACAGGATGGAAAGTTATTTTAACTGAATAATAAACAACCAACCACAAAAAGGGTATGAATGTTGAAGAAAATAGGATTATCAATAAGTTAGTGCGAGTTTGGCGACATCGGTGCCGATACTGCATTCGTACTATACCACTTCCATCTTCTTGTTTCGTGATTGGAACAAATTAGCGGTTCGTACATTTCACAATTCGTACAATTCTCGATTGGTACAAATTAGCACTTCGTACAATTTCGCTATACGTGCAATGTTCGATGGACCAGATTGGACTCGGAGAGCGTCGGTGGCACAGTAGCAGGTGGCTAGGATACCGGACTCCCGTGCGGGAGGTCTGGTTTCGAAACCGTGCAGTGCCATGTACCAATTAGTTTTTCGTATTTTACGAAGACTTACGTTCATTTACCGACTGCTCTAACGATGAAGAAACCTGCACACCGAGATGACCAGTGTCTAAAATGGGGTAGGCACAAAAAATCCTCAAGGGTCGAAGTGCCGCTGGGTTATTCCCGGTCCCCTATCATAAGATAAGATAAATTGGAATCACCTCGTTAGGGGCAAAACATATACAAAAGGTGAAGTGCGCATCGGGTGCTCATGATGTGCGCAACAGTTGTGCCCGATGCGCGACCGATGCACACCGCAGACAATGTATGAAAAAAAATGCCAGTGAATTTTATTCTAAAAAATATATGTAATGTATCTTGATGCATTTAACAAAATATCCCTGAGGCAAAAACTTTATATGTGTAGTTTTCGAGAAAAAAAAATCATTAATGAAAATTCACCTGAAATCAAAATTGCACGCCAATACGCTACGTATGAGTGAAAGATCCGATTCTGGACGGTAAATTATCGCTTATTTCTGTCGCTCCGTCCTCTGTCAGTCCGTATGTCGAGCGTTAAAAGTTTTTTTCACTTAATACTTACAAATCCGTGTTACGCGTGAATAACTTGTTATGTATCTCGACTTACATGAATCGATCAAAACGATGAATTTGGCGATCTTGGGTGCATTATCTATGACTTAAAATAAAAAAATACTAACCTGGAAAGCTCAAACATTTTTGGAGTAAATTCATTAATCAAAATTATGTAGAATAACAATGTCAAAAATATAAACATAAAAAATAAACAATTAGAATATCATTACAGATAATTATCAATACAAAATTAAAGCTAAACATCACCACACCGAAGAGCTGTTAAAAAGCCCCCTTTTTAGCGCGCCCCGCCCAAATGTTCCCATTATGCATGCTGCATTTCCTCGCTGAACAGCAAGAGAAATATGCTGGGTCAAGAGTATCCCGATCGGCAGTCACACACCCTCTTCCTCAACCGCCTCCCCAGCTCTGGATGTAGCCTCCCGCCTCTGAGCACCAGGTGCCCGCACCTTCGACGGCAATCGGCACGAAGTCGTACGCCGCCAGCCGCCGCCTCCAAATTGGCGTACTTGGCGTGCTTTAGCCCAGCTGCTGTTTCAGCCGCGGAACCGGCGCTGCGTTGGGTTTGCTTCTGAGTAGGGTTGCCAGATCGGCAAACGGTAATATCTGGACAAAATTTCAAAATGTCGGGATTTTGAAGTTGTCTGGAGAAATAAAATAATATGAATAAATTTTTTACTATTTATCTCTAAAAAACTAAACATTATTGACAATGATTAACAATATTGAGTTTACCAATTTGGATCCTTTAGGAGCGTTAAGAAAAACTTAAAATTAAAACAATTTTCCACGAAGTTAAGTCTAATTACTAGCTCAGCTTTAATTAAATCAAAGGCCATGCGATTCCTCTTTGTATTGGTACTTATAAAGACATTTCTGGCGGGAGATTTTGTATTTTGTCGGGAGTCTGGACATCATATGAAATGTCGGGAGAATCCAGGCGAATCCCGGCCATCTGGTAACCCTACCTCTGAGGTGTATGCCGCATACGTGCTGACGCATGTGGCATCCCATTTCTGGAGGTAGCATTTTAAAGTTATAGAGCATATCCAAGAGCGCCAAACTAATTCGCTTTCATCGTCAGTATAATATTTCATACATCGATTACGCGCAGTAAAAAACATTTTTTTTCAAATCCTATGTCTATTAAGCTTGATTTTCAGTCCAGGAAGGCGATTCTTACAGCGGTCGACATACAAAAGTCGAGCGCTACGAACGTCTTGTCACGCTCACACATGTAATGTGAGCGAATGAGATAGGACTAATGTCGAATTCGACATTCCTTCACGTGAATCGCCGTCCAGTATGCAGCGCACCCGCGTTGGCCCGCGTTGCGCACATTGTGCCCAATCGACGCCTCTTCAAACTACCTTCATACAAATTGTATGAAAGTGAAGCTGTGCAAAACAGACAGCCGTTGCGCACGATGCGAGCATCGCATCTGTTTGCGCCTTAGACCTCAATACCGGTGTGTGCTATACATACGTACTAGTATACATGAGTTAAGACAATTTGGTCCTTAACGAAGGTGATTAAAAAGTATTAATAACTTTTTAATTACAACAACTGCCTTTATTATTTATTAACAACGGACTACCCTAATGACCTACCCGAAACCAGAGGATTATAGGCTCCTTCCTGTAAGCTGTACAGCGTCCTTGATGCAAAGCATCTTTAAGGAACAGGAAGGTAAGGGGTGGTAACGATTTACAGTGGTCAGTATTTCGTAATACTAGTGTATTTTACCTAAAAATAATCCGTGTTAAGTGAACGTTATATAAGACAGTCAAATGGGTGTGAAATAACGGCAATCTAACCTCAAATTGCACTTGGAATGTAAGACACTAGGCATTCCTAGTGCACACGACTCTGTCTTAATCTCGATGTTGGTATTTTATACATTATTGACTACTAACCCCTAGTACAATTTGCGTGACCGCTTAAATTTCTTGCGGTCGGGTGATAAGCTCTCTAGGTTCCACATTAGTTCCCTTCTACAGTTTCCTCGCACCCCCCACAAAACCGACTTCTTTAACTACTCCTTCTCTGTGCATGCGGTCAGGTTGTGGAATGCCCTCCCTCCCGGCATTCGTGAAAGTCAATCCTTTCCTATCTTTAAGAAACTTGTCAAGGAACATTATTCTTCTCTCCTTTAGTTTTATTTTATTTTGTCATCACTGTATTATCTTTATTATATTATAATTATATTTGTATGTTAGTATATAGTATTTATTTATTTGTATATTTATGTATTATATTATATTTATGTACGTATTTACTATTTTGTATTATTCAGTAGGTATATTTATTTAGCATATAGGTGTACACTTCGCCTGCCTTGATATGAATCAAATTGTTATTTTATGGGGTTTGCTGGAAGAGATCTCTCTTAGAGATAAGTCACGCCCTTTGTGTTTCACATATTTTTTTGTATAAGTTTGTATTATAATGTTTGTGTACAATAAAGAGTTAATAATACACATGAAGAGAAGATAAAGGAAGAATACTAACAAGGAAACCTTGCCCACAGTTACAACATGGCCCTGAGCGCGATCCTGGTGCTGACCTGTCTGGCCACAGCGCATGCGTGGGGTGGACTCTTCAACCGCTTCAGCTCTGACATGTTGGCTAACCTGGGATACGGGAGAGGCCCGTATCGACATTACCCTTATGGGCAGGTAAGATGACGCAATTTCTTGTAGCCTGGTACTTTTAGCAGTTAATTTTGGTAGACTTTGTGAGAGTCTCACTTCAAATGATTCAGCTCTGACATTTTGGCCAACCTGGGAGAAGCCCGTATTGAAACTACCCTTATGGGCAGATGAGATGACTCCTTTGATTTCTCGTAACCTGGTAATTCTAGCTCTAGTTCTTCTATATCTTGGAAACCACTGAAACTTGGAAAAATATTCGTTTCGGCGTTGATATGTTCCGGCAGCCAGCGCTTAATAAGCCCGTGTGCTCCATCTTCGGCCTTATCGTCACTTACCACCAGGTGACATTGAGGACGAACGCGGGTTTAGGTGTAAATTAAAAAAAACCATCACTATAAAAAGTCGCAAGCCATTTTATCACAATTTTACGCTCCATAACGGACACCTTTGTAAAATAATCTAAATAATTTCATTATCCAAGAGGTCAAAGGTGAACCTTTACGGATCACCTGTTAAGCTTACTGACCTTATGTCCTGTGACCTTATAGCAAAATTGTTTATTTTGAGGTCTACCGCTAACTGAAATAGATCTTTTTTTATAGAATTGAAGGGATCCTCTGGATCTATTTTAACTACGCTTCGCGTCGCTCCCGTCTGAATCTAATCTATCGTCTGTGTCGGATCCGGGCTGAAATTCTAAGCTGCTTCGCTCGCTCCCTTCAAGTCACAGCCTAGCCTTCTAACCCTAACCCTATCCATCATCTGTGTAGGACCTGTGCCAAATATTGAGCTCACTCCGCTTGCTGCCGCCATAGCCTTCTAATCTAATTACCATCAGTGTCGGATCTGCACCGAAATTACGAGCTTGCATCGGTCGCTCCCGTCCTAGCCTTGTGTCGTATCGACTCGTTTCTCTCGCTCCCGACCTAGCCTTCTTAAGTTCTAACTAACCTGATCCATCATTTATGTTAGCAGACAGGGCGCCATAATCATATTAGCCTAGCTAGGGCTCCTTGAACCCTGAATCAAGCCTTGTCCACAAAAGGCTTGATCCCTCCTCCTTAAAAATAATTCCTGGATCCGAAAATTGAGGACATAGGTGAGAGCGCCCCAAAGTGAGTTTTACACGAGGGCACTCAGGTGGCCAGCGGCGGGCCTGAGATCCTGAATAGAGATACTTTCATGATGATGATGATGATTTTCACTCTAAAGCATGGCTCAGAGTTTGAGCTAAGACCACGTCTCTAATCTACCCCCTATTACAGGTGGAGCCTGAAGAAGTATACGCCGAGGCATTGGAAGGCAACCGCAATGATGACGTCATCGACGAAGCCGCCCACTGCTATAGCTCCCCTTGTGTGAACAATGGCGATTGCTGCAGGGGTCTACTGTGCTTGGAAACTGGTAAGAGCCTGTGGTCTTTAGGTTGTACTGTGGCAGATGGGGCCAGTATATGGTGGTAAGATAGTAAGATGACGTCATCAACGAAGCTCTTCTGGTGTCACCAATGAAGTATACTGTGGTAAGAGATTGGTTGAACCAGTTGAGGCCGATGAGGTCAAGATATACTGGTAATAGGTAGCCCATTGTTAATAGCTCCCCTTGTGTCCACCAGCGGCGATTGCTGCAGGGGTCTACTGTGATTGGAGACTGGTAAGAACCAGTGTGACTTGACTCGTGATCTTTATGTCATACTCTGGCATATGGGGTCAAGATATACTAGTAAAATAACGTCATAGAGGAAGCAGCAACTCTGCTATAACTTGAACTATGTTGTCATAGTTATACTATAACAGTTGAGGTTTAGTTTACGCTGGTTACTACTAACAATTCTTTAAAACTTATACAATTATTTAAAAAAAAAAATCTGAGACATTTAAATATTAAGTGAATAAAAGAAAAGGTTAAACATTTATTACGAATGAATGAATGAATGAATGAATGAATACTCTTTATTGCACAAAATTAGACACATGAATGAATTAGATTATTGCGACATGAAGGATGGTGAAAATACTTATTTAAATGTTACTTTTGTAAATAATTTCTTGGTTCACTTGCAAGGGAAATGCGGGTAGCTTTAAAAAAATACTTTGCAGCGATTTACCCGGTATTTCTTTACAAACTCTAACTAACAAGGTTTCGTCCAGTGCTTACAAATGTATCGATAGTATGCTTATCGATAGATGACGTTGAAAAACATTTATTTATCTAAAATACTATCGATTGTAGATACATGTCACTATGGATTTAACGCGCACACTAGCGCCGCGAATCGTTTTTTTTTTATTACGTTTTATTTAAAATCGAATTTTCAGCTTGCTTGCTTGCTTATCGTATGGTTAGTGACCAACTTATTTGTCAGAGTTGTTCAGGCCGCCTCTGACATGGCTTAACGACTGCTGTCGAACGATAACAGCCGGGACCGACTGCTTAACGTGATCTCCGAGGCACGGAGGAGTTCAGATGAAATATGCCATTAGTGGTCACCCATCCTGGTACCGACCGCTCCCAACGTTGCTTAACCTGCACGATCACTTTCGCACCGTGCTCGCAATTAGGCCACGAGCTCCTCAATTTTCAGCAAAAAGCATACATCCCGTTCCAATATTTTATAGTCATTGATAAAACAAAAGTGAAAAGCTATTAAACACGAAAAAGCTTTCCAGTTTATTGAATGGGGTTGAAACATTGGGACCCTGGAGCCCGGAAGCGCACCGCGTCTTCAAGGACCTCGCAAAGCGCCTGGTGGACGCGTCAAAAGACCCAAGAGCTCCTATTTGGCCCAGCGGATCGGCTTAGCTATCCAACGGGGTAACGCAGCCAGTCTCTTGGGTACACTGCCGGATGTGGGGGACTTAACCCAATTTTTTTATCTGTAGTTTTTTCTTCTTCTTAGTGTAATTTTAGTTTTAGCTTTAGTATTATTATAGATTTATCATTGAGGAGCTCGTAGCCTAGTTGCGAGCACGGTCCGAAAGTGATCATGCAGGTTAAGCAACGTTGGCGCGGTCGGTACCTGGATGGGTGACCGCTAGTGGCATATTTCATCTGAGCTCCTCCGTGCCTCGGAAAGCACGTTAAGCAGTCGGTCCCGGTTGCTGTCTTTCGACAGCAGTCGTTAAGCCATGTCAGAGGCCTACATGCGGCCTGAACAACTCTGACAAATAGGTTGGCCACTAACCATACGATAAGTAAGCATCATTGTATATAGGACGTTAGTTAAATATATAATAAATTTATGTAATTTGATAGTTAATAGAAACTATCGATAGATTATCTAATTTCTTGCAAGTCCCAACACTAGTCCAAAGAAAGCTTTCAATTTGGGCCCTGATGCTATCAAAGATGCCGTCAGCGAGTGAAGGCTGAGAGTAATTTCCATACGATCATATTCAATTTCAAGCGGGTAAGCTCGCTTATATTATAAGGTCAGGGGTCGATTCCTTCCAAACCATGCAATGTCATGCATATGTACCTAGTATTTTGAAGTAAAAACATCTTATAATTCCCGGGCCCTTTTACAGTTTCCTCGCACCCTCCAGAAGATAGACTTCTTTAACTACTCCTCTGTGCATGCGGTCAGGTTGTGGAATGCTCTCCCTCCCGGCATTCCTGAAAGTCAATCCTTTCCTACCTTTAAGAAACTTGTCAAGGAACATTATTCTTCTCTCCTTAGTATTTATTTTGTCATGTCTGAATTATCCATTATCGACCTGGCCCAGGTCGCTCCCTGCGGGGAGTGTCCCGAGGAGGCTGGCGGCGTTGCCCCGCTGCGTATAGCGAGGCTTATACGCTGAGCAAAGTAGAGGGATGTCTCTACGAGGCGCTTGGCTATTTTCCCCCACGGCCCCAAGCTCTCAACCTTAGTATATATGTTTATACATTTCATTATTTTTATGTACGTATTTTCTATTTTGTATTATTAAGTAGGTATATTTATAAAGCATATAGGTGCACACTTCGCCTGCTTTTCGTATCAAATTGTCACTTTATGGGGTTTGCTGGTAGAGATCTCTCTTAGGGATGAGTCACGCTCTTTGTGCTTCATTTTTGTCTAAGTTTGTAATATATTATGTGTGTGTACAATAAAGAGTTAATAAGTACCTATAGTTCGTGAAGTATGGAAACCGGTTCGGGCATATTAGAATATCCGTGGAGGTAGCACAGGGCGGGCAAGCGTGTCTTAGGCGACTAACCCGAATAATCCTGAAGGGTTCAAATGAAAAAAGGGAATTAATAGACATGAAATTTTGGTTTTAATATCTTTATTATGTATTTACCGGACATTAAAATAATCTCCATAATTCATTAACAATCATTATTGTCTACCAGGCGCGGGGAGGGGTTCCATCCTCATGTTGTGGATATCCCATCTGCTCGAACGAAGCGATTTGCTTCTTCGTTCATTATGCGAACGGCTAAGGAATGGAACAACCTGCCGGCGTCTATATTTCCCGAAACCTACAACCTTGGGATCTTCAAGGCCAGAGTGAATAGGCATTTACTGGACACGCATGCTCTAACTGCGGCCTCATCGTCACTTACCACCAGGTGAGATTGAGGTCAAACGCGGGTTTAATCGTAAATTAAAAATTAAAAAACAAACAGACACGTAAACATCCTTACTTTTGCTTGGGGATTAAAAATAGGCCGCAAACATATAATTTTCAGAAGTAATTACTCAACTTCCGTAAGCCAAAACACATTATTTATATGAAAAAGGGTGTGGTGGTGACGTGCGGTTTGTCGACAAATTATTATCAATTTACTCGTTTACCAGTTTCCCTAAACAATGTTATGGTGTGTTTACTATTCTTTGTGCTTTATTCCTTATTGATGTTGGTCGTGACGTTGGAATTAACCAAATAATTTACGCGCTAAGCGCCTTATAGGTGACGAATCGCTGCTGGAAGCTAGACTGCAAAGTCTGGAACATCGGCGCAAGGTTGCCTGTCTAACGGTATTTTATAGGATACATTTCGGAGAGTACGCACGGAATTGCACGACCTAATTCCAGCATCTCCATTCCGCCTTCGGACTACCAGGCGCGAGGAGGGGTTCCATCCTTATGTTGTTGATATCCCATCTGCTCGTACGAAGCGATTTGCTTCATCGTTCATTATGCGAACGGCTAAGGAATGGAACAGCCTGCCGGCGTCTGTATTTCCCGAAACCTACAACCTTGGGATCTTCAAGGCCAGAGTGAATAGACATTTACTGGACCCGCATGCTCGTCGACCTCATCGTCGCTTACCATCTGGCGAGATCGAGGTCAAATCCGGGTTTAGAAGTCAATAAAAAGAATACTGACACATTTAATGGGACGGTTTGCCACTGCCTTTTCAGTTTCACACACTGGTCATCTCAGTGTGCAGGTTTCCTTACGATGTTTTCCTTCACCGTTAGAGCAGTCGGTAAATGTACGGAAGTCTTCGAAAAATTTAGATAAATATTATCGATTGTAAATCTATCGATTGGTTTGCAACCCTAGTTCTTGTAAATTTTTGACAAATATTATTTATCGAACTATTTAGACCGTATTTGAAAGTGGTACCTATACCTACTCTGCGCAGACTCAGCTTGGGGTGGTACCACCCTTTTACCTACTTCTGTCGCAAAGCAGCAATGCTTGCATTGCTGTATTTCGATTTGAAGGGTAAGAGAGCCAGCGTAATTACCGGCACATGAGGCACTATGAGCGTCGGTGGCGTCGTGGCTAGGACGTCGGACTCCCATGCGGGAGATCCGAGTTCGAAACTAGGCAATGCCATGTACCAATGAGTTTTTCCGAAAGTCTTACGTACATTTACCGACTGCTCTGACGGTGAAGGAAAACATCGTGAGGAAACCCGCACACTGAGATGACCAGTTTGTGAAATGGGGAAGGCAATGGCAAACCACCCCATTAAATCTGCCACGAGAGTCGTTCTTTGTGATTAATTCCTTAGAATGATCACGACCCTCAGCAATGAGGAAAACGACTTAGGAGAGAGGCACTATATCGGAGTCCTCAAAGTTAAGAAAACCCTCTAATAACATTACAGTGCTAAGTTGGCTCTCAAAGTGAGGGCTGACTCTAATAACACTTGAGCTTCCCTTCCCTTTTCTTAGTGACCCTGACGAGGCTGACATGGTCATCTTGTCGTGTACCAAAGCCTCTAAACTGAGATTTAAAAAAAAAACAGTGAGGGGAGATGTCTATAAACGACGGTGACCAGTTACCATCAGGTGACCAGTTTGTTCGTCCACTCTCCTTACTTATACAATAGAAAAAAATCAACTTCAGACTGTGCCGTACACTGTGAAATACAGGATAAGTAAACACTACAGGGATAGTAGCACGATATGTACAAAGGCGGCCTTATCGCTAAGAGTGATCTCTTCCAGGCAACCTTCGGACAGAACACTTAATTACTTAGATGCTTTTTGTGGTCTATTATAATGGTTTTTTAAGCACCTACCTTAATATCTCTGAATGACCCGAAGGTTAGCTGTGAGAAAATTCCGTATGGCATTAAGCTCGCCTATGTACTATCTTTGTGCATTAAAGAAAAAATAAAATACTAGGGGTATAGTAGTAATACCCGATGCGTAGAAGCGATAACTACTCGTACGTTAAAAAGACAGTCTTCAGACTTCTTCAGTCTTCGGATGTTTCAACATCCCATCTCATTCCGGCGTCCTAGCCACTAGACCACCGACGCTAAAAAAAGATTTTTTCTCATGAAAAAGTTAGTATATCATCCGTTTTATTACTCATCGCCAAGACACGTCCCTGTGAGAGACAGTGGCTCTAAAAGGGTCAAAAAGGACTATCTGACAACCCGAGCTATTTGTCGGTAAATATAGCTATAATGAACATAAAACCTTAAGAGATTTTGGTGTCCAAGATGTGAAGGGATTTTTACCTTACTGCGTTCTAAGAATGTTCCCTTTGCCTTAAAAAAAACAATTATACTATTTGTTTTTACATATCTTTAAAATTTAGAAAGTAATTAGCTTTGTTACTCAATGCTCGAACTGGCTCTCATACTTCACGACTTATAACATGTTTGTCGTGTACCATCATCATCAGCCTATCAATGCCCCCACAGGCCTCCCCTTGCACAATGGGATACGGGCCATGATCCACAGAGCGGGCCCAGTGATGATTGCTGGATTTCACACGCCTTCGGAAACTTTTAATTTCCTCAGACATGCAGGTTTCCATCACCGTTAGAGCAGTCGGTAAATGTACGTAAGTCTTCGAAAAAATTCGAAAAACTCATTGGTACATGGCACTGCGTGGTTCGAATCCGGACCTCCCGCATGGGAGTCCGGCGTCCTAGCCACTAGTCCACCGATGCTCTATGTATGTATGTATATTATAACTTGATTTAAAGTATAGTAACAGTAAAATACACTTTATTGTACAAATATAAAACAACAAACAAGAGATAGAAAAGGAAATAGTGAAGTACAATTTAGGCGGCCTTATCGCTAAGAGCGATCTCTTCCAGGCTACCTTCGGACAGAGGAAATGATTTCGAGAAAGAGGTAGTTGTATATAGGAGTAGTTATTATTGGTGATGTGCAAAATATTACCCACCATTGTTTTTTTAAAGAAGAAGAATTATTTTGTTACATATCTTAACTCTCAGATCCGTAATCCCCGAGGGAGTAGACAGAGGAACCACCTTCATCACAGGTAGTTTTCGCCGTAAGATTTGGTGACGTGATAGGTGGAGCCTACCGCCGTCTACTAGGTGTAGAATAGTATCCACTAAGATCCTCAGTCATCCGCGGGAAGAGTTGGGGTGGTGCTATTCTTTATGGATTTGTTCCGGCTACGGCACTATTATTATTTAATAATATTCTTCCTAAGTCGTATTCCTCATTGCTGAGAGTCGTGATCATTCTAAGGAATTAATCACATAGAACGTCTCTCGTAGCAAATTTAATGGGGTGGTTTGCCATTACCTTCCCCATTTCGCACACTTGTTATCTCAGTGTGCAGGTTTCCTCACGATGTTTTCCTTCACTGTCAGAGCAGTCGGTAAATGTACGTAAGTCTTTCGAAAAAACCGAAAAATTCCTTGGTACATGGCATTGCCTGGTTCCGAACACGGATATCCTGCATGGGAGTCGGACGTCCTAGCCACGACGCCACTGACGCTTATATACATTTTATAAGGGTGTATATCACCCTGAATAAATCTAAATCAACAAATCTCGTGTTCAAAATGAAACAAATCGCAGTTCAGTATTTATTTCAGACATATTTCAACGTGAATTTGTGAACGGATTTAATTCCACGGGTTTCATTAGTTCGTCTGGATTTTCGTAGCCAATTTGTAGTGGAGCTGGAAATATTGATATGGGAGGAAGTTTAGTAGTTTATTTTTATAATACCCTTACCATATTGCGGAATTAAATGCTACCATTTTTTCCATGGCAAACTCCGTAACACAGATTATAAAACTGCCAATGGCGCCCTCGTGACAGGGTTTTTTATATTCCTGGTCAGAGTATACTCTTGGTTACGTCATGCTTTTACAATAACTTTAAAATTCAAACACAATTCATGTTAACCATAAACATAACTGGACAGGAGCGAACAGACCAGCCGGTTTACATTTTAAAATTTAGCTAAAAAATTAAGATTGTAGCAACTGTAAAGGGGCTTTGTCATTTATCTAAATTAATAAATAATAAAATTAATATATCTGCAGTAAAGTGGCATTGTCGTATAAATATAAATTATAATAAACTAGCGGCCCGTCCCGGCTTCGCACGGGCATTAAACATTACATTTAGATTTGTTAATTTTAACACATTCATAATAATAATAATAATAATATAACACACATATTCACTCCTTTTTGCGTCGAGCTCCTAAAAAAGAGTAAATTAAAAAAAAAACCGAGTGACGCCCTACAACGCATAAGTAGCCGAATGGAGTTTATTTTTTCAAAGTTTTAAACTCGTGATATCTTTTGAATGGAATGTCAGAATCGAATAATTCAAAAAGTAATATAAAGGTATTAAAGCAGTCTTAAATAATAAATCATTTATTTTGATAAGGTACAAATAAAGAGCTTTTTGTAGCGGTGGTATTTTAATTTCTTTTTTTTTTTATAAAAAAAACGCTTATTGTGACATGACTATAATAGTTAGAGACACGCTGCCGCTGATTTTTTTGTTGATAATGGTGTGTTCTATTTTGTTCTATCATCAATAGTTTTCGCAGCGTACGCGATGTAAGGAAGTTTTTTGATATTTTTTTACACTTTATCGTAATTTAAGTAAGGATCCCCATTTTTTTTGAAAATGAAATATAGCCTATGTCACCCGGGGATAGTGTAGCTTTCCAACAGTGAAAGAATTATTCAAATCTGTTCAGTAGTTTCGGAGCCTATTCAATTCAAACAAACAAACAAAAAATCAAACCTTTCCTCTTTATAATATTGGTATAGATTATAACCAACTTATATTAAATAATTTACGTTCAAACGTAAAATGATGTTACAAATAATTAGAAACAAATCAACATATTATTCATAACATCATTTTTCATTAAAAAACTATGACAAGAAACTTTCATAATCAAACTGGTGACAAAATTGTCACCATTTACCCGCCCGACTTATATATCTTTTTTTTAAATTCTATTGTCCCACTCAGCAAATTAGTCGCTCACTTTCAACAGTCAATTTCCGCTTCCTTCGTTATTAAAATGTTTTATAATAGTCCATTTTATGGAGCAAATGTATTTTATTAACTCTTTATTGTATACACTCATAATATAATACAAACTTACACAAAAATATGTGAAGCACAAAGGGCGTGACTTATCTCTAAGAGAGATCTCTTTCAGCAAACCCCATTATGTGAAAATATACCTATATACTATATATATACTCGGAGCGTCGGTGGCGTCATGGCTAGGACGCCGGACTCCCATGCGGGAGGTCCGGGTTCGAAACCAGGCAATGCATGTACCAATGAGTTATTCGGATTTATCGAAAGATTTACGTACGTTTACCGCTGCTCTGACGGTGAAGGAAAACATCGTGAGGAAGCCTGCACACTGAGATAACCAAGCTAATGGCAAACAGCTCCATTAAATCTGCTAAGACAGTCGTTCTATGTGATTAATCCTTAGAATGATCACGACCCTCAGTAATGAGGAACGCGACTTAGAAGGAGAAGAATTCTATACTTATTATATAGTATTTTATTGAATGTCACATATAATTTTGCGACACTTGGTTATTTTACAAGTTATTATATTTTATGACAGCGGTAAAATTAAATTAGTTTTTTTACAGCTAAAGCTGCGATAACCTGATGTGATCACCTGATATTAAGTGAAGTTTATATTGGTGTCATACCCACGTCATTTTTTATTAAACATCCTGTATCATCCTGACCTCCTTCTTACCTACCTGATATTATTCAGGGTATTTTATTCAACCAGAATTTCGGCTAAATTAAACCTAATCAAATACAAAAAAATCATATACCTTAAATACTTACTTACTCACTCCGCTGGCGCAGGGACCCGAAGTGGATCTTGTCCTCCAATACCAAAGAGCGCCATCGCTCTCTCTCGTGCACCGTCTCGAGACAGTCAGGCGCCTGGAGCTCACGCAGATCCTTCTCCACTTCGCCAGCGGTATCTGGGACGTCCGACCGGACGTCGTCCAGTAGGGCGTCCCACATACGCTCATTTAACTGCCCGATCCTCCCCCATCGTAGTGACATGTCCGAGCTATCGGAGTCGATCTGTTTTCGTTTCTCCAATAATGTTCGGCTCGTTCACCATCTCTTCAGTCTCCCTATTCTTTCTCATCCTCCACCCTCCGTCTTCCTTCTTGACTGGTCCCAGAATCTTCCTCAATATCCTCCTCTCGGTCACCAAAAGTCTGTTTTCTTCCTTTAAGGTTAGTGTCAAAATCTCGCATCCAGACATCAAGATCGGTCTGATGACAGTTTTGTAGATCTGGATCTTGGTATTTCTGCTCTGTAACTTGGACGCCTGAGCCTTATGCAGGGCTGCGGCGCATCTCAAGGCATATACCTTAAATTATTCGTCACGTCATTTTAAAATGACGTCATTTAAACTCTACCACCGCTTCGTAAGGTGCTATAGCTGAAAGGAAAGAAGTTTCAAATTATTTTAGAGCCGTGTCGTACCGGCCAAAAGAATAGCACCACCCCAACCCTTCCCGTGGGTGTCGTGCGAGGCGACTAAGGATCTTAGTAGATACTATTATACACCTAGTAGACGGCGGTAGGCTCGCCACCTATCACGTTCGTCCACCAAATCTTACGGCGAAAAGTGGGAACTACCTAAGATGAAGGTGGTTCCTCTGTCTACCCGCTCGGGGATTATGCACGTGAGAGTTATGCTATGCAAATTATTTTTTTCTCAACAGACGAAGGAGGCCGTTGTCTACCCGCTTTCGTAGGGCGCAAGATGGGCGAGACTTGCAACCGGGAGAACCAGTGCGATGCGGGGCTAGTCTGCGAGGAAGTCGTGCCAGGTACGAAGTGGTACAAATTCAGTACGAATTGGTACAAGTTTGATACGAAGTGGTACAAATTCGGTACGAAGTTGTATAACTTTGGTGCGAAGTGGTACAATTCCGGTACCCTCCCATGCGGGAGGTCCGGGTTCGAAATCATGCAGTGCCATGTACCAATGAGTTATTCGTATTTATCGAAGACTTACGTACATTTACCGACTGCTCTAACGGCGAAGGAAAACATTGTGAGGAAACCTGCACATTGAGATGACAAGTGTGTAAAATGAGGTAGGCACAAAAAAAAATCCTCATGGGTCGAAATGCCGCTGGGTTATTCCCGGCCCGCTATCATTAGATAAAAGTAATGTTTCTCTCTCTATTTCCTTCTAACCAGGTGAGATGCACGTATGCCGCCCTCCGTCGACCGGTGGAAAGCAGTACAACCAAGATTGTAACTCTTCAAGCGAGTGCGACATCACTAGAGGACTCTGCTGCATCATGCAACGTCGCCACCGCCAGAAATCTAGGAAGGTGAGTACGAATTGATACAAAATAGTTACGAAGTGGGTACAAATTGGTACGAAATAAGAATAAGAATAAATTTTATTCAAACAGACACATACAAGGTCCTTTTTTATTAGTAGCAAATATGTATATGTGCTGGGGCCTAATTCGCCTAAATTACAACGTTTGTAGTTCTATTTCTATCCATTTTCAATTTAGTTTTCGTTCCAATTATATTTGGACACCAAATCGCATTCTGCTGACGCATAACTCTACCACTGCCACCTTTCGATTTACTATCGATGGGGCAAACGTACCTCGGGAGGAACTTATGTTCGATCGTTATATTTGACAGTTGAAGCGTTTTGTTACCGTTCAACTGCGGTTCAGTATAAACTAAACGTTTTAGTAGAATGTACAAATACGTTACTGTTCGATTGATCGTTGACTCGTTTGGAACTTAACTGAAATTGGATCGTCTGTGGATAGTAGCATACGAAACACGTCATAACGATGCAGTTTAGATTCTATTTAGTTACGTTGTATTTAGTGGAATCGATCTCCTGGTCACTTGTACCACTTTACACGAAAATATAACCCTGTTACTTGTATGAAAATTTTCCATACTAAAGAAAAATAAACCCCATTATTTCGCGTCTTGGTGCCATAAACTCATCCATGTCATTATGAATGAAACGAGTTTCATTCACACTTCTTATTTCAGTATTAGAATAGCAATAATTAATTCATTTGCAGAATTATCAAATAAACAATTTTGTCGTAGCTACGTGTCGTAAAACGGGTACAAATTTGACACTATTTGAATGTATAAGTCAAATAGATTTTACGTTATAAGCGGTCGATAATACCCACAAATATTTAATTTAAAAAATAAAAAAGAATTTTTAAAAAACATTTTTTTTCATTTCCTGATATCTAGACAAAGATTATAATACTACTAATGGCGTCCTCTTGACTAGACTTAACGTAATCGCTATTTAATGGGAAAATAAACATCCAAACGTAAAACAATGGAATTGGTATTCTGATGTCGTACAGTACCTAGGTACACATAATGAAGGCGCAGAAAAATAATATTCACAATATAAAATAGATACATCATAGGTATAACAAGAGCGCTAAGGGGCACTTTGTCGCATGAGTGATTGTCGACACTAATGTGACATGACATGATGTTCTCCGGCCCCGTAGTTATTGTAAAGTCTGTAAGAGAAAATAAAAGAATATTCAGAAAAATGTGAAGTAAAACAAATTGAGCGTGTGTTAGAAAAAGATAGATATTCGGTAACAAATTGGTTTCAGACGAGGCATTGTGCACCCTAGCGTCGTCAATGGAAAAAAAACATATCAATTAATTAAGGCTGTAACGATGTCGACTTCATTGTCCATATCAACCTCCTTGCCATCAATTTCAACCTCATCGTTAGCGTTTATCTCACCTCATTTCGTGTTGGCATCTTCATTTCTTCATCTATATTTTCAAAATTCAAATCATATTCCCATTCCATTTCTAAATTCCATTATTCCATTAATTTCATTGTCTTCACTTTTACTCTCTGTATTTTGTCCTGAACGGACGTATGTCCGTTTTATAAAATTGTCTCCTACTACTACCTATTTTCTACTATTGTGTTGTTCTGTTCCTGATAAATATAATATCTACTATTACCAAGTTCTTCTATTACTTCATCTGCACACTGTCCTAGAACCCTGCTAGCCGGCACCTAGAGGGCAGATAGTAGCAAGGCATTTTAAAATAATGTCTGATATTAAGGTTCCACGAATCAAGAAGAAATTTTTATAACAGTTTTGTATTCTCATATTGAAACAATAAGAAACAAAAAGCGACACTCTCAAAAATTGATATGATTTTTTCGAACAGCGGCGGAATGTGTGCGCAATGTCTCGTCTTAAGTAGATTGTATCTAGGGTTGCCACCTTTTTTAGGACGAATAGAGTATTTTTTCATTTCGGTAGAACAAAAATAAAGTACACAACATAAAAAAGAGTACATATTTATTTTTTACTTATTTATCTTTAAAAACATATCTTTTGTTACTTTTCGCAACATTTAACAAATATTTGTCTTTCTTGAAGATAATTACAGCCTCTTTGCATTCAAAATTTGTAATACAAATATATGATCAGCTCGTTTTTATTTCAGTTTAGGGTAGCTTTGTACCTTTAGTCTCTCCAGTTTACATTCACAAGGGAAAAAACTCTGTCAGTGAACGCTGTAGTGAAGGCAGGCACAGACAAAATATATGAAATGAATTTGTATATATTTGGAAAATCTTCACAGTTTTGTGGCTTTGGATACCAATTTATTTAATCTCTTATGATAATAACAAGCCAGTAACAGTCAGAGTTACGTAAATAGAGTATTTTAGCGTACTTTATTGGTGTCGTAGATTATAAAGTACATCTACACGAAAAAGAGGACAATACTCTATTATAGAGTACGGGTGGCAACCCTAATTGTATCATACTAATTTTGTGCAATAAAGAGTATTCATTCATTCATTTTTAAATATTTAAATTCTGTCGAAATTAAATTAAATTCCGCCAATGTAAAGTCTGTCGTCAAATATCTTCGCTTAGACGTTGATGTGTTCCGTCAGTGTTTACAGAAGAGCCAGTACTTACTAAGCCCTCGTGCTCCATCTTCGACCTCATCGTCACTTACAACCAGGTGAGATTGAGGTCAAACGCGGGTTTAGGTGTAAATAAACAAATAAACAACACGTGTCAGAAAATGCACAGATACTTACAGATCAGATCAAAATGTGGTATTTAATTATAATTATTTATTATATTTAAATATTGTTTTTATCAAAGGCGCTTTCGGTGGCCGGACTTTGATGTTGATACTCTGTTTCTGTGTAATCGGTATCTGTCTATGACGTAAGTTGATGTAATAAATTAAACGCTTTTCGCATTTCGCAGAAACTTAAAAGATTTTCGTGGCGGAATGATATTTTTCATCAAACGTAAAAATAAAAATGGCGGTGCTGAATATTTCTTTATGAAAAAATCTTTTATATTTGTTAAAGATGTTTATTGAAAATAAACGACGTGTTGTATCTACTTTATGAAAGAAATAGGATCAAAAGAGAATTTTGTTTCACAGTTCTCAGAATGCCTTATATTAGATTTTTATACAAGGTCTGGGGCCCAATTCGCCTAAATTACAACGTTTGTAGTTCTATTTCTATCCAACTTCAATTTAGTTTTCGTTCCAATTCTATTTGAACACCAAATCGTATTATGCTGACGCATAACTCTACCACTCCTACCTTTCGATTTACTATCGATCGGTCAAAAGTACCTCGGGAGGAACTTATGTTCGATCGTTATATTTGACAGTTGAAGCGTTTTGTTGCCGTTCAACTGCGATTCAGTATAAACTAAACGTTTTATTAGAATGCACAAATACGTTACTGTTCGATGGATCGTTGACTCGATCGGAACTTAACTGAAATTGGGTCGTTAGTGGTTATTAGCATACGAAACACGTCATAACGAAGCAGTTTAGATTCTATTTAGTTACGTTGTATTTAGTGGAATCGATCTCCTGTACAGTATACATCCGCCCACCAGGCCATTACCAGGTTGTCCAAACTTACTAACGTGTATTTCTTTTATAAGATAAATATTAATTTTCTTGTCTATATTTGTTTTCATACATAATACATCCCACGTCCGTAATCCCCGCGGGGGTATACAGAACCACCTTCAATCACATGTAGTTCTTGGTGGAAAAATTTGCGGCAGAGAGCTAGTAGGAGATGAGTCAAGACTTACTTGAGAAGCTTCTGGACCTGATCTCCGGCGACTGGTTTCTTTCAGTTTCCACCAAAGTTTGAAGGGGGGGTCTTAGAGCACTCGCGGCGATAGTCAATTTCAAAATTAGAGTTATTAGCGTGGAAATTAATTACTTCCGAGGAGCGTTTGTTTTGCGTGACCGTTGCGACAGTATCATTTCACGAGTGAAATTGATTGGCAGATGACATCGTGACGTCATCACGGTGCGCGTATTCTTTCGGTCTTGTCTCTTAGGTGATAGGTAGGAAAGGAACAGGTATAATTATATGAATTATTATTATTTGTTTATTTACATATTTCATAACAACACTAACAGTTATTTCCAATCGTGTGTTACTTATCAAGTTAGATTATACAACATTGCATTTTATATTGGTACTAAAGTAATTAATAAATAATAAAATAAAATAATCTTTATTAAAAACATCACAAATTAGTAAATGGAACAATACCCTGACTCCCAAACTAGGCGAACCTGTATCTTGGGAGACAGTGCTTTCCCAAAAAGAAGGTATTCAATAACGGTCAGCATTCATCCCATAGACAACTTGGTAGCTATCCATGGGACAAATACCGCCCCCTACTGAATACCAAGCTATAATAGTCACAAATTACAATTTACTATAATATAATATATAAATTTTTAATTATTATTTTATACCTGAAGACGTGTGAATGTATGTAAGGGGGAATGAAAGGGTGTGGAATCTAAGTATGAAATCGTTCTTGCACCCACTAACATTATATTTTACATAAACTCCACCACCCAAAGGTTGCCTGGACGAAATAGCTTAAACCTTTGTATCTTTTCTTCTGTCCAGTATTTTTGTTCTGGCAATAATGAATATTTGTATTGTATAATATTTGTAATATTAGATAAATATAAATGCGTATAGTGTAATTTAAAAATAACGATATATGGCGTTATCAGCTCCCACTTTTCACCGTAAGATTTGGGGACAAACGTGGTAGCTAAGTCTACCACCACGCCGTCTACTAGATGTAAAATCGTTTTTTTTTTTTTTCAACTTATTTTTTTTTACAGACCTGCAGCTATTTCAAGGAGCCTCTGGTGTGCATTGGGCCTGTGGCTACGGACCAGATTCGTGAATTTGTGCAGCACACTGCAGGAGAAAAACGCCTAGGAATGTACAGGCTCCATTAAGCTTTCTTCCCTCCATGGCGGCGAGTAAAATGAGCAGCTTTAAGATTTTTTTAAATTATTTTCCTACCCACTTATTTTCATTAAATATTAAAGTTACGTATTTTTACTTATTTTGACGAAATGTTTCGTTTAGGTATTGAAAAAATATTATTTATACATTCTATAGGATATTTAAAAATATACATTTGCGTATTTATAGATATTTTTTTAAATAATTTTTTTATTAAAATATATATATTTGTTGGAGTTATCAATTAAATTAACTGTTGTTTATTAATTAAATTTTAGTTTGAATTTAGAATAAAACTACTATTATTTTATACTATTTTTTTTTATTTTTTTATTTTTTTTTATTCATTAAACGTTTTCAGTTGCTCATTTTACTCAACATAACCCATGACTGTATTAATTTTATATATAAATGAAATATATTAGGGGTTTCTCAATTATTTATTTCAAATTATTTATTTAGTACCTACCTAATATTTTTCTTGGAATACCTTTGTTTAGTTTTGAATTAATCGTATGACATTTGCAAAATTGTTTCGAGAAACTCCTAGTATTTTCATTTATTTGTTTATTTTTGAAATTACTTTTAATAAAAAAATAAAAATGAAATGAAGGTATACTAACAATTACTTATTTTTATTATTTGAACTAAGTTGCTCACGTTGTATTCTTAATAAAAGTAATTTCAAATAATAATGGATTCTTAAAAACTTGATAACAATTGCATTGGATAACGGAAAATCGAGTTAGCAAATTTTAATTTTGGAAGTTTTTCAAGATTTTGAAGAAAAAAAAAAACAAAAAGAAGTAGATAAAATGAGACATGACTTTTAGTTTCTATTTAGTTATTTAATGCGTAGAATGTAGAATAAAAAAATAATATACTTAATTAATGTTTTAAAAATTAATCCGTACTTATGAATGTTATTTATTTAAAAAATAATAATAATTACAGCGATGTTTCGAGTCGCGTCTTATTAATTATTAGTGACATTTTAATGTGTTTAATCTTTATAATAATAATAAATTATGATTAAATTAAATAAATAAAATACTTAAGTCTTCAAATATTGAAACAAATACATATCTTACTGGCTGAGGCATTTATAATAGATTTAATGGTATTGATGTTAAAACCGTATTAATATTTAATTAATTATTAAATGTGTAAAACATATCATACTCTAGGCTTAGGCTACTCGTAAGTGTAAAATATTGTTTTCTCGCATACTTTCCATAATAATTTTAGGATTTTTTAGTCAAAACTATTGCTAGGTGCCTAGGTAAAAATACATATCAGTATATTAAAAGTTTTTTTTTTAAACTAGCTGTTAAATATTTGACTTTATTAAATTTTTTCAACTCCGTTGTATTAAAAAAATAGATATAGGAATTAGCCTAAGGTCTGTGATGGTGTCTACAATATTTTTCTGAATATATACCTAACGAAGAAACTATATTTTTCTGCCAGAAATCTTTTCCTGTTAAAGATATGAAATATCTTCTTTAGCCGTTTGTTTTTAAAATCAGATTGGCCTAAAATAAAATGGCTTCTTAGAAATTAGACTCACATTTGCCAGTGAATATTATATATATATGAAATATATATCTATATGTTGTTAGTTGGCATATAAGATACCATACCATGTTGTACGTACCTTATATCTCGTGTACTAAATATATTATGTGTTAAATTATATAAATTATGTCTGCAATGTAGTTGTCAATTATCCTTCTACTCACACCCTATATAATAAAAAAGTATACTAGATGTAAAAGACCTGGCCTGGTTATCTCAGTGTGCAGGTTTCCTCACGATGTTTTCCTTCACCGTTAGAGCAGTTGGTAAACGTACGTAAGTCTTCGAAAAATACGAAAAACTCATTGGTATATGGGACTGCACTGTTTCGAACCGGACCTCCCCGCATGGGAGTCAGGTGTCCTAGCCAATACCGTCTTCACCATAAGGGCACACGGGGCCCGTGCCCAGGGCCCCCATTCTCGGGGGGCCCCGAAGGATACACAATTTCTCTCACACATTTATTCTCAAAACATTTTTGTCGGGCACATTACCTAATGGCTACCAATTGTAGTGGAGAGCGGTCATTTTCGCACCTTAAAAGAATAAAAAATGAATTGCGAACAACAATGTTACAAGAACGACTGAGTAATTTGTCAATTATGTGCATAGAAAGTGATATCCTTCAAAAAATTGACTTCAAGGATATAATAGAAGATTTTGCTCAACAGAAATCGCGAAAGAAACCGCTAATGTAATTGTAACCAAAAAACCTATGCTGTATTTGATTACCTATAAATGGGTTCATAGGTACTTAGTAAAAAATGGAAGTGTTTTTCTTTTTTTACTTTCCAATTCGCTTTCTTTACTTTCAAAAAGGGCCTCAAATTCTTGTGTGCCCAAGGGCCCCAGCCTAGTTTAAGACGGCGCTGGTCCTAGCCACTGTGCCACCGAGGCTGATACACTCTTAGTAATACCAATTTAATTATGTAACAAGTTTCACCTCATACGACCTAAGTTTTAGACTCGGGACTTTTTAGAACATATTTCCCAATCGGTTCTCCCATTATTGTGAAATGTCAGTTATAAATATTTCTTTTAATCTTTTTTTTAGGGTTTCAGTTTCAAATATTTATTTATAACAATATTATAATAATATAAAAATAAATTTTAATTTTAATTAAAACTAAGTATTATTTATTTAATCTTGCAATGTGGGTTGGCGAGTACCTACCAGATCTACCTGATGGTGAAGAACTCTTCAACCATATAGAATGCGCTCCGCAACAGCATTACTTTTAATTTAAATGTGAATGCAGTTTCACTCGGTGCATCTCTTGTTATGTCCAATGCCTGGTGTTGTAGTTATGAGATGCACCGAGTTCCGTGTACTCCTCCCTGTGTCGCCACACGTACTTAGCGGCTTCTAGATAGGGTTGCCAGATGGTCGGGATTCGCCTGGATTCTCCCGACATTTCATATGATGTCCAGACTCCCGAAAAAAATACAAAATCTCCCGCCAAAAATGTCTATAATTTATATACCAAAGAGAGGAATCACATGGCCTTTGAGATAATTAAAGCTGAGCTAATAATTAGACTGAACTTCGAGGAAAATTGTTAGAATTTTAAGTCTTTTCATAATACTCCTAACCGTAAAAACAATTAAACAATACATGTGCCAACGTAAAAATAAAGTTCATTGTCCGATTAAGTTGATTCATCTCAAAATTGTTAATCATTGAAAAATGTTTAGTGTTTTAGGAGTGAAATTTCGTATTATTATTTTATTTCTCCAGGTAACAACTTCAAAATCTCGACATTTTGAAGTTTTGTCCGGAAATTACGGTTTTCCGATCTGGCAACCCTACTTCTAGAAGTATCCGTGAGGACACGGTGACTCCGGACTAACTCCTGCGCCGGCGTGCACGGAGCGCCACGACCCACTATCCTCTTCGCCTTTATATTGCCCGCGTTCGCACCATTACAGGTATAGTCATGCATGCCAGCCTCATAGGGTAACAAAATATAACCGAAAAGAACGAATGCTGTTTCGGAAAGTGGCTGATTTATAACTGAAAAAAAATCCAGTTAGCTAAACTGGAAAAGGTCACTTTCAAAAAAGTACTAAAATATTCAAAAAACTTTGCCCGCTACTCGACACTAGATGGCGCTGTGCTATATTAGAACGCGGCATCGCGTTGTGCTCTTGAATTCTTGGTGTTTGATAACATTATGCAATAAAGCACGACTGTTAGGAGATTTTTACTAATACTTTTTTGGATCGTGGTTTTATAAAAAACCGCGAAATTAGTTAAAGTACGAGTACATTAGCTTAAATAAGCTCCCTCTTTGAAAATTGCGCCGCACACGCTCGCACCGCCGCCGTTAGTCAAAGGATGCCACCGCGACAACAGAGGACGCAGACTGCCGATTGATTCCTGTTGTGTATTATATTATTATCCTTTAATGTTGCATGTTTAATAGTATAAAATAAACATCATAAGCTTTAATTTAAATTGTAATTCTGGAATCTGAATATTTGATTGACACATAACATTGTAAAGGGGTCAGTGTGTGTATGTAATCTCCACGACACAGGCAACGCCTAGTGTGGAGGTTATAGTTTAACGTGAGATCCAGACTCAAAGAGAGGCCATGGTTGAGCGTATCGACTTGACCTTAAAGGCCGTGGCCGATTGGGGCGATGCCAATTTGGTCAAGTTTAACACCACTAAAACGCAGGCGTGTCTATTCACCGCTAAACGGAGTCCCTTCCACCTGACTCCGACTTTCCGGGGTGTATCCGTACCGATTACCGACCACCTTAGCCTTTTGGGGTTGGATCTGACTTCCAATCTTAACTTTGGGCGCTCCATTGAGTCAAAAGCTAAGACCGCAGCCAAAAAATTGGGCATCCTGAGTAAGGTTAGGCGGTACTTCACGCCGGGACAGCTCTTAAACCTTTACCAAGCCCAAGTCCGGTCGTGCATGGAGAACTGCTGCCACCTGTGGGACGGCTCAGCTAAGTACCAACTGGCTGTCCTTGACTCAGTGGAGAAACGCGCTAAGCGCCTTATAGGTGACGAATCGCTGGTGGAGGCTAGACTGCAAAGTCTGGAACATCGGCGCAAGGTTGCCTGTCTATCGGTATTTTATAGGATACATTTCGGAGAGTGCGCATCGGAATTGCACGACCTAATTCCAGCATCTCCATTCCGCCTTCGGACTACCAGGCGCGGGGAGGGGTTCCATCCTTATGTTGTTGATATCCCATCTGCTCGTACGAAGCGATTTGCTTCTTCGTTCATTATGCGGCTAAGGCATGGAACAGCCTGCCGGCGTCGGTATTTCCCGAAACCTTTTTTTTTTTCAATTCTCAATTATTAATTTTTTTAATTTACACTTAAATACCCGCAGTCCCGTAATCAAACTGTGTGTAACGAGCTTATTTAAGCGAATGGATTCTCATTAATATAATAATGAATAGTTATTCATTACTATAATAATTTATAATCATTCAAGTACCTTGGTCATATACTGACGGAAACCTGATGACCTGGATATAGAGCGTGAGCGCAGGGCCCTGGCAGTACGGTGCAACATGCTCGCTCGAAGATTTGCTAGGTGCTCTAAGGATGTTAAAGTAACGCTGTTCAAAGCATATTGCATGTGTTTCTATACATCGCAGCTTTGGATCAAATACACGAGAAGATCCTACAACATCCTTAGAGTCCAGTATAGCGATGCCTTCCGCATTCTATTAAAACTGCCTCGCTACTGCAGCGCGACGAGCATGTTCGCCGACGCCAGGGTCCCTGATTACTTCGCGGTGCTGAGGAGCAGGGTGGCAACGTTCTGCGACAGAGCGCGTGACTCTAAAAATGAGTTAGTGTCTGTCCTATATGACAACTTATTTGAGAATGTATTTTTTAAGAGTCGGTTGCGCATGCACCGGAGTCCGAACAAAAAATAACGTCTTATATTGTATAATTTAATAGGTGCCTAGCTTATTTTTGTTTAAGTTCTTTTTACATTTGTATTTATTAATTTGTATGGGTTGTATTTTGCCTGATTTAAAATAAATAATAATAATAATAGCAAGATCTATAAAAGATAATTAAAAAAATACAATAAATATAAATTAGCTTTTAATTTATTCTTACATACTAAATAAATAAACTAGTAACGTGTTATCATTCATAAACGAATGTACGTGTACAATTTTAAAATAACTTCTCTATGCTTCTCAAAAAATTATATAAGTAATTTTCTTAAAACTACAGACAGTTTTGAGAAATATATAGTTGAATTTAATGTAATTTTATTTTATTTTATTTTTTTTATTTATTAGGTAAACACAACAGATTACAACCATAGAAATTACAGAAAAATCAATATAAAGTTATGAGCTAGGTCGTAACCCTTAACGTGTAAACACAGCATGGTTAGGAAGTAGAAAATTAAGAATTAGGTCATAGAGGTCGAATTTTCTTTATGTACCTATAAATATAGAGTCTATCGCCGCCTGTGTTAGAAAAATCTACATATGAAAATCTACATAAAAACAGGGGGGGGGGGGGGATGTATGTAATTTGTCAATGTCCAGTAAAGGGTATTTTACTATCGATTTTTCTTGCCTTTACAATAACTAATTTGATCTATGATTTAGGTCATAATAAAAATCTATTAATTTCTAAGGTCTATTAATTTTCGTATGTCCTAACTTTGTTACATTAACCGTATATTATAGGGGGAGGTGGTGGAGGGTAGTAATGTCCGTAGCCACCGTAGCCGTAGCGCCGGTATCCGTAGCCGCCTCCGTAGCCTCCGCCGTAACCGCCGCCACCTACGCCTACCACTACAGGCGGTCCGCCGATGAAGAAACTTGTTGCCGTCTAGAAGAAAATAAAAAAAAATTGTATAAGGAGAGTAAAAGGAGACATGAGCAAACGGGCCACGTGATGGTATCTTATCTTATGATAGGGGGCCGGGAATAACCCAACAGCACTTCGACCCTTGAGGATCTTTTGTGCCTACCCCATTTTACACACTGGTCATCTCAGTGTGCAGGTTTCCTTACGATGTTTTCCTTCACCGTTAGAGCAGTCGGTAAATGTACGTAAATCTTCGAAAAATACGAAAAACTCATTGGCACATAGCACTAGTTTCGAACCCTGACCTCCCGCATGGGAGTCCGGTGTCCTAGCCACTGTGCCACCGACGCTCTCGCCTGATGGTAAGTGGTATCACCTCACTATAAAGTTATTAGATTAGAGGGCTTTCGATGCGATAACTTTGAGGACATAGATGTGGTGCCTCATGTGCCGGTAATTACGCTATCTTACCCTTCAGACCGGAACACAGCAATGAAAGCATTACTGCATTGCGGCAGAAATAGGTACCTCCCTGTGTGATCCTGCATAACAGGATCTACCAACTTACTCATATGTAGAGTGGAATTTTTTTTTATTAGTGAGACGATAGACACATTCGTAATCGTATCCGTTTCGTTTCGTAATCGTATCCGTATCCGAAAGAAAAATATTCAAAAATTATCTCACCTGTACTAAAAATAACATAGTAACAAACAGAAGTAAATGTTTAATTCCAAAACCCATTTTCACAAAACTATTTTTTTTTAATACTATAATATTAAATACTGCACACTTCGCATTGATTCAAATTATTCAAATGACATTATAAGATTGTGTACTACTACTTTATATACCAGAACATAGACAAATATAACTTAACAATTACACATAATTGTAAACATTCGTAGCATTAAGCATTAAGGTTGAAATTGCAATTGTAAATGGCGTTATAACTGCAAACAAACTTGGGGTTTTTCTATATTTTGTTTCAAGTTTGTATTAACAGGTATATGGGAATAGAAATGACTAAGCATCCATATAAGCTTAGCCCATATCATGATATTTAAATAAGGGTTCAGTATTATCTCTTATATAACCGAGCGACCAATAATTAGAGCCATTTCAACTCCCATTCACGGCCGTTAAAACTAAAAAAGCTGTCAAAAGACAGCGGTTGTTAAACCAAAAATACTACTTATCCTCTCGTCGAATATTTTAAATAAAAGGTAAGGTAATAATGTAAAAATATTTTTTTTTAATTTGTTCTTTGTTTGCACACACATTAATTACAAAGGACAATGTTACAAGTTAGAATGACACTTCTTCTTCTAAGACGTGTTCCTCATTGCTGAGGGTCGTGATCATTCTAAGGAATTAATCACATAGAACGACTCTCGTGGCAGATTTAATGGGGTGGTTATCTCAGTGTGCAGGTTTCCTCACGATGATTTCCTTCACCATCAGAGCAGTCGGTAAAAGGCTTTCGAAGAAACCGAAAAACTCATTGGTATATGGCATTGCATGGTTTCGAAATCGGACCTCCCGCATGGGAGTCCGACGTCCTAGCCACGACCCCTCCGACGCTCTCAAGAATGACACAGGTAGAGCTTATCTCTAATAGAGATATCTACAAGCTAGACCTTCGAACAAAGATATATATTATTTTTAATTGGTGGTGGTAAAGTGCGCACGCGATCCTCTTGAGGGATATCCTATTTTTCGTTCCGACCCCATGACACCACCAGTAGTGCCATAGGTATTTTTCAATCCCCTTGACGCTGTCAGTGATGCCACGGGTATTTTCAATCCCTATGGCACCACCACGTAATAAAGCTGTGCAATGGGTATTTTTCAATTTCCTTGACACAACCACTAGTGCCATGGGTATCACCACTGCATGGCGGATCTAGAATAATGGAAAGGTCTATTACGTGAGGTTTGAAAAATACCCATGGCACTACTGCTAGTGTCATTGTGTGGTCTCATGGGGCCGGAACGTTATTCTTGGAGTTGTTTAAAACTGTATTCAAAGCTTTTTTTTTTAAATGGTAAGTAAGTACAGTTTGAGAGCGTCGTTGGCGTCGTGTCTAGAACGTCGGACTCCCATGCGGGAGGTCCAGGTTCGCAACCATGAAATGTCATGTACCAATGAGTATTCGGTTTTTTCGAAAGACTTGCGTACATTTACCGACTGCTCTGATGGTGAAGGAAACCTGCACAATGAGATAACCAGTGTGTGAAATGGGGAAGGCAATGACAAACCTCATAATTCTGCCAAGAGAGTCGTTCTATGTAATTAATTCCTTAGAATGATCACGACCCTCAGCAATGAGGAATACGACTTTTTCAGATTTAAATTCACACATTTCATCATCATCATCAGCAGCCTATTCTAGTCCACTACTGGACATAGGCCTCTCCCAGGGCGCGCCATTGAGCCTGATCTTCGGCTCTTCTCATCCAGTCGCTGCCAGCCACCTTACGCAGATCGTCGCTCCATCTAGCAGGGGGGCGTCCCACACTACGTCCATTCACACATTTATTTGTCAAGAATGTAGGTAATATTAAAATACAAGATGGTATTATAAACACATAGAGCCGGCACATTCTACTCATATTAATGAGCGTGCAAATATATATACATATAGATAAATTATTAGTTATTTTTTGCCAATTAATTTAATTTATTTCTTTATATAATATATTGTAGCGGAACCCGAATTATAGTTCATCAACCTAGAGATGACATATACTTTACAATAACCGTGATTACAATTTACATAGATGGTGTTCACGAAAAATGAGTGGTTAAATCTTGCAATTATGGTATCTTATCTTATGATAGGGGCCGGAATAACCCCAGCGGCACTTCGACCCTTGAGGTACGTTTGTGCCTACCCCATTTACACACTGGTCATCTCAGTGTGCAGGTTTCCTCGCGATGTAAGATGAAACGTTATTTATTTTCGTCTTATTAAAAATATGGTGTGCGAGCTTCAGCTACATCACGGGTCGCAGGCGGCGGATAGCGAAATGTCCTGCAGATATGTAGGACAGCTGCGAATATGGGTCTAAAGCCCAAAATAAGCAGTTCCGGACCGAAGCGGTAGGGTATCAGGGCGCAGTGGGGTGTCTGGTGGTGCGGACTTTTCTACAAAATACTGCATATGCCCATAAATGACCCTATGACACGGCGTGGAAGCGCCGCCGTTAAATAAGCGCTACCACCCTGGCGTCGGGCAGCAGCGGCGACAGTAATCTCATTAGGCTGGTCTCCGGGAGCGTGACAACAGGCTATGGGATAGTTAGCTGGGAGCGAAGACGGTATCCGTCATATTCGGTCACAGTGCTGCGGTCACCATACGTCGTTGCTGGCGCGGTGACTATACGGCTATTACCCCCTCCAATACAAAACATGTCTGTACAAAATCAATATCGACCCCGAGTTCCCAGCGTCTCGTCACTCCCTGGTCCAAGCAGTGGCCAGAGGACACGGGGCAGGGGTGCGAAAAGTAATCCCTGGGAGTTGACCAACTGCCGCAAACAACTATATATCGCCACCTATAACAGCCGAACGTTATCAACAGACGACAAACTTCTGGAACTGGAGATTGAGCTTGAGCGTATCAAATGGGATGTGCTAGGACTGTGTGAGATACGAAGACAGGGAGAGGATTTGATGACACTTAAAAGTGGCCACCAATTCTACTTTAAGGAAGGCGACAGGACGGGGCAGGGAGGAGTCGGATTCATGATCAACAAAGACCTGAAAGACCGAGTAGTGGAAATAGGTTGTGTGTCCAGTAGAGTAGCATACATAAAACTTAGGCTATCATCCAGATACACACTTGCAATATTGCAAGTGTATGCCCCTACCACCAACATGAAGAACAAGACAAAGAAACAATCTGACGAAGAGGTCGAAAGGTTCTACGAGGATATATCTATGGCAGTTCGAAAGTGTAAATCCCATTACACTATTGTTATGGGAGATTTTAACGCTCGCATAGGCAAGAAAGAATCGAATCTCGAAAAATGTATTGGCAACTATGGTCTGGGTGCTAGAAATGAGAGAGGTGTTACTCTGATGAACTATCTCCAACACAATAATATGTACGCACTGAACACATTCTTTTACAAAAAACCTCAGAGAAAGTGGACATGGAGACACCCGGGCGGAGCTCACCACAGCGAGTATGACTATATTCTAAGCAACTTTAAAAATGGCATCAGTGATGTGTCAGTTCTCAATAGTTTCTGTACGGGTAGTGATCATCGTCTGGTGCGTGCAACCCTTAACGTTGATATCAAAAGAGAAAGACGTAAACTTATAACTAAAAATATCTCCCGTCATGCCACCGTAGAGATCATAAGAGCAAACGCGCAAGAGTACAGTACCACTGTCAAACAAGGTATAGGGAAAATAGATCACCTAGAACAGATGACCATAGAAGATCTAAATGAACATCTTACAACAGCGATGATTTCGGCCCTGGAGGAGGTTTCACCTAAGAGTTACCTAAACAGAAAACCGCAAAAGCTAACTGCGGAGACACTGAAACTCATTGAGAAGCGCCGTGAGATGAGAACAGAAAGGAAGACTAATCTTTCCGAATATAAACAGCTACAGAATGATATCCGGAAAAATGTAAGGAATGACATGCAGCAGTACAACGAGAACCTGATCACGAAAGCCCTTGAGCTCAACACAAGTAAAAGAGTTCTCAAAACTGATTTAAATAACGGGAGGAAAGAAATCTTCCAACTCATCAATGGCGAAGGGCAGGTTGTAACGAATAGAGAAGAACTGCTTGTAGTAGCAAGATCATTCTATGAACAACTATACACTAGCAAAGTCGCAGATCCGGATAATCCAACTGGAGGAGAAAGGGGAAATCGTCTGAAGGTGGTCAATGTGGGTTCAGAAGATATACCTGATGTGACCAGAGAGGAAATCCAGCTATCATTGAGCCAAATGAAAAATCGTAAGGCTCCGGGACAAGATAACGTTTTACCAGAAATGCTAAAAACTAGTCCAACAATACTGTGGAAGGCTCTTGCTGTGCTGTTCACAAAGTGTATACAGGAATGCAGAGTACCCCAGAGATGGCACAATGCGGTAATTGTTCTGCTTCATAAGAAAGGAGATATTAGAACACACGATATCGCCGAAGCTCTTCACAGCAGCCTTGGAAAATGTATTTAAAAAGCTTGAGTGGAACGACAAGGGCCTTAACATCGACGGGGAGAGACTTAATAACCTGAGGTTTGCGGACGACATCGTTCTAATATCTGATGACATCGACGAAATGGTCTTAATGATCGAAGAGCTGCAGAAGGAATCGGAAAAAATCGGCTTAAAGATGAACAAGTCCAAAACCAAAATAATGACTAACATTTTCAATGCCGATAAATGCCAGCTTCCTGTTGAAGTGGTCGACCATTACATATACTTAGGTCACAAAATAACCCTGGGTCTTGACAACCAAACAGTAGAAGTAGATCGCAGAATAGCACAGTCCTGGTCCGCCTTTGGAGCTAATGCTAACATTATGCGCTCAAAAACCATCCCCCAACATCTAAAGAGCAAAGTATTCGAGCAGTGTGTCTCGCCAGTTTTTACGTATGGAATGGAAACTACCACGTTGACAAAGAAGTCCGCTGAGAAGCTTAGAGTGACACAAAGAGCGATGGAAAGGGCGATGCTCGGTGTAACACTGCTAGACCACAAACGGAACGAGTGGATCAGACAAAGGACGAAGCTTAGAGACGTGGTAGACCTCATCGAAAGCCGGAAATGGAGATGGGCGGGACACATTGCACGGATGGATAGGGACCGGTGGACCAGAAGAACGCTTGAGTGGAGACCACGGCAAAACACGCGGGGACAAGGTCGCCCACCTATGAGATGGGTGGACGACATTCGGGGAATAGCGGGCCACAACTGGATGCGCACCGCCTGCGACCGTCGGAAGTGGAAGAAGTTGGAGGAGGCCTATGTCCGAAGGCGGACCACACGTGGCTGAGATAGATAGATAGAAAAATATGCCATCCATCGGCCAACTCTTGAAACCATACGCTTTGCTGATTTCGTAATTCGTTTTGTTTCTGAAGAAAGATATATTTTTCGATATCTCAACTATTACTAGATATTATTAATGGGTAAAGTTAGTACTGGAGAGATGCTCTGTCTCTTTTAGCAAAACAGTCCTTATGTAGCTAAGACATAAAATACGTCATACAAATGGCGCTACAGAACTGTGACGTCATAATTCTCTATTGCCGTTATCTTATCTTATGATAGGGGACCGGAAATAACCCCAGCGGCACTTCGACCCTTGAGGACCCTTTGTGCCTACCCCATTTTACACACTGGTCATCTCAGTGTGCAGATTTCCTGTTGTTTTCCTTCACCGTTAGAGCAGTCGGTAAATGTAAGTAAGTCTTTGAAAAATACGAAAAACTCATTGGTACATGGCACTGCATGGTTTCGAAACCGGACCTCCCGCATGGGAGTCCGGTGTCCTAGCCACTGTGCCAGCGACGCTCTTTTGCAATTATGGTAGGTATTAATTGGTGGTAGATCCTTTAGGGTGTGCCTGGTTAGCGACCACTCTTCTTCCGGCAGTGTTTATTAGAGTTAAGAGCCAGTACTTACTAAGCCCGTGTGCTCATCGTCACTTACCACCAGGTGAGATTGAGGTCAAACGCGGGTTTCGTCGTAGATAATAAAAAAATATAATCGTCTTTGTTTCCTTAGTGGAAGCACGCTAGCACAAGTAATGGAATTGTTTAATGTAAATAATCTAGTACTGAATGCGAATAAAACCAAGTGCATTAAATTAACTTCAAAAGGTAGAAAACAATCTAACATTAGATAACAGTGAGCTGGAATTGGTTAACGATACAGTTTTCCTAGATTATTTTATTTCAAAAGATGTGCTGCTGATAGTTTCTTGCGCCACTTCTCTCCTTTCAGCTATAAAACCTTACGAAGCGGTGGTAGAGTTAAAAACAAAATGACGTTGTAAAAATGTACTATAAGGTGATCGTCGGTGGCACAGTGGCAAGGACACCGGACTCCCATGCGGGAGGTCCGGGTTCGAAACCGTGCAGTGCCATGTACCAATGAGTTTTTCGTACTTTTCGAAGACTTACGTACATTTACCGACTGCTCTAACGGTGAAGGAAAACAACAGGAAATCTGCACACTGAGATGACCAGTGTGTAAAATGGGGTAGACACAAAAGATCCTCAAGGGTCGAAGTGCCGCTGGGGTTATTCCCGGCCCCCCATCATAAGATAAGATACTATAAGGTACTTACTTACAATAAAAACATTTTGATTTGATTTGATTATTTTAGACTCAACACTTCAGTGGAATCCTCATATTTATAAATTCATTGGCTGGAAGATTAAGTTCCTCCGCTTATGCCGTTAGAACAGTAAAAAAAATTCGTAAAGATAAAATTTGTACTTATAGAGAATAGAAGATTTCCACTTCCACTTGGTTAGCAGGGAGAAAACTCGAAACGAGTTATGCTACACCATTTATACATATTTCATTTTTTCGTTTATTAAGTATTTTGTTTGTATTTTGTCTATGTGTGTAATAAAGATTATAATAATAAGATTTCCACTTCGTAAAATACTCAAATAAAATCTAGATTCTAGTGTCTGGGTTTAACTAGTCTATAGCACACTACCTAGGGTTCCAGGTACCCCTAGGCAAATTGGGCTTCTTTCTTCGAAAAAATATTAAAATTAATACTTACATTATAAAAAAATGAAATACTTTTCGTGAAAAATGGTTTTGATACCGATCTATAGGTATTGGGTTCTCTATACGTAAATGGATATTTAGCACCTAACCTCTAACTAGTCTATAGGAAACTTCTTATACTCAGGTAGGTGGTTATTTTTAACACATGATCTCGGATCTCGGGGATTTTTTTATATTATCTCATTTAGCCATTCATTAGGTATATATGAATTTTTACATCATTGTTTTTGTTTTGATCATTTCTTGACTTTATATATACCGTGACCAGGAACTAAAAAACCCTGTCATAGTATTTTATAATCTGTGTTATGGAATTCGCTATGATTTTTTTTTAGTTTCAATTGATTCCGCAATACATGATTAAAAATAAATAAAAAATAACACTTACTTTTAATTAAAATTAAAATTTATTATTTATGGTTAATTCAAATACCTTGGATGTACAGTAACCGATACCAATACAAGAGAAGAGGAAATCAATATCCGAACTCAAAACGCCTTAAGATGCGCCGCAGCCCTGCACAAGGCTCTGGTGTCCAAGTTACTGAGCAGAAATACCAAGATCCGGATCTACAAAACTGTCATCAGACCGATCTTGATGTATGGATGCGAGATTTGGGCACTAACCTTAAAGGAAGAAAACAGACTCTTGGACTCTTGACCGAGAGGAGGATATTGAGGAAGATTCTGGGACCAGCCAAGAAGGAAGATGGAGGGTGGAGGATGAGAAAGAATAGGGAGATAGAAGAGATGGTGAACGAGCCGAACATTATAGGAGAGATGAAAGCGGCTCGACTCCGATGGCTCGGACACATCACTAGGATGGGGGAGGATCGGGCAGTTAAATGAGCGTATGTGGGACGCCCTAACGGACGACGTCCGGTCGGACGTCCCAGATACCGCTGGCGCGATGAAGTGGAGAAGGATCTGCGGGAGCTCCGGGCGCCTGACTGGCTCGAGACTGCGCAGGAGAGAGCGATGGCGCTCTTTGGTATCGGAGGCCAAGATCCACTTCGGGTCGCTGCGCCAGCGGAGTAAGTAAGTAAGTAAGTATTTATGGTTAATTAGAAATTCAATTAAAATAATAATGGTTTGTAATAAATGTGACGTATAATTGAATATTATAAATAAAGATCTGAATCTGAATCAATGTATGTATGTATATTTTTATGTGTAGCACACACATTGGTAATAAATTCTTTCTTTCTTTCAATATGGCGAGGGTTTTATATACCATAGACAACGACGACGCCCAAAGACATTTCACCTCACTGTAATGTTATGGTGGGTTTTTAATGCCCTGCTAACCTTAATGACTAAGATGGAGTACCTCTTGTGCCGGTAATAGGAGATAATCCCGCAATGTTTTACCACTAGAGGCGCCACTAGCACAGTTACAAAAAAAACCATTCAAAAATACGACGTACGTGTAAACTTAATGATGATTTCGTTCTAAACATAAGATAACCTAAATTTATTGCTTTATATTATTATTATTTTGATTAATGTTTGATGATTTTACAAGATTATTGTTTAATAAACTTTAAATTATCACATAAAGTCAAACATCAACATGTAGACACGTACCTTTCCACCAAATTCCTTCAGACTCGCGCCACGCTGTTTTAACAAACTTTTTAGTTTTGCTATTTTGAAATGGCCATGTGATGCCATGATATCATCACAATTTCATCCTCAAATTAATCCAAATAACGAGAAATTTGTGATATCTTCAAAAATTAGGTACGTTTCGTTTTGCTTTTCTGTTTACGGAGTGTGCTCGTGGCTCCAACTATACAACGCTTTGCGTTTTATGTCTTATTACGCTGGCTCTCTTACCTTTCAAACCGGAACACAGCAATGCAGCATTCCTGCTTTGCGACAGGTAAATAAGTGGTAACTATAAACAGGTTGACTCTTCAGGAAATATTATACCTACATATTTAACAGTAGGTTGACGTTATGTAAGTACCTTATAGTTCATTTTTACAACATCAATTTTTCACTCTACCGCCGCTTCGGAAGGTGCTGTAGCTGAAAGGAAAGAAGTGGCGCAAGAAACTTTCAGCAGCACATCTTTTGAAATAAATATATCTTACAATAATTATGAATACAATCATATACACAATGTGCAGAGCTGGAACTGGATTTAGAACCAAGCCTCTTTATCATTTAAGTAGTCATTTATTTTATAATAACCCTTTTTACATAAGGTCCGTCTTATGTGAGTCTTAATTTTTTTCTCTGTCATATTTATTACAGTATCTGGTATCTTATTATAAACAGCGTCGGTGGCACAGTGGCTAGGATACCGGACTCCCATGCGGGAGATCCGGGTTCGAAACCGTGCAGTGCCATGTACCAATGTGTTTTTCATACTTTTCGAAGACTTACGTATATTTACCGACTGCTGTAACGGTGAAGGAAAACACCGTGAGCAAACCTACACACTGAGATGACCAGTGTGTAAAATGGGGTAGGCACAAAAGATCCTCAAGAGTCGAAGTACCGCTGGGGTTATTCGCGGCCCCCTATCATAAGATAAGATAAGATCTTATTATAAAATCGTACACAGTGACCCATAAATGATGTGTTCACTTTACTAAGTCTAAAGCGTGGGACTGCAAGTTTGTTTTTGTTTCTGGTATTGAAATCATCCCTCTATAATGTTTTAGTGAGGTGAGATATCTATGGACAACACTGACCACTTACCATCAAGTGGTCCATTTACTCGTCTGCACTCCTCATAGTAGGTACATTAAAAAAATACTTTTATTAGTCCTTCCTTCTTCTGTTCCACTCTCTCTCTCTCAAACTCACTACCATTATCCTCATAGCTCTCTCTCACACACACGCACACACACACACACATCACACACACACACACACACCGTTATCACTCAAACATATCGTAAAGCCTGTTTTATTTTCGGTTTTATTTTATTTTTAATTTTTTCTCTTTCTTTTTGTAACTATTTGCTAAATTACCTTTTTAAACAGCTTTGTAACAGTTTGGTTTCGTAACTGGCATCTATAGATTTTTAATTGTTTGATTTATATATTTAATGTGTAATATGCTGTGAAACTGACGAATAAATAAAATATAAATTTAAACGTCTTTTTTTTCTAGAGAAACAATAATAAAAAGCTGAGTCTAGGAATAGTTAAAATCGGGTCAATAATGTTGATGACGCAAGTGGAAAGTAGGATGACTAGTGATGCGCACATTTTGTATCGATACTTACCTATACAGGGCCATCCATAAATTACGGGGGTGGGAGGGGGTCAATAAAGTGTGATATCGTGTGATAAGGGGGGACGAGTCATAAGCTTCGTGACGTCACATGCGTAAATCTAAAAGAAGAAGTCATAAATAATATAAAGGAATCGGTTCAAAGTCCGTGGACACGAGATGATTAAATGTTGTATCGTTCATTTGATTTGATGTTTAGTAAATTTTCTAAAATGTTTGATTTATTGTTGATGTTATGAAAAACGATTTTAAATAGAAATACTGTATGTCAGCGTAAACAACAAGTGACGTCATAGTGCACGTGCAATGCCCACCTGCGCTTGTGACGAAGCAAACACGCACACACAGTAGACACCCCTGTAGTTAGACACCCCTGTAGAGGGCATCACGCCCTGGAACAGGCTCCCCACGCCCCCTAAGGGACGTGAGAATATTTCGAGAAAGGTGGCATCATTCTCTTGCGACTCGACGAGGCAGTCGAACTATATATTTAATCCGAGAATATTGCATTTCCGAATAATAAACCGTAACTGGTTGCTATCAGAGGACTCTCGTGTGGCCGGTTACTGTTGAATGTCTAACCGGTGACTAGTGGTTGCTGTTGAGACGGTTGACCCGTGGCTAGTTAATATCGAGTAACTAGGCGGTAACTAATTTGCTGTTAAATAAGTTGATTGAGTCAATATAGTTATTAAATTATATTTCGCTGGTTTTTTTAAAAACAAAAATAGAACCACAGATTGAGGACAACCCGGAGAATGATAGGAATGATATCCGTCAGGTATACATAATTTTGGAAGTGCTGTTTTAATTAAATAATTTCTAAATTTAAAATTGCAAAATGTGTGACGTCACACCACACACGTCCAAAAATCATGAAATTCGTGTGGCGTAATTTAACGTGGAGAAAATAACTTGGAATCTCACTTTAGATCTTCCATTCTAATACGAGTAAAAAAAGAATTTTAACTTAATTTGACCATCGAACTAATAATATTGTCCTTGTATTCTTCTGATGATCGTACTAACATCATTACATAACTTATACCAATATTTTTTACAAGTCGGAAGTGCATCATGAAATGCAGCTTTACGTAAATAACAGGTAAAATATCGATAAATACATTGTATTAGGTATCTTATGTTATCTTTTTTGGGGGGCTGGGTAAACCCAGCGACACTTCGACCCGTTGGGATCTTTTGTGTGCAACCCATTTCAAACACTGGTTATCTCAGTGTGCAGGGTTTCTCACGATGTTTTACTTCATCGTTAGAGAAGTCGGTAAATGTACTTAAGTCTTTCGAAAAATCCGAAAATCTCATTGGTACATAACATTGCAGTCTCGAACCCGAACCTCCCGCGTAGGAGTCTGGCCTCCTAGCCACGACGCCATTAGGTAAGTATTAAAAACTTATATCAGGCGATAGCATCACTAGTTAGCACAGCGCATCTGCACCGCGCTGCAGTGGGTCGATGCAGCTTTACCTGTAATTACAGATAAAATGAGTCATCTTTCAAAAAAGTGGAGTGGTTCCCAAAAGAAGAGAAAAGGAATCACATCTTTGCAAAAATAAATTTGAGCACACTGGACGAGAATGGTGAGGGACAGGGAACACTGGAGGACATTGGGGGAGGCATATGCCAGAGATGGCAACCACTGAAACAATTGAAAAAAATAATTAAAAAATAAATAAAAAAAGTGAAAAAGTTTATTTACATATACAGGGCACAAAAAAGGACCTCCGACTTACAAACTAGGTCGAAAACCTGTATCTTGTAAGTCGGGATTCCGTCGCACTTTCTGTGCAAGCAAATTACAAATTATATTTTTAACCTAAAAGGAATTTGGAAAATTTAATCATAAAGGAATTTAGTAAAGATAATGGTAAGAGTGAGTGTGGGTGGGGGTGTGTTAGGTTGTGTGGGAGTGTGTAATAATGTGTGTGTGTAAATATTGACATACTTATATTAATTTAACGAAATAATGAATAATGACATGTTAATTTTATCTTAATTTATGAATGACTAGCGGCCCGTCCCGGCTTCGCACGGGCATTAAACATTACATTTAGATTTGTTAATTTTAACACATTCATAATAATAATAATAATATAACACACATATTCACTCCTTTTTGCGTCGAGCTCCTAAAAAAGAGTAAATTAAAAAAAAATAAGAATAGTTAAATTCTTATGATTTTTTTGTATTTATGTTTTTTTTTGTTTATTTTTTATATTTCTTTTTTTTATATTTTTTTTCAATTTTTGGTTTTTCTGTTTTTGTTTTTCATTAAAGTTTTAAACTCGTGATATCTTTTGAATCGAATGTCAGAATTGAATAATTCAAAAAGTAATATAAAGGTATTGAAGCAGTCTTAAACAATAAATCATTTATTTTGATAAGGTACAAATAAAGAGCTTTTTGTAGCGGTGGCATTTTAATTTCTTTTTTTTTTATAAAAAAACGCTTATTGTGACATGACTATAATAGTTAGAGACACGCTGCCGCTGATTTTTTTGTTGATAATGGTGTGTTCTAAAAAAATGTTATATATCATTTTGTTCTATCATCAATAGTTTTCGCAGCGTACGCGATGTAAGGAAGTTTTTTGATATTTTTTTACACTTTATCGTAATTTAAGTAAGGATCCCCATTTTTTTTGAAAATGAAATATAGCCTATGTCACTCAGGAAAAATGTAGCTTTCCAACAGTGAAAGAATTATTCAAATCTGTTCAGTAGTTTCGGAGCCTATTCAATTCAAACAAACAAACAAAAAATCAAACCTTTCCTCTTTATAATATTGGTATAGATTGTGTATGAGTAGGAGGAATTAAAGGCTGTTTTTATTTTATTTTATTTTATTTACAGATAAAATATGATACATACTTGTTATTTGGTAAGTATCGATAAGTTTGATGAGAAGATCACATCACTAGCGGGCACAGCGCATCTGCACCGCGCTGCAGTGGGTCGATGGAGCTTCCCCGGGTAATCTAACCTCATCTTCTATTTACATAAACTTTATTCATTCACAGGGTTAAGCTGTAAATAAATAATAAAATACAACTAGCACCACTATTACCTATTTCTGCCGCAAAGCAGTTATGCTTACATTGCTGTACTTTGGTTTGAAGGGTCAGAGAGCAAGCGTGATTACCGGCACATAAGGCACTCTATATTCCGGGGTGTATCCGTACCGATTACCGACCACCTTAGCCTTTTGGGGTTGGATCTGACTTCCAATCTTAACTTTGGGCGCTCCATTGAGTCAAAAGCTAAGACCGCAGCCAAAAAATTGGGCATCCTGAGTAAGGTTAGGCGGTACTTCACGCCGGAACAGCTCTTAAACCTTTACCAAGCCCAAGTCCGGTCGTGCATGGAGTACTGCTGCCACCTGTGGGACGGCTCAGCTAAGTACCAACTGGCTGCCCTTGACTCAGTGGAGAAACGCGCTAAGCGCCTTATAGGTGACGAATCGCTGGTGGAGGCTAGACTGCAAAGTCTGGAACATCGGCGCAAGTTTGCCTGTCTATCGGAATTTCATAGGATACATTTCGGAGAGTGCGCATCGGAATTGCACGACCTAATTCCAGCATCTCCATTCCACCTTCGGACTACCAGGCGCGGGGAGGGGTTCCATCCTTATGTTGTTGATATCCCATCTGCTCGTACGAAGCGATTTGCTTCTTCGTTCATTATGCGAACGGCTAAGGAATGGAACAGCCTGCCGGCGTCTGTATTTCCCGAAACCTACAACCTTGGGATCTTCAAGGCCAGAGTGAATAGGCAGTTACTGGACCCGCATGCACCATCGTCGACCTCATCGTCGCTTACCATTAGGCGAGATCGAGGTCAAATGCGGGTTTAGTGGTACATTATATATATATATATATATATATATATATATATATATATATATATATATATATATATATATATATATATATATATATATATATATATATATATATATATATATATATATATATATATATATATATATATATATATATATATATATAACCGATAACCTTCTAATTACTTCATAGTGATGTGAGAAGTCTATAGACGACGGTGACCACTAATTTTCAGGTGGCATGTTTGCTTGTCTGCTCTCCTTATAAAATAAAAAATCGGGAAGCTCTGTGACAAATGATCCAACAATATTTACAAAGTACACGGCAGAGCAATTTCAATTTAATAGTTTATAATTCTGGTTTCTAAAGCATATTTCTTTTTCGTTTGAAACAGGACACTTTTATTTTTTTTCTCCGTACAATATTGTATGAAAACTGATTTCAGGTGAATTTTCACTTATAATTTTTTTTCTCGAAAACTATACATAGAAAGTTTTTGCTTTTGTAGTATTTTGTTATATGCATCAATACAGGTAACAAATAATTATTTTTTTCCATACTTGCTCTGCGGTGTACTTTGGAGGTCTATAAAATGTCGTTATTATTCCAAAGATTTTTGAAAAATTTATCACTTTTTGGGCTG
The DNA here is from genome assembly GCA_947369225.1 of Hofmannophila pseudospretella. NCBI lineage: Eukaryota > Metazoa > Arthropoda > Insecta > Lepidoptera > Oecophoridae > Hofmannophila > Hofmannophila pseudospretella. The sequence goes on along the minus strand of OX376337.1, from coordinate 6,624,371 downwards.
AGGGCGCCACTAGTACTTTTTTCTACTCTCATTTCGTAATTTGTTCATTAAGAAACCACAATCAATAACATAAAGAGGTTCATACGTCATGGTCGTGTGAAAATAGTGTTTTAATTAAATATTAAATAACAGTTTTCGATTGTAATATGTAATTTTTTCTTTGTTGTATGGCACTGCATACAAGAGCTCTTTCGTACTAAATGCACTACATTTCACTGGCCAACTACTACTTGCCATAAAAAAGAACTCGACACCCGTGCCTGCGCAATGTCGACAATACGTCAAACATGTCTACGGTTTCCATAGTTACCAATAACTTGTCAACCTTTCATGGCGTCTGTTGAAGGCTCCGTAATGGTTTGTATTTTCTGTTTATATATTTCATGGTCGTAGATAAATTTTAGTATGCAACGCACGTAATGGCGATTTTAACACTCGAACGATCTATATGAAACTCAGCTTCGCTTGGTTTCGTAAACAGTTCTCACAGTTCTTACTTCCTAGTTCGGAGGTCAACTAACTGGTTGCTCACTAACTGTATTTAGTTTAATATAACATATGCTTAAGTGGCTACTGGTGTATGAACTATGAATCCATTATAATCTTACAGTATATATAAACTATTCTTATTACGTGGCCGATGCATAAACTACTGTCATAAAATAATTCCTTCTATGTAATTTTGAACACGAATCGTAGTAAACTATCGAATGTAGTACTAAGTAGTACTGAGCAGACAAGGTGAGGCCCGAACTACACGACGACGGTTCCTGCTTCATATAAGGGACCGTTCAAGGGGGGTAGGAGGTGATGCTGGGGGGGGGGGGGGGGGGGAGCGATCAGCAGTTAATAACAATGCTACGTACATATGATACTTGTTTAAGAATTATAATTTCAATCATATCACCGTAAATGTAGGTATATATTTTTCACTGATTAATACTAACTATTGAGACCCCTTTTCACAACAACAGCAGACCATCAGACATGATTTCAATATGTTTACCTTTGACTACATAATTATTTTATCATAATTATAACTGTTTCGGTCATTGCTGTGTGTGAAATAAACGTATTACTTACTTACTCCAAAAATATAATGAAGTCACTAATAAAATGCCAATTTTTGGTATATATTCCCGAGTCCTATGGTATATATTACCAATGGATCAACTATGTCCAACTGGTTAGACCACCGGGAAATAGAATTATAACGCGTTTTAACACCGTACAACGCCATCTAGTGTCGAGTAGCAGCATTTAATATTGATATTATTGCCTATATAATCCTAATTGTAGCTTGTACAACAAAATTTTGCCCGTACCATGTATGTACATTAAGCAGATGTGTATTGTCGTTCGACAATATCCACAATATTTCAAAACACACGCTGATGTCTTCCCGAGGTCTACGAGACACAAGAACCGTCTCTATTTGCCAAGTTCCAGAGTAGACTTGTATAAAAAGAATTCCTTCTGTATGGCAATTTTAGTGTAATAATCTGCCTAGTCGCCTTAAAAATGGTCCTGCTAGCCAATTTAAAACTAATATTTCCAAGTGGCTTCTAGACAAATGTTATTACTCCATAAAAGAGTATCTCAACGACACTAACAAACAGCAGAAAAGATTTGCACACCGTTGTCGGTGGAACATATGATACCTATGCTTTTCAAATCACCTGTAATTTTCACTATGTTCTGGCAAATAAATTTCATTTCATTTAAAAACTGTCAGGGAATTACAGCCATTCGGGAGTCAAATACAGAGATAATCTTTCCTTAGACTTAGACTAAAGCATATTATATAAAGAAAGAAAGAAAAAACCCTTTTTTTTAAATCTCAGTTTAGAGGCTTTGGTACACGACAAGGTGACCATATCAGCCTCGTTAGGGTCACTAAGAAAAGGGAAGGGAAGCTCAAGTATTATTAGAGTCAGCCCTCACTCTGAGAGCCAACTTAGCAAACAACAGTAAGTGTTTCATATTATCAGATAAGGGCAGACTCAAAATAATATTAGGGAAGCTCAAGTATTATTAGAGTCAGCCCTCACTTTGAGAGCCAACTTAGCAAACAACAGTAAGTGTTTCATATTATCAGATAAGGGCAGACTCAAAATAATATTAGGGAAGCTCAAGTATTATTAGAGTCAGCCCCAGAAAAGCACTTTGTTGCCACAAAAAATACATATTTAGTTTACTTAATAATAACTAATTTTAGATTTATGAATAAAATTTATTTATTTATGGGTGGCCTAGTGGCTAGGACGCCGGACTCCCATGCGGGACGTCCGGGTTCAACACCATGCAATGTCGTGACGAATTAGTTTTTCGTTTTTTTCGTACATTTACCGACAGCTAGAACAGTGAAGGAAAACATCGTGAGGAAACCTGCACACTGAGATAACCAGTATTTGAAATGGGGAAGGCAATGGTAAACCATACCATTAAACCTGCCAATAAAAGAGTCGTTCTATATGGTTGTAGAATTATCACGTCTCTCGTCAATTACGCTTAGAACTAAGAAGAAGAGTCTTATCTTATCTTATGATAAGGGGCCGGGAATAACCCCAGCGGCACTTCGACCCTTGAGGATCTTTTGTGCCTACCCCATTTTACACACTGGTCATCTCAGTGTGCAGGTTTCCTCACGATGTTTTCCTTCACCGTCAGAGCAGTCGGTAAACGTAAGTAAGTCTTCGAAAAGTACGAAAAACTCATTGGTACATGGCACTGCACGGTTTTGAACCCGGACCTCCCGCATGGGAGTCCGGTGTCCTAGCCACTGTGCCAACGACGCTCTAAGAAGAGTCTTACCTTATTTTAAGGTCAAAAAACAGATCAAGTTCATATTACGTTATGGATCGGGTCACGTGAAAAAAAATCTAGACCCATGATCACAGAAAACAATACTCATAGAGCTATGAGTATTATTACAAGGACTTAAAGTGTGTTTCTGTGTGCACAAAAGCGGCTGTATATAGGTTGTTTTACCTTAGTTAAGCAGGTTTAGCCTTCAATACTCTCACTTTGCAGTGTAGGTAAAGGTGTGTATATACAGGTTTAAAAAAACTTTATAGACCCGAAAGGAACTAATGGGACAATGGGGTACCATTTTTATGGACTACAGATTTATGTATACACTTATGTAATTTTGTTTTGCAATAATAGTACAAATAAGTCGGTGTGTCGGTGGTCTAGTGGCTAGGACGCCGGACTCCCATGCGGGAGGTCCAGGTTCGAAACCATGCAATGCCATGTACTAAGGACTTTTTCGAAGACTTACGTACATTTACCGACTGCTCTAACGGTGAAGGAAAACTTAGTGAGGAAACCATGTCTGAGGAAATTAAAAGTTTCCAAATCCACCAATCAGCACTGAGCCCGCTCGGTGGATCATGCATGGCCCGTACCCCCTTGTGCAAGGGGAGGCCTGTGCCTCATGGGACATATTAATAGGCTGATGATGATGATGAATAATAGTAAAAAATTAAAAAAGGTGGAGGTTTTTTTTTCGAACTGATTAATACTGTTGGTCCTAATGACCTTTACAGCTTCACCGGGGTTTTGGGGGCGAGCGCTAATTGCGCTCCAGCCTGGAAGAGGACTTAAACACTATAAGAAAAAGGGGGAGTGTTCAGTATCCGTAACTGAACAACTTTCACTATGTAGTTGTAGCTGGATACATGTAGGGAAAACTCGAACAAACACATACAAATGTACACACCCTTTCACTCTCTTCTACACAAACACGCTCGCACACATTTCCAATAAACACATTCATATACACATGCCAAAACTTATTTCTCTAATTGGCAGTAGGTATGTTTTTAAATGGACTTTTTTGTTTTTAAATTTAAGTGCTGTGGATTTTGTAATAACTAAAAAATATATTTAAAAAATGAAGCCAACTCTGATATTGCCAAAATATATTAACTATTCCATACAAAATGCGTGCATTTTGGTCGCGTAGGTTGAGCTTTTGTATGGAACAGCTAAGAATGAATACTCTTCATTGCATAAAATTAGTGTGATACAGTCCGTACAAAACGACTAGAGTCAGTCAGTCAGTGTTTTAGAGTTGACTCCTTAGGGAAAGTTGGTCAGTTATGGATACTGAACACCCTCCTTTCGGCTCTAAGTAACTCTTAAGTAATGAAATGTAATTGTGTAATTTTATCGTGTTATGTATATTTTATTTATTTATTTTTTTACACTTTTGTGTACAGGTGAGCTTAATGCCTTACGCCATTCTCTGCCGCAAAATTTAATTCATTCATTAATTCTCTATAGGGGGTTCTTGTTACAGCCTTTTTAAGCAACAAGAACCGTACAATCAGATGCCCCATTTGCTCACTGCTTCCATTACAAATTAAAAAGAATTAAAGACACTACACCACATACCGACCTCAGTCGGCTAAAAAACGAAAGCCTGCGTGTACGCAGCCTAACCAATCATCAGCATTCAAAGCAAGTCGAGCCAGTTGCTACACCGCGCTCGCCTAAACCGGTCGTTTCCACACAATGCCGTTCTAAATCCAAATATAAATTCAAAAACTGTTTAAAAATCGAACCGAAACGTGTTTGTCGTTTGTGTTTTTGGTTTCGGAATTCGAAGTTTTAAATTCGGACGCCATTTTGTTTAATCAGCTGTGTTTTTGAGGTTATTTTGTGGCAAGGACTCTGTTGGATGTGTATTTAGTTTTTAAGGTAAGGTTTTGTTGTGTAAACTCATAACACGTTTTTAAGGTTACATCTACAGGTTTTTTATTGTACAAGGAGAACAGTTGGTTCCATAAGGTTGTCTGGAAGATATCGCTTTTAGCGGTAAGACCGCCTAGAGTGTATTAATCGTTTCGTACGCATTGTATCATTTCATTTTTCATTTATATATTCGCAAACAAATATACATTATGAGGTTAGAAAAAGTATAAAATGGGGATAGAATATGTAAATAATAATTAATAATATACACATATATTTTTAAGCTCCTGTAAATTCAGTTATGGAGTAGAAACACCTCTGCAATAACAGTGACCTCAACTTCTGTCTGTAATTATCACACTATTTTTGTGCAATAAAGTGTATTCATTCATTCAGTTGCCCTGATGGTAAGTGGTCACCGTCGCCCTCACTATAACGTTATTAGAGGCTTTTCGATTACTGTTAACCTTGAGGACTTAGATGCCTCACGTGCCGGTATAATTACGCTTACCCTTCAAACCGAAACACTGTAATGCAAGCATTTTCAAATTCGAATTCAATATTATTTATTAACGTACCTGGGTACATTACATCAAGCATGTCAAATCTACAAAATAATAATAATAATAATGTAAGTACTTATAAAAAGTACTTATTAATAATTCTTAATATCTAATTATTATTTTATTTCACACTTTAATGCACAAAAATAGTACATGAGGCGAGCTTAATGCCATGCGGCATTTTCTACCAGCTAATCATTGGGTCATACAGATATTGCACCCGCCTTGTGCATATAAATTAAATAGAAGAGATTTACTAATTATTATTATTTACTATACTATAAAATACCTACCCATATTAATTTATTTTTTATTAAATAAGGAGAGCAGACGAACAAACGGGCCACCTGATGGTAAGTGGTCACCGTCGCCCATAGACATCACACCTCACTTTATTAATATTAGAGGGTTTTTGATGCGCTGCTAACCTTGAGGACTAAGATGGATTGCCTCATGTGCCGGACATCACGCTGGCTCTCTTACCCTTCAAACCGAAACACAGAAATGCAAGCATTTCTGTTTCACGGCAGAAATAGATAAGAGGGTGGCACCACCCCAGGCGATCCTACACTTTAGGATCTACCACTACCAAATTACTAATTACAATTACTAATTAATTAATTATTTACTAATTACATTGAAGTTAATAACTTAAACTGTGGGGAAACAGCACCTCAGTTGGAGATCTTTTTAAATTACAGAAAAGATGTGTAAGTATTATCGTAAACATAGATCAAATGGAAAGCTGCAGAATGCACTTTATTGAACAAAAGATCTTAACCTCAACATCAATATACATTTTGGAGATTTGTAAATTTGTTAGGAAACATACACATTTGTATAAAAAAGCAGAGGACCTACACAGTACGCCATTTAACACTCGCTACCAGAAAAGACTTGCTCTGCCAAAATCAAAATTAAGTCTGCACAGTTATTTTTTCTATCTTCTTATCTTATCTTAGGATAGGGGGCTGGGAATAACCCCAGCGGCACTTCGACCCTTGATGATCTTTTGTGCCTACCCCATTTTACACACTGGTCATCTCAGTGTGCAGGTTTCCTTAACCGTTAGAGCAGTCGGTAAATGTACGTAAGTCTTCAAAAAATACGAATATCTCATTGGTATACATGGCACTGCACGGTTTCGTACCCGGACCTCCCACACGGGAGTCCGGTGTCCTAGCCACTAGGCCACCGGCACCCATAATTGATTGTTCTCACCCTGTTTGATAAAAACTGGATCAGGAGTTCCCAAGATCTTCCCGGGATCTTTGGAACGGTAACAGTTAGGTGGTTCGAGTTTGAGCTGAAATGTTTGATGATGACCAGGAAAAAGTAAGGGGATCTCCACAATGTTAAGTCGAGGGTTTCTTATATTTTCAATTTACAGAAAAGGTAGAGATAATTAATTAGGTAATTTAGGATCCATTGAGAGTCGAGAAATGTTATATCTGTATGTGTAAAATCTGTATCAGCTGTGTAAATAAACGGAATACGGTATTAACCTAATTTATTTTAATTGTCTCAATAAACTTACATTGACATACTAAAGAGGGATCTAAAATTAGTTTTTCGATATCACGACTAACATCAGAGATATTAATGGTTAAATTTAGTACTGGAGAGATGCTCTGTCCCTTTCTAGCAAAACAGTCCTTTATATGCAGCCAGGAGCTGCTTGTATGGCGCCAGAGAACAGTTACGTCATAAAACTTATTGCCGTTTCTTTCTACCGTATAGATTTTTGATTGATTGTAGCTATTTTATTTTCAACGAATTTTAATTCTGTTTTCACATTTAACCATCAATTTATGACTATTTCTTTTTTTTTTTTTAATTTTAATTTTAAGAAATGTATTTAATAATTGATACTTGGAAACTACCATATTGACCCAAAAATTCAAATTAATTATTTAAATATGATTTAACAAACTTGGCTAGCTAATTGTGCCTCGGAGAACGTGTTAACTTTGAAAATTAAAAAGTCATTAAATCACCATCAAATAATAGATATACTATAGTATACTTAGACACATACTCAAACGTTTTGACGTGAATTCGATGAACGTCTTACTCTATCCAGGAAAGAGAGGCATTCTCTGAAAAAGTGTGACACAATGTCATGTACTTTGAAAAGCTTACCATTTTAACTGTATACGTAATTAAATTATCTAATAACAGTTACCTAATGTCAAGAATATTAATTTAATATAACTCGTCACAAAATATAATATATATATAACTAAATCAAATATAAACCTCCCCCCTTGCCGCTCCCGATGCAAAGGTGCCCATAACGCTTGCGGCGTTACCGCGCTGGATCGCTATGGCCAGCCTTTGCACCAGGAACGACCCGGAGCGAGGGTCACCACCCCTCTCCCGAAGACGACGGCCAATGTCACCCACAAATGTTTTTGCTTCCGCCCCCCAGCAGCCTGTAGTTTCAACAGCAAAAGGTAATGTAATCGTGCTGGAGTGCGGAGTATTTTTCATTTTTTCTAGCAGCGGCCAATTCGGGGGCCGCTGCGGCCGGCCGCGTCATTCGCGGCAGGTGGCTAGCGGCGAAGGTGCTTACACAAGTGGCATCCCAGAGCAAACACCTCCCCCGTTTCCAAGGCACCAGGGTCAGGCCGTCTGGCGTCTTGCCATCCGTGGGGCTGAGACCCGGGGTCTCGAGCACGCATGGGACATTGGCGGATGTTAAGGCTAATAAAATAAAATAAAAAGGTCTTTATTTTCAGGCACTAGTCCCATAAAAAAACTAACTAAATAATGCTAAAGTTATAATGATTATACCGTTACGCAGTGTGTTTTGGCTAGATTTGAATGACGATATACACCCTCCCCCCACACGTTTCCCCTCCCCTCAGAACCAGCGAGAAAAAGGTCTAGATGTAGACTGTCAGTCGTCGCCGGATGCTGTTGCGAGTGATTGAGAACTGAAATCTTTGTTTCCTTGATCCAAAACAATACCGCTTGTAGCTCTGACTACTACCCTGACTTTTTAATCATAAAATATATTCTAAGCCGTTCATAGAACGACTCTTTAAGCAGATTTAATTCAGTGGTTTACCTTCCCCATTTCACACACTGATGATTCCAGTTACAGGTTTCCTCGCGATGTTTCCTCGATAAGTTTTCCAATATTGAGTTCTAAAATAATAACAGTTATTATTCCAATCCAATGAGATAGAAAATAATAATAATTTTGGGAATCGATTAAATCATTATCAGTGATCGGAGTAGGTAGAGCTCTTTCGGGTCAATGTCCTCAAAGGTTATATTAATAAATGTTGTAAATTACTTTTATAAACCTCGCCCTTACTCGGCGGATTAAGATTTTTTTTAAATTGTGAACTTACGAAGAAGTTAAAACACTACCATAGGTACACTAGCGCCATGAATCTTAAAAAAAAATATTTCGCCACCAATCTTAAATGTGTATCAAAACAAATATAACGTTAAAAATCCAAATAATATATTTATTCAATCCCGGAAATCCCGGGATTATTGGGCATACTTATCCATATTATGACCGTATGTGGCAAGTACCAAAAACAGCCCTACCTACTCCGATCATAGATCATGATCAATGAATTCTTGGTAGTTCACGCGACACTCCAGTTCGTATCTTTTATACACCAACTCCCGGTATATTACTTCAACTGTAAAAAGGTTTACGGCGTAATAATTTCGCCATTTTATTACGGACAATAAAACGAATGGGTTTTTATAGGGATCTACTACGTGTTAGTGTTAATGATTTTAAAATAAAACCCATTATGGCTCTTTCACACTATTAGGGGAACCAATTGTTTATTGTTTATTTATATCGCACTTAAAACATAAATGGAAAAAAGGTGCCATGTTCGGTGCAAGGAACCAACCTGTCGGCTTCGCCGTTAAAAGTTTTGGAATCTAACTGGATGCCAAGTTCAATTAACGTTCCTTCAAACGTACCTGCTCCGTACATTCTGTAGGTGCCCTGTAACTACTGTCCTTCACAATCTGGAAGTGCTCGGTAATATTATGCCATGCCATTACCCTCCCACACACGTACCTCACATACACACTAATATCCTCATTCATACAAACAAACACATTCATACAACACAACACGCACACACTGTTGCTTTCTTCGTCCGTGCAGTCACTGAGGGGCCAGCTGAAAATCAGCGCTGTGGCTTGCCTCAGCATTATGCTGAGCTGGTGTACCCTTTTTGGCACTGTACCACACCAGATGTTCTGTGCTGCATATATTAAACTTTGTATACTTCTGTATTCTATATTCTGGTGTTTACAGCGCTAAATAAACGATTTCAATTTCAATTTACCTACAGAAATATATCTATGTGTAATTTCGCGTTTTCTGTATCAACCACATAGTTAAAGTTGTTCAGTTATGGATACTGAACACCCCCATTTCGGCTTTAAAGGGGGTTTTTGTTACACCCGGTATAATGGAACAGATGTTTTTTTTCACGTTTTCAGAATCGGCCCCCTAGTGAAAAGTTGTTTCATTATGGATACTGAACACCCCCCAATTCGCTATAGGGGGTTTTTGTTACACCCGGTATAAGTACCTATACCTATCATATACATACATAACTGTCACGTCCATAATCCCCGAGGGGTAGACAAAGGAACCATCTTCATCATAGGTAGTAGAAATATATAACATTGTATAAACATAAAAAATATTGCTAGCTTAAAACTAAGTCCCAAACTTAGGATATTTTCACACATATCCTAAGTTTGGGATTTAGTTTGTGATGAATTAAAATCAATATTAATTACCAAATATTATTATAATATTATACATGGCAATTATTATTATTTAAAATCTAAAACTTTGTCCTACGTGAGAAGCTTAGTCAAAAAGGCCGCCTTTTAGCGCGCCCCGCCCAAATGTTCCCATTATGCATGCTGCATTTCCTCGCTGGATAGCGAGAGAAAGGTGCTGGGCCAGGAAGTATCCCGATCGGGGGTCACACCCCCTCTCCCTCAACCGCCTCCCCAGCTCCCGAATGAAGCCTCCCGCTTCTGAGCCCCAGGTGCCCGCAGTTTCGACGGCAATCGGCACGAAGTCGTACGCCGCCTCCAAATTTGCGTACTTGGCGTGCTTTAGCCCAGCCGCTGTTTCAGCCGCGGAACCGGCGCTGCGTTGGGTGCCTCTAAGGTGAGATGCCGCATACGTGCTGACGCATGTGGCATCCCAGATCAGGCAACGATCTTTCCGCCACGGGATCAAATTACCAAATTATTCTTCTTTATATTTTGTTCTATTTCCATTATAGTTTGCGATATTAATAAAGTTCTAACGTTGATTGCAAGTGAAAATTACAAAGTCGAAGGACTAAAAAAAGGCTAAAATTAACAGATTAAATCCAGTTAGCGACCGACCAAAACCACTTTCTTGTATTTTATTTTTCATCGAATTTTAATTCTGTTTTCATATTTGACCATCAATTTATGACTAAATCTTAATTTTTAAGAAATTTCTTGTTATAAGACTGCTGGGTTTTATAACAAGAACTGTCAAAAACTTTAAAAAACCCTCGAGTTTTTTAAACTTGTATAATAGTCTAATCAGGACAGTCCTTGAATATGGCTCAATAATTTGGTCTCCTTGTTATAAGATCCACTCCGACAGCATAGAGAGAGTCCAAAGAAAGACCCTTAGAATAATGAGCTATAAGTATGGTTTCGGCCGTCAACTGTCGTCGTATGATGATAGACTGGCAAAATTTAAAGTCACCCCGCTTCAACTTAGGCGCAAACACCAAGACCTACGTAAAATTCTTCATTCCACCATAGATTCACCTTCCTTGCTGTCCTGTCTAAACTTCAACACAAACTTTACACTTCGCAATCCTAAAACATTTGTATTAAATGTTTTTAAGAACAACACATCGTTCTATAACCCTATTGTGCGAATGTGTAGATTGTTTAACGAAGTCTCTTCGAACAGCAACAATAAGCCATCGTTAGACTTATTCGATCCTAGGACATTAGTTTTTAAAAGACGGGTTGAGGATGTCCTCAAGTGAGCTATCCACGCACCTACTTTATAGTCTTTACTTTATTATTTTTATTTTTCAAATAGATATAGGTTTTTTAGTCATTACATTCAATAGTATTTTTTCCCAACTCAATGTTGTACAACAATCAATTTTCTACTTCCTAACCATGCTGTGTTTACACGTTAAGGGTTACGACCTAGCTCATAACTTTATATTGATTTTTCTGTAATTTCTATAGTTGTAATCTGTTGTGTTTACCTAATAAATAAATTAAATTTAAATTAAATTAAAAATGCATTTATTATTTGATACTTGGAAACTACTCTATTACCGGCACATGAGACAGATTCTCCGTATCCAAGTCCTCAAGGTTAGCAGCGCATCGAAAGCCTGAGGTCTATGGGCGACGGTGAACATTTACCATCAGGTGTCCCGTTTGCTCATCTGCTCTACGTTTACAATAAAATAAAATTAACGAATCGTTTGTCTATAGCCCCAGCCTAGCCTAAGAAATAAAAGCAGGGCAGAAAACTCATCAACATCACAATTAATTAATAATTGCAGTCGGGAATCAAATCGAAACGGTCCGCTGAGCAACCGACCATGCGGCCACTACACTGTACGGTACCCACCTATAACTATTGCCCGTTTTATGGAATAGAGTCATGGTAAAAAGAGAGGTTTATTCGTAAGTATCTATGCATATTTGGCAAAAGGGGGGAAAAGTTTACGTTGTTGCGTTCATGCTGACATGGCGTGTTCGTCCTATTTTATTGTTTAATAACGATTTACAGTGGTAATTTTTTTGTAAAACTAGTTTATTTACATAATTTTTAAGTACAACAACAGATATTGAATTGAATAATCCCCATGGTGGTAGACGGAACCACCTTCAATCATAGGTAAGAAGTTCCCACTTTTCGTCGTAACATTTGATGGACAAACGTGATAGGTGGCGAGCCTACCGCCGTCTACTAGGTGTACAATAGTATCCACTAGATCCTTAGTCGCCTCGTACGACACCCACGGGAAGAGTTGGGGTGGTGCTATTCTTCATGGCCGACACGACACGGCACAATAATTTGAGCTAGACTATGTATAAAAAAATAATTTGTGAGTTGGAAGCAAAAGAAGCAAGTATTTTTGCTCAACACTTACAAATTATTGACCTTAGAATACTACCCTATTGAGCGAACCCGACTCGCACTTGGCCGGTATCTTAAATTCAGTCGTGATCATTCTATGAAATCTCTTGGCAGATTTAATGGGGTGGTTTGCCATTGCATTCCGCACTTCACACACTGGGTTATCTCAGTGTGTAGGTTTCCTCACGATGTTTTGCTTCACCGTACCTTTTCTTCGATAACGTAAAAAATTACGTAATATGTTCTTCTACTTAAATCTGGTTTGTTCGTTTCATGAATTAATTATATATATATTTTTGTTTGAATTTCACAGTGCCTTAATATTACTGTAATGCTGTGTAATATATTGAAATAAAAATAATATAAAATGAAGCAAATAGTCATTAGTTCATTCCCATCCCACTCACACTGTGTAATCTTAATAAATCCCATCCCATAATTCGTGATTAGGGAAATTTATTTTTTATGGATATTACGGTTTCGAATCTCCCATTTGCATACATAATCTTGATTGACGGTGTTCCATGAATTATACTTAAAGTATGGTTGAAATCGTCTATTTGAAGGCAACCGTGTGTTACAAGAAACGTCATAAAAATAAAAATATAATATCTACTATTACCAAGTTCTTCTATTACTTCATCTGCACACTGTCCTAGAACCCTGCTAGCCGGCACCTAGAGGGCAGATTGTAGCAACCTAGGCGATAGAAGAATTATTAATAGGTCATTAAAAGTCTTAAAAGTTCGTTTACTTAGGATCTTTAGTAGAATTTAAAAAACTTACATTTTTCAACGGATATTAGCTGTAAAATAAGTCTACTTCTACTGTTTTTCTACTAGTTCTACTGCCAGACATATTTGACAGCTAAATATATGTTTATTTTAATACTAGGTACTAAAAATTCCAAGTAAACTGACTTTTAGACAGACTCTACCTTCATTGATGACCATGTTTGCACCTGAGCTGTACTCGTAAGGTAAGAATGAAGTAAGTAATCAGATTTTCTTTTTATTTCAGGTGCGATTGATGAAAATTGTGATAAGTGATAAAAAACCAAGATGGCGCCGATGAAGCTTCTGCTTTGTTTGAGCTTCCTACACATGGTGTTTGGAAAAGGTCAGTTTTTATTTTTTATTTTTTGAGCTTAGCATCCTAAATGGCAGTAAATGGCTGAGATTGGGTCGAGAAGCGCAGGCTCATTACATGATTAACGTGCAGTTTACACACACAGAACATAACAGAAATCTCCCTCTCACACACACACACACACCCTTTCAACACACACAATTACACACTCTTACAACTTACATACTTACACCATACCCTTTCCTTTGTTCTCCCCAGTCTCTATTCCACTTTCCCACCTCCATATTTTACTTAGTTATTTTTAGTCAAATATAATTTAATTAAATATGTGAAATTAATATACATTTCCAGTACTTATATTATATTTGTCATCCCAGACCTCTTTATTATTGTACATCTTGTTTGACGGTTTGGGTATGGGGTAGGTATGGGGGTAGGTATTTTTAGCGGAAATACCCACTGGGCTTTATTTACTTTTTTTAGTTTTTTAATTCGCATAGCTTTATCTGTTAATTATTTCTCCAATCATTTAGTTTTACAAATAGAGACACCAACATTACTCACACAATTCTACTTCGCCAAATCACATTACTTACAGTACATTTAGGTACAAACTACAACACACACTCCGCACCACAGCGCCCACGACACAGGATTACCTAGTGTGGGTGCTGACCGTAGGCTGGGTATTAGGAAATATATATGTTATTTTTTTAATTTAATTTTTTGTAGTATTCATTGTACCTTTCCGTTGTAGTGTTGTCGTTAAATAAATTTATTTATTATTATTATTAATAATATTTTATTAGCTGTTACTGATTATTATTATTATTTTGTATAAATTAAGGAGACCTATTTTTTGGCTTGCACGCGTATAAAAAAAAGGACAATTCAGGCATTACAGCTGTAAGGTTCTCAGAAAATAAAATAATAATAAATAAATGTTTTTCTGGAAGGTAGACGGATAGGATGGGTCGTTTTTTTTTTTACGAATTTTAACGGCTGTGAATGGGAGTTAAAATGCCCCCTCAACTCTTAATATCGTAAGACATTACATTACAGTACATTAACTTAGTAAATGGTAGGTACAGTCGATCACAGGTCAAAAACCAAAAAGTCAAAATTTGAGAATCCGAAATGTGTCTTTTTGCGCAGGCATAAGGTTGAGATTTAATCTAAGGTTTTTGACAGATGGTATACTATAGCTTGTGGTCTACTGTACAATGTTCGATTATAGATTTATTTACTTTTGTGACCAGATAATCATTGAAATACTCTTGATTCCCCTCCATGACTAAGGTTAGCTGGACGAGATCCCTATGGGATAAGTCCGCCTTTGTACATGTTTTAATGATTTTTATTTTATGTGTATTTTATTAATACATAATAATATTATTGTACAATAAAGAGACCGTTTATATACTGTCTGTTTGTTTGTAACCAAACGATTGTGGAGATCCTTTTTTTCTGATCATCATCAGGTCCTCAGGGTTCCAGATGTGGGAAGGTCACCACGGTCCTAAACATTTGAGCTCAAACTCGAACCACCTTACTCTTACCGTTCCAGAGTTCCCATCTGACATCAAAGATACTCCAAGATCTTGGAAAGCCGTGTTCCATTTTTTATCAAATATGGCTAAGAACACTCTCGATAAAATTATTTGTAAAACTGATCATCGCTTGATGAGTTATGATGCCACAGTCATACAAACAGACATATGCGCGTCAATCTTATAATAACAAGCCTTGTGATGTCCTTTTAAGTCCCGAAGAAGAAACCCGAAAATCATCATCAACAGCCTAATAATGTCCCCACTGTTGGGGCACAGACCTCCCCTTGCACAAAGGGTTTACGGGCCATGATCAACCGAGCGGGCCCAGTGCTGATTGGTAGATTTCACACGCCTTTGGATTTCATTTCCTCAGACATGCATGTTTCCTCACGTGGTTTTCCTTCACCGTTAGAGCAGTCGGTAAATGTACGTAAGTCTTCGAAAAAATCCGAAAAACTCATTGGTACATGGCATGGTTTCGAACTCGGACCTCCCGCATGGGAGTCCGGTGTCCTAGCCACTGTGCCACCGACGCTCTTTAACAAATTTAACTAAATTTAGACTCTGTGTAGGTAGAGTCAGCGTGGTGCTGTGCCATCCTATTTCTGCCACAAAACAGCAATGCATGCACTGCTGTGTTTCAGTTTTAAGGGTAAGAGAGCCAGCGTAATTACCGGCACTTGAGGCACTCCTAAGTCCTCAAGGTTAACAGAGCATGGAACACCTTCTAATACCATAGCGTGGTGAGATATCTATGGGAAACGGTGAACACTTACCACCAGTAATCAAGCTCTCCTCTCTTTTTTCAATATACTCACTATTGTTTACATTACTTGGTCCACGCCTTCAAAGAAGATAGGAAGTTGGAGTTATGACCTGATTTCGATATTATGGAAGAACTTTTCGATTTCTTGTTACCTATTTCTTATTCTATTAACCATGCCGTACATGGCATGGATTCGAACCCGGACCTCGGCGGAGCCCGGCGTCCTATCCACTAGGATCATTTTGTCTGAGTGTTCTTGAGTGTTCTATCTTCTTATCTTATCTTATGATAGGGGCCGGGAATAACCCCAGAGGCACATCGACCCTTGAGGATCTTTTGTGCCTACCCCATTTACACACTGGTCATCTCAGTGTGCAGGTTTCCTCGCGATGTTTTCCTTCACCGTTAGAGCAGTCCGTAAATGTACGTAAGTCTTCGAAAAAATCCGAAAAACTCATTGGTACATGGCATTCCATGGTTTCGAACCCGCACCTCCCGCACGCTAGTCCGGCATCCTAGCCACTAGGCCACCGACGCTTCCCAAAAAATTTCGCCAAAAAAAACAACGAGAAACGTAACTGCCCAGTGATCCGCATCTAATAAAATCCGCTCATATAAATTCAGTCGGCTAGTGGGTAAAAACTCGGTAAAATCGGTGCCGTGAAATTTACCCATTTCGCTAGCAATAAAACACCGTTTAAATGGTCTGAGTCGCGCTTATGGTTATACGTTTCTACGGTTTTTTATTGTTATATTTAATTAATACAAAAAGTAATTTATTGTTACGTTTTTGCAGTAATTTTGAGACACTTTGTGTTTTGAATGGTGGAAGCAAGAAACGTGACGGTAATTTGATTTAAAAAAAAGTGCTAAGGCCATCGCACATTGCAGTGACTAGACGCGAAACCGACACGAACTAAACTCAGAGCAAAGGCTGAGGCAGTCCCCTTTTTCCGGTGCTGCACACCACCTTCATCAAACTTAATTACTTTATAATATATTTGTTTAATTGTGAAGGAAAACATCGTGAGGAAACCTGTGCACTGAGGTGACCAGTGTGTGAAATGGGGAAGGCACAAAAGATCCTCAACGGTCGAAGTGCCGCTGGGTTATTCCCGGCCCCCTATCATAAGATAAGATAAGATAAGATAAGAACATTAAAACTCGACGTGAACCCGGCACCAACTCAACTCAGAGCAAAGCATTGAAATGTAAGCTTTATATCGTATTACATACAGTAGGTTTTCGTATTTGTGCATTCTCATAAAACGTTTAGTTTATACTGAATCGCAGTTGAAAGGTAACAAAACGCTTCAACTGTCAAATTAACGATCGAACATAAGTTCCTCGCAAAGTACTTTTGCCCGATCGATAGTAAATCGAAAGGTGGCAGTGGTAGAGTTATGCGTCAGCAGAAAGCGATTTGGTGTCCAAATAGAATTGGAACGAAAACTAAATTGAAATTGGATAGAAATAGAACTACAGACGTTGTGATTTAGGCGAATTGGAAAACTCCTGAGTCACGTCAAATTCCTAATTGGATTTTTGAATTGAGAGGTTCGTTTTATACAACAAACATCCTGCAGTCCTTTTACGGAGATCCGAACGATCGCACAGGCCATTCACCCTGACACCGTTATATTATGAAGCACCACAAAAAAACCATTATTAAATTAATATGTTCGAGTAGGTGGAACTAATGTTTTTGTGACAAAATTACAATGTCTTTTGTCTAAGAGATATTTCTACTCGTATGGAGGGTAATGTACAGTAATTTTTATTATGATTTTACCAAATTTAATTATCTTATCTTATGATAGGGGGCCGGGAATAATCCAGCGGCACTTCGACCCTTGAGGATCTTTTGTGCCTACCCCATTTACACACTGGTCATCTCAGTGTGCAGGTTTCCTCACGATGTTTTCCTTCACCGTTAGAACAGTCAGTAAATGTACGTAAGTCTTCGAAAAACACGAAAAAGTCATTGGTACATGGTACTGCACGGTTTTGAACCCGGACCACCCGCATGGGAGTCCTGTGTCCTAGCCACTGTGCCACCGACGCTCTTGAACAAATTTAACTCAATTTAGACTCTGTGTAGGTAGAGTCAGCCTGGTGCTGTGCCATCTTATTTCTACCACAAAACAGCAATGCTTTCACTGCTGTGTTTCTGTTTGAAGGGTAAGAGAGCCAGCGTAATGTCCGGCACATGAGGCACTCCTAAGTCCTAACGGTTAACAGCGCATGGAACACCTTCTAATACCAAATCGTAGTGAGATATCTATGGGAAACGGTGAACACTTACCACCAGATGGTAATCAAGCTCTCCTCTCTCGTTTTTTTTCTTCAATGTACTCACTACTTTTCGATTTCTTATTATAATATCGATCAGCTGATTGCTCAAAATTCTACGTTGACTCCTAAAAGGTAACTTTCTAGGGATCCTTACTACAAAGATTACTTTTTCCTGGTCATCATCAGGATGATGACCAGGAAAAAGTAATCTTTGTAGTAAGGTTCCAGACGTGGGAAGGGCATCATGATGATCGTAAACATTTGAGATCAAACTCGAACTACCTAACTGTTACCGTTCCAGAGATCTCACCTGACATCCAAAATACTCCAAGATCTTGGAAACCCGTGTTCCAATTTTTATCAAATATGGCTAAGAACTCTCAAGCCAATTATTTGTAAAATAAAAATATCTGCGTCTAAACTGGATCATCGGTTTCACAGGCCTTTGGATTTTTTTTCATTTCCTCAGACATGCAGGTTTCCTCACGATGTTTTCCTTCACCGTTAGAGCAGTCGGTAAATGGACGTAAGTCTTCGAAAATCTGAAAAACTCATTGGTACATGGCATTGCATGGTTTCGAACCGGACCTCCCGCCCGGCGTCCTAGCTACCAACGCATACTCCATTATCCCAAGATACTCCAAGATCTTAGAACTACTGATCCAGTTTTCATCTAGCATCAATACTGAAGGCGGGAGGACGCTCCGGGCTTCGCCCTATGACCCTGTGTGACCCCCGGGGACCGCGTCTGTATTTTGTTACACACTGTATCATTTCAATCGAGTTCAGTGCTCCCGCCTTGTTTAACATAAACATATCGGCACTTTTTTTGTCCGATCACAAGCTAGTTTCGCACACTGTGCTAACCGGTGTATTTCGGGAGCTAAGACAATAAATTTTTGATAGCCGATAGTTATTGTTTTTTTAAGGCAAGGTTTCTGAGCCCATTCAGCCATGTCTGATGTAAACAACTCTTTCAAGTCTTCATTAAAATCCTGGTGTGACACATTTCAATGCTATCTGGGAGAATCTTCCACTCTTCTGCACCATCCGAACCAAAGAAGAAGGCGTCCCAGACGCAGTATGGCTCGTCAAAATCCAGCCAAGTACGGATCGGCTGCAGCGTCTTAATTTAATTTAATTTATTTATTAGGTAAACATAACAGATTACAACCATATAAATTACAGAAAAATCAATTTAAAGTTATGAGCTAGAGCGTAACCCTTAACCCGTAACCCTTTCTTATTTGACTTTACTTCACTGTCCCACACATTATTCACATCTTGTAGAAGTTCTTCGAGCAAGAAACACCATACTTACTAGAAAAGCACTACTGTAAAACAATTTGCAAGACAAAACGAAACAAAGCTGACGTGGATCGTGGATGCCACAGAAGCGCGGGAGAAACTCTGATAGGTTTTCTATAATATATTTTTTATTATTAAATAAGTAGAGCAGACGAGCAATCGTGCCACCTGATGGTAAGTCCTGACGTCACCAATAGACATCTCACCTCACTGTATTAATATTATAGGGTTTACGATGCGCTGCTAACCTTGAGAACTAAGATGGATTGCCTCATGTGCCGGAAATTACGCTGGTTCTCTTACCCTTCAAACTGAAAGAAACAGCAATGCAAGCATTACTGTTTCACGGTTAAGTGGGAGGGAGGGGGTCAACAAAATGTGACATCGTGTGACAAGGGGGTCGGGGGGAGGGGACGAGTCATAAACTTCGTGACGTCACATGCGTAAATTTAAAAGAAGAAGTCATAAATAATATAAAGGAATGGGTTCAAAGTCATTAAATTTTGTATCGTTCATTTGATTTGATGTTTTGTAAATTTTCTAAAATGTTTGATTTATTGTTGATGGAAAAAAGATTTTAAATAGAAATATAAATAATTTCGGAAGCGTTGTTTTAATTAGATAATTTCTAAATTTAAAATTGCAAAATATGTGACGTCACACCAGGGAAGGGAGGGTCACACAAGAAAGAAAGAAAGAATTTATATCCAATAGCGCACATATACAAACAATTAGATACAGAAGACTACAAAAAAATGTGACCATATGTGACAAGGACGGGAGGCCCCCTCCCCCCGGAGGGGGCTCCAAAAATCATGATATTCGTGTAACGTAATTTATAAGTGGCACCTTAGTGCTTACTGCTTTCCCAAGCTGAAGCCCCGCATGGAGTCATGCCACCTCAGTCTGTCTCCCGGGCTATGAAGCGGGGCGATGACTGCACGATTTTTGTGCGGCAATGCAATGCGAGCTGCCCACTGTGCAGACGGATTGACAGGTGATAGGTGGGCGAGGGTTAAGGAACGGTATTATTAGGGGTCTTTGCTTAGTACCGCTTGTAAGATGAAACGGTATTTATCTTCGTCTTACTAAAAATATGCCATCTATCGACACACACTAATATCCTCATTCATACAAACAAACACATTCATACAACACCACACGCACACACTGTTGCTTTCTTCGTCCGTGCAGTCACTGAGGGGCCAGCTGAAGATCAGCGCTGTGGCTTGCCTCAGCATTATGCTGAGCTGGTGTACCCTTTTTGGCACTGTACCACACCAGATGTTCTGTGCTGCATGTATTAAACTTTGTATACTTCTGTATTCTGTATTCTGGTGTTTACAGCGCTAAATAAACGATTTCAATTTCAATTTCAATTTTATCGGCCAACTCTCGTAACCATACGCTTTGCTGATTTCGTAATTCGTTTCGTTTCTGAAGAAAGATATATTTTTCGATATCTTACCTATTATTTGATATTATTAATGGGTAAAGTTAGTACTGGAGAGATGCTCTGTCTCTTTTAGCAAAACAGTCCTTATGTAGCTAAGACCTAATTATATGGCGCTACAGAGCGTTCGATCCCTTAATAAATTGTGTCGACTCAACAGGGTGCGGTTAGTCTGGGTACCAGGCAATGTAGGGGTGCAGGGAAATGAGTGTGCTGATGAGCTGGCTACAAAGGGCTAAAAACCACTCTAACGGGACCTGAGCCTTTTGTTGGACTCTCAATGAGTACCATCAAAACAGCCATTAAGGCTAAAGCCAGGGACCTGCATATGGTGGAGTGGTCAAAAACGACCAACTTAAAACACTCTAAGATGTTCATTGGAAATGGTGGCACGACTGGGTGTAGACTCATTGTAGGGGCGTTCACAGGCAATTTTGGCACTAAGAGCTTCCTACACAAGATGAGACCGGCAGACGATCCCACCTGTAAAGCCTGTGGTGACACCGTTGAGTCAATGGAACACTTGCTGTGTGAATGTGACTCGTTGGCTGGAAAGCGTATGAGTCTTCTGGGGGTCGCCTACCCGAAACCAGAGGACTATAGGCTCCTTCCTGTAAGCTGTATAGCGTCCTTGATGTAAAGCATCTTTAAGGAACAGGAAGGAGACTAAGGTAAGGGGTGAGCACAAAATATCCCTGAGGGTCGAAGTGCCGCTGGTGTTGTCCCTGGCTCCCTGTCATAAGATAAGATAAGATGGCGCTACAGAACAGTGACGTCATAATTCTCTATTGCCGATTTTTGATAGCCTGTAGCTATTTTATTTTTCAATTAATTTTAATTCTGTTTCCACATTTGACCATCAATTTATGTCTATTTTTTAATTTTTATGGAATGCATTTAATATTTGATACTTGGAAAATACCCTATTACCGGAATCGCAACTGCCCCGTGATCCAATCACAGACTTATATTGTAACGTATTTTTGACGCGTGTCTGTCAATCAGAAAGCGATAGCCATCGGTCATGGTCGTGTAACTTCGAACAAAGAGACTTTGTCCAAAAAAACTGGCGCGATGTACCACTGTGCAGGTATTAATTAACGTTCTTGTATCTTCAACCGTATTACATAACGGCGCCGTTTTGTAAAACGACGTTCAGCCGTTTTACTTGTAACGATGTCGACGTCATCGTCCATATCAACCTCCTTGCCATCAATTTCAACCTCATCGTTAGCGTTTATCTCACCTCATATCATGTTGGCATCTTCATGTCTTCATCTATATTTTCAAAATTCAAATCATATTCCCATTCCATTTCTGAATTCCATTATTACATTAATTTCATTGTTTTCTTTGTATTTGCACTTTCTCTCTGTATTTTGTCCTGAACGGACGTTTCTCCGTTTCATTTTTGTCTCCTACTACTACCTATTTTCTACATTTACTATTTTCTGTGTTGTTCTGTTCCTTAAAAATATAATATCTATTACCAAGTTCTTCTATTACTTCATCTGCACGCTGTCCTAGAACCCTGCTAGCCGGCACCTAGAGGGCATACTGTAGCAGGTAAAGGTATCAGTACTCAAAAAGCATGTGCATGCAAGGTATCAGTGCCAAAAAGCTTGGTAGAATTAAGCCTGCCTGAATTTTATAAATTGCTCTTAGAAAAATGCTATTACAAATAGACTGACTTCTTCAGTGACAAGGTGTGACATCATCAAAATTTAATTAAAGTTGACATTTTTTTATAATTAATTAAAAACCAATCTTTATTGTTTATTCTTATGTATTTTTTTAAATTGAGACTTTTTTTTCTTATCAGTTTTTTATTATTATTTGTTATTAAATAAAGAGAGCAGACGAGCAAACGGGCCACCTGATGGTAAGTGGTCACCGTCGCCCATAGACATCTCACCTCACTGTATTAATATTAGAGGGTTTTTGATGCGCTGCTAACCTTGAGGACTAAGATGGATTGCCTCATGTGCCGGAAATTACGCCGGCTCTATTAGCCTTCAAACCGAAACACAGAAATTCAAGCATCTCTGCTTCACGGCAGAAATAGATAAGAGGGTGATACCACCCCAGGCGATCCTTCACATTAGGATCTACCACTACCAATAATATTTTGATGTTTTTGTTTTGTTACCTTTATTATTATTTTGCTAATTTATTATGATTGATTATATTATTGATGATAATTTATGATTGATTGATGTATTAATTGAACAAAATTTTGTACGCTTCCGGGCAGAATATGGTGATACCGTGATACTGAAACACAATGTAACATCTGCATTACCCATATTTACAAATAAATTATATTTCTATTTCTATTTCTCAATTTTACTATCACCCTAATATCGGTGGGTTTTCCCAAACCTCCTGTATATCATCACAAATTCCTTTTCAAAGCAAATGTTACCGTCATCCGTTCATCACTGTAGGTGGCAAGGTTCTACGTAGGTTGACTAACCTCTATTGTTAAACCCTAACTTGCTTTACAAGTATTCTATTATCCACCTTAAAGCTATAAGATTTAAGCTCATGCGGAGTTTTGAGACAGGTCAACGTATGTTGGTGATTGCTTACCCATTTTTGGTGGCTTAAGGCCGTTCGCCCAACAGTGGGCGAGGTATGAGTAAGACGTATTTAATTGATTTATACAAAGACAAAACAAATTATTATTTTTTCATTTTATAATGAAACATATTACACATTATCCAACACGCCACAATGTCCAGAGGTGGATTCGATCCGGCGGCGCTTGCGCCGAAGTCTCGCGCCATTGTCGCTTCATTTCGCGATTCAAAATTAAAAAAATTGAAATCAAAATATTTTTATTGTAAGTACCTTCTTCTTCTTCTAAGTCGTGTTCCTCATTGCTGAGGGTCGTAATCATTCTAAGGAATTAATCACATAGAACGACTCTCGTGGCAGATTTAATGGGGTTTGCCATTGCCTTCATTTCACACTGGTTATCTCAGTGTGCAGGTTTCCTCGCGATGGTTTACTTCATCGTCAGAGCAGCCGGTAACTGTACGTAAGTCTATCGAAAAAACCGAAAAACTCATTGGTACATTGCACTACATGGTTTCGAACTCGGACCTCCCGTATGGGAGTCCGACGTCCTAGCCACGACGCCACCGAACGCTCAAAGTACCTTATAGTACATTTTTACAACGTCATTCTTTTTTACTCTGCCACCGCTTTGTAAGGTGCTGTAGCTGAAAGGAAAGAAGTGGCGCAAAATACTTTAAGCAGCACGTCTTTTGAAATAAATATATCTTACAATAATTATGAATACAATCATATACACAATGTGCAGAGCTGGAGCTGGATTCAGGACCAAGCCTCTTTATCATTTAAGTAGTCGTAGTCATTTATTTTATAATAACCCTAAAGTTATTACCAAAATTCATTTGAATTTAGCAAAACTAGCCTGGAACTGTCTTCAGCGCCTATTTTGCGTGTGATGGGAATAACTACTTACTCGAGCCACCCCTACCTCGCCAGAAAGTCCAGCAGTGGAGTGCCAAGGCTTCCCGCCCGGTACGTGGTCACCTCACTGCACTCCAACTTCACGTGGGGGCACAGGGGGCTGTCTGTGACACCTATTTTGACGAAGTGTCTGCTGAGTGGACTGTGTCAGGTTATTACTCCGGTTACCTTCCGCAGCTGGGCTCAGAAGCCGCAGAAGCTGTCTGGTGAGTTTTGAATCGGCCTTCGGCAGGGCTTCCCGAGTCTCCCTGCAGTCCGCGATATTGGCCCAGCTAGAACATTGTATATCTTTCGTGCGTTGGCGCAGCGCCGTCTTTATCCAGCAGAAGGACAGTGGTATGAGGGACTCTGGGCCCTCTGCAGCCATCTCCGATGCCCTTCTCGCCAGTCTTGCCCTGTATTAATTGCAGGTAATTTACCGTATCCGGCCATTGAGGACCTGATTTCTCAATAAAAGGGAAATTAAAAAAACTGTAGACGCTCACTAGACGTAAAAAACAGATTATGATGTGGTAATAGAGTTGTTACAGAATTATACTATAACATACCATAGGTACTAAGCTTTATGGTTTGTGTATATTAAAATTATAATTTTTACTATACGAGTTTGTGCCTACCTATTCTGTTTTTAGCTTTTTATGGAGTTTTATTTAGAAGAGTAGAGGTGGTGTAGTAGGTACGACGGGAGGTCCGGGTTCGAAACCATGCAATGCCATGTACCAATAAGTTACGTACATTTACCGATTGCTCTGACGGTGAAGAAAAACATCGAGAGGAAACCCTGAGATAACCAGTGTGTGAAATGGGGAAGGCAATGGCAAACTACCTCATTAAATCTGGCACGAGAGTCGTTCTATGTGATTAATTCCTTAGAATGATCACGACCCTCAGCAATGAGGAACACGACTTAGAAGAAGTCTTTTTTTAGCTGACGCCAAAAAAAGGAGAAGTACTAAATTCGTATGTATGGTATGTATACCTATCTATCCTGACCAGGAACTTAAAAACCCAATCAAGAGGATCCATTAGTAGTTTTATAATCTGTGTTATGGAGTTCGCTATGATTGGAATGTGCGTAGGATTGGTATTCATCATCATCAGCAGCAGCAGCCCACTCTAGTCCACTGGTGTGGTAGACACAGGCCTCTCCCAGGGCGCACCATTGAGCCCGGTCTTCGGCTTTTCTCATCCAGTCGCTACCAGAGAGCAGCCAGCGTAGCCATTAGAGAAAATTATAATCTATTCAGTATCTGATGGCAACCAATAACCTTAATTAACATTACAATATGATTTACATTATGATAAAATTGACATTATGGTAATTAATAATATGATTTGACATTTGGTTTTATAAATAGAAATTATGGCGATTTATTTCATTTGGATACGTAATTGAATTTTGTATTCATTAGGTATATTTGATTTTGATATAATTACTTAATTTAAATTTAATTTTAATCTAAAATTTTAATTTTAATCTAAAAAATTAATTTTAATAAAATAATTAATTTTAGTAAAATCGTGTTGAAACGTATGTACGAGTATATAAGGTCGGGGAAAAAGTTTCTCCGCATTTTATATGAAAACTTAAGGCATTTTTTTTCAAAGTTTATTTACATTTAATTATAGTATATATGTGCCATTTTGTTCGATGACTTTTTGACATCTTGTAGGCAGTGACATGATCCCGTTGCTGTAGAAACTTTGGGACTTCTGATCAAAAAAACGCAACAAGTAATTTTGGCAGTCCTCTCTTCATGTTAACCTGACACTGCCTAAAAAAATCCGAAGAGACCGAAACTGTGGAAATCTGAAGGTGCAAGGTCAGGACTATATGGCGGATGCATTACCACCTCCCAGCCAAAATCTCTTAATTTTTGCTGAGTGGCTAAAGATGTGTGTGGTCTAGCGTTATCGTGATGAAAGACCACACCCTTTCTATTTATCAATCCCGGCCGCTTTCTCTCAACTTCTTGCTTTAATCTCATCAGTGTTGGCAGTAGAGATCCGAATCGATGGTTCTGCCCGGCGGTAAAAGCTCATAATGAACAATGCCCTTCCAATCCCACCATATACACAGCATCACCTTATTGCGAGTTAACCCGGGCTTTGCCACAGTCTGTTGTAGGACCCGGTTGAGTGTCCTCACTAACAGTTGAGTCCGGGAATCGAACCCGAACCAGTAAGCAAAGCAGGGAAGCTTGTGTGAGTGCAGGCAGTAGTTCTCGAAGGTCGTTGATGAAAACTCAGCAACACAATTTAAACAATATTTTATTTACGCGAATTTAGAGTTACATATATAATCTAGTTCTTTATTTAAAAAAGCCTATTGAAATACTTGCAACACCGACTCAGTCACGGCGTCATCGTTTGGGCGCAGCCTAACCTTATAAGGGGCGGTTGCACACGCCCGCCAATCTCCATATGAGGCGGGAACTAACGACCGATAATCAGGTCGCCTATTGCGACAGTTTAGTCGCACAGTCGCACGTCTGTCAGGCCCTCAGACAGTGCTAAGAAATACTCGTACAGGAGAAAGAACAATACCTACATCAGGCATACCCTCTATAAAACAAAAATAGGAAATCCATTATTAATAGACCATATAGGTACATGTGACAAAAATTATGTAAGAAATATCACAAGATGAGTAAGAAGTTCCCATGCGGGCGGTCCGGGTTCGAAACCATGCAATGCCATGTACCAATGAGTTTTTCGTATTTTTCAAAAACTCACGTACATTTACCGACTGCTCTAACGGTGAAGGAAAACATCGCGAGGAAACCTGCACACTGAGATGACCAGTGTGTAAAATGGGGTAGGCACAAAAGATCCTCAAGGTCGTAGTGCAGCTGGGTTACTCCCGGCCCCCTATTATAAGATAAGATAAGAAGGCTTCCTTAGGTCTTGTGTCATCTGTATCTGGAACTATGGCCTTTTTATTATTAACCAATGACGCATTCTTCCTTAGCACGGTTTTTCTTTTAAGTCTTATTCCTCATTACCGAGGGTCGTGATCATTCTAAGGAATTAGAACGTCTCTCGTGGCAGATTTAATGGGGTTTGCCATCGCCTTCCCCATTTCACACACTGGTTATCTCAGTGTGCAGGTTTCCTCGCGATGTTTTCCTTCACTGTCAGAGTCAGAGCAGTCGGTAAATGTACGTAAGTCTTTCCAAAAAACCAAAAAATTCTTTGGTACGTACATGATATTGCATGGTTTCGAACCCGGACCTCCCATGACCTCCAGCTGAAAAGCAATATACCGAGCTGTGTACCCTTTTTGACACTGTACCACACCGGATCTTGTGCTGAATATATCTTTATATACTTTTGTATTGTGTACTTGCTGTATTCTGGTGTTTACAGTGCTAAATAAACATTTTTCAATTTCATGGGAGTCCGACGCCCTAGCCACGACGCCACCGACGCTCCTTACCCTTTAAACTACAGAGAAGACAAACGTTTATTTACAGGGTGATGTTGAAATACTAAGCAGGTGATTTGCAATGGTGATTGGCCCATCATTTACGGTCGGTCACGACACATGTGTTACAAGCTGCATGCAAGACATCAATGCGATGGCGTAATGTGAAGAAGATAGATAGATAGAAACAAAAATTAAAAAAAATAAAAAAAAATTAAATTAAATTAAACACTTTATTGTACACAAATACAGGAAAAGTAAACCGGTGTAAACCGGTCAAGCCTTAACTGTAAGGACTTTTCTTGCAACTCACAATAAGAATAAGTTTATTTGTGCATTAAAATGACATATAGTGAGTACTTTAGTGACGTAGGTGGCCTAGTGGCTAGGGCACCGGACTCCCATGCGGGAAGTACGGGTTCAAAACCATGCAGTGCCATGTACCAATGAGTTTTTCGTATTTTTCGAAAACTTACGTACATTAACCGACTGTTCTAACGACGAAGGAAAACATCGTGAGGAAACCTGCACACTGAGATGACCAGTGTGTAAAATGGGATAGGCACAAAAGATCCTCAAGGGTCGAAGTGCCGCTGGGTTATTCCCGGCCCCCAAACATAAGATAAGATATACAGTACTTAAGCATAAGTTACAAATCCCCCCCCCCCCCCCCCCCCATTAATCCCTCCCTTAAACATAAACGTTCTTTTTATAATTCTTTTTACCTCATACCTTCATACGTGCGTTGCTCGCTAAATGCGAAACTTGCAGCCACGAAGCGACCACGCTTCTGCGAACCGCGTTCATTGTTCTTGGCCCTTAATTAAGGGCCGGTATGCGTGTTAAGGCCAAGGAAACTTTACACCATGTGCCAGCCCTAAAGAACAGCACAATCCCAACTCTTCCCGTGGATATCATACGAAGCGACTAAGGGTCTTAGTGGATAGTATTCTACACCTAGTAGACGGCGGTAGGCTCCACCTATCACGTTTGTCCACCAAATCTTACAGCGTAAAGTGAGAGCTACCTAAGATGAAGGTAGTTCCTCTGTCTACCATCTCAGGGATTATGCATGTGAGAGTTATGTATGTATGAGATTTTACATAAAGTACTTACATAGGTAGTTATACCGGGTGTAACAAAACCCCCTATAGTCCCAGTGTTGAGTATCCATAATTGAACAACATTCTCTATGGGGCCGATTCTGAAAACGCGAAAATAAAATCATCTGTGCCATTATACCGGGTGTAACAAAGCCCCCTATAGTCCCAGTGTTGAGCATCCATAATTGATAAACTTTCTCTATGGGGCCGATTCTGAAAACGCGAAAAAAAATCATCTGTTCCATTATACCGGGTGTAACAAAACCCCCTATAGTCCCAGTGTTGAGTATCCATAATTGAAAAACTTTCTCTATGGGGCCGATTCTGAAAACGCGAAAAAAAATCATCTGTTCCATTATACCGGGTGTAACAAAAACCCCCTATAGCGAAAGGGGGGTGTTCAGTATCCATAATTAAACAACTTTCACTATGGGGCCGATTCTGAAATGGCAAAATAAAATCAGCTTTTTCGTAAATGGTGAAAGTTGTTCAGTGATTACTGAACAACCCCCTTTCGGCTCTATGGTGGGTTTTTGTTACATCCATATAAGGAATATTTTGTTAGGTTAGGTCAGTGGTGGTAAAAAAATAATTATTTACAGTTTTTGCTTAGGTATAATTAACAAACTTTGTTCAATATAGAGGATATGCCTTCTTCAAGTTCCATCCGGGTAACGACACAGACAATTTTGCAACCACGTTTTCTAATTATTGAAGTACTTTACGCAAAGCATGGAATAATAAATAAAAAATACTATAAATATAAAATAAATATAATGCATTTTTTTTTTCAAGATCTAATGTTCTTCCCCTTAATTGTTAAGGAACGCTGTTGAAGTTCCAACCGCGTGAAATATTCCTTAACAACCACGGACTACTAAGGTATTAAAATAAAATCAAAAAACGTATTTTAATTAGGTAGTTTGTAGGCGTTATTTTTATTTTACTAAGTATCTTACAATGTGGAAAAAATAATTAAAAAGTAAAAATAAATTAAAATACACTTTGTTGCACAAATAGAATACAGCAAACAAAAGGTAGTAAAAGAAATAATGAAGTACAATATAGTTACCCATATTTACAAATAAATGATATTTGTTGTTGTTTGTTTTTTTAAGGCAAAGGGAACTGAGCCCATACAGCCATGTCTGATGTAAACAACTCTTTCAAGTCTTCATTAAAATGCTGGTGTGACACATTTCAATGCTATCTGGGAGAATCTTCCACGCTTCTGTACCATCCGAACCAAAGAAGAAGGCGTCCCGGACGCAGTATGGCTCTTCAAAAACCAGTCAAGTACGGATCGGGCTGCAGCGTCTTATTTGACTTTACTTCACTGTCCCACACATTATTCACATCTTGTCGAAGTTCTTCGAGCAAGAAACACCATTCTTACTAGAAAAGCACTACTGTAAAACAATTTGCAAGACAAATCGAAACAAAACTGACGTGGACGCCACAAAAGCGCGGGAGAAAAACTCGTACAATTTAGTTATCCATATTTACAAATAAATGATATTTGTTGTTGTTTGTTTTTTTAAGGCAAATGGAACTAAGCCCATTCAGCCATGTCTGATGTAAACAACTCTTTCAAGTGTTCATTAAAATGCTGGTGTGACACATTTCAATGCTATCTGGGAGAATCTTCCACGCTTCTGCACCATCCGAACCAAAGAAGAAGCGTCCCGGACGCCAGTTTTCGAAAACCAGCCAAGTACGGATCGGGCTGCAGCGTCTTATTTGACTTTACTTCACTGTCCCACACATTATTCACATCTTGTCGAAGTTCTTCGAGCAAGAAACACCAGAAAAGCACTACTGTAAACAATTTGCAAGACAAAACGAAGCAAAGCTGGCGTGGATGCCACAAAAGCGCGAGAGAAACTCCTGTCAACTAAATGTGGTAGAATCTCCCTAATATTTGTAACGTAACAGGTATTATTTCACATTTACTACTTTACTTACATCTGCTACATCAAGTATTGCGGTCTGCGGTATCTATTTCAATTTTATTGGATGAAGAATTTAACACCTCTAATAATATAGTAATAATATACGAACAGATCGACTGCCATATGAGATACAATTTCAAAGTGGACATTCCACGACCGCAGGGGTATGCCAGAAACCACGTCTTCATATACCGGTCTGAACAACTCTGACAATATTCGCCACTGACCACAGAACAAGAAGAAGCGAAGTCGTTTTTAACCATCGTCGATTAAAATCACAGAATATATTTTTCATATTATATCTCACCATGTCTTAAGTTTGGCTGGAAGATATTTCTTCTTAAAGATAAGCTCTGCCTAATGTATCCTATAATTATTTCTTGTGACATGATCTTTATAAGTAAGTATAAGTATATTATAATATATGCCAGTCCACTAAAGTTTTATTACAATATTTTCTTTCGCTAATTAAGTATACCTACCTACCAAATTGTTTTTAAGTTTCATAAAGTAAAATGATCATTGAAATAAGTTTCATATATAAAAATTAACGTAAGTAAGTAGTCAGATTTTATATAGTAGAATTTTAGATAAATGGCAACTTTCCATGCACAACGGTGCGAAATCGCAATGACATTTCCATAAGATTTCTGTGAAAATTCCCTATTTAAATTATAGTCTGTCAAACCAAATCAAATATCAACGTAGTTTATGAGCAAACCTTTAGCAAGTTCTAAGTATCGGCGGCGGGAAAATAAAGTAAAATTCACACTCATTTAAAAATAGAACTCGCCACTTCTTTCTTTTTTCCGCGGCGACATTAATATTTCTCCCGCAACCGGCCAGTATTTTTATTTCTTACATCGTTACATTAAAAAATACCTTTTCGTTATAAAGAACAGAGTGCATGCATTAAAGTAAATTACTGGGATTACAATGATGGTTGTTTATCGTCGGCATTTCTCCCTAAGGCGGGTCTAAAATTATTCAATTATTACTTTTTTTTGTTTGCATAATGGCATGCTGTAGGCTATTTTATTCAATTTTGAATTTAAAGCACGTTACACGAAAATTACATTTGTTTTCGGTTTTTATAACGGTGTTTTGAATTTGCTGTCATTATGGTAGGTACATAAGTATAATATAACAGGGTAAAAAAACATTCTTCTTTAATTTACTAATCTGAATCTGATGTTGTATCGTTCTATGTAGTCTAACAAAGTTCGCCTGGTTTGGGTTCCGGGACATGAGCAATGGGTTATTAGGAAATGAATCAGCAGACGAGTTGGCCAGACAGGGATCACAGCAATCGCTTATTGGTCCAGAACCTTTTGTTGGCCTCTCGTCGGGCCGTACAGTATTAAAGAAGTACAGTACCGATAGGCACAAACATGAGTGGCTAACCCTAAAGGGGTTAGAACACTCTAAGAAATTCATTGGGGACAAAGTCACAGGCTGGAACAGCAAGATGCCTGGGGCCTGAATAGACGTCAAGTGCGTCTACTGGTCGGTGCCTTCACCGGTCACTTTAGCACCAATGCCCACCTACACAAGATGAAGCTGACTGACAGCACATCTTGCAGAGCCTGTGGTGAACAACTGGAGACCGTTTCACATCTCCTATGAGAATGTGACGCTGTCGCGGCAAAAAGGATGGGTCTGCTAGGCTCTGCCTATCCGGACCCAAGGGAATTCAAATCCCTCCCACTAAGACGTATAGTCATGCTCATGCACGACATATTCGGTGAAGTGGTCAAGGGATAGGTACAAGAGGTTGAACACAAAAGATCCTCATGGGTCGAAGTGTCGCTGGGATCGCCGGCCACCATCCAAAGATAAGATAAGATCGTCCTATTTACCGATCATAACATTTAAAATAATTGCTATGGGTTTAAAACTCTTTGGTACATTACATTGCATGGTTTCTACGCCACCAACGCTTCGATAGATAATATTAATAATAGGGAATATGCATGTGATTCAAATATAGGTCAAGCATATATTTTTTTAAATCTTTATTACCTACTACAGAATTGTACCTATACCATATTTTTTTAAATTTAATCTCTTTTTAATTAAGAATTTAAATGAATAAAAGTGGGAAAAATGTGAGAGAAATTCAAAATAGCAAAACGCAACGCTATTGGTTAGCCCGAAACGCGACGTCATCGTCCATGCGTTTAAATCGCCCGATTTGATTGCCGTTTTAAATATTTATGATTCATATGAGAGTTTCTCCCGCGCTTTTGTGGCATCCACGTCAGCTTTGTTTCGTTTTGTCTTGCAAATTGTTTTACAGTAGTGCTTTTCTAGTAAGAATGGTGTTTCTTGCTCGAAGAACTTCGACAAGATGTGAATAATGTGTGGGACAGTGAAGTAAAGTCAAATAAGACGCTGCAGCTCGATCCGTACTTCCGTACATACTGCGTCCGGGACGCCTTCTTTGGTTCGGATGGTGCAGAAGCGTGGAAGATTCTCCCAGATAACATTGAAATGTGTCACACCAACATTTTAATGAAGACTTGAAAGAGTTGTTTACATCAGACATGGCTGTATGGGCTCAGTTCCCTTTGCCTTAAAAAAACAATTAAAATATTTATTTTTATAATAAATATTCATATTTATATAAATGATATATTTTTTACGCTAATGTATCAATGTAAACAACCAACTAAAACCATAAAAATAATACATGTATTACTATTGGTGCTTCCTATTAAAAAAACTTCTCACAAGGTCTTTTTAACGAGTTTTTCAGTGATCATCAAGTCATAAAGCAAATATTTTTTTTATGATTCACCTGCGCATAATAAAATTCACACACAACACTGCCATAAAAGGTGTAATACAATGCTTTGCACACGTTGTTAATAATTATAAACAATTTATTATGCATTCATACCTCCTTAGATACCCATCAGTCATAAAAATCGAACAATTCCCAGGCAATTTAAAAAAGAAATATTAAAAAAACAATAAGATACGGAATGTAAACTGCTAGTGTAGTTTTAAAGCAAGAAATTCGCTTGCAGCCTGCCATTTGTTGTATGCAAAAGAAGAATAATTATAGTTTTCTCCCGCACTTTTGTGGCATCCACGTCAGTTTTGTTTCGTTTTGTCTTGCAAATTGTTTTACAGTAGTGCTTTTCTAGTAAGAATGGTGTTTCTTGCTCGAAAAACTTCGACAAGATGTGAATAATGTGTGGGACAGTGGAGTAAAGTCAAATAAGACGCTGCAGCCCGATCCGTACTTGGCTGGATTTTGAAGAGCGTCCGGGACGCTTTCTTCTTTGGTTCAGATGGTGCAGCAGAAGCGTGGAAGATTCTCCCAGATAGCATTGAAATCTGTCACACCAGCATTTAAATGAAGACTTGAAAGAGTTGTTTACATCAGACATTGCTGTATGGGCTCAGTTACTTTTGCCTTTAAAAAAAACATAAAGAATTATTATTTAGCAAGTATTTATTATTCGTGTTTATCTTTATTTTCATTTCGTTGATTCTTCTTTCGTAGGTCCATCGGTGATTCTGTCTATGTGGGACAATTTCTAGATAGTAAATTTTGATTTTTTTTTAATTTGATATCCCAACCCAACCACTTGTATCTACTTACGTAAGTAAAACTTAACATCACCCCCACAGTCAGGTGCTCTGAAAACACACACAACCCCCCTTGAAAGGAGTTTTAAGGGGAGGATTTGCTCCCCTTTTTGATTCACTCCTTATTTTTTGGGGATCAATCTGACAATTCATTCAAATGATAGATCGAGGGCGCGAACAGAGCGTGTGAAATCGTTTGAAATGGGAATTGGCGCATAAGGGGGTATCTATGGGGGTCATACATACTCATCAGCCTATTAATGTCCCCACTGTTGGGGCACAGGCCTCCCCTTGTACAAGGGGGTACTGGCCATGATCCACCGAGCGGGCCCAGTACTGTGCGGTATATTTCACACGTATTCGGGAACTTTTTTTTCCTCAGACATGCAGGTTTACTCACACTTTCATATACGATATGATATGACATGAGGTTTTGGGAAATGAGATTTAAAGTATTTATATAAAGTAATTAAAACTCATTACCTCCATTTTGGCGCTTCAGCCTTTTTCCTTTCCACTGACGCATTTTTCACCAAAAATTTCTATTTTTCAGATTTTTGAAGTCGAATTTTTTCGTGGCGAAGTTTTGAATCCCGGCTGAAGTGCAAAACCTGAATTTTGACAGTTGTGTCCACCAAAAAGTGTGATCTGTGGTACTACCGATTATATCCTTACGCTAGTAATGTAATATTAGACTCCTGTGACAATGTTGTAGGGATGTTACAGAGGTGATTTTACCGGAACCGGAGTCGAAACCGAAGGTTATAAATTTGATTTATCGGAGTCGGAACCGGAGTCGGAACCGGAGACGGAGGCGGAGGTAGAAGAGAGATGGTCAGAAGAAGTTCAAATTTTAAACCGTTTTTTAAAACCTTTGAAATTTCGATTTTCATAAAAATAAATTTTAAAAATCGGTTAGCGCGTCCCTCGCCCCCTTAAGTCTAATTAAGATATGACTGTGATAAAAGAATCCCATACACGCCCCGATAGCAAAGCGAGATAACTCACAATTCGTGGGAATCGGTGTTAGGAGAATAACGCAAAATTATAGAATTATAACGTAATCTAGTTTTCCGATAGAGATCGCCATTGTTTTTTTTTTCACGTTGGTTGACGCTGTGTGTCGTTTCATGTGATTGTGGGAATGTATTTCTGTTGAGAATGTCGGTGGTGTAGCGGCTGGGGTGCCTGGCTTCTTTATGGAGGTCCAGGGGACCAGTACGCCTAAATTACAACGTGTGTAGTTCTATTTCTATCCAATTTCAATTTAGTTTTCGTTCCAATTCTATTTGGACACCAAATCGCATTCTGCTGACGCATAACTCTACCACTGCCACCTTTCCATTTACTATCGATCGGGCAAAAGTACCTCGGGAGGAACTCATGTTCGATCGTTATATTTGACAGTTGAAGCGTTTTGTTACCGTTCAACTGCGATTCAGTATAAACTAAACGTTTTATTAGAATGCACAAATACGTTACTGTTCGATCGATCGTTGACTCGGTCGGAACTTAACTGAAATTGGATCGTTAGTAGATAGTAGCATAAGAAACACGGCATAACGATGCAGTTTAGATTATATTTAGTTACGTTGTATTTAGTGGAATCGATCTACTGACCCGGTTCCAGGCGAGTTTTGCTTATTTCAAATGAACTTTGGTAATGACTGGGGTTATTTTAAATTAAATGACTACTCAAATGATAAAGAGGCTCGGTCCTAAATCCAGCTCCAGCTCTGCACATTGTGTATATGATTGTATTCATAATTATTGTAAGATATATTTATTTCAAAAGACGTGCTGCTGACAGTTTCTTGCGCCGCTTCTTTCCTTTCAGGTACAGCACCTTACGAAGCGGTGGTAGAGTAAAAAAAATACTTTGTAAAAATGTACTATAAGGTAACTTACTTACAATAAAAACATTTTGATTTTATTTGACTTAAAAGTTTAATAAATTTCTGAATTAACCGAAGTGGTTTGGTTATCCCTTTTTATCAATGACCAAAACGTATAACCGTTTAAGGTTTATAATTTGTTAAACCAGATATTTTTTTAAAGTAGTCTAAACTCTCCTAAATCAAAGGTTGTCTGGAAGATATCCCTGTGGGATAATCCCGCCTTTGTACATATTTTAATGTTTTATTTTCTTAGTTTTTATAATAGTACAATAATGAGACTACAAGCAAACAAACTACACTAAAATGCCTGTGCCATGAGTGGTCCACCACAACGGTCCAGAGGTGGATTCGATCCGGCGACGCTTGCGCCACAATCTAACCTAGCCTTTGAGCCATTGTCCTTCAGACATTAAAAAACGAGGGTAGATTTCGCCTAGAGACACGAGACTAGAGTTGCCACGAATAGTGATTTGGCCGAATACCGAATACCGAATATTCGGCAACGCTGTCGGCCGAAGCGCCGAATATGCGGCACAAAATACATGCTTGCCGAGGGCGTAAACTGGTAATAGACAGGCCGCAACCTGTCTCATGACGGTGCATACGGGAGCGACGGGCGGGTATTTGTTTCAATTGCGAGTAAATCACGGCACGGCACGCTTTGTCAGATCATAATAATACATAAAACATTAATATTGTGCAGAGAATAGTTCTTATTCAATTGTTTGTTCGTTAAAAGGTTTACAAAATGACGCCAATTAATAAAAAATCGCCTATATGGGAATATTACGAGATATTATCCATCACACCCTACCATTGATCAATTTTACTTACTAAAGTATTGTAATTTGGTAATAGAATACATATAATCTTGAGCAATATGTAGGGTTTTTTTTCATGATTTGGTATTCGGTATTCGGCCGAATAGTACGCACTATTCGGCCGAATACAGAATACCAAAAAAAGTGGCCGAATACCGAATAGTAGCCGAATATTCGTGGCATCTCTACACGAGCCATTAGCCATGATTGTCTGTTCGCGAGTGATCCACTTTCCCCCTGTATGAGGTGAGACCGTTTCCAAAGCCCGTCATTACGTTATTTGTCTGCGATTTGCCTCGAGCCTTCGTGTCAGAGGTCGCAATGGACAGGGACGGACTAAGGGATGTCTTTCTAGGGGGGTCTGATCAAAGTCCATTAGTAGATACATAAGTACCGGCGAGAGGCCGAGGAGTGCACGGCAGCGGGCAGCGGCGCGGGCGCAGTTAGTGTAGGGCAATTCTGCTTTGAATTATTATCTGTAAAAGCTCAGAGAGAGAGAGAGAGAGAGAGAGATGTGTTACGTATGATATGGCTCAAGCACTCCATCTTTCTCTTTTTAATATATTCTATAGAATATAGATTCTATGAAAAAGAGAAAGCTGAAGTGCTTGAGCCATATCATACGCAACACAAAATTGAGCTACCTACGTCCAGCTAAAACAACTGCTTGCTTAATCAACTTAAAAAAAGGGAGTTTCTCTGTTAGACCCATATGTTCGCGATTTACTTAAAAACTACTGCACCGATTTTGATAATTCTTTCAAATACGTGATCTTCACATTCCTGGGAAGGTTTTAGTATATACACTAGCATATAATACACTAGCATTAACGTTTAGTTTGTCACAATTTGAAGTTGGCTCATATTTTCTTGAAGTTATTCCCCATACGTTGCAGCACTGTTTTATTCCATACTTTGTTTCTTAACATTCTTCTGTAGACCTACATTTCGAGGGCTTGCACCTTTTTGCACATCACAATTGTCAAGTATGTTTGACCGAACTGCCTACAACAACCTAAAAAAATAACTTGTTTGGTTTAGAACAAATTAAGTAACTTTATTTAGTTGAACATGTTACATACGTAAATCTTAAAAAAAAAATTTAAGTCACCCCGCTTCATCTTAGGCGCAAACACCAAGACCTAATAATCCTACGTAAAATTCTTCATTCCACCATAGATTCACCTTCCTTGCTGTCCTGTCTTAACTTCAACACAAACTTTACACTTCGCAATCCTAAAACATTTGTATTAAATGTTTTTAAGAACAACACATCGTTCTATAACCCTATTGTGCGAATGTGGAGATTGTTTAACGAAATCTCTTCGAACAGCAACAATAAGCCATCGTTAGACTTATTCGATCCTAGGACATTAGTTTTTGACAGACGGGTTGAGGATGTCCTCAAGTGAGCTATCCACGCACCTACTTTATAGTCTTTACTTTATTACATTCAATAGTATTTTTTCCCAACTCAATTTTGTACAACAATCAATTTTCTACTTCCTAACCATGCTGTGTTTACACGTTAAGGGTTACGACCTAGCTCATAACTTTATATTAATTTTTCTATAATTTCTATGGTTGTAATCTGTTGTATTTACCTAATAAATAAATTAAAAATTAAATTAAATTAAATACGTCTAAGATATCTATTTAAGTGAACAATTTCTTGGATATAGGTAGTTAATGACATTATTTATATTATGTGACGTTTTATTTCTTGGATGAAGTGAACAAATCGACTTTATATCATCATCATAAGCAGCAGCCCACTGTAGTCCACTGCTAGACATAGGCCTCTCCCAGGGCGCGCCATTGAGCCCGATCTTCGGCTCTTCTCATCCAGTCGTTGCCAGCCACCTTGCGCAGATCGTCGCTACGTCTAGCAGGGGGGCGTCCCACACTACGTTTCATCCGACTTTATATGCTCATCTTGAAACAAAAGTGTTTGTAGTGTCTTTCAGTGCCACTATAATCAAGTTCAATCAGCAGAACTCCAAATTGAACTGCTGGGAATAGACACTTATGGTAATCAGCTTCAAAGGGGGTCAAAACCATCAGACCTCCCACTGAATACGTCCCTGTGTATGTAAATACGCACGATTCGCTTCAGGCATAATGTAGTGTTTGATGGAAAATGTCCCTCGGGTGGGCTAGGTTGTCTTTCTGTTTTAGGTACAGGCTGTAACAAAATACTTAATGTACCTTTATTATCTTATCTTATCTTATCTTATGGGGGCTGGGAATAACCCAGCTGCGCTTCGACCCTTGAGGATCTTTTGTGCCTATACCATTTTACACACTGGTCATCTCAGTGTGCAGGTTTCCTCACGATGTTTTCCTTCACCGTTACAGTAGTCGGTAAATGAACATAAGTCTTCGAAAAATACGACAAAACTAATTGGTACTTGGTACATGGCACTGCACGGTTTCGAACACGGTGTCCTAGCCACTAGACCACCGACGCTCTACATCCAATATAAAGAGCGTTGGTGGCACAGTGGCTAGGACACCTGACACCCCTGCGGGAGGTCCGGGTTAGAAACCGTGCAGTGCCATGTACCAATGAGTTTTCCGTATTTTTCGAAGACTTACGTACATTTACCGACTGCTGTAACGGTGAAGGAAAACATCGTGAGGAAACCTGCACACTGAGATGACCAGTGTGTAAAATGGGATAGGCACAAAAGATCCTCAAGGGTCATATAAGTGGCCATATAAGTGACCCCCCAGCAAAATGAACTAGGACCATACCTGCTGATAGGGGCACATGTTAGCCTACTAGGTCACTAGGTCCTCCAGTGACCATAAGATCTAGGGCTTAGCAATTGGCTAGCCCTAGGTCATCTAACCAGCCTAGACTGGTCCGGCCGGAGATACCTAATACCTATGTGTGTTACCGGACCAACATGATTTATTATAGATCTTAAAACGGCCAAGTGCGAGTCGGACCTCGCCATTTGGCTGCACTACGATGAATTTCAACAAAGTTTCCTTTACAAAAATATAACTGTGCCAAATTTCAAGTCGATAGCTTCGTTAGTTCCTGAGAAAAACAGCTGTGACATACATATAGACGGACGGATGGACAGACACCGAAGTCTAACCATAACTCCTTTTTTACCATTCAAAAGATACAGGGGGGTAAGTACCTATAACAAACTTACAAATTATAAGTTTATAACGTATGTTTGAAAAAAATCATAATCCTGCTTCCGTTGGTTTAAGGTTAAAAAGACACTGCTGAATTGCGGCAGAAATAGGTAAAAGGGTGGTAACACTCCAGGGTGACTCGGAGTCATACCCACCTTCAGAATCAGGTTTAGTTTATAAATAAATGGAACAGCTGCAAAAACGTGTAGTAAAGTAAAAATAAACTGTTAAAATACAGTCTCATGTATCGATAATTATAGGATTTATTTATAATGACCGGTGTAATAAATAGAGACTTTGTGAAGGCGTACAGTAAAAGGATCTCATAGGGACGTACCGATAAATTATCGATGTTTTTTTTTTCTCACGTTGAACGAACTGTGCAATTTACCAATAGGATATTTGACAAGTATCAAATATTAAATACATTTCATTAAAATAAGAAAGACAATAAATTGATGGTCAAATGTGATAACAGAATTAAAATCCGTTGAATAATAAAATAGCTACAGGCAATCAAAAATCAGACGGTACAAAGAGACGGCAATACATAATTGTGACGTCACTGTTATGTAGCGCCATACAAGCAGGTCCTGGGCTACATAATAAGAACTGTTTTGCTAGAAAGGGACAGAGCATCCCCCATTACTAACTTTAACCATTAATATAGCTGATGTTAGTTGAGATATCGATAAAAGGATTTCAGATCCATCTTCAGGATGTCCATGTAAGTTGATTGATGCAATAAAAAAAATTAGTCAAATACCCTATTGAGAAATTATACCCAATTGCTCACGATTCCTCTAAGAGTACTTCTGAAGAATAGTGTTTGTCGCTCTAACAACTTTTTAAAATATTTATTTATTATGGTTTCAAACTCTCCTGATATACGAGTAGGTAGATTTGAGATTTTCTTTGATAACTTCTTTCTTGTTTGTTTGTTTGTTTGTTTGTAGTCTCTTTATTGCACACATAGAAAAAAATATATACATAGTAATTAAAAACATTAAAATATGTACAAAGGCGGGCTTATCCCATAGGGATCTCTTCCAGACAACCTTTGATTAAGGAGAGTTTAGACTACTTTTATGGTGGATAAGGTGTGGAGTACAGTAAATAATAAGTAT
The DNA here is from genome assembly GCA_947369225.1 of Hofmannophila pseudospretella. Classification (NCBI taxonomy): domain Eukaryota; kingdom Metazoa; phylum Arthropoda; class Insecta; order Lepidoptera; family Oecophoridae; genus Hofmannophila; species Hofmannophila pseudospretella. Next base: position 6,582,890 of record OX376337.1, on the reverse strand, counting down.
AAATAAATTACAATAATTATATAGTAGATAAATAAAATACATACGCAACAATTATAATGATATATACAATTTGTTATACATATATACGAAAAAAATACATATATATTTGTTATACATATATAAATATAATGAATTTTAGCTTCAGCTCAAAGTGTCAGCAACGTGACTAAAATGCTTTTTGAGAGCATTTTTAAAAGAAGGCAGAGACGGCGATTTCCTCACATCTACAGGAAGTTTGTTCCAGAGCCTCGCCGCATGAACCGAGAATGATTTGGTGTAGGTGCGGGAAGCAAATCATCAGCGTATAGGTGATAGGAGGACGACAGGTTAGAAGTGATACCGTTTATGAACACGGAAAACAGAACCGGGGATAATACACCACCTTGTGGAATACCAGCAGATAGATTAAGCCAAGCAGAACAATCACCATCAATCCGGACGCATTGTTGGCGATTGGAAAGGTACGATTGGACTCTTGTCTTATTTTTGTTTAACATATTTATTAAATAAATTAAAAAGACAACAAAGAAACAGCCTGAAGTGTTGTCCACAGTACAATCTTCTAGCTTGTCAAATGGAAGTGTTTTAAATGTGTTAATGCGATGATTTTATTGACAAATATCCAATAATATTTGACGACGGTTGCATATGGAATATGCAACCGTCGTCTGGAATCCCTACTATGCAAAATATAAAGATATGTTGGAAAGAGTCCAAAAAAAATTCCTTCGAACTATGTATTTTAGATGTCACCGAAGCTATCTTCCATATAAATATTTACTAAGTAAGTATAATTTAGTTACCTTGGAACAACGTCGTTTACTTCTTGGATCTGTGATGCTACATGGACTTTGCCATAATAGATACGACTGTACTGAACTTGTTAATCGGTTGTGTTATGCTGTACCGAGGACAGTGCACAGACGCGAGGTGCGCGCGGGCCGACTGTTCGCAGTCGGCTCCTGCCGCACCAACGCCGGTGTACGTGCTCCACTCCGGAGGCTTGTAGATTCATACAACACCTATTTTGAAAATGTTGATATCTTTGCACTGTCCGCAAATAGATTTCGTAAGTTTATTCTCAATGTTGTTTCCCATATACCTTAACTCTCTATTTTATTTATAAACTTTATCTAAGTAATTTACCTTATCACCGTCTGTTGGCAAGATTTATAAATTGATTTTACTATTTTTTTGTAAACTGTGGATTACGTAGTGGGTTATGCATTTACTCTATACTTGTATTAGTTATGTAATGTTTAGTGTATAACTGTTTGTGATCCCTAATAAACTAAAATAAAATAAAATAAATATCAAATATTGTCGCCTGGTAGTCCGAAGGCGGAATGGAGATGCTGGAATTAGGTCGTGCAATTCCGATGCGCACTCTCCGAAATGTATCCTATAAAATACCGATAGACAGGCAACCTTGGGATCTTCAAGGCCAGAGTGAATAGGCATTTACTGGACCCGCATGCTCCATCGTCGACCTCATCGTCGCTTACCATCAGGCGAGATCGAGGTCAAATGCGGGTTTAGAAGTAAATAATAAAAAATAAAATAAAATTTTTTTTTTGTGTAATAATACAGTGATCGGATTAGGTAGTGCAATTTTGCGGGATTCCATGACGAAATAAGAACATGGACACGCCCAAAAAGTAACGATATCCCGGGGTTACAAATTCGCTAAGAGCTGGTTACATTGGACAGTAATATCGTTCAAAAATATTATTAAACATTCTTATGAGATTTTTACGAGGCTAAATTTGCTGTCATGTTGTTGTTTAGTTTACACTTGACAAACATTCTTAGAAAATGTATTGTTTCGGCATAACAAAGGCGATGACTAATAAGATTGAGCTTTCTGAGAAAGTGTAAATTTTAATGTGAGAAAGAGACAATAAATCGCGAATAGTGGTATCTCTTTATCTCTCTGATAAGATGAATTTCCTTTTGGAGTTCCAATTAGGAGAAAAAGTATTTTAACAGTTCCGGTAACATATTCATAACACTTCCGAAATCCCGCAATCCCGCGGGCGTATTCATACTAATATAACGTTTGAGGTCGTTAACCCTAAATTGCACTACCTAATCTGATCACTGATAATATCGTAAGCTTTATACTTCAGTAATCCAATGTGTTAAATAAGGTGAGCCAGGTGCCTATTGCCAATAGTATTATCGACTGAACTAAATATACACTGACACACCCTCCCTGACACTCACTGACATCCACAACACACGCAAACACACACACACACACACACACAAACACACGAACACACATTCTCGCATACGTATAGTATCACAATTCTTAAAACTTGTCGATAGACAAACACATCGAAAATTGTCTCACCCCATCCCTACCGTAACAGTTACCTCCTGCACTACTTTTTTACTATATCATGCACTAACCAGACTATTAATATGATAATGCACCAGTATGTATGTCTGCCAGCGGCCGAACCCACCGGGCTGGTTTTTAACTGGGCTAGCCTGAGTGCCTTACGGTTATTGCCTTTTTAGGGGTCCGTAGGAAGCAAAGTGTTAAATTAGACAGATACAGGATTTTCTATTATATTTTTTTATTAAAAACAAAAAAATTATAATAGAAAATCCTGTAACAAAAATACAGAACAGAAGAAAATATACAAATACAATTGACGGCCTTATAGCTTTAAGCTATTTCTTCCAGGCAACCTTTGGGTGATGGAATTTTTGTAAAATACAACGTAAGCGGGTGCAAAAACGATTTAAATAATACCAAGTAATAAAAATACAACAATTATAGGTACTTAATAAATAATGTTTAAAATACATAAATATAATAATAATATAATATTCGTATTTTTTTTTTTAGACGATAGTATGCTGAGAAGATAGAATTTAATTATAAATTAAACAGAAAATATAATATAATATAATACTAAAATAATACTAAAGCTAAAACTAAACTAAGGCTAAGAAAACTAAAGATAAAAAATTTGGGTTAAGTCCCCCACATCCGGCAGTGTACCCAAGAGACTGGCTGCGTTGCCCCGTTGGATAGCTAAGCTAATCCGCTGGGCCAAATAGGAGCCAGATCTTGGGTCTTTTGACGCATATTCGTATTAAAGTTATAATAAGTTTTTTTTGTTTAATTTGAACAGTTTATGTTAAGTTGCCCTCAGGCGAGTTTACGTTTTCAGCACACTGCAGCTAGTTTGAAACGAAATCTAGATCCGATTTTGTTAGAAAACTATTTTTCGGATTTAATTTTTTGGAAGTCATATACCTGTTAGAGTGGTTGCAGTCTATGGTGAATTTGGACGCCATTGTGCCTGTTCCGCCGGGCCTTTAAAGCCCGGTACGTTGATTCCTGACTCTTTAGCTCTTGAGCCATCTAGATTTTAATAGTTTTGGCCGCTTCAGTTCCATAATCGCTACAACATGCTAAAGAAGTAAACCCGCTGTAGTCTCGGGCGAAGAATAGAGCTACGGTAGCCTCTGCCTGTCGCACGGGGCTACTATAACCAGGCTCGCCGTTGGTCAAAGTGGGGTTTTGATCGTTCATTGGCTGATGGGGAAGGCAGCAGCGTGCCATGGCCGCACTCTGCTGTGACGGGAGGAACCGTGAGATGGAATATACACCTCCGGGATGTGCCGGATGCAAAGTGCTAGGAGGCACCGGTGCGTTCCACTGGAGCTCCCGGAACCCTCCGACATGCTGTCGGCAATCGAGGGGTTTTAGTGGACAAAAATCCCACATAACTCGGTTTCTCCCTTAGGAGGCCGGGAATCTGAATAAAATTTCACCAGGTAAAAAATTCACAAATATAATTTAGACTCTACAAAATAAGTGGTCCCTAGGTCACGAACGACCCATGGTGCCATTTACCATCAGATAACCCGTCCTCGTCTGCAGTTCCAAGTTTAATTAGGGATCGGTACCCTGAAAACCGAAAAGGGGAGCCCTTTTGCTGTCGCTATCTGATGTTCGTCAAAATTTTGGAAAAAAGTTTTTAGAGGAATACAAACAAATACTAAAACTCAATACCTACATCTGTAATATAGTTGTGGCAGTCCCTCGTTGCGAGGATGACTTCTGCTAATCCAAGGTATATTGTTATTGTCTCTGGTGCGGCTTGGAGTGGCTCAACAACCCGATCCTAGAGTTGCACTCGCGACCGCATATGCTGCATTTTGTCACCGTTGACAGCCTGTCTCTCAAGGCCGGGTTTGCTTCTTTCTCCTTCCTCTTACGTCTTTTCTCTGCTTCAGCTTTCACCCTCCCCGTCTCGAAAGATTTTGCAGCTTTCTTCCTCAGGTCGCGCCATATAGTTTTATATAGTTTGTAAACTGTTCTTTGTCCCTTCTTGATCCCTATAAAGTTCATGACAAAAATCTGCGTAACAGAGACAAACTATGCATAGTAGCATCAGGGACTGCTCTATTACACAAAAGTCTTGAATACCTAGCACCTAAAATATAAAACAAGATACCTGAAAATCTTAAAATGCTTGACTTGAACAGGTTCAGGAATGAGTTGTTCACATTTTTGGTGAATAAAACTTACATACTTTAAATGAATTTTTGACAGATAAATTGTAATTACATACTTAGAATTAACTCCTTACACTATTATATATTTTTCATCATCATCAGCAGCCTATTCTAGTCCACTGCTGGACATAGGCCTCTCCCATGGTGCGCCATTGAGCCCGATCTTCGGCTCTTCTCATCCAGTCGCTGCCAGCCACCTTACGCAGATCGTCGCTACCATGCCCGCCACCGTGACCAGGAATAGTGGGGCGGCCGGGAACTGGGGGCCGTTTTCTTTTTGCGCTGTCCATAGGAGGTGATGCCATAATCGCCACGCTAGGCCTGCGGGTTGGCGATCGCAGTAGCCGGGTCGCTTGCCCCGATGACGCTGCTGCCCGTCATCGTGCTTCTGGTATTTTGACCCAGCCATAATTTGAGTGGTTATACCGCCACTAGTCGGTCGCCATGGACTCGTTCGTTAATCGGCAGGATGCACCACGTGCAGGTGAGTTTGACATTTGGAGGTCTAGATGTTGGTGACCCCCCTTACATCCCATACATATATTTTTAAGATTGCATTAAATACTTGTGTTGACAATATTTTTACTAAATAGTTACTTATCATACCTTTGCTTCTGTATAATAATTTGCACGCCTAATACAAGGCAAAAAAGGCGCTGCATATTTGGTACCCGAGTATGTCAGCATTTGCTGACTTTCCCACCATTTGCCAAATATACATAGAGTATCTGAAACGATATTGTCTTTTCCACTGATATGCTGAATATTTGTAGAAAACTGTGAAATGTGCTGAAGTTTTCTTTGTTGCTTTCGAGATGCTTTATCGTTTTTTTGCTGTAATGAAAGTGTTAGTGCTTTGTGATCTGTTTGTTCTCTATTTGTTGTTGTCTGTTGTTTTCTATTTCTGTAATAAAATGTATTTTATAACATATTTGCTCGTAAAGTGGCTGTAATTACACCAATTTCAATATCGTAATGTATCTCATTACGCACTTGTGCGTTATAGTAATGTGAAACGCACGAGTTTTTTTAAATAAAGTAACATGTACGGTTTTTTAAGATGCTCCGTCTAAAAATGAACGATACTTTTTAAAATCTTAGCAAAGAGTTTTTATGTTAAAAAAGTGGTCAATATTTTATGAATAAAATTAACTTTGGGAGATAAAATATAATAAATAAAGATTTAATTCTTTAATTTAATTAATTTTGACAATAAATTACAACCATTTATCTGTAACAAAAACACAAAAATATTAATTTACTTTATTAGTAATACTGGCTGTTTTTGTACCTTTACCTAAAAAAAGTTGATGCGCGCGCATCGCTAATTTGTGGACAAGTAAAATTATTCCGCGCGCTTTTTCTTTTCGCTGTATTGTTTTTATTTGAAAATGTCGTCAAGTAGTGATGAATTTATTAATTTGACACCGCCACAAGTCTTAAACGCAGCGAAAAAGGCTACTCTAAGCCTCTTGCCTGAAAAATCGACCGATAGATACTTACAAGCGTATCAAAATTTCATCATATGGAAAACAAGCAAAGATGCAAATTCATTTTCAGAAAATGTGTTTTTAGCATATTTCATGGAACTTTCTCAAAAATATAAGTCAAGCTCATTGTGGTGCTACTATTCAATGCTAAAAAGCAACTGGCAACGTAACAATCACTTTTAAAAATTGTTCAAATTTCTATAACTGCTTTAACAAGTAATTAAAGATTTATTCGTTTAAGAAAGTCAAAGTTTTATTTATTTCCTCGTAAATATGTTATAAAACGTCGTATGACATACGTGCGCTTTGAAAATTACAGCCTCTGCTTCCTTATAGCCCTCGCCTACGGCTCGGGCTAGCAATATCGCCTCGGCTGTAATTTTCAACTTACCGCACTTATATCATAATGTACTATTACTTACTTACTCAAGATGTATTAGTACTTCACTAACAACACACCTGTAAATACACCTACATTTTTGCAAATAATGATATTCTGTATATTCTGTATATTCCTACATTCGCAGCCCTCAGTCAGTTTTTATTTTTATTTTCAAGAGGACCACGTCCACCACAATCATCGTTGATCTGAAAAACGTTGGGAAAGGCTGTGTTAGATCAAAGCGAACCTCCGGACTCCGACGCGTTAATCGACGTAAAAATCTGCAGCCATTACGTCACAAGCTGGACAGTTGTCTTGTGTCGTGACTTTAAACGCAAGTCACGTAACTATGGCGCTTTTTGCCGCCGTCCGTGACACCGGACGCTACGTAGGGTTGCCACCACAAAAATCGAACTAGTAGCACCCTCTAGAGTTATGATGTGAGCACTGACAGCGAGCCAAAGGGTTTGGGAAAATACACGTGTAATTTTGACAAGTTGTACCAGCGCTGTAGGCATTTTTGTCTGCAGCAATAAGCTGAGTTGAGGCCCTTTTCACAACAACAGCAGACCATCAGACATGATTTCAATATGTTTACCTTTGACTACATAATTATTTAATTAAATACTTTATTTGGAGACCTTGGGGCCGTGGGGACCTGGAGCCCACTGCCTCTACGGGGAAATAGCCAAGCGCCTCGTAGAGACATCCCGGGACCAGAAGGCTGGCCTCTACTTTGCTCAGCGTATAAGCCTCGCTATACAGCGGGGCAACGCCGCCAGCCTCCTCGGGACACTCCCTGCAGGGAGCGACCTGGGCCAGGTCTTTTATTTGTAAAATAGTTAGGAATTTTGAAATTTTAGCTTAAGCATTTATTTTAGTGTTATTTTAGTTTTATTTTATTTTGAATAAACATACATATTATTTAAACATGTCATGACATGGAGACCAAGGACTGGGACCAGGAGCGTAGGTCGACCACCAGCAAGATGGGCAGATGACATAAAAAGTTCTGCTGGAGGAGACTGGATTGGTAAAGCCCAAGATCGTAGAAATTGGCGTGCATTGGAGGAGACTTACATCCAGCAGTGGGTGGACACCGGTTGACGAGATATTATATTATTATTATTTTTAATTATAACTGTTTCGGTCATTGCTGTGTGTGAAATAAACATATTACTTACAAGTTTCATAGATTTGACATTTCAATGCCCGACTGAATGTATGGGAAGGCTCACAGCGCATTCGCCAACTGACAGACGTGGTTTCCATATACAACTCCTCTAGCAAGCAATATAAGTATAGGGTGAATTTCAGATTTATTCCTGACTCGTGCCAAAAGTTTTCCGGATTGGTAACGAAAATTTAGACGAGATTAGAATTTCGGATTTCGGAACTGTGTATTCCGGATTCGTGCCACTTTTAATAACTGAGATAGAAAGAGAAGCAGCTATACGTTAGAGGAGGATATGATTTGGTTTCCACCTATATTCTGCCACCATATATCTCAGTCTTTATTGCACAAAATTAGTGTGATACAGTGCGTACGAAACGATTAATACAATCTAGGCGGTGGAGTAATTCTGGTAGAAAAAGGTAGGTTGTGCACTGTTTACAATCATATAAATATAATATACACATACAAATAAATATATTTATATATACTTATACATAAAATATCTACATATATACACACATACATATATACATACATACATAATATTAAAATGTAACTAGAAACCAAAGTTGTAGAAAAGTAAGGAACTGACTGTCAGTGAAGTTCATACTTTATGCTAAATAACAGCACGTAAATAATGAGCTATTACCATTTTATTTAGTGGCAACCCTACTGTCGCCGGATGTATCGGCAGACGGACCGCCTCTTTATTGTCTCTCGGTCTATATTACTGGAATTCCTACCAAGTGATTGGATAATACTATGTTGTGCTATTGTAATTGTAACTATGACCTCGACGACTAGTTGACAGATTCGGACGCATCTATCGCATATATCTACGCATCGAAATAAGATAAAAAGTCGAGAGTGGGAACGACTTTAAAGAAAATATATTTCTCAAGTCTAGACTTCTAGGATTTTGAGGTAGTTTGGAGGGGGGGGGGGGGGGCTCCCTAGGATACTACTACCCCACGAAGCTCGATTATCATAAAATACCTTGGTATATTTAATTTAGGATTTGAATAAAGCCTTTGACATTCACTACACTGTCTTAATTTAAGAAAAATGTAAATATGTAATTTCGGTCTTTATGGCAAAAGTAGCAAATCTCTTTAAAACATGGCTTCTTACCAGAATCCATAATCTCAAAAAACTCAAATATAGATTTATTGTCTGTTGACTATGGAGTACTGCAGGGCAGTATCCTGTGCCCGTTTTGTTTCTAACGAAGATTATTTTCGAAATCAAGTCAACTCTTTATATGTTTATCTCTCTTTTTAAAAACAATTGTTTTCTCTCTCCAAATCTAATCATCTAACAAATTGTTAGACAAAATACTAAGATGTAGATAACAAAGCTATTCGTTTATCCGCCACAATCTTCGTCAATTAATTTCGTCCACAAATGGCAATAGACCTTAAGAGTCCTAACGACGTTTGGCTATAAATCTTAAGGGTAGACTGAACTGGTAACTTGTACATACTTGGATGAAAGAAACAGTAGTCTCTCGTCCTACTACGTCGAAATATCGGGAACTCAAAAAACCTCAAACCATGTTAAAAGTCCGCTCTCTAACTATAGTATTGAAAATAACCACAAATGCCTAAAAAGTTATAAACTACTGAAACAAAATGTTATTAGTTGCTGTTAGAGCGTCGTGGCTTGGACGTCAGACTTCCATGCGAGAGATCCAGGTTCGAAACCACGCAATGTCATGTACCAATGAGTTTTTCGGTTTTTTTCGGAAGACTTACGTATATTTACTGACTGATATGACGGTGAAGGAAAACATCGAGAGGAAACCTACACACTGAGATAACCAGTGTGTGAAATGGGGAAGGCAAAGGTGAACCACCTCATTAAATCTGCAAAGAGAGTAGTTCTATGTGATTCATTCCTTAGAATGATCACGACCCTCAGCAATGAGAAATACGACTTAGAAGAGTATGTCCCGTTATTTAACTAACCAAAGCTTTAAAATAAACTCTCAACCTTTACACACCATTGTATGTCACTGGACACAACTGCCAAAGACAGTATCCTCTTAAGAGTTTAAATCTCGTTTAAATGTTCTGACGATTTATAGGAAACAGCCACCGTTGAGTCACCATATAAATCTACTAAAAAGGTTTTATTCGAAGCTTCCAAGTTTCAAAGGATAGCCTAAGTTGTAACTTAACTGGTTGATGGTACAAGGGTTAAGAAACTTCGCTGGTTCAGGGACTCTAAAAGTGGATTCAAGTGTATTGTGGCTTTCGCTAGATTTTTGCTGTACCGTGTATGCTGCGTATTGCAGTTTTTTTTAATTCGCCAACTCGCTCGTGACACACATTTTCTAGACCCAATCATCAGATCCAGAAACCCAATGGTTTCTGTTTGTGTTTCGGTGAAGGGTATCACATACCAACTACAAAATATACTTACTTAAAAATCTTTGACGCATTGCATGGTTTCCAAACCGAACCACCTGCTTGGGATCCCCTCCTTTCCAATACTACATACAGCTCAAACTTTAACCCTTCGGATCGGAACGCGTTAATTGAAAGCGTTTCTGCTTTGCGGCAGACTTAGATAAAAACCCTTAGGTAAACCCTGCATATTAGGGTCTTCAAACCTGTAGAGACGCTTATTCCTCAATACTTATACCACATAACTAAAGAGACAATGCCTACAGTATCCACTGATCAACTATGGGACAATATATTGTTGGAGCCCATAGTTGGCCATATAGATATGGCCTATCAATGAAGGCTTCGGAATAAAACATTGCACAGTTAGTTTGAAGATTTAACGATATAGAAAAGAAAGAAAGAAAGATAAAACATTTATTCAACATTGCACACATTATTAAACTTAAAAAATATTGAAAAAAATAAAATAAAAACCATGCAATATTAAAATGGCACATGCTCAGCATGTGCTGCGGTCCGACCGGTACGGCAGAACCGCAGCGCTAGTTTTCAGCTGTGCCCGGACGAAGGCATCGCGGGCGAAACGGCAGTCAGGGACTAAAACAAAAATATATTAAAAGTATAAATAATAAAAGTACAAATAAATAAAACACCTAAAAATGAAATAGATAACAATTAAAACTGGAAAGAAAAGGGATAGAAATACATAGTGAGTGTCTGAGAGTATCGAACGCTTCTCGTGTTTGTCAAACATTGTTTGTCTCTAAAAGACTTCTACGACCATAGATATTGTAGAGGCAGGTATGTAACTCTATACGGTTTCAACCACAGAAGTCGGAGTTGTTCAGTAATCATCACTGTTGTTACTGGCTGTGCCAACTTAGTTTTATGTTCTGTTCTTTTTATAACTTCATTGTCTGTCTTTCATATTTTGCCTTTGTCTTTTTTCTCTTTCCTTTTGTCACAGTCCTCTTGTAAGCATCTACCACATCCATCATTTTAAATATCAATATTTCCACTAACTCTACCAGTCTTTTAATCAGTTCATTCTCTCCCTCGTCTATAACTGTGGTTCAAAATAAACAACATACAAGGTGCTTTCTTTAATACATTTCTTTACATTCATGAACAGGAAAACTTACAAATATACGAGTAACAACTTTGACCTTATAGGAAGGAAGATAGAAGACATCATGAAGTTACTAGTACCTAACTATACTAGGTACTAGTATATAGTAATTGCTTGGAAGCCAATAGTTTGCAAGTCGAAGTGCTCAAAGCACTTCGTTAGAAGTTCGAAGATTTCTTAGCAACTTTCATTGTGAAGATTTTTTAACATCATCATTAACCTCACTATTATCTATTTTTTGTTGGTTGTTTTCTATTTGTGCCATAAAGTGTATTTTACTTTACTTTACCTCTCCCAAAACAAATATTCTTTCTTTTGAAAAATCAGTTACAACGCCGATTGATTCTTATAAATAAATATATGACATAGCGTATACTCGTAAACACCAGCATACCATTGACTAGACGTCTATCAATTGGTATTCTAATGGAACACTAAGTAGTTGTCACGTTTTTGAACTGTCTGGAGCGTATCTATAGACATGGATATTGTATTGAAAGCTTCTGTGTAAGATGCTGATGAGATAGAGATATGGAATTTAACGGCTTTCCCGGGAATGCGGCAGTCTTAATATCACAAGAACCCTGAAAATATGTCTAGTTCTTGGTGGTGGAGGATCATCATCATCAGCCTATTAATGTCCCCACTGTTGGGGCACAAGCCTCCCCTTGCACAAGGGGTACGGGCCATGATCCACCGAACCCAGTGCTGATTGGTGGATTTCACACACCGTCGGAAAATGTTAATTTCCTCAGACATACAGGTTTCCTCACGATGTTTTCCTTCACAGTTAGAGCAGCCGGTGAACAAATTTAGGATTGATGATTGATTGATCTGTTGTAAAAAAGGGTGATAAAAACGGTGTGACTCGTGGTCCCACCTACATTGTCCCACCATTACTCGTAGTCCCACTAGCCTGAAAATGTAGGTTCGTGGTCCCATTGCATAGTGGGACTACCAGTAATAGTTGTAGATTACGACTTGTTGTCCCACTCTAAGTTAAGGTAAAAAAATAGTTTATTGAGAAATAAGAACTACCTACCTAACCTATTTGTCAGAGATGTTCAGGCCGCCCGTATGCATCTGACATGGCTTAACGACTGCTGTCGAACGACAACAACCGAGACCGACTGCTTAACGTGCTCTCCGAGGCACGGAGGAGCTCAGATGAAATATGCCACAAGCGGGCCGACCGCGCCAACGTCTCTTAACCTGCACGATCACTTTCGGACCGTGCTCGCAACTAGGCTACGAGCTCCTCGAAAGAAAGGTAAAAATTAGTTTGAATTTATTGAGAAATAAGAAATTAATAATTATATAATTTATAATTATTATCACTTCATCAGTAAACTACCCGTTAATTATGTTGGCTTTTCTATTTCCCAATTAATGTTGAGTTCCTAAAATATAGTGATATTTTTTATAGCCACATTAGTGGGACCAAGAGCAACTGCATTACGGCTGACAGTGGGACCACGAGCCCATTATATCGAAATACTGTACCACTAGTGGGTCAAATTAGTGGGACCAAGAGCAACTGCATTACGGCTGACAGTGGGACCACGAGCCCATTATATCGAGATAATGTACCACTAGTGGGTCAAATTAGTGGGACCAAGAGCAACTGCATTACGGCTGACAGTGGGACCACGAGCCCATTATATCGAGATACTGTACCACTAGTGGGTCAAATTAGTGGGACCAAGAGCAACTGCATTACGGCTGACAGTGGGACCACGAGCCCATTATATCGAGATACTGTACCACTAGTGGGTCAAATTAGTGGGACCAAGAGCAACTGCATTACGGCTGACAGTGGGACCACGACCCCATTATATCGAGATACTGTACCACTAGTGGGTCAAATTAGTGGGATCACTAGTAACCAATAAAAACATTAAACTTGAGTTAGCTAAACTTTTCAATCCCTCACTTGAAATAGTAATTGTGAAGCTTTCCCCATGAGTCCAGCGTGTTGATGCAGCGATTAGCGCAGGTTCGATGCCCGTTCCGCTCCGGCGGCCTGAGTCGCATGTAAGTACCTGGATTCGGGCACTACCATGGGAAGTTTTACTCATGGACTCATGGTGTATGAAAACTATAGGTTAAATACCTACTAAGGTTATAAACTATAGGTAGGTATACATACTATTTTTCTACTCCCAATTGGTATTTTTTTAATAAATTGAACCCACAATCAGTAATACAGACTACTTCATTCTTAAGGACTTACAAGATACAGGTTTTCGACCTAGTTTGTAAGTCGGAGGTCCTTTTTTTGTGTGCCCTGAATAAGTAAATAAACTTTTTCATTTTCATTTCATTTTCAAGGGTCGTTTGGTATTTTTTATTACGATACCGTCAACTAAATTTTTATTACGATACCGTCAACTAAATTTTTATTACGATACCGTCAACTAAATTTTTATTACGATACCGTCAACTCAATTTTTATTACGATACCGTCAACTCAATTTTTATTACGATACCGTCAACTCAATTTTTATTACGATACCGTCAACTCAATTTTTATTACGATACCGTCAACTCAATTTTTATTACGATACCGTCAACTCAATTTTTATTACGATACCGTCAACTCAATTTTTATTACGATACCGTCAACTCAATTTTTATTACGATACCGTCAACTCAATTTTTATTACGATACCGTCAACTCAATTTTTATTACGATACCGTCAGCTCAATTTTTATTACGATACCGTCAACTCAATTTTTATTACGATACCGTCAACTCAATTTTTATTACGATACCGTCAACTCAATTTTTGCCAAATATACATAGTGCTTTGTTATAGTGCTTTGTACTTTAATTTTATTCCAATATATATCCAAGATACAGGTATCTAAACAAAACGACGTTATGTTTCTAAATAAAAGTATGAAAGGGCAGGCACAGTGTGAAAGTATCCTTGAACAAATCCAGCTGACAGTCCCCTACAATATTTCTAGAATGCCAATCTCCAGAACCTTCCATACTCCGTTTAGCAGAACAAATATCGGAGTAAACTCTCCGCTATCTAGGACCTGTATGGAATACAATAGCATGAGGACAAGGATATGTGATTTGGACATCTTTTTCGATACTGAAACAACATTCAAAAAAAAAATTATTAAAAATACGTAGTTGTCACCTTTTTTTCTGCATTCTTTTTTATGTTTTATGTTTTAAAAAGTAATTGTTTTAAATTGTTTTTAGTTGTAATTGTTAGTTGTAATAACATAAGGTACTAGACCTATTTTGTAACGTTATAACTTATAAGTCATTACCCGATGTGTTAGTGAATGCTGGTATGCCTTAGGTTTAGGTTTAAAGATATGTATTCACACTACAGACATATTGCCACTTACATGTGAAAAGGACTCAAAAAGATGCATGTTCGCTTCTTATTCAATTCAATTTATTTCGAATAACAATATATATTCTGTGCGAATTAAAGCTTAAGACTAATTAAAAATTTAATAATTACAAATGTCAAACTACTAAAACTAGTGTCTAATAAAGTTAAGTAATAAATTATGTCAAAGTAAAAATTTAAACAATAATTAAAAGTCCTCTATCGAATAGCAACACTTTTCAACAAGTAGAGCTCCTAGTTTACGCTTAAAAATATTTACACTATTTATAGTTTTTAATTCAACTGGCAACCTATTGAACAGTCGGACTGCCTGATACCGCGGACAGTGATTACGGTTCCCAAGTCTTTCCTCCTGGTATTCACTCGTAGTGCCATTTGCTCGTCCGTTTCAAAGAAGTGCCTACGCTTAATAATATCTGTAAGTAGAACCAAAATGTACAGGCTAGGGACTGTTAGAATTTGGTATTTTTTGAAATAGTCCCTGCAAGACTCCCAGGGAGGTATCCGTGCAATCGTTCGTATGGCCCTCTTCTGTATGACAAATGACCTATTAATGTTATATTTATGACTATTACCCCAAAACTGGACACTGTAACGCAATCTAGACTCAACAAGGGCATAGTATACTGTTATTAACTGATCGATCGTAAGTTCGTCTTACACTATTCACTAACACTATATATATAGTTAGTAGAACGCAACGCACAAAAATTTTGGTACAAAAGCTAGTAGTACAGTATTAAGATGACGGGAGCAAACCGCCTTTCAAAAAAACAAACTGCGCTAATTTTCGCTTAAATTCATTTAAAGAATTTGTGTTTTTAATCGGTGATGGTAGATTATGCCCATATGCACATATATCAGTAAAAGTACAACTTTATTAAGATTATCTGATATGTGAAATATATGTGCTGTTGGCATACCTAAATAAATAAAATAAAATAGATTATAAGTACCTACATAACTTCACGATATGTCCCTTGCGGGGTAGGCAGAGAGAACGCAGTCACAAATCTGTCTTGGCACACTTCTCTTGCTTCCTCTACAAATATTCGTCGTCTCGCATGCTCACCGTTGGGGTTGTCTGCTCTGTATTTTAAAATTTAAGAGCACCCTGATGACCCTGGCTTTTCCTTCCACTGTTCCAGTATTCTGCCTGCGGGAAGAGTTGGAGTGGTGCTATTCTTTATGGCCGGCACGACACGGAACCAACATAAAAAAGCTAAACAATAACAAACCGTCTGTTAATAAAGTTCTAATCTGGAGTTAGAAGGCAAACGGAGTTAGTCACGGAGCGTAACAGGCGCTTGAACCATGACGCGTGCGCATACGCCGCTTCCGGGAGCAAATGGTGCGCCTATGATGTGTTGTGAGGAAATAAGTGTGGCTATAAACACGAATGGATAAAAAGTGCGAGTCATGCCTCGCCATAATCTATTTACAGGTATCCGTACTATTTATAAAAACGACTTTTCTTAAGTATTGAGTGAACAAAAGCTTTTGCCATTGTATACTTACACACAACTTACTAACTATAATAGTTATTAAGTTTTAGTATTTGTAGACGCCGCACGGTGAGCTCAGCAGGTTCGGCGGCCAATATCGGGGCCCAATCGCCAAAATCCCAACGTTTGTAGTTCTATTTCTATCCAATTTCAATTTAGTTTTCGTTCCAATTCTATTTGGACACCAAATCGCATTCTGCTGACGCATAACTCTACCACTGCCACCTTTCGATTTACTATCGAACGGGCAAAAGTACCTTGGGAGGAACTTATGTTCGATCGTTATATTTGACAGTTGAAGCGTTTTGTTACCGTTCAACTGCGATTCAGTATAAACTAAACGTTTTATTAGAACGCACAGATACGGAACTTAACTTAAATTTGATCGTTAGTAGATAGTATCATACGAAACACGTCATAACGATGCAGTTTAGATTATATTTAGTAACGTTTTATTTAGTGGTATCGATCTCCTGGTCTTACTCCAGTCTAGGGTAGGTAGGTACAGTAAAATGATAATGGGAAAGAAGGCGCTATGCCACAAACATTCAAGTTCCTCTAGATTTTTTTTATTTACTTCTAAACCCGCATTTGACCTTGATCTCGCCTGATGGTAAGCGACGATGAGGTCGACGATGGAGCATGCGAGTCCAGTAAATGCCTATTCACTCTGGCCTTGAAGATCCCAAGGTTGTAGGTTTCGGGAAATACAGACGCCGGCAGGCTGTTCCATTCCTTAGCTGTTCGCATAATGAAGAAGCAAATCGCTTCGTACGAGCAGATGGGATATCAAGGGATGGGAGCAGATCAAGGATGTTTAAACTTGTATTGTCGGAGATCTACCAGACCATAATTAGACTACAAAGCGATCGACTCCGCAGAAGCTCTCAGGGATCGACTCAGGCGCAGTGAGATTATTGCCTAATATACCTACTTATCGTATCAACACTCAACAGTCTAACTAACTAAAACCACAGGTTACTTATTAGTTACTACGTAACTAAAACTCTTGAACATATTTCCGCGATCGACCGTTTGAGAACTCGATCTAGATGAGATAGACCGGGAAACAAAAGTTGTCAAAAATTGACGAATAAGAATAAGTGTATTTGTGCGGTAAGATGACAAAGTATCCATAGTCCATACACCAGTAGGAACTTAAGCATAGGTTATATTAAACTAAATAAAACTATTGAGCAACAAGTTAATTTACAATAAACGCTGACCTCCGAACTAGCAAGTTCCTGTATCTCAGAGAACAGGTCTCTTCTGTGACCAGTGCAAATGAACATGTAACTGAACAGACGTTGGCCATGCCAAGAAAATTTAAAACTGACAAAATTTGAAAGAAAGACAAAAAAGTCCAATAATAAAGGTGGAACAATATAAGGAGTGGTGGGAATCCCTTCTATATTCAATAAACGATAGAGACATCACGGGACCAGAAGGCTGGCTCTACTTTGCTCAGCGTATAAGCCTCGCTATACAGCGGGGCGACGCCGCCAGCCTCCTCGAGACACTCCCTGCAGGGAGCGACCTGGGCCAGGTCTTTTACTTGTAAAATAGTTAGGTATTTTGTAATTTAACTTAAGTATGTATTTTAGTATTACTTTACCAATGAAATCACTTTTCCATAAACGATCAAGTACTTACTTAATACTACAAGTGCGTCTACTGGTTGGTGCCTTCACCGGTCACTTTAGCACCAATGCCCACCTACACAAGATGAAGCTGACTGACAGCACATCTTGCAGAGCCTGTGGTGAACAACTTGAGACCGTTTCACATCTCCTATGTGAATGTGACGCTTTCGCGGCAAAAAGGATGGGTCTGCTAGGCTCTGCCTATCCGGACCCAAGGGAATTCAAATCCCTCGCACTAAGACGCATAGTCTTGCTCATGCACGACATATTCGGTGATGTGGATAAGGGATAGGTACAAGGGGTTGAACACAAAAGATCCCCATGGGTCGAAGTGTCGCTGGGATCGCCGGCCACCATCCAAGATAAGAAGATAAGATAATACTACAAATAAAGTCGATATTCTGATTTCGGTCTAGGGCAAGGGTTTTGAAATTCAGCCTACACTGAGAATTTTTTTTCGTTACATTGTCTTGACTCAACATAGTCCGTTTTTTAAATTATGTTTGTCGTCTTTTTTTATATAAATTAGCTACGACAAACAGGCAGACGGGCCACCTGATGGTAAGCAGTCACCGTCGCATAGAGACACGTGCAGTACCAGTGGTATTGCTAGTGTGTTGCCGGCCGTGGAGGGAGAGGACTTTTTTAACGTTCTTTTTGAAGCATCCCATGTCGTAGCGCTGTGGAAAAACGTCGGGTGGAAGAGAGTTCCACATTTTACAGGTGCGTGGCAGAAACGAAGTCGTTTTTGTACCGCTTAAAAATTAAACATAATATTAATACATACCTACTACTTTACTCAACAATGCACAATATTATTAGAATACCTATTACCTTGAACCAACTTGAGAACAGTGATGTAATGTTATATTATGCGTCAGACTGCAAAGGTCACAGACAGACCGACTGGTCGTGCAGGTTCTATATTAATACCGGTTTTGTTCGACTTATTTTGGAAGTTCCAACGAGGAAAGGTGGATGCATATTTATTTATACGTACCGAGTGTCATCCTGCCTGTAACGGTTTTCGTGATATTCGATATTCAATCCAAATATTGCCTTAAAATACCTATTTTTCTGCCATTTTAACAGCTATTAATCATCAAACAGCGGCAGCGATTTCGAAGCGATAATGGCTGAAAGGTTAGGGGACGAGAATGCTGCGCAAGCGTCGTCGGATCGATTTTTTTATAAACAATAACAACTTCCCGCCTAACTATTGTCCAAGGAAAAAAACTCCCTCTTTCTTAGTATGTTTTTCTAAAATCTCACTTATCTTATCTTATGATAGGAGGCCGGGAATAACCCAGCGGCACTTCGACCCTTGAGGATCTTTTGTGCCTACCCCATTTACACACTGGTCATCTCAGTGTGCAGGTTTCCTCACGATGTTTTCCTTCACCGTTAGAGCAGTCGGTAAATGTACGTAAGCTTTCGAAAAATACGAAAAAATCTCACTTAAAAATTATTACAATTATTGGAGGAAGAAGGATCCGCCACTCAACCGCGGATTCGTTCTCCCCAAAGATAACCAAATTCAAAAGGATTTATAATAACAAAAGATGACGAGACTAACAATTCCATGTTATCATTGTTTCAGGATCAGATTCCCAGATAGAATGCACTCCCGAGGTGATGAAGGTGACAGTTCCCATGGATGGTGACAGGAAGGACTCCTACCTTGACCAGTTGAAAGGTTTGTACATTATCGTATAATAGATACTGGATGTAACAAAAAAAACCTATATTCCCGAAGGAGGGGTGTTCAATATTCATAACTGAACTTAACTACGGGGCCAACTCTGAAATCGGAAAAAAATCCGCTGTTTCATGAATACATTTCTGTCGTGAAGATATTGAACTTTTGTATGGAGCAGCTGGTTTTTTTCTTTCGGGCTTTGACCCCATAGTGAAAGTTGTTCAGTTATGGATACTGAACACCCCCCTTTCGGTACTAAGGGGGGTTTTGTTACACCTTACATATGCGCATATTCTGTCCCTTCCTTATTCCGTCCTGTTAAGTTCAACCCCTCAACTTCTTCTTACCTCAAAGAGCGCTTCCAATTCCTCTATTCACACGACCGCACTCTTCTTTCTTCTGAAAATCTTCGTCTTCATATTCCTACTCATTTCACTAAATTTTATTAGCCTTCATTCATTTATTTTCCTTCACTATACACGCATCCAAATCCTTGGAGAACTTTATACCCTGACAAGGAACTAAAAACCCTGTCAAGAAGGCGCTATTGGTACTTTTATAATCTGTGTGGTTTTCACTATGAAAAAATAGTACCATTAAATTCTGCAATATACCGAGGGTTTTTAAAAAAGGTGAGGTTATAAAAGGAAAATCACGATTTGTGTTGCTATCATGCGAAGAAAGGCCGTCTTTTTCGGTCACCTGAAAACAGGATCTCTTTATGAGTTTCCAAGGTTGATCTTTAAAGGCAAAATCGCAGGAAAGAGACGTCCAGGACGTCCCAGGCGGTAATGGCTGGATGATATCAAGGAGTAGACCCGACTGAGCTACGGTGGTCTGAAAGACGCAGCATGGGATCGCAAGCAACTTCGCCTACTGAACTGACCTCCAAACTTCACTTTGAAGATGATGATATGTAAAAAGGATCATAATCAATATTCTAAAACTGCGCAGTACGAGAGAACGTAGGCTTGCAAAACCACGTCAGATTTCTTTGTCTCTTGCCAACTTTAGTGCAACAATGGTGGTACCATTGTCTAAGACCTCAGTGAAAGTACCTAAGACATAATGAGTGCTTTTCGCACAACAATTAACATTCTAAGTAACAATGCGTTCACATGGAGCCGGTTAGTTTCTGCACTTTTAGGCCGTAGAGACGCCATGACATCTTGTTTTTTTTTTAAATTACAACCAATCCCGCGTTTGACCTCAATCTCATCTGGTAAGTGATGATGAGATCGAAGATGGAGCGGGCTATAGTACTGGCTCTTCTAAAAACTCTGAAATCGAAATAGAAATATCATTTATTTGTAAATATGGGTAAAGTTACAATGTGTTTCAGTATCACCATATTCTGCCCGAAAGCGTAAAATTTTTTGGTTAATTAATAAATCAAACAATCATAAATTATCATCAATAAAATAATCAATCATAATAAATTAGCCAAATAATAATAAAGGTAACAAAACAAAAACATCTAAATTTTTACTGATATGTCTCAATTTAAAAAAATTACATAAGAATTAACAATAAAGATTGGTTTTTAAATAATTATAATATAAATGTCAAATTTAATTAAATTTTAATGACGTCACAGCTTATCACTAAGGAAGTCACATTTTGCCGAAACCCATCAACGCTGAAGCAAAGATATTTGACCACAGACTTTACATAGACGGTCGCTAGCAGGCGGACCCTGAAGGGGTCCTACCACCAGCAAGTTTCAGACACGCTTTATACAGTGGCGGAAGAAATATTCTAAATTCACCCCATACACGGAAAATCTTAAAGCATCAATGTTTATCAATCAGGACTGTGCCTGGAAGCCAATTGACCTTAGGATCCCAATAATTCAATTTCGTCCTTAAATTAGTCCATTATCTATAAGGATATGGCCCAAGGGTAAATGTGACCTTTTCCTTAATTGGGTACTTACAATCCCTACGGGTAAGTAATTTGGTGTGTGGGTTTTATGAAGAGAAATAATATCAGGCGCACAGTCTATCGCGTTGTATAAGGATAAACCTAGAGATGGCTGGATCATAGAATTATTTCATTGAAAAATAAAAGAAAAAGTGAACCATAACCTTGAAAAATTAGATGGAGAAGGTAGGTACCTCATGTCATTCAGTATCTGTCTGTATCCTGTCACTAGTGATAAAAAAGAGACTTGCTCCATATTACGCTTGCTTAAAAACAATTTGAAAAAAGACGAACTGCCTACCCTGAGGACTTAGATGTACTTACTACAGGTACTACAGATTGACCTTTAAAGATCAGATCGACAGAGTGCTTCTAAGAGGAGGCCTGAAACGACGAATAACTGTAGAGGAAGCAAGAGAAGCGTGCCAAAACAGATATACATGGCGCTCCGTTCTCTCTGCCTACCCCGTAAGGGACATAACGTGAAGGTGATTACGCTGGCTCTCTTACCCTTGAAACCGAAACACAGCAATGCAATCATAGCTGCAGAAATAGGTAAAAGGGTGCTTTCTGTATTTGTATCGTAGGTAACATATGAAACTTATAGTATGCAGGTGTTTTGTTCATGAAAATTCATTGAAATTGAAAAGGTTTATTTAGCACTGTAAACACCAGAATATAGAACACAATACAGAAGTATACAAAGATTAATACATGCAGCACAAAACATCCGGTGCGGTACAGTGCCAAAAAGGGTACACCAGCTCAGCATAATGCTGAGGCAAGCCACAGCGCTGATCTTCAGTTGGCCCCTCAGTGACTGCACGGACGAAGAAAGCAACAGTGTGTGCGTGTTGTGTTGTATGAACATTGCCGACTGTACCACCTCAGGCAGACTGCACAGACATATCATGGCGATGATCTTTGGGCGACGGTGACCACTAAAATCAGATCGCCGGTTTGCTCGTCTGCTCTCCTTACAGTTGAAAAAAAAATGATTTAGGTGTTACAGTAATGACCTCTGGTGAATCCAAAACACCCGATTTTGATGTTTTCTTGAAAGTATGTCAATCTTTTTAGTCCAGTCTAGAATGAATATAATAAGTTAGCCTATTTTACTTTCTATACCTATAACTACATAGCTAACATTCTGCCAAGTTAGGTTATATGATCATGAGATCATGATTATGAATACCTAACTTACAAAACCACTTTTTTACTTTTATTATGTATGAAAAGTCAACCTTCGTTGAATATAATTTTCCATTTGACTGTACTTAATTTCTGTCCTACTCAGAATATAACCTAATTATACTCTGACCCATCAATAATCTATCGTACTCAGCATTATACTTGCTGAGATTCTGGGAAAACAAATATCTGACCTACTCAGAATCCGAATGAAAAAGAAAAACACTTCTTCAGATTTTGACCTAAAAGCTCAATTGACTCGGCTAGGATCTGACATCCCCCGCCCAAATCGTTTTTTTCGGTATTTTTTTTGTTTGTTTAAGGCGCTACCTTTTTGAAACCCCGCCAATCGAAAATAATCATATCAATTTATTAAGGCATTTTAAAAAATGGTTTAAGTACAGGATTTTTTCCGCGAATAAAGTTGTTTTTAAATAGTTTTGTATTCTCATATTGAAACAATAAGAAACGAAAAGCGAATCTGTCCAAAGTGGCCACTTTTAACAGATTCGCTAATATGATACAGGATAAGGATAAATTTAATTCAATTTATTTATTTTTCAGATAACTTGATCCATAGTGTTAGTGTACTTAAAAACTATGTTAGTAAATATATTAAGCAAAAATTACGAGCTTTTACACTTCGATCAGATGCTGATCAAAGATAACATCATTCGATCAGCACCCGAACGAAGTGTTTAAGGATAGGGGAATCGTACTTTTCCGCTATCACGTTCAGGATGCTGTTGGAGCTGCTCCGAAGCCTGCAAAGCAGAGACGCAGTTCTTTTGCGCATAATGGCTTGAAACCCATCGGTATGTGCGTGCGCAAACATACCGGAGGCACTGCAGAAATACGAGGATGCTAAAATATTACTAAAAAAGTCCTTTTCATTCATAGAATAAGGCATTTTTTTTAAATGTCTTAATTACAGTCAAACCTGGATAAGCGAGAGTTCAAGGGAGCACAATCTCATTCTGGCTTATAGAGGTTTCTCACTAACCCGAGTTTCTCGCTAATGCAGGTACATGGGTAGCGTTTCTCTCTTATAGAGGTACGCAGCAATAACAAGTCACAGCAAGTACGAAAGTTAAGAATGAGTCATAAAATAGCAGATGTTAAATTTGTAATTTGTTTTGTCATTTGTTACTGTATGTGTGTATCTTTTATGTATGTATGTATTTTTATTGTAGCTATAGTTCCTCCTAAATAAATAAAGCTCGACTGTCGCTTATAGAGGTATAGATAAGTAGCAGTCTCACTTACGGAGGTCCATGAGGGAAAAACGACTCTCTCTTACAGAGGTTTCTGTTTCTCGCTAATACAGGTTTTGGGAGCTTAAAATGACGGGTACTGGCTATTACTCTCACTTATAAAGTTTTCTCACTTATCCAGTTCTCACTTACCCAGGTTTGACTGTAATTGATATGATTTTTTTTTTGATTAGTTTCGCTCAGGTGTCGCATTAACGTACAGTTGTTCATAATCATGATCATAAAACCTAACTTGGCAGAATGTTAGTAGATAGAAAGTAAAGTAGGCTATCTTATTCTATTCATTCTAAACTAGACTAAACAGATTGACACATGAATGGTTATACTTAGACATACGTTTTGATTTAGTATGTAGCTTGGCGTCGTGGGAAATTAAATCGAGGCGAGAATAGAATTTATATGCCGTAAATACTAGTAGATATAGGTGTAGAGCACCATTGTATTGCTGTGTTTCGGCTGAGAGTCAGCGTAATTAAAATTGAAATTGAAAACGTTTATTTAGCGCTGTAAACACCAGAATATAGAACACAATACAGAAGTATACAAAGATTAATACATGCAGCACAAAACATCCGGTGCGGTACAGTTCCAAAAAGGGTACACCAGCTCAGCATAATGCTGAGGCAAGCCACAGCGCTGATCTTCAGCTGGCCCTCAGTGACTGCACGGACGAAGAAAGCAACAGTGTGTGCGTGTTGTGTTGTATGAATGTGTTTGTGTTTGAATTACCGGCACCTTCACGCTATGTCCCTTACGGGGAGGCAGAGGGAACGGAGCGCCACGAATATCTGTTTTGGCACGCTTTTCTTGCTTCCTCTATAGTTATTCGTCGTTTCAGTCCTCATCAAGGTCAGTCTGTAGTACCTGTTGTAAGTACCTACATCTAAGTCCTAAAGTGAGGCAGTTCGTTTTAAAAAAAATTGTTTTGAAGTAAGCGTTATATGGAGCAAGTCACCTTTCTTATCACTAGTGGCAAGATACAGACACTGAAATATTTTTCCATTGTTTTTCCATAATTTTCTTCCTTAGTCGTATTCTTTACTGATGAGTTCACTTCATTCTTTGAAAACAATATAGAACGACTCTTTTGCCAGATTTAATGGGGCGGTTGCCAAGACGCCATTGCCTTCTCAGTGTGCAGGTTTCCTCGCTATGTCTTCCTTCGCCGTTCAATTTATAACTGTATTATAATCATAAAATATTATATTATTTCAGACTACAAGCCATGCAAGCCTTTCGTGGAGGACAACACAGCTGTATTCCTGCTAGACCTTCAAGACCCTCATCAGTGTGGAGTCACCAGAGTACTCAATAAGATCACTGTAAGTATCACTGCTCCAACGGTGAAGAAAACATCGTGAGGAAACTTGCATGTCTGAGGAAATTAAAAGTATCCGAAGGCGTGTGAAATCCACCAATCAGCACTCGGTGGATTATGGCCCGTACCCCCTTGTACAGGGGGAGGCCTGTGCCCCAACAGTGGGGACATTAATAGGCTGATGATTAAAGATTAGATAAAAAAAAGTAAGTAAGTAAGTAAGTAATACGTTTATTTCACACACAGCAATGACCGAAACAGTTATAACAGTTATAGGTGAGATGTGAGCGACGGTGACCACTTACCATCAGGTAGCCCGTTTACTGTCTTGCTGTTGTCTGCTGTCCTTATTATACAATCATAAGTTGTTAGCTGCTTACCATCAGGTGGAACTGTCGAACTTATAGAGATGTTTCGCTTTTCTTTCTTCTTCAGAATGAAAAATTGGTATTTTCAGGGCAAACGCACATTCTACCACAAGATAGTGATAGAGGATGCGGTCGGTGGTCGAGAGACGGTCACCGTTCGGTGTGTGGTCACGGGGAAACTGCGGGCGCTGGCGAGACGGGCTGTGGACTCCTTTCCTTTGGACTTCAATGAACCTGAGTGAGTCTTACATACCTAGATATACCTATACATAAATCTAAATTTTAAAATACCCGACTAACCATTGTGGAGATCCCCTTATATTTTATTGGTCATCATCAGGTCCTTGAGCTGTCAGATGTGGGAAGGTCACCATGGACCTAAACATTTGAGCTCAAACTCGAACCATCTAGCTATTACCGTTCCGGAGATCCCTCTGACATCAAAGATAGTCCAAGATATTGACCACTGATCCAAATTTTATCAGACATAGCTAACAACACTCTCGACTAAATTCTTTACTAAATAAATATAGAATGAAAGAATAACTAAATTTAAAAAATCCAGGTCCAAATCTGATCATCCGTAGACAAATTATGAGGCAGACAAATGCAGCCAAAAGTTATAAACAGATAGACAAACGTATCAATCTTATAAATAACACACCCTCCCTCGATCGGTCGGGGGTTAAAAATTGCGTTCAGGATAATGATAATATTTCCAAAAAATCCACGGACGATCGAACCTACCAACTTTTAATTTAGGTTGTGTTAAAGACACACTGTTAAACATTATATTTCCTATTATCAGGTATATTCTAAATTCCTTTTGATTACTTAATTTGTTCCAAATTCCTTTTAGGTATAGTATATAGTTACTAATGTAATGTTATAAATTGGCATATGCTTGCACGGAAAGTACGACGGAGTCCCGACTTCCAAGATACAGGTTTCGACCTAGTTTGTAAGTCGGAGGTATTATGTATTGTGCCTTGTAATAAGTAAATACACTTTTCATGTTGCAGTGTGCTGAACATCACTCGATACGAAGAGGGTAGAGCCCCAGAACCCGTACTCGGTGCCGTTGTGAAGCAGAATGGAAAACAGTAAGTTATCCATGAAACAGCATAGCTGTTGAATCCATTATAAACTCATTAATATTATTATATTTGCCTGTACAGTATCACTGCTTGGTTTTTTCTTTCAACACGTCTCTGTTTGGTCATTCACTAATGATAAAATATAAAGGTCCAAAGATGGAACCTTGAGGCACTCCAGGGGTATCGTGTGCGACCCTTGTCATCATAAGGACGCGCTAAAATCACATAAGTAGTTAGGCTGTTGGTAACCGAATAGTTGCTCGAGATAATCTGATGAATCAATCAATCATTTATTTGTCAGAATACAGAATCCTGTAGAATGACTCCCATATAAGTTTTATTTATATCTTTCATAAGAGAAGGCTGTTACAAGACATTACTAAGATGTTCAAGCAATCACAACAAGGATTGTAAGTAAAGTAAAAGTAAAATACACTTTATTGCATAAATAGAAAACAGAAAACAACAAACAAGATATAGAAAAGGAAATAGTGAAGTACAATTCAGGCGGCCATATCGCTGAGAGCGATCTCTTCCAGGCAACCTTCGGGCAGAGGAAATGATTTCGAGTAAGAGGTAGTAGGTGTGCAATCAATATGGAAACCGTTATATAAGACAATTTTATTTCCACAGCAATAACATACTTATAAATACCAAGGTAATTAAATACCATACTTTACTTACTAAGTACATAAGATAAATAGGCAGATATATATGTATTCTTTACACTACTATTGTCTACTCACAACTCTGAAAAGAAACTGAAACCCGCACTGATATTTTGACAGGGACTGTCTTCCTGTTCAGGACGGGCGGAATACTCAAATGTAACACTTTTCGCGCGTCCCTAGCTCAGTTACTATTAAGCCGAGCTCAGTGCCGTAAGTGTCTATCGCGAGACCAAGGTTGTTCGCTCATTCTAACATAAAATACACACAGGGTTCCCTGCCCAAAAGTGTAGGCATGATCAGAATCGTGCTTCAGGTTTTTTTAAACTGAATGAGAATAATATCATGAAAAATCTACCATAGACCATCTGTTTCTGTAATTACAGAGTGTCAGGTGAGATCTCGGTGAGTCCCGGGACACCTCTTTCAATGGAAATCTTCCTGGACAACACTTCAGCACCAGTCTACGGTCTTCAAGTCAGCTACATGCAAGTCACTGACACTGGGAAGCAGCATGAGACCATCATATTCAACGGGTAAGTCGTGGTCCACTTAAGAACTTGGATCTTAATGGCATCAAATGGCCCTAGACGTCTCTGTTGTGAAACATACGAGAATGGAAGGGAATCGCCAGCGTAGAAGAACTGTTTCGCTGGCGACCATTCGCTGAGCTGACGTTCGTAGCCTAAGTTGCGAGCACGGTCCGAAAGCCATCATGTAGGTTAAGCAACTTTGGGTGCAGTCGGTACAAGGATAGGTGACCGCTAGTGGCATATATTTTATCTAAACTCCTCCGTGCTTCGGAGAGCACGTGAAGCAGTCGGTCCCGGTTGTTGTCGTTAAGACAAGTCAGAGGCCTACGGGCGGCCTGAACATCTCTGACAAATAGGTTGGTCACTAACCATACGATAAACAAACAAACAAGCTGAGCTGACAGCCGATCTCCAGTAATGGAGTGGCCCTTTAGATGAAGAAGTAGACAAAGGGTTTGGGGGTCCTCCGAAATCTCAAAATCACCCTTTCCCTCCACGTTAATATAATGGGGGAAAGAAGACCTACAAGCATTATCTTAACATAATCCTTAACAGATCAAATTTGTCATCCTTTCCGATTGTAAATCCTTCTGGGATTACCAATCGTTGGGGATGGCGATTCCGAGGGTAAGTGACGGGTCCTTGGAGAGGGTAAACGGATTTTTGCAAAGTAACGCTGATTCCATCAACCATTTTATTTTATACTTTTCTCTCGTTCTCATTCCAGCTGCTCCGTAGACCCTTATCTCTTCGATAACTTCGTGACAGAAGACGGCGATGTACTCGCGGCTAAGTTCAGAGCGTTCAAGTTCCCCGATACGACGTATGTGCAGTTCAAGGGCACCGTGACTGTCTGTCTCGATAAATGTCAGGGGGTAAGTTGGCAAATGTCAGGGGGAGAGTTGATAAATGTCAGGGGGAGAGTTGATAAAATGTCCTTGTGTGAGAGTTGACAAATGTCGGGGAGTAATTTGGCAAATGTGAGGGGGTGAGTTGGCAAATGTCAAGGTAGAATAGATAAAATGTCAGGGGGAGAGTTGATAAATGTCAAGGGGAGAGTTGGTAAATGTCAGAGAGAGAGAGAGAGAGAGTTGATAAATGTCAGGGGTAGAGTTGATAAAATGTCCGTGGGAGAGAGTTGACAAATGTCAGGGAGTAATTTGGCAAATGTCAAGGTAGAATTGATAAAATGTCAGGGGGAGAGTTGGCAAATCTCAGGGGAAAAGTTGATAAATATCAGGGGATGAGTAGACTAATGTTACAAAACTAATTGACACTGAGGCATGCAAAATGTCAAGGGGAGAAATAATAAAACTAAAAGTTATCGCACACATATTATCTCGGCACCGGATCGCCGCCGCCTTGCCTCATCGCCTTGCCGTCAGCCAGGTGTCAACCCAACGTAGGCACGTAACCGGTGCGGCTCAACATCTCCGAGGTGTCGCCGCGGCTACGGCTGGTTGACGGCTAACCGTCACCACAGGCGGTCCGGTTGCCTGGAAGAGATCGCTCTGAGCGATAAGGCCACCTTTGTACACTTATTCTATGTTTCCTTTCCTATGTAAATTTCTTGTGTGCAATATAGTATTAATCTATCTATCTATAAACGGTGTGAAATTAATGTATATTTCGGCTATTACAGGTACAATGCACAAACGGTGTAACCGGGTACGGCAGGAAACGAAGAGCCATCGCGACCAACGCTGACTCCAATAAAGTGTATGAGGTTTCTCTCACCACCTTCATCAAAGTGGAAGGCAAGCCTGGGGACAAGGAGGCTGGTTAGTGTTATGAAACTTAGCAGAAATAACCCAGCGGCACTTGAAAATGAAAAATGTTTATTGGCTTTCAATATTTAGCAAAACGCTGTTTAGACTGTTACTAAGTGCGATACCATTCTGTAGGTAGGCAGCTACAAATACAATAATTATTATATATTTTTAAATCTCAGTTTAGAGGCTTTGGTACACGGCAAGGCGACCATGTCAGCCTCGTTAGGGTCACTAAGAAAAGGGAAGGGAAGCTCAAGTGTTATTAGAGTCAGCCCTCACTTTGAGAGCCAACTTAGCAAACAGTAAGTGTTTCATATTATCAGATAAGGGCTGACTCAAAATAATATTGAGCCTCCCACTTTGGAGCCTATTGATGCCAAATTTTTTCCTCTCAATTTTCCCCAGGTCGCGCTCCATTAGGAGGTGAATGAGGTCCTCCATTTTGTTGCAGTTGGTACAAAATTGTGATGCAGCTCTTCCCACCAAATGCAAAAACTTATTTAACGAAATGTGACCCGAGCGTAACCTAAAAGCCAAGACAAGTAGCTCCCTACCAAGACTGACACAGTCAAACCATGGAGCCCAGGCTTGCATGTAATTAAGTGTACCAAGTACCAAAGCCCCTTCACTTTAGTCAATTCCTCATATTGGTCTCTCCAGCGAGACATACAGGCAGCCCTCGCTCTCGGAATGTACTCAGGCCCAAGCAGATGAAGATGCATTTCAACACCCTCAGAAATGGAATACAATAAAATTATTGTATGAAAACAAATGGGTCCATGTCTCAGCTTTTTTTTTTCGTACTGATAATTGCTGTTGGTCCTAATGACCTTTACAGTTTCACCGGGGTTTTTGGGCGAGTCCAGGAGGAGGGCTTAAAAACTACTATAAGAAGCGACTGCCTAAGGGCGGGCACCCAGGTGGGTACGGACCTCGGCTTAGGACGTCGCTGGGGAGGGAGAGGTCGGGTAGAAGCGGCCTGGAATACGCCGAGAGCGCGTGTAAGCGCCAGAAGCGGGTCGCCGCCCGCGCCGGCGCGGGCGGTATGTAGGTGCTGTGTGTGAACTACTATCGGGTGGGGGCCATGTCTCAGCATCATTATGCTGACGACGGGGTGTATGTCACATGAAAGGGCTTTATTTGCACATTACAAAACTGTTTTTTATTTTAATTTATGTGGTATTGTTGGCCAAAGGTGCGAAAAACGAGAAACATCTGAAAAAATCAGACTCATAGATAATCTTCTATATTCTTAAACCACTGAAATTCTTTTTTTTTCTCACAGAGGACATGCTAGCCCTAATAAAGAACTTGAAAGTCGCCAACCAACTCTTGGGAGACCAAGATGGAACACCAGCTACGGTCGCAGAGAAGACCCAAGACAACAAATTAGTACTGCATTCTCACGACACAGCTGTTAGTAAAAGCACATCTATGACTATCAGTTTTCTAATGGTTTTCCTTAGTCTATGGGCGGTGGTGATGAAATAGAGTCTTTTTGCATGAAATTAGTAAGTGTACCCTGACCAGAAATATAGGAACCCTCACCTTATTGCGGTATTAAATGGTAAGTACTATTTTTTCATAATAAAAGTATCTGTGGCGCCCTCTTGACAGGGTTTTTATATTTGGTCAGGTTATACTAGCTACCTACCTAGTTCCATGATTTTTTGATATTGTATCATTTTTTGGGGATGTTTTTTTTCCCTTATAGAACAAAAAAAATATAAATATGTAGGGTGTAGATGTAAAGATTGAAAAGGATTTAGGTACAGGTTTTATGGATTTTCACAAAAATCTTTCGATTTGTAAATGGAATTTCAGTATGGATAAAAAAAATATCCAAAGATCTTTTACTCAAATAATATACTGTTTCACAGGTTTTTACTGTATATTTTTATTAATTAAATACAGTAAAAACCCGTGAAACAGTATACTATTTGAGTCTAACCATGTACTACAAGTTTCACCAAGTACCAACAACCGCAAGTATTAACCATCTTTTAAGTTTTGTTTCTTTAAAACACCCTATATAGGGTGTAAAAAGATTACTGTATACTCGAAAATCTCAAAATACTACTATATCTAAAGGTAGCTACACCCTACGCCACTATAAAGCGTGACAATTAAATCTAGGTGTATCAAAGTATTTTCTTGTATAAATTACTTTTTTGTACAAACAAACTAATCGTATGTACATTTTACACCATTCTTCACTGCCATTAAATAAAAAAATATAGGTATCATAATTTAGCTGGCAACATTTTTCAATTATTTCTTCGTTATTGACTGTCTAGACAAAGTTTTTAACTTTTAGACAATAGTAAATCTTAATACCAGTGTAATTTTAAATCACAGGAACAGATAAAGATCTTCGAACTTTAGTTATATCTTATCTTATGATAGGGGGCCGGGAATAACCCAGCGACACTTGGACCCTTGAGGATCTTTTGTGCGTACCCCATTTACACACTGGTCATCGCAGTGTGCAGGTTTCCTCACGATCTTTTCCTTCATCGTCAGAGCAGTCGGTAAATGTACGTAAGTCTTCGAAAAATACGAAAAACTCATTGGTACATGGCACTGTACGGTTTCTAACCCGGACCTGCCTGATAGGAGTCCGGTGTCCTAGCCACTGTGCCACCGACGCTCTTAGCTTTAGTTATAAGTAAAAGTGATCTAAAAATAACATAATAATAAGTGCCTACTATAATATTTAACTCTTAATAAGAATTTCTAACATATAAGTCCGCTAGTCTTAATATAAACTCCCATAATAACTGTGGAAAGAACTCCATAAAAAAGCGCGTTTTACACTTGATTGAATTCAGTCGACTACTTAATTAGTCAACGATTTAGTTGACTAATTAGTCAGGATTCTGTTTACAGGCTGTAAATCTTAGACTACAGAATAGGTACAGATAAGATAAGATTTATTGTGTAAAAGTTTAGGTTAGAATTACAAATATTGCAGATATAGTTGCATAAACATGTCACACTAAACTTTACCTTTACAGGCATATGCACCGAATTCACAAGTTAATAATGTTTAAACAGATGTAAAATGATGTAATGTAATGTTTATGTTTATGTTTGTTTGTTTTTGTGTTTTTTTTATGTTTTTGCAGTTTGTCTTCTCAAAAGAGAAGAAAACAAAAAATAAATTGTCATTAAAATTTATACAATACATAATATTAAATTTACAAAATGTCCACTAATTAATGCTGTGTGAATAATATTAATACAATCATTTATTTAATAATAATTCATACAGAGCATACTGAATACTTGACTGATCACCAGTCAAGTGTGCATTAAGTACGGTTAGTCTGAGATTTACAGCCTGTAAACAGAAGCCTAACTAATTAGTCAACTAAATCGTTGACTAATTTTATTAGTCGACTAAATTCGGTCAAATGTAATAAACACCTTTAATACTACCATCGTAAATATCTGTGTACCTGAGCCTACGGAATGTGTTGTTACGCTTGCTACAGTCTGTCCTCTATTGCCGGCTAGCAGGGTTCTAGGACAGTGCGCAGATGAAGTAATAGAAGAATTTGTTGTTAAATAATATATTTTAAGGAAAAGAACACAAATAGTAACACAGAAAATAGGTAGTAGTAGGAAATATAAAGCTCAATTAAACGGTGAAAAAGTAGAGATGACCGACAGTATAAGGTTTTTGGGTGTTAGTATTGATTCACTCTTAAACTGGAAAGATGAACTGAGCTACATCGAGGATAAAGTTAGCTCAGCATGCTATGCTCTGAGGACGCTACGGGATGAGATAACAGAACGGCAACTTTTAATTGTGTATTACGCTTTAGTCGAGTCCAAATTACGATACAGCATCGCATTGTGGGGAAATAGTTTTAAATATAATATACAAAAAGCGTTCGTCATACAGAAGAGGGCCATACGGACAATAGTGAGAATACCACAGTGGGAATCCTGCAGGGATCACTTTATTAGATTAGGCATTTTAACTGTACCCTGTCTATACATCTTCGTCTTATTGGTAGATTTCAAAAAGAAAAGGCTGGTACAGGAGACAGAGGACGAGAAATCTGCACGAGAAAGCACTCGCAGGAAAGCTGTACCTAGTACCCTCGTCCCCAGACTGAACGTGGTGAGGCATTGGGCGGGGTACAGTGAGCGGCTACTTTTCAATCGGTTGCCCACGGAGCTCAAAGGCGACATCACGCTTAGTAATTTTAGACAGAAGTTGAGGTTACTGTTATTGAAGAGGTGTTTCTACACGATTACTGAATTTATAGGAGCATAACAATGTATATAATTGACCACTATTCCCATTTATTGTATTGTATTTTTTTTTGACATTTAATAACGTACTTATAACTTAGCTAAGGTTGACACTGAAAGAGATTAATTATTATTTTTGGCATGTAAATATTCAAACACAATTTATAATTGTTTATGAATAAATGATATGATGATGATGAATAAAAGTGAACGGGAGACGTCCGTTCGAGACAAAATATAGAGAAAAAGTGAAAGTACAAATAAAACAATGAAATTAATGGAATAATGAAATTTAGAAATGGAATGGGAACATGATTTTGAATTTAAATGAAGATGCCAATACGAAATGAGATGAGATAAACGCTAACGATGAGGTTGAAGTTGATGGAAGGAGGTTGATATGGACGATGAAGTCGACATCGTTACACGCTCACACGTATGTCCGTGTATGTCGAATGTGTTACAATCGCTACCTCAGGTCCACAGATATTTCCGAAGATATTCTGTAGAAAATTATAAAAAGTAGATTAAAAGTTGAACCGTATTAGTATTTTCCATATATTTTTTTTCTATTCTCTCAATTAATACTTTTCTACCTACTTGTATTTTAAATAAAATATTTTTTTAAATAAATGACAATCACAATACACTGAAATTAACTACTTTTGGCCATATTTTCTTTTATTTATATACCTAAGTCTTGTAATTTTGTAACTTGTAACTTTTAAGCCTTTTTTATATAATTTGGTATGAATACAAAGATTTTATTAAATTAAATTCATGTAACTTTATCACATTTTATGTTGAATTTTTAAAAATGACTAGTTATTTCAATAATAACATCACAATATCATTTATTTATCGTTTTAACCGTAATAATGTATACCAAATTATATATAATTAATTTTAATTTTGGTGCTCCCGAAATACGTTTACCTACGATATTGTAAAAAAAATCATAAAAATAATTATTTATGATTGTTTAACGAAAGCTTTGTAACTTCTTTCTTATGAAAGCAAAATAACAAAATAAAAGAATGAAATAAAGAAGTTCTTCCAAAACTTGTTTTATTTGATTGATAGGTTACAATTTTCTGATTAATAGGTTACCATTTTCTGATTGATATGTTACCATTTTCTGTAATAAATCGTATCTAAGCTAAATTAGCACAGCGCCTATATCAGCCATTCTGTTGCGGCGGGGTGCGAGTATATAAAAAATTTAAAAAAAAGTATAAAAGTGTAAAATGTATAAAAATTAAATATGAAATTAAAAATGCGGAGAATTTATGGAACTGCTA
The DNA here is from genome assembly GCA_947369225.1 of Hofmannophila pseudospretella. Classification (NCBI taxonomy): domain Eukaryota; kingdom Metazoa; phylum Arthropoda; class Insecta; order Lepidoptera; family Oecophoridae; genus Hofmannophila; species Hofmannophila pseudospretella. Next base: position 6,547,821 of record OX376337.1, on the reverse strand, counting down.
TATCAAGCAGGGGCTAGTTCAAAGTTACATGAAGAAAGAGGGAATTAAAGGGTATCAAGTTTGGGTTTTGGGAACAGTGCACTGGGACTCACATGATCCAGGTCCTGGTCAGCTCGATGGACTCTGCAGCTTCTGCGTCCGTCAAAACAGTCCAGATCACAAAACACTTAGTGCCGGCACTGTATCACCAATCCCAGGCGGTAGTTCTGTTCATCACTCCGAAGAATGCAAATGGCGGCGACCATGTGGTGGTCAAACGGCGGGAAAGTTCAGCGGAACCATATATTGGTCTATGCACGTCGGCGGATGCTTTTCGACCGCGTTGCTATGCATTTTTTGACCGTTTTTAATAGGTCAGAGCGACATTAGGCGTATATGCCCCGTGCGTGTGATGAAAAGGGACAAGGATAGTTTTCCCTACAGCCTACTAAAATTAATTGCTATTCTTATTTATTAAAGATGGCGTTAACACATTCTTCTACGAAACTTATAATGTCTTTTTCACATAGGAAGGTGTAGGAACGCGCTATGTGAGGACATGGAAGACATAACGTCAGTTGTGTGAAAGGGAAAAGGGAAGAACTTCCCTTGTGGGGTGTTGTGTCTGGTGACCAGATGTCCTGGTTCACGTTGACTGAAGTTTCTAGACGTACACAGCATATTTGTTATCCAGAAGCGAGCAATTAGAGGTATATACCGTTTGGGATCCAGAGTATCTTTGAGAGAACACTTCAAAGAAGTCAATATTTTGACGGTTCCATGCCAATACATACTAGCGACTACAATGTGCGCACGTAAACATGTCAGTAGTTTCACTAAAAATAGCGACATCCATAACTATAATACGAGGAGCAAAGACAAGTATGTATTGCCAGGAACGCGGTTAACAAAGATTATGAAGTCATTCATAGTGAATTCTATAAAATTTTATAATCTTGTCCCAGAAGAAATCAAAGTGTTGCCTGAAGGAAAATTTAAATTAACGGTTATAAAATGTCTCATCAAAAAATCGTATTATAGTGTTGAACAGTACTTAAACGATTACAATGCTTGGCGTGGTCATGACATATATTTTTTTATTTTTCATTATGATTAGTTTTTTGGATTTATCATTAAACTGGATAATAAAATAGTCGAAGAGGTGAAAAGTTTTAAATATTTAGGAAGTATTATCACAACGGATTCGCGATGCACGCCCGATATTAGAACCAGAATTTCAATAGCCAAACAAGCATTTAACAACAAAAAACACATATTCCGATCTAAAATATCCAAATCTGTGAAAAAGAAATTTGTTAAATCTTTTGTGTGGAGCATAGCCCTTTACGGATGCGAAACTTGGACCATGACTCAGAGAGATAGACAATATTTGGAGGCGTTTGAGATGTGGTGTTGGAGGAGGATGGAAAGGATAAGCTGGACAGAGAGAGTGACAAATGAAGAGGTACTGACGAGAGTAAAAGAAAAGAGAAACATCTTAAAGGCTATTGAAAATAGAAGGGGAAATATGGTGGGCCACCTTATACGACACGACGAATACATAAGAAACCTTATAGAAGGAAAAGTTGAAGGCAAGCGGGGAAGAGGAAGACCGAGGATAAGCTACTTCGATCAAATCAAAGAGAAGGCTGGCGTTGCGTCGTATAAGGAGGTCAAGGAAAGGGCCCTAGACAGGACACAGTGGCGTTTACTACACCGACAAGAGCATAGCTCTTAAATTGAAGAAGAGAGAAGATTAGTTTTTGATGATCGAAAATTTAATGTTTATTGCAATAATTATTGTAATTGTTACTTTTATTGTTATTTTGAATGTATATTATTGACGAACAAGAGTACCAACTTGAAATAAACGAATTGAATCGAATTTGCATAACTTGATCTACCAGATCTTTGTCCCAACCACTTAGCACTTTAGGTTTGTAACACCGTTCAGCCGCACTGTAGTGCGTTTCGAATCCCCCATCTACCGCAAGAAGACCGTAGATCCCTTATTATAGAAAGAATAACAAGTGTTAATACATTCCTGCGATTTACAGCCTGTACCTATACAGAAACCTAATTAGTACCTACTAGGGATGTTACGGAGGTGGTTTTACCGGAACCGGAGTCGGAACCGAATGTTTTAAATTTCAAAAGTCAAAGTAATGATTTCAGTCTTTTATTAGAACCATTATGAAGTAACTGATCATCTAACAATATACGCATAATACTTAATTATTTAAAAATAAACGTTCAATTGAATTCTTACATTAGGTATAGGTACTAATTAATACATTACGTAAAGAAATCGTCATACCTAAATTTATATCGAGTGCCTAAATTTATTAAATTTTACCCTGACCAGAAACTAAAAAACCCTCGCCATTAATTGCGCCTTTAACCCACGCAATTATATATTTTTTCATAGCGAACTCCATAACACAGATTATAAAACTAATGGCGCCCTCTTGCCAGGTTTTTTTAGTTATAATAGATATTGGCGTCGATTCCGGGTTAGCTGTTAAATTACGGTTACTGTCACGCTCACTCATATGATAGATTGTATTAGAGTGAGGGTGATATTTCGTTTTTTTTTCAATTATTTTTGTTACTCACCCTTTGTGGGGAAATGCGGGAAGTAGTATAATATTGCCCTAAAGCTAGTCCCAACTGTAGAAACTTAAGATAAATGTATTTCATTTTATAGGAATTAGTACAAAGAAAAAACGTGAAACGAAGAATGACTGTAGAGGAAGCAAGAGAAGCGTGCCAAGACAGAGATTCGTGGCGCTCCGTTCTCTCTGCCTACCCCGCAAGGGACGTAGCGTGAAGGTTTTGTATGTAGAAAAATCAGAACTGAAAAACTGAAGACGAAATTACTGGCAAATCCACAATTACATAATGTTTTTGTTACGTAAGAAACCATAGATTTTGCGTCAATTTTCTTTATTGCAGGAAATCATTTAGTATTTATAATTTAGCAAGTGATAGGTACCTACCCCAGAATCGATGCCATATCCCAATATCATAGTACAGGATAATCCCTGAGCAGAAAAATAAAAACCCTAAAAATAAATTGCGAAATTACTTACCTTAATGAAAGTATATTTAAATAACGAACTCGTTATAATAAAAAAATAGTTCGCCCTGTTGACAGGGTTTTTATAGTCCTGGTCAGGGTATATATTAAAATAAAAAAAGAATATTCACAACTTTTAACAAAGAATCAATAAAAGTAGGTAGTTAAGATTAAACAATTCCTTTTTTGCATTACAGTTTGAAACGACTTACAACTATAAAAATATTTAGAACAGCAATGTTCAGGGTGTAACAAAATATATCTACCTAAATTTTAAAATTTAGTATATTTTACACAGATTTAGTATGTAGGTATTCTTTTTTCTGAGTTTGTTAGGTACATTGCAAAAAACAGGCAATTACTGTATTTTATTAATTTATAAATACGAACTTATTTATAATTTTATTATTTATATTTTATAAATCGCATGGACCAGTCTCGTTTGCCGCGCGGCGTCTTGCTCGGTGCAGTGGCGCATGCAAAGCGTAATGTCGGTAGACCCCTGCTGCGTTTCAAAGACTGCGCTAAGCGTGACATGACTGCATTCGCAATCAGTCACGATGATTGGCAGCAGCTCGCGTATGACAGAGATGCATGGAGGAAACGTATTCGGGAGGGATGTCAGGAACACGATGGAAAGTAGTTCGAGGCACTGGCGGCCAGGAGAGCAAACAAATACCGAGAGATCACTCATCTGCCCGGCGCACCACTCGCTTGCCGCGCGTGCGGGCGTGTGTGCCGCTCCCGAATAGGGTTATTTAGCCACGAAAAGAAATGCCTTCGCGACGCTGCTTAAATCGTCTGCAATAGACGTCTCAGGCCTATGATGATAAATAATAAAATTCAACTTGATGAATATGAACATATTTTATAAATAAAAAAACAGCATTGGGCAGCGGACGCAGCGGAGGCAGCGGATACCTATGACCTATGAAACACCATTTTTAATATTAGTTTTTTTTTGCAAGTATAGAATATTATAATAATAAGTTTTTTTTTAATTGTTGATTAAAAATTGAGTAAGCAGTAAATACATTTTTCACACCCTGTGTTAATATTTAAAGATATTTACTACATTTATAGACAAAAATACAAATCACTAACAAACTTAAATCTAGACATTATTGGATCACTATGTATGTACAAAATATATTGCTTTATAAAATTGAAGAATTTATATGGTACCATAAATAAATCTCGATTATGGCAACTTTTGGCAAGAAAATAAATATATTTTTTATTTGAATAAGAATTAGTGTGTATTAGGAAAATTACATTTTAAAAAAGTAAAAAAAATATCAAAATTATAATACTTTTAATACATTTTTTTTAAATCTCAGTTTAGAGGCTTTGGCACACTACAAGGTGACCATGTCAGCCTCGTTAAGGTCACTAAGAAAAGGGAAAGGGAAGCTCAATTGTTATTAGAGTCAGCTCTCACTCTGAGAGCCAGCTTAGCAAACAACAGTAAGTGTTTCATATTATCAGATAAGGGCCGACTCAAAATAATATTGAGCCTCCCATTTTGGAGCCTATTGAGGTCAAATTTCTTCCTCTCAATGTTCACCAGGTCACACTCCATCAGGAGGTGAGTGAGGTCTTCTATTTTGTTGCAGTTGTTCCCACCAGTATTTTACAGTGGTGGTGTGGTGCTAATACATATATAAAAAATAATACAGATGACAGTAGGTTGAATAGACGAGCATATTGTCTGAGTTTTTTTTAAGTAATTGGAAATGTAGTACCTAATCATTTTGATAATAAGACATAATAACCATAAAAGATCATAATAGGAATATAGTTTGGTCATTTTTTTTTTTTTAATGTAAAAATGTCTACAATCTACTTGGCACAATTAACAACATTACATACAAATACGTACATTCACATTTTAATGGGCAGATTCGATTCACTACACATCATATTTATTATAAACATACCAAGATCAAAATGTTACCTGTATTTATACCTATAGTTATACCACGGAAAAATTTAATATTTAATTTAATAGACGTATTAATTCTAAAGTCTACCAAAATTAAATGCAATAATTTCAGAACGCAAATTTAGAGTTATATTTCAATAACAAAATTATTTAATACCTACTTTTAAAATCTCAAATAATCTCAATTAAGACCATCTACCAATATTCGTTTTTATTCGTTTCTGATAAATAAATCTAATTAATTCTAAATAAACTCAATAATTCTGCACATTTTAGAGTATTTTTCAATCACAAAATTATATATGTAAGTAGTTTTGAAATCTCTAAATTAGAATCTCAATTTAGATTTTAGTAGAGAGCAACTAAAATACGTACAAAACTATAATTAAATCTAAAGACTTTATTTACAAGTTGTAAAGATTTTTAATTCCGAATACTTATTTCCTATTTTGTTTTTTTTTAACGAATATTTTACTTTTTATGTAGGTACTTTTAATTTATGGAAAACGTTAAGTTACAGATTAAAAAATATTTATAAACGCCAAATTTTACAGATTTACGTAGGTAATTTATCTAAAACACAGTATGGAAATGTTACAATTATCTACATACATAAAATACTTACCAAGTTAAAAACAACAGTAACATCATTTGCGTCCTTTTAATATAACATCACAAAGATTACAGTAAAATATTGATATAATTATTATAATTTTACATAAAAACGTAACGTATTTTACATAAAGTAGGTACCTAGGTTTAAAAAATGGGGGCGGGTAGTCTGTGCTACTACTGATGGTTTTATTATCTCAAGAATTCAAATTTCGTCCTCGGCGCCTGGTCAACCTGGTTCGAGCCGATGTCTTTCCTGGGCTTCTTTCTTTCTTAAACAATGAAGACGTATCCTCTCCGCTCCCGAAAGTGGTGTTGTGCGGTTGCAAATAAGTTTTAATCTGTTAATTTTAGCCTTTTTTTCTTTCGACCTTGCCATTTTCACTTGCAATCAACGTCAGAACTTTAGTAATATTGTAAACTGTATATACGTCAAACCTTACCGTATACTCTATTCTTTAAAATACAGTTTATTTGGTCCAAATCCGTCGAGTAGTTTCAACGCTAGTTCACTTTAAACTGAACGCTAACCGCGCAATACCTCATTTTCTGTGTTCACTTGCGCGGCCTATGACACTACCAGAGGGAGCCGAGGAGGGTCGAGCATATATTTTTTGTTTGTCGTCAGACCGATCTTTACGATGGTAAAACTATTACTTTTCTAACTCTAAAACTATTATATATTTCGTTACACAATTTTTCTTGGAATTCATGTCAAAATAGGAACAGAATTATAAATAGTAGCTGGCAAACGTATAGTTTTTACTTTATAGTAACTATAATACAAAAATATAGTCAAATATAAGTTAAAATAATAAATACGCAATTGCATCAATATGTTTAAAATACCTATGAAGATATTAAAAAGAATATAACGAAATATCACCTGACAGTTTTGTGACAAACACCTTATATAACCACAGAGTAATAATGTTGTTTTTTAAGGCAAAGGGAACTGAGCCCATACAGCCATGTCTGATGTAAACAACTCTTTCAAGTCTCCATTAAAATGCTGGTGTGACACATTTCAATGCTATCTGGGAGAATCTTCCACGCTTCTGCACCATCCGAACCAAAAAGTAACTAAGTATCCCCGAGGGGGTACACAGAGGAACTACCTTCATCTTAGATAGTTGAAGTCGTAGATAGTAGAAGGACTGTAATTAGAACGCTTTAAAAAGTTCACCTTATTTAGTCTGTAACCTGTTTCTCAGACCCACTTTGCCAACCAGAGTCCATAGTATTGGTATCGCTATAGCAATGGTGGTGGTTGGTCTTTAAAATCTCTTCCTTACCATCCGTTACTGTTTCGTATTGAGAATCAGGGGCTAGGCACTTTGACGTCTCCGGCTCGTTGGAATATCTGACGTCGTTTGGAACGTCATCGTCTGATAGCAGAGATTCTTCAGTGTTCGGAGATAAAGGGGAAATATTTGGGAAGAATTCTGCTTTGTTAGAGTCAGAGCTGGATTGTCTAGGATGTTCCTTGGGGATGGGATTGGGTTTCATACGCAAAGGGCTGAGACGAGACCGCATTTTAGGGCTACCATCGATTCTGATGCTCGAATTTAAGTCTGACATTCGTTTGTCTTCAATTCTGTCGTTCAATCGTTCACTGACTCGAGAATCCGACATTCGGTCAATTCTTGAGTCGTTCATTCGCTCACTGATGCGAGATTCGTTTAAACGCTCGATTCGTGGTTCATTCATTCGATCGCTGATTCTAGAATCATTTGCACGATCCATTCTTGAGTCATTCATTCGATCGCTGATTCTAGAATCATTCAAACGATCCATTCTCGAGTCATTCATTCGATCGTTGATCCTAGAATCATTCATACGATCCGTTCTCGCGTCATTCATTCGATCGCTGATCCTAGAATCATTCATACGATCCATTCGTGAGTCATTCGTTCGATCGCTAATCCTAGAATCATTCATACGGTCAATCCTAGATTCGTTCATTCTATCACTAACTCGAGACTCATTCATTCTGTCACAACGGGAATCATTCAAGCGACTCTCAATCCTCGCTTCATTCATTCGAGAATCATTCAAGCGACTTTCAATCCTAGATTCATTCATTCGTGAATCAGTCAACCTTTCAATCCTCGCCTCATTTAACCGATCTCGGGAATCATTCATTCTACAATCTCGGTTCTCCACTCGTTCATTCATTCTCAAGGAGTTGTTGAGGTGTTCTATTTGTTGTTCGGTCAATCTGAGTGAGTTGTTTAGGTCCTGGCGGAGTTTTTCTTGGTTTTTGATGTGTTTTTCTGCTTGGCGCGGACGGCGTTTGGAGCAGACTTGGGGTTGGGGTCGCTGCTGTCTAGTGAGGGTGAATGAACCTGTGTCCGATTCTGAGGTCGATTCTGGGTGGTTCTCAATTGTGCCGACGAGTGCTGACACGTTCGGGTTCATGCAGCAATCCGCCTGTTGACATAAATCGCTGGGGTAAAGAAGAGCACTGTTTTGTGTAATACATTTTACTTCTAGAATTTACTTCTTTTGCTTTTTTTGAACGTAATTAGTTCACCTTCATTAATCTCCTTTGCTCTCATCCAAACTTTTAAAGAAAAGAGATTGGGAAAAGAAACGGAAGAGCCATAATGGCAAACATAACACAGTAACTGGTGGTAATTTGATCTTAGCGTTATTCAACCTTTATACTCGTCATCATCAGCCTATTAATGTCCCCACTGTTGGGGCACAGGCCTCCCCTTGCACAAGGGGGTACGGGCCATGATCCACCGAGCGGGCCCAGTCCTGATTGGTGGATTTCACGCACCTTCGGAAACTTTTAATTTCCTCAGACATGCAGGTCTCCTCGCGATGTTTTCCTTCACCGAAAAAATCCGAATAACTGGTATATGGCATGGTTTCAAACCCGGACCTCCCGCATGCGAGTCCGGAGTCCTAGCCACTAGGCCACCGACGCTCATATACTCGTATCTCTTGACAATCAAAGTTATCTAAAAAATTGTATTTTGAGCTGAATATCTTTATGCGGTCTTGGTTTTACCCACTTCCTAACAAAGAAACCTTAGTAACTTGTGGTCTGGGTCCCACGACAGCCTTTCGTTATGCGAATGACAACATACCTTAACAGAGACGTTGCAGCAACTGGAGACATCTGCAAAGTACACTTCAGACTCTGCGTTCTGTGTGACCCCGCGATGACAGTCCTGCATCGATGACCTGTGTGGAACGAGTGACGGTCAATTCCCACGAAGTTATATAAATTTCCGGCGTGAAGCAGAGATGCTTGAATTTCTGTGTTTCGGTTTGAAGGGTAAGAGAGTCAGCGTAATTTCCAGCACATGAGGCAATCTATCTATGGGCGACGGTGACCACTTACCATCAGGTGGCCCGTTTGCTCGTCTGCTCTCCTTATTTAATTTTTTTTTAAATTCGAAGGTGATAATGCGGGAATAGCAAAAAGTCCCGTCCTTCCATATCCGCCATTTTTTGATATTTATCTATTGTGATATTTATGTCACAGCCCGATTGTATAATCCGGCGTTTAACATAAACGCTACCCATTTTGTAAAACGGCGCCTTTTTGTATTACCTACGGCTAATCGTTTAATCGTTTTACATAAGGGCTGAACATCAACACGTACGATTGTATAAACGTTTTGCGTTCTTCAATCCGGCGGGTCAACGTTTAGCCTTTTTGCATAACGGCGTGAAATAAGACGGCGGATTGTACATGTTTTACCGCTCGTGACTGCTAAGTCATAACAACAAACATGGCGTCGAGTGTTGACAATGTTCTGTTAAAATTATTAAATACATTGACTGTTTGACAGTAGACTGCTGAAGACCCAGCTGTCCACGCACGTCGCTGGTCCGCGAATTTACAACAAAATACCAGCTCCTATCCGAGATACTAAAACGTACAACAGTTTCGTTATTGAATTAAAAAAATGGTTGATCCAAAAGCCCTATTACTCTGTCAACGAGTTCCTTGACGAACGATGTTTGAAACTGTAGATTTATATTCTGCAATACCTTTTTATTTTATTTTATTTTAGTTTTTAAACTTGTTGACTTTATACTTACTTTAAGTAAGACATTTTACTATTATTGATCATGACATGCTAACATTTTATTATTTATTTTTTGACAATGTATGATCATTACTGAAATAAATGAATATGAATATGAATACAGATCGGCGCGAATTACCGGAAATCACGCAATTCACCAGGAAACAGCGGGTATTACCGGGAAATACGGCAAATCACCAGAATTCATTGGCTAATTATACAATACGGCTGCAATATAGCCATTTTATATTCCGGCTAGCGTGAAACGTAAAATAAAAAAAATAAAAAAAATTGGTACATGACACTGCATAGTTTCGAACCCGGACCTCCCGTCTGCATGGGAGTCCGGCGTCCTAGCCACTAGACCACCGACACAAGTACAATTCCTAAACTGAAACAAATAGAGAACCCAACTGACCTGATTGGAGAATTCTTATCATTCTGGAATCCCAAATTCTCCTTTCCCGTTTTTGGACAGGAATCGCTGCTCTGATCCGAGATCTTACTGGCACTCTTCTGGTGCAAGCATTCTATAGCAATATTATCATCCATCCTACAATCCCTAAGGTTCCCAGCACTCATGCCTAAGGATCTCTGACAACCCCTGTACTGAACCAAGTGCCCTCTCAGCGTATTAAATCTCCCATCTGGTAAATGTCCCATTTCAACTTGCAAACGGGCTAGATCTTCGGGCGAATACATCTGAGCTAAATGAGCTAGTTCTGGATTTAGTCTTGTTAACTCTGGGTTAAGTCTGGACAAATCTGGGTTTAACCGGGCTAAATCTGGATTTAAACGGTTTATTTCAGGGTTGATTCGACTGAGTTCGGAGATTCGTGTCATTTCTGGTTGGGGGTTTTGTATTTGCATCATGTAGGAGTTACGGCATGTATGGGGTTGTATGGGTAGGGTTGTGTGGTCGTGTATGGTGGAGTTTCGGTGGACATCGATGTGGTGGTGGTGGAGTAAGGTGGCCGATGCTGGGTCGGGGTGGTGGAGGTGATGTCTGAAAAGAAAAGAAATATTTAAGTTCCTTACAACCTGATAAAAAGTTAGGAATAAAAGATCTATGACATGGTAATGGAATACCATAATATAGTTTTGTATAATATTTAATTTTAAAAATATATTCGAAAAAGTAAATTAAGTTAAATGCAGTTAAATTAAGAAATATTAAGAAATTAGGTTAAATTAAGATATTAACTTAAATTGAGTAAAATTAAGAAACTAAGTATATCCCTTCTTAATTCAATAAATAATAAGAAACTAAGTAAAATTAAGAAATAAGGTTAAATTAAGATATTGGGTAAAATTAAGAATTAAGTAAGATAAATTAAGTAAAATTAAGAAATTAAGTAAAATTAAGAAATAAGGTTAAATTAAGATATTGGGTAAAATTAAGAATTAAGTAAGATAAATTAAGTAAAATTAATAAAGCAAATTAATCGCATTTTAAACATTTATTTTCTCTTAATTTGATCTCATCCTGGTTTATCTCAACTTAACTGACAGTATGTTTTTTTAATAAAAAATCAGACCAGTTATTACCTGCTGCCACTCCTTCCTTGAGGACTATAGGGCGGCGGTGGACCCCAGACCCCAGTCTGAGCGTCAAAGCTCCCACTCGCCTCCCCAAACCCTTCTTGAGCAAATCCACTTTGAGCAAACGCTTGAGTTTGAGCGAAATTAGGATTTTGAGCGAAGGAGCTAGGATTCTGAGCGAACGAATTAGGATTCTGAGCAAAGGAGTTGGAATTCTGAGCGAACGAGTTAGAATTCTGAGCGAAGGAGTTAGGATTTTGCCGCTGGAAGGGTTGTGTGAAGGTGGACGGATAGGGGCGGTCCTCGTATGCCTGTTGCTGGTTTTGAGGGGGGGTGTCGTTGTCGCAGAACCCGTAAGCGCTGTCTCCTGATTGGGGGACGCCGCCCATGCGACAGCGGGAGCTGGAAAAAAAAAGTTTCCTGTATTATTTATCATGGCAAAAATTATAAATAATACCATTATTTATAATTTTTGAAAGTAAACAAATTATTACACTTTGTTCGAATACATTATTTGTTATTTATAAACCTTTTTGTTTGATAGCAAACTTACTTCTGACTGTTACTCCTGGGCCAAGGGAACCAGCTCCAAGCTGACGTCTTCCGTCCGGTACCAGGGTTTGGAGAGTACAGGTTCCCTATGCGACCTGGAAAAGCCGAAGTAAAGACCAGTTTAAAACCAATCGCGTACTACGACTTTTAATCGCGCTATTATTTTGTCGCAGAACTGCAACGTAGGGCTTTTTAACATGCGACAAAAAAATCGCAATCAAAATATACAGCGCGATTTCAAAATCGTGTCTTGAAAACAATATGAAGTATAGCTCTTATAAAGGGGATTCGGCGGTTATTATAAAATAAATGTACGTGTAGGAACCTCCATAGTACGTGTAGGAAGGCCGGTGGGGCGGCTGAAGCGGCTGAGGGCCTTAAGGCCCACAAATACAGGGACATCGGCAACCAATACAACTTTGTTGCATTTGGTGTAGAGTCCCTTGGTCCTTGGGGCCCTGGAGCTTGGTCACTGTTCCGAGAGCTGTCCAAGCGTTTGTTCGATGCCCGTTAACTATTCCACCGGGGAGGATGAGACTTTTTTTCCCATCTGCCCCGGTACCGGGGCAGACTCACCGGGGACGATGACACTAAATCCGACGAGGGACCCAAGGGCTGGCGGCTATCTTGCCCAAAGGATCAGTATAGCGATCCAGCGGGGCAACGCCGCCAGCATCCTTGGTACCCTACCACACGGGCCTAATCTAAGAAATTTTATAAGTTACATTTAATTATTTTTTTTTGTGTGTACATTATCAAATTAATTATTACTACATTTCTTTTCTATTGCTCTTGCTTCTGTAATTGTTTGTGTATAAATAATTTTAAGTTGTAAATAAATATTTTAATCATTAATGACTATTTAAATGATAAAGAGGCTTGGTTATAAATTCAGCTCCAGTTCTGCACATTGTGTATATGATTATATTCATAAAATTGTTAATTATTGTAAGTACTTATTATTAAAACAGAACGGCGTTCGCATTCCAGCATCTACAATCATTAAGTGCCAGGTTGTACAATAAAATAAACGAACACCTTGATATCTACCCACTAAATAAAAATAATTGTAAAGTAAAACTTAACAGATGGCTACTCTCTTTAGATTACGACAAAACTGAGGCTCTAATCATATAACATAAAATTTTACACACTAAACTCATTACGTTCTTCAGATTATTAATACTTAACTTCCCACACTCACACACCCACTCACCCTACACTACACATGCACACTTACATCATTACACACTCCCACACAACCTAACACCCCCCCACTCATACTCACTCTTACCATTATCTTTACTAAATTCCTTTATGATTAGATTTTCCAAATTCCTTTTAGGTTAAGAATATAATTTGTAATTTGCTTGCACAGAAAGTGCGACGGAATCCCGACTTACAAGATACAGGTTTTCGACCTAGTGTGTAAGTCGGGGGTCCTTTTTTTGTGCCCTGTATAAGTAAATAAACTTTTTCATTTTAATTTTCATTTTTTTTATTATTTCAAAAGATGTGCTGCTGATTACATATATACTTTCATATCCGGCTGTGATTGGTTGATGCCGTATTTGTTTCTAACTCGATAGCAAAAGAGAAAGGCAAAGGACTTGGTCCATACAGCCTGTCATGTTTTCTAAATAAATAATAACCGAAAATAGTTAAATTTGATTTCTTACGTCTCTTAACGTCCATTAACAAAGTTAATTTGTAAATCTCTATCGTTTTGTACCATTTAAAGGCAATAGAACATTCGACCAACGAATGTTAAACTCCTGTCATATCAGTTTGACATTAATTATCCGAAGCCCAGTATAAAATTTCGTCGGAGAAATTTTATCTGATGGGTTGTACGAACGTACCCCTGAACTAAAGGGTCTTTCAACAAGGACGGGTCGATGTTAGAGTAGACTTTGAAGGGCCACCGCGTCTGCCGTAAAATGGGCGCAATGCGCGCAACGTTTGCACTAACGAACACTCATTTTGATAATAAAGTTTTATCATTTGCACATGCTGCTGAACCGTGTAACTTGCCATGGTGATTTGGCATCAGTGACTGAATAAGAAACAACAGATTTGACAGATGTCGCCAAAACAAAATGGCCGTCACAAATTATTAACATCGACCCGCTCTATTTGAAAGACCCTTTATATCTACGGAGTGTCTAGAGGCCGTCTACATGTATAACGGGGATATTATACATAGGAGCTCGTAGCCTAGTTGCGAGCACGGTCCGAAAGTGATCGTGCAGGTTAAGCAACGTTGGCGCAGTCGGTACCAGGATGGGTGACTATTTCATCTGAGCTCCTCGGGCAGTCGGTTCCGGTTGTTGTCGTTCGACAGCAGTCGTTAAGCCGTGTCAGAGGCCTACGGGCGGCCTGAACAACTCTGACAATAGGTTGGCCACCGACAAGCAAGCAAGCAATACTTACTTATTTAAACTGTATACTAATATCTACTTATTATTATGTATGTGTTCCTATGTTCACGAATAAATGATTGATTGATTGATTATTTCCTGATCTCTCAGGCTATGATGTTCACTCACCGGGGGCCCAGAATCGGTGCTGCAAACTGATGTCCCAGGCCGGCTGCGTGGGGTGGCACTGCGCACAGCAGTTACAGTTGTTCTGTACACACATTACAAGTGCGCTTAGATTTCTTATTTAGTAACGTTCCACAACGATATGGTCTTAATTATCGAAGAGCTGCAGAAGGAATCAGAAAAAAATTCGAAAAAAACAAGTCCAAAACCAAAATAATAACTAACATTGTCACTGTGAAAAAAGTAAACGTTAAAGTTAAGTTAAGAGTTGTTTTGTTATTAATTTTACATTAACTGTGGAAGTTTATAAATGGATTTTGATTTTATATATGTATATGTAACTTGTAAATAAGGCTGTAAAATAAATAAATAAAATAAAAGAAAGAAAGAAAAGAAAGAAAAAGAAAGAAAAAGAAAGAAAAAGAAAGAAAAAGAAAAACACTTTATATAACATTGCATTATACAGGAGATTGTATCGATAGCGCGTTCTATGTTTGTATGGAAATATGGACTCAAAGTATGCAGAGTGCGCTCCGGACGAACAGCGACATCTGTTAGCGAGTTGTGTGAACTAATCGACTGTCGAATGAAACTTATGATAGTTTACCTGTGCAGGCCTTCCAGCAGTCTGCGCGGTCTGTCCCGAAGGCGGCCTGTACAGAGACCTGCATCTCAGCTCCAGCTGTTCCCAGTACATCTTTTTGCGTTCGTGGCTGTGGGAAAAGAACGACATTGTTAATATAGTAACTATTCATGCTACACCCTATATAATCGAGTGGAGATGGCACCAAATATCGACCCCTTTTCACACCCTATATCCAGCCAAAGAGGTCAAATATAAAGGCCATCGCCATGGCCAATACAAACACTCTTACGAGTAAAATACACGTCATTCGTTTCCATGACAACCTTCACTGTTTTACCAACCCCTTTGTTTCCATCGAAATCGCAAAACCACTCCATTTTCAACCATATCTCCACTGTAATAAGCAAAAGCAAAAAGCTTTTTGATAGAAAAATACCGATGTTCTATTTTACAGTCCCACTAAAAAATTTCACCTGTAGTAGAGTGCGGCACTAAACGTTTCAACTCTTATTTTAACACCTTAAGTTCACAAACAGCGCCACTCTTTCAAAATACACTTATCTTACTGTCTTTTAAAAACCTAGTCGACAAAATCATTTTACCGCAGCGTTGAGCTGTCGTTTTTTTTAAATATTTCGTATTTAGTTTTACTTTTGTTGTAATTATGTCATCTCACACGCATCCTCAAGCTCATAGAAGCAGCATCAGCCAACATTCCAGGTCTATCAGTCAGTATATGAGCAGTGAAGTGGATGAGTTGTCTGATGAAGAACTGATCAAAAAGGTAAGAGCTTTTTTATGACTAAATCCGTTTTGTCTTAAGCGTATGCACAGCTACAATCAGTTCTTTGAAAACCCCATCGATTATAATTTCTTTTACCCCCCGACCGAAAGGAGGAGGTTCGAGTTTGAGCTCAAATGTTTAGGATCATGGTGCTATTGCCACCAAGGAAGTTCAGCTTCTTAATCTCAAGGAAGAAACCAAGATCCACCGAGCGGGCCCAGTGCTGATTGGGGGATTTCACACGCCTTCGGAAAATTTTGTCCCTCTAAAGAACATACACATACAACATTGCGGGGTAGGCAGAGAGTATGGTACGCCACGAATCTCTATCTCGGCAAGCTTCTCTTGCTTTCTCTACCTACAGGTATTCGTCGTTTCAAGCATGCTCGCCGTTTGGGTCGCCGGAAAGTTCTTACATATGTGAACCATTTAAGTCAGACCACGCCCGCGACGTTAGAGAGGTGCGGGGCGTGACGACAGAGGGCAAGCGGGCGGTAGGCCCTCTGTCGTCACGCCCCGCGCCCTCAAACGTCGCGAGCGTGGTCTGACTGAAATGGTTCACATATATAAGAACTTTCCGGCAGAGGGCAAGCGGGCGGTAGGCCCTCTGTCGTCACGCCCCGCGACCCTCTAACGTCGCTAGCGTGTTCTGACTTAAATGGTTCAGGTATAATTATGTCATAGTAAAGAACATTAAAAATCTCCAGGTGAACGACCTAAAACGGAAGATCAGAATCCTGAACCTGGAGAACGAAATTCTGGAGAAAACCATCACGAGACTGGAGCCAGCCCTCATGTACGGAGTGCAGCAAGCTTTGGAGTACGCCTTCAAGCTTCAGAGCACCTCCTCAATGAACTTTGGCAGCTTTGCCAAGTCTACCTCCAGGTTCCTTATGGATTCCCTCACTAGCCCGTCAAGGTAAATTAGACTTTATCCACGTAAACTACTTTTTTTTTCGTACTGACAATCGCTGTTGGTCCTAATGACCTTTACAGCTTCACCGGGGTTTTTTGGGGCGAGCGCTAAGAGCGCTCCAGCCTGGAGGAGGACTTAAAAACTACTATAAGAAGCGACTGCCTAAGGGCACCCAGGTGGGTACGGACCTCGGCTTAGGACGTTGCTAGGCCTCGGCTTAGGATATAAAACGCAAAGCGTTGCGTAGATGGAACCACGAGCACACTCCGTAAACAGAAAAGCAAAACGAAACGTCATTTTTGAAGATATCACAAAAATCTCGTTATTTGGATTAATTTATTTAATTTCTCAAAGCTATAGTAAAATTGTGATGATATCATGGCATCATAAGGCCATTTCAAAATAGCAGACCTATAAAAACTAAAAAATCTGTTAAGACAGCGTGGCGCGAGTCTGAAGGAATTTGGTGGAAAGGTACGTGTCTACATGTTGATATTTGGCGTTATGTGATAATTTAAAGTTTATTAAACAATAATCTTGTAAAATCATCATCATCCAATATTAATAAAAATAATCATTATTTATTTATCAAATTATTGTCATTGAAAGCAATATATTTAGGTTATCTTATGTTTAGAACAAAATCATCTTTAAGTCTTACACGTACGTCGTATTTTAGAATTTTTTTAAACTGTGCTAGTGGCGCCTCTAGTGGTAAAACATTGCAAGATTATCTCATATTCAAATTCGATTCGATTCGAAAAATGTAGGAACTGTTATTGTATCCTTTTGTTACCTCATCCCATCATCTGGATGAGAAGAGCCGAAGATCGAGCTCAATGGCGCACCCTGGGAGAGGCCTATGTCCAGCAGTGAACTATCCATTCCATCTATAACTTCTCAATCTCTTTTCAGAATGCTCCAAATCTCCAGCCCCTCCCGAGTGTCGACCCGTCGCGTGGAATCGTCAGCAAAAATCAGTGGTACCGTCATTATAGGCTCCGGACCCCGCATCAACGTTCTAGAAAGATCTGAACTAGTCACGGCGGAAATGGAAATCCTCATACAAACATTAGAGAAAGCTAGAAACAAGGCAGCTAAGCAACACGCTTTACTCAGAGCTCAGCTCGAAGAAATCGGAGTTAGAGTCACTGATATAGAAAAGGCTACAGAACTGTTCAATCAGGAAGTCATCATCGATGGCTGGGATAAAATAGCGCAAAGGATCCCAGCCGAAATCTGGATACGATTCATGACTGAATGGGTGAAGATCTGTGACAGCAAAATCGGAAAACTAAGACTCAGAACCAGCACTTTAAACACCCAGTTCATTAAACTCAACGGTCAGATCAAAATTAAAGGGGAATTAAGCGAGAGTTTAAGGCCAGTTGATTTTGAAAAACTTAAGATCGAAAACGATGTTTGTTTGGAAGTGATTGATCAGAAATTGGTGCAGCTAGCGGAGCTGAAGAAAATGGCTGGTGATGCTAACTTGAATCTCAGTATACATAAGAAAGCGATGATGGAACAGAACAGCTATTTGAGTAATTTGATAAAAACGATCAAGAACAAAGAACGTTTTACTATAGAACTTGATAAAGAGACGGAAGTTATTGAATCCAAAGCTGATGGGTTATCAGTTAAATTAGACGATATAAAGAAACTCCGTCTAGCGTACGAAGTGCCGGATATAATGGATTATGTGAGAGTTAAGGCGGATCTCGCAGATTTGAAGCATAATGTCAAAATGTTGGAGAACAGAGCTCATGTTCAACAAATTGCTTTGAAATCGCTCAACAAGAAGCTTAATTCAATGTTCTTTAGTAAATTCGATGTCTTTTAGTTGATTAATGTTCACTTTTTTTAGCTTCAGCAGATGCTAAGTGGGAGTTTCTTTTGTGGCATCCACGTCAGCTTTGTTTCGTTTTGTCTTGCAAATTGTTTTACAGTAGTGCTTTTCTAGTAAGAATGGTGTTTCTTGCTCGAAGAACTTCGACAAGATGTGAATAATGTGTGGGACAGGGAAGTAAAGTCAAATAAGACGCTGCAGCCCGATCCGTACTTGGCTGGATTTTGAAGTGCCATACTGCGTCCGGGACGCCTTCTTTGGTTCGGATGGTGCAGAAGCGTGGAAGATTCTCCCAGATAGCATTGAAATGTGTCACACCAACATTTTAATGAATACTTGAAAGAGTTGTTTACATCAGACATGGCTGTATGGGCTCAGTTCCCTTTGCCTTAAAACGAAACAAGATGCTAAGTGGCCATCGACTCTTATACACACTAGAGATAATGGCTTCGATTCCGGGTGGCCGCCAAACCTAAACCCAAATGAAACTGACACGCTCACTCACTTACTAGATTATGTACAAGTGAGCGGAATGTTACGTTTAGCAATCATCGCTTAATTAGGCGGCCACCCGGAATCGATCCCATTGAACGCACTGACGACCATTCAAAATGAAACGGTTTTTGTTCATTATTTAGTCTTATTTTAATATAGATTACTTTTATTATATATCTGGGACTTAAAATTAGTCTACATTTTTAGATTAGTTTGATACTGGGGACAAAATGTCCTAAATCTTTACCATCTTCAGCGCTTTGCTTGCTTTAGTAGCAGGAATAAAATAAATTATAATTATATAAATTATGTCTCTAGTTACACGAAATATATTGTAGTTTTATTGTACTGTATTAATTTTATTAAAATGTCTTAGTCGTAATTATTAAAATTTATTAAAATGTTTGTTGGCTGTTTTATAATTATACTTTTATTTTAATGTCATGAAATTTTGCCGCCCCGGCTCTGCGTTTTGCCGCCCAAAAATGTTTGCCCCGAATACAACATTTGCCGCCTAAATATCTCGTAAAAAGGGTCAGCATTACCAACGAGCACTATAATAATAAGTTTAATTTCAAAAAAAATGACAAAAGCCTTAAACTAAGTTACAAATAAAAATACTAATGAAATTTATGTAAAATATCTTAATCTAAATCCGAACAGAGTTTATTCCATTTCAAAAGTTAGTGTCTAGTGTTTTTTAGGCTGGGTGAAATATTTGCATTTGATACCTACAGTAGGTTGGCCCTGTGCTGTAGGGAGCATTTGCTTCCGGTCCACCATATCGGTTTATTAAATTGCTTCTCTGTGTGTGCTGCTGTCGGTAAAGTTCTTTAGTGCTCAATATCTATAACATTATGATAGTATGGGAGGATATGTTGGGGTGTATGAGAGTGTGGTTTTATTAAAATGTATGTGGGATGTGTGTAAGTGAGTGTGCGTGTAATACCAACGAGCACTGCACAGTATTATAATAAGATGAAGCGATAATACCAGTAACAAAGGTATTTTACAAAGACTTTGAAATTTACTTATATTGCTCGCTAGAGATATATGGAAACCGCGTCTGCCATTTGAAGCAGTGAGCATCTCCCCATATATTCAGTTGACCATTTAAATGTCAAAATTATATGCGCATTTTCCCAAACCCTTGGCTCGCTATCAGTGCTCACTAGAGAAGACGCTACTGTCCGATTTCTGTGGATTTTTTATAATAATTTATTAGCACAACCAGGTACAACACACTAGAATTGGTGGGGTGCATGGAGTGGCCATTCTACAGGGTGTACAAACTGAAATCGAAAACGCGAAAAAAAATCAGCTGTTTCAAAAACCTGTTTTGTATGGAACAGTTTTTCGCGATTTCAAAATAGGCCACATAGTGAAAGTTATTCAGCTATTAATATTGAACATCCTCGGGGGGTTTTTATTACACCCAGTATATGCAGTATCATTCTATAGTTTTAGTGTAGTTATAGGTAATGGAGACCGCGTTTGGGAAAACGTAGTATGGGCCGCCCCCAGCTAGATGGAACGACGATCTGCGCAAGGTGGCTGGCAGCGACTGGATGAGAAGAGCCGAAGATTGGGCTCAATGGCGCGCCCAGGGAGAGGACTATGTCCAGCAGTGGACTAGAGTGGGCTGCCGATGTAGGTAATTCAAATCAAACGACTTACTTGAGCAGCTGGTACGCCAGCATACAGCTAAAGATGCAGACGAGCACAGCGCTGACGGACAGAGCGAAGACACCTCGCAGGCACCAGTAGAGAGCTCCGTGCACCACGCCGCAGCTGGAGACTCCTTCGAACACGCAGCGTACACCTGCAAAGGAAATTGAGGGTCTATGTTTTACAGGGCGTAACAAAATCCCCCTTACAAACAGACAGCGGGATGTTCAGTATCGATAACTGAACAATTTTTGTTTTACTATTTCTTTTTTAAAAATGAAAATTTTGATACCCCATATATCCCATACCCCATATCGATCGATATGTATGGGTAGGCGACATAGCTATGGTCTAGATGTCTCCTCACTGATTGTTTTGCACGTCGAGATGAGAAGACATATTCATTTTTTCTACATACCCTCGTCCTCAGTCTCCAAGCGCTGCGAGTTGGGAGGCAGCGAGAAACATGTGCAGCTCCGAGTCAGCTTTGTGTACTCGCAGAACTTCAGAGTTTGAAGTCTGTAAGAAAAACAATAAAATAACAGTCAGAAAATAAAAGCAGATGAAGCCAAAGAAGCGTACAAGTGGTCATTTCAATAAGGGACCATTTCCAGAACTGGTCATTTCCAATACCAAGACATCGATGGCTCTCCTATCTTTGCCTACTCTGCTATGGATATAGTAGGTTCTTCTAAAGCGGTGGTGTTCATTTTCATCTACCATCGCAATGAACATTCTATTGTCTAACGTTTCTATTTTATAACCTAAAATATAACTCTGAATTAAAAATTTAAGAAACCCCCGACGTACAATTGTGGAGATCCCCTTACTTTTTCCTGGTCATCATCAGATTCTCAAGGTTCCAGATGTGGGAAGGTCACATTGGACATAAACATTTGAGCTCAAACTCATTCGAATTCATTCATTCATTCATTTTTTATCAAACCTAGCTAAGATCATTCTCGACAAAATTGTATAAAACCTGGTCCAAATCGGATCATCCGTTGTTAAGTTATGATGCCACAGACAAAGACACAAACAGACAGACAGACAAACGTGTCAAACTTATAACCCGCCCTCCCTTGATATGTCGGGGGTTTAATAGACACGTAAAAATAAAACGCACTTGTTCATGTGTATCACCGTCGTGGTGATGGTGACCAGCACGCAGGTAAGTGCACAGACCAGGCAACATGCACCAACCACCTTTATCTGAAAATTTAGTAAATTGTATTATTTGGCGCCCCATTCTCTCTGGTTTCACTTAGAATTTTATATACAATATTTTTTACGAAATTAAAAGCAAAGGATTCATTCAGCGTCCATACATTTTTGGGCTAAATCTGGAAATGCCGGACAAACAAAATTTATGTTATATTCCGTTAGAACACGTTAGTCTATTCATTTTTTATTATTGGACCTAAGTTTTAAAAGCTTTAGCTTTTTTAGTGTAGGAACGCGCTATGTGAGGACGTAAAGTCAGTTGTATGAATGGGAAAAGGGAAGATCTTCCACCAGGCGAGGTGTTGTGCCTGGTGACCAGATGTCCTGGTCCAACTATGGATGTTTGGAACTCGTATATATGCGAAGTCCCAGGAAAATTTCGATAGCGCGTTCTACGTAGTGACACGCGTGTCGTGCGTCGCCAGATTAGAACCGGGATGACTCTTATAATTTTATCGAAAAAGTAAGAAAATATTAAATTTTCAAACTCGTGTTAATCTATTCAAATGAATAGACTAATGTGTTCTAACGGAATATGTATAATATTAAAATATAAAGCTCCTCGCTAGAAAATTCAATAAATTAAAATGTGAATAAAATATTATCACTGCAAATTATAAATGTAAGCAAGAAATCGACATACTTTTCTTACCATATAGCTGTATCGGTTCCTCCTTCGGGCCAAGCTCATTATACAGACTCCTGTTAACACCAACTGCAACAAAATAAATATATTACATTTGGCATTCATTATCATTATTACTGCTCATTGCCAGATTTGCCGCCCGTTGCCACAGTGGGTTGGTCACCTACAGCTCTTATTCAGCAGAACCTTGATGACTAGTGTCGTAGTTAGTTGGATAACGCTAGAAATGCACCAACAACAAAAATGAAGCAATAAATTTTGCCGCCCCGTTCACCTAAAGCTGTTAACAGAAGAAAAGGGGCGGTTTGAGGCTACATACCATAGCAGCGGGCACAGCTGCCGGCACAGTTTCTAGATGCTGCGGCGAAGCGGTGTAGGCTCGTAGCAGGATATGCTGAGCAGCCAACAGCCCGCCCAGAGCTGCGGCCAGCGCGCCGCAGCCGACGCACCACCACGCGTACTTGCGACGACGGCAAGTCGTGTCGTTGCTGTTGCAACCGACTGACGCTGAAAAATAGTGTTGAATAAAATAAGATAATGTAATGGCATGTTACATGAAAATCTGAGAGGTGAAAAATATATATTAGGTATTAGAATAAAGGGAAATGAATGTTTTAAAGGATTAAGATTTTTTTGTTTATCGATGGATTTATAAAAGATTATAATTAAATACATTAACAATACTCTTGATAGAAAAAGATAAAAGTAAATTTTTACAATGTGTGTAACGTAAATATACAAACTTATAATTTTACGGTTATAGGTTATAATTATTTAATACATAGGATCCTATTTTTTAGCGGCAAATATTTTTAGGGTGTCATCTATAGGTTATAACAATAACAATAGCAAAATATATTTTTCAAATTATCAAATTTTCGAGAAAAAAAACAAAATTGTTTGTTTGATAATTCTTCAATTGATTGAATTATTGCTATTCTAATACTGAAATAAAAAGTATGAATGAAACTCGTTTCATTCATAACGACATGGATGAGTTTCTACCACCAAGGCGCAAAATAATGGGGTTTATTTTTTTCCTTAGTATGGATAATTTTCATACAAGTAACAGGGTTATTTTTTCGTGTAATGTGGTACAAATGACCAGCACATACCCTCCTCCAAATATTTGCTACTAATAAAAATGGTCCTATATATTCATTAAATTAAAAGTTACCAAAATACGGGGGCGGCGGTACATAGTGCTGTGCTACGTCCGCTGCTATTGTGGATTGCGGTGTCGATACTTGGTACTGTAGCACTTGCATAATACCGCACGCTTGCATCTCCTTTTATCCTTTCGTTTGACAGTTCGTTCGAATTTTAATCTTCCAGAACGGTTTTAAAAGTTAAAACAGTTGAATCACTTTTTTGCATTGTTCATTAAATTAATTATATTTTTCTGTAATTTTTTTTTAAATATTTTACACTCCAAACTACGCACGTCCGTTAATTCAGATTTATAAATATCCTTGAATAATCTACACTAAATTGAAATGTCGGTGGAACTTTCGAATCACCCGCCATTGTAGTAAATCGATATTTACACCCTTCGTAAGCGTAGCGTAAGGAACAATGACCTTTTGTATCACAACAATTTTAATTATTATCTAACAAACACTGATTTTACAAATAAAACCTCTTTATTTCAAATTAAAACTAAAAAATTAAAAACCTTTACACTAATTTTGGAACATTTTAGCGATCAGTTTATATTTTTCCCTCCTTCTTTTATACGAACGAATAAAACCAGTGACATTCACAGTTTCTCACTTTTTAAACAACCATATTGGTTTACAAAATTAAAAACACACTTTTCTAAAACCATATCACTTTAATTTTATGTCAGCAAAATTGGGTTACATTTTTGTTGCGAATTACGAGAGGTTATGTGTTAACAATGGCGTTTTCGCGCAGAAGCAGTGAATGCTTTATGGTGTGCAGGTAAAAAGGTCTTACATTAAATTGTGACATATAGATTTTACCACGGAACCTTTACAAAACATACCTACATACATCAAAGGTATTATAAAAGACCTATTATTTGGAGCATATTATTGAAGTTGAGACGGAACGGAATGGTGGTACGATATGCAACCTTTTTTGACAAAAAATACCTTAATAAATAGTGATGTGCATCGTACTGTCGAACAGGTAGATGTTTTTTCGTTCAAAAATGTTATTGTTACCAGTATGTAATAGAATTTTTGAATGGTTGGTTGGAAGATCTTACAGTTTATGCGTTGCGACATTTTGTGGGAAGATTTTTGGAACACCTGCTTTTGTGGCGCGAAGATAAGTTTTGTAATGTGTAGCATTGTAAAGGCAAGTCTCAGAAATAGATCATAGCAGGTTATTCATACATAACGCAATTTCTTTAAGTTGTCTATTGTAGTGAATATTTGTTAAGAATAATTTGACCGGAAACAGTAATTTATTACTGCAGTGCAGTGCAATGAATTAAAAAAAATATCGTCTATTACAATTAATCCATGTGTGAATATAACTCGCTTTAAAGAAAAAAACAAATACATTATAAATATTCTTATAAAAGTTTTTCATTATGTTACCGATAAATAAACAAAATATAAGTAAATAAATAAATTGTATGAGTGGGAATTGTATTAAAAGTTAATAGGAAAGTTCTTAGGACTTCCCAAAAGTAGATTTCCAGTGAAAAGTTATTCAGTTACAGACACAAAATCACCTTGCAAGCGATCACTACACATTACCATGCCACTTACAATTACCATTAAACATCCTACAAGATCGTCAAAAACCACCTCTACCACCATTGCAACAAAGTCCAAACTCACTCACCATTGTTCCTTCTGTTGGTAGCTGCCAGCACACTGGTGGGGGGCCGAGGGGGCAGCGCGGGCGGGGTGTCCGTCTTGGGTGGGGGAGGGGGGCCGGGCTCGTCCGCGCATGCGTACTGCACCGAGGCCGGTTTGCATGTGCACGCCACTTGATACTGGAAAGTGCAAAGTCGATTGGATAAGTTTGAATGGACTTTTGTACAGGAATATCTTTTGACCAATTATTATAATTATTTGGGGAAAAAGGACTCGCCACTCACCCTCTGATTCGCCCTCCCCATTACCAAATCCAGAAAATAAAATATAAACTTGACAGAATTCGTTTTATATTTATTATATTTTCTATTTACGATAAGTCAAAACTCCGTTTTCTCGCACACTTTTATAATTTAAGGTCATGAAATCTGGGGCACAGACAGAAACAGATAGGCAGGTACTGTTTACGTGTCATGGTGGTCAAAGGTTAAAACCATTAAAACGGTAATGCCGCAACGGTGAGATATCAAAAGTCCCAGTCAGCCATGACCCCAATAGGTCATGGGTCATGCTGACTGGGATGACAAGGGTATGAAATGCGACATCCTCTAAAGAATCGGGGTGAGTAGAAGTCGAACACAAAAAAGGCCCAAACTTGGGTTCCGGGACTACGCGGATCTGCCCAATCTCTTTTTGAAATCTTGATTCCCAGATGTTGGTATGTTACCATTCACCATTTACTTTTCCACCAGTTTTTTCACGTTGATTTCCTTTACTGCATCTCATGATGATTTAATCTGTCTAGTTTCAGCCCAGCTATTAGATTGGGTTCAATTACAATCTAATATCCGTGGAAATATCTGTGGCGCACCGTGAAACTTTTGACAAGCAAAAAACAGAAAGAATTCTAGTTAATTTCTTACACAATATCTTATATTAAGTTTTGTGCAATAAAGTATATTCTGTTCTTGGTTTCCCTTTGTAAGTTCAAATCTTATCTTATCTTATCTTATGATACGTCGGAAATCACCCCAGCGGCACTTCGACCCTCGAGGATCTTTTGTGCCTACCCCATTTACACACTGGTCATCTCAGTGTGCAGGTTTCCTCACGATGTTTTCCTTCACCGTTAGAGCAGTCGCTAAATATACGTAAGTCCTCGAAAAAGTTCGAAAAACTCATTGGTACATGGCACTGCATGGTTTCTAACCCGGACCGGGAGCATGAGAGTACACTCTGCAGTAAGTTATAAATAGTATTGGTTTTGTTTTAATGACAAACCAGTGTTCCAGTTTTCTACCTTATGCAAGTCGGAAGTGACAGAGGCGCTAGTGTCGCACTCTGGACACGCGTCCGGTGTGGGAGAGCTCCGCGCTGAAGTCACGTCCGCCAGTGACATCTCGACGTCGTGTGGTCTGGAAAAAAAAGAAAAGGCTTTTTTCACGTCTTTTTTTTTAATTTAGTGGCCTTTGGTATTGTGTTTTAAGGCACAACAATTCCGCCAATTCACGTTGTAAGGGAGGCACATCGGGAAAGTAACCGGTTATAAAAAATAATAATAAATAAAAAGATTTATTCAGTAACAAAAAGGTACAAACAGTTTTTCTAATTGTGGAGGCCCTCTTTTAAGTGTGACAACACCTGTGTCAGAGGGCCACGCTCTTCCATACCTCTTTATTTATGTACCTATTTACGAATATAATAACAATAATAATAACGTGTGTGTGTGTGTGTGTGGGTGTGTGTGTGTGTGCGTGAGAGAGAGTGTGTGTGTGTGAGGGTGTATGTGTGTGTGCAAGAGAGAATGTATGGTGTTCTATGCCAAAATGAGTGAGAGATGTCAAATGAAAAACTGCGTTAAAAATATCTGTGTAAACCACGTTTCATTTAAGGTAAAAAGGGGAGAAATACTAGTATTTAAGTAGATTCTCGATCTCCTCATAGTTTAGTGTTTTTAGCCAATCAGAAAGACGTTTTTTACAGTCGTAATATTTGATTAAATAAATGTCCAATTCTTTATTGATGATATTGTATAGATGTGTGTTATGACTTGCTTTAGCGTAATTTAGAATTTTGCACTTTTGTCAAGATTGTCCGGAAACTCCACCTACAACAAACATACGAAACAATATTGAAAAAAATAAGAAGAAGATTAAGTTTATTTTTTAGTTTAAATCAAAATCAAATTGTGTTTTATGGTAAGTAAGTAGGTACCAGTGGCGAAGGGTCTATATAACACGATTCCTATCGGCTTCCCTTTTGAAATCCCCGCACCTTCCTCACTTACACTAAGAGTTTAAAATCAACATCAAAAAAACAACATTCTATCATTTCTCAGAAGCAAACGCAACGCCTAAACAAAAGTACAAAGCAAAGGCAAGCCGGTCAGTTACGGCTTTAAAGGCTCATACAGATGCTTCAACACCCTTCTCTCTCGAACTCACGAAATCTGTTCGCTTGCTATTTCAGTCCCACATTCGCTCTATATGGGCAAAATAAGCCGACTGCGATCGGCTTCTGGGTATAACCATCCCATTTCAGATGGTCGAGGTGTGCAAACACACACTATGGGATGTGAATGCGATTTAATTTGGTACGGTTACCATTATTATGACAACTATTTCATAAGGTCAGAGAATTGACGCATTGTTTTAGAGAGAGTCTGACTCGGTATTCGACTGGGTTATACGTCAACAGTCATTTTGCCGATACTCCTTTTTGTAGAAATCATTGATAATATAAAATCGCAAATTAATCAAAGGTACAGTTCATTTTCTCAGCTGACTTTTCTTGATTTATTAAATAAGTCAAAATACGCATCATACAGTCGATCGTTCCCTGATGCAAAAGTATCTGCTTTGCTATCAAAATTCCCGGGAATTTCAGACTTCATTGCCTTGAAAAATGAGCTAAAAGTCTTGTATTCATCTTCATTATTAAATACATTAGATACATACGAGCTGTATCTTCATTTAAAAAATACTGGACTGTGTGACACCTTTCCTCAGATTACGACGTTATGCAGCCTCTTCTTGACTCTTCCTGTGACCGTTGCGTCCGCGGAAAGGTCCTTCTCTGCTTTAAAGCGGATACATACATACGTACGAATTTCGCAAAAACAAGAGAGGTTGTCGGATTTAGCTATACTTTCCATAGAAAAACACTTTAAGTTTTTACGACAATGTCTTAGCTCATTTTGTAACGAAAAATCGAAGAATAGCTTTAGAATATAAATAAATAACTGTAGGTAAATAAGATACTTTTTCATAGGTTTATTTGGTCGTGTGGTTTGGGGTTCTAAGTTTTTATTATTGCTTTTGTTTTAACTAATTTACTAGGTTTTGGCTACTACATTAAAACTATATTCCAAGTGGCTAAAAATAGTTGATCGAAATGTTGAAATTGGTTTATTTGGATATTATGAGTGAGTTTTGTGTTGGTGTTGGTTTGGTGTTGGTATTTCCTTGTGTACATAATTTTTCTATCTATTTTACCTTTAGGCTAGTTTGTGATTCCTATAGCCTACTAAAAATAGTTTATCGAAATAGGTTTACCTAGTTGATTTTGACTTCGGTGTTGGTTTGTTTAGATTGTTGGTTTGGTGTTGGTTTTTCACTCCTACATGCTTACATGAAACGGCTTTTTTCAAAGCCACCTTTATAATACATGAAAGACACTGTTTATATATACCAGTGCTTCCTTATATTCTGAAGGTGGGTCATAATTGCATCACTGCTGACTTCATACCGAGAAGACTACACTCACATCATCACGCCTAGCACCTCATTAGAAGTAAGTGTTGGTAAGTTTTTTTGTTCTGGTCGGGCTTCCCTTGCGAAAATATTCACCCTTCGCCACTGGTAGGTACCTTATAGTACATTTTTACAACGTTATTCTTTTTTACTCTACCACCGCTTCGTAAGGTGCTGTAGCTGAAAGGAAAGAACAGGGGAACATTTTGGAGAACTTATTTGATTTCTTTTAATGCCTTCTTGAATCTCATTCAGATGACGTACAGTCGCACCACAAGCAATAGTATACAATCTGTCAAAAACCTTCGATTAAATATCTACCTTATGATACCAATATGATACTTTTCAGGTTCTGAAATTTTAACGTTTTGAATAGGTTGACCTGTGGACGACGTTACGTATCCCTCCCGATAAATCCCTCCAAATCCTAGAAGTTCACACGCTCCCTGTTGCCACAAATTAGTTTATGTACAACATTGTAAGGGCAAGATATGTACGTGTAATATGTATTTGTGTGCTATAAATGGTTTTGTATTGTAAGTACATATAAAAATATCATGTCACGCAGTTAGGTTAGCTACATACAACTTTAAAGCGGTAACATTACGAAAATTTTCGTACCACCCTCAGGATCCTCTGAACTCGATGAAGGAGCAAAAAGCACATTCTAGCTTATTCAACTAAAACTTTTTAAGTTTCATATAGTGTCCACAGTTTACATTAGAATAGGTACGAGTAATTATGTAGAACAAACTACATATTTAGAACTAGATAAGTTGTTTGATTGTTCTAAATTCAGTGGTCCTACCCCGGCTTCGGTTATTGTTCTAATGTAGTTGATTGATGAAATAAATAAATAAATAATGTCTAAAGACAGTGCGTCCTACCAGTAATGACCTCCGGAGCCGAAACGTGGACACTGACGGTGCGACTGGTTAACAAATTGATAGTCGCTCATCGTGCTATGGAAAGAGCTATGCGAGTATCTTTGCTGGATCGAATCCGAAATGAGCAGATCCGGCATAGAACAACAGTTATCGACATAGTTCATAAGATTAGCAAGCTGAAGTGGCAGTGGGCCGGTCACATCTGTCGCAGAACCGACAACCGCTGGGGTAGACGAGTTCTGGAGTGGAGACCGCGTTTGGGCTAGCGTAGTGTGGGACGGGGCGTCCCTGCTACTTGGAGCGACGATCTGCGCAAGGTGGCTGGCAACGACTGGATGAGAAGAGACGAAGATCGGGCTCAATGGCGCGCTCTGGGAGAAGCCTATGTCCAGCAGTGGACTAGAGTGGGCTACTGATGATCAAATAAACTATCAAAACCTACAAATAATTTATATAAAATGCAGTTTCTCGATAACTAGTTTATCGAATTTGTCACAACACTATTTTATGGACTGTTAAATTCAAATAAAAATTCATTAGAACAAAACGGGGGGAGTATTAAATGAACGGCACATTTTGCAAAAAGTCAGCTGATCGCTCCCGCATCCGGTGAACTAGCAGCTGTTATGTTTGATGTAAAAACAAGAGTTCTATTGAGTGCTGGTCGCCATCTGGACAGTGAACTCGAAATGCTAACCGTGACTGATTGCTTGCTTTTCATTAGTTGTTCTTGCGGTCAGCTGCCTTGATTGTTTGTTTTGTGTTTAAAGTGCGTTTACTTATTTTGTACGTACTTTTTGGTGCATTCACAGCACACTGATTGATTGCAGTAATTAACATTTCATCAGCGCGATTTTGACGTAGCGTAAATCGCGCGATTTTAAAGTTTAGAATTCACAATGGCACAATGTTTACGCATTGTCTGTGCGTGCTTTATAAGAGCGTCGGTGGCACAGTGGCTAGAGCACCGGACTCCCATGCGGGAGGTCCGAGTTCGAAACTGTGCAGTGCCATGTACCAATGAGTTTTTCGTATTTTTCGAAGACTTACGTACATTTACCGACTGCTCTAACGGCGAAGGAAAACATCGTGAGGAAACCTGCACACTGAGATGACCAGTGTGTAAAATGGGGTAGGCATAAAAGATCCTCAAGGATCGAAGTGCCGCTGGGTTATTTCCGACCCCCTATCATAAGATAAGATAAGATGTGTGCTTTATTATATATTTATTTTGTTTGAAGTCTAGGATAACCTAGACTTAATGACGGCGATAACGCCGCTGTCACAATCCGCGTTAAAAAAGTACGATGCGTGAAAAATGCTTACTTTTTAAAATACTGCATTAAGATATCTAATATTGAATCCACCATTATTAATTAAAGATGTTATTGAAATCAACGAGGTCTATGTAATGGAAATACCTATGTATTTGGTTGTTTCGACGTAGGATAAATAAATAATTTGGAGAAATCGCTAAGTGGCAGTAGACTGCTCAGTTGGTTACACAACCTGTTAAAAAACCGACAATTAGATGAAGGCCTGCGCCATGCCTACAATGGCAGTATACTGTTCTCGTTACAGTTTTGACTAAAAGATAATTATCTGGTAGGTAGACGCTGGAAGCCTCATAAGGGGCACACAGACGAGCTATTTTCTTTCTTTTTTTAAAATTTCTAATAACGACTATGGATGGCCGCGCCATACCTTCCTGTGCCTTTCAACACGTCTGTACCGAAAAAAATTCAAAAGATTTGCTTCTGAAATTTCTTGCGCCGCTTCTTTCCTTTCAGCTACAGCACCTTACGAAGCGGAGGTAGAGTAAAAAAAATACGTTATAAAAAATGTACTGTAAGGTACTTACTTACATAAAAAAACATTTTTATTTGATTTGATTGACAAAATACCAACACGCATTTTTCTACAAAACTATAAAGTTAACAACAAACCGTTGTCATAAAGAAAGAGATAACATAATTCTTACGCACAATTACCGAAAGAAACCACCGTAAATACAAAATTACTCATAAAATGACTTCCCACACACAAAAACAAAAGTTTTGTTGACAAACGTGCGCCTGCGTCGGGTCAACGACCTCAGTGATCGTTCAATCATTCATTCACTGACCGACTGTAACCGCTTTCATAAAGCTTGAGATGAGATTATTATGGCAGCATTAAAAATTATGGTTCTTTTTATGGCTTGTATTATACATTATCATCTTACAATAGCTATAAATTCGCAGGCAATTCTATTTTGATATGGAAATTGATAAATTTCTTTGTGACCCTTTTATAGCATATTGTTAGAATTATATGAATGAATAGATAGATTACAGACATCTTTTACTAACCCCTAGAACACACACTGCAGCGATTTTGAAACGGAATCATATTTAACCCTTACGTATAAATCTATTTTTTGGTTTTGTAGATTTCTATGGGCTCAGTCGATTCCGTTCGTTATAAGGTGTAAGTAGATAAGTATTTTAGACCTTGCCTACATGGACAACGAATAA
Source organism: Hofmannophila pseudospretella (assembly GCA_947369225.1). NCBI lineage: Eukaryota > Metazoa > Arthropoda > Insecta > Lepidoptera > Oecophoridae > Hofmannophila > Hofmannophila pseudospretella. The sequence continues at coordinate 6,515,396 of OX376337.1, read as the reverse complement.
TTCCAATGTCATTGTACATGGATGAAGTCCCCCTAGGGGTTCCAACAGTGTTTAGAAGAGTCAGTTCCACAGAAAACAGACTAATAACCGCCCTTAGGGGTGATTTTCAAAATATTAGGCCAGTTTCTTTGTCTAGGTCGGCAGTACATTACTGACGACTCTGGTATTTCTGCTTATACTGATACTTCTCTATGCTTATACTTATACTGCTTACTTATTATACTTATACTGCTTATGCTTATACTTATACTCTCTGGTATTTCTGCTTAGGCTTATAATTATAAGCGACGGTGAGAGCTTACCATCAGGTGTATCGTGTGCCTCTGCTATATCTATTTAAATTGGAAAAGTCGGATTTTTTTATCGTTTCTGCGATAGGTGTGGTCAAGCCAGTCTATTCTTAGCTCTTCAATCCTTAATGCTGAGTTGATCTTGGTTATTTTATTATAAGATAGCGGCCCGTCCCGGCTTCGCACGGGCATTAAACATTACATTTAGATTTGTTAATTTTAACACATTCATAATAATAATAATAATATCACTCCTTTTTGCGTCGAGCTCCTAAAAAAGAGTAAATTAAAAAAAATCCGAGTGACGCCCTACAACGCATAAGTAGCCGAATGGAGTTTATTTTTTCAAAGTTTTAAACTCGTGATATCTTTTGAATGGAATGTCAGAATCGAATAATTCAAAAAGTAATATAAAGGTATTGAAGCAGTCTTAAATAATAAATCATTTATTTTGATAAGGTACAAATAAAGAGCTTTTTGTAGCGGTGGTATTTTAATTTCTTTTTTTTTTATAAAATAAACGCTTATTGTGACATGACTATAATAGTTAGAGACACGCTGCCGCTGATTTTTTTGTTGATAATGGTGTGTTCTAAAAAAATGTTATATATCATTTTGTTCTATCATCAATAGTTTTCGCAGCGTACGCGATGTAAGGAAGTTTTTTGATATTTTTTTACACTTTATCGTAATTTAAGTAAGGATCCCCATTTTTTTTGAAATTGAAATATAGCCTATGTCACTCAGGATAAATGTAGCTTTCCAACAGTGAAATAATTATTCAAATCTGTTCAATTGAATAGGCTCCGAAACTGCCTATTCAATTCAAACAAACAAACAAAAAATCAAACCTTTCCTCTTTATAATATTGGTATAGATTTATTATTATTTTTCGGAGATGGGCCACTTATAGGTAATTTATGTGTGATGTAATGATTGTATTCCAAGTACTTGAATTTAATGAAGTTAACACTAAAATATTTGCATGCCAATGCTGGCGAAATATGTGAGACCTAATATTTAAGATTTGTCATCCAATGTACCATATTTCTGGCGATAAATCATTCATTCATTCATTCTTATAGTGTACCAATAACTTGACGACAATATGGATAAATATTTATGTTTGTGTTATTGTTAATTTACTGACATTATTTATAATTCTCATTCAATTTAATTTAACATTAATTTTTTTACATTATATTAATGTGTATTTAATTTGTATTGCATTAGAAGACATTACTGATAATTTATTATATCTACAATGCTTCTGGAAAATAAATATTTAATTTTATTTTTTCAAAAGTAGAATCTATAAGCAAAAATATACTCCTTATTTATTACAGTTTATTACCATTGTGCATTGGTCTATAAATTGTAAAGCTCGCTTACTCTCATTATAAAAGGGTCGAGCAGTACTATCTCCAACTTACGAGTAGTAATCGCATCTACCCACGTGTAATAGCGGTAAATTCACGAAGAGAATGGTCACTATGACTTGTTAAACTGTTATAAACCTATAATAATGCGGAGGACATGAAACCATTAAAATAGAACGGGGCGGCAAATTACATGCATTTAAATTTTGCCGCCCCTAAATAAGAATTTTTGCTGTTATACGTGTAATAACCTTTTACGTTATTTACATCGCTAATATAATAAACCTAACCTAACGAAATAAATTAAACCAGACTATGATTCGCAAAGTAAAAATTACAAGCTCACAAGTCAAAATTTTAGTGAGGTACCTACCACCTACAAAAAATATCGATATAAAAAATAATCTCGGCTATTTTTGTACGAGGTAGCCCATTCATCCAGGACTCCAGGTAGAAATAGACACTTTTTCTTATCGGTCAAAACGGAATTCCTAACCGACAATCGACCTTACGCCCTAGTAATAAAAAATATTTTATTTCAAAAATGGAACTAAGTTTTTATAGTGCCGTAGCGAGCATATCTATTCGTGCGTTACCGATGTGGTACAAAAGAAATGGTTTTGGCTCTGAATCAAGCTGCCTTTGCCTGGGCATCGAAAAAAAAACCAAAAACATTTTAACTTCCATGGTTTCGAAACAAAATCGTGAGAGGAGTTTTTCCCGCGCTTTTGTGGCGTCCACGTCAGCTTTGTTTCGATTTGTCTTGCAAATTGTTTTACAGTAGTGCTTTTCAGTAAGAATGGTGTTTCTTGCTCGAAAAACTTCGACAAGATGTGAATAATGTGTGGGACAGGGAAGTAAAGTCAAATAAGACGCTGCAGCCCGATCCGTACTTGGCTGGATTTTGAAGAGCCACACTGCGTCCGGGACGCCTTCTTATTTGGTTCGGATGGCGCAGAAGCGTGGAAGATTCTCCCAGATAGCATTGACATGTGTCACACCAGCATTTTAATGAAGACTTGAAAGAGTTGTTTACATCAGACATAGCTGTATGGGCTCAGTTCCCTTTGCCTTAAAAAAAATCGTGATGTTTGTGCGTGATTTTGGGAAAATTCTGTGTTGTTAAATTCTGTTATTTAATGGAAGAAAATGGGATAGCAGTTTTTAAAGGTAATGTTTTCGTGGGATGAAGAAAATTCCAAACGCTGGCTACTTACGATTTGATAATTTGAGCTATTCTGCCGGTATTCAATCGGGTCAAAGCAATAAATATTTTCGTCTTAAACAATGAGATTGGAATTGTCTTAAACAATAACAATTTAGTTTTATGGTCGTATGTTTCTATTTTATTTCTTGTAGAAATAGAGATGGGAAACATCAAAATCATTTATATCGATATTTTGCGGTCAATAGATTGGTTTTACTATGATTGTTAAGTTAACGGCATAACAATAAAAATATAGTGATTTCTTATAATAATTGAGAAACGGCGTATATGTTCCAATCCAAGTAAAATTATAACTTAGGTTACTCATAGAATACAATAATCTATTGTATTATTAATTTTCACTTTCATATAAATGCATGACCAACAATTAATTATACATAAATAACCTTGTAGAGCGTAGTAAAATACCTATAGCTACTATGCTTCCTGTACGGTCAGCCAAAAGTAAAACATGAAACGCCAAATATGTTTAACCTAAAATATATCATATTACGTTGAATTAATAATCATCAGCCTATTAATGACTCCACTGTTGGGGCGCAGGCCTCCCCTTGACCTTGTGTGATTGGATTTCACACACCTTCGGAAACTTTTAATTTCCTCAGACATGCAGGTTTCCTCACGACGTTTTCCTTCACCGTTAGAACAGTCGGTAAATGTAAAGTAAAAGTAAAATACACTTTAATGTACAAATATAAAACAACAAACATGAGATAGAAAAGGAAATAGTGAAGTACAGTTTAGGCGGTCTTATAGCTAAGAGCGATCTCTTCCAGGCAACCTTCGGGCAGAGGAAATGATAGCGAGAAAGAGGTAGTAGGTGTGCAAGGTTTATGGAAAACGTACGTAAATGTACGTAAGTCTTAGAAAAAAATCCGAAAAACTCATTGGTACATGGCATGGTTTCAAACCCGTACCTCCCGCATGGGAGTCCGGCGTCCTAGCCACTAAGTCACCGACGCTGCCAGAAATAATGTTGAGATTTATTGAATAATTTGACGATGGTATAAATAAGTACTTGTATCTATATAGGTTGTCCATTAAAGAGCTCAATCAATTTTTTATGGTTACGGTTATGATAAAACAATTTTACTCAGACACGCTATAAAAAATAACGGCCATTTTATTACAAATATGAAATAAAAGTAACCAATACAGCCTTCAGACAAATTTAGTAGTTAGTTGCCCTCCGTGCCGGTAGTACTACCAAGAAGTACAACTGGTAGTACAAATGATACACCTAAGTATCTCTAGTACTACCAGTAGTACTAGTGACACGGATCGGCATTGGTAGTACAACTGAACATTTATCATGGCAAGATACCACCAGGCTTTGATTATTTTCTTCTTGGAGATTATAATGACGATGAAAGCAATCGTATATTAGTGTTTGCGTCAAAAGAAGCACGGGAGTTTATCAAAGCAGTAATAAACCTACAAATGAAAATGGTACCTCATTACCATAGTCTTATCATATACCATAATGGTATCATTATCATAGTTTTACGATCATTTTATCATACCTAATTATTTCGCACGCCTTTGTCTATCTCCAAAACCTAACGTCAAATAGTTAATGCAAAAATAATATTAAACGTAGTGTTTATTCTTATCATCATTACGGACTGATTTTGTTGTGAGCCCCTCCGTACCTCGCAGATCACGTTAAACTGTTGGTCCCGGCTGTTGTCATCATCATCATCATCATCAGCCTATTAATGTCCCCACTGTTGGTGCACAGGCCTCCCCTTGCACAAGGGGGTACGGGCCATGATCCACCGAGCGGACCCCGTGCTGATTGGTGAATTTCACACGCCTTCTGAAACTTTTAATTTCCTCAGACATGCAGGTTTCCTCGCGATGTTTCTCTTCACCGTTAGAAGTCGGTAAATGTACGTAAGTCTTCGAAAAAAACGGAAAAACTCATTGGTACATGGCATTGCATGATTTCCAACCCGGAACTCTCGCATGGGAGTCCGGAGTCCTAGCCACTAGGCCACCGACGCTCCATCTGTCAGACTGTTGTCGTGCGACAGCATTCGTTTGGCCATCACAGAGGCCTAGAGGCGGCCTGAACAACTCTTAAAATAGGTTGACCACTAACCGCACAACCATAAAAAAAGTTTTTGCCATAATGATTGCACACCTATCTCCTTCTCCTAATCATTTCATCTGTCTGAAGGTTGCCTGGAAGACATTGCTCTCAGCAATAAAATCCTAAAATAAAAGCCTTTTATTGTCCTTATCTAAATATTAAAATAAAGTTATAATATGTCACATTTTTAAACATTCAATCAATAATGTCTATACATTTAAGTAGATAAGGACCCCGTCTGGGTGAAGGCCTCCTCCAGGTTTCGCCAATTGTCTATGTCTTGTGCTGTTTTTATCCAGTCATGTACTGCTATTTGTACTGTCATCTGTCCATCTCTTTCTTGGTCTGCCTATTTTTCGTTTAGGACCTTGCCATTTAGTGACCTACAAAGTCCATCTCTGAGTCCAGCTCTCAGCAATAAGGCCGCCTACGTTATACCTCGTTGTTTCTCTTATGTAGCTATTGTCTGTTTTGTCATATTTGTGCAATAAAGTGTACTTTTATTGTCTTAAATACTTACGAAGAAACTAGAAAAGCAACAAAAGCGTAAACGCAAAAAATAGCCGCCAATACATCAATGCTCACGGAAAAACCGTCAAAAAGCTTTCACTGACCTCTGACATCAATTTTATGTGAAGACAAATCCGCTTTACTATTGTATTGTGAAAAATGAGCTACAATTACTCATTTTTTTGTGAGAACGTGTGTGATAGCATCGAACTTTCACTAAAGCTTAGCGGAAATGGAGCTTAATCGTGCAATTTGAAGTATTTTGGTAAAATACTGTGTTCAGTAAAATATGTCTCAAGTAAAAATGTTATCTTATTCTTATTCGCATGGCAGTTGGAATAGGGTATTTGACAAGTATCAAATATTAAATACATTTCATAAAAATAAGAAAATAGACATAAATTGATGGTCAAATGTGAAAACAGAATTAAAATCCGTTGAAAAATAAAATAGCTACAGCCAATCAAAAATCAGACGGTAGACAGAGACGGCAATAGATAATTGTGACGTCAGGGTTATGTAGCGCCATACATGATGCATTGGCTACATAATAAGGACTGTTTTGCTAGAAAGGGACAGAGCATCCCCCCCACTACTAACTTTAACCAGGTTTCTTAGCCATTCGGCGGCGTCTGGGGTTAGTAGGATGAAGTCAGCAGGGTCACCGGCGTATCTTATGATAGGAGACCGTGAATAACTCAGCGGCACTTCGGCCCTTGATGATCTTTTGTGCGTACCCCGTTTTACACACTGGTCATCTCAGTGTGCAGGTTTACTCACGATGTTTTCCTTCACCGTTAGAGCAGTCGGTAAATGTACGTAAGTCTTCTATAAATACGAAAAACTCATTGGTACATGGCACTGCACGGTTTCGAACCCGGACCTCACGGGAGTCCGGTGTCCTAGCTTGGGATACATATTAATTACTAATAAAATAAGTACTTAATAGAAATCTAATAAGTGTATATTCAATTGTAAATCTAGTGAGTGTAAAACGCTTGAAAAAACTAATACTTACCTAAGTGTTTGGTATAGGTAAATGAGTTACAATAAATAACGATAAAGTAGTCTTTTCTACTAATGACGATTAAGTGTTGTCTTCTAAATGATTCTCTTGGTGGTGTCGTGACTTTTATAGTGAGGTCAATTAAAGGCATTTGTGGCAATTGGCGAAATTATGTCACGCACCATCGCTTTGTCTACTTTCTAGTTTTGCTGGGAAAATTGGTTTTAATTCCGCCTTGAAAATGAATGGAATAATTACGTAAGTGAATGTTTCACGTTACTTCAATATGAATGAATGTGTGGCGACGTACGACGCGACACTACGTTTAGTACCTACTCACATCGGCGTAGAACGCGCTATCGAAATATTCCTGGGACTTAGCACCAGGCACAACACCCCGCCTGATGGAAGATCTTCCCTTTTCCCTTTCATACAATTGACATTAACGTCATCCGTGTCTTCACATAGCGCGCTCCTACAAATGAATACATTAATAATGCCTTTTTCAGAAAATACTTATGGTTTTATTAAGAAACGCCCGTGTTTAATCTCCTTTTCTGGATTGACTCTAATTTCTTCGGTTTTGTTTTTATGTTTTTATTCTTCATTAAGCAAACTTATAAGATTCAGATTCAGAACTAACTTAAAGTTTGGACGTACCAACTGCCAATACCAACTATAGACGGAATGCGTTCTTGCCCCGCAGTTGCATCAACTTTAATAAGTTGTGTATCGTACACAACCTGGACTTGTTCTGCACCAGCACCACTACAGTTAGACAAATCCTGACACAGAACTACTTTAAGGATGACTAGTTTCCCACACTCTCTGTCACATAAATGTTGAATTCTTTTTTTTATATATGTCTCTTTTATATTCTTAATATTGCTATCTTTATTTATTTTACAACCGGCCTGTATCTGTAATCTTCTCTTTTTTATTTTTTATTATATAAGTGAGTAATAATTACTTCTTTTTAAGTACTATATTTATACTGACATGAACACCATGGACCTAACTGAGGATGACGTGTACAATCGAGGAGAATGGCGCCTCAAGATTAGGAAAGCCGACCCCGTCTAACCGGGATATGGCGAGGACAAAGAAGAAGATTCTAAGTCTATTGTTGTTATGTATTTGTCTGTTAATTTCCCTAACAGAAAATAAATAAATAAATAATAAATATACAATACACATGATTTTGTTGTTAACTTTAACAGGCTAAAAAGACATCGTCTAAAGTTATTTACATAATTAATACAAACAATTTACGTTTTTATTACGTATTTAATTAATACAAATAATTTAACGTTATCGTATAAATATGTAAGCTATTGTATAGACTTTACTTTTTCTTACTTTACTTTTTTCATGTGACGATAAATAAATAATTATTACACTAAGTAATCTTAAAAGGGATAATTATTGCTCTGAGATTATGGAACAACAGATTTATTGTAGTAGACCTGACAAATTGTACATAAAATAATAAAGTAAAATAAACTTAATTGTGCAAATAGGACATAATAGGTACATATAGATACAACGAGGTACAATTTAGGCGTTATGATCGCTAATAGCGATCTCTACAAGACAACCTTCGGGTAGAGAAAATGATTACGTGAAAGAGCACACCGCAAATTGTGCAATCAATGGAAAACAATTTACGACATAACCATCTTAAATAAACAAATGAACACTCTTATTCTTATCATCATCATCCTATTAATGTCCCACTGTTGGGGCACAGGCCTCCCCTTGCACAAGGGGGTACGGGCCATGATTCACCGAACGGGCCCAGTGCTGAATGGTGGATTTCACACGTCTTCGGAAACTTTTGATTTCCTCAGACACGCAGCTTTCCTCACGATGTTTTCCTTCACCGTTAGAGCAGTCGGTAAATGTACGTAAGTCTTCGAAAAAATCCAAAAAACTCATTGGTACATGGCATTGCATGGTTTCGAACCCGGACCTCCAGGATGGGAGTCGTCCTAGCCACTAGACCACCGACGCTCCTTATTCTTGTACATATTCTAAATTGTTCATGATTAGACTTAAATAATATACTGTTTCACAGGTTTTTACTGTATTTTATTAATTACGACCGGTTTCGTTATTACACCTGAAGAGGTGTAAAAACCGTTCGTAATTAATAAAATACAGTAAAAACCCGTGAAACAGTATATTATTTAAAGTCTAATCATGTACTACAAGTTTCACCAAGTACCAACAACGGCAAGTATTAACTAAGTTGTACATGCTTGTCTCGACTTGGCAACAATTTTACAGTCAAGTAAGGTTAAAGAATTACGTAAAATAACGTAATTACCTACAAGTCCTACAACACAGTAATAGAAATTACTGGGAAGCCAAGGCATCGTGTTTCAGCATAGGTATATATAACGTAATAGAAAACGGCATGAAAGTGAGGTTTTGCATTGGATTACCTTTCTGATTGTCGGTCTGTGGTGGCTAGTGAATAATAATCAAACATTGATAATTTCGTAAAAGAAACATCAAAATAAGTTAATTCCAGTATTAACAGAAAGCTCATTCTAGATTTATTAAGAGAATTCAACTTAATTCCCAGAAATCGTTATTGAATTTCAGCAAAATAAAAAACATAACCTATAAAATGGAAGTCTAGAGCGATATAGAGACACGGTAGGCTCTCGCTTCATTTAAAATACCGCGTCTCTTGATCTTTTTAACGATCTTGAAATAATTATCACTTGATAATTATCAAGCCTTAAATATCACGATAATTAATTATCAGCGGACCCTGATTCATAGGTCTATCTTGATTATTGTACAAAAATAACTATACCTACATGACATGAAAAGAAATATATGTGGTACCTACTAAGTAAGTACGTAAGTACTACACAAGAAAGAGAAATTGACCCAAAATTCAACCCTGTGGTACTCCCAGTTTTACCAATGATTTCCAAATATTTTTTAATATTAATTAACACATTTTAATTAATTTTAACTTCTGTACACTTCTGTAAACAAATTGCGTTTAGATAATGGCCGAATTGTACGAGTCTTGGAGGAGGACACTGTATGCTGAAATACAGGTTACACCTAGTTCGGCAACAGTGGCTTAAACCAGTTTTAGTGACATAGCCTAATATAGTTTATTTAACAAAACTGTAAAACTTATAAGTAATAAAATTTATTATTAAAAAAATGAATTTTAGTTAAATTATATATAAGAATACATCGACTCAACAGCTGCATCAATTAAACAATGGTGTTTTATCTAAAAAGTTTATAATCAACAGTATCAAACGCCTTAGCTAGATCCCAGGCCTGCAATAACAACATGGGAATCTTCTCAAGCTTAAAATATGTCTTCAATAACATAATGACATCGAACAGCAAGCCCCTATGCTCGACATGAGTACTGAAATAGTACAACAAGCAATTTAGTCTGAATCAATGATATCCCTTAACCCTCAGAACAATGACATTTGTACTACTGTGCGAATGTGAGTTGACTGTTTGTGGACTTATAAATTACCTACTTATTTGCTTACAATAATGGAGGCTTTACGAATAATTTGAAAATGCAACGGATGACAAATAATAAATAATTAGGTATATATGAAAAGAAAATTTTATTTGTTCGTACGAAACACGGAACATATAAGATAGTAGTACTGTTGGAATAGTAATGTTACGCCATTATTTTGGCATGCAAAAATTATATGTTAATTTCAATTTTATTAATTATTATCAGAACAATCTTTTATTGAATAAAAACACTTTTCAATCAGCCATGCTTTAAGTTTTGTATTTAGACCTTTTGAAGGCAACTGTCTGATATCTGCTGGTATGTGGTTATAAATAGTATGTTAGAATATGGACAGTTTAGCTTAATGTAGGTATTGCTTTGGATGCGAATCAACCATCGACTATATTTCGTATAGTCGATGGTGACTTCAGTTTCAGGTTGATGCTTGTAGTTTCTAAAGTGTAAGCATTTTTATAGAGTCTGGATTCTCTTTGTTGCGCTCACCCACAGTCAGAGATCTCAGCTTGGGGCGACCGCCCACCCACAGTCTTCTGGCAAGGGCCAGATTTTATGTATTGTTCCTGAATCCCTGATTTAAGGAATTCTGGTACGAGATATTCGGTGTTTTGTTTCGTCTTTATACAGAGTTTTCAGTTAGGGGAACCGTGTATAGGAGGTCTAATTACGACAAAAGAGCCTATCCGAAAATTATAAGAGTTATTTAGTTTTTTCAAAAAATCAGAATGATCGCTACCTTTGCCTATTTTTTTTGTCCCAATGGTCACAAATATAGGAATTTCAGGCTTTTCTATACAGGTAGGCACCGTATCTATCTTCTTTTAAACTTCAACTTGTAACGATGTCGACTTCATCGTCCATATCAACCTTCTTGCCATCAATTTCAACCTCATTGTTAGCGTCTATCTCACCTCATTTCGTGTTGGCATCTTCATTTCTTCATCTATATTTTCAAAATTCAAATCATATTCCCATTCCATTTCTAAATTCCATTATTCCATTAATTTCATTGTCTTCACTTTCTCTCTGTATTTTGTCCTAAGCGGACGTTTCTCCGTTTTATAAATTTGTCTCCTATTACTACCTATTCTCTACAGTTACTATTTTCTGTGTTGTTCTGTTCCTGAAAAATATAATATCTACTACCAAGTTCTTCTATTACTTCATCTGCACACTGTCCTAGTACTGCTAGCCGGCACCTTGTAGCAAACTTATTCTTGGAAATACGCGCTCCTGGAATTTCTCCCACAGATATCAAATTGGTCATGTTAGTTAGCATAGCGTGGAACTAATTGTCAGGTCGTTGCCATCTCGTAGCTACTCGTACATAGATGTTATCTTATGGTAATGATAATTATCGACAAATTATCGACTCCGAGTTTTGACTACCAAACCGAGCGTGGTGGTATTTTAATTGGAGTTGTTTTTTTAATTGATCCTTTTTGAAGAAGTGTGTACGTTTAAATGAAAACACTGGTGGTATAAGTTTCTCACGTTTAAGTAACGTATTCAATTAAATATTAAATAATAAAGAATAAAAACATTTATTTTTATCAAAATATTTCTATTTGTATAGGTATTGTTGTATCTTCTAAGACGTATTTTTTGTAAAGTAGGCAGAGAGAATGTAGGAAAAATATACATATACCTATTTAATAAATAACATAAATACAGCAGTCAGAAATAAATGATTTTACTTTTATTTTTTATTATTTAAAATGAATAAGAAATAAAAAACTTAGCAGTCCATAAGTAACCATGGTGGACACCATGGCAGATGTTTTGAAATTTTAAACCAAAACCTGATTGGGATAAGTGACAAGCCTTTATCACCTGCCAGCCAGGCTGCCACGTATCGTACCCTGGATGGTTACCGATCTAATACAAAAGTTTCAAAAGAAACAATTTACTGTACGTACCTATTGCAAATCATTTACAAATGAATTGTGAAGGTCAGGGTGAACAGTGAAATGTTTCATGGCATTTAGATTGGATTTGTTATTAATATTTTTATAAACAGTTTGTAATGTTGCAAATAGTTTGTAACAGATTTATATCAGTACTCATATTAGTTTACATACATACCTTCACGCTATGTCCCTTGCAGGACTCATATTAGTTAAAATTAGATATGTACCTACTAAAAATAATACGAAATTATTAAATGTAACGGTAACAGAATAATTATTAACGTAAAACTCGTTATACTTGTTGTAACAGTATTTTTTATCGATAAATCACGATCCTGCTATATTCCCACCCCTATTTTTGCCGCCCACACAAACTTTTTTCATAACAAGCAACGGGCACGGGTCCTACACCAAACATCCTGACCATTACCAACCAGTAACAAATTACAGATTACAGACTACAAAACCTCCTACTTTCAAAACTAGTTTATCTTGATCGGCCTTTGTTCTTTACCGGCCAGTAACAGCCGAAAAATCCCACGTAACGTTATTGTTTCCGTTATTCCCGATAGTTACCTTAAAAATAACTTAAACTCACCATAAAATTGAAGTCACTAAATCCAGTTTTCATTAAAAAAAAGTTCAAACATCCTTTTTGCACGCACAGTGAACTATTTCGAAATTAAATTTCGAATTGAGAACACATTCGATTCCACAAAATCTTTCACATAATTACTAAACCATTATAAGTTAGCTAAAGATTAAGTTTAGTTTTAGTCAATTTTAGCACGAAACACTAGTTTTTAGTCGCTAAAACTTCAAGAAACACAATTAGTTCAGCAAGACGCGTTCGCTTGCCACCGCGTCTCATTTTTACTGCTCTGAAGTCGGTTTCGAAAGATATTTTTACCTGAGAGCAAAAAGTTTCGCCGCTTTAAACTAAGTTCGTTAACTTATAAATAACTGTAACTCACTGTACTTAAAGATCACTTTAACTTAGCAATAGTAAATTGCATTAGTCTGATTGTAGTTACAAGGAGTTTCAGGTAATTTTGAGGTCTATTTCTTTGGAATAAAGGTGGGAATCTTTAGTCGAAACTTCAGAAGATTTATAAGTTCTGTCCATAGTTATGTAGTAAGCAGTTGGTTTGCTTCTAAGCTTCTCAAACTTATATATTGGTATATCGACAATGGGGGGTCATGGACTTAGGGGCCAGGGACTAGCGACTTTTGACGATTTGATGGGGTGGTTAACCTTGCCTTCCCCATATTATTTCACACCCTTGTTATATCAGTGAGCATGTTTCCTCACGATGTTTTCCTTCACCGTTGGAGTAGTCGGTAAATGTACCTATCAGTGGTAAAAAAAAACCGAAAATTTTGTTGGTACCTACATGGTATTGTATTGTACGTTGCGAATCCGGACCTGGAGCACGGGAGTCCGGCGTCCTAGGTTGTTATCAAAGAAAGTCGCGCTTCCATTTTATGCGGCACTTCGTTAATTTTACTAAATCCAATTTAGTTAATAAGTACTAAATTTTGCCTGCGCTTTTCTAATACTTACTTATTCCGCTGGCGCAGCGACCCGAAGTGGATCTTGGCCTCCGATACCAAAGAGCGCCATCGCTCTCTCTCCTGCGCAGTCTCGCGCCAGTCCAGACAAATACATCTTACTCTCCATCACCAAGACCTGCCTTTTATTTCGTGGGCGTGTTCAGCCCAACACACACACACTGGTTATCTTAGTGCGCCGGTTTCCTCCTTTTTCCTTCACCGTCAGAGCAGTCGGTAAATGTACGTAAATCTTTCGAAAAAACCGAAAAACTCATTGGTACATGGCATTGCCTGGTTTCGAACCCGGACGTCCTAACCACGACGCTGTAAAAGAAGACTCTCTCTTATACCGGTGTCCACCCACTGCTGTATGTAATTCTCCTCTAATGCACGTCATTTTCTACGGTTTTGAGCTTTTCCATACCCATATTCTTACAAACCAATAAATATTTGTATAAGATAAGTCACATTTTTACTAACAAAGGGAACTATTGATTTATTTATTTATGAACGCTGGCTGAACCATAGAGTTCCTGCGTAGTAAACCCCGTTAGGCTAACAGTTTGGGCACCACTGCGCCGCCGTAGGACTCTTGGCGCCAAACAGGTTTGCCCGTAATAACAACAGCGAGACGGGAATTAAATCATTTCGCCTCGTTAGAGGTTTTCGACTCTATGAGCCACTTCAGTTCGACAGGAAATATTTATACCTGGCTCCTTCTAGGTTTTTAAATGCATAATAGGTACTACAGCGTTCATTAGAAGAGTAAAGGCTACTTTCTTCTTCTTGGGCGTTTTTATATAAATTGAAAATCAGAATTAAAAAAAATGTTTTTATTACGAGTAATTTTTTCATATTTTTTTAACTGGTTTGTTTGTTTGTTAGTAGTCTCTTTATTGCACACACAAAAAATACACAGAAAATAAATAAAAAACATTAAAAGGCGGGCTTATCACATAAGGATCTCTTACAGCCAACCTTTGGTTTATGACAGTTTAGACTACTTTTATGGTGGGTAAGGTTTGGAGTACAATAAATAATAAATATAAATAAATTACAATAATTATATAGTAGATAAATAAAATACATACTCAACAATTATAATGATACATGCAATTTGTTATAAATATATACGAATACATATATAAATATATGTATTCGTATATAAGTATTCAATTAGTGTATTATATATAAGTATTCAATTAGTGTATTATATACACTAATTGAATACTTACATACAAATAACATAATAATTCAGCTCAAAGTCTCAGCATCGTCTCTAAAGTGCTTTTTGAGAGGATTTTTAAAAGAAGGCAGAGAAGGCGATTTCCTGACCTCGACGGGAAGTCTATTCCAGAGCCTCGCCGCATGAACCTAGAATGATTTGGTGTAGGTGCGGGAAGTGTGTGTGGGAAGGCCGAGGGTCAGGTTTTGTGCAGAGCGCAGACGTCCGCCACTCTTGTCAGCGGTAAAATGGAACCTCTCGCGGTGGTACGACGGGGACGAAGGACTGAACTGGTATTATCAATTCTTTTCTTCTTTTCAGCCTATCGTAACTCATCATTGACCTCTTCATGTGCACGCCATTCTCCTCGGTCTCTAGCTGTTCGCATCCACATCCTCCCTGCCGTCTTCACAGCCGTCGATAGCCAAGTACATAGTTTTGAGGCAGCCGGATCTTACCCAGTGATTCTTAGCACCCTCTGTCCTGCTGGTGCTCTGACCGCTGCCGTGATCAGTCCTTGCAGGACCGCTGGGGACTAAGGGCCTTCTTATGTTTTGTACTTCCATGAAGCACAAAACATAAGAAGCTCGTTGGTGAATCCACTCTTTTGGAGTACTCCAGGCGTGTGGCCCTCTTCGGGTTTTGATCTTCCGCCCGGATAAGAATCCCTTAGGCTCAATTTACATTGCCGCGGAATGGAATGGAAGCGAATTTTCACAATGTAATTGTACATAGCATAATGAACTTTATGTCAATTGTGTAACATACAAACTAAATACGAGCCAAAAAAGAGGTCGCGCGTCTTCCGGGGAATCCGCGCGCATTCTCGAGAATTCCCCTAGCGGTGAAGCGTATTTAGTTTGTATGTTACACAATTGACATAAAGTTCATTATGCTATGTACAATTACGTTGCGAAAATTTGCTTCCATTCCATTCCGCGGCGATGTAAATTGAGCTTATGTCGCCTTTTACGACACCAACGGGAAGAGAAAAAAAATGGGGTGGTCTATTAGTTGCCGGAACTACACAGCTATTTATTAATTAACAATGCCCTTTTACAGCAGCTATAATTTATTATAATTATTATTTGTACGACAATGCCCCTTTACAGCAGATATATTATTTGTATTATTTATTAATTTAGATAAATGACAAAGCCCCTTTACAGCTGCTACAATCTTAATTTTTAAATTTAATTATATCTGTACATAATTGGTTTTATTTTGCTAAATTTTAAATGTAAATCGGCTGCTCTGTTCGCTCCCGTCCAGTTATGTTTATAGTTAACTGTAAGTTTATTGTATTTGAATTTTAAATTTATTGTAAAAGCATGACGTAGCCAAGAGTTCCTGGTGTCCCGATGGTTTTAATAAATTAGTATGAGAACCTGCCACCGCGTCTGCTGTAAAATGGGCTCAATGCGCGCAACGTTTGCACTAACGAACACTCATTTTGATAAAGTTTTATCATTTGCACATGCTGCTGAACCGTGTAACTTGCCATGGTGATTTGGCATCAGTGACTGAATAAGAAACAACAGATTTGACAGATGTCGCCAAAACAAAATGGCCGCCACAAATTATTAACATCGACCCGCTCTATTTGAAAGACCCTTTAGTACGTTTTTGATGGACATTCCGGAATCGGCGCCAATTTTGATAACATTCTGTGTAAAGGTATTAATCTTAACTAAAAAATAAACACATTTTTTTGTTATTTAAACAGATTTATTACATTTTCTACTTACAGACTAAAAATAATATACAAATCATAGCTCGATCTATTTGTTGTTAATTTTTCATTTACAGCATGGAACGTTTTTAAATGAGGATGTGGAGAATGGAGTAATTTCTTTTAAGATTTAGCATGTTAAAAATCAAAATCATTGTGATATTTGACGATAGAGATAGACTTAACATAGAAGGTGGTCGCTAGCAGGCGGACTCTGAAGGGACCTACCACCAACAAGTTACTCGGGTTAGTTGCTTCGTACGACACGGTTGTCCAGTGACGGTAGTGATATTCTAAATCCGTCCCATACAAAAAACAAACTAGATTGTGTACTGTATTCTATGAGTATTAAGCTTGTAGTATAATTTTATAATTATTTATATCCCTACCGTCACTGGACAACCGTGTCGTACAAGGCAACTAGCCCGAGTAACTTGCTGGTGGTAGGACCCCTTCAGGGTCCGCCTGCTAGCGACCACCTTCTGTGTAAACTCTATCTCTATCGTCAAATATCTTTTTTATTATTATTGACTACTAAACCCGCATTTGACCTCGATCTCGTCTGATGGTAAGCGACGATGAGGTCGACGATGGAGCATGCGGGTCCAGTAAATGCCTATTCACTCTGGCCCTGAAGATCCCAAGGTTGTAGGTTTCGGGAAATACAGACGCCGGCAGGATGTTCCATTCCTTAGCCATCTTCGCTTCGTCGTCGATGTGTTCCGGCCGTGTTTATAGAAGAGCTAGTACTTACTGAGCCCGTGAGCTCCATCTTCGGCCTCATGGTCACTTACCACCAGGTCAGATAGAGGTCAAACGCGGGTTTAGGGGTAAATTAAAAAAATAAAATATGAGTCAGTATGAGTTTCATTTAGATTTAGCTTTAGATTTAACGCCTACCCCGGAAACGAAACCCCCCAAGCTCTTAGTTTCTGCTTGGCATGTACTTGCTTTAATGGCCGGTTTACATTTAGTCAAGTACAGTGGCGAGTCAACTTGGCTTTAAAGCTGCCTTACCCGTGGATCCAAATATTGTTTGACTGACCAGGCACTCGCCATTCTACTTGCCACTTTACTTGACCAAGTGTAAACCGGGCATAATCCAACTCATTGCTTCTGCTGAGCATGTACTTGCTTTCCTAGGGCTTAATTTCTGCTCGAAATAGCGCCACTTCCGAAAAAAATAAGTTCTCCTAAAACGTCGGTGGCAGTAGCTAGGGCACCGAACTCCCATGCGGGAGGTCCGGGTTCGAAACCGTGCAGTGCAGTGCCATGTACCAATGAGTTTTTCGTATTTTTCGAACACTTACGTACATTTACCGACTGCTCTAACGGCGAAGGAAAACATCGTGAGGAAACCTGCACACTGAGATGACCAGTGTGTAAAATGGGGTAGGCACAAAAGATCATCAAGGGTCGAAGTGCCGCTGAGTTATTCACGGTCCCCTATCATAAGATGCGCATACGCCGGTGACCCTGCTGACTTCATCCTACTAACCCGAGACGCCGCCGAATGGCTAAGAAACCTGGATATTTGGTTGTGACATGTCACAATACTGTTATTGTGTATCATAGGGTGTTTGACTAATATATTTTTATTGCATCAATCAATCTGAAATCTGAAATCCGTTTATCTAAATCTCAACTAACATCAGCTATATTAATGGTTAAAGTGGGGGGATGCTCTGTCCCTTTCTAGCAAAACACACTGAGATGACCAGTGTGTAAAATGGGGTAGGCACAAAAGATCCTCAAGGGTCGAAGTGCCGCTGGGTTATTTCCGGCCCCCTATCATAAGATAAGTTCTCCTAAATCAAGACATTTAATGAAAAAGTGGTCAGTAGAATATTTTTAATAAATTAATAATGTTTTAGTCTTCTCATATGGAAAAATAAAAAGTAGAAAGCGAATGTGCTTTGGTCACTTATTGCATTTTCCCTTTCTACTATGACTATTTCTACTTATACTTTCAATATAAGAGTGTTATTAAAAAATCTATAGCGTACTTACTGTTAACTTTATAAACCTAAGAATTTTTTTCCCGGGAGTGACGGTAGCTTCGCCACGAGTAGCGTAGCATATGCATAATAGAAGTTCCTTCAAAATTCCACATCCCCATTCTCACCAAACTAAAGCAACTGTTCCATTCCAGTTATTAAACGCTGCTCTTGGGTTTAGGCACCCAAGCCTCAACCTTGGGCGTGGTGGTGCTGTAAGGAGTCCACTGGGCCGAGGTGCCGGAGTGGTTCTCGTTTCCGTCTATCATCCATGGGTAATTGGGGCGGCTAGGGTCCTGGAAAATGGAGGTTATTTGACAAATATCAAACATTAAATGCATTTCGTAAATAGACAAACAGACAATTGAGTCTAATGCGATTTGAAATTCGTTGAAAAATAAATACGCTACAGCTAATCAGAAATCAGAAGGTAGAAGCCAAACCGTTATCTTATACAGGATGTAAGTGTAGTCATATTTGAGGATCTGATGCAGTTAATGATTTTGATTAAAACTGCATTCGTAGTTTCTTCAAAATCTGAATTTAGAAGAAATAACACTACATCAAAATTCGTCGACAAAATTTGCCGCTGCACAACACTAGTAATATCTCAGGTAATATCTCGGGTTGCGTGCTTGCTTATGGAATGATTCTATGATCTTACAATAGGGGGCCGGGAATAACCCCAGCGGCAATTCAACCCTTGAGGATCTTTTGTGCCTACCCCATTTTACACACTGGTCATCTCAGTGTGCAGGTTTTCTCACGATGTCTTCCTTCATCGTTAGAGCAGTCGGTAAATGTACGTAAGTCTTCAAAAAACTCATTGGTACATGGCACTGCATGGTTTCGAACCCCGATCTCCCGCATGGGAGTCCGGTGTCCTAGCCACTGTGCCACCGACGCTCTATGGAATGGTTAATGGCCAACCAATTGTCAGAGTTGTTCAGGTCGCCCGTAGACCTCTGACATGGCTTAACTACTGCTGTCGAACGACAACAGCCGGGACCAACTGCTTAACCAGCTGTCCAAGGCACGGATGCACGGAGCTCAGATGAAATATGCCACTGGAGGTCACCCATCCTGGTACCGACCACGGCCAACGTTGCTTAACCTGCATGATAGGTTTCGGACCATGTCGCAACTAAGCTACGAGCGCCTCCGAAACATTACCCTCACTCTTAATCTAGCATATGAGTGAGTGAGAGTTTTATTTAGGTTTAGCTTTAGATTTACCGGCCATCTCAGAATCGACGCCATTATGTTAGAAGTCTTAATTACCTTGTGTGGCGGGAGGTCAGTTTTGTAATGCATCCATCCATACCATTCAGCGGGGATCTTAAAAATGTAATGGACATGATTAAAATTTGATTAACAGTACAATATCATGATAGATATCAGACGCTGGGATGATGAAATAGCGGAATTGTTCGGTAGTACATGGACTAGGGTGGTGTTGGAAAGGGAAGAATTCAGAAGACTGGGGGAGGCCTTTGCCCGGTGGCACACAAATATATCTAGTGACCGTAGAAAATGTAATAGTATGTAAGTAAACAAAATCTGAAAGAGGCTGTATTAAATCAATAAATAAAAATCATTAGACTTAAATAATATACTGTTTCACGAGTTTTTAATGTATTTTATTAATTACGACCGGTTTCAAAATACCTGAAGATGTGTAAATTGTAAATGAAACTGGTCGTAATTAATAAAATACAGTAAAAACCCGTGAAACAGTCTATTATTTAAGTCTAATCATGTACTACAAGTTTCACCAAGTACCAACAACTGCAAGTATTAACCAAATAAAAATCATTACAGTTCTAATAGTAACGAAATTTCAGTAAAATATTGCACATATATTTCGACTTCAATATCTCAAAAGTAGGGATTGCCATTCGCACTATATTATGCATAAACTTTTCTATAAAAAATCAATTTACTGTATATGGAGAGCAGACAAGCAAACAGGCCATCTGACGGTAAAAGGCCACCACTTTCTTCTAAGTCCTATTCCTTAATTTCCTTATTGCTGAGGGATGTGATTATTCTAAGGAATTAAACACATAGAACGACTCTCGTGGCAGATTTAATGGGGTGGTTTGCCATTGCTTTCCCCATTTCACACACTGGTTATCTTAGTGTACAGGTTTTCTCACGATGTTTTCCTTCACCGTCAGAGCTGTGGGTAAATGTACGTAAGTCTTTCGAAAAAACCGAAAAACTAATTGGTACATGAGATTGCATGGTTTCGAACTCGGACCTCACGCATGGGAGTCCGACGTCCTAGCCACGACGACACCGACGTACGGCTAACCTCACACCTCAATAATAATGTTATTAGAGGGTTTTTGATGCACTGCTAACCTTGATGACTTAAATAGAATGCCTCATATGCAAGTAATTATGCTGGCTCTCTGCAAATGCCTTTTTAATGCTGCACAGAGTAATAACAGCTTTAAGGCACATTACTCCTCAAATATACAAGAAAACGAAATACACACCTGGCTACCATCATAGTTCATATTAAACTGGTCAGCGTAATCCACCCAACGATTCCTGCCGTAGAAATACCGTGGGTTCTCATAGTATTTGTTACCATGTTTATCTTCGCCCACTAGGACACCATCTTTCAGCTCGTCTTGTCTGGAGAATAACAGTTTTTTTTATGTAGAGACATTAAAGTAGTAGTAGTACTTTAGTTTAGTATCAGTCCGCGAAGTCTCACGGCCCACTACGTGTGAGATTCACCGAGCTGCTGTGTGGCGCTCACCGAATCCTACTCGTTTGGGCATAAAGTGCGTATCCAGAAGACGTAGAATTCTTCATAGGGCACCACCTGTAGGTCCTTGGGTAACGCCAAGTCCGCTGCCAGCTTATAAACGCCTTCGTGAGTGCGCTCAGCAATATTGCTCGACATATTTTATTATTTTTTGTAACAGTGGGTAAAAAATAAACGAATCGTCGCCACTGGTAAGTATGCGAGTACGGACGGACATACAAGTGAAACCACGGTTAGCTGGTAACACGCTTTATTAGAAGCAAACCCCAGAGGTGTAGTGGCGCAGCACGCACACATATATACCAATAACCTGTGCTTAAGTTCCTACTGGTGTGTGGACTATGAATTAACTATGAACAATGACTAAGTGCTATAATTAATGAACAATACACCAGCTTAGATATGGGCGCATCAGATTAATGCTGCCTGCTCATTAATAAATAATAATAATAATGAACACTTTGTCATCTTACCGCACAAATAAACTTATTATTCTTATTTGAAATTTCCCTAAGCCACTGGGTAAACGTGGCATAAGATGCAACTGACTCGGCGACTAACTTGCTGGTGGTAGGACCCCTTCAGGGTCCACCTGGATAGCGACCACCTGACTAAAGTCTTCCGCCAAATATCTTCGCTTCGTCGTCGATGTGTTCCAGCAGTGTTTATAGAAGAGGTCAGTACTTACTGAGCGTGTGGGCTACATCTTCGGCCTCGTCGTCACTTACCATCAGGTGAGATTAAGGTCAAAAAACGGGCTGTCTTAAAAAAATAGAATTATTTGATTGTGTCGTCAAAAGTTTGTATTTGATTTGTATCTAGACTGATGTATTATTTCCACTAGTCTAATTAATCAATATTAACTTTTAAGCAACTATCTATCTATCTAATAGCTAAAATATCTTCCCAAATGCAAAAATCTATGAAAATATAACCTGTAAACAAATTACATAACTGTTTTTCTGCGTTACCTGTAGAGTTTGTACAGAGAACCCCTTATGCCTCCATTCTGGCGAATAATATTGATCAGGTTAGCTAGTTTATCGAGCGCTAATATCTTTGTTATGGACATTTTTCACGAAAATTTTGGAAAATTTCGCGTCGTCGATCGGAAAACAATTCAATTTGACAGTATTCTTTTTAACAATTTTTATGGCTCAGATTCAAAGGATTTTGAGTAATAGTCTATGATTACATAATTATTAAATAACACAATATTAAACTTGCATACCGAATTATTATTTTTTAGTTTTAATTTAGTCTTTGTATTCAGATGTAACATGCGAGTTTAAAAAATAATAATGAGTTGCTTTTTACGACGTTTTTTATGACTTGCATTATTGTTTTTTATGCTACCTTCTTTACTTATTAAAAACCTGTATGGTTTTATACAGGGAGGAGCGGAAAGTGTTATGCCTTAGAATATACAGGTGATTCATTCCAGATATTAAACTTTTAAAAATTATTAATTTAATAAATTGAATCCGGTGGGCGGCACCGTACCGCACGGATGCGTTTCTCACCGCTCCGTAATAAATGTCTTTTTACCAGCAAAAAGTTTCCATTCCGAAACGAAACTTACACCACAAGAAAATATACAGTGTATATTGTGATAATACGTATACAACTTCCAAGAAAAATTGTGACAAATAGTGAAATTTTGAAGATATTTCAATGGAGGCGGACGAGTTTTGGTAACTTTGTGTCTTTGTTTGTGTGGCACCGGCTCGTGCCACTTGCCGGCTATCTGACCACAATCAACAACAAGTGCTATTAAACCCGGAGAAATGTAACAACGCAATCGATTTTTTCGACGATCTATTTCAAAGCGGCGTGGACCAGTGGTTGATAGCGTCGCTTCTTATTACGGAAGTCTATGGTTCGAGCCTGCGGTCAGCGGTCGTCGTTTTGAACTTTTGGATTTGTGCTTTTATTTTCACTTTTTAGTTTTTTGTGTTTTGATGTTGCTGTTTACAATTTATTTATGTCATTATCATTATTGCTGTTATTATTTTAATTTGATGTAATAACCGATTGATTATTGTTTTTAATTATTTATCAATTTTTAAATTAAGACTATTATTTTAGTGTTGCTGTTTTGCAACATTTTAATTTTGACTTTGAAAGGTACCTGTACATACCTTTCAATTTAAAAAAAAAAAAAATATTTATCATCTAATTTAATTTTATTGTGTAATCACTTTTGTTTTGACCAGATTGTTAAAATGACCACAACCGCCCGCGCGCCCTGCCCACACTGTCCCGGTTCTCAGCGGCTTTTTGTAGTACCTAACGGTCTTAATAGGCATATAGGTCGCATGCACAAGAACGTTGCTTTGCGAGATTCAGCCGCGCCAGTTGCTATCGACAGTCTCACTCAGGCGCGGTCGATTTTGGGCCCGACGACCCTCTCAGATTTGCCTGCATTAAAAAAGAATGTCCGAGTACTTACACACGTACCTAAGGGAGCGAGGTGTTTGGCGGCTGGCAAACTGTCATCTATAATAGAACTTTGTCTTAAAACTAATGCCACTCAGGATTGGTTTTCCTTACTGTCATTTTCTTTTTCCGCGTTGAGGATCCCTGACCGCAGTGAACAGAGGTCGCTGACAGCTAAGGTTAAACTGAACATTGAGAGATTCCAGTGCGAATTTCAGGACGACCGAAGTACTCGAAAACCATCCATATACCGGACAGTGGAATCAAAAGTCTACGAGGGGGATCTGAGGGGGGCGGCTCGCCTGCTCGTCTCCGACTGTACGTTGGCCCCATCAAACGCGGACACATTATCCTCCTTGCGGATAAAACACCCGGCTCCATCCCGTCCGCTCGACATGCCACCAGCCCCCGACCCCTCCGACCTCAGCCTCTCTGTCTCGGCCGAGGAAGTTGTCGGTGCTCTTAGTACCTTTTGCAACGGATCTGCCTCTGGCTTGGACGGACTGCGCCCCGTACATCTGAAGGAGCTCATATCTCCTTCGGCAGGGGACAACGGGCCTAAGCTTCTGGAATCCCTAGTGCGTTTGTGCAATTTCCTACTAAAGGGTTCTCTTAACCCAGAGGTTTGCCCGTACCTGTATGGTGGTTCGTTGTGTGCACTTACAAAAAAGGACGGGGGAGTGAGACCCATAGCCGTGGGTAGCACAATCCGCAGACTCGTGGCCAAATTGGGTTGTCGGGCGGTTAGGGAGGGTATGTCGGCTTACCTTCGGCCGCGCCAGGTGGGTTTCGGCACCGTTATGGGGTGCGAGGCGACCATACATGCCACTCGCGCTTTTGCGTCCAGGGAGGAGGAGGGCAATATCCTCGTCAAGGTCGACTTGAAAAACGCTTTCAACGCGGTGGAGCGGGACGTTATTTTGAGAGAGGCCAGGGAGCATGTCCCGATTCTTTATCCTTTTTTACACCAAATATACGGTTCGCCGAGTAATTTATATTACGACAGCGAACTAATTTCATCGCAGGTTGGTGCGCAGCAGGGGGATCCTCTGGGCCCATTACTTTTTAGTCTTGCAATCCATTCTGTCATTACAACCCTCGAGTCACCACTTAACGTATGGTATTTAGATGACGGGACGATTGGTGGGAGTCCGGACATGGTTGCAAGGGATATTAAGACACTTTTTCCTGCTTTGAAGGCCATGGGTCTAGAGGTCAACTGCGCCAAATGTGAGTACTACAGTTGCGGCCCGGGATCCTTAGCTTCCCAGTCCCAATTCAATGGTTTAATTCCTGGGTTAAAATTTTTGGAAAAACCGGATCTCACTCTCCTCGGTGCTCCCATCTTTGCCGAGGCTGTCGGTGCTAATCTGCAAGCTAAAATAGACGCCTTATCCATTCTAGCGGATCACTTTAAACACTTGCCGGCACATGTTTCGCTAATCTTACTGAGGAACTGCTTCTCAATGCCCAAAATGACGTACACTGTTAGAACGTCACCGACTTGGTTTTTCACTCGAGAGGTTTTGTGTTTCGATGACAGCGTGCGGCACATCCTCGAGACTATAATTAACGTCCGCCTTAATGACACGCAGTGGTTTCAGGCCGGCCTTCCTGTTCGACACGGTGGGCTGGGCATTCGTCGCCTTCAGGAAATTGGTCCCATCGCATTCTTGGCGTCCGCTCATGGGGTTGCGGGGCTCGTCGCTCGTATTTTGCCTTCCAATGGTGACGAGCTGCGCATACCCTATGCTGTGGATGCCTTGGAGGCATGGTCAACGATGTGTCCGAATTGCGACCGACCACAGAACCCTGCGATTCAGAGGCAATGGGACGATATCACGTCGAAGCAGTTCCTCTGCGAACTCTTGGATGGGGCCGTCGGCGCCGATGAGGCGAGATTGCGCGCAGCATCCAGCACGGAGTCAGGGGTCTGGCTGCATGCCTTGCCGTCACCACACACGGGCACGCTGCTAGACAATGACTCCCTGAGGGTGGCAGTGGCACTTAGGTTGGGCTGCGACGTCTGCGAGCCTCATCGGTGTGTCTGTGGCGCAGCAGTGGAGGCCAGCGGTCACCACGGGCTCGCCTGTTCTCGTAGCGCTGGCAGAATACCCCGGCACCAGGCTATAAATGAAATCATCAGGAGAGCCGTGGTGTCCGCTGGTGTGCCCTGCGTGTTGGAGCCGCCAGGGTTGTCTCGCTCGGACGGCAAGAGGCCCGACGGTCTGACGCTGATTCCGTGGCGGAAAGGTCGTTGCCTGATCTGGGATGCCACATGTGTCAGCACGTATGCGGCATCTCACCTTAGAGGCACCCAACGCAGCGCCGGTTCCGCGGCTGAAACAGCGGCTGGGCTAAAGCACGCCAAGTACGCAAATTTGGAGGCGGCGTACGACTTCGTGCCGATTGCCGTCGAAACTGCGGGCACCTGGGGCTCAGAGGCAGGAGGCTTCATTCGGGAGCTGGGGAGGCGGTTGAGGGAGAGGGGGTGTGACCCCCGATCGGGATACTTCCTGGCCCAGCACCTTTCTCTCGCTATTCAGCGAGGAAATGCAGCATGCATAATGGGAACATTTGGGCGGGGTGCGCTAAAAGGCGGCCTTTTTGACTAAGCTTCTCACGTACTTAGTGACAAAGTTTTAGATTCATTGTAGGTTATAATATAATTATATTTTGTGACGATTAATTTGTATGTTTGTGAAATTGACATATTTTACCCTGGTTTCAAATTTAATAAATAATAAATAAATAAAATATTTATTGGCATAAAATGTTACAATTTATATTAAACATTATAGAGCTATTTAAACCCTCACACTAGGTTGTCCTGTTTTGTGAGAAGTCAGTCAGACCTCAGTTTAAAATTTATACATTAATAAACGTTAAAGTTTAAAGATAATATCAATAAATTTTGAAATTGAAAATAAGCATTTTAATATATTTTTTAAGTTATACATTTATTTATTTCATAACATCAATTTAGTATACAAAGGTCAACTTAAATATTTATCAGAAAATAATAATAATTAAACAATAAATTAAAATAGGTAAATACATTTTTTTTTAAATGTACAGTAATTACTCCCGATCCAAATATATTAATTTAATCTAATCCGAGAATGTGTGAGGATAAATGAGGGTGTGTATGTGTGCTTTAATGTAAAGTGTAGTGTATTGTGTCGATATTGGTATGTGTATGTGTGGTTAGCTCTACGTCTACAACAGGAGTCTTGGGTTCGGACGATTTTGTTCAGCCACTAACCACATAGGGTCACATACCCAATTGCTGGCACTGCACTAATTTATCAGCACCTTGGAAAACAAATAAAAATATAAGGTATTTGTCTATTGTATTCGACTTGCCAAGCTCAAAAATATATATTGACTTCTTATACTTTAATACTAGCAACATTATGAGTTGCTGCCATTCAAAATGGCGTTACAATCGTGATCCAAAGTTGTCGTTCTACAGTTCTCAGTGTTTTTCGGCCATTTTGTCTCATCGACGGTAAGTGTGTGTTTCAATTTATCATCATAATTGAAGTTTAATATGAGTATTGTAAAGAAATGTCGGTTTTCAATGGTCTTATAGATAGTTTTTGTACAGTAATTCGAGAAATTATTTTGAGGTTATTATTATTTTGTTGCTTTTTAAAAGGGTGCCAACATCTGGGTACTGAATTTATAGTTTTGCCTATTTCCAGCACTACTGCTGATAATTGGATAAAATAGGTTTAAACTGATTTATTGTTTGTTTTCTTTTTGGACCATGTGTATAGTAGGGTTAAGATCGAATTTTATTGTAAAAAGTTGATTGAACGCCGGGTTCCAAATCTTGGCCCCGTGCTGAAAGCACATTTACCATTTATTGGCACGATGCTGATAATTGGTTGTACTTATGCCAAAAATTGGATCGCGGTGCTGATAATTGGTTGAAAGTTATGCCAATAATTGGATTCAACTAATTCATATGTCTAACACTTTATCTTTCTGTCGTAGGGTAACACGGGTAATAAGCGTCCTTAAAATGAAACCGAAAAAAAATGACAAGAAGGATAACCAGAACACTATAGTAAAAAAAAGAAAAGCATACAACCAAGAAAGTTTGAAAAATGCTATAGAAGCAGTGAAGAAGGGAATGTCCAAAAAATTGGCTTCAAAAACTTTTAATGTACCGAGAGGGACCATTCAATGTCGATTGAAAAATGTGAACTGTAAAGATCTTCCAGGTCCCAATCCGGTACTAGATAAAGAAGAAGAAGACGCCTTAGTAAGGTGGTTAAATGAGTGCTGCCGTAAAGGCTTCCCCAAAAGGAAGATAGATTTGCAATTAAGCGTGGCAAGTTTCATAAAAAAGGCGGGCCGTAAAAATCCTTTTAAAAATGGCTTTCCAGGCAAAAAATGGAATTCTCTTTTTATGCGACGCCATCCAGAATTGAGCGAAAGAACGCCTGAATCAGTTACATCTGCAAGTGCTGCAGTCTCTGAGCAGGATATCAAAGGTTGGTTTTCGAATATCGAATCATACTTAAAAGATAACGACTATTATGAAGTCCTGTCTGATCCGAGTAGGATTTTTAACGGAGACGAATCAAATTTTCAGCTTTGCCCCAAAAGCGGGAAAGTCCTTGCTTTAAGAGGAGAAAGAGATGTTTATGAAGTAGATCATGCGGCTGCAAAATCAGCTCTCACAGTTCTATTCACCTTTGGAGCCAACGGCGACATAACGCCTCCTCTTGTTGTTTTTCCCAATAAAAGACTTCCAAAGGACATAACATCGACAGTTCCGGGTGAGTGGGGAATAGGACTAAGCGATTCAGGATGGATGAAAGCCGAACTGTTCTACGATTATATAAAAAACGTATTTCATCCTTACCTTCTGCGAACACAAAGGAAATTCCCAATTATATTATTTGTGGATGGCCATAAAACCCATCTTAGCATTGACGTCAGTGAGCTGTGCAGGAGTCTGGACATTGTCCTAATAGCGCTGTACCCTAATGCAACAAGATTATTGCAACCAGCCGATGTTGCTGCATTTAGACCTCTAAAGTTGGCATGGAAAAACAGCGTACTGCAATGGAGAAGGGACCATCCATTGGAGACACTCACAAAGAACAATTTTGTGCCACTACTGAAAGACGCGTTAGAAAATGGCGTGCAACCATCCACAGTCATAAATGGATTCAGAACAACCGGGTTATATCCATGGAATTCCGAAGCTATTAATTACAAAAAATGTCTAGGAAAAGGCTCCAGCGAAACGAAAAAAAGCACAAAGGAAGAACAGAAGGTTATGACTAAAGACATTTTGCATCAACTAGTTGGGACACAAAAGATGACTGCTTTACAAAATGTGTCTATAGATAGTCTTTCAGATAGTGACAAAATACTTAAAAAAATCTGCAATTTTTTCCAAAATAATGAAAAGGATAATACGGCCCCAGTTTTAAATGATTCAATAGACCTACTGACAAATGATTTAGAAGGGACTTCAACAAATAATGTTTCAGATTACGTCAACATCAATAATTTGCCACTATTATTTTTTGACGATTTAGTGACATCAAAGTCACCAAACCTGATCAAAGATAATATTGAAACTAACTTGCAAAATACTTTGGATGATATTAACGAAATTGTGGTTAATGCCGAAAAACGTGTCACACCAAGCCCAAATGACAATAAAACCGAAACTATAGCCGCGACTACGTTGGAGGATAATCAAAAATATTTTAATAAACAGTGCTTGACTCCAATCAAAATCCAAGATGTCTTGGTTAAACAGAAAACTCCACAAAGGAAAGGCATACGACAGGTGGCAAGATCATCATTTGTACTAACCTCAGATGAGTGGCACAAAGGAGAAATAGAAAAATACAATGTGAAAAAGATCAAAGAAGAACAAATTGAAACACGTAAAAAAGAAAGACTGCAAAAACTAGAAGAGAAGAAAATTCTAACAAATGTTATTAAAAAACAAACTAGTAAGAAACAGAAAACTAAACGTGAAACAGGATCAGACACATTGCAAAAACAAATAACTACAACTGTAGGAGAAGATGATAAAATTAATACTCTATGTGTCAATAATTTGTCTCAAGATCAAACACACTTTCTGATAGTATCCCATGAAGTGGAAATTCATGAGACACCTCTGTCTAAAAATAAAGAAAATGATAAGAACCACCTGACCTCAACTAAACGTAAAATGGACAGACCTACAGTAGAAGAAATAAATGAAAAAGAACTAAATGCACAAAAACAACTGAGTGACAATAAAATTGAAGAGATACAGATTACATCGAAGAAACAAAAAGTTGAAATGGGACAAACTTTCATACCACCAGAAAAAAAGATCCAAATTCTCTCAGACCAAAAAGTCATTTTCCCATTAAGGACAAACACTTCTAAAGTTACACAAAAAAAGACTGAAGATGTAAAGGGCAATTTCCCATTAAGACCTAAGACTTGTAAAGTTACTGAAAAAAAGACTGAAGGCGAAAAAGAACCAAGTACTTCTAAAATTACCCGAAAAAAGACTAATGGCGACGTACTTGATAGATTTATTGAAAATGCTAGCAATAAAACAGTTTACTCAATAGACGAGCTGCAAAGGATACTTTCTGAAGACTAACGACTACAAATCGTTCAGGAAGGAAACATATTTTTCACACCTTTTTATTTAATTTCCTTAGTGCCTTATTAAAGTGATAGTAGCCAGGTACCTAATTTATTATAGTTCCTATTGCTGTGCCATTTCGATTTTAGTTCCTTGAAAGATATATTTTACTTATTTAGAAAGTAAGATTAATTGCAGGTACTAGGTACCTTGATCTCTGATTGAATTTTATAAGCAAATTATGTTAAGTTTAACGTGCCAAAGATGTGTAACCATTTCATGCAAATGTACCAACTAATTACCTAATTATATAATACATTTAATAACATAGATAATTAAATTATAGACTAGAATTAAAATTTAAAACATTAATAAATTATTTTTTTTTTAAAAGCCCTTTGTTGCTGGAGGAGTCAGTATTAATACAGATAAAAGTAAAATACAATTTACTGGTATGTATAGTAGTAACATGGACCATATAGTCCCACTCTGCCCTATTGTATTTCCCAGTGCTGATAATTAGGTAGGTGTGTGCCATTAATTGGTGATGACGGTGCCAAAAAATGGAGGTAGACCCATTTTCCAATATAATTGAAATACAGAACCAATTATGAAGAAATTCAATGAAAAACATAGTTTAATAGAGCAATTAATAAAAAGGAAACCTTATTGACACATTAAAATAAGCGTTAAATTCTGTTTTCTATAAAATTTTCGGACTTGAAGTTTAGTGAACTCTTAAAGTGCCAATAATTGGGTATGTCACCCTACGTGTATCTAGTGTTACTCTCCTATTATGAAACACTGCATCTTGCTCTGGTCAGTCAGGTGACTGACCATTTAACATTAGTGAATTGTTTGTGTGCTTGTTTATACTGCAGTGATCAATTTCTCGATTACGAAACTTTCTCCCAGACTCTAAAGTAGGCATCTACCGCGTACGCGCAGTGCGCTCCAGACCTCGGGCTATAGTAACAAAAACATACGAAAAACTAAGCCTTCGAACATTGCCAGCATCCCCTCCCTAATCCTACCACGTACGAACTTATTTTAAATAAAAGTTTTAAAGAAATTCGTGAGTCACCTGTATATGGACATACATGTAGTTTGGTGGTTGCATTAGGTGCATCTTAGGAGCAGAAAACAACGATCTGTCTTTGAAATGTTGTATAAAAATAAAGATTTATTAAATTATTTTATTTACAACTTAAAAACAAACTGTCAAGAAACAAGATGTTTTAATTTTTTCTTCTTATTTTTCTTAACTTTCTGTGTTGAATCTTGATGTTCTTCATTAACAGTTTCCATGTTTATTTCTTCAATGTGAGACTTTATCTTACTTTTTGAAATTCGTTCGTCTCCACAATCTAATTCAACATTTTTTCTTTTAAATTTCTTAAGCTTTTTAACATTAACTTTTTCTTTTTTATCGCTGGCATCACTGTTCATCTTTTTAGAATTATTTACTTCAAGCATGGGTTGTTCACCTTCTTCCAAGTCCATTTCATTTTCCGTTACCAAAACAATACTTGTATTGTTAATACAGCGTTTACGTTTCTCTTTCCTTTTAGTTGCCTTTGCTCCGTCATCACTGTTCAAATTAATATCTTCGACTACTTGCAAATCGGTTACTGATACTTTGGTTTTAATTTTCTTCACATGTGAATATCCATTGTATTGTGGTTGAGTTAATAATGTTTGTTCTTGGCGTTCGATTCTAGCCAATTTTCCTAATGCTTTCAGGCCATGTCGAGCTCCTCTGTAAAAAATGCGTATTTTTATTAGACACAGAAGTACACAATAGGTAAACAGTGTGGGGATACAAAAAAATATATAGTGTATACCAGTTACAACACCACCGGTAATTTAATGAAAGATGGCCAGAAATTTATGGATAATAATATTAATAGAGCGCAAGAGCTTAGTAAATGCCTAAAACACTGGTTCTGAAAATCTCGAGATTAAGGAACAAAATGTACTCAGAAATGGGTATAGATTGTTATACCGACAAGGAACTAGAATACCCTGTCAAGAGGGCGCCATTGGTAGTTTTTTTGAACTGTTATAGTAGGTAGTTTTACAATTTAGAACTTAAAACATACTTATGGGCAGTTCTGCCTTCACAAGCCGCAAACAACTCCTCATCGGTCATTTTAAACACATCTTTTGCCTCCTTTTCTTCTTCCGAATCTGAATCTCTAACTCTCTCTGTCTTCGACCCTCCGCTGGTCAAAACTGCTTTCTTTACAAAATATTCGCCGTACCCATTCTCTGAATCTTCGCCAGTGTTTTGTGATTTTTGCTGTAAACGCCAGGTATTGTTGGTGATTTTGAATTTATCATCTTTTGTTTTGATTTTCCTTGTCTTGCCATTTTTTTCTTTGACCTGAAATTAATGATCATTCTATATTATAGGACAGAAATATTAAGAAAATGTTTCAGTTTTTTGCGCCCTATAACAATACAAGGTAAGTATAATTGATTTATGTCCATTCTCTCCACTCTCTCTCTGATTTATTTCCATTCAGTCCATTCACGCCGCTCGCCTTTGAATGACAGGTGTTCCAGAAAGCCTTACTCAAATCCACAGATATTTCCAACAGGTTATACCAACCCTAAGATTTTATTTTCTGGATTCTGGCTAATACAATCTTATCTTATCTTATGACAGGGGGCCAGGGATAACCCCAGCGGCACTTCGACCCTCAGGGATCTTTTGTGCTCACCCCTTACCTTAGTCTCCTTCCTTTTCCTTAAAGATGCTTTGCATCAAGGACACTATACAGCTTTCAGGAAGGAGCCCATAGTCCTCTGGTTTCAGGTAGGCGACCCCCAGAAGACTCATACACTATCCAGCCAACGAGTCACATTCGCACAGCAAGTGTTCCATTGACTCAATGGTGTCACCACAGACTCTACAGTTGGGATTGTCTGCCAGTCTCATCTTGTGTAGGAGGTTCTTAGTACCAAAATGGCCTGTGAACACCCCTACAATGAGGCGGGTGAGACTCCTGCTATAGTTGTAGATTTTTCTGCAACCAGCAATACCACCATGTCCAATAAACCTCTTAAGAGTGTTTTAAGTTGGTCGTTTTTGACCACTCCACCATATGCAGGTTTTTGGCTTTAGCCGTAATGGCTGTTTTGATGGTACTCATTGAGAATCCAACAAAAAGCTCAGCCCCCGTAATACTACAATACTACTTATATCATAATGGAGTTGAAGTTAGACACAAAATCGAATTAACCTGAACATTTCCGGCTGCCTTATCATATAATTGCGTCCACCAATGTTCCGTGAAGTCTTTTGCAGCATCGTGACCTACTCCAGTCACACTACGCTTCAATTTCGGTTTTAGAGCTTCAGAAATACCATTTTCATGTTTTCCTAGCCCTTTTCCTGTAAAACAAGTAAAAATAAGTACCACTTTTATGGAAAATGCAAAGGAAATAGAAGTAAATTTAAGAACGGTTATGAAGAATTACCATCGGTCCAGCCGTATTTCTCCAATTGTTTTCGCGCGAAATCCATTACGGAAGATTTATGGGTATCTATCGTGTTTTTTTGCACTAGATAAGTCTAGATAATCATTATTATAATCCATGAAATACACCCACGAACAAAATATAACCTCAAAGTTTGACAAACGACTACCAGTATGACAGTTTTTTAAGAAATTAAACTACCAAAAAATTTTGACTTCTAAATAAAACCAATAACATTAGGTTATTAGGAACGTTATCGATTCAGGGTTTGGCAACCTCATTGCTGGCTCCTCTCCTCTATTTTTTTGTATTTATTAAATAAATCCTGTTGTGTAATTATGAAGCTACCAAAAAGGTAAAAATATAAGTAGTCTAGTCACATTAAACATTATTGCCACAGATAAGGAAAGAATAGGGATGTGCCTATCTAATACCGATATTTCACACGTTACAAAT
This sequence comes from Hofmannophila pseudospretella, assembly GCA_947369225.1. Lineage (NCBI taxonomy): Eukaryota > Metazoa > Arthropoda > Insecta > Lepidoptera > Oecophoridae > Hofmannophila > Hofmannophila pseudospretella. The sequence goes on along the minus strand of OX376337.1, from coordinate 6,481,144 downwards.
ATTAAACTATTTATTTTAAAAAAGATCGCCGTTGAAATGTGGGCTTGTACTCAAGAGGTATAAATAAAGGTAAGGGGCTCGAAGGACAGGTCCTCCCCCGAAATCCTAAAAGTATTAGGTACCTTTAAATAAAACTGCCTCTCCGTATTTTGTTTTTTGAAAATCAAACTGGAACACGCAGAACACTGCTATTCATAATAAAACTTTTTAATTTACGTTGGTCTGCTTCCGGCATCCTATCTAAAACTATTTTAGATAAAATATTTTAGAATTATAACAATAATCAATTTAATTGGTAACAAATTCGTTTATTCAACATACAAAATAAATCTTACATTAATGTAAAATCAAATCAAATAACATAGGTTTTTGGAATGGCCGTATTTTTGTGTAATTAGTCACATCTTATTAACTAGAAGAATAATATCATTATGTTTTTCGTAAAATGTCGTCGAGATCGTCTATAGTTGATTCATTGTCGCTGTAAAAAAATGAGAAAATAATTGAATTTTGTAAAAAAAAATGGTTACCTACTCCTTTATAATCATGATTTTTTAGCATTTGCTGTAAAATAAAAATGTTATTAGTAAAACGACGACAATTTAAACAGTTCCAGACTCAGGGTCGTGTCAGGGGTCTCGGGAGACCCCCTCCTAAAATTTTATTTATTTATTCATTATGTCATATATTGTATTATAATTGAAAAATGAAGGTAGCAGTGACGTGGTAAAGTACCCGACTTAGTATGGCTACCCATCTCATGAATTTTTGTTCTGTTGTTATTTTAATTGAATTCCTAGCTAACTCTAGATATTATAAACGTACAATCTGGCGATGAACCCAAATAAAAGCTACATACAAACTTGTAATATCACTAATCGTTATCTTAGTTCGACTTTGTAATCGTATTTAGGATCTCGCTTAGACCTTTCCAAGTAAGGCAGACCGTGGCTCCCTTTAGAGGAGTAATCATCCATTTGCGGTTGACCCAATAGTACGGGTTTGAATTTCTTCAGGAAATACACCCAACATTTTACTGTTTCTTCTTCATTTGAACCCCTGTAATTAAATGTGAATTATTTGTTATATATAGGTCTACAGTTTAACTGACGGATGCTAAGGTAGCTGCATGGCATTGAAAAAGAAGGGTGCGGGGGAGTCCGCATCTATGAACTGTTACGTCATCCGTCACCCCTCTCGCTCCGCGCCTAAGACCCAACGCACACCGACGGAGTGGAGTGGAGGCGTAGCGCGGATCCCGCTCTTACGGTAGCGCGGTCGCACCTGGAGACGCCGCGCGACTAGTTATCATACATCCGCGCGCCGCCAAGAGCCGCCGCGCGCAGCCGCTCTCCGAGCCGCTTCGCTTGCTATTGTCATTCCATTTTAAACCGTATATCAGTGTTGTTAAAGTTTAGATCAATTGTTATCGAAGTAAGAAGCCGTGCCGTCACTCCAGCAGTGTGCGTTGGGCCTAAGACATCGTCTCAGTTAAACCACAATTTTACGTTCTTCTTTATACAGTGGTTAAAAGGGAGACGGCGATAGTACTGTATCAAAAAGTTGATACAATTTCAAACTCTAGTAAATGTTACATTTATGTAAAAGTTGGCAAATAAATATCATTATGTTATAATTTATTAAGTTACATTATATTATACAGTATGATACGATCTGTATAACATCATCAGTTCATAATATTCCGAAGATTTCAGACATATGTGGTATGCTGAATTGCTCACTTACGATTTCAAAACCAAAATATCATCTATTTCCCTTTCATAGAAATTGGGATGGTCTTCCAAAATATCCAGTTTTTCCAACATGGTGTTGTCTACTTCATAGATTTCTCCTGAAAATAGAATTGATCAGATTTACGGTGGATTAGAAAATAATATTAATTAAAGTAAATTTACAATACTTAAAGTGTGTTCTGTCTATTTTAGGCTAGGTTTTACTCCACTTACCTTTAACACGGTGCCCTTTACCGGGGCTATACAATAGAAACGGTATATTATATCTCGTAGCTATTATTAGTGGGTACTTAGTCGTTGTAGCACCTTCACTGAAGAATTTACCCACTCCATTATCAGGGTTGGTCAACCAGTGGTGGTTAGGTTCATTGCGTTTCAGCGTACCATAGACAAATACTTTTTGTGTCATCTGTGGGCAAAAAATACTTTAAATAATCAGTAACTAATATAAAAAGTGAGTAATGCTAAATTACATATTATGCTTCATATATTACTTTCGACAACACACAAGTGTTCAGAAGACGAAGAACTATTCGAATAATTGCATAATTTTCCTTGTTTTAAATCTTATCTTCAATAGAAATCTTAAAACTAATATCACTAATGACAGTAAAATAATACTCATCTAAGATAGCTATCTATCTATTAACTATCATTTCTAGTATTATTTATTTATTTTAGCGAACTTAACAGCTTTCTACTTAAAACTACACATATATCATAAACATAATTAAACAGCCAATTATCGTTCGACAAATAACAATTATTATTAAGAATCCCAGTGGAAATTGTCTGTTTCGTTCTTTATAATGTCTAGTTACAGCAGATACGCATTATTATACCTGTATAGAACAAGTAAATGTACATAACAAAAAACCTTTGAACTCCCCTTAATGGACCTAGTAAATTAAAAACTCTACCCCACCCCACAGAGACAACTGATTACGGCCCTGTCTAGTTTATAATAATAATAATTGATTTTTTTATTTTAACAGTTTAAAAGTATGTAGGTATTAGTAAAGTTACATCACTAATTTTACAGAAAATATTTTTTTTTAAATTAACATAAAAGTGTTATAAAAACACGTACGTACTTTTTTCTTTATTACCTACCTATATTATGGTTATAGCACTTACGGTTCTTAAAACTTGAATAGATATTGTTCTAGGTCTTGGACACAGAAATGCGTATGTGACTTTTAGCATAGGCAATAATTAATAAATCATTTTAAAACAAAACAAAACAAATAGATATCCTAATATTTATGAAAAAACCATTTAAATTCGTATGACGGCTTTGACACTAATGCAGCCCTTAGAAAGTGCTATGAGAAAAAAAATGAATTTCTTCCCATGTTATTCAATTACATGAGGTTTGCCAAACTAAAATAAAAAATTCTATGTTGTAAGATTCGTAAGTTATTTTTTTATCATAATATCATTAATGACAGTAATTTAAAAAAGCATTTACCATATTTAGTATAGTCTGGCCAAAAAGAGTAGAAATTAAACAATGGGAACACTTACTAAAATAGTATGCACATGTCTTTGTGATTTGACATCAATGTATGGAAAGTTGCCATTATTTAATTTCTACTCTTTTTAGCCAGACTGTATATTCAAAATCAAGTAAGTAAGTAAATTCATTTGCATCATCACAATTCATCCATGCCACAAAATGTACAATAATACATACCTACCCAAACACAAAACAAATACGGACAAGCACTTAGCACTAATAAAACAGAAGTATTCATCAAATAAGTCTAAAAAACACTCGGATTTATACTATTCGAGCACTATAAAGTCCGGATAACCTCTGGATGACGATTCTCGTACTGGAATGTCGAATTCGACATTAGCCCTATCTCATTCGCTCACATTACATGTGTGAGCGTGACAAGACGTTCGTTGCACTTGACTTTTGTATGTCGAACACTGCGAGAATCGCCTTCCAGATCAAAGATATGACTGAAGGACCCGCCAATTGACAAATGGCAAGTTGACAACTAAATTTTGGTGGGAAACCGGAAGTCGGGTCTATGATGCGAACTTGCCACTGAATTGTATCAAAATGGCCTTATATCCAAAGCCGTAAAAAACAAAGCGAATGATTGTTACTCTATGGTCTTACTGGAAACTACTCAGTTGAAAATTCTGCGCGCTCAAGGCTGTTGTGTCGTAGTGGAAAATTATTTTATTTGCTATTTTCTGATAATAATACCCGTCATCACGATGTATTTTGAACTTCAGTGAGATTGTGAATTTTTGCAAAGTAACTTTTACAAGTAATCTTTTAACATTGTGTAATTGTGTCGGAAAAAATAACCAAGATGAGGTTGGCCGGAGCAATTTTTACAAATGTTACCAAAATGTTGGACTTTTATTCGCAATTCAACCCTTCGCCGCTATCTATAAAGCAGTTTATAGACTTTGGTAAGTTGTTTTATTGATTTCTTACAGTTTTATTGGATATAACACCTTTTGTGGGTTCAAGATGTCAAACACAAGGTCGTACATGCTTTTTTAGCTTTTTATTGGATAAATTTAGGTTTACGCGTATGATTTTCTTTATTTTAAAGTCTAGTGTATGTAAAGTAACTATTTAAAGTAAATAGGTAGTAGGTAGGTACTACAACTTCATATTTTTCGCAGTAACATACCTATTATGTACATATTTTAATTCCTACCTAGAACACATAAATAAATGCATAACAATTCTAAGATTTTTTGCGCCGGCCTAACAACACTGACCAAGTTTTATTAATGATGGACAAAAAAACAAGTTTTCTTCACCACAACATAAACGTTGATTCTTTACATAACAAGAACCAGTCTTTATCATAGAGTCAGTTTTTTTTGCATAGTTTATGTAAAAGCAGTAGCTAGTTACGGTCCAAAGTCCAGGTTCGTTATTTTGCATGGACACAGGTTATATTATGAAAACATAAAACATACAGTGTTTATAAATAAATACAAATAGTCAACTTTTTAATTAGTTTGCAATAAATCACATAGTTCATTACACTTTTTAGACAATTTCACAATTTTGAGAGTTGGAAACATCGTTAGGGATTATGGTACAAATTGGCATGTATTGTAGTAACGGGCTGGTTTCCACAACTCGATGTCTATAGTGCCTATTTTGCGTGTGATGGAAAAACAAGCCACCCCAACCTCGCCAAAAAGTCCTGCAGTCCTTTAACTCGGTAGATCCCTCGTGTGCTGGTGCAGCGATGTCTTTATCCAGCAGAAGGGTAGGAGCTATGAGGGGCTCCGGGCCCGATGCCACCACTTCCGATGCTCTTCTCGCCAGTGGCATGCAAATGTATTATCTATCTATATATCAAATTCGAAATTTGCATAACAACAGAATCCGTGGCGGCTCGACTTTGCATTCCTGTCAGAACACACTGCTCAGTTCACAGATTTTTCTGATGGGGGAATTCCCAAGTATTTTGAAATTCACCCCTCTGTAGATAGCTCGTAGAGAAGTTTCTTATGGAAACCGCGTCTGTATTTTCCCATACATTAGTTGGGCACTGAAATGTCATATGTATGGGTCAACTCCTTGGCTCGCTGTCAGTGCTCACGTCATCGTTCTAGAGGAGAAGGAGTTAGTTAGGGCATCTTTTTGTGGCATCTTTCTGTGAGATTCTGTGGGAATTCCCTACTAGACTCTTGCACACCTTTGTTTAAAAATTTCATCTTTTTATTATTGTTTCAAGGACAAATTATTTGATCTAGTGAATGAGTAGGACACGTTCAAAGTTGGTACTTCTAAATCTAACATTATCTGGACCGATTCAATTTTTTGTGTGTTTAAACATTAAAAATATAAAAATCTTACAGAAATGAAATGAAATCTTACAGAAAGCTACTACTTACAGTTTAAAAAGTCTTTATTTATTTACACTTTATTGTACAACAATACACTTAATAAAAACAATTAAAATGATACATTGTACAAAGGGTGAACTTATCTCTAAAAGAGATTTCTTCCAGCAAACTCGCGGAAGGGAAAGATGCGTTATAATTTAAAGGTAAAGACAGACATAGTGTGTATGTCAAATAAAAATAAATACAATATATAAAGACAACTATAATAAAATTAAAAAAAGACTTATGAAAAGCCTTAGTCAAAAATTCCGCCCCGTGTCGACCCCGGCGCAAAGGTCCCCATGACGCTCGCGGCATTGCCACGCTGAATCGCCACGGCCAACCACTGCACCAAAAACGACCCAGAGCGGGGATCACAGCCCCTCTCTCTCAAGCAACGGCCGACCTCCCTGACAAAATCCTTTGCCTCCGCCCCCCAACAACCTGTCGTTTCAACCGCAAATGGGACAAAAACGTAGTTTTGCTCCAAAACGGCGTACTTCTCCCGTTTTCTTTACTATAATAAATATTATTTTAAAATAGTTCTTCTAGTGTCAATTTTAAGCTAGTAAAACTAGTAAGCTAGGTAAACTGATCATAAATCTACAGAAAAATGGCCTTGATTCCGGGATGACCAATTTTAGCGCTGATAGCTAAACTAAACGTCCAGCTCACTTGTATATGAATGAGCATGACAGTTTCATTAAGTTTTAGCTTTAGATTTGTACTGCCACTGTACTTTAGCCACTGTATTTGTAAATATAAATAAAGGTAATTTAAAACTGATTTTACTAGCACTCAATTTCAAAGCCTATTATTGCTGACATAAACTAACTTAACTAATACAAACTATAAATAAATTCGGCACCCTCTCGGTAGGCGTGTCCTGTCGATACAAAGGCCTCCAGCTGTTTCCAGACACCTTTTTAATATCGTCGGCCCAGCTTTTGCAGTGGTCTGCCTTTTTTCTGTTTTGTGTTGAGGCGAAGCGTCCATTCAGTCATATCATTTTACTAGCCTATATAAAATATGTAATATATTTACCATTTCACAGTGTAACAAAAATCAATATAGGTTTGTTAAGAACACTGGCAGACCGTCGACGGTCGCATAATATTTGTGAGTGTGTGAAGAACAGCACTGTGATTGTGCATTTCCAGTGCTAGTGCACTGCTTCGGCAAGGAAACACGTCACAATTCTAACATCAAGTGTAGAACAAATAGCTAACACTATTTAGATCAACACCACAATGCAGCTAACACGCACAATGTGTAACCTGACACCAGCTGTCATGTATAGAGTTACTGTTATTATCACATATGTGCTGACCTCCTTTAGAATATGACTGCACTGGTAAACAGATAAACATATTAAACATATTTAAATTATGCTTTATGACTAAGTAAATGTTTGGGAAGTATTCAGAAGACTGGAGGAGGCCTTTGCCCGGAGGCACATATATATCTAGTTACCGTAGAATATGTAATAGTAAGTAAACAAAATCTGAAAAGAGGCTGTAATAAATAAATAATAAATAAAATGTTTGTTTAACACTTTGTTGAACAAATTGGAGATTTGTGAAGGTGGTAAACTGGCCACCTGCAACTGGTATAAGTGGTCACCGTCGTTCATAGACATCTCACCTCACTATGCAGTTGTGGCGACGCACGACGCGCGCCTCTATGATACAGTACTTACTCACATCGGCGTAGAACGCGCTATCGAAATTTTCCTAGGACTTCGTATATATACGAGTTCCTAACATCCACAGGTGGACCAGCACATCTGGTCACCAGGCACAACACCCCGACTGGTCTAAGATCTTCCCTTTTCCCTTTCATACAGCTGACGTTACGTCATTCCATCTCCTTACATAGCGCGTTTATTTGTGACCCCTACTACGAACACTAAATTGGATTGGATCTTTCCTACAAAGTTATTAGCTGCTAACCTTGAGGAGTGGAGTCTCACCCGCCTCATTGTAGGGGCGTTCACAGGCCATTTTGGCAATAAGAGCCTCCTACACAAGATGAGACTGGCAGACAATCCCACCTGTGGAGCCTGTGGTGACACCGTTGAGTCAATGTAACACTTGCTGTGCGAATGTGACTCGCTGGCTGGAGGGTGTATGAGATTTCAGGGGGTCGCCTACCCGAAATCAGGGGACTATAGGCTCCTTCCTGTAAGCTGTATAGCGTCCTTGATGCAAAGCATCTTTAAGTAACAGGAAGGAGACTAAGGGGTGAGCACAAAAGATCTCTGAGGGTCGAAGTGCCGCTGGGGTTATCCCTGGCCCCCTGTCATTAGATAAGATAACCTTGAGGAGTTCGGTGAAGTGTCCAATTTGCCATTACGCTGGCTTTCTTACCCTTAAAACCGCAACAGAGCAATGTAAGCATTGTTGCTTTGCTGCAGAATTGGGTATAAGGGTGGTACCACCTCAGGCTTACTCTGCACAGAGTCATATCGTGAGGAAATCCGCATACTGAGATAACATGTGTGTGAAATGGGGAAGGCAATGACTAACCAGCCCATTAAATCTGCCAAGAGAGTAGTTCTCTGGTTAATTCCATAGATGATCATGACCCTCATCAATGAGGAATATGGCTAAATATAAAGTTTACATTACGTTATCTCCATTGTTTGAGGATAATCTAGTGTTTTCATACATAAATGTTTGTTGTTTCTTTGTTAGTCATTGTTCAGGTACATGGAATTTTGTTAGCCTTTTTTTGGCTGACTCATATCCTAATTTCCTCTCATTCTCTATTCTTTTTGATTGATTTGTATCGGGGAAACAATAAAAATGTTGCTTTAAGAATTCTTCAGTTACTTCTATCGACACTGAGAAATGTTGCTAGTGGTCAATAAACATCACAACATCACATGTAGACGTTTTCTTTCATTTTTCTTCACATGGTATACCTAGGTAGGTATACCAACGGAATCGTATATGCTAAATATTTATAGTATTTCTTAAAAAACTTAAAAAGTAGGTATTACAGTTCTTGAGATCCCAGCCATCAGACATCGTTAACACCCTCCGTGATCCAATTATCCCCCTGGCCCCATAACCACCCTACCCTCGAAACTTCAACATCCCCCATCTCAACCAATACCGTGACAAAGATACTGCTGAACTTATAAATAACCGACAGTGGAAAGCTTCTACCTAGCATTGACCTAGAGATGGCGTCACGCCAGAATAGTGAGGAACGCGCGGTATGGCGCCAAGAATGTTAATAACTCCAGTTATTTGCAAAATTCGATTCATACTAAACGTTGAGACTAGCTGTGCTGGCTTCTTTCCTTCATACAGTCAACTCTTGGAAAAAATATGTTTAGGCGCCAGGCCGGCTTCTTTCCATCATAACCTCTTCTAACACCAGGAACCTTGAGCACCTGATGATGGCCAGATGACCAGGAAATGATATATGGATTTTCACATCGGGTGTACCGTTGTGAAGGTTTCTTAATTTTTTTATTTAGTGGGTAGTTGTCTGTGAATACCCTCACTTACGCAGCCGAGACATGGATGCTCACTAGGCCAATAAAAAATAATTAATGTGACAAAGAGTTAGGAATACGTTATGTTAGGTATCTCATTGAGAGAGCGAACACGGAGGTGGGCAGATACACTTGGCTAGATGACGGCCGATGGTCAGTGGGCAGACCTCATCATCAGCTGCCCACACTATAGTCTACTCCTAGACACAGGCCTCCCCATTAAGCCCGATCTTCGGCTCTTCTCTTAAGTCGCTGCCTACGCACACTACGCTTACCCAATCGCGGTCTCCTCTCCATATCTCGTCTACCCCAACGGTTGTCGGTTCTGCGACATATGTGACCGGCCCACTGCCACTTCAGCTTGCTAATCTTATGAGCTATGTCGATAACTTTTGTTCTATGCCGGATCTCCTCAATTCGGATTCGATCCAGCAGAGATACTCCGAGCATAGTTCTTTTCATAGCACGCTGAGCGATTTTTTTGTGGATCAGTTGCACCGTATCTACGTTTCGTTTCCTTGGTCGGATCATATCGTCAAAATGGAGGATAAACTGGATGAGATTAGCAGAGACAGGATTAGGTTCAGGATTAGGATTAGACTAGCAGACAAATCTGTAGTCCACAAAAATGGTACCCCATTTGTACGTGGTGTAATCGACGCATGGTTGAAACTTCTTTCAACTTCTTTCAAGGCCTCCTTGAGGCCTATACCCAGCAGTGGGCAGAAATCGGCTGAAAAAGAAGTCTGTGGATATCGCTGCAGTAAGGATGATCTGAACTTCCTACTCACGTGTATGTAACTAACGGCTACCAGCTAAATATAGCCCACTCCACTTTAACCGATTGCTCACTTGAAGGGGACTGTTATTATTGCACCTTTTATGGGATGAATTACTGAGCTGGACGTTTTTAAATTGATTAAGTTTAAGGAGGAGCTCGTAGCCTAGTTGCGAGCACGGTCCGTAAGTGATCGTGCAGGTTAAGCGACGTTGGCGCGGTCCTTACCTGGATGGGTGACCGCTAGTGGCATATTTCATCTGAGCTCCTCCGTGACCCAGAGAGCACGTTACACAGTCGGTTGTTGTAGTTCGACAGCAGTCGTTAAGCCATGTCAGATGCCTACGGGCGGCCTGTACAACTGACAAATAGGTTGGCCACTAACCATACGATAAGCAAGCAAGGGGGTGATATATACTATACATTTAATAAAATCGTAAAAGTAAATTTTTGTTTGTACACGTAAAAACTACTGAACGGATTTGGATGGAGTTTTCACGGATATATTAAATGAATATAGGCCATAGAAGTTTTGAAAATTCAATTTATAAATTGGTCAAATGTGGGGAAAAGTTAGAATGGATTATTAACGTCTCTACAGCCTTAAGTTCCTACTCATTATCATCATCAGCCTATTAATGTCCCCACTGTTGGGCCACAAGCCTCCCCTAGTTCATACACAGTTAAAAAAAATACAACTAAGCAACAGTTAGAAGTAAAACTCAACTAAAGTTAAATATGAAGAGAGTAAAACTCGTTATACCTAATTTTAAACCACAAAATACTTAGAAAGTCTATTTTGAGACAAATCTCAATGTACAGTCGACCACAACCTACCCAAAACGACAAAATTTGAGAATCTGAAATGTATCATATTGCGCAGGCATACGGTTGAGATTTATTCGAAGGTTTTTGACAGATGGCATACTATTGTTGTCGACTGTACATCACAATTAATTAAGTGTTTAATTGTATTTAGATTTATACAGAACCCTTCGTTTGCATGTAAATCAAGTCTTGTCTCTTAGCCTGCCGGAATTGGATCTAATTTTAACTTAAATCTACGTATGTATAAATATAACAACGGATAGACTGGTAAGGATAAGGAAATGCTATAAGGGGCCGTCCATTAAATACGTGAGGTCGCGCTCAGTAATTAATGGACGGCCCCTAAGTACTACAGTAGATATAACATTTTGGGGGAGGGGGGGACACTTATGTAGGCAAGACAACTCAATTTTGGGGGATCAGTTTCTCAAAAATGGACCACCTGACATATTTTTTTTCGAAAAGAGTCAGAAAGTGTTCATAATCAGTTTCTACTAATTCTTGTATAACAGATTTTTTTTGTTGAAATATTCTAATATCGCACTTTTTGTCTAGTGTTTAGCATTTATAGCTAAGCTAAAGCTTTAACTATTAAACCAAACTATAATAGCCTTAACTCAGTATATCTCTAGCTAATATGCTAGCATTTAGCTAACTTAGCTTTTATAATATCACAAATTGAAAATTGAAATTGAAATCGTTTATTTAGCGCTGTAAACACCAGAATACAGAAGTATACAAAGTTTAATACATGCAGCACAGAACATCTGGTGTGGTACAGTGCCAAAAAGGGTACACCAGCTCAGCATAATGCTTAGGCAAGCCACAGCGCTGATTTTCAGCTGGCCCTCAGTGACTGCACGGACGAAGAAAGTATCAGAAGAATTAAGACGCGATGGCAATGGCAAACCACCCCATTAAATCTACCAAGACTATCGTACTGTGGTTAATTCCATGGAAAAATCACGACCATCATTCATTAATAATAAGGAATACGACTTAAAAGAAGAAGATATCGCCCCTTACTGGAATTTTTTTACACAGCTATCTAAATACGGTACCTAATTCTGTCTCCGAATGGAGATTCGGATGTCATTAACTCTGACGTAGGTACGCCGGAAGACAGTCTTGTCCAAAATAAACAATTTGGACCGGGAGCTTCATGAGGTATGCTTACGTGATAATAGACTATTTGACAACATTGAAAATATACTACAAATTGTGGTCACCCCATCAGATAATAGTGTTTAAAAACATATTTCACTTTATTTTAAACAAAATTATGTATACCTTGACACCTCCTATTAGAGAGGCGCAGACTCTTGACACCTTCAGGAGAAAACTTAAAATCTATACAATTGGCCTACAAAAATCGGACACTGCTCCGTACATTCTTTAGGTGCCCTGTAACTACTGTCTTTCACAATCTGGATGTGCTCGGTAATCTTATGCCTCCTGTGAACTACCATCCACACACATAATACCATGTAAATACACCCGCACCATGCCATCACCCTCCCACACACTCAGTACCTCACATATACACTCATATCCTCATTCATACAAACAAACACATTCATACATCACAACACGCACACACTGTTGCTTTCTTCGTCCGTGCAGTCACTGAGGGGCCAGCTGAAGATCAGCGCTGTGGCTTGCCTCAGCATTATGTTGAGCTGGTGTACCCTTTTTGGCACTGTACCACACCAGATGTTCTGTGCTGCATGTATTAAACTTTGTATACTTCTGTATTCTGTATTCTGGTGTTTATAGCGCTAAATAAACTATTTCAATATTAATAAATAAAAAACAGTAAAAACCCGTGAAACAGTCTAATCATGTACTACAAGTTTCACCAAGTACCAACAACCGCAAGTATTAACAATATGTACATTGTTATTGAAATAAAAGCACTTGAACTTGAACTGAACCTATGTCCCGGCGCCATACTATCACGTGAGCATACCTCATCGAGCTCTCGGCCCACTTAAAAAAAAACCTACCTTCTCTAAAAATGAAAACAGTTGCGGATAGTACCTAGTCGCACGCAGTAATCCATAGCAACTGGCGTCGTTCCAGAATTTGACATTACATAATGACTTTCACTTTGACGTCCATTCTTGAGCCGGGGGCCAAGGTCGTGGAAAGGTTAGTAGGTCAGGTCGATGGTTTCAAGGTCACAGGGAAGACAGTGTCGTCCCACTTGGAATCTGAGTGGGACAGCTTTCTGATAGCTGTCAGCCTGTCTCACTTCAAAGCGATTATGTTTGAGGAAAACCATTAAAATTATTTGGGGAAGGACTCGCCACTCATCCCTATAATTTTTGTAATGTTTATTTTTTTAATTTTCTGAGAAACCTTACAGCTATTATAATGCCTGAATATTTTTTTTTACATGCGTGCAAGCCAAAAAATAGGTTTTAATTTATACAAAATAATTATTAACAGCTAATGGCGAGGTGGGAAAGTGGAATAGGGAGTGGGGAGAACAAAAAAAAGGGTATGTGTGTTAGTATGTAAGTTGTAAGAGTGTGTGTTGGGTGTGTGTGTGTGTGAGAGAGGGAGATTTCTGTTATGTTCTGTGTGTGTAAACTGCACGTTAATCATGTAATCGAGCATGTATATGGCTTGACGTGCCACTTTTGCTTTCTTTATCAGTCATTCGTCGTTGCACGCATGCTCGCCGTTGGGGTCGTCGGCTCTGTATATTATCTAAGAGCAGTGTCAATCTGATAATCAAAGATCAGTCTAGGATGACCCCGGCTTTTCCTTCCGTTCACTATCGTTTCGTATACTTATTTCGTCATTCGTTCATCACTCATTCTTATTCCTCATTATTAAGTGTCGTGATCATTCTATTATATGTAATCATAGAACGTCTTGGGAGATTTAATGGGGTGATTGGCGATTGCCTTCCCCATTTCACACACTGGTTATCTCAGTGTGCTGATTTCCTCTCGATGTTTTTCTTCACAGTTAGACCGGTCAGTAAATGTACTTCCTCCTCCTCAGATGCTGAGGATCGTGACCCACAACAGCAAGTGTCGTTTTGACGTTCACTAAGACGCTTCTTCTTAACTCCTCAAAAGAAATCCCCAGTGTCCCCCAATTTTTTGTTTATCAAGTCTTCGAAAAATCCGAAAAGCTTATTCTTACGTGTATGATGCTTCGTTTTTTGCACATTTTCAATAGAAAATAACTACCGATCCCATGCCGATCTGACTCTAATAATACTAGAGCTTCCCATTCCTCCCCTTAGTGACCCTAACGAGGCTGACATGGTCACCTCGTCGTGTACCAAAGCCCCTAAATGCATATCATAATAGCATTACTGTCACGTCCATATTCCCCGAGGGGGTAGACAGAGGAACCACCTTCATCACTGGTAGTTTCCACTTTTCACCGTAAGATTTGATGAAATGAAATGAAATAGTTTATTCTAGAAATTGGTACAGCTTGTACACTTTTGTTCGTCAATTTTTCAACAATTTAAGAACTTATAATAAACAATAATATAAATCAAGAACATAATAAATCAATAATAATAATAGGGAACTTGCATGTTTTTTTTTTGTTTTTAATCGAAAGATACTTGAAAAAGAGAAACTTTACTGAACACAAAAGATTTTTAATATGCTTATTTAAAGAGATATAGCTTTGTAAAAACCCATAATACAATTTTCGCGCCAAAACGCATTCATTTTCTCAAGTGACGTAATTGGATTTTATGTAAACAAACGTGAGCTGTGAACAGTCTTGAACTTGTCAAAAGATTTTTCGCTTTAGAGGTTATTTTTATATTGGTTATTTACAAGAGTAATAAAACTATTTACAGTATTTGTGTAATCCTAAGAACAATAACTAGGGTGTAATCGTAATGATTCGTTGTTTTAATTACAAAAGTTGCCAATTGCAAAAAATATTTTCCTTAGAAGTTTATCAAAGTTTATGCAGATTTGGATACGTGTAAGCGTTACTGCCAGTTATTTCTATATACAGTTATGTATAATTATTATAATAGGTATATAATTTATAAAAATAATAATAGTTTATAATAATAATATATATTTATTCAGATAATTCCGCCTCACTTGTAAAAATATTCCCTAAATTTAGGGTAGAGAAATCCTATGACGTCACTCAATGCTGATAGGTGTTTGAAATTACGTTCCATTTCGCGCTACTAAAAAGCTAAATATCTCAATAAATACAAATATATAAATATTACTACTCACAATTTAATCTTTTTATGTACTATTCTATCGACTGCAACACATAGTTTTAAATTTTAAAATTCATGCAAGTTCCCTATTATGAAATACATTTTTCTCAAAAAAAGAAGAAAAAAAAAACTGTATTACAATGGAATGGATATTATGATGGACAAACGTGATAGGTGGCGAGCTTGCCGCCGTCAACTAGGTGTAGAATAGTATCCACTGAGATCCTCAGTCGCCTCTTACGACACCTACGAGAAGAGTTGGGGTGGTGCTATTCTTTATGACCAGCACGACACATAATAAAAACCCAATCTAATTTCATGGTCTCAGAGCATCCACTCTAGTTCACGCAGACGTGAAATTTTTCCCCGTGTTTGGACTTGATTCAATTGGAATCTATCGCTGGGTAGGCAATCGATTGAAGACGATGAATAGGTAATAGGTATGTTTTATAAATTGAAATGCATTCACATGAAAGCAATTCCAATAGTGAATAGAATTATTTCTCAAGGGCGGCGCATTAGGACGTCACCGTCGATTATAAAAACTTCTAATGACGTCACCGATGGTTTTTAACCACCGACGAAAAGGAAGGGGTGTGTGGTGTATGTCTATTTAAAAACTGACCGAATTCACAGAAGCAGCAATCCAACGTTTGTCAAACATGTATTAAATTAGTCTTGTGGTGTCCGTGAATTGTAGTAATCTTTTATATTTTTAGTTAGTTAATTTATTAACTGTTTGACATTTAAAAAAATTCAATAACTTCACATATTTTAATAATGTATATATAGTATTATGAATGTTGACTACAATTTTGATTTGGGATAAAATCCTGTTATACATTTGTAATAGTTTTCCCATAAATAAATAAAAATGTAAAATCCAAATGTGCCTATTGGCACATTTATTACCCGTTATTACGGGTCGTGCGGGCACAACCGCGATGTTCAACTGGTTTGACCACGGGGAAATATTTTTCCTCATGGTTCAACATGGTAAATTAAGTATTTATTAATTCCTCGTGCTCCACCTGGGTAGAGCACGAGGAATGTTTTAAAAAAAATATTGTAACGCGATCTATTACCATATTTCTTGCAAATAAATGTTCATTTTATTACAAATATATTTTCTTCGAGACTACCATTAACAGTTCATAACCAAAATGATGATGATGAACCAAAATAGCCAAGAAATTCTTAAAAACTAGCTCAAAACTAAATTTAGATTTTACGTAAGTTATACCTAAATACACGAGTATATTTTGAATCACATCACCAGTTCCAAAGTGTAACAAACAAGGTGCATTAGGGTCTGCACAGATACTCGCGAGAAGCTCTGCTCTCGCGTTCACGCGCATGGCGGAACGTGCGTCGAAGAGAAATATATTCCCGCTCATTCAGCCACACTGCGGTTTTATGGTTGTGGTCTATTAATTCAAAATTGGAATAATCTATGGCCGCAATTTATATGGTGACAGAATGTAGTTTATAATTTAAGATGTCTTTAACCTAAACGCCACGGTCACCTTTAGAGATAAGTTCTGATATGGTCAATTGGTCTCTTTCTGGTATTGCTTTTATCCCATAAAATAGATCAGTGTCAACAATATGCTCACTTACCCTGGCTGTATTTTATTGTATTTCTGTATATATATAGTCCGCCTCGTCGAAACCTCGTTTCTAGCACGCGCTCGAATGTGGCTGGCGAATCCGAACTTGCTCTTGAAGCTCCGGTCACAGCGATCGCAGTAGAGTTGTCCGGTACTGTTGTATGTGTAGTGGTAGGAAGGCTTTGGGCGGGTTTTCCTTATGGCGTTTGGTATCAAGATCAGCTACACGGGCCTCTTCAAACTGGGCTACATTTTTCCTGACAAGCGTACGCCACTCCGGCCTCCGTGACGCGAGCTCTTCTCACCGCTCGGTTGGTATGTCGCAGGCATTTTGGTGTCGCTTCCGCACGTCCTTTTAGCGCAGAAACTTTCCACCAGATTTGCGCTTCCCACTGGAGAGCTCCGAGTAGAATACGGCTTTCGGTATTCTTCAGTCATCCATGCGCTGAACGTGGCCACACCACCTATCTCTGTAGCCTGTGATTGGAACGCAGCAGACGTGAGAATTTGCTCACGAAGTAGCTCAGCTTCGCGTTCAAATTTTGAATGTAAACCGTAGCGTTGTCTATTATTTACTAGCAACAAATATCCGCCGCCTTACTCGGCGCTTAGTCTGCGCCGACCTTTATCTGGCACTAGTCTGTCTTCTTTGACGTTATCGCACAGTCAAAAACACGAAAAAAACCACTGAAACCGGATTAAACCGGATTTCATTATGAAAAAGCAGTTTTCGTGTGTCATTCATGAAGAAAGTTATTTTCCGCTATCGTGGCCAATTGGCTCTGATATTTGGCATGATTTTTTGGCGTAGGTTGAGTTTTTATAAGTCCGTAGTCCAAACTTCTAGTAAAAAACCAGTCTTTGCGTATTAGAAAGACAGCTGTTTAGTGCTGATCTAAGGAAATCTACTCGAAAACTTGGCAAGTTATAGGCGTAGGTAGAGTTTTTATAATTCTAAGTCTGTAGTCCAAACGTCTAGTAAAAAACTAGACTTGCAAAACAATTTTGTGCTGATCTAGGGAAATTACTCGAAGCCAGGGACAACCCCAGCGGCACTTCGACCCTCAGGGATCTTTTGTTCTCACCCCTTACCTCAGTCTCCTTCCTGTTCCTTAAAGATGCTTTGCATCAAGGACGCTATACAGCTTACAGGAAGGAGACTATAGTCCTCTGGTTTCGGGCGACCCCCAGAAGACTCATACGCTTTCCAACCAGCGAGTCACATTCGCACAGCTCGAATCGCTTACTCGAATACTTGGCAAGTTATAGAGCGTGGGTAGTTTTTATAAGTTCTAAGTCCACAGTTCGAACTTCTTAAAAATATCTTTGTAATAACATTCACTGATTATGAATGTTGTTAACTGATTGTGAATGTTATTAAACAAAGTTTAACCTATGGTTTAACGCTCCATAATAAAATTCACAATCGGTAGTAAACCGCTTTTAATATAATGTTGATATTATTTCTATTGGACAGATTAGGTTAAAAAAGTCAGTAAACTTTAGAGGTCCAGAATATAAGTAATATAACAATATGAAAAACATGATATAAATATGTAAACATTTCTTAGTATCAGTTTAAAAACAACATGGTGCATACGTATTATTGAAAACATAAGTTGTATCAACACGTCATAGATTACCTACGTATCACAAAATACTATCATCTTCAGGCTTCGATTACGGGGTGGCCACCAAATCTACTGGGGAGATGCATTTAACAAAACTGTCTTTATAATATGTAGCTTGTATGGTGTTCTCTGGTAATCAGTAGAGTGATTAGATTAGAAAAGTAAAAACTACAGGAATAGTAGCACTATATGTACAAAGATCTCTTCCAGGCAACCTCTGAAATTAATTGGACATTAAAGTGATTAGCGACAGTGAAGTTATGAAATAGGTTACTGTTACTTAATATACAGTAAAGTTAGTAAAATAAAAGTAATATGATATACATACATAATTATGTAGGTATACTAAAATAGTTAAATGCATTGATATACATAATATAAATAAATAAACATATATAATAGATAGTAAACAATAAGTAGGTAAATATACATAATAATAAAAAATAATGAATACACTTTAATTAATGATGAGTGAGACTCGCTTTAAACGAAGCCAGGGGTTCTGAATGCCGAATTCGACGAGGAAGTGAGTTCCAAAGGTTCCAATTAGATTGTAATCTAATTGGAATAGGGTATTTTCCAATTTTTTAAATAATATCAATCAACTTATATATTTACCCTGAATAAATTCGTTTTTCGATATCTCAACTAACATCAAAGATATTAATGTTTAAAGTTAGTAGATGCTCTGTCCCTTTTTAGCAAAACAGTCCCTAATATGTAGCCAAGGACCAGCTTGTATGGCGCTACCGTACAATGACGTCACAAAATGCTGTTGCCGTTTCTTTCTACCGTCTGATTTCTGATTGCCTGTAGCTATTTTATATTTCAATGAATTTCAATTCTTTTTTCACATTTTCTGCCCTTTATTCATACCTTCAATACATTCTTTTTGGGAAAGCACTGTCTTCCAAGATTCGCCTAGTTTGGGAGGCAGGGTATTGTTCGATTTACAAGTTTTGTGATGTTTTCAATAAACCCTCTAATATTAACACAGTGAGGTGATGTCTATGGGCGACGGTGACCACTTAACAGCAGGTGGCCCGTTTGCTCGTCTGCTCTCCTTTTATTATAAAAAAAAAACTTATTTTATTTATTTTTATTTGACTATGAATTATGTCTTTTTAAGGTTTATGAAATGCATTTAATCTTTGATACTTCTCAAATAGCCTATTGTATGTGAGGCTTTCGTACCATTTATACTCGATAGAGAAACTTCTTTTTTTTATTTTTTATATCTCAATTTAGAGGCTTTCGTACACTACAAGGTGACCATGTCAGCCCCGTTAGGGTCACTAAGAAAAGGGAAAGGGAAGCTCAAGTATTATTAAAGTCAGCCCTCACTTTGAGAGCCAACTTAGCAAACAACAGTAAGTGTTTCATATTATCAGATAAGGGCTGACTTAAAATAATATTGAGCCTCACATTTTGTAGCCTATTGAGGCCAAATTTTTTCCTCTCAAATTCTCAAATTGTCACACTCCATTAGGAGGTGAGTGAGGTCTTCTATTGTGTTGCAGTTGGTACAAAACGGTGATGCAGCTCTTCCCACCAAATGCAAAAACTTATTTAACGGAATGTGACCCGAGCGTAATCTAAAAGCCAAGACAAGTAACTCCCTACCAAGACTGACACAGTCAAACCATGGAGCCCAGGCTGGCATGTAATTAAGTGTATTGTATCAAATCCCCTTCACTTTAGCTAATTCCTCATATTGGTCTCTCCAGCGAGACATACAGGCAGCCCTCGCATTCGGAATGTACTCAGAGAAACTTCTTATCGATAGTTTTGTTTGCAACACTATTACGATATAACGGTTCAAGTTCACAATGACTAGTGTAACAAAATGTCCAGTGCGTCAATACGGCCAGTGTCCCAAATTTTGATACACTAGTCATTGTTAAACGAAGCGATATAACCATATAAAACTTAGATAGATAGTTTGAAACATTTTATTGTACACAATTTAGTTGCAATAAAAATAGAACTCAACTCTCTCCCACCCGACATTTTCCCGCAGCGCTACGACATGGGTTACTTCAAAAAGAACGTTAAAAAAGTCCTCTCCCTCCACGGCCGGCAACACACGTGCAATACCCCTGTCTGTTTGTCGTAGCTAATTTATAATAAAAAAAATATTATTGATGCAGACAGTATTTTTAACATTTTGACAGATTTCCCTGGATCCGACACTAGGATACCCTGTGTACTAGGATGGCCAGTCTCTTCAGATAAATATAAATTATGAAAACATAAGGTAAACCGATAAATTAAACAGTTAAGTATGCGTGTATGTGGGGGGATTTGAAGGGATGTGTGCAATTTGTAGCACTGACGTTTAAACTATGTCGATATTGTTGATAGTGTAACTATCGATAGTTTTGCAACACTATTACATAAATACATAGGTACACATGATAAAAAACATATCGCGCATGACATAATTAAATGATGATAATAAAATAAGTACTTATACGCAATTGAGTTGGTATTACTGTTCTGATAATGTTGATTAATTGTATAGGTATAGATCGTCTGTTTATAGTTTCACATTTACCTTCATCGACTATGTGGAGTGACTCTCCTGGGTAGGTACCGACCAACCTTACCTTTTAAAGCAGCAATGCATTACTGTGTTCCGTTTTGAAGGGTAAGAGCCAGCGTAATTCAATTCATTTATTCGCTAACAAACGTGGACGTAGACACTGACGGTGCGACTGGTTCACAAAGTCGCTCAGCGTGCTATGGAAAGAGCTATGCTCGGAGTATCTCTGCTGGATCGAATCCGAAATGAGGAGATCCGGCATAGAACAAAAGTCATCGACATAGCTCATAAGATTAGCAAGCTGAAGTGGCAGTGGGCCGGTCACATCTGTCGCAGAACCGACAACCGCTGGGGGAGACGAGTTCTGGAGACCGCGTTTGGGCAAACGCCCCCTGCTAGATGGAGCGACGGTCTGCGCAAGGTGGCTGGCAGCGACTGGGTGAGAAGAGCTGAAGATCGGGCTCAATGGCGCGCCCTTGGAGAGGCCTATGTCCAGCAGTGGACTGGAGTAGGCTGCTGATGATGAGGGTTTTTTAGTTTATGGTCAAGGTTATGGTGTTAAGTAGTCTGTGCATATAGCTATAGACTGGTATATAACAACAACATTACGCCGCAGTACAAATATTATGTTATCAGCTCTCGCCTTGGGGAGATACTGTGCCAATGACATAAATAGATATAGTAAAAGAATTGTTTAAATTCAAGTAGGCAAGGTTAATGTTTAGATAGCAATCGATACTGTTTATTTTGATGATTATTTTTTATTTAATAAATAAATAAAAAGATTTACTCAGTAACAAAAAGGTACAAACATTTTTTTCCAATTGTGGAGGCCCTCTTTTAAGTGTGACAACACCTGTGTCAGAGGGCCACGCTCTTCCATACATAATAACGTGTGTGTGTGTGTGTGTGTGTGTGTGAGAGAGAGAGAGAGAGAGGGTGTGTGTGAGGGTGTATGTGTGTGTCCAAGAGAGATGTATGGTGTTCCATGCAAAAATGAGTGAGAGATGTCAAATGAAAAACTGCGATAAAAATATCTTGTGATCGGTGTAAACCACGTTTCATTGAAGGTAAAACGGAGAGAAATACTAGTATTTAAGGAGATTCTCGATCTCCTCATTTAATAGGGCACGGACACGCTTTTATACCATTTCAATAATAATAGGTAATAATTAGGACAGAACCGACAACCGCTGGGGGAGCCCAGCGGTTGTCGGTTCTGCGACAGATGTGACCGGCCCACTGCCACTTCAGCTTGCTAATCTTATGAGCTATGTCTATAACTTTTGTTCTATGCCGGATCTCCTCCTGTCGGATTCGATCCAGTAGAGATACTCCGAGCATAGCTCTTTCCATAGCACGCTGAGCGACTTTCAATTTGTGAACCAGTCGCACCGTCAGTGTCAACGTTTCGGCTCCGTAGGTCATTACTGGTAGGACGCACTGGTTAAAGACTCTTGTCTTTAGACATTGAGGTATGGGCGACGAGAAGATGTGACGTAACTTCCGAAATGCTGCCCAACCCTGCTGAATTCTTCTGTCGGCTTCTTTCTCGAAGTTGTTTCTACCTAATTGCACAGTCTGCCCGAGGTAGATGTATTGTTGCACAACTTCGAGGGCCGTACCATCGACGATCGTCGGTCCCGGAACGACATGGTCATTGAACATGACCTTAGTCTTGTCCAAGTTCATCCCGAGACCGACACGTCGTGAAGCAGCATTGAGATTGTCCAGCATTTCTTGAAAAACCCTCGCCATAGCGGAATTAAATGATAATATTTTTCCATGGAGCGTCAGTGGACTCCCATGCTCCGAGGTCGGAGTTGGAAACAATGCAATTTAATGTACCAATGAGTTTTTCGGCTCTTTCGAAAGATTTACGTACATTTACCGACTGCTCTGACGGTGAAGGAAAACGTCATGAGGAAACCTGCGCACTGAGATAACCAGGGAAGGCAATGGCAAACCACCTTATTAAATCTGACAAGAGAGTGTGTGATTAATTCCTAAACTATTGGTAAGTTACGGAAATACAGCGTTTAGCGGCGCTAGTGTGCACGAAGTCTACCTTTAAACGCAATAAAGAACTACCTATTATAAAACTGGAATAAAGAACTACATATTATAAAGATGGAAGGGAAGAGGCCTCGAGGACGTAGTCCGATGCGCTGGTCCGACCAAATCCGCACCACCCTTGACGCTACAATTCACGATGCCATCCACACCGCCGGGGACAGAAATAAATGAAGGAAGATCATCCGCCAGAAGGTGATACCTAAAGGTGGTCACGACCCTCAGCATTGAGGATTACGACGCGAGGAGGAGGATTATAAAACTACATAAACGTCACTGAATACATTAAACCGTGACCACAAGTCACAAGACGGCGATCGTGTATGCACGCTTCATTGGATGATTTGCAATGTATTACGTACGCTACACGTCCTCATTTACCACTATTTGAAATAATAAACTTAGACTTCCGTTGATCGCGGCTGACGCGCGCGGCCCACGTCTGTCGTAGCTGCGCACGATCGTGACGAGACTTGTCGCGCGCGTGAATATGTTCATCTCGCTTCCTCATATGCGTCACGCTCATTCGTGAACTGTCATATACTGCAGTGACAGGGTCTGATTGAGAGCCGCGCGCGGCTAGCCGCTGACATCGGAAGCAAGGTGTGTCGCCAGCCGCATCGGCCGCGATCAACGGAAGCGAACCTTTAGGCTCAATTTACATTGCCGCGGAATGGAATGGAAGCGAATTTTCGCAACGTAATTGTACATAGCATAATGAACTTTATGTCAATTGTGTAACATACAAACTAAATACGAGCCAAAAAAGAGGTCGCGCGTCTTCCGGGGAATCCTCGCGCACTCTCTAGGGTGAATTTCAAAATCTTTGCTCTACACAGAGTCATTTCACGTATACCGAACTGACTGTCATCATTCAGGAAAACTCGAATCATCATCATCCATCATCATCAGCAGCAGCAGCCTATTAATGTCCCCACTGTTGGGGCACAGACCTTCACACCCCCTTGTGAAGGTCTGTGCCCCAACAGTGGGGCCATGATTTACCGAGCGGACCCAGTGCGGATTGGTGGCTTTCACACGCCTTTGGTATTTTTTTATTTCCTCAGACATGCAGGTTTCCTCACGATGTTTTCCTTCAACCTCGAATGAATTTCGAGTGATTTGGACTTTGTTACATTTTTTTTTCATCCTTAGAAGTATGATTACCTTTGTCATTGAGCGTGAGCCAAAAAATGCGTGTTTTACGTAAATTCGATGACGGAATTTTAAAATAAAATCGCTAGGTATTTCCTACTTTAAGAAATTGCTAGACTACCCGACATTTCCGACAATATTATGTAAACAAGTAAATAATAACGGTCGCCCTAGACTGACCTTTTGAGATCAGATTGACAGAGGCTCTTAGATTTTAATATACAGAGCTGACGAATGAATGACTGGGTCGGTTTTGGGACGAACCCCTTAGGGGTAACTACCGTTGACTGCCCGATGTGCCGCGATGGTGGGTGTAGGAGGGACAGGTGAGCTTGATTCTAACCTACCTATTGGCTGGCGAGAAAAGTTCTAACCTATCTAATTTTGTATACAATTATATCTAATACTAAGTGTCTAACTGTTTAAACTCATTCAAGCGCGCGCTGAACAAACTGCTAGTTGACAAGACATATTATTCAGTAAATGTGTTTTTAAGTGACAAAGATATTTAATCAGTGTTTGCCCCATTTTTATTAACCTTATGTCCGATCTGTGTGTATGTCCATAATCAGTGTTTAGAGAATTAATACTACGACTACTATTACTTACTATTAATACTACTACTACTATTACTTACTACTACTACTAGTCAACTGTTTAATTTAATTTTAATAATTTATATAATATTGATATTTAACAATTTATTTAAAATATTTGTATGTCAAACGACGGAGCATAGTGATACCAACTCATTTAAACTGTATACTTACTTATTATTACATATGTTCACGAATAAATGATTGATTGATTGATTGTTTGAATAGTACGATTTACAACCTAACCTAAAATATGTATGTACACAGTGTACATGTGGTGTGAGAGTGTGTTGTTGGTGTGATGTGGCGAGTAGCGTGGTGAATGTTACACCCTAGGTTCCCGCTGGTCTCTCTGGCCGAGGGGAGGCTTAGCAGGTCCCTTGGGAGTTTGTGTCGGCCCTCGGGTGGGCGGGTCGGAGCAGACGACCCCAACGGCGAGCATGCGTGTGACGACGAATTACAGTAGAGGAACCAAGAGAAGCGGGCCAAGACAGATTCGTAGCGGTCTGTTCTCTCTGCCTAACCCGCGAGGGATATAGCGTGACATATGTATGTATGTAAAAAAACGGTGGAGCACAGCATGGTTTTGCATAAGTTTTTCCTTTTGAAAATTCGCATGGGGGGTTTGACTGTGACTATGGGTTTTTGGAGGAAAGGATTTCTGGTCATAACAAAGAAGTCGAGTAGCACCATCTTATCTTATGATAGGGGGCCGGGTACCCCAGCGGCACTTCGACCCTTGAGGATCTTTTGTGCCCACCCCATTTTACACACTGGTCATCTCAGTGTGCAGGTTTCCTCACGATGTTTTCCTTCACCGTTAGAGCAGTCGATAAATGTACGTAAGTCTTCGAAAAAAATGAAAACTCATTGGCACTGCACGGTTTCGGAGTCAGGTGTCCTAGCCACTGTGCCACCGACGCTCTGGGTAGCACCATAATACGAGTAATAATATCCATAAATCGCTATGGCAATTTAGATAAAACTAGATAAGGCACGGAAGATGACGGTAATAAGGTTCAATTACATAATTATGGTGGTAATAGCTGCCATGGAATCGAAACGTGGTGCGATCGTGATGCATCGTCTTCGATATTTATTATCATTACAATAATAAACCCATTACTCTCCTTTTCTGGCCCATAACATAGCTCATAAGTGGTCACCCATAAATTACGTCACACAACAAAGTATTGTGGCGACGCACGACGCGCGCCACTACGATACAGTACCTACTCACATCGGCGTAGAACGCGCTATCGAAATTTTCCTAGGACTTCGTATATATACGAGTTTCAACCATCCATAGTCGGACCAGGACATCCGGTCACCAGGCACAACACCTATATCATCAGGTGTCATAAGCTTCGTGACGTCACATGCGTAAATCTAAAAGAAGAAGTCATAAATAATATAAAGGAATGGGTTCAAAGTCCATGGACACAAGATGATTAAATTTTGTATCGTTCATTTGATTTATTGTTTTGTAAATTTTCTAAAATGTAGAGGAACAATATAATGTGCAGAAGGCGGCCTTATCGCTTTAAGCGATATCTTCCAGGCATCCTTCAGGTGATGGAAAAATCATAAGATATATTAGATTTATTGTTGATTTTATGAAAAAAGTTTTTAAATAGAAATATATAAATAATTTTGGAAGTGCTGTTTTAATTTATATTACATAATTTCTGAAAGTTTGCAAAATATGTGACGTCACACCAGGGGAGGCTCTAAAGGTCATGTAATTCGTGTGACGTAATTTATGGAAGACCCCTAACATAAGTCATAATAACCGACCGCTGTGCAATCTATTTCATAATCGATAACTTAGTAATGATGTTACATACAAGTTACAATTTATTACAATATTTTTTTAAGGAGAGTAGACGATCAAACAGGCCCCCTGGTAGTAAGATAATGGTCACCGTCGCCCATAGACATTTCACCTCACTATAATGTCATTATACCTTATTCATTTTGGGATGATCCTATTGATAGATGCCATACAACGTAAATTTGTCGTATTTTGCGAATAGTTTCAAAATAAAAACTTAATATTTTGCTTCCGAAAACGGCTATAATATAATAAAATGGTTATAATTCAGACTGAACACTTTATTTTCTACTGTGTGCTACAACGATCTCCAACAGACTGCCCCTATCGAGAGCATTTTACCGACCAAGCCAGCAAAAAAAAAACCACCGTTCTACCGGGCTTCGCCCTCCAGCGTATCACACTTCGTTTCCTTTCGTTCGTCAAATCCGTTGAAGAACTTTTATAATTAAAACTTATCAAACAATTTGTTGCATCAATCAAAATTATCAATAATTACCGACATAATATTAATTTAATATATTATTTGTGAAATGCACGTACTTATTAATGATCTTGTCGCCGTAGCTTTGACTATGATTTTAACAACCATTTCCGTCGAACCGGAGAATGGAAAATTAACCGAAAATCGTTAAAATCCTTCTTAATAAATCAATATCTACAAAAATATCATTATTAATTAATTTTAAAATTCTCTGAACCTAACAATAAATATATTTCATACATACAAACAGCATGAAACTGCTATTTTTTGCTATTCAAATTATTATCTATTTATATATTATTTCATGTATATTGTTTGAAATAAGATTGATACTATATATTTTTCAATAACTGCGCAGTTACGTCTAATCGTCTAGAGATTGACTCATTGAAATCGATAATTATTGTAATAAATCTCCAATCGATTTCTTGTAATCGTGATGATGAAAAATAAAAGGGCGACTTCAAATATTGGGGTCTCAGCGAATACTATATTCTACCCTGTAGACGGCATTAGGTTCGCCACCTATCACGTTTGGCCACCAAATCTTACAGCGTAAAGTGGGAACTAACTATGATGAAGATGGTTCCTCTGCCCCCTCGGGGATTATGGAGGTGAGAGTTATGCTTATGGAATGTAAATTAATTAATCGAAACAGTCAATCTATTTTTAAAAGAATCGAGTCGGTAATGATTCGAGCACCGAATAGACATCCCTATATGATACGTCAGACAAACTTCTAAAGGATCATCCCAAATTGAACAAGGTATAGACAGTTTTTGATGCGCTACTTAACTAACCTTGAGGACTTAGATGGAGTGCCTCATGTTCAGTTCATTAATTTATCGCTTATTAGCTCTCTCTCACATACACACACACACACACACACACATACACTATTATATTACACACTCAATCTCAACTATACCGATTCTTCTTATTGTTGTATAAAATAGGTATATGTATAGTAAACTGTAAACTACAACTGAGTCCTAATTAGTTAATTAACGACAGGAGGAGCTCGTAGCCTAGTTGCGAGCACGGTCCGAAAGTGATCGTGCAGGTTAAGCGACGTTGGCGCGGTCGGTACCTGGATGGGTGACCGCTAGTGGCATATTTCATCTGAGCTCCTCCGTGCCTCGGAGAGCACGTTAAGCAGTAGGTCCCGGTTGTTGTCGTTCGACAGCAGTCGTTAAGCCATGTCAGAGGCCTACGTGCGGCCTGAACAACTCTGACAAATAGGTTGGCCACTAACCATACGATAAGCAAGCAAGCAATTAACGACACAGGGTCGCCCTAGTGCGGGGTCCAACAGTAAACTTAAAAACAATTGTAAACATTTTGTGGTAAATAAATTATTTTGTATGTGCCGGTAAATATTACAAGCAGTATTCCGCTAGAAAGCGGCAGAAAGCGGAATACTGCTATTTATTTAGGCCCCATTTATTTCAAACTCTCTCAATCCTTATCATATCCTTAGAAGGTCGGATTTGTCACCATTTGCGGTTATAAATCCTTCTGTATTTGGTTATCGTTGGAGATCTAGTTAGTGTCCTACTTTCCCAAGGCTTCCCCCAATAATATTAATAATTTCCGCAAAGTAACGCCTGAGAAAGTGGACTTTATTGGAATGTGGACTTTATGGGAATGTGGACTTTTTGGGAATGTGGGCTTTATGGGAATGTGGATTTTTTGGGATACTGGGCCAAATTTAATTTATTTATTAGGTAAACACAACAGATTACAACCATAAAAATTACAGAAACATCAATATAAAGTTCTGAGCTAGGTCGTAACCCTTAACGTGTAAACACAGCATGGTTAGGAAGTAGAAAATTGATTGTTGTACAAATGAAACTTAACGATTACATCGACTATGAGTTTGCAGAGAGATAGTAGAAGTGTGTATTAAAGACAAATCATTCAATCTGATTTGGTATAAGTATTGCAAAAGATAAATAATATAGATAAGTAATATATTACTTTTAGTAGTGGTAGATCCTAAAGTGAAGGATCGCCTGGGGTGGTACCACCCTCTTATCTATTTCTGCCGTGAAGCAGAAATGCTTGCATTTCTGTGTTTCGGTTTGAAGGGTAAGAGAGCCAGCGTAATTTCCGGCACATGAGGCACTCCATCTTAGTCCTCAAGGTTAGCAGCGCATCAAAAACCCTCTAATATTAATACAGTGAGGTGAGATGTCTATGGGCGACGGTGACCACTTACCATCAGGTGGCCCATTGGCTCGTCTGCTCTCCTTATTTAATAAAAAAAAAATTATTTCATTTAATTTATTTAGTAGCCATAAATTACATGTCATTATAGGTCTTTTAATAATACAATTAGTGTTACAATGTAATTTTACCCATTAGGGTGTAGCTACACGAAATATAAAATTATAAACTATCGTCACAAAATAATGAATAAATAATTATTTATAATTAATAAACGCAATTGAAAAAATATTTGAATTTCTTACACTAAATATTTGAATCTGTTTATGTTTCTGTTAACTTACATTTCAGCCAATATAGTTAGTAACTAATACGTTTATTTCACACACAGCAATGACCGAAACAGTTATAATTATGATAAAATAATTACGTAATCAAAGGTAAACATATCTAAATCATGTCTGATGGTCTGCTGTTGTTGTGAAAAGGGCCTCTGTTATGGGGAGCCAAAAATTAAACGATGAATAGTCTTCCACGAGATTTAATTGGATTCGTATTGTAGGTGCGTACAAAAAGCAAAAAGGACGTCCATTGAACAGAACGAAAAAAGGCACAGACAATACATAGAGTATAAGTTTTTTTAAGGATTCGGTTACACTGTTCCAACAGCCTCAACTCAGCATGCCTACAGCGCTGGTATTGTGTTGGACAATGTCGTCGAATCGTACGTCAATAGCTTTGTACAAATGAGACTGTCCAATTTATGCAAGTAATTCGTTTACTTGCACGTACGTATTTCGTGTAAATAAATAATATGCTTCTCAATTTTTCCCATATTTGCCTTATCACTTATCAAATTATGCTGTTGTTGTAAATTTGCTATAAGGCGAGAAATCGCGCACATTAGCGCCGCCAATTGAAAAAAAAATACAAACTTATCGAATAAATGTTTTTAAAAGACGGGTTGAGGATGTCCTCAAGTGAGCTATCCACGCACCTACTTTATAGTCTAGTCAATAGTATTTTTTCCCAACTCAATGTTGTACAACAACCAATTTTCTACTTCCTAACCATGCTGTGTTTACACGTTAAGGGTTACGACCTTACTCATAACTTTATATTGATTTTTATGTAATTTCTATGGTTGTAATCTGTTGTGTTCACTTAATAAATACAGAAAATTAAATGAATTAATGAATTATTTATTCGCCAGAACAAATCTTAAATATTAGGACTCACATATTTCGCCACCTTTGGCATGCAAATATTTTAGAATTAACTTAATTAAATTCAAGTACTTGGAATTCAATCATTACATCACACATAAATTACCCATATAAATTAATATATATTTGTTACATTATTACCTTTTATATTAAAACCTTGATGAGTCTATTTTCGACATGACAATAATACGCACTTATCCGCCAAACGAAAAAAATACACAATTGTTCCAAAAAAAAATACACAATTGTTACATTGCTTGCTTATCGTATGGTTAGTGGCCAACCTATTTGTCAGAGTTGTTCAAGCAAGTAGGCATCTGACATGGCTTAACGACTGCTGTCGAACGACAACAACCGGGATCGACTGCTTAACGTGCTCTCCGAGGCACGGAGGAGTTCAGATGAAATATGCCACTAGCGGTCACCCATCCTGGTACCGACCGCGCTAACGTCACGATCACTTTCGGACCGCTCGCACTAGACGTGCTCGCAACTAGGCTACGAGCTCCTCAAATTACATTAAAAATACATAATTGTTACACCTTTTATTTATGTATTTTAAAACTCGACCAGTCTGTTTCTGACAGGATAAGTAGTAACTGACAGGATAAGTAGAAAAGAGTTAACAGAAACTTAACTTACTTTAACTTGTCCTGTTTTTTTTAATGTAGTTAAACAGACTCGAACCTAAAAATACTTTTTAGGCTAACATTAATAACCCTGTTTGAGTTCCCGATGTTACGAAAAAATACACATTTGTTACATATATAACCTTTTTTTTTTTAAAAATCGTATTTCCGATATAATACATTTTTGGCGGAAACAAGCCAAAAAATACTACTTATCCTGTATGAGAGATGTATTTTTTTTAAATAAAAGGCAATGGAACAAATATGTATTTTTTTCTATTGGCGGCGCTAGTGAGTTGTTGCACTAGGGCGACGTGATTTGGTAAATAAATATTTGGGTTGTGACGTTGCTGCCGTAGGCATGGCTCGTGGTTGTTGATATAATAAGAAAATAGATATACAGGTTTCAAAGTCCACTGACTTGTTATATATGAAATCGAGAGTTGAAGTAATCACGTGGATCAGAGCTTGTGTTTTGTTATCTTTATCTTTTCCTCGATGTTTCTAGGGGATCATGGGCGTTACGTCCAATTTCGCGAAGTTCTAGTCAGTGAAATCTATTCCCTTAATGTCAATTTTCCCGAACGTCCAATTCCCAGAATGCCCAGTTCCCTTTGACAAATGTCAGCAATAAATGTCACTTTGTCATTGGACGTATTGACTTGCTTGCTTATCGTATGGTTAGTGGCCAACCTATTTGTCAGAGTTGTTCACTTGTTCGGGTTTATTGTTGTTGTTTTGTA
This sequence comes from Hofmannophila pseudospretella, assembly GCA_947369225.1. Classification (NCBI taxonomy): domain Eukaryota; kingdom Metazoa; phylum Arthropoda; class Insecta; order Lepidoptera; family Oecophoridae; genus Hofmannophila; species Hofmannophila pseudospretella. Next base: position 6,449,474 of record OX376337.1, on the reverse strand, counting down.
GGCATCTGACATGGCTTAACGACTGCTGTCGAACGACAACAACCGGGACCGACTGCTTAACGTGCTCTCCGAGGCACGGAGAAGCTCAGATGAAATATGCCACTAGCGTCACCCATCCAGGTGCCGACCGCGCCAACGTCGCTTAACCTGCACGATCACTTTCGGACCGTGCTCGCAACCAGGCTACGAGCTCCTCAACGTATTGACTTAAAAATATAAGTGACCAGGGAACTGGACATTCGGGGAATTGGACGTAATGTCCATGATCCGTTTCTAGATACATAGAACATATAGTGTAACCCATAGATAAGCAATGGGGAAGTTGTCACTTTGGGAAGTGGTCATTCTGGGAAAGTGATCATTTTGGAAAGTAGTAATTATGGGACGAAACCATCGTAAGTACTTCGTTTATTTCAGGAATAACAAAACTTTGCCAACCTATTATCAAAGTTCATTTTAACGGTTCTAGAGAAAAGAAATAGATATACATAGTGTTTGTGCGAGAATCAGAGGAAAAACCGAGACATGTGCAATTTTCTTTTTTTTATTATGAAGGAGTACAGATAAGCAAACGGGCTTTTTACCATTTGTATGTTGCGTTTTGAACGAAGTGAAAATGCCACTTTTAATGACGTCACAATACATTTCCTTATTCATTTTCTATCTCGAAATTTCTCGACACATACATACGCGAATTGAATTACTTATATGCGGAATGTTCGTTACGTTATCTTATCTTATGATGGGGGCCGGGAATAACCCCAGCGGCACTTCGACCCTTGAGGATCTTTTGTGCCTACCCCATTTTACACACTGGTCATCTCAGTGTGCAGGTTTTCACACGATGTTTTCCTTCGCCGTTAGAGCAGTCTCATCGGTACATGGCACTGCACGGTTTCGAACCCAGACCTCCATAGGAGTCAGGTGGCCTAGCCACTGTGCCACCGACGCTCTTTCGTTACGTTGATATTATTAAAAAATAAATCAAACAAAAACTAACTGTTCTTTACGACTTAGGTATCCCAACTACAAACATTATGTATAGATATATATGTGTTGGACTTTAGTCGATGTATAAATATAGGTGTAACCACGTAGGTATACTGCGAAGGTCATCCCTGTTTATAAACGGAAGTGGGACGATGACGGCGTGCGTGTGCGCAATGCATGACTTTATTCTGTCGCTGTTTTCAGGATTGTTTCTGAACAAAACTGCTTTTCTGATAGGTAGTTTAATCGGTTATAATAGTTAATACACAACTTGCGGTTGTTGGTGCTTGGTGAAACTTGTAGTACATGATTAGACTTAAATAATATACTGTTCCACGGTTTTTTTAATGTATTTTATTAATTACGACCGGTTTCGTTTACACATCTTCAGATATTTGTTTATAATTATTTTCTTAACTACATGTAGATACCTAGATAAATACAACTTTGCGTTTTGTTTTTGCAATTACTAATGAAATGTCAAGTTAGTAATTGCAAAAACAAAACGCAAAGTTGTATTTATCTAGCTACATGTAGTTAAGAAAATAATTATAAACAAATACCTGAAGATGTGTAAACGTAACCGGTCGTAATTAAAAAAAAACAATAAAAATACCGTGAAATAGTATATTATTTAAGTCTAATCAAGTTAATCGGTTTTGAAATTATGTATTTATTTTGTCGAAAAAGGCATTTGATAAAAAAAAAGAAATCTACTCTACTGAAGTCGGTTCTTTTGTGGGTTGCCGACTTCATTTTGAGAACTGTACCTTTTGACCCTGGTTAATTTTAACAATAGTACGTTGTTGCAATCGTACGTTTTGTCATTCGTACGTTTCACTCAGTTGTACGTTGGCCGCCACCTATACCTTGTTCATGTCGGGACGATCCTGTAGAAGTTTGTTTGACGTATCATATAGGGATGTCTAATAATTACAGAACCGATTATTTAAAAGATCGATTAACTATTTCGATTTTTTTCCATTCCATTTTGTAATAAAACCCGGCCAAGTGCGAATCGGACTCGCGCAGGGATCTATTCTCAACATAAATTATGAATAAGAGAATAAATTCATCCGACGAATCCTTATCGGAAGATGATGGCAGACATGTAACTACTTAAATTATACTTTTTCATTTAAACTTGTAACGATGTCGACTTCATCGTCCATATCAACCTCCTTGCCATCAATTTCAACCTCATTGTTAGCTTTTATCTCGCCTCATATCGTGTTGGCATCTTCATTTCTTCATCTATATTTTCAAAATTCGAGTCAGGAATATTCCATTTCTAAATTCCATTATTCTATTAATTTCATTGTTTTTACTTATACTCTCTGTATTTTGTCCTGAAAGGACGTATGTCCGTTTTATAAAGTGGTCTCCTACTACTACCTATTTCCTACTATTGTGTTGTTCTGTTCCTGATAAATATAATATCTACTATTACCAAGTTCTTCTATTGCTTCATCTGCACACTGTCCTAGAATCCTGCTAGCCGGCACCTAGAGGGTAGACTGTAGCAAAGTAAACAAGAAAACATATTTTGAGATATGTTTCTTGAGTTTTATTTTTCATCATCACAATTACATGAAAAAGAAATCGATTGGATTTATCAATAATTGTCGATTTTATTGAGTCAATCTCTAGACGATTCGACGCCAGTACGTAACTGCGCAGTTATTGCAAAAATTATGGCAACAATCTTTTCAAATGATACCCATGAAATAATCTAGAAATAAATGATAATTTTAATATAAAAATAGCATATTTATGTATACAAATATTTATAGCTGTTTTCGGCGGCAAAATTTTAAGTTCTTATTTTGACATTATTCGCAAAACGCGACACATTTACGTTGTATGGCATATGTCAAAAGGATCATCTCAAATTATTTAAAGTATAGTCCCGGAACCTAGAAACGAAACGCTAACGAACTCTGTACTGTTGAAACTATTAGGCTAAAACTTCTTTGGAGTCATCAAGCTACCCCCTGTGGAACTAGGGAATACAATCCCGGCCCTTAAAAAAAAATATTAATGCAGACAGTATCTTTTACATTTTTTCAGATTTCCCTGGCTCCCACACTAGGATACCCTGTGTTGTGGGGACTGTCTCTTCCGATAAATAAATTATGAAAAAACATAAGGCAATGCTAAATTAAACAGTTAAGTATGCGTGTGAGGGGTGTGTGCGTGAGGGGTGTGTGCGTGAGATGGCGTGTGTGTGTTGTGTGTATGTGGTTTGTGTGAGTGTGTGTGTGTGTGAGGGGGTGTATGTTGGTAGGTGTAAGGGTCAGTGTGCGTCCATAGGACGCCTTAGGACTCCCTTATTTGTAATCCCGGGATTATTTCGGGATTGAGGGATACAAATAAAAAACCGACACGTTGATGAGTAGCTCCCGCGAAAATTCAAAAATAATAAAAAATGAATGATGTCAATCTCGAAAATCCCGGGATCAGGGAAACTTAATCCCGAAAATTTCGGGACTGAAAAACGGTCGGAATACGGGATCCCGATTTTCAGGATCCCGGGATCGAATCCTCTATGTGGAACCCAATCGCAATCAGCCTGATGTGTTAGCCTGTGAAAACAAGATAATTACACATAGTATTATGAGGAAATCATATGATCTGAAGTAAGGTCAATATGTTTATACCATGGCTTACCATGCTGACATTGATAGAGTTGATAATGGGTCTATTTACGTACCTACCAACAACATATTATGGGGATTTCCTGCTGTTGTCTGTTTAGTACGATGTCTAGGTAAGCCTAGACATAAAACAAACATTGACACCGATTCTGAGTGCACTCGCTAAAAATATTGCTATACATACATACGTTCAAGCTATGCTTTTATTTAAATTTGAAATTGTGTTCAAACCTATTATAACATAATGTACATTCCTATTTGACAATGCCTTATACAGCAGCCATATTTTTATTTTGACAATGCCTTTTTACAGCAGCTAGTAGTGTGTAGGTGATAATTTAAATGTTATAATATAACGGATAATAATTGTTCCTTGACGTGTCTAAGTGTAATTATGTTATCAAAAGATATATTTTAAAAAAAAAGTCCTTGCGGGGTATGTAGAAAAAATGGAGCGCTACGAATCTCTGTCTTGCTTGGCACGCTTCTCTTATTTCCTCTACAGTCATTCGTTGTTTCACGCATGCTCGCCGTAGGGATCGTCGGCTTTGTATATTAAAATCTAAGTGCACTCTGTCAATCTGATATAGATCAGTCTATGACGACCCCTGCTTCTTCCACACACTTTCAAGTTTCAATATTATATGGTATACGATAAATCGGGCGCGCGCCGGCGCGGGCGGCCGCTCAAGCGCTGGGCGGACGACATCGCGGCGGCGGCGGGCGCGCGCTGGCCGCAGAGGGCGCACGACAGAGACGAGTGGGCACGCTTGGAGGAGGCCTACACCCGAAAATCGGGGACTTCAGAACTTATTTATTAAGCGTTAACAATTGAATTTATAATAATGTAACTAATAAGATTTTTTTTAAGTTTTTTTTTTTTATTATTGATTTAAATTCTTTTATTATGTAATTTTGAACTGATGAAGTCAACAATAAAGGCTTTTTTATTTTTATTTTATTTATTATACGATAAATCTAAATAAAAAATTTCAGAAACTGTGTTATGGAGATCACCTTACTTTTTCCTGGTCATCATCAGCTCCTCAAGGTTCCACGTGTAATAGTGGCACTATGGTCCTAAACATTAGGGCTCAAATTCGAATAATCTAGCTTTTAGCGTTTCATCTGACGTCAAACATACTCCAGGACCTTGGAAAATCCTTAAAAATGAAAGTAACTTTTTTTATTTAATAACCTATAAACTGTCCCACTGCTGGGCAAAGGCCTCCCCTCCTCGGCGTCCTTATACCATCCTTTTTAGAAGTGGTCGATATCGTCCTTCCACCTACGAAACTAAATTATAAAAATTGAAATGTTACTAATTTGAAACCGGCAGGCATGAGCCGCGATAGCTCAGTTGGTTAGAGCGCTACCACGGAACGGCAAGATCGCAGGTTCAAATCGTGCCTACGGATTTTTTTCTAATTTATTTAGGTAGCCTAGCATGCTAAAGGATCAAATAAAATTATGAAAGAAAATGCTGGAAACTGCTCCTGTACAAGCAGAGGTAGGTTTGATTGACTTAATTGTTTATTATTGTGTTTCTGCAAAGTTGTTAACCTTGAGATGTATCTTATATCTCGTTGAATAACAATACCTATTAAATTTATATCTTGTACTCGTATCTTGTTTAAAACACATTGCATAACTTCCAAGGTAGTCTAGAGCGAGATAGTGTATGCCAATTATATGAAGTTGGGTTGACTTGATTCATCATTACGATTTACAAGAGATTTATTTTAATTTTAATTAATACACAATAGGCAAACACACGGAGATTCATAAATCTGTGCTGCATTGTGATGCCAAACAGGTCTCCAACTCAGCATAATAACTATCACGTCTATAATCCCCGAGGGGGTAGACAGAGGAACAGAGACATTTGAACGATGTTATATTCCATTCATAATGGCATAAAAGGGTCTTTCAAATAAAAAAAAATATTTCGTTAATATCTCACACACATATTCAATTTTAACATCGACCCGTCCTTGTTGAAAGACCCTTTACATAACTTATATAAACTTTAACGTCCATAATCCCCGAGGGGGTAGGCAGAGGAACAACCTTCAATCCGTTCCCACTTGTCGCCGTATGATTTGGTGGACAAACGTGGCGAGCCTATCGCAGTCTACTTAGTGTAGAATGTAGTATCCACTAAGATAAGTTGCCTCGTACGACACCCACGGGAAGAGTTGGGGTGGTGCTATTCTTTAAGGCCGATATAAAAGTACAAAAGTATAACAAAATGAATATTTTGTGTCAATAATCCCCGAGGTGGTAGACAGAGGAACCACCGACAGGTAGTTCCCAATTTGCGCCGTAAGATTTGGGAACAAACGTGATAGGTGGCGAAGCCTACCGCCGTCTACTAGGTGTAGAATAGTAAAAGTAAAGTAAAGTAAAATACACTTTATTGTACAAATAGAAAACAACAAACAAGAGATAGAAAAGGAAATAGCGAAGTACAATTTAGGCGGCCTTATCGCTAAGAGCGCTTCCAGGCAACCTTCGGGCAGAGGAAATGATTTCGAGAAAGTGGTAGTAGGTGTGCAAGCATTGTGGAAAACGTTATATAACAGAATTTTGTTTACAACAATAACATGTATGTATCCACTAAGACCCCCACGGGAAGAGTCGGGGTGGTGCTATTCTGCACCATACGGTACTTGCTCAATACAAGTTACATAAATAAGACTACCTCACCTCACAATGTCATGTGATAAGTGACAGATAATTCGGTAATTTCTGGGATGAAAAGGCAGAGATCTACCGCTGCATGCATAAACTGAGTTTTTTTTATACATGCGTTTTTTTGTTTGTTTCAGGTCTGAATGCTTGCGAAAGGAAGTCATATTTATTTCTAAGAAAAGAATTACCAGTGAGGTAAATATATTATTTATTGGTAATGCTTTTATTTTAGTGAATTAGGGGAGGGCTGAGAAAACGCATGTCTCCGCGTGACCAGGAATAAGTTTCTCGATTCCCATTGGCTAATTGTATTGTGTATCAAATGTCCTTGCCATTTGTATGGAATAGGGTATTTGACAAGTATCAAATAATAAATTTCATAAAAATAAGAAAATAGACATAATTTGTAGGTCAAATGTGAAAACAGAATTAAAATCCGTTAAAAAATAAAATAGCTACAGTCAATCAAAAATCAGATGGTAGAAAGAGACAGCATTATATAATTGTGACGTCACCGTGATGTAGCGCCATACAAGCTGGTTCTTTGCTAGATAATAAGGACTGTTTTGCTAGAAAGGGACAAGGCATACCCCACTTTAACCATAACGGACACCACCAGTGTTATTCATGCATCAATGGGTGGGATGCAGAGTATTATACCTATACATACTCGTATGTATTAATGCAGTGCACCTGACCGGTTTTTATTTTAGTGTTAGTTAATAGTAGGTAGGGAATTATATATTAGGTTAGTGATTTATATTGTGTTCATATGTGTGTGTGACGCTGACGCGTACTCACTAAGTTTACTATAATATACTATACTTATAAAAGGGAGCAATAAGTCCGCCGATAAACTGCTAAGCAGTTTGGCGGTATACATTTATATATTACTGTATTTACTGTAACTGTGTAAAAGTTGAATAAAAAAAAAAAACCATTAATAAAGCTGATGTTAGTTGAGATATCGATAAAAGGATTTCAGATCCATCTTCAGGTTGTCCATGTAAGTTGATTGATGCAATAAAAAAATATTGTCAAATACCCTATTGTGAGAAACAGAGAATCCTGTGCTAGCTCGCTAAAATAAACAGAGAACCTATAATCGAAAAAAAAAAAACAGAATGCCGATAATACCAGAAGCCGATAAGGAATGTTTTGGTAATGAAAGATATTTCCGAAAAAAATAATAGAAGTTGTACCATTTTTGGGTAACTATGGTGGTATTGAATGAATGAATACACTTTATTGCACAAAATTAGTGTGATACAGTGCGTACGAAACGATTAATACAATCTAGGCGGTGTTATCGCTAAAAGCGATACAATACAATACAATACAATACAAATACACTTTATTGCACACCCGGGACATAAACAAAACATACAACATAAAGAGAGGTACAATACAATGTGCAGAAGGCGGCCTTATCGCTTTAAGCGATATCTTCCAGGCAACCTTCAGGTGATGGAAAAATCATAAAATATATAATATACGGGTGCAAAAGGCGTATGAAATAGATACTACCCTCAAATAAATAAATAAAAATAATTAAAAAAAAATGTATATGCAAACCTTTGCAAGCTGCCAAGCAGTAGTAATAATATTACATAAATACTATAATATATACAGAAATATAATACTTAATATATAATCAAAAATATAATAAATAAATAACCCACATCATATGCTAAAGCGAAGCGATCTCTACCAGACAACCTTTTGGTGGAGTAGTTTTGATAGAAAAAGGTAGGTTCGTAGGTATTATGTGTGATCTTTTTTTAAGTGAGTAATTAATTCTTTTAAGTACTATATTTATACTGTTTTTTACAAGTGGAAATTTATTATTAGCATATTTTTACTTATATATTAGATTTATTAGTCTGTTCTAGTTATGTATTTGTCTGTAAATTATATTAACAGAAAAAAAAATTCAACTATTTATATTAAATTATGCCCTTTCATCTACTTTAAGCGCTTGTTACGCTTGACTCTATTCAGTCTTGATGTCAAATTTGAAAAAATAGGCCGCCATTTTTAAGTTACAGTTCACGCAGAGCCTTAGATATCGATTTTGAAGTCAATCGTCCTAATGTTTATATTTATCGGATTATTTATATATTACCTATATTTATTTTGTTTCAAAATCCCGGGATCCCGGAGGCATTTTTATATTAAAAATATGTTTAATATAATCGACTTCAAATCACTATATCTAACGAATCACTGGTAGTATATATTAAAAAACCATAGTACCGGAACTCCCGGTACTTGATAATAAAATCCCGGTGGCATATTTATATTAAAAATATGTTTAATATAATCGACTTCAAATCACTATATTTAACGAATCACTGGTAGTATATATTAAAAAAACCATAGTACCGGAATTCCTGGTACTTGATAATAAAATCCCGGAGGCATATTTATATTAAAAATATGTTTAATATAATCGACTTCAAATCACTCTATCTAGCGAATCACTGGTATTAAAAATAGTGCCGTAATTCCCGGTACTAGATAATAAAATCCCGGGATCCCGGAGGCATATTTATATTAAAAATACGTTTAATATAATCGATTTCAAATCCCTAATGAATCACTGGTATTAAAAAACACAGTACCGTAGTTCCTGGGACTCGATAATAAAATTTGATGGTTTTAACAACTCTATGTCCCTTCGCCAACTTTAGGTATTTTCACTCCTATAAATCTGATCACTGCTTATTATTATAAGCTACTGAAAGAGTTAATTTCTGAATTCGGTCAAGACTCAAGTGTAAAATGCATTCAGTACAGTTACTATGCGATTTACAGCTTGTAAACAGAAGCCTGTCTATTGTACTAATTATTACACTAAATCGTCGATTAGTCGACTGAATTCAATCTAGTGTTAGCACTTTAGCTAAATTAACCCTGATATGGTTAATACTTGCGGTTGTTGGTACTTGGTGAAACTTGTAGTACATGATAAGAGTTAAATAATATACCGTTTCACGTTTTTTTATTGTATTTTATTAATTACGACCGGTTTCGTTTACACATCTTCGGATATTTGTTTATAAATAAATACCTGAAGATGTGTAAACGTAACCGGTCGTAATTAATAAAATACAGTAAAAACCTGTGAAACAGTATATTATTTAAGTCTAATCATGTAACCCTGATATCTCATTTCCATCACTGGTGATAAGAATGATATCTTGATAAGTTATCATTAGGGTAATATTGAAAACAAGATCAAAGCAACGAATTATCGTTTTTCCGATAAAGTGGTCATTGATAATCAAAGCCCAAATGAAGTGGTCATTTCAGATAAGTGGGCAATTGACTTTTTGCCACACTAAATCACAAATGATTATTAAAGAATGTGTATGAAAATAACTAACACTAAAATAAGAACAACATAAACTCTCACGTTCGTAATCCCCGAGGGGGTAGACAGAGGGACCACCTTCAATCACACTTAGTGGGGTAGTTCCCACTTTTCGCCGTAAGATTTGGTGGACAAACGTGGTAGGTGGCGAGCCTACCGCCGTCTACTAGGTGTATAGATTAGTATCCACTGAGATCCTTAGTCAGCGTCGGTGGCACAGTGGCTAGGACACCTGACTCCCATGCGGGAGGTCCGTGTTCGAAACCGTGCAGTGCCATGTACCAATGAGTTTTTCGTATTTTTCGAAGACTTACGTACATTTACCGACTGCTCTAACGGTGAAGGAAAACATCGTGAGGTAACCTGCACACTGAGATGACCAGTGTGTAAAATGGGGTAGACACAAAAGATCCTCAAGGGTCGAAGTGCCGCTGGGGTTATTCCCGGCCCCCCATCTTAAGATAAGATAAAACGTAACGAACATTCCGCATATAAGTAATTCAATTCGCGTATGTATGTGTCGAGAAATTTCGAGATAGAAAATGAATAAGAAAATGTATTGTGACGTCATTAAAAGTGGCATTTTCACTTCGTTAAAAACGCAACATACAAATGGTAAAAAGCCCGTTTGCTTATCTGCACTCCTTCATATCCTATATCTATTTCTTTTCTCTAGAACCGTTAAAATGAACTTTGATAATAGGTTGGCAAAGTTTTGTTATTCCTGAAATAAACGAAGTTCTTACGATGGTTTCGTCGCATAATTACTACTTTCCAAAGAGTTGGGGTGGTGCTATTCTTTAAAGCCGGCACCACAGCACTCAAATACTTAAGCTAAAATAACAAAATACCTATCTAAATAAATTATTATCCAAAGCAACACGCGATTTTACGAGTAAATTAGTTTACCACACTTGATAATTTTAGAGTAATCGACCACAAATATACACGCTTATCGGCCAATGTCAAAGTTACATTCCGTTTTATTAGATCTTTATTTTTATCGTATTACTGTACACATCAATGAGTATGAATATTAACTATAACATTCATAATAACATATTTACAAATAATTACCTACTAAAAATACTACTTTAGTACTACAAGTATGTAATATGTCTATTATATTAATCTAATGCCAAATGAAAATATACTTACTTACTTACTCCGCTGGCGCAGCGACCCGAAGTGGATCTTGGCCTCCGATACCAAAGAGCGCCATCGCTCTCTCGTCCGGTCGGACGTCCCAGATACCGCTGGCGCGATGAAGTGGAAAAGGATCTGCGGGAGCTCCGGGCGCCTGACTGGCTCGAGACTGCGCAGGAAATGAAAATATATGTTGTATTAATATCTATTCTAATTCATGTCGTCCCGGGACCGATTATCGTTGACGGTACGGCCCTCGAAGTTGTGGCAGACTGTGCAATTAGGTAGAAACAACTTCGAGAAAGAAGCTGACAGAAGAATTCAGCTGGGCTGGGCAGCATTTCGGAAGGTACGTCACATCTTCTCGTCGCCCATACCTCAATGTCTTAAGACAAGAGTCTTTAACCAGTGCGTCCTACCAGTAATGATCTACGGGACGAAACGTGGACACTGACGGTGCGACTGGTTCACAAATTGAAAGTCGCTCAGCGTGCTATGGAAAGAGCTATGCTCGGAGTGTCTCTGCTGGATCGAATCAGAAATGAGGAGATCCGGCATAGAACGAAAGTTGTCGACACAGCTCATAAGATTAGCGAGCTGAAGTGGCAGTGGGCCGGTCACGTCTGTCGCAGAACCGACAACCGCTGGGGGAGACGAGTTCTGGAGTGGAGACCGTGTTGACCGGGCAAACGTAGTGTGGGACGCCCCCCTGCTAGATGGAGCGACGAACTGCGCAAGGTGGCTGGCAGCGACTGGATGAGAAGAGCCGAAGATTGGGCTCAATGGCGCGCCCTGGGAGAGGCCTATGTCCAGCAGTGGACTAGAATAGGCTGCTGATGTATGGGAAATTGGGAAGACGCTCACACCGCATGCGCCAACTGGCAGACGCTTCCATATAAAACTTCTCTGTCGAGCAATCTACACGTGACGAATTTAAAAATCTTTGCATCCAAAAGCATCGCTTAATGCTGCGCAAGAGCAAACAAAACAAAACAGTTAGCATGACTCATTGATTGATATGCGTGTTTATTAATCACATGGTACTTTGAATGCGCGAATGGAATACCAGAAACCAGTATGTGTTAATCTGTGATCGGAAAAGGTGGAGCTAAAAGTTGACAAGAGGGCGTACTAACGAGCGAATAGGCGTTTCAGCGTTTGAAAAATGAAAAACTGGAACTTGTTTTTGGACAAACTGCGAATGCCAATCTGTTTCTGGTTTAAGCATGATCGAAATTTTTTTTTTTTGGAAAAAGAAATTACCCTGTCCGGTTTTATAGATACGAGATTCTCACCAACAGTTGGGGTTGATTTGAAACTGTCTACCCGCGACCATGGCGTATAAAATTGCATCGAAATATCGAGAGCTGAAACAACCCCAAACCGTGGTAAGAGTTAAGGATGTTATGGAGATGGTTTTACCGGAACCGGAGTCGAAACCGAAGGTTTTGAATTTGATTTATCGGAGTCGGAGGCGGAGGTAGAAGATAGATGTTCAGAAGAAGTTCAAATTTTAAACCGTTTTTAAATTTTTATACTTGAGCTGGCCAATATTTTTTATGATGACGTTTGCGGCAGTAAAACATACCTTTATGTAGTCCTACACTATTTAACAAAATATCGATATTTGAATATGTTTGCTCACAAATCTTCGGTATAACCTCGGATTCAAAATTATCGGAGCCGAAGTCGGAGTCGGAGGTGTAAAATCAATCGGAAGTTCCGACCTTTCGGAGTCGGAGTCGAAGCTCCGTACATCCCTAGTAAGAATCCCGTCATCCCGAGTATAGTATTGAGGTAGAAGAGTATCAGCTCTATCTACTATAATATGTCATCTCGATTAGGTTAGGTTTAAAGATAACAGAAACACAGATAACAGTTTGAAGATTCACACTAAAGACATGTGGTACCAAAGCTGGTAGTACAGTATTATGATGATGACGGGCGCAAACCACCTTTCAAAAAAAACAAACTGCGCTAATTTTTGCTTAAATGCATTTAAGGAATTTGTGTTTTTAATCGGTGAAGGTAGATTATTATAATAGCGCGCACCCTCGTATGTAAGCATTCGTTTGCCATCGTTCGTTCTCGTCTTTGGCAGATCGTCGATTGCTTTAGGCTTTAGATAAATTAACAATAACAAAACAGTATTTTAAATGTAAATGAGATTCGCCATCAAAATTATCAGAACCGAGTAACAAACATATTTGTGTTCTCTGTTTTTTTCCGAAAACAAAATTTAACACGTAGATTATAGATAAGATTGTTACCAGTACAAAGTCCAATCGCTCGAAGCACTTTATATCAGCCGTTAACAGACATCTGGACAAAAATTGTTTTATTGTTAAATTGCAGTGCCTAATTGTTCTAATGCAGTTTCATTTTAGCATATGATGTGTGTTATTTATTTATTTATTATATTTTTGAATATATATTAAGTATTATATTTCTGTATATATTATCATCAGCCCATGTCGTCCCACTGCAGGGTATAAGCCTCCTCTCTTTTGTGCCACCCTATACGATCCTGTGCTAGTCGCATCCAGGTCTTCGATGCGATCCCGGTGATGTCATCCGCCCATCTGGCTGCTGGACGACCTACTCCTCTTTTCCCTGACCTTGGCCACCACTCTATATATTATAGTATTTATGTAATATTATTACTACTGCTTTGCAGCTTGCAAAGGTTTGAATTTTTTTTATTTATTTATTTGAGGGTAGTATCTATTTCATACGCCTTTTGCACCCGTATATTATGTATTTTATGATTTTTCCATCACCTGAAGGTTGCCTGGAAAAAAGCGATAATGCGGCCTTCTGCACATTGTATTGTACCTCTCTTTATGTTGTATGTTTTGTTTATGTCCCGGGTGTGCAATAAAGTATGTTTGTATTGTATTGTATTGTATTGTATTGTTCTTTAATTGTTCTTGTAGTATGCAGGTCTGATTCAATTGTAACGTCAACAGTTGAAATACACTGTATTTTATTGTCTTCATAGACCGACCAATACATACATCATCTTTACACTCTGATCTAATGCACTATTTGCAAAGGACATTGACCGGTTAGAGAGTGTCCAGAGAAGAGCCACCAAGCTCCCTTACTGCCTAAAAAACATATGAGGAAAGAAATACAAACAAAAACAACCTTGCAGTCCCACGTTTGTCCATTTTGTTTGTCCACCAAATCTTACGCGAAAAGTGGGGACTACTTGTCGGTGGTTCCTCTGTCTACCCCTCTGGGATTATGGACACAAAATATTCTACTTTTGTATCGGCCTTAAAGTACAGCACCACCCCAACTCTTCCCGTGGGTGTCGTACGAGGCGACTAAGGGTCTTAGTGGATACTATTCTACACCTATTGTAGTAGACGGCGGTAGGCTCGCCACCTATCACGTTTGTTCACCAAATCTTACGGCGAAAAATGGGAACTACCTGTGATTGAAGGTGGTTCCTCTATCTACCTCCTCGGGGATACCAGAAACAAAAACAATCTTGCAGTACCACGCTTTATACTTAGTAAAGTAAACACATCATTTTTGGGTCACTGTGTACGATTTTATAATAAGATACCTGATGCTGTAATACATATGACAGAGATAAAGTCTAAGAACCATATAAGACGGACCTTATGTAAAAAGGGTTATTATAAAATAAATGACTACTTAAACGATAAATCCAGCTCCAGCTCTGCACATTGTGTATATGATTGTATTCATAATTATTGTAAGATATATTTATTTCAAAAGATGTGCTGCTGAAAGTTTCTTGCGCCGCTTCTTTCCTTTCAGCTACAGCACCTTACGAAGCGGTGGTAGAGTAAAAAAATGACGTGAAAATGTACTGTAAGGTACCTACTTACAATAAAAAACATTTTAATTTGGCAATGAATTTAAAGCATTGAACAAATATAAGCCTACTAACTTTTGTGCGCCGATGCTTCGCACACGTTAACAAACAGACAATGCAATTTTCCAGAAACGGAAACACTTATATTTTTAATTTCATAATATTAGCATGTTCAGTAATGCTCTGAACACTTATTGTTATAATGAGAGCAGATGAACAAACAAGCCACCTGGTGGTAAGTGACCACCTTCGCCCGTAGACATCTCACCTCACCATAATGTTATTAGAAATTGAAATTGAAAATGTTTATTTAGCGCTGTAAACACCAGAATACAGAAGTATACAAAGTTTAATACATGCAGCACAGAACATCCGGTGCGGTACAGTGCCTAAAAGGGTACACCAGCTCAGCATAATGCTGAGGCAAGCCACAGCGCTGATTTTCAGCTGGCCCCTCAGTGACTGCACGGACGAAGAAAGCAACAGTGTGTGCGTGTTGTGTTGTATGAATGTGTTTGTTTGTATGAATGAGGATATTAGTGTGTATGTGAGGTACTGAGTGTGTGGGAGGGTGATGGCATGGTTTTATGTGTGTATTAGAGGGGTTTCGATGCCGATACTTACGCTGGCTGGTGCAATTATTAATGCTAGCATTGCTGCTTTGCAGCAGAATTAGGTAAAACGGGTATACCACCCCAGGCCGCCTTTGCATTGAATCATACCGTAGACGAAGGTGGACTTTGTGGAAAGTGAACTTTATGGGAAATTAACTTTTTTGGAAATGATTTTTTGGGAAGTGGACTTTTTGGAATAATTTTAATACATACATATTTACGTAGGACCAAATGAACCTACGTTTTTTGCTACTTTATTTTGGCTGTGGTGCTGGCCTTAAAAAATAGCACCACCCCAACTCTTCCCGTCGGTGCCGTACGGTACGAGGCGACTAAGGATCTTAGGGGATACTATTTTACCCCTAGTACATTGTGGTAGGCTCGCCATCAAATCTTACGGCGACAAGTGGGAACGGATTGAAGGTGGTTCCTCTGTCTACCCCCTCGGGGATTATTGACACAAAATATTCATTCTATTCTACTTTTTTATCGGCCTTAATGAAAAGCACCACCCCAACTCTTCCCGTCGGTGTCGTACGGTATATACGAGGCGAAGAGGGGTCTTAGTGGATACTATTCTACACCTAGTAGACGGCGTTAGGCTCGCCACCTATCACGTTTGTCCACCAAATCTTACGGCGAAAAGTGGAAACTACCTGTCGGTGGTTCCTCTGTCTACCACCTCGGGGATTATTGACACAAAATATTCATTTTGTTATACTTTTGTACTTTTATATCGGCCTTAAAGAATAGCACCACCCCAACTCTTCCCGTGGGTGTCGTACGAGGCAACTTATCTTAGTGGATACTACATTCTACACTAAGTAGACTGCGATAGGCTCGCCACGTTTGTCCACCAAATCTTACGGCGACAAGTGGGAACGGATTGAAGGTTGTTCCTCTGTCTACCCCCTCGGGGATTATGGACGTTAAAGTTTATATAAGTTATGTACATGCACTTTATTTTGTTAGCTTTTTCCGCTTCCATTGTCATTCCATGGATATTGGTTCCCTGCAACGTATCAAATTAGTCATGTTATTGTTTGTGGATTTATTTACCTTGTTTACTGAAATACTGTGTACAAGGAAACTCGACTGATGACTCTATCCCAAATATACAAATATAATACATGTATACTAGTACGGAAAATTCTGAACAAAAAAATCCATACCCAAATAACTTTTACAAAAAAATCACAGATTCGGAAACGTGCATTGAGGCGAGGTAGCGATATTCATTTACAAACACCACGGACAAATTATTTAAAGAAAAATATAATGTATGAGGGTGCTCAGCTGTATAACAAATTGCCAAATTGTATCAAAGAAGCAAAGTCCATCCTTTCATTCAAAACTAAATTAAAGCACCACCTTTTGAGCAAATTTACAGAGTTTAAATAATTGATAGTAATTGCAATATCTATCACCAAACCAAATGGCATCTGCAAGTCGATACTTAATTGAATACTAATTATTCCTATTTTGTGTTATTCGTCTTCTGGTTACCTGCAGCTTAGAAAAATTACAGCTCTTCAATTAGATCATATGATACACTAGTAATTTAATCTATAAGCCTCATGTCTACCGTACACACTGTTAATTACAATAAGTTTATCCTGTATTTCCCTAAGCAAAGTGGATTATATCCTTTTTTTAGTGAAATAAATGTCTAAAACCGTACTGAAACTTGGGTCAAATTAGCCTAAATTACAACGTTTTTAGTTCTATTTCTACCCAATTTCAATTTAGTTTTCGTTCCAATTCTATTTGGACACCAAATCGCATTCTGCTGACGCATAACTCTACCACTGCCACCTTACCTTATCTTACCTCGGGAGGAACTTGTGTTCGATCGTTATATTTGACAGTTGAAGCGTTTTGTTACCGTTCAACTGCGATTCAGTATAAACTAAACGCTTTAGTAGAATGCACAAATACGTTACTGTTCGTTCGATCGTTGACTCGATCGGAACTTAACTGAAATTGGATCGTTAGTGGATAGTAGCATACGAAACACGTCATAAAGATGCAGTTTAGATTCTATTTAGTTACATTGTATTTAGTGGAATCGATCTTCTGTACACGTATTCGACGTTATACGTGTTATCTGTGACTGTATATTTTTTTTGCAGCTAATAAGTATTACTTGTTTGAAGAATGAATGAATACACTTTGTAAAATTACAATACAATACACAAACGTTTATTGACAGACAAATAACTCCATACATAAAATGGTAGTAAAATTTATTCTTATAGCTATATGTTAGTCATCTTCAGTAATGTCCCCACTGTTGGGGTACAGGCCTCCCCTTGCACAAGGTGGGTACGGGCCTTGATCTACCGAGCGGGCCCAGTGCTGTTCCTCAGACATGCAGGTTTCCTCACGATGTTTCCCTTCACTGTTAGAGCAGTTGGTAAATGGACGTAAGTCTTCGAAAAAATCGGAAAACATGGAAACCGCGCCTGTCTGTTGGCACATGCGCTGTGAGCATCTCCTCGTACATGTCAACTGTATGAAATTTGACAACATTATAAGCATATTTGACGCAAAAGAATTGATGCCTTCGAGATGTGGTGCTGGAGAAAAATGCTCCGAATTCCGTGGACAGCACATCGTACCAACGTATCCATTCTACGTGAACTTAAAATCACCTCACGACTGTCCTCCGAGTGCCTTCGTAGAATTCTCGAATATTTCGGTCACATTGCCAGGAAAGACAGTGACAACCTTGAAAAACTAATTGTGACCGGAAAAATGGAAGGGAAGAGGACTCGAGGACGTAGTCCGATGCGCTGGTCCGACCAAATCCGCACCACCCTTGACTCTACAATTCACGATGCCATCCACACCGCCGGGGACAGAAATAAATGGAGGATGATCATCCGCCAGAAGGTGATACCTAAAGGTGGTCACGACCCTCAGCATTGAGGATTACGACGCGAGGAGGAGGATAAGCATATTTGCCCCAAACCCTTGTCTCACAGTCAGTTCACACATCATCATTCTAGAGGAGAATACGTATTCTGTGGTTACGTAATATTTTTCACCGAAAAACATCCTGGTATCATTATTAAAAGTAACTATTACCACATACACGTAATTGATAACAATGAATACGTCCTTTGCCTCTATCACCGGATAATGTTAATTATTTATATACCTTCTCTCGTATCTATTTAATGGTTAATTAATGATGATTATTTTTTTCGCTCGCAGCCTGGACATTACCGGTTTAGACCGGTTCTGGGCATTTGCAAATGCTTCTGGTTCATAATGATCACTTTCCAGAATGTCCCCTTCACAAAATTACCCCTTTTCCACTTCGTCTAAGTCCTCAAAAGTCATCAGCGTTTCGGGAATGCTCGTAATAAATTATAATGTGGTGAGATTCCATGGAGACGGTGACCACTTACCATCAGGTGGTCCGTCTACTCATCTGCTCTTCTTCAACATCAAAAATCCAGCTCTTGTTTTTTTATTAGGACATCTTCATTATTGATAGCATAGCACTGAAAATCTTCGTCTCAGTTCTAGAACATTGGATTTTTCAGAACCTTCCATAATGTTCTAGAATGTTCGACTGGCTTCCATGGTGTTCCATGCCTTTCTCGAAGGTTCTGGACATAGACTATTATCGTAACATTATCTATGTTTCATTGTTTCTCTTGTATGTATTTAATCAAAGCTAACATCTATCTCTCTCTAACTTACAGGTTAGCTAATATAATGAAAGAGATAGCGCTCCTGCCAGACAACCTCCTGCGGATGCCGTCGGTGGGCCTTGTAAACCAGTGGTATGAAAGATCCTTCGAGGAGATCATACAGTTTGAGAAGATGGAACCTGAACCGCCTGTGTTAAGCGAGTAAGTATTATTGTCTTTTTTTTCCTTAGCCAGTGTTGTCCCACTGCTGGGCAAAGGCGAAAACATTATTCTAAACATCCGGGCCTTGTGCTACCTCTGGCCTTTACTATAGTAATCGAATGTGATGTAAGTTTTGTAACATTTATTAGTCGATTTTCTCATAAACCTCCGTAAGACCTAAAGACCCTCATACCCCCTACCCTTCTGCTGGGTAAGGGCATCGCTGCGCCAGCGCACGAGAGATCTACCGAGTTCCTGCGGCTCAGTAGAGCCCAACTGCGGAAGAGCATGCCTGGAGGCAGAAGAGACTGTCGCCCAAGTGCTATTAGAATGCAGTGAGGTCACCATTCTACCGGGCGGAAAGCTTCAGCACCCCTTATGTTACTTCCCGAAGTCTGTAGGACATTAATGTCCTCATTAAAGGACTGCTGGACTTTTCGGCGAGGTTGAGATGGCTTGATTTTCCATCACACGCAAAATAGGCGCTAGACGAAGAGTTGCGGAAACCAGCCCGTTACTACAATACAATACAAGAAGTAAACCTTTGTAAGAAAGAAATATTGCTAATTTTAATGGATCATAAATCATCCAAAACCTATATTAAGATATGCCCACATTCCTGAATTAAGAGGCTCCTTCATTCCACAGCCCTGAGTAAAGTCAGTTTGCAAGATAAAAGGGCACTTTTTGAGATAGTGGACCAAATGAACCTAAACGGTATCCCATAAAACCCACATCAACATAAAGTCAATTTGCTAGAATACCCACTTCTCACAAAGTCATTTCCAAGAATAACAACCCACTCACTTCACTACCCATAAATAAATAAAGCGTATTTGCTCAAAATACATAGCTTGTTTTATTATCATAATATACGAGCGTCGGTGGCACAGTGGCTAGGATACCGGACTCTCATGCCGGAGGTCCGGATTCGAAACCGTGCAGTACCATGTACCAATGAGTTTTTCGAAGACTTGCGTACACTTACCGACTGCTCTAACGGTGAAGGAAAACATCGCTGGCTCCCAAGATACAGGTTCGCCTAGTTTGGGACTCAGGGTACTGTTCGATTTACTAATTTGTGATGTTTTCAATAAAGATTATTTTATTTATTTATCGTGAGGAAACCTGCATACTGAGATGATCAGTGTGTAAAATGGGATAGACACAAAAGATCCTCAAGGGTCGAAGTGCCGCTGCAATATTTCCGGCCCCCTTATCAGACGATAAGATAAGATATATCATAATATACAGTGGGTACAATTTTTTTTTCTGATAGTTAGACCTGTAGATATCTGGAATGATAGCACCCGTACTAGTTTTGAAAAAAATATATGACAGTTGTTAAAAAAAGGCCACTACCCTCAAATAAAAATAAAAAATTCTTCACCAGATTCTGCGAACGCCTAGTCCACATCCGCAACCGACACGCAGATGTAGTCCAGACCATGGCGCAAGGCATCCTAGAGCTGAAAGAGTCCCACGAGATAGACCCCGGCCTCGAGAACTCCATCCAGTACTTCCTGGACCGGTTCTACATGAGTCGGATATCTATTCGGATGCTCATCAACCAGCACAGTGAGTAGCAAACATCTTAAAACTGCAGTAGTCTTTTCATCGCGTTTGTCCTGGGAATTGATAATATTGATCAGGAGTATTCAGAATACTTCGCGGGGATAGGATTGAACATTCGGGGGAAAAGTCTTTCAAGGAAGGGACTTTTAAGGAATGGCCATTCAGGGGATAGGATATCGGGGAATAGGGCATTAGAGGAATTGAACATTTGACCGGTTATTCGATTTAGACGAGCTTTCTTAGCGAGTGTTCTTAACCATTTTTGATAAACATTGGATAACGGGTTTCCAGATAAATAGAAAGAATAATGATAAAATAGATAGAATAGAATAGAATAGAAATACATTTATTGCCAAATACTCATATTTTTTTTACGAAAAAAATTAAATTAAAGTACAAAGCACTATGTATATTTGTCAAAAGGGGGGAAAGTCAGCAAATGCTGACATACTCGGGTACCAAATATGCAGCGCTGTTTTTCATTTCCCCCCTTATCCCAAGATGTTAGTGGGAGCGATAGTGATAGCGGGTAAAAAAAATGAAAATTAAAGACTAAGATAGATTTTGGAATATCCTTGATGTCAGATATGATAATTATTGTAAGATATATTTATTTCAAAAGATGTGCTGCTGAAAGTTTCTTGCGTCGCTTCTTTCCTTTCAGCTACAGCACCTTACGAAGCGGTGGTAGAGTAAAACATGACGTTGTAAAAATGTACTATAAGGTACTTATTTACAATAAAAACATTTTGATTTGATTTGGATCTCTGGAACGGTAACAGTCAGGTGATTCGAGTTTGAGCTCAAATGTTTAGGGACCATGGCGCCTTCCCACATCTGGAAGCTTATGTTGACCAGGAGAAAGTGAGGGATTCCAACAATGATATTTTTTTATTTTATTTATAAGTACGCAAACAGATTACATTCATATATATATCCTTATACTTAGTTCTAAATTTGTAATCTAGAATGTACTGCAAACATCATGCGTACATAACTTGCCAAAATACTTCGTTACATAATAGGGTGCAAATAGAGAAATGTAAGTGCGAATTAAGTTTTTAAGTTATTTAGAATATTCGAAATGACCCAAAAGGAACATATGTATATATCCTCTATAGGTACATGCTTATTATCCAAATACCCACTTATTAAGTATTAAAATGTCAGGAGTTTTTTAAAATTTGAAATTAGTGTTAGGTTATTATTTTATTACAAGCCTTCGGCTAGGACTACACGGCTCCAGTTCCATTCCGGTTCGGTTCGCTCCATCCAATCTCGAAGCGCTTATTTTAAATCGGAGGAGCGTGGAACGCTTGTGATTGGTCGCAGCGAATCGAACCAAGGCAGGGACCGGACGTGTGTAGTCCGAGGAAAATACGTTTCAAAAGCCATAGCGAGATATTTCTTAAAATTTTTAATTTAGATTTTATGTTTCCAGCACTTCTGTTCGCGGAACAGATTGGCCCGAAGCCGGCATCTGTGAACGGTATGGGGAACGGCGGTCGACACATCGGGTCCATCGATCCCGCGTGCGATGTGGTGGCCGTAGTACGTGACGCGTACGAGAACGCGAGGTTCCTGTGTGACAGATACTATCTTGGGGCGCCGGAGCTCGACCTGCGGCAGTGTGGGGGTGAGTGGTTCTGGTGTGCCCCACAAGGGTTTAATTCGCCTAAATTACAACGTTTGTAGTTCTGTTTATTAACACTTAACTTCCCACGCTCACACTCCCACTCACCCTACACTACAGATGCACAGTTACATTTTTACACACTCCAACACACCCCCACCCATACTCACTCTTACCATTATCTTTACTAAATTCCTTTATGATTAAATTTTCCAGTAGTATATAAAAAAATAAAAAAATATTTAATTAATAAAAACTTACTTTCCAGTGCCAAACGACCGACCCATGCCCATAGTGTATGTGCCGTCCCACCTCTACCAGATGCTGTTCGAACTGTTCAAGAACTCCATGCGAGCGGTCATGGAACATAGTGGGGACAATCCTCACCCCATTCAGGTCAACCTGGCTGAGGGGAAGCAGGACGTGTCCGTTAAGGTGAGGGGAGAGTTTAAAAACTATCACACTATAAATTGGTATGGTTAATAATATTTATGTGGTTAATACTTGCGGTTGTTGGTACTTGGTGAAACTTGTAGTACATGATTAGACTTAAATAGTATACTGTTTCACGGGATTTTACTGTGTTGTATTGTGGAACAGTATATTATTTAAGTCTAAAATAATCTTTATTGAATACTATACCTGGAGCGTCGGTTGTCTAGTGGCTAGGACGCCGGACTCCCATGCGGGAGGTCCGGGTTCGAAAGCATGCAATGCCATGTACAAATGAAATATTCGGATTTTCTTTGAGGAAATTGAAATTGAAAACGTTTATTTAGCGCTGTAAACACCAGAATATAGAAGTATACAAAGATTAATACATGCAGCACAGAACATCTGGTGTGATACAGTGCCAAAAAGGGTACACCAGCTCAGCATAATGCTGAGGCAAGCCACAGCGCTGATTAAGACTTACGTACATTTACCGACTGCTGTAACGGTGAAGGAAAACTTCGTGAGGAAACCTACACACTGAGATGACCAGTGTGTAAAATGGGGTAGGCACAAAAAGATCCTCAAGTACCGCTGAGGTTATTCCCGGCTTCCTATCATAAGATAAGATGGGGACAACTCTGAAATCGCGAAGAAAAAATCAGCTGTTCCATACAAGTCTTTACCTACACGACCGAAATGTATGAAACAGCTGAATTTTTTCCGCGATTTCAGAGTTGGTCCCGTAGTGAAAGTTGTTCAGTTATGGATACTGAACACCCCGGTACTATAAGTACTATAGGTTTTTTATTACACTTAGTACTTATAGAGACGTCTAGGACGCCCTCGGGGCAAATGGCTGGATGATATCAAGAAGTGGACCAGACTGAGCTACCGTTGTAACGATGTCGACTTCATCGTCCATATCAACCTCCTCGCCATCAATTTCAACCTCATTGTTAGCGTTTATCTCACCTCATTTCGTGTTGGCATCTTCATTTGTTCATCTTTATTTTCAAAATTAAAATCATTTTCCCATTCCATTTCTAAATTCCATTATTCCATTAATTTCATTGTCTTCACTTTCTCTCTGTATTTTGTCCTGAATGGACGTTTCTCCGTTTTGTTTTTTGTCTCCTACTACTACCTATTTTCTATATTTACTATTTTCTGTGTTCTGTTCCTTAAAAATATAATATCTATTACCAAGTTCTTCTATTACTTCATCTGCACACTGTCCTAGAACCGTGCTAGCCGGCACCTAGAGGGCAGATTGTAGCACCGTGATCTGAAAGACGCAGCATGGGATCGCAAGCGATTTTGCCTACTGACCTCCTAACTTCAATTTTAAGATGGCACCCGATGATGATTAGTACTTACAGTGTAATAAATTCCGATGTTTTATTTTGTATCCTCAGATCTCTGACCGCGGCGGCGGCATCCCCCGGAGCGTGTCAGACCTGCTTTTCAAATATATGTACAGCACGGCGCCGCAGCCTTCCAACTCCGACTCCCACACCGTGCCGCTAGCCGGTCAGTAACTCCCACTTTGAATTATTTTTTATTGACTACTAAACCCGCATTTGACCACGATCTCGCATGATGGTAAGCGACGATGAGGTCGACGATGAAGCATGCGGGTCCAGTTGCCTATTCACTCTGGCCTTGAAGATCCCAAGGTTGTAGGTTTCGGGAAACACAGACGCCGGCAGGCTGTTCCATTCCTTAGCCGTCCGCATAATGAACGAAGAAGCAAATCGCTTCGTTCGAGCAGATGGGATATCAACAACATAAGGATGGAACCCCTCCCCGTGCCTGGTAGTCCGAAGGCGGAATGGAGATGCTGGAACTAGGTCGTGAAACTCCGATGCGCACTCTCCAAAATGTATCCTATAAAATACCGATAGACAGGCAACCTTGCGCCGATGTTCCAGACTTTGCAGTCTAGCTTCCACCAGCGATTCGTCACCTATAAGGCGCTTAGCGCGTTTCTCCACTGAGTCAAGGGCAGCCAGTTGGTACTTAGCTGAGCCGTCCCACAGGTGGCAGCAATACTCCATGCACGACCGGACTTGAGCTTGGTAAAGGTTTAAGGGTACCGCCTAACCTTACGCAGAATGCCCAATTTTTTGTCTGCGGTCTGAGCTTTTGACTCAATAATATTTGAAAAAGACCCTTGACCGTTAATTTTTGTCGTAAGATTTGGTGGACAAACGTGATTGGTGGCGAGTCTACCGCCGTCACCGTCTACTAGGTTAATCTTACGGCGATAAGTGGGAACCACCTATGATGAAGGTGGTTCCTTTGTCTACCCCTAGGGGACACAAATTGTTACAATAATTTATTATATCTTGGTTGCAGGGTACGGCTACGGATTGCCTCTATCCCGTCTCTACGCGAGATATTTCCACGGGGACATTGTACTGGTATCCTGTGAGGGATATGGAACGGATGCTGTCATTTATTTGAAGGTAACTTGGTTATTCAAATAGTAAATAATCCTACAATGTTTTACCACTAGAGGCGCCATCAGCACAATTACGCAAATAATATGATTTTGTTCTAAACATAACCTAGAATTTTATGGCTTTCAATAACAATAATTTTGATTAATATTAGATGAATCAAATCTGGGATTTAATCATAACCTACTAAACCAACACAAACAGTGAATTAGTACTGAAGGGATCTCCTCCATTTTCTGTCGAACGTAACTTTATTAGCGTTGCAAAACTATCGATAGATATCTATAGTTTGATCGATTAATAATCTAGCGCTTAGTTTACCATTGATTGGTTAAGCGCTCCAAAAATTGATTATTATTATTATTATTATTGATCAGCCACTGTTTATGTGTGAACCTCGTGAAATCCAGGGCACCAAATGATACCGCGTAGCATTAGACCGTTAGCGCCATCTATTGAGCAGTAGTGGTAACGATGTTAACTTTACCTTTTATAGAAGTTATTAGTTCAAGTGTATTTATTTCAATAATAATATACGTATTGTATTTGAAAGTAGATTAATATTATATAAATATATAAGTAGATTACTAAAGAGAAATAGGTAATAGAAATAAAAAAAATAGAAAAATAATAATCACGTGTACAAAATATGGATGTAAGGGGGGTCACCAACATCTAAATACCTCCAAATGCCAAACTCACCTGCACGTGGTGCATCCTGTCGATTAGCGATCGAGTCCCTGGCGACCGACTAGTGGCGGTAAAACCACTCAAATTCTGGCTGGGTTAAAATACCAGAAGCATGATGACGGGCAGCAGTGTCATCAGGGCAAGCGACCCGGATACTGCGATCGCCAACCCGCAGGCCTAGCGTGGCGATTATGGCATCACCTCCTATGGATAGCGCAAAAAGGATGAGAAGAGCCGAAGATCGGGCTCAATGGCGCACCCTGGGAGAGGCTTATGTCCAGCAGTGGACTAGAGTAGGCTGCTGATGATGATGATGAAATAGAATTGAATGATAAACAAACAAACGAAATTCCGGTTACGTAGGCGGCCGAAGGGGGCTTGGAGTTCTATTGCTGTCCGTTTTGCAGCAGAATTAGATTTGATGGTTGTACCTGTACATCAGCATCTACTTTCAAAATTCTTTTATATTCATTCTATTCTTCTTTTGTATCGGCCTTAAGGAACAGCACCACCCCAACTCTTCCTGTGTGTGTCGTACGAGGCGACTAAAGGTCTTAGTGGATACTATTCTACACCAAGTAGACAGCGATAGGCTCGCACCAAATTTTACGACGAAAAGTGGGAACCAACTACCTTGTGATTGAAGGTGGTTCCTCTGTGTACCCATCGGGGATTATGAACGTGATAGTTAATGTATGTACTTTTGTTCCAGGCCATCTCAAACGAAGCGAATGAGCTGTTACCAATATACAACCGAACCACATCAAAGTTCTACCAACCGGTGCCGCCAACTGGTGATTGGTCGGGCTCCCTCAACACTGCTAGCAGTTCCCGCAAGGCGAAACACAAGCCGTCTCTGTCACACAGCATATAGTGCAGCAGTGAGAGCGGGACGGGTATAGTGTAGAATAGATAGTCTGAAGAGCTTGTAGATAACTGGTTTTATGTGATTAAATACTGATAGAAGTCGGAAGTTGGAGGACTCTGATACAAGAGCATACCATGCCGGCCCCGCATAGGTCAGGCGGGACCGGTTGTATGTCTTGTATATCATGCAGCATACTATGCTACGTCGGTCAGCCCTCGCCATGCAGCCGCCAAGCTCCAACCGGTGCTGCCAGCCCTTCCCAGCTGACTTTCCAAATGGAAGTTGTCGGTGAATGTCGGGAAGACGCAGGCCCTGATCACAGGAAGAAAACGGCAGCCACCGCCACTTCGTCTCCAAGGCCAGGAGATCCCGTGGCTTAACAAAGCAAAGTGCCTGAGCGTGACGATCGACCGCAGGCTGTCCATGCGGCATCACGTGGACAACATCGTGCAGCGTGTCCGAACAGCGTGCCGACTGCTATGTCCAGTCCTCTCTTCGAGTGTCCCCTTGCGCACAAAGCTGAGGATATACAAGACATACATCCGGTCTCGCCTAACCTATGCGGGGCCGGCATGGTATGCTCTTGTATCAGAGTCTAGAAAGAAGGAACTCCGCGCGCATGAGCATAAGTGCCTGCGCGCCATCATAGACGCCCCACGCTACGTGCGCAACACGACCATCGCCAGAGACTTGAAGATCGAGAGACTGGACAAGTTCATCGAACGCCTCGCACGCGGCATGTTCGACCGCGCCGACAACTCCGCTCATCTCACACTTCGTGAGCTAGCGCCGCTGCACGCCCGCCCGCCCGATCGTCGGAGCAGAGCCCTGCCCAAGGAACTGCTGACGGAGGAAGCCACAACCACCGGCGGTTATAGAAAATATATTATTTATTTCCGATACAAACAACTAGGTACAGAAGACAAAAATAAATAAGCAAAAGTAATTAAGTTTGTTGAAGGTGGCGTGCAGCATCGGAAAAAGGGGACTGCCTCAGCCTGTTGCCGTAGCGCTATCACCTGAAAAGACCACGCCTACGGCATTGACATGCCTACTGCACCCCAACGCCCCACCCGTGGTTACGGGTGGCGATAGACACCCCTGTAGAGGGCATTACGCCCTGGAACAGGCTCCCCACGCCCCCTAGGGGACGTGAGGCTTAAGGCATTAGAGTGCGATGTGCTTGTGGACACGGCGGCGGTTCGCCTCGCACTGCGGTCAGAAGGCCGTAACTAATCGGAGAACTACCGACTTTTATCAATAAGTAATTCTTAAAACGTCTCACTATAGTTTCATTTCTGAAATAGAATGATATTTCACTGTGATTTGGTTTATATTTGTGTTGGGCTAACTCCATATACTGCTATATTTCTATTGTGCTATTATAGCCTTTTTCACATAGGAAGGCACGTCGAACTTTTATAAAACCCTAAACAAAATACAGATTCTCACGGATGAAAGCTGGAATTCCTCTTCTGTGTCTTCTTCGGAAGACATCCAACTTCTATCGGTGAGAATTCGTATGACGAATCATAGTGAAAACCAATTTTTTTTTAAATTTAAATACCATACTTGTAATAAAGACGCCTCTAATAAATGGTTAATACTTGCGGTTGTTGGTACTTGGTGAAACTTGTAGTACATGATTAGACTTAAATAATATATTGTTTCACGGGTTTTTACTGTATTTTATTAATTACGACCGGTTTCGTTTACACATCTTCAGGTATTTGTTTATAATTATTATATTAATATAAACAAATTATATATTTTATTTATTAATTATATTCAAATTATAAGAAATACCTGAAGATGTGTATACGAAACCGGTCATTATTGAAAAAATACAATAAAACCCGTGAAACAGTACATTATTTAAGTCTAATCACCTCTAATAAATATTAGAATTGCATCCTAGAACCCTACGTAACAAAAATGTTGTTTTTTATATACAGTATGAGCACTAACAGATTGTTATGAATTACAGGGTGATGCAAGATTGTTAAGTAAAACAATTTTTATGCTACTTTTGAAAATTCGTCTAACGTTTTTTAAATATTGTTTTTATTATCCGAATTTTTTACATCAAAAGTAGCTTATTTTAATCATCCTGTACATTGTACAGGGTGTCTGAGGAATGTACCATTCTCTTTAAGAAGTGGAAGTACTCAATAATATGAACAGTTTACGCAAAATTTAGGAATAAAAACACGAGTCAAAGTTTTTAGTAACTATACATAATAGCAGCTAGATATATATAATAGCCGTATTAATAATATTTCCCCATGAATACAGTGTATTTTCCAATATATTTCCCAATATTTTTACAGTAGATTTCCCAATAACTTTCCATTATAATATTTCCCAATATTTTCCCAGTATATTCCCCAATATTTTTCCAGTACATTTCCAATACCTTTCCAATATATTGTAGGAAAGATCCAATCCAATTTAGTGTTCGTAGTAGGGGTCACCAATTGTAGGAACGCGGTTTGAAAGGAGATGGAATGACGTAACGTCAGCTGTATGAAAGGGAAAAGGGAAGAACTTCCACCGGGCGGGGTGTTGTGCCTGGTGACCAGATGTCCTGGTCCAACTATGGATGTTTGGAACTCATATGTATACGAAGTCCAAGGAAAATTTCGATAGCGCGTTCTACGCCGATGTGAGTAGGTACTGTATCGTAGTGGCGCGCGTCGTGCGTCGCCACAATATTTCCCAATATTTTTCCAGTATATTCCCCAATATTTATACAGTATATTTCCACTAAAATTATTTCCCAATATCTTTCCAGTATACATACCAATACCTTTCAAGCATATTTATTTCCCAATATTGTTCATGACTACTTTTACACCTAAAAAGATTGGTATATTTTTTGTGACACCTTAGTATTTAACAATCCGTTAATTTAAGCGTTATTATAATTTACGTTTTACTCATTGTGATACTCGACTTACGTTTAAACGTAGATTAAGAAACATTTGTAGTGATTCGTCGCACTCGACAAATGTACTGTGGAATGAATATGACAGTTAAAGGTTTACTATAGCTTAACTGGGGTTACCAATCGAAAAAACGAAAGTCCTTTGTCCTTTCTTTTGTCCTTTTTTTTTCATTTTTTACGTACCGAAATTATGAATAACAGGTATTTTTTATTTTTCAATCGTAAAATGTATATATTTTCTTAAAACTTTAAGGTTTATTTATTCCATGTCAAAATATTACATGAAATCCTTAAATTAAGTAAAAACATTGTCACTACATAGGAGAGAGTTAATTTAAAAAAAATGACTTTTCTTGTGTTTTATAAAAAAAACAATGGCAAACCACCCTATTAATTCTGCCAAGAGAATCGTTCTATGTAATCAATTCCTTAGAATGAACTCGACCCTCAGTAAGAAAGAAGATAAAAAAACATAACAGAAGATTATGTTTTTTTTTTTCGAGTGGTGGCGCTAGTTAAGCTACAATGGGACATTAACAGAGTTTCGAGCAATTTGTGCACAAAACAACAGCAAAAAACGGTAAACTTACGTATTCCCATGGTAAAATAAGGGTAGCTAGAAATAACATTCGGAGAGCAGTACAGAATTCCGGGGATTCGAATAATTAATTTCTCAGTACGCAAAACTACCAAAAATACGGTAAACTTACATTTCCCACGGTAAACTTACGTATTCCCGCGGTAAATATAACGGTAGCTAGAAATAACATTCAGACTTTCGGAGTGGCGTTTCGGTGTAGGAAATGGAGTTCTGGGGTTTCGAATATCAGTTTGAAATAATTAATTTTACCACGAGAATATGTGAGTTTACCGTGGGAAACTTAAGTTTACCAAGGGGAACGGATCCTCGCACTTACGAAAAAAGTGTTGCCTACGAAAAAATAAAATTTTAAATAATAAATAAAATAATATGGGAAATAATAGGATGAACCGTCAGGTGAAACAACTTTAGGAAGTGAAGCTCACTTGGTCCTGGACCCGTGAGCTTCGCTCTCAACTGACCCCAGAAATGGGAGAAAACCTAACAGGTAATTTAACAATAAAATAATATATTATTATCGTTTTATAGAAGACATAAAATACCTAGGTTTTTGAAAAAGTGTGACTGATTTGTATTTTTTTTTGGAAAAAGTCGAGTTGTGTTCAAAATTGTATGTAGCTAGTAAGGTGTATCATAATATAGGGTTCTATTTTATTAGCGGCAAATATTTCTAAGGTGTCTTTTATAGGTTATAATTATAACAAATAATTTTGAGAATAATGTTAAAATTGTTTGAAAATTCTACAAATGAATGAATTATTGCTATTCTAATACTGAAATAAGAAGTATGAATGAAACTCGTTTCATTCATAACGACATGGATCAGTTTATGACACCGAGGCGCAAAATAATGGGGTTTATTTTTCTTTAGTAAAGTGGTACAAGTGACCAGCACATACCCCCTCCAAATATTTGCTACTGATAAAAAAGGACCTTATATATGATAATTCCCATCGCAATTCATTATTTTTATATCAATCCATTATCGGACTAGTGGCGCTCTCCTCTAGAATGATGATGTGAGCACTGACAGCGAGCCATTTGACATTTCAATGGCAGACGCGGTTTCCATATAAAACTTCTCTAGCGAGCAATCCACATAGGGGTGTCAAAATCTTTAATTAACAAAGTATAATAAATAAAGTGTATAGTGTATGTAGTGTGAGATTGTGTCTAGAATATTTTGAAGTCTAGAACCAAAAAAAATAGAGAAACAGTTTTTGGTAGGTTTTGTTAGCGATTTTGTAAAGCGTGTTAATATTGGTATTTCATATACCGGCTGATTCTAAATATACGTACCTACTTGATGTATAAAAAACAAGAAAAAATTCCAAGACGTACAGTACAACACGACTAAGAGTGCGCTCCAAAACCATTAGAAATTATTCACGTTGACAGCTGTACACGTTCCATTGCTTGTGTCAAACATAAGTTTGATAAATTTTCAGCTGGTACCACGGTAATGGAACATGGACTGTTGTCAACGTGAATTAATGCAACTTGTTATGGAACACTCTGTTAGAAGTTACCTCGATGTACCTAATCGAACAACCAATGACATTCGTTCATTCGACTGACCAATGAAAACAATCAGTTCGGAAAAGTTCGGAAGTGATCGGTTTTACGAATTTTGCCGATGCGGTTGAATGAATGAATGAATGAGGGGTCTTCCTCTCTTTGTAAATCCACGAAGGGAGAGAGGGTGCGGGCCTGGAGGTGGGACCTCTTGCCCGGACGGGTCTCGGTGAGATACCGCTCACCGGTGATGGGTGCCGCTGATGCGACAGCGGACTTAGTGGTGTGATGAACTATACTTAAAAGTATAGTTCATAGGTTACTGGGGGAGGGGGTGTGGGGTATGAGGCTTGTACGTCGCATTCACCGTGCGTCGGCACGTCGCTCCTATCAGGTGACGGAGACAACAACAGCTTGCGCGGGAGCGGGTACAGATGCGGTTTTGGACCATTGTGGTAGGCTGTTAATCGCAGACTAACTGTACTGAACGCATTTTAGGTTTCTGCTTTAGGCCTGGACTACATGCGCCGGTTCGACAGCCAATCACGAGGCGCTGACTTGCAGTGGGGGGAGGGCGAAACGCTCGTGGTTGGCTGCATGCAGCGAACCGAACTCTAAGCCAGTGATTCCTTAACTTGCTTTACAAAATCGTTAATATGTATATTGTCTAACAAAAATTATGAAAATATAAGATAAACAAAAGACCTATTTTGTCTCTTTTTTATAATTTTTTTTTTTTGTATGTTTGATAATCTTATCAATGCATTTTTTTGTGTATTTCGTTACTCACACTGACAATTTACTTGTAAGTTGATTTAAGTACAATAAAATCGAATGTATTTTAATGTAAATATGATACCTACTAGATTTTTTTGTTAAGGACTTTTTTTGCATGAATAAAATTCATGAAAATGATTTTTTGCATTAAAAAAGCCTTCCCTATAAAGCCGAAAGGGGGGTGTTCAATATCCATATCTGAACAACTTTTACGACTTATTAATTTTGGAAAAAAATCTGTAAATCGATCAGTTGTTCAATACAAAATGTATGGAGATTTCAATTTTTTGTCCACGATCGCTCAATACATGAAGTTAGCGTCTCGACGCTTCTTCGAGCAAGCTCCCCACTATCCAAACCCTTTAGTAGTAAGCGCCGCCGCTTATTCCACTAACGGTTTACCGACATCCCGTCGACGACGTCGGTCTAGACACGTCCTAGACGACCCCGACGACGCCATCACGATCTCCATCGCGGAAGCCACTCCCCCACCCGATAATAGTTCACACACAGCACCTACATACCGCGACCCGCTTCTGGCGCTATCGGCGTATTCTAGGCCGCTTCTCCCCGACCCCTCCCTCCCCAGCGACGTCCTAAGCCGAGGTCCGTACCCACCTGGGTGCCCTTAGGCAGTCGCTTCTTATAGTAGTTATTAAGTCCTCCTCTAGGCTGGAGCGCATTTAGCGCTCGCCCCAAAAACCCCGGTTAAGCTGTAAAGGTCATTAGGACCAACAGCAATTATCAGTACGAAAAAAAAATCAATTTTTTTGTAAAATCCAAGTCTTAAAACATTTTAGTTAGGGATTTTGAACCTCTTTTCGGCTTTGTTAGGATGGGGAAGGTTATTTTTGGATTAAAAATTCGGTGATTTTTGTTTTGTTTTTACTATCATTTTGAATATATAAAAAGTATATTATTTATTCATGGAAAAATACATTGTGTTTTGAATGCATTTTATGGTGATTCTTTATTCCAAAATCATTATTCTTATAATTTATGTGTAAGGATATGTCATACAGAACGCGGGCAGTAGGTCCGTGGTGAAAAAAATGGGCATCCTGAGTAAGGTTAGGCGGTACTTCACGCCGGGACAGCTCTTAAACCTTTACCAAGCCCAAGTCCGGTCGTGCATGGAGTACTGCTGCCACCTGTGGGACGGCTCAGCTAAGTACCAACTGGCTGCCCTTGACTCAGTGGAGAAACGCGCTAAGCGCCTTATAGGTGACGAATCGCTGGTGGAGGCTAGACTGCAAAGTCTGGAACATCGGCGCAAGGTTGCCTGTCTATCGGTATTTTATAGGATACATTTCGGAGAGTGCGCATCGGAAATGCACGACCTAATTCCAGCATCTCCATTCCGCCTTCGGACTACCAGGCGCGGGGAGGGGTTCCATCCTTATGTTGTTGATATCCCATCTGCTCGTACGAAGCGATTTGCTTCTTCGTTCATTATGCGAACGGCTAAGGAATGGAACAGCCTGCCGGCGTCTGTATTTCCCGAAACCTACAACCTTGGGATCTTCAAGGCCAGAGTGAATAGGCATTTACTGGACCCGCATGCTCCATCGTCGACCTCATCGTCGCTTACCATCAGGCGAGATCGAGGTCAAATGCGGGTTTAGTTATACATAAAAAAATAAAAATAAAAAAAAAAAAAATGGTAGAATTTTATGCCTTTTCGACCAACGAATAGTTGTAAAAAGGGGGTAAGCACAAAATATCCCCGAGGGTCGAAGTGCCGCTGGGTTTAGAGGGCATCCATATATTACGTCACACGTTAAGGGGAGGGAGGGGGTCGGCAAAGTGTGACATCGTGTGACAAAGGTGGGACGAGTCATAAGCTTCGTGACGTCACATGCGTAAATCTAAAGAAAGTCCATGGACTCAAGATGATTGTATTGTAATTGATTTGTATTTTTTTTAAATCTATGGTTTATTTACTGAAATAGTATGGAATGTCATTGTTATTTATTAGACATCAATGTACGGAAAGTTGCCATTATTTAATTTCTACTCTTAACGGAGTATAACTCCGCTTGCGTGCTCCATGCATCACATTATTTCATAAATTTCAGTATTTTGCGTGAAACACGCATGCGGGGTGCGTGGAAACCTTCCAAATTGACAATGCGGGGCAAACCCGCGTGCGTGACGAAATCCTCATGACTCTAAAAACGCCCTTGCCTTCACGCGCCGCACTAAGCTCCGCGTCTCCATGAACGAGTACTATGAGCACTAGAGGACGATATTTCCCGGCAAAATGCAGCCCGCGCTCTGTGTAACAATTACTATTGTAAGTTTTGTTTTAGAGTAAAAATAATTTTTACAAAATATAATTTTATTACGTAGATGTTTGTGGTTTTATTCCATTGTTTCATTAGAGTTGCTACAGTCTGCCCTCTAGGTGCCGGCTAGCAGGGTTCTAGGACTGTGCGCAGATGAAGTAATAGAAGAACTTGGTAATAGATATTATATTTTAAGAAAAAGAACACAGAAACAGTAACACAGAAAATAGGTAGTAGTCGGAAATAAAAGTGAACGGAGAGACGTCCGTTCGAGACAAAATACAGAGAAAAAGTGAAAATACAAATATAAAAATGAAATTAATAGAATAATGAAATTTAGAAATGGAATGGGAACATGATTATGAATTTAAATGAAGATGCTATCACGATGTGAGGTGAGATAAACGCTAACGATGAGGTTGAAGTTGATGGCAAGGAGGTTGATATGGACGATGAAGTCGACATCGTTACAGAGTTACGCAGAATGGTAAGTAAAGTAAAAGTAAGCTAAACTTTATTGCACAAATAGAAAACAACAAACATAAGATAGAAAAGGATATAGTGACGTAAAAAAAGTAAGGATGTAATATGTATATTTTACACAGCAATGACCGAAACAGTTATAATTATAATAAAATAATTATATGGTCAAAGGTAAACATTGAAATCATGTCTGATGGTCTGCTGTTGTTGTGAAAAGGGCCTCAACTCGGCTTATTGCTGCAGACAAGAATGCCTCCAGCGCTAGTAATCTGTTGGTTGGTTCTGTAGTAAAATAGTAAACGGTCCGCCCTGATGGTAAGTAGTCAGTAGTCACCGTCGCACAAAATACTAGATTTTTAAAGTCGCGGTCTAAACATGTTTACCGTTCACTCAATGAAACATCTGATTGAAAGGTTCTTGTCTTGAGGATTGATCCGAGGATCATTTTGGTATACTTAACTCTTTGATTCCAAGGTGAAACTTCCACCTATAATTTAATTTACTCTACCCTGTAATTTTGGTGACAGCCAATGCCCCATTGCTAAAGCCGTCCCCGCCGTATTCAATCCGGCCTATAGGACATGTTTCCAGGCCATAAAATATTTAATTAAATAAATACATAAAATATGTAATAGATACACATCGATTCGATTACGATTACTTCGAACATGGAAG
The DNA here is from genome assembly GCA_947369225.1 of Hofmannophila pseudospretella. Lineage (NCBI taxonomy): Eukaryota > Metazoa > Arthropoda > Insecta > Lepidoptera > Oecophoridae > Hofmannophila > Hofmannophila pseudospretella. The sequence goes on along the minus strand of OX376337.1, from coordinate 6,413,329 downwards.
TAAAAATCCAAGGAATTTCTATATAAAGCCTACTAAATTAAATCGAATCGAATATTTTTAGCACAGATCGATATAAAATAATTATGAAATGAACAAAAATTTCATGAAAAGTCGACTTCGTTTCAATTCAGTTTACAAGTATCGATTATAAAATCGATTGTTTCAGTGCGTCCCTAGCATCTGCCTACCATTGTCACAGCTGCTACTTGCAGCGCTGGCTTTTTTGAGGTTATATTTTACGATTTTCGTGAAATAATCCAAAAACTATACATTTCTAGGTGAAAAGTCAGTAAAATGAAGATATACACGAACGAAAATAACACAGCTACGCTAAAATTGCTCATAGCAGCGAATTTAGCCAATAAAAAAGTGGAATTGAAGACTGCATCACTTACAGGTACTTTTCTACCTTTTTCCTGTTATAATAACTAGTTTATCTCATTAATAACACTTTATTTGTCTGCTTTGACATCTATTAAAAGTAATTAATTTGAAATGCATGCATATTGCAACAGATATCTTATCTTTTTAAAGTATTTTTTCACAGTTTAAAAGTTAAGGTAAAACAAAGTATGTTGCATCAGAAAATGCTTGCATGGCAATCCTACGTCGTTAAAATAGCATGTTTCCTAAAATAAAAATGTATGAAGCTTGGTTTGATCTTCGTATGTCCAGTTTTAGCTGATGTGTTTGGTTTTGTAATTGTAATCCCTAATAAAGTAGGTAGTAAAAAATTTTTTTGACAAAAAAATGCGCAGAAGCTGACAGAAGGCGCTTTTTCGGATAAAAATTGCTGAGTAAAGTTAAACTTAACTGTACTATCAAAACCAATTTGGGCTAGTGTTTTGGAACCGGTAATTATTACACAACAGTGCACTGTTTGCCCAAATCTGTTTTAGAACCGGCACTATTTCAACTCACAGGCAAGGAGTACAGAGTAGTAGGCATTGTCTAGTAATTATTGCCAGTTTTGGAACCTCTTCAGCCCTGGTACCTAAAACCTATATCACTCCGCTAGCCTACTGACAATAGTGGGAACATCGGGAAGGTGTTGGCATGACTGAAGCTGCATGTCTGGTATTTCAGACGGCATATTTGCAGGCCCGCGCTGTCTGCCACTCCTCGAGGTGGATGACCAGCTCACATTCTTCTCCAGTAATGCTGCTGCTCAGTATCTATTCCCTATCTTGGATCTGTCAGAGAATGGACAGTGGTATGTTTGATTGATTTTTTTTGGGTATAATAAGCAGAATATTAAACCGGCTACGTGATGGTAAGTGGTCATGGTCACCTGTAGACATCTCACCTCGTTATAAGTTAATAAACGGTTCTTTACGATTATTAAATATATGTAAAAAGGCTTTTTCTTATCTCATCCACAGTCAACAAATGCAAGAATGGGAAGCGACGCGGCTACAGCCAACAGTGACGGCAGTGGTGACCAGTAAAACGGTACCGTCGGAGCTGAAACAAGTGCTCACCGCCTTACTGCAGATGGTGGATAGTCTGTTGCAAGCACACAAGTATATACTAGGGGTGAGTTTATTTCTTAGTCTTATTCATTCTATGGAATTTTCCACATTGAACAAGTTTCTTCTGAGGCGTGTTTGGCAAAATCATGTTACAAACTTAGACAAAAATATGGAAGCATAAAGGGCGTGACATTTATCTAAGAAAGATCTCCTCCAACAAACCCCATAAAGCCCCAGTGTGTAAAATGGGAAAGGCAAATAAAGAACGTTTCTACTGCAGTGTTATTTTTACTAAACTACGTTGCCCCTTATTGAGATCTGGGTTACGTTTAGTTCGGGTTTCAGTGCTCTCTCCCTTAAAGCGTTCACGCAAATAGTGGAAGATTCCTTAAAATTTTGAAATGTAAGCAGAGATTATCAGTACTTGTTGTACAAATGAAAGCAAAGAATACGAGCATGAATACTTGTGGTGCAGTAAAATGCATTTTGTGACTAAACACTAAAATATGTCTAGAGGTGTGTGTTGCTATATTCACAGCATTGTAATTATTTTTTCTAACGTCGCTCATTTATTTCAGGACAAACTCTCAGCAGCGGATATCTCAATATGGAGTACACTGTACCCTCTATATTACAAAGATGATCTCAAAACTCAGTATATGGCCCAATACAACAATATTGGGCGGTGGATTGAAGAGCTGGCCATGGCTAAGGCTATTCAGGTAACATTGTATGGTGTTTTGAAGCTCTACTCCCTTCCACCAACCTCAAAAACCCCTACATTAACTCTAATGAATGAATGAATTAAAATCACACATATAACACGATAATTACATTTCACTACTTAAAAGAGTTACTTTTTTTTGTATTCACAATTTCACATGCATATGTGGCAAAAGGGTTTTAGCACTACGGCACTGTCAGGCATCCCCTGAGTGCCAGGAATTACGGAAATATTAATATACAGAAGTAAAATATTAGGAAACGAAGGAAGGTACTTAATTTATAAATTATACATTAGAATACAGGAAGGTATGTATGTAGGTATTATTGTATAAAATAGAGAAAAAAAAAAAAAGCAAGCAATGAAGATGAAACTGAAGGAAGGATAGGTGCTGCTGTTCGATGTAGCGGAACTTGTATTTGCTTTGTCTATGGCAACAACTTTTGTATATCAAGCAGATAAAGTTTTTTTTAAATGTACCCTTAGTTTTGGAATCCCTCACAGGCATTGCACAACTATATAAACATATCTCAATACATAATAAGTGTGAAACAACTACTTCCATTCTAATATTAGGTACATTTCGGTTCTACAGAAACAACACAGATTGAATAGGTACTATGGAGATCGAACAGGTAGCGCCCTCTGTAGGAAATTTTAAGCAAAATATGTAACTTTATTTTATTTTTATGTTTTGTTTAATTATTTTTTATTTAATAATTAATACTTTAATTAATGACTGTGAAACAAATTAGTTTAAAAAAAATCGCCGTCAAAACACTAAAAAGTTACAAATAATTATTTATAATGCAAATGAGAGGCTTATAGCGCATCGAAAACCCTCATATAACATGTGAGGTAAGATGTCTATGGGTGCTGATGATATTGCAAAATAATACAAAACCTCAAGATTTTCACTAGGTACTCACGCCATAATACGAAAAAGGTAAAGGGTGGTACTTCCCCAGATTGAGTTTTTTAAAGTACAGTCAGCCTCTAGCTAATTTTATTTTTATTATTATTTATTTATTTACAACTTACATAATTATTACGGGAATTCCCAATTCAATTATGAAAACTTAATCTTTATCTGCTTGGAATACAAAAGTCGTTGCCATAGACAAAGCAAATACAAGTTTCGCTACATCGAACAGCAGTACCTATCCTTCCTTCAGTTTCATCCTCATTGCTTGCTTTATTTTTATTAATTTTTTCTCTATTTTATACAATAATACCTACATACATACCTTCCTGTATTCTAATGTATAATTTAAAATACAAATATACTTTATTGCACACCCGGGACAAAAACAAAACATACAACATAAAGAGAGGTACAATACAATGTGCAGAAGGTGGCCTTATCGCTTTAAGCGATATCTTCATTCAGGTGATGGAAAAATCATAAGATAAATAATATACGGGTGCAAAAGGCGTATGAAATAGATACAACCCTCAAATAAATAAATAACAATAATAAAAAAATGCAAACCTTAAAAATTAAGTGCCTTCCTTCGTTTCCTAATATTTTACGTCTGTTTATTAATATTTCCGTTATTTATATGTTCCGGTAGTGTATCATCAGGGAGTGATCCCTGGCACTCAGGGGATGCCTGACAATCAGCGCCGCAGTGCTAACTCCGCTGCGGCAACAGGCTGAGGCAGTCCCCTTTGTCTGGTGCTGCACACCACCTTCATCAAACTTAATTACTTTTGCTTATTTATTTATTTTTGTAATATATTTGTTTAATATTTTTTTTTTGTCTTCTGTACCTAGTTTCTTTCTTCTTCTTTCTAATGTAAAACAATACTATACCACCTATAAATTAATACTATTTTACGTAAAATAATTACATACTCAGATAAGTCAGTGTTACTTCTGTGAATTCTGTAATTCTAAGTCTAATGTATACCATCTGTCAAATTTCTGCAATCTAAAATGAACCATAATGTATTCGCTCTATAGCGAACACATTATGAGGTACATGAGGTGATTTCAAGTGTATACTTGAAATTTGAATTGTAGAATTTTGACAGATGGTATACTTTAGCTAGTGGTTGACTGTACCTACGTACATTCATAGTGTTTTTAGAGGATTATCGATGTACTGCTAACCTTGAGAGCTTAGATGGAGTACCTCATGTGCCGGTAATTATACCGGCTTTCTTACCTTTCAAACCCGAACACAACATTTCTTGATTTTTTTTATATTGACTACTAAACCCGCATTTGACCTCGATCTCGCCTGATGGTAAGCGACGATGGAGCATGCGGGTCCAGTTTGTTAGTTAGCAGTACATAGTCCACATGCCTATTCACTCTGGCCTTTCTTTTTTATTTCTGCTTTGCGGTAGAAGTAGGTAGGTAGATATTGCCACTCCGTAAGAAAAAAGTAAGTAAGTAATACGTTTATTTCACACACAGCGATGACCGAAACAGTTATAATTATGATAAAATAATTATGTAGTCAAAGGTAAATATTGAAATCATGTCTGATGGTCTGCTGCTGTTGTGAAAAGGGCCTCAACTCAGCTTATTGCTGCAGACAAAAATACCTGCAGCTCTGGTGTTCTGTTGGACCATGACCGATGGCTGGCCACAACCTGTCCAAGAAGACAAAGATACAACACAAATAAATTTAATTGAAGATAGGTAGTATTAATAAGTGAAAAATATATATACCTACATATACACTGTCATACTACCTTCAAAGAGAAGTGTTCTACCTCCTTTCTTATTACTGTAATATTTTATAATATCCTCAAAGTAACGCTTTATTCCTTCACCCATACAGGAGGCAGTGAAACAGTGGGGCGGTACGGCGAATGGGCCGTTCAGTGCGGCATCGTGCCTCGGAATTCCTCAGCTCAACACCCTGGTATCACCAGTGGGGTATGTATTCCTACTACAGTCAGCAAATTCAAGAATAGCACCACTCCTTTTCTTATGTCCACCCGCCTTCAGGCGCCGAAGGGTAACCTGCTGAATGTTCTTAGCCATGTCAGATGAAAAATGGATCAGTGGTTGGAGTATCTGGGGATGTTGGAGTATGATGGGATATCTTATCTTCTGATAGAGGGCCGGAAATAACCCAGCGGCACTTCGACTGTTGAGGATCTTTTGTGCCTACCCCATTTTACACACTGGTCATCTCAGTGTGCAGGTTTCCTCATGATGTTTTCCTTCACCGTTAGAGCAGTCTAAATGTACGTAAGTCTTCGAAAAATACGAAAAACTCATTGGTACATGGCACTGCACGGTTTCTAACCCGGACCTCCCGCATGGGAGTCCGGTGTCCTAGCCACTGTGCCACTGACGCTCTTGTTCAAAACCATACCATATCATGTACCAATAAACGGTTAAGGTATATTCTTGGTCAGGGTCAGGGACCCACAGGTCTACAGGTATTTCCAACGGATAGTATCAGTCCTTAGCTTCTATTCACTGAGTGCGAAGTACTTGGGGATAATGGAATAGATCGCAGCACTCGCAGTGGCCAGAAACAGAAATTATGTGGGCTCTGTAACATTGGTACATGGCACTGCATGGTTTCGAACCCGGACCTCCCGCATGGGAGTCCGAATTACTACTCCACCAATGTAATTAGGAAATAAATATACTGACTGTCGCGGGTCTTCTATGTACGCAGAAACTTACAGTTGTTTCCGAAAAACTGTGATAACCATAATTTTAAATCCAAACATTTCGGGTACTGGTGGAGGGACCCCTCCGATTCGAGTTTGTTTCGTTTTTTCCCCCTAGGTATATAACATAAAATAAAAAACAATATTGCCAGATATTTATATACGTTCTGTTATTCCACAGGTCACCAGACGAAGCTATCGTGGAAGGCCCGAGCCCTGAAGAGGTGGAGAGCGCTAAAGAAAGTTGGCTGAATGGCCTTGGCGACCTACAGCCACCGCTGAAGCAGGAGAAATTAGTGTGAGTTACCATTACCAGGTATATTGTTAACATTTGTCTTATGGTATGGTATATGATTATACAGGGTGGGAAGTTTCGGTGGGGCACCCAGGGCAGATACCAGATCCGCTGGAATGGACCTTCCCTAACTTTTGGAGCTGTTTAAAACTGCATTCACAGATTTTTGAAAATAGGTAGTTTTCGAGAAAAATGCAAAAAAAAATTATTCGGAAATCTCAGAAATAGCAAAAAAAAAAAAAAGAATTTATTCTTATTATTAGCCGCTTCAGCTATTGAGGCAGCCATAATAATGTTATTAGAGAGTTTTCAATGCACTGCTAACCTTGAGGACTTGACTACCTCATGTGCCGGTAATTACGCTGGCTCTCTTACCTTTCAAACCGGAACACAGCTTTTCTTGATTTCTGCTTTGCGGCAGATAGATTTTTTTTTAAAAAAAAGGTCTTTGTTATTGTGTTTTAAGGCACAATAATCCGCCAATTCACGTTGTAAGGGAGACACGTCGTGGAAATGACCGGTTATGACTTGGTTTATCGTAATTTAGAATTTTACAATGCTTGGAGCATTGCTTCTTTGCGGCAGAAATAGGTACATGGTGGTAACTCCCCAGACTGAACTCTTCAGAGTTATTCCACCAGCTCACATGTACTGCTGCTTAATTTTCTCTTGCACCAATATTTTTTCAGATTACCAGTGAAAGGCCGTAAGAACGTCCTCATCACGTCAGCTCTACCGTACGTGAACAACGTGCCGCATTTGGGGAACATCATTGGCTGCGTGCTGTCCGCTGATATATTTGCCAGGTAATTTGCAAAGGACATTGACCGGCTTGACAGTGTACAGAGAAGAGTCTACAATCTCCCTACCTGCCTAAAAAAATGAGGAGAGGCTGCATATTCTTGAGCTGCCGACGCTACGGCGTACTCGAGGTGAACAAATCAAATCAAAATGTTTTTATTCTAAGTAAGTACCTTATAGTACATTTTTACACCGTCATGTTTCTCTCTACCACCGCTTCGTAAGGTGCTGTAGCTGAAAGGAAAGAAGCGGCGCAAGAAACTTTCAGCAGCACGTCTTTTGAAAGAAATATATCTTACAATAATTATGAATACAATCATATACACAATGTGCAGAGCTGGAGCTGGGTTTAGGACCAAGCCTCTTTATCATTTAAGTAGTCATTTATTTTATAATGCCCATATCTAAGCTGGTGTATTATACATTCACTTATTTATAGCACTTAGTCATTGGGTACCTATGTCGTCTATTTTTGAAACTGTTGACTGAAGATGCATCCAGGACTTCTTGCGGCAGCTTGTTCCATATTCTCACGACTCTGTTATTGAGAGAGTTATGGCCGACCAAGGTGTTTGAACGAGTGGTCTTCAGTTGCAAGTCATTATTGTGCCGGGCTCTGTGTGTAGTATTCACATTGAAGAGTCTGGGCAAATCCGGGCAGTTATACTTATTGGATAAGATCTTGTATGCTTCGATTAGTTCGCAAAAACTTACAGATGTTTCCGAAAAACTGGGATAATCATGATTTCAATACCAGAAACAAAAACAAACTTGCAGTCCCACGCTTCAGACTTAGTAAAGTAAACACATCATTGATGGGTCACTGTGTACGATTTTATAATAAGATACCTGATACTGTAATAAATATGACAGAGAAAACATTTAAGACCCACATAAGACGGACCTTGTGTAAAAAGGATTATTATAAAATAAATGACTTCTTAAATGATAAAGAGGCTTGGTCCTAAACCCAGCTCCAGCTCTGCACATTGTGTATATGATTGTATTCATAATTATTGTAAGATATATTTATTACAAACGATGTGCTGCTGAAAGTTTCTTGCGCCGCTTCGTTCCTTTCAGCTATAGCACCTTACGAAGCGGTGGCAGGGTAAAAAAAATGACGTAGTAAAAATGTACTATAAGGTACTTACAATAAATTTGAGCGTCGGTGGCCTAGTGGCTAGGACACCGGACTCCCATGTGGGAGGTCCGGGTTCGAAACCATGCAGTGCCATGTACGAATTAGTGTTTCGTATTTTTCGAAGACTTGCGTACATTTACTGACTGCTCTAACGGTGAAGGAAAACATCGCGAGGAAACCTGCACACTGAGATGACCAGTGTGTAATGGGGTAGACACAAAAGATCCTCAAGGGTCGAAGTGCCGTTGGGGTTATTCCCGGCCCACTATCATAAGATAAGATACTTACAATAAAAACATTTTGATTTGATTGCGATTGACAATTGGAGAGGATGGCGCAATACAAAAAAGCGAGAAGGTTGTAAGCGCCTCTCGCTTCTTTATATTGCGCCGTCTCTCTTTAATTGACAATAGCAACCGCGGCCTGTTTAGAATGTTCAATTAAACCCGAGTGACGTACCCATGTGCGTGGAACATCGTGCAATCCGAAACTGTTTTGCCTTTCTTCTTGTGCCATGCATGAAATAGATAATAAAAAAAAATTCTTTTCCAGATATTGCCGTATATGTGACTACAATACCTTATTTATATGTGGAACGGATGAATACGGCACTGCGACGGAAACCAAAGTAAGTATTGTTTCAAAATATTTGCATAATGAAACTATTGAAGGTATAAAATAATAACAATATTAAGGACCCTTAGGGGGCCCTAAGGGTCCCTGTGAACCCTGAAAAGAGTAACAACATAATAATAATAATATATTTTATTTGTTTATTTAAGATTTTTTAAGGCTGTCCCACTGCTGGGCAAGATTATTTAAGATTATGATTGATTATTTATTATATTATTACATATTTATGATTAATTTATGAATGTGCAGTCAGCTTGGGGTGGTACAGTCAGCCTCTAGCTAATGTATACCACCTGTCAATTTCTGCAATCTGAAATTTTTACCACCTGTCAATTTCTGCAATCTGTTTCCTTGCCAAAGCAGTGCACTAGCACTGGAAATGCACAAGCACAGTGCTGTTCTTCACACATTCACAAATATTATGCGACCGTCGACGGTCTGCCAGTGTTCTTAACAAACCTATATTGGTTTTTGTTACACTGTAAATGTCAATGTTTGAATGAAATTATGTAGATTTTCAATAAATAAAATAAAAAAAAAAAAAATGAACCGCCAGAGGACACCGGACTCCCATGCGGGAGGTCCGGGTTCGAAACCGTGCAGTGCCATGTACCATTGAGTTTTTCGTATTTTTCGAAGACTTACGTACATTTACCGACTACTCTAACGGTGAAGGAAAACATCGCGAGGAAACCTGCACGCTGAGGTGACCAGTGTGTATAATGGGGAAGGCACAAAAGATCCTCAAGGGTCGAAGTACTGCTGGGTTATTCCCGGCCCCCTATCATAAGATAAGATATAGGACGCTTTTATATGACTCACGGTTGTACCATAACCTTTTATAATATTGTTAGCTGAGTGAAAGGTTTCTTATTCGAATATTTTGCTTGTTGGGTGGTATGTTATTCATTTTTTTATTATAATTATTTTTAACAGTTTAGTTATTTGAAGGCGGTATTTATTTTTTATTAAACTTTTATTACTTTACACAGGCATTAGAAGAAGGCGTAACGCCGCGACAGATCTGCGACAAATATTTCGATATACACAACGCAGTGTACCGCTGGTTCAACATTGGCTTCGACTATTTCGGCCGAACCAGCACTAAGGAACAGACTGAGTGAGTATATACTCGTCACACTGTGTCTATACTCGTCACACTGTGTCTACATTTATCACACTGTGTCTACACTCGTCACATTTCTGTCGACACATTCGTCAAACAGTATATATTCTTGTCACACTGTGTCTACACTCGTCAAATTCTGTGAACACCATCGTCACATTATAAAAGATTGGCGACGAATATTTCGACATACACAACGCGGTACATATTCGTCACACAATATCTACACACGTCACACTCTGTCTACACTCATCAAAATATGTGTACACCCATTTGTCACACAAAATCAACTCTCGTCACACACTGTATCTATTCTCGTCACACTGTGTCTACATTCGTCAAATTGCTCTTTTTGATTTACAGAATCTGTCAGGAGTTATTCCTGAAGTTAAAAGACAACGGTTTCGTGAGCACACAGTCTGTGGAACAGCTGTTTTGTGAGAAATGCCAGAGATTTCTAGCTGACAGGTAAGTGCTTGTGTGCTAATAGGGAGGAAGCGTTCCAAAACAAATAATAATCACCCGATAAAAGTTACTCATACTCATACCATTTATTGCTTTACTAACTTACTCGCACAATAAGTGCCACTTGCAGCGACTGGATGAGAAGAGCCGAAGATCGGGCTCAATGGCGCGCCCTGGGAGAGGCCTATGTCCAGCAGTGGACTAGAGTAGGCTGCTGATGATGATGATGATGAAGTTGCCACTTGTCGGTTAATAATTACCGGTTCCAAAACACTACCTTTACTTGGCAATCATTAGAATAATAACCAAAAAAATTATTGCGAAAGAGTTCCACACACCATCAACAAACAGTTTTTTCTATCTAAGTAAAGTAAAATAAACTTTACTGCACAAATATAAAACAACAAACAAAAGATAGAAAAGGAAATAGTGAAGTACAATTTAGGCGGCCTTATCGCTGAGAGCGATCTCTTTCAGGCAACCTTCGGGCGGAGGAAATGATATAATGATATCGAGAAAGAGGTAGTAGGTGTGCAAGGTTTATGGAATAGGTTATATAAGATAATTTGTTTCTCTTTCTTCCGTGTTGGTTGCTATCTTGTATTTTTTTTTGTACTTATTATGTGTGCGTACTGAGTATAATTATTTCTATTCTCTTAATTAAAAAAGTCACACTTTTTCATACCTATACCTAAGATTTTGCGTCAGGTATACTGATTATATGGATCTAATTAACTCAACAGTATCTGGAAAACGAAATATTTTTTCAGGATAATCTGTGGCGACCACAGAAATCGAACTAGTAACGCCCTCTCCTCTAGAATGATGATCATGTGAGCACTGACAGCCAGCCAAGGGGTTGGTGCAAATATACTTACAGTACCATACATTTGACATTTCAATGCTCACATCGCATACGCCAACTGGCAGACGCGGTTTCCATATAAAACTTCTCTAGCGAACAATTCGCGTAGGGTGAATTTCAAAATCTTTGTATTAAATGGAACAAGACAAAACATAAAGCATGGCTGATTGAAAAATGTTTTTATTCAATAAAGGAATTATTTGATAGTAATTAATAAATTCGACATTAACCTTATGGCTAGTTGGAGAACTTAATTTTATTCTATTATTGCGATTTATAACCTAGTATTATTTTTCATGTCGTAAAAATGTTTGCATGCCAAAGTAATGTCGAATCATGTATGATCTATTCAAACAATACCACTATCTTATATGTACCGTGTTTCGTGCGAATAAAATAAATTTCATTTCATTTCAAGAGCGTCGGTGGCCTAGTCGTAAGGACACCGGACTCCCATACGGGACGTCCGGGTTCGAAACCATGCAATGCCATGTACCAATGAGTTTTTCGGATTTTTTCGTAGACTTACGTACATTTACCGACTGCTCTAACGGTGAAGGAAAACATCGTAAGGAAACCTGCATGTCTGAGGAACAGAAAAGTTTCCGAAGGCGAGTGAAATCTACCAATCAGCACTGGGCTCGCTCGGTGAATCATGGCCTGTACCCCCTTGGTCAAGGGGAGGCCTGTGCCCCAACAGTGGGGACATTAATAGGTTGTTGATAAACTGTAATAATTATGCGATTTCACTTTACAGCCAGCTGATTTTAATTATTTTTTTGCTAGATTCGTGGAAGGCACATGTCCGCACCCCGGCTGTGGTTACGAGAACGCCCGAGGAGACCAGTGTGACAAGTGTGGCAAGTTGATCAACGCAACGGAGTTGATACAACCTAGGTGTAAAGTGTGCTCCCACACTCCTACTATTAAACCCAGCGAGCAATTTTTCATAGAGCTAGGACAGGTTAGTGTGATTTTGTGACCAATCTGAGTTTGGTGACAAGTGTGGCAAGTTGATCAACGCTACGGAGTTGATACAACCTAGGTGTAAAGTGTGCTCCCACACTCCTACTATTAAACCCAGCGAGCAATTTTTCATAGAGCTAGGACAGGTTAGTGTGATTTTATGACCTATCTGAGTTTGGTAACCAGTGTGACAAGTGTGGCAAGTTGATTAACGCTACGGAGTTGATACAACCTAGGTGTAAAGTGTGCTCCCACACTCCTATTAAATTAGAGCTAGGACAGGTTAGTGTGATTTTTATGACCAATCTTACTTTTGTGACAAGTTGATCTACCTAGGTGTAAAGTGTGTTCATATACGCCCATTATTAAACCCAGCAAGCAGTTTTTCATAGAGCTCTGGCAGGTTAGTGTGATATTTGTGACCAATCAGACTTTTGTAACCAGTGAGACAAGTGTACCAAATTCATTAACACCACAGAGTTGATACAACCTAGATGTAAAGTGTGTTCACACACTTCTATAATAAAATCCAGCGAGCAACTGTTTATAGAGCTGGGACAGGTTAGTGTCACCAGTGTTTTTTGGTGACCAAATTGACATTTGTGACAAGTGTAACTGCCAAATATGACAAACTATTGACACAGTTTTTATAATGACAGCATAGCTGTATTTGACAATGTCACATTAGTAGCGAATTTCGAGGTGACATTGTATAATTATTGTGTTACTTTGTAACAAGCTTTTGATTATTTCAATTAATGCGACTTTTCTTGCACAATATTTCTTGGAATATAACAGGCCTATGAAACCAGTCACTGCTTCGAATTCCGTCAGTGGTGATAGATTTATTTGAGACTTTAAATTATTAGACTTTTACTTAACGAGTGTATTTAATTAATAGTTGGAGCCGTCTCTACGTACATGGATCAGCTCAGCGGAGAGCGGGTGGTCTGGGCCGGCGCGAGCGGTCACGAGGGCGTGGCTCCGGGAGCCTTTGAGGGCCCGCGCTGTCACTAGGGATCTCAAGTGGGGCGTGTCTGTGCCCATAGAGGGGTATACTAACAAGGTACGTCGGTGTGACCAGTGTGGCCCGTGTGATAATAGTTGGTGCTTAACTCCGAGAGCCTTCGAGGGCCCGCGCTGTCACTAGGGACCTCAAGTGGGGCGTGTCTGTGCCCATAGAGGGGTATACTAACAAGGTACGTCGGTGTGACCAATGTGACAATAGTCGGTGCTTGGTTCCGGGAGCCTTCGAGGGCTCACGCTGTCACTACGGACCTCAAGTGGGGCGTGTCTGTGCCCATAGAGGGGTATACTAACAAGGTACGTCGGTGTGACCAGTGTGACAATAGTCGGTGCTTGGTTCCGGGAGCCTTCGAGGGCCCGCGCTGTCACTAGGGACCTCAAGTGGAGCGCAGAGGGGTATACTAACAAGGTACGTCGGTGTGACCAGTGTGACAATAGTTGGTGCTTGGTTCCGAGATCCTTTGTGGGCCTGCGCTGTCACTAGGGACCTCAAGTAGGGCGTATCTGTGCCCATAGAGGGGTATACTTACAACGTACGTCGGTGTGATCAGTGTGACAATAGTCGGTGCTTGGTTCCGGGAGCATTTGAGGGCCCGCGCTGTCACTAGGGCCTTAAGTGGGACGTGCCTGTGCACATAGAGGGGTATACTAACAATGTACGCCGGTGTGACCAGTGTGGCAAATAAGTCGCATCCCTGTCAAATAATATTACTATTCGTGATTATTATTAATAATATTATACCGTTGTTAAAGGCTGCATAGGTCAATAATTTTTTTTATTGGGTAATCAACAGCGTACGTACATTATAGATTTAACAAAGTGAATTAATGATAATAAGGCAAATAACAGACTGCCTCGTAGTTACTAAAGACGAGTAGACAAGATAATGAAAACTAGGTGCAAAAAAAGAAAAGTTCAAAATTTAAAAAAATTGAAAAGAAAACAGACATATAGGAACAAGCATTAGTGGGCTTAGAAAAAAAAAATTATTATGATTTAACAATTTTTTTTTTCTTTCTGACTTATTATTTTTAAAATAATAAATAATAAAAACATACATATTGATACAATACTCGTATATATAATATACATACCTACATATAAATATAAACTAGAATAATTAGTAGCGATCGGAGTATGTAGGGCTGTTTTTGGTACTTGCAAGCTGTGGTCATGATATGGATACGGCTTTCTTATAAACCATATTTGGATAATCCCGGGATTTCCGGAATTGAAAAAATCGCTGTAGATAGAGCTACTTTTGGTAATTCCAACCTGCGATCATCATACTATGCACATGCCATTAAAAAAATATATTAAAAAATCCCGGGATTTTCGGAATTTAAAATAATCGCAGTATGTACAGCTATTTTTGGTACAAGTGACCTGCAGTCCTATTATGGATTTATAAAAGTTGCTCGATTGTTTTCTAATCCCGGGATCCAGGATTAATATCTATATTAACATAATCTTCGAGGCCATGGACCCGAAATAGCTCTACCTACTTTAAAAGACGTTTACATAATTTGCTCAAAAATTACGGAATCCCGGGGTCCCGGAGTCCTCTCCATACTAACCTAGAACTAATCTAGCTTTTAAGGTCTTTGACCCCAACCAGCCCTACCTACACCGATCAGTGGTTATTATATAAAAAGGTAAATATCATAGGTATTATAAAAAAGATGAATGTAAGTACAGAATGTAGTTAAATATAACATTACATAATTATTCAAGAAAATGCAACAGAGACAAGATGCAGACAAAAACTCGCAAGAACAGTTAATTACAAATATCTAAACTAAAATTATGTAAAAATATTGCAGGTAGGTAAGGACTATTTAAGGATTCATTCATTCCCTGTAGCATCGGAAAACTACCCTCTTATTAATACCTCCCCTTTCTCGCAGGTATTCTACGTATGGTTTGACGCTCCAATCGGGTACATGAGCATAACCCAGCTGGCGACGAAACAGTACGAAAGCTGGTGGAAACCTGACAAGGAATACGATGTGAGTGATACGGACGACGGTAGAAAAAAACATCTTTTACCGCGGTTAAAGATGAATTTTTTTTTATATTACCGCGATAATTTTAATGTTAGTCTTAATAAAGATGATAAGTCTTAAGCTTTAATTCGCACACAATGTATATTGTTGTTCGAATAAATAAATTGAATTAGTTAGGTACCGGTTTTCCATTTTTCCGTGTATGGGACGGATTTAGAATATCCCTACCGCTACTGGAGAACCGTGTCGTACGAGGCGACTAACCCGAGTAATTTACTGGTGGTAGGACCTCTAAATCTCACCGCTTGGCTTCCACCGTTCTGTAAGCAGTGTTTATAGAAGAGGTCAGTAATTACTAAGCCCGTGTGCTCCATCTTTGACCTCATCGTCACTTACCACCAGGTAAGATTGAGGTCAAATGTCAAACTAAACGTAAATAAAAAATTTAAACTCCATATCTTACGCCACCAGGTGAATCTGTACCAGTTCATGGCGAAGGACAACGTTCCGTTCCACGTGATAATGTTCCCCGCGACTGTACTCGGCGTGAACGAGGGTCACGTTTTAGTACGGCATATCTATGCCACAGGTAATATCATCATCATTGTTATTATCATTATCATTTTTATTATCAGACTGTCCTAGTCCACTGCTGAAGCTATTTTGATACGAGAAACACGTGCCAGTCAGACATCTATGGCACATGTAATATCATCATTTTTATTATCAGACTATCCTAGTCCACTGCTGAATACCATGTTGATACTAGAGACACGTGTCAGTCCGACATCTATGCCACATGTAATATCATCATCATTGTTATTATCATTTTTATTATCAGACTGTCCTAGTCCACTGCTGAATACCATGTTGATACTAGAGACTCGTGTCAGTCCGACATCTATGCCACATGTAATATCATCATCATTGTTATTATCATTTTTATTATCAGACTGTCCTAGTCCACTGCTGAATACCATGTTGATACTAGAGACACGTGTCAGTCCGACATCTATGCCACATGTAATATCATCATCATTGTTATTATCATTTTTATTATCAGACTGTCCTAGTCCACTGTTGAATACCATGTTGATACTAGAGACACGTGTCAGTCCGACATCTATGCCACATGTAATATCATCATCATTGTTATTATCATTTTTATTATCAGACTGTCCTAGTCCACTGCTGAATACCATGTTGATACTAGAGACACGTGCCAGTCCGACATCTATGCCACATGTAATATCATCATCATTGTTATTATCATTTTTATTATCAGACTGTCCTAGTCCACTGCTGAATACCATGTTGATACTAGAGACACGTGCCAGTCCGACATCTATGCCACATGTAATATCATCATCATTGTTATTATCATTTTTATTATCAGACTGTCCTAGTCCACTGCTGAATACCATGTTGATACTAGAGACACGTGTCAGTCCGACATCTATGCCACATGTAATATCATCATCATTGTTATTATCATTTTTATTATCAGACTGTCCTAGTCCACTGCTGAATACCATGTTGATACTAGAGACACGTGTCAGTCCGACATCTATGCCACATGTAATATCATCATCATTGTTATTATCATTTTTATTATCAGACTGTCCTAGTCCACTGTTGAATACCATGTTGATACTAGAGACACGTGTCAGTCCGACATCTATGCCACATGTAATATCATCATCATTGTTATTATCATTTTTATTATCAGACTGTCCTAGTCCACTGCTGAATACCATGTTGATACTAGAGACACGTGTCAGTCCGACATCTATGCCACATGTAATATCATCATCATTGTTATTATCATTTTTATTATCAGACTGTCCTAGTCCACTGCTGAATACCATGTTGATACTAGAGACACGTGTCAGTCCGACATCTATGCCACATGTAATATCATCATCATTGTTATTATCATTTTTATTATCAGACTGTCCTAGTCCACTGCTGAATACCATGTTGATACTAGAGACACGTGTCAGTCCGACATCTATGCCACATGTAATATCATCATCATTGTTATTATCATTTTTATTATCAGACTGTCCTAGTCCACTGCTGAATACCATGTTGATACTAGAGACACGTGCCAGTCCGACATCTATGCCACATGTAATATCATCATCATTGTTATTATCATTTTTATTATCAGACTGTCCTAGTCCACTGCTGAATACCATGTTGATACTAGAGACACGTGCCAGTCCGACATCTATGCCACATGTAATATCATCATCATTGTTATTATCATTTTTATTATCAGACTGTCCTAGTCCACTGCTGAATACCATGTTGATACTAGAGACACGTGTCAGTCCGACATCTATGCCACATGTAATATCATCATCATTGTTATTATCATTTTTATTATCAGACTGTCCTAGTCCACTGCTGAATACCATGTTGATACTAGAGACACGTGTCAGTCCGACATCTATGCCACATGTAATATCATCATCATTGTTATTATCATTTTTATTATCAGACTGTCCTAGTCCACTGCTGAATTTACATATTCTCATAATTTATTGTTTATGATGGCAAGTAGCCTATTATGATGATGTAGTCTTGGCTGTTGTCGACAGCTATGGATTTGTCACGTTCCATTCCATTTTTCAGAATACCTAAACTACGAAGAAGGAAAATTCTCCAAATCTCGCGGCGTGGGGGTCTTCGGCACGGATGCTCAGGACACCGGCATCCCGTCAGACGTGTGGCGGTTCTATTTGGCTAGCATCAGGCCTGAGACTTCAGACTCCAGCTTCAGCTGGGTGGAACTTGGCACTAGGTCAGTTAATATACATACATATTAGACTTAAATAATATACTGTTTCACGGTATTTTTATTGTATTTTATTAATTACGACCGGTTTCGTACACATCTTCAGGTATTATA
Source organism: Hofmannophila pseudospretella (assembly GCA_947369225.1). Taxonomy (NCBI): domain Eukaryota; kingdom Metazoa; phylum Arthropoda; class Insecta; order Lepidoptera; family Oecophoridae; genus Hofmannophila; species Hofmannophila pseudospretella. The sequence goes on along the minus strand of OX376337.1, from coordinate 6,395,243 downwards.
AATACCTGTACACATGTAAAGTACTGTAAATTTGACCGGTTTCGTTTACCGAAACCGGTCGTAATTCATAAAATACAATAAAAATCTCGTGAAACAGTATATTATTTATGTCAAACCTTGTACTACAAGTTTCACCAAGTACCAACAACCGCAAGTATTAACCATACATACATATCTTCACGCAATGTTCCTTGCGGGGTGGGGTAGGCAGAGAGAATGGATCGCCAAGAATCTCTGCCTGACACGCCTCTCTTGCTTCCTCTACAGTCATTCTGCTCTGTATATAACAATCTAAGAGCACTCTGTCAATCTGATCTTTAACCCGCTATAAGGCATAAGAATCTGGGGATGGAAAACTAACTATGCTAATGTTTTTATGATTACAAATACATATAAATTTATTTTAATATAATAAATTTATATTGATAGTTTTAATATTAGAAAAATATTAATTTAACATAATATCCAAATAGTTTTTTAACATGGTGGGAACTATTAGTCTGCTGATGTTACCAGCATACAAAAAAAATTATTCGGCGACTCGTTCGTTTCATGGTTGCCGAAAATAAGAATAGTTTATTTGTGCGGTAAGATTACAATGTAGTAGGAACTTAATCATATGTTACATTAAACCAAATGAAATTAGTGAGCAACCAGTTATCAATTCGTTGGGTGGGCTATGTATAAAAAAACAATGGGATAATTGTAGAAATATTATATTATTATAATATATTATTGTGATGCATGAAATAGTTAAAAACATTATTCACAATTTCACGAGGTTGTCCTCTTTAAGTTTTGACAGATCCAATTGTTTCAGAAGACATTGTATTCTAACCTCAAAATAAAGTAATCTCAGTCACGCTCATAAGCTTGTCCGCGTGCGAGTGAGGCAGAGAGACTTTTCACGTTGCGTATGCAGTGTGACGTCATGCCGTGTGTTTATTCACAGACTCTACACAAACGCAATATGTGAATGTGTTGTACGTGCCAGCTTTAGATAATTGACCTGTACGTCGGGGGTTTTTAATTTTTTTAATTTTGTGTGATATGTAATATTATGTTACAGAAACAACTCCGAACTCCTGAACAACTTGGGCAACTTCTGCCACCGTTCGCTCAGTTTCTGCGCGAACACGTTCAAGGGGGCAGTGCCCAGTGTGATCCCCGGACACGCGGGGTATGGGCTCATGGCGTTGGTGAATAGAGAGGTCATTGGTGAGTCTCTTTCTTCAATGACGAAGGTGCTTTAGGATATGTTCGGATGTGGGGTAAGGTTGATTAAGTCGAATTACTGCAGAATCTGGCGGTATTATGGTGCTGGCAGTTTTTATGTTTTAAGTGTTTTTTTTTTTAAATTGAAAATATTTTTTTTTTGCTACAATAAAAAATGACAAATATATATATAAAAAACGCCGGACTCCCATGCGGGAGGTCAGCGTTCGAAACTATGCCATGTACCAATGAGTTTTTCGGATTTTTTCGAAGACTTATGTACATTTACCGACTGCTCTAACGGTGAAGGAAAACATCGCGAGGAAACCTCATCTAAGGAAATAAAAAATAATTCCAAAGGCGTGTGAAATCCACCAAACAGCACTGGGCCCGCTCGGTGGATCATGGCCCGTAACCCACTTGTGCAAGGGGAGGTCTGTTACCCAACAATGGGGTCATTAAAAGGCTGCTGATGGTGATATAAAAACAGACTTTCTTAACGTTTAAGCTGCAGCAAACAAGGCAATTATATATATTATTACTCTGATTTCCAACACTGGTCACACAGACCGTTACGTAGGAAACAGTGAAGCCAGCACATCAGTCGATCTGCTGAAGTTACTCAAGTAGGTATTTTGTATTTAAAGCTCCAAAAAAAAAAAATAACAAAAAAAATATATATTTGTTCACAGCCTACGTCCAGCATATGGAAAAAGGAAGATTACGGGAGGCCCTAAGGCACGTGATGTCCATTTCAAGGATCGGAAATCAGTACATGCAGTCTGAGCAACCATGGGTGCTGCTCAAAGGGTCTGATGATGATAAGTGAGTTTTAAGATATTTTTGAAAGTTAATTTAGGACCCACTTTTACACTTTGAACTAATCACTCAATAGTAGATATATTTTTTTTCGAACTGTCAATCGCTGTTGGTCCTAATGACCTTTACAGCTTCACCGGGGTGTTTGGGGCGAGCGCTAAGTGCGCTCCAGCCTGGAGGAGGACTTAAAAACTACTATAGGAAGCGACTGCCTAAGGGCACCCAGGTGGGTACGGACCTCGGCTTAGGACGTCGCTGGGGAGGGAGGGGCCGGAGAGAAGCGGCCTGGAACACGCTGACAGCGCGTGTAAGCGCCAGAAGCGGGTCGCGGTATGTAGGTGCTGAGTGTGAAGTACTATCGGATGGGGTCTCAATAGTAGATTAACGCTAGTATTACGCTAGGATTAGTAGTATTATTAGATATGAGGGTTGTACCTCCCCTGGCGATATACACATCAGGATCTACTTTCAAAATTCTATTATATTCATTCTATTCTACTTTTGTATCAGCCTTAAAGAACAGCACCACCCCAACTCTTCCCGTGGGTGAGTAGACGGCAGTAGGCTCGCCACCTACCACGTTTGTCCGCCAAATCTTATGCGAAAAATGGGGACTACCTGAAGGTGGTTCCTCTGTCTACCCCCTCGGGGATTATGGACACAAAATATTCATTCTATTCTACTTTTGTATCGGCCTTAAAGAATAGCACCACCCCAACTCTTCCCGTGGGTGAGTAGACGGCGGTACGCTCGCCACCTACCACGTTTGTCCACCAAATATTACGCGAAAAGTGGGGACTACCTGTCGGTGGTTCCTCTGTCTACCCCTCGGGGATTATGGACACACAATTATCATTCTATTCTACTTTTGTATCGGCCTTAAAGAATAGCACCACCCCAACTCTCCACGTGGGTGTCGTACGAGGCGACTAAGGGTCTCAGTGGATACTATTCTACACCTAGTAGACGGCGGTAGGCTCGCCACCTACCACGTTTGTTCACCAAATCTTACGGCGAAAAGTGGGAACTACCAACTACCTGTGATTGAAGGTGGTTCCTCTATCTACCCCCTCGGGGATACCAGAAACAAAAACAAGCTTGCAGTCCCACGCTTTAGACTTAGTAAAGTAAACACATCATTTATGGGTCACTGTGTACGATTTTATAATAAGATACCTGACACTAATAAATATGACAGAGAAAAAAATTAAGACCCACATAAGACGGACCTTAAGTAAAAAGGGTCATTAATTATTATAAAATAAATGACTACTTAAATGATAAAGAGGCTTGGTCCTAAACCCAGCTCCAGCTCTGCACATTGTGTATATGATTGTATTCATAATTATTGTAAGATATATTTATTTCAAGAGATGTGCTGCTGAAAGTTTCTTGCGCCGCTTCTTTCCTTTCAGCTACAGCACCTTACGAAGCGGTGGTAGAGTGGAACATGACGTTAAAAAAATGTACTTACAATAAAAACAATTTGATTTTATTATGGACACAAAATATCTATATATTTTGTGTTGTAGACGTGAGTTTATGTATCTAACGCAAGAGATGTAAGAGATCGCTTTAAGCGATAAGGCCGGCTTTGTACATATAGTGTTATTATTCCTGTAGTTTTTACTTTTCCTGATTTTGTGTACAATAAAGTGTTTCTATCTATCTAACGCGAGTATTAGATCTCTTTTAATTACCGTCTACGTTTTATTGTGACAAAGTCATTCAATGTGTAAAAGGGGTTCAGAATTATAGTTCCTAACTGTACCTATTTCTACCACAAAGCAGCAAAGCAAGCAACCATATTTTATGAGGGCCGGGAATAAGTCGAAGTGCTGCACTGGTCATCTCAGTGTGCAGGTTTCCTCACGATGTTTGCCTTCCCTGTCAGATCCGTCGGCAAATGTACGTAAGTCTTCGAAAAATACGAAAAACTCATTGGTGCCATGTGCACTGCACGGTTTCGAGATGCTCTGTCCCTTTCTAGCAAAACAGTCCTGTATCATCCAGGACCTGCTTGGCGCTAGAGAACAGTTACGTCATAAACCTTATTGCCGTTTCTTTCTACCGTTCTGATTTTTGATTGCCTGTGGCTATTTTATTTTTCAACGAATTTTAATTCTGTTTTCACATTTGACCATCAATTTATGTCTATTTCTTAATTTTTAAGAATTGTTTTTAATATTTGATACTTGGAAACTACTCTATTGCACATGAGGCACGCCACCGAAAACCCTCTAATAATATTATAGTGAGGGATATGTCTATGGACGATGTTGAGCACTTACCGTCAGATAGCCTGTTTCCTACTTATCCAATTTTAAAAAAAAACATCCTTATTCACAGACAACGAGGCGCCACAGCGATCGGTCTTTGCTGTCAACTGGTGGCGTTACTTTGCGCTCTGCTGGCTCCATACATGCCGGAAACCTGTCGAAAGCTGAGAGAACAGCTGAATATTGACGCTGTTGTGCTTAGGATAAATCCTCTGTGAGTATTTTATATTGTATCTTTTACTATCTGGAGTGCGTTCCAAAACCAGTTGAAATTATTCACGTTGACAGCTGTACTCTTCCATTGCTCGTTTAGAATACAAGTTTGATACATTTTCAGCTGTTAACGCAGTAATGGAACATGGATTTCAACTGGTTATAGAACGCTCTCTCGATATACTGTCTGATAATTCGGTATGTAAAGAAAAATTTAACTAAGCTATTTCCAAAACCGTTTCGTGATTTTACATTTGCAATCATTATTTTACATTTGCAATCATTATTTTACATTTGCAATCATTATTTTTCTACTTATGGCTCTTCAAGCTTTGGGATCACGTTTATTTTAGCGAAAAACTAAAAAACCCTTCGACCTTCGTTTGACCTCGAAAAGTAGGCTGTATAGGGTATTTTCGTTGCCTTTACAATAAAAAAAATCGCTTCGTCGTCGATGTGTTCCGGCAGTGTTTATAGAAGAGCCAGTACTTACTAAGCTCGCATGCTCCAGCTTCGGCCTCATCGTCAAACACCAGAATATAGAAGTATACAAAGATTAATACATGCAGCACAGAACATCTGGTGTAGTACAGTGCCAAAAGGGGTACACCAGCTCAGCATAATGCTGAGGCAAGCCACAGCGCTGATCTTCAGCTGGGCCCTCAGACGCACGGACGAAGAAAGCAACAGTGTGTGCGTGTTGTGATGTATGAATGTGTTTTTTTAGTATGTAATAATTAATTGAATAACTATTCGTTTCAGTAAGCCGGCGTTCGTGCAGTATTTACCGGCTGGACACACTATCGGCAAACCTGAGCCGCTATTTACGAAGCTGGAACCCGAGAGGCTTGAAGCTCTCAAGGCTAAATACGCGGGCACTCAGAGCGACCGGGCGCAGGTGAATATTCGCAACTTTGTGGGCTCTGACGTTTCTGTCAAAATATTGTAATCTCAGTGATGACGCCGACCTGGAACGGGAACGCAGGGTTCTCGCGGTTCGTTGCAATATGCTTGCGCGGAGATTTGCACGGTGCTCGCAGGATGTTAAAGCCACTTTATTCAGGGCATACTGCCAATGCTTATACTCGTGTCAGTTGTGGATAAAGTTCACCAAACGGGCCTATAACGTCTTGCGAGTGCAGTATAACGATGCATTTCGGATACTAATGAAATTGCCTCGATATTGCAGTGCAAAAGGCATGTTCGCATGTGAGATTGTTAAAATCGAACAACATAATTTTGTGTGCTATACACGAGGACTATTCCAATGTTTTTATGAAACACTGGATGGCCGTGCACCAGTGTGAGAACGGCAAATTTTAAGTAGTTAGTAGGTACCAGCGTGCTATGGAGCGTAGCATACTCAACGTGAAAAGGACGGATCGTGTCAGCAACACGACCCTGCGCTCCAAAACACGCATCGCTGATGCAATCACTAAAGCATCTCTATTGAAGTGGGGCTGGCAGGCCACGTGTGCCGCGTGCATCCGGAAAGGTGGGCAAAGATCGCCATGCACTGGGTGCCACAAGACGGACAGCGGCGCCGAGGCAGGCCCAGGCGTAGGTGGAAGGACGATATCAACCACTTCCAAAAAGGATGGTATAAGGACGCCGAGGATAGGGAAAAATGGAAAGGAAGAGGGGAAGCCTTTGCCCAGCAGTGGGACAGCCTATAGGATATTAAAAAAAAAAAAGTAGGTACCGCTAAAATTGTATCTATTAGTTTATTTTATCTTTTAGCTTTTTCTTTATATATCAGTTTATAGTTATAGTACCTACAGTGAAATTATATTATATATTGTTACTTTGTAATATGGGTGTATGCCTGAATTAAATACATTTATTATTATTATTATAAACATAACACGATAAAATTACACGATTACATTTCATTAGGTACTTAAAAGAGTTACTTTTTTACAATTTCTAGAGTAAGTTTACAATTGTGAACTTGCACATGTGGTAAAAGGGTCCCTGACTCAGTATGCTGGTGTTCAGTCAGGGCCCGGTGACACGACGACACGGTACGTGATCATCATCATCAGCCCATGTCGTCCCACTGCAGGGTTTAAGCCTCCACTCTTTTGTGCCACCCTAATATCCAAAATATTGTGATAAAACAGAAAAAATAATAATTATACAACGTGTTCCCTAGGATATGAAAATAAATGTAAAAGTTTATTCACTTATGCATATATGCATTAACTACGCCAAACACTTCTGTAGCTTTTACATAATATATTTGACAATGGAAGTGATTCTCAAAAACGCTGCGTTTTCGAGATACAGTAATACCCCGCTTTACGCGACCCCGTATTGCGCGGATTCGTTACAACGCGAATTTCAAATTCGCGCTTGACGCGATTTCCTGCAAACACTAACTGGGGTATTCCCCACAAATTATTTTCTGGTGCGACTTTCCTTCTCTATATAAGCTCTGATTAGGGAATCCCAAATAGAAAATGAATAGATAATTATAGAACATGTTTTCCATTGCGACTTGCCATCTTTATGTTGGCTCTCCTGGTGACAGATGTCTGTCACCTATCTAGGTGACGATGATTGGAAAAGATTTTGGACGTGTATTTTCGTAAAACCAACGCTCAAAATGTATCACCTAGTATTTGCAATAAATGAAATTGATTTAGTATGTTTAAGTATTATTTTTGAGCAGACCCCAATATACGCGAATTTGGCTTAACGCGATTTTCTCTGGAACGTATCCGTCGCGTAAAGCGGGGTATTACTGTACTTGCTATTTTATTGTATTGAGTTCTACAATGAGTAAGGGTCTTTATTTATGGCCGTAAGAAAACCTGAAACAAAACAATAACAAACTATTTGCCTTTCGTTTGCACATGTCATTAATGACGTGTCATGATTGTCAAGTTCAAATTAATCAAAATGCGACGTTGCCAGCTCGGGAACAGAATATGGCATACTAGGTAATTTAAGGCAAGGCTTTTAGTTTGTATGAAAATATTTTTTTTATTATTAAAATTATAAATTATGACAATGTGGAAAATAACTGAGTACAGTGTCGAAGTTAATGCATAACCAAAGGAACACCTTGTATGTAAATTATATTAAATTTCACTGTATTGCTCTAATTTGTATAGACAAAGACTCGTCTCGAATTTGAAAACCGTTTCCGTTCATTATAATTAAATGAAGTAAGTAAAATGTATATAAAAAGTGTGTTTTGGTTTGGGTTTGTTCTGCTTACGTAATACTTGAACGGCCCCTTTGTGGATTAATGCGAAAATCAGTTTCTGCACAGATTTGTTTGACAGAAATAAATACAGAGCCCACATTATTTCTGTTTCTGGCCACTGCGAGCGCTGCGATCTATTCCATTATCCCCAAGTACTTCGCACCCAGCGAATAGAAGCTAAGGATTGATACTATCCGTTGGAAATATCTGTAGACCTGTGGGTTCTACTAGTATACCCTGACCAAGAATATACCTTAACCGCTTATTGGTACATGATATGGTATGGTTTTGAACAAGAGCGTCGGTGGCACAGTGGCTAGGACACCGGACTCCCATGCGGGAGGTCCGGGTTAGAAACCGTGCAGTGCCAAGTACCAATGAGTTTTTCGTATTTTTCGAAGACTCACGTACATTTACCGACTGCTCTAACGGTGAAGGAAAACATCGCGAGGAAACCTGCTGAGATGACCAGTGTGTAAAATGGGGTAGGCACAAAAGATCCTCAAGGGTCGAGGTGCCGCTGGTTTATTCCCGGTCCCCCATCATAAGATAAGATAACGTTGGAAATATCTGTGGACCTGTGGGATTCTACTAGTATACCCTGACCAGGAATATACCTTAACCGCTTATTGGTACATTATTTGGTATGGTTTTGAACCCGGATTCCCGCATAGAATATATAGCATACTCCCGCATGGGAGTCCGGCGTCCTAACCAATACGCTATCGACCCATTTTTTTAAAATTGGTTTTCTTTTTACAGCTGAATGGTGAGCCTATAAAAGGAGCTAATTCAACTGCAGCTGAATTAGAAGCCGCTGTCATCGCACAGGTATACAATTTTTTTTTAATGATTGAATGAATGAATGAATACACTTTATTGCACGAAACCTTTGCATCGGCTGAGGCTGAGGCAGTCCCCTTTGTCCGGTGCTGCACACCACCTTCATTAAACTTAATTACTTTTGTTTATTTATTTTTATAATATTATATATTTGTTTAATATAATTTTTATCTTCTGTAACTAATTGTTTGTATGTGTGCGCTTTTGGAAATAAGTTCTTTCTTTCGGTTCGGTTCGAAACCATGCAATGCCGTTACTAATGTGTTTTTGGGATTTTTTCGAAGACTTATGTACATTTTGCTGCAGTAACGTTGAAGGAAAACATTGTGAGGAAACCTAAGGAAAGAGGAAATTAAAAGTTTCCGAAGGCGTGTGAAATCACACTGGCCCCACTCGGTGGATCATGGTCTGTACCGCCTTGTGCAAGAGGAGGTATGTTTTTTTTTTTTATTTATTTATTACAAAATCTACAGCACTTAGATTAAAAAATAAAAAGTCTATTAAAAAAAACATATTGCCAATTAAAGATTTCCTATTTTAAGACAACGCCTATAGGGAAACAACATTTGTGCCCCAACATTTGGGACATTAATAGGTTGATGATGAATCACGAAGTGCTGATTGTAAGTGGGGGAGGGCGGAACGCATGTGATTGTTTGCAGCGAATCAAACGGGCTGGAACTGTCATCATATATGCATGACCAATTTGTTACTAAATAAGGCTGTAAATTACCCTAAAATATTTTTTTTTGTATTAATCATCAATCGTAACATCGTTTGATGTGATAACAAGCCACAGACAAACAGACATATCCTAATTTTTCAGGGCGAAAAAGTCCGCAAGCTCAAAGCGTCGACGAAAGAGAAGGGGGTATTGCAGCCAGAAGTAAGAAAGCTGTTACAATTGAAGAAACAACTCGCCACCGCGCTGGCAACACCGCCAGTACAACCTGCTACAGACGGTGTGGCCAGCTTAGAAAAGGCTATTGCTGAACAGGTAAAAACTATTGACGAATTTGACATGTATCTAAGATTAAATTCATTTCATAAACATTAAGTAGTAAATACCCTGACGGTATTTACATAAATATTACATTATATTGTTACAATCTACCCTCTAGGTGCCGGCTAGCAGGGTTCTAGGGCAGTGTGCAGATGAAGTAACAGAAGAACTTGGTAATAGATATTATATTTATCAGGAACAGAACAACACAATAGTAGAAAATAGGTAGGAGTAGGAGACAATATTATAAAACGGACATACGTCCGTTCAGGACAAAATACAGAGAGAATAAGTAAAAACAATGAAATTAATGGAATAATGGAATTTAGAAATGGAATGGGAATATGACTCGAATTTTGAAAACATAGATGAAGAAATGAAGATGTCAGCACGATATGAGGCGAGATAAAAGCTAACGATGAGGTTGAAATTGATGGCAAGGAGGTTGATATGGACGATGAAGTCGACATCGTTACAAGTTTAAATGAAAAAGTATAATTTAAGTAGTTACATGTCTGCCATCATCTTCCGATAAGGATTCGTCGGATGAATTTATTCTCTTATTCATAATTTCTGTTGAGAATAGATCCCTGCGCGAGTCCGATTCGCACTTGGCCGGGTTTTTTTACAAAATGGGATGGAAAAAAAATCGAAATAGTTAATCGATCTTTTAAATAATCGGTTCTGTAATTATTAGACTATGACTATAGAATATGACTTGAATTTAAATGAAGAAATGAAGATGCCAACACGAAATGAGGTGAGATAAACGCTAACGATGAGGTTGAAATTGATGGCAAGGAGGTTGATATGGACGATGAAGTCGACATCGTTACAATTTATAGTATTTACTACTTAATGTTTATGAAATGATAAAGTGGAGTGATAACTGCTCTCAATGTGTCTCAGTACCTTACATTTATACTTATGAAGAGAATCATGAAACAGATCGAGATCACCAATCGTTTTCCGCATTGCTGAGGGTCGTGATCATTCTAAGGAATTAATCACATAGAACGACTCTCTCGGCAGATTTCATGGGGGTGTTTTGCCACTGCCTTCCCCATATCACACACTGGTTATCTCAGTGTGCAGGTTTCCTTGCGATGTAGTCCTTCACCGTCAGAGCAGTCGGTAAATGTACGTAAGTCTTCCGAAAAAACGGAAAATCTCATTGGTACATGGCATTGCCTGGTTTCGAACTCGGACCTCCCGCATGGAAGTCCGACGTCCTAGCCACGACGCTCTTATGTCTGTAATAATGAGCTCTAACTTATGATCTTGACAATTTTCAGGGCGAAAAAGTCCGCCAGCTCAAAGCTTCGACGAAAGACAAGGCGGTATGGCAACCCGAAGTGAACAAGCTGCTAGAATTGAAGAAACAGCTCGCCGCCGTGCTGGCCACACCGACGCCTGCTGTCAGTCCCGCTGCAGATAGTGTGGCCAGCTTAGAGAAGGCTATTGCTGAACAGGTAACATACAAATTTTAACTAAACTGGAAGAACGTCGGTGGCACAGTGGCTAGGACATCGGACTCCCATGCGGGAGGTCCGGGTTCGAAACCGTGCAGTGCCATGTACCAATGAGTTTTTCGTAATTTTCGAAGGTTTACGTACATTTACCGACTGCTCTAACGGTGAAGGAAAACATCGTGAGGAAACCTGCACACTGAGATGACGAGTGTGTATAATGGGGTAGGCACAAAAGATCCTCAAGGGTCGAAGTGCCGCTGGGGTTATTCCCGGCCCCCTATCATAAGATAAGATAACTAAAATTACCCATATCATGCATCATATTTATAGTGGAAATATGCTAGCAGCCGATTCAGTTGCTAAGAAAAAAATCTATATTCTACCTATACCTATATAGATAATATAGAGATATCTATCAGGAAACAAAGCGGATTGAATTTTGTGACAGTGAGTCAATGGGTTTAATTTTGTGACAGTGAGTCAATGGGTTTAATTTTGTGACAGTGAGTCAATGGGTTTAATTTTGTGACAGTGAGTCAATGGGTTTAATTTTGTGACAGTGAGTCAATGGGTTTAATTTTGTGACAGTGAGTCAATGGGTTTAATTTTGTGACAGTGAGTCAATGGGTTTAATTTTGTGACAGTGAGTCAATGGGTTTAATTTTGTGACAGTGAGGCAATGGGTTTAATTTTGTGACGGTGAGTCAATGGGTTTAATTTTGTGACAGTGAGTCAATGGGTTTAATTTTGTGACGGTGAGTCAATGGGTTTAATTTTGTGACGGTGAGTCAATGGGTTTAATTTTGTGACAGTGAGTCAATGGGTTTAATTTTGTGACAGTGAGTCAATGGGTTTAATTTTGTGACAGTGAGTCAATGGGTTTAATTTTGTGACAGTGAGTCAATGGGTTTAATTTTGTGACAGTGAGTCAATGGGTTTAATTTTGTGACAGTGAGTCAATGGGTTTAATTTTATTTTATTTATTTATTTATTAGGTAAACACAACAGATTACAACCACAGAAATTACAGAAAAATCAATATAAAGTTATGAGCTAGGTCGTAACCCTTAACGTGTAAACACAGCATGGTTAGGAAGTGGGGAATTGAGTTAGGAAAGCAATAAATACTAGTGAATGTAATGATTAAAAAATACCTATTAAAAAATAAAAATTATAAATGGCTTGGGTAAATGCAGGGATAGTTCCACACATTTGACAAAAAATTGAAATTGACATTTGACATTTCAATAAATAAATAATAAATTGTAGTGGTAGATCCTAATGTGAAGGATCGCCTGGGGTGGTACCACCCTCTTATCTATTTCTGCCGTGAAGCAGAAATGCTTGCATTTCTGTGTTTCGGTTTGAAGGGTAAGAGAGCCAGCGTAATGTCCGGCACATGAGGCAATCCATCTTAGTCCTCAAGGTTAGCAGCGCAAAAACCCTAATATTAATACAGTGAGGTGAGATGTCTATGGGTGACGGTGACCCAGGGGGCCCGTTTGCTCGTCTGCTCTACTTATTTAATAAAAAAATATCTATTGAAAACATCACAACGCCCAGACTCCCAAAATAGGCGAACCTTTATCTTGGGAGCCAGTGTTTTCCCAAAAAGAAGGTATTCAATATATCTCATAAATATGCCCGACTAATGTATGGGAAAATGCTCATTGCATGCGCCAACTGGCAGACGCGGTTTCCATATAGAACTTAAGTGAGCAATCTACATAGTGAATTACAAAATCTGAGTTTTTTAAAAACTATTCCTGACCATGGGTATTAGTCCTTCAGTCGAAATCTTAAATGATGATTATCTTCAATTCTTCATTAAAATGCTGGTGTGACACATTTCAATGCTATCTGGGAGAATCTTCCACGCTTCTGCAACATCTGAACCAAAGAAGAAGCCGTCCCGGACGCAGTATGGCTCTTCAGAATTCAGCCAAGTACGGTTCGGGATGCAGCGTCTTATTTTACTTTACTTCACTGTCCCACACATTTTGGCTCTTTAGCATTTTTTCCTTTCCACTTATGGTATGTATTTTGACCACATTTTGACTTTACAGGGTGACAAGGTGAGAAAACTAAAGGCTTCAACGAAAGACAAGGCGGTCTGGCAACCCGAGGTGCTCACATTGCTCGAATTGAAGAGACGATTGGGGGCGTTACAAGTCAATAAATAGATCTTAGAGACATTTACGGCTGTTGCGTGAATCGCCTTTGAAGTTAATGCTCCGTTAACGCTGCGTACTAAAATTAAAAGGAAACAACTAGCGCCACTTTTATAAAAAGGTCCAAATTATTTATTCGTAACATACGTTTATATTAAAGTTACCTTTGAACCCCACACTAGGCTAGGGTAGCTAAAAAAAATCTTTTCTCGTAATACAAGTTTTGAAAAATTTTCAGAACTAATTTCAATAGTATTAGCTAAGAATATAAAAATCCTGTGTTGTGGAATATATGGGGTCCTATTTTATTAGCGGCAAATATTTCTAGGGTGTCATCTATAGGGTATAACAAATGATGACTGTAGAATACCGAAAGCCGTATTCTATTCGGAGCTCTCCAGTGGGAAGCGCAAATCCGGTGGACAGTTCCTGCGCTATAAAGACGTGCTGAAGCGACACCTTAATGCCTGCGACATACCAACTGAGCGGTGGGAAGAGCTCGCGTCACGGAGGCCGGAGTGGCGTACGCGTGTCAGGAAAAGTGTAGCCCAGTTTGAAGAGGCCCGTCTAGCTATTCTTGATACCAAACGCCATGTGAGGAAAACCCGCCCAAAGCCTTCCTACCACTACACATACAACAGTGCCGGACAACTCTACTGCGATCGCTGTGACCGGGTCTTCAAGAGCAAGTTCGGATTCGCCAGCCACATTCGAGCGCATGCTAGGAACTGAAGGGGGTCGCCGTCGTCGGTTTCGACGAGGAGGACTATATAACAAATGACGATAGAGCAAAAAAAATTACTTTTACTAATACAATTTCGAAAAAACCACAATATGGTGTTTGAAAATTCTACAAATAAATGAATTATTGCTATTCGTAATCGTGGATGAGTTTACGCCACCAAGGCGCAAAATAATGGGGTTTATTTTTCTTTAGTATGGAAAAAATAAACGACGAGAGTAAAAGAAAAGAGAAACATCTTAAAGGCTATTGAAAATAGAAGGGGAAATATGGTGGGCCACCTTATACGACACGACGAATACATAAGAAACCTTATAGAAGGAAAAGTTGAAGGCAAGCGGGGAAGAGGAAGACCGAGGATAAGCTACTTCGATCAAATCAAAGAGAAGGCTGGCGTTGCGTCGTATAAGGAGGTCAAGGAAAGGGCCCTAGACAGGACACAGTGGCGTTTACTACACCGACAAGAGCATAGCTCTTAAATTGTAGAAGAAGAATGGAAAAAAATCCAAGTAACAGGGTTATTTTTTCGTGTAGTGGTATAAATGACCAGCACATACTCTCCAAATATTTGCTACTAATAAAAAAGGACCTTATATAATTTACTACGTAAAAAATTGGTATAGTTTTATTCTAAGTTGTTTTCCTGTCTAGACGAAAAATCTAGCCACTTTATTTCGTCTAGAATCTAGATGAAAACAATATAGCTATACCAATATGTTTAAAAAACCACTTACCATCATGCTTAGCATTATGCTGAGCTGGTGTACCCTTTTTGGCACAGTACCGCACCGGATGTTTTGTGCTGCATGTATTAATCTTTGTATACTTCTGTATTGTGTTCTATATTCTGGTGTTTACAGCGATAAATAAACGTTTTCAATTTCAATTTTTCAATCAGAAGAAAAAAAACCCTTACACAGTGGTGCAAACGACATATAGTAGTGCGATATGCACCATTAAGGGTACCGCAGTGGTGCAAACGACACATAGTAGTGCGATATGCACCATTAATGGTGCCGCAGTGGTGCAAACGACACATAGTAGTGCGATATGCACCATTAATGGTGCCGCAGTGGTGCTAACGGTACATAGTAGTACCATTTGCACCATCAATGGTGCTGGTCAATGGTGCAGATGACACTACGGGTTTTTTTTTTCAGAATTCCCTTGTATTTTGAAGAAATTGAAACTAGTTGTTTTCAGTTAAAATTCGCACCAATTAATGCTCCGTTAAAACCGATATTCCAGTGTGCAAGTGTTTTGTAAGATGCAAATTAAATGTAATTTGAGTAGGATTGCATGTGGGTAGTTTTAGATTTGTACAACTATTTATTTGTAAAAAGGGCCCAAGTTTTATTTTATTTTTTCCGTCCTTTTGTTGAAATATTTTTAATTTTCATATTAGTAATCTGTATTGATCGTATGCAGTATATCTGAATATTTACCACAGAAACTATTTCTAAGATATTTTTGCAAAATTAAATTTTGTATCACTAAAACTGCAAACGATCAATATAAAGTACACTTATATATATTTTAAACAGTAGAATTTAAATTATATCAATAGTAAATTCGCTTAAATCCTCTCGCTCTGAAAATGCAGCCCGCTCTTGCTTTTCAAAGAGCAAGACTTTTTGAGCGAATGCACTTTACCACACATCAATGTCAAATCACAATGACATTTCCATAAATTTTTAGAAAATGTTGCCATCTAATGTTACCAATGGTAACTTACCATTATTTAAATTCTACTCTTAAAATCAGCCTATAGGTATATAGTTGAACTTAGGCTCAGCTCACATTGGCGCAGAGTAGAGACGAAGCGAAGCGGCAAATTCGCCACTTGACGCGCGTCATTATTTGAGGCCGGATCGTATATTCAGTAAACTGTGTATGGTAAATAAACATTCGTAGTTTTGCACTAAGTAAATGAACTTTTCGTCTGCATCCATGATATCATCAGCCTATTAATGTCCCCACTGTTGGGGCACAGGCCTCCCCTTGTACAAAGGTACGGGCCATGATCCACCGAGCAGGCCCAGTGCTGATTGGTGGATTCCACACGCCTTCGAAAACTTTTAATTTCCTCAGACATGCAGGTTTCCTCGCGATGTTTTCCTTCACCGTTAGAGCAGTCGGTAAATGTAAGTCTTCAAAAAAATCGTAATAACTCATTTGTACATGGCATTGTATGGTTTCGAACCCGGACCTCCCGCATGGGAGTCCGGCGTCCTAGCCACTAGACCACCGACTCTCTTCTCTAGAGCACCCTAGTGTCGTAGATGTCTGACGCGTCACTAACCTTATGTACGCTTGACTGCTCATGAACTTGTTCGACTGCGGTGTTTTTCTTTACTGAACATTATTTGTACACTACTTAGTGGAGATAGAGTTCAATACTACGGAGTGTAATAACGTGACGCTTCGATTCGACTCCCCTTCGCTCCGCTTCGACACCAATGTGAATTGACCCTAAAACATGCTGTGAATTTAGGTTTTTTTACAATTTAGGTGTGAGTATAAGATGTGTTTATAATAATTTATTTATTTGTGTAAAAATGACGAATGTATATTGAAATTGATTAGTTTAGAAGTTGGTATTGATTTGTATTGGGAGCGTATGTGCAAGATTAGCATAATTATAAAATAAATAATAGTTTAACGAATATTTTGTTGTTTTTCTTTTTACATCCACCGGTTCGGTTTGTTGCGGCCAATCACAAGCGTTCCGCTCTCCCCCCACTTGAAGTCCGCGTCTCGCCTCGCCTCGTGATTGGCTGCAGCGAACCGAACCGGCGGCGCTGGAACCGGTGCATTTAGACCAGCACTTAATGTAACAGTAAAAGTAATCAAAAACCTTTAAGAAAAAGAAATGTAAGGTCTAAAACGAACTAAACGAGTAGTACTTAATAGATATGTTCGTAATCGATTTGGGACTCCTTATTAACTTCTTTCTACCATACCATTTTTATTTCTAATTTGGTATATTTATGGAACATCTTTTATAAATTATGTATGAAACATTTTAGATTTCAAGTCATTTATTGATGAAATTTATTGATTTTCGCATTCTCTATATTTATTGTCAGCCCTACCCTAGAAACCTTTTTAAAGAGATTTTGAAAATAACGGATTGTTTGGAAGAAAAATAGTTTTCTGATGTGGTCACATTGAACTGAAATGTCATGTCACTAGGCATGGGCAAATGAAAAAAATATATCGATAAAAATCGTATCGATATTTACATACAGTATCGATATTTATCGAGAAAAAATATATATCGAGATTAAAAATATCGACGATAAATATCGATTATTTCATGTCCACACCAGCTTTTTTTCGTTATCTTGCAAATTGTTTTACAGTAGTGCTTTTCAAGTAAGAATGGTGTTTTTTACTCGAAGAACGTCTACAAAATGTGAGTAATGTGTGGGACAGTAAAATAAAGTCAAATATGACGCTGCAGCCCGATCCGTACTTGTCTGGTTCTTTGGTTCGGATGATGCAGAAACGTGAAAGATTCTCCTAGATAGAATTGAAATGTGTCACACCAGCATTTTAATGAAGAATTGAAGAGTTGTTGACACCAGACATGGCTGTATGGGCTTAGTTCCCTTTAGCTTAAAAATCAGACAACAACAACAAAAGTCGCATGATTGTTGGTCGGGCGTTGGTTTTCGTTCATTTATCATTATTTTTCAAGAAATTGCAGATTTTCGTAACATAATATCATCAAAATGGTTGAAGCACAGAAGTATAGAATCGAACAGGAAATGACCAATCTGGTCAATGAGCTGGACCGGAGTTATTTACGTAAAATGCAGGTGAGAGGTTATGTTCCGATATAATGCAAATATTATGCAATAATTCTGTGATAACAGGAAAATGTTAGGTTTTATGAATAAAACTGTGATTAGAATTGCACTAAGATGTATTATAGACAATTACGGCTCGGGTTTTAGTTAGGCGTCGTTAGAGGGACTCGCTTTTTTAAGGTCATTCCAAGTTCTGACGAGTACGTCAAAGTTTAGATAAGGGGCACCGAGATAAGTCGAAAGACACCCCGAAGGGGCTCTTCGTGTGCAACCTAATAATTAATCTATATGAGAAATATAAAATACCACAACCATGCGAATACATTTTTTAAATGGTATGGCTTAATGTAGTGGACATATGATCTATTAAAAGGGCCAAGTTCAGCTGAGTGTCGCGACGCTGGTTTTCATCTTGACCCTTTCCAACTTATAGCTATAGAGAGCAACAATGTCGTTCTGTCTGTTTGTCTGTTGTATTGGCTCAGCTTCTTTCATGCCACACAGAATTATTTTCCGATACTCAGTCTGTATCAAAAATTTGGGATTCAATCATAATCTACTAAACCAACACAAACAGTGAATTAGGATATGAGTTGGTTCTGTATTCACTACGTTTCTATGAAACCATTTTTTTTATTAAAAAAAACCGAAACGTTTCACAAAGACTTTTTGGTCCTTTTACCTTCGAATACAGTATAAAGTTAGCTTTACGATACATCGTCTTCTCTTCCTGTCACCCCCTGCTGATGTATAGGGCTCGAACAATTGGTGTCCACTTTTTGCGATCTTGTGCGGCCTCTTCGAGTTCCTGCTAGGACATCTGGAATGTGGCTGCCTCGTTTTCAATTGACCGGCACCATCTGGTTTGTGCCATTTCGGACGACCAAGCCTGCGTTTACCTGATGGGTACCATTTCAGGGCCATTTTTGAGGGCGATACATAAAGTACTTTTTTCTAGTTTATGCTATCGAGTGTGGTGTATTTGTTAATTTAATGGTCTGTTAAATATAATTCACAGGGCGACATGCACAGATGTGCAGCCAAATGCTGTGATGACCAGCAGACTTCACTGGAGAGGGTGCACGGCTGTATAGAGAACTGCACCACCCCTCTCAACCAAGCCAATAATTATGTTCAGGTATGTTTTGCCTCTTGTAGTACAGTCGACCACAGGTGAACCTACCCAAAACGTCAAAATTTGAGAATCAGAATTGTACTATATTAAGGAAGCATAAGGTTGAGATTTAATGGAAGGTTTTTTACAGATGGTATACTTTACCTAGTGGTTGACTGTACCAAAAAGTTTATTATTACAAGTGAGTTTATCATTACTACTGACATGGGAACTTCTAAATATTTTACTTTTGATCTAATATGTCTTAATACTGACGAAAGGAAACAACATTGTAGGACGCACAAGCTCTGTACTTTTCGTAGACATGACGCCATCTTGCACTAGGGGTGGGCACACACAGTCAATTAAGGTATCGATACATAACATGATCATTAAATGATGTAACAAATATTCATAAACTAGAGTAGTGAAGCAAAGATATCATGAAGCGACAATGGCTTAAAGGTTAGGGCACGAGATTGCGGCGCAAGCGTCGCCGCATCGATTCCACCTCTGGACCACTGTGGTGGACCACTCGGTTAACGAAGAATGTTTTGATTCTTTAAAATCTATTTGTTTCTTGAAGTTTCTGACCATTAAAGAACCATGCCAGTCTCATAGGGAAACACAAGTTCTCAATCACTACACTGACAGTACCCGATATAGCTGAACAGTTTGATTACTGTTTCGGAAAGTGACTGATTGAAAACTGTAATTATCTGACCATTACGCCCCTCCCCATCTTCCATCATCTAAAAAGATGTGGTTGTAACATAAGTGGTTCTTAACGCCTGCAAGTATATTGGGTTTTCTCGATTTCCAGTCAACCCAACTCCGATCAGAAGATCAAAAGTATCTTGGGACATTCATAGGCTTCCAGTAGTGTCATTTGGTTCGCCAAAAAGTTGTGCCCGTTGGTTCGTCACTACTGAACAGTGTAACACTGCATATTTAAAAAAAGTATATTTGTGTTTTTTCCAGAACGAGATCAACATGTTACAAAACAGACTTCAGCGATGTGTGATGGATTGTAATGACTTCGCCAGGGACAGGCTCGGAGCAGACCCTAGTCAGGAAACTGTAAGTAAAAGTAAAACCTGCATGTCTAACGAAATTAAAGGTTTCCGAAGGCGTGTGAAATCCACCAATCAGCACTGGACCCGCTTGGTGGATCATGGCCTGTACCCCCTTTGCAAGGGGAGGCCAGTGCCCCAACAGTGGGGACATAAATAGACTGATGATGATGATATATATCTTAGTAGTAAACTACGTAATTCCATGATTTATTGACATTTCAAAAATCACCTGCGTTTCTCTTTTTCAAGTAATAATTTAATGTATCATTCTTTCAGGTCGACAAATGCACGATAGAATTCGAGAAGTGCGCAGTGAAATGTGTCGACAAGCACATTGGGCTCATCCCTAGTATGATGAAGACGATGAAGCAAGTGCTTGCCAGCGGTAAGCCCCCGCCTGTGGTCAGCCAATGAGGACTCGCCGTTTCATAATGTATTTTTACGAGATTTGGCATACGGAAGGTTGTTTTATGGTGAAGGCAAAAGGGTCACTAATGGACCCCGTATTACGTAAAAGCAATCGTTGTAATTAAAAGTCTAAAATGGCAACTTTAATAGAATTTATGTGTTCCATCCTGTTAAGCATGTGTGCTCCATCTTCGGCCTCATCCTCACCACCAGGTGAGATTGGGATCAAACGCGAGTTTAGTCGTAGATAAAATCCCCATTCAAAATAATGTCAGTATCTGTAAAGGTTGTCTGGAAGAGATAAGACCTTTTAGAGATAAGACCGCCTAGATTGTATTAATCGTTTTGTACGCATTGTATCACACTAATTTTGTGCAATAAAGAGTATTCATTCATTCAGTGTTGCCATTTTTGTCTTGCATTACAAGGATTGTTGCTTCGTGAAACAGGGCCCTGATGGTAAGTGGTCACCGTCGGCTATATACATCTCACCTCACATTTTCAATCAGGTTCCAAATTATATTTTATTCTACTACATGCATGAATTAATAACTTGACGGTGGCAGTATTGTTCCTCACCACTAGTGTCCGAACGAAGCTTCGGCTTTGGCCACCTTCGGCCAAAAAAACCACCTTCGGCTTCGGCCAAAATGGGCCGAAGTTTTGGCCGAAGCCGAACTTTTACGAATGAGCGGAGAACGTAATTTCGAAATGTTATTATTCTTCACAAATCGCAAGGTAATTTTGATTACCACTAGATCAACTTCTAGAGAAGATTAAAATTACCTTTCTATATTATATTATACAGTCGATATAAAACCTTCAATTTTAAAGTTTTAAAATCCAATCATTTAAATTAGCTTGTATCCAATCTTGAACAAAATTCTTAGAGCTTTTAAACCTTCGGCTTCGGCCAGAAATCGATTTTCGGTCGGACACTACTCACGACACAACCCACAAGAGGAATTACAGTTGCCATTAAAAAAATACGGTAAGCCAATGAGAACTTGCTGTGTATCATAGCCATATTTTTTTTTACGCGAATAGACGAACAAAGCACGGAGTGAGACTTCGTATTTATAAATAATACATAAAAAATACAACAAATAAATTGACAAAGGAAGGTTTTTTTATGAAAGGTGTCGGTCAATCTCGGTAACTTCAGCTTACGTTATTTGACGTTAAGGCTCAATTTACATTGCCGCGGAATGGAATGGAAGCGAATTTTCGCAACGTAATTGTACATAGCATAATGAACTTTATGTCAATTGTGTAACATACAAACTAAATACGAGCCAAAAAAGAGGTCGCGCGTCTTCCGGGGAATCCTCGCGCATTCTCGAGAATTCCCCTAGCGGTAGAGCGTATTTAGTTTGCATGTTACACAATTGACATAAAGTTCATTATGCTATGTACAATTACGTTGCGAAAATTCGCTTACATTCCATTCCGCGGCGATGTAAATTGAGCCTAACTTTTTGGTCTCGCTTTCAGTAACTGACTGACTGATTTTTTATCTTGTACATTTTAAATCTATGGTTTTGATAATAATACGAGATTTATCATAAACAAGGTTTTCTTATGGTAAAGGAAATCAGACTAGCAAACAGCCCACCTGATGGTAAGTGTTCACCGTCGCCCATAGACACCTCACCTCACTATGTTATAGGAGAGTTTTCGATGCTCTACTAACCTTGAGGTCTTGGAGTGCCTCTTGTGTCGGTAATAGGACATAAAACGCAAAGCGTTCCGTAGATGGAGCCACTAGCACACTCCGTAAAAAGAAAAGCCAAATGAAACGTCATTTTTGAAGATATCATTAATTTCTGGTTATTTAGGTTTGTTTAATTTAATTTTTCAGAGCTCTAGTAAAATTGTGATATCATGGCATCATATGGTCATTTCAAAATAGCAGACCTAAAAAGTCTCTTAAGACAGCGTGGCGCGAGTCTGAAGGATAAAAAAATTTGGTGGGAAGGAACATATCTTTTTATTATATTTTTTTTATTGACTACTGTACCCGAGTAAGGATAAAAAAAATTTGGTGGAAAGGAACGTATCTTTTTTTAATTTTTATTGGCTTCTGGCTACTGTAATAAATATGACAGAGAAAAAATTTAAGACCCATATAAGACGGACCTTTGTCTTTTTTTGTTTTTTATCTTTGTCCTCTTGGACAGGTTGTGGCCAGCCATCGGTCATGGTCCAACAGAACACCAGCGCTGTAGGCATTCTTGTCTGCAGCAATAAGCTGAGTTGAGGCCCTTGTCACAACAACAGCAGACCATCACACACGATTTAGATATGTTCACCTTTGACTACATAATTATTTTATCATAATTATAACTGTTTCGGTCATTGCTGTGTGTGAAATAAACGTATTACTTACTTACTTTTTTTACCCGCATTTGACCTCGATCTCGCCTGATGGTAAGCGACGATGAGGTCGACGATGGAGCATGCGGGTCCAGTAGACCATCCAGACATGTGGATTGGCTACGTACCATTGTGCTAGTGGCGCCTCTAGTGGCAAAACATTGCAGGATTATCACCTATTAGTGTAATATGTTATTGTGATTAAGAGATGAATGTCGCCATGCATTTTAGTCCGAATATAGTTGTTGCATTTTGATAAGTGTTTATTATGCATAGTTTAGAAATAAATGTTATATTTTGACATGTTTTGTTTCATTTATATTAATTACTGATCTCTCCACTCCTAAGTCGTATTCCTCATTGCTGAGGGTCGTGATCATTCTAAGGAATTAATCACATAGAACGACTCTCGTGGCAGATTTAATGTGTGATTTGTTATGTTATGGGAAGAATAAGAATAAGAAGAATAAGAATAGTTAATTTGTGCGGTAAAATTACAGTGGAGTAGGAACTTAAGCATATATTACATTAAACTTAATAAAATTAATGAGCAACCAGTTATCCTACTATAGGCGCTGACCTCCGAACTAGGAAGTTCCTGTATCTCGGGGGACAGATCTCTTCTTTGACCAGTGCAAATGAACATGTAACAGAACTAAAAGTACAAAATTTGGAAGAAAGAAAAATAAGAACAGTAATAAAGGTTAATAAAAGGGGTGGTGTGTGTGTGGGTGTGTGTGTGTGGGTGCAATGGGCCTTCCCCATAATACCCCAAAATTACTGATATGCGTTGTGTAATTATAATTACTGTGGAAACCGGCAGGCAATTTTAGGTTTTTTATATATTTTGTTTTATATTTTGAAATGGCTTCCCTTTACTGAATAAAAACGTGTTTCTAGAAAATCTCCAATTTATTTGGTAATACGAGCAGTTGTAACAATTACCATCCTGGTAAATCTGTCGCAAAATATCTTCGCCTACATCTATAGGGTCCTATTGTATTCATCATCATCATCAGCCTATTAATGTCCTCACTGTCGGGGCACAGGCCTCCCCTTGTACAAGGGGGTACGGGCCATGATCCAGCGAGCGGGCCCAGTGCTAATTGGTGGATTTCACACACCTTCGGAAACTTAATTTCCTTAGACATGCAGGTTTCCTCACGATGTTTTCCTTCACCGTTAGAGCAGTCGGCAAATGTACGTAAGTCTTCGAAAAAAATCCGAGAAACTCATTGGTACATGGCACTGCACGGTTTCGAACCTCCGGGTTAGCCTAGCCACTAGACCACCGACACTATTTTACTAGCGGCAAATATTTCTGTTTGGATTGCAAATAATCCTTTCTCTGATCCCAATTCCCTTTCACTCTCGGCCATAAACTGCAAGAAAAGGACACTTACGAAAGAGTTTTGGCGGGAAAGTCGCTGGAGAAGGTTCTACGGTGTTTATTTTATTGCTCAAAAATTGTTTTCTGGTGATTTTGATAGCTAAAATCGGTGTAGATTTGTCTAGCAAACGTCAGTAACAGTGACAATGTGTTGAACTATTAAAATAAACTTCTCGTTAGTGGTTCGTTGTGTAGTTTCACTCTATGATTCTGCGGCGAGCCATGAGAATTCGCCTTAGATTAGACCGGTTGAAATTACCGTCATAACTCCTAGGAGTGTTAAAATGTGTCTACACCACAACATTTTGATGCTGAAATACTCAAAACTGCTTTAAATCGTGTAATGTTTAGGCTGATGGCCTGTGTTGCCAATGCCTTATTAAATAAAAAAAAAACATGCAAGTTTCTACGTCGCCGTCACGAGATGGCAGCACCTGTCACCAAGTTTCACAATCGCCGCGAGGCTAGGTGGCAATGAATCAAATACTTTAAAAATTCATCATAAAACCAAGAAAAGCACTAAATCTATGGCCAATAGTGATTAAACTAATCGTGACAACAAATAAAACAAGGACATTATAATAAGAACAATCAAAACTGCAGCAAAAATGGTAAACTGTGTTGTGCTTTGGCGGCGAGGCGGCGAGATCAAAGTACCGAGGTAAGTTTGCTACTTTTCCCTTCAAAAATCATTTCTACCTATCATTTGCAAGTCAAATTCGATCTTTACTAACTTTAATCTTCGCCCAAATCGGTCAGGTTTCTCCCGCGCTTTTGTGGCATTCACGTCAGCTTTGTTTCGTTTTGTCTTGTAGATTGTTTTACAGTAATGCTTTTCTAGTAAGTAAGTAGTAGTAAGTATTTCTTGCTCGAAGAACTCCGACAAGATGTGAATAATGTGTGGGACAGTGAAGTAAAGTCAAATAAGACGCTGCAGCCCGATCCGTACTTGGCTGGATTTTAAAGAGCCATACTGCTTCCGGGACGCCTTCTTTGGTTCGGATGGTGCAGAAGCGTGGAAGATCCTCCCAGATCGCATAACATCGACGCTACTATGCCTACTGCGCCTCGCATTACGACGATCGAATAACTCCGCTAATTCCATAATAGATTTAAGTACATATTTATATTTTATTGTCAACCTTACTGTAAACAGGTAATAATACGATTGATTCGTTACTGGCGCACAAGCCCTGTGGCTTATGCCAGTATTATGTTTTACGACAAAATTAGTTTTTTTTTAATTTAAATAAAGGAAAAAAAAAAGATAGCATTGAAATGTGTCACACCAGCATTTTAATGAAGACTTGAAAGAGTTGTTTACATCAGACATGGCTGTATGGGCTCAGTTCCCTTTGCATTAAAAAAACAAACAAAAATCAAATCGTTCAAAAATTCAAGTCAATAATTGCTAGGGTATCATCTATAGGTTATAAGTTTATAACAATACACAAAGGGCAAAAAATTTTTTTTTACTTATAAAATTTTCGAGAAAAATGACAATTTGTTTGAAATTTCTACAAATGAATGAATTATACGACATGGATGAGTTTATATCATCAAGGCGCAAAATAATGGGCTATATTTTTTTTAGTATGGACAATTTTCATACTAGTAACGGTTATTTTTTCGTGTAAAGTGGTACAAGTGACCAGCACATACCCCCCTCCAAATATTTGCTACTAATAAAAAAGGACATTTTATTTATGTTTTAAGACAACACGGAAAGAATCATATAAGTGTCTCGATTCGCTTACCACAAAAAACGGATTATTAACGTCATATTTTTGAAATGAATTTCAAAATCTTTGCCTCATATATTTTGTTCAGTGGGCAGGTTTCCTTACGACGTTTTTTTCGCCGTTAGAATAGTAAATATACTTAAATCTCCGAAATAAACCGAAAAACTGGTACATGGGTCGTTCTGGGAGCTGGGAGGAAAGTGGTCATTATGGGACGAAGCCGGTTTGCCTGGTTTTGAACCTAGTACTCCTGTATAGGAGCCCGACGTCCTAGCCACTACGCCACCAAGTCCACTGACGCTCTAAATATTACAAAAGCATATAAATGTTGTGAAAATCTATTTTCCATTAAAACTAGTAATAGTTATTGCAGTAATTTCACTGATAAGTTTCTAATGCAGGTATAAAAAGGTTAGTATTGAAATTGGGTCGATTAATCTACCACCATGTATTCATTTGGAGTTTCTTTCCTGCTTTTAGTGGCTTATGTGAGTATTTTTTAAAATTGTATAGGTAAGGAGCGTCGGTGGCGTCGTGGCTGGGACGTCGGACTCCCATTCGGGAGGTCCGAGTTTGAAACCAGGCATTGCCATGTACCAATGAGTTTTTCCGTTTTTTCGGAAGACTTACGTACATTTACCGACTGCTCTGACGGTGAAGGAAAACATCGCGAGGAAACATGCACACTGAGATAAACAGTGTGTGAAATGGAGAAAGCAATGGCAAAACCACCCCATTAAATCTGCCACGGGACTCGTTCTATGTGATTAATTCCTTAGAATGATCACGACCCTCAGCTATGAGGAACACGATTTAGAAGAGAGAGAGAGAGAGAGGTAAGAAGAGCCGACGATCAAGTGGTAAGTAGTCACCATCGCCCATAGACATCTCACTTCATTTTACAGTTTTTTACCAGCAGTTCTTTATGTGCTGGTAATTACGCTGGCTCTACAAACCGAAACAGCAATGCAAACATAGCTGCATAGGTACATAAAAGTGTGGTACCACTCTAGACTGACTCTGCATAGAGCCATACCATCTACCTACATCTACTTAAATACTCATTATCAGAAAATTAACGTCCTCACTGTTGGGATACAGACCTCCCCTTGGACAATGGCGTACGGCCCATGATCTACTGATCGGGCTCAGTGGTTTTCACGTTCAGTTTCGGTTTTTTTTTCAGTCAGACATGAAGATTCCTCACGATGTTTTCCTTTACTTAGTCTTAGTAAGTCTTCGAAAAAATCAAAAAATCTCATTGATACGTAGGTACATGATATTGCATGGTTCGAACCCGGATCGCGCATGGGAGTCCGGCGTCCTAGCCACTACGCCATCGACGCTTTTATTTTCATTGAATAAAATAAAATTAATCTCTATTTTCACCCAGAAAACAATTAGCACCACTTTTCACCTTATAATTTTTTTTCTTCCAAATGCAACACACTTGAAAAATGCCGTTCTATATTTATTTCAGGCCGCCGCTATACCTTTAACTTGCGGATCAACACAAAGAAACGTGCCCATCATCGCAAATATACCAGTCACAGCTAATATACCTGTTACCACCACCATTCCAATAACTGGTACCATACCTGTTACTACTACCATATCTGTTACATTACCATGCGGATGCGAGCCCGTCCCTACGTGCGGATGCTCACCCTTCATTGATACATGCGGATGTAAAGACCCGATAATGTCATGCGGATGCGGATTTCCTGTTATTGATATTCCGATTTGCGGGTGCGGTTTAACTACTTGCGGATGTGGTTTATCTACTTGCGAATGTCTATCTCCTATGGAAGCTCCATGCGGATTTGGTGTGACTTGCGGATGCGGCATTCCGACTTGCGGATGTCCGACTTTACCTCCGTTTGCGCCTGCGGTTGGATGCTGCGGTAAATATTTGAGACAAGTATGTGTGCAGCCTCCTTTCTTGTAAAAATGTGTATTGTGTATTTTTACGTGAATAAATAGAAATAAAAGGTTTTTATGTGCCATCATTTCATTTGTCTAATTTTATTTCCTTTCTTTTAATTAGTATGTTTCTATAAGAACATGCCTAATGATAAAACGAACCTTTAAAAAAATCCCGTCTTATTTCTGAAGTGAGAAAGTTGAAAATTTGAACATGTGAGTATGTAGTTCAAGATCTATATAAACATTACATTGACATTTGCATTTTACATTGACATTAAAAAAAACAATAATTTCACATATTTCAATAATGTTAATTATAAGGTTAGTTGAACGTTCATGCTGTCATGGCGTGTTCGTCCTATTTTTTTCGTGAAACTAGTGTATTTTACATAAAAATCGTCCGTGATAAGTGAACGTTATATAAGACAGTCAAATGGGAGTGAAATACTACTGATGGTGTGAATTCGGCAACTTAACTTCCAATTGCACTTGGAATGCTAGACACTAAGCATTCCTAGTGCACACGACTCTCCCATAATCTCGACGTTGGTAAACTGTATTCAAAACAGACGCCGAAACGTTCGAGTGATTTCAAGATTCTAACACGGTCATTGGCCATATTGCAGTGTGTACACTAGCAGAGGCCTTATTTAAATATATATTTTTTGTTAATTATGTATAGTATTATGAAGTATTGACTACAATTTTAATTTGGGATATCCCGTTATGAAATTGTTGTTGAGGACTCGTGTAGCACTATCCTATGCACAATTTGCGAACGAAGAAAGAAAAGAAAAAGAAACGTCAACTTCAATTCGAACATGGCCGCGACCGATAACGCATTACACGGCTCGCTATAATTATATTATTTAAATGTAATACGCAATAAAAGTATACAAAAACTACCTATGTTCTATCGCCTGCACCCCTCAAGAAACCCTACAATTGTAATGGATTTCAATAAATAATAAAATCATTACGTCTATTGCACACGGTTTAAGCAAGATGCTGACATTTAAAGTTGTGGAAAAAACTTATTACTTACCTAATTTGGACTTAACGAATACTTAAAAAAAATATTAAGCCAAACAATATTCAAATTATAATCACTTAACAACAGTGTAGTTACAATGTATATATAAGTAAATATCGGTCTCTACTACCCGCACTGGCCTTATCGGCCGTCTTGCAGCATAGTAGATAGCAACAGTCTAATGGCCTGGGGGATACACTTATATAAAAAATAAATTTATAAAAAAAAAGAACGTAATTATTTATCCATGAATGCAATTTTCAAAAAATTAAGTAATAACTCTGAACCCGTTATTTTACGACTTTGTTGTTGGAACCCTGTCATAAATTACATTTTCAATTACAACAATAAAATAATAACACGTTTTAAATTTGTATTTGAACTATCACGCTCACTTACTAGATTGTTTGTTTGCACCCCAGATTTGGTGCCAATCTATGAGTAATAATAACAATTGTTAGTTTATTAGTTTTAATTGTCAAACTGGCTTCGCGGGTTGGTCTGGTTTTTGGCTCTTATGATTTCATTTATCTTTCTTATGGTAAGAATTACAAATATTGCAGATATAGTTGCATAAACATGTCACACTAAACTTTACCTTTACAGACATATACACCGAATTCACAAGTTGTAAATATTATTATACAGATTTTGAAATTAAAATTTCTAATATTAAATTTACAAAATGGCTACTAATTAATGCTGTGTGAATAATATTAATACAATCATTTATTTATAATAATACAATAAAAATATAAATATACAATCAGCAAACACAAAATTATTGTTTATCGTCCAAAAATTCCTTGACGCTATAAAAACATCTTTCCACAAGCCATGTTTTCAGAGTAAATTTAAGTTTATTAATTCTCATTGTTTTAAATTCATCCGGAAGCTTGTTATACATTTTGACGCTCATTATGAACGAATTTTTGGATACTAATGTTAAGTTACATGCAGGTTTATATAATTTTTGACGATATTGAGAGCGTAGGTTTCTGGAACTAACTTCATAGTTATGGTGAAAAAGGTTCTTATGCTTATAGACGAAAACACAGATGTCAGAATGCATGGTAACCTATGGACGTAGAGTAGAGTAGAGTGTAACAACGTAGACGTAGAGTGTAACAACGTAGAGTGTAACAGTGTAACAATATATTGGTTTTAGGGTTTTTAGAATTTCAATAAAGGCTGTCATGATGATGATATTGGACTAGGTGGATGAATTAAGTACCTATGTCACTTATTTTTTTTTACATTCTTATCACGTGTCACTCATCACTTGTCACATGTCACTTGTCACATGTCACTTATCACATGTCACTTGTCACATGTCACTTCTCACATGTCACTTCTCACATGCCACTTCTCACATGCCACTTCTCACATATCACTTATCACATGTCACTTCTCACATGTCACTTCTTACATGTCACTTCTCACATGTCACTTCTCACATGTCACTTCTCACATGTCACTTCTCACATGTCACTTGTCATATGACAAGTTACATATTAACTTGTCACATGTCACTTATTTTAACTCTTATTTTTCATTTATTGTTACAGTTTATATTTTAATTATTCTCAATAAATCACACATTACTTGTCACATGTCACTTATCACATGTCACTTCTCACATGTCATAAGTAACTTGTTACTCTTATTTTAACTCTTATTTTTCATTTATTGTTAGTTTATATTTTTAATTATTCTCAATAAATCACACATTACTTGTCACACGTTATATCTCACATGTCAGATGTCACTTCTTTCTTCCAGATAACCTTCAATTTCAAAGCAATATCTACTAATAAGTCACGTTCCGCAACTTTCAACTAAAATCTGAGAGTCGATAAGAATTTCGCAACGATTCCCACTCGATTATCGATAAAATCGGTTATACAATAATTTGCGATAATATTATTACGATATTTTGTTTTATAAAAGGATATGATCAGTTGGAAAGACTATCACAGTTTTTTTATATATTGAAGCAAAAAAAAGGTAAGGAAAGACTTCTTTCAATCAAATGTTGCTTGGAAGATATTTTTAAAGTGATAAGGCTATCTTTGGCTACTTGTATTGATCACTCTGGGATGGGATGACTTTTCAAAGATATTAAAAAAGTACAGGTTCCAATTGTATGGTAAGCCGATTTTTTTAAAGTAAAATCGGTTGGTCAAAAATTTTTCAGATACATTCTGCATGTAGGAAGCAGATATAAATATTTGGGTATCTATTTCATTTCAGGTATCTCAGACAACTATGTTTTCTTCATAAAGTATTGCGAATATGATTTTCCTTGTAAGATATATCGCGTAAAGTGACGTGCTATAAACATTCGTCTCGTGCGCTATAGGTGTATTTTGGTTCATTAAACATTATAATTGATTAAATATTGAATTTACAACTTAAAATGGTGTGTGTAATTACAGTAGGAAAACATAATATACAAGAGAAAATGTATAAAAATAAAATTAAATATTACTTGTAAAATGTCTTATATTAGGCCCGTGTACCAAGGATGCTGGCGGCATTGCCCCGCTGGATCGCTATGCTGATCCTTTGGGCGAGATAGCCGCCAGCCCTTGGGTCCCTCGTCGCATCGAACAAATGCTTGGACAGCTCTCGGAACAGTGACCGAGCTCCAGGGCCCCGAGGATCTAGGGCCTCTACACCAAATGCTACAAAGTTGTATTGATTGCCGATTTCCGTGCATTTGTGGGCCTTAAGTGTGTTGATAAATAGAAAACGAATATATTTTGCAAAGAAATTTCATGGAACTAAAACATCCGGCTCGAAGACCGACGGTAATGCCTTCGGTGAAAAGGTATCTTCAACATTTTTATAATAAAACTTATTCCCTTTTGTTTCAGATAAGAAATGGGCTTCATCTACAAAACTATATTAATCTTAACTGTAATTGCTCTTTCTCCTTCTTTAGCACAATGCCAAAGAAGAAGAGTTAGAGGCAAACCAAACCCCATGGCCGTATTACAGAACATTCTTTCCCCTTCAAATACAGACGGCGCATTGCAGCTATTAAAATTCGCTGCAGCCAAAGCTAAATCTTGTGGTAACCCTCGTTTAACCGAAGAGGTTATCATTCCAAATGGTATGTTACCAAAACCGTTTACGGTCAACAACGTATTGGTTAACCCAAACCAAATCCAGCAAATAGTGGAAGTCCCACAAAGAATAGGTTACCAAAATATTCCGGTAACCTCTCAAAAACAGGTAATTCAAGAGATAATACTACCAGAAACGTATCGGCATATAATAGAGGTTCCGAGGCCAAAAATTCCGGTTACCCAAAATTGTGGTTGTCAACCACCGGTGCAGTACATGAATGTGGCTGTAAACCAAAACTGTGGGTGTGAACTACCGGTGCAGTACAAGAATGTGGCTGTAAACCAAAATTGTGGGTGTCAAACAGCTTTGTTACCAGAGAAATGTGGATGTTACCATTCTGTACCACCGTGTGTTACCCCAGCGCCGATGGTTAACCCATTCCTGCCTGCAGCATCACCAGTCTCAGCTATAGCACCACCTGTATCAACTCTTTTACCGCCAGCGAATGTGAATCAGTGTAGGTGTAACTTTTTGAGGAAAATACCGATTCCACCGCCTACTTTGTAAAGTTAAGCTTATTTATTTATTGTTAGTTTAAGTTATTTTGCTGTAATAAATTACAGATAAGTATTTAAAGTTACTGTTTCATTTTTTTTCGTTTTTTCCATGCTTGCTTATTGCGCTGGCTCTGTGACCCGAACATTTGTAAATGTTCCTTTTTTTTTTCTCAAAATCTTCATCCATATTTTTATAGTTAATTTACCTACGAATAATTTAGAAATAACAAATGAAATAGTATAAAATGTTAATAGATCATACTTACACGTATAGTATTTCAATCAGTCCTATTACAATTATATTTTGAAAATCTTTAAAAAAATTGAAATTACCCCATATCGTGAAATAAGTTACCTTCTTATCTTAAAAAATTAGGTAACCCATATAAAATTAGTTAACAATTTGATACATAAAGCCCTTTTTTGGTTTTGTATGTCATAGTTTATATCGAAGCAGTCTAGTAATCAACACAAAATGTTTACTAAAATATTTTTTATATCCACTGCTTTGGCAGGTGCATGTGTAAGTATTTTTATATTATACCTTTATTTTTTCTAATTCTATATTATGATAAGGTAAGGTACACTTACATACTTTGCCTTCTTTTCATCATGATGATTTATTATTTTTTGGTCTGTCTCAAATACCTTGTTTATATTTAGTAATACCTACCTAAATAAATCATCAATGGTCATTATAATATTTTTGTTTATTTTTTAATACTTAAGTACGTACTCAACTTAACACAGCAAGATACTGTTATGCGACTACACCTAATAAAATATCTGATAATAACTTTTTTTTTCAGGTTCACAGCCAATATTACTTACCACCGTCACCATGCGCATCACCACCGATCTTACCAGTCCCAGAAATCTTACCATACCCACCCGCCTTACCCCCACTTGCTTACACACCGCCCTGCCCTGTTAAATCACCATGTAGAGCATCGGTGGTCGTATTGCCATCCTACCCACCTGCCTTACCATCTTGCCCACCTGTTTTACCACCTTCTCCACCTGCTTTACCAACCTACCCACCTGCTTTAGCAACTTACCCGCCAGTTTTTCCAACTTGCCCGCCTATCTTACCATCCTACCCACCGCCTGTTTTACCAACCGCACCTATTTTTCCACCTACCCCCGCTAAACCTTGTAACTTCAGTCCTGCTCCAGTGTTGCCAGTTTACCCACCATTTTTGCCAACGCTTCCACCTTTGCCAGTGGCTGTGACTTTGCCGGCTCCGTTGGTTCCTCCTTGTGAATTGGCCTCTCCAGTGTTGCCAGGAGGGTTGGCAAACCCGTTTTTGCCAGCAGCATCACCGATGTCTGCACTGGCACTCTCAACAACCGCCATTTTGCCGCCTACTTGCCCTAGCAGTAGAAATTTCTTTTTGAGAAAAATCTCCATTCCACCACCTTGTATTTAACGTGTTAATTTAGTTGAATAAAATAAATACACGAAATGCCATTTTGTGCAGTTTTTTATTTGACAAAGGTTTTTCTTGAATGCTTGTTTACGTATGAATTAGACGGTTATTTTTAGTGTAAAGTGATTCTTTTAACACTCCAACAAAAAGGTTAAAATATGTATTATAAGTACCTAGTAAGAATTAATTTAACTTCCATCCTGAATATGTTAAATATCTCATCCCAAGTGTGACAAAAAAAACCATAAACGTTCACTAGGAGAAAGACAATACATGGGGTATTGTCTTTCTCCTAGTGAACGTTTTTGCCACACATAATTTGTCCTCGTGTTCGTTCTGCTCGTACAGAAAATACAAAACTTTGCGTTCAAAATAATAATATTTGCATGTAAAAAAAAACCTAAGTATAATCTATTATAGGCTACTCTGTAGTATAATATATTTAGACGCCTAAGAACCATCCCTTTCTCAAGGTCACAAGGTGAAAAGGTCGAAATCCCGGGCGAGTTACATCCTTGGCCGATTCAAGGCCTTCCCCTGCGAGGTCAGACCTTGCCGCGAAGGTCGTCCTTCGCTCCAAGGTCTGACCTTCACTCCAAGGTCCGCCCTTGGCCTTTTAGGTAAAGGACTCGAGGATGCTTAGAAGGTCGCGGATTCGCGATCGATGAAGCCCCAAATAGACTGAATGACGCAACCTTTGTCTACGAAATAAATTCAATAAAAGTCCCAGTGAATCCCTAGTGCGGTGAAAAAATGTATTTTCCACGATTTCTTCAAAACTAATGGTTTAAATGACTTTGAGTTGTAAGACCTGACCACTTAAAGTCGGCTCACAGAAGTGCGACACAACCGAAGTGCGACTTAAGAAAGAAAGAAACGTCACTTATCTATCAGAAAAGTGCATGGACTTTTTTTTATCTCTATCTGTACTACCTACTAGTTTTTTTAATTCAATGTATTTATTAGGTAAACACAACAGATTACAACCATAGAAATTACAGAAAAATCAATATAAAATTATGAGCTAGGTCGTAACCCTTAACGTGTAAACACAGCACGGTTAGGAAGTAGAAAATTGATTGTTGTACATAATTGAGTTCGGAAAAAATACTATTGAATGTAATGACTAAAAAACTTATGCCTATTTGAAAAATAAAAATAATAAAGTAAAGACTATAAAGTAGGTGCGTGGATAGCTCACTTGAGGACATCCTCAACCCGTCTTTTATCTCTATCTGTACTACCTACAAGTTTCTTTTATCTCTATCTGTACTACCTAATAGTTTCTTTTATCTCTATCTGTACTACCTACTAGTTTCTTTTATCTCTATCTGTACTACCTACTAGTTTCTTTTATCTCTATCTGTACTACCTAATAGTTTCTTTTATCTCTATCTGTACTACCTACTAGTTTTCGACCAAATTCCATGTTAAAGTAATATTGCTCTGCAATCAAATTTATGAGATTTCTATAAACCTATATACTTACACCTTTACAAACAAAACAATTCTGATATGCCAGACTGGACTCGAACCCGTACCTCCAGTATGGTTGTCCCACTAAGTCACAAAAGCCGTTCGTGCTGATAGGCATTTTATTTTCTTCGATTTCCGAACAACATCACGTACATAATAAGATATTAAGCGTAATTTCGATAATATTAACTTAAAATATTTTATAAAGATAACAGACGTAAGATGTAATACAGATAAGAGTAAAATTATAAAAAGTATTGCATCTAAGTATTTCGACTTAGTGATGTTAAAGTTATAGTTTTGTAACAATGGTGGTCAAATATTTGCTTCTAATATTCGTAGAGTTATATTTTATACAGGTATTTTTTTCTACAAATATTTCACACATTCGTTTTATGTAGATTTAAAAAAAAAACTGCCAATGCAAAAAATAGTAATGTAGATTTTTTACATATTCTTTTTTACGAGATAACATTATACATATTTATTTATATTATGTATATCATATTACTTTTATTTTACTAACTTTACTGTGTATTAAGTAATAGTAACCATTTTCATATCTTCACACTACACTGTCGCTAATATCTTTAATGTCCAATTAACTTCAGAGGTTGTCTGGAAGAGATCGCTTTAAGCAATGGGGCCTTTGTACATATCGTGCTACTATTCCTGTAGTTTTTACTTTTCCTGTATTTGTGTTCAATCTATAATTTTGACGTTTCATACATTTGACATTTCAATTGTCAACTGAATATATGGAGAGATGCTCACAGCGCATGCTTTAACTGGCAGACGCGGTTTCCATATATCTCTAGCGAGCAATAAAAGTGAATTTCAAAGTCTTTGTAAAATAACTTTTATTTTTCCTTACGTAGTTTTTACTTTTCCTGTATTTGTGTACAATAAAGTGCTTCTATCTATCTGTCTGTAATTACTGATGTTTAAACAAATGTGTAAACACACGTTACCAATATTTTTCATTAACCACTCCAACGACGCTAAAATATCTGTGCTTGCGCAGACTCATCTTAACTTTGGATGGGGGCCGGGGATCCCAGCGACACTTCGACCCATTATTATTATTATTATAATCTTTATTACACACATATAAAACAAAATACAAACAAAATACTTAATAAACGAAAAAATGAAATATGTATAATTGGTGTAGCATAACTCGTTTCGAGTTTTCTCCCTGCTAACCATCGGGATAGAGAAAGGTGATAGATTCGAGCAGGCATGTGTGTACATGTGAATAAACATATATATATATAAACAAAATATATACATATAAGACCCATGGGGATCTTTTGTGTTCAATCCCTTGACCACATCACCGAATATGTCGTGCATGAGCAAGACTATGCGTCTTAGTGAGAGGGATTTGAATTCCCTTGGGTCCGGATAGGCAGAGCCTAGCAGACCCATCCTTTTTGCCGCGAAAGCGTCACATTCACATAGGAGATGTGAAACGGTCTCCAGTTGTTCACCACAGGCTCTGCAAGATGTGCTGTCAGTTAGCTTCATCTTGTGTAGGTGGGCATTGGTGCTAAAGTGACCGGTGAAGGCACCGACCAGTAGGCGCACTTGACGTCTATTCAGCCCCCAGATCTTGCTGTTCCAGCCTGTGACTTTGTCCCCAATGAATTTCATAGAGTGTTCTAACCCCTTTAGGGTTAGCCACTCATGTTTGTGCCTATCAGTACTGTACTTCTTTAATACTGTTTTGATAGTACCCGACGAGAGGCCAACAAAAGGTTCTGGACCAATAAGCGATTGCTGTGAGCCCTGTCTGGCCAACTCGTCTACTGATTCATTTCCTTATACGCCCTCATGTCCCGGAACCCAAACCAGGCGAACTTTGTTAGACCTGCCTAAACTGTTGAAATACTGACTGTGCGCAGACTCATGCTCTAGCCTTTGAGACTTTGCATCATAACATAATAATTACGTAATTTTATAGGATTATGTAATTTCAATGCGTTTGGAGAATATTCTCATGATTAATTCCTAGCTAATTCTCACCCTCAAACACCCTCTCACAACAGGTATGAACAACAATATAATGGATAAATAAATACCTTTTTAAAATATATATATTATATTATTTTTTATATAAGTGTAATCCCCAAGCCATTAGACTGTTGGTATCTACTACGCTGTAATACGGCCGATAAGGCCAGTGCAGGTGGTAGAGACCGATATTTACTTATATAGACATTGTAACAACACTGTTGTTACAATGATTATAATTTGAATATTGTTTGGCCTAATAAATATTTTTGTATTTGTATTTAATTAGCAAAATGTGCAAGTGCTTAATAGAGAATCTTGTAAATCATAATTATAATTTGTTTTAGTCTGACATCTTAGGCTCAATTTACATTGCCGCGGAATGGAATGGAAGCGTATTTTCGCAACGTAATTGTACATAGCATAATGAACTTTATGTCAATTGTGTAACATACAAACTAAATACGAGTCAAAAAAGAGGTCGCGCGTCTTCCGGGAATCCTCGCGCATTCTCGAGAATTCCCCTAGCTACTTTTCTTTTTTGGCTCGTATTTAATTTGTATGTTACACAATTGACATAAAGTTCATTATGCTATGTACAATTACGTTGCGAAAATTCGCTTTCATTCCATTCCGCGGCAATGTAAATTGAGCCTTATCCTAACTTGTATGTATAGGACTTCTTGATTCAATATTACAATTTAATTATTTTCGAATTAAAATATATTTTTATTTATTTCAGAGTGTCCTCTCCCAATTCAGGAATTTTGGAAGATGTGGCTGTTCGGATATACCAGCTTCAAATCAACAGTTCGCAAATCCTGCCTCTTCGCTGGCAAATGGTGGTTTGCGGTTGGATAATCCCAATGGTGGATTTCAAATAGCAAATTCTGGATTTCAAGTAGCCAATACAGGTGTTTTACTCAATAACGGATTATCATGTGCAAATAATGGATTGCAGCTGGCGAGTCATGAATTACCATTGGCTAGTAGTGGATTATCATTGGCAAGTAACGGACTATTGTTGCCAAATAATGTATTATCATTGTCAAACAATGGATTAACACATAATAATGGATTATCATTCACAAGCAATGGATTAGCATGTGCTAATAATGGATTTTCATTAGTAAATAATGGCTTGCCATTGACCAATAATGGATTACCACTGGCAAATAACGGATTACCACTGGCAAATAACGGATTGTCATTGGCAAATAATGGATTACGACTGGCAAATAACGGATTACCACAGGCAAGTAACGGATTGTCATTGGCAAATAATGGTTTTACATTGGCAAACAGTGGGTGTAGCTGTGGAAACAATGCAAATGTGCTAATAAGGAATAATCTGCCAATTAGAAATAACGTACCAACGAATAATGCTGTACCTATCTCGAATGTGCCTATAGTCAATAACGTTCCTACTGGTACATTACCTGTCGCCAGAAATCTGCCAATTGCAAACATACAAGTCGCCAATGGCATGCCAAGCGTCAATAATTTGCAATTTGCAAATGTGCCAGGAAATAATGGATTACAAGTGTATAACCTAGGAAACAGTCCGCCAATTGCTGGCAATGTACAAGTAAATTACCAGAATGGCTTAGCATTGACAAACTTGGCAACATTTCCAATGCCTAACTCGGGTGTCAGGTGCGGCCAAGGAGGACTGATTGGCAATGGATTTGTCAACAATTTACCAGTGAACAGGTTGGCAAACAGTCAAGTAAATCTGCCAATAACTGCGCCATTAGTGGCAATGGACAGTCTTGCAACCTTGCCAACTTACAATGGCATGCCAGTGGTTAAAATGATTGAAACAGTGTATAAAATTGGTTAACTTCTTAAAATTTGTTTTGTGGTTATTTTTAATTATGCTTGTAGAAATATAGGTACTTAATTATTTATTATAAAAAATAAATGTTTTTTTTTGTTTTTTTTATTATTTTATTTCAAAAAATTACACAGTATAACAGTTATACTAAGGCACTGTAAAATTCAACAAAAATATATTTATAAATAATTACACACTAACTGAAGAGGACACAGATCCATACTCTCACAGAACCTCAGACACTCATCACGCACACTCGCCCGTCGACTGGCAAACACATCACAGTCTGGTGCTGACGCGAGAAGCGCGTTGAGATTCTACAGAGCACGAACAAGAGGCGATTTACTGTAAGAAACAGTGCGAGCTGACGGCACTGCTAACAGACGGTTCCGACGAGACCGGAAATTAAATAGGTGTAACAGGAGGGACAGACAGGCGGACAAGTTTCTCCACCAATTCGGGACAGTCCGATTCCCCACGAAAGATGCTACTAGCAGTAGTTAGTAGGACGTAATTACGCCTCACTTCTAGTGAATTAACCCCCAAGACTCCAAGCAGGAATTTCGTTGGATATAAAAAAGGGTAGTACCCATACATTTTCTTATATAAAAATCTCAAAAACGCCTTTTGAATTTTCTCTAGAAGTGAGGCGTAAGTAATCTCATGTGGATTCCATACTACTGAGGCAGTCTCAAGCTTACAGATGTTTCTTTGAGAGTCACAGAATAAATAATAGGTACCTACCTACTGAATGAAGTAGATATAAATATTAGATTCAAATAATATACTGTTTCACAGGTTTTTACTGTATTTTATTAATTACGACCGGTTTCGTTTACACATCTTCAGGTATTTGTTTATAATAATTTTCTTAACTACATGTAGGTAGATAAATACAGCTTTGCGTTTTGTTTTTGCAATTACTAATAAAATGTCAAGTTACGTTCTCCGTGTCTCCGAGGCATGGAGGAGCTCAGATGCAATATGCCACTAGCGGTCACCCCATCCAGATAGCGACCGCGCCAACGTCGCTTAACCTGCACGATCACTTTCGGACCGTGCTCGCAACTAGGCTACGAGCTCCTCATAATACTCGTAAGTATAGATAAAGTATTAACCTATTCGTGTCTTCTTCAACTCTATTATAGACGCTGTAGCTTATAAATAGTACAGAATATTATATACTTATATATATGCACACGGGATATATTAAGGTATAAATGTTCCAGGGTAAAAGGGTTTTTATTTTCCTGGTCAGGGTTTATATAGAAAATAACCCTACGGTCGTCTACGAAACCGGTGCTTTGAAAAAAAAGGAACAAAATGTTGTTTCAAAATATTTATTTTCAAAAATATATGTATATAATACTTATATTTCAAACTATTCCAGCATTGTTCAATATTTTTGCTGCTTTCTGTAAAGTTTTGAACGACGTCTGGTCCATTGGCAACCTTGTCAAAGTACTGGAAAGTTCTCAGTTGACAAGTTGAGCAACTTTGCCAGAGATGTGGACAGATCGCTACCGTCACTGCCCAATACGGTATTAACTTATTATTTTTTATTTTCATCAATCATTCATGCTCCCATCTCTGGGCCGGTGCAG
The DNA here is from genome assembly GCA_947369225.1 of Hofmannophila pseudospretella. Classification (NCBI taxonomy): domain Eukaryota; kingdom Metazoa; phylum Arthropoda; class Insecta; order Lepidoptera; family Oecophoridae; genus Hofmannophila; species Hofmannophila pseudospretella. The sequence goes on along the minus strand of OX376337.1, from coordinate 6,354,397 downwards.
CCGAATACCAGCTTCATCCACTTGACTCCGTGCAAAGGCGCGCTACTCGAATTGTCGACGATTCCGTGCTCACGAGCGATTTAGAGCCTCTCAGTTTAAGGAGAGACATTGGCTCTCTCTGCGTCTTCTATCGCGTATATAATGGGGAGTGCTCTTCGGAACTATTTGACTTGGTGCCGTCGTCTACTTTCTTGAATCGCACCACTCGTCGGCGGCTCAATTTCCACCCGTACTTTCTAAAGCCTTGGGTGTCTACCACGACCCGTTTTACACGAACGTTTCTGCCACGCACCTGTAAAATGTGGAACTCTCTTCCACCCGACGTTTTTCAACAGCGCTACGACATGGGATGCTTCAAAAAGAACGTTAAAAAAGTCTTCTCCCTCCACGGCCGGCAACACACAAGCAATGCCCCTGGTATTGCACGTGTCTCTAGGCGACGGTGACTACTGACCATCAGGTGGCCCGTCTGCCTGTTTGTCGTAGCTTATTTATAAAAAAAAAAATTTTTACATGGACATAGTAAAGGAGGATCTAAAATTAGTTTTTCGATATCTCAACTAACATCAGAGATATTAATGGTTAAAGTTAGTATTGGACAAAAAGCGTCGGTGACACAGTGGCTAGGACACCGGACTCCCATGCTCGGAGGTCCGAGTTCGAAATCATGCAGTGCCATGTACCTATGAGTTTTTCGTATTTATCGAAGACTTACGTACATTTACCGACTGCTCTGAACGGTGAAGGAAAAGATCGTGAGGAAACCTGCACACTGAGATAACCAGTGTGTGAAACGGAGGAGGCAATCGTAAGCCACCCCATTAAATCTGCCACGAGAGTCGTTCTATGTGATTAACTCCTTAGAATGATCACGACCCTCGGCAATGAGGAATACAATTTAGAAAAAGAATGCAGGAAGCCATGGTAACAATTTCGCCTTTAGGCCTGGACTACACGCGTCCGGTTCCAGCCCCGGTTCGGTTCGCTGCAAACATTCTCATCGTTCCGCCCTCCCCCCAAATCAGCGCTTTGTGACCGGAGCCGTGAAGTCCTAGTCTTAGTTAATGAAAACCCATCCACGATGGCATTTCTTTGTTTTACTGTATAAAATGCAAATTTGTTTAAAAATACCTCGGAATTTGCTCAATAAAGTAGACTTATCTATGCATAGGTACCAATTAGAGTTTTATGACCTACGTGCAATTAAATTACTAAGTAGGGCCCAAAAAGTACCGATTAAGTTGATAAGTTTCAGTATAAAAGTGTTTAGAAATTTGTTGAAATTACAAGTCGCTTCAACTGAAGGTAACCAGCTAATCTAGAAGTATAACCTCAAAGTAAAAATATACACTTACTAATTTTGATAAAACAAAAATGGTTTCCAGAAAAGTTCTGTTTTTCTGCTGCCTCGGTGCTTTGGTAAGTAATATTTAATTCAGATATTAGTTAGTTATTTATTACTAATATTGACATATATTTATTTATTCCCTTGTATTGTTGAATTTTATTTATTTACAACTTAAAATTATTTATACACAAACAATTACAGAAGCAAGAGCAATAGAAAAGAAATGTAGAAATAATTAATTTAATAATATACACAAAAAAATAATTAAATGTAACTTATAAAATTTCTTAGATAAGGCCCGTGTGGTAGGGTACCAAGGATGCTGGCGGCGTTGCCCCGCTGGATCGCTATACTGATCCTTTGGGCGAGATAGCCGCCAGTCCTTGGGTCCCCTCGTCGCATCGAACAAACGCTTGGACAGCTCTCGGAACAGTAATTAATATTGACATTAATTAATAACGTTCCAGTTATTAATTAATTCGGTTCCCTGTAACCGATCACAGAGCGATGATTTCAAGTGGGAGGAGGAGGGCGGCGGTCTAATCGCGCATAACACATCATTTATGGGTCACTGTGTACGATTTTATAATAAGATACCTGATGCTGTAATAAATATGACAGAGGAAAAATTTAAGACCCATATAAGACGGACCTTTGTCTTTTTTGTTTTTTATCTTTGTCTTTTTTTGTTTTTTTCATTTTGTCCTCTTGGACAGGTTTTGGCCAGCCATCGGTCATGGTCCAACAGAATACCAGCGCTGTAGGCATTCTTGTCTGCAGCATAAGCTGAGTTGAGGCCCTTTTCACAACAACAGCAGACCATCAGACATGATTTAGATATGTTCACCTTTGACTACTTAATTATTTTATCATAATTATAACTGTTTCGGTCATTGCTGTGTGTGAAATAAACGTATTACTTACTTACCTTATGTAAAAATGGTTATTATAAAATAAATGACTACTTAAATGATAAAGAGGCTTGGTCCTAAACCCAGCTCCAGCTCTGCACATTGTGTATATGATTGTATTCATAATTATTGTAAGATATATTTATTTCAAAAGATGTGCTGCTGAAAGTTTCTTGCGCCGCTTCTTTCCTTTCAGCTACAGCACCTTACGAAGCGGTGGTAGAGTAAAAAAAATGACGTTGTAAAAATGTACTATAAGGTACTTACAATAAAAACATTTTGATTTGATTTGCCACCGACTTTACAATAAATAACTACTTATTGTAATACAATCTTAGTCACTTAGCCAGCACTTGATTAACAAGTACTTACAAATAACATTTAATACTCGTGGTAAATATGTATGACATATTCATGTTAATTCTACATTATTAGTCTAAAGTTAACCGCGTTCTGTAGGTATACAAGTCATATATAAACGAGGAAATCTGTAATTGGCCTTCTTTAAGTTTAATATGGGTCAGGGTCCCTGATTACTTCGCGGTGCTGAGGAGCAGGGTGGCAACGTTCTGGGACAGAGTGCGTGACTCTAAAAATGAGTTAGTGTCTGTCCTCAATGACAACTTATTTGAGAATGTATTTTTTAAGAGCTGTTTGCGCATGCACCGGAGTCCGAACAAAAAATAACGTCTTATATTGTATAATTTAATAGGTGTCTAGCTTATTTTTGTTTAAGTTCTTTTTACATTTGTATTTATTAATTTGTATGGGTTGTATTTCGCCTGATTTAAAAATAAATAATAATAATTAAAAAAAAATATATGTAATTTTATAATTGTTAATAGCTGTAGATTTCCCTTTTAAATAAATATATTTTTTTTCTAGATTATCAACGCCCTGGCCCAAAAATCGAGTGAGAACAACGTCGCCAACCTGGCTTCAATCACCAATTTCAATAAATTTCCCGGTTTTCCTGGCGGGTCCGGATCCTTCCCCAAGATCCCTGGGGGCTTCTCCCCCGAGACCTTCCAGGACTTCATGAAGCTGGCTTCGGACCCTTGCACCATGAAGACTATGAGTCAGTTCATGACTCTGATGTCTGATACTAACCCTCCTAAGGAAAAAGAAAGCAAGAACTAAAATCACGAAACGTATTACTGGTTGATTGGAAATAAATATGTATTCTAATTTGAGTTTTTCGTTTTTTTTAAGCATTGGTACACTGCGTGAGTTTTTAAAAGAAATGAAAAAGACGCGAATTTTCGGCCTAGTCTCAGTAGTCCGATGGTTTAGTCCGACGATCGGACTGATGAGACTTTTTAGTCTCAGTAGTCCGATGATACAGATCAATACAGATCATCGGACTACTGAGCCTTTTAGTCCGATATTTATACAATTCGACTTCATGGATGGCACCTTCAAAGGGTCTCCAGTACCATTTTCACAACTATACAGCATACACGGAGACTTGGGCACTGGCAAAGAAAGTACTAATGTAATTCCCTTGACATATATGTTTATGTCACACAGAAGTGTGAAGGCATACACTTTAGCATTTCAATTAATAAAATCACAGCTTCCAGAGTGGGAACCAGAACATATTCATGTTGACTATGAGAACTCTGCCTTAAAAGCATTGTTGATAATATTTAAAAATGTGACTATTAATGGTTGTTATTATCATTATATCATATGTTCTGGTTCCCACTCTGGAAGCTGTGATTTTATTAATTGAAATGCTAAAGTGTATGCCTTCACACTTCTGTGTGACATAAACATATATGTCAAGGGAATTACATTAGTACTTTCTTTGCCAGTGCCCAAGTCTCCGTGTATGCTGTATAGTTGTGAAAATGGTACTGCAAACCCTTTGAAGGTGCCATCCATGAAGTCGAATTGTATAAATATCGGACTAAAAGGCTCAGTAGTCCGATGATCTATATTGATCTGTATCATCGGACTACTGAGACTAAAAAGTTTCATCAGTTCGATCGTCGGACTAAACTATCGGACTACTGAGACTAGGCCAAATTTTCACCACTTGCTCACAATTCATTTCCGTAACTAAGTTTTGAATCTACAACCTTGCCATTTGGATTTGCGGCGCTTTTACATGTAGGTACAGGTAAAAACGACGCAAATAAAAAAAAATAATTATTTGTTTTATTATTACATTTTATTTATAATAAAATAACTGCTACAATGGTGAAGTAAAACATCGAGATCGTGTACACTGAGATAAGTGTTTGAAATGAGCAAGGCAATGGCATCTCATTAAAAATAAAATAAGTATAATACAAAGTTAAAACCGTATTACATTTATTAAAACTAAATAATAAAGAAATAATTTATTATTATATAAATAAAATATCACTGAAGATTGCGACCACAGCCATAACTGGCGGTAGCTGTACCGTCAGTCGGTACATTTCCGTTAACAGCAACTGTACCATAGATTGGTAGCTGACCAGCCACCGTTACTGTACCACCGATGTCTAAAGCATCAGACGTAATCTGGATTCCGAACCCAGGACTGTCAGGCGAGCCAGTAGTCAAAGTCATCGGATAGCCGTTCTTTAGTGTAAACGTGGCTGTATTTCCCAGGTTTCCCAACGTGGCTGTATTTCCCAGGTTTCCCAACGTGGCTGTATTTCCCAGGTTTCCCAGCGTGGCTGTATTTCCCAGGTTTCCCAACGTGGCTGTATTTCCCAGGTTTCCCAACGTGGCTGTATTTCCCAGATTTCCCAACGTGGCTGTATTTCCCAGGTTTCCCAACGTGGCTGTATTTCCCATGTTTCCCAACGTGGCTGTATTTCCCAGGTTTCCCAACGTGGCTGTATTTCCCAGGTTTCCCAACGTGGCTGTATTTCCCAGATTTCGCAACGTGGCTGTATTTCCCAGGTTTCCCAACATGGCTGTATTGCCCAGGTTTCCCAACGTGGCTGTATTTCCCAGGTTTCCCAACGCAGCAAAATTTTCAGAGGCAAGAGCATTGCCATTGGCAAGATAGTTACCATTGCCAAAATAACTGCCAGGGTTACCATTGGCAAGATAATTGCCAGGTTTACCATTGGCAAGATAATTGCCAGGTTTACCATTGGCATGATAATTGCCAGGGTTACCATTGGCAAGATAATTGCCAGAATAACCATTGCCAAGATAACCGCCAGGGTTACCATTTCCAAGATAACTGCCAGTGGTAACCCTGCCAAGATAATTGCCAAGGTTACCACTGGCAAGATAATTGCCAGGGTTACCATTGGCAAGATAATTGCCAGGGTTACCATTGGCAAGATAATTGCCAGAGTTACCATTGGCAAGAATACTGCCAGCGGTGCCAGGGGTTAGAAGTTTGCCAGGGTTGCCAGCCAAGTTTGCTGCCAGGGCGTTATTTCCAATATTGCCATTTCTGTAGTTTGCCAGTAAAGGTGAAGCGATGTTGTTTCTTGGCACGCCATTAGGTAGTATGTGGGCTGAGGTGATCTGTAAAGGTTTTATTATTATTATTAACCTTTAGAGTTACAACCTTACAAGTAGTCAAAATAATAGAAAAAAAATAAAGTAGTAATTTTTAATTAATTCATTCATTAATTCAATGTCAGCATTAGCTTAGCGACCACCAAAATGTGAAAAAAAAGGGAAAAAATTTTTTACGATAGAAATACCTACTTTTTTCTTGTCGAGTGGTTAGTGGTCAACTTTTGGCACATTTGTTCAGGCCGCCCGTAGGCCTCAAAGCACCTCAATACCCCCTTTTACTTATATAGTCACATTACTTGTATTACTGTATTTCAGCCTGTAGCATAAGGGAGGCAACAGGCACATGAGGTACTCTGTCAAAAAGGTTAGCCTTTAATAACACTATAGAGAGATGAGAAGTCTATGAAGATAGCCGTTTACTCATCTGCTCTCCTTAATTACTTTAAAAAAAATTAATTATAGAAAATCTTACCTGGATCAAAATGGCGCAGGCAACACCAATTTTTGAAATCATCATTATTTTTCTGTGATATGCTTAAAATATAATAATCTTAGATTCCAAATACATCCTCTTTTATACAATCGTTATCTTTAATTTGATAGTAATATAAGATGAAATAAAACGTGACATTATCATTATTCATCATGTCTTGAGAAATTTTAATGATAAATTTTGATAATAATGGTGTAACATTAAATAAATTATCAGTGAATGTGATTGATTGAAACAGATATATGATTAAGTGTTGCATTTCACAAGAAAATGGCTCATACTACAATTTACTCTCTCTCTTTCTATCTCTCTAGTACCCGTCCATCTTTATGGCGTATCTGAATATAGACACGACTCGCATTTCAGCACATGTTTTAAGCTGTTAGCGGGGTGTAGAAGAGCGAGGGGTAAGTACGGACCGCCGCGCGGTATGGAGGAGGACATGCCCCGCTCCCTCGCTCTAGAATGCGACTCGTGCCTAAATTCAGATACGCCATAGAGATTGACGGGCACTCTACCATACTCACCAAGCAAACCAGTTTTACATGTTTCAAGCACAAGAGTGCGTCATGAATAATGCATGACAATTGCACAACCGTTAAAAATTCCATGATTTTAAAATTCATCATCATCATCAGCCTATTAATGTCCCCACTGTTGGGGCACAGGCCTTGCATAAGGGGATTATGTGGGCCATGTTCTACCCCAGTGCTGATTGGTGGATTTCACACGCCTTTAGAATTTTTTTATTTCCTCAGAGTTCACCGTTAGAGCAGTCGGTAAATGTACATAAGTTTTCGAAAAAATCCGATAATCATTGGTACATGGCATGACCTCCCGCATGGGAGTCCGGGAGTCCTAGCAACTAGGCCACCGACGCTTTTAAAATTATTAATTATTTATTTATTCAAACTTAACCTAAATACAAAATTATTAAGTGATTAAATTAATTTATTCATATACTTATTTGCACCACATCGAAATATTCAATTGAATAATTTCTTTATATTTTTTGTAACAAAGTCATGGAAACCGTAACTGTTTTGCCTGATGAAGAATGAGCCATCTTCTTGTGCCATGACACGAGGTATACTGAAGAAATATCTGTTTTCATTGATTGCAGTGTTTGTTTGTAAGTCCGTCTTGCGACAACAGTTAACTCCTGATTTAAGACTAACCCCAGTTTTTTTTAAATGAACAGCATAGATAATTCGCGAATTAATCCAGGGTAGGCGCAAGTGGGCCTGAAAGAGTTTGGTGTAATTATTTGAAATTGCCATATCATCATCATCAGCCTATATTAATGTCCCCACTGTTGGGGCACAGGCCTCCCCTTGCGCAAGGGGGTACGGGTCATGATCCACCGAGTGGGCCCAGTGCTGATTGGTGGATTTCACACGCCTTCGGAAAAAAATAATTTCCTCAGACATGCAGGTTTCCTCACGATGTTTTCCTTCACCATTAGAGCAGTCGGTAAATGTACGTAAGTCTTCGAAAAAATCCGAAAAACTCATTGGTACATGGCATTGCATGGTTTCGAACCCGGACCTCTCGCATGAGAGTCCGGCGTCCTAGCCACTAGACCACCGACGCTCTCATGGCCATATAATGCCATGATATCATCACAATTTTACCATAGCTTTCAGAAATTATATTAAATTAACCCAAATAACGAGGAATTTTGATATCTTCAAAAATTATGTTTTGTATAGCTTTTCTGTTTACGGAGTGTGCTCGTGGCTCCATCTACGCAACGTTTTGCGTTTTATGTCCTATTACTGTATCTGTTCTTTAAAAAAAATGATTTTTAAGAAGACAAGCTTCTAATATAGTTCCCGCGCCATATCAATAGATGGCGGCACTAATACAATAACTCGCGTTATGGTTTGCGTACCTCCGATTGGTATAGGGGTCGCCGTTCGAGTTGCTTTTCAGATGTCTATGGGTAAAACGGTGACCGTTTACCATCAAGTCTATTTTTGAAGTTTCTCACACGCGATTGCGCGTGGATTGAGAACTTATTTTATTAATAGGTTTCCGTGCCAAAATAATATAAAAATGGCAATTTGTAGCTACCACCTGAGGTTTGATGTGCAAATACTGGAAATTCACTAAAACGATGTAGAGTACTGAGCCATACATCCCACCCTACAAAAGAGATTGTACGGTGACCGTACAATCTCCTTCGCAGGAGACCGATTCCACTAAATACAACGTAACTAAATAGAATCTAAACTGCATCGTTATGACGTGTTTCGTATGCTACTATCCACTAACGATCAAATTGCAGTTAAGTTCCGATCAAGTCAACGATCGATCGAACAGTAACGTATTTGTGCATTCTACTAAACGTTCAGTTTATACTGAATCGCAGTTGAACGGTAACAAAACGCTTCAACTGTCAAATATAATGATCCAACATAAGTTCCTCCCGAGGTACTTTTGCCCGATCGATAGTAAATGGAAAGGTGGCAGTGGTAGAGTGATGCGTCAGCAGAATGCGATTTGGTGTCCAAATAGAATTGGAACGAAAACTAAATTGAAATTGGATAGAAATAGAACTACAAACGTTGTAATTTAGGCGAATTGGGCTTGGCTTAGGAGAGGGGAAGAGTAATAATGGTTAGTAAAAATATGTATAAATAGGCTACGATAAACAGGCAGACGGGCCACCTAGTGGTAAGTGTGGTCACCGTCGCCCAGAGACACGTCCAATACCAGAGGCATAGCTTGTGCGCTGCCGGCCTGGAAGGATAGGACTCTCTTTACGTTATTTTGTTGTAGTGGTAGAACCTAATGTGAAGGATTATATTTAGTTACGTTATATTTAGTGGAATCGATCTCCTGCAAAGGAGATTGTACGGTCACCGTACAATTTTTGGCACGGAAACCCTTTTTAAAATATGAGAACTTATTTTAAAAAGGGTTTCCGTGCCAAAATGATATAAAATTGTAGCTACAACCTGAGGTTTGATGTGCAAATACTGGAAAGTCACTAAAACAATGTAGAGTACTGAGCCAATCATCCCACCGTACAAAAGAGATTGTACAAAAGAGATTGAATTAACATTGTTAAAAACTGGGCTTACGTAGATGCCTGATCATAGTCAAGAGGTCTCGCTTGCGTTCTGCCAAGTAAACCATAGAGATCGACAAAGCAAGTTTTTTTTTATTTGTGGCAATGAAGAGGTTTTTATTTCTTTCAGCACACTCCTCCAGGAACGTCATGTCTTCAAGCATTTTGCGAGTGACTGTCAGTTTGCGGTGTACATCATTTGCTTGGCAAATATTTATATTAATCAGGGGGCTTTGCCCCCCGAGCTCTTTACTTCTGCTTAGCATATATTTCCATTAATTTGTAAAAAATAAATATTTCTTTTTGAGAAAAACATGGCTTGTTGTAGGGTTAGATGCACTAGATGCCATGTACCAATGAGTTTTTCGTATTTATCGAAGACTTACGTACATTTACCGACTGATCTGACGGCGAAGGAAAACATCGTGAGGAAACCTGCACACTGAGACGACCAGTGTGTAAAATGGGGTAGGCACAAAAAATCCTCGAGTGTCGAAGTGCCGCTGGTTATTCCAGGCCTATCATAAGATAAGACCTAAATGAATAGCAGTATTACTCTAGAAAACGCGAACTCAGTAAGGTATTATTGTGGTAGTTCACTGTTAAATACAATACACTAGAGTTCACGTATTTATCTGTTTAGCTATTATATATTTATTTGTACATCATAATATATTAGTATTTTACATGTTTATATATTGTGTATAATATACTTAATATGAGTATGCATTTTTTAGATTTATGTATATGTATTTTTAATATGTATTATGAATAATATGATAAGATGAAATGTACCTGACTTGTAAAACACTTTACCAAAAAATATGTGTATGTAGATGAATAATTATCATCTAAGATGATATTAGAAGCGAGCGAGCGATAAAAAAATGCCAAAACAAAACTTTTTAAACCCCGGCCAAGTGCGAGTCGAACTCGTGCACCGAGGCTTCCGTTCCAAAAAGAAATATTATTTTCGTTCTGAAAAAAACCATGATTTCAATATTTTTTCTCAAAAATCATTAATATTTAGACTTCGTTTTATTTTTCCCCGAATACAAAGGACAGTGGCGAGTGACTAAAAGTCAAAACAAAATTTAGTCCACTGGGAAGGCGGCTTGACTCGTCACTGTCCCACCGGTTTACACTACAGTCTTTGCCACTTGACTGGGTGTTAACCAGCCCTTCAAGTCGATAACTTCAGTAGTTCCTGAGAAAAACAGCTGTGACATGCATACAGACAGACTGACATTAATGTATATTGTGGGAATTTTAATTAATTAGTGAAACTGAATTAATAAAACAATATTAATTTTGTTTGAGGGAAATATCATAACGGCATAACCGTTCTCATTCACGCGCAGTCGCGTGCGAGAAACTTCAAAAATAAACTTGATGGTAAACGATCACCGTTTTACCCATAGACATCTCAATGATCACCACGGACGGCGACCCCTATACCAATCAGGGGTACCGAATCTATAGCGCGATTTATTGTACTAGAGGCGCCATCTAGCGGTATGGAGTTATTAGTTAGTTATTTAGTTGTTGTTACTATATGTATCTATTAGGAGTTGTTCTAATGTATAAAGTACATAGGTATTCTTTTTAATCACAGTTACAATATACAGGTTGGGATAACACACCTGTCCTGGGTGAAAGTACCCACGATTATGAAAAACTTTATACGTCTGTAATATTTTTTCCCTTCTTGCAAATTGGTCGTTCAGGGTGACCTAATTTATATCACAATTTATAATAAATAAATAAATTTATAATTACACTATTATTACGATTTATTATTTATATTTAAAAATAATATTATTAATCGTTAAAAAATAAGATTAACGAACTGAAACTAACAGCTAACTAAATTACGTCAGCAATCTGTGCCAAAACTAAGATTTAAAATTTGCCAGCAAAAGTGAATTTTCCACGTGCAGGCACATGACCACTAAACGGTATTCCGTAATTTAGTGGTATTCCATCGTACGGGGCACCGGTACTTTGAGCTGTTGAAGAGATCCCAGGAAATCTGACCCCAGAAGGGATCCTTGCGGTAGTAGGAAAGGTTGTTTTCTGATAATGACTGACACTGAAAAAGAATAAAGGTGCGGTTACCGTCTCCCAGTCGGCGAACGTCAGTGTCACTCTTGGAGTTTAGTGTCACTAGGTTGTCATAGAACGAATGACGTTCGAGGACTTCGGCTCACAACAGTGTAAACAACGGAAGTCGGTGACCGTACAGAATAAGATTAGTTCCTGAAGATTCTCATTTTCGTCAAAAATGTCTGTTGGCTGAAATGTTAGCTTTTAAATACTACTTATCGCGTCGGAAATATTCTTTTTTTTTAGATCTCATTTTAGAGGCTTTGGTACATGACAAAGTGACCATGTGAGCTTCGTTAGGGTCACTAGGCTATAAGGGTAGAGTTACTCACCCCCAAGGCCAAAGTTCCTTAATAACCATATGATGCTCTTTAGGGATTGAATTTTATATTTATCGTAAGGTCAATTTTTTTCTGTTTCTTAACAACTAAAACTATTATTATTATTTCTTTTTTATTAAGTCTCAGTTTAGAGGTTTTGGTACACGACAAGGTGATGATGTCAGATATCAGATGGTGGTGATGTCAGCCTCGTTGGGTCACTAAGAAAAGGGAAGTGAAGCTCAAGTATTATTAGAGTCAGCTTTCACTCTGAGAGCCAACTTAGCAAACAACAGTAAACTAAGTGTTTCATATTATCAGATAAGGGCTGACTCAAAATAATATTGAGCCTCCCATTTTAAAGCCCATTGAGGTCAAATTTCTTCCTCTCAATTTTCACCAGGTTTCATTCTCACTCCAATAGGAGGTGAGTGAGGTCTTCTATTTTGTTGCAGTTGGTACATTCTAGTCCAGTTTAAAAAAATATTAAAGGTAATAATGTAACAAATATTTACAGGCATTTGTTCCTACGCTAGTGGACAAGTTTTTTATTCTTAAATATGCCAAGAAAGTAGTTCTATGTGGTTAGTTCCATAAAATGGTCACGTCCCTTATCAATGAGGAATACACATAGAAATCGGACAAGTAGCTTCCTCTCCTCTAGACTGATGATGTGAGCACTGACAGCGAGCCAAGGGTTTAATTGAATAAATGCGCATATAATTTTGACAAGTTTCATACATTTGATGCTTCAATGTCCGACTAAATGTATGGGAAGATGCTCACAGTGCATGCGCCATTTGGCAGAGGTGATTTCCATATAAAACTAGTTTTTATATAAGTTTATATATAACTAGTTTATATATAACTAGTGTGTACTTGTCTTGTCTACATGAACTGAAATATGTTATTTACGTTTATAATATTTGTGAACCCTTTTTGTTTCTGTGTTAAAATTTTTGTTTATATGTATTTCTATCTATTTGTAAACTGTTTGTGTTCCTTAACAACAACAAAAAACTAAAAAAAAAAAACTCTCTAAATTCTTGAGCAATTTACATAGAGCGCACTTTAAAATATTTGGGGATACGATTACGACTAGAGCTTATTATAGTAGAAAATATTGTTAATGCAAAAACTGGAAAATGTCAAGGTAGAAAAATGTCCCGAAGTCCAACTCGAAGAATGTCAAGATCGCAAAATTAGACATTTTACGATTTGGACGACATTTGGAGTCTTAATATTTGACGACTTTGACATTTCCCGGCGTATACTATACGATACGATCTTATAACGAGTAATAATAACGAGTACTGGATTCAATGGATTGGTACTTACGGTTCCCCTTTAGGTCCAAATGTTGCAGCGATGGTCACTTTACCAGATGCAGGTACGATCCCACTGAATGGTATACCATTTGATACACCTTTGTCTTCTTTGTAACTTTTAGTCATGGGAGAGACCATAGGAGATATAGGCACAGAAGGAGGGTATACAGAAGGGATGGGCGTAGATGTAGATGAGAAAGGTATAAATATTAAGTCTATAGGGACTAATACAGCAGGAAGGGCGACCGAAGGGGTTGAAATAGGAGTGGATGATGTAGCAGGGAAGGTAAATAAACTCATGGGCATACTTCGAGCTGTAAACAAATAGATTTTGAACATAATTCACCCTAAAGTAACAAGCGATGCGAGCGAGAGGGAGGGAGAACTCAAAGGTGAGAGCAGATGACTCAGATTCCAATGTTTAATCCATGAATTTATTAATGAACATAGAGAATCTGCAGAGAACAGACGAGCAAACGGGTCATCTGATGGTAAGTGCTCACCGAAGCTTTAAAATGCGTTGCTGCTGCTAGCCTTGAGGAGCTAGGAGGAGTGCATCGTGTGTCGGTATTACGCCGTCTCTCTTACCTTTCAAACCGAAACACAGCAATACAAGCATTGCTGCTATACGTTTCTTTCTAAGAAAGAATGGTTGAAAAATCTTCAGCGACTGTTTAGGCAGTGTTTTTAATAAAGCAAAGATTTTAGATTGATAATTAAAGGCTAAAAAGACAACAAACATACATCTAAATCCATCGCTTTGAGTAAGTACTGACACCGTGCCTGAAGAGAGAACATTTCCTCCAAACGACATTGTACCTTCAACAGGAAGGATCCTTTCTGTAGACATAGCATCTGATACTCCATTGCCATTGAAGATATCAAAACCGTTGATTAGTGATGGTGCTGGAGATACTTCTAGCAGCTGTGGAGTAGAAGGGTGGATTCTGAATTCCTTTCAATCTTAAGCACAATTTTCAATTAATACTTCCTTATGGCATTATTGGAAATGAGCTGATTCAATATAAGTCCATTCATTCTAAATTTCAATGTATGGGAGAAGTTGCAAATTAATAAAGTTTTGAAAGTGGTGGGATATGGTAACCTTGCCCCACCCAAGGCTACCATATCCCACCACTTTTAAAACTTTATTAACTTGCCACACCCACCAGCCTTGGGTGGGGTGTTTAGAGATCACAACTCTCCGGTCCCCTCCCCTGGGTGCTTCCCCCCTCCGACCCTAAACTAACGGTTCAAAACTTATATCCGGCATTTTAAGGAAGGAATTTTATTTTTCTTATAATTTCTTGCTTCTATCTCAAATTATGTGAAAACTACAAGTTGTGAGGAAACTGTCAAAAAAAAAAAAACAACACCTTATTTATTTCCAAATGTGTAGTTATTTAAGAAAACTCCTATATTGGTGAAAAAAAATCTTACTCCTCTTGAGATTAGGCTGAACTTGATCCATTTTAATAAGTAAATCAATATTTTATTTACTAAAATGTACCTATACGATGTAGTATTTCATACCATTTATTGCTTTTATTTTTTTTCCCGCCAAATAAGGATTTATGTTCTATTCTTCTATTCTATTCCATTCCTGACCATTATGTTCCATTCTATTCTATTCTGTTACATAAGTTAAATTGACAAATGCATGAATTCTAAAATCATCCCAGTGACATCTTTCTAAAAGAATTATGGCGTAGAAAGAGGGAGTATGTTGATCGAGGTTGAATTACAGGAATAAAATACTCGTAGAGAGAAAAAGATGGATAATGGATGGATATTGATAATACTCACCGATGTTACAGCATCAAGAAAGTTAGGGTCCTGTATCATGGGTATGTGGTAGTCGAAAATATAGAAGTCTGGTGGCAATACCTCATACATGTAGCTGAAGGTATGCTGAAAAGAGAAAAGTAATAAACAAAAGAAACAAACTGTTCAAATATTTATATAATTTGAAACTGCATATATGTATAATATCAGGTGGTTATATATAGATAGTCTTATTTATGCTATGACTGCACGCTGCTGTGAATAGATGCTGGGAAGTGGAATACACCTCAGGATCCAAGAAAAGTCCTAGGAAGGCACCGGTGCTTTCGTTGGAGATCCCTGGAGCCCTCCGACATGCACGAGGTCGGGCATCGAGGGGGTTTTATTGGGTTAAAATCCCACGTAACAAGTGGGTATCCTTGGAAGATTTTCCCCGTGGCCGTGGACAAAAAATAAAGTACCTAAATTATTCAATATTAAAAGGCAGATTAAGCTACGGCTATAAGGGTAGAGTAACTCACCCCCAAGGCCAAAGTTAGTTAATAACCGTATGATGCTGTTTAGGGATTGAATTTTATATTTATCGTTAGGTCAAATTTTTTGTTTCTTAACAACTAAAACTATTATTATTATTTATTTTTTATTAAGTCTCAGTTTAGAGGTTTTGATACACGACAAGGTGACCATGTCAGCCTCGTCAGGGTCACTAAGAAAAGGGAAGGGAAGCTCAAGTGTTATTAGAGTCAGCTTTCACTCTGAGAGTCAACTTAGCAAACAACAGTAAGTGTTTCATATTATCAGATAAGGGCTGACTCAAAATAATATTGAGCCTCCCATTTTGGAGCCTATTGAGGCCAAATTTCTTCCTCTCAATTTTCACCAGGTCACACTCCATTAGGAGGTGAGTGAGGTCTTCTATTTTGCTGCAGTTGGTACAAAAGGGTTTATATTATTACATGTTGTACGACATGCTAATTCTATTTTCGATCAAATTCATTCATTCACATAAATATATTATTTTCTCCACCAGCATCGTCGTGTTCCAATCTGCTCAATATTTAAAAAGAGTCAACTTCTATTACCCTTGCCAACGGAACTTACTACCTAAACTCAAACTTCAGGGACTGGGTGTAGAGTGATAGAGCTCGGTGAAGTACTTGGGGTGCAGGCAAAAGCCGCGCGCGCTCTTGCGACCTGTTCTATCGTCTAGGCTGCCTCTTCGTGCTAAACTGAGACTCTATAAGACCTACATCCGGTCCCGACTCACATACGCGGCACCCGCGTGGTTTAAAGAAAGAATTTATTTCCAATAGCGCACACATATAAACAATTAGGTACAGAAGATAAAAATAATATTAAACAAATATATTATAAAAATAAATAAACAAAAGTAATTAAGTTTACTGAAGGTGGTGTGCAGCACCGGAAAAAGGGGACTGCCTCAGCCTGTTGCCGCAGCGGATTTAGCACTGCGGCGCTGATTTTAAGGCATCACCTTTGTGCCAGGGATCACTCCCTCACACTACCGGAACATTAGGAAACGAAGGAAGGTACTTCATTTTTAAATTATACATTAGAATACAAGAAGGTATGTATGTAGGTTTCCATTTATCTCAGCCACTAATAAAAAGACGCTGCAGACCCAGCAAAACATAGCCCTCAGAGTGTGCACGGGAGCGGGTCGTTATGTCAGGAATGACGTGATAGCCTGCAGACGTGCAGATGGAAACCATTCAGGTGTTCGTGGAGAGGTTAGCGAGATCAATGTATGATCTCGCCGACAACGGTCCCCACGAACACCTGAGGAATATCGCCCCACTGCACGCACCCTCCTGACGCACGGTACCCGCTCCTGCGCGAGTTAGTCGCCCGTGGCGGCAGGGTGGAGCAACGTGACGGCGCGCGGTGAGCGCAGCGTTCAGGAAACCTTAAGCCCGTTTAATTTAACGTCACCAAACACCGGGGATGTAGTGACACCCCGAGCTTCTGTCCGGGCACGAGGTTGGCCTCCAGGCCCGCACCCACTCCCCCCTACAGGGTTCTAGTGGACGACCCGTTTGATTGATTGACTCTCGCCATCCATATTTTGGATGTCTACCAGTCTGTTTCCTTTTCGCTTGGTTATCGATACTTATTTGATCAACTTCCATCTCTTTCTCTTTACGTACATCAATTATGTCTGTTATCATTTGAACTTCTAGTGAATCTAGTGTAATGAGAAATGTACTCACTCGAATCAGCAATGTTTGAACAAGTAGTGTTACCGTAGCAGCCACCATTTCGAAATCACCTTCGTATGTGGTGTAAATTGTATACGTGACCGAGTTTTTATTGTAGTAATCGCTTTGTCCTCAGCTGGAAGTTTTATCAGAATGTTGTAATCCTGTCCTTATATTGTGTCTTTCGAGAGGTCATTTTGTTTAATGTACAGTGACTAACACAACCGGGTATATAATGTACAGTGACTAACACAACCGGGTATATAATGTACAGTGACTAACACAACCGGGTATATAATGTACAGTGACTAACACAACCGGGTATATAATGTACAGTGACTAACACAACCGGGTATATAATGTACAGTGACTAACACAACCGGGTATATAATGTACAGTGACTAACACAACCGGGTATATAATATCCTTTGGTACATTGTCGCTTAAACTCATGTGACACATTCATAAGAATGTAAAAAAATCATAACAGAAGTTTATTGCGACAGGGTCCCAAAGGGCACCAAAGTTCGATAAGCTTTCCACGGTGCAACTCTTTATTAGGTTAGCGTTTACTAGCCCCTTAAGCTGTCTCACTTGCTAGGTTCGTATTACCAACTACCACTCGTGTTACTATAGCTGTAATTACGTGACTGTTGCATTTACTACTTTACGGTCGCTTCAATTTCCCAGTACGGAAACTCTACAATGACTTTTCCGGCACAGACACGAAATCTTACAGAATTTATAAAAGTATCGGCTAGGTTAGTCAGGCGATACCGATTACTTGTTTGTAGAAATTTTAATATATCTTGAGAACATTTCAATTTCATCTACGTTACAAATATACAACGTCGTCGTAGCCATCGTGCATCGTGTAGTGTAGAGGCATATATAGGTACCGAAGAGTCAAAGAATATTTAAACAAAGAAATAATAATCAAACAACATTTTATTAACATCCAAAACAGCTATACATATCAGTAGAACACCTGATTACCACTTTCACAGTTGCTGGCAACAGAAACGGAGCCACCAGCTGGCACATTTCCTTCAAAAGTGACAAAGCCAATCACTGGCACATTTCCTGCCATGGTTGTCGCACCACCAACTGGCAGTTCACCAGCCACTGCAACGTCTCCGTAGCCCTGTGACACACCAGCCATGGGCACGCCAGCTACATTGCAATTGTTGATGCCAGCATTCCCATTGGCAAGGAAACCATTGCCAGGTCCGATTCCATTGCCAACGAAACCATTGCCAGGTCCGATTCCATTGCCAACGAAACCATTGCCAACGAAACCATTTCCAGGTCCAATTCCATTGCCAACGAAACCATTGCCAGGTCCAATTCCATTGCCAACGAAACCATTGCCAGGTCCGATTCCATTCCCAACGAAACCATTGCCAGGTCCGATTCCATTGCCAACGAAACCATTGCCAGGTCCGATTCCATTGCCAACGAAACCATTGCCAGATCCGATTCCATTGCCAACGAAACCATTGCCAGGTCCGATTCCATTGCCAACGAAACCATTGCCAGGTCCGATTCCATTGCCAACGAAACCATTGCCAGGTCCGATTCCATTGCCAGCAAAACCATTGCCAATTCTGATTCCATTGCCACCTAACCCATTGCCAAGTCCGATTCCATGCCCAGCCAAACCATTGCCAAGTCCGATTTCATTAGCGGCCAGTCCGTTACCATATGCAAGTCCTAGGCCATTGTTGCCAAAGCTGGAGCCAGCACCGTTGCCAAGACCCGCAATATGGCCGAAGCCATTCTGAAATAGTAAACAGATATTATTAGGCGTGCGATTAATGACAGGGGAAAGTAGGGAAAGGGTTTAAAGGGACAGGAGAACGTTAAAAAAATTGCTCGAGAATCATTATTATAATTAAAAGTATCAAGTTTTCGTATTTTTGACGAAGGAAATCCCTTTCTCCAAAGCTAAACAGAAGACAAGCTTACCATCTGACTTGATATATTTCTTTTCACAGTAATATTTATGGCAGTATTAAAAATAAGTAGTAAGTAATAACTACATATACTCGTAATATATGATTGTATTCATAATTATTGTAAGATATATTTATTTCAAAAGATGTGCTGCTGAAAGTTTCTTGCGCTGATTCTTTCAGCTACAGCACCTAATGAAGCGGTGGTAGAGTAAAAAAATTACGTTGTAAAAATGTGCTATAAGATACTTACTTAGAATAAAAACATTTTGATTTGATTTGACTAATAAGTTGTACAGTTTTTTTATTGTATAAAAGAGCGGCCGAGCAACCGGGATACCTGATGGTAAGAGGTCACCGTCGCCTTTGAAGACTAGATGGAGTGCCTCATGTGTCGCTAATTACGATAGCTTCTTACCCTTCAAACCGAAACGTATGCCAAGCATCGCTGCTTTGCGGCATGAATAGATAAAAGGGTTATACCATAATACTAATTACTTCCATAATAAAATTAAAATCAATAATAAAAAATATATACCTGGACTAGACAGGCCAAAGCACAGACAAATGTAGACTTCAGAGACATGACTGCTTTAGAGAATTTGTAGAAGTAAGTTAAGTTGTAAGATGAAGTTAAGTATTATATACTTTCTAAGTTACATAATATGTATAATGGACGTGATTTAAGTGCCATTGATAAAGCAGTCACAGATAATAATGCCTTTCGCAACGGCAAAGATTTTTAATAGGGAGATAATACATTATTTCATTTGTGTTAAAAAAAATCATGACAAAAGGAAACTAACACTTGTACTCTGTACGTATATAATTTCTGACACCTGTAAAAAACTCAGCGCATGTATTCGGCAAGCTCGATGACATCTTGAGAGATTGAAAAATGCCACAATGCCTGAAGGCCAAACTGTTTAACCAATGTGTTCTGCCCACCATGACTTACGGTGCCGAAACATGGGCGCTCACAAAAGAAGCTGTGCACAAAATAATGGTCGCACAAAGGGCCATGGAGCGTGCCATGTTAGGAATCACACTAGTGGACAAGATCCGCAACACAGAGATCCGACAACGAACTAAAGTTCTAGACGTAGGAAAGCGGGTTGCGACGCTAAAGTGGCGCTGGGCGGGACACTTGGTTAGACGTGGTGACGGTCGATAGACCAGAGCCCTCACAGAGTGGTGGCCAAGGTCAGGGAAAAGAGGAGTAGGTCGTCCAGCAGCTAGATGGGCGGATGACATCACCAAATTCGCATCGAAGACCTGGATGCGGCTTGCACAGGATCGTATAGGGTGGCACAAAAGAGAGGAGGCTTATACCCTGCAGTGGGACAACATGGGCTGATGATGATGATGATGATGATGATGATGTATTCGCAATAACAGTATAGAGACACTGTGTAAAGACACAGTGCACACTGTGTTCTACATTGTGAATTATTATGTCAGCAGTTTTAAATGTCACGCGGCTGCACCCGCGTCGGGCTGGTCGTGTCTCTACCACCGTCATGTATGGTATACTGTTTGGAAATATAAGTATCGGTTAACAAGTCCAGCGTCTCATTGAAGATGACTCCTAGAAGACATACCCTGGCTAGGACGTAGGTGTAGACACGTGCCGAACTCCTAGACAAGTAAAGAGGTGCCACTCTTATACCTCTAAAACGGTATCATTAACAGTCTAGTCGCTAGAAACCCTCGGATACCCACAGTTTAGGGTTCAAGTCCTAACCCCACTTACCGAGCTCTCTGCTTCTCTCCCCGCCGATCCTCCCTGTCAGCAGACGACCCTCGTGACGACAGCTCCCGGTACCCCCGACGGTCCAATCGCTCGGAGCCTTCGGCTATCCGCAGCAGGATCCTGGGTTCGACGCCAGCCGCACTCGTAGTGCCTTCGATGACCACTGTCCGTGAACTCCGTTGAAGTCTTCCTTGAGAATGATCTTGAATTTCATTAAGACGGTATCTTAAAAATATTATCAAATGTCTATGTTATCGTAAAAGACTTCTTTCTCAGTAAAATTTAAGAACCCGGCCAAGTGGGAGTCGGGTCTCGCTCAATAGGGTTGTATTCTCAGGTCAATAATTTGTAAATGTTGAGCAAAAACACTAGCTTCTTTTACTCACAAACTTTTTTTTTATATATACATACATAGTCTAGCTCAAATTATTGTGCCATGTCGTGCCAGCAATAAAGAATAGCACCACCCCAACTCTTCCCGTGGGTGTCATATGAGGCGAGTAGGGATCTTAGTGAATCTTATTTTACATCTAGGTAGTAGACGGCGGTAGGCTCGCCACCACAAACGTGATACGTTTGTCTACGAAATCTTACGGCGAAAACTGGGAACTACCTATGATGAAGGTGGTTCCTCTGTTTACCCCCTCGGGGATTATGGACGTGAGAGTTATTGTATGTCTATATCTAGTTCAAATTATATATGTGGAAAAATTAAAATTTACGCGTCACGGGCTTGTCTGATCCGGCGATGGTGTCGCTGTTGGTATAGCTGTCAGATAATAGAGTTAACATTAATAATGTTAGTTCCAGTTTTAGCCACCGGAACAGATTAGTTTATGCCACTGTAGACACCACGATATACCTATTTTGTGTGTTATTCGTCTTCTGGTTACCCGCAGCATAGAAAAATTACAGCACAGAAATATACTAGTAATTTAATTTATGAGTAACCTTAAAATCACGTCTACCGTACACATTGTTAATTACAATAAGTTTATCTTGTATTTCCCTAAGTTAAGTGGATTGTATCCTTTTTTAGAGAAATAAATGTCTTAAACCGTAAACCGTATAATAAGTTACATAAATAATTGTAAGTTTATCAAGATAATCAATCGATATTGTTTATCTTGATACACTTACAAGTTAAATTAAAACTAAAGATAAAATAGAAACGAAATGGAATCACGTACCATTCATCTAACAAGATCATTCTCAGATT
This sequence comes from Hofmannophila pseudospretella, assembly GCA_947369225.1. NCBI lineage: Eukaryota > Metazoa > Arthropoda > Insecta > Lepidoptera > Oecophoridae > Hofmannophila > Hofmannophila pseudospretella. Next base: position 6,332,404 of record OX376337.1, on the reverse strand, counting down.
CAACATTGATAAGGCTTTGCTATAAATAAGGTTTTCGTTTAAAATTAATTATTCAATGCAGATAGAGAATTGATAATAAGTGATGGCGAAACGAAACACGTCATAACGATGCAGTTTAGATTCTATTTAGGTACGTTGTATTTAGTGAAATCGATCTCCTGGTCAAGTTCCAAAGTGCTGGTAGCTTGCTAATGTGCAGAAGCCCAATAAAGGCAGTCGTGCTGACCTGGGCATGTATACACCGATTGCAATCACCTCCATTATCTGCAAGACTATGAAGCGTGTATTGAATAACCAACTCCTAGCATGCCTGGAAGGTACGATCCTCAGCGACCACCAGTTTTCTTCGCTGAAACCGGTCTACTTGGGCTTGGGATCTTCTAGTGCATGCAACACTTTTATGAAACATGATGAAACCCTCGCTTTGTCACTTGATATTTCTAAAGGCTTTTGACAGAGTCGGGCATCGGACTACATGGGGTCGGTTCCATTCCGGTTCGGTACGCTGCATCCAATCTCGAAGCGCTGATTTCAAGTGGGGGGACGGCGGGACGCATGTGATTGGTTGAAGCGAACCGAACCGGGTCCGGAAGCGGACACGTGGAGTCCGAAGCCAGGCTATTCTCCTATGTCATCCCAACCAGTTTGAGCGTCTGAATTCCTGACTTCCTAAGTGAACGGCGGGCGGCGAGAATGGAGCGCCACGAATCTCTGTCTTGGCATGCCTCTCTTGCTTCATCTAGTCATTCGTCGTTTCACGCATGCTCCCCGTTGGGGTCGTCTGCTCTGTATATTAAAATCTAAGAGCACTCTGTCAATATGATCTTTAAAGGTCAGTCTAGGACGACCCTGGCTTCTCCTTCCACTCACTTACGGTGACTTCACTTACTTTCGCTTCGTATCTTCTTTTTATTTAATTTATCGTAACTACAGTCCATTTGACAACACTGGATTTTTAATATCAGATGACTTCGTGACTTCATGATGACGTTTCGTTAGTATGTAATGTTAACAAAGATACTAATTTTAATTGCACGAAGGAACTAACACTCACCTACGCTACGGGGAGACAAATATTTTTTTCATCCATGATTTATTGTAATACACAATTAGAGCTTTCATTTAAGATATCCTGAAGCGCTCGCAGGAAACTTAGTACCGACCTTACTCCGACACATTTTAGAACGCAAAACCGGCACTATTTCGCCAAGGATGCTACAATCTGTCCTCTAGGTGCCGGCTAGCAGGATTTTAGGACAGTGTGCAGATGAAATAATAGAAGAACTTGGTAATAGATATTATATTTTTAAGGAACAGACCAACACAGAAAATAGTAAATGTAGAAAATTGGTAGTAGTAGGAGACAAAAATAAAACGGAGCAATGTCCGTTCAAGACAAAATACAGAGAGAAAGTTGAAGACAATGAAATTTATGGAATAATGGAAATTAGAAATGGAATGGGAAAATGATTTGAATTTTGAAAATATAGATGAAATAAATGAAGATGTCAGCACGATATGAGGTGAGATAAACGCTAACAATGAGGTTGAAATTGATGGCAAGGAGGTTGATATGGACGATGAAGTCGACATCGTTACAAGGATAGCCTTGGGTGATGACAGATTTCGTGACTCCTCGAAGAGTGATATGAATTTCATACACTAGATACATTAAAAAAAGATACCTTTTTAGATGTCTTATGTATTGTAAATACTCGGGAATGTTGAAAATAAGGACGCAGTATACGGTTCCCAATTAGATGTAGGTAGTGGCCAAGAAATTATCTCTCTCTATATAATATGTATGTGTAAAGAATCAAACGAATATATAAATGTTCAGATGCATGTTTATTGCTATCGTTTTTTTATCGTATCAAGCAGAATTCGTTTTTAATATTTAGTAGTAAGCACCGCCACATCCGCATCCACGGCCAGCGTAGCCAGCGCCGCAGCCCGCAGCGCCGTAGCCCGCAGCGCCGTAGCCCGCAGCGCCGTAGCCCGCAGCGCCGTAGCCCGCAGCGCCGTAGCCCACAGCGCCGGCCACACCCTCGCGCACGATGCCGATGTTGCCATTGCCGCAGCCGTACGAGACTCCCGCCGAACCAGCAGTGGGCAGTTGACCCTCGAAAGCCACTGCAGACAAGACTGGCAGCTCACCGGAGACGGCGAGAATACCTTCGATCGCGTTATCAGACCAAACGGTGATGCCGTTGGGAGAAATGGGCGAGGAGCTAATTACAGAGAGACCTCCGCCATTGCCGGTAGCGATTGGGGCAGCAACTCCACAGCCGTTACCAGCCCAGCCGTATCCGGCGCCATAGCCAGCACCATAGCCGGCCCAACCAGCACCATTGCCGGCCCAACCGGCACCATTGCCGGCCCACCCAGCACCATTGCCGGCCCAACCAGCACAACTGCCGCCCCAACCAGCACCATTGCCGACCCAGCCACCAAGTCCATTATTGCCAGCCACGGCGACATCAATGCCGTTTCCGATGCATTGGCCAGAGATGCTCTAAAAGTGCACAAAACAAAAAAAATAGTAAATGAAAATACATAACTACTATAAATATTTGTAATGTTTTTTAAAGGTATTTTCTAAGGTACCTGAACTAATAGAGCTGAAGCGCAGAGAGCGAAGATAGTCTTGGCTGCCATTTTGTTCGTAGGTATGTTTGTTGATCACCAACTTTACAATGATTTAAAGGAAGAAAGCTGTTGCTTTTATACAATTCTTATTTGAGGATTGTACAATCGGTTTCAATAGTTTCAAAATTATTGTACTGTACAGTTATTTATTAACTACAGGAACAACAATGTATAACGTACGTGACTATAGCGTAGTAAAACAAAGATTGTGAAACATATAGAAACCTAATTTCCCCATTCTGATAAGACATTTTTAGTGCCATTTTAGGACAAACCTTTTATCTGTCTTGCAAATTATTATGTCGCAAAAGTTCTGATCTTTTCGAAATTGGTAAATGCGTTAATCGCATGGAATTTACATTTTTGTTTACTAGTAGTTTTTTCTGGATGCAATTCAACTTCTTCAGGTGCAGTTGTTTTCTACTGCCTATAAGATAAATGAAGCTGAAGCATTTGATAAGGATATATGTATAGATACGCCGACGATTTTGAGAAAATATTGAGTTCCCCAAGAAGGACGTTTGGGTTCCATACTATATTAGTATGTTGATTTTCATGAAACCGTTATCATTATCTTCTATTCGTTATCTATGTAACACCTGCATAATTCAAAGCAATCTTAATAGCCTCTTTATGAAATATAAAATTGTCACGTATTTGCATTGTAACTTAATTATTACCAAAGCGACTTCAGTATAAAAGCTACATTTGGGCTTTGAAAAAAACATTCTGGGTTAATCATCCGTTGAATACCAACAAACATGTCTACCTTCGCTTTCCTGCTGCTCTGCGTCCAGGCTTGCCTGATCCAGGTAACTTTAAATTAAACTTTAATTTCTGCGATGACTTAGATCGACACTTTTGTGAGCATTGACTAAAAAAGCACTTCTACTTTCAGAACGTGTACAGCCAGTGTGGCTGTGGTTTGGCTGGAGCCGGCTACGGTAACGGCTTAGGCTTCGGTGCGGTTGGTAACGGTTTAGGTCTTGGCACCGCATGCGGTGCCGGCTGGGGCGCGGCTGGTAACGGACTTGGTCTCGGATACGGAAACGGCTTGGCTGGAATCGGCTACGGTAACGGCCTAGGCTACGGTGCGGCTGGCATTGGTGGACCGTACGGAGGTTACGCCGGCGCCGGTTGGGGCGCGGCTGGCTCAACCTGCGCGTACGGCGGCGTCGGCGAGGGTGCAGTGGGCGTGGTCGGCGAGCTGCCAGTGGCCGGCGCCACCCTCGTCGCCGGGCAGGTGCCGGTGCTCGGCGCGGTGCAGTTCGGCGGCAGCGTGCCCGCTGCTGGCGCTGTCACCATCTCCGGCAACTGCGGCTGTGGCTGCAACGGAGTCCTTTACTGAGTTGTAACTGATATCTGATTCTAAAAATGGGAAATAAATTCTTTATTTGAAACAATCTTTTTTTTATTTTATTTAATTTTATTTATTAACGCGATAATATTTAATAGTGACTACTTTCCTGTGAGAAAAGGTTTTTGAAGGAACTTTTATGAAAACCTAAATGAACCACACTGATAAAATCGGAAGTCTTCTGTGTACTCTCTGTGACTCAGTCGATACTAACCGGAAGACTTCCAAGTCTCATGTTTTAAATATGTCTCATAAACAAAACCTGCGGAGGGTACTGACTGGCGAGAAAAATTCAAACGCTCGGTGTCACCCGCTCCGGGCTGCCCTGGTACACGTCTCAAGAGACAAACTATGTTACACTCGTTTGGGCAACGAGTCGACGAGTCAAACAATACTCATCAATCGAAGTATGGGCCCATAATTATAGAAAATAGTGGAGACTTCAAGTGCAGCGCCTATTCGTGGTCACATTATAGCAGCTGTGAACTGCAAACACGTCTCAGCTTCTTAGTATCTTCTTATCTATTACAATTTGCATCGATCATAATCATGATAGATTCTCACGTCACTCTAGTGCGTATTCCTGCTAATGTTTTCACTGATACACGTATATAAACGGCACAGCTTATCTGTGCCTCTTCCATTTTTTTATTGTATAAGGAGACCAGGCGGGCAAACGGACCTTGTTATATAAAATGGGCCCAGATACATCTCACTTACCTTCCTATTATAATGTTATTAGAAGGTTTTTCAAGCGCTGCTAACCTTGAGGACTTAGATGGAGTGCCTCATGTGCCAGTAATTACGCTTGCTCTCTTACACTTCAAATCGGAATGAATGAATGAATTATTTATTCGCCAGAAATATGGTACATTGGATGACAAATCTTAAATATTGGGTATCACATATTTCGCCAGCTTTGGCATGCAAATATTTTAGAGTTAACTTCATTAAATTCAAGTAAGTATTTGGGATACAATAATAACATAACAAATAAATTACCTATATAAATTAGCATACAATTCATGTCACATAGAATTTATTTATTTATTTATTCGTATGGCAGATGGAGTTATACACAATATACAATAACAGTAGGTACTGCGATATGTCACAACCAAATATCCAGGTTTCTTAGCCATTCGGCGGCGTCTGAGGTTAGTAGGATGATGTCACATAGAATAAATTAATAATTATAATGCATGTCAATTTAAAAAAATGCCAACTGCAAATCAGTCAACCTCAAAAGATACAATAGTCAAACTTTAGGGTGCTTTACATTGCATAAATTCTTTTACAGCATGAAAACATTTGTCGATAAGCCATTTCACAAATCATCGACATTGAATTAAAAGACTCGATATTCAATAAAAGATTAAAGTTGTATCTTCTTAACAAATGTTTCTATTCACTGCAGGAGTTTTTTGATGATAAAACCAATACTTAACTATAAAATCAATTATGTATAACTTATAATGACATTTAATTTAATTTATCCCGTTAGCATTTATTACTATTATAATTTATTATAATCTCTTATTTTATATTGCGGTGCCCTACTCAGGGTTTCATTTATGATCAGATAATATTTTTTTAAGACCAATTTTAAAAAAAAAAACTCAGTTTAGAGTACACGATAAGGTGACCATGTCAGCCTCGTTAGGGTCACTAAGAAAAGGGAAAGGGAAGCTCAAGTATTATTATAATAATATTGAGCCTCCCATTTTGGAGCCTATTGAGACCAAATTTTTCCTCTCAGTTTTCCCCAGGTCACACTCCAATAGGAGATGAGTGAGGTCTTCTATTGTGTTGCAGTTGGTACAAAACGGTGATGCAGCTCTTCCCACCAAATGCAAAAATTTATTTAACGGAATGTGACCCGAACGGAATGTGACCCGAGCGTAATCTAAAAGCCAAGACAAGTAGCTCCCTCCCTATCGAGTCTGACACAGTCAAACCATGGAGCCCAGGCTGGCATGTAATTAAGTGTATTGTACCAAAGCCCCTTCACTTTAGCCAATTCCTCATATTGGTCTCTCCAGCGAGGCATACATACATAAGACCAATTGTAACACATGAAAAGCAATAAATGGTATGAGTATGAGTATGAGTATTTAAACAACTGTGTTTTAAACATTTTTATAGGTAGGTCTTGAATATTTTTGGGTATTGATTGAAGGCTCTAATGTCCATCGGATAACAGCTGTCACTGTACAGACTTGAGTTCATCTTTGGCTATACCAGTTTGTCTGGGAATCTTCTTGTATAGTTTGGTACCACATCGCTGTTCTTTTTAAACAATGTGGGGTTGGACTGGTTGCTTTCTTTCCTTCAATCTCGAGGTAGAGATTGAGACGACGAAGATAAAAAGAGATAAACTAAACCTTGTCGCTGGGGACAAGACATGACTAAACGAAACGGTGAAGCCTCAGCTTCACCATTTAGGTACTGCCCGCCGGAAATATCTGTGGGTTTATTTAATGACTTTGCATATCATAGCATAACTCTAACGTCCTTAATCCCTGAGGGGGTAGACAGAGGAACCACCTTAATTCTAATGACTTTGATTGACGATAATTCAATAACGATACATCGCGAAATGTTACAGTCGTATAATGTAAGACATCCAGTGTCAAGATCGGAAAATGTCCGAATTTGAAGTCTTGACATTTTACGACTTAGACATTTCCCGACGTATCGGATAATTGTCGTTGTGGATGAGCGTGCGCACGTGCATCTGAAAACAGCCCAGTCCCGCAATAGAGTTAATGTATAGGTTTCTAGAGCAATATTGGTTGTTAGGATTTGCTGCAAACTCAGTAAATATGCCTTTGCTTTGCATAAATTGTCGCAAACCGTCAGCCGAGACGCCGTATTAACAGCGTACCATAGTTTTGTTGCATCAACTTTACGCGATGGCATAATTTTTTGGGGCAATTGTTCGTCGAAGGAATACATTTTAAGGCACAAAAAAGATGTGTCAGGTCTATGTGCGGCTTGCAGGTGACTGATAGTTGTAGACCGTATTTTATATACTTGAAAATTTTAACTTTACCATGCCTCTACATATATGAAGTTGCTGTCTTCGTTAGGACTAACTCATCTCTGTTTCAAAATATAGCCCAAGTTCATGATAGAAATCTGCGTAACAGAGACAAACTATGCATAGTAGCGTCAGGGACTGCTCTATTACACAAAAGTCTGGAATGTCTAGCGCCTAAAATATACAACAAGTTACTTGAAAATATCAAAATGCTTGACTTGAACAGGTTCAGGAATGAGTTGTTCACATTTTTGGTGAATAAAACTTACTATACTTTAAATGAATTTTTGGCAGATAAATTGTAAGGACATACTTAGAATTAACAATATCTATTATATATTTTTAGACACTATTATATATTTTTTATGATTACATTAAATAAATACTTGTTTTGATATTAATTTTACTAAATAGATACTTATTATATAATTTAGATACTTATTAAAAATTTATATAATTTGCACGCCTAGTACAAGGCAAAATGTATTGGTACTTAACTAACAACAACACCAGTAAATACACCTACATTTAGGTCAATAAATATATTCTGTATTCTGTATTGCCTTAATTAGTATTCGAGGGTTAAAAAAATATAAAAAATGCGATATACTGGAATCAACAGCACTGGTAAAGTTTTAAAGGGTACTGAGGATCACAGACAAAACCTATACATATAAGTAGATTGAATTTGTAGAAAATTAAAAGTTGTAATTAGAAGTATTTTATTAATTTATTCAAAAGAAAGTAATACTAAAATAACACTAAAATACATAATTGGGCTAAAATTACAAAATACTTAACTATTTTACAAGTAAAAGACCTGGCCCAGGTTGCTCCCTGCAGGGAGTGTCCCGAGGAGGCTTGCGGCGTTGCCCCGCTGTATAGCGAGGCTTAAATACGCTGAGCAAAGTAGAGGCCAGCCTTCTGGTCCCGGGATGTCTCTACGAGGCGCTTGGCTATATCCCCGTAGAGACAGTGGGCTCCAGGCCCCCACACCCCCCAATTAGAAGTTGAAATCATGATAATAAAAAGAAAACAGTACCGTGTAACTAAGATAGAACACATTTCTCTGGCGTAAGAGTGATAACTTTTTTATATTAGTAAATGTAAGTATAAAAGTAATTGGACTTTTATTGTTTAGTTTGGTTTACATTTTACTTTAAGATTTACTTTTGGTTTTCGAATAAAATTAAAATAAAATAAATAAACGCCAGTAAGGCATTTGAATAGATGTGTATTTACAAAAAGTATAAAATATCCCACCAAAATTCGAGGGATAGATGTCGCTAGCTCTCCAACTTTAAGTCTGGAATGTGGTAAGTATTTTTATTATTGGATCAGCAGGCAGGCAGCTAATGCTGGTTAGCCTGTTTCTTCACATTTCGTAAGTGGCTGTCTAATCTGTTCTTAAACTGGTTTATAGTTTCATCATTCACAACTTGGTCAGGTAGGCCGTTCCACGGGATGACTACCCGGTTGAATAGGAAATGATGTTTTGGGAGTGTGTGTGTTTTGGCCGTGTTCCGTACTAGTTGTGTGCAGTGTCTTCTTGAGTACTCCTTCAAGTTCAATATAAAGAAATTCTTCATTTCATCTGTGTTATAGTGATTGTTTAGAATTTTGTAAGTCTCTATAAGGTCGTCTCTATCTCGTCGCTGTATCAGTGTATGCTTAATAATAATTTTATTTTTAGGTAATTTTGATATATTTTTTCTCTTTCATTTTGTAACTACTTGCTCAATTACTTTTAAATTAGCTTTGTAACAGTTTGGTTTCGTAATTGGCATCTATATATTTTTAATTGTTTGATTTATATATTTAATCGAAATATTATATTTAATCAAAAGTTATCGACATAGCTCATAAGATTAGCAAGCTGAAGTGGCAGTGGGCCGGTCACATCTGTCGCAGAACCGACAACCGCTGGGGGAGACGGGTTCTGGAGTGGAGACCGCGTTTGGGCAAACGTAGTGTGGGACGGGCGTCCCTGCTACATGGAGCGACAATCTGCGTAAGGTGGCTGGCAGCGACAAGATGAGAAGAGCCGAAGATCGGGCTCAATGGCGCTCCCTGGGAGAGGCCTATGTCCAGCAGTGGACTAGAGTGGGCTGCTGCTGCTGCTGATGATGATGATATATTTAATGTATAATATGCTATAATATGATGATGATATATTTAATGTATAATATGCTGTGAAACTGACAAATAAATAAAATATAAAAAAATCAAAAAATTGACCTTTGTTTTGCGTAAGGCAAAAAAGGTACATACATTTAGACATTCTGGGAAACTAGAATCTTGCTTTACTAACAATATGTCAAAGTACTTATGTGCGAAGTCGTCAATAAAGAGGATAACAATATTCATTTAGAGTATTCATTCATTCATTCATTCATTCATTCATTTAGATTGTGTCAACAAATAAAAACAAGTCCGTTAAACATCAACACTTTATTTTAGTTTTTTTAACGAAACAATTTCACCAATAAATACCACCACAGCCGCCTACGCCGAAGATTCCATCAAGCACTGGGGCAGCAGCAAAGGCCGCGGAAAGCCGCAGCCGCGTCTCCCGGCCAGCCCCGCGCCGGCCAGACCCTCGCTCACGATGCCGATGTTGCCGTTGCCGCAGCCGTACGAGACTCCCGCCGAGCCAGCAGTGGGCAGTTGACCCTCGAAAGCCACTGCAGACAAGACTGGCAGCACACCGGTGACGGTGAGAGCACCTTCGATTACGTTCTCAGACCGTACCAAGATGCCTTTGGGAGCGATGTGGGTGGAGCTAGTCACAACGATAGCACCGCCATTGCCGGTGGCGACTGGGGCAGCAACTCTATAGCCGTTGCCAGCCCAACCGTATCCAGCACCGTAGCCAGCACCATTTCCAGCCCAACCAGCGTCATGGCCAGCCCAATCAGCCAGACCATTGCCAGCGACAGCGATGTCAGCAACACCAGTATTGAAGGCGTTTCCGATGCATTGACCAGAGATGTTCTATAAAGCGAAAATATAATGATGAATCCAGTAACGCTATCGTTTCATTACACATCCACTAAAGATCTAAAATCAAGTGACATACAATTTATCCCATTTTGTATTGAATGTAATTTAATTCATGAATTTCAAAATACCTGGACTAATAGGGCCGAAGCGCAGAGGGCGACAAAAATCTTGGCTACCATTTCCGTGGGATTGTACTGAGATATGACTCGAGAATGATTTTCCAAGATCTAACTGCTCTATTTATACTGAAAATGATGCATTATTATTGCAAATGTTGCTGCTAATACATTATGCGACATTGAAAAACGTTACATGACCTATACGTGATTATTCTCTACCAGTCTTATTACATAGATATCTAGTTCAATAAGCAATTCTTTTGCATATTTTATAATCAATTTTATGTAATAATTGATTATCGTGTTATATCTGAAATATTTCGTGAAAAGTATTTTTTTTTACGTCATACATTCCAGATCTTGGTAAATACTTGATTGTAGCAAAGACCATGTAGAACGTGTTAAATTGCAAAAATGTTAAATTACAACACAACGGACTTTAAAGTATAAAAGGGTGTTTTTCTAGTGTTTAAACCATTCAGTCTTCCCACGAATACACACAAACAAACATGTCTACCTTTGCTTTCCTGCTCCTCTGCATCCAAGCTTCCCTGATCCAGGTAAATTTGATTTACTAATCTTGTTTCTTCAAAATAAATTGTAACGATATCGTTTGTAAATTATCAACTTAACTTTATCTCTATAGAATGTGTACAGCCAGTGCGCCGGAGCGATTGGCAATGGAGTTGGTCTCGGATACGGAAACGGCTTAGCTGGAGCCGGCTACGGTAACGGCCTAGGCCTCGGTGTGGCTGGCATTGGTGGACCGTACGGAGGTTACGCCGGCGCCGGCTGGGGCGCGGGTTGCTCGGCCGGCGCGTACGGCGGCGTCGGCGAGGGTGCAGTGGGCGTGGCCGGCGAGCTGCCAGTGGCCGGCGCCACACTCGTCGCCGGGCAGGTGCCGGTGCTCGGCGCGGTGCAGTTCGGCGGCAGCATACCCGCTGCTGGCGCTGTCACCATCTCCGGCCACTGCGGCTGCGGCTGCAACGGAGGCATCCTCTACTAAACTTAGTACTTAAATTTGAATAAACTTGTTGCCAATTACAATTTAGTTCTAATTATTTTGCTAAGTATTTTCTTCTTTATAGTATTATGAATATAAGAAAAAGGTTAAGAAGTAATAGTCATTTCAATGCGATATTCAAGCAGCTGAATCTATGAATCTTTTGTTTGTAATGAAGTTGTAGTCTTTCTTGTCTATGTAATGAATTTCACACATGAAAGAACGAACGTTCGCCCTTAGGGCCGGGGGTAATTGAGACTATTTTTTCTTTCATCCAATAATTGAAATGAATTAAAATAAAAAAATAAAAAAAATATTTATTAATGGAGACAGTATCTTTTACATTTTCTCATATTTCCCTGGCTCCCACACTAGGAAACCCTGTGTTGTGGGGGCCAGTATCTTCCGATATATCGAAATTATGATGACATAATAAGGTTATTATTATCATTTATTTATGCAATTAATTAAATAATTAAGTATGCGTGTATGTTAGAGGGTGTGTATGAGGGGTGTGTGCGTGAGAGGGTGTGTGTGAGGGGGGTGAGCGTGAGATGGTGTGTGTGTGTGATGTGTGTAAGTATGTCGTGTATGTGGGGTGGAGGGTGGTATGTTGGTAGGTGCAAGGGTCAGTGAGCGTGCATAAGACTCAACTAATTGGTAACAATTCGTTTCAAATATTTAAAATTTGTTTACTTCGATTTTGAAGTAGCTAAAATGCACGCGTCGGTAGAATACATAGACTAACTATAGATTAATTCTTTATTGCACACAAGGTTTTTTTTTAAATTTACTATAAAATAGTTCATTATTTTTCATGGACCTAAGAAATGGACACTTACCTTTGCATTTTTTTAAATTATAATGTCATAGACTGCTGTTCCAATTATTATTTTCTCGTGGGTGTAACTAAATATATCGTGTCTTACACGTGCGGGAATACCACATGTCGCACTTCCTCTCCTGTTGCGGAATAACACTGGTTGCGATATCACTCACCAACTAGTGCAGGAATTACCAAATTGTAAAAAAAAGAGTTGATTAGACAATCTTCTATTTTTTGGGGAAAGGATGTCTCTCTTTCTGGTAGAAAGCTGTAATGTTAATACGCCTTATTGATTTAATCACCTTTAGAAACGTAACGAGAACTAGCTAATTCCAGTAACATTTTTTCCCACCAAAAACAAATGTGATAAAGGGACCAAGTTCGGTACAAGAAACAGTGGGACTGTCGGCTTCGCCGATAAATTAATTGAGATCTAAATAGGTGCCAAGTTCAGTTAATCTTCAAAAGTACTTACATAAATATATTATTTAAAAAGATAAATCACCTATTGTACATTCCTTAACTTAGCAAGTTTTCACACAATACAGGTTGGACGAGTCGTATCGTTGAAACGAATAATAATATTTATCCTTGAAACTGGATATTCAATATCATTAAAAGAATCTAAAATCGATAGAAAATAATACAATTTTTTTAAAATTAAATAAATAGTGCGTAAGTCCCACAGGGGTCACGAGGTCAACGGATGCCCGCGCGCCGTGCCGGGCTGCCGCGGCGCGGGCGCCCCTGCCACCCCCGCTCGTCATTTCACCCGACGCTCGCGCTGAGTTCACGAGGGTCACGCGCAAATTACCTACGAGTACACTCAATTTTTTATTTTTTTAATGGTAATATTTTCTATCGATTTTATATGGATTCTATAAATGATATTGAATATCCAGTTTCAAGGATAACGGTGTTTACCTTTCCAGTCTGTATTCTTTCTGTAGAAGAGTTTAAGAGTCTTGTGTTAAAACTTGCCATGACATTGTCTTTACGTTACGATCGTTATTTTTGACAAAATTGTGAAATGTCTAAATGTGTATAAATGTAATAGACCCTGAACAGGTGAGGGAGACTATTTTTTCTTACATCCCAGTCTGAAACGGCCACGCCCACGCCCACTCAAATTCTAGGCTTAAGGTCTACCGCACTTATGCTGCGCTGCGCGACACTGCGTGATGCTGCTCTTAACTGCAACTGCACTGCAGCCGCTAGTTCTGAACGCAACGTAATGACGCCGGCCGACGCTGCGCGTGGCTGCAACAAACACATCTATTTCCTAGTCAAAGTGGCGCCGGTTGCTTTCCCCGCACCTCGTGGCGCAATCCCTATCCCCGAGAGTTGCCTACGCGGCTGAGCGTGCCACACGGTTGTCTAAACTGCGCCGCTGGTAGCTTGATGGACAAAAAGCTGGAGATGCTATTGACACGATGAGCAAATCCCACATATTTGTGTATTTGTATACACAAACGACCTATACATAAAAGACCTCTACGAGAAGAACCTTTTTTTTAAAATGTTTGCTATAATGAGTGAAAAGTTGTGTAGACTTACTCCGGGTAGGTGAGTGATGAGATATGGTATTTTTCTTAGCTAACCCTAGAACCGTGCCCATATTAAAATTAAATTAACGATACCCTGGGGTACAATTGTAGATAAACAATTATTTTAACTAAACAACCAACAAAATCCTCAAATGAAAATACTAACGTTAAACGTACCCTGGGGCGCCCCACGAGCTACTGGAGCGCCCCACGAGCACCGTACCACGTCCACACGTTAGCAGGACCGGTGTCCGAATGACATAACCGCGCACGCCCGCTACCCGCGTAAATATTATACATAGAGGCGCGAAAGAATCCGTTATAAAGTAAAAAAGTTACAGACGATTTTTATTTTTCATTTATACGCCAGTCTAGGGTTAATCAAAGACAGAAAAACTGCATAATAGGTAGTAATAATTAGATGTATCGTATATTTTTAGAAATTTCAATGTAATTACTAAAAGCATTCACAGTTTAGTAGTAAACATTGCCACATCCGCATCCACGACCAGCGTATTCGGTTCCCAGCGGGGCGGCAGCGAAACTAGCGCCGTAGCCGAGTCCTCCGGCCAGCCCCGCGCCAGACAGTCCCGCGCCAGCCAGCCCCGCGCCAGCCAGCCCTGCGCCAGCCAGCCCCGCGCCAGCCAGCCCCTCACTCACGATGCCGATGTTGCCGTTGCCGCAGCCGTACGACACTCCTGCCGAGCCAGCAGTAGGCAGTTCACCCTCGAAAGCCACTGCAGACAAGACTGGCAGGTCACCGGAGACGGCGAGAGCACCTTCGATCGCGTTCTCCGACCAAACGGAGATGCCATTGGGAGGGATGAGGGAGGAGCTGGTCACAGCGAGAGCACCGCCATTGCCGGTAGCGACTGGGGCGGCAAATCCATGGCAGTTACCAGCCAAGCCGTTTCCGGCGCCATAACCAGCACCATAGCAGGCCTGACCATTGCCGGCCCAGCCAGCCAGACCATTGCCAGCCCAGCCAGCCAGACCATTGCCAGCCCAGCCAGCTAAACCGTTGCCAGCGACAGCGATGTCAGCGATACCAGCATTGATGGCGTTTCCGATGCATTGACCAGAGATGGCCTGAAAACCGAAACAATTGTTATATTTCTGTATAATTCTAAACCGTATTTTATATCATAATATTTGTTAGAGTTGTCTGAAATTACCTGGAACAAAAGAGCTGAAGCGCAAAGAGCGAGGATAGCCTTGGGTGCCATTGTTGGTTGAATACTTCCAGAGGTGACTAAAGAATGATTTAAAAAATGAAACATCCGTTTTTATACTGTGCTTAAATGTTTGTTCATCATATGGAGAAATTACTCAATGCTATGATAAACTATAATGTGATAGTAAGAAAGTCATTGCACTTCATGACCTAGTACGTGCTTAATCACTTGTAATACTTGCATTTGCAATGGATAATCGTGTATAGTAATTACACTGACAACATCTTGTATCTGTTGGAGTACTGTGATTCTTTGGAAACCAAGTTTAATTTTCAAAACAAAGTTACCTTTTTGAATACTTTAATGAAAATAGAATAATAACGCAACCCGTTGGTATAAAATGGTTAGTGCGTTCACGGTTAAACATTCTGCATTCAGCTTCCGTTGAATACACCTGAACAAACATGTCTACCTTCGCTTTCCTGTTGCTCTGCGTCCAGGCTTGCCTGATCCAGGTAAATTTGAATTTTATTTATTTGAGCTTTATTCGGAAATCATTTTAAAAATAGTCTTAGAATCTAGAACATAATTAGTACCTTTAAGAAACACATCTCTACTTTCAGAATGTGTACAGCCAGTGCGGCTGCGGTCACGGGATCGGATACGGAAATGGCTTGGTTGGAGCCGGCTACGGTACCGGGATTGCCGGATACGGAAATGGCTTGGCTGGAGGACTCGGCTACGGTAACGGCTTAGGCCTTGGTGTGGCTGGTAATAAGTTTGGTGGAGCTTACGGAGGTTATCCCGGTGCCGGCTGGGGTGCGGCTGGCTCAACCTGCGCGTACGGCGGCGTCGGCGAGGGTGCAGTGGGCGTGGTCGGCGAGCTGCCAGTGGCCGGCGCCACCCTCGTCGCCGGGCAGGTGCCGGTGCTCGGCGCGGTGCAGTTCGGCGGCAGCGTGCCCGCTGCTGGCGCTGTCACCATCTCCGGCAACTGCGGCTGCGGCTGCAACGGAGGCATCCTCTACTAAATTTACCGATATTGTTTGTATTTTTCAATACGAGCTATACAAATATATAGCGATCCGCAATGTTCTCATTGCTAGGATTGGTAATTGATACAAATATAAATTGGAAAGCTCATGTACAAAAATTGATAGGTAAATAACAAAGTTTCACATACGCCCTAGCAGAATTAAAGAAAACGACGGACTTAAAAACATCACTTGCTGCTTATTATGCTTACGCCTACGCGTGGCTGAGCTACGGTACCATTATGTGGGAAAACAGCACCTCAGTTGGAGATCTTTTTAAATTGAAAAGATGTGTAAGTATTATCGTAAACATAGATCAAATGGAAAGCTGCAGAATGAACTTTATTGAAGAAAAGATCTTAACCTTAACATCAATATACATTTTGGAGATTTGTAAATTTGTTAGGAAACATACACATTTGTATAAAAAAGCAGAGGACCTACACGGTACGCCATTTAACACTCGATACCAGAAAAGACTTGCTCTGCCAAAATCAAAATTAAGTCTACACAGTTCTGGACCGTTCGTTATGTCTATAAAAAAATTTAACAAAATTTCACAAATCATCGACATTGAATTAAAAGACTCGATATTCAATAAAAGATTAAAGTTATATCTTTTTAACAAATGTTTCTATTCACTGCAGGAGTTGTTTGATGATAAAACCAATACTTAACTATAAAATCAATTATGTATAACTTATAATGACATTTAATTTAATTTATCCCGTTAGTATTTATTACTATTATAATTTACGCCTTTTGCACCCGTATATTATATATTTTATGATTTTTCCATCACCTGAAGGTTGCCTGGAAGATATCGCTTAAAGCGATAATGCCGCCTTCTGCACATTGTATTGTACCTCTCTTTATGTTGTCTGTTTTGTTTATGTCCCGGGTGTGCAATAAAGTATATTTGTATATTTGTAACTACACTGTTGTTAAGTGATTATAATTTGAATATTTTTGGGTTAATACATATTTTTGTATTTGTATTTGTATTTATTATAATATCTTATTTTATATTGCGGTGCCGTACTCAGGGTTTAATGTATGATCACATAATATATATTTTTTAAGACCAATTGTAACACATGAAAAGCAATAAATGGTATGAGTATGTATTTAGTTGATTTCAATGCTAAACTACTGCGACTTGGTTGTGACTCATGGCTAAACCTTATAGGTACGTAACTTTTTCCACGCGGCCTGTCATGTAAATGGGTTGCGCGTATCTAGCACCCTCCAAATAATTATTACAAATATTATAAACAAGCTTTAGAAGCATTCCACTGTCACGTGCACGTTCGTACATTTTTGAACTTTTCAATAAGTAAATAAATCTAATTAAGCTTGATATTTCGTGATTGTCTAACATTGCCTTAACGTAACATATGCCTTTTATCAAGTAACAAAATATTTACAGATTTATCTGCAATGCGTCATGCACTTAATATTTCTTCCTATCAGACTGAAAATTGGCATTCGGGGGTTTTCATAGCTTCTGATTTTGAATTTGGATATAATTTTTATACCAATCCACTACTGCAATAGATATGACAATGCTTAATTTTTTTTTCTATCGGACAGAAAATTGGCACTCGGGGGTTTTCATAGCTTCTGATTTTGAATTTGGAAATAATTTGTGTGCCAATCCACTAGTGGGCGCTGCAGTAAATATCATCATCAGCAACCCACTCTAGTCCACTGCTGGTTATAGGCCTCTCCCAGGGCGCGCCATTGAGCCCGATCTTCATCTCTTCTCATCCAGTCACTGCCAGACACCTTACGCAGATCGTCGCTCCATCTAGCAGGAGGGCGTCCCACACTACGTTTGCCCAAACGCGGTCTCCACTCCAGAACTCGTCTCCCCCAGCGGTTGTCGGTTCTGCGACAGATGTGACCGGCCCACTGCCACTTCAGCTTGCTAATCTTATGAGCTATGTCGATAACTTTTATTCTATGCCGGATCTCCTCATTTCGGATTCGATCCAGCAGAGATACTCCGAGCATAGCTCTTTACATAGCACGCTGAGCGACTTTCAATTTGTGAACCAGTCGCACCGTCAGTGTCCACGTTTCGGCTCCGTATGTCATTACTGGTAGGAAGCACTGGTTAAAGACTCTTGTCTTTAGACATAAATAAATATGCAGTAAATATGACAATGCTTAATATAATATTTGTTCCGATCGGGCTGAAAATTGTATATATAACACTTCGATAACATATTAAAATATTAACCTCGTGACCGAAAACGTTCGAAGTGAGCGATAATATTTAATAGGATAAACTGAACACACTAGTGCCACCAATGGTATAAAAATCATGTTATCTTTCATAACAGTTTTATTAGAATATGAGACCACAGAGAATTCAATCATGATAATCGCCATTTTAAGTGGTATACATTTTTAACCCTTTATTTAAATAAAACTAATTATATCTTAAAACATAATACTGGCATAAGCCACAGGGCTTGTTCGCCAGTAACGAATCGGTCGTATTATTATCTATTTACAGTAAAGTTGACAATAAAATATAAATACTTAAATCTATTATGGAATTAGCGGAGTTATTCGATCGTCGTAATGCGAGGCGCAGTAGGCGTAGTGATGCGTCGATGTTAGCGCATCTTACTGATACGACGCGCCAAACCGGTTCAGCCGATGGCAAGCTGTCGCTCATATTCAGGCTGCGCCGTTTAAGTGGAAAAAGTTTGTGAGCATTGATTTACACTTATGCTTGCCGTTTATTTCACGTAAATGTACCGGGAGGTGATGTAGCAGTGTTGGTATTAAATATTTTGTTATTCTGTTGCCATGTATATTTTTAAAGGTTGGAACTATAAAATCACCCCGCAGTACCATTCTAGTGACTTATTCGTGGCGACTTTTTGACTGTTTTATGCCAGGATATTGTCTCACCAAGCTTCTGTACTCATTATTGTTAAAAGTGGCCATTATTAAAGTTTTCTGGTTGTTGAAAGTAGTCTTCAACCGTCGTGCGTGACGACCTTGCCTAATAAAAATGGGACTGTGTTTACACCCGATGCTAGGCAAGGGGAGTAAAATGTCACGTAGAAATAAGTTGACAATTTACAAAACTTGCATCCGTCTAATCCTCACGTACGCAAGCGTTAAATTCGCGCACTCTTGCCACATTCGCCCTTCAGGTTATCCAAAATAGGTTCATGCGTAGAGCAACCGGTGCTCCATGGTACCTACGTAACGTAGACCTCCATCTCAATACATGAAGTTAGCGTCTCGACGCTTCTCCGAGCAAGCTCCCCACCACCCAAACCCTCTAGTAGTAAGCGCCGCTGCTTATTCCACTAACGGTTTACCGACATCCCGTCGAGGACGTCGGCCTAGACACGTCCTAGACGACCGCGACGACGCCATCACGATCTCCATCGCGGAAACCACTCCCCCACCCGATATAGTTCACACACCGCACCTACATTCCCGCGACCCGTTTCTGGCGCTTACCCGCGCTATCGGCATATTCCAGGCAGCTTCTCCCCGATCCCTCCCTCCCCAGCGACGTCCTAAGCCGAGGTCCGTACCCACCTGGGTACCCTTAGGCAGTCACTTCTTATAGTAGTATTTAAGTCCTCCTCCAGGCTGGAGCGCACTTAGCGCTTGCCCCAAAAACCCCGGTGAAGCTGTAAAGGTCATTAGGACCAACAGAAATTATCAATACGAAAAAAATTAAAAAAAAAATGGGACTGTGTTTAGAGATCAAGTCACGAGACTATTTGTGCCACATAAAATCTCTTAATTAATTACCTAGGTCTAGGTATTGTCTGTTAGTGCATAGTTACCTTATTCTCGCACGACGGTTGAATACTACTTTCAACAACCAGAAAACTTTAATACTTAAGAGATTTTATGAGAAGGTCTGGCACCTGGTGTCGTGACTGATGTCATGAAAATAATTTAACATAAATAGGCATAGGTAGGCAGTGAATTATATACATTTATTTCTACGTACTGTTCACCTCAACTCTTGGTGCGCTATCATCCATATAAAAAGATATTTTTTATTATTAATTTATCCTTTTTAGTGCACGTATTTTAAATTAAAGCATAACGTTTTTATATAATTACCTTTTTACAACTTAATGTTTTTCCGGCTCCACGCCGTTTTTTTTTTAATTTTGTCTTTTTAAGTGTAGCAAGCGCGGGCATTTCGCGAAGTGTTGTCGTTCGGTAAATTATGTGCGTGAGTTGTATCGTAACAGTGACGATGAGAGCGAACAAGAGGAGTTAATAATCAACGGGATTGAGGTAAATTCTATGGATATTAAGAGTTGGAGTACTGCTGCCACCTGTGGGACGGCTCAGCTAAGTACCAACTGGCTGCCCTTGACTCAGTGGAGAAACGCGCTAAGCGCCTTATAGGTGACGAATCGCTGGTGGAGGCTAGACTGCAAAGTCTGGAACATCGGCGCAGGGTTGCCTGTCTATCGGTATTTTATAGGATACATTTCGGAGAGTGCGCATCGGAATTGCACGACCTAATTCCAGCATCTCCATTCCGCCTTCGGACTACCAGGCGCGGGGAGGGGTTCCATCCTTATGTTGTTGATATCCCATCTGCTCGTACGAAGCGATTTGCTTCTTCGTTCATTATGCGAACGGCTAAGGAATGGAACAGCCTGCCGGCGTCTGTATTTCCCGAAACCTACAACCTTGGGATCTTCAAGGCCAGAGTGAATAGGCATTTACTGGACCCGCATGCTCCATCGTCGACCTCATCGTCGCTTACCATCAGGCGAGATCGAGGTCAAATGCGGGTTTAGTTGTACATAAAAAAAAAGGAGGCCGGAGACGAACGAAGTACCTACTACATTTAAATTGGATAGTGGTACCGATGCCTGCGTAATGTCTATGAGTAATTATATCGAGGCGGGATTTAATAAACAAATACTGAAGCGCACGGTAATGATACTTAGAGAAGAAGGTAAACAGGTTTTGCCGGTAGCAGGATATTTAATAGCGAAATTAAATTATAACGATAGGTCGATTACACAGAAATTTTTTGTATATAACAATAACGATGAGCTGGATGAACAACATTCGTGTCAGACGTCTGGAATGTGATTATCTACACACCAGAGTATGGCAAGTTGAGTGCCAGAGACGGTTTCAAGGTGAAAATACCCAGTAGCCAATTTAGTCTATCTGGGTCAACGTTATCATGCCGAGATAAGTTTTTCTAACGATTTTTGGCTGTTGGGTATTTTAACCCTGAAGCCGCTTCTGGCACTCATTTTCACATATGCAGTCGCGATACGTAGAGGCGCGAAATAATCCGTTATAAAGGAAAAAAGTAACAGACGATTTTTATTTTTCATTTGTACGCCAGTTCTAGGGTTAATCAAAGACAGAAAAACTGCAAAATAAGTAGCAATAATCAGAGATATCGTTTACTTTGGATAGTTGAATGTAATTACTAAAATCATTCACATTTTAGTAGTAAACATTGCCACATCCGCATCCACGACCAGCGTATCCGGTTCCCAGCGGGGCGAAGTCAGCGCCGTAGCCGATACCTCCGGCCAGCCCCGCGCCAGCCAGCCCCACGCCAGCCAGCCCCGCGCCATAGCCCGCAGCGCCGGCCAGACCCTCGCTCACGATGCCGATGTTGCCGTTGCCGCAGCCGTACGAGACTCCCGCCGAGCCAGCAGTAGGCAGTTCAGCCTCAAAAGCCACTGCAGACAAGACTGGCAGGTCACCGGAGACGGCGAGAGCACCTTCGATCGCGTTCTCAGACCAAACGGAGATGCCATTAGGAGGGATGAGGGAGGAGCTGGTCACAGCGAGAGCACCGCCATTGCCGGTAGCGACTGGGGCGGCAAATCCATGGCAGTTACCAGCCAAGCCGTTTCCGGCGCCATAACCAGCACCATAGCAGGCCTGACCATTGCCAGCCCAGCCAGCCAGACCATTGCCAGCCCAGCCAGCCAGACCATTGCCAGCCCAGCCAGTCAGACCGTTGCCAGCCCAGCCAGCCAGACCGTTGCCGGCGACAGCGATGTCAGCGACACCAGCATTGATGGCGTTTCCGATGCATTGACCAGAGATGGCCTGAAAACCGAAACAATTGTTATATTTCTGTACAATTCTAAACCGTATTTTATATCATAAATATCATAATATTTGTTAGAGTTGTCTGAAATTACCTGGAACAAAAGAGCTGAAGCGCAAAGAGCGAGGATAGCCTTGGGTGCCATTGTTGGTTGAATACTTCCAGAGGTGACTCGAGAATGATTTAAAAAAATGAAGCATCCGTTTTTATACTGCGCTTAAATGTTTGTTCATCATCTGGAGACATTATACAATGCTATGATAAACTATAATGTGATAGTAAGAAAGTCATTGCACTTCATGACCTAGTACGTGCTTAATCGCTTGTAATACTTGCATTTGCAATGGATAATCGTGTATAGTAATTACACTGACAACATCTTGTATCTGTTGGAGTACTGTAATTCTTTGGAAACCAAATTTATTTTTCAAAACAATGTTACCATTTTGAATACTTTAATGAAAATAGAATAATAACGCAACCCGTTGGTATAAAATGGTTAGTGCGTCCACAGTTAAACATTCTGCATTCAGCTTCCGTTGAATACACCTGAACAAATATGTCTACCTTCGCTTTCCTGTTGCTCTGCGTCCAGGCTTGCCTGATCCAGGTAAACAACCAGAATTCCTATTTTATTTTCAACTGATTGTCTGCATTATCTTCTCCTCTTTCTTGTAACGTGGAGCAAACCTTAATATATCATGCTTATTGTTCTTCCTTTTTGCAGAATGTGTATAGCCAGTGCGGCAACGGACTTGGTCTCGGATACGGAAACAGCTTGGCTGGAATCGGCTACGGAAACGGCTTGATTGGAGCCGGCTACGGAAACGGCTTGCTTGGAGCCGGCTGCGGTGCCGGCTTAGGCCTCGGTGCGGCTGGTCATGGCATTGGTGGACCGTACGGAGGTTACGCCGGCGCCGGCTGGGGCGCGGCTGGCTCAAACTGCGCGTACGGCGGCGTCGGCGAGGGTGCAGTGGGCGTGGTCGGCGAGCTGCCAGTGGCCGGCGCCACCCTCGTCGCCGGGCAGGTGCCGGTGCTCGGCGCGGTGCAGTTCGGCGGCAACGTGCCCGCTGCTGGCGCTGTCACCATCTCCGGCAACTGCGGCTGCGGCTGCAACGGAGGCATCCTCTACTAAATCTACCGATATTGTTCTGTATTTTTCAATACGAGCTACACAAATAAATATCGATCCGCAATGTATTTACTTGTTTTCAGTTCTAAACTTCTGCGACTTGGTTGTGATTCATGGCTAAACCTTATAGGTACGTGACTTTTTCCACGTGGCCTGTCATGTAAATGGGTTGCGCATAGCTAGCACCCTCCAAATAATTATTACAAATATTATAAACTAGCTGTTGCCCGCGACTTCGTTCGCGTCATATAGCCTATGTCACCCGGGGATAGTGTAGCTTCCCAACGGTGAAAGAATTTTTCAAATCGGTCCAGTAGTTTCGGAGCCTATTCAATTCAAACAAACAAACAAAAAATCAAACCTTTCCTCTTTATATATTGGTATAGATATAGATAGACAAGAATGAATGAATGAATGAATACTCTAACAAGCTATAGGAGCATTCCACTGTCACGTGCGAGACGTTCGTGCACCATTTTTGAACTTTTTTTTGATATTTCGTAATTGTCTAACATTGCCTTAACGTAACATATAGGTACCTTTTATCAGATACTACCAAGTAACAATATATTTACGGACTTATTCACGATGCGTCACGTGGTGGGACATCAAATCCACCGGGTCTTTCAAACATTTCGCTTTTTGTGTAATATTAGCGAACTGAATAATAATTCGCAAATGATTTATTTATCATAGATAAAGGAAACACAACAGATTAAATTCTTCTTCAATTTAAGAGCTATGCTCTTGTCGGTGTAGTAAACTGCCATTGGTCTCGGTACATACGAGCCATTAACCCGGCCCAGGGAAGACAGAGTCACCTTCTCTTGCCTTCCACTGGGGTAATTCCTGTCCGGCGCATCCCAGTCGCGGGGGTGGGCACCTCACACCTCAGTAGGCCGGGGTGTGTAGGTGGCGGAGTTCGGATGGGGACCCAGTACCGCGGGGTATAACGCGGAACCCGTGCCCAGGGTTACGGGTGAAGTCCTCAACGGCTGTGACAGCGGAGATGGCAGCCATCGGTACGGCGGCACAGGCGGAGGAGGCAGGTCACTATGACTTAAACTAGGAACCTGACAGAGGGCAGCAGTACCTGTCAGTACTATACAGAGGCGGAAGAGGTGGGCTCTGGTACGGCTCTGAAATAGATTATACTGAGCGCAGCTGCAACAGTGTCGACGGTCAGTGTACTGCGGTGCGGAAGGCAAGGGGAAACCACTGCACTATTTCCCAAAAAAGTAGTAAAATGAAAAAACAGATTAAATTAGTTAAGGCAAAATAAAAATTCCTTTAGTAATTTTTAAATAAAAATTAAAGTTTAACTTGTCACGTGCGGGACGCGTACGAAATTAAGTACTTATTACCCAACTACGGCGAAGTAAAAAGGCTAGTTAATGATTTTTAGACTCCGTATAACAAAGATTTTTATTAATAATTGTAAAAAAAAATTGCAGAATACTAATTATTACAAGTGGAAAATTGTGTGTCAACAAAGAAAATACCTCCTATGGGATTTGAAACCACAGAGAATCACAAGATTTAGTATCAAAGTGGCCAAGAATACATTTTTCAGCTTAATAGATCTAAAAAATGCTTACCATCAAGTGCCGATACTGACTGAAGAAAAAAAGTATACCGCCTTTGAAGCACTTGGAAACCTGTATCAGTTCAGGCGTATTCCCTTCGGAGTGACGACCTCCGGCTTAACCGTAGCCGGCGCGTTATCAAATTTCGCCACAGTGGTGTCAAGTTTAGAATGCGTGTATGCGTTTCTGTTACCCTATACGTAAGAGGGACCACATTACCCCGCACCTACTTCACAGGAATATTCGTGTTTTCTTCATTCACTCATAAAATTAAAAGAGCCCAAGTATTTATATGAGAAACTTAACAGGAAAACTGTCAACGAATATTATTGCTTTAGAGATAGAGGTTTCCGTTTTATACTTAGTGTATTCCTTAGTGTGCACCCAGGGTTGCTTTAAGCACGCTGCCTCCAAAATATGGAACGATCTCCCGCCACCTGTCCGTGGTGCATTGACAAAGTCTCGTTCCTTGTTCCAAAAAATGTGTTCGGGGTGGCTGGTTGACAAGGCAATTCCGGGACGCTGGTGTGCCCATATAAAAAAAAATGTTGTGTGTTTGTTCTGTTTTTGTTAATTTTGTAATTTTGGGTGTTTCAATGTTGTGTTATGTCGGGCCATGGTAGAATACCAGGGGTAAATTCGCCCCATTGTAAATTCGCCACACACAAAAAATATGTGTAAACTCGCCACAGGTAGGTACAGGTTGTTGTAAATTCGCCACACTCTTGTTTTTTAATTGTAACTCGCCACACTGGATTTTTTCCGTACAGTCAGCAGACAAAATCAAACAAGTAGTAATTATTAAAAATTTTTTTAATCACAGATTTTTTCATATAATTAACCCAACATCTATATTAAATCACAGCTCTCAATGTAAAAAAAATAGTCACCCCGTCGTCAGCCATTATGCTGAGTCATGGACCCATTTGCCTTCATATTTTAATTTTATTGCATTTTTATTATATTATATTATATTATATTAAGTATGCGTTATTTCCTCTAAGAGTCTCGATTAAAAGTAATCGGTGGTGATCCGACCTCCCGCCCCGAAACCTTCAGGGAAGAGGAGGGTCGGAGTCCCTGTTCACAAAAACTGTGTCTCCTAATACTTTGCTGACTATTGTTGCCGTGTGGATAGCTGCCTGCTTCTGTCCTATGTGTATATTTATGTGCGCGTCCAGTATTATATTATATTATATTATGCGTTATTTCCTCTAAGAGCCTCGATTAAAAGTATTATATTATATTATATTATATTTGTATTGTACTGAGGGCAAATAAACGTTTTTTTCATTTTCATTTTTTTTTCCTTTCAAGTCATCCGACGTATTTTGGAATCGCTTGCTTCCTTAGGTATCAGCCTAGTAATCTATATCTAAGTATAGATTACTAGGCTGCTTCCTCTCGTCTGCTATAATTTTTATTTGTAATAATTTCTTGCGAGAAGATTAAATGTTTATTTGAAATTGAAATTGAAATTGAAATCGTTTATTTAGCGCTGTAAACACCAGAATACAGATTACAGAAGTATACAAAGTTTAATACATGCAGCACAGAACATCTGGTGTGGTACAGTGCCAAAAAGGGTACACCAGCTCAGCATAATGCTGAGGCAAGCCACAGCGCTGATTTTCAGCTGGCCCCTCAGTGACTGCACGGACGAAGAAAGCAACAGTGTGTGCGTGTTGTGATGTATAAATGTGTTTGTTTGTATGAATGAGGATATTAGTGTGTATGTGAGGTACTGAGTGTGTGGGAGGGTGATGGCATGGTGCGGGTGTATTTACATGGTATTATGTGTGTGGATGGTAGTTCACAGTAGAGGCATAATATTACCAAGCACTTCCAGATTGTGAAGGACAGTAGTTACAGGGCACCTAAAGAATGTACGGAGCAGTGTCCGATTTTTGTAGATCAATTGTATAGATTTTAAGTTTTCTCCTGAAGGTGTCAAGAGTCTGCGCGTCTCTAATAGGAGGTGGCAAGGTATTCCAAATCTTAGATGCCGCATACTTGAAACTACCCCTAAAAGCAGCTGTGCTGTGACATGGAGGGAGCATTAAGTAGGTTGATGCACGTGTGTTGTACTCATTGATGTCGCGCGACCACCTAATTTTCTTATAAAGGTACACCGGTTTCCCACACTTAATAACGCCGAAAAGAAGTATTTCACAAATACATTACACAATTCACTATCAGTACAATACACATTCAATACAATTTGTATTAATTTCATATTTTTATAATTGATAATTTAGTATAAGTAATTTAAATTAATTATATTGTGTCTATTATTTTTTATTATTTACTACTGAACCCGCATTTAACCTCGATCTTGATGGTAAGCTACGATGAGGTTTAGCATACAATTAGTTATGTAATGATTGTATTCCAAAAACTTACTTGAATTTAATGAAGTTAACTCTAAAATATTTGCATGCTAAAGCTGGCGAAATATGTGATACCCATATTTAAGAATTGTCATCCAATGTATCATATTTCTATCGAGTAAATAATTCATTCATTCATTCCGATTTGAAGTGTAAGAGAGCAAGCGTAATTACTGGCACATGAGGCACTCCATCTAAGTCCTCAAGCTTAGCAGCGCTTGAGAAACCTTCTAATAACATTATAATAGGAAGGTAAGTGAGAGGTATCTGGGAGACGGGGCCCATTTAATATAACAAGGTCCGTTTGCTCGCCTGGTCTCCTTATACAATAAAAAAATGGAAGAGGCACAGATAAGCTGTGCCGTTTATTTACGTGTATCAGTGAAAACATTAGCAGCAATACGCACTTGAGTGACGTGAGAATCTGTGATGATTATGAACGATGCAAATTGTAATAGATAAGAAGATACTAAGAAGCTGAGACGTGTTTGCAGTTCACAACTGCTATAATGTGACCACGAATAGGCGCTGCACTTGCAGTCTCCGTTAGATGAACCGATATTTTCTAAAATTATGGGTCCAGACTTCGATTGATGGGTATTCTTTGACTCGTCGGCTCGTTGCCCAAACGAGTGTAACATAGTTTGTCTCTTGAGACGTGTACCAGGGCAGCCCGGAACGGGTGACACCAAGCGTTTGAATTTTTCCCGCCAGTCAGTACCCTCCGCAGGTTTTGTTTATGACGTTGATGTATATTATATATTCATGACTGATTTATGTAATATATAAGTTCAATATAAGTACAAAAAAAGTGAAAGAAAAACAAGATTTATTTCAAATTAAATCACATCAACAACAATCAGTATACCGCCCCGCAGCCGCGTAGGCCCGGCGCGCCCAGCCTGCCGGCCAGCCCGCTGCCGTAGTCACGACCGCCAAACCCGCCGAGTCCACAGAGCCCGCTGTCCACGCCGAGCTCGCTCCCCACGCCTAGCCCGCCGAGCCCGCCGTGCGCTTCGCTCACGATGCCCACGTTCCCGTTCCCGCAGGCGTACGCCGAGCCCGCCTGCCCGCCGGTCGGCACCTTCCCCTCCACGGCCACCGTCCCCAGGAGCGGCAACTGCCCGGTGACGGCCATGGGGCCCTCGATTGCGTACTCCGACATCACGGACACGCCTTTGGGCACGATCTGGGACCTGCTGGTGACTGTTAGACCACCGCCGTTACCTGCCAAACCGTTGCCGGCCAGACTAAAGCTGTTGCCGGCCAGACCTAAGCCGTTACCGGTCAGTCCCAAGTCGTTGCCATGTCCAAGAGCACCGCCGTTGAAACCATTTCCGATGCAATGTCCAGAAATGAGCTGTTGAACAAGAGTTATAGGTTTCATTAGATAACGGGTCAATCTGACTAGTGGACTAGTAGTAAAACAGTGGCCGTGGTCAGATTTATCTAAGATAGCGAGACAGTTCGCCTAAATTACGACGTTTGCAGCTCTATTTCTATCCAATTTCAATTTAGTTTTCGTTCCAATTCTATTTGGACACCAAATCGCATTCTGCTGACGCATAACTCTACCACTGCCATCTTTCGATTTACTATCGATCGGGCGAAAATACCTTAGGAGGAACTTGTGTTCGATCGTTATATTTGACAGTTGAAGCGTTTTGTTACCGTTCAACTGCGATTCAGTATAAACTAAACGTTTTATCAGAATGTACAAATACGTTACTGTTCGATCGATCGTTGCCTTGATCGGAACTTAACTGTAATTGGATCGTTAGTGGATAGTAGCATACGAAACGATGTACGAATAACGATGCAGTTTAGATTCTATTTAGTTACGTTGTGTTTAGTGTTTAAAAAACATGTTTAAGAACCAAATATAATAACTAATATAATTTACATGATTTTTTTATTGTATAACAAATGCAGACAAGCTTACGGACATCGTTATGGGAGTGGTCACTTTCGCCCACAGACATGTATTCCACCACACATTAATACAAATACAAATACAAATATACTTTATTGCACACCCGGGACAAAAACAAAACATACAACATAAAGAGAGGTACAATATAATGTACAATTAATATTAGAGTTATATTAATGCAGTGTGCCGCTTACCTTTAGAACGTAGCTCGTCGGTACCATCAAATAAAGGTGTATCTCAACATACCTATTGTGCGAATGTGTAGATTGTTTAACGAAATCTCTTCGAACAGCAACAATAAGCCATCGATAGACTTATTCGATCCTAGGACATTAGTTTTTAAAAGACGTGTTGAGGATGTCCTCAAGTGAGCTGGATAGCTCACTAAACGCATTAGCGTTTAGTTATTTCACGTTTGCTTCGGTACTCTATTGAAGTGTTTTGTTTAAGCCTGTATTATAAACTCGTGAACGAGTATGGAAGGGACAATGCAAAAGAATTATAAAATATAATTTCACACAAATTGTCATTTAGTACTAGATTTAGTGCCAGGTGCTAAATCATATTTTTTAGTGCTAAAGACGTTAAAATTGTGCTAGATCTAGCACCGAAAGTGAGTTGGCAACACTGTTTGTGATGAGTACGAGTGGGTCGGTAATTACCCTCTCTTACACAGAAATACAAGAATGCTTTTCAGCATAAATACCTATTTATGCTTATATATTTATGTACTTAAAGTAGTATATGTACCTGGTATAGTATTACCTATATACATGGCTATATATGTGGTTAATTCCATTGAATGAGTAATAATTCATCAATGAGGAATAAGGGTTAGATTTGTAGAATTAGTATACCTGGGCAAGGAAGGCTTGAGTGCAGAAGACGAGTAGAGCCATGGCAGCCATTGCTTCTTTGTCAGTATTGTTAGTTCTTCGGGCGAGAACAAGCTTCTGAATGATGTCTTCGATATCCTGGCTGATACTTATATTCAAAAGCGTTGCGCTAAACTTATATTGTTACAATAAATATTGACGTAATTAATATGTAATTTAATGATAAATTATTTACAAATTAAGTTGCATGTGAATTAGTTATTTTATCAATTGAATTACATAATTTGAACTCTTTAAACTACTTACCTAGTTGTAAGTAGTATTTCATAAATCGGAACGGTTTACAAAGCAGAAGAAGCAGAAGATCGAGGTCAAATGCGGGTTTAATAGTCAATAATAAATTAAAATTAATAAAAAAATTAAAACATCAAGATATTTAGGGTCTATCAAGCCAATCTCGCCGCCTGTGTTTGGTATAATCTATATATGGCAACAAAAAACCATAGAAAATACATATGTCATTATTTCAATATTATATCAATGTCTACCACCGCCCGCGCCGCGCCCACACTATGTATTACTTTAGTGTTTGTTACTTACTGTCGAGTTTTATTATCTTTTTACATGAGTCATTTGACAGACTCTCATTCTATAGGTGTTAAATCAGGAACTACTGCTAAAGTCCGGCAAATGTATTTGTTAACATCCCGTATTCAAGAAGTACAGTACCGATAAGCATAAACAAGACTAACCCTAAAGGGGTTAGAACACTCTAAGAAATTCATTGGGGACAAAGTCACAGGCTGGAAGAATAAGATCTGGGGGCTGAATAGACGTCAAGTGCGTCTACTGGTCGGTGCCTTCACCGGTCACTTTAGCACCAATGCCCACATACACAAGATGAAGCTGGCTGACAGCACATCTTGCAGAGCCTGTGGTGAACAACTGGAGACCGTTTCACATCTCCTATATGAATATGACGGTTTCGCGGCAAAAAGGATGGGTCTGCTAGGCTCTGCGTATCCAGACACAAGGGAATTCAAATCCCTCCCACTAAGACGCATAGTCTTCTCATGCATGACATATACGGTGAAGTGGTCAAGAGATAGGTACAAGGGGTAGAACACAAAAGATCCCAATGGGTCGAAGTTTCGTTGGGATTCCCAGCCCCCATCCAAATAAGATAAGATAAGATAACATCCCGTATCGTATCGTGTCTAACAATAATATGTACAATGAGAGATTAGGATTTTTTCTGAATTATAAACATAGACATACAAGGAAGCAATCAAGATCCGAATGCACCCGAAGTGGATCTTGGCATCCGATACCAAAGAGCGCCATCGCTCTCTCTCCTGCGTAATCCAGAGCCAGTTGTCCGATAGAAGCTCCCGCAGATCCTTCTCCAAATATCGACTTCATCGCGCCAGCGGTATCTGGGGCGTCCGACCGGCCGTCGTCCGTTTGGGCGTCCCACATTATACTCGTTTTACTGCATGATCCTCCCGAGCCCTCGGAGTCGAGATGCTTTTGTTTCTCCAATAATGTTCAGCTCGTTCACCACCTCTTCTGTCTCCCAGATCCTGGGATCAGTTAATAAAGACGATGGAGGGTGGAAGATAAGAAAGAATAGGGAGATAAGATTTTCATAGTGGAGATAAAAATATTGAGAATTATTTTGGCACCTATCAAGTAGTCCTACTCCATGAAAGAGGAGGATGAGGTAAATTCCGATAGATCCTGGTAGATTCTGATGTGCAGGATCGCCTGGGTTAGTACCACCCTCTTATCTATTTCTGCCGCAAAGCAGAAATACTTGCGTTTCTGTGTTTCGGTTTGAAGGGTAAGAGAGCCAGCGTAATTACCGGCACTTGAGGCACTCCATCTTTTCTTAACCTCCAGCTGCAATCTTCCACTTTAACTGGTCTCGATACCTTTTGCAAGATCTTTTTATCTGTAATCAAAAGTTTAACTTCTTAAATTATTCTTATTTATTCAATATTATAATTATAGGTATTATTACCTAGTTATCAATCAGCGTATAAAAACGAAACGCCAACAAATCACTTAAGAGGCCTACAGTTGCCAATTGTACGTTTTTTATCAAGCTCTAGTGAAGAGAAGACAATAAGAAAAAGAAGCTTATATCTGCAGTATTTTGCGAAGTTTGTTTTCGGCAAGAGTCCAAAGCCGTAAACCTTTAGATACTGAAGGCCAAACCCTCATGGTCATTGGCAACAGTATAAGCCCTAATTGAAATATCCGTACATCGCGGAGGCGGCAAAACCCTGTTAATTAGGTAGGTACCAAAGCAACGCTCTTTATTCAGTTCATGTGAAAATGTCACCATAATGTTATTGTTAGTAGTGCCTCTACCTCTCTGGTCGAGGTGGATCATTATTCAAGGTCATTTAACTTTTCATTTTCCCTAATTAGTTTTATATGTGTGGATCTCTTGCTAGCCGTGGCTAAGAACTACTCCGACAATAGCAAGAAAGGCATCGGAAATTGTTGCAGCGGGCCCAGAGTCCCTCATACCCCTACCCTTCTGCTGGATAAAGACGGCACTGCATCACTGGCAAGAAGGGCATCGGAAATTGTTGCAGCGGGCCTAGAGTCCCTCATACCCCTACCCTTCTGCTGGATAAAGACGGCACTGCATCACTGGCAAGAAGGGCATCGGAAATTGTTGCAGCGGGCCTAGAGTCCCTCATACCCCTACCCTTCTGCTGGATAAAGACGGCACTGCATCACTAGCAAGAAGGGCATTGGAAATGGTTGTAGAGGGCCTACAGCACCTCATACCCCCTACCCTTCTGCTGGATAAAGACATCGCTGCGCAGCGCACGAGAGATCTTCCGAGTTCCTGCTGCTCAGTAGAGCCCAACTACAGAAGAGCATGTCTGGAGGCAGAGGGGACGACCGCACACGTGCTATTAGAATGCAGTGAGATCACCATCCTACCGGGCGGAAAGCCTCGGCACCCCTCATGTTACTTCCCGAAGTCTGTAGGACATTAATGTCCTCATTAAAGGACTGCTGGACTTTTTGGCGAGGTTGTGGTTGCTTGTTTTTCCATCACACGCAAAATAGGCACAATAGACGTCGAGTTGCGGAAACCAGCCCGATACTACAACACAATACGATACTTACGGTATGTGACTGTATAGTATTTAAGGTGTATTTAAGTAAATCGGAATTCAAAAAGGTATGAAATTGAAACAAATAAATTTTCAATGCTTTGTTCGTATATTTTTTCAAAAATTTTCATAATAGTGATATATAACCTCTCAATAGTAAGCACCACCACATCCGCATCCACCACGGCTAGCGTATCCGGTAGCAGGCGGGGCGGCAGCGAAGCCAGCGCCGTAGCCGCGTCCTCGGGCCAGCCCCGCGCCAGCCAGCCCCGCGCCGGCCAGACCCGCGCCGGCGAGATCCTCGCTCACGATGCCGATGTTGCCGATGTTGATGTTTGAGACTCCCGCCGAGCCAGCAGCCTCCAGAGCTACTGCAGCCAAGAACGGCAGCTGACCGGTGACGGCGAGAGAACCTTCGATCGCTTTCTCAGACCGAAAGGAGAGACCTTTGGGAGCGAAGTAGGAGTCGCTGGTTATTCCGAGAGCTCCGCCATTGCCTGTAGCGACTGGGATAGTAATTCCGTAGCCGTTGCCAGCCACGCCGTATTCGGCGCTATAGCCAGCACCAGCACCATTGCCAACCAGTCCATTGCCAGCCCGGCCGGCCAGACCATTGCCAATCACAGCGACATCAGCAATGCCCGCGTTAAAGGCATTTCCGTTGTGTTCCGTTATGTTCTAAAAATATTTAAAAAAAAAAATTATTTCTTACAAAATCTAGAGAACTTAAATTTAAAAAAAAACATGTCCATTAAAAAAAACATACTGCCAATTAAAGATTTCCTATTTTAAAACAACGCCTATAGGGAGAAATAAGTTTTGGTGTGTGTGTGTATATGGATGTGTTTATTGGAAATGTGTGTGAGCGTGTTTGTGTAGAAGAAAGTGAAAGGGGTGTGTACATTTGTATGTGTTTGTTCGAGTCTTTACTACATGTATCCAGCTACAACGCTACTGTACCAGTACCATCTAAGTATTATTTATTATTGTTACAATGTCTCTCCTGACGGCAGCGGCACCGCCATTGAACAAGTCCAACGATGAAAATTCTTTATTATATGACCTGTGTATGCGAGGGATAATAGAATTTTGTGCATAGTTCGCGATAAGGGCACATAGAATAATGATGTGTGTCTGTACGTCTGTTAGGAACACAAAAGCGCAGAGTCATCGAGGTTAACTCCGGACAGTCGAGAGAGCCGTTACACACATTATACAAAAACAACATGTCAACTAGGGAGCGTCTGTTTTCAAGAGTCATAAGATGATGAATCTTGCAAGATTCGCTATAATTAGTATCCACATTTAAGCGAAAAGTTCGAAAGTTAAGATGTCTGATGAACTTCGATTGTATCCATTCGATGTCATGGTTATAAGTTACGTATTGGGGGTTCCATATACTACTGCAATATTCGAGTACACTTCTGACATACGCATAGTAGAGTATTTTGATACAATTCAAATCAGTGAAAGGTCTACCCACACGCAGAACAAAGCCCAAGTTCTTGTAAGCCTTGTTTATTATGTTAGAGATATGATCAGTGAATGTTAATTTTGAATCTAGCTGGACCCCTAGATCTCTAACAGAGTCTGCTCTATTGACTAATACGTTATTTAGGTGGTTTAAAAATTACAGCATTTCTTTTTCGCGTGAAAGTAACGACCTGACACTTACTAACATTGACTGCTATTCGATTAATATTGTAGTAATCATAGAGTTTATTTAAGTCTTGTTGCAGTCTTTCACAATCAAATATATTATTAATAGTTGCATATATTTTAGTGTCATCTGCGTACATCAGGAACTTTGAGTGATGGAAGCAACTCTCTATATCATATTATTATATTCTTATATATAAATATTATATTTATATATAAGAATATAATAGAATAGTATAGAAAACCATGAATCATTACCCATTTAAAGTTCTATGTATTTTCATTAATTACCTGGATGAAAAGAGCAGATGCGCAGAACTTCTTAAGAAGAGAAGGATAATTTTGCCTTCCATTTTTGTTTTTAATAACACGAATGATGTTTCGAGAATGATTTAAAAAAATACTGTTGCCGTTTATATACCTACTGGTAAACCCTTTATAAATATTGATGCCTATTATTGAACTAATAACACAGAAATATTGCAGTAATCGCTATGTGAAATACATATCAGAAAATCGTGACACAGTCGTGGATTAATATTCGTATAATAAAATGGAGCATACGCTCAATAATATAATATATTTTTTTAATTTTTTTTATTGACTACTAAACCCGCATTTGACCTCGATCTCGCCTGATGGTAAGCAACGATGAGGTCGACGATGGAGCATGCGGGTCCAGTAAATGCCTATTCACTCTGGCCTTGAAGATCCCAAGGTTGTAGGTTTCGGGAAATACAGACGCCGGCAGGCTGTTCCATTCCTTAGCCGTTCGCATAATGAATGAAGAAGCAAATCGCTTCGTACGAGCAGATGGTATATCAACAACATAAGGATGGAACCCCTCCCCGCGCCTGGTAGTCCGAAGGCGGAATGGAGATGCTGGAATTAGGTCGTGCAATTCCGATGCGATACCGAATACCGATAGACAGGCAACCTTGCGCCGATGTTCCAGACTTTGCAGTCTAGCCTCCACCAGCGATTCGTCACCTATAAGGCGCTTAGCGCGTTTCTCCACTGAGTCAAGGGCAGCCAGTTGGTATTTAGCTGAGCCGTCCCAATAAATCTGCTTTGAAATCGATATTATTTGAGCAGCTATTAGATTAAACTAACTAACTAATTAACTCCTTACATTTCCTTCCAGAGATTCTCTTTCCACATTTATTATTTTGTGATTCTTTCATCACGTGTCTCTGATGGGTTTCTTTGTTATACATAGGCACGTTTTCTGTTAACAAGGCTGTTACAAAATCATATGGATAGTTAGTATAAAAGAGGCAAGCCGTTGTCAACAAACCATTCTGAATTCAGCCATCAGTTGAATACATACAAACAAACATGTCTACCTTCGCTTTCCTGCTGCTCTGCGTCCAGGCTTGCCTGATCCAGGTAAATAAAAATATTTATTTTCTATTACGGTTGTTTCTCTAGATTATCTGCGCCTCTTTGTCATAGCTTCACTATAACGTGATTGTCAATTGTCATCTTCATTTTTCCAGAATGTGTATAGCCAGTGCGGAAACGGACTTGGTCTCGGATACGGAAACGGCTTGGCTGGAATCGGCTACGGTAACGGCTTAGGTCTTGGCGCCGCTGGCGTCGGCCTTGGCACCGCATGCGGAGCTGGCTGGGGCACGGCTGGTAACGGACTTGGTCTCGGATACGGAAACGGCTTAGGTCTTGGCGCTGCTGGCGTCGGCCTTGGCAATGCATGCGGTGCCGGCTGGGGCGCGGCTGGTAACGGACTTGGTCTCGGATACGGAAACGGCTTGGCTGGAATCGGCTACGGTAACGGCCTAGGCTACGGTGCGGCTGGCATTGGTGGACCGTACGGAGGTTACGCCGGCGCCGGCTGGGGCGCGGCTGGCGCGTACGGCGGCGTCGGCGAGGGTGCAGTGGGCGTGGCCGGCGAGCTGCCAGTGGCCGGCGCCACCCTCGTCGCCGGGCAGGTGCCGGTGCTCGGCGCGGTGCAGTTCGGCGGCAACGTGCCCGCTGCTGGCGCTGTCACCATCTCCGGCAACTGCGGCTGCGGCTGTAACGGCATTGTTTATTGAAGAAAACATTGAGCTTTTGATTGTAATATTGACGACATAAATAAATAATGATCAGCAAATTACTTTATTACATTTTATTGCACGTTGTCCAAAACTGAAGCTAACAGACCGACTGGACATTCCGGTAATAAGGCCTAAAGGGTCTAAAATACAGGCCCGAACACATACTTACTTACTATTATTTGTACCTTAGTGTAAGGGGCTTGGATTGTTACCTAAAACTAAGGGTACATTTAAAAAAAACCTAAACTTTATCTGCTTGATATACAAAAGTCGTAGCCATAGACAAAGCAAATACAAGTTTCGCTACATTGAACAGTGGTACCTATCCTTCCGGTGTGCATAATCTTTTGGTTAAAAGTTTGTCTCAAAAATCCGTGGTATATTTAGCTAAAATATTTAACGGTTGTTTATATTTGGGTTACTTTCCTTGGATTTGGAAAACGGCAAAGGTTATTGCTCTTAAAAAGCCACGCAAAGATGAAACGTTACCCAGTAGCTACCGTCCGATAAGTTTACTTCCGGCTCTTGGTAAATTGTTTGAAACTATTATTTACACGCGATTGCAGTTTGCATCGAAACACTTACTAATTGATCAGCAATTTGGATTTCGTTGTTCTCATTCTACAACCCACCAATTAGCTAGAGTGTCTGAACATATTACCCACCATTTAAACCTCAATAAGTCGACAGGTATGTTCTTGATGGATATTGAGAAGGCATTTGACACCGTTTGGCACGAGGGTTTGTTGCACAAACTTATATCATGCAAAATACCATTATACCTGGTTAAGCTCATACAGTCCTACCTTACAGATAGAAAATTCATGGTTCAAATAGGTGACAACAGATCCTCGTCTCAAACGGTGCCAGCTGGTGTCCCCCAGGGCTCAATCCTTGGCCCGTACCTGTTCCTGTTGTATATCAACGATATACCAATACAACCCCGTACGAGCCTTGCTTGCTTTGCAGACGACACAGCCTCTTATACATCTTCTGATGACTCTGACCTTATCATCGGTCGACTCCAGTTTTCAATCGACTTGCTTCATTATTATTTTACCAAATGGAAACTGAAACTAAATGAATCCAAAACTGAGGCTATCTTATTTTCTCGGCATCGTAAAATACCCAAGCGGGTTCTCAAAATCGGTGGTCACGATATACCGTGGAGTAATTCAGTTCGCTACCTTGGTGTTACAATTGACAAAAAGGTAAATTGGTCTAAACATGTGGCAAATTTACGTATTAGAGGTGCACAGGCTCTGGGTTCTTTGAGCCCACTCTTGAACCGCAAAACTAACCTTAGTCCCACAACCAAGTTGAGAATTTATACAACCCTCGTGCGACCCTGTATCACTTACGCCTGCCCCGTATGGAGTAGCACGTGCCAAACCAACTATCAAATACTTCAAGTAATTCAAAACAAAGCTTTAAAAATTGCTTTTAACACACCCTTTCGTACTAATTTACATAAACTTCACATCGAGATTAATTTGCCACTTCTTTAACAATTTATTTTAAAACAAGCTTATAAATTCGATTCAAAAAATAAATCACATGATAATGAGTTGATTTCATTCATCGGCCAAACACGAGCTCTTGACTTACCATATATCGACAGATACGGTACCTATCGCTTGCCGCATCACTACCTTTTGTTCTCCAGCAGAGATAACGCGTCACAATGACCGGTATGCGAACCTTTTGCGAACCGGTGTTTCCCCTTTCTCGCCGTAGTGCAATTAGAGCGCGGGGGACGCGGTGGTTCGCGGTTTTTCTGGTTGTTGATTAATTCCTTGCGCTTTGTGTGATGTACTTTTTGTATAATTTATTTTATTTTTTACCCGCTATTCTTAGTGATATATTACTTAGTGTATTAATTATTTATGTACTGTAACATGTAAAAAGTAAAGACTATACAATAGCTTACATATTTATAAGATAACGTAAAATTAGTACCTACTGAACTTTGACACATCTCAAGATGTAATGAGCAATTATTAATCAGGTAAATTACTTAAGAAGGTGTCTATTTAGCCTGTAGAAGTAACAACATCACATGTAATTTGTGTACCTTAAGTTTAGTTATGCAATTGTTTATATAAGGTTGATTAATAAAGAATTTATAAAAACAAAAACCTATCCTTCCTTCAGTTTCATCCTCATTGCTTGTTTCATCCTCATTGCTTGTTTCATCCTCATTGCTTGTTTCATCCTCATTGCTTGTTTCATCCTCATTGCTTGTTTCATCCTCATTGCTTGCTTTATTTTTATTTTTTCTCTATTTTATACAATAATACCTACATACATACCTTCCTGTATTCTAATGTATAATTTAATAATTAAGTACCTTCCTTCGTTTCCTAATATTTTACAATAGATGCCTGACAACCAGCGCCGCAGTGCTGAACCCGCCACGGCAACAGGCTGAGGCAGTCCCCTTTGTCCGGTGCTGCACACCACCTTCATCAAACTTAATTACTTTTGCTTATTTATTTTTGTAACATATTTGTTTAATATTATTTTTGTCTTCTGTGCCTAATTGTTTATTATTATTATTGGATTAGCAGGCAGGCAGCTAATGCTGGTTAGCCTGTTTCTTCACATTTCGTAAGTGGCTGTCTAATCTGTTCTTAAACTGGTTTATAGTTTCATCATTCACAACTTGGTCAGGTAGGCCGTTCCACGGGATGACTACCCGGTTGAATAGGAGATGATGTTTTGGGAGTGTGTGTGTTTTGGCCGTGTTCCGCACTAGTTGTGTGCAGTGTCTTCTTGAGTGCTCCTTCAAGTTCAATATTAATATATTTTTATATCTTTCAATGGCACGCCTATTCCCTTCTGCGATTCTGTAAAAACTTGGCTGTTATTTTCGACACCACACTCTCCTGGTCTCGCCAGGTGGGTGGGGAAATTTTCGCGTCTTTGGGCTCGCTGAGGCGTCTCCGTAATTTCTTACCTATATCCACAAAGACTGCGCTCGCGCAATCTCTTCTACTGCCTATCTTAGATTACGAAGACGTCTGCTACCTTGATGCAACGGAGGAGATGCTGAATAAACTGGAGCGGTTACAGAATGTGTGCATCCGATTTATTTTTGGTCTACGTAAGTATGACCACATATCTGAGTTCCGTTCCGTTCCGTCCAAGCAGTTAGGCTTGGAACTCCCTCCCGTCATCTATCAGGCAGGCCAAATCACTGCCAATATTTAAAAATCTCCTTCGTCAACACTACGAATTGCAGTGTGGATACACTACACTGCCTAATTGTTCTAATGCAGTTTCACTTTAGCATATGATGTGTGTTATTTATTTATTTATTATATTTTTGATTATATATTAAGTATTATATTTCTGTATATATTATAGTATTTATGTAATATTATTACTACTGCTTGGCAGCTTGCAAAGGTTTGCATATATATATATATATATATATATATATATATATATATATATATATATATATATATATATATATATATATATATATATATATATATATATATATATATATATATATTTCCATCACCTGGAAGATATCGCTTAAAGCGATAAGGCCGCCTTCTGCACATTATGTTTTGTTTATGTCCCGGGTGTGCAATAAAGTATATTTGTATTTGTATTAAAAAAATCTTCATTTCATCTAAAATTCTTTATTTCTTTAAAGGGCTTGGAACGTTACCTAAAACGTCTCGCTTTCATATTATATTATATATCAGTTTTATCGTGAGTGAACGTATCACAAGAGTTTCTATTAACTCTATCTTATCTTATGATAGGGGTCGGGAATAACCCAGCGGCACTTCGATTCTTGAGAATCTATTGTGCCTACCCCATTTTACACAATGGTCATCTCAGTGTGCAGGTTTCCTCGCGATGTTTTCCTTCACCGTTAGAGCAATCGGTAATGTACGTAAGTCTTCGAAAAATACGAAAAACTCATTGGTACATGGCACGGTTTCGAACCCGGACCTCCCGCGTGGAAGTCCGGTGTCCTAGCTTCTAGGCCACCGATGCTCTCAAAACTTTTCACTTACTAGGCACCTTACCTAACTAATTTGAAAATAAGCAGAAAAACTCTTTGGAATTTTCAATTATTCATCTTCAATTAAGTATTAATTGAATTTGATCTCTTTAGCACAAAAAGTTTTAGACAAAAAATAACATTATTTCATTATTATCTTTAAGTGTTCAAGGAATAACTTAAAGGAATATTTAGGAGAATTCAACTAAGACTTGAAAATTACGTTCAATTAACGTCCCATACGTTCGCCGCTTAATGCTTGTTTTTTGCTCACTTTTCGGCAGACCTATCCCTTGGGAGAAAAAGGTCAAATATCTAGGAGTCACCCTTGATAGAGGTATGACCTTCGAGCCACACGTAAAACGCGTCCGCGACCGCGCAGCATTCATTCTCGGCCGGATACACCCGATGCTAGGCAAGGGGAGTAAAATGTCACTTAGAAATAAGTTGACAATTTACAAAATTGGCACCCGTCCAATCCTCACGTACGCAAGCGTGACATTCGCGCACTCTTGCCACATTCGCCGCCTTCAGGTTATCCAAAATAGGTTCATGCGTAGAGCAACCGGTGCTCCATGGTACCTACGTAACGTAGACCTCCATCACGATTTGGAACTCCCCACGATCGCTCAATACATGAAGTTAGCGTCTCGACGCTTCTTCGAGCAAGCTCCCCACCACCCAAACCCTCTAGTAGTAAGCGCCGCCGCTTACTCCACTAACGGTTTACCGACATCCCGTCGACGACGTCGGCCTAGACACGTCCTAGATGACCCCGACGACGCCATCACGATCTCCATCGCGGAAGCCACTCCCCCACCCGATAGTAGTTCACACACAGCACCTACATACCGCCCACGCCGGCGCGGGCGGCGACCCGCTTCTGGCGCTTACACGCGCTATCGGCGCATTCCAGGCCGCTTCTCCCCGACCCCTCCCTCCCCAGCGACGTCCTAAGCCGAGGTCTGTACCCACGTGGGTGCCCCTTAGGCAGTCGCTTTTTATAGTAGTTTTTAAATCCTCCTCCAGGCTGGAGCGCACTTAGCGCTCGCCCCAAAAACCCCTGTGAAGCTGTAAAGGTCATTAGGACCAACAGCAATTATCAGTACGAAAAAATGGGCTTGTTTTTTGACAGGGAACCCTGTCTTCCTATTCAGGACGGACAGAACGGCAACGGCGCGAGCGACACCAAAATGTAACACTTTTCTGTAACTCTAACTGTATGTCAACCTAACACTAACACAGTAAAAATATTTCAGTAAAATTTTGCACAAATACGACATGATCATTCCTGAAAAGTTTTGTTTGAAATATAAATAGAAATAGAAATACATTTATTGCCAAATCATATAAATTTTAAATTATAGTACAAAGCACTATGCCAAAACATTATATGTAATGTATATTTGCCAAAAGGGGGGAAAGTCTGCAAATGCTGACATACTCGGGTACCAAATATGCAGCGCTGTTTTTCATTTCACCCCTTATCCCAAGATGTTAATTTAAGGTATGACATCATGTTCATATCTAATGATAAGATAGCATTGATACCTGCAATCATTAAG
Organism: Hofmannophila pseudospretella; assembly: GCA_947369225.1. Taxonomy (NCBI): domain Eukaryota; kingdom Metazoa; phylum Arthropoda; class Insecta; order Lepidoptera; family Oecophoridae; genus Hofmannophila; species Hofmannophila pseudospretella. Next base: position 6,290,229 of record OX376337.1, on the reverse strand, counting down.
GTTTATATCGTTTTACATATAAGTAAAAGTGCCAGTTATCAGAGCCTTTGTGTATCTTGAGCTTCAAATATGGCTGTTTTCAATTTCGTTTTATTGATAAATTGCAATCATTTTTATACAATTTATTAAAAAAAAATCTTCCACTGTTTAATATTAGGTAGGTATTGTGTTTATAAGCTGTAGTGATCCAGGTGCACAACATTCTTCAGTACACTAAGAGTAAGTAACCTAAAAATAATATTGTAAAGGAATAAATGAAATATATATATATAACAGAGTTGTGGATAGTCATGAGGAAAAGTAAAAAAGTAAAAGTAAAATACACTTTATTGCACAAATAGAAAACAACAGATAACAAAGCACTATGTATATTTGGCAAAAGGGGGAAAGTCAGCAAATGCTGACATACTCGGGTACCAAATATGCAGCGCTGTTTTTCATTTCACCCCTTATCCCAAGATGAAAGTGGGAGCGATAGTGTTGTGGGTAAAAAAGTTAAAATTAAAAACTTAACATCATAAAGATTAAATACTTATGTGAAGAATTTAGGTAAGAATTTGCCAAAAATAAATAAATAAATTTCACTAATGACCTGTGATATATCTTGAGCGATCCATTTGTGTAAAAAGCGCCCTAACGACACGCTTTCCATACACATTATATGTCGATCTTGTGGATTTTTTAACTGAATTATTATTACCTTGGTCAATACAATATGCTGCTTAATCTGCTTGATATACAAAAGTCGTTGCCAGAGACAAAGCAAATACAAGTTTCGCTACATCGAACAGTAGTACCTATCCTTCCTTCAGTTTCATCCTCATTGCTTGCTTTATTTTTATTTTTTCTCTATTTTATACAATAATACCTACATACATACCTTCCTGTATTCTAATGTATAATTTAAAAATTAAGTACATTCCTTCGTTTCCTAATATTTTACTTCTGTTTATTAATATTTCCGTTATTTATATGTTCCGGTAGTGTATCATTAGGGTGTGATCCCTGGCACACGGGTGATGCCTGACAATCAGCGCCGCGGTGCTAAGCGCTGCGGCAACAGGCTGAGGCAGTCCCCATTTCCGGTGCTGCACACCACCTTCATCAAACTTAATTACTTTTGCTTATTTATTTTTATAATATATTTGTTTAAGTTTATTTTTATCTTCTGTACATAATTGTTTGTATGTGTGTATTCACATAGAACAACTGTCGTTGCCGATTTAATGGGGTGGTTTGCCATTGCCTTCCCCATTTCACACACTGGTTATCTCAGTGTGCAGGTTTCCTCACGATGTTTTCCTTCACCGTCAGAGCAGGAGGTAAATTAAAATTGAAAACGTTTATTTATCACTGTAAACACCAGAATATAGAACACAATACAGAAGTATACAAAGATTAATACGTGCAGCACAGAACATCTGGTGTGGTACAGTGCCAAAAAGGGTACACCAGCTCAGCATAGTGCTGAGGCAAGCCACGGCGCTGATGTTCAGCTGGCCCCTCAGTGACTGCACGGACGAAGAAAGCAACAGTGTGTGCGTGTTGTGTTGTAAGAATGAAAAAAATAAAATAATAATAAATAAATAAAATAAATTAGCTGCGGTCCAACCCGCGCCAGGCTGCTGGCCGTGGCCGCCAGGGAATCTGGCCACTGGCTACACGCCTACCCCTCCGCCAACACGGGCACTTTCATTGACAACGAGACCCTTCGCTTAGCGATCGCTCTCCGCCTCGGTGCCGAGGTCTGCGCTCCTCATAAGTGCCCGTGTGGTGCAGATGTCGACCCCCTCGGTCACCACGGTCTGTCCTGCCAAAAGAGCGCCGGTCGCTTCTCCCGCCACGCTGCCTTAAACGACATTCTGCGTCGCTCTCTTGCCACCGTCAACGTACCGGCCATCCTGGAGCCGAACGGTATCATGCGTGATGACGGCAAGAGACCGGACGGAATGTCGTTAATACCCTGGAAAATGGGACGTGCCCTTGTGTGGGACGCTACTTGCGTAGACACTTTGGCTCCGTCCCACCTCCAGAGTACGTGTAGGAAGGCCGGTGGGGCGGCTGAAGCGGCTGAGGGCCTTAAGGCCCACAAATACAGGGTCATCGGCAACCAATACAACTTTGTTGCATTTGGTGTAGAGACCCTTGGTCCTTGGGGCCCTGGAGCTTGGTCACTGTTCCGAGAGCTGTCCAAGCGTTTGTTCGATGCGACGAGGGACCCAAGGGCTGGCGGCTATCTTGCCCAAAGAATCAGCATAGCGATCCAGCGGGGTAACGCCGCCAGCATCCTTGGTACCCTACCACACGGGCCTAATCTAAGACATATTATAAGTTACATTTAATTATTTTTTTGTGTACATTATCAAATTAATTATTTCTACATTTCTTTTCTATTGCTCTTGTTTCTGTAATTGTTTGTGTATAAATAATTTTAAGTTGTAAATAAATATCTTGCTCTCTTAAATAAAATAAAATAAAATAATAAATTGTTAAATGTCAATATTATATAAATTATTAAAAATAAATTAAACAGTTGACTAGTAGTTGTTGTAGCTTTCCTGGTTACGGAATTTTCCCAAAAATTTCTCCCAATGTGCAAGTTGGGAAAAAAAAGACTCGTACGACAGCCCAGAGACAGCGCTTGTTGAGTGATGAGGAGGGAATAAGGCTCAATTTACATTGCCGCGGAATGGAATGAAATCGAATTTTCGCAACGTAATTGTACATAGCATAATGAACTTTATGTCAATTGTGTAACATACAAACTAAATACGAGCCAAAAAAGAAAAGTAGCTAGGGGAATTCTCGAGAATGCGCGAGGATTCCCCGGAAGACGCGCGACCTCTTTTTTGGCTCGTATTTAGTTTGTATGTTACACAATTGACATAAAGTTCATTATGCTATGTACAATTACGTTGCGAAAATTCGCTTTCATTCCATTCCGCGGCAATGTAAATTGAGCCTCAGAGTCCTAGACTTTTCTGCGAATGTCACATGCTCGATGTTCGACTAAACGATTTAGGTACTGACTATTTTTATTCGAATGTTCATCTTTGCGATTTAATGTTATTTCGAAACACCATTGCTCGAAAAACGCTGGACCGATTGATCGAAACTTTATTGGTCTAGAAGCTAATTTTATTATATTATTAAGTCAGCTACACTTTCCTAAATAGCGATCAAACTGTTCAGCTAATTCCTTAGGCTAAATCGGACAATGTCTCAGGCATAGTAAATCAGTCGAAGCCCAAAAAATAGATTACATATCCCTAATTGTAATACATGATAATAATAAGTAGATAATACATTTTCCTATTTACGACAACACAACAGTATGATTCACCTGATGGAAATAATATTTTAGTAAAATATTGTACGAATACGACATGAATGTGTAAAATTACTTGTATGGAAAGTCGTAACGTTTCATCTTATGGCACTTACATTTAAAGTTGATTATTACAGGTACATAGACGCACCAAGAGTCGACACCGGAGCTTCGGTCAAAGTAACTGAAGTTACTAAATCAGCAATGGATCAACCAGCTGGACCCTCTAAAATCACTCGCGTTCGCAAGCGGCAACAAGAGTCCACGGCATCGCCGAAACGCAGGAAACTAGAAGCAGGCGGAGTGAGTAATAACACTAAAACTATAGAAGAAACCGTAGATAAACTAACAGGAATAAGAACTGGCACTCATGGCATTATATACCAAGTGAAAGTTTTGATGCTCTACGTGATACGTGGTCTCCGACAAGGACTCACTTTTAGTTTGGGCACCGAAGTCGTGGAGGCGTGCAAGTTTGATGATTTAGTGTTCTCGAGCTCTAAAGATGGTAGCGATGTCAGGGAGTACTGGTTTGTACAAATTAAACACAAAGCAGACGGTGATAAAAAAATCAGTCTTAAAAACCTGCTCAATGAAACTGAAGATGATTACAGTGTACTAAAGTATTTTATTTCCTATCTCGGGATCAAAAACAATGAAAAATTTAAAAATAAAATAAAATACTTTGTAATTTGCTCTAACATTGATTTTCATGAAAATGTTATAACATCTGTGAATGATGTCGATGATGAAATCAAAAAAGATAAAATATTAAATCATAGAGAATGTTACAATTCTAAACTATATAAATTAAAAGAAAATTCTTATCTGTATAATAGATTAGTGCAAAAAATTGAAAAAATTTGTAAATGGAGGAAAGAATTTTCTAAGGATGAAATAAATGCCTTTTTTGATAAATTAATATTCGCAGTGAACCAACCCAGCGAAAGCGAGTTAGGAGACATTATAGCCGACGAAATGGGCCAGGATATGTACTTGAATAATGGTAAAATGATAGCTAGCAGATTTCAGGAAAGCATATTGAACTGGGTCAATGAAAAACATGCGCGATTCCTGCAGCCGAATGATGTTGAAGAAATATTCCAAACGTTAAAAGGTGAACTGGCCGGCACTGGGTTAATCGGAAATTCATTATTAAACAAAATGAAATTAAAAAAACCTTACGACTTTAACGACAACGTCGAAGTAATAAAAGCAGTTAAAAAATTACTTAGTGATGAAAACAAACAGATTTTGACCGTCTATCACAAAACTCATCTGTTAAGTGCAATTAAGATATTACAAGCAAGTGCAGACACTAAAGTTGACGAATTCATATTTATTGATCTCAAATCGTTGGAGCAACTAGAAGATAACACACCAACTTGCCCCAAAAAAGCATTTGGTTTAAGAGTATGCAATAATAATATAATCATTGATATTGACCTCATGTCGTCATCACTGAAAGATGCCAAAAGGATTTTGAAATATTATTTCGAAAATTTGGGAACAAAGAAAATAATTTTGCTGATTTCACATCAACAATACGATGCTGCTGAGGAAGTATTTCACAAATTAATCAGAGAAATCTCATTAAATGACGAAAAATACATGCAAATAATAGACGATGACAATAAATTGCTTGACCTTGCTGATAAATCGCAAGAAAAGCTTTTAGAGGAAAGCAGAATTGTGTTCCAAGGAAAAGAAATTAGTTTAAATACATTATTAGATGATAATATAGAAATTGCACATGAAGAAAGTAGTAATGGAGACCCGCCCCCAAGTGAGTGGGTTAAGGAAAGGAATAAAATGAAGAAGGAAGTCTTACATGGAGAGGCATTAGCTGAACTTATTTCCAACAAGATACTGAAAATCGGGAATGAACTCATTGATAAAAATTATAAAGAAGTCCAAGATTACTTCATTAACAGGAATTTTGCAATATCTAGTACAATTAAGCCAAGTATATTGGAAACAGAGAGCGAGTTTATCTTGGCATATGGTGATCTGAATCTGATACCTAAATCTGATACCAAGCCAGATCGTGAAATTCGTGAAATTCGTGAAATTATTTTAATTTCTGACGAAGAGATAGAATTCGTAAAATTGTGTAAACGACATAAAAATGTTCATTGGCTTAAAAAAAGTGATAGAAGTTACCAGTTTCACGCTGTAACGTTGAAAGAAACTGTAGTATTAACATATTTCGAGGCTGGTGCACTTGACATCAAATACAATCAAGTGATAATATTAATTTCCAATGAAATAGATGATTTCAATAACCTTGGTTATAAACATATGTGTAACGTAATATATTGGCTTAAACAGAATGAAGATGGATACATTTTAGAGGATACCCGTAATATTAATAGAGAAGAACAAATAAAAGTATTATTAACAAACAATAAAATACCTCAAACAGAGCTTGAATCATATAGAGTTTTAATTATTATTTCTGATAACACTGACTGTTTTGAATCTTATATTCAGAAGTATGGCGCTGAAAAAATAATTTATTGCATCCAACGTGCTAACAATTTTACTTGGCAACAATCTCAAGGTACCATAACAAAGTTACGTAAATACACTGAAAAGAATCGAGTCAAATTCAATTTAGAAGAAATCACTTCTCAGAAAGTAGCAATTATAGCTGCTGAGCCCGGCATGGGCAAATCTACTCTTCTGACACATGTAGCGATGAATGTAGAGTCAGACCCGAAGCGTGGCATTCAATGGGTTGTCAAGATTGATTTAAAAAAATATTTGCCACTTTTTTCTAAGTTAGAGGCGGTTGATAATAAAATAAAAAAAGCACTCATATTTCTATATATCGTAGTCGTATTTGAAAACTTAAATGACATAGATATAAACGAAATATGTCAACTTGTAACCGTGGAGGCAGACGATGTTGTTTCTTTGAAACAAGGTTGCACAATGATCAATGAAACAAATCTTTTAGAGCTGGAGTTATTTACTAATTTTTACAACCGTCGGAAAGTTATTGTATTCCTCGATGGATTCGATGAAATTTGCCCGAACAGTAAAAATCATGTCATAAAATTATTAAAAGAATTAAAGGATATTGTGCCAAAATTGTGGGTGACCACTCGTCGTTATAACGCTATTTTAACCGAATTAGAAAATGAATTAGGTGTATTTGCATATGAAATATCACCATTGAGTAAAGATGAACAAATGAAATTATTTCCCGAGTTATTGGTACCAGGGTCAAACGTTGAGCGGAATGTAAATAAAGCGGAACTTTTCATCAATGATCTTTATGATCAGCTAACCAAATATAGTAAATTTAACTTCTCTTCCTTCATGAGCAAACCATTACATATAAAAATGGTTGCTACAGTGTATAAAGCTGAATTTAACGAATATTGTTGCAATGAAAATTACGATTTTTCTAATTTGAGGATCAAATTTTCTCTATACGGTTTGTATGAGAGTTTTGTAAAGGAAAAGTTTAGTTTAGTGTATAAAGATCTTAATCCGACGGGAAACATTAAAACGGCTGAAGCTCTGCCGCTACAACAAAAGCTCGATTTTGGAAATCTCATGTACCTAGCGTTGTTCGAACTTTTTACAGAAGATGAGCTAAAGGAGTTACTTTCAGAACAGAAAATGAATTCCGTCCGTAGCTCTATGAACATTATAACGGATGCGGAGGAAAAGATTGGATTTATTGACAAAGTAATAGATGGTAAACCTCGCTTCGTTCATCGCACATTTGCTGAGTATTTCACCAGTAATTTACTAACCTCAATGTTGGACCCAAAAGATGCTGAATACAATACATCAGCTAAACAATTTTTATACGAGATTCGGCTCAAAAATGATCCTCGATTTAATTTTCTGAATTACAAAGCGATAGCTAATTCTAAATACAGTGATGTACTATCTGATGCTTTAGAAGGGGATCTTAGTAAAATAGAGGACCTCAATAATTGCAATGACATTCGCGATTTCTTTGGTAGAACGCCACTACACTTGGCTTGCCATAAGTTTGATGGTAAAATAGGTCATATAGTATTTAATAGAGACAAGAGTGAACTTCTAGTTCAAGATAAACTTTTTGAATGGACGCCTTTACATTACGCTTTAATTGCCTTAAATGAATCGAAGAAGGAAACGAAGTATTTAGATAAAATTCCACCGCCTTGTCTAGATGTACAGGATACGTTTGGTAAAACTCCAATTATGTTCCAAATCAAATTAAATAAAATTATTTATGGTTCTCCTATTATATACCAAATGTTAAACCTCAATCCAAATCTGAACATCAGGGACAAGCTAGGCAGAACAGCCCTCCATCACGCTGTTGTGAAACATCGAGAATACGATGACTTAATTATTAACGGCGCAGACCCTTTTATAAAAGATAACGCAGGCGATACGCCATTAGATCTGTGTTATAAACATAACGAAAAAATAATAGACCTGTTAAAAGTAGCAATTTTTTGTTACCCAGACCAAACATTATTAGTAGAGAAAATGATGCCAATAATGAAAAAAGAAAAAAATGACGAGAAAGTGAAAATGCTGTGCTGTTCTGATATTCGAGTTATTGAATTTTTAATAAAAAATTCTTTAATAGATGTTAATATCCAAGATTCCGAAGGCAAAACAGCTTTGCATATGTGTACGTCATACAACCAGATTCGCTGTTTATTGAAAAACAAAGCTAACCCTAATTTGGAAGACCAACTGAATCAAACGCCTTTACATACCACGATTATTAAACATGAACGTTATAATAATTACAACATTGACTTACTGTTACTGGGCGGAGCGCATTTTGATGTTATCGATACGGACACATATAACTTTTCGAACTACAGTCAGAGTTCAATGGAAATGGTTAAAAAACTATTTAATATTGTAAGGAAAGAATCGTCAATAGATGAATTGAAGCCTCTACTTCATAGCTGTGGTGATGATGATTATATTATTGTAAATGCGAAAAGCAAAGATAATGGTAAAACTCCGTTGGACTATGCTCAGACTGGACATAAAGATTTCGTGGACTGCCTATTGAGTCACGGAGCATTTAGATTTTCTATGAACCATGAAAACGAGAAAATTGATGTTGAACTATTTGAAGCTGTAGCAACAGGAATAAAGGGGAATGTTGAAGATTGTATAGATAAAGGAGCAAAAGTTAATTGCATAGACTACAGGAGCGGTAACGGCATGCAGCCGCTGCATTTAGCCATAGAGAACGGTCACTTTGATATAACTAAGTTACTAATATCGAAGGGCGCCTACATCACCGGTAGGGCTACGGGTGGATCGACAATACTTCACACAGCAGCTCGCAGTAAGCGCACAGATGTTTTGGAATATTTACTTAACACCTTGAAGCCTGAAGAATTTATACAACTATGTAAAGCTTGGGACACGGACGGTGAAACATTCATATTTACAGTTGTTAGAAGTAATCATTTGGAAGCCGTTAATTTGTTATTACAATATATTACCGTATTTAGGCCGTTGTTTGAATATATATGCTTTGATAACGTGAACTATTACAATTTCACAGCAGACATGTCAGTTGCATTACTCAGTGTATTGAAAAAAACAAAGAAACATTACTTCTGTGACAGGGAACTGACAGAGGTGTGTTATGATGATGAAGAAGAAGAAGAATTAAATACAAGAATACTAACAGAAAAAATACTTCAAAGGCTGATCGAATGAAACGCCGAGCGAGTAGACAGAGGAACTACCTTCAATCATAGGTAGTTCCCACTTTTCGCCGTAAGAATAGCAAAATAAATAAAAATCCCTGAATTGAGACAACTGGTATCTAACACAATAGAGAATAGATATAATGGTTACTATTTGATATTTACCGACAGTTCTAAAGACTCCGCTTAATTCATTCCTGTCTTTTAAACTCTCCGATCATGTCAGCATTATGAGAGCAGAACTTATTGCGATCACAGAGGCACTATCATACGCAAGCTCTATTGACGTGACCAGAATCGTAATACTCTCAGACTCCCAGAATACGCTACAGCACCTAATTGCTTGTGTGACGGGGAACCGTAGTCTACCGGAAGCATTTTAGGCCATTAAACTCGTCCACGCACTGCAGACCACTAATGTATCAATAAAATTACAGTGGTTACCTTCTCACGTCGGAGTAGGAGGCAATGAAATGGCTGATCGTTACGCGAATTTAGCCATTTCTCAGGGTGTTGAAATGCATCTTGATCCGCTTGGACCTGAGTACATTCCGAAAGCGAGGGCTGCCTCTATGTCTCGGTGGAGAGACCAATATGAGGAATTGGCTAAAGTGAAGGGGCTTGGTACAATACACTTAATTACATGCCAGGCTGGGCTCCATGGTTTGACTGTGTCAGACTCGGTAGGGAGCTTGCCTACTTGTCTTGACTTTTAGGTTACGCTCGGGTCACATTCCGTTAAATAAGTTTTTTTGCATTTGGTGGGAAGAGCGGCATCACCGTTTTGTACCAACTGCAACAAAATAGAAGACCTCACTCACCTCCTGATGGAATGTGACCTGGTGAACATTGAGAGGAAGAAATTTGGCCTCAATAGGCTCCAAAATGGGAGGTTCAATATTATTTTGAGTCAGCCCTTATCTGATAATATGAAACACTTACTGTTGTTTGCTAAGTTGACTCTCAAAGTGAGGGCTGACTCTAATAATACTTGAGTTTCCCTTCCCTTTTCTTAGTGACCCTGACGAGGCTGACATGGTCACCTTGTCGTGTACCAAAGCCTCTAACCTGAGATTCAAAAAAAGAATATATCTGTAAATTATATTTATGTATTCTAAGTAAGTTATGAGAGGCCCCCTGCCTCTTATAACTTACATTTATACTTAGAATACACGGCGGTTAAGAGAGAGGCGCGGTGACTCCCGCTCTGGATCGTACCTCGTCCAAGGGATCTCACTGGCTATCCAACGTGGTAATGTTGCCAGTGTAATGGGTACCTTTGGACGGGGGTCGATTCAGGATCGGGAGTAATGACACATTTAAAAGAAAATGTATTTAATTTATTTTAATTTATTGTTTAATTATTATTATTTTCTGATAAATATTAAGTTGGCATTTGTATACTAAATTGAATGAAATAAATAAAATCAATTTTAAAGATATTGTAAAATATAAAATCGCAAATCCACGTGGGGTTATTTATTTCATGTCAATTGTTAAGAAATTGTAAATATAGAAATTGTAATTATAGATTGTTAAAATAAGTGAATTCATCAGTAAGTTACTAATAATTGATATCTAGAATAATATTCTACCAATTATTGTTTATAAAGCAATTAGCCATGCTAGGCTGTTACATATGCATAAGTACCTATCTATAGTACGGTGCACTACGACCACCATCTTGTTTTATATTTTTTAATAAATGATTTTTTTTAATTGCGCAATTATTTTTTAATACTTTCGTTAAATAATATCACATACCTTGAGTAGGCCTCTGCCGGTGGCTAGAGCACCGGACTCCCATGCGTGAGGTCCGGGTTCGAAACCGTGTAGTACCATGTATCAATGAGATTTTCGTATTTTTCGAAGACTTACGTACATTTACCGACTGCACTGACGGTGAAGGAAAACATCGTGAGGAAACCTGCACACTGAGATGACCAGTGTGTTAAATGGGGTAGGCACAAAAGATCCTCAAGGGTCGAAGGGCCGCTGGGTTATTCCCGGCCCACTATCATAAGATAAGATAAGGCCTCTGCCGCATACATAAATATCAGTTTCGCAGTCAGATTGAAACAGTTTTATCGTAATTCAATTGTCCAAAGAAATTACAAAATTATCAGAGAATACTAGCTCAACATTATCACAATCAGTTACAAATGTGATCACCTGATAATTAGGCTTCAGTCATTAATAGTTGTATAATAATAATACTCCCATCAATCTGTTATTGAAAATGCTACTCACAAAATTTATTACGACCGAACAATCCTTACAGACCATATCATCCATAATAATAGATCTGATATCACCTTTATTGATAAACAAAACAAACACGCACACATTATCGACATCGCAGTACCTAACACAAACAACATCCAAACCACAATAACAGAAAAAGTAAGGAAGTACACTGAACTACAGGAAGAAATCAGAAGAGTTTGGAAAATGGATAGAGTCACTATAGTCCCAATAGTAGTGTCGTGTACAGGGGTGATCCCTACCCACATATTCAATAGCCTAAAAGCAATCGGATTGTCAAAATACACATATATCACTTTACAAAAAGCCGCAATATTAAACACATGTAGAATTGTAAGAAAGTCTTTAGCTGCTGAAGAAGCATAAGCGTTTTTCTTTTCATGTTAGTAAAATAGTCTTCCTTACCATAGTTTTAAGCCTCTTAGTGTTGGCTCCGGCCCCACTAATGCTATCAAAACCGGCCAAAAGGCTCGTGAAAACATTCGTGTTACACCCATCATAATAATAATATATTTTATAATAAAATATTATATAGATGGTTAATACTTGCGGTTGTTGGTACTTGGTGAAACTTGTAGTACATGATTAGAGTTACAGTTTGTTTATAAACAAATACCTGAAGATGTGTAAACGAAACCGGACGTAATAAATAAAATACATTAAAAACCCGTGAAACAGTATATTATTTAACTCTAATAATTTTATATAGATACTCTTATATATATTAATAATCAATAAATATAACAAAATCGTAAAGGCGAAATTTTTGTTCATCTTTCTGTCTATCTATTTGAAGTCGCATCATGTAAAAACTACTGAACGGATTTGGGTGGAGTTTTCGCTGATATATTTCAATAAGTCCAGATTGACATATGGGCTATAGATATTTTGAAAATTCAACTTAGAAACCGGCCAAGTGCGAGTCGGGGATAGCGGATACATTTTTGCTCACAACTTACGAACTAGTAATACATACTATCGACTTGAAATTTGGGGGCGTTAGGTCCTATTAAATTACCGGAACGTCCAGTGGGTCGGGTTGTATGGAGTTTGTATGGAGTTGTATGATTTGTATGGAGGTTGTCTGAGTTGTATGGATTTAGTATGAGTTGTATGAAGGTTGTGTGGAGATTGTATGAGTTGTATGGAAGTTGTATGAGTTGTATCGGAATTGGATGAGTTGTATGGAGGTTATGTGGAGATTGTATTGTTAGTATAAGTTGTATGGAGTTTGTATGAGTTTTTTTTTTTTTCCTTTATTTAAATAAAAAAACTAATTTTGTCGTAAAACATAATACTGGCATAAGCCACAGGGCTTGTGCGCCAGTAACGAATCGATCGTATTGTTACCTGTTTACAGTAAAGTTGACAATAAAATATAAATACTCAAATCTATTATGGAATTAGCGGAGTTATTCGATCGTCGTAATGCGAGGCGCAATAGGCATAGTAGCGTCGATGTTAGCGCATCTTTCTGATAAGACGCGCCAAACCGGTTCAGCCGAAGGCATGCTGTCGCTCATATACAGGCTGCGCCGTATGGAGTTTGTATGAGTTGTATGGAGTTTTGTAAAACTAAACGCAACAAATACGTAGGTAGTTCGCATATTCGCCACCAGCGCTAGTGTCAATACCATAAGAGAAATAAAGGCAGACGCCATTTTCTACAATATTTTTAGCTTTTATTTACCACAAAACCCGGTCAAATCATCAAGTTTGTATGAGTTGTATGGAGGTTGTGGGTGTTGTATGGAGTACATATGAGTTGTATGGAGGTTGTATGAGGAGTTAATATGAGTTACCTGTGCAGGATTGCGGGTCGGGAACCGACGATGGCGTGCCATCGGTGTGGCTGTCCGGAGGACACGGCGCTGCACACGGTAGCGGAGTGTCCTGCATGGGCGGAGCCGCGGGCAGTTCTAGCCGCGGCAGTAGGGTCCAACCTGTCGCTGCCGAACATAGTAATGGTGGCCTTCTGCGAGGAAGTAATGGCGCAGAAGGAAGGCGAGGAGCGGATCAGGGAGGACGACCCTTCGTCCGACCCGATCCGCCGTAGGAGAACCGGGCGAAGGCGGCTGGCTCACGCTCGCCACCTTCCCCCTTAAAGAGGGCCTCCTGATAACAGGTCCTCGAGTTGGTCTGGCGTGCCCGTGTTTCCGGCACGCCACCACAAGCCGAATGTGGACGTGAGCCCGCAGAGTTGAGTCCGTAATGCGGACACCCGCCGGCGAAGTCGCGGAAGTCATGCGCAAGCGTTCCCGTGGCTTCGCCGTCAGGCGGTGCGAAGGAACACCGGGGGGTTTTTGGCCGGTAAAAGTCCGGCATAAGCATGAGCGTTTCCCCCCGAAAAAAAAAAAAAAAAGGAGTTAATATGAGTAGTGGTAGATCCTAAAGTGAAGGATCGCCTGGGGTGGTACCACCCTCTTATCTATTTCTGCCGTGGAGCAGAAATGCTTGCATTTCTGTGTTTCGGTTTGAAGGGTAAGAGAGCCAGCGTAATTTCCGGCACATGAGGCACTCCATCTTAGTCCTCAAGGTTACCAGCGCATCAAAAACCCTCTAATATTAATACAGTGAGGTGAGATGTCTATGGGCGACGGTGACCACTTACCATCAGGTGGCCCGTTGGCTCGTCTGCTCTCCTTATTTAATAATAAAAAAAAAAAAAAAAGTTGAAATTATTTTTATCGGCAGCTTTAGTTTCGCCATGTTTCATTCCTTTAGACGATAAGCGAAAAACATCGCGTTAGGTATGTACCTATATAAATATTTATCTTCTTGCCAGCTCGTAAAATATTCAAGAAAATTCACAAAGAAATCACAAAGGACACTAAATTGTCAAAGAATGGGTCCAAGCCAGGACGTTACGTTAGATATTTTTTTGTAGTTTGAATAACAAATGTTTTTATTTTCATGGTTTCAATCGTATTCTGCAGTGGTATTTTGAATTAATATATAATATTGTTCTGCGCGTGAGACGGACGCCGCACACTATGATACCGCAACACGTCGTGATGCAGCATTGCGCATGCGCGGGCCCTCCGCGCGCCCCGCGCAACATCCTCTCGCTCCTACACCACGGCCTGACGTCGCAGCCATCTACGTCATTCACTACGCCTACCGCCGAACGAATAGCACGCTCTCATCACTTTATCAAATTCTAACGTATTTTTTATTAGTTCAATTTATTAATCGTTTATTTTAATCTTATTCAGTTTGTTCAGTAATTCCAAATTCGCGTAAATAAAATCTAGTTTAAATTGTGTTGCTGAGTTTTCGTCAACGACTTTCGAGATCTACTGCCTGTACTCACACAAGCTTTCCTGCTTTGCTTACTGGTTCGGGTTCGATTCCCGGACACGACTGTCAGTGAGGACACTCAACCGGGTGCCCTCCTACAAGATGACGATTTTACGGGTGACAGCATTTTGCATTTTAGGTTATATAAACAAAAGAAATAAAACAAGGGGTGCTGAACGTACATATTTTTGTGGTATTAGAGGTACTTGCAATTCTCGCACTTTCGATAATCTCGAAAGACACATTTGTCGAAAAAAATTGCAGATGTCGATTGATACAGCTTTTTGTTATCTTTTTGATATTTTTTTGTTTGTTTAAGATACTTTACACGAGTTGAAGAATGCGCTAGTTGAAGAATGGCATAACATTAATCAAAATCGTATCAGAAATTTGAATACCGGCAGCCACAATGTGTTACTGAACTTAAATGGGCTCGTGGAGATAATACTAAGTATTAAAAATGATTAAAAAAACGTTAATCGGAAAACTGTGATATGTTATTTTTTGTTCCCATAAGTTAAAAGTGGATTAAGAAGGTAGGTTAATTGATTTTATAAAATTAAAATTAAATAGTGTACCAAAGGTTTGTGTACTTTTTTTATGTATTAATAAGTCATCTTCAACATACTACAATTTCAGGAATGATCATCATCAGCATTTACACATACACACATACACACTGCTGGACATAGGCCTCTCCCAGGGCACGCCATTGAGCCCGATCTTCGGCTCTTCTCATCCAGTCGCTGCCAGCCACCTTGCGCAGATCGTCACTCCATCGAGCAGAAGGGCGTCCCACACTACGTTTGCCCAAACGCGGTCTCCACTCCAGAACTCGTCTCCCCCAGCGGTTGTCGGTTCTGCGACAGATGTGACCGGCCCACTGCCACTTCAGCTTGCTAATCTTATGAGCTATGTCGATAACTTTTGTTCTATGCCGGATTTCCTAATTTCGGATTCGATCCAGCAGAGATACTCCGAGCACAGCTCTTTCCATAGCACGCTGAGCGGCTTTCAATTTGTGAACCAGTCGCACCGTCAGTGACAACGTTTCGGCTGCGTAGGTCATTTCAGGAATCAATATATATTTAAGGAAATATCATAGATTTTTAAAGTGTATTATATTATCTAGTATCGAAATTACTTTTAGAATATACCCTATCCTCTACTATCTATAATTTATCACAATATTGCATCACTTTTTCACAGAAATAGTGACGTTACAATAAATTTTCCCAGCCAAAGAATGTTATCTTTAATTACGACATAATCATAATTTTGTTATAGGCATATTATAACATTGTTACCAATGATGATTTTCGTAACGATTATAAGTATTCACGTAATATAACGCAACTGTTATGAATATAAGCATCAGATGGTATACCGAAGACATCATTCAGTAATTTGTTCTCCGAAGAACTAACAAGTGTCAAAGAAGATGGCTGCCAAGGCTCTACTAGTCTTCTGTGCTCAAGCCTTCCTTGCCCAGGTATACTAATTCTACAAATTTAAGAATTATTCCTCATTGATGAATTATTCCACATTCAATGGAATTAACCACATATAAAGACACTCTTGGCAGATTTAATGGGGTGTGCCATTGCATTCTCCGTTTCATACACGTTATGGAAACAAACTAAAAAATATTGTCTGTAGGTAAATGTACATGTCTTTGAAATTTTTATTACGTGACATTGTATGATTGCATGGTAGCCATCTAGACAGCCTCGTTAGGGTCACTAATGTAAAGAACGGGTAGTTAAGTGTTATTAGAATCAACCCCCCCCCCCCCCCCCCCCTAACGCTCTAAAGGTGAGGGTTGATTCTAAGCAAACAGCAGTAAATTCTTTAAGGTTCCAGTTGAGGGGAGGGGTGACTTTTGGAGCCTGTTGAGACCTAACCTTCTCTCTCGATATTCATTAAGTCATACATTCCATTACGTGATGTGAGTTTCTCTATTCCATTCCTCAATTCTAATTTTTATATTAGATAACTCGTAGTCCAGAAAGGCGTGCCAAGATTCGTGGCTAACCGTTCTCTCTGTCTACCCCGCAATTGACATTATTTAACTCGTTATCTAATGAAACCTTTAACTTTTGTTCAACAGCTCATTTCTGGACATTGCATCGGAAATGGTTACAACGGTGGTGCTCTTGGACATGGCAACGGCTTGGGTCTGACCGGTAACGGCTTAGGTCTGGCCGGCAACGGCTTAGGTCTGGCCGGCAACAGCTTGGGTCTGGCTGGCAACGGTTTGGCCGGCAACGGCGTAGAGAACGGAAACGGCGGTGGTCTAACAGTGACCAGCAGGTCCCCGATCGTGCCCAAAGGCGTGTCCGTGATGTCGGAGTACGCAATCGAGGGCCCCGTGGCCGTCACCGGGCAGCTGCCGCTCCTGGGGACGGTGGCCGTGGAGGGGCAGTTGCCGTCCGACGGGCAGGCGGGCTCGGCGTATGCCTGCGGGAACGGGAACGTGGGCATCGTGAGTGGTCTCGGCGTGGGCGGCGACCTCGGTGTGGGCCGCGGGCTTGGCGTGGGCGGCGGGCTCGGTGTGGGCGGCGGGGTCGGCATGGGCAGCGGGCTCGGTGGGCTGGGGGGACTCGGCGTGAGCCGAGGGCTCGGCGTATGCGGCGGGCTCGGTGTGGGTGGGGGGCTCGCCGTGGGCAGCAGGATCGGTGGGCTCGGGGGGTTCGGCGGGCGCGGCTACGGCAGCGGGCTGGTCGGCGGACTCGGCGCCGCTGGCTTTCGCGGCTGCGGGGCGGCCTACTGATTCTTGTTGATGTGTTTTAAGTTTAAATAAATTATGTTTTTCTATCACTTTGTATTGTTATTGTTTGTGGATTCCATTGTGATATTATCAATCAATTTATTCTTAATTCCATTTGAATGTCTCAAACGAAAGAACAAAGTCTCAAAAAAGAAATAGATTTTAAAAATGTCATAAACCAAACCCTCAGCAAAGTCAATTTACAGGTGTAACATAATAATCCCACCAAAAACATAAATGTGAAACAAGTGCCAAGTTCGGTGCAAGGAACCAATAGGCCTGTCGACTTCGCCGTTAAAAGAATGGAGATCTAACTGGATGAAATTACGTCCATAATTCCCTAGGTGCGGAGGAACCACCTTCATCATAGGTAGTAGAAATATAAAACATTGTTTAAACATAAAAAGCGTCAACACCGATATCGCTGAGCGTGCGGTGGAGGGCGTTGCTTCTTATTCATCCCGGGGATGGGCGATGCGACCGGGCATGTTGCATTGCTGCGTCTCTTTATCCTTGGGTTCTAGGTCCCTCTTTCTCCACCTCGGTATTTCTGTGGTGAGAGGGAGCAGGATGCAGGGGCGAGCGAGGTGCGTGGCGAGAGGGCGTGGTCACAGGCGGCGGTGCGGCGGCCGCGGTCGCGGTCGCAGACGTGTAGACTATGGGTCGGGTTACGCTCTGCGTTCCGCGCGCTCAAGGGCGCGAGCGCGGGCCTCGGGCGCGGGCCTCGGGCCTCGGGCGCGGGCCTCGGGCCTCGGGCGCGGGCCTCGGGCGCGGGCCTCGGGCGCGTGCCTCGGGCGCTCCGTCCGCCGCCGCAGCCCGCCCGGTGGCAATCCAATTTTCCGAGTCCACCTAACGCTTGAATAGAAGTAATAAAGCCTCATTTTGACATGCAGCGCCATCTAGTGGCCGTATGTTAATTCGACCTTCCTGGCAATTATAAATAAATAGGTATTAGATTATTACTTTGACCGTGCACATCGAGCAAAGAATTTGAGCACACACGAGCTTTTAATTATGTTGACTATGACATACTGCTCTATAAACTGGACGATTATGGAGTAAGGGGAAATGCACTAAAACTACTAAAAAGTTGACGTTGTGAACCTAAACGAATCTTATCTGTGTCCGAAATTATGAAATTATTAAAATAAATTTTAAAAGTAAACACGAAGAACGCTACTCGTTACAGTGTAGGGAAACAAAATATGGAGTACCACAAGGAAGTGTGTTAGGCCCGCTCCTATTTCTCATTTTTATAAATGATTTTCCCGCTCGGTGGATCATAGCCCGTACCCACCTTGTGCAAGGGGAGGCCTGTGCCTCAACAGTGGGGACATTAATAGGCTGATGATGATGATGATTAATGATTTGCCCAAATACATAAAATACCCAATGATATTCTTTGCAGACGATAGTACGGCGGTATTCGAAAACAACAAAGATTTAAATTATGAATTCGAAATAAATAAAAATCTTGATAATATTATCAAATGGCTCAACAAAAATAATTTAGTATTTAACGTAGAAAAAAAAAACAATATTATGTACTTTCGACAGAGAGCATCGAATTCAAAGGACCCTTACATTATATATAATGGAAAATAAATCGAAGCAGTGAATGTATCAATGTTCTTAGGACAATGCTCATGTAAAAAGATACGTCAATTTTCCTTTGCGCTTAACATATTATCAAAAGTTGCAAATATTTCAACTGTCATAACAGCCTACCACGACTATGTAGCGTCCGCTTTAAGATATGGGATAATGTTTAGGGATAATTCCACAACAAAAGACGACAAAAAAGATGTATCAGAGCTATTTGCGGTCTAAGACAACAAGATAGATAGATAGAAACACGACCTGTGTACAGACCTTTCTTTGTCAAGTTTAAGATATTGCCTTTTGTATTTTTATTACATATATGAAACTGCAATTTTTGTAAAAGGTTATAGTCAGCAATTTACTACTGTATCTTAAATTCACGACCGGAACTCGCGCAACAAAGATAAACTTTGCCTGCGCTTTTCTAATACTGCGCTTACATTACATTAGAGTGTTTTCTGTATGGCCCCCAAAATATAAGCTGCTGCTGCAAAAGAGAAAACGGAGAAGAAACACTTGTTATTTACTTGGATCAGGCAAGCCTGGATGCGGAGCAACAGGAAAGCGAAGGTAGACATGTTTGTTTAAATGTATTCAACGGAAGTTAAATACAGAATGATATAATGCAATTATATTAAACATTTTATACCCAGTTATTGCGATATTTTATTCCAAATACGTGAGATTTTACTAACATTATTTTAGAATTCAAATAGTAACCCCAATAGGAGAAATAAAAGAAATGTTTCCAAAGAAATACAACGAAACAGAACAAGAATATTAGTCATTGCCTTTGCCATACATTATTATCCAATACAAATTATACAAGAGATTACGCACGTTCTTACTAGGTCACATAGTGCAATAACTTTATTACTATTACAGTTTTTTTCTTATCAGGTGTAATTTCTCCAGATGATAAGGGAAAGTTTTAAAAAATCATTCTCGAGTCACCTTTGGAAGCATTCGACCAACAATAGCAGTCAAGCCTATCCTCGCTCTTTGCGCTTCGAGATGCGCATGAGATGAGACATTCCTTAAAAATACACTAATACGAGTAATAATCTGTTATACCAATAATTGTTGAATAAGGGTTGTGTTTCGGCTTTGTTTACTAATTTTTATATTTTAGATCGGAGGGTATTAGATAGACTCGCTGTCATTTTTAGTAGGCCACTAGCTCCCGCGCGATGCCCATGCACTTTGCACCGTGTGCTTTAAAATAAAACGGGGATTACATTAATTTCACGAATTATTAAGTGAAGTGACCTTATGAGACTGTAATACGACAGAGTGACTGGTGTGGTGTTTATTGTATCGCGGAAACAAGACCAATGGGGTACCCCTCACCGCTGGATCTACTCACCGCCATAACACCAGGTACGACTTGACATTTAAGACTTTATTTTTGGGGTTTAACTCCGCGAAACGCGGATACTGGTTGAATAAAACTCAAATTATAGTCGGATATGCAGTCCATTTTTGGACAATGTATCGGAAACGCCATCAACGCTGGTGTCGCTGACAATGGACTTGCTGACTGGGCTGGCAATGGGCAGGCCGGATATGGTGCCGGCTACGGCTTAGTTGGAAATAACTATGGAGTTGTTGGTTCAGTCGCTACCGGCAATGGCGGTGCTCTCGCCGTGCCCAGCTCCGCCATCATCCATCCCAACGGCATCTCTGTTCGGTCTGAGATTGTGATCGAAGGTGCTTTCGCTGTTACTGGTGAGCTGCCAGTCTTGTCTGCAGTTGATTTCGAGGGTAAACTGCCTACTGTTGTCTCGGCGGGAGTCTCGTACGGGCTGACGGCACTGCGGGCTACGGTACTACGGGCTACGGCGCTACGGGCTACGGCGCGGGACTAGATGGCGCGGAGCTGGCCGAAGTTCGCAGCTACGGTGCTGGCTTCGCTGGTAGTGGATGCGGATGTGGCGGTGCTTATTACTGAATATGTACTTACTTAACTGCCGTCCCAAAAATAAATGATGACACAAGTTGAAAATTCTTTTGTTGTTTATTTTTGTCAGTTAGATATTTTTTGAAAATTACTTGTATTATCTGCTTGTTTAGAAATGTTGAAAGAATGAGCACTAATGATGAACCAGCTATACGAGTGGAAGTAAATGTCGAGGTTGATCTAGAATGAATTTAAAAAATGTTTATCGATTTTAAAATACAAAACGCACTACGCCAAAGGCGAGCATGCATCAAAGGAAGAATGTCTAGTAGACGAACGAAAGCGGCGTGCCAAAATAGATATTCATGGCGCTCCTTTCCCTCTGCCTACCCAGTAACGTATACATTATTGTTACGTAAAATTAGTTTTAAATATTTGACTTTATTATATAGTTTATTGATATGATAGATAGATAGAAACACTTATGATGAATGTAATCCATTTCCAGTTCTTATAACAATAAGAACTGGAAATGGATTACATTCGAAATTAAACATAATAATAATTGACTAATGAATATAATTGACTAATAATAATAATTTATTTTACCATGATTCATTAGTCAATTATTATTATGTTTAATTTCGAACACAATTTATATTGTTAACGAATAAGTAAATTGAAACGAACATAATAATGTAATATAGTAATGTAAATATCGTCTAATATCGTAAATATTGTCTTTCTTGAATCGCACCACTCGTCGGCGGCTCAATTTTCACCCGCACTTTCTGAAGCCTTGGGTGTCTACCACGACCCGTTTTACACGAACGTTTCTGCCACGCACCTGCAAAATGTGGAACTCTCTTCCACCCGACGTTTTCCCGCAGCGCTACGACATGGGATGCTTCAAAAAGAACGTTAAAAAAGTCCTCTCCCTCCACGGCCGGCAACACACAAGCAATACCCCTGGTACTGCACGTGTCTCTAGGCGACGGTGACTACTTACCATCAGGTGGCCCGTCTGCCTGTTTGTCGTAACTAATTTATATAAAAAAAATTATGAATAATTAGTTAAAATTGAATTTCAGATTATGTACGAATTAAAGCTAATTTGAGAGAAGTCAAAACAAGAATTACTTTATACACGTTTCTTTGTCAGTGTCGAGTATTCTACATTTCGGTGGAGTAACTTTTTTATTAGGGAGATTTTAGAGGTGGTGAACAAGCCGAACACTATCGGAGAAACGAAAGCAGCGCGACTCCAATGGCTCGGACACGTCACTAGGACGGGGGAGGATCGGGCAGTAAACGAGCGTATGTGGGACGACGACGACGGTCGGACGTCCCAGGTACCGCTGGCGCGATGAATTGGAGAAGGATCTGCGTGAGCTCCGGGCGCCTGACTGGCTCGAGACTGTGCAGGAGAGAGAGCGACGGCGCTCTTTGGTATCGGAGGCCAAGATCCACTTCGGGTCGCTGCGCCAGCGGAGTGAGTAAGTAACTTTTTTGTTACTAACTTGTATTGGTTTATGGTGACATAATTGTACCTACCAACCTACTGACAAAGTTAAAAAAATGGTTAATGGAATGATTCACTGAATTTTGATGAATTTTTGAATAACCTCTGCCACTTTTGAAAATTTCGCTTTCTACTTGTTATAGATTTAGTTTCGCTATGAGAATACAACACCATTATTAAAAATTTCTTCTTTATTCGTGGAATAATTCTATTAACCACTTTTTTTATAAATGCCCATTTGGATCCCCTGGTTGGATGAATAGCTGGGCCCTGGGCTCAACTTGAGTCGCTCAAGGACTAGGAAGATATATTGATCCTTGATGAATGAACTCAGCTGGTCAAAACAGTGTCCTAGGATCCATCAATGGATCCAATCACGTGATTAGAAGGAGATAAGAAAACTTGCGAGTATTTTTAAAACCATTTTTGTAATAATAAGTTCCATGGATTATGGTGGACACTTGGATCCGTCAAATCAGTTGCTATGGCGGTCGAGAGGAATGTACCACGAGATTCAACAAGTGAGCGATTTTATAATAAGATACTGTAATAAATATGACAGAGAAAAAAATTAAGACCCATATAAGACATACCATATGTAAAACGGGTATAAGTAAGATATATTTATTTCCAAAGATGTGCTGCTAAAAGTTTCTTGCGCCGCTTCTTTCCTTTCAGCTATAGCACCTTACGAAGCGGTGGTAGAGTGAAAAAGAATGACGTTGTAAAAATGTAAATGTACTTACAATAAAAACATTTTGATTTTAATTTTTGATTTTGGCGTAGCGTTAATTCAGGAGAAATCATTTTTATCGGCAGTTTTAGTTTCGCCATGTTTCATTCCTTTATACGATAGGCAAAAAACATCGCGTTAAGTATGTAATACCTATATGTAGTACCTATATAAGTATTTATTTTCTTGCCAAATCATAAAATATTCTAGAAATGCATAAAGTGAGTGCCTGTGAGTGTGGATGGTGTTAGCGAG
This sequence comes from Hofmannophila pseudospretella, assembly GCA_947369225.1. NCBI lineage: Eukaryota > Metazoa > Arthropoda > Insecta > Lepidoptera > Oecophoridae > Hofmannophila > Hofmannophila pseudospretella. The sequence continues at coordinate 6,266,855 of OX376337.1, read as the reverse complement.
CCTATGGCAATTGCTAACTTGTTCCGGGAGCACTTTAGGGTTGAATCTCCACTGGGGGAGACGCCTTCGTATGGGTCGATCGGGGGTGAGACTAGTCGTGAAGCGGAGTTAGTGCGTTTCTCGGAGAAAGAAGTTGCCTCTGCCATAAGAAACATGACGAGGGGAAAATCTTCGGGACACGACGGTCTCAGCGTCGAGCACCTGCAGTGTGCGGGTGTGCATTTGCCTAGGGTACTGTTAATGTTCTTCTCGCTGTGTGTCGCGCACGCGCACCTTCCCCAGGACATGATGAAAACCATTGTCGTGCCAAATGTAAAGAACAGAACGGGGGACATATCGGACAAGAGTAATTACAGGCCCATCTCCCTGGCTACGATCATAGCAAAAGTGCTCGATAGACTGCTCGACGCCCACCTAGATAAACACCTACAGTTACATGACGCACAGTTCGGTTTTCGTGCGGGACTGTCGACTGAAAGTGCAATTTTGAGTCTAAAACACACTGTTAGGTATTACACGGTTCTGGAGACGCCTGTTTACGCTTGTTTCCTTGATTTGTCCAAAGCTTTCGATCTAGTCTCTTATGATGTTCTGTGGGACAAGTTAAGGAAAGCTGATTTACCACCGGAACTTGTATATCTTTTTGAATATTGGTACGGCAATCAAATTAACCATGTAAAATGGTGTAACACGCTCTCTGACCCATATAGCTTGAAATGCGGGGTGAGACAGGGGGGGTTGACCTCGCCTAAGCTTTTCAACCTGTATGTGAACGAACTGATCGTCGGGCTCAGCAACCAGCGTGTCGGCTGTCACGTGGACGGCGTGTGCGTGAACAACATCAGTTACGCAGACGACATGGTGTTGCTGAGCCCGTCGGTCGGCGGACTCAGGCGGCTACTGGCGACATGTGAGACATATGCCGCTGCTCACGGCCTAGTGTACAACACTAGGAAAAGTGAATTTATAATATTTAAGTCTGGTAACAAGTGCCCGTATTTTGTACCGCCTATTAAGCTGAATGGCCAAGACATTAATAGAGTAAGCCATTTTAAATATCTCGGTCACTTTGTAACTGAAGACTTAAAAGATGATATGGACATTGAGAGGGAGCGCAGGGCTTTGGCGGTGAGAAGTAATATGCTAGTCCGAAGGTTTGCTCGTTGTACTAAGCCGTTAAAATCACGCTTTTTAAAGCATATTGTCAAACATTTTACACGAGCAGCCTTTGGACGCACTACACTCAGAGATCGCTAAACGCCCTGCGAATCCAGTACAACAATGCCTTCAGAATGCTATTGAGGCTGCCTCGCTTCTGCAGCGCCTCCGGAATGTTTGCGGAGGCGCGCACCGACGGCTTCCATGCGCTCGTGCGCAAGAAGACCGCCTCCTTGCTGCACAGAGTGGAGGGCGGCAACAATGGCATTCTGAAAACGATAGCGGGCAAGTTTGACTGTCCTATAATCAGACACTGGGTTCGTGTGTTGACCGGGTTCGGATAGGTACCCGATGAACGCACGAACTCTCTGTCCCACATCCCACATGTCTGCCTTTAAGTTTTTCTTTGTAAATAATTACTATGGCTATGTCAATGTCAATTTGAAAAAACAGTTTAGAAAATAAAATAAATAAATAATAAATGTATTAAAGTGTCCTAAAGAAAGGCACGCCCCGCGTCATGCTAGACGCAGCGGATGCTGAGGATCATCGCTTCATACGAAGGCGGCCTTAGCGAAGTCCCGAGCTCCCAGCCCGGACATAACCCTCAGCCCGCAGCTCGCCTGATAGCTGGGTTAGAAGGTGTTTACAGGTTACCCCTGACAGGACGCTACTCCAGTCCTCCTTGGTCGCCCAGGAGACGGCGGCGAGAGCACCTCGGTTGCCGGGGAAACAGAATTTAAACTCGTGAACGCGCAGACCTGCGGCGCAGACAGTGGGCGCAGGCGCCCTGCTCTGTGTCACTTTTGTATATTATTTTGTACATATTTATTTGTAAATGTTTATTTCTTGTTATATTTTTTAAGTGTATGAATAGGCGGAGGCCAATCAACGGTCGCTTGAATGCAGTCTACGGATCCTCTTCGGAACGGTACGTCACTTGCCCATTTTTGCACTCAATGCAACCGTTGCTTTCAAAGCAGTCGGGGCCTCCAAATTCACACTACTCGTATCCACGGACGCCCCTCTCCGGTCACTCTCAGCGCGCCTAGCGTACTAAACCAAACCCCATCACACACTCCCAATGCCGACCCCTTCCACGTACGTCTGAGCCACCTTAAAAACTCCTTTCCTTTGGTGAAAAGGATTCCGCGTGGTGCCAGGATATCCGTCGCTACAAGCCTGTCGGATTCTATTTTAAAATGCATTAAAACAAACCAGACAGAGGACTGGGAACGTCTTTTCACCCTCTCGTACTCCACTCTTCACGTAAAATCTAGTAATTCCCACTCATCCTTAACACAGAATATAAAAAATAACTGCACACAACCAACAAGCCCCCCCATTAATCATAATCATAACCCAGTTAAACAAAATTTCAGTGTCTTTAAAAAAGTGGAGAGTAAGGTAAGCGATGGAGACCTCAAAGGCGCCGCGCGGCTCCTATTCTCGAGTGACGTACTGTCACCTGATACTCCGGAGACTGTGGCAGCTCTCCAAAGCAAACACCCCCCAGCACCCCCGACTCCCATCCAGCTGGACTCGCCTGCAGCCCCCGAGGCCTGCCTCCACGCCTGTGAGAGAGACATCGTTTCAGCCATCTCCTCATTTAAAACCGGTTCGGCTGCTGGCTTAGACGGCTTATCTCCACAACATCTAAAAGACCTCACAGCACACTCAGTAGGTGAGGCGGGGCAAAACCTGATCTCTTCACTCACCCTCCTTATAAATTTCATGTTGGCTGGAAACGTGAACCCTGAAGTGACACCCATCCTATACGGCGCCAACCTAATTGCTCTCTCAAAGAAGGACGGTGGAGTCAGGCCCATTGCTGTGGGCTCAACCTTAAGACGTATTGCCTCAAAGGTGTGTGTCAGACACTCACTATCTAAATTGAAATCAGTATTCGAACCCGTTCAGTTAGGTTTCGGGACTAAGGGCGGCTGTGAAGCAGCCGTCCACGCCCTTAGAACCTATCTGGACAAAAGTGCCAGCTGCGAAGTGCTCCTCAAAATCGACGTGAAAAACGCGTTTAATTCAGTAAACCGGGACACCCTGTTGAAAGAAGCCAGAAATAATCTACCAGAAATTTACAACTACCTTTTCCAATGTTACTCCAACCCCTCAAAATTACTCCACAAAAACAAAGAAATCCTCTCTGCCGTTGGCTGCCAACAGGGTGATCCCCTTGGGCCAGCCATATTCAGCCTCGCAATAAATCCGGTTATTCAAAATTTACAATCTGAATTTAACGTCTGGTACTTAGATGACGGAACCCTAGGAGGTAAAGCCACAGCTGTTCTAGCCGACCTTTCTAACATAATTAATAATTTTCAGTCCATCGGCCTAGACCTAAATACAGACAAATGCGAACTTTTTATCGCAGAAAGCGTTTCACAAGCCGACAGGACAAAACTAATTCAAAATTTTCAAAATTTGGCCCCTAATATCAAAATTGTAAATAAAGCGTCGCTCTACCTTCTAGGTTCTCCGATCTTCGAGGAAGCGATAACACCTCTCGCAGAAAAATCAATTTCTAAATTCAACCAGTGTTCCGAACGTCTCCTGGAAATTAATACGCATTCGGCCCTATTTATCTTAAAATTCTGCTTATTTGTCCCTAAATTTACTTACCTGATCCGATGCTGCCCCTTCTGGACACAAAAAAGTTTAACAGAATCCATCGACAAACTGGTTAAACGTCAATTGGAGTCAATTATCAATATAAAACTTTCAGAACATTCCTGGACCCAAGCCTCCCTCCCCATCAGATATGGTGGCTTAGGGATCCGCAAAATTACCGACGTATCTCTGCCTGCCTTTCTAGCCTCTATCCACAGCACCTCCAACCTAATAGGAAAAATCCTGGGTTCGTCCCTAACAAACTATGAGGTTACGTGCTTGGAGGAGGCTACAAAGACATGGAATATGGCTGCCCCTAACCAAACTTTTCCATCAGTCCCTGCAAGTCAGAGGTGCTGGGATGACGTCGTTTGCGAGGTCATATCATCCAGACTCCTGAACAGTAGCTGCGGTCCAACCCGCGCCAGGCTGCTGGCCGTGGCCGCCAGGGAATCTGGCCACTGGCTACACGCCTACCCCTCCGCCAACACGGGCACTTTCATTGACAACGAGACCCTTCGCTTAGCGATCGCTCTCCGCCTCGGTGCCGAGGTCTGCGCGCCTCATAAGTGCCCGTGTGGTGCAGATGTCGACCCCCTCGGTCACCACGGTCTGTCCTGCCAAAAGAGCGCCGGTCGCTTCTCCCGCCACGCTGCCTTAAACGACATTCTGCGTCGCTCTCTTGCCACCGTCAACGTACCGGCCATCCTGGAGCCGAACGGTATCATGCGTGATGACGGCAAGAGACCGGACGGAATGTCGTTAATACCCTGGAAAATGGGACGTGCCCTTGTATGGGATGCTACTTGCGTAGACACTTTGGCTCCGTCCCACCTCCAGAGTACGTGTAGGAAGGCCGGTGGGGCGGCTGAAGCGGCTGAGGGCCTTAAGGCCCACAAATACAGGGACATCGGCAACCAATACAAGTTTGTTGCATTTGGTGTAGAGACCCTTGGTCCTTGGGGCCCTGGAGCTTGGTCACTGTTTCGAGAGCTGTCCAAGCGTTTGTTCGATGCGACGAGGGACCCAAGGGCTGGCGGCTATCTTGCCCAAAGAATCAGCATAGCGATCCAGCGGGGTAACGCCGCCAGCATCCTTGGTACCCTACCACACGGGCCTAATCTAAAAAATTTTATAAGTTACATTTAATTATTTTTTTGTGTACATTATCAAATTAATTATTTCTACATTTCTTTTCTATTGCTCTTGTTTCTGTAATTGTTTGTGTATAAATAATTTTAAGTTGTAAATAAATATATCTATATATTACTAACATAGTATTAAGTACCTGCATGGTTACTAACAAAAATTGAACCTCTGTTGTTCCGATAATAAATTGATTTGATTTGATTTGATAAAGAAATCACTAAAGACACTAAATGAATAATATGGTCAAAGAATGCTTCCAATGTTAGGTTAGATAATTTTTTGTAGTTTGAATAAAATAGAGATACAAAAGAAATATTTCAAAGATCATGTATATTTATTTGGATTTAAAAAGCCCTCGACCAAAACTATGATGTAATTTTAAATGGTGGTACAAATTACGATGAAATTAAGATGAGTACTTACATAAGTAGGTAGGTACTTGAATCTCGTTTAAATAGGTATTCATTATCATTAACAATTTAAAAAAAGTGACGATTGAAATCTTTTTCTATGTAGTTGAAGTACATAACAATTAATAATTTTTTTTTAAATAGTACTGTTTTTGTTGTTCTTGATTATAATTCCAATATAATCGATTAAACGGAACGTTTTTTCTATCAATTTCTACCAAGTCGACATTTAAGTCGATCGAGATTGAGAATACCATTTTCAGGTAACACTCGACTTTTTCAGTAGACATTTTGCTTTCGACTTATTTCGAAGGTAGACATTTGTCGAACTCTGCGAGAATTGACCCTCCTGATCATGAAATCAAAGGTATGTCCTACAGCCAGTGTAAACATAATTATAATTATATAAATTAAAAGCAAAATCATAAATTAAAAACATTTTGTACAGGGATTATTAATTTAATTCTCAAAAGTAAATTTGAGCATTTGAGTAAGTAATTATTGGTAATCTAGTAGACAACACCACCATTGCAGCCGCAGCCGCAGTGGCCGGAGATGGTGACAGCGCCAGCAGCGGGCACGCTGCCGCCGAACTGCACCGCGCCGAGCACCGGCACCTGCCCGGCGACGAGGGTGGCGCCGGCCACTGGCAGTTCGCCGACCACGCCCACTGCACCCTCGCCGACGCCGCCGTACGCGCCAGCCGCGCCCCAGCCGGCACCGGCGTAACCTCCGTGCGCTCCACCAATGCAATTACCAGCCGCACCGTAGCCTAGGCCGTTACCGTAGCCAATTCCAGCCAAGCCGTTTCCGTATCCGAAACCAAGTCCGTTACCGCACTGGCTGTACACATTCTGGAAGAAGGAAGATGACAATTAAAGAAAATAGAATTAGTGGTTAAAAATGTTTCCACAATCAGAATTTAGACCTGCAACCTTGCCATTCCGTGATAGTACTCTCACCAACTGAGCTTAGCAGGCAACGATTTTTTCTAATCTCTTTATGTACGCCAACATGACTACAAGCTTAATAAATAAATAAAATATAATTGACAATAATGTTATAGTGAGTCAAGACAAACAGGCGCAGATAATTTAGATAGGACCAATCTAAAAAGAAAAACTTATTATTTACCTGGATCAGGCAAGCCTGGACGCAGAGCAACAAGAAAGCGAAGGTGGACATATTTCTTTATGAGTATTCAACTAAAGCTGAATTAAGAATGATTTAGTGACAAAGAAATTACCCTTTTATACTTAGCATTTGAAATTATATTTAGTGTTGTAACTTGAATTTACAAATATTATATATTTAGGTAATTTTTAAGTTACAATATATTTCTGAAATTGATAGAAAGATTATACGAAACCTTGTGAAAACTACAAGTATTTTGAAACATAAACTTCAGACACAACACGATAATTAATTGCATCAAACTCATTACAAACTTAAAAGATAATGAATTCATTCACTGAACTAGATTACCTACGTAATAAGATTGAATTGGCTCATTGATACGTATTGGGTCATGTAAGTACAGTTGTCACAGTAACTTATAATAATGTCACGTAATTCGTCAAAACTAACTGATAATGTCAGTATAAATAGAACAGTTTGATCTTGGAACAGCATTCTCAAGTATTTTTTGTTGTTGCAAAGGAACAAAAGCAATAACTTTGAAATGGTATCTAAGGCTGTTTTCGTTATCTGCGCTTCGGTGGTCTTAGTCCAGGTGGGTTACCTTTTAACTCCCATTTCATACAATGTCTTTTTAACAATCTATTTTTGAACCCTGTCTTTAAAAGAACGTTGTTAAGAAAATAAACTATGTGAACTTATGCCCACAATTCTTTACTGAATCGCATATGTTCCACATAAAATAACAGGTTCTCAGAGATAGATATTTTTCATACCAGCAAACATGTTTTCAGAAACAATATAATTAGAAAAAATTGTCAGATTTATCCTGACATGGGTAATTAGGTGTTTGAGTCACAATTTATTTTATTTAATTTATGTTATATAAATAATTTATGTACGGTTTATTATGTACTTATACTTTGCATTTATTATGATACGTATTTATATACATATATATATATATAATATATATATTTATTATATGTATGTGTATTCATAATTGTATTCACCTATTATATTACATATCTATCTACCCTTACACACATGCACCTCCCTCCCCCAACTCTCACACACCCTCTCTTTCCCACACAAATACATATACACACACTCACCCCTTGTATAACATACTCGTGGAACACAATGTCATGCACGATACCTATTTCTCCTCACTTACAACTTTCGCATTTTAGAATGCACAGTTCATATGTGCAATAAAATACCGCATTATGTTTAAATATGTAAAGCTACTTTAGGAAAACCAATAATTGACTTATGTCTAGATTCTTAAATATGGTTAATTTGTTTTAATAATAGCTATTGGTTCTCTAAATAAATAAAATAAATAAAAATATTTGCATTTCAGACCATCTCTGGCCAATGCATCGGAAACGGCATTGATGTCGCCGTGGCTGGCAATTATGGACTTGGTGGTTGGGCCGGCAATGGTGCTGGTTGGGCCGGCAATGGTGTTGGTTGGGCCGGCAATGGTGCTGGTTGGGCCGGCAATGGTGCTGGTTGGGCCGGCAATTGTGGTGGTTGGGCCGGCAATGTTGCTGGCTATGGCGCCGGATACGGCTGGGCTGGTAACGGCTGTGGAGTTGCTGCCCCAATCGCTACCGGCAATGGCGGAGGTCTCTCTGTAATTAGCTCCTCGCCCATTAATCCCAACGGCATCACCGTTCGGTCTGAGAACGGAATCGATGGTGCTCTCGCCGTCTCCGGTGAGCTGCCAGTCTTGTCTGCTGTGACTTTCGAGGGTCAACTGCCTACTGCTGGCGCGTCGGGAGTGTCGTATGGTTGCGGCAACGGTAACATCGGCATCGTGAGCGAGGGTATCGCCGGCGCGGGTTTGGCCGGCGCTGCAGGCTACGGCGCGGGGCTGGCCGGCGGATGCGGCTATGGGGTACCGCTAGTTAAAGCTGGCTTCCCTGGCGCCCCAATTGGCGACGGATTCGTCGGTATTGGTGGGTGCGGTGGTATATACTATTGAGAATGTACTTTTAATAATTGCTTCAAATAAAAAAATATTTCTCATTATTTTGTCGTATAATTCACATTTATATTTTATAAATCTTCTGTGCCAAATTTCTGAACTGCTATTACAAAGCGGCCTCCCTTATCAGCAGAGTTCGCTGCAGCACCATTAGCGTCCTGAAGGTCCTTGCTGAGAAGGTGCATTGTCCCTTCCAGAGGCATTGGGTGGGGCTTAATCTTAGACCTGATTTAAAAATAATAATTTCGCACTATTAGGCATTTACTAACACACAGTTTCTAGTTTACTAACACTGCTGTATATCTGCATTTCGAAGTATGGATACAAATATAGATATTTATATCTGAAATAAAGATTAAACTAATTTAATTTATTACCTTTGGCTGTCTGCTAGCTCAACAAAATCTGTCAACATTTCCGGTTTAGGCGTCACCTAGATATCTAGTTTCAGGCTGTAGTACTTTGTTTAGGCGTCACCTAGATATATAGTTTCAGGCTGTAGTACTTTGTTTAGGCGTCACCTAGATATCTAGTTTCAGGCTGTAGTACGTTGTTTAGGCGTCACCTAGATATCTAGTTTCAGGCTGTAGTACTTTGTTTAGGCGTCACCTAGATATCTAGTTTCAGGCTGTAGTACTTTGTTTAGGCGTCACCTAGATATCTAGTTTCAGGCTGTAGTACTTTGTTTAGGCGTCACCTAGATATCTAGTTTCAGGCTGTAGTACGTTGTTTAGGCGTCACCTAGATATCTAGTTTCAGGCTGTAGTACTTTGTTTAGGCGTCACCTAGATATCTAGTTTCAGGCTGTAGTACTTTGTTTAGGCGTCACCTAGATATCTAGTTTCAGGCTGTAGTACGTTGTTTAGGCGTCACCTAGATATCTAGTTTCAGGCTGTAGTACGTTGTTTAGGCGTCACCTAGATATCTAGTTTCAGGCTGTAGTACTTTGTTTAGGCGTCACCTAGATATCTAGTTTCAGGCTGTAGTACTTTGTTTAGGCGTCACCTAGATATCTAGTTTCAGGCTGTAGTACTTTGTTTAGGCGTCACCTAGATATCTAGTTTCAGGCTGCAGTACTTTGTTTAGGCGTCACCTAGATATCTAGTTTCAAAACAAATCAAATCAAAATACTTTATTTGTCAGAATACTGTATAGAAAGTAAAAGATCTTAAAAATATATTAAAGTTAAAGTATTCAGCCTGTTAAAAGGCGTACAAAATGTCAGGTACCTACAAAGAATATAAATTAAAATAATGTCAATTTTAATGCTAATGTGAATGTTTATTATACTCCTTCACACTATAGAAAGGATTTTCAAGCAGCCATTTCAATAATTCAGTTTTAAAGAGTCTACCCTCTAACACCCTTACATCATGAGGTAATCTGTTGTACACTGTTATGCACATGTTATAAACATTTCTTGTGTATATGTATTTCCGTCACGGGGGCTGCCATAGCTTGTTCATTATTCGTGGCCTCGTCTGCCTGACGTGCAAGTCGCTCCGCTTTGTAAAATGAAGCATATTGGCTTTAACGAATAAGCATATGTCCTTAATATACATACACGGCAAGGGCAGTAAATTTAGTTTTTTAAGGCTGTAGTACTTTGTTTAGACGTCACCTAGATATCTAGTTTCGATCGAGGTAGTCGATATATTCCGTAATAAACGAGAAAATATATCAACTTTCAACAGTCATAAAACCAAACGTTATGGTCATACAAAATATTTTTTCAAAATTATTGATGGTCTCTCATTTTTTAATATTAATATTTTTTCCACTTTTCTATCGCTCCCACTAACATCTTGGGGTAAGGGGTGAGTATGTCTGCATTTGCTGACTTTCCCCCCTTTTGCAAAATATACATCGAGTATCTACAACGATATTGTCTTTTCTGAATATTTGAAGAAAATGTATTATTTTTAATTGTGGCAACGAAGCAGGATGATTTTAAATATTTGACTTTATTGAAACTTCATCTCCGCATTTTTCGGAAAGTCCTCGTCAATCTCTTTCGTTGGTACTAGAACGAAGGTTTTTTTTTTATTAAATAAGGAGAGCAGACGAGCAAACGGGCCACCTGACGGTAAGTGGTCACCGTCGCCCATAGACATCTCACCTCACTTTATTAATATTAGAGGGTTTTTGATGCGCTGCTAACCTCGAGGACTAAGATGGATTGCCTCATGTGCCGGAAATTACGCTGGCTCTCTTACCCTTCAAACCGAAACACAGAAATGCAAGCATCTCTGCTTCACGGCAGAAATAGGTAAGAGGGTGGTACCACCCCAGGCGATCCTTCACTTTAGAATCTACCACTACTGGTAATATCTTGGAATTAACGGCATGGGATGAAGCACTATAGAATAGGAATCGTATTGTTGTATTTTTGTATAGTTGTATAATTTAGTATATATAGTTTATATAGTGTATATTAACTATACATAGTACAACTATACATAGTGTATATAGTTATTAGTTTATTTTATAGTTTATTTTATTTTATCTTATCTTTATTATTTCTATTTAGTTTATAGTCTTGTATATAGTTTTGTTATATTATATAGTGTATATAGTTTAGTATTATAGTTGTATAGTTTGTTTAGTTTTTGTATAGTTGGGGTAGTAGCTGATAGGGACTTGTGGATTGTGGAAAACGCCTTTTATTACACTGCTACTGCGCATTATATCTTGGATGAAAGGAAAAATCTTATCTCTTTGTTCAGGCCGTCCTTAGGTCTCTGACACAAATGACAACAACCGGGACCGACTACTTAACGTACTCTCCGAGGCACTAGTGGTCACCCATCCTGGTACCGACCGCGCCAAACGTTGCTTAACCTGCACGATCACTTTCGGATCGTGCTCGCAACTAGGCCATGGGATATAAGCTATATAAAGCAGTGTATTATAATAATAATGCACAAAATACTCAGGTAACTTATCTATCATACTTATTGCAATGTCTATTTGAAATGAGTCTTCGACAATATGGAAGTAATAGGTACATTTGTTACGTTTTTTGCGTAATATAGGTACTACGCAAGTAACGTACGTGAGCGCAGCAGCCAAACCCCCCCCCCCCCCCCCCCCCCACCATTTAACTAAACTAAAACTTGAGCCCGTTTAATATAACGGCACCAAACACCGGGGATGTAGTGACACCCCGAGCTTCTGTCCGGCCACGAGGTTCGCCTCCAGGCCCGCACCCACTCCCCCCCTTCAGGGTTCGAGTGGACGACCCGTTTGATTGATTTGATACGTAGTACCTACTTCTTCTTCTTCTTCGAACTGACTTCTGCTGTTGGTCCTAATGACCTTTACAGGTTCACCGGGGTTTTTGGGGCGAGCGCAAAGTGCGCTCCAGCTTGGAGGAGGACTTAAAAGCTACTATAAGAAGCGACTGCCTAAGGGCACCCAGGTGGGTACGGACCTCGCTGGGGACGGAGGGATCGGGGAGAAGCGGCCTGGAGCATGCCGATAGCCAATCAAAGTGCATCTGCGATTCAGCGCCTGTGACACTGAGCGTCCCAAACGTCAAAATCCCATAGAATTTGACATTTTTGTACGCTAAGAAATCGACAAAAAACCGGCGTATGGTAACACCACTGATAGGAGTCCTATCATAGGACTCATTTGGAATTTCAACTAATAATAACTATTAGTACAGTGGACCTAAAAGTATACCTGTCAATCCTTCAATTAAATCTCAACTCTATGTAAATTGAAATTGTTTATTTAGCACTGTAAACACCAGAGTATAGCAAGTACACAATACAGAAGTATACAAAGATTAAAACATGTAGCACAAAACATCCGGTGCGGTACAGTGCCAAAAAGGGTACACCAGCTCAGCATAATGCTGAGGCAAGCCACAGCGCTGATTTTCAGCTGGCCCCTCGGTGACTGCATGGACGAAGAAAGCAACAGTGTGTGCGTGTTGTGTTGTGTGAATGTGTTTGTTTTTATGTCTTTGTATTTTAGATTCTCAAATGACGTTTCGTACCAAAGGGAAGTTTATCAGTACGTTTTCATACGTACACGTTTACGTCTTTGATGGCCCCATGTTTTATTATAGTTGTAGGTATAATACACAGATATCAAAAGAAAATTTTAATCTAGCATATAGTAATTTCTGATACAAAGTTATGGGCAGATTAAAACAGGCTGAAACAGGCTGAGATGGATTGTGAAAAATGTTGTCATAGAGTTCAATCAGTTTATATTTAATATAATGATATAAAAAATGTCAAGATCCATCATGGATCTTGTTAATGGATCGGCTTACAAAAGGGTACTGGTTACTAGAATTAGATGTATGCTACGGAACTTTGTTCCATAAGGAAGCTTATCGTCGAAGATGGATTATAATCTGCCCGTATCCGCATATTCCTTTACTACTTCTGCCTTTCCATTAAATTAATCGAGAATGTTATAAGAATTATGAATAAAAATCAGAAATACAGCATGAGGTACATTATTTATTTCTCAAATTAAGCTCAAATTTAGAAATGAGCCAATATTTAGTAGAGGATGGCTCCGTTGCAGCCGCAACCGCAGTTGCCGGAGATGGTGACAGCGCCAGCAGCGGGCACGCTGCCGCCGAACTGCACCGCGCCGAGCACCGGCACCTGCCCGGCGACGAGGGTGGCGCCGGCCACTGGCAGCTCGCCGGCCACGCCCACTGCACCCTCGCCGACGCCGCCGTACGCGCCGGCCGAGCAACCCGCGCCCCAGCCGGCGCCGGCGTAACCACCGTACGGTCCACCAATGCCATTACCAGCCGCACCGATGCCTAGGCCGTTACCGTAGCCGAGTCCTCCAGCCAAGCCTTTTCCGTATCCCGCAATCCCGGTACCGTAGCCGGCTCCAACCAAGCCATTTCCGTATCCGATCCCGTTACCGCAGCCGCACTGGCTGTACACATTCTGAAAGTAGAGATGTGTTTCTTAAAGCTGAAAATTATATTCTAGATAGTGAAACTATTTTTAAACGAATTATGAATAAAACTCAAATAAGTAAAATTCAAAATTACTTGGAGCAGGCAAACCTGGACGCGGGAGGTCCGAGTTCGAAACTATGCAATGTCATGTACCAATGAGTTTTTCGGTTTTTCCGAAAGACTTACGTACATTTACCTCCAGCTCTGACGGTGAAGGAAACCTGCACACTGAGATAACCAGTGTGTGAAAACGGGAAGGCAATGGCAAATCACCCCATTAAATCTGCCACGAGAGTCGTTCTATGTGATTAATTCCTTAGAATGATCACGACCCTCGGTAATGAGGAAAACGACTTAGAAGAGAAGAAGCATGATATATTAAGGCTTGCTCCACGTTACAAGAAAGATAAGAAAATAATGCAGATAATTAGATTAAAAAAATAATTAAATCTGGTTCTTTACCTGGATCAGGCAAGCCTGGACGCAGAGCAACAGGAAAGCGAAGGTAGACATGTTTGTTTAGGTGTATTCAACGGATACTGAATGCAGAATGATTTGATGACAATCGTCGTATCTTTTATACTTACTTACCATTACCATATTTCAACAAAAAGCTTTTTATTTTTTGTTCAGAACAGGTGTTAAAGTAATTAATAAAATGTAATAAAGAAATCACGGATAGAGCACGTACTTTGGATTATGTTACTATTTTGTTCTAATAACTGTCTTAATAATATTGGCTAATCGGATATAGATGATAACGATTCCTTTATAAATGAAATTAGGCGTTGGGAAAAACATACTCGTGTCAAAGCTCAGACATACAAACAACAATGGCCGCCATAGTCCTCGCTCTTTGCGCTTCAGCTCTCTTGGTTCAGGTATCATAAAAAACATTAAAAAAACCATAACTAATTTCTATAAATACTCAATTGTCAATTAACTGAGTCAGTGCGAATTTTAACAGAAAACAACTAGTGCCACTTAAAAAATCGGTCTTCCAAATTCTAGGGAATTCTGAAAAATCAGGGATTTATATTGGTTTTTTGAAGATAAGTGATTTGTTAGACATATTGGTAAAGCCTTATTGTAAGTCGTTTTCGTATAAGAAAACGACATAGAATTAAGCCACTACTATGGTTATGAAAAATAATGTTTCATCTGTAGCACGCAGTAAATACCTACATTTTCAAAAATGATGTGTGTTCAAGGGAAATGAATGTTATATCAGACTGGCGCTAGTTGTTTCCTTTAGTACGCAGCCATAATATTTTCTTGGATTTCAGACTATCTCTGGCCAATGCATTGGAAACGCCATCAATGCTGGTGTCGCTGACATCGCTGTCGCTGGCAACGGTCTGGCTGGCTGGGCTGGCAATGGTCCGGCCTGCTATGGTACTGGTTATGGTGCCGGAAACGGCTGGACTGGCATTGGCTATGGCGCCGGAAACGGCTTGGCTGGTAACTGCCATGGATTTGCTGCCCCAGTAGCTGCCGGCAATGGTGGTGCTCTCGCTGTGACCAGCTCCTCCCTCATCCCTCCCAACGGCATCTCCGTTCGGTCTGAGAACGCGATCGAAGGTGCTCTCGGCGTCAACGGTGCGGTACCAGTCTTGTCTGCAGTGGCTTTCGAGGGTGAACTGCCTATTGCTGGCTCGGCGGGAGTGTCGTACGGCTGCGGCAACGGCAACATCGGCATCGTGAGCGAGGGTCTAGCCGGCGCAGCGGGCTACGGCGCTGGGCTGGCTGGCGCGGGGCTGGCCGGAGGACGCGGCTACGGCGCTGGCTTCTCTGCTGCCCCGCTGGCTACCGGGTACGCTGGCCGTGGTGGATGCGGATGCGGTGGTGCTTACTACTAAAATGTTTGTCAACAAATCTCTGTGAATAATAAAAAATTGCAAATTATTTCTTTCTGTCATTCTAGTTTAGCGTAATTTTTACCTTATATGCTTCCTAATTCATAATTCATTTATTCATGCATAATCACGAGTTACATACAGATGTTATTATGTACAATTATTTAGTCCTAACATGATGAACCTTGTCGGTATAGCAAGTTTGTAAGAGCAGTTCTTTTCGGATAATAATTTATAAATGTTCATCTTCAAAATATTCCCGAAGTGAATAGTAGCTTTTGGAGGTTAATAAGTCCCTTAGATACTTTTGAATTAAAATTAATTATATGTACATATATAAATAATTTTTAAATTTTCATCAGATTCTCTTCAAAGTGCACTTGATTATGCATTTCTTATAAGTAAGTTTGTGACTGTTTTCTTAGTGGCATACTATGACATTATAATAGATTTAGATTTGATTTTTAGGATGCCGTACCTCAAAAGGAAAAAAACGGAACCCATATAGGATCACTTTGTTGTCCGTCCGGTACAGGTATCTAGTTGAAATTAATATCAAAAACTAAGGTCTATGGTCCCTTGGTGCTGTAAAAAATTCATGCTTCTAACTAAACGCAATCAGAAAATACGGTCATGTCATATATTTTGATACTCACAGACTCACTCATCAAAACCTATAGGGAGGGTACGTACTAAAAAAAACTATATTTTACGTTTACAAACCATTTTTGTAGGTGCGTACTGCGACCGTGGTATAAACCGAGTTCGATAAAACATTTTTCTCTACTACAAAGCTAAGTTTGTCATTTAATCCTACATAACAAGGTATATCCGATTTGGATCCGGCCTTTTTATTTAATAACGGAATAACGGAAGTGTTCTCAGCCATATCTGATAAAAAATAGACCAGTGATTTCCAAGATCTTGGAGTATCTTTGTCAGATGAGATCTCTGGAACGGTAATAGCTGGATATTCAAAATTGATCTCAAATATTTTGGTTCATGGTGCGCTTCTGACATCTACCGAAAATCTTGAGTCTGATAATGACCAGGAAAATAAGTGAATAGCCTTAAACTTGCGAAAGTTAGCCCTATGAATAAATCTGGTACAAAAACAGATCCCGGAAATCATCGACCGATATCAGTGCTCCCAGTAATATCCAAGATTCTGTACAGGTATCTTGATGATTATCTGACTAAACTGGATCTGTTTAAGCAGCAGTATGGTTTTCGACCGAAATCAAACACACTATCAGCCACAATTGATTTTATTACAAAAATAAAAACGAATATTGATGAAAAAATAATAGCTGTTGGTGTTTTTATTCATCTTTAAAAAGCTTTTGATACGGTGAGCCATGCACTGCTGCTTCCGAAACTAAATAATATGGGCATTACTGGGTTGGCACTTAGTATTTTGAATCTTATCTCACGATTTGATACCAGGTAGTTCAGATAGGTGATCATGAAAGTAGGCCGCAAAAAATTACGTGTTTTAGCCCCAAGGGATCAACTCAATTTGGGAATTAAATATGCTATGTTTCCGATTTTTATTCATAATTCTTTTAACATTCTCGATTCATTTAATGGAAAAGCAGAAGTATAAAAGGAATATGCGGATACAGGCAGATTAGAACCCATCTTAGACTATCGTCTTATCAGCTTCTTTATGGAACAAAGTGTTCCGTATACATCTAGTTCTAGTAACAAGTACCCTTTTGTAAGCCGATCCATTAACAAGATCCATGAGGAATCTTGAGATTTGTATCTCATTATAATGAATTACATTATAACAAGCAGCAGGAGTGTGGGACGTCTAGCAGCGAGGTGGTCAGACGACATCAGGGCTAGAGCTGGAGTGACTTGGCTCAGAAGCACTGCAAATCGGGTTACATGGAAATATATAGGAGAGGGCTATATCCAGCAGTAGATGAATAAAGCCTGAAGAAGAAGAAGAAGATAATAAATTAAATTATAATGTGATATGTATAACCAACCATATATTACCTCAGTTACAATCAGGATTTAGGAAGGGCTGCAGTACAAATACGGCATTACTCGATATCATAGATAATGTTCTCTGGAAGCTGGAATGGATTCTATACTGGCTTTACTGGATTTCTCTCGAGCTTTTGATGCGATTAACATTTTACTGCTCCTTTACAAGCTGGAATTCTACAGTTTTGAAGATTTGACAGTTATCTTAGTGTCGTTTCCAACGGGTCAGAATATCTAAGACCGATGGCAGCACTTTGTTGTCTAGCCTAAGGCCGGTTGAACGCGGGGTGCCCCAAGGATCAATCTTGGACCCCCTTTTATTTATTCCATATAGTTCGGATATCCTAAAGTGTATCAATATATGTAATTACCATAGCTACGAAGATGACATGCAAATTAACTTACCTTTTCTTCCCAAAGACACTGATAGCGCAGTGGAACATTTAAATGAAGATCTAAATCGTGTTTCCAATTGGGCTTTTCAAAATTCTTTACTTAAACAGTAATCCTTCGAAATCCAAATATTTTATTCTTGGCTCTAAAAACGTATGGAGGACATTAGTATGAGAAGGCCTGATGTGGTAATTCAAGGCAATAGTGTGGAGCAGGTTGCCGAGACTTGAAATCTGGGATTGTTTATGGATAGTTGAATGCACTTTGAGATTTATGTGACTGAATTAGTTCGCGAATACTTTTATAGGCTGAAGGTGCTCTACGACGCTCGGGAGTATCTCAGTTAGTTCTCTTCATGCTAACTACATGACATTTAGATTTTTAAATATTTTCATGGCACAAGCCACTAGTCTCTGGCCAAATATAAACATTTTCATCCGAAGCCGTTTTACGTGGAACGGAGAAAGCACGTGAATGATTTTCGAAGCACGAAGTGACAGTGACGTGAAGTGCCTTTATTTCATCCTTCCACGATTGATTGAGAAAAAGTTGGTAGCTCATTATGAATGGTAAAAAATACAGCTGCCATCGAAAAAAATCGATACTGTCTATAGTTATTTTCATTCATTTCATAATTTACGACGTCTATCTCAACATTTTTTCTGCTTTTTCAACATTGCTCAACATTTGCCCTCTTCTTAAATTTTCTATACAGTTTCTCCTTTATAAACTTTTCCATACATTATCTCAACTTTTCACAACATATTCCTTACTGTTTCTAACTATTCGTAACAAAAACCATTTTCCTAATTCTTCTCAGAGGAGTAGACCGTTACCGTAGCCGGCTTCAGTCAAGCCGTTCCCGTATCCGAGAGCAATCCCGTTACCACAGCCGCACTGGCGTCCAGCCGTAATATAGCAAATCGATATAAACCTTCTTTTTACAAGACTTTGCAATTGTACAGTCTTTATTTACCTGGATCAGGCAAGCCTGGGACGCAGAGCAAGAGGAAAGCGAATGTAGACACTTTTTAGTGTATTCGTATAAAGTTGATCGTATGATGATTTAACGGAAGCTATTTTACATTATCACTTTTAGTTACCTAAGCTCTTGTCATACCCGATATTTTACAATTATTTGTAATAGGATTGCTAAATGACCTATCACAATTCGAGGAGATTACTCAAGTATTGGGTCACATTAAGTCACTTCATTTTACTTAATTAACTGATAAGAAAATCAAGTATAAAACGGCAGCATTATTTTGGAAAATCATTCTCGAGTCATCTCTCGTACAAATAACAATGGCAGCTAAAACTATCTTCGCTCTCTGCGCTTCAGCTCTCTTTGTTCAGGTAACATCTTTAAATAAATTTACAATTATAATTTCTTTTCAATATTTATTCTTACTTACTTACTCACTTACTCCGCTGGCGGAGCGACCCGAAGTGGATCTTGGCCTCCGATATCAAAGAGCGCCATCGCTCTCTCTCCTTCCTGCACAGTCTCGAGCCAGTCAGGCGCCCGGAGCTCACGCAGATCTTTCTCCACTTCATCGCGCCAGCGGTATTTGGGACGTCCGACCGGACGTCGTCCGTTAGCTCGTTTAACTGCCCGATCCTCCCCCATCCTAGTGATGTGTCCGAGCCATCGGAGTCGAGCTGCTTTCGTTTCTCCTATAATGTTCGGCTCGTTTACCATCTCTTCAATTTCCCTATTCTTTCTCATCCTCCACCTTACGTCTTCCTTCTTGACTGGTCCCAGAATCTTCCTCAATATCCTCCTCTCGGTCACCAATATTTATTTTCCTAGATATTAATTCAATATTATTTATGGTTAACAGAGCATCGCTGGTCAATGTATCGGCAGTGCAATGAATGCTGGTGTCGTCGATGTCCTTGATCTCTGGCCCGGCTACGAAATGGCTGGCTGGGCTGGCAATGGACAGCCTGGTTATGGATACGGCTTGGCAGGCAAAGGATATGGAGCGGCTAGATCTTGCGGTTTCGGCAACGCAGTCGCTACCGGCAATGGCGGCGCTTTCATCGTATCCAGCTACTCCCCCATCCCCCCAACTGGCATCTACGTGGAGTCTGAAAACGCGATCGAAGGCGCTCTCATCGTCACTGGTGACCTGCCGTTCTTGAGCACAGTTGCTCTAGAGGGTCAACTGCCCACTTCTGGTTTAACTGGTTTATCGTACGGCTGCGGCAACGGCAACATCGGCATCGTGAGCGAGGGTCTCGCCGGCGCTGCGGGCTATGGTGCGGGGCTGGCTGGCGCGGGGCTGGCTGGCGCCGCAGGCTACGGCGCGGGGCTGGCCGGAGGATGCGGCTATGGCCTATCGCCAGCTGCTGGTTTCGTTGCCGCACCAGTGGTTAATGGAGTCGTTGGTGGTTGTGGATGTGGCGCTGTTAACTACTATTGAAAATGCTGATTTTTTATATAATAAAATAAATTGAATTTGAGTTTGGAAATTATTTTGTTCTTTGTTTATTATTTACTAGCGGCCCGTCCCGGCTTCGCACGGGCATTAAACATTACATTTAGATTTGTTAATTTTAACACATTCATAATAATAATAATAATATAACACACATATTCACTCCTTTTTGCGTCGAGCTCCTAAAAAAGAGTAAATTAAAAAAAAAACCGAGTGACGCCCTACAACGCATAAGTAGCCGAATGGAGTTTATTTTTTCAAAGTTTTAAACTCGTGATATCTTTTGAATGGAATGTCAGAATCGAATAATTCAAAAAGTAATATAAAGGTATTGAAGCAGTCTTAAATAATAAATCATTTATTTTGATAAGGTACAAATAAAGAGCTTTTTGTAGCGGTGGTATTTTAATTTCTTTTTTTTTAATAAAAAAAACGCTTATTGTGACATGACTATAATAGTTAGAGACACGCTGCCGCTGATATTTTTTTTGATAATGGTGTGTTCTAAAAAAATGTTATATATCATTTTGTTCTATCATCAATAGTTTTCGCAGCGTACGCGATGTAAGGAAGTTTTTTGATATTTTTTTACACTTTATCGTAATTTAAGTAAGGATCCCCATTTTTTTTGAAAATGGAATATAGCCTATGTCACTCAGGAAAAATGTAGCTTTCCAACAGTGAAAGAATTATTCAAATCTGTTCAGTAGTTTCGGAGCCTATTCAATTCAAACAAACAAACAAAAAATCAAACCTTTCCTCTTTATAATATTGGTATAGATTAGATATTTAATTTTCGAGTATACATCTACAATATAATCTTCCTTTAATATAATCTGAAAGGAACTAACTTAGACCGCAATTATTTATCGGTGAAACCGACAGACACTGTTTATTGTACCGTCCATGGCCGCTTTTTCCTATTTTTCAATTTTCTTTTTTTCAATTTCTACTTTTTCGCATGCCATGCCACAAACTGAATATTTGTACAAACTATGCAATTACATTATTCTTTATGCATGTTTTAATTTCCGAGGTGTAAGGAATTATAGTATTTGTTTTCTTACAATATGCTGCGACCTCTATATTGTTTCCCATTCAATAAGATGACACACACCTCAATAAGATGACACACACCTCAATAAGATGACACACACCTCAATAAGATGACACACACCTCAATAAGATGACACACACCTCTAACACCGCAATTATACATATTTGCACAATACAAAACCATTTTTTTATTTATTTCATGTATTATAAGTTTTTTTCAACACACTTGCTTGTAAAATGGCTCTAATTGCACCGCTTTTAGGTTTGTAATGCAACAAATGCGCGTGCTTTTTACTTTAAAAAAATCTCAACAGAGGTTTAATGTTTAATTTTTTTTGCCAAGAATTCTAAAGTTATATGAATCTAGAATCAGAATATGATTGCGAATCAGAATCTGAATGTGAATTCAGAATCAGAATCTGTATAATCTATCTATCTATCAACCCGTGTCTGTCCACGGCTGGACATAGGCCTCTCCCAGGGCGTGCCACATTACTCGGTCCTCCACCTTCCTCATCCAACCATCGCCAGCAACCTTATTCAGGTCGTTGGTACACCGGGCAGGGGGACGTCCCACACAGCGCTTTCTTGTACGCGGCCTCCACTCTAGATCTCGTCTCCCCCAACGGTTGTCGGTTCTGCGACAGGCATGGCCAGCCCATTGCCACTTCAACTTGCTAATCATATGAGCTATGTCGGTAACTCGTGTTTTGTGACGGATGACTTTATTTCTAACTCTATCTATCATAGAGATACCGAGCATAGCCCTCTCCATAGCTCGTTGAGCGACTTTGAACTTTCGGACCAGCCCTGCCGTGAGTGTCCACGTTTAGGCGCCATTTACCATAACAGGTAGGACGCACTGATTGTATACCTTCGTCTTAAGACTTTGTGGTAACGACGACGAAAAGATATGACGCAATTTCCCAAAAGCTGCCCAGCCCAAACGAACCCTTCTAACGGCTTCTTTGTTAAAATTGTTTTTCCCTAGTTAAATAGTCTGTCCTAGGTAGACATATTCTTGGACAATTTCGAGTGTCAAATTTCCGACAGCTATGGGTTCCGGGACAACGTGAGAATTAAACATGACTTTTGTCTTGTCTAGATTCATCCCGAGGCCTACCCGTCGGGAAGACTCGTTTAGGCTGTTCAGCATCTGGCTCAGATTCTGCAGCGACTCCGCTAAGATAACAATGTCATCGGCAAAGCGTTGGTGTGAGATGTACTCGCCATTTACGTTTATGATCCGTCTTTTCCAGTTCAGCATCTTGAAGACATCCTCTAACGCAATGGTGAAGAGCTATGGAGTTATTACGTCCCCCTGCCTCACACCTCTTCGCAGTTGGATCGATTTTGTTTGCGGATCCTGTAATTGAACGGTCATCGTAGAGACGTCATACATACATCTCAGTACCTCAATGTAGCGCTAGTCTATATTTGACATCGCTGCAAGGATTCCATAACAGCCCAAGATTCTATGGAGTCGAAGGCTTTTTCGTATACCACAAAGGCTGGTTGTTGCATGGTTCGTAAACAAAGATTTATTTGGGTAGGTACTTTGCGACAGTGTTCACTTACGAAAAACTATTGACATAATCTAGATTTTGTTTATTTTAATGACAGATAATAACTAAAAAACGCCAGTTTGTAGTGGCCCTTAGCACGGTGATGCGAATTTAGTCGAATATTCGATATCGGATCTTAGGGAACATTATCACTTCTTCTATTCTATGTTCTATTTGATAGAATCTATGAAGTTGATAAATATAAATAGGCTTTATTTGCGATAAAATGCCCGTTAGAATGGCACTATCTATTCTATTCTATACAGAATCGAGCGGCAAACAAAGGTAATTTATACCCAGAAAGACGCAAAAATTAGTTATTCATACCTATTGAACCTTTAGATAAGAATCGGTAAGAATTTGAAATGATGAAGTTTTTTTTTTATTTTCTTGCATAAATTGAGAAAAATACTATACAAGCCTCGGCGGAAATAACCATTTTTGGCCTAGGATCTAGGATTCAAACTGATCATCGGCCATTAATGGTTAATGGACCGACTTCTGCTGCACTATTAATACCTATTATATATTTCGCCACCATATTTACTGAAAATTTCGGATTCGTTGGAGGCCTAATTGAAAATTGAAAAAATATATTCCTTAATCACATATTAATTAACATTTTACATTAAACTATAACTTCCACACTAGGTGTTGCCTGTGTCGTGGAGATTACATAATACACACATTGACCACTTTACAATGTTATGTATCAATCAAATATTCAAATTCCAGAATTACAGCTTAAAATTACAATTTAAATTAAAGCTTATGTTGTTCAATTTACTTTTTGGACTTAAGTCTTAGCATCACTCACCTGACTCGGCTGTAAATTTCACGTGGTAGCAGCGACATTAAAATTAAACAAGGAAATAATCCGAAAAGGTTTCATTTATTCGAAAAAACTAAGTTTTCAATAGTAAGCAGCGCCACATCCGCATCCACCAGCCAGCGGGACGTTATAGCCGCAGCCACCAGCCAGCCCCGCGCCAGCCAACCCCGCGCCATAGCCTGCAGCGCCGGCCAGCCCAAAACCGTAGCCCGCAG
Organism: Hofmannophila pseudospretella; assembly: GCA_947369225.1. NCBI lineage: Eukaryota > Metazoa > Arthropoda > Insecta > Lepidoptera > Oecophoridae > Hofmannophila > Hofmannophila pseudospretella. Next base: position 6,243,082 of record OX376337.1, on the reverse strand, counting down.
CGCCGGCCAGCCCCGCGCCGTAGCCCGCAGCGCCTGCGAGACCCTCGCTCACGATGCCGATGTTGCCGTTGCCGCAGCCGTACGAGACTCCCGCCGAACCAGCAGTGGGCAGTTGACCCTCGAAAGCCACTGCAGACAAGACTGGCAGATCACCGGCGAGGGCGAGAGCACCTTCGATCCCGTTCTCAGACCGAACGTAGATGCCGGTGGGAGGGATGAGGGAGGAGCTGGTCACAACGAGAGCACCGCCATTGCCGGTAGCGACTGGGGCGGCAACTCCATAGCAGTTTCCATCCAATCCGTATCCGGCACCATAGCCTTTGCCAGCCCAGCCATATCCGGCACCATAGCCTTTGCCAGCACAGCCATATCCGGCACCATAGCCGTTGCCAACCCAGCCTGTTAATCCATTGTCAGCGACACCAGCGTTAAAGGCGTTTCCGATGCATTGGCCAGAGATGATCTGAAAAGTCAATGAAAATGTAAGTTCTATTCAAACATATTAGTATAACAGATTATTATTCGTGTATTTTTAAGGAATGTCTCATAATACTTATTTTAATTTTTTTAAATTTAGGTATGCCAACAGCACATATATTTCACATTTCAAATAATCTTAATAAAATTGTACTTTTACTGATATATGTGCCAATTAAAGGCATACACAGCATTCACTAAAACATCGGGTAATTACTTAGGTATAACGTTACAATATAGGTCTAGTACCTTATAACAATATACCTTATACAACTAACAATTACAACTAATAGCAACTAAAAACAATTTAAAACAATTACTTTTAAAACAAAAAACAAAACAGAATGCCTGACAGAATACCTGGAGTAAAAGAGCTGAAGCGCAAAGAGTGAGGATAGCCTTGGCTGCCATTGTTGGTTGAATACTTCCAGAGGTGACTCGAGAATGATTTTCAAAATTAATGTTTCTGCTTTATACCAAAACGTTCCCTTATCACCTGAAGAAATTACACCTGATATGAAGAAACTGTCTTAGTAAGAAAGTCACTATGTTACCTAGTACATGCGCAATTTCTTGCATAATTTGTATTGGATAATCATGTACTCGTATGGGAATATCAATGACGAAATTCTTGTGCTTACATGAAGCTGTTTCGTTGTATTTCTTTGGAAACATTTTTTTTTATTTCTCCTATTACGTATATTATTTTAATTCTAAAATGATGTTAGTTAATTCTCAAGTATTTGGAAATAAATATCGCAATACTTGATCATAAAACGTTTAATATAATTGCATTATCACTCTTCATTCAGCTTCCTTTGAATTTTTATTCATCAGCAAACTACTCTAGTCTACTGCTGGACATAGGCCTCTCCCAGGGCGCGCCATTGAGCCCGATCTTCGGCTCTTTTCATCCAGTCGCTGCCAGCCACCTTGCGCACCTTGCGCGCACACGACGTTTGCCCAAACGCGGTCCTTCTTTTGAATACACCCAAATAATACAAACATGTCTTCGGTTTCCAGTTGTTCTGTGTCCAGGCTTGCCTGATCCAGGTAAATAACCAGTTAGTTGATGGATTCAAGTGTTACTGTGCGGAAATCCATGATTAATTATTATAATATTTGGGGAAGAAAGAAAATAACAACAAAAGAAAAATATTACAATAATAACCAGTTTTTTTAACACAACATACAACTCATACAACCTCTATACAACTCATACAAACTCCACGCTACCTCCATACAACTTATACTAACTCCATATCATATAATATAATATCTATATTAATAAACAAAGTTTACAAGTCAAAGATTATTAAATTAACTATTGTATACATAATTCACATGTAAATTGTCAATTATTATAACTAAAAATGTCAAAATTAAATTTAAAAAGATTAAAAAAGCAAATAACAATATTTTTTTAAAATCTCAGTTTAGAGGCTTTGGTACACGACAAGGTGACCATGTCAGCCTCGTTAGGGTCACTAAGAAAAGGGAAGGGAAGCTCAAGTATTATTAGAGTCAGCTTTCACTCTGAGAGTTAACTTAGCAAACAACAGTAAGTGTTTCATATTATCAGATAAAGGCTGACTCAAAATAATATTGAGTCTCCCATTTTGGAGCCTATTGAGGCCAAATTTCTTCCTCTCAACTTCCCCAGGTCACACTCCATCAGGAGGTGAGTGAGGTCTTCTATTTTGTTGCAGTTGGTACAAAACGGTGATGCAGCTCTTCCCACCAATATTTTGTATCAGTATTTATTCCAGTTCATGTAATTTTGGTTGAAGGCTGTTTGCGTTCCATTGCAGAAGGTTCACGACTTTGTTAACGGTAACGTTATCCATTTTTGAAGGCTCCCAAAACTCCAAGATTTACATCTAAGTTAATATAACTTTTCACATAACGATAATATTATACTCATACAAATAATATTACCTGAATATCGGTAATCAAATCATAGGTTATATCATTTAAAAACTCATTAAACGAATAGTACGCTTTACCTATTAGCTATTCTTTCAATTTATACTTTAATGCATTTGTAGAAGTTGTATCAGTCGCATCCTTTGGCAAATGATGGTAAACTGTCGGTTTATACTTCAGAGTTTTTCAGTCTGCGCGATACTGGCCCGTATTTAGTACTGGGAGTATTTTAGTAGTAGCTAATATAACATACGTAGGTAAAATATATTCATACATACATACATAAACTCACGTCTACAACACAAAATATATGGATATTTTGTGCCCATAATCCCCGAGGGGGTAGACAGAGGAACCACCTTCAAAGGTAGTTCCAACTTTTCACCGTAAGATTTTGTGGATAAACGTTATAGGGGGCGGGCCTACCGCTGCCGTCTACTAGATACAAAATAGTGTCCACTAAAGATCCTTAGTCGCCTCGTACGACACCCACGGAAAGAGTTGGGGTGGTGCTATTGTTCAGAGCCGGCACACACATTGTCCCATATTACCTGGGTCATGCAATAACATACACAAACTACTCATAGACACGCGAAGTCAATAAGTGTACTACTGATAGCCTAGGAGATCCTAGAATATTATATTGAATAGAAATATTAAATTAGATGTAGTATGTATGGGCTTTGGTACACGACAAGGTGACCATGTCAGCCTCGTTAGGGTCACTAAGAAAAGGGAAGGGAAGCTCAAGTATTATTAGAGTCAGCTTTCACTCTGAGAGTCAACATAGCAAACAACAGGATTATTTAACGGAATGTGACCCGAGCGTAATCTAAAAGCCAAGACAAGTAGCTCCCTACCAAAGCTGACACAGTCAAACGCTACATTTAATTGAATATTTCTATTCAATATAATATTCTAGGATCTCCTAGGCTATCAGTAGTACACTTATTGACTTCGCGTGTCTATGAGTAGTTTGTGTATGTTATTGCATGACCCAGGTAATATGGGACAAAGTGTGTGCCGGCTCTGAACAATAACACCACCCCAACTCTTTCCGTGGGTGTCGTACGAGGTGACTAAGGATCTTTAGTGGATACTATTTTATATCTAGTAGACGGCAGCGGTAGGCTCGCCCTCTAAAACGTTTATCCACAAAATCTTACGGTGAAAAGTTGGAACTACCTTTGAAGGTGGTTCCTCTGTCTACCCCCTCCGGGATTATGGACACAAAATATCCATATATTTTGTGTTGTAGACGTGAGTTTATGTATGTATGTATGAATATATATTACCTACGTATGTTATATTAGCTACTACTAAAATACTCCCATTACTAAATAGGCGCCAGATTTAAAAAGCAAAGGTATCATATGTTCCACCGACAATGGTATGCAAATCTTTTCTGCTATTTGTTAGTGTCGTTGAGATACTCTTTTATGGAGTAATAACATTTATCTAGAAGCCACTTGGAAATATTAGTTTTAAATTGGCTAGCAGGACCATTTTTAAGGCGACTAGGCAGATTATTATACATTAAAATTGCCATACAGAAGGAAATTCTTTTTATACAAGTCTACTCTGGAACTTGGCAGATAGAGACGGTTCTTGTGTCTCGTAGACCTTGGGAAGACATCAGCGTGTGTTTTGAAATATTGCGGATATTGTCGAACGAAAATACACATCTGCTTAATGTACATACATGGTACGGACAAAATTTGTGAACATTGAAAAAGAGGTCTACAGTAGTCCATGTAATGAGCTCTGCACAAAGCATGCACACACTTTTTTTGGACGATGAGGGCCCTATTTGCTTCGACCGAGTTACCCCACAACAGGAGCCCGTAATTCAGTAAGGATGACACATGACCATAATAGGCCATAAGGGCTACTTAGTTTGAGGTTGTTCGTCTAAGTTTTCTAAGTGGACAGACAAATCTGTCGATCCTAATGTAAGGATACTATGTGTTTGAAAGTGGGGTTTGAAGATGTCGGTTCAATGTTGGCCAGTATTCTGATAAGTTTCTTTTGGAGAGTAAATATGAAAAACTGAACCATGCATGAGCGTATGCATATGGACTTCCTTACTTCGCGGAGTGCGTATATGAATCTAGAGATTTGGGTTCTTATTTTTTTAATATGTGATTTCCAGATGTGTGTCTATAACTAAACCAAGGGTGCATTTACTACTTCTAATTTTATGCAATTAAAATTATCAGTTAACGGGATTTTTTGATAAGAATAGGATTTTTTGATTTGGTTTTAGAAAAGTTAATTTCAAGATTATGTTCGTTCATACAGGTTATAGTTTCTTCAAGTATTTAATATTTTTTTTCATTTGTTTTATATTATTTTGACATGAGGTGATTATGGGGATATCATCGAATAGAACACATGGTTCCTTCTAGGTCTTCGGGAGATCATTTCTATTGGAAGAAACTTATCAAATCACAATTTTAAGTTCATTCAGGATATCATCTGGTGGTGTATAAAAAACGTCTTTATCACTAGATCTAATCCATTTTATATAAAAATAATGGCAATAAAAGTCAAAATCAGGAAAAAATATCCGAAATTACGATGGCATGGAATCAAAGAAATCTGCACTGCGTTTTAATGTTACTCAGACTCGAATTTAAAAAAATAAAAAACAAAAGACGAGACGACTCCTGCCCCTATATATTTGTATGAAAAGTACTATTACTGGTACTGTTTTTTATCTTTTATTTTTTTTAAATAATTATTTGACTTCGAACCAGGAACTATGTACTTCCCAATCTCTATATTCTAATGTATTGAGCACATTTCCGAGCATCTTTGAGAAAAAATATTGACAGTATCGTAGATCAAGGATCAAACGGGTGAATTAAAAATTGTAGATGTGGTTTGCATTCAGTTCAAAGTTTATTTTAGAAGTTCCAAATCAGAAATGACCATAAATTTAGTAGAGGATACCGTTGCAGCCGCAGCCGCAGTTGCCGGAGATGGTGACAGCGCCAGCAGCGGGCACGCTGCCGCCGAACTGCACCGCGCCGAGCACCGGCACCTGCCCGGCGACGAGGGTGGCGCCGGCCACTGGCAGCTCGCCGACCACGCCCACTGCACCCTCGCCGACGCCGCCGTACGCGCAGGTTGAGCCAGCCGCGCCCCAGCCGGCACCGGGATAACCTCCGTAAGCTCCACCAAACCTATTACCAGCCACACCAAGGCCTAGGCCGTTACCGTAGCCGAGTCCTCCAGCCAAGCCATTTCCGTATCCGACAATCCCAGTACCGTAGCCGGCACCAATAAAGCCATTTCCGTATCCGATCCCGTGACCGCAGCCGCACTGGCTGTACACATTCTGAAAGTAAAGATGTGTTTCTTAAAGCTACTAATTATTTTCTAGATAGTAAGACTATTTTTTAAACGAAATCTGAATAAAACTCAAATAAGTAAAATTCATATTTACCTGGATCAGGCAAGCCTGGACGCAGAGCAACAGGAAAGCGAAGGTAGACATGTTTGTTTGTGTATATTCAACGGAAGCTGAATGTAGAATGTTTTTGAGTAAATCACACTGATCTTTATATACCAGTGAAGTACTTACCATTAATCAAAAATTTCAAAATATTATAAACTGCACATTACACAGGTGAAAAGATTAAGCACGTATTAGGTCATGTGAAAACATTGGCGCAATCATTTCCTTCATGGAGGTTAAATAAGAATATGAAATATGGTTGATAATGAAGTAGTTCAGCACACTATATAACGAACAGCATTATTTTGGAAAATCATTCTCGAGTCATTCCTCGTACAAACAACAATGGCAGCCAAGTCTATCCTCGCGCTCTGCGCTGCAGCTCTTATGGTCCAGGTAACTAATAATTTGTATTTCCTTCAAAAGTTTAATAAGTAGTAAGTATAATATGTTTGTATTTTTTCCCTAGTGTTATCTAAATTACTTCCTTGTAACTGAATAAATGTGTTCTACTCAACAGAGCATCTCTGGCCAATGCATCGGAAATGCCTACAATGGTGTTGCTGATATCGGAATCGGTGGCTGGGCTGGAAATGGTCTGGCTGGCTGTGCTGGTAACGGACTGTACGGCTATGGTGCTGGCTATGCTGGCAACAGACTGGCCGGCTATGGTGCCGGATACGGCGCGGCTGGCAACTGCTATGGAATTGCTACCCCAGTCGCTACTGGCCATGGCGGAGCTCTCGGAGTATCCAGCGCCTCTCTGATCCCTCCCAACGGTGTCTCCGTTCGGTCTGACAACGCGATCGAAGGTGCTCTCGCCGTCACCGGTCAGCTGCCGTTGTTGGCCGCAGTGGCTTTCGAGGGTGAACTGCCCACTGCTGGCTCGGCGGGAGTCTCGTACGGCTGCGGCAACGGCAACATCGGCATCGTGCGCGAGGGTATCGCTGGCGCGGGTCTGGCCGGTGCTGCGGGCTACGGCACTGGACTGGCTGGCACTGGACTGGCCGGAGGATGCGGCTACGGCACTGGACTGGCTGGCACTGGACTGGCCGGAGGATACGGCTACGGCGTTGGTTTCGCTGGTCGTGGTTGCGGATGTGGTGGTGCTTACTACTAAGAATTCAATATTCTTATGCTTTTCCTTTCAACATGAATAAAATCACAAATTGCAAGCATTACGTTGTTATTTTCATTTTATTAGGTTTGATAGTCTGGTTAATATCGATGATGATGAATTACACTACCAATAAATTCAAATCTTTGCCTAAACGGATAAATTGCCATCAAATTGCATTTTGTATTGTTTTGAGCTCCCGATATTTAGTAGATACGAGTAGTTGCATTGCATGCTCCATAAACGACGCACCGTGCAGAAACAGACATCAATTATACCTCGTGACTTGATCTCTAAACACAGTCCCATTTTTATTATGTAAGGTCAGATCACGCACGACCGTTGAAGACTACTTTCAACAACCAGAAAACTTTAATACTTAAGAGATTTTATGAGAAAGTTTGGCACCTGGTGTTGTGACTGATGTCATGAAAATAATTTAACATAAATAGCTAGGCCGTGAACTATTTATTTCTACGTATTATATGTACGTGTTTTTCGCCTCAACTCTCGATGCGCTATCATCCGTATAAAAATATATTTTATATTATTATTTTATCATTTTTAGAGCATGTTTTTTTTTAAATTAAAGTATAACGTTTTTATATCATTACATTTTTTACGGCTTAATGTTTTCCGGCTTGGCTTTTTAAAAAAAATTAATTTCGTGTTTTTTATTTTAAGATTTTTGAAGATTGAATTTTTTGTACTAAATACTTCTGCCAGCGCCCAATCATGATAACCGCCATTTTAAGTGGCATACACATGTCAGATTATGGTCTCACCAAGCGTCTGTACTTTTTTTTTAAAAATGGCCAAGTTCAGTATCTTCAATAGCTGGTCAACAGTTACAATGGGCAAATGTCAGCCAAACTGACTACAAAAATATACCACATGAGCGCCAGGGATGAGTGAAGAAGCCCAACACATATGGCCAGAAACCTCCACCAGCTGCAATACCAGTCGACCCAAACAATACTGGGGGCTTAGAGTAAGTCATCAAACTGTGCCTAGAAACCCGTGTAATTTAATTTTATAATTCCTTACATTGTCAATCTCTAATTTAATAATATAATTCGATATTTAATAATAATTTTGAAATTCCGGTATAACTCTACTTTAGTAGAGAACATTTATTTTTGTAATTTTAAAGGACAAACTTAGTGTCAACTAAGTACCCACATAATATTAAGACCACAATTATATGTAGTATACAAACTTGACGAAACATTTTTTTGCGATACTGCCTGCCATGTTACAAAACATTATATGTCTTAGAACAAAAATGTAAATTAATGATTTATTTATAATGCTTCGTATGAATATAAAAGTCAGTGAAGGACTTGTCAACAGAAGTATGGGCATACTTCCGTAGAAAGTCTTTGTTCAGTTTGATGACTGCACTATAGGCAGAAGCTATAAAAATGAAAATGGTTGGATCAGCACATCTCCCTCGGTTTTGGTAAAAAAAAGATCCTCCATCTTTACACGTTCGATTTTGCCAAAACCTCTATAACACAAATTTAATCACCCTGCAGCGCCCCCTAGTGGATTGGCACAAAATTTATATTCTTGATCCATAATCAGATTGCCGATTTTTTAACAACTTAATACAAATAAATCTTATACGCCGCCATATATACTCACTGCAGCGCTCCCTAGTGGATTGGCACACAATTTTTTTCCAAATTCAACATCACGAATGCTAATTTTCGGTTTTAATAGGAAGAAATATTAAGCACTGCCATATCTACTGCAGCGCCCCCTAGTGGATTGGCACAAAAATTATTGCCAAATTCGAAATCAGAAACTTTGATATTGAAACCATTTTCATTCTACAGAAGAGGGCAATTCGTGCAATATATAATTTACGTTGCAGGAACTGTCTAAGGTTTCAGGGAATTAAATATAACTGACTGACGCGGGTCAATATGTCTATGAAAATATTATGTATGTACGCAAAAACTTACAGTTGTTTCCGAAAAACTGCGATAATCATAATATCAACACCAGAAACAAAAACAAACCTGCAATTCCACGCTTAGTACGACGACTTAGTGAAGTTAACACATCATGTAGATAGAGACTCTGTGTACGATTTTATAATAATATACCTGATACTGTAATAAATATAACAGGGATTTTTTTAAGACCCATATGAGACTGACCTTATGTAAAAAGAGTTATTTTAAATAAATGACTACTTAAATGATAAAGTATCGTAGATCAAGGATCAAACGGATGAATTAAAAATTGCAGATGTGGTTTGCATTCAGTTCAAAGTTTATTTTAGAAGTTCCAAATCAGAAATGACCATAAATTTAATAGAGGATACCGTTGCAGCCGCAGCCGCAGTTGCCGGAGATGGTGACAGCGCCAGCAGCGGGCACGGTGCCGCCGAACTGCACCGCGCCGAGCACCGGCACCTGCCCGGCGACGAGGGTGGCGCCGGCCACTGGCAGCTCGCCGACCACGCCCACTGCACCCTCGCCGACGCCGCCGTACGCGCAGGTTGAGCCAGCCGCGCCCCAGCCGGCACCGGGATAACCTCCGTAAGCTCCACCAAACCTATTACCAGCCACACCAAGGCCTAGGCCGTTACCGTAGCCGAGTCCTCCAGCCAAGCCATTTCCGTATCCGGCAATTCCGGTACCGTAGCCGGCTCCAACCAAGCCATTTCCGTATCCGATCCCGTGACCGCAGCCGCACTGGCTGTACACATTCTGAAAGTAGAGATGTGTTTCTTAAAGCTACTAATTATGTTCTAGATAGTAAGACTATTTTTAAATGAATTCTGAATAAAACTCAAATAAGTAAAATTCATATTTACCTGGATCAGGCAAGCCTGGACGCAGAGCAACAGGAAAGCGAAGGTAGACATGTTTGTTTATGTATATTCAACTGAAGCTGAATGTAGAATGTTTTTGAGTAAAACACACTGACCTTTATATACTAGTGAAGTACTTACCATTGTTCAAAAGTTTCAAAATATTATAAACTGCACATTACACAGGTGAAAAGATTAAACACGTATTAGGTCATGTGAAAACATTGGCGCAATCATTTCCTTCATAGAGGTTAAATAAGAATATGAAATATGGTTGATAATGAAGTAGTTCAGCACACTATATAACGAACAGCATTATTTTGGAAAATCATTCTCGAGTCATTCCTCGTACAAACAACAATGGCAGCCAAGTCTATCCTCGCGCTCTGCGCTGCAGCTCTTTTGGTCCAGGTAACTAACAATCTATATTTCCTTCAAAAGTATAATATGCTTGTATTTTTCCCCTGGTGTTAACTAAATTACTTCCTTGTAACTGAATAAATGTGTTCTACTCAACAGAGCATCTCTGGCCAATGCATCGGAAATGCCTACAATGGTGTTGCTGATATCGGAATCGGTGGCTGGGCTGGAAATGGTCTGGCCGGCTGTGCTGGCAACGGACTGTACGGCTATGGTACTGGCTATGCTGGAAACAGACTGGCCGGCTATGGTACCGGATACGGCGCGGCTGGCAACTGCTATGGAATTGCTACCCCAGTCGCTACTGGCCATGGCGGAGCCCTCGGAGTATCCAGCGCCTCTCTGATCCCTCCCAACGGTGTCTCCGTTCGGTCTGACAACACGATCGAAGGTGCTCTCGCCGTCACCGGTCAGCTACCGTTGTTGGCCGCAGTGGCTTTCGAGGGTGATCTGCCTACTGCTGGCTCGGCGGCAGTCTCGTACGGCTGCGGCAACGGCAACATCGGCATCGTGCGCGAGGGTAGCGCTGGCGCGGGTCTGGCCGGTGCTGCGGGCTACGGCACTTTGGGCTACGGCACTGGACTGGCCGGAGGATGCGGCTACGGCACTTTGGGCTACGGCACTGGACTGGCTGGCACTGGAATGGCCGGAGGATGCGGCTACGGCGCTGGTTTCGCTGGTCGTGGTTGCGGATGTGGTGGTGCTTACTACTAAGAATTCAATATTCTTATGCTTTTCCTGTCAACATGAATAAAGTCACAAATTGCCAGCATTACGTTGTTATTTTCATTTTATTTGGTTGGATAGTCTGGTTAATATCGATGATGTATAACACTATCAAAAAATTAAAATCTTTGCCTAAACAGATAAATTGCTACCAAATTGCGTTTTGTATTGTTTTGAGCTCCCGATATTCAGTAGATACGAGTAGCTCCATGGTCGTGGTTTACCGGCAACGATGGGGCATGCAAGTATCTACTTTCTATTATGCCGAAATATCGGGAGCTCAAGACAACCCCAAACTGTGGTAAGAAGTCCGTGTCTAGCTACAGAAGTATTTACTTTGTTTGTTTGTTATAGTAACTATAAATAGGTAGCCAATCTTCTTGAGAACGAGACAATTGTTAATCAAAAGAGAACGGACGTTAGTTTCACCGCCAACATTTTAATGAATAATGCACCGCTCACACCTAAGCGATCAAGCGGCTTTGAAGTGGTGCGATGCGACAACGTATGCAACGCGAAACTAGTCATACACATCAGAGCGACCGCGTCGCGGAACACTCAAACATCATTACACGTCTGGTTCTATGAGAATGTCGGCGTATCTGGCATGGCGCTGGGCGCGCGGGAATCCTCCGCGCGGTGCTACCAAGGAGTTGGGCAGAGCGGTCATTTTGGAAGTGTGCATAAAAATACGAGTGTCCAGCTTATTGTAAAAAGTGCTAGCGTTTCTCGAAGATGAATCATTTTGCTCGAGTTTGTGGTGTGTACTATGTGGATGAGCCCGAGGAACAGGTAATATATTCAGTAAATAGTAACAGTGACTGTAATCTAGATTTAATAATAATATATAGAAAAAATTGTCAACAAACTAATTCAATTCGCGTAGGCATTATTCAAATTAAGTAAAGTGGTAAACCAGCCAGCGTTACTGACTGCATATCATGGTTTTGTCGCATCTACTGGTTTAGTCGCCTGAGATACGACATCATTTTCTGGGGCAATGCTACCAACAAAGAAGCAGTTTTTAAGGCGCAAAAGCGATGTGTGAGAGCACGCAGACACTGTTGCTTTCTTCGTCCGTGCAGTCACTGAGGGGCCAGCAGACTGTGGCTTGCCTCAGCATTATGCTTAGCTGGTGTACCCTTTTTGGCACTGTACCACACCAGATGTTCTGTGCTGCATGTATTAAACTTTGTATACTTCTGTATTCTGTATTCTGGTGTTTACAGCGCTAAATAAACGATTTCAATTTCAATATGCCACCTAAAGCGCATCGATAGCTGTAAACAATATTTCAAAAAACTAAAAATATTGACAGCCGTCGCTCTACATTTGTGAGACTGTAGTTTCCGTAAAAAATAATATAAACTTATTTGAATTTGTCAACTTAGTCAACGTCGTTGTGATCAGCTCTCCTGTTCAACGAAGGTTAGGACTAGTTTCTTCCAAAAGAGTGTATTTGTAATGGCACCGAAGTTATATAATAAGGTACCGAAATCCATACGAGAGTCTAACTGTTTATATTCATTTAAGCGCGAGCTAAGCAAACTGTTAGTTAGTTGATAAACTTCTGTGAAGTTGACCGGCCACAAAGCCCTTGCCCGCAATTCACCTATGCAGGTCGAAAGTACTCGGTAAGTACTTTTAAGTTCTGTGTAACTTTTATTGTGTAATTTTTGGTTAGTACCCTTACACTATTCGATTATTTTTAAAAAACTTTTTGGGACCGGCTAACTTCACACTCCCGGCCCCAAACGACTTTTTCGACTTTTTTTTTTCGCCAATCGACAGACAATCGTTAGTACTCGATTGTTCCAAAATATTATCGTTAGTACCTACTCTAAAACAGATAATTTTAAAAAAAAAATTGAAATGGGGTGGCTAACTTCACACCTGCCGCCCCATATGCAATTCACAATCAAAAAATACACAGGTGAGGTGTTATCGTTAGTACTCGATAGTTCTGCAAAACTTTTCGTTAGAACTCTCACCGTAACGAGAAAAAAAAATTAAACAATTAAATTACTCAAAATTTCAATAGGTAATATAACTTTACTCAACTTCATACTTCAGGAACGCTATTTCTACGGCAGCGGAACCAAGTAGTGACTGACACTAATAATAATAATGATTAAATCATCAACGTATACAAAAAATTAGCTAATTAATTAAGTAACACCGAATATTTTTATTTTTAGCACACGCATAAAACAGTCCATTTGGAAAAAACTGATTCATGAAATACCTATCTCATGTCTTGGAAAAAATCTTTAAACGTGCATTTGATGAAATTCATTCGAGTCAAGCCCGATAATTCAGTAGTGGTAATAGCCACCCCGGATCTTTTCAGCATACGTAGACTACAGCCCATGTGGAACACTCCTAGTCGACTAACAACGTTAGTACTTTCATCAACTCGTGGAAAATAAACTATATTCTAAAAAATATTAGACTCTAATGACTCGGTAGCGGAGATAGCCACCCCGGATCTTTTCAGCATACGTAGACAACAGCCCATGTGGAACACTCCTAGTCGACTAACAACGTGAGTACTTTCATCAACTTGTGGAAAATAAACATATTCTTAAAAAAATTAGACCCTCATTACTCGGTAGTGGAAATATCCACCCCGGATCTTTTCAGTATACGTAGACAACAGCCCATGTGGAACACTCATAGTCGACTAACAACGTGAGTACTTTCATCAACTCGTGGAAAATAAACTACATTCTAATAAAATTAGACCCTTATTACTCGGTAGCGGAGATAGCCACCCCGGATCTTTTCAGCATACGTAGACAACAGGCCATGTGGAACACTCCTAGTCGACTAACAACATGAGTACTTTCATCAACTCGTGGAAAATAAACATATTCTAAAAAAATTAGACCCTTATTACTCGGTAGCGGAGATAGCCACCCCGGATCTTTTCAGCATACGTAGACAACAGCCCAAGTGGAACGCTCATAGTCGACTAACAACGCGAGTACTTTCATCAACTCGTGGAAAATAAACATATTCTAAAAAAAATTAGACTCTCATGACTCGGTAGCAGAGATAGCCACCCCGGATCTTTTCAGCATACGAAGAGAACAGCCCATGTGGAACACTCCTAGTCGACTAACAACGTGAGTAATTTCATCAACTTGTGGAAAATAAACATATTCTTTAAAAAAATTAGACCCTCATTACTCGGTAGTAGAGTTACCCACCCCGGATCTTTTCAGTATACGTAGACAACAGCCCATGTGGAACACTCCTAGTCTACTAACAATGTTAGTACTTTCATCAACTCGTGGAAAAAACATATTCTTAAAAAAATTAGAGCCTCGTTACACGGTAGTGGAAATAGCCACCCCGGATCTTTTCAGTATACGTAGACAACAACCAATGTGAAACACTCATAGTCGACTAACAACGTTAGTACTTTCATCAACTCGTGGAAAATAAACTATATTTAAAAAAAAATTAGACCCTCATGACTCGGTAGCGGAGATAGCCACCCCGGATCTTTTCAGCATACGTAGACAACAGCCCAAGTGGAACGCTCATAGTCGACTAACAACGCGAGTACTTTCATCAACTCGTGGAAAATAAACATATTCTAAAAAAAATTAGACTCTCATGACTCGGTAGCGGATATAGCCACCCCGGATCTTTTCAGCATACGAAGAGAACAGCCCATGTGCAACACTCCTAGTCGACTAACAACGTTAGTACTTTCATCAACTCGTGGAAAATAAACATATTCTCAAAAAAATTAGACCCTTATTACTCGGTAGTGGAAATAGCCACCCCGGATCTTTTCAGTATACGTAGACAACAGCCCATGTGGAACACTCCTAGTCGACTAACAACGTTAGTACTTCCATCAACTCGTGGAAAATAAACATATTCTTTAAAAAATTAGACCCTCATTACTCGGTAGTGGAATTAGCCACCCCGGATCATTTCAGTATACCTAGACAACAACCCATGTGGAACACTCATAGTCGACTAACAACGTGAGTACTTTCATAAACTCGTGGAAAACAAACTATATTCTAAAAAAAATTAGACCCTCATGACTTGGTAGCGGAGATAGTCACCCCGGATCTTTTCAGCTAATAAAATGAAAATGTAATGCTGGCAATTTGTGACTTTATTCATGTTGAAAGGAAAAGCATAAGAATATTGAATTCTTAGTAGTAAGCACCACCACATCCGCAACCACGACCAGCGAAACCAGCGCCGTAGCCGTATCCTCCGGCCAGTCCAGTGCCAGCCAGTCCAGTGCCGTAGCCGCATCCTCCGGCCAGTCCAGTGCCAGCCAATCCAGTGCCGTAGCCCAAAGTGCCGTAGCCCGCAGCACCGGCCAGACCCGCGCCAGCGATACCCTCGCGCACGATGCCGATGTTGCCGTTGCCGCAGCCGTACGAGACTGCCGCCGAGCCAGCAGTAGGCAGTTCACCCTCGAAAGCCACTGCGGCCAACAACGGCAGCTGACCGGTGACGGCGAGAGCACCTTCGATCGCGTTGTCAGACCGAACGGAGACACCGTTGGGAGGGATCAGAGAGGCGCTGGATACTCCGAGAGCTCCGCCATGGCCAGTAGCGACTGGGGTAGCAATTCCATAGCAGTTGCCAGCCGCGCCGTATCCGGCACCATAGCCGGCCAGTCTGTTGCCAGCATAGCCAGCACCATAGCCGTACAGTCCGTTGCCAGCACAGCCAGCCAGACCATTTCCAGCCCAGCCACCGATTCCGATATCAGCAACACCATTGTAGGCATTTCCGATGCATTGGCCAGAGATGCTCTGTTGAGTAGAACACATTTATTCAGTTACAAGGAAGTAATTTAGATAACACCAGGGAAAAAATACAAGCATATTATACTGACTACTTATTAAACTTTTGAAGGAAATACAAATTATTAGTTACCTGGACCATAAGAGCTGCAGCGCAGAGCGCGAGGATAGACTTGGCTGCCATTGTTGTTTGTACGAGGAATGACTCGAGAATGATTTTCCAAAATAATGCTGTTCGTTATATAGTGTGCTGAACTACTTCATTATCAACCATATTTCTCATTCTTATTTAACCTCTATGATTGAAATGATTGCGCCAATGTTTTCACATGACCTAATACGTGTTTAATCTTTTCACCTGTGTAATGTGCAGATAAAATACTTTGAAACTTTTGAACAATAGTAAGTACTCCACTAGTATATAAAGGTCAGTGTGTTTTACTCAAAAACATTATACATTCAGCTTCAGTTGAATATACACAAACAAACATGTCTACCTTCGCTTTCCTGTTGCTCTGCGTCCAGGCTTGCCTGATCCAGGTAAATATGAATTTTACTTATTTGAGTTTTATTCAGATTTCGTTTAAAAAATAGTCTTACTATCTAGAAAAGAATTTTTAGCTTTATGAAACACATCTCTACTTTCAGAATGTGTACAGCCAGTGCGGCTGCGGTCACGGAATCGGATACGGAAATGGCTTGGTTGGAGCCGGCTACGGTACCGGGATTGCCGGATACGGAAATGGCTTGGCTGGAGGACTCGGCTACGGTAACGGCCTAGGCCTTGGTGTGGCTGGAAATAGGTTTGGTGGAGCTTACGGAGGTTATCCCGGTGCCGGCTGGGGCGCGGCTGGCTCAACCTGCGCGTACGGCGGCGTCGGCGAGGGTGCAGTGGGCGTGGCCGGTGAGCTGCCAGTGGCCGGCGCCACCCTCGTCGCCGGGCAGGTGCCGGTGCTCGGCGCGGTGCAGTTCGGCGGCAGCGTGCCCGCTGCTGGCGCTGTCACCATCTCCGGCAACTGCGGCTGCGGCTGCAACGGTATCCTCTATTAAATTTATGGTCATTTCTAATTTGGAACTTCTAAAATAAACTTTGAACTGAATGCAAACCACTTCTACAATTTTTAATTCACCCGTTTGATCCTTGATCTACGATATTGTCAATATTTTTTCTCAAAGATGCTCGGAAATGTGCTCAATACATTAGAATTTAGAGATTGGGAAATACATAGTTCCTGGTTCGAAGTCAAATAATTATTTAAAAAAATTAAATATAAAAAGTAGTACCTAATGACTTTTCATACAATTATTATAGGGGTCAAGAAGGCGATTCTCGCACATTCGACTTAATCTCGAAAGAGAAATTTATTGCAAAAAAATGGCGGATGTCGATTGATACAGCTTTTTGTTTTTTTTCGTAAGGCTAACGCTGAAAGGAAAGAAGCGGCGCATGAAACTTTCAGCAGAAATAAATATATCATTTGAAATAAATATATCTTACAATAATTATGAATACAATCATATATGTACACAATGTGCAGAGCTGGAGCTGAATTTAGGACCAAGCCTCTTTATCATTTAAGTAGTCATTTATTTTAAAATAACCCTTTTTACATAAGGTCAGTCTCATATGGGTCTTAAAAAAATCCCTGTTATATTTATTACAGTATCAGGTATATTATTATAAAATCGTACAGAGTGTCTCTATCTACATGATGTGTTAACTTCACTAAGTCGTCGTACTAAGCGTGGAATTGCAGGTTTGTTTTTGTTTCTGGTGTTGATATTATGATTATCGCAGTTTTTCGGAAACAACTGTAAGTTTTTGCGTACATACATAATATTTTCATAGATATATTGACCCGCGTCAGTCAGTTATATTTAATTCCCTGAAACCTTAGACAGTTCCTGTAACGTAAATTATATATTGCACGAATTGCCCTCTTCTGTAGAATGAAAATGGTTTCAATATCAAAGTTTCTGATTTCGAATTTGGCAATAATTTTTGTGCCAATCCACTAGGGGGCGCTGCAGTAGATATGGCAGTGCTTAATATTTCTTCCTATTAAAACCGAAAATTAGCATTCGTGATGTTGAATTTGGAAAAAAATTGTGTGCCAATCCACTAGGGAGCGCGGCAGTGTATATGGCGGCGTATAAGATTTATTTGTATTAAGTTGTTAAAAAATCGGCAATCTGATTATGGATCAAGAATATAAATTTTGTGCCAATCCACTAGGGGGCGCTGCAGGGTGATTAAATTTGTGTTATAGAGGTATTGGCAAAATCGATCGTGTAAAGATGGAGGATCTTTTTTTTACCAAAACCGAGGGAGATGTGCTGATCCAACCATTTTCATTTTTATAGCTTCTGCCTATAGTGCAGTCATCAAACTGAACAAAGACTTTCTACGGAAGTATGCCCATACTTCTGTTGACAAGTCCTTCACTGACTTTTATATTCATACGAAGCATTATAAATAAATCATTAATTTACATTTTTGTTCTAAGACATACAATGTTTTGTAACATGGCAGGCAATATCGCAAAAAAAAATCGTCAAGTTTGTATACAACATATCATTGTGGTCTTAATATTATGTAGGTACTTAGTTGACACTAAGTTTGTCCTTTAAAATTACAAAAACAAATGTTCTCTACTAAAGTAGAGTTAAACCGGAAATCCAATATTATTATTAAATATCGAATTATATTATTAAATTAGAGATTGACAATGTAAGGAATTATAAAATTAAATTACACGGGTTTCTAGGAACAGTTTGATGGCTTACTCTAAGCCCCCAGTATTGTTTGGGTCGACTGGTATCGCAGCTGGTGGAGGTTTCTGGCCGTATGTGTTGGGCTTCTTCACTCATCCCTGGCGTTCATGTGGTATATTTTTATAGTCAGTTTCGCTGACATTTGCCTATTGTAACTGTTGACCAGCCATTGAAGTACAAAAATAAAGTACAGACGCTTGGTGAGACCATATTCTGGCATGTGTATGCCCCTTAAAATGGCGATTATCATGATTGGGCGCTGACAGAAGTATTTAGTACAAAAAATTCAATCTTCATTAATCTTAAAATGAAAATAACATAATTAAAAATATTAAAAAAACCACGACGGAAAACATTAAGATGTAAAAAAAGTAATGATATAAAAAGGTTACGCTTCAATTTAAAAAAAAAACATGCTCTAAAAGGATAAAATAATAATAAAAAATATGTTTTTATACGGATGATAGCGCATCGAGAGTTGGGGCGATAAACACGTACATATAATACGTAGAAATAAATAGTTCACGGCCTACCTATTTATGTCAAATTATTTTCATGACATCAGTCACGACACCAGGTGCCAAACTTTCTTATAAAATCTCTTAAGTATTAAAGTTTTCTGGTTGTTGAAAGTAGTCTTCAACCGTCGTGCGTGATCTGACCTTACATAATAAAAATGGGACTGTGTTTAGAGATCAAGTCACGAGGTATAATTGATGTCTGTTTCTGCACGGTGCGTCGTTTATGGAGCATGCAATGCAACTACTCGTATCTACTAAATATCGGGAGCTCAAAACAATACAAAACGCAATCTGATGACAATTTATCCGTTTAGGCAAAGTTTTTAATTTTTTTGGTAGTGTAATTCATCATCGATATTAATCAGGCTATCAAACCAAATAAAATGAAAATAACAACGTAATGCTGGCAATTTGTGACTTTATTCATGTTGAAAGGAAAAGCATAAGAATATTGAATTCTTAGTAGTAAGCACCACCACATCCGCAACCACGACCAGCGAAACCAGCGCCGTAGCCGTATCCTCCGGCCAGTCCAGTGCCAGCCAGTCCAGTGCCATAGCCGCATCCTCCGGCCAGTCCAGTGCCAGCCAGTCCAGTGCCGTAGCCCAAAGTGCCGTAGCCCGCAGCACCGGCCAGACCCGCGCCAGCGATACCCTCGCGCACGATGCCGATGTTGCCGTTGCCGCAGCCGTACGAGACTGCCGCCGAGCCAGCAGTAGGCAGTTCACCCTCGAAAGCCACTGCGGCCAACAACGGCAGCTGACCGGTGACGGCAAGAGTACCTTCGATAGCGTTGTCAGACCGAACGGAGACACCGTTTGGAGGGATCAGAGAGGCGCTGGATACTCCGAGAGCTCCGCCATGGCCAGTAGCGACTGGGGTAGCAATTCCATAGCAGTTGCCAGCCGCGCCGTATCCGGCACCATAGCCGGTCAGTTTGTTGCCAGCATAGCCAGCACCATAGCCGTACAGTCCGTTGCCAGCACAGCCAGCCAGACCATTTCCAGCCCAGCCACCGATTCCGATATCAGCAACACCATTGTAGGCATTTCCGATGCATTGGCCAGAGATGCTCTGTTGAGTGGAACACATTTATTCAGTTACAAGGAAGTAATTTAGATAACACCAGGGGAAAAATACAAGCATATTATACTTTTGAAGGAAATACAAATTATTAGTTACCTGGACCATAAGAGCTGCAGCGCAGAGCGCGAGGATAGACTTGGCTGCCATTGTTGTTTGTACGAGGAATGACTCGAGAATGATTTTCCAAAATAATGCTGTTCGTTATATAGTGTGCTGAACTACTTCATTATCAACCATATTTCATATTCTTATTTAACCTCTATGAAGGAAATGATTGCGCCAATGTTTTCACATGACCTAATACGTGTTTAATCTTTTCACCTGTGTAATGTGCAGATTAAAATATTTCGAAACTTTTGAACAATGGTAAATATTTCACTAGTATATAAAGGTCAGTGTGTTTTACTCAAAAACATTCTACATTCAGCTTCAGTTGAATATACATAAACAAACATGTCTACCTTCGCTTTCCTGTTGCTCTGCGTCCAGGCTTGCCTGATCCAGGTAAATATGAATTTTACTTATTTGAGTTTTATTCAGAATTCATTTAAAAAATAGTCTTACTATCTAGAAAAGAATTTCTAGCTTTAAGAAACACATCTCTACTTTCAGAATGTGTACAGCCAGTGCGGCTGCGGTCACGGGATCGGATACGGAAATGGCTTGGTTGGAGCCGGCTACGGTACCGGGATTGCCGGATACGGAAATGGCTTGGCTGGAGGACTCGGCTACGGTAACGGCCTAGGCCTTGGTGTGGCTGGTAATAGGTTTGGTGGAGCTTACGGAGGTTATCCCGGTGCCGGCTGGGGCGCGGCTGGCTCAACCTGCGCGTACGGCGGCGTCGGCGAGGGTGCAGTGGGCGTGGTCGGCGAGCTGCCAGTGGCCGGCGCCACCCTCGTCGCCGGGCAGGTGCCGGTGCTCGGCGCGGTGCAGTTCGGCGGCAGCGTGCCCGCTGCTGGCGCTGTCACCATCTCCGGCAACTGCGGCTGCGGCTGCAACGGAGCCATCCTCTACTAAATGTATGCTAATTTCTGATGCGGAATTTGAAAAATAAACTTTGAACTTAAAGCAACTTACTTCTGCAATTTTTTATTCACTCTTGATCTGTGATGTTATAAATATTTGTATGTGATAATTGTTGAAACTAATTTCGGAATATGTCTTCAAAACCTGATTTCCCTCTGCATGGTTTATAGTTATTTGCTCTTTAATTGATCTTATATAACTAATTTGATTCTTTGTAGATTTCATTCGGTGACAACAATCATTCAATCAAACATGGCTTCAGTTCATAATTTTGTACATAGAAACATAGATAGATAGAAACACTTAAAAAAAAAAAAAATAAATAAAAAAATAAATAAATAAATAAATAAATAAATAAATAAATTTTAATTCATTCATTCATTCATTCTTTATTGTACACAAATACAGGAAAAGTAAAAGTAAAAACTACAGGAATAGTAGCACGATATGTAGAAAGGCGGCTTTATCGCTTAAAGCGATCTCTTCCAGGCAACCTCTGAAGTTAATTAGACATTAAACAGATTAGCGACAGTGTAATGTGAAGATATAAATTAGGTTACTATTACATACTTAGATCATGACATTTAGTATATTATCGAAACCGCAGAAATCGGACTAGTAGCACCCTCTCCTCTAGAATGATGATGTGAACACTGACAGCGAGCCAAAGGGTTTGTGCAAATGCATATTTATTGTTCCATACTGTTCCAGACTTCTGTGATCAAAATCTTTTGTAAGTATATACTTCTTGTTTCTCATGTCTTCACCTTACGAATTACATCCACATCTGATCAATAACAAATTAGCTTCGTATTTGATATTATTTTACTGCCATGTATGTCAGTGTCGAAAATGTCATGGTTAAAATTAGGACACCTACTTTTCATCTATCCGTCTTTTATGACCCAAGAAAGTTTAAGTGCTTTGTGCTATAATTAAGTTCTGATCTGATTGAGTCTTAAAGCTAGACGTGAGTAGTCCTAGTTGGTAGTCCACAATTTTCTACAGATTCTTCGAATTTGTGACTTTTAAGCACAGCAATGAAAATTGGAATGTGTCATCATCATAAGTCTATTTACGTCCCCAACGTGCCTTCGTCGTGCTTCCGACGCTTACATATGGGTGCGAAACCTGGGCTCCATATAAAGGAGTATAGCGAACCCTTGAAAAATTCCACATGCAATCACTTCGCGCTATTCTGAAGATAAAAGGTGGAATCTTGTGAGCAATGCCGAAGTGATCCGTAGAGCCGACAGCCAGACAGGGTCGGCACGCATAGCGGGTCTGCAGCTACAATGGACAGGGCACATCGGAAAAAAAATCGAAAATCCGACACTGCTCCGTACATTCTTTAGGTGCCATGTAACTACTGTCCTTCACAATCTGGAAGTGCTCGGTAATATTATGCCTCTACTGTGAACTACCATCCACACACATAATACCATGTAAATACACCCGCACCATGCCATCACCCTCCCACACACTCAGTACCTCACATACACACTAATACCCTCATTCATACAAACAAACACATTCATACAACACAACACGCACACACTGTTGCTTTCTTCGTCCGTGCAGTCACTGAAGGGCCAGCTGAAAATCAGCGCTGTGGCTTGCCTCAGCATTATGCTGAGCTGGTGTACCCTTTTTGGCACTGTACCAAACCAGATGATCTGTGCTGCATGTATTAAACTTTGTATACTTCTGTATTCTGTATTCTGGTGTTTACAGCGCTTAATAAACGATTTCAATTTCAATTTTCAATTTAAATTTCACATAGTGCGCATGAAGGAGTCGCTTATTCCAAAACGTCTGTTGTACGGTGAGCTGTACGGGTACCCGGAAAGCTGGTGGTCAGAGGCTCCGATTTAAGGACACATTTTTCCGACAGCTCCGTCAAGCTGGTATTGGATCTTGAAATCGAGCTAACGATCGTTCGATGTGGAGAAAGACGATGGAGGAGGTGACCACTCAAACTGGAAGACACGCCGTCAGAAAGAGAGACCGAGGGGATGGAATCGAGGGAGACTTCTCGTGCAACGTGTGTGACCGCCGATGTCCGGGACAGGCCAACACTCCCATATGAAAATTCCTCAAAACATGAGAGGAGTATGTACGTCCGCGAAGGCCGGCAAGAACTTCTTCAAGAAGAAGAGATTTACGTCCCCAGTGTAGCTGTTTAGGTCATCCCTCGCTCCCGTGCTCGCGAATATACAGGCCATGATCCTACATAGGCAGCCAGAATCACACGGCCATACACCTCATCAGTAACATCACATTATGTAGGTATATTAATAAATCACGTCATTATTTATTATTATTATTATTATTTATTTATGCATAAGTACCTCTAAAAAAAACGTTCGCTCTGGTGTCTATGACTAGTTTAGCGTTACGTACGTTGTCGCATCGCACCACTTCACAGCCGCTTGGTCGCTTAGGCATGAGCGGTGCATTACTCATTAAAATGTTGGTGCTGGAACTAACATTCGTCCTCTTTTGATTATCAATTGTCTCGTTCTCAAGAAGAATGGCTACGTATTAATAGTTACTATAACAAACAAACAAAGTAAATACTATTATAGCTGGACACGGGCTTCTTACCTTAGTTTGGGGTTGTTTTGATATTTCGGCATAATAGAAAGTAGATACGTGCATGCGTCATGGTTGCCGGTAGACTACGACCATGGAGCATGCAATGCAAGTACGCGTATCTACCAAATATCAGGAGCTCAAAACATTATAAAACGCAATTTGGTGGCAATTTATCCGTTTAGGCAAAGATATTTAGGTAGTGTAATAGGTCGATTCGGCTTCGGCTCATTCATCGATATTAACCAGGCTATCAAACCATATAAAATGAAAATGACAATGTAATGCTTGCAATTTGTGACTTTATTCATGTTGAGAGAAAAAGCATAAGAATATTGGATTCTTAGTAGTAAGCACCACCACATCCGCAACCACGACCAGCGAAACCAGCGCCGTAGCCGCATCCTCCGGCCAGTCCAGTGCCAGCCAGTCCAGTGCCGTAGCCCAAAGTGCCGTAGCCCGCAGCACCGGGCAGACCCGCGCCAGCGATACCCTCGCGCACGATGCCGATGTTGCCGTTGCCGCAGCCGTACGAGACTGCCGCCGAGCCAGCAGTAGGCAGTTCACCCTCGAAAGCCACTGCGGCCAACAACGGCAGCTGACCGGTGACGGCGAGAGCACCTTCGATCGCGTTGTCAGACCGAACAGAGACACCGTTGGGAGGGATCAGAGAGGCGCTGGATACTCCGAGAGCTCCGCCATGGCCAGTAGCGACTGGGGTAGCAATTCCATAGCAGTTGCCAGCCGCGCCGTATCCGGCACCATAGCCGGTCAGTTTGTTGCCAGCATAGCCAGCACCATAGCCGTACAGTCCGTTGCCAGCACAGCCAGCCAGACCATTTCCAGCCCAGCCACCGATTCCGATATCAGCAACACCATTGTAGGCATTTCCGATGCATTGGCCAGAGATGCTCTGTTGAGTGGAACACATTTATTCAGTTACAAGGAAGTAATTTAGATAACACCAGGGGAAAAATACAAGCATATTATACTTTTGAAGGAAATACAAATTATTAGTTACCTGGACCATAAGAGCTGCAGCGCAGAGCGCGAGGATAGACTTGGCTGCCATTGTTGTTTGTACGAGGAATGACTCGAGAATGATTTTCCAAAATAATGCTGTTCGTTATATAGTGTGCTGAACTACTTCATTATCAACCATATTTCTCATTCTTATTTAACCTCTATGATTGAAATGATTGCGCCAATGTTTTCACATGACCTAATACGTGTTTAATCTTTTCACCTGTGTAATGTGCAGGTTATAATATTTTGAAACTTTTGAACAATGGTAAGTACTTCACTAATAATAGTGAAATTTTTATTACACCCTGTATACACAGGCGTAGTATAAAAAGGTTTAGACATATTTAAGGATCTAATGCAGTTAACGATTTTGAATAAATCTGCATTCGTAGTTTCTTCAAAATCTGAGTGTAGAAGAAATAACACTACATCAAAATTCGTCGACAAAACTTGACGCTGCACAACTCTAGTGCCAACAGATGATCGTGTCACCGAACTCTGTTCAAGAGACCTGTCCCATTCATTTACCTAAAACTGTGTCTCTAGTATAGATATCTCGTTATAGCATACCTTTCTTTTCTTTCAATTAGATTGAAAAAAAAAATCCTTTACCACATGATATTAATTAACATTTCACATTAAACTATAACCTCCACACTAGGCGTTGTCTGGGTCATGGAGATTTACACATTGACCACTTCACAATGTTATGTGTCAATCAAATATTCAGATTCCAGAATTACAATTTAAAATTACAATTTAAGTTAAAGCTTATGATGTTTATTTTATACTGTTAAACATGCAACATTAAAGGAAATAGGAAGTATGGGATGATACAACTATTATAAATTTATAAAATATACATGTATATATTTAGGTATATTTATTTAATATATATTTTAAATATTTAAGCTATGTACCTAGACATGCAAATGTATGCACTAAGATGGTTCCGATGTTCTTTTTTTCCAAGTTTTAAAATGTCGATCTTAAGACCAGCGGGTGCCCGGGGGTTGCGTTGACGCTATCCTATGTATCGATGAATGATGATAATCGCGGGTCCTGTAGGCTAGAATGACGGTTTTAATATGATTCATTTTTCAAAACGTATGTTATGAAAAACGTACAAATACAAATATTCTTGATTGCACACAGGACAAAATTACAGGACAGAAGAAAAGATACAAAATATAAATACAATTGGCGGCCTTATAGCTTCAAGCTATGCTATACTTTTAGCTTTTAACGTATGTTTTGAACAATGTATGAAATGACAACCGTTATCATACTGTTCATTATCATACCATAGTAGACTCAAGCTGTGCATAAATAAAAAAACATACATAATCAGACCTACTAATTAAGTACGTAAGATTTCCTTTCTTTTACTTTTAATTACGTCACGAAATTTATTAAACCCGATTTTTATTTTAATAATAGGAAAGAAGTCAATTCCAACAGTATAAAGAAAACAATGTTTCATCAATGAACGCATTTATTAGGTATTAGTACCTCCAGGTTTCCTTCACTAATAAGGCTTATTCCGATATTAGTACCTCCAGGTTTCCTTCACTAATAAGGCTTATTCCGATATTAGTACCTCCAGGTTTCCTTCACTAATAAGGCTTATTCCGATATTAGTACCTCCAGGTTTCCTTCACTAATAAGGCTTATTCCGATATTAGTACCTCCAGGTTTCCTTCACTAATAAGGCTTATTCCGATATTAGTACCTCCAGGTTTCCTTCACTAATAAGGCTTATTCCGATATTAGTACCTCCAGGTTTCCTTCACTAATAAGGCTTATTCCGATATTCTCTAAAGTTTTCGAAAAGCTTATTTACCAGCACTTATACTTATTCCTTGAAAAATATGATATTTTGGTACGGGAGCAAAGTAAGTTTCGAAAAGGGAAAACTATAAATATGGCAATATATAGTCTAATGCAAATGGTCATGACTAGGATGGACAAGGGAGTACCTGTGAGTGCCTTGTTTATGGACATGACCAAAGCTTTTGATTATGTTGACTATGTCATACTGCTCAATAAACTGGACGATTATGGAGTATATGGAAATGCACTAAAACTACTAAAATCTTGTCTGTGGCACAGGAACCAATATACTGAAATTATTAAAATAATTTTAAAAAGTAAACACGAAGAACGCTACTTGTCACAGTGTAGGGAAACAAAATATGGAGTACCACAAGGAAGTGTGTTAGGTCCGCTCCTATTTCTCATTTATATAAATGATTTTCCCGCTCGGTGGATCATAGCCCGTACCTCCCTTGTGCAAGGGGAGGCCTGTGCCTCAACGGTGGGGACATTAATAGGCTGATTATGATGATGATGATAAATGATTTGCCCAGATACATTAAATACCCAATGATACTCTTTGCAGACGATAGTACGGCGGTATTCGAAAACAACAAGGATCTGAATTATCGAAGCAGTGAATGTAACAAAATTCTTAGGACTTATGATTGATCAACAATGCTCATGGGAGCCACACACATATAACCTATGTAAAAAGATACGTCAATTTTCCTTTGCATTTAACAAGATATCAATAGTTGCAAACATTTCAACTGACATAACAGCCTACCACGGTTATGTAGCGACCGCTTTAAGGTATGGAATAATGTTTCGGGGTAATTCCACAACAAAAGACGACATAATCAGGGCCCAAAAATAGATGTATCAGAGGTATGTATTGCGGTTTAAGACAACAAGATATGCTGCAGACCTTTCTATGTTAAGTTTAAGATGTTGACTCTTGTATCTCTTTACATATATGAAACTTCATTTTCGTAAAAAGTAATAGTCAGCAATTTACTACTTTATCTCAAATCCACGACCGGCACTCGCGCAATAAAGATCCTGCGCTTTTCTAATACTGCGCTATTACATAAGAGTGCTTTCTGTATGGCCCCAAGATATATAATAAATTACCTCATATGAAAAATACTACAATCATAGTGTTTAAACGGAAATTATTAAAGTTACTGGTCAATAAATGCTTTTATAATATAACAAAGTACTTTCAGGACATAATGTGACATTTCTATGTTTTTTGTTTGTAAGTAACTTATAAATTTAAACGACAGATATTTAACGATTTTTATATTGCATTATAAGTACTTAATATTGCTAATCAATGTTTGCACGCCAGTTATGGGCAGAAGATTAGGGAAAGATTTGATATTTTTTGGTAGTGTAATAAGTTAATTCATCGATATTAACCAGGCTATCAAATAAAATGAAAATGACAACGTAATGCTTGCAATTTGTGACTTTATTCATGTTGAAAGGAAAAGCATAAGAATATTGAATTCTTAGTAGTAAGCACCACCACATCCGCAACCACGACCAGCGAAACCAGCGCCGTAGCCGTATCCTCCGGCCAGTCCAGTGCCAGCCAGTCCAGTGCCGTAGCCGCATCCTCCGGCCAGTCCAGTGCCAGCCAATCCAGTGCCGTAGCCCAAAGTGCCGTAGCCCGCAGCACCGGGCAGACCCGCGCCAGCGATACCCTCGCGCACGATGCCGATGTTGCCGTTGCCGCAGCCGTACGAGACTGCCGCCGAGCCAGCAGTAGGCAGTTCACCCTCGAAAGCCACTGCGGCCAACAACGGTAGCTGACCGGTGACGGCGAGAGCACCTTCGATCGCGTTGTCAGACCGAACGGAGACACCGTTGGGAGGGATCAGAGAGGCGCTGGATACTCCGAGAGCTCCGCCATGGCCAGTAGCGACTGGGGTAGCAATTCCATAGCAGTTGCCAGCCGCGCCGTATCCGGCACCATAGCCGGCCAGTCTGTTGCCAGCATAGCCAGCACCATAGCCGTACAGTCCGTTGCCAGCACAGCCGGCCAGATCATTTCCAGCCCAGCCACCGATTCCGATATCAGCAACACCATTGTAGGCATTTCCGATGCATTGGCCAGAGATGCTCTGTTGAGTGGAACACATTTATTCAGTTACAAGAAAGTAATTTAGTTAACACCAGGGGAAAAAATACAAGCATATTATACTTTTGAAGGAAATATAGATTGTTAGTTACCTGGACCATAAGAGCTGCAGCGCAGAGCGCGAGGATAGACTTGGCTGCCATTGTTGTTTGTACGAGGAATGACTCGAGAATGATTTTCCAAAATAATGCTGTTCGTTATATAGTGTGCTGAACTACTTCATTATCAACCATATTTCATATTCTTATTTAACCTCTATGAAGGAAATGATTGCGCCAATGTTTTCACATGACATAATACGTGTTTAATCTTTTCACCTGTGTAATGTGCCGTTTATAATATTTTGAAACTTTTGAACAATGGTAAGTATTTCACTAGTATATAAAGGTCAGTGTGTTTTACTCAAAAACATTCTACATTCAGCTTCAGTTGAATATACATAAACAAACATGTCTACCTTCGCTTTCCTGTTGCTCTGCGTCCAGGCTTGCCTGATCCAGGTAAATATGAATTTTACTTATTTGAGTTTTATTCAGATTTCATTCAAAAAATAGTCTTACTATCTAGAACATAATTAGTAGCTTTAAGAAACACATCTCTACTTTCAGAATGTGTACAGCCAGTGCGGCTGCGGTCACGGGATCGGATACGGAAATGGCTTGGTTGGAGCCGGCTACGGTACCGGGATTGCCGGATACGGAAATGGCTTGGCTGGAGGACTCGGCTACTGTAACGGCCTAGGCCTTGGTGTGGCTGGTAATAGGTTTGGTGGAGCTTACGGAGGTTATCCCGGTGCCGGCTGGGGCGCGGCTGGCTCAACCTGCGCGTACGGCGGCGTCGGCGAGGGTGCAGTGGGCGTGGTCGGCGAGCTGCCAGTGGCCGGCGCCACCCTCGTCGCCGGGCAGGTGCCGGTGCTCGGCGCGGTGCAGTTCGGCGGCAGCGTGCCCGCTGCTGGCGCTGTCACCATCTCCGGCAACTGCGGCTGCGGCTGCAACGGAGCCATCCTCTACTAAATGTATGCTAATTTCTGATGCGGAATTTGGAAAATAAACTTTGAACTTGAAGCAACTTACTTCTGCAATTTTTATTCCCTCTTGATCTGCGATGTTGTAAATATTTGTATGTGATAATTGTTGAAACTAATTTCGGAATATGTCTTCAAAACCTGATTTCCCTCTGCATGGTTTATTGTTATTTGCTATTTAATTGATCTTAGATAACTAATTTGATTCTTTGTAGATTTTACTCGGTGACTACAATCATTCAATCAATCATGGCTTCAGTTCATAATTTTGTACATAGAAAGATAGATAGATAGAAACACTTTATCGTACACAAATACAGGAAAAGTAAAAGCAAAAACTATAGGAATAGCAGCACGATATATTTCTATATATCGCAGAGGTTGAAGTTAATTGGACATTAAAGAGATTAGCGACAGTGTAGTGTGAAGATATTAAATAGGTTACAATTACATACTTAGACCATGACTTTTATTATATTATCGAAACCGCAGAAATCGGACCGGTGACGCCCTCTCCTCGAATTTGATTGATTGATTTTGAAATTCACACCTAGGTTACTCGGTAGTGAAGTTTTATATGGAAACCGGGTCTACCAGTTGACGCATGTGATGTGAGCGTTTGCCCATACAGTCGTCGGGCATGTCAAATGTATGGAACTATAAATATGCATTTGCACAAACCCTTTGGCTCGCTGTCAGTGTTCACATCATCATTCTAGAGAGAGGGTGCTACTAGTCCGATTTCTGTGATCAAAATCTTTTGTAAGTACATACTTCTTGTTTCTCATGTCTCCCATTTAGGTATTACATCCACATCTGATCAATAACAAATTAGCTTCGTATTTGATATTATTTTACTGCCATGTATGTCAGTGTCGAAAATGTCATGGTTAAAATTAGGACACCTACTTTTCATCTATCCGCCTTTTATGATCCAAGAAGGTTTACCTTCACGCGTAAGGACGAGAGATCGTATAAAACCGTAATAAATGGGCTCCCACCGTACCTTGAAGATTTAACAGAGGAGTTGGCTTCTCCTGGTTTTGAGGGTGTGAAAGTTGCAGCTTTGAAGCCTCCAAAGGAGGGTGCGTGTTTATGTCCACCGTACCCCAGTACACCTTCCTGCTGGAACTGATGTGACCAAACTCAGAGGAATTAAATACCTAAATAACTGCGTGGTAAATAGTCGCAAATTCAAGAACACTATCAGTATGGGAACTCAATGCTTTAGATGTCAGGATTTTGGTCACTCTTGCAGAAACTGCAATTTGCGTACGGGCGAACATCCTACTGCCGAGTGTCCCAAAAAAGAGCGCAAAAATCCTGGCCAGTGCTTCAACTGTCTGGAACCAACTTTTTACATTGTGCCAACCGCCAAGCCTACTTACAACGCATTGAAACACAGCGGGAAACCCAGCGGAGGACAAATCAGGAAGCAGCAAAACGTTATACTATCACAGGGCGTTCTTGGGCGTCAGTGTTGCAGAAAAGATGTCTCCGAATTATGTTCAATTCAATAAATCACAACTGACGTCAAGCGAAACCACAGTTTAAAGAGAACAGTTTTCTCACTTTAACAGGCATATACATCGTACAACTGTGTTTGTTTGGAAGGCACAACATGCACTACTAACAGTTAAGTTCTTCTGTGCACAATTTAATTAAATTAGAAGGTAAACATTTTGACAAAACGCTAATAAAGTGGCTATCTGATATGTGTTCGCTATATAGGGTATATAGGGTAGCTAAATAAATTAAATTAAATAATAATAATAACAATATGAATAATAGTTGGTGGTGAAACTAACGTTCGTTCTCTTTTGATTAACAATTGTCTCTTTCTCAAGAAGATTGACTACCTATTAATAGTTACTATAACAAACTAACAAATAAAGAAAATACTTGATAATATTTAGACATAAACTGTTGAAGAAACACTGGTTACCAAATGTTTAGGTTTAGATAATGACAGCAATATGAGTTGAAGTACACAAATAGAAAAGATGGTCAACAAACTTATTCAATTCGCGTATGCATTATTCAAATTAAGTAAAGTGGTAAACCAGCCAGCGTTACTGACTGCATATTATGGTATTTTTCGCATCTACCCTGAGGTACAGCATCATTTTCTAGGCGCAAAAGCGATGTGTGAGAGCAATATGCCACCTAAAGCGCATCGATAGCTGTAAACAATATTTCAAAAAACTAAAAATATTGACAGCCGTCGCTCTACATTTGTGAGACTGTAGTTTCCGTAAAAAATAATATAAACTTATTTGAATTTGTCAACTTACTCAACGTCGTTGTGATCAGCTCTCCTGTTCAACGAAGGTTAGGACTAGTTTCTTCCAAAAGAGTGTATTTGTAATGGCACCGAAGTTATATAATAAGGTACCGAAATCCATACGAGAGTCTAACTGTTTAACCTCATTTAAGCGCGAGCTAAGCAAACTGTTAGTTGATAAAACATATCATTCTGTAAATGATTTTTTAAGTGACAAAGATATTCAGTGATTGCCTCTTTTTTAACATTATGTTCGATCTATGTGTATGTCCATAATCAGTGTTTAGTGAATTTATTATCTACTAGTCAATTGTTAATTATTGACATTTGAATATTCATTATCAAATTATTGAAAAAATTTGTATGTCAAACGACGGAGCATCGTGATACTTACTTATTTACACTGTATACTAATATCTACTAATTATTTACCTATGTTCACGAATAAATGATTGATTGAATATTATTATAGCTAGAAAAAATAAGAAATAAAAGAGTTATAAAATTCTCTTATATAACTTTTTCCATGAGCCTTGCACCTACTACCTCTTTCTCGATATCATTTCCGCGGCCCGAATGCCGATCAGATGTGGATGTAATCCGTAAGGAGGAGACATGAGAAACAAGAAGTATATACTTACAAGAGATTTTGATCACAGAAATCGGACTAGTAGCACCCTCTCCCTAGAATGGTGATGTGAACACTGACAGCGAGCCAAAGGGTTTCTGCAAATGCATATTTATAGTTCCGGGCATTTGACATGCCCGACTACTGTATGGGCAAACGCTCACATCACATGCGTCAACTGGTAGACCCGGTTTCCATATAAAACTTCACTACCGAGTAACCTACGTGTGAATTTCAAAATCAATCTATCAAATTCGAGAAGAGGGCGTCACCGGTCCGATTTCTGCGGTTTCGATAATATAATAAATGTCATGGTCTAAGTATGTAATTGTAACCTATTTAATATCTTCACACTACACTGTCG
The DNA here is from genome assembly GCA_947369225.1 of Hofmannophila pseudospretella. Taxonomy (NCBI): domain Eukaryota; kingdom Metazoa; phylum Arthropoda; class Insecta; order Lepidoptera; family Oecophoridae; genus Hofmannophila; species Hofmannophila pseudospretella. The sequence continues at coordinate 6,210,043 of OX376337.1, read as the reverse complement.
CTAATCTCTTTAATGTCCAATTAACTTCAACCTCTGCGATATATAGAAATATATCGTGCTGCTATTCCTGTAGTTTTTGCTTTTACTTTTCCTGTATTTGTGTACGATAAAGTGTTTCTATCTATCTATCTTTCTATGTACAAAATTATGAACTGAAGCCATGATTGATTGAATGATTGTAGTCACCGAGTAAAATCTACAAAGAATCAAATTAGTTATCTAAGATCAATTAAAGAGCAAATAACTATAAATCAGGTTTTGAAGACATATTCCGAAATTAGTTTCAACAATTATCACATACAAATATTTACAACATCGCAGATCAAGAGTGAATTAAAAATTGCAGAAGTAAGTTGCTTCAAGTTCAAAGTTTATTTTCCAATTTCCGCATCAGAAATTAGCATACATTTAGTAGAGGATGGCTCCGTTGCAGCCGCAGCCGCAGTTGCCGGAGATGGTGACAGCGCCAGCAGCGGGCACGTTGCCGCCGAACTGCACCGCGCCGAGCACCGGCACCTGCCCAGCGACGAGGGTGGCGCCGGCCACTGGCAGCTCGCCGACCACGCCCACTGCACCCTCGCCGACGCCGCCGTACGCGCAGGTTGAGCCAGACGCGCCCCAGCCGGCACCGGGATAACCTCCGTAAGCTCTACCAAACTTATTACCAGCCACACCAAGGCCTAGGCCGTTACCGTAGCCGAGTCCTCCAGCCAAGCCATTTCCGTATCCGGCAATCCCGGTACCGTAGCCGAGTCCTCCAGCCAAGCCATTTCCGTATCCGATCCCGTGACCGCAGCCGCACTGGCTGTACACATCTGAAAGTAGAGATGTGTTTCTTAAAGCCAAAAACTATTTTCTAGATAGTAAGACTATTTTGAAATGAATTCTGAATAAAACTCAAATAAGTAAAATTCATATTTACCTGGATCAGGCAAGCCTGGACGCAGAGCAACAGGAAAGCGAAGGTAGACATGTTTGTTTGTGTATATTCAACTGAAGCTGAATGTAGAATGTTTTTGAGTAAAACATACTGAAAAGTTTCAAAATATTATAACCTGCACATTATACAGGTGAAAAGATTAAGCACGTGAAAACATTGGCGCAATCATTTCCTTCATAGAGGTTAAATAAGAATATGAAATATGGTTGATAATGAAGTAGTTCAGCACACTATATAACGAACAGCATTATTTTGGAAAATCATTATCGAGTCATTCCTCGTACAAACAACAATGGCAGCCAAGTCTATCCTCGCGCTCTGCGCTGCAGCTCTTATGGTCCAGGTAACTAATAATCTATATTTCCTTCAAAAGTATAATATGCTTGTATATTTTTCCCTGGTGTTAACTGAATTACTTCCTTGTAACTGAATAAATATGTTCCACTCAACAGAGCATCTCTGGCCAATGCATCGGAAATGCCTACAATGGTGTTGCTGATATCGGAATCGGTGGCTGGGCTGGAAATGGTCTGGCTGGCTGTGCTGGCAACGGACTGTACGGCTATGGTGCTGGCTATGCTGGCAACAGACTGGCCGGCTATGGTGCCGGATACGGCGCGGCTGGCAACTGCTATGGAATTGCTACCCCAGTCGCTACTGGCCATGGCGGAGCTCTCGGAGTATCCAGCGCCTCTCTGATCCCTCCCAACGGTGTCTCCGTTCGGTCTGACAACGCGATCGAAGGTGCTCTCGCCGTCACCGGTCAGCTACCGTTGTTGGCCGCAGTGGCTTTCGAGGGTGAACTGCCTACTGCTGGCTCGGCGGGAGTCTCGTACGGCTGCGGCAACGGCAACATCGGCATCGTGCGCGAGGGTATCGCTGGCGCGGGTCTGCCCGGTGCTGCGGGCTACGGCAATTTGGGCTACGGCACTGGACTGGCTGGCACTGGACTGGCCGGAGGATGCGGCTACGGCGCTGGTTTCGCTGGTCGTGGTTGCGGATGTGGTGGTGCTTACTACTAAGAATTCAATATTCTTATGCTTTTCCTTTCAACATGAATAAAGTCACAAATTGCCAGCATTACGTTGTCATTTTTATTTTATATGGTTTGATAGCCTGGTTAATATCGATGAATGAGTACCTATTACACTACCAAAAATATCTTTGCCTAAACGGATAAATTGCCACCAAATTGCGTTTTATATTGTTTTGAGGTTCTGATATTTAGTAGATACGCGTAGTTGCATTGCATGCTCCATGATCGTAGTCTACCGGCAACCATGGCGCATGCAAGTATCTACTTTCTATTATACCGAAATATCGGGAGCTCAAAACAACCCCAAACTGTGGTAAGAAGCCCGTGTCCAGCTATAATAGTATTTTCCTTGTTTGTTTGTTTGTTATAGTAACTATTAATAGGTAGCCAATCTTCTTGAGAACGAGACAATTGATTTCAATTTCAATTTCAATTTATTTAATCTCATTTTGGTTTACAGAGATACCTCCAAAACACCATCATGTCATACAATACTTACATTATACATATAATATTTACAATTGAACTAATATAGGTACTTATTTACTATTTAAGTATATAAAGCTATTTCTTATAAATGTTCCTATGTTATCAACAAATAAATCTATTTCGAAGTTCTGAGCGAGCATGTCACCGAGCAGGCGGCGCGCGCGTGACGTGGGCGCGTTGCGTGCGCGTCGCGTGCGCGCGTGCGGACACTCTAACACACGAGGCGCACGGCGCGGCGCCATTGCACTGTTGCCTGCTTTCGGCACCCTCAGCATCATTTGCTCCAATACAGACTGGTTGTCTATCTTATTGTGAATTACCGAGTAATAGTGCACCACCAGCTGAAGTTTCCGTCGTAACTCCAGCGTGTCCAAGCCGACCATACCCGACACAAACAGGGAAGGATATAAGTATGGGTAGTACCCGTGGATCCTTTTATACAACCATCGCGCAAATTTACGTTGGACTTTCTCTATCATGATAATCAAAAGAGAACGAATGTTAGTTTCACCGCCAACATTTTAATGAGTAATGCACCGCTCACACCTAAGCGACCAAGCGGCTGTGAAGTGGTGCGATGCGACAACGTACGCAACACTAAACTAGTCATACACATCAGAGCGATAGTTTTTTTAGAGGTACTTATGCAAAAATAATGGCGTGATTTATTAATATACCTACATAATGTTATGTTACTGATGAGGTATATGATCGTGTGATTATGGCTGCCTATCATGGCCTGTATATTCTCGAGCAAGAGATGACCTAAGCAGCTACACTGGGGACGTAACTCTCTTTTTCTTGAAGAAGTTCTTGCCGGCCTTCGCGGACGTACATACTCCTCTCATGTTTTGAGGAATTTTCATATGGGAGTGTTGGCCTGTTCCGGACATCGGCGGTCACACACGTTGCACGAGAAGTCTCCCTCGATTCCATCCCCTCGGTTTCTCTTTCTGACGGCGTGTCTTCCAGTTTGAGTGGTCACCTCCTCCATCGTCTTTCTCCACATCGGACGATTGTTAGCTCGTTTTTCAAGATCCAATACCAGCTTGACGGAGCGGTCTGAAAAATGTGTCCTTAAATCGGCGCCTCTGACCACCAGCTTTCCGGGTACCCGTACAGCTCACCGTACAACAGACGTTTTGGAATAAGCGACTCCTCCATGCGCACGATGTGACCTGTCCATTGTAGCTGCAGACCCGCTATGCGTTCCGACACTGTCTGGCTGTCGGCTCTACAGATCACTTCGGCATAGCTCACAAGATTCCACCATTTATCTTCAGAATAGCGCGAAGGAATTGCATGTGGAATTTTTCAAGGGTTCGCTATAGTTCTTTATTTGGAGCCCAGGTTTCGCACCCATATGTAAGCGTCGGATGCACGACGAAGGCACGTTGGGGACGTAAATAGACTTATGATGATGACACATTCCAATTTTCAATGCTGTGCTTAAAAGTCATAATTTCGAAGAATCTGTAGAAAATTGGGGACTCCCAACTAGGACTCATCACGTCTAGGTTTAAGACTCAATCAGATCGGGACTTAATTATAGCACAAAGCACTTAAACTTTCTTGGGTCATAAAAGGCGGATAGATGAAAAGTAGGTGTCCTAATTTTAACCATGACATTTTCGACACTGACATACATGGCAGTAAAATAATATCAAATACGAAGCTAATTTGTTATTGATCAGATGTGGATGTAATTCGTAAGGTGAAGACATGAGAAACAAGAAGTATGTACTTACAAAAGATTTTGATCACAGAAGTCTGGAACAGTATGGAACAATAAATATGCATTTGCACAAACCCTTTGGCTCGCTGTCAGTGTTCACATCATCATTCTAGAGGAGAGGGTGCTCCTATTCCGATTTCTGCGGTTTCGATAATATACTAAATGTCATGATCTAAGTATGTAATAGTAACCTATTTAATATCTTCACACTACACTGTCGCTAATCTCTTAAGGTCCATTAACTTCAGAGGTTGCCTGGAAGAGTTTGCTTTAAGCGATAAAGCCGCCTTTCTACATATGGTGCTACTATTCCTGTAGTTTTTGATTTTACTTTTCCTGTATTTGTGTACAATAAAGTGTTTCTATCTATCTATGTTTCTATGTACAAAATTATGAACTGAAGCCATGATTGATTGAATGATTGTAGTCACCGAATGAAATTTAATAAGAATCAAATTAGTTATCTAAGATCAATTAAAGAGCAAATAACTATAAACCATGCAGAGGGAAATCAGGTTTTGAGTACATATTCAAAAATTTGTTTCAACAATTATCATATAAAAATATTTATAACATCGCAGATCAAGAGTGAATAAAAAATTGCAGAAGTAAGTTGCTTCAAGTTCAAAGTTTATTTTCCAAATTCCGCATCAGAAATTAGCATACATTTAGTAGAGGATGGCTCCGTTGCAGCCGCAGCCGCAGTTGCCGGAGATGGTGACAGCGCCAGCAGCGGGCACGCTGCCGCCGAACTGCACCGCGCCGAGCACCGGCACCTGCCCGGCGACGAGGGTGGCGCCGGCCACTGGCAGCTCGCCGACCACGCCCACTGCACCCTCGCCGACGCCGCCGTACGCGCAGGTTGAGCCAGCCGCGCCCCAGCCGGCACCGGGATAACCTCCGTAAGCTCCACCAAACTTATTACCAGCCACACCAAGGCCTAGGCCGTTACCGTAGCCGAGTCCTCCAGCCAAGCAATTTCCGTATCCGACAATCCCGGTACCGTAACCGGCACCAATCAAGCCATTTCCGTATCCGATCCCGTGACCGCAGCCGCACTGGCTGTACACATTCTGAAAGTAGAGATGTGTTTCTTAAAGCTACTAATTATTTTCTAGATAGTAAGACTATTTTTTAAATGTAATCTGAATTAAACTCAAATAAGTAAAATTCATATTTACCTGGATCAGGCAAGCCTGGACGCAGAGCAACAGGAAAGCGAAGGTAGACATGTTTGTTTGTGTATATTCAACGGAAGCTGAATGTAGAATGTTTTTGAGTAAAACACACTGACCTTTATATACTAGTGAAGTACTTACCATTGTTCAAAAGTTTCAAAATATTATAAACTGCACATTACACAGGTGAAAAGATTAAACACGTATTAGGTCATGTGAAAACATTGGCGCAATCATTTCCTTCATAGAGGTTAAATAAGAATATGAAATATGGTTGATAATGAAGTAGTTCAGCACACTATATAACGAACAGCATTATTTTGGAAAATCATTCTCGAGTCATTCCTCGTACAAACAACAATGGCAGCCAAGTCTATCCTCGCGCTCTGCGCTGCAGTTCTTATGGTCCAGGTAACTAACAATCTATATTTCCTTCAAAAGTATAATATGCTTGTATTTTTTCCCCTGGTGTTAACTAAATTACTTCCTTGTAACTGAATAAATGTGTTCCACTCAACAGAGCATCTCTGGCCAATGCATCGGAAATGTCTACAATGGTGTTGCTGATATCGGAATCGGTGGCTGGGCTGGAAATGATCTGGCCGGCTGTGCTGGCAACGGACTGTACGGCTATGGTGCTGGCTATGCTGGCAACAGACTGGCCGGCTATGGTGCCGGATACGGCGCGGCTGGCAACTGCTATGGAATTGCTACCCCAGTCGCTACTGGCCATGGCGGAGCTCTCGGAGTATCCAGCGCCTCTCTGATCCCTCCCAACGGTGTCTCCGTTCGGTCTGACAACGCGATCGAAGGTGCTCTCGCCGTCACCGGTCAGCTACCGTTGTTGGCCGCAGTGGCTTTCGAGGGTGAACTGCCTACTGCTGGCTCGGCGGCAGTCTCGTACGGCTGCGGCAACGGCAACATCGGCATCGTGCGCGAGGGTATCGCTGGCGCGGGTCTGCCCGGTGCTGCGGGCTACGGCACTTTGGGCTACGGCACTGGATTGGCTGGCACTGGACTGGCCGGAGGATGCGGCTACGGCACTGGACTGGCCGGAGGATACGGCTACGGCGCTGGTTTCGCTGGTCGTGGTTGCGGATGTGGTGGTGCTTACTACTAAGAATTCAATATTCTTATGCTTTTCCTTTCAACATGAATAAAGTCACAAATTACAAGCATTACGTTGTCATTTTCATTTTATTTGGTTTTATAGTCTGGTTAAAATCGATGATGATGAATTACACTACCAAAAACATTTTAAATTTTTGCCTAAGCGACCAAGCGGCTGTGAAGTGGTGCGATGTGACAACGTCTGCAACGCGAAACTAGTCATACACACCAGAGCGACCGAGTCGCGGCACCCTCAAACATCATTACACGTCTGGTCTTATAGGAATGTCGGGGACTCCAAGAAGAATACATTTATTTTTAAGAAGCTCGGTTATCAAATACTCCACGCAATATTACTCTATAGTGTCCCATATATTTCGTAGAATATGTTGTCGCCTCCGTCCCTCTATGCTGACATTGCCTTCTAGCATCGCCGACGCATAGGCGTGTATGGCTACACATAAATTTTATGAGCAGCCTCTGGCACGCGACTGACGCTCCCGCTTCGCAAACGCTTTGGTCGCTTAGATTTGAACAGTCCTTTATTAAAATAGCTGAAGTCAGGGCGAGTTACTGTTGTAAGTAAAACTAGGAACTATTTCGATATAATCATTCCGGAACAATATAACCCTGTTATTTTCTAAAGGTACTTATGCATAAATAATGACGTGATTTATTAATATACCTACATAATGTGATGTTACTGATGAGGTGTGCGGTCGTGGATTCTGGCTGCCTATGTAGGATCATATCATACCACCTGTATATTCGCGAGCAAGAGATGACCTAAGCAGCTGCAGTGGGGACGTAAATCTCTTCTTCTTGAAAATTTCTTGCCGGCCTTGGCAAACTAAGGTCCTCCTCTCATATTTGATGAATTTTCATATGGGTGTGTCGGCCTGGCCCGGGCATCGGCGGCCACACACGTCGCACAAAAAGTCTCCCTCGGTTTTGTCTTTCTGACTCCGTGTCTTCCAGTTTGAGTGCTTGCCTCCTCCAACCTCTTTCTCCACATCGGACGATCGTTGGCTTGTTTTTCAAGGTCAGACCTAGACAGTTTTCATCTATCCGCCTTTTATGACCCAAAAAAATTTAAGTGCTTAGTGCTATGATTAAGTCCTTATCTGATTGAGTCTTAGACCTAGACGTGCGGAGTCCTAGTTGGAAGTCCCAATTTTCTATAGATTCTTCGAATTTGTGACTTTCAAGCACAGCAATGAAAATTGGAATGTGTCATCATCATAAGTCTATTTACGTCCCCGACGTCCCTTCGTCGTGCATCCGACGCTTACATATGGGTGCGAAACTGAGCTCCATATAAAGGACAATGCCGAATCCTTGAAAAATTCCACATGCAATCCCTTCTATTCTGATGACAAAATGGTGGAATCTTGTGAGCAATACTGATGTGATCCGTAGGGCCGACAGCCAGACAGTGTCGGAACGCATAGCGGGTCTGCAGCTACAATGGACAGGTCACATCGTGCGCATGGAGGAGTCACTTGTTCCAAAAACGTCGGTGAGTTGTACGGTAAGCTTTCCGGGTAGGAGTCCTAATTTTAACCATGACATTTTCGACACCGACATACATGACAGTAAAAAAATATCAATTACGAAGTAATTTGTTATTGATCAGATGTGGATGTAATTCCTAAGTGGGAGACATGAGAAACAAGAAGTATATACTTACAAAAGATTTTGATCACAGAAGTTGGTCTAGTAGCACCCTCTCCCTAGAATGATGATGTGAACACTGACAGCGAGCCAAAGAGTATGTGCAAATGCATATTTATAATTCCATACATTTGACATGCCAGACTAGTGTATGGGAAAATGCTCACATCGCATGCGCCAACTGGTAGACGCGGTTTCCATATAAAACTTCATATAGAATTTCAAAATCTTTGGTTTTGAACAAAGATTTTGAAATTCGAGGAGAGGGCGCCACTGGTCCTATTCTGCGGTTTCGATAATATACTAAATGTCATGATTTAAGTATGTAATAGTAACCTAATTCATATCTTCACACTACACTGTCGCTAATCTCTTTAATGTCCAATTAACTTCAGAGGTTGCCTGGAAGAGATCGCTTTAAGCGATAAAGCCGCCTCTCTACATATCGTGCTACTATTCCTGTAGTTTTTGATTTTACTTATCCTGTATTTGTGTACAATAATGTGTTTCTATCTATCTATCTTTCTATGTACAAAATTAAGAACTAAAGCCATGTTTGATTGAATGATTGTAGTCACCGAGTAAAATCTAGATAGAATAAAATTAGTTATCTAAGATCAATTAAAGAGCAAATAACTATAAACCATGCAGAGAGAAATCAGGTTTTGAGTATATATTCAAAAATTTGTTTCAACAATTATCATATAAAAATATTTATAACATCGCAGATCAAGAGTGAATAAAAAATTGCAGAAGTAAGTTGCTTCAAGTTCAAAGTTTATTTTCCAAATTCCGCATCAGAAATTAGCATACATTTAGTAGAGGATGGCTCCGTTGCAGCCGCAGCCGCAGTTGCCGGAGATGGTGACAGCGCCAGCAGCGGGCACGCTGCCGCCGAACTGCACCGCGCCGAGCACCGGCACCTGCCCGGCGACGAGGGTGGCGCCGGCCACTGGCAGCTCGCCGACCACGCCCACTGCACCCTCGCCGACACCGCCGTACGCGCAGGTTGAGCCAGCCGCGCCCCAGCCGGCACCGGGATAACCTCCGTAAGCTCCACCAAACCTATTACCAGCCACACCAAGGCCTAGGCCGTTACCGTAGCCGAGTCCTCCAGCCAAGCCATTTCCGTATCCGACAATCCCGGTACCGTAGCCGGCACCAATCAAGCCATTTCCGTATCCGATCCCGTGACCGCAGCCGCACTGGCTGTACACATTCTGAAAGTAGAGATGTGTTTCTTAAAGCTACTAATTATTTTCTAGATAGTAAGACTATTTTTTAAATGTAATCTGAATTAAACTCAAATAAGTAAAATTCATATTTACCTGGATCAGGCAAGCCTGGACGCAGAGCAACAGGAAAGCGAAGGTAGACATGTTTGTTTGTGTATATTCAACGGAAGCTGAATGTAGAATGTTTTTGAGTAAAACACACTGACCTTTATATACTAGTGAAGTACTTACCATTGTTCAAAAGTTTCAAAATATTATAAACTGCACATTACACAGGTGAAAAGATTAAACACGTATTAGGTCATGTGAAAACATTGGCGCAATCATTTCCTTCATAGAGGTTAAATAAGAATATGAAATATGGTTGATAATGAAGTAGTTCAGTACACTATATAACGAACAGCATTATTTTGGAAAATCATTCTCGAGTCATTCCTCGTACAAACAACAATGGCAGCCAAGTCTATCCTCGCGCTCTGCGCTGCAGTTCTTATGGTCCAGGTAACTAACAATCTATATTTCCTTCAAAAGTATAATATGCTTGTATTTTTTCCCCTGGTGTTAACTAAATTACTTCCTTGTAACTGAATAAATGTGTTCCACTCAACAGAGCATCTCTGGCCAATGCATCGGAAATGTCTACAATGGTGTTGCTGATATCGGAATCGGTGGCTGGGCTGGAAATGATCTGGCCGGCTGTGCTGGCAACGGACTGTACGGCTATGGTGCTGGCTATGCTGGCAACAGACTGGCCGGCTATGGTGCCGGATACGGCGCGGCTGGCAACTGCTATGGAATTGCTACCCCAGTCGCTACTGGCCATGGCGGAGCTCTCGGAGTATCCAGCGCCTCTCTGATCCCTCCCAACGGTGTCTCCGTTCGGTCTGACAACGCGATCGAAGGTGCTCTCGCCGTCACCGGTCAGCTACCGTTGTTGGCCGCAGTGGCTTTCGAGGGTGAACTGCCTACTGCTGGCTCGGCGGCAGTCTCGTACGGCTGCGGCAACGGCAACATCGGCATCGTGCGCGAGGGTATCGCTGGCGCGGGTCTGCCCGGTGCTGCGGGCTACGGCACTTTGGGCTACGGCACTGGATTGGCTGGCACTGGACTGGCCGGAGGATGCGGCTACGGCACTGGACTGGCTGGCACTGGACTGGCCGGAGGATACGGCTACGGCGCTGGTTTCGCTGGTCGTGGTTGCGGATGTGGTGGTGCTTACTACTAAGAATTCAATATTCTTATGCTTTTCCTTTCAACATGAATAAAGTCACAAATTACAAGCATTACGTTGTCATTTTCATTTTATTTGGTTTTATAGTCTGGTTAAAATCGATGATGATGAATTACACTACCAAAAACATTTTAAATTTTTGCCTAAGCGACCAAGCGGCTGTGAAGTGGTGCGATGTGACAACGTCTGCAACGCGAAACTAGTCATACACACCAGAGCGACCGAGTCGCGGCACCCTCAAACATCATTACACGTCTGGTCTTATAGGAATGTCGGCGACTCCAAGAAGAATACATTTATTTTTAAGAAGCTCGGTTATCAAATACTCCACGCAATGTTACTCTATAGTGTCCCATATATTTCGTAGAATAAGTTGTCGCCTCCGTCCCTCTATGCTGACATTGCCTTCTAGCATCGCCGACGCATAGGCGTGTATGGCTACACATAAATTTTATGAGCAGCCTCTGGCACGCGACTGACGCTCCCGCTTCGCAAACGCTTTGGTCGCTTAGATTTGAACAGTCCTTTATTAAAATTGCTGAAGTCAGGGCGAGTTACTGTTGTAAGTAAAACTAGGAACTATTTCGATATAATCATTCCGGAACAATATAACCCTGTTATTTTTTAAAGGTACTTATGCATAAATAATGACGTGATTTATCAATATACCTACATAATGTGATGTTACTGATGAGGTGTGCGGTCGTGGATTCTGGCTGCCTATGTAGGATCATATCATACCACCTGTATATTCGCGAGCAAGAGATGACCTAAGCAGCTACAGTGGGGACGTAAATCTCTTCTTCTTGAAAATTTCTTGCCGGCCTTGGCAAACTAAGGTCCTCCTCTCATATTTGATGAATTTTCATATGGGTGTGTCGGCCTGGCCCGGGCATCGGCGGCCACACACGTCGCACAAAAAGTCTCCCTCGGTTTTGTCTTTCTGACTCCGTGTCTTCCAGTTTGAATGCTTGCCTCCTCCAACCTCTTTCTCCACATCGGACGATCGTTGGCTTGTTTTTCAAGGTCAGACCTAGACAGTTTTCATCTGTCCGCCTTTTATGACCCAAAAAAATTTAAGTGCTTAGTGCTATGATTAAGTCCTGATCTGATTAAGTCTTAGACCTAGACGTGCGGAGTCCTAGTTGGAAGTCCCAATTTTCTATAGATTCTTTGAATTTGTGACTTTCAAGCACAGCAATGAAAATTGGAATGTGTCATCATCATAAGTCTATTTACGTCCCCGACGTCCCTTCGTCGTGCATCCGACGCTTACATATGGGTGCGAAACTGAGCTCCATATAAAGAACAATGCCGAATCCTTGAAAAATTCCACATGCAATCCCTTCTATTCTGAAGACAAAATGGTGGAATCTTGTGAGCAATACTGATGTGATCCAGACAGTGTCGGAACGCATAGCGGGTCTGCAGCAACAATGGACAGGTCACATCGTGCGCATGGAGGAGTCGCTTGTTCCAAAAACGTCGGTGAGTTGTACGGTGAGCTTTCCGGGTAGGAGTCCTAATTTTAACCATGACATTTTCGACACCGACATACATGACAGTAAAAAAATATCAATTACGAAGCTAATTTGTTATTGATCAGATGTGGATGTAATTCCTAAGTGGGAGACATGAGAAACAAGAAGTATATACTTACAAAAGATTTTGATCACAGAAGTTGGTCTAGTAGCACCCTCTCCCTAGAATGATGATGTGAACACTGACAGCGAGCCAAAGAGTATGTGCAAATGCATATTTATAATTCCATACATTTGACATGCCAGACTAGTGTATGGGAAAATGCTCACATCGCATGCGCCAACTGGTAGACGCGGTTTCCATATAAAACTTCATATAGAATTTCAAAATCTTTGGTTTTGAACAAAGATTTTGAAATTCGAGGAGAGGGCGCCACTGGTCCTATTCTGCGGTTTCGATAATATACTAAATGTCATGATTTAAGTATGTAATAGTAACCTAATTCATATCTTCACACTACACTGTCGCTAATCTCTTTAATGTCCAATTAACTTCAGAGGTTGCCTGGAAGAGATCGCTTTAAGCGATAAAGCCGCCTCTCTACATATCGTGCTACTATTCCTGTAGTTTTTGATTTTACTTATCCTGTATTTGTGTACAATAATGTGTTTCTATCTATCTATCTTTCTATGTACAAAATTAAGAACTAAAGCCATGTTTGATTGAATGATTGTAGTCACCGAGTAAAATCTAGATAGAATAAAATTAGTTATCTAAGATCAATTAAAGAGCAAATAACTATAAACCATGCAGAGAGAAATCAGGTTTTGAGTACATATTCAAAAATTTGTTTCAACAATTATCATATAAAAATATTTATAACATCGCAGATCAAGAGTGAATAAAAAATTGCAGAAGTAAGTTGCTTCAAGTTCAAAGTTTATTTTCCAAATTCCGCATCAGAAATTAGCATACATTTAGTAGAGGATGGCTCCGTTGCAGCCGCAGCCGCAGTTGCCGGAGATGGTGACAGCGCCAGCAGCGGGCACGCTGCCGCCGAACTGCACCGCGCCGAGCACCGGCACCTGCCCGGCGACGAGGGTGGCGCCGGCCACTGGCAGCTCGCCGACCACGCCCACTGCACCCTCGCCGATACCGCCGTACGCGCAGGTTGAGCCAGCCGCGCCCCAGCCGGCACCGGGATAACCTCCGTAAGCTCCACCAAACCTATTACCAGCCACACCAAGGCCTAGGCCGTTACCGTAGCCGAGTCCTCCAGCCAAGCCATTTCCGTATCCGACAATCCCGGTACCGTAGCCGGCACCAATCAAGCCATTTCCGTATCCGATCCCGTGACCGCAGCCGCACTGGCTGTACACATTCTGAAAGTAGAGATGTGTTTCTTAAAGCTACTAATTATTTTCTAGATAGTAAGACTATTTTTTAAATGTAATCTGAATTAAACTCAAATAAGTAAAATTCATATTTACCTGGATCAGGCAAGCCTGGACGCAGAGCAACAGGAAAGCGAAGGTAGACATGTTTGTTTGTGTATATTCAACGGAAGCTGAATGTAGAATGTTTTTGAGTAAAACACACTGACCTTTATATACTAGTGAAGTACTTACCATTGTTCAAAAGTTTCAAAATATTATAAACTGCACATTACACAGGTGAAAAGATTAAACACGTATTAGGTCATGTGAAAACATTGGCGCAATCATTTCCTTCATAGAGGTTAAATAAGAATATGAAATATGGTTGATAATGAAGTAGTTCAGTACACTATATAACGAACAGCATTATTTTGGAAAATCATTCTCGAGTCATTCCTCGTACAAACAACAATGGCAGCCAAGTCTATCCTCGCGCTCTGCGCTGCAGTTCTTATGGTCCAGGTAACTAACAATCTATATTTCCTTCAAAAGTATAATATGCTTGTATTTTTTCCCCTGGTGTTAACTAAATTACTTCCTTGTAACTGAATAAATGTGTTCCACTCAACAGAGCATCTCTGGCCAATGCATCGGAAATGTCTACAATGGTGTTGCTGATATCGGAATCGGTGGCTGGGCTGGAAATGATCTGGCCGGCTGTGCTGGCAACGGACTGTACGGCTATGGTGCTGGCTATGCTGGCAACAGACTGGCCGGCTATGGTGCCGGATACGGCGCGGCTGGCAACTGCTATGGAATTGCTACCCCAGTCGCTACTGGCCATGGCGGAGCTCTCGGAGTATCCAGCGCCTCTCTGATCCCTCCCAACGGTGTCTCCGTTCGGTCTGACAACGCGATCGAAGGTGCTCTCGCCGTCACCGGTCAGCTACCGTTGTTGGCCGCAGTGGCTTTCGAGGGTGAACTGCCTACTGCTGGCTCGGCGGCAGTCTCGTACGGCTGCGGCAACGGCAACATCGGCATCGTGCGCGAGGGTATCGCTGGCGCGGGTCTGCCCGGTGCTGCGGGCTACGGCACTTTGGGCTACGGCACTGGATTGGCTGGCACTGGACTGGCCGGAGGATGCGGCTACGGCACTGGACTGGCTGGCACTGGACTGGCCGGAGGATACGGCTACGGCGCTGGTTTCGCTGGTCGTGGTTGCGGATGTGGTGGTGCTTACTACTAAGAATTCAATATTCTTATGCTTTTCCTTTCAACATGAATAAAGTCACAAATTACAAGCATTACGTTGTCATTTTCATTTTATTTGGTTTTATAGTCTGGTTAAAATCGATGATGATGAATTACACTACCAAAAACATTTCAAATTTTTGCCTAAGCGACCAAGCGGCTGTGAAGTGGTGCGATGTGACAACGTCTGCAAAGCGAAACTAGTCATACACACCAGAGCGACCGAGTCGCGGCACCCTCAAACATCATTACACGTCTGGTCTTATAGGAATGTCGGGGACTCCAAGAAGAATACATTTATTTTTAAGAAGCTCGGTTATCAAATACTCCACGCAATATTACTCTATAGTGTCCCATATATTTCGTAGAATATGTTGTCGCCTCCGTCCCTCTATGCTGACATTGCCTTCTAGCATCGCCGACGCATAGGCGTATGGCTACACATAAATTTTATGAGCAGCCTCTGGCACGCGACTGACGCTCCCGCTTCGCAAACGCTTTGGTCGCTTAGATTTGAACAGTCCTTTATTAAAATAGCTGAAGTCAGGGCGAGTTACTGTTGTAAGTAAAACTAGGAACTATGTCGATATAATCATTCCGGAACAATATAACCCTGTTATTTTCTAAAGGTACTTATGCATAAATAATGACGTGATTTATTAATATACCTACATAATGTGATGTTACTGATGAGGTGTGCAGTCGTGGATTCTGGCTGCCTATGTAGGATCATATCATACCACCTGTATATTCGCGAGCAAGAGATGACCTAAGCAGCTACAGTGGGGACGTAAATCTCTTTTTCTTGAAAATTTCTTGCCGGCCTTGGCAAACTAAGGTCCTCCTCTCATATTTGATGAATTTTCATATGGGTGTGTCGGCCTGGCCCGGGCATCGGCGGCCACACACGTCGCACAAAAAGTCTCCCTCGGTTTTGTCTTTCTGACTCCATGTCTTCCAGTTTGAGTGCTTGCCTCCTCCAACCTCTTTCTCCACATCGGACGATCGTTGGCTTGTTTTTCAAGGTCAGACCTAGACAGTTTTCATCTATCCGCCTTTTATGACCCAAAAAAATTTAAGTGCTTAGTGCTATGATTAAGTCCTTATCTGATTGAGTCTTAGACCTAGACGTGCGGAGTCCTAGTTGGAAGTCCCAATTTTCTATAGATTCTTCGAATTTGTGACTTTCAAGCACAGCAATGAAAATTGGAATGTGTCATCATCATAAGTCTATTTACGTCCCCGACGTCCCTTCGTCGTGCATCCGACGCTTACATATGGGTGCGAAACTGAGCTCCATATAAAGGACAATGCCGAATCCTTGAAAAATTCCACATGCAATCCCTTCTATTCTGATGACAAAATGGTGGAATCTTGTGAGCAATACTGATGTGATCCGTAGGGCCGACAGCCAGACAGTGTCGGAACGCATAGCGGGTCTGCAGCTACAATGGACAGGTCACATCGTGCGCATGGAGGAGTCGCTTGTTCCAAAAACGTCGGTGAGTTGTACGGTAAGCTTTCCGGGTAGGAGTCCTAATTTTAACCATGACATTTTCGACACCGACATACATGACAGTATAAAAATATCAATTACGAAGTAATTTGTTATTGATCAGATGTGGATGTAATTCCTAAGTGGGAGACATGAGAAACAAGAAGTATATACTTACAAAAGATTTTGATCACAGAAGTTGGTCTAGTAGCACCCTCTCCCTAAAATGATGATGTGAACACTGACAGCGAGCCAAAGAGTATGTGCAAATGCATATTTATAATTCCATACATTTGACATGCCAGACTAGTGTATGGGAAAATGCTCACATCGCATGCGCCAACTGGTAGACGCGGTTTCCATATAAAACTTCATATAGAATTTCAAAATCTTTGGTTTTGAACAAAGATTTTGAAATTCGAGGAGAGGGCGCCACTGGTCCTATTCTGCGGTTTCGATAATATACTAAATGTCATGATTTAAGTATGTAATAGTAACCTAATTCATATCTTCACACTACACTGTCGCTAATCTCTTTAATGTCCAATTAACTTCAGAGGTTGCCTGGAAGAGATCGCTTTAAGCGATAAAGCCGCCTCTCTACATATCGTGCTACTATTCCTGTAGTTTTTGATTTTACTTATCCTGTATTTGTGTACAATAATGTGTTTCTATCTATCTATCTTTCTATGTACAAAATTAAGAACTAAAGCCATGTTTGATTGAATGATTGTAGTCACCGAGTAAAATCTAGATAGAATAAAATTAGTTATCTAAGATCAATTAAAGAGCAAATAACTATAAACCATGCAGAGGGAAATCAGGTTTTGAGTACATATTAAAAAATTTGTTTCAACAATTATCATATAAAAATATTTATAACATCGCAGATCAAGAGTGAATAAAAAATTGCAGAAGTAAGTTGCTCGAAGTTAAAAGTTTATTTTTAAAATTCCGCATCAGAAATTAGCATAAATTTAGTAGAGGATGGCTCCGTTACAGCCGCAGCCGCAGTGGCCGGAGATGGTGACAGCACCAGCAGCGGGCACGTTGCCGCCGAACTGCACCGCGCCGAGCACCGGCACCTGCCCGGCGACGAGGGTGGCGCCGGCCACTGGCAGCTCGCCGACCACGCCCACTGCACCCTCGCCGACGCCGCCGTACGCGCAGGTTGAGCTAGGCACGCCCCAGCCGGCGCCGGCGTAACCAAGTCGTATGCTCCACCACAAGCATTACAAGCCGCACCAAGGCCTAGGCCGTTACAGTAGCCGAGTCCTCCAGCCAAGCCATTTCCGTATCCGATCCCGTGACCGCAGCCGCACTGGCTGTACACATCTGAAAGTAGAGATGTGTTTCTTAAAGCTAAAAAATATATTCTAGATAGTAAGGCTATTTTTAAATGAATTCTGAATAAAACTCAAATAAGTAAATTTCAAATTTATTTATCTGAAGAGACTGTCCCCCACAACACAGGGTATCCTAGTGTGGGAGCCAGGGAAATCTGAGAAAATGTAAAAGATACTGTCTGCATTAATATATTTATTTATTTTTTAATTTACCTGGATCAGGCAAGCCTAGACGCAGAGCAACAGGAAAGCGAAGGTAGACATGTTTGTTTGTGTATATTCAACGTAGAAGGTTGTATGAGTATGTTGTATGTTTTTGAGTAAAACACACTGACCTATATATACCAGTGAAGAACTTACCATTGTTCAAAAGTTTCAAATTATTATAAACTGCACATTACACAGGTGAAAAGATTAAACACGTATTATGTCATGTGAAAACATTGGCGCAATCATTTCCTTCATAGAGGTTAAATAAGAATATGAAATATGGTTGATAATGAAGTAGTTCAGCACACTATATAACGAACAGCATTATTTTGGAAAATCATTCTCGAGTCATTCCTCGTACAAACAACAATGGCAGCCAAGTCTATCCTCGCGCTCTGCGCTGCAGCTCTTATGGTCCAGGTAACTAATAATATATATTTCCTTCAAAAGTATAACATGCTTGTATTTTTTTCCCTGGTGTTAACTAAATTACTTCCTTGTAACTGAATAATGTGTTCCCCTCAACAGAGCATCTCTGGCCAATGCATCGGAAATGCCTACAATGGTGTTGCTGATATCGGATTCGGTGGCTGGGCTGGAAATGGACTGGCTGGCTGTGCTGGCAACGGACTGCACGGCTATGGTACCGGATACGGCGCGGCTGGAAACTGCTATGGAATTGCTACCCCCGTCGCTACTGGCCATGGCGGAGCTCTCGGAGTATCCAGCGCCTCTCTGATCCCTCCCAACGGTGTCTCCGTTCGGTCTGACAACGCGATCGAAGGTGCTCTCGCCGTCACCGGTCAGCTACCGTTGTTGGCCGCAGTGGCTTTCGAGGGTGAACTGCCTACTGCTGGCTCGGCGGCAGTCTCGTACGGCTGCGGCAACGGCAACATCGGCATCGTGCGCGAGGGTATCGCTGGCGCGGGTCTGCCCGGTGCTGCGGGCTACGGCACTTTGGGCTACGGCACTGGACTGGCTGGCACTGGACTGGCCAGAGGATGCGGCTACGGTGCTGGTTTCGCTGGTCGTGGTTGCGGATGTGGTGGTGCTTACTACTAAGCTACTACTAACTATTGATTTTAATGCCCTTAATAATCTTTTCTCTTCTTCTCCTGTAATATTAGATGACTACACCAAAATCAACACTCTTCAAGAACTGTTTAAATTGCCTTTGCCACAATGCTCACCTTTAATTTTCGATCCGGTTACATAGTGTGACGTTAAGTAAATTATGTTGTCCATTTCATCGACAGCGACTGGTGATGCCGGTCTGTGTTCTCGTATGATTACCTTAATCCTGTCCGAACTTCTGCCTATTCTAACACATGTTTTTAACTTTTCACTGGCAGCAAGTTCTTTCCCCTCCACCTGGAAAAAGCACATGTTATTCCTCTTCCCAAAACATCGAATTTCCATCTTTCCATTCCTTTCGAAAATCCTCGAGCACATCGTTCATAAGCAATTGTCTTCCTTCCTTTCCAGTAATAACCTTCTGAATCCTCTCCAATCTGGTTTCTCTCTGGAGAGAGAGAGAGAGAGAGAGAGAGATTGACAGCGATTGACAGCTATTGACAGCGATTGACAGCGATTGACACCGATTGACAGAGATTGACAGTAATTGACAGCGATTGACAGCGATTGACTGCGATTGACTGCGATTGACAGCGATTAACAGCGATTGACAGGGATTGACAGCAATTGACAGCGATTGACAGCAATTGACAGCGATAGGAAATAGGACAGGATGTTTGCTTTTTATTTCTTTTAAGAACATAGTTCACTCACAGAGAAAATATTAACAATTTGAAAAAAATATCTTCCAGTATGTCGAAAACTAAAAACAGTTCTCAAAAAGTTCTCGATAGACTGGGACTTTTCGGATTTAATTAGTTATAATCGCAACAAACAAACCCTTCCTCCTAACGATATGACAAGGGAGTGTAAAAAGTGTAAAAATAATGGGTCCTAAATGAGTGTGAGATTTTATTATTCGTAATGGATTTTCGCAAAGTAATGTTTTCCTTAAACAAAGCTATAATTCTGTTTTAATATCAAAACGATGTCAGAACGTAGTGGCTCTAAAGGTTTATAAAATGCCGAGAGATGGAACCAAAGATATAAGCATTAATCTTATAGCTAAGGAGATTCTTCACACACGCTCCTTCCAAAGTGCGGATTGCGAAAGCGATCACTCCCTAGTGGTCTCACACATTTCTATCGTTCACAAAAGGATTCACTCGTCTAGGGTGCCCGGTAAGAAGAGAATTGACTTTCGAAAGACGAGGAGCCCCGACACCGTCGCTTCCTTTGCGGATATTGTACAGAAAGAAGTCGCAACCTGGGACAAAATAAAAAATCTCTTAATAGAGACAGCTGGCGAAGCTTTCGGTTACCAGAAAGCCTGTGATTTACACAAGATTGGTTCACTGAAAACTTGGTGCACTTGCAACCTTTGCTGGACTCGTAACGTCAAGCGGCCTCGAATCACCGTATGAATCCTTGTCCAAAGACACGCGAAGATCTTTGTCTAACAAATTTCTAGTACCACGAACAAGGCTGACTAAAACAAAAAAAAACAAGGAGTCTCTGTTAAAATAACCATGTACAATAAGCTACCATTGGCAATAACTGAGCTATCATTTTTAGAGTTCAAGAGTAGAATGAAAAAGTTTTTCGAAAACAATCCTTTTTATAATTTAAATGAATATATAAATGCGCCTATTAAATATTACCAACTGGACGATATCGGAAGATTGAACAATTTTACTTCAATGTAATTGGTTATTAAGATTTATTAATAAGTACTTTTTTATATATAACTACTTACATTATTATTACTATTATTTGTAAATTTGACGTACATGATGTAACGTACCCAGTTACAAGAATAAATAATTTTGAATTTGAATTTGAATTTAACCAAGTCAGCTCTCCAGCGCAGCGCGCGTCATTACGCGTACGCATACTGGATCGAGCTATGTCGGAGTATCCAAGCATGTGCAGACACTAACAATTTGAGCGGTGTATATTCAGGCATCAAACGCGCACTTGGTAGAATTCCTAAAAAAACAGACCCTCTCAAAGAAATTGACGGAACAGTTATAACTGACAGTCACCGCCAACTCAGTCGTTAGTAGCATTTACCGGTCTCTACTCGCAGCCAGTCGACAAAATGCCAGATGCTGTGGATTGCATCCCTGAACTGGCAACATGGCTCGGGCTAGTTGACGTTTCTACCGTAGAGGACTACCACAAAGCTGTCCAACATCTTAAGTGTGAGAAAAGTGCTGGCAGCGATAACACTTATGCCGAAATTATTAACTCATGTGCATTTTACCTATTCTGCATAATCTACTGGCAAAATGTTAAGTAGACGGAAACGTTCCGCAATGTTATACGTAACGCTAATATTGACAAAGGGAAAGGAGACCACGGCGACTGCAACTCCTACCGCGGAATATCCCTTTTGAGTATCGTAGATAAGCTGTTTGGCCGAGTTGTTTTAGGAAGGCTTCAAAAGCTTGCATACCGTGTCTACGTCAAGGCTCAGTGTAGTTTCCGCTCCCAACGTTCTTCTGGATTTTCACACTTCGATAAATTCCGGATAAGTGCCGAGAGCAGAATACACCCCTATTTATCGCGTTTGTCGACCTCAACGAGGCCTTCGACACGGTAAGTAGGGTAGTACGGTCTCTACATAGCACTCGAGAAGATAGGATGCCAACCAAAACTGTAACGCATTGTCAAATCCTTGAAACGTATTCGAGAGGGATGTCAGGAACACGATGCAAAGTGGTTCGAAGTTCTGGTGGCCAGGAGTGCAAACAAACACCGAGAGATCACTCATCTACCCGGCGCACCACCCGCTTGCGTGTGTGCTTATTTAGCCACGAAAAGCGATTTATTTACTTTTATTGACTACTAAACCCGCATTTAACCTCGATCTCGCCTGATGGTAAGCGACAATGAGGTCGACAATGGAGCATGCGGGTCCAGTAAATGCCTATTCGCTCTGACCTTGAAGATCCCAAGGTTGTTGGTGTTATAGGTTCCAAGATGCCTTCGCGACGCCGCCGCTTAAATCGTCTGCAATAGACTTAACAGGCCTATGATGATGAAGGATGTACGAATAATCAAATATCGCGGCAAGTATGAGTACCTACATTATGAAACAATAAAATGTATTTCAGTTCCTTATTGTTTGCGGTGTTGTCAGACGACAAGACTTAAAAGACAACCCTCGTATTAGTACATGCTCTAAAAGGTTTGTTAAACAGTCTAATAAATTGCTATGCCATCTCAAGCTCAATTCAATCCAGAATTAATAAGTAGATACTTATCACAATGTATTGTAAAACAAACCGACAAAATAAAAACTTTCTGCGTAAAAATTGGGATCAAATCACATTTTATAATTAAATAACCGTAAAAATCTTAAATCGTAATCTTAGTCGTAAAAATCTTTTGGACCGCGTGCCAAATGTGGAAATTCGGAAAAGAACCAAACTGACCGACATATCCCGTATAGTATCCCAAAAGAAGTGGAAGTGGGCGGGCCATATTTGTTGTAGAGATGACGGTTGGTGGCTCAAGACATGGAGACCAAGGATTGGGACCAGGAGCGTAGGTCGACCACCAGCAAGATGGGCAGATGACATAAGATGGTCTGCTGGAAGAAACTGGATTGGTAAAGCTCAAGATCGTAGAAAATGGCGTGCACTGGAGGATACTTACATCCAGCAGTGGGTGGACACCGGTTGAGGAGAGAAAAATCTTAAATTCTAGTAAAGTGCTCACATAAGCAATCAGTGCGAGGACTAGAGTCAGTCAATCAATCATCATCATCATCAGCCCATGTCGTCCCACTGCAGGGTATAAGCCTCCTCTCTTTTGTACCACCCTATACAATCCTGTGCTAGTCGCATCCAGGTCTTCGATGCGACTTTGGTGATGTCATCCGCCCATCTGGCTGCTGGACGACCTACTCCTCTTTTCCCCAACCTAGGCCACCACTCAGTAAGGGCTCTGGTCCACCGGCCATCACCACGTCTAACCAAGTGTCCCGCCCAAATCAATCAATCAATGAAAATAAAAAATATTGAACACCTACCTACCAACTTCCTATTACCTAGTATCTACCTATAAATACTCTAACCATGTGAACCTGGTGGCTATATATATAATCAGGTGTGATACCTGATACTGTAATAAATATGACAGAGATAAAATTTAAGACCCATATAAGACGGACCTTATGTAAAAATGGTTATTATAAAATAAATGACTACTTAAATAATAAAGAGACTTGGTCCTAAATTCAGCTCCAGCTCTGTACATCATGTACATGTATGATTGTATTCATAATTTATTGTAAGATATATTTATTTCAAAAGATGTGCTGCTGAAAGTTTCTTGCGCCGCTTCATTCCTTTCAGCTAAAGACTTACGAAGCGGTGGTAGAGTAAAAGTTGAAGAAAAATGTAAAAATGTACTATAAGGTACTTATTTACAATAAAAACATTTTGATTTTTTTTTTGAATCCACCCTAACTAATGCTCTCTCACCTCACTCCCTCACACCGCACACACACTTCAAGCGCACACGCACGTAACCATTTTGCGACGCATTTCTCTCTTAAAAGTTACCTACAATCTGTTTTTTGTTTTGCTGTTTGTTTTACCTAAGATTAATATAATGTTGAAGTAACATAATGTAAATTTATAATTGGCAAATGTTTAAGTAATATTTCATTCTTTTTATAAATTCTGTAAAATGTTGTAAAATTAATTTAATAAATAAAAAATAAATAATAATAAATAATCATTTATTGCCCAAAACAAACAAGTCAAAGAAACTACTTATTTAATAAACCTTGCCATACCCGCATCCAGGCTCAAAGATCTCTGTGACAATGTTACTACCAGTATTAACAACCGCCGTGCCAGAAGACGGCAAGCAGCCGTCGAGGGCGACCATGCCATACACAGGGAAACTGCCGCAAACCTTGATGCTCCCGCCAATTGGCAAATCGCCTGTCAAAGAAACGTCTCCAACTTGAAGATTGGGAACAATTTCCGAAATTATTGGCCGGAACATTCTATTGTCTGAACCCAGGTTTGGCAGGCCAATCAAAGATGGATTGGCGGCGTTGCCAAACAGGTTGGCATTGGTGACAATAGCATTGTTTTCAGAGCCGAAAGCACGTCCTGCCAGCGGAAACGCCTGAGTAAACGCAATCTGAAAATAAAAAAAAGGAATACTTATAAAACTATCCAATGAGGAATAGTATTGGATATCATGTTATTGACGATTTTTTGATACAGAATTACTAGGTACTATTATTTATTCTGTGGTTATAGTGTGTCGGGAAAGCGTCTGACCTAAAGCCAACATTTTTCTTGTTTTTTACTACCCGGGGATGAAGTAGGAAAACTTTCTACTTTATCTTTCTTTAATTAGTTTGGGGCCAAAGGTAGCGTAGAGTCATTGCCAGGGACTCGACCACCTTCCCAGGTCGATATGGCATCAGTTCAGTTACTGTCAATCCCGGAAACAGGAGTAGGTTTGAAATAGGTGATGCGATGGGAACTAACCGCGAAAAATCAAGATTATACTGGTTTATTCTGGGTGCCGTTGAGAAATTGATATCGAATGGAGTTCGTTGATCGAATATTTTTCGATGATTAAATACATCCATGATTAAATTTGGGGATCTTCTTTTTGTGTCGTGTAGTTGGTGACCAAGTCTTAACCTATTGACAGAGCCGTTCAGGCCACCTATAGGCCTCTGACATGGCCATTTTCGGGGCGAAGTGTGTTAATTCAACCCTCAAATTCCTTGAAAATCATGGGACAACAAGGAACTAAAAAAATAATTAATACTTGTTATAACAAACTTACTTTCAGAAATAATGTCTGAAGGCAGCACAACAAAATACTTGAAGGAGTCATTATTGAATTAATGATTTTTGACTCGAAACTGTATGTTTAATGACTTTTAATCATTTACAACTCCTATTTATACTAATTGATTTCTCAATGCATTTGAGCAATTTTCCATAAAATGTTAGAAATAATTACGAAACAATATTACTTATCGGTAAATATTACTTTATCATAAAATTAAGCCATTTTCAAAACCTTACAAAAGTGCTAAGAACTTCCTTATCATCAGCGTATTAAAAAGTTTTGAAATTCGGAAAAACGACTTTACATTCATAATGGTGGTCTTGAATAATCGAACTCAAAATCAATAATACGAATATTCAAGTACTTACCTTCACTCCATAAAAATGATGGTGAAATTTGTATTACTCACTAGTTTTGTGTAACATTAACATATTATTTATTTCCTGTTATTAATTTATGCTGAAACGCTTACATAAATTGTAGAGCATAAAAAAGTGACAAACGAACGCGTCAGACAATTTCAAAGCGCCTGAATCCATCAAGCAAAAAATATTAAATAAAAAATTACCAATCCCCTCATTTACCGTTGTGGAAATCCACTTGCTATTTCCTGGTCATCATCAGATCCTTGAGAACAGACGGATAGGCACCATGGTCCTCAACATTTGAGCTCAAACTCGACCACCTAAATTATTACCGTTCCTGAGATCCCATCTATCTGATATCAAAGATGTCCAAACGAAGATCTCGGAAACCAATAAAACAATTTTTAGATCTGACATGGCTAACAACACTCTCGCCAAAATTATATCTTAAAAAATCATTTTATCTATTATTAAGACATGAAGCCACAAATAGATAGACACACAGACAGATATATGTCGTAGACACGCGTAAAGGCGCGTTTCACGAAGTGCGTAGGCATTTCACGAACTGCTCATAATTTTAGACCGATACTGTAATGGTCGAGTTCTACACTATCTGTCTAAGATTTTTAGCCACTTCGTGAAATGCTGATCCCTAGTTAGCACATAGCGTAATTGCGACTTGCCACTAAAAATTAGGTTACATGTTTTTTTTATTTTTTATTATGGGCAATAAAACTGCGTATATAGATTTAATAAAGTGAATTAACGATAATAAGGCAAATAACAGATCCGTCCGATCCTCACGTACGCAAGCGTGACATTCGCGCACTCTTGCCACATTCGCCGCCTTCAGGTTATCCAAAATAGGTTCATGCGTAGAGCAACCGGTGCTCCATGGTACCTACGTAACGTAGACCTCCATCAAGATTTGGAACTCCCCACGATCGCTCAATACATGAAGTTAGCGTCTCGACGCTTCTTCGAGCTAGCTCTCCACCACCCAAACTCTCTAGTAGTAAGCGCCGCCGCTTATTCCACTAACGGTTTACCGACATCCCGTCGACGACGTCGGCCTAGACACGTCCTAGATGACCCCGACGACGCCATCACGATCTCCATCGCGGAAGCCACTCCCCCACCCGATAGTAGTTCACACACAGCACCTACATACCGCCGGCGACCCGCTTCTGGCGCTTACACGCGCTATCGGCGCATTCCAGGCCGCTTCTCCCCGACCCCTCCCTCCCCAGCGACGTCCTAAGCCGAGGTCCGTACCCACCTGGGTGCCCTTAGGCAGTCGCTTCTTATAGTAGTTTTTAAGTCCTCCTCCAGGCTGGAGCGCACTTAGCGCTCGCCCCAGACACCCCGGTGAAGCTGTAAAGGTTATTAGGACCAACAGCAATTATAATTTAAAAAAAAAAGCAAATAACAGACTGCCTCGTATTTACTAAAGTGGCGAGTAAACAATATAATGAAGATAATGAAAACTAGGTGCTAAAATAGAAAAGATCTTTTAAATCTTTACTAGCGCCATCTCTTTTGTTACCCCAACACATTCATTTGATTTGCTTTATAAGTCATTATATTACAACGTTATATTACAGACTTGTTAAATATTGTTTTATATAACAATGGTCTCTTATAATTTTTTACACAAATTTTGACCAGCACCAGCCTTATTTGACGTTAAAATAAGATTCGGAAATCATATTATAATCTCTTTACATTTTACCAAAATGAGAAGAAATCTCCTTGCAAAGATCGCTTCTAGATATTCAATATTTAACTGGCAGCTTATTATGAACAAAATATGTTTCATAGACATATTTTATTTTTATTTTCTTCACAAAAGGCTATCTCAACGATTTTTTTCCGCTAATATTGACTAGCACCAGCCTTTACCTACCTACGTTAAAAAAAGATTCTACGAAAAAGATTGCATGCGGTTTTTGTACTCAAAAATTATCAAAAATCATTAAACTAAAACTTTTAATAATGTAATGATTTGTAAATTTGTTTTAGCATGTTATCGTAGTAAAATTTCAATATTAACTTGACATGTAGATATAAGTATGTAGGTACATACCTAATCAACGTTACATAAATAAAATTTTAATCATATTTATCTGAATCAATTTCGTCCCATGCAACAATTTTACACAACATACAAGTTGATAAAATTCTAAGTAATTTAATCCCTACTTTATTGTGACACAAATAACTATAAATACATAAGACTCGCATAATTATTCAGATCATTCAATTCGTAAATGTCTTTTCTTCCTCGTGAATTAAGTAAATCTTAATAATTCAAAATGAAATCTTTTGCGTGCATTGTCCTAATTGCCCAGGCTGTGATTATACAGGTAGGTATAACCTGACCAGGTTCTCAAAAACCCTGTCATGCCTCTGGTAGTTTTATTTTAGTCTGCGTCATGGAGTTCACTATGAAAAATATAGTATCATTTTTGTAAGCTTCAGTGGCGTTGATGTCAGGAAAACTCAGGTGGATTTACGATTTATACCCTTTATTATAAACCACACAACTTACATTGAATTATCATGATTTTACTTCTCACAATTAAAATAAAATATTAAAAATACGGGACTAGGTTAAGCAAGTAGACTGTTCACTTCGGAGGCTAGAAATCGAATGCCCATCCCTGGACGCGTCGGCAAATTCGGCTCTACTCGGCATTCTACGAACTTCAACACTCTACCATTGACTCTACATTCAGTGTTGCCTGTACGACAATACGAAATATTACCAATATCACTCGGTGTTGCTGTTTTACTCATAAAAGCTAACAATTTAATTAGGCAATTTGGCAAGGGTTTTTATATTCCGGGTCAGGGTATAATTCCACTAATCGATGCAAAAATCGTCCCTTAAATATAAATTTCTTATAATTTATTCTTAATGATAAACAAAAAATATTATCATTTATTATTATTATTATTGATTAATGAGCAGGCAGCATTAAGCTGATGCGCCCATATTTACTTTGATACATTATAATAAATTCACACCACCTCTTTCTCATAATCATTGCCTCTGCCCGAAGGTTGCCTGTAAGAGATCGCTCTTAGCGATAAGACCGCATAAATTGTAACTAGTTGTATCTATGTATAATATACCCAATTAAGTAATTGGACTAAACAGACTAAGAGTCTGTTTATTTTATTAAATGTATTTTACTTTACTTTAACTCTACAAATCATCTACTACTTATTTAAGATTTTTTTCCAATTATCAAAATACCCATTAAAAATTCCCAGGACAAGTAATTTCAGAAGTTTCAGATCTACGAGTATATGTATCTCACAAAAGAACCAATGTAAATAACACTAAGTTTAAAATTTAAAATCCTCCCGCGACTTACCATTGTAGAGATACCCTTTCTTTTTAACTAGGTCATCATCAGGTTCTTGCGGTTCCAGGTGTGTGAAGGGCTCCATGGTAAACATTTGTGCTCAAACTGGAACTATTTATTACCGTTCCAGAGATCCCATTTGACATCAAAGACACTCCAAGATCTTGGAAATCACTGATCCAATTTTTAACAGACATGGCTAAGAATACTCTCGACAAACTATCTACTAAATTTTAAAAAACCGGCTCCAAATAGGATCATCCGTTGTCAAGTTATGAGACCACGGACAAACAGAGAGACAAACGTGTCAAAAATAATCAACAACAAAAACTAATTTCTGTTTCAGAATGCCTACGCCCAGTGTCTGCGATCTTTTGCCTCAAAGCTGGTTGGCCCAATCGTTGCATCTACCCCAACGCTATTCTCCGCCCCGCCTTGCGGATGCGGGTCAAACGTTGTAGCTGCCCCATCGCCGTGTAGCAATTTCGTTGTGGCTACTCCATCTCCGTGCGGCAATCCCGTTGTAGCTGCCCTATCGCCGTGTGGCAATTTCGTTGTGGCTGCCCCATCGCCCTGCGGCAATCCCGTTGTAGCTGCCCCATCGCCGTGTGGCAATTTCGTTGTGGCTGCCCCATCGCCGTGCGGCAATCCCGTTGTGGCTGCCTCAACCGTTGTAGGTACTCCATCCGTTGCAAACAGCTTGGCTGATACATTGTCCTTACTAACAGTCAGCAGTCTGCTAGCTGAAACCTTGCCAGGACTCAGTTATCCTGGTGTTGTGGCCGCACCGGCGTGTTCTGTGGGCGGCTGTGGTTGTGGATATGGCAGCTACTTTATTTAAAATTTTAAATCATATCATATCATTTATTCATAAACAATTATAAATTGTGTAATTGTATACTCTCACTAGAATAATATCTATTAATTACATGAAACTGTTTTCGAACTACATTACACTGACTATAAAAGTACAGGGCATAAATTGTCAGGATTTTTCAAAGTCAGGGTATATCTAAGTAGGTAAATTAAATATGATAATTTATTTATAAATTAATTATTTTTTTGGAAATAAATTACTTTTAATTCCATATTATTATTAGTGAATTATTTATTTTATCAATATAATTAGCCAAACCTTTGCACCGGGGACGACTAGGGGCGGGTTATTCGACTGAAATTATTGTTATAATTTTACTTTAAATTGCCTATGGATCTATGTAAGCTGTGATTGAATTTATTTATTAGCTAAAGAATCAGTTATTTTCTTTTGAAAATCCTAGCTTCAGTTACACAACGAATGTAAGTATTTTATGACTGAATCTTTGAACGTAACACAACCGCGTTGTCATCGCGGTGCGGCAAACCGTTATGGCTGCCCCATACGTTGTAACGGTTGGGTTGTGGCCGACTCTACCCCCAAGCGTTGTAACGGTTAGGTTGTGGCCGACTCTACCCCCCAAGCGTTGTAACGGTTAGGTTGTTGCCGACTCGACCCCCAACCGTTGTAACGGTTAGGTTGTGGCCGACTCTACCCCCAACCGTTGTAACGGTTAGGTTGTGGCCGACTCGACCCCCAAGCGTTGTAACGATTAGGTTGTGGCCGACTCTACCCTCAACCGTTGTAACAGTTGGGTAGTGGCCGACTCTACCCCCAAGCGTTGTAACGGTTAGGTTGTGGCCGACTCTACCCCCAATCGTTGTAACGGTTGATTTGTGGCCGCCCCAACCGTTGCCAAAGCCTGGTACGGATTTCATGAGGCCAGTTCCATTCCGGATCGATGCTGCAACCAATCCCACTTTAAATTAGCGGTGCTTTGTGATTCATATTGTCATGGTCATATCCTTACACGGGGCATTAAGAAATCTCAATAAAAACTCATGATTTGATTTATCTCTCGTTGAGTTATTTTCGTAAACAGAACGTGCTCAATCATGTTTACCAATCTATCAACTTTAGATGTTGCGTATGCCATGTGAGCTAACTTGGTACAAGTTTAAATTTGCTAGTTATCACGCAACAGACTTGCCACTATGTTGACACGACAAACATGGTACAATATTGTCCATGCCTTGATAAGTTTGCAACAATGTTGACACATAGGTACTTGACATCTTAGTTATATACTGGGTTATATATTAAACGCTCCGCACTCTAGACGTGAATAAAGCCAGTGGTCCTGACGGGATACTAGCCATTGTCTTGAGGAACTGTGCACCTGAGTTGTCTCCTGCCTTGACGCGCCTGTTTCGCCTCTCCCTAAAGACTGGTCAAGTTCCAAAGTCTTGGAAGCTTGCTAACGTGCAGCCTGTGCCCAAAAAAGGTAGCCGTGCTGACCCCGCCAATTATAGACCCATTGCAATCACTTCCATTCTCTGCAAGATTATGGAACGTGTACTGAACACCAAGCTCCTGGCACACCTAGAAGGTAACGATCTCCTCAGTGACCGACAGTATGGTTTTCGCCAGAACCGGTCTACTGGGGACCTTCTGGTTCGTGCCACTCACTTCTGGGGCGAAGCCATTGAGAAAACCGATGAAGCTCTTGCCGTGTCACTTAATATTTCTAAGGCATTTGACAGGGTCTTGCACGGTAGCGCCTATTAAGCAAGCTTCCTTCATATGGATATCCCAGCCAGTTTGCGCATATGGATCGCGGATTTCTTTCATTTCAGTGAACGGTCAATACGAGTGGTCCTAGATGGCTGCTCGTCTGTCCAACTGGCTATCAACGCCGGAGTTCCACAAGGATCTGTCCTCTCTGCAACCCTATTCCTGCTGCACATAAATGATCTGCTCATATCGGGTATTTTTGGGGGCGCAGACGACAGCACGGTTACGGAGAGATATCTTCCTGTTCCGCGCGCTGGTGCTGGTGAGATCCAGACTCAAAGAGAGGGCATGGTTGAGCGTATCGACTTGACCTTAAAGGCCGTGGCCGATTGGGGCGATGTCAATTTGGTCAAGTTTAACGCCTCTAAAACGCAGGCGTGTCTATTCACCGCTAAACGGAGTCCCTTCCACCTGACTCCGACTTTCCGGGATGTATCCGTACCGATTACCGACCACCTCAGCCTTTTGGGGTTGGATCTGACTCTCAATCTCAAATTTTTGCGCTCCATTGAGTCAAAAGCTCAGACCGCAGCCAAAAAATTGGGTATCCTGAGTAAGGTTAGGCGGTACTTCACGCCGGGACAGCTTTTAAACCTTTACCTAGCTCAAGTTCGGTCGTGCATGGAGTACTGCTGCCACCTGTGGGACGGCTCAGCAAAATACCAACTGGCTGCCCTTGACTCAGTGGAGAAACGCGCTAAGCGCCTTATAGGTGACGAATCGCTGGTGGAAGCTAGACTGCAAAGTCTGGAACATCGGCGCAAGGTTGCCTGTCTATCGGTATTTTATAGGATACATTTCGGAGAGTGCGCATCGGAATTGCACGACCTAATTCCAGCATCTCCATTCCGCCTTCGGACTACCAGGCGCGGGGAGGGGTTCCATCCTTATGTTGTTGATATTCCATCTGCTCGTACGAAGCGATTTGCTTCTTCGTTCATTATGCAAACGGCTAAGGCTATATTGTAATGTTATACCTAAGTAATTACCCGATGTTTTAGAGAGCAGTGTATGCCTTTAATTGGCACATATATCAGTAAAAGAACAATTTTATTAAGATGATTTGAAATGTGAAATATATGTGCTGTTGGCTTACCTAAATAAATAAAATAAAATAAAAATAAATAAGGAATGGAACAGCCTGCCGGCGTCTGTATTTCCCGAAACCTACAACCTTGGGATCTTCAAGGCCAGACTGAATAGGCATTTACTGGACCCGCATGCTCCATCGTCGACCTCATCGTCGCTTACCATCGGGCGAGATCGAGGTCAAATGCGGGTTTAGTAGTAAATAATAAAAAATAAAAAAAAGATTTCTGAATCCTGATATTACTATTATTTCTTGATATTTGTTATGAAGTAATAGTAATATTATAAACATAATATTTTGTATGCTTTTTAAATAGGCTGAATACTGTGACATGTGCATTACTATATGACCTGTAAGATTGTGTATTCTGACAAATAAATGATTGATTGATTGATTGATTGACACATCAATACATCATCCTTGACTTGACAAGTTTTTTGTAGTGTCGACATAAACTTGCCTTGATAAATCAAAAGAAAATGAAACTTGCGACATTACATTTTATTAATTTTCAATTTTTATTCAATAAGGTACTTACAAATAATTCAACAAAATAAATATTTACACTATCACAAACAACCTAACTTAAACTCGCGTCAACAAAGTTGACATATCAATTTATAATTAAAGTAAAGTCTAACTTGCAGCAAGTTTACGTGCTATCTGGAGTAGTCTGGAGAGTGAGACTACTTTCAGCAAAATACCATATCCATGTACAGGACTGTCAGAAGTAATTACCTAGTTCTATATTTTTCTATCGAAATTGACATATAAAGGGGTATAGCGTCCTTGATGCAAAGCATCTTTAAGGAACAGGAAGGAGACTAAGGTAAGGGGTGAGCACAAAAGATCCCTGAGGGTCGAAGTGCCGCTGGGGTTGTCCCTGTCATAAGATAAGATAAATAGGAGGTTGTAGGAGTGAGGGAAAGAATAAAAATAAACCATAGGTACTAAAGTAGTATTTCCTCATTGAAAGCAAAAAAATATATGAAATTTTTATTTTTACAAAGATACGTAAAGTGTTACGAGTTTAGGCCAGGACTTCACGGGTCCGGACCCTGCCCCGGTTCGGTTCGTTGCTGTCAATGACATACTAAAGCCGCCTAAATTGTACTTCACTATTTCCTTTTCTATCTCATGTTTGTTGTTTTATATTGGTGCAATAAAGTGTATTTTACTTTACTTTACTTTACTTTCCGCTTGCCCTCCCCCCACTTAAAGTCAGCGCTTCGTGAATACAGCGAATCGAACTGGCACTGGAACCGGATCCATGAAGTCCTAATTTTACGGCGGTGTTAATCGCCTACACTATAGTAGAGACGGTGCCTAGGCTTATCATAAAATGGCAACATCTAAGTTGATAGATCTGTAAACATGATTGAGTACGTGCGGATTGCGAAAATAACTCAATGAGAGATATCAAATCATGAGTGTTTATTGAGGTTTCTTAATGCACCGTGTAATGCTATAACAACGATACTCGTAATATGAATCACAAAGCGCCGCTAATTTCAAGTGAGAGGGCAGATTGCTTGCAGCATCGAATTATGGAACAGGCCTCGTGAAGTCCGAGACAGGCTTTGGCAACGGCACCCAACCGTTACAACGGTTGGGGGCCTATCATAGGAATAGGAATCCTATGCATATTAGAGATCTGTGACACCAGATAACAAAAATCTTCAAATCAAAAAAGAAAAACATAACATTTGAACAAAATCATTTATTGCCAAAATTACAAGTCAATAAACTACTTTTTTAATAAACCTTGCCATATCCGCATCCAGGCTCAAAGATATCTGTGACAATGTTACTACCAGTATTAACAACCGCCGTGCCAGAAGACGGCAAGCAGCCGTCGAGGGCGACCATGCCATACACAGGGAAACTGCCGCAAACCTTGATGCTCCCGCCAATTGGCAAATCGCCTGTCAAAGAAACATCTCCAACTTGAAGATTGGGAACAATTTCCGAAATTATGGGCCGGAACATTCTATTGTCTGAGCCCAGGTTTGGCAGGCCAATCAAAGATGGATTGACGGCGTTGCCAAACAGGTTGGCATTGGTGACAATAGCATTGCTTTCAGAGCCGAAAGCACGTCCTGCCAGCGGAAACGCCTGAGTAAACGCAATCTGAAAATTAAAAAAGGAATACTTATAAAACTATCCAATGAGGAATAGTATTGGATATCATGTTATTGACGATTTTTTAGTACGGATTTACTAGGTACTATTATTTATTCTGTGGTTATACTCTGTCGGGAAACCCAAAAAAAATCTTGTTTTTTACTACATCCGGGGATGAAGTAGTAAAACTTTCTACTTTATCTTTCTTTAATTAGTTTGGGGCCAAAGGTAGCGTAGAGTCATTGCCAGGGACTCGACCACCTTCCCAGGTCGATATGGAATCAGTTCAGTTACTGTCCCGGAAACAGGAGTAGCTTTGAAAGAGGTGATGCGATGGGAACTAACCGCGAAAAATCAAGATTATTCTGGTTAATTCTGGGTGCCGTTGAGAAATTGATATCGAATGGAGTTCGTTGATCGAATATTTTTCGATGATTAAATACATCCATGATTAAATTTGGGGATCTTTTTTTTGTGTCGTGTAGTTGGTGACCAAGTCTTAACCTATTGACAGAGCCGTTCAGGCCACCTATAGGCCTCTGACATGGCCATTTTCGGGGCGAAGTGTATTAATTCAACCCTCAAAGTGCTTGAAAATCATGGGACAACAAGGAACTAAAAAAATAATTAATACTTGTTATAACAAACTTACTTTCAGAAATAGTGTCTGAAGGCAGCACAACAAAATACTTGAAGGAGTCATTATTGAATTAATGATTTTTGACTCGAAACTGTATGTTTAATGACTTTTAATCATTTACAACTCCTATTTATACTAATTGATTTCTTAATGCATTCAAATGCTCAAGCAGTTTTGCGTAAAATATTAGAAATATTTATGAAACAACATTACTTATCGGTAAATATTACTTTATGTACAAAAGTGCTAAGAAATTCCTTATCATTCATTTCGTAGCTACTTCATTAACGTAGCTACTGTTGGGGCACAAAACTCCTGTTGCACTAAGGGGTAATACGGGCCAGGTTGCTCCAGCCTGCGGGTCCAGTGCTAATCGGTGGATTTCTTGAAATTTCCTTAGAAGGGGATTCGGGTATCGGGTAACCGAAGCACACCGAAGTCTCAAGACCCGATTACCTTTCTAAATATTCACGCACTGTAGGTACCTATTTACCTCCCAAAACCTTTTTTTTTGGAGAATATTTTATACGTGAAACTTACATTTAATTTTACATAAGTACTCATTTCATTGTATATAACTATTACACAACTTACTTCAAGATTATTTCCTTATTATGTGTCTTGGAAATCCCTCCATTCAAATCGAAGATCAAAATTTAATGCGATTCCACATCCGCTTAAAATAACTTTCGAGATAAAAATTTTGAATTTCGGAAAAATGACTTAACGTACAAAATTGTAGTTTTGAATAAATCGAACTCAAAATCAATAATTCGAATATGCATACAAATATTTTTTTAAAGGTTGTTCTTTTCATAATAATATGTAAGTACTTACCTTGACTCCATAAAAATGATGATGAAATTTTGATTACATCCTGTATTACTCACTAGTTTTGTGTAACATTACATAGTATTTATTTCCTGTAATGAGGTTGTATTTATTGTGTAACATTAACATATTATTTATTTCCTGTAATGAGGTTGTTTTTTTTTTTATTTTTATGTATCACTAAACCCGCATTTGACCTCGATCTCGCCTGATGGTAAGCGACGATGAAGTCGACGATGAAGCATGCGGGTCCAGTAAATGCCTATTCACTCTGGCCTTGAAGATCCCAATGTATGTTTAGATGATGTAGTTTTCGGGAAATACAGACGCCGGCAGGCTGTTCCATTCCTTAGCCGTTCGCATAATGAATGAGGAAGCAAATCGCTTCGTACGAGCAGATGGGATATCAACAACATAAGGATGGAACCCCTCCCCGCGCCTGGTAGTCCGAAGGCGGAATGGAGATGCTGGAATTAGGTCGTGCAATTCCGATGCGCACTCTCCGAAATGTATCCTATAAAATACCGATAGACAGGCAACCTTGCGCCGATGTTCCAGAATTTGCAGTCTAGCCAAATTTATTGTGTAACATTAACATATTATTTATTTCCTGTAATGAGGTTGTATTATATACAACATATCGTCGGCTTACTGCCAAAACTCACTAATTGCAAAAAGTCACTAAATCAAGTAATTATGCGCATTGAACTCAGCGCATTCGACTTCACATAAGCAAAAATTACTAACTTTTTCCACTTTATGACACGTGTGTAAGTCACTAATTGCCTTTGTAAGTTTCTTAGTCATACTAAAATTCATCAAAGCCGTTTATGGAGTTTTGGAAAAAGATATTAGTTTAGTTAAGTCTACTTAGTCTTACAAATAAATTTACTAAGTCTTTCAGTGAGTTATGGAAAAATCATACAAATAAAAAATCGGCTATATATATTGTATGCCGTACTGAAAGAACCGTATGTACCGGTAGATACACTTTTCAGATATGCTTGATCTAAAGAAATTTTTGAAATTGAAATTGAAAACGTTTATTTATCACTGTAAACATCAGAATATAGAACACAATACAGAAGTATACAAAGTTTAATACATGCAGCACAGAACATCGGGTGTGGTACAGTGCCAAAAAGCATTTATCAAACGAATTAATGACCAAGCGATCTGTTGCTAACAACGGAATAGTAGTCCAATGGCTTAAAATGAATTGGTCGACGCTCATCACATTCTCAGTTTTTCCATTTTACGATTCTGCACATTCTTATTTTTCACAATCGCTCTTTAGCACATTCCGGTTTCTGCCTAATCGCAATTTAAGGGTCTCAAATTCGAGAAAAACACCGAATATATTGCAGTTCAGATACGACTATGAATCTTCTTACAAATAAATGGACATTAGCTGATAGATTCGGAACAAATGGCACTAAAAACAAAACTAACAGGGGAAAAAGGTCTTACGAAGCGAAAACTGGAAAATGAGAAGCATTCGACTAGTAAAATTATGAACTGAAAAGAGCCTACAATCAGGAGCTTACCATTACTAAGGCAAAAAAAAAGAACTTAGTTAAAATGTGCAAGGAAGGAATTCCAGCAATACTTCACAGTTGGTTCCATAACCTGCCACAAAAAGCAGGCCGTGACTATATACTTAGACGGTTCAGTGGTTCGGGTCGTGCAACAGTTTAAATATCTGGGGCATATACTCACTGATAACCTCAAGGACGACAGTGACATAGAAAGAGAGAGAAGGGCCCTGTCTGTCAGATGCAACATGCTCGCGCGCAAATTTGGCAAGTGTAGCGACGAGGTCAAGATAACTTTATTTAAAGCGTTTTGCCAGTGTCTCTATACTTGCCAACTTTGGGTTAAATGCCTACGAAAATCGCATAGCACCATAAGGGTGCAATACAATGATGCGTTTCGCACCCTTATGCGGTTGCCGCGATTCTGTAGTACATCGGGCATGTTCGCTGACGCACGGGTGCCCGATTTCTTTGCGGTTGTCAGGACTCGCATCGCTTCTTTTTGGAAGCGGTTGCGACACTCTGACAACAGCATACTGAAGGCTGTGTGTGAGGACCTACGCAGTCCCATATTCAAACATTGGTTGGCTGTCCACCGGGACGAGAACCGTAAATGAATAAGTTGTAGCCAAATATTATTAATTTTTTTTTGGTCTCATTTGTGTATTTGTTTTAGTATTAATTATTTTTTTTGTATAGTGTATTGTTCTTGTGTTATATGGGTTTTTTATGCCTGAATTAAAGATTTATTATTATTATTATTATTATATTCCGATGAAGAGAGGTCTGAAGACGAAAACTGAGTTCCTAAGTATTAATGTAATAAAATAAAACTAAGGATATAACGACGGCAATAATTTACATTACTATCTCTGAGAAAAAATGGTAGTGAATTATCTGCAAACCTTGCTACTACTACATTACTCACATCACACTGCACTGACGACTAATGTTTAAAACTACCTACATCTTAACAATGTTAGCTCTGATTTTAATTTTAATTTCTTTGTTATTTAGTTTCTTCTTTTTATCTTTTTAAGTAAATAAATTCATGTACACGATAAGTAGGACGGAAGACCTAGCTTCCCATAGCACAGGATAATTAGTTATCCTAGTTTGGGGGCCAGGAATACTGTACTTGTACTTTTCCTTGTAAACAATAAATAAAGTTTTTTTTTTTTTTTATTATTAATGTTCGTTTCTACGTATTTCAAAAGTCACTAACTTTATTTCTTATTATATTGCTTGTTGTGGCCAAAGGTGAATAATTTTTATTTCGATATTTAAAAAAAAAGCAATACAATAATTCGATGTAAATTTTATGTATTATTATCAATAAATACATACATTTTACTACTGCATTTTAATTTCTCTTGTTTTAGTGATAACATTGATATTATTCTGCTTTTGCTTTCAAATCTATACAAATTAATTGCTCGTAATCAATTTTGTGTCATTTGGTGAGTTTAGGCAGTAAGCCGACGATATATAGTTAGAATAATCTAATAAATTAAATTAAATAAATATTATATTACGTTACATTTTCGAGATTTTATTAATTTACGCTAAACGCCTACAAAAATTGTAGAGCAAACATGAAAGCGACAGACGATTTCAAAGCGCCTGACCAAATCCATCAAGCAAAAAATACTAAATAAAAAATTAACAATCCACTCATTTACTGTTGTGGAAATCCACTTGCTATTTCCTGGTCATCATTAGATTCTCAAGAACAGACGGATAAGCAGCATGGTCCTTAACATTTCAGCTCAAATTCGAACCACCTAAATTATTACCGTTCCTGAGATCCCATCTATCTGATATCAAAGATTTTGCAAACCAAGACCTCGGAAACCAATAAAATAATTTTTATATCTGACATGGCTAACAACACTCTCGCAAAATTATATCTTAAAAAATCATGTTATCTGTTATTGAGATATGAAACCACAAATAGACAGACAGACAGACATGTCGTAGACACATAGCGTAAAGGACAATTTCACGAAGTGCGTAGGCATTTCACTAACTGCTAATAATTTTAGACAGATATTGTCCATTAAAGTTCTACACTATCTGTCTAAGATAAAAAAGGCTAAAAGCCACTTCGTGAAATGCTGATCCCTAGTCAACCCGGCCAAAAGGGTTCCGTGGAAAATAATCAAAATGTTTTTATTATAAGTATCTTATAGTACATTTTTACAACGTCATTTTTTTTTACTCTGCCACCGCTTCGTAAGGTGCTATAGCTGAAAGGAAAGAAGCGGCGCAAGAAACTTTTAGCAGCACATCTTTTGAAATAAATATATCTTACAATAATCATATACACAATGTGCAGAGCTGGAGCTGGGTTTAGGACCAAGCCTCTTTATCATTTAAGTAGTCATTTATTTTATAATAACCCTTTTTACATAAGGTCCGTCTTATATGGGTCTTAATTTTTTTCTCTGTCATATTTATTACAGTATCAGGTATCTTATTATAAAATTGTACACAGTGACCTATACATGATGTGTTAACTTTACTAAGTCTAAAGCGTGGGACTGCAAGTTTGTTTTTGTTTCTGGTATTGAAATTATGATTATCGCAGTTTTTTCGGAAACAACTGTAAGTTTTTGCGTACATACATAATATTTTCATAAATATATTGACCCGCGACAGTCAGTATATTTAGTTATAAAGTCACCAGGGTTCCACGAAACGGAAAAACGGTAGAATCGTTAAATTATTTTGGCTGCTGAAATGACCAGTGCCATAAATTGCAGTGTCTTTCATTTGTTACGTGGGGTTCATAAAATATAAGGGATTTGTTGAGTGTTCCGCTGCCTAAAAAGTTTAGGGACCGCTGCTCGAGTCTCTCCTGGTTGCGATAATAGCTACGAGCGTAGCACGGGCGGGTATGCTACGATGTGCTACGAGCTACGTGCCACGTAGCTAGTAGCTACGGCTAGGTCGTGGCGTAGCATGTTTTGTATA
Source organism: Hofmannophila pseudospretella (assembly GCA_947369225.1). NCBI lineage: Eukaryota > Metazoa > Arthropoda > Insecta > Lepidoptera > Oecophoridae > Hofmannophila > Hofmannophila pseudospretella. The sequence continues at coordinate 6,169,794 of OX376337.1, read as the reverse complement.
AACATTGTTTTAAACGTTTATATTAAGTAGGCAGTTTATATTAGTGTAAATGTTTTTGTTTTGTTTAAAGCGTGTTTTTAAGACGCACTGGTTAAAGAGTCTTTAACCAGTGCGTCCTACCAGTAATGACCTACGGAGCCGAAACGTGGACACTGACGGTGCGACTGGTTAACAAATTGAAAGTCGCTCAGCGTGCTATGGAAAGAGCTATGCTCGGAGTATCTCTGCTGGATCGAATCCGAAATGAGGAGATCCGGCATAGAACAACACATACATCACAACACGCACACACTGTTGCTTTCTTCGTCCGTGCAGTCACTGAGGGGCCAGCTGAAAATCAGCGCTGTGGCTTGCCTCAGCATTATGCTGAGCTGGTGTACCCTTTTAGGCACTGTACCACACCATATGTTCTGTGCTGCATGTATTAAACTTTGTATACTTCTGTAATCTGTATTCTGGTGTTTACAGCGCTAAATAAACGATTTCAATTTCAATTTCAACAAAAGTTATCGACATAGCTCATAATATTAGCAAGCTGAAGTGGCAGTGGGCCGGTCACGTCTGTCGCAGAACCGACAACCGCTGGGGTAGACGAGTTCTGGAGTGGAGACCGCGTTTGGGCAAACGTAGTGTGGGACGCCCCCCTGCTAGATGGAGCGACGATCTGCGTAAGGTGGCTGGCAGCGACTGAATGAGAAGAGCCGAAGATCGGGCTCAATGGCGCGCCCTGGGAGAGGCCTATGTCCAGCAGTGGACTAGAATAGGCTGCTGATGATGATGATGATGTGTTTTTAAGACCTTGTGTAATAACAATTGAGATAAAATTCAATGAATTATCGGAATATTTGTTTTTATATTACGAAACCGTCATTATGTGTGTTATCTGTCGTAGGATCAATTTTTTTCGTACCAAATGATGTAAGGATGCCAAAGTTCAATTACTGATACTGAGTGACACTGTCAGTTATCAGCATCGTATTTTGTAATATTTTGTTTTACTTGTTTTTTTTTATTAGCCTATAGACTGTCCCACTGCTGGGCAAAGGCCTCCCCTCCTCCTTTTCATTTTATAATATTTTTCTTTAGTACTCATATTATACTACACTTTTAGTACTTTAGTAATTATATTATTCTTTTAGTACTTATATTTTAATATTTTTGCCCCATACATTAGTGTGATTTCAGTTGTACAGAGGAAGACACATCAAGCTATAGTACTTTGGTTGACACATTCAGACGAATGTCAAGGAATCATAACAAAAACTTATTGCGTCAGGGTTCCACAGGGTACAGCTTGATGTCTTCCTACATAACTTATCTAATTCGTGGGATGTGAAAAATGTCTTTTTAAATTGTTAAAACTAAGGAATACAAATTACTCTACAGACAGTTAATTATTTAAATTTCTATAATGCTATAATTAAAGCACACTTGCGCCAATATTTAAACTTGGATCAACTCGCCGCTGGTTGCTGGTTTACAACATGATCAAGTACAGCGGCGAGTGCATTGACCAAGTGTACTTGACCAAGTGTCAACCAGCCCCCAGTACCGTGTCGTACCGGCCATAAATAGCACCACCCCATCTCTTCCCGTGGGTGTCGTACGACTAAGGGTCTCAGTGGATACTATTCTCCACCTAGTAGACGGCGATACGCTCGCCACCTATCACGTTTCTCCACCAAATCTTACGGCGAAAACTGGGAGCTGCCTGTAATTGAAGGTGGTTCCTTCGGGGATTACGGACGTGAGAGTTATGTATGTATGGATTAACTCGCGAATTGTCTATGCTTTTCATACTAAATTGACATCGGGTTAGCGTTAATCTGAGAGGTTAAAATTGGTGCAAGAGTGCTTAAAATTAGATTGCACAGCAACTTCACAAAACGGTTTCACAAAACAATATACAAGTTGTCGCATCTATGTAAATCTCGACCAGGAATATGAAATCTCGATGTCTTCCACTGTACATTACCTATATACGAGTACAAACGTTTGTTTGTTTGAGGGATTTCTTCCTACATTATTTTGGGATAAAAAAGATAGAAAACAACAAAATATATTTCCAAATGTAATACTTATTTCTTTAGCAACAAAATTATTTTATATTTGAAATATTTTAGTAAACTCCAGTCGCGGGTAAACCGGCTGGTCCTACTCCCAATCCCGCTGGTCCAAGACCTAATCCCGCTGGTCCAACTCCCAATCCCGCAGGGCCAACTCCCAATCCCGCAGGTCCAACTCCCAATCCCGCCGGACCAAGGCCTAATCCCGCTGGTCCAACTCCGAATCCCGCCGATCCGAGACCTAATCCTGCTGGTCCTACTCCCAATCCCGCAGGGCCAAGACCTAATCCCGCTGGTCCAACTCCCAATCCCGCAGGGCCAACTCCCAATCCCGCAGGTCCAACTCCCAATCCCGCCGGACCAAGGCCTAATCCCGCTGGTCCAACTCCGAATCCCGCCGATCCAAGACCTAAACCTGCTGGTCCATTTCCCAATCCCAGCGGTCCAAGGCCTAATTCCGCTGGTCCAACTCCATATCCCACCGGTCCAAGGCCTAATCCCGCTGGTCCAACTCCCATACCCACCGGTCCAAGCCCACGTCCACCAGCCAATGGGGCGCCGTAACCTGTTGCTCTAGGACCTGCGACATGTCCTGAACCTGCTCCAGGAAATTCACTCACAATTCCAATATTCCCATTCCCACAGTCATAGGACACCCTAGCTTGCCCTCCAGCCGGGAGTTGGCCTTCCAAAGCAACTGTACCAAGCAGAGGCAGTTCTCCGTTAATTGCTAGTGGTCCTTCTATCAGTAGATTTTCGGCGAGCACTGAGATACCAGTTGGTGGAATAGGAGATGAGCTGGTGACGACAAATCTGCCGTTATTGGCTAATCCATTAGTCCCAGCGAAGGTATTGCCACCATTGTTGAATCCATTGCCACCAAAACTAAAGCCATTTGCACCATAGTTGGCACCGTAGCCTGCCAAGCCGTTGGCTGGCAAGTTGAGCCCGCTTGCCAGTAAAGCTTGTCCGTTAACGGCAGCAGCGTTGCCGCGATTCCCAATGGCCTGAGCGGCAATTGACTGCAAAGAGAAAAGATTTTGTTAGTTGATACTTAAAAAGGAAATGTGAAACAACTACTTTTTTCTTAGGGATGGTAAGGTTTTGCACATTATTAATATTCTTCATCAACTGAGCTACTAAAAGATTGTGACAGCATTTCAGCTTTAATTAAGTAGATACGACTCTATAAAGTATCTATAGGGAACTATCTTTAATTCTTATACCTAAGTTTTTTAACCTCTTATTTTGTCTTTATAAATTCTTGTAATAAAGATTTTTTTACCTGTATTAAAAGAACAGACAGAACAACGCATTTGAAGGTCATTTTAGTATATCTTATGTTGATTGTTGGCGATTAAACAACCTGAATGATTAACTACATGGCTACTTCCCTTTTTATACTCATTTATATCTAATGTGTCAAATGTTACTTCATAATTCATAATAATTACTTAAGTATAGATAAGTTTCTAGATCGTGAATTACTTTTACCTGCAGTAATATGATCAGATAAGAGACTTCTATGTATTTTCTAACAAATATCAATGGACAATTTCTATAATAGTTTATCTACATTACATACTAATTAATTACGTAATTTTTTACGTAATAATGTAACGTATTTAAAGTCAAAGATGATTTTACGATGGCATTCTTAGTTCAGAATCTTAGTGTTGATAATGTCTTCCTTCGCCTTTTGGTTGCTTTGCATTCAGGCTTGCTTGATCCAGGTAAGGAAATGGGAATTTGTGATGTTAAATTAGGATTTCGAATACTAAAAAAAAAGCTAAAAACCCCGTACTAAAAGGAAAGGGTGTATTGAATTGACGTGTATGTAATCCTCATCATGTTACGGCATCATAACTCAACAACCAATTATCCAATCTGGACACGGATTATTTTATTTCACAGATAATTTTATGGAAAGTGTTTTTAACCAAGTTTGATAAAAATTGGATCAGGGGATTCCAAGATATTCGTCTTTAGCGTATGTTTGATGTCAGATGCAATCTCTTGAACGGTAACAGTTAGGTGGTTCGAGTTTGAGCTCAAATGTGTAGGACCATGGTGCTATTTGCACATCTGGAATCTTGAGGACCTGATGATGATCAGGAAAAGGTAAGGGGATCTCCACAATGGAAAGTCAAGAATTATCTTCAAGGGTTCCTATATAGTTTTTTTTTCACCTTGACCAAAATACGTACGTAAGCCTTCGACAAACATATAAATCGAAACACGAGATCAAACCCAATTCAATCTAATGCAGGAAGATTCTCGATGTAATTAAAAATTTGAAATATCGTTTAATGTCATATTTCAGAATGTCTTCAGCCAATGTGCTGGACACGCTAACGGTCTTGGATACCCTAACGGCTTAGCTGGCGGCCTTGGCTATGGAAACGGCTTGCCTGGAGCCGGCTACAGTAACGGTCTAGGCTACGGTGCGGCCGGTAATGGCATTGGTGGACCGTACGGAGGATACGCTGGCGCCGGCTGGGGTGCGGTTGGCGCGGCCGGCGCGTACGGCGGCGTCGGCGAGGGTGCATTGGGCGTGGTCGGCGAGCTGCCAGTGGCCGGCGCCACCCTCGTCGCCGGGCAGGTGCCGGTGCTCGGCGCGGTGCAGTTCGGCGGCAGCATACCCGCTGCTGGTGCTGTCACCATCTCCGGCCACTACAGCTGCGGCTACAATGGTGGTGTTGTGTATTAGGTTATTATTAGGTTTTTCTATACTTCTTTTTTTCTATTAAATAATTTATAGCGATTGAAAAAATAAAGATTTTAATTTATCATTTTTGTGTTTAATAAAATTAGATATAGTATAGACTGCCCTCAATTTAGAAACAACTACGGGATAAGCAAAATTATTATTATCCTTCCTAGTATTTATGTAAGTATGAAGTATTATGAAATAAAGGCCCTATGTCACTTAGTAAAATAATTCACGTGCTTTCTCCGCTCCACGTAAAACGACTTCGGATGAATACGTTCATATTTTTCCAGAATCTAGTGTTAGATTTGCCTGATTCATCATTGTTTGTTAACATGATCCGGCTATGTGTATAAAGAACCTCAATCATATGAGGAAGCAATGAGTGCAACGTGGCAACGTGCCATGCAGTCTGAATATGATTCCCTTGTGGCGACGCACGACGCGCCACTACGATTCAGTACTAACATCGGCGTAGAACGCGCTATCGAAATTTTTCTAGGACTTCGTATATATACGAGTTCCAAACATCCATAGTTGGACCAGCACATCTGGTCACCAGGCACAACACCCCGCCTGCTGGAAGATCTTCCCTTTTCCCTTTCATACAACTGACGTTACGTCATCCATGTCATCACATAGCGCGTTCCTACAATTGGTACCCCTACTACAAACACTTAATTGGATTGGACCGTTCCTACAATTGGTGACCCCGACGTGATCTGAATCACCTGTTCCATCACCTACAATTGGTGACCCTCAACATTTGAATATCATCCAACAACCTTCTGAAGCAATCATAATCGATACTCCCGAATCAAGCTCCTGAGCCAGGTCAACGTCAGCAAGCAGTCACACCATGAAGTTAATCAGGACCATCGCAGCCTCAAGGTCAAGGCTTTCTGGCCTGCTCTTCATGCAACCCGCGACATCCAACGTCCGCTCGTAGACGCAGCCCACGCCGTCGAGTCACACACTCCGCCGTGGCAGCCTGCTCGCCGCTGCCGCCGACGTTCTGCATGTGTAATAATCTTTCTTTCTTGTGTTTATATAAAGAAAAGTAATGGTTCATATACTGTGGTCGCTCTTTATGTTGATGACTTTACCTTTTCTCAAATGGTTAAAAAGAGAAAGTTTATGTAATTTGTTGAAGTTAAAGAACTGATTGGGTATTAGTGAGTTTAAAGACGGTAAGCGTCGGTGGCACAGTGGCTAGGGCACTGGACTCCCATGCGGGAGGTCCGGGTTCGAAACCGTGAGTGCCATGTACCAATGAGTTTTTCGTATTTATCGAAGACTTACGTACATTTACCGACTGCTCTAACGGTGAAGGAAAACATCATGAAGACACCTGCACACTGAGATGACCAGTGTGTAAAATGGGGAAGGCACAAAAGATCCTCAAGGGTCGAAGCGCCGCTGGGTTATTCCCGGCCCCCTATCATAAGATAAGATAATAACCCTAAATCAATCGGATTATATTAAAAAGTTACTTTCACGTTGCGGTATGTCTGACTGTAAAAGTGTTTCCAGCCCTATGATTGTTAATTGTAAGCTAGATAAACCTGATGGTAATTGTTTGTCAGAAGAGAAATACCCATATAGAGAGCTGGTAGGCAGCCTTATGTACCTACCTGTGTGCACCAGACTGGATATTTCTTTTGCCTTAAGTCTGTTAAGTCAATTTAATACTGGTTCTACGCGGGATCTTTGGCTGGCTGCTAAGCTACAGAAGACAGAGTAACTCTACTACTACTACTCTACTCTACTGCAACAATGTCAATCTGAAGATGAATTGAAATTGAATGAATGAATGAATGAATACTCTTTATTGCACAAACATAGTGTGATACAATGCGTACAAAACGATTAAAAACGATAAAAATTAACGATTGAAATTAATCCCTGTGCCGCGAGTGAAGGGGCTCAATTCGCATAAATTACAACGTTTGTAGTTCTATTTCTATCCAATTTCAATTTAGTTTTTGTTCCAATTATATTTGGACACCAAATCGCTGACGCATAACTCTACCACTGCCACCTTTCGATTTACTATCAATCGGGCAAAAGTACCTCGGAAGGAACTTATGTTCGATCGTTATATTTGACAGTTGAACTGTCAAATATAACGATCCAAATAGAATTGGAACGAAAACTAAATTGAAATTGGATAAAAAATTACAACGTTTGTTCTATTTCTATCCAATTTCAATTTAGTTTTCGTTCCAATTCTATTTGGACACCAAACCGCGTTCTGCTGACGCATAACTCCACCACTGTTCCTCAAAAGTGCCTCGGGAGGAACTCATGTTCGATCGTTATATTTGACAGTTGAAGCGTTTTGTTACCGTTCAACTGCGATTCAGTGTAAACTAAACGTTTTATTAGAATGCACAAATACGTTACTGTTCGATCGATCGTTGACTCGAACGGAACTTAACTGAAATTGGATCGTCAGTGGATAGTAGCATACGCAACACGTCATAACGATGCAGTTTAGATTCTATTTAGTTACGTTGTATTTAGTGGAATCGATCTCCTGGTCATATGCATATGTTTATTCCTATTCTGTTAATAAAATAGTATTCTGAGAACCTATCTAGATCGCCTTGAAGTTTAATACAATCGCTTATATTCTTTACTGTACAATACATTTTGGTTCAAAAGTTTTCTTTTTCTTTTTTTTTGATTCAAAGATGTTTGTTATCTGGTGTCACAGTTCTTTAATAAACATAGAATTCCTATTCCTATGATAGGAATAGGGTATTGCTTTTGTAAGTTATAATAAGTATATTATGGGATATGCATAATCTTTAATGGTATTTATAACAACTATTCAATCTATACTAATATTAATTTGTGTTCCGGTAGTGTATCATTGGGGAGTGATCCCTGGCACACAGGTCAGTGCTAACTCCGCTGCGGCAACAGGCTGAGGCAGTCCCCTTTGTCCGTTGCTGCACTCCACCTTCATCAAACTTTATTACTTTTGTTTATTTATTATTATCTTATATTTGTTTAATGTTATTTTTATCTTCTGTACCTAATTCTTTCTTTCTTTCTTTCTTTCATGTAGGTTCCTTGGGGATAGGTATATGAAATGGCATGACACTAATCGGCGACTACGACACGACACTAATGTGTATGTATGTATGTATAATGTCATGGACGACATATATACTAAAAATAAATGTATGATGAGATTCTACAACCGACGATATCGTTATAGTTGCCATCGTCTAATGTGAAAACGCCCAATGAAAGTCACTTGATGTTGGCAGTTCGAACTAATTTTTGGCATGAATGCAAATGAATGCCTTACGTTACGTTAAGGGGGTCATCCAAAAAAAATAATGGCGTAATGAAAAATATGTACTTTCGAGAGCTTCGTGTAACGAAGGTTTAAGAGTCAGAAAAGTAATATTTATACCATCGTAAAGATCGGTCTGATGACAAGAAAAAATATATGCTCGACCTCCCCTCGGCTCCCTCTGGTGGCGTCATAGGCCGCGCAAGTGGACACTGAAAATGAGGTGTTACGCGGTTAGTGCTCAGGTTAAAGTGAACTAGCGTCGAAACTACTAGACGGATTTGAACCAAATAAACTGTATTTTTAAGAATACAGTATACTCTATGGTTTGACGTTTAACGATACAGTTTTCGATGTTAATAAAGTTCTGACGTTGATTACAAAGAAAAAAGGCTAAAATTAAAACAATTCCGTTTGCAACCAATCAAAACCACTTTCGGGAGCAAAGAGGATACTTCTTCATCGTTTAAGAAAGAAAGAAGCCCAGAAATCAGGTCAGTGAGGTCAGTGTCTATTGTTCTCACCCATCTTTCACCTGCACAAATAGATCCAGATAGCATTACAAACTTGTTTTAGACTTGCAACAAATTTGACGTATCAAACGTGAAAGTTTGGCATGGCAAATGAGCAAACTGTGTTAATCGCCTACACTATAGACAGACGGTACCTAGGCTTATCATACAATGGCAACATCTAATGTTGATAGATTGGTAAACGTGATTGAGCACGTGCGGATTACGAAAATAACTCAACGAGAGATAAATCAAATAATGAGTTTATTGAGATTTCTTAATGCACCGTGTAAGGCTATGACCATGACAATATGGATCACAAAGCGCAGCTAATTTCAAGTGGGAGGGCAGATTGGTTGCAGCATCGAACCGGATTGGAACAGGCCTCGTGAAGTCTGAGCCAGACTTTGGCAACGGTTGGGGCGGCCACAACCCAACCGTTACAACGCTTGGGGGTAGAGTCGGCCACAACCCAACCGTTACAACGCTTGGGGGTCGAGTCGGCCACAACCCAACCGTTACAACGCTTGGGGGTAGAGTCGGCCACAACCCAACCGTTACAACGCTTGGGGGTCGAGTCGGCCACAACCCAACCGTTACAATGCTTGGGGGTCGAGTCGGCCACAACCCAACCGTTACAACGTATGGGGCAGCCACAACGCCACACCGCGATGACAACGCGGTTGTGTTACGTTCAAAGATTGAGTCATAAAATACTTACATTAGTTGTGTAACTGAAGCTCGGATATTCAAAAGTAATTAACTGATTCTTTGGTTAATAAATAAATTCAATCACAGCTTACATAGATACATAGGTAATTGAAAGTAAAATTATAACAATAATTTCAGTCTAATAACCCGCCCCTAGTCGTCCCCGGTGCAAAGGTTTGGCTAATTATATTGATAAAAGAAATAATGCAATAAATACGGAATTAAAAAGAATTTATTTCCAATTTAAACACTATTTTACCTACTTAGATATACCCAGGCCACACGGGCGACATTCCATACAACGAAGTGACATTATAATCACCTATTACCCACACAACTGCAGCGTGGCATACGCATTCGGTAGATTGCGCATGTGAGAAAAATACGCTAGGGTTGCTTTGCCGGTACTTGTCAGCAAAGCAACCCTAGCGTATTTGTAAGTAAGTTTAGGTACAAACAGCTGGCAATATAAATCTGTTTATATTATACAATCACACTTTTTCCCTCAGAGCCCCCTTAGCGACAACCCAACCGGTATGTGAATTTAGTTAAGAACTGTAGGTAGTGATTTTAGTAAAACTGCGATGTACATATATACGTGTATCTAAATTCTAAAAATATGTAGGTACTTATACGATATATGTACCAATATTATAAAATTTCGCTACAAATGTATGTTCTAAAATACCTACCTAGATGTATTTTTATATATTTATTTACCAGTTATACATTAAAACACGGTTATGTATAAAGTGGGTACACAAATAAACATTCTGCAAGATGATTCGATTAAAAAAATTAAAATTAGATAATATTATTATTATATGTTTACCTGTTAGGTTTTCTCCCATTTCTGGGGTCAGTTTAGAGCGAAGCTCACGGGTCCAGGACCAAGTATATTATTATTATTATTATAATCTTTATTACACACATAGACAAAATACAAACAAAATAATTAATAAACGAAAAAATGAAATATGTATAAATGGTGTAGCATAACTCGTTTCGAGTTTTCTCCCTGCTAACCATCGGGATAGAGAAAGGTGATAGATTCGAGCAGGCAGAGTATGTGTACATGTGAATAAACATATATATAAATATATATATACATAAAATTTAATTTTAATTTTAATTTATTTATTAGGTACACACAACAGATTACAACCATAGAAATTACAGAAAAATCAATATAAAGTTAGGAGCTAGGTCGTAACCCTTAACGTGTAAACACAGCATGGTTAGGAAGTAGAAATCGGTCACGGTCCAACAGAATACCAGCGCTGGAGGCATTCTTGTCTGCAGCAATAAGCTGAGTTGAGGCCCTTTTCACAACAACAGCAGACCATCATACATGATTTAGATATGTTTACCTTTGACTACATAATTATTTTATTATAATTATAACTGTTTCGGTCATTGCTGTGTGTGAAATAAACGTATTACTTACTTACTTACTTACTTAAAATTGATTGTTGTACAATATTGAGTTATAAAAAAAAAAAACTATTGAATGTAATGACTAAAAAACTTATGCCTATTTGAAAAATAAAAATAACAAAGTAAAAACTATAAAGTAGGTGCGTGGATAGCTCACTTGAGGACATCCTCAACCCGTCTTTTAAAAACTAATGTCCTAGGATCAAATAAGTAAAATACATAAAATATACTAAATATAATACATAATAATACTAATACACAGTATATATAGTTACATACAATACATATACCCACTTGCTACATAATATACATACATATATACCAATACATAAAATAATAAATAAAGTATAGAATTCATAAGGATAGATAATGCTCCTTTACTCTACTCTTGAACACTTCCAAGGACGGACTTGCACGTATAGCATGTGGGAGTGAATTCCACAACCTTACTGCATGGACAGTGAACGAGCCATCGTAGCGACTGGAGACGTGGGTAGGCATTTTGAGGAGAAGAGAAGTGACAGACCGGCAGGGCTTACCTCTAGGGACCATATACTCGAAACGCTCACGGAGATATGCAGGATAAACGGTATTGTTCAATATATTGAACAGATAGGAAAGTACGTGACTATCACGCCTACGTCGAATTGGGAGCCATTTCAGTTGTGATCGAAATTGAGAAACATGGTCAAATTTGCGTAAGCATAATAAGTTTTACCTACCTTAACTAATCTGGAGAGAAACGAAAAAACCTCCTGTTTATTTTTGTGTCTCTAAACAACCGTACACTGCACAATAACGTACCATTATATATTTTTTTTATTGACTACTAAACCCGCATTTGACCTCGATCTCGCCTGATGGTAAGCGACGATGAGGTCGACGATGGAGCATGCGGGTCCAGTAAATGCCTATTCACTCTGGCCTTGAAGATCCTGAATTTAATTACTTTTTTAATTTATTTTTTAATTTTTGGAAGTATTTTATATTATTATTTATTTTTAAATCAGGCAAAATGCAACCCATACAAATTAATAAATACAAATGTAAAAAGAACTTAAACAAAAATAAGCTAGGCACCTATTAAATTATACAATATAAGACGTTATTGTTTGTTCGTACTCCGGTGCATGCGCAACCAGCTCTTAAAAAATACATTCTCAAATAAGTTGTCATTGAGGACAGACACTAACTCATTTTTAGAGTCACGCACTCTGCCCCAGAACGTTGCCACCCTGCTCCTCAGCACCGCGAAGTAATCAGGGACCCTGGCGTCGGCGAACATGGTCGTCGCGCTGCAGTAACGAGGCAGTCTTAATAGAATGCGGAAGGCATCGTTATACTGGACTCCAAGGATATATATTATAATAATAATACTTACATAAATTGAATAAAATGCGAGAACGCAAGTGGTGATAGAGAGAGCCTACTACTGACCGTACTCACAATCTGCGGGGAACTTGAATCAGGTGGGGGCGGAGAATGTCGCTTCTGTATGTAGTACAATTTAGTATTCTCTGCCCTGGAATGCGATTCTCGCAGCGTTCGACATACAAAAGTCGAAAGCTACGAACGTCTTGTCACACTCACATGTAATGTGAGCGAATGAGATAGGACTAATGTCGAATCAGACATTTCATCTGCGAGAATCGCCGTCTTGGAAGGCTATTCTCGCAGGTGGCAAGACAGCGTGACAAGACGTTCGTAGCGTTCGACTTTTGTATGGCGAACTCTGCGAGAATTGGCTTCCTGACTTTAAAAAATCCTGTCTATGCCTTGTAAATAAATTTTTTTTTCTTTCTTTACCTGTACTCTATAGTCTGTGTTATGTAGTTCGAAAATATTACCAAGTAATTTCGCAAAATGGCGAGGGCTTTTATTTTCTGGTCAAAGTAAACAATTTAAATTTTTAAATAAAGTAGCTGCCATATCCACAACCGCAGCCGCCCACAGAATAGGCTGGTGCGGCAACAACACCAGGATAACTGAGTCCTGGCAAGGTTTCAGCTAGCAGACTGCTGACTGTTAGTAAGGACAATGTATCAGCCAAGCTGTTTGCAACGGATGGGGCAGCTACAACGAAATTGCCACACGGCGATGGGGCAGCTACAACGGTATTGCAGCACGGCGATGGGGCAGGCACAACGGGATTGCAGCACGGTGATGGGGCAGCCAGAACGGTTCGACGGCAGCCGCAAGGCGGAGCGGAGATTAGCGTTGGGGTAGATGCAACGATTGGGCCAACCAGATTTGGGGCAAAAGATCGCAGACACTGGGCGTAGGCGTTCTGAAACAGAAATTAGTTTTTGTTGTTGATTATTTTTGACACGTTTGTCTCTCTGTTTGTCTGTGGCCTCATAACTTGACAACGGATGATCCTATTTGGAGCCGGTTTCTTTAATTTAATAGATAATTTGTCGAGCGTATTCTTAGCCATATCTGATAAAAATTGAATCAGTGGTTTCCAAGATCTTGGAGTATCTTTGATGTCAAATGGGATCTCTGGAACGGTAATAGATGGTTCGAGTTTGAGCTCAAACGTTTAGTACCATGGAGGCCTTCCCACATCAGGAACCTCAAGGACCTGATGAAGACCAGGAAAAAGTAAGGGGATCTCTACAATGGTAAGTCGCGGGGGGTTTCTAAATTTTAAACTTAGAGTTATTTACATTGGAGAGAACGGAGTTCTTTTGTGGGATGCATACACTCGTAGATCTGAAACTTCTGAAATTACTTCTGTCTTGGGAATTTTAATGGGTATTTTGATAATTGGAAAAAAAAAACTTAAATAAGTAAAAGATTATTTGCAGAGTAAAAGTGAAGTAAAATACATTTAATAAAATAAAGAGACTAAGTAATTGGGTACATTATAGAAACAACTCGTTACAATTTGGGCGGTCTTATCGCTAAGAGCGATCTCTTCCAGCTGCCATCGGGCAGAGGCAATGATTACGAGAACGAGGTGGTGTGCAATCATTATAATGTATCAAAATAAATGATAATATTTTAATTTTTTTGTCATTAAGAATACATTTTAAGGAAGTTTTGCATCGATTAATGGAATTATACCCTGACAAGGAATATAAAATCTCAAATTGCGGAATTAAATTAAATGGTACTATATTTTTCATAGTGAACTCCATGACGTAGCTAAAATCACGCTACCAGAGGCATGACAGGGTTTTTGAGAACCTGGTCAGGTTATACCTACCTGTATCATCACAGCCTGGGCAATTAGGACAATGCACGCAAAAGATTTCATTTTGAATTATTAAGATTTACTTAATTCACGAGGAAGAAAAGACATTTACGAATTGAATGATCTGAATAATTATGCGAGTCTTATGTATTTATAGTTATTTGTGTCACAATAAAGTAGGGATTAAATTACTTAGAATTTTATCAACTTGTATGTTGTGTAAAATTGTTGCATGGGACGAAATTTAATTCATAGAAATATGATTAAAATTGTGATAGTCATTTTCATTAGTTTATTTATGTAACATTGATTAGGATTACCTACCTACTTACTACATGTCAAGTTAATATTGAAATTTTACTACGATAACATGCTAAAACAATTGTTGTTTGTTTTTTTAAGGCAAAGGGAACTGAGCCCATACAGCCATGTCTGATGTAAATAACTCTTGCAAGTCTTCATTAAAATGCTGGTGTGACACATTTCAATGCTATCTGGGAGAATCTTCCACGCCTTTGCACAATCCGAACCAAAGAAGAAGGCGTCCCGGACGCAGTATGGCTCTTTAAAATCCAGCCAAGTACGGATCGGGGTGCAGCGTCTTATTTGACTTTACTTCACTGTCCCACACATTAATCACATTTTGTAGACGTTCTTCGAATAAAAAACACCATTCTTACTTGAAAAGCACTACTGTAAAACAATTTGCAAGACAACGAAAAAAAGCTGGTGTGGACGCGACAAAAGCGCGGGAGAAACTCCACATGCTAAAACAAATTTACAAATTTTTACATTATTAAAAGTTTAAGTTTAATGATTTTTTTTAAATTTTTGAATTAATAAAACCGCATGCTATCTTTTTCGTAGAATCTTTTTTAACGTAGGTAGGTAACGGCTGGTGCTAGTCAATATTAGCGGAAAAAAATCGTTGAGATAGCCTTTTGAGAAGAAAATAAAAATAAAATATGCTTATAAAAAATAATTTGTTCATAATAAGCTGCCAGTTAAATATTGAATATCAAGAAGCGATCTTTGCAAGGAGATGTCTTTTCATTTTGGTAAAAACAAAAGAGGTTAAAATATGATTTCCGATTGGGATTTCTCTTATCAAAATAGTGATGCGAACGGTAGGCATATTTCATATCGACTATCGATTATCGGCACTGATGCAATCGATTACATGTTAGATACATAAAGATGTGATCACGATCTGATTGTTGCTTTAGTGACAATTTTATTTTGAGAAACGGTCGTAGGTTGTCTGTGTTTTTATTTTACAACTGTTTTATAATTCATGGAAAAATAATATGTCAAAACTCGTTTGGATTTTTATATTTTATTTTATATCAAACTATGTAAGTACAATTTTAGATAGTGTTCTAAAATAATACCTAGGTATTTATTCGGTGATCTTATAGTTACGTAAAGAAAGGTCAGGTGGGAAAAGTTCAATGTGGGAAGATTAGGAGTTTCGATAATCCGGGTCTTCAATTGAAACTAATAATTATCAAATTAACTTTATATTTAACGTAATGGTAGACTGAGTGCATTATTGTAAAAGGTTCCGATTTCCGTTGTCAAAAACAGATGTAGATAAGTAGGGTTTTCTTGATTTTACATCGAGTTCTGGCGATTTCAGAGATTGGTTTCTTTGTATCGTGTTAATGCTGTGTTTACACGTTAAGGGTTACGACCTAGCTCATAACTTTATATTGATTTTTCTGTAATTTCTATGGTTGTAATCTGTTGTTTACCTAATAAATAAATTAATTTAAATGTTGTATCTGGGTATAATATTAATCT
Source organism: Hofmannophila pseudospretella (assembly GCA_947369225.1). Taxonomy (NCBI): domain Eukaryota; kingdom Metazoa; phylum Arthropoda; class Insecta; order Lepidoptera; family Oecophoridae; genus Hofmannophila; species Hofmannophila pseudospretella. The sequence goes on along the minus strand of OX376337.1, from coordinate 6,154,046 downwards.
AGATTGAGCTATCGAATAAAGCTTTATTCAGAGAAACCAAAATGTCAATATTTCTATGTAGTCCACAATTTATTTACCTATGTTGCATTATGTTTTAATAATTTGGCATTTAAAATGGCGTTCCTAATTTAATTCGCTTTTTCAACCCTTTATTAATTTATTTTTAAAATTTGAATTGTAAATAATAATATTATAATCCGAATATTTCCTTGCTGATTACGGACCCTATCATGATTTTTGAGTTCGGTTTACAAATGCCTCCTTCGGGACCATTTTGATTTTACTCTTCAGATGCGCGTGGGTTTTTCATTAATACTCACTACCTCTGACGTCACACTATTCTAATTTATTTCCACCAGGATATTAAGTTGAATTGGTAGGGACAAAGTAATTTGAAATTGAAATCGTTTATTTAGCGCTGTAAACACCAGAATACAGAAGTATACAAAGTTTAATACATGCAGCACAGAACATCTGGTGTGGTACAGTGCCAAAAAGGGTACACCAGCTCAGCATAATGCTGAGGCAAGCCACAGCGCTGATCGAATTTCGAATCACGTTGAAGCAAACTATGGCTACAACTTCCTTATTGATAGATAGATACATACAAGAAATAACTAGAACTTTATTGCATACAAGAAATTTACATTGGAAAGGAAACATAGAACAAGCGTACAAAGTTAGCCTTATCGCTCAGAGCGATCTCTTCCAGGCAACCAAGGTGATAGAAGAATTATGAACAGGTTACCGGCAGTATACTTGCAGAAAAGTGAAATATGAAATATTTATTAGTATCTATATTTATTGTTTTATTTTGGTTAGCTTTCTCTGTCAATATTTTTCCAGTAGGTACTATTTCACTAATAATATCTTATCAAAAGTAAATAACCGGTGATCTTTAGGCTTTTTTGCGTCTTTACTTGTACTTTATTATTAACTGTTTAATTAATTTATCATTGATGCAGACAAAAAATTAAAAAAATTATTGATGCAGACAGTATCTTTTACATTTTGTCAGATTTCCCTGGCACCCACACTAGGATACCCTGTGTTGTGGGGGTCAGTCTCTTCCGATAAATATAAATTATGAAAACATAATAAGGTTATGCAATAAATTAAATAGTTAAGTATGCGTGTATGTGAGAGGGTGTGTGTGTCATTTTAATAAATATTTACTTCCTATTACAGACAATCACCGTCACTACTGCGTCACCACCAAAGTTTCCATTGACGTCAAAAGTGGTGACAAATCAACAATATTTGACTTTACCTAGCTTGGGAGAGTTAGGAACCCTACTAGAAAATGTTACTGAAGATACTACTGTCAATACACGCACTGCAGATAATATTTTACATTTAACAAGTGCGGTAACAGATCAAACACTATTAGAAGAAGCTACTTTAAAACAAGATGAAATTACCAATGCCAGAAATATCGTGTTGGAAGCCAAAGAATACACAATTCCTGACATAAATGACGTTAAAATTAATGAAATGCAAAGGAAAAATGTCGATGAGACGATTTTAGATAAGAATAAACATTTATATATCCAAAAACAAACACAGGAACCTGTTGCTGTAACTCAAAAATCTTCGATAAACAGCCAAATATTGTCGAAAATAGAGTCTGCCTTGTCAAAATCTAAAGCAAGCAGAATGAGCCAAACCATCCCTGAAGTACCAGCTCCAAATATGGTGCCAATTTTTAAACCAAAATGCAATAATCTACCTCGCAATGAAAATGATGGTAATCTAATAAAACCTTCCGATTTTGGAACTAAATCCAATTCAGAAAATTCTCATTTTGCGTCACAGATTAATAATAGCAGTGCCGCAAACAACAGCTCAAATCAAGACTCAAATTGTGGCAATTTTGTTATCACAGGAGCTTTTCTGAAGCCTCTTTTTAATCCAGCTTCATCAAATATTCCTAAATCTTCAAACAACTATGGAGCATATGCTGTATCAACTAAAACAACATCCAAATCTGATGCGAAATCAGTGAATGTAGCACCATCAACAAAACCCAAAGATATAAGATTGATAAACATATCACCTCTACCAAAAACTGCAAATACAGATCCTGTAACTATAAACTTGGGTTCATTAAATCCAATCCAAAATCAAATTGATCAATGGAAACAAGTACCAAATGCAAATCTTCTTTTAAACAAAGATTATCAAAAGAAAAATGCTGCTGTGGTACTTTTTAAACCGGAAACTGTATCACTTGAACGATTTTATGGGAATTTCCTAAAGAAGTTGACATTGACGGTTTTGGTGCCGTTTTATGTTTCTAGAATAACTGTTTAAACCATTTTTAAAATTAACTTAAGCTTACGGATTAATCGAAAACCGTGAAGGTGTTTTGTATAATGTTCATTCGATGAGATATAATAACTGATTTTGCCCTAGTTTATTTATTTTTAGCTAGATTAATAATTTATTTCGTATTATTTATTATTATTTTAATAAGTTAATTGTGTTTTATTTCAATAGCGCCTTTTTCTTTGAACAATAATATAATATTGATGAGCGGCGAAACATTAAAAAGAATTCTAATAATAATACAAATGAATGTATATCTTACGTCATTATTTTTATTAGCAAACAAAGCCAGAGTAAAAATAGTAAAAAAAGAATAAAACCTGAACAACATTGTGAGCACGTAAGGTCTAGTTTCGCCTAAAAAAGAACAAATAAAACAATCGAATGCTCCCGTGTCCGTCGGGGTAAACAGAATGTGACGTCATCAACATGGCGGCTATGAACAGCGCATGTGCGAGCCAGGTTCTTTGAGCGAACACACAAGGTGATTTGAAAAGGATTTTCTTCATATTATATAGAACCTAGATAGATAAATAAACAGATTCTTCAATTAGGGTAGGTACGTGATTAATTTTTTTTATTGCATCAACAATTTACATGGACATACTAAAGATGGATCTGTCTGCAATCCATTTATCGATATCTCAACTAACATCAGCGATATTAATGGTTAAAGTTAGTAGGTAGTGGGGGGACGTTCCGTCCCTTTCTAGCAAAACATCTTAAACGTCTTATATGTAGCCATGGTCCTGCATGTATGGCGCTACTTAGGAGTGACGTCACACTATAGTAGCGCCATCTCTTTCATCCGTCTGTTTTTTGATTGCCTGTAGCTATTTTATTTTTCAACGAATTTTTATTCTGTTCTGTTCACATTTGACTCTCAATTTATGCTTATTTCTTAATTTTTATGAAAAAAAAATTTTTTTTTTCTATTGTAGTAATTTTGAAGAATAATGCCTATGTCTCGGAAGTTCCATAAAATGAAAAATGACTCGGAAGTTCCATAATTGAAATTGAGCCTTTTTTTAAAAGACTACCAAAATTGCAGTAAAATGTGTGGGTATTTGTTGCGAACCTTACTATCCTATTCAATGTTTTAACATTACCTAACCAGTTTTTCACACTCTGGCTGGAGAAAATATAGCCGTGAATATGTGCTATCTCAGTCAGAATTATAATAAAACAGTTTACTGTTTTGTTTTATTTTATGACTTTTGTCATCCGTGTGGTGCGATTCTCTCAACACCCTAAAAATAGGGAGGGTGAAAGAGCCATAGCTATATAGTCACTGCGGATCCACCACCCTCACCCTGTCTGCCCTCCCTCAGTAAAGAACACGCGGCCGAGCCTGAATGTCGTTACACAAGTTCCACCTCTATTCTAGAACATACCAAAAAAGTGAACCCGAAATTCATGTGCGAAAAAGTGCAAAAACCATTAGACCCGTAAGTGTAAGTGAATTTTTGCGTGAAGTGTAAACTTAAAGTGAAGTTATGACGTTATATGCCTTACCGGCATCCACATATATGATACAGGAAAGATTTAAAAGTATTGAGCCAACAACGAGTAGAATGCCTTCTTTAATTTTTCGGAATCGGTAAGTGAATAACAATTTTTTTAATGTTTTTAAATTTGAACGTAGTTGGGAGAAAATCGATAGGTGAATGCGGCGGAGCTAACTTCAGGTTGTTGACTCCGACGTTGTTTTTGTGACGTAACGAGTATTTTTCGTTGCTATGCAGGTTTTACAGCGATATTATTTTATTTTTAGTTTTACTTTCACACACAGGATCCTCCATCCATACAAAACATAATCATATTCCGATGATTTCGGGGAAAACCAAATCAATTAGGCATTCATTATTACTTTTTCTCATTCGTCACTTAGTTTAAGGTATATTTCATTTCGAAAAGAACAAAGTAGAAACATAAATATTTTAAAAACACAATAAAAATCGTTTACATTTCTTTTTGCAAAAATCGATATTGATGTATCGACATCCATCACTAGAATCGTCATATTTTTATGAAACGGAACGTAAAATATAATCGAAACGTCATGTTCATTTCCGGTAGCCATTATGGAAAAATTATATTATGCGACCAAATTCAGAGCGCATGTGACCACGTGCATTTTGTATGTAAACATACGTCAATCTAATTTGCAAACGCTGCACCTTTCGCTCGTACTTCATTCAATTTCATTCACACTTCAACAATTTTGTTGTGAAATATCAAGGTGCTTAGTTCGCGCTGCGCAATTTCTTTGGGATTCCCAGCGGTTTGCGACCGTGATTTTCGTTTCAAAGTTTTGTAAAGGCTTAATTACGATTTACTACGATGACGAAGTTAATACAGCAGTTAAATTTTAGTAGTAGTAATTACTACGACCACTACGAGGCTTCTGCTATCGAGCCCCCATCGGAAAAGGAGAAAAACTTGTAAGTTTTAAGTTATTTTATCATGTCCATTTCGTATCCGTATTACCTACCTATCTTAGTTTTATCTACAAGCATGTCCAAATAATCTAGCGTATAAGTGTTCGAATTTGTAATGCATATTGCATAGCTATACCTACCTATTCTTTGTACTACGTCATCACATTACATCGGATCATATCACTCATACAATAATTGACAAGGTGAATGCAACTTCATTTTATTACGACAGCTTGGCATTGATTAGAAATTAATTGAAACATTTTTATCGCGTTAATTGTAGGTTATCCACGAGTCTGACGTTTTCAGAAGAGTAGGTATACTTAGGTAGGTAGTAGGTTTCTGCCACGAGTCTTTCTATGTGATTAATTCCTTAGAATGACCCTCAGCAATGAGGCACGAGTTAGAAGAAGGTTATAGGTAGTAAAATAAAGGATATTAGTGTAAGCCAGCCTTTGAAAATCTACTATTTACTTTTTAAGTTCAAAATCTACTAAAATACTATTAAAAATTACAATATCCAAGTTACGTATGCTCTGAGTTAGTATTAATAGGAAATTCAGAGTAGGTACTGAATCTCTCCCCACCTGTTTTATTATTTTATTTTATTAGATTATGATCTTAAAAAGTAAATAGTATATTGTCAGATTATTGACACACTAAAAGCTGGCTTACACTTGGTCAAGTATTTAGCGAAGTGCGTAAGTACAGTGATTTAGACAGTGGTGTAAACGTGTGGACAGTGGCGAGTCAAGTTGGCTTGCAAGCTGCCTTGCCAGTGGATCCAAATTTTGTTTGACTTTTTGGCAATGGCCAGGCACTCGCCACTCGCCATTTTACTCACCACTGTCCTTGCAACTTGCACTCGCCACTGTCCTTACCCACTTCGCTAAACACTTGACAAAATGTAAACCAGCCATAACAGTAAAAATACTATAACCATCTAATTTTATGTCTACTACCTACGTATTTGGAGTGTTCCATAACCAATTGAAATAATTCACTTTGACAACTGTCCATGTTCCATTACCATGTTAACAGCTGAAAATGTATAAAACTTGAATTCTAAACAAGTAATGGAACATGTACATCTGTAACGTGAATAATTTCAACTGGTTTTGGTACGCACTCTTGATGAACAGTGGTGTCGATGCGCGCATGGAATCTAAAGCTAAAACTAAATGAACCTGTCACACTCAATCATTACCAGATTGTTTAAGAGTGACATGAATGTTTAACTTTTACTGTTAATAATTACGTTATAATTAGTTTTTACTAAAACTTAATAACAGATTTGTTGCTGAGATATATCTCATGAATGTATCATCTGATTTACCAATATATTTACCGAGTGACACTCCAAAAAAAGCTGCCAGTAGCAAGTTATTAAGTATTTTATAGTTAAAATTCCTTCAGAAAATAAAACCTTCACTTTTAGCATCATAAAATAATAATGCGTGGTTCATGGAATAGATTTCCTGTAATAGGATTATAGTTGCATTGAAGCCATACCTATCACTTCCTTAGATATTTACATGTACTACTAAACCCACATTTGGCCTCAATCTCACCTGATGGTAAGCGACAAAGAGGTCTATAATGGAGCATGTGGGTCTAGTAAATGCCTTTTTACTCTGCCCTTGAAGATCCCATGGTTGTAGGTTTCGGGACACAGATGCTGGCAGGCTGTTCCATAGTTTAGCCATTTGTATAGAGAAGGAAGATTTACTTAACTATTTAAACCCACTCCATAAATTCAGTATTTACTGAGGGATAGGTGCATGAACTCTATTCTTTTACTTCTTAAAGCACATGGAGCGATTTTTAAACTAAATTATTTCAAAATTGCTGCGTGTGCTAAAGGCATTAAAGTCAATATATAATGTATAATATATACACATAAGCACCTGACTATAATGCCTTTAGCACATCTTAGCCTATATAGCTAGATGTGATCATGGTAAGAGAGTGATTCTGCAAGATAAGAAATGTTGCGTATTTTCATCAGAGCCCTTCTGTTCATCGGATGCTCAGTCATGTCAGAGCCTTCGGGGCGGCCTTAACAATTCTGATAATCGTTTCGCCCACCAACCACACAACAAGAGTAGGTTTTTGAGATATATATGATGTGCTATTTCCAAAATTAGGGGCGTTTCCTCCTCCAAAACGATTGGACAAAGTCCTAAAGCCATAAAATTCCATGATCACTTACAACTTTGTCATACTGAGCTGTAGCATGTTTGATTGCAGACACTTGTGTCAATTGACCAAAGTCACCTTGAACGATCATTCCAAGACATTGTGGATTTTTCCTATTGTCTATTGGAAGAATGGTGCTCTAATTCCGATCTGACGTATTTATTTCAGATTTATATGGTTGGTTAGGCTAGGGTTGACAGAATTGAATTCGTATTTCTGTAAAAAGGGCTTTTGTAGAAATCCATTGTATAAAATAATAACATATATTTTTCGATATTTACATAAATAAATGTCATTAAAAATCGAGATTTATTAAATTACTCTTCGCACTATATTTGAAACCAATGCTTCAGATCCTCCTTTTATATTCGAAATTGAGAGATTCTAGGGGTCTATTATTTTAATACTGAAATTATACTTTTCGAAACCATTGCTTCAAATCCTCCTTTTATATTCGAAATTGAGATTCTAGGGGTCTAATATTTTAATACTGGAAATATGACACACTTGACTAAATTATAGAATAGAATAGAATAGAAAACGTTTATTTGTTTATTATCACACAAAATGCATTCCCTCCACCCCTTATATTATTATATTTCAAATTTTGTCAGTTTTATATTTTCATTATTACATGTTCATTTGCACTGGTCACAGAAGAGATCTGTCCTCCGAGATACAGGAGTCCTTCCTAGTTCGGAGGTCAGCGTTTAATGTAAACTAACTTGTTGCTCACTAATTTTATTTAGTTTAATATAACATATGCTTAAGTTCCTACTGGTGTATAAACTATGAATCCTTTGTAATCTTACCGCACAAACAAACTTATTCTTATACTTTAGATTCGAATTTAAGCTCTAAATATAAATAAATCTTGTTTATAATAGTAATAATTAAACTCATGAACACAACTCATATTTTATACCTACATAACTATAATGTATTTGGTCTGTAAACAAAACCTATTACTAATTTCATGTTTGTAGCGGTAGACCTAACGTGAAGGATCTCCTGGGGTGGTACCACCCTCTTATCTATTTCTGCCGTGAACCAGAAATGCTTGCATTTCTCTTGAAGGATATGAGAGACAACGTAATTACCAGGACATGAGGCAATCCATCTTAGTCTGAGTACTAAGACGATACGATAAACAAACAAATTGGTATAACAGAAATCAAAGAGGAAACGAACAACTTGACTTCTACTTAGGTGGTAGATCCTGATGTAAAGGGTCGCCTGGGTTGGTACCACCCTCTTATCCATGCTTGCATTTCTGTGTTTCGGTTTGAAGGGTAAGAGAGCCAGCATAATTTCCAGCACATGAGGCAATCCATCTTAGTCCTCAAGGTTAGCAGCGCATCAAAAACCCTCTAATATTAATACAGTGAGGTGAGATGTCTATGGGCGACGGTGATCACTTACCATCAGGTGGTCCTTTTGCTCGTGTGCTCTACTTATTCAATTTAAAAAAATGTATTGTCGCTGGGATTGTAGCAGTTCGACTTCACCTCTAGATATGTTTATAAAGATAAGTAATGTTAGGTATAAATACATTATTTACAGTTAGATTATTTTTGTCTGTAACGATAAACTTGTCTGTACAATCTTTATTATTATGAATGAGAATGACTATGGTTTTTCTTCTTTTTTTTTATTCTTTTTTTAATCTTTTGATAACATAGTTACGCTTAGACACGTCAAGGAACAATTATTATCCGTTATATTATCGTATCGTATCGTACCGTTATATATACAGGGTGTATCATTGAGTTGGGTCAGTATGGGAAACTCTGAAACTAGAAGAGATAGAGAAATATGTTCTAAGGAACCATGTCGTCGATTTTAGAGTTAAGAAAAAATGCATTAATAGATTTACAAAAAATTCATACACGACTCGGGAATCGAACCCAGTAATTTTCAGAAAAAAAAAGTTTGTTATTGTATTACTAAAATTGATATCGTAGATTGTAAGGAATAAATGTTGCTATGGAACCTTAACAACTACAAAAAATGCTAAATTTAATTATTTTATGTTATTCCGGAAGTTTTGGTATCTATCATATCAGTTCATATTATTAATCATACCAACGTAAACAATTGATTGAAAAGTCCACTTAAAGCTAACGCTTACCTACTGATTTAAATACAGCACTTTCTTTTAATTGTTCATCGACATTGACAACATGGTTCCTTAGAACATATTTCTCTATCTTTTATAGTTTCAGAGTTCCCCATACTGACCCATCACAATGGTACATGCGTACATAGTCAATAAATAATGAAAAGACCGTTTGAAGATGTTTGGACGGATAATTCTATAATAAGAGGCGTGGTCTGGTCACTTGGTTATCAGGTTCTATTATGTTCATAGGGTAATGAATGAATGAACTTTATTTGTCTCTATCTGCCAAGTTCCAGAGTAGACATGTATAAAAAGAATTCCTTCTGTATGGCAATCTTAGTGTATAATAATCTGCCTAGTCGCCTTAAAAATGGTCCTGCTAGCCAATTTAAAACTAATATTTCCAAGTGGCTTCTAGATAAATGTTATTGTATTAGTGTGCAGGTTTCCCGATGTTTTCCTTCACCGTCAGAGCAGTCGGTAAATGTGCGTAAGTTTTCCGAAAAAACCGAAAACTCATTGGTACATGACATTGCATGGTTTCGAACCCGGACCTTCCCGCACGGGAGTCCAACGACCTTCCCGCATGGAAGTCCAACGTCCTAGCCACGACGCCACCGACGCTCCATACATAACACCATTTACATGTTAATTAATATTACAAAACAGAAAAAAATATTTTTACAATTACGGAAAACACATTCATCTCGCATTCTCAATATAATTATCAGTACCTTCGTTCGACAATATCCGCAATATTTCAAAACACACGCTGATGTCTTCCCGAGGTCTACGAGACACAAGAACCGTCTCTATTTGCCAAGTTCCAGAGTAGACTTGTATAAAAAGAATTCCTTCTGTATGGCAATTTTAGTGTATAATAATCTGCCTAGTCGCCTTAAAAATGGTCCTGCTAGCCAATTTAAAACTAATATTTCCAAGTGGCTTCTAGACAAATGTTATTACTCCATAAAAGAGTATCTCAACGACACTAACAAATAGCAGAAAAGATTTGCACACCGTTGTCGGTGGAACATGTGATACCTATGCTTTTTAAATCACCTGTAATTTTCACTATGTTCTTTCAAATAAATTTCATTTCAATTCAGAAACATGGTACTTTTAAAAAAAATTTTTCTTTAATAAATTGGCTACGACGAATAGGCAGACGGGCCACCTGATGGTAAGTAGTCACCGTCGCCTAGAGACACCTGCAATACGTTATTTTTGAAGAATCCCATGTCGTAGCGCTGCGGGATAACGTCGGGTGGAAGAGAGTTCGATATTTTACAGGTGCGTGGCAGAAACGTGAGATGGCACAATTAGTCAAAGCATATTTCGCCAAATTCGGCGTGTAGATATTTTAGTTATATAACAAATTAATCTCAAACAAACACTATTACCTATTACTAAGAGTCGGGGAGTAACTTTTTAAAATAGCCGTTTGTTTTCTAGACGGCACAATGGCTAGGACACCGGACTCCCATGCGGGTGGTCCGGGTTCGAAACCGTGCAGTGCCATGGTGAGATTTTCGTATTTTTCGAAGACTTACGTACATTTACCGACTGCTCTAACGGCGAAGGAAAACATCGTGAGTAAACCTGCACACTGAGATGACCAGTATGTAAAACGGGGTAGGCACAAAAGATCCTCAAGGGTCGAAGTGCCGCTGGGGTTATTCCCTCACTAGATTTGACGAGAAATATACCTTATATACCTTCGTCATATTGCGGAATTAAATTGTACTATTTATTTCATAGCGAACACATAAAAGTAGGTAGGTACCAATGGCGCCCGCTTGACATGATTTTTATATTCCTGGTCAGGGTAAAGATAAATAAATAAAATTGTAGCCCGGGAGTCAAAACCGTTTAAGAGATTTCATCATCATCAGCAGCCTACTCTAGGCCACTGCTGGACATAGACCTCTCCCAGGGCGCGCCATTGAGCCCGATCTTCGGCTCTTCTCATCCAGACGCTCCAGCTACCTTGCGCAGATAGTCGCTCCATCTAGGGGGGGGGGGGGGGGGGGGGGGGGGTTTGGTCCCACACTACGTTTGCCCAAACGCGGTCTGCCCTCCAGAACTCGTCTACCCCAGCGGTTGTCGGTTCTGCGACAGATGTGACCGGCCCATTGCCACATCAGCTTGCTAATCTTATGAGCTATGTCGATAACTTTTGTTCTATGCCGGATCTCCTCATTTCGGATTCGATCCAGCAGAGATGCTCCGAGCATGGCTCTTTCCATAGCACGCTGAGCGACTTTCAATTTGTGAACCAGTCGCACCGTCAGTGTCCACGTTTCGGCTCCGTAGCGTAACGTCACGTATTACTGGTAGGACGCACTGGTTAAGTTTAAGAGATTTATTAAAACCCTATTGAAAAACCACCATCAATTTTTCACACACTTTTCCCGCGTAAATGTGACAGCTGCCATTTCTCCGGAAGTCCTCGACATCTTTTTAATAGCAAAGGAATCGCTTTTTCAGCCGCGTGGGCGCTAGATTTGAAAATAGAACGGGGAAAAATAAATGAAAAGTAAAAAAATGTGACACGGCGCTCGGTCACGTTTTTAAAAATAAATTGTAAACATTTTGCGCGCCAATCGTGCTGGCACGTGATCTTTGTTTGTTTAGGTTTGTTTCGGCGTTTAATAATAATAATTAGCCCAGTTTATTGACGTGAATTGTGTGTGTGTTTTTAAAATCGATAAATCAAATTAAATCAATTTTTTTATAAGTAAGTAAGTAAGTACGCCTTTTTTACTCTACCACCTATTCGTAAGGTGAAAGGACAGAAGCGGCGCAAGAAACTTTCAGCAGCACATCTTTTGAAATAAATATATCTTACAATATTTTTTTTTTTTCGTAATGATAATTGCTGTTGGTCCTAATGACCTTTACAGCTTCACCGGGTTTTTTGGGGCGAGCGCTAAATGCGCTCCAGCCTGGAGGAGGACTTAAAAACTACTATTAGAAGCGACTGCCTAAGGGCACCCAGGTGGGTACGGACCTCGGCTTAGGACGTCGCTGGAGAGGGAGGGGTCGGGGAGAAGCGGCCTGGAATACGCCGATAGCGCGTGTGAGCGCCAGAAGCGGGTCGCCGCAGCGCCGGCGCGGGCGGTATGTAGGTGCTGTGTGTGAACTACTATCGGGTGGGGTATCTTACAATAATTATGAATACAATGTGCAGAGCTGGAGCTGGGTTTAGGACCAAGCCTCTTTATCATTTAAGTAGTCATTGATTTTATAATAATCCTTGTTTACATAAGGTTTTAAATTGAAATATTTCATTAAAAAATGTGTTGTTTTTGTTTTGTTACCTTAATTATTGTTTTGCTAATTTATTGATGATGATTTATGATTGATTTATTAGTCCCTTAGATACCTACTTTTGAAATTGCTTTTCAGTTTGGACTTTTTTCAAATTTTCAGGTGGTTTTAGAGTTTTATTGCCATAAAATAGGTGTTGTCCATTTTCTTTTTAGTAGCTTTATTGTAACTGCGTATAATAATGGCTTCAGGATGTTGATGGGGTTGCCTCGTTTCTGTAGTGCCTCCGGCATGTTTGCGCACGCACATACCGATGGTTTACACGCCATTATGCGCAAGAGAACTGCGTCTCTGCTTTGCAGGCTTCGGAGCAGCTCCAACAGCAACCTGAATGTGATAGCGGATAAATACGATTCCACTATCCTTAAACACTTCGTTCGGGTGCTGATCGAATAATGTTATCATTGATCAGCATCTGATCGAAGTTTAAAAACAAGTACCAACAAGTTTTTCGTATTTTTCGAAGACTTGCATACATCACCGACTGCTCTAACCGTGAGGAAACCTGCACACTGAGATGACCAGTGTGTAAAATGATCCTCAAGGGTCAAAGTGCCACTGGGGTTATTCCCGGCCCCCTATCATAAGATAGGATTAACCCTTACCAGATTTGACGAGAACTATAAAACCCTTGCGATTTGCTTCTTCGTTCATTATGCGAACGGCTAAGGAATGGAACAGCCTGTATTTGTATTCTGTATTTCCCGAAACCTACGACCTTGGGATCTTCAAGGCCAGAGTGAATAGGCATTTACTGACCCGCATGCTCCATCATCGACCTCATCGTCGCTTACCATCAGGCGAGATCGGGGTCAAATGCGGGTTTAGTAGTACATAAAAAAAACTTAATTTTTGCTGATATGTATTTACTAACATAGTTTTTAAATACACTAACACAATGGATCAAGTTATCCGATAAATAAAAATATTGAATTGAATTGTAAAAATATTGAATTGAATTGTAAAAATATTGAATTGAATTGTAAAAATATACCTTCCCAGCTTAAATCTATATTTTAACATATCAACACTGCGTCATTGGCTGTATATTACAAGACATCTCTGAAAGGTCTATTTTTGGCGAACCCGTAATAACAAGAAATTCCTTACTGGACGTGTGGCAGTGATTCAAAACTGTTACGTCAAAGCATTATTATAAATAATAGACTTTGGTTTAGAATACTTGACTTGTTTTGTTATAAAAAGATAAAAAGGCACAGTTGACCACAGGTCAACCTACCCAAAACGTTAAGGGCCATGGAACCTTTTTGGCACACCTACTTTCCGCCATATCGCTGGTGAAAGCTAGACTGCAAAGTTTGGAACATCGGCGCAAGGTTACCTGTCTATCGGTATTTTATTGGATACATTTCGGAGAGTGCGCATCGGAATTGCACGACCTAATTCCAGCATCTCCATTCCGCCTTCGGACTACCAGGCGCGGCGAGGGGTTCCATCCTTATGTTGTTGATGTCCCATCTGCTCGTACGAAGCGATTTGCTTCTTCGTTCATTATGCGAACGGCTAAGGAATGGAACAGCCAGCCGGCGTCTGTATTTCCCGAAACCTACAACCTTGGGATCTTCAAGGCCAGAGTGAATAGGCATTTACTGGACCCGCATGCTCTATCGTCGACCTCATCGTCGCTTATCATCAGGCGAGATCGAGCTCAAATGCGGGTTTAGTAGTAAATGTGTTTCTATTGGTCTTCTATCGAAGGGGAATTATCGTGCTAGGATCGATCGCCAAGAAATCGTATTTTTTCAAAATCACGGAAGATAGGTGTGTTTTCTGTTTTTTAGGTATCGTGGAAAATTAAAATCCAGATTAGTTTCTTTAATTAATCAATAAATGTTTGCCAATTTCTCATTGTAATAGGTACCTATATACTTATCTTATGATAAATGATCTTAATGATGATAAATGATCTTGTGGATCTTTTGTGCCAACCCCATTTTACTCACCGGTCATATCAGTGTGCAGGTTCCTCACGATGTTTTCCTTCACCAAGGAGTCAAGTGCAAGGTACATTTCTTCGAAAAATACGAAAACTCATTGGTTCATGGCCCTGCACGGTTTCGAACCCGGACCTCCCGCATGGGAGTCCGGTGCCCTACCACTGCCACCGACGCTCTTACCTATATACTTAATCAAAGTCCAAACATCACTAATTTTTATACAACATTGTCTCATCTATATTTAATATGGCACTTACAGTTTAATGCTTCTGAGGTACAGATTTTAGGATTTAGGCCAAACAATAGTAATCCCATGCCAATGCCATAAATAAAAGAAAGTAATTATTGTGTTGCGTACAAGAATTACAATTACAGGCGGCAAGTTTTTGGCAAGGTTTCGGAAATATTTTATGCTGCTCTTTTATAGGGTAAGTGGGGATGTTTAAGACTTGCTTTGCTAGGATAAATATGAGATTTTAGTTTCTTTGGGGCAGCCATAATTTTGGGCTTTTTTTTAAATTTAAATTTATTTTTCTACCCCCAAATTCGGTCAGCTGATCGTTGAAATTTTTGAAAAATGTCTTGGTAAATGTTGTTCAATTATTAATACTGATTGCTCTGTTCGGTGTCTCTACCAATTACATTATTTTAATTGGTAGAGAAACCCAGAGGTACAGTCCGTGAGTTTTTTGCTAAGGTACAGTCCGTGAGTTTTTAGAAGAGGTTTCGGGTATTGTGTAAAATAGGTCTGTGTCGGTTGTACGCGATACGTGAATGTTCTAATACTGTAGTACAGTATTAGAACATTCACGTATCGCGTACAACCGAAGTCTCAAGCCTCGAAGCCCTTTCTAAAAACTCGTGCACTATTATTATTGTGCGTGAGTTTTTGGAACGAGCTATTATTATAGTGAGATGAATTGTAAATATCCTGTAAATATAATTTATAAAAATATTTTTTTCCTTTTTATTGTGGATAATATGTGTAATGAAATGAAATGAAATTTAATTTGCCAGAACGTAGTGAACATTACAGGTGATTTAAAAAGCATAGGTATCATATGTTCCACCGACAACGGTGTGCAAATCTTTTCAGCTATTTGTTAGTGTCGTTGAGATACTCTTTTATGGAGTAATAACATTTGTCTAGAAGCCACTTGGAAATGTTACTTTTAAATTGGCTAGCAGGACCATTTGTAAGGCGACTAGGCAGATTATTATACATTAAAATTGCCATACAGAAGGAATTCTTTTTATACAAGTCTACTCTGGAACTTGGCAAATAGAGACGGTTCAGTATCTTGTACACCTCGGGAAGACATCAGCGTGTGTTTTGAAATATTGCGGATATTGTCGAACGAAGGTACTGATAATTATATTGAGAATGCGAGATGAATGTGTTTTCCGTAATTGTAAAAATATTTTTTTCTGTTTTGTAATATTAATTCATATGTAAATGGTGTTATGTATGGAGCGCCGGTTGCGTCGTGGCCAGGACGTTAGACTCGCATGCGGAAAGGTCCGGGTTCGAAAACATGCAATGTCATGTACCAATGAGTTTACGGTTTTTTCTGAATACTTACGTACATTTACCGACTGCTCTGACGTTAAAGGAAAACATCGTGAGGAATTCTGCCAAGAGAGTCGTTCTATGTGATTAATTCCCTAGAATGATCACGACCCTCAGCCATGAGGAATACGACTAAAAAGTGGTATTACTGTAAACGTTTTAATTAATAACAATAAAGAAATAAATAGGTTAGGTGTGTTTGAAGTAAAAAATGTATGAGAATAAAAAATATTAAAATGTATGGATGGAAAAACATCAGTATCCCTCACCCGACAGCAACAATATTGTCTTTAAAACGGAACTCTTTCTATTTCGGTTCTTGGCAAGCTCCATTTTAATTTGGTTTGAGCCACTGTTTATAATTTTATTTTCTTTCAGTAGCCACTAGAATCCCCTGTAATTCGGACGCCTAACCTCTCGAAAACACAACAAAAACTTTCCTCCAAAAATAATATGCTGTATACGGCATACAGCATAAAAATATTATTTAGAAGATCTCCGTTAAAAGATCGACTGAAATTATTTCAGTAAAAAAGTTTTGTACTTTTTTTATGAAAAAAAAAGTGAAACATTCCATGTGTTGTGATATATTTATTGTTTGGAATATTGTTGTTTGAGTTCTATTTTGTTATTGTCTATAGGTTTGTTTTTATATGAAACATGGTTCTCAAGTTGCACTGGTAAGTTGGATGATACACAGCACGAGAGAGAAAAAAATCCAATTAAACTGTAGAGCTTTGGTTGGATTTGGTAGGTCTGAGTTCATTTCAACGTACCAATGAATTTTTCTGAGACTTCCGTACTAACGGTGAAGGAAAACATCGCGAGGAAACCTGCACACTGAGATAACCAGTGTGTAAAATGGGGAAGGCAGTTGCAAACCATGTCATCAAATCTGCGAAGAGAGTCGTTTTATGTTGTTATTTCCATAGAATGACCAATCAATCATCTATGAGGAATACGACTTAGAAGAAGAACGCACAATACTTTTTAAAAACATGTTTTTGGCTCATATTATTACTCTTATTATTCCAAGGAAGTCTTTTATTAAATAAAAGATATACCTTATCGTTCAGCTTAATGTTATCACTATTTGATGAAGTGTCGACGTTTATTTTATAATTATATGTTTGCTATAAAGGGATTATATGTTATGCACGTATGTTTACAAATAATTCTACTTTGGAGTCTACTTTGATACTTTGTGGCTTTAACTTAAATCAAAACTAAAACTTATCACGACATGTTTCCACAAAGTACCCATAGCTTAATGTGTCAATCCCTACTGGAACCCAATTCGCCTAAATTACAACGTTTGTAGTTCTATTTCTATCCAATTTCAATTTAGTGTTCGTTCCAATTCTATTTGGACACCAAATCGCATTCTGCTGACGCATAACTCTACCACTGCCACCTTACCCTTACCTTATCTTACCTCGGGAGGAACTTATGTTCGATCGTTATATTTGACAGTTGAAGCGTTTTGTTACCGTTCAACTGCGAATCAGTGTAAACTAAACGTTTTAGTAGGTATGCACAAATACGTTACTGTTCGATCGATCATTCTATGTATTCTATTCTATACTTGGATGTAGATAAGAAAATAATCGATGCTAAAATACGCCGGTCAATTTGACCACTGCTCCACTGTGGCGAAATTCGAGAACCCGCCGGCTACGGTTAAGCCGGAGGTGTGGGTTCCAGTCCCATCAGTGGTGTGTTCTTTGTATCGCTTATTTCTGTTATTTATAACATATAACAAACTCTCACGTCCATAATCCCCGAGGGTGTGGACAGAGAAATCACCTTAAATCATAGGTAGTTCCCACTTTTCGCCGTAAGATTTGATGGACAAACGTGATGGGTGGCGAGCCTACTGCCGTCGTCTACTAAGTGTCCACTAAGATCCTTAGTCGCCTCGTACGACAGCCACGAGAAGAGTTAGGGTGGTGCTATTCTTTAGGGCCCGGCCGGTACCACACAGCTGTTATTTCGTAATAATAAATGTATTGTTTTGTTCTCAGTGGTGATGGTGCGTCCCTGAGCGCGGCCGGCAGCAAGCGCTCGGCCTTGTCGGCTTCGGACGCCGAGTGTTTTTCGCTGTGCCTGGGCGCCGGGCCTCTGTGGTAAGTGCTTACAAAGATAGAGAAACGAAGAAAAGGTGTACTTTATCTAGATATTGAAAGATCTCGAAGGACCTATCCGGCTCGAGGGACCAATCCGAATCGAAGCATCAAAAGAATAAAAAGACAGACTTTGGATGCCGAATGCTTTTCGCTGTACCTATAGGCGCCGCCGGGCCTCTGTGGTAAGTGCTTAGCTTACAATGATATAGAAACGAAGAAAAGGTGTACTTACTCTAGATATTGAAAGATTTCGAAATACCAATCCGGTCCGAGGGACCAATCTGAATCAAGCATCAAAATAATAAAAAGACAGTCTTTGGACGCCGAGTGTTTTTCGGTGTGCCTTGGCACCGGGTCTCTGTGGTGAGTTTGGTAGTTATAATACTGAAGATATTCTAGTTTATCCGGCTCGAAGGACCAATGCGACTCGAAGCATCAGAAGAATAATGGTTGGACCCCACTTGCCCGCACATAACCGTGTTTTCCCGTAAGTCTACCCTTTTTAAAGATTGCTTCGAAGCGCTCGCAATTTTCAGCATAGGCGGGCCGATTCCGTGGTAAGCAATCTTTCTGGTTTTTAGGTCGATGAATTCGAAAGATTGTGTGCTGCTACGGTTTGCAGTTTTTTTATAAGAATGAATATCAAAATGTTACTCTCTTTCTTATCTGTTAAGTGTTATTTATTGAGATTGGGTTTATACAATTAGTATTTCGAAACCTTCGAATAATTCGGAATTTTGAATCATTAGCATCTAGGTACGTTTTGTTTCGGTATTCTGTGATACAAATGATCGTTTGTCGGCAGGTGGTCCTGATGTCCCTGCTCACGACTCGGCTCCGCCCGGAGGGGTGAATGGCGGGGCTTCGAGCCCCGCGACACCCTCCACCCCCACTCACGACGACAACAACCGTGAGTTGCCATATGATATATAATTTATTGCCAAATATAACCATTATTCCAGTAATAGATAGGTTGAAACATTTCACAGAGTTTATTTATAGTGTTTTTTTAAATATATTTTTTTATTTACTACTTACCCCGCATTTGACCTCGATATCGCCTGATAGTAAGCGACGATGAGGTCGACGATGGAGCATGCGGGTCCAGTAAATGCCTATTCACTCTGGCCTTGATTTGATGTTTATAAGCTATAATCATTCCAGCGCTATGGTATACATATATTCATAGCATAAACATAAACCTTATTTCCCATTGCCAAAAAATGTATAACTAAGATACATTCTTATGTAGCCCTGAGCCATTCTATGTATGTGTTATTTTTTTCTCTCTCTTTCTCTATTTGTATTCCGTTGACCAATCGAGCTTGTTTCTCTACAGGTGACTTGTTGAGCGCCTTGCTATGGGCCAGCGCGAGCTCTCTCACCAGCAGCGCGGAGAGCCTCGTCTCCGAGCAGCCCACGCACCCGGCGCTGCACACGCAGCGTCGCGAGTCGGTAAGGACTTTACTTAGGCTTCCGACTCCATCACTCGCAACGTTTTGTGAAATTAAGCCCTCCTACGCTTTAATGACGACTCAGAATCGCTATTGTATTTAATTTTTTATTGAATTACAAGCGTTCACCTTAATATTGCTACATTTCATTCGTGACTTAGCGTTTTGTTATGTGGTGTACCGCAAGGGTATGGTCTTGGACCGGTACTTTTCAATGTTGTCAAAATTGTTATTTCCAGTTATATTCATAGTAATTTAATTGATTGAAATAGCTGAAGGGATTATTTCTGTATTAATATGTAAATTGTCAAAGGATTTATACCGGGAGTACATCACAATAGACAATGTCTCGACCTTATTTATATTGGTACTACATCTTACAAGGGTTGATGGAGGATTGACAGTTTCTGGGTACCTAAGTACAATTGAAGATAATTATAGTTGTCCAATTTCAGCAAATACCCCCATTTACTAGTATGTTTTACGTCATCAACTAACTAAGACCTGTATGTTTTGAACAATTTTAA
The DNA here is from genome assembly GCA_947369225.1 of Hofmannophila pseudospretella. Lineage (NCBI taxonomy): Eukaryota > Metazoa > Arthropoda > Insecta > Lepidoptera > Oecophoridae > Hofmannophila > Hofmannophila pseudospretella. The sequence goes on along the minus strand of OX376337.1, from coordinate 6,133,988 downwards.
GGAGTAACTTATTAATTACGAGGTAGTAATTGCTTTACTATTATCAACTCAATTTTATATCTTTCTATCATGTAATAAGTTAAATTCTAGACAAAAGGGTTAGTTACATGCTGGTCTAAATCCAACCAAAAATGGCCATTAGAAATGACCACTCCTGAAAATGGCCTCGCTGGAAATGACCACTTCTTAAAATGACCACGCTGGCTTGCAGGTGATCGGCAAGATCCTTGAACGGAAGGACAGGCAGCCCGTCAAGGTTGAGTTCAAGATCTTCCTCACTGAGAACACCGTCACTCGCTGGGAAGCTGTAAGTATCTACTTTCAACTTTTTTTTATTGCCTTTGGCCTGGACTACACGCCTCCTGTTCCAGCCCCGGTCGTATGGTTAGTGACCAACCTATTGTCAGAGTTGTTCAGGCCGCCCGTAGGGCTCTGACATGGCTTAACGACTGCTGTCGTACGACAACATAACGTGCTCTGTGGGGTAACTCGGTCGAAGCAAATAGGGCCCTCATCGTCCAAAAAAGTGTGTGCGTGCTTTGTGCAGAGCTCATTACATGGACTCCTGTAGACCTCTTTTTAAATGTTCACAAATTTTGCCCGTACCATGTATGTACATTAAGCTGATGTGTATTTTCGTCCGACAATATCCGCAATATTTCAAAACACACGCTGATGTCTTCCCGAGGTCTACAAGATACAAGAACCGTCTCTATTTGCCAAGTTCCAGAGTAGACTTGTATAAAAAGAATTCCTTCTGTATGGCAATTTTAGTGTATAATAATGTGCCTAGTCGCCTTAAAAATGGTCCTGCTAGCCTATTTAAAACTAATATTTCCAAGTGGCTTCTAGACACATGTTATTACTCCATAAAAGAGTATCTCAACGACACTAACAAATAGCAGAAAAGATTTGCATACCGTTGTCGGTGGAACATGTGATACCTATGCTTTTTAAATCACCTGTAATTTTCTCTATGTTCTGGCAAATAAATTTCATTTCATTTCATTTCTCCCGAGGCTCAGATGAAATATGCCACTAGCGGTCACCCTTCCTAGTACCGACCGCGCCCAACGTTGCTTAACCTGCACGATCACTTTCAGACCGTGCAAAAAAACATTAAAATATTTGCATCTAATAAAATAGCTCCGTATATTCATGAAATAGCGTAGTTTGCTTTAACTACCAGCTAAACTAAACAACGTTATCGCGGGGCGAGCATGCCAACCGACACGTAGACTAAACTAAACACGTCATATCAAGAATTAGGTCTTATTCTCTGTAGTTTTATTTGTATTAATTATTAATTAATTAACAGGACTATACATTCTAGAAATATGTAACTTAGTAAAATTACACCCCGAGCTTTTTAAAAAACCGGTTCAAGATTCGCGATTACGTGAGAGAGACACACTACTCTCTGACACGTATATTAATGCCAAAAAGTCGGACGACACTGTATGAAAAAAAACTGCTTCATTATGTCTAAGGATTTATAACCACATACCAGCAGATAAAAAAGAAAGGAAAGGATAAGCTGGACAGAGAGTGACAAATGAAGAGGTACTGACGAGAGTAAAAGAAAAGAGAAACATCTTAAAGGCTATTGAAAATAGAAGGGGAAATATGGTGGGCCACCTTATACGACACGACGAATACATAAGAAACCTTATAGAAGGAAAAGTTGAAGGCAAGCGGGGAAGAGGAAGACCGAGGATAAGCTACTTCGATCAAATCAAAGAGAAGGCTGGCGTTGCGTCGTATAAGGAGGTCAAGGAAAGGGCCCTAGACAGGACACAGTGGCGTTTACTACACCGACAAGAGCATAGCTCTTAAATTGAAGAAGAAGAAGACCAGCAGATATCAGACAGTTGCCCTCAAAAGGTCTAAATACAAAACTTTAAGCATGGCTGATTGAACAATGTTTTTTTCAATAAAGGAATTATTTGATAGTAATTAATAAATTCGACATTAACCTTATGGCTAGTTGGAGAACTTAATTTTATTCTATTATTGCGATTTATAACCTAGTATTATTTTTCATGTCGTAAAAATGTTTGCATGCCAAAGTAATGACGAAACATGTATGATCTATTCCAACAATACCACTATCTTATATGTACCGTGTCTCGTGGGAATAAAATAAAATTCATTTCATTTATATAAGGTCCTTTTTTATTAGCAGCAAATAATTAGAGGGGGATATGTGCTGGTCTCTTGTACCCCTTTACACGAAAAAATAACCCTTTTACTTGTATGAACATTTTCCATACCCCATTTATGAATTTTGTCGAGTTTTTTTTTCTAGCTAAGGCTAGGTCTGATAAAAATTCGACCAGTGGTTTCCAAGATCTTGGAGTATCTTTGATGTCGGATGGGTGATCAGATCTCTGGAACGGTAACAGTTAGGGGTTCGAGTTTGAGCTCAAATGTTTATGACAATGGTGACCTTCCCACATATGGAATACTCAATATTCCATATGTGGGAAGGTCACCATTGTCATAAACATTATGAATTAGGGATATGTGCTGGTCACTTGTACCCCTTTACACGAAAAAATAACCCTTTTACTTGTATGAACATTTTCCATACCCCATTTATGAATTTTGTCGAGTTTTTTTTTCTAGCTAAGGCTAGGTCTGATAAAAATTCGACCAGTGGTTTCCAAGATCTTGGAGTATCTTTGATGGGTGATCAGATCTCTGGAACGGTAGCAGTTAGGGGTTCGAGTTTGAGCTCAAATGTTTATGACAATGGTGACCTTCCCACATATGGAACCTTGAGGACCTGATGATGATCACGAAAAAGTGATCTTCACGATGTTAAGTTGGGGGTTTCTTAAATTATTAATTTAGATTTATTGGTCTTGTTGTGTAAAGTGAACTAACTAGGTTTGTATTCGAGAAATGCACTATTGAACGATAACGGAGCATGCATAGCGTTTGATGCATGACCTGACCTCAATACGGCGACGTTAGATAAGAGCTTCTGGCTTCTGTTCGAACGTTATTATGGTCTTTTAACCCCGACCTAAAGGAACAAGTGTTATTAGTTTGACGTATGTGTTAAATGTAACGGTCCAACACGGGACAGTAAAGTAAAAGTAAAATACACTTTATTGTACAAATATAAAACAACAAACATGAGATAGAAAAGGAAATAGTGTAATACAATTTAGGCGGCCTTATCATTAAGAGCGATCTCTTCCTGGCAACCTTCGGGCAGAGGAAATGATATCGAGAAAGAGGTAGTAGGTAGTACAGTGTGGGGTCCAAAGGTAACAAACGTTAAATGTGTTAAAGTATGTTTTTGTACGAATAAATTATTTTGTTTTTTTTTGTTTGTTTGTCTGTGGGCTTCATATCTCAACAACCGGTGATCCGATTTGGAATTGGACACTGTATTTTTTTAAATTTAACATCATTTTATGGAGAGTGTTCTTAGCCATGTGTGATATAAAGACCAGGGGTTTTTAAGATCTTGAAGTATCAGTAGTACGAATAAAATTTTTGATTTTTTTGTTTGCTTGTCGGTGGCTTCATATCTCAACAAACGATGATCCGATAGGAGTTGGACGCTGACGCTTTTTTTTTAAATTTAACACATTTATATATAAACTGGACCAGGGGTTTTCAATATCTTGAAGCTTCAGTATACGATAGAAGTTAGGTGGGGTGAAGTTTGAATTCTTAATTTCAGGACTATATTTGATTTTGAACATAGATTACAATAATATAGTATTGTTTGTATGTGACATTTCCATTTCATGGCAAAAAGTAGTCTGCTCATTATTTTTATTTTTAAGATCAAATAATAAAGGACCTTTTTCACAATAATATATTCATTCCTACTTTCGACAAATTAATGCTGGATTGTTATTGAATAAAAGCACTCGTACCAGATACTACACTGACTCCTTTGCTGTCAAGGCAGCACACCTATGGAACTCACTTCCTCGTCTAATTCGGCATTCGGAATCCCTGACTTCGTTTAAAGCGGGTCTCACTCATCATTATTTGTCGTTGTAGTTCTGCATTTTATTTTCATTATTATGTATATTTACCTATGTATTGTTTACTATCTATTATATATGTTTATTTATTTATATAAACTAATTAGTAAAATGTCATACTATAACTAGGCAAAAATTAATATAACTTCAGTCAAACAGCCCCCCGCGAAGTGCCCCCTGGCCGAAAGTACCCAGAATACTCGCGGCGTTCCCTCGCTGAATGGCGAGGGAGATGCGCTGTACCAAAAAGTGGCCGGCTCGCGGATCACCTCCTCTCTCCTTAATTTTATTTTCATTATTATGTATATTTACCTATTTATTGTTTACTATCTATTATATGTGTTAATTTATTTATATTATGTATATCTATGCATTTAACTATTTTAGTATACCTACAGATTTATTTATGTATATCATATTAGTTTTATTTTACTAACTTTACTGTGTATTAAGTAATAGTAACCTTTTCTCTCTTCCCACTACACTGTCGCTAATCTCTTTAATGTCCAATTAACTTCAGAGGTTGCTTTAAGCGATAAGGCCGCCTTTGTACATATAGTGTTATTATTCCTGTAGTTTTTACTTTTCCTGATTTTGTGTACAATAAAGTGTTTCTATCTATCTATCAATCTAATTGTAAGATTATTCTTAACGTGCTCTCCGAGGCACGGAGGAGCTCAGATGAAATATGCCACTAGCGGTCACCCATCCAGGTACCGACCGCGCCAACGTCGCTTAACCTGCACGATCACTTTCGGACCGTGCTCGCAACTAGGCTACGTGCTCCTCTAACACACACACACACACACACACACACACACACACACACATTATAAAACTACTAATGGCGCCCTCTTGACAGGGTGTTTTTAGTTTCTGGTCGAGGTAAAATCTTTTTTATATTATTTAAAATTTGCACACAACCTCAAAAATACTGCATCATAAAATATTATGATCAATCACTTCATGTTGAATTCACTGTAATTAAATTGAGTATTGATCATAACCTATGATCGGAGTAGGTAGGGCTGTTTTTGGTACTTGCCACATACGGTCATAATATGGATAAGTATGCCCAATAATCCCGGGATTTCCGAGATTGAATAAATATATTATTTAGATTTTTAACGTTATATTTGTTTTGACACACATTTAAGATTGGTGGCGAAATTATTTTTTTTAAGATTCATGGCGCTAGTGTACCTATGGTAGTGTTTTAACTCGTAAGTTCACTTTTTTTTAAATCGTAATCCGCCGAGTAAGGGCGAGGTTTATAAAAGTAATTTACAACATTTGCTCGATAACTAAAAACGGGATCCCGAAAGCATATCCATATTGCTCTACCTACTCCGATCACTGATCATTAGGTATGTGGAAATATATATTGGCAGATTTAATGGGGTGGTTTGTCATTCCCCATTTCACACTGGTTATCTCCGTGTGCAGGTTTCCTCACTTTTAAGATCACGGACCTCCCCTTCCCCCCGGGCTTGTATCTTTAACAACTACATATGTATACTTGGAAAGTGGAATTACCTCAGTTACGATTTATGAAGAAATTGTTTACAATTCCTTATCAGACCAGTTACATTTTATTACGCTATGTGATGTGCTATATCTTTTATAGGTGCAATGACACATTTGAGATAAGATTTTATAATATGCAATTAGTTGAGTAACCACTTAAGGATATAATTAATTAAATTATGTACCTATACTTGGAAGAGTTTTATTAACTTGCGGTATTTAGATTTCTTGGAAATCGTGAATGTTCCTTCAGAAATGTTGGTTACGCAAATTCAAATTGTTTATTCATTCATAAATATAGGTTGTAAGAAGGTACAAGTTGTAACATAAAGGTATGGTCCTCTATATTTGGCTATAACTCCATACGAAATGTTCTTAACATAACAATTATAACAATAGTAATTTAAGTATTCTATATAGATCAAATGAGAAACAACAAACAAATAAGGCAAATAATATTTAAATGTACCTATTTTCGTAAACTGGCTTTACGAAAATAGGTACATTTTTAATATAAAATAATAATAGGCACATTCCATATTCTCATTCCTACTTAAGACGTAACACGGCTTAAGTAGGAATGAGAATATGGAATTACCGCGAATAACCTTCACCAAGACGGGAGAACTGTTTCTGTGAGGGTCCGGAGCACCTTTGGCGGAATGTGGAGGGCATAAAGGGTAGGCAGGTTCCCCGGGGTTCTTTCCTCTATACTACCTATTCTTTAAAAAGGTTTAGGAAGGTACGTACACACAAAATTTACAGTCCCCCTCCACCCATTATTATATGATAAACAGTTTTAATCCACCATCCGTTACTACTGACGACTTAATCCCCGAGGGGGTAGACAGAGGAACCATCTTCATCATAGATGTGTAGCATAGTATCCATTAGGACCCTTAGTTAGTTAAACCAAGTGTAAAGTTACACCAGGTATAAAGTTACACCAAACACACTAATTACACAACTATCGGTAATTTCCAGGTGGTGCAAGGCGGCACGATCTACCTGCGCCTGCCAGGAGTGCTGCAATCCGGCAGCAAGGAGAGTTTCATGCTGTTACTCGACTTTGCAGAGGAGAGGTTGGGATGTAACAAGTGGGTACTTCGTTCTTTAGTTCTATGAAATATGATTTCTTTATTACAATAAGTAAAGTAAAAGTATAATACACTTTAGTGCACAAATAGTAAACAACAAACATGAGATAGAAAAGGAAATAGTGAAGTACAATTTAGGCGACCTTATCGCTAAGAGCGATCTCTTCCAGGCAACCTAATAATGTCAATAATAGACAATAATTGTCTGGTTCACAGATTGTTCCAAAATACCAGGCATTTAGTAACTATATATGTAGTTTACAACTACCTACATGTACAAAGTAAACATAACAACATCAAAGGGTTAAACTTAACTTAAAGATTAACCACGAATCAAATACATTGTATTAAACTTTATTTTGTTATTATTATTGGATTAGCTGCCTGTCTAAGGTTAGCTATAAATGCTGGTTAGCTTGTTTCTTCAAGTTTCGTAAGTGGTTGACCAATATGTTCTTAAATTGGTTAGAGCGTCGGTGGCACAGTGGCTAGGACACCGGACTCCCAGTCCGGTGTCCTAGCCATTGTGCCATTGTAATATAATAATTTTATTACAATATTATATATTTATTCCAAATCCATTAGGCAATTTTCTATAATTCTAATTAAATATAAATAGATATAACAGTGCAGCATAGTACAACAAACATAACACCGTGGCACAGCGGTTTTTGCGAGTTTTTCGTATTTTTCGAATACTTACGTACATTTACCGACTGCTCTAACGGTGAAGGAAAACATTGTGAGGAAACCTGCATACTGAGATGACTAACGTGTAAATGGGTAGGCACAAAAGATCCTCAAAGGTCGTAGTGCCGCTGGTGCCCCCGTATCTTAGGATAAGATAAGTCTAGGTTACACTCACCTAGAATATCCAGCAGCACCGTCTGGGAGCTCCCAAGGTCTTCAGTTCAGGCACAACGCATGTAGGCTTTTGCGGCGATTAACTCGTGCACGGGTGCCGGTTTAGGTGCTCTATTACAATATTCGCACATCGAGTAGGGATGGGAAAGCACACTACACAAAACAGCAATAATCAACTAACACTTTTAATGTTTAACATGCTTGACGTAACAAGGAGTTCCTACTGTATCTATGGTTTACAACATTTAAGTAAACAAATATTTACAAATATTTTATTTTTTATGGTTAACAAACTAATGCTCTACTTTCTCATCCACAGCTGCATCATTTGCATCCTGAAGACCCGCCCGGATCGCGCAACTTTACTGCGCACGTTCATGTTCATGGGGTTCCAGCTCCTACCGCCCAACTCTCCACTAATGCCGCATGAGATAACCAACCCTGATTACGTGTTCCTGCATTATAACATGCAGTAACTTTGTGTAACTTTACACTAGAATGTGTAACTTTACACTAGACTGTGTAACATTACATTGGATGATGTAACTACATTGGATGGTGTAACTTTACACTAAACTGTGTATCTTTACACTAGACTAACTTTAAACAGTATTTTAGTGTAACTTCACACAAATATTTGGTGTAATTTTACACTTCTAGTGTAACTTTACACAAGTGCGGTGGGTCGGTTCTCCATTTTAGTGTTGTACAGGATGCGCTTAAAATAACGACTCGATTACTAATCAACGACTTTTTTTGGATTTTTTTCCAAAATGGTGTAACAATATTGAATACAGTTGGTTGTTATTTCATAAGCATTCTGTATTTAAAGTAGCTGTCATTAAAAAATAGATCAGTATTTGAAATCAGCACTTTTTCTAATAAAACAATCACGGTATAGGCTTGCTTAGTAAAGAAGGCGCCAACAAGTATCTAGCTTAGATGTTTCTTATTAGTACTTATATTAATTATTCTTATTATGTATTACTAGTAGAATTACCCTTGTTTTCTTAATGCGACCATGTATTTTTAATTTTAAAGTTCCTGGCCCGGCTACTTGTCCTTTGGCCAGTGTTATGATAACCATAAAGTTCATCATTATCAGCAGCCTACCCTAGTCCACTGCTGGACATAGGCCTCTCCCACGGCGCGCTATTGAGCCCGATCTTCGGCTCTTCTCATCCAGTCGCTGCCAGCCACCTTGTGGGGCGGCCGGGAACTGGGGGCCGTTTTCTTTGTGCGCTATCCATGGGAGGTAATGCCATAATCGCCACGCTAGGCCTGCGGGTTGGCGATCGCAGTATTGGGTCGCTTGCCCCGATGACGCTGCTGCCCGTCATCGTGCTTCTGGTATTTTGACCCAGCCAGGATTTGAGTGGTTTTACCGCCACTAGTCGGTCGCCAGGGACTCGTTCGTTAATCGGCAGGATGCACCACGTGCAGGTGAGTTTGACATTTGGAGGTCTAGATGTTGGTGACCCCCCTTACATCCCTTATATACCATAAAGTTGCCAGTATTTAAATAATAATCTTAAAGAAATGGTTTCGTAGATTAGATTTAGACATGGTCGTTTTAGAGAAATCATGAAGAAATTGAACATAAAGTACCATTTGATTTCTACAATAACAGCTTTGAAAATAACGCTTTTCAAAATACGTAATTTTTTTTTTTCAAAACTGGCATAGTAGAAATTTTTTTTTAATCATTTCCTTGTACTATTATTGTAATATTAAAATAACGAATATTGTATGTCGTCGTGTATTAAGAATCATATTCACCCTCCGGGATAGAGCAAAAAAAATATATAAAAATCTTTAAAAAAAAAAAACAAAAAAAAATTAAATAAAAAAAAATGATTTGTAAAAATATTTCGAGCTCACTTCTACACTATAATAAAGAATTTTCTTTCCACACGTAACCACAGCAGATTTCGAAATATTTTTTCTTCTCGGATCACTTTTTTTTTTCCTTTTTCGTCTGTACTGTAACTATTTTTTTTTTCATTTAAAAGAAAATAATAGTTATTTTGCAGGTACTTATAATCTTTAAATATAAATCTAGTATTTAAGGTTTTTGTTTTTAATTCCTTTTATTTTAAGATATTACTGTAAATCGGAAGATAATTTTCAAAGTGAGAGAAAAAGCGACTTTTTTAATGCAGATATGGAACTTCGAATTTTTTAGAATTTACGCTAAGATTTGGTCAGATTTTGTCAATATAATAAATCTATCTTTGAAAATTATCTGTTCAAATTGAGTCAAAGAAATTGAGCAAAAATGAGTTATAGGTGGGTATATAAAACCTTGGCAACCTTACATACTTTAAAAAAACCTTATAACTAGCGATCGGAGTAGGTAGGGCTGTTTTTGGTACTGGCAAGCTGTGGTCGTGATATGGATACGGCTTTCTTATAAACCATATTTGGATGATCCCGGGATTTCCGGAATTGAAAAAATCGCTGTAGATAGAGCTACTTTTGGTAATTCCAACCTGCGATCATCATACTACATATATTAAGAAATCCCGGGGTTTTCGGAATTTAAAAGAAGACTAGAAGACTACTAAAGAAACCCGGATTTAGACATACTTGAAAGAAATGAAATAGACGACGAAATTCTATTGAATTATAAATTCGCTTCACTCTGACGTCTACAGATGTCCATACTAACCTGGCACTAACCTAGCTTTTGAGGTCTTTGACCCCAAACAGCCCTACCTACACCGATAAGTGGTTATGATGCATAGAGGGTTCTAGAAATCATTGAAATAAGTATTTTGCCATACTTTTATTACTATGAAGACCATATTAAATACAGTTGTACTGAGAAGTCTTAGAACCAAAAATCTCGTTGCACTAAAATCTTGGGAGTTGCTAAAAGATTTTTTTAAAAGCTAGGAGTTTAAAAAATTGACCGATTTTTGCTCAACAATTTGACTCGATTTATCTAGATTGTAGTTTTTAATTTTCACAGCGGACCCATTTTTTCTTTTTCAGTATTTTTTCCTTAGAGTATTATTGGATCATTTTGCTTGTTTGTAAAAATAAAAATACACTTGGGCCGCCCGTTTGTAGTTGTAAGTTTAATTGTATTAATTGAAAAACAAGTTAATCTTAATTAATTATTGTTTTATTTCATAAATCTAAGGCTCAATTTACATTGTCGCGGAATGGAATGGAAGCGAATTTTCGCAACGTAATTGTTCATAGCATAATGAACTTTATGTCAATTGTGTAGCATACAAACTAAATACGAGCCAAAAAATAGGTCGCGCGTCTTCCGGGGAATCCTAGCGCATTCTCGAGAACTCCCCTAGCGGTAAAGCGTATTTAGTTTGTATGTTACACAATTGACATAAAGTTCATTATGCTATGTACAATTACGTTGCGAAAATTCGCTTCCATTCCATTCCGCGGTAATGTGAATTGAGCCTAGAGATACCTTTTATATCCTGACCAGGAACATAACCTATACCATACCATAGAGGGCGCCACTATTGCACAGAAACACTGGAATTACATAAGGTAAAAAAGCAAGTTACAACTTAGGCGACCTTATCGCTAAGAGCGATCTCTTCCAAACAACATTCGGGCAGAGGAAACTTACAAGACAGGATTGTATTATAAAATAATAAGTAAGGATCTGAAGGCGAAGATCTGATAAAGGTTACTAAAGATTATAGAAAAATTCTATGGGTAGCTGTTAATATCTTTATAATAGACTTGCTCAATTAATTTTCAAATTAACTTTGTAACAGTGGTTTCGTATCTTATAGGGAACCGGGAATAACCCAGCGGCACTTTGACCATTGAGGATCTTTTATGCCTACCCCATTTCACACACTGGTCACCCCAGTGTGCAGGTTTCCTCACGATGTTTTCCTTCACCGTTAGAGCAGTCGGTAAATGTACGTGTCTTCGAAAAATACGAAACACTCATGGTGCACGGTTTCGAACCCGGACCTCCCGCATGGTGGTCTAGCCACTGTGCCACCGACACTTTTTATACGTTTTCGTAAGTGGCATGTATACATTTTTAATATTACACGCTGTGAAACTAATAAATAAAGGAAAACTGGCATGATTCGTTGGCACCAACGTTCAGGCAAATGAAATAACAAATGCAGCAACAATAGCTTATTTAATAAACTTTTAAGCTTATTCTAATATAAAATACATACTCAGAAATACAATAAAATTCATCATCATCATCAGCAGCCTATTCTAGTCCACTGCTGGACACATGCCTCTCCCAGGGCGCGCCATTGAGCCCGATCTTCGGCTCTTCTCATCCAGTCATTGCCAGCCACCTTGCGCAAACCGTCGCTCCATCTAGCAGGGGGGCGTCCCACACTACGTTTGCCCAAACGCGGTAAAATTCATAGCCAATATATTATGTAGGTAGTACACAAATATTTTTAACGATGTCTTGGTGGTTCCAGGCAAGACCTATAACATTTGGCATTTAACCCTTTGTCAGGCATAGTACGTTTCATCAGCCACATAAATAATTTGAGTTTGTCAGAGACCCTTAGCTTTTTTTTAAATTAGCATATACTTTTTTTTACTTACTGATAATTGCTTCACCGGGGTTTTTGGGGCGAGCGCTAAGTGCGCTCCAGCCTGGAGGAGGACTTAAAACTACTATAAGAAGCGACTGCCTAAGGGCACCCAGGTGGGTACGGACCTCGGCTTAGGACGTCGCTGGGGAGGGAGGGGTCGGGGAGAAGCGGCCTGGAATACGCCGATAGCGCGTGTAAGCGCCAGAAGCGGGTCGCGGTATGTAGGTGCTGTGTGTGAACTACTATCGGGTGGAAATTATTAGCATATACATTATTATAAATATGGATAGGTAAACATGGATGATATCATACTTAAATATATTTTTTATGTCTGAACTAATGGGGCCTGATAAAGGGTAAGTGCCAAAGTGGCCACTTTTGTTTCGTATTGTTTCAATATGAGCTAAAACTATTTTTTTTTAATTTCTTCTCCATTCGTGGAACCTTAATACCAGACACTTTTTTCCATTGGCGGCGCTAATGTTCGCAATGCCTCGTCTTAAAAGTAATAATTGACAAAACATCACAAAGCAGAATAGTAGACAATACCTTTTGGAACCGAGAACCGTCTGTATGGAATTTTAATTTTTGTCATAAATATTAAAATTCTTATTAATTCAACACTTGCTCATAAAGTGGCTCTTATTTCGGTTTACAAAACGCGTGCTTATAACAATACCGCACTAGTGCTTTTACTTTTTTTTTTATATCAGCAATGTGCTTGCTTTTTTTTACATTACCGCACTAATGCTGAGAAAAATGTAAAAAAAAATATGTACCGCACCAGCATTGCATGATTTTTACTTTAAATTACCGCACTAGTGCTTTTTACTTTACAATTTTTTTTAAATCTCAGCAAAGTTGTTTTTAAGCCCAAAAATACCACTTCGACCGCCAACGTAACCGCAGTTTCGTAACCAGTTACGAACAACGCATAATTCGTCCCCGTACGATACCAGTTACGTAGAAATACGTATTTTTCCTACTACGAAACTGGGTTTCGTAGTAGGAAATGTGACACGAGTTACGAAGGGGTAATTTGAATTCTTCGGAGGTAACCAGTTCAACGCGCGATATCAAACCTCTTTAGAGATTGCTATCTTAAGACACTCTAGAGACCACTGATGGAAACTGTTTCATTAACTGGTTTAACTAAGTACGTAATGAAATATATATATTTTTTAGCAAGTGTATTGAAAAAGGTATGAAACGTGTGAGCATTGGTCATTAGTTCATTACACCCTCGCCTTCGGCTCGGGATGCCAACCAGCCTGAGTGTAATGACCTGTGATCGGGTTAGGTAGTGCAATTTAGGGTTAACGACCTCAAACGTTATATTAGTACGGATACGCCCGCGGGATTGCGGAATTTCGGTAATGTTCTGGGTATATAAAATACTTTTTCCCCTAATGGGAACTCCAAAAGGAAACCATCTCATCATCCCTTTTGAATGAATGAATACTCTTTATTGCACTAAATTAGTATGACACTGCGTACAAAACGATTAATACAATCTTTTGCGAGAGAGAGAGAGACAAAGAGATACCACTATTAGGACTATATTCGGGATTTATTGTCTCTTTCTCAAATTCAAACTTTCTCAGAACGCTCTTATCAGTCGTCACCTTTGTTACGCCGAAACAATACATTTTCTAAGATTTTTTAAACCACAATATGGCGGCAAACTTAGCCTCGGAAAAATCTCATAAGAAAGTTTAATAATATTTTTGAACGATATTACCGTCCAATATAACCAGCTCTTAGCGAATTTGTAATCCCGGGATATCGATACTTGTTGGGCGTGTCCATGTTAATATTTTGTCATGGAATCCCGCAAAATTGCACTACCTAATCTGATCACTAGTAATGACCGACATAACTCACTGGTATCATAATGTACTATTGCTAAGTTATTTCACTTATCTCCTTACTTCTTCCCATAAACCCTGTAGTAGTAAGCAACACCCCCCTCCTCTTGCCTTTCTCCTGGCACGCCATCTTCATCAACTAGGTGGAATATCTGCTTATCAATGTCTGGGAAGAACGTATCACATTCATATGCCTTCTGGATCTCTGTTAGGTAGATCTTACCGCAGTTCGGATGATCCATTGCTGCCTGAAATGTATAAAAGATAAGGGTAGTTTTTGTTTGTATAATATCTTTATTCTTTCTCCTAGGCCTATCATGGAAGGACTGGGTCACGAACGAGAGAGTGTTGGAGATGGCGCTGCTTCCCAGCGTTTCTGCTACTCTCAAACAGAGGCGTCTACAGTGGCTGGGGCATTCGTACCGCATGGGCAGCATTCGTTTGCCCAGAGAAATCTTGTTGAGCCAGGTCGCGCACGCCAAGAGACCAGTGGGAAGACCCACTCTACGCTACAAGGACTGCACGAAGCGTGACCTAGCTGCGTTTGGGATTGATACCAGTCACTGGGAGAAACTCGCCGTGGATAGAGACGCATGGAGGATCGAGGGCCGCACTTCACATGACAACGAGTGGTTCCATAATTTAGCTGACAAACGAGCTAACCGGCACAGACACTTCGAAACACCTGCTCCATCAAATTCGCAGTTCACCTGCTGCACGTACGGCAGAACGGCAAGTTCTGCTGCTCTCGCATCGGCTTATTCAGCCATGAGCGTAGATGCCGACACAACGCTGTTTAAATCATCTGTTAAGACGTATAAGGCCAACGACGACGACGAATCTCTTTATTGTACAGTCGACTACAGGTCAACCTACCCAAAACGTCAAAGGCCATGAACATTATTGGCACCAACTTATACTTATATGTGAAACACAAAGGGCGTGACTTATCTCTAAGAGAGATATACCAGCATACACCATAAAATGACAATTTGATTCATATCAAGGCAGGCGAAGTGTACACCTATATGCTACATAAATATATTTTTTTTATTTTTTTATAATAGCCTATAGGCTGTCCCACTGCTGGGCAAAGGCCTCCCCTCCTCCTTTCCATTTTTCCCTATCCTCGGCGTCCTTATACCATCCTTTTTGGAAGTGGTCGATATCGTCCTTCCACCTACGCCTGGGCCTGCCTCGGCGCCGCTGTCCGTCTTGTGGCACCCAGTGCATGGCGATCTTTGCCCACCTTTCCGGATGCATGCGGCACACGTGGCCTGCCCAGCCCCATTTCAATAGAGATGCTTTAGTTATTGCATCAGCGATGCGTGTTTTGGAGCGCAGGGTCGTGTTCCTGACGCGATCCGTCCTTTTCACGTTGAGTATGCTACGCTCCATAGCACGCTGGCAAACCTTGAGTTTGGACTTTTGATGTTTTGTCAGCGCCCATGTCTGAGCACCGTAGTAGTACATAAATATACCTACTTAATAATACGGAATAGAAAATACGTACATAAATATAATATAATACATTAAAAAAAATACTATATACTAACATATAAATATAATTATAATATAATAAAGATAATACAGCGATGACAAAATAAAAACTAAAGGAGAGAAGAATAATGTTCCTTGTTTCATGGAGATCGATCCTAGCTTAATAATTCGATAGAGGACATCAATTGAAACATAAAACATATCTTGATAAAAACTCCTAAAGTATCTCTGAACCCAGATATTTGATCAGTAAACTTACTAAAAAAAATATTGCACTTTCGACATTAAATATCTCGGTTCAGACATACTTTAGGAGTTTTTGTCAAGATATGTTTTATGTTTCTATTGATGTTCTCTATCGAATTATCGAGCTGGGATCGATCGCCAAGAAATCGTATATTTTTTTCAAAATCACGGAAAGTAGCTGTGCCAGGATAGTAAAATCTTCCATCATCATCAGCAGCCTAGACTAGTCCACTGCTGGACATAGGCCTCTCCCGGGCGCGCCATTGAGCCAGATCTTCGGCTCTTCTCATCCATTCGCTGCGCAGAATGCAAAATGTTCCATGCCCTTTGAGAATCTTGAACGTATCTTAATGCGCAGGCTTGGTTGAGATTTAATCGAAGGTTTTTGACAGATGGTATACTATAGCTTGTGATCGACTGTAATTAGAAACATTAAAACTAGTACAAAAGCGGGCTTATCCCACTGGGATTTTTTCCAGCCAACCATTGATTTAGGAAATATAGACAACTTTATTACAGTGCTAAAAAAATCCACCCTTTTTCTAATTGATTTAAGTAGCCTAGCGTGTGAAATGCTTAATAAACAAAAAGCCAATGTACCTTATAAATGGCAGATCCTCCGATTACCCACGTAGATTCTATATCATCTCTGTCTTCTATATGTTTGACAGCTTCATCTAAGCCTGGCAACACTATCACTCCTTCTGGGAGCTGGAAACATGCAAACAATGCTGTAATGAATAGGGCATAAAACGCAAAGCGTTGCATAGTTGGAGCCACGAGCACACTCCGTAAACAGAAAAGCAAAACGAAACGTCATTTTTGAAGAATGCCGGTGAAAAAATTAAATATGTTACATGTACTGATGCATATAACAAAATACTACAAAAGTAAACCCCACCCGATAGTAGTTCACACACAGCACCTACATACCGCGACCCGCTTCTGGCGCTTACACGCGCTGTCGGCGTATTCCAGGCCGCTTCTCCCCGACCCCTCCCTCCCCAGCGACGTCCTAAGCCGAGGTCCGTACCCACCTGGGTGTCCTTAGGCAGTCGCTTCTAATAGTAGTTTTTAAGTCCTCCAGGCTGGAGCGCACTTAGCGCTCGCCCCAAAAACCCCGGTGAAGCTGTAAAGGTCATTAGGACCAACAGCAATTATCAGTACGAAAAAAAGAAAAAAAAATACAAAAGTAAAAAACTTTCTATGTATAGTTTACGAGAAAAAAAATTAAAAGTCAAAATTCATCTGAAATCAGTTTTCATACAAAATTGTATGGAGAAAAAAATAAAAGTGTCCTGTTTCAAACGAAAAATAAATATGCTTTAGAAACAAAAATTATAAACTATATCTCCATAGAAACTAAAATTACAAAGTCTATAGTTTCTAAATTATGAAGATTTAAAAAAAATGGAAAAACCCTGTTGTCTAAAAATACATTATATTTTTTTATTTTTCAATTTTCATTTTAATGGGACGTGCCCTTGTGTGGGACGCTACTTGCGTAGACACTTTGGCTCCGTCCCACCTCCAGAGTACGTGTAGGAAGGCCGGTGGGGCGGCTGAGGGCCTTAAGGCCCACAAATACAGGGACATCGGCAACCAATACAACTTTGTTGCATTTGGTGTAGAGACCCTTGGTCCTTGGGGCCCTGGAGCTTGGTCACTGTTCCGAGAGCTGTCCAAGCGTTTGTTCGATGCGACGAGGGACCCAAGGGCTGGCGGCTATTTTGCCCAAAGAATCAGCATAGCGCTCCAGCGGGGCAACGCCGCCAGCATCCTCGGTACCCTACCACACGGGCCTAATCTAAGAAATTTTATAAGTTACATTTAATTATTTTTTTGTGTACATTATCAAATTAATTATTTCTCCATTTCTTTTCTATTGCTCTTGTTTCTGTAATTGTTTGTGTATAAATAATTTTAAGTTGTAAATAAATATCTTATAAAGTTCATTTTAATTGTTTAATGAAATAACTATAGGAATATATTGTCCATCTATTCTTCATACAGAGGTATTTTGTCCAGTCTACCGGTATTTTTTTATTTAGCCCTAATGTCAATTTTTGGGGTAAAATCCTAAATCCTAATCGCAATTTTTAAAAAAATTTGTCAGTCAGTTTCTATATTTTTTTACTGTGGTTTATACTTAACACAAATCAAAGAAATTAAAAAAATCTGTGTACAGATATATTTTTTCAGCATAAAAATATTTTCTAACTCGTACCACGTACGTAATACAGTACAAAAAATAGAAACTTTGAGGGAGGACTTTTGTTAAAATTGCGATTTATCAGAATTTTACCCCAAAAATTGACTTTAAGGCAGAATATAAAAATATCGGTGGACTGGACAAAATACCTCTGTATGAAGAATAGATGGACAATATATTCCCATAGTCATTTCAGTATTAAAATGAAAATTGAAAAATAATAATAATAAATGTATTTTCAGATAACAGGGTTATAAAGCTTCATAATTTAGAAACTATAGACTTCGTCTTAGACTTCGTATAGACTTTCGTATAGACTTCGGATAGACTTCGTATCTTTTGTGTGGAGCATAGCCCTTTACGGATGCGAAACTTGGACCATGACTCAGAGAGATAAACAATATTTAGAGGCGTTTGAGATATGGTGTTGGAGGAGGATGGAAAGGATAAGCTGGACAGAGAGAGTGACAAATGAAGAGGTACTGAAGAGAATAAAAGAAAAGAGAAACATCTTAAAGGCTATTGAAAATAGAAGGGGAAATATGGTGGGCCACCTTATACGACACGACGAATACATAAGAAACCTTATAGAAGGAAAAGTTGAAGGCAAGCGGGGAAGAGGAAGACCGAGGATAAGCTACTTCGATCAAATCAAAGAGAAGGCTGGCGTTGCGTCGTATAAGGAGGTCAGGAAAGGGCCCTAGACAGGACAGTGGCGTTTACTACACCGACAAGAGCATAACTCTTAAATTGAAGAAGAAGAAGACTTCGTCATTTTAGTTTCTATAAGAATAGTTTATTTGTTTATTTCTATGAAGATATAGTTTATAATTCTGGTTTCTGAAGCAAATTTCTGTTTCGTTTGTAACAGGACACTTCGTTTTTTCTCCATACAATTTTGTATACAAACTGATTTCAGGTGAATTTTCACGATTGGCACTTTTAGGCGGGGGTGCCTTTTTTTTCTGGGGGAAACGCTCATGCTTACCTCTTCGCCGCATGGGGGAGACGAAGAACGAGAACGAAAAAATAAATGGTTTAACTCAAATGTAATTGCAATTCATAAAAGTAATCGAAGTACATGTAATTACAAAAAGGAATCTGCCCAAAACTGCAGGGCAATACCTACCTATACTATATATATCCATCTGTCTGTATGCATGTAAAAAGGAACTGGTATTAGACCCAAGAGTGTTTGGAATCGCTACATTTCTTCTAAGATTTATTCCTCATTGATGAGGAATCATGATGATCCTTCTGTCATTCCATACAATTAACCACCAACGGTTCTCTTGGCAGATTTAATGGGGTACCTATCCCATTAAATCTGCCAAGAGAGCCGGGGCCGGGGGAGCCATTGCCTTCCCCATTTCACACTGGTTATCTCACTGCTATACTATACATATCCATCTGACTGTATGCATGTAAAAAGGAACTGGTATTAGACCGAAGAGTGTTTGGAATCGCTACATTTCTTCTAAGATTTATTCCTCATTGATGAGGAATAAATCTGTCATTCCTTCTGTCATTCCATATAATTAACCACCAATGGTTCTTTTGGCAGATTTAATGGGGTACCCATCCCATTAAATCTGCCAAGAGAGCCGGGGCCGGGGGAGCCATTGTCTTCCCCATTTCACACTGGTTATCTCACTGCTATACTATATATATCCCTCTGTCTGTACGCATGTAAAAAGGAACTGGTATTAGACCCAAGAGTGTTTGGAATGGCTACATTTCTTCTAAGATTTATTTCTCATTGATGAGGAATAAATCTGTCATTCCTTCTGTCATTCCATACAATTAACAGATCTTGGCAGATTTAATGGGGTATCCATCCCATTAAATCTGCCAAGAGAGCCGGGGCCGGGGGAGCCATTGCCTTCCCCATTTCACACTGGTTATCTCACTGTTAGAGTAGTTGGTAAATGTATGTAAGTCTTCGATAAAACCGAAAACTCGTTGCATGGTTTTGGACCCGAACCTCCCGCATGGGAGTCCAGCGTCCTAGCCACTACACCACCGATGCAGTCAGCAACTATGCTAGGGTCAATAACTAAAAGATACCTTAATTAGAGTGTCAGTGGCCTAGTGGCTAGGACTCCCATGCGGGAGGTCCGGGTTCGAAACCATGCAATGCCATATACCAATGAGTTTTTCAGATTTTGCCGTAGACTTACATACATTTATCGAGTGCTCTTACGGTGAAGGAAAACATGAGAAACTCTGCACGTCTGAGGAAAAAGTTAAAAGTTTCCTAAGGCGTGTGAAATCCACCAATCAGCACTGGGCCCGCTCGGTGATTCATGGCCCATACGCCAAGGGGAGGCCGGTTCCCAACAGTGGGGACGTAATAGGGTGATGATGAAATGATACCTTTTTCTTCACTTCCTCAACGTGATGAGTGAGGACTATGTTGAGTCTGTCGGGCAGAGGCTGCCGGTGTCGCGGGATGCTGTCCCACGTGCGACGTCCCATGATGATTGCGTTTCTCTTGCTCGGATCCTTTACGTTGGATGTCATTGATGTGAAATAATCCAACTCTTTTCTGTGAATTAAAGAATAATTTATAATGGATAATTTGTTTTTAATATAGTTGTTGGTTTTATAATAAATAAAATAAAACATACTTATTCAGTAACTTTCATTCATTGGGTTTTAATTTCAAAACAATTTGTTGTAGTCAGATTAATATTTATTTAGACGTATTTGTGTAGTAGAATATTAACTAAACTCTAACTCTATCGTTTCTTGTGTTGTTTACATGTCTTCCTATTTGTATATCTATATATTTCTGTGTTGTCCTCGTCCATAAATGTTTGTGTTGTTTTGTTGTAGATGGTGCCGGTCAACTTTAGACTCTCAGCATAAAGAAATCACAAAATTTAAACAAAAAATAACCGGCCAATTCTCTTTTCGTGTTTCGTCTAATACGCGACATTGGCGGAATTATTGTGCCTGAAACACAATAAAGGCCATTATAAAAAAAAAAAAAGAATATTAACTTGTAGTGTATTGACTTGATTGATTTTATATTTAATTTTTTGTGCAATAATTTTTGAAAATATGCGTAATATACCCGTGGAGCCTAGGGTAGTATTACCCTTTTACCTATATCTGCTACAAAGCAGCTATGCTTGCATTGTTGTTTCAGTTTGAAGGGTAAGAGAGCTAGTGTAATTCCCGGTACAAGAGACACTCCATCGAAGTTCTCAAGGTTAATAGTACATCAAAAATCTAATAACATAGTGAGGTATCTATGACGGTAACTATTTATCAAGTAGTCCGTTTGCCAACAATAAAAATATGCCTATTTTTCCATGTCGTTTACCTCATAGATAAGCTAGGTTAGAGAGACGGCTAAATATTACAATGTTATCTAAAACCACCAGAACACAATTTTGTGTCAAGATTTTGTCTATCACACTTGTTAAGTTTATCTATAGGAAAGATTTATCTTACAGTTATCTTTTTACAATAAAATAGCGGTGTTTTTCTTTTATCTGCCGCTAGATAACAAGGTTCTAAGTTCTGTAACTAGGGAGTATATCTATTGATATAATAGCCTAAAATCATTAAAACCACTAAACAAATTGTTGAAATATGGAAAATACATACCTTAGCCTCCAGGGTAGGGTCCCATTGGCTCCAATACCCATGTTCTCGCAAGCTGCAGCCATCAGATGTAGTTTTACCTTCGACATCATTCAAAAACTTTCACAAACACGAAAAAGAACAAATGAACAAAGGAATTTCTTCACAAATATCTTCTACAAATGATATAGCCTAAAATATGAATGGCTAAAATATATATTTCGCCGTTCGCCTCAAGTTTTATTCAAAAACCCGCGAAAGCGAATTTTGTGAAACATAAATCGAACACGAACGATTCGAAAGAACGAACGAATTTTATGTCTGACAGTGACAATAGTAGCGTTGTGGTTGTGATCACAAAAAATACTTTTTACAAATCGATATTTACAAAGATCGATTTTATCAGAGACATAGTAAATCGTGATTAGGTACCTATTTATTTTTGGCGTTATTTATTTATTACAACATATTTTATAATAGTATGCTATGCTACTACAGAAGAAGTAGTTTATTATTACGTTATTAGTGTCGTTTATTATGTTAGCGGTCACAGAATTAATCAATGAGGGATTTTCTGGCAGCTTCTAATCAACTCAACAGATAGCACTGATTGTATACAGGAATGTCAAAATGTGCCAAAATTTGGGTACCTAGCATGTACATAGGCTTTAAAATTTGAATTAAAAACAACTAGTCTTGTTTTATCATTAGGAAGTGATGAATTTATGCAATGAAAAAACATTAAGTCAAAACAACTCTTCTGTCACTTTGACATTCCTGTTAGATGCAGCGCCATCATTCTCGAATGGCAGAAACTTAAGCTGGAAAATCATTCACTCCAAAGATCGATCGTTCTAAGTCGGAAGTGACAGCACTAATTACGATTCATTACACGCAAAATATTTTATAACTATAAATTAAAAATTTGAAACCCCCTACAATACCATTGTGGAGATCCTCTTACTTTTTCCTGGTCGTCATCAGGTCCCCAAGATCCAGATGTGGGATGGTCACCATAGTCATAAATATTTTAGCTCAAACTCGAACCACTTGTTACCGTTCCAGAGAACCCATCATACTCTAACATCCCAAGATACTACAAAATCTTAGAACCATTGATCTAATTTAATTTGACATGGCCAAGAACATTCAGCGGGTTAGACCTGACCTGCGGCGGGCGCCTGAAGTCTCCGGGACGCTCCGGGCTTTGCCCTACGCAGAGCTCGGCCTTCGGCCTCGTCATGGGTATCTTAAAATTCCTAGCTACACATTATTTTCATTTATTGTCCCACGATTCCCTACAACATTAGTTCGAGAAGACCTAATCTAACTATTATAGTTTCGGCGGGCTGATAATCTTCCAATTCTTCCTTTTTTTTTTATGTACTTCTAAACCCGCATTTGACCTCGATCTCGCCTGATGGTCTTCCAGTTTTATATTGTGAAATTGATGTTCACTTACTTTTTCTGGTCATCATCCGATCCTCAAGGTTTCAAATATTAGTTGTATCTACGAAGAGAAGAGATTCATATTATTGAAAAGATTAGTTTTTTTAAGGCAAAGGGAATTGAGCCCATACAGCCATGTCTGATGTAAACAACTCTTTCAAGCCTTCATTGAAATGAAAAATGGTGTTTCGTGCTTGAAGAACTTCAACAAGATGTGAATAATGTGTGGGACAGTGAAGTAAAGTCAAATAAGACGCTGCAGCCCGATTCGTACTTGGCCGGATTTTGAAGAGCCATACTGCGTCCGGAACGCCTTCATCTTTGGTTCAGATGGTGCAGAAGCGTGGAAGATCTCCCAGATAGCATTGAAATGTGTCACACCAGCATTTTAACGAAGACTTGAAAGAGTTTACATCAGTCATGGCTGTATGGGCTCAGTTCCCTTTGCCTTAAAAAACAAACAACAATTAATTAAAACATTCATTTTAAATTTCTCCACTAAAACCCAAGATAACAATCAAAAGGAGTAGGTACCTATATTTTACAACAACCAGGAGCCTAATTGGCTTAATTGCTTTAGGTTCATAAACTGTTGGATGTTCTGCAAATGGGTTGAAGGTGTTAGTGAATTAAATTCCGTACAATTTACACTGTAAACTCATTTCCCCACGGTATTTTAACACAGGCACGGATTTAGGGTATCTGGCTAGGCCCCCTTGAATTTTTAAATAAAAATGAAAATTGACATTTAAAACGTTTATTTAGCGCTGTAAACACCAGAATATAGAACACAATACAGAAGTATACAAAGATTAAAACATGCAGCACAGAACATCTGGTACAGTGCCAAAAAGGGTACACCAGCTCAGCATAATGCTGAGGCAAGCCACAGCGCTGATCTTCAGCTGGCCCCTCAGTGACTGCACGGACGAAGAAAGCAACAGTGTGCGTGTTGTGTTGTGTGAATGTGTTTGTTGAAAAAAATATTGTTAACAGTGTCGTAGTATCTATATAAGGTCCTTTTTTATTAGTAGCAAATATTTGGGGTATGTGCTGGTCACTTGTACAACTTTACACGAAAAAATAACCCTGTTACTTGTATGAAAATGTTCCATACTAAAGAAAAACAAACCCCATTATTTTGAGCCTGAAATGAAACGAGTTTCATTAATACTTCTTATTTCAGTATTAGAATAGCAATAATTCATTTATTTGTAGAATTTTCAAACGAAAAGAATTATCGCTTTTCTCGAAAATTTTATAAGTAATTTTTTTTTGTCGCTAATAAAATAGGACCCTATATGTAGGTATCGAAAGTATACAAAGTCAACATCAAATTATAAGTAATTATGGTAAATTCTTATTTTATGTATGTTATGGTATAACGTACGTATATTATTTATTAAGAAAAATTAATGATTATTATTGAATTATATATATTTTTTATTTGCGACAAAAGCCGTGTTCGCCTGCAGTCTCACGGATCACCTGACGGTAAGTGAAGAATAAGGCTGAAGATGGAGCACGCGGGCATAGTATAAGCAAAAAATATATAATTTACTACGTACAATACTTTACGTACTTATTATAAGAACTGGCTCTTCTATAAACACTGCCAGAACACATCAACATTGATAGACAAATCATAGATATTTAACGATAGACTTTATATAGAAATGGTCGCTAACCAGGTGGAGCCGGAAGTAGTCCTACCAGAAAAAAATATTGGGATTCCTACTTCTGCGATATGTATCTAATTGTAGTTATAATAAGTATAGGCACGTAGCTATAATTTACGGTGAGCTGCGTCCCACCGTCTCTGGTTTATTATAAGCAGTATGCCAATAGCTACCGCGTTTGATTGACCTCCTCGGCTTATCTGCAGTGCGCTACCTAACACTACTAAAACTTTTGGTAGGTGGTATACTCTGTACAGAGTCGACCTGGGGTGATGCCGCTGCCGCTGTTTCTTCCGCAAAGCAGCGCTACATGCATTTCTGTTTCGGTTTGACGGGTAAGAGAGCCAACGTAACGTCCTCAAGCTCAGCAGCGCATCGAAGACCCTCTAATAACATGGTAGCGAGATGAAATGTCTACAGGCGTTATCCCGGGATGCGATGCCATTTTCCTTTTTTTTTTAGCTCTAAAAATCGAAACCAATGCGTAGCTTTTTGATTTAGAGTATAATAAAGTAACGGTGGCCTAGTGGCTAGGACGCCGGGCTCCCATGCGTGAGGTCCGGGTTCGAAACCATGCAATGCTGAATGCCATGCACCAATGAGTTTTCGGATTTTTTCGAGGGCGTACATTACCGACTGCTCTAACGGTGAAAGAAAACATCGTAAGGAAACCTGCATGTCTGAGGAAATGAAAAGTTTCCGAAGGTATGTCTGCCGTAAAGCAGACATACCCTTCAAACCGAAATTACTGTGTTTCGGTTTGAAGGGTAAGAGAAATGAGGCAATCCATCTTAGTCCTCAAGGCTAGGACGCGCATCAAAAACCGTCTAACAATAATACAGTGACGTGAGGTGTCTATGGGCGACGGTGACCTCTTACCATCAGGTGGTCCGTTTGCTCGTCTGCTCTCCTCATTTAATAAATAAAAAGTAGCAAAACATAATAATTTACTAGAATCTCCCTGAGTCCATATTGACGCTGCGGTATCATTAATATAGAAACCTAGTCATACATACGTTTATATAAATTGAATGTAAATCTTCCAAAACCTCTGAAAATTACACGGTTTAGTTGAGTTTGTGAAACTGAAAAATATGCTGGTATTATAATTGAATGAATGATTTATTCGCCAGAAATATGGTACATTGGATGACAAATCTTATTAGGTCTCACATATTTCGCCAGCTTATTATAATTATTATAAAGTACGTGATTAATGATTAATGAATTGTAAAGCATTGGTGCTCTGCGGCAGAAATAGGCACCTTAACCATCCCAGACTGACTCTGCACAGAGCCATATCATAACCGTGTATATTTTACTTAATTAAAAATCAAATTTAAGTTGTGGAGGTCCACACAAGAAGTTATATTTGCATTTTAGGTAGGAAATTAACCTGAATATCAAAATCGGTGCCAAAGTTAAAAGTAACCTTTAATAGTACGCTTAAAAAACAATATTACTTCACGGGTAAAAAGTTATAAGCACGAACAGCCTGCCGGCGTCTGTATTTCCCGCAACCTACAACCTTGGGATCTTTAAGGCACAGTGAAGTGGCATTTACTGGACCCGCATGCTCCATCGTCGACCTCATCGTCGCTTACCATCAGGCGAGATCGAGGTCAAATGCGGGTTTAGAAGTCAATAAAAAACCGTCAATATCGCATTTGGTACTAAAACGTGATATTTAATTAATTTGTGGGAGTAATAATGTTTTGTTATTTTAAAAATAATGGGAAGAAAATGCCTGTGGCACATAGAGTAGGACACCGGACTCCTGGAGGTCCGGGTTCGAAACCGTCCAGTGCCATGTACCAATGAGTTTTTCGTATTTATGGAAGACTTACGTACATTTACCGAATGCTCTAACGGTGAAGGAAAACATCGTGGGGAAACCTGTACACTGAGATGACCAGTGTGTAAAATGGGGTAGGCACAAAAGATCCTCAAGGGTCGAAGTGCCGCTGGGTTATTCCCGGCTCCCTCCTTTTGGTGTGGGTGGACTTGCACATTTTGTGTTGTGAAATTCTAAAACCGAGAGAACCATACAAGGAACTGAACGATGCAACTGAAAGCGGTTTTAATGTAACAAATCAAATCAAAATGTTTTTATTGTAAGTAAGTACCTTATAGTACATTTTTACAACGTCATGTTTCACTCTACCACCGCTTCGTAAGGTGCTGTAGCTGAAAGGAAAGAAGCGGCGCGAGAAACTTTCAGCAGCACATCTTTTGAAATAAATATATCTTACAATAATTATGAATACAATCATATACACAATGTGCAGAGCTGGAGCTGGATTTAGGACCAAGCCTCTTTATCGTTTAAGTAGTCATTTATTTTATAATAACCCGGTTTACATAAGGTACGTGTTATGTGGGTCTTTTTTTATATGACGGAAATCGCATAGCACCATAAGGGTGCAATACAATGATGCGTTTCGCACCCTTATGCGGTTGCCGCGATTCTGTAGTGCATCGGGCATGTTCGCTGACGCACGGGTGCCCGACTTCTTTGCGGTTGTCAGGACTCGCATCGCTTCTTTTTGGAAGCGGTTGCGACAATCTGACAACAGCATACTGAAGGCTGCGTGTGAGGACCTACGCAGTCCCATATTCAAACATTGGTTGGCTGTCCACCGGGACGAGAACCGTAAATGAATAAGTTGTAGCCAAATATTATAAATTTTTTTTTTGGTCTCGTTTGTTTATTTGTTTTTGTATTAATTATTTTTTGTATATTGTATTGTTCTTTTGTTATATGGGTTTTTTATGCCTGAATTAAAGATTTATTATTATTATTACAGTAACAGGTATCTTATTATAAAATCGTATACAGTGACTCATAAATGATAACTTTTTAAAGCTTAAGCATTATTCGAAAATCAATACAATTTAATCTTTATTCCAATAAAATAAAAAGAAGTGCTTATTTTTATGAAAGGAAAATGCGATTGGAGAAACCGTTTTCATTCGACTTTGTGTCTTATTTCAATGACGTAAAGAGACGTAAGGTGAGTTTAGTTGTAGAAAATTATTGGTAAAATACTGATTAGTTTCTCATTCCCAGAAATTAACTTGAAATATTCTAGACAAGACTAGAAAATATCATAATGGGTTGCCAGCTTGCGAAATAAATATTTTATTTATGACAAACAAATACACATTATACGGTTTACGGTTTAAGACATTCTCTAAAAAAGGATACAATCCACTTCATCATCATCATCATCATCAGCCCATGTCGTCCCACTGCAGGGTATACGCCTCCTCTCTTTTGTGCCACCCTATACGATCCTGTGCAAGCCGCATCCAGGTTTTCGATGCGACTTTGGTGATCTCATCCGCCCATCTAGCTGCTGGACGACCTACTCCTCTTTTCCCTGACCTTGGCCACCACTCTGTGAGGGCTCTGGTCCACCGGCCGTCACCACGTCTAATCAAGTGTCCCGCCCAGCGCCACTTTAGCGTCGCAACCCGCTTTCCCACGTCTAGAACTTTAGTTCATTCTCGGATCTCTGTGTTGCGGATCTTGTCCATTAGTGTGATTCCTAACATGGCACGCTCCATGGCCCTTTGTGCGACCCTTATTTTGTGCACAGCTTCTTTTGTGAGCGTCCATGTGTCGGCACCGTATCAATCCACTTAGCTTAGGGAAATACAAGATAAACTTATAGTAATTAATAATGTGTACGGTAGACGTGATTTTAAGGTTACTCATAAATTCTAATATATATGTACATCTAATTAAAGAGAGCTGTTTCTGAGATTTCTGAGCTGCGGGTACATCTTATCTTACATGAGCGTCTGTGGCACAGTGAATAGGACACCTAACTCCCATACGGGAGGTCCGGGTTCCAAACCGTGCAGTGCCATGTACCAATGAGTTTTTCATATTTTTCGAAGACTTACGTACATTTACCGAGTGCTCTAACGGTGAAGGAAAACATCGTGAGGAAACCAGCACACTGCGAGACCAGTGTGTAAAATGGGGTAGGCACAAAAGATCCTTAAGGGTCGAAGTGCCGCTGGGGTTATTCCCAGCTCCCTCTATTTGGTGTGGGTGGATTTGCACATTTTGTGTTGTGAAATTCAAAAACCGAAAGAAGCATAAAAGGAACTGAACGTTGCAACTGAAAGCGGTTTTTAATGTAACAAATCAAATCAAAATGTTTTTATCCTCAAGGGTCGAAGTGCCGCTGGGATTATTCTCTGCCCACAATCATAAGATAAGATAAGAGCTGCGGGTACATATCCGAAAGACGAATATACATATGAACACAAAATATATCGAGCTGTCCACATTGGCACAAACTTATCTGTTCGGGTGCCTAAAACTGGAACTAACATAGTTAATGTTAACACTATTTAATGGCAGCTCCGAACAGCGACACCATCACCGGATCAGACAAGCCCGAGACGTTGTAGGTAAATAAAAATCTCCATTAGGATTCAATAGGATATAATCCTGCAATGTTTTACCACTAGAGGCGCCACTAGCACAGTTACAAAAAAAACATTCTAAAATACGACTTACGTAAACCTTTTATTGCTTTCAATGACAGTAATTTTGATAAAGTATTAATGATTATTTTGATTAATATTGAATGATTTTACAAGATTTTTGTGTAATAAACTTTAAATTAGCACATAAAGCCAAATATCAACATGTAGATACGTACCTATCCACCAAATTCATTCATACTCGCTCCACGCTGTTTTAACAGATTTTTAGGTCTGCTATTTTGAAATGGCCATATTATGATGCCATGATATTATCACAATTGTTTTTTAAGGCAAAGGGAACTGAGCCCATACAGCCATGTCTGATGTAAACAACTCTTTCAAGTCTTCATTAAAATGCTGGTGTGACACATTTCAATGCTACCTTGGAGAATATTCCACGCTTCTGCACCATACGAACCAAAGAAGAAGGCGTCCCAGACGCAGTATGGCTCTTCAAAATCCAGTCAAGTACGGATCGGGCTGCAGCGTCTTATTTTACTTTACTTCACTGTCCCTCACATTAATCACATCTTGTAGAAGTTCTTCGAGCAAGAAACACCATTCTTACTTGAAAAGCACTACAGTAAAACAATTTGCAAGACAAAACGAAACAAAGTTGACGTGGATTCCACAAAAGCGCGGGAGAAATTACTAAATTAATCCAAATAACGAGAAATTTGTGATATCTTCAAAAATGACGTTTCGTTTTGCTTTTCTGTTTAAGGAGTGTGCTTGTGCCTCCATCTACGCAACGCTTTGCGTTTTATGTCCTATTGGCACAAAAAGTGGTGCTTCAATTTACTTTTGATTTTTATTTTTTAAGGCAAAGGGAACTGAGCCCTTACAGCCATGTTTGATGTAAACAACTCTTTCAAGCCTTCATTAAAATGC
The DNA here is from genome assembly GCA_947369225.1 of Hofmannophila pseudospretella. Classification (NCBI taxonomy): domain Eukaryota; kingdom Metazoa; phylum Arthropoda; class Insecta; order Lepidoptera; family Oecophoridae; genus Hofmannophila; species Hofmannophila pseudospretella. The sequence goes on along the minus strand of OX376337.1, from coordinate 6,103,980 downwards.
TGGTGTGACACATTTCAATACTATCTGGGAGAATCTTCCACGCTTCTGCACCATTCGAACCAAAGAAGCAGCCGTCCCGGACGCAGTATGGCTCTTCAGAAACCAGCCAAGTACGGATCGGGCTGCAGCGTCTTATTTGACTTTACTTCACTGTCCCTCACATTATTCACATCTTGTCGGAGTTCTTCGAGCAAGAAACACCATTCTTACTAGAAAAGCACTACTGTAAAACAATTTGCAAGACAAAACGAAACTAAGCTGACGTGGATTCCACAAAAGCGCGGGAGAAATTACTAAATTAATCCAAATAACGAGAAATTTGTGATATCTTCAAAAATGACGTTTCGTTTTGCTTTTCTGTTTACGGAGTGTGCTTGTGCCTCCATCTACGCAACGCTTTGCGTTTTATGTCCTATTGGCACAAAAAGTGGTGCTTCAATTTACTTTTGAATGAAAGGAAGGACTTTGACAGCTCGTGAGCGGTCATACATTCTATTTTTCTTTCCATAGTTTGTCCGAGGAGTTTGTATATGAATGTCGCTACCTCGCCTTAATGCATGCTTGCGAATTTGTGACTTGTAAAAGATATATGGGTATGGATTTTTTTGTTCAGAAATGAGTCTAATGCCGTCTACAGGGTAGAATAGTATCCACTAAGACCCCGATATCCGAAGTCGCCCTTTTATTTTTCATCATCACGATTACAAGAAATCGATTTGACATTTCTTACAATAATTGTCGATTTCAATGAATCAATCTCTAGATGATTCGACGTAAATATGAAACTGCGCAGTTATTGAAAAAATATAGTATCAATCTTATTTCAAACAATATACATGAAATAATCTATAAATAGATAATAATTTGAGTACTATGAAGTTAGTTCAAGAAACTTACGCTCTCAATATCTCGCTCTCAGTATGTAACTTAATATTAGTATACAAAAACTCGTTCATAATGTGCGTCAAAATGTATAACAAGCTTCCGGATGAATTTAATACAATGAAAATTAATAAACTTAAATTTACTCTGAAAACATGGCTTGTGGAAAGATGTTTTTGTAGCGTCAAGGAATTTTTGGACGATAAACGATAATTGTTTGCTGATTGTATATTTATATTTTAATTGGATTATTATTAACATTTTGCAAATTTAATATTATTGACAATATATAAATTTTAATGACATTCTCTTTATCTTTTTTGTTTCTTCTCAAAATCTGCAATGTATGTTTTTATTAATTTGTGAATTTGGTGTATAGGTAAAGGTAAAGTTTAGTGTGACATGTTTATGCAACTATATCTGCAATATTTGTAATTCTTACCTGAACTTTTACACAATAAATCTTATCTTATACAAAAATAACATTTTATTCTGGTTTTATGTATAAAATATATTAATAGCCGTTTTCGGTAGCTAAATTTTAAGTTTTTATTGATGAGTGCCCTTAAAATATTAACAATATCAGGATTGTTTTATTTATCATCCCCTACAATCTACCCTTTCGATATTTAATTGTTTATCCCTCAAATTTTTTTGAGAATTATATTTTTTATAAAAAAAAAAATGTCAATCTAATAGCCCGCCCCTTGTCGTCCCCGGTGCAAAGGTGCCCATAACGCTCGCGGCGTTACCGCGCTGTATCGCTACGGCCAACCTTTGCACCAGGTACGACCCGGAGCGAGGGTCACAGCCCCTCTCCCTGAGGCGACGGCCAATCTCTGCCACCTCTCAGTTTTTATTATGACATTATTAGCAAAACACGACAAATTTACGTTGTATGGCACCTGTCTAATGGATCATCACAAAATGAACAAGGTATAGTGGCCTTACTGGGTCGTAAAGTCAAATGATAATGATTAGATGACAATAAACATCTATCTATTTATACCATTAAAAAATAACAAAGATCTTATGTAATGTAACTTTGACATTGGCCGATAAGCGTGTATATTTGTGGTCGATTACTCTAAAATTATCAAGTGTGGTAAATTAATTTACTCGTAAAATCGCGTGTTGCATTGTATAATTTATTTAGATAGGTTTTTATCGCAAAATCTTTGGAGATCTTTAAAAGACAAGTGAAGGCTCACTATTTATAACTTTGATTCCTACCTCTTTAAACTTTCCTTTCCTTTTATCTACCCTGGTTGTTATTCTGCTTTTCATGTGTGTTATGTACTCATTATATATTTTAGTTTATGTAGTCTATGTACGGGTTACGGGTTACGGGTGAAGTCCTCAACGGCTGTGACAGCGGAGATGGCAACCATCGGTACGGCGGCACAGGCGGAGGAGGCAGGTCACTATGACTTAAACTAGGAACCTGACAGAGGGCAGCAGTACCTGTCAGTACTATACAGAGGCGGAAGAGGTGGGCTCTGGTACGGCTCTGAAATAGATTATACTGAGCGCAGCTGCAACAGTGTCGACGGTCAGTGTACTGCGGTGCGGAAGGCAAGGGGAAACCACTGCACTATTTCCCAAAAAAGTAGTAAAATGGCGTTTACTACACCGACAAGAGCATAGCTCTTAAATTGAAGAAGAAGAGTCTATGTATTATTTTATGTATGTTTATCATTATTACTATATTATGTTATTGAGGTAAAACGTTTTCCATAAACCTTGCACACCTACTACCTCTTTCTCGATATTATTTCCTCTGCCCGAAGGTTGCCTGGAAGAGATCGCTCTTAGCGATAAGGCCGTCTAAATTGTACTTCACTATTTCCTTTTCTATCTCATGTTTGTTGTTTTATATTTGTGCAAAAATGTTTATTTTACTTTTACTTTAGTTTGTTATTTTAGCGATGTAGTGCCGGCCTTAAAGAATAGCACCACTCCAACTCCTCTCGTAGGTATCGTAATTTACGTAGTATGGCATCTAACTAAAGGATCATCCCATGAACAAGGTATAGTATACATGTATTATATTTATATATTTTGGACAAAGCACTGACCTGTAATATGTTTTCTATAGAATAGATATCACTGGGACAGAGTCATGAGTCATTATAGGTAAGTAAAAACTTCTAAAGAGGATATCCGGCATAGAACAAAAGTTATCGACATATCTCATAAGATTAGCGAGCTGAAGTGGCAGTGGGCCGGTCACGTCTGTCGCAGAACCGACAACCGCTAGGGGAGACGAGTTCTGGAGTGGACACCGCGTTAGGGCAAAAGTAGTGCTAGATGGAGCGACGGTCTACGCAAGATGGCTGGCAGCGCCGAAGAGCCGAAGATCGGGCTCAATGGTGCGCCCTGGGGGAGGCCTATGTCCAACAGTGGACTAGAGTAGGCTCCTGATCAGTAAAACAGTACTAACAGTACCTAACAATACCTAAATCAGCTAAAATATATCAAAAGTAAGACAATTTGTGCTCTAGGGTATTTCCACAGAAATGGCACTAGCGCCCCCTCCTCTAGACTAGAATGATGATGTGAGCACTGACACTGACAGCGAGCCAAAGAGTTTGCACATATCGACGCCCCCTAAGTTAAACCTCGTAACTACCTGATACGACCTTATTCTTTATATTATATTTCCGTACATTAGACATTTATAGTAGAGTTGCCACGAATAGTGATTTGGCCGAATACCGAATATTCGGCAACGCTGTCGGCCGAAGCGTCGAATATTCGTCACAAAATAAATATACGAGTTTACGCCCTCGGCAAAATACATGGTTGCCGAGGGCGTAAACTCGTAATAGACAGGCCGCAACCTGTCTCATTACGGTGCATACGGGAGCGACGGGCGGTATTTGTTTTAATTGCGAGTAAATCACGTCACGGCACGCTTTGTCAGATCATAAAAATACATAAAACATTAATATTGTGCAGAGAATAGTTCTTATTCAATTGTTTGTTCGTTATACATACGTTCGTTATTTTCTGAAGCAGGTATCATTTACGATGAAAAGCGCAATCGTTTGCTACCAACAAATGCTGAAAAGTTTGTTTTTATCCATCAAAACCTACAATTGATAAATTTTACTTACTAAAGCATTGTAATTTGGTAATAGAATACATATAATCTTGAGTAATATGTGGTTTATTTTTCATGATTTGGTATTCGGTTTTCGGCCGAATAGTACGCACTATTCGGCCGAATACCGAATACCAAAAAAAGTGGCCGAATAGGCCGAATACCGAATAGTAGCCAAATATTCGTGGCATCTCTAATTTATAGCGTGAATTTCAAAATCTTCGGGTAGGTATATATCCCAGTTAATCAGCTCCTGGAGTAACCAGCAACTGCGTAGTTTCAGATGTACCTATAATGACGTTTATTTTGTTAAAGCAAAGCGATTCACTGCGATATTGGGTGTTTCATTATTTATCTGTGAATGGGGTGGCCAGCTGTGCCACGATTTTTTGGAATACAACAATTCCCTAGCCCCAAATAAAAAAAAACAATTGTAATTAATTAATTACATTAAAAGACTAAATTTGCTACATAAATATCTGTGGACCTGTGGATTATTTCCATCTTGTTCACTCACATAGACACGGACATATGTGTGAGCGTTACAACACATTCCGTAGCCGATTCGACTTTGTATTTCAAAGGTACCAGAACACCTCGCTCTGCTCCGCAGAAATTTTAGACGGATTATAGAAATCTGCATACAAAATCATTTTAGAGTTGTAATTAAAGGTTGTTGTTTCATTAAATAGGAAATTGTTAACCGTTTTTAACCCCCGACCAAAAAGAGAGGTGTATAAGTTTGAGGTATTGTTTGTCAATCTTGTGTGTCCGATTATATAGAGTAGGGATGTTACGGAGCTTCGACTCCGACCCCGAAAGGTCGGAACTCCCGATCCCGGTCGAGCCGTCGGACTCGGAGGTGTAAAATCAACACCTCCGACTCTGACTTTGGCTCCGATAATTTTGAATCGGAGGTTATACCGAAGATTTGTTATCAAACATATACAAATATAAATATTTTATTAAATAGTGTAGGACTACATAAAGGAACATGTTTTATTGCCTCAAACGTCATCATAAAAAACATTGGCCAGTTCAGCTATAAAAATTTAAAAACGGTTTAAAATTTGAACTACTTCTTAACATCTCCTCCGCCTCCGACTCCGATAAATCAAATGTAAAACCTTCGGTTCCGACTCTTGTTCCGGTAAAACCACCTCTGTAACATCCCTAATATAGAGATATTGTTATCAAGGAGTAGACCGGGGTGAACTACCGTGATCTGAAAGACACAGCATCAATTTGAAGATGGCACCCGATGATGATGATGTGTCGGATTATCCGGATGCAGTTATTTATATATTTAAAAGTGATATTTTTTTCTTAGCCGGTGCGTGGTTTCCAAGATCTTGGACTAAATCCCCCCTTCAACAACTTATTTTATGTCTTCGTAACTACCAAGATATATTAGACCTAGGTCGTAATCGAAGAAATAGCCCTGAAAAGCTTTAAGTTACAGGAAACAGCCGTAAAACTGCCTAAATTATAGCCACACTAGCCCAGCCATATGGCTATGTGCTTTCTTTACATTAATAGCAGCATTAAAAGATAGGCCAGGAAGGCGATTCACGCACTTTCGACTTAATGTCGAAAGAGACATTTGTCGCAAAAAAATGGAGGATATCGATTGATATACCTAGCTTTTCGTTATTCGCGATATGTCGAGTTCGACATATGTCTACTGCTAGCAATAGAGATGCAAAGAGTAGTCGCTACCACTGTCAGGTAACACTCGACTTTTTCAGTAGACATGTAGAGATTTGTCGAACTCTGCGAGAATTGACTTGCAGGAAGGCGATTCTCGCATATGGAATGTCGAATTCGACATTAGTCCTATCTCGTTCGCTCACATTACATGTGTGAGCGTGACAAGACGTTCGTAGCGTTCGACTTTTGTAGGTCGAACGCTACGAGAATCACCTTCCTGAATCGTAGGTTCCCCTGAACATTAAGTCTATTTACGAGAGTTAAGGATTTTTACTGCTCGCCATGGTATCCCGCTTAATAAAAGTGTTTTATATGCTAGCCCCTTTTTCGCGATGCGGAGTTTAAAATGGAGATGTGTATTTGAATAAATGGAGGATATTATGAATGAATGAATGAATGAATACTCTTTATTGCACAAAATTAGTGTGATACAATGCGTACGAAACGATTAATACAATCTAGGCGGTCTTATCGCTAAAAGCGATCTCTTCCAGACAACCTTTTGGTGGAGTACTTTGGTAGAAAAAGGTAGGTTGTGCACCGTTTATAATAATATATATGTAATATACACATACAAATAAATATATTAATATATTCTTATACATAAAATATCTACATATACACACACATACATACATAAGATTAAAATATAACTAGAAACCAAATTGTGGAAAAGTAAGGAAGGAAGAAGGAGTCTTTGGGATTATGATTGTACAGTGGACACCCTTTAGTATAATTATTTATATATTTGTGTGTAGCTATATGTATTTATGTATTTACGATATTAATATTTTTTATCATTTATGTGTCATGGTAAATGTAGGTACCTATATATATTTTTCACTTATTAATACTACCTATCTTCGATTAAATTTATTTGTGTCGTATCTTTGTCCTCTTGGACAGGTTGTGGCCAGCCATCGGTCATGGTCCAACAGAACACCAGCGCTGCAGGCATTCTTGTCTGCAGCAATAAGCTGAGTTGAGACCCCTTTTCACAACAACAGCAGACCATCAGACATGATTTCAATATGTTCACCTTTGACTACATAATTATTTTATTATAATTATAACTGTGATGTGTGTGAAATAAACATATTACTTACTTACTTACATCACTTTATTACCTACTTTCGCATTGACAACCTTCCAGAGCCGTAAAACTAAATATTAAAAAAAAATCACATTGACAGTTTTGTACCTAAGTTCTCTTTACCTACGGGAGTTTCTCCCGCGCTTTTGTGGCGTCCACGTCAGCTTTGTTTCCATTTGTCTTGCAAATTGTTTTACAGTAGTGCTTTTCTAGTAAGAATGGTGTTTCTTGCTCGAAAAACTTCGACAAGATGTGAATAATGTGTGGGACAGTGAAGTAAAGTCAAATAAGACGCTGCAGCCCGATACGTACTTGGCTGGATTTTGAAGAGCCACACTGCGTCCGGGACGCCTTCTTATTTGGTTCGGATGGCGCAGAAGCGTGGAAGATTCTCCCAGACAGCATTGAAATGTGTCACACCAGCATTTTAATGAAGACTTGAAAGAGTTGTTTACATCAGACATGGCTGTATGGGCTCAGTTCCCTTTGCCTTAAAAAAAAACAACAACAATCTTTACCTACGGAAAATAATCTTCCGTATCAAAGCATCAATGTAAAGCGATGTGGATTTTTTTGTTAGACGGTTATTTTTTAATACAATACAATTATTCTTTATTGCACACAGGACAAAAATACAGAACAGAAGAAAAGATACAAAATACAATTACAATTGGCGGCCTTATAGCTTTAAGCTATTTCTTCCAGGCAACCTAAAGTACTTAAGTACTTATAGAAGTGATATATTCCAACATTATAACTGAAGAATGAATGAATTAATTAAAATTTATTTGCACACATACATACCACGATAATTACATTTCATTACTTAAGAGTTACTTTTTTTTTACTTAGAGTAAGTACACAATTTCACATGAATATGTCCTGTTTTTCATTAACAGCATCTAAAATGTGATTTATTTATATGAAACAGACGGACTGCGCGGGCGCAGGGGCAGCAGCGGAATTAGCGGCTCAAAGAAAACGGGAGAAGTACGCCGCTCTGGAGCAAAACTACGTTTTTGTCCCATTTGTGGTTGAAACGACAGGTTGTTGGGGGGCGGAGGGAAAGGATTTTGTCTGAGAGAGAGGGGCTGTGACCCCCGCTCCGAGTCGTTCTTGGTGCAGAGGTTGGCCGTGGCGATTCAGCGTGGCAATGCCGCGAGCGTCATGGGGACCTTTGCGCCGGGGTCGACACGGTGCGGAATTTTTGACTAAGGCTTTTCATAAGTCTTTTTTTTAATATATTTTTTTATTGACGAAACCGAGAAATTTGACATGTACATACGTAATTTAATTTAATTAATTTTGTAATACTTTATTTGAATAAATGAATTCTCAATTTATATGAAATACCTACATATTTTTGTACAAAAAGTTATCAAATTTCGGCATGAAAATGCATCCATAAAATGTGTTTCCTGGAAATCATATTCAAATTCGTCAGTTATTTGTGACGATGATCTAAAACTAATGAAGAAATGAACTTTAGCTCTTTCTGTCTCCTAAATCATATTCCTCATTGCTGAGGGTCGTGCTCATTCTAAGGAATTAATCACATAAAACGACTCTCGGACTCTCGTGGCAGATTTAATGGGGTTTGCTATTGCCTTCCCCATTTCACACACTGGTTATCTCAGTGTGCAGGTTTCCGCGCGATGTTTTCCTTCACCGTCAGAGCAGTCGGTAAATGTACGTAAGTCTTTCGAAAAAACCGCAAAACTCATTAGTACATGGCATTGCCTGGTTTCGAACTCGGTACCTCCAGTATGGGAGTCCGACGTCCTAGCCGCGACGTCACCGACGCTCTAAGCTCTTAGCTCTTTAGCTTCACTTATTCATTCGTCCATTTCATTTATTTTGCCATAAATCGCGTGTACTTACATTGTGGGTCTTACAAACATATACGTTTCAACACGATTTTACCCAATGGGTGTAGCAAATAAAGATATAATATTGATTAATAAAATAAAATTAAAATTAAGTAATTATATCAAAATCAAATATACCTAATGAATATAAAATTAAATTATGTATCCAAATCAAATAAATCGCAATAATTTCTATTTATAAAACCAAATGTCAAATCATATTATTAATTACCATAATGTCAATTTTATCATAAAGTCAATCATATTGTAAATTGAATCGAATCGCTGGTGGAGGCTAGACTGCAAAGTCTGGAACATCGGCGCAAGGTTGCCTGTCTATCGGTATTTTATAGGATACATTTCGGAGAGTGCGCATCGGAATTGCACGACCTAATTCCAGCATCTCCATTCCGCCTTCGGACTACCAGGCGCGGGGAGGGGTTCCATCCTTATGTTGTTGATATCCCGTCTGCTCGAACGAAGCGATTTGCTTCTTCGTTCATTATGCGAACGGCTAAGGAATGGAACAGCCTGCCGGCGTCTGTATTTCCCGAAACCTACAACCTTTGGATCTTCAAGGCCAGAGTAAATAGACATTTACTGTACCCGCGTGCTCCATCGTCGACCTCATCGTCGCTTACCATCAGGCGAGATCGAGGTCAAATGCGGGTTTAGAAGTAAATAAAAAATAATAAAAAAATAAAAAATTCAAATTTAACACACCACACAGAACAAAATGTCATATAAAATGATACACAATGAAAAAATACAGTGAGAATATGATTTTAATGCCATTTCAGTTGTCAAATTAGTGCCCAGTAATAACTTAAAATTTGCATCTGTTAAAATACCACCAAATAGTTCGTATATAATATATTACATAACTTTATAGGGCGGCCGTAACCCTATACGTGAGTGGGGCCCTGAAGGTTACATGTTTTCTTATCAACCTTGTAAAAACAAATCGGAAAATATCGACGTCGTATTTTCCTTAACCACGGTTTCCCGCCCAAATCAATGTCACACAATGGGTGAGCTGTCAAGTTGAAATTTATAAAAGAAAACGCATTCCATTTCGAACGTAATGAGGTTGCGATACTTTTTTTCGGCCAGTGTTTTTTGGTTTTATAAGTGGCCAGGATAATGAACGTGAGCAAGAGAAATGGGACACATTATTGTTGGAGAGGGATAGCTGGATTGTGTACTTTCTCTTATAGATTTGCTGAAAGCAGTAGGGCTCTCCACAGTTCGGTTGTCAGTACTGTTTGAGCGTCCGTTCGGTGTGGACGTATCGTTTTTCGTCTGTGGGATAAATTTTCCGCAGTTTTCCTATATGAATTTGCTATCGGAGGTCCTGTATGGCCCCCGAGGAACGATTGAGGACCGATAATGCTCGCTTTCAGTGCTGTTTACGTCACCAAGAGTAAAAAGAGTGTGCAGAGAGATTTATCTAATAATAAACCTTTAAATCTGTCGATCGCTTGATTTGTTAACAATAATGTGTTGCCATTGCATTTCTTTACCATGCTGCTTTTGTAATTATAATCTGTGAGTGTTTGAATTTAAAAAATGAAGTGTGATGTGTGGTTCCGAAAAACGGCCAGTGTGAATTTTTGAATTTGGAAGTTCCTGAAAGAGGTGAGAGATCTTGTTTTTTCTTTTGTTTATTTTACTAAATTAGGTTGTTTATGACGTCAATTGGATACCTGTTATTGTAACAGTTACTAATGATATCGTTAGCGAGTATTTGGTTTTGTTGAAGGCTGATGCGATAACGTTGTACAAACATATGTTGGGCTCTACGAGGCGTAGAATTTATTTTTCTTTATGGAAATGGAGCTATTTATTTCAGAATAACTACTAAAATACCTATTGTTTACCCGTAATAAAAATAACAGTTATTTTGATTGGGGTTTTTATTAGGAATAGAGTGAAGCCATACGTTGGACTGTTCTGAGAACCAATATATTTTTCAGCAACAGGCTGAAAGTGCAGAGACGCATTTAGGTGCGTGAAACTAAGCATTTAAAGTTAGTATCACTATTTGCAGAGTCAGCCTATAGGGTGATACCATACTTACACCTTTTTCTGCCGTAAAGTAGCAAAGGTTAAAAGGTTTAAAGGTTCTGAGAGGCACATAAAACACTCTAGGCTCTCATCTTTTTATTTTTTACTCCTATATGATTTCCCTTGTCCCTTGTGTTTGCCATGAATTACACCGGAGTCAGTCTCAAAAGACCGGACTGCTATCGATATACCGTCCGACCTTTTGGGAATGTCCTCAAGGTTAACAGTGCACCGAAGACCCTCAAATAACTTCGTAGTGAGGTGAGATGTTTATGGACGGTAACCACTTATACCATCACGTGGCCGTTTACTCTTCTGCTCTCATTATAAAAAAAAGAAAAGAGTGCTCCAGTCAAATTCGTCCTAAATGTTAATTCACTTTCCTAAATTAAAAGACTATAGGCCGTCTAATGCCAACCAAAAACCAAGCAAAATCTTTTAATTTATTCCCAGTCTTCTTATCTTATCTTATGATAGAGGGCCGGGAATAACCCCAGCGGCACTTCGTCCCTTGAGGATCTTTTGTGCCTACTCCATTTTAGACACTGGTCAACTCAGTGTGCATGTTTCCTCACGATGTTTTCCTTCACCGTTACAGCAGTCGGTAAATGTACGTAAGTCTTCGAAAAATACGAAAACCTCATTGGTACATGGCACTGCACGGTTTTGAACCATGACCTCCAGGAGTCCGGTGTCCTAGCCACCCTAAGCTAACATTACTTCTTGACTTATCCTCGACCCAAAGGTTATTAGGACAGAAACAGCTTTCCCTCTTCCTTTATTATAGTTTCAGTCACCCTTACTGATGAGGGTCAGTCATTCTATTAATGGTGTATTAATCACATAGAAATAGAATATAATCTTTGTACATATCGTGTTATTATTCCTGTAGTTTTTACTTTTCCTGATTTTGTGTACAATAAAGTGTTTCTATCTATCTATCTATCTATCTATCTATAGTATAGAACCAGATCAGGAGCAATATAGGGTTATGATCAGAATAAAACGCAAAACGTCTATTGGAGTAAACGTTTAAAATACAAAATACCTATTGTAGCGAATGCCTAAATATGTATAGGTCTTAAGACGCAATTCATCTAAAGAACATTAAGTACAACATGCAAAACGGTTATGTTGAGCGTTCATGCTGTCATGGCGTGTTCGTCCTATTTTATTGTTTAAAAACGGTTTACAGTGGTCATTTTTTTCGAAAAACTAGTGTTTTACCTAAAAATCGTCCGTGTTAAGTGAACGTTATATAAGACAGTGAAATGGGAGTAAAAATTACATATGGTGTGTATTCGGCAACCTTGTAACGATGTCGACTTCATAGTCCATATCTACCTCCTCGCCATCAACTTCAACCTCATCATTAGCGTTTATCTCATCTCATTTCGTGTTGGCAACTTCATTTAAATTCAAAATCATGTTCCCATTCCATTACTAAATTTCATTATTCCATTAATTTCATTGTTTTATTTGTATTTTTACTTTTTCTCTGTATTTTGTCTGGAACGGACGTCTCCCGTTCACTTTTATTTTCTACTACCTATTTTCTGTGTTACTGTTTCTGTGTTCTTTTCCTTAAAATATAATATTTATCACCAAGTTCTTCTATTACTTCATCTGCGCACTGTCCTAGAACCCTGCTAGCCGGCATCTAGAGGACAGACTGCAGCAACCTAACCTTCAATTGCACTTGGAATGCAAGACGCTAGGCATTCCTAGTGCACACGACTCTCCCATAATCTCGACGTTGGTAAACTGATTTTTGAAAACAGACGGCAAAACGTTCAAGTGATTTTCAAGATTCTAACACGGTCATTGGCCAAATTGCAGTGTGTACACTAGCAGAGACCATAATTAAAGAGAAAAAAAAACATGCAAAACTTTTAAGCCGTAAGATGTCCAAAATTTTTAGTTATCTAATATAATGTGTTATTTATTGATATTAACTTTTAATTTGCTCATAAAGATCTCATGAATATTATTTACAATGACAATGAAATCACATCAATTTGTTACAGTAGGTACAGAAATAAATCTGTACCTACTGTAACAAAGTCAAATATGCATTGATATATAGAAGTGTAATACATTGTGAGGCTAATAAGAATTATCATTTTTATAATGTTAGAATTATCAAAAAATACATGTTAATAATTTGATGTCAAAAATATAAAAATAAAATAATAAAATCAATGTCATAATATAACTAGGTAAAAACTATATAATATAATTTCAGTCAAACAGCCCCCCGCGAAGTGCCCCCTGGCCGAAAGTACCCAGGATACTCGCGGCGTTCCCTCGTTGAATGGCGAGGGAAATGCGCTGTACTAAAAAGTGGCCGGCTCGCGGATCACCTCCTCTCTCCTTAATTCGCCTCCCCACAGCGCGAATCAGATCCTTGGCCTCGGAGCCCCATGGTCCCGCGGTTTCAACTGCCAAAGGCACGAAGTCGTAATGCATAGTCGCATGTTAGAATAATAAATATTGTAATATTGTAATTTATAGCAAAAGCAAAATGTTTGAAAGCTGAATGTCTAAATAGAATAAGGCTGTATAAATAAACTGATTGATTAATTTAAGTTAGAAGTAAACTACTTATATGTACAGTTAATAAACCCTTTAAGAGGCTACCCCTAGCGAAACTAACGCTACTCCTGAAAAAAATATCTCCTGAATAAAGACATTTATCAAAAAAGAGGTTGATATTATATTCCACGAATGTAGAGTACCTTTTTAATAATATTTTTTTCAGAACCTAACCTATTTCGGATATCACTTATAGGTAGGTTGATAGCTGTCGAATGCACGTTCCAATTTCCTGTATTTTTCTGTCGTTCCTACATGTTCCAATAATGTCGTGTTATTTTTGGAACAGGTACGCTCTCAATATCGTCAAAAATTATATAACTTAACATTACTTTTTTTAGTTTATCAAGGCATTGGCAACACAGGCCATCAGCCTAAACATTAACCGATTTAAAACAGTTTTTTAGTTTTTCAGCATCAAAATTTTGTGGTGTACACACATTTTAACACTCCTAGGAGCTATGACGAAATTTCAACCGGTCTAGTCTCTGGCGAGTTCTCATGGCCCGCCGCAGAATCACAGAGTGAAACTACACAACGAACCACTAACGAGAAGTTTATTTTAACAGTTCAACACATTGTCACTGTTACCGACGTTTGCTAGACAAAACTACACCGATTTCAGCTATCAAAATCACCAGAAAACAATTTTTGAGCAATAAAATAAACACCGTAGAACCTTCTCCAGCGACTTTCCCGCCAAAACTGCCAAAAACTCGTTCATAATGTGCGTCAAAATGTATAACAAGCTTCCGGATGAATTTAAAACAATGAAAATTAATAAACTTAAATTTACTCTGAAAACATGGCTTATGGGAAGATGTTATTATAGCGTCAAGGAATTTTTGGACGATAAACGATAATTTTGAGATTGCTGATTGTATATTTATATTTTAATTGGATTATTATTAAATAAATGATTGTATTAATATTATTAACACAGCATTATTTAGTAGACATTTTGTAAATTTAATATTATTGACTTTGTATGAATTTTAATGACATTATCTTTTTTTTTTCTGTTTTCTTCTCAAAATCTGTATAAACATTATTAACTTGTAAATTCGGTGTTAGTAAAAAATGTCTCCAAGTTTGCTTGCTTGCTTATCGTACGAGTTGTCAGAGTTGGTCAGGCCGCCCGTAGGCCTCTCACATGGCTTAATGACTGCTGTCGAACGACAGCAACCGGGACCGATTTCTTAATGTGCTCTCCGGGGCACGGACTTGTAAATAACTTTAAATAGACGGAAGTAACTTTAAACTTGGTTTAATTAGATAATTAAGAAAATCACAAACAGACATCAACGAACGGTGAGCACAGAGTAAATATACGTAGAAGCCGGGTCGTCTGGGGTTGCCAGGTGTGGCATTGTGTTTATGTTCATATTCCTAGACACGGAGTAGCTCAGATGGAATACGCCACTAGTGGTGACTCATCCTGGTACTGACCGCGCCCAACGTTGCTTAACCTGCACGATCACTTTGGGAACGTGCTCGCAACTAGTTTAAAAAAAATCGTGCCTTTTCATCTCTTTCCAGGCGCGCTATAAAACGTAGTTACGTTAAAAAAATAAAGTTAAAGCCAGGGACCTGCATAAGGTCAAAAACGACCAACATAAAACACTCTAAGAGGTTCTTTGGAATTGGTGGAAAGGCTGGGTGCAGGAAAATTTACAACTATAGCAGGAGTCTCACCCGTCTCATTGTAGGGGCGTCACAGGCCATTTTGGCACTAAGAACCTCCTACACAAGATGAGACTGGCAGACAACACCACCTGGAACCAATGTAACAGCCTGCCGGCGTCTGTATTTCCCGAAACCTACAACCTTGGGATCTTCAAGGCTACAGTGAATAGGCATTTACTGGACCCGCGTGCCCCATCGTCGACCTCATCGTCGCTTACCATCAGGCGAGATCGAGGTCAAATGCGGGTTTAGTAGTATAAAAAAACCTGCAGAGCCTGTGACGACACCGTTGAGTCTATGGAACACTTTCTGTGCGAATGTGACTCGTTGGCTGGAGGGCGTATGAGTCTTCTGGGGGTAGCCTACCCGAAACCAGAGGACTATAGGCTCCTTCCTGTAAGCTGTACAGCGTCCTTGATGCAGGAAGGAACAGGAAGGAGACTAAGGTAAGGGGTGTGCACAAAAGATCCCTGAGGGTCGAAGTGTACGTTAAAAAAACCAACACAATTTCCAACTTATTGTTTGTTAATTGAGGGAGGCGGACTCCCTCAATTAACGGTACAACTTTGGCATATAATAAACATTTAACAAACTCCCAGAATAAACTGTAATTTCCCTGAAGGTTGTAAAACAAAAACAATTATTGTTGAATGTTGAATTCAACAACTTATTTATACTATCTCCCTCAGCACTTGACTACGTCATTCGTAAAGCTGATGGTACACTTGGAGAAGCTCAGCACTGACGTCACACAAACTATTGTACATTTATGTAATTGAAACTGTGACTTATTTTATTTTTTTAATCTGTTTTTATTGACTACTAAACCCGCATTTGACCTCGATCTCGCCGGTAAGCGACGATGAAGTCGACGATGGAGCATGCGGGTCCAGTAAATGGGTCCATATATTTGCATGTATAGGTACATAATTAGCTTTAATATTATAAATATATATTCAATAATACCTAAATATATAAATCATATCACCCATAGTTCCTATTTCCTTTAATCATAAGCTTTAACTTAAATTGTAATTTTAAGTTGTAATGTTGTAATCTGAATATTAGATTGACACATAACATTGTAAAGTGGTCAATGTGTGTACCTATGTAATCTCCACGACACACGCAACGCCTAGTGGAGGTTACAGTTTAATGTGAAATGTTCATTAATATACAGGAATATATTTCTTCAGTTTTCAATTTGTAACCTTAGCATTTTTAACCGACTATATTTTGTACTCCTTTTAAATAGGCTGAATACTGTGACATGTGCATTATTTTAAAACCTGTAAGATTGTCTATTCTGACAAATAAATGATTGATTGATTGAAAAAGAGCAGGTTTTTGTATTGCACTGCCAGATTTGACTATCAGGAGATCGATTCCACTAAATGCAACGTTACTAAATAGAATCTAAACTGCATCGTTTTGACGTGTTTAGTGCTACTATCCACTAACGATCACATTTCAGTTAAGTTCCGATCGAGTCAACGATCGAACAGTAACGTATTTGTGCATTCTAATAAAACGTTTAGTTTATACTGATTCGCAGTTGAACGGTAACAAAACGCTTCAACTGTCAAATATAACGATCCAACATAAGTTCCTTCTAAAGTACTTTTGCCCGATCGATAGTAAATCCAAAGGTGGCAGTGGTAGAGTTATGCGTCAGCAGAATGCGATTTGGTGTCCAAATAGAATTGGAACGAAGACTAAATTGAAATTGGATAGAAATAGAACTACACACGTTATAATTTAGGCGAATTGGGTCCCAGTATTTGCAGTGCAACGGATAGAGCGAGCGTGATTGGGTGGTACCGATTATAGTAGTTTATTTTTATGCAACTATCACGTAATTACAGCCATTGTAATTTTTTTTAAATCTCAGTTTAGGGGCTTTGGTACACGACAAGGTGACAATGTCAGCCTCGTTAGGGTCACCAAGAAAAGGGAAGGGAACCTCGAGTATTATTAGAGTCAGCCCTCACTTTGAGAGCCAGCTGAGCAAACAACAGTAAGTGTTTCATATTATCAGATAAGGGCTGACTCAAAATAACATTGAGCCTCCCATTTTGGAGCCTATTGAGGCCAAATTTCTTCCTCTCAATGTTCACCAGGTCACACACTCCATTAGGAGGTGAGTGAGGTCTTCTATTATGTTGCAGTTGGTACAAAACGGTAATGCAGCTCTTCCCACCAAATGCAAAAACTTATTTAATGGAATGTGACCCGAGCGTAATCTAAAAGCCAAGACAAGTAGCTCCCTACCGAGGCTGACACAGTCAAACATTGTAAAATTAGTTTTAGTTTAAATAGAGAAAGTAAATTAAAAAAAACTAATATTTCAATGACTATGAAATACCTAAATATCAATTTCATCGTTTTGTGAAAGGTAATAAATTGCTAACCAGTATCTCCTGATGTGCCAAGCCCCGAAGTCCCAAGTTAATTAAAGTATTGTAAGACGAAGCGAGCAGACAAAAATTAATCGCTCATTGTCTCGAGTCCGGGACTGCGGTCCCGGTAACTGTCCCGCAGAAATACGGGACACTAATTGGGAATTACGGGACCAGGGGCGTACTCAGGGAAACTAGGGATGTAGGGGAGCGATCGTAGGTACACGTTAGTGCCGCCAAACGAAAGTAAAGTAAAATACACGTTATTACACAAATATAAAACAACAAACAGAAGATAGAAAAGGAAATAGTGAAGTGCAATTTAGGCGGCCTTATCGCAAAGAGCGCTCTCTTCTAGGCAAAGTTGACGCACGACGCACGCCGCTACGATGAGTACCTACTCACGTCGGTGTAGAACGCGCTATTGAAATTTTCCTGGGACTTCGCATATATACGAGTTCCAAACATCCATAGTTGGACCAGGACATCTGGTCACCAGGCACAACACCCCGCCTGGTGGAAGATCTACCCTTTTCCCTTTCATACAACTGACGTTACGTCATCCATGTCCTCACATAGCGCGTTCCTACAAAGTAAACAAATCTGTTGCATTATTACATTGTCCACTTTGTTTATTTATACCCCATCAGGACTGGCCTAATTGTTTATCCACTTTGTTTATTTATACCCCATCAGGACTGGCCTATTGTTTATCCACTTTGTTTATTTATACCCCATCAGGACTGGCCTATTGTTTATCCACTTTGTTTATTTATACCCCATCAGGACTGGCCTATTGTTTTTCCACTTAGTTTATTTATACCCCATCAGGACTGACCTATTGTTTATCCACTTTGTTTATTTATACCCCATCAGGACTGGCCTATTGTTTATCCACTTTGTTTATTTATACCCCATTAGGAATGGCCTATTTTTTATCCACTTTGTTTATTTATACCCCATCAGGACTGGCCTATTGTTTTTCCACTTTGTTTATTTATACCCCATCAGGACAGGCCTATTGTTTATCCACTTTGTTTATTTATACCCCAGCAGGACTGGCCTATTGTTTTTCCACTTAGTTTATTTATACCCCATCAGGACTGGCCTATTGTTTATCCACTTTGTTTATTTATACCCCATCAGGACTGGCCTATTGTTTTTCCATTTTGTTTATTTATACTCCATCAGGTCTGGCCTAACCAGTTTATTAATTTATCCACTTTGTTTATATGCACCAGATGACTTACATACCTATTAAAATTAATGGAGGCCTTTAAATGATTCAAGTTTTGACTGCGGCCCTGAATTGCACCTATTTGTCTAATTAAGGGTGGCTATTAGATACCTTTATTCAAAACTACCTACCTAATTACTCCACAACAGGTAAAATTAACTTATTGTCTAGTCTAATATTACTTCACCTGTTGAAATAAATACGAAATAAGTATAGCTACATACTAAAATTCTTGTAAGTAGTATTCCACATTGATGAGAGTCGTGATCATTCCATGTTATACATCGCAAAATGTCAAGATCGTAAAATGTTAAGACGTCCAACTCGGAGAATGTCAAGATCGCAAAATATCAAGACGTCCAACTCGGAGAATGTCAAGATCGCAAAATATCAAGACGTCCAACTCGGAGAATGTCAAGATCGCAAAATATCAAGACGTCCAACTCGGAGAATGTCAAGATCGCAAAATATCAAGACGTCCAACTCGGAGAATGTCAAGATCGCAAAATTTAGAAGTCTTGATGGACTACTGTTGTGTGAGAGGGAGAGAGGGTCAAAGTGACGAATGTCAAAATGATAAATTGTTTGGGGTTTTACGAGTTGTATGGAGGTTGAATAAATTGGATGCAGGTTGTATGAATTGAATGGAGGTTGTATGGAGTTTGGATCGGGGGCTCCACCGCATGAAATGAGAGATTCCGGCCTGGAAGGCGCTCCACGTGTTCCGGACCGCCTTCGGCGGAGGAAGAGGGCACAAGCCCTCAAGAGACGGGCCCACGACGTGGGCTCCCGCTGACGGGGTCACGGTCTTGTGCGAAAGCGTTCCCGCTACCCCGTCTCACGCGGCGCGGTCGGACCACCCCAGGAGTTTTAGTCGGTATATCATCCCTACGGGGGTGGGGACTCTGACATAATCATCTGTCCCCCCGTGCGGGTGATACCCATAAAGGGTTTCTCATGGGCAAAAAAAAAGGTTGTATGTATTGAATGGAGGTAGTATAGAGGTAGTTTGATTTGTATGGAGGTAGCGTGAAGTTTGTATGAGAGACAACATCCATACAAACTCCACGCATCCTCCGTATAATTCTTACTAACTCCATACAATTTATACAACCTCCATACCACTCATATAAACTCCATACAATTCATACAACTCAACAAACTCCAAACAAATTACGTACAATGTATACTAATTCCATGCAACTTATACAACCTCCATACTATACTCATACAATTCATTTAACCTCCATACAAACTCCATAAGACTCATGAAACCTCAAACAATTTGTCACTTTGACATTTGCCACATTTCTCGACTTGGACATATTACGACTTTGACATTTCGAGACTTGGGCGTAATTTGAAGCCTTGAGTTTTTACGACTTTGACATTTCGCAATGTATAACCGTAATAACTACAGTACGACTCTCTTGGCAGATTTTATGGGGTGGTGTGGCATTGCCATCCCCATGTTACACATTGGTTATCTCAGTGTGCAGGTTTCCTCACGATGTATTCCTTCATCAATATAGCAGTCTGTAGGTAAATGTGTGTAAGTAACTACTCGAAAAAACCAGAAAACTCTTTAAGTATACCTAATACTTACAAGAGATTGTAGTTTCGAACCTAGACCCCCGCTGGCTAGAAGCCACTACGCCATCGAGGCCGGACCCCCCCCCCCCCCCCCCCCCCCTCTAAATAATCTTTTTTACAAATTTTTAAAGTTGATACTCAGATTTGGGTCGAGGGAAACTGAAGTCTGTGTCTTGTTCCGTTTACTGTTGACGTTGACTACTTGTTGACGGACGGACGAAGTAGTGACAGCAATAGGGCTCCGTTTCCCCCTTCGAGGTACGGATCCCTAAAAAAATGGTAGAAACGCGGAAAGGTCAAGGGAGGGATAAGAGCGAATAGATGGCATTTGGAAACCTATTAGGGTATTGGAAAACAGTTCGGAGCTTTAATTACTACTGACAAGGGGAAATGGCTTTTCGATGTCTGTCTAGTTTTTTGTTTCAATGCCCTACCCAAGATCTAAAGCGCTTATATTAGGTTAGGACTTCACGAAGCCAGGAAGGCGTATCTCATTCGCTCACATTACATGTGAGCGTGATACGACGTTCGTAGCGCTCGACTTTTGTATGTTGAACTCTGCGAGAATTGTCTTCTAGGAAGGCGATTCTTGCACATTCGACTTCATCTCGAAAGAGACATTTGTCGCAAAAAAATGGCGGATGTCGATTGATACAGCTTTTTGTTATTCTCGATATGTCGAGTTCAACATATGTCTACTGCTAGCAAGAGACATGCAAAGAGTGGTCGCTGGGACTCGACATCGCTATGGCGAGCGCTGTCTATCGAAATGGATTGAAAAGTGAGTGAACGCATTTTTTTTAATGGTGGTAGTATATTTGAAAGTTGTTTACATTTTATTGCAATAATGTTGTGCTAATTTCGTCAATATTTTTAAATCCAATCGCATCCTTACATTATATAAATGTTTTTGAAATAATTTTATATTTAATTGTAGATATGGACTTTGTTTATAATTTGGAATACCATTTTCAGATAACACTCGACTTTTTCAGTAGACATTTCACTTTCGACTTATGTCGAAGATAGAGATTTGTCGAACTCTATGAGAATTGCCTTCCAGGAAGGCGATTCTCACAGGTGGAATGTCGAATTCGACATTAGTCCTATCTGACAAGACGTTCGTAGCGCTCGACTTTTGTATGTCGAACTCTGCGAGAATTGGCTTCCAGGGTTCCTTTCCTGTTCGATTCGCTGCATCCAATCATAAAGCGGTTATTATTTCAAGAAGGGGGGAAGGGCTTATGGATCGAGCATCGGTGGTGTCGTGGCTAGGACGTCGGACTCCCATGCTCAGATCCGGGTTCGGAACCATGCAATGTCATGTAGCAATGAGCTTTTCGGTTTTGACCGACAACGGCTGGGGGAGACGAGTTCTGGAGTGGAGACCGCGTTTGGGCAAACGTAGTGTGGGACGAGCGTCCCTGCTAGACGGAGCGACGATCTGCGCAAGGTGGCTGGCAGCGACTGGATGAGAAGATCCGAAGATCGGGCTCAATGGCGCGCCCTGGGAGAGGCCTATGTCCAGCAGTGGACTAGGGTAGGCTGCTGATGATGATGATGATGGACCCGAGACCTTCGTAAACTTTTCCCCCTCTGATTAATGTTTAATCACCTCAAAGGGATTAACTCAACTTCGTAACAATTCAAGTACTTAACAGATATGTCAAAAACTTTCTGTCCGCGGCCCTCTTCTTAGTAGTATCCCTCATAGATGAGGGTCATCCAGGCTACCCATTGATTCTATGGAAATACCACATAGAACTACTCTCTTGACAAATTTAAAGAAGTGGTTTGCCACTGTCTTACCCATTTCACACGCTGGTTATCTCAGTGTGCAGGTTTCCTCGCAGTGTTTTCCTTCACCGTCAGAGCAGTCGGTAAATGTACGTAAGTCTTTCGATAAAACCGAAAATCTCATTGGTACATGACATCGCATGGTTCCGAACCCGTCCTAGCCACTACGCCACCAATGCCGATTGTCTTGTGATGATTTTTTTCTCCTTATTTTAATTTTTAACCCGTACCAAATTCACGCTTGCAATCTAGCCTTTACACTGTTTCGTTACAGACGTCTGTCTCAGCTTAGTTATTTTTCACTTTAGTCACAGTTTTGTTACGGTATATTTTTTCTGTATTTTACCCCTATTTATTCATGCGGCCCACAGAACCCCAACTTTGTCGTTTAGCCCCAAGTTTAACATGCCTGACGAAGTCAGTTAATCCCCTAATTTATTATTTTATTTATTCATAAAATGTAAGTGTTTGCATTACTTTGAAGGGTTTTTTTTTTAAGGGTAAGAGAGCCAACGTAATTACCGGCACGTGAGGCTCTCCATCTAATACAAGTCCTCAAGGTTGGCAGCGCATCGATAACCATCTAATAACATTATAGTGAGGTGAGATGTCTACCACTTACCATCTGGGGCGACTCGTTCCTCGTCTGCTCTCCTTAGGTATACGATAAAAAAAATTACAATGGAATAAAATAAAGTAATACTTAGCTTAGCTTAGCTTATCGTATGGCTAGTGGCCAACCTATTGCCAGAGTTGTTCAGGCCGCCCGTAGGTCTCTGACATGGCTTGACGACTGCTGTCGAACGACAACAACCGGGACCGACTGCTTAACGTGCTCTCCGAGGCACGGAGGAGCTCAAATAAAATATGCCACTAGTGGTCACCCATTCATATACCGAACGCGCCCAACGTTGCTTAACCTACACGATCACTTTCGGATCGTGCTTGCAACTAGGCTACGAGCTCCTTAAAATGTAATACTAAAATACACACTTAAGCTAAAATTACAAAATACCTAACTATTGTACAAGTAAAAGACCTGTCCCAGGTCGCTCCCTGCAGGGAGTGTCCCGAGGAGGCTGGCGGCGTTGCCCCGCTGTATGGCGAGGCTTGTACGCTGAGCAAAATAGAGGCCAGCCTTCTGGTCCCGGGATGTCTCTACGAGGCGCTTTTATATTGCCCGGTAAAGACAGTGACTATGGAATGAAATATATAAATATGTCACACCATGCCATCACCCTCCCATACACTCAGTACCTCACATACACACTAATATCCTCATTCTAAAAACAAACACATTCATACAACGCAACACGCACACTGTTGCTTTCTTCGTCCGTGCAGTCACTGAGGGGCCAGCTGAAGATCAGCGCCGTGGCTTGCCTCAGCATTATGCTGAGCTGGTGTACCCTTTTTGGCACTGTACCGCACCGGATGTTTTGTGCTGCATGTATTATATCTTTGTATACTTTTGTATTGTGTACTTGCTGTATTCTGGTGTTTACACGTTTTTCAATTTCATGTATTATATGATAGAGATGTCAAAGCATGATTCAGGTTAATTTATTTGTCCAGAAGAGAAGGAGAAGAGATGGAGATGTAAGATGGAGGTGGTATCAAATTTGAAAGCGTTTAAAAGTACGAGTAAGTACCTATAAGAAATAGAAAAACCTTTATTAAACGACCATTTTTGGCTTATTATTATTTATTGTTTAATACATATAAAGTACACGGTAGGTACATACTGTATCCCATTAGGCAAAACCTTGAAAGGTTTGTATGCCGATAGGGAGTTCGCCATTATAGTAGTTAAACTATTGTATAGTAGTTAAACTATTACACTATATTTTTGGTGATATATATCTATAGTTTCTCGCACCATATATATTGTTATATTTAGGTATTTTAAAGTGACCTTAATTACATAGTTTTCTCAATCTTTCACATCGCTTTTTTTGTTCTAATTCAATAACTTTATATTGCTCTTCTTTTAACACTTTCCCTGTCCCAGGGTAATTTGCATTTCGAACACCATACGCCCTATACTGCATTACATACAATGCACGGACGTATGAGTTGAACTACTATACGATTAGTGTTGTCAAAAAACGTCGAACCACGCTCGATGAATGGGTTCAGTAGCCGTGGTCAAACCGTGCTATTCTTGTGTTTATTTTCGCGGACTATTCGATTGATAAACTTATTGTATGAGGAAAACGAGCATTTCTAATTTCTTAGTGCATTACATGTCATGCACGGACGTACCGAGTTAAGTCTTCAGTGCATTACATGTAATGCATGGACAGTGAAAGTGTTAATATAGCTAATTTAGTCTTATTTTCTACTGGCAATAACTTACAATATTGTAATAATTTAGAATAATCTTGGTAGTATTTACTTTTTTGAGGAGCTCGTAGCCTAGTTGCGAGCACGCGCGCACGGTCCGAAGTGATCGTGCAGGTTAAGCGACTTTGGCGCGGGCGATATCTGGATGGGTGACCGCTAGTAGCATATTTCATCTGAGCTCCTTCGTGCCTCGGAAAGCACGTTAAGCAGTCGGTCCCGGTTGTTGTCGTTCGGACAGCAGTCATTAAGCCATGTCAGATGCCTACAGGCGGCCTGAACAACTCTGACAAATAGGTTGGCCACTAACCATACGATAAACAAGCAAGCAAGTATTTACTTTTGATATTTTTTGGTTCAATAGTTTTCAACAGTCTTATTTGTAGGTTATATATTTTTTCTATATATGTTTTGTACGTTCTTCCATAACTATTTACATACTACACCATACGAATACATTTTTAAAATCATCATCATCAGCAGCAGCCTACTCTAGTCCACTGCTGGACACAGGCCTCTCCCAGGGCGCGCCATTGAGCCCGATCTTCGGCTCTTCTCATCCAGTCGCTGCCAGCCACCTTGCGCAGATCGTCGCTCCATCTAGCAGGGGGGCGTCCCACACTACGTTTGCCCAAACGCGATCTCCACTCCAGAACTCGTCTCCCCCAGCGGTTGTCTGTTCTGCGACAGATGTGACCGGCCCACTTGTCAGCTTGCTAATCTTATGAACTATGTCGTTAACTTTTGTTCTATGCCGGATCTCCTCATTTCGGATACGATCCAGCAGAGATACTCCGAGCATAGCTCTTTCCATAGCACGCTGAGCGACTTTCAATTTGTGAACCAGTCGCACCGTCAGTGTCCACGTTTCGGCTCCGTAGGTCATTACTGGTAGGACGCACTGGTTAAAGACTCTTGTCTTTAGACATTGAGGTATGGGCGACGGGAAGATGTGACGTAACTTCCGAAATGCTGCCTAACCCAGCTGAATTCTTCTGTCGGCTTCTCTCTCGAAGTTGTTTCTACCTAATTGCACAGTCTGCCCGAGGTAGACGTATTGTTGCACAACTTCGAGGGCCGTACCGTCGACGATCGTCGGTCCCGGAACGACATGGTCATTGAACATGACCTTAGTCTTGTCCAAGTTCATCCCGAGACCGACACGTCGTGAAGCAGCATTGAGATTGTCCAGCATTTCTTGAAGTTCCTGCAGCGACTCCGCCATTTTTAAAATGATATGGCTTAATGTAGTAAACATATGATATATTAAAAGGGCCAAGTTCAGCTGAGTGTCGCTAGATGTATAGATACCTACACCTCTACCGACGCTGGTTTAAAACCTGAGCCTTTCCAAATTATAACTATAGAGAGCAACAATGTTGTTCTGAAAAGGGCGGTAAATACTATTAAAAAAAAACAAGGAATAAAAGCAAAGGAAAAAAAAAGAATACAATAGCAATAATAATGATGATTATGAATGAGTAGTGGTAGATCCTGACGTGAAGGATCGCCTGGGGTGGTACCACCCTCTTGTCTATTTCTGCCGTGAAGCAGAAGTGCTTGAATTTCTGTGTTTCGGTTTGAAGGGTAAGAGAGCCAGCGTAACTGAGGCAATCCATCTTAGTCCTCAAGGTTAGCAGCGCATCAAAAATCCTCTAATATTAATAGAATAGAATATAATATATAAGTGTATATATATACATATATACTATACGATATAATCTAAAACTAAATTAATAATTATGCACGGCGTATGCTGCAGCACCAAATAGGCCTCAGCTCAGCATAATGCCATACTCTAGAGTAGTCTAGAGCATGGCGCTGATATTCTGCTTCAGCCTGTCGAGGTCGGAGGCGGATACCAAGCGACGACAATCTACATGTAATGGAAAGTTGTGTGCTGTAATGGTAATTAAATGTGTGTTAATACAGTGAGGTGAGATGTCTATGGGCGACGGTGACCACTTACCATCAGGTGGCCCGTTCGCTCGTCTGTTCTCCTTATTTAATAAAAAAAAATGATTGTATATTAATAATGTAATAGTAATGGAAATAATAAAATAATTAATGAATGGAACGAGTAGAGAAAAGAGGAAATGTAAAAAAATAAAATGTAAAAGTATAAAAGTGGTAATGTAAATGATGGAATAGAACGATATACTTAGGGTTGCCACCTTTTTTTGGGACGAATAGAGTATTTTTTCATTTCGGTAGAACAAAAATAAAGTACACAGCATAAAAAAAGAGTAGGTAGTTATATATTTTTTACTTATTTATCTTTAAAAACATATTTTTGTTACTTTTCATATAACAAATATTACATTTAACTAATATTTGTCTTTCTTGAAGATAGTTACAGCCTCTTTGCAATCAAAATTAAAATTAAAATATATGATCAGCTCGTTTTTAATGAAGTTTAGGGTAACTTTGTTCCTTTCGTCTCTCCACCTTACATTCATAAGGGAGAAAACTCTCTCAGTGAACGCTGAAGTGGCAGGCACAGACAAAATATATTAAATGAATTCGTACATATTTGGAAAATCTTCACAGTTTTGTGGCTTTGGATACCAATTTATTTAGTCTCATAAGTACTCATAACCAGTAACAAGCCAGTAACACTCAGAGTTACGTAAATAGAGTATTTTCGCGTACTTTATTGGTGTCGTAGATTATAAAGTACACCTACACGAAAAAGAGGACAATACTCTATTTTAGAGTACGGGTGGCAACCCTAGATATACTGTATATAATAAATTTAAAAAAAATATAAGAAAAACAAGGATCCCGAAAGATTTGTGTCGGAGGTGATCAGAGACAAAAAATCGTTAAAAAAAGTCGTTCTGTCTGTCGCATAACCTGAAACCTGACATTGAAAACCCACTCTTCCCACATGCTTTTCTTTGTAATACGAGCTAAGCTCTTTCGAAAGCAAACAACGTCTATATATAAGAAGGCCAGTACGTTACAGTAACTAAGTATACAATCACCTTTACGCACACATCCGGGCAAATGCTAATTTCGTACTTTTAATTGAATTAGTGGGTAGGTCGACCGAAAATAAACCCTTAATATTCCATACGATTTTCAACCTTATTGTCAGGGAATAACAAAGGGGGTGACGCCATGCGGGTGTCAGAAACCCTCATTAATGATGGAAGTGGTCTGTCACTAACCATGTGCGGAAGGTGAGGTTAGATTGATAAGCGGAACGTTAGAGGAAGCGTTGAAAGTCACTTGTGGATTTTTTGAGGCGTGATTTCCAGGTATTTATTTATTCCGTAGCCTGAGTGTAATAGTCTTATTCGATTATAAGATTGTTGTTGTTTTTTCAATGTTAAGAATAATAAATAATAAATAAATAATCTGTATTGAAAACATTAAAAATTAGTAAATCGAACAATACCCTGACTCCCAAACTAGGCGAACCTGTATCTTGGGAGACAGTGCTTTCCCAAAAAGAAGGTATTCAATAACGGTCAGCATTCATCCCATAGACAACTTGGTAGCTATCCATGGGACAAATACCGCCCCCTACTGAATACCAAGCTATTATAGTCACAAATTACAATTTATTATAATATATATATAGACGTGTGAATGTATGTAAGGGGGAATGAAAGGGTGTGTTTGAGGGTGGGAGTGTGTGTATGTTTGTGTGTGAGAGGGTGAGTGTGAAAGTATGTATGCGTGCATGCTGTAGATGAGTGAAGTATTATTGTTGTGGACGTAATAGTTTCTCAGTTTGATCGTAGCTAAATTCATTAAGGTGGATTTTAAGTATTTGTTTTAAAGAGTGCCTACTAAATTTAGTAATATCATGGACATCGTTGAAGTATCTATAAAGAAATGGGCCTAAGAAACCGTACTGGTGTTGGGCAAAGCTTGTTCTGACCGGTGGTACGCGGGTACGTTGTCATCTTTTTTGTTTGTCGGGTAGTGATTAGTAGTAGTGAGTAATAAGACGAGCAAACGCTCACCTGATGGTAAATGATAAAGATTTAAGATCAGTATTATGTTATTTGAGGGTTTTCGAAGCGCTGCTAACTTTGAGGACTTAGGTGATGGAGGATGCGGCCGCCACAGGTAAGCACAGGTATAATTATGCTGACTCTCTGTTGAACACAGAAATCGAAAGGGTGGTGTCTTTATTTTAACGGAACGGGGGTGGCTGGGGAGGAGAAAGTCTTCAAAATGTACCCGGCATTCTTGGGGAGAGATCTAGTTATATGGTATTTTTAATCACTAATACCCGATGGTTAGAAACCATGCCAAGTACCAATGAGTTTTTCGGATATTTTCGAAGACTTACGTACGTTTACCGACTGGTCTAACGGTGAAGGAAAACATCGTGAGGAAACCTGTATGTCTGAGGAAATGAAAAGTTTCCGAAGGTGTGTGAAATCCACCAATCAGCACTGGGCCCGCTCGGTGGATCATGGCCAGTACCCCCTTGTGTAATGGGAGGCCTGTGCCCCAACAATGGGGACATTCATAGGCTGATGATGATGAATACCCAATTACTCCACCAGAAGGTTGTCTGGAAGAGATCGCTCTTAGCGATAAGACCGCCTAGATTGTATTAATCGTTTTGTACGCATTGTATCACACTAATTTTGTGCAATAAAGAGTATTCATTCATTCATTCATTCAATACCCGAAGTCTAAGAGTGGCTTTCCGCCAAAGCTGGGCGAGGAACCGAGGCGGTGGTTTGAGAGCGTCGGTGGCGTCGTGGCTAGGACGTCGGACTCCCATGCGGGAGGTCCGAGTTCGAAACCAGGCAATGCCATGTACCAATGAGTTTTTAGGTTTTTTCTTAAGACTTACGTAAATTTACCGGCTACTCTGACGGTGAAGGAAAACACCGTGAGGAAACCTGCACACTGAGATAACTAGTGTGTAAAATGGGGAATGAAATGGCATACCACCCCATTAAATCTGCCACGAGAGTCGTTCTATGTGATTATTCCTTATTCCTTAGAATGATCACGACCCTCAGCAATGAGGAACACGACTTAGGAAGGAAGGTAGGTAACAAGGTGTTTTGGTTTGTGATGTATTGTAGGTTATGTGACCATCTATTATGTAAGTAAGTATAAAAATATAATGATTATTCATAATAAGGGAGCAACATGTCTGCTGATAAACTGCTAAGCAGTTTGGCGGTATATATAAGACGCTATTGCATATTAAACTGTAAAAAAAAATTAAAAAATATTGTGACGTGATATTGAGGAGAATTAAGGAACGCCGCTCGCTCCCTCATTCAGCACCACCGTAACCAACCATCCGCTAAATACTCTACTAAGATCGCTACCTAAACCCAAAATAAAACTCCAAATCGGTACCGCGTTGAATAAATAAACTCAATCAGGTTTCTCTATTTTGGACAAACAAAAACGGACCCAGAACGGTTCCTGGAGGAACTCTTTACGGACAGAGATTTGTTTTATAAATAGCATATGGTCTTAATTTTTTTCTAGAAACACAGTTAATAAAATTATATAATGTTTTCCATAAACCTTGCACACATACTACCTCTTTCTCGAAATCATTTCCTCTGCCCGAAGGTTGCCTGGAAGAGATCGCTCTTAGCGATAAGCCGTCTAAATTGTACTTCACTATTTTCTTTTCTGTTGTGTGGTTCCGGCAAAGAATAGACTATGCCATCTCTCCCCGTGGGTGTCGTAAAAGGCGACTAAGGGATTCTTATCCGGGAGGAAGATCAAAACCCGAAGAGGCCCACACGCCTGGAGTACTCCAAAAGAGTGGATTCACCAACGAGCACTGGCCAGCACGGTGTCTTAAGGCTATCAACCTTCATGGAAGCACAAAACATAAGAAGTCCCTCAGTATCGAGGAGAAAAGCGTGCACACGAAGAGGCCTATACCCAACGATGGGTTACGTTAGGCTGAAAAGAAGAGAAAAAGATTACCTTTTCTATCTCATGTTTGTTTTAAAAGTGTAATTTAAAGCAAGAACTCTACATATTAGAGATTGGTATAAAACCAATCAAAATAATAAATAGTATGGAGTTCAGGCCAAGTCTGCCATCCCAGTACCACTCCTGAAAAAAATATTTTCATCACACGGATGACCTAAAAGAGCACATCAGTATTCATTCATTCACATCTTTCACTCTATCGAAAGTTGATCATTTCGGTAAATTAAAAATTTAAGAAACCCCCGACGTACCATCATCAGGTCCTCAAGATTCCAGATGTGGGAAGGTCTCCATGGTTAAAAACTTTTGAGCTCAAACTCGAACCACCTAACTGTTACCGTTCCAGAGATCCCATCATACTCCAAGATCCCAAGATATTTCAAGATCCATTCGGGGGTACTCAGCCTTCGGCCACTCCATAGCTATCTTAAAATTCTTAAGCTCCACATCATTTCCATTAATTTTTTGGCCATCTTTAATTATTTTTTCTCTTGTAATGTCTCAGAATTCCCTACAACTTCAGTTAGAGACGGCCCCATCTAACTATTATAGTTTCGGCGGGCTGAAAATCTTACAATTCTTCCAGTTTCATAGTGTGAAATTGAAGTTTACTATCTTTTTCCTGGTCATCATCATGTCCACAAGGTTTCAGATGTCGGAAACACACCTTGAACCTGAACAGTTGAGCTCAAATTCGAACCATCTAGCTTTTACCGTTCCAGAGAACCCATCTGACATCAAAGATACTCCAAGATCTTGGAAACCACTGCTCCAATTTTTATCAGACCTAGCTAATAACACTCTCGACAAAATTCTCCATTTAATGAAAAAAACCGGGTCCAAATCGGATCATCCGTTGTCAAGTTATGATACCACAGAAAAACACACAAATAGACAGACAACCAGACAAACGTGTCAAACTTATAACACGCCCTCCCTCGATCGGTTGGGGGTTAAAAAACGATTAGTAAAGAAATATTTAATTTTTATTAATTATTTATTAGAATATGAATAAATTTTATTTCAACAGTGTACACATACTGTTCTTTTTTGTTTTCTTTCAAAAGACTGTTTTTATCTGACTCTTACGTTGTTCTCACAATATGACGAGTAAATTTAAATTTTTATTATAATTTCGCTAGTCAGTCCTAGAGACATTATGAATCGGCATATTTTTTGACAATACTGCTGAATGAGCTTTCTAGTCATATTGTGAAAGTAAACCTGATTGGTCAATTATACTTAGCTGTCAAAGTCTTGTCTGAGCAATCAAACAAAATTGACCAATCAGTGCGCTCGTGATCCCCCTCGGAGCCGTTTTTCGACTACTGACAATGTTACTAGCGTTAAAACAATATCTCTAGGATTGGTTAGCGAAATTATAATGTAACTAAAATTTGCTCGTCATATTGTGAGAACAACGTAAGACTGACAATATTTCGTTTTATTATAATTTCGCCGGCGTTATTATAATAAAACGAGATTGATAATTCAACTTCGACATATATAAATAGAGACATGATGTATGAATGTGTTTGTTTTTATGAATGAGGATATTAGTGTGTATGTGAGGTTCTCTCCGACCCCTTCCTTCCCATCGACGTCCTAAGCCGAGGTCCGTACCCACCTGGGTGCCCTTAGGCAGTCGCTTCTAATAGTAGTTTTTAAGTCCTCCTCTAGGCTGGAGCGC
This sequence comes from Hofmannophila pseudospretella, assembly GCA_947369225.1. Classification (NCBI taxonomy): domain Eukaryota; kingdom Metazoa; phylum Arthropoda; class Insecta; order Lepidoptera; family Oecophoridae; genus Hofmannophila; species Hofmannophila pseudospretella. Next base: position 6,071,971 of record OX376337.1, on the reverse strand, counting down.
ACTTAGCGCTCGCCCCAAAAACCCCGGTGAAGCTGTAAAGGTCATTAGGACCAACAGCAATTATCAGTACGAAAGAAAGAAAGAAAGAGTGTATGTGAGGTACTGAGTGTGGAGGGGGGTTATGGCATGGTGTGACATATTTATGTATTTTATTCCATAGCCACTGTCTCTACCGGGACATAGCCAAGCGCCTCGTAGAGACATCCCGGGACCAGAAGGCTGGTCTCTACTTTGCTCAGCGTATAAGCCTCGCTATACAGCGGGGCAACGCCGCCAGCCTCCTCGGGACAGTCCTTGCAGGGAGCGACCTGGGCCAGGTTTTTTACTTGTAAAATAGTTAGGTATTATGTAATTTTAGCTTAAGTATGTTATTTTACTTTATTTTGAATTAAAAATAGAAACAAGAGTCAATATCTTATGCTTTATTTACAAAGAAAGGTTTACAGCTATCTTGTTGTCTTAAACCGTAAATCAGATTGCTAAATCAACAATCCAGTTCCTGCTCCATTTTCTACAATTCTTCGCTCTGATACATCTTTTCTATGCCCTTATCTTATCTTATGATAGGGGGCCGGGAATAACCCCAGCGGCACTTCGACCCTTGAGGATCTTTTGTGCCTACCCCATTTACACACTGGTCATCTCAGGTGCAGGTTTCCTCGCGATGTTTTCCTTCCCCGTTAGAGCAGTCGGTAAATGTACGTAAGTCTTCGAAAAATACATAAAACTCATTGGTACATGACATTGGTACAATGCATGGTTTCGAATCCGGACCTCCCGCATGGGATTCCGGTGTCCTAGCCACTGTGCCACCGACGCTCACTTCTGTGCCCTTACGGATTCCGGATTCAAACTTGTCACCTCGTTTACAATTGTTATCTTTCCGCACTTGTATCACAGTATACTATTCTTAAATGGAAATGGCTCTGAAAGTATTTCTTCTGTGCACCCGTGATAGTCGATAGCATACAATGCAGCCACACGGGCGGTCTGAAATAGCTACAGGTTTCATAATGTTTACGTAGTTAATAGCACACCGGTTACATAGACTATTTCCAGACTTGTGTACAAACTGTACTATAACTACCGTCTGTTTTCCAAGCTTTTCAATTGTTACAGCGTATTAGAGATGCTGATCCACACTTTTTGATGTATCCACACTTTTTGATGTAGCCACACTTTTTGATGTAGCCACACTTTTTTTTTAAATATCCAGTTTTTTCCCCCTGAGGGTAAAGTGAAACAACCTAAATTTTTCTACCAAAATTACTACATCAAAAGGTTGTCCGGAAGAGATCGCTTTTAGCGATAAGACTATGTTAGTATGAAATGAAATTAGAAATGTATGCGGAGGTCAGGAAGTTGGCCATTGCGGCCAGTTTTTTCCGAGTCTGGTAATTCGTAGTATTGAATACATTTCCGAGCACTTTGAGAAAAGGTTAATTTACTTAAAGGCTGCCTAAAGTGGAGTGAGCGGTCTTTATATTATTCATACGTCGATACGTCTATGGGTTGAAATGAATAAACTGTTTTACCGACGCGTGCCATTACCTATACGTACTACCTATTTATTATTATATTTAATATTTCAAAAGATGTGCTTGTTTCTTGCGCCGCTTCTATTCTTTCAGCTATAGCGGTTGTAGAGTAAAAAAAATGTCTGTAAAAAGGTACCTTACCTTAATTACAATAAAAAAAAATACATTTGACTTTTATAAATAATTACAATATCTTTAAATATTTGAAAATATTTTTTTTTCAATTAAGTAGGTATACTGAAGAATTTCTTCTACTAAAATATCATCACGATTTCACGAACTTAATTAAATATTTCGATTAGAAACAGACTTAATTATTGCGTACTTTGAATCGTAGGTAATTATTCCTGCGCTCAGTGCGGGAATGTAGCACTTCCCGCACAGTTTGTCGATACATAGACAGATTTTTGGGCAGGTGTAACAAAAATATTATACAACCTATAATTTACTATCTACTCCAGGGTTCGAAAATATCCGATTTTTATTATAAATATTAATATATATGATATTTACAACAAAAACTAAACCAAAATTATATTTTGCGTTTTTATAAACGTTTTTATACTCCCTTATTTATAACCAAGAGTTTCCACCAGTCTATTGGTGTTCTTTGAAAGTGAGAGCTAATAAATTACTGTAATTTTTTTATATTTTTTAGGACAAAATCATATTGGTTCTGATACAGTCCAGATTGCTTGCTATATATCGTGATATATATCCTCGAACCCTGATCTACTCTACGCTGTTTTTAAAGTTAATAGTATTAACACGTTATTTTACGTTTTCTTTTTACTGTCGTCCCAAAGTTCATTGGAAAACGTTTTTATGGTGGAACTGAACTTTAAAAAGCCATTAAAACTTTACGGCACCTTGTAATTGCTTAAAAAACTGGCTTTATTATTGTTTCAATTAGTTGTAGCAACGATATTACATGATGAGAGCTTTCGTTAAAAATAATTAAACCCAGATATAGAGTTATAAGTAGATTGTGTAACTAGTGGGAAAAGAGTCACATTGTTTAGGCGAGTGAGTGTAATTTCGCCACACAGTTATGTAGGTATAGGCAAATTTTTGAACCAGTGCGTACGACTCGTGGTCTTTCCGCACGTGATTCACATGATATTAGTTTTCCACGTTTTTAAAGCGATGTCGATTTTGTGGTTTACACGCATAATGACCAATTTTAATTACGCAGAACGACCAATACGCAGAATGGACCACACATAGTCAGTACATGTCAAAGTGACAAATGTCAGTGACAAATGTCAAAGACATTATTAGACATTTGTCACTGTCATTTGTTAATTTGACATTTGTAACTTAGACATGTGCGTATTGGTCATTCAGCGTGTAAACCGATTTTTTGTATGGAAAACCTAGGAATTACTGTACATTCATTCTACGATGTTACGGCTGGCAGCTGTCAACGTTAGAAAAGTCTTGAACATCACTTACGGTACCTAGATCTAGTGCCAACATTACAGATAAAATTCGGAATCTACAAAATCAAGAACAAGTATTTGTATCCTGTAAATTGGTACAACAAGGACGTGGTTACAGTACTATTTTTTTTCTTTGTACTTTAGCCTGGTCATAACCAACTAGACACTATAATGTATCTGTGCACGTTCGAAGAAAATATTGAAAATTTGATTCGAAAACCGAATTAACGATAAGAATGTTGCGTAATTTAAAGTTATGTAGATAGTTATGTGAATAGTTTGTAAAAATATTGCAATATGATTATAATAAGTTCATAATTTCACGTCCTATCGAATGTGCCAGCTGCAACATCGTAATTTTCTCATATATTCTTTCTTATATATATATTTGATTCTAATAAAATATCCTCTGCCATCCTGGACTCCATGGTGTGACTGTCTCAGCGTCGGTAGGGAGCTACTTGTCTTGGCTTTTAGATTACGCTCGGGTCACATTCCGTTAAATAAGTTTTTGCATTTGGTGGGAAGAGCTGCATCACCGTTTTGTACCAACTGCAACAAAATAGAAGACCTCACTCACCTCCTGATGGAGTGTGACCTGGTGAACATTGAGAGAAAGAAATTTGGCCTCAATACGCTCCAAAATGGGAGGCTCAATGTTATTTTGAGCCAGCCCTTATCTGATAATATGAAACACTTACTGTTGTTTGCTAAGTTGGCTCTCAAAGTGAGGGTTGACTCTAATAATACTTGAGCTTCCCATCCCTTTTCTTAGTGACCCTAACGAGGCTGACATGGTCACCTTGTCGTGTACCAAGGCCTCAAAACAGAGATTTTTAAAAAATAGCCTCCTATACAGGGTGTAACAATAACCCCATATAAAGCCTTTCATTATCCATAACTGAAAAAAAACAGCTGATCCATACAAAAGGTCAATACCTTACACTACACGACCGGAAATGTATGAAACAGCTGATATTTTTTTGCGATTTCAGGGTTGTCCCCAAAGTGAAAGATGTTCAGTTATGGATACTGAACAGAACACCTCCCTTTCGGCTCTGTAGGGGTTTTTGTCGCATTCAGTATATACCTAGGTAGGTAGATGTATTTTTTTACCCAGTGGTCCATTGTCAAGATATTCTAGAACAAAGCAAATCGAGCTACAAGCTAGATGAACAGCTATAACGACATGATGAGCCGCTTTATAATTTACGTACACAGTGTAGATAATAACAATATTCAGTGGTATAACCGTAAATATCTGCGGATGCCATGTACCAATGAGTTTTGCGTATTTTTCAAAGACTTACGTACATTTACCGACTGCTTTAACGGTGAAGGAAAACATCGTGAGGAAACCTGCACCCTGAGATGACCAGTGTGTAAAATGGGGTAGGCACAAAAGATCCTCAAGGGTCGAAGTGCCGCTGGGGTTATTCCCGGCCTTATATCATAAGATAAGATAGTTTTAGTTGGCTTCAGTAATATTTCCTCAGTTTTAAACACCTCCCATACGACTCTGATTTACGTAGTGATGTTCGCAGGGAAGAGGTAGATGAAGCTGGCACAGGACTTAGAGGACAAGACTTTGGAAGATTTCCCCCCCGTTACCAAAAAAAAGGACTTAGAGGATTCTCTCAAATGTTTCCATATCAAACCTTTCTGTAGGTTGTAGTTAAAGGTCGAACCTGGCCATTTTTTTTATTATATAAGGAGAGCAGACTAGCAAACGCATCTCACCTCTGGGAAGTGCCATATTCCCGCACTTACTGTGCGGAAGTTATTTCCCATTATCGGAAGTACAGTGGAAGACACATCAAGCTATAGGTGTTTTTTTATGATTCCTTGACATTCGTATGAATGGGAGAAACAAAGTATACTAAATATCAAGGTATTGCAATAACAAACTATACCATATATTATATATCTATAATAATAAGTTCTCCCTTCCCATTCCACTAAATATTATCAGCAGTCCTTCACTGTTCACGCTGTACGGCTGTGGAACTCCTTGTTATGTACTCATTATATATTTTTAGTTTATGTAGTCTTTGTATTATTTTATGTATGTTTATCATGATCTGTTTAAGTATACATATATATCTGCCTATTTATTTTATGTACTTAGTATTATATATGTTATTATTGTAAATAAAATTCTCTTATAATGTTTTCCATTAACCTTGCACACCTACTACCTCTTTCTCGATACCATTTACTCCAATTTTTTACTTTACAAACTAATTGTACTTACCGTCTAAATTAAAAAGAACTATTTGCGAGTGTACCCACTGAATATCATAAAACTGTGGCTTATTAAATGATAGGCGTTTGGTATGTTGCCAACTTATAATATAACCATGATTCGCGCGAAATCTCCCATCTGTTGTGACTGGTCTGGCTATGGTAAATAGATATTATATGAGAGCGTCGGTCAGTGGCACAGTGGCTAGGACGCCGGGCTCCCGTGCGGGAGGTCCGGGTTCGAAACCTTGCAATGCCATGTACCAATAAGTTTTACGGATTTTTTCGAAGACATACATTTACCGACTGCTGTAACTGCTCTGTGCAATGCTGACAGCTGTCTCATCGTCACGTACCGTGGTGTCGTGTCACCGGACCCTGACTGGAAAGCGCTGCGGCGGTAGCTAGCATCTAGCCACCTGCAGAGCCTGTGGTGACACCGTTGAGTCAATGGAACACTTGCTGTGCGAATGTGACTCGCTGGCTGGAGGGCGTATGAGTCTTCTGGGGGTCGCCTACCCGAAACCAGAGGACTATAGTCTCCTTCCTGTAAGCTGTACAGCGTCCTTGATGCAAAGCATCTTTAAGGAGCAGGAATGAAATCCACCAATCAGCACTGGGCCTGCTCGACGGACCATGACCCATCCCGGAGGCCTATGCCCCAACAGTGGGGACATTAATAGGCTGATGATGATGAGATGAAACATTATGCTTATGCACATTATACTTACTTTCTTAGTGTATTATAGGTAAACAATTTAAGTCTGGCTACGCCCGTGACGTAAGAGTGGTGCGGGGCGAGATGACAGAGAGCGAGCGTGCGGGGAGTGGGAGGCAGCCCCACCAAGCTCAAGTCCGATCGTGCATGGAGTACTGCTGCCACCTATGGGACGGCTCAGCAAAGTACCAACTGGCTGCCCTTGACTCAGTGGAGAAACGCGCTAAGCGCCTTATAGGTGACGAATCGCTGGTGGAAGCTAGACTGCAAATCACATCGGCGCAAGGTTGCCTGTCTATCGGTATTTTATAGGATACGTTTCGGAGAGTGCGCATCGGAATTGCACGACCTAATTCCAGCATCTCCATTCCGCCTTCGGACTACCAGGCGCGGGGAGAGGCTCCATCCTTATGTTGTTGATATCCCATCTGCTCGTACGAAGCGATTTACTTCTTCGTTCATTATGCGAACGGCTAAGGAATGGAACAGTTTGCTTGTCTGTTTTTCCCGAAACCTACAACAAAAAGCTTTTTTTATTGACTACTAAACCCGCATTTGACCCCGATCTAGCCTGACTCGACGATGAGGTCGACGATGGAGCATGCGGGTCCAGTAAATGCCTAACTAATGTCCAGTAACTGCGTCTCGTAAATTAGATACCATAGCAAAAAACACATTAAAACCCTAATATTAACTAACCTAATATATAATTCCCTACTATTAACTAAAACGCACCGACTTCTGCGTAGAAATAGAAACCGGTCAGGTGCACTGCATGTTAGTTATAGCTTATCTCTATAGTTACCTATGTACCTAGTATAAACTGGTTTAAATACTAAGTCAAAACAGTAAATAATATTCGTTCTCGTAAAAACGATTAGTTGGTCTTTGAAGAACTGAGAACTGAGAAATGATAATTATATTGTTACATTACAGTGAAACCGCAGAAGTACGCTAAAACTACGAACTTGAGCGAATCTCACAGGCGTTGTATCGATATTTGAGACGAGGGGGGAGGGGATATCGATTTGCAAAAAATCGATTAATGGATATTATAATACAATACAATACAAATATACTTTATTGCACACCCGGGACAAAAACAAAACATACAACATAAAGAAAGGTACAATACAATGTGCAGAAGGCGGCCTTGTCGCTTTAAGCGATATTTTCCAGGCAACCTCTTCTTTATTATTATTTATTTTGTTTTAAAACTACTGTTTACCTCCCATTTCTGGGGTATACTACCACAATCGCGAGCTTTTGGCCGAACGAGAGTGGGGACTAAAAAATAAAGAGATAAATATGATCATAATATGTAACTTATATTATGGGGGCCAGGTATAACCCAGCGGCACTTCGACCCTTGAGGATATTTTGTGCCTACCCCATTTACACACTGGTCATCTCAGTGTGCAGGTTTCCTCGCGATGTTTTCCTTCACCGTTAGAGCAGTCGGTAAATGTACGTAATTCTTCGAAAAATACAAGAAAATCATTGGTACATGGCACTGCACGGTTTCGAACCCGGACCTCCCGCATGAGAGTCCATCATCATAATATGTAAGTATTTTATAGTAATTTAAGTTTATTCTTATATTGATAAGAATGCACGTACTATTCTGCATGTATTTATTATTATGCGGCCTATCTAAGGTATACCCTGACCAGAAATTTAAAAAAGTCAAGATGGAGCCATTGGTAGTTTTATAATCTGTCTTATGGAATTCACTATGAAAAAAAAATTACGGTCCGTTACCTGAGTTTTCTGACACCCCCCCTAGCTGACGTATCAACTAATAACCTATTTTTAATGTTAATTCTTATGTAATTTTTTAAATTACGACAGTAAAAATTTTGATGTTTTTGTTCTGCTACCTTTATTATTATTTGCTAATTTATTATGATTGATTATTTTATTGATGATAATTTATGATTGATTGATTTATCAATCAATCATAAATTTGTACGCTTTCAGGCAGAATATGGTGATACTGAAACACAATGTAATATCTGCATTACTCATTGCCAATAAATGATATTTCTATTTCTATTACAGTATCGAAAGAGGTCAGATAATTCAGGTAACCAACCGTACCCTTTAATTCCGCAATATGGCAAGGGTTTTTTAGTTTCTGATCGTATACTTACATTATTGCAGAGGCTAGGAAGTTAGCCATTAACAGCCGATGAGAATTCTGAAAGGCAGAACGAAAGCTACACAACGACGGCTACGAAGGCTAAACAAAACCTTTTACAGCTCCTAGGCAGACAATGGTTATGGAAAAAAAATCCACTCTTCCCCCCAGTAGGGACAAGTAGAATAGCTTATTTCCGCCGAGGCTTGTATAGATTTTTTTCTTAAAAATACCGGAAATGTGCTCACGTCATGGCCGTTTGACGGCCGGTGCCTATTGCCAATATTGTAGGAACGCGCTATGTGAGGACATGGATGACGTTACGTCAGTTGTATGAAAGGGAAAAGGGAAGATCTTCCACCAGGCGGGGTATTGTGTCTAGTGACCAGATGTCCAGGTCCGACTATGGATGTTTGGAACTCGTATATATACGAAGTCCCAGGAAAATTTCGATAGCGCGTTCTACACCGATGTGAGTAGGTACTAATTCGTAGTGGCACGCGTCGTGCGTCGCGTCGCCACAGTATTATGGAGTATTTTTTTGGCCACCAACCGGTAACAGTAGACATGAGGTGGAAGTAAAAAAGTCCAAAGTCACAATGGCAGCCGATCTAAAAACAGTTTCATCATGACAACAGTGGCATGGCGCCAATTCTGTCAAAACTTTGATGAAAAAATGTTAGTTTATTTTTTTTCCACTTCCGCCTCATGTCTACTGTTACCGGTTGGTGATAGTTTTGTTTTTGACACGCCTGTTTGTTTTTCCTGTCCGGGTTTATTGGATTGTCAGGAATGTGAACTATTTTATTTTTTAACACAGAATTTTTGCATCTAGATCCGCTTGGACCTGAGTACATTCCGAATGCGAGGGCTGCTTGTATGTCTCGCTGGAGAGACCAATATGAGGAATTAGCTAAAGTGAAGGGGCTTTGGTACAATACACTTAATTACATGCCAGCCTGGGCTCCATGGTGTGACTGTGTCTTAGTAGGGAGCTACTTGTCTTGGCTTTTAGATTACGCTCGGGTCACATTCCGTTAAATAAGTTTTTGCATTTGGTGGGAAGAGCTGCATCACCGTTTTGTACCAACTGCAACACAATAGAAGACCTCACTCACCTCCTAATGGAGTGTGACCTGGGGAAATTTAAGAGGAAAAAATTTGGCCTCAATAGGCTACAAAATGGGAGGCTCAATATTATTTTGAGTCAGCCCTTATCTGATAATATGAAACACTTACTGTTGTTTGCTAAGTTGGCTCTCAAAGTGAGGGCTGACTTTAATAATACTTGAGCTTCCCTTTCCCTTTTCTTAGTGACCCTAACGAGGCTGACATGGTCACCTTGTCGTGTACCAAAGCCTCTAAATTGAGATATAAAAAAAAACACAGAATTTTTTATCTTCCTTCAACGATATGTTCTATAAAATAAACAGGCCAAGTGCGAGTCGGATCTCGCCATATCTGTAGGAATCTGTACTGTTTACAAAGACTGTTTGTAAGTAGTAAACGAGAAATACTTTTGCCTTTTCTTACGCACACGCTACATACAAACTATTACAGATGTAGGATGGGAACTGGAGTGGCCCAACCAATTATTTTTTTAATAGATGATGTACTGTTATCTCACCAAAATAGAAAGTGTGAAAACATTGAAAGGGAAAATTAAAAAATTACAACGAGTATTTTAGCTTCTAAATTTTCTTATTATTTTTAATTTTTATAACTCAGTTCATTACTTTTGCAGATCTAATCTTATCTTATGATAGGGGACCGGGAATAACCCAGCGGCACTTCGACCCTTGAGGATGTTTTGTGCCTACCCCATTTTACACGCTCCTTTTTTCTAAAGTCATCATCATCAACAGCCTATTAATGTCCCCACTGTTGGGGCACAGGCCTCCCCTTGTACAAGGGGGATACGGGCCATCATCCACCGAGCGGGCCCAGTGCTGTGCGGTGGATTTCACACGCCTTCGGAAACTTTTAATTTCCTCAGACATGCGGGTTTCCTCACGATGTTTTCCTTCACCGTTAGAGCAGTCGGTAAATGTACGTAAATCTTCGAAAAATGCGAATAACTCATTGGTACATGGCACTGCACGCTTTCGAACCCGGACCTCTCGCATAGGAGTCCGGTGTCCTAGCCATGGTGCCACCGACGCTCCATTTTTTTTGTGCAGATACGCAATAGCCTAAAAGATAGAGTTGATACAGAGACGGTTGACCCGTGGCTAGTTAGTATCGAGTAACTAGGCAGTAACTAATTCGCTGTTAAATAACTCTAAAGTGAGTTGATTAAGTCAATATAGTTATTAAATTATATTTCGCTGGTTTTTTAAAAGCATAAATAGAACCACAGTGTGAGGACAACCCGGAGAATGATAGCGGGCCGTCTATGCCCTTACCCTCAGATCTGATCTGATCTATAAAACCAGTGTGACAAGGACCAAATTAACAAATTATACTCAGATCAGGGAAATAATAATTCCAATTTAACCCCCGACTCATCATTGTGGAGATCCCCTTAGTTTTTCCTTGTCATTATCAGGTCCTTAAGATTCCAGATGTCTATGAAAAAATCATTTAATTTCACGAGATGGCGAGGGTTTTGTATTTCTGGTTCAAAGCTTTACATTCAATTCCGTACTTATCACACACAGCCATAAGTCATAAATAACGTTTTTTCGTCCGTTATTTATTAGCTACATCAAAGAAAACGCTGCAACATATATTAAACCCATTAATTTTTGATGTATTATTTAAAGGCGACCGACGAAGTTATTATTTTATGTTAATAATAAAGAGTGTTAATAAAAATATTGGCCAATTTTTCATCAGGTGTTTTTTTTTAATATCAAAATCTCAAAAAATATTTCACACAACGCATAAAAAACTGTCTATTATCCATATTTTACTAGTGGTAAGACTTCGTGCAAAATCAATTGGGTTTTGACAAATTCTGCTGCAAAGCAGCAAAGCTTGTATTGCTGGGTTCCGGTTTGAAGGGTAAGAGACAGGTCCTCAAGGTTAACAGCGCATTGAAAACCCTTTTGTAACAATATAGAGGTAAGACGTCTGATCTGCTGCTGCTGAGGTAGATAGATAGCACGTTTACTCCTTATCATCTGGTAGTGGTAGATCCTAAAGTGAAGGAACGCCTGGGGTGGTACCACCCTCTTACCTATTTCTGCCGTGAAGCAGAAATGCTTGCATTTCTGTGTTTCGGTTTGAAGGGTAAGAGAGTCAGCGTAATTTCCGGCACATGAGGCAATCCATCTTAGTCCTCAAGGTTAGCAGCGCATCAAAAACCCTCTAATATTAATACAGTAAGGTGAGATGTCTATGGGCGATGGTGACCACTTACCATCAGGTGGCCCGTTTGCTCGTCTGATCTCCTTATTTGTAAAAAAAAAGGTAGCTTTAAGTATTTGAACCTGCGACCTTGCCGTTCCGTGGCAGTGCACTAACAACTGAGCTATCGCGGCTCATCCTGCTCGACTGCTTCAAATTATTCAACCCTTTCTATTAGTCACCTATTTTGTATAGGGAGTGTCAAAATTTTCGGGAATTTCAAAAATATTCTGAGTAAATTGTCCACACTTATTGTTAGTTATAGCCTAAAGGCGCTGTTACATATAGTCGTTGACCGCTTGAGTCGGTGACCGCCGCAGGGCGGTTACCGACTGAAACCGTTTATAAACGGTTTACAACAGTTATTTTTTTTTTAAATTAGTGTATTTTACCTAAAAATCGTTCGTGTTAAGTGAACTTTAAATAAGACAGTGAAATGGGAGTGAAATACTACAGATGATGGTACGGATCCGGCAACCTAACCTCCAATTGCACTTGGAATGCAAGACACTAGGCATTCCTAGTGCACACGACACTCCCTTAATCTCGACGTTGGTACACTGTTTTATTTTCAAAACAAATGTCAAAATGTTCGAGTTATATTCAAGATTCTAACACAGTCATTGGTCAATGGAAGACTGAGATGGGTGCAAAAGCTAGCGACCTCATCCGACCTGGGGAACAGCTCAAGGGCGCCGACTTACCCCGACGCGATTGGTGCTCACTTAATAGGATACGCACTGGCCACGGCCGAAGCGCCCATTACAAACACCTGTGCGGCTGGATCGAGTCCCCCCACTGCGACTGCGGCGCGGAGTCCCAGACCGTCGAGCACATCACGCGCGAGTGCCCCCCGCGATCATACCCCGGTGACCCTGCTGACTTCATCCTACTAACCCCAGACGCCGCCGAATGGCTAAGAAACCTGGATATTTGGTTGTGACATATCGCAGTACCTACTGTTATTGTATATTGTGTATAATTCCAACTGCCATACGAATAAATAAATAAATTGGTCAAATTGCAGCGTGTACACTAGCAGGGCCATTCATTAAAGAAAAAAAATTCATATATAGGCGGTGGCTGCATGCTGTGACCGTCTGGGCGGTCAGTAAAGGTAACCGCACCTTTACTGTTGCCAAAAATTAATATTTTTGCTTAACTTCATTCTGTATAAATACGCGACCGACATACTCGTATTATTATGTTAAAAATATATTTTAAAGGGATTTTTCTTGATGTTGATATTTCTTCTTATGTTTCGTTAAAATATTGGAGATTTTAATTTGGTTTGATAATTTAGATGCCGAAAAGAGTTGTTTTAAAAATATCAAAAGCGCAGTTACTCCTCTTTTAACATTGATTCGAGAAGACAAATAAACGAGCAACCCATGGACCACCAATCACCATAAAGTTCACCTTTTTTGGAAATTAATTCTATCCTTCTTTCTTTTTTTTCTTGAACATTTAAGTCCGCGGTATCAGGCAGTCCGACTGTTCAATAGGTTGCCAGTTGAATTAAAAACTATAAATAGTGTTAATATTGTTAAGCGTAAACTAGGAGCTCTACTTGTTGAAAAGTGTTGCTACTCGATAGAGGACTTTTGATTATTGTTTAATTTTTACTTTGACATAATTTATAACTTTATTAGACACTAGTTTTAGTAGTTTGACATTTGTAATTATTAAATTTTTAATTAGTCTTAAGCTTTAATTCGCAAACAATATACAGGGTGTAACATTAAGAACGGTCAGTATGGGAAAGTCTGAAACTATAAGACATACGAAGATCTGTTCTTAGGAACCATGTCATCAATTTTAGTTACAAGAAACACTGTATTCATACATTTTAAAAAAAACCTGTACTCAGCCTGGGAATCGAACCCGGTTGTTTTGAAAAAAAAATCCAACACTATTTCTATTTAGATATCGATTGTGTAGGTCTTAAGGAATAAATGTTAGTATGAAACGTGATGTTTAAAATTAATAAAACGCATTGTTTCCATATCTTTTAATTTATTTTAGTAGGTGTTCGAAATGACTACCATTTTGTAAAATACAACATTCAACTCGTTTAGGTAACGATCTTACTATTGAATGTTGTATCTTCAGGTGGTGAATTTGCGTTAAAATTGTCTCTATGGCTGCTGGTCTCTAGGTCTTCAATTGTGTCGTAGCTTGTTTTGTACACTTCATCCTTAACGTAATCGATATCTAAATAGAAAGTGTTGGATTTTTTTTCAAAACAACCGGGTTCGATTCCCAGGCTGAGTACAGTTTTTTTTTAAAATGTATGAATACAGTTTTTCTTGTTACTAAAATTGATGACATGGTTCCTAAGAACAGATTTCGTATGTCTTATAGTTTCAGACTTTCCCATACTGACCGTTCTTAATGTTACAGCCTGTATATTGTTACTCGAAAAATAAAATAAAATTGAAAATAAATACATACACCTTCACGCTATATTCTTTGCGGGGCAGGCAGAGAGAACGGAGCACCATGAATCTTTGTCTTGGCACTCTTCTCTTACTTCCTACAGTCATTCATCGTTTCACACATGCTCGCCTTTGGGGTAGTCTGCTCGAGCACTCTCTCAATCTGATCTTTAAAGGTAAGTTTAAAATGATATTTTTTTCGAATATTTATTTAAAAAAATGTTTTTTATAGAAACCATTGTTCAAACTGTAGATTCTACCCTTGAATTGAAATATTTCTACCCTAATAAAAAGCATCTTATTTACTCATTTGAAACAGTCTATAATAGGGCGATCCATTAATTTTTAGTCAAATAGAAAATAAAAGAAATATTACAAATGTTTATTTACAACTTTTCAAAGTATTCCCCTGCGGCATCAAAATACTTATGCATTCGACTGAACCAGCATTCAAAACACGTGAAAAACTGTTCTTGCGGAAGGTTCGTTCGTTCGTTCGTCCGTTCGTAAATATCTTTTCCCGCAGAGATTTCTTCAACGTGGGGAACTAAAAGAAAGCGGAGCCAAGTCAGGACTGTAGGGGGATGTGGTAGCAATTGCACGCCCGAATGGGTTAAAAAGTCCATGGTTCTGGCGGCCGTGTGAGCGTTGTCTTGGTGAAAAACATTCGTTCGTTCGGACGTTCGTCACTCAGCTCCTGGAAGGCTTGCGGCAGGCAAACCTCGCTATACCATTGGGTATTAATGGATCTTCGATCTTCTAGTAGAATTACAGCTACAGGCCCACTACGACGGAAAAAAAACGACAACCTTTTTTTTGTTGACGTTTCGACCCCGAACAACAGGTACTTACAACGATTTACTCGTCTTCTTCAAATACCCATTCTGTCGATTGCTGTTTGGTAAGCGGGTCGTAGTTGTATATCCAAGATTAATCGGAAGTCAAAATGTAGGTCACCTGCTGTGAGCTACCTCCGTCGAATTTATCTAGCATAAACCTGGCACCAGTCTACACGTCGGGCTTTCTGCTCTTCTGTGAGAGAGTGGGGTTACCATCGCGATGCAACCTTCCTAACTTTAAGATGGTTATGTAAAATGGTGGAAACTGCCTGTGATCCAATCTTCAGTTCATCCTGAATCTCGCGCTTGGTAATGTTGCGACATTCCTTTATTAGCCACTCCACCCTGATGACGTTTTCATGAGTGACTGCCGTTGGTGGTCGCCCCGGTCTAAGGTCATATTTTAGGTCGCTCCGACCACGCTTAAACTCACGATACCAATTAGTTATGATGGCAAGTGATGAAGCCAATTCCCCAAAAACACTGATTACATTTTTCATGTGATTCCTTACATGTTAACTCTCATTTAAAATCATAATAGATCATAGCACGAAATGCTTTCCGCGTTACCTCCATCGTAGCGATTGAAAAGTGACAGACATGTTTTTTTAAATAATTAATTAAAAAATAACTAAAGTTCGCCAGCCAGTGATATTTGGCCAAAGAGTTTGTAATAAATTTTGCCTCCAAGAGATAATAAAAGTAAAACAATGTGATTGATAACAAGCCGTTGACTAACAATTTTTGGACCGCCCCACGTATCAAAGTCAATCAAATCATCAATCAAACTTTATGGGGTTTGGTGGAAGAGATCTCTCATAGAGATAAGTCACGCCCTTTGTGCGTCACATATTTTTGTCTAAGTTTGTAATATATTATGTGTGTGTACAATAAAGAGTTAATAACAAAGACTTTGAAATTCACCGTTTGTAATTTTTTCGCTATAGAGAAGTTTTTAAGGAATGGCAACCGCGTCTTCCATTGGCGCATGCGCTATGAGCGTCTCCCCGTACATTCATCCGGCCATTAAAATGTCAAATTTGCTCATTTGACTCGCTGTCAGTGCTCACATCATCATGCTAGAGGAGAAGGTGCTACTAGTCCGATTTCAGTGTTTCATACAAATCGCTTCCAATACGAACAGCATGTATAAGTATAACTCGTACGCTAAATATAGGGGCAGCTATTTCCGTGGTAGTGACCGGGTCGGGCAACGAACCTGAATACCTGGAACATGTTACGTTACGGAAGGTAGGGCTGTCAAACTGCGCCGTGATACGAGCGTTTTCAGAGTCGTGCGTGTTTCGTCACGCACGCGGGTTTGCTCCACATGCGTGTTCCACGCATCACATTGTTTCATACAACATTTCAGTATCATGCATGATGAGCGTCGGTGGCACAGTGGCTAGGTCACCGGACTCCCATGCGGGAGGTCCAGGTTCGAAACCGTGCAGTGCCATGTACCAATGAGTTTTTCGTAATTTTTGAGCACAGGGGTTGGCACAAAAGATCCTCAAGGGTCGAAGTGCCGCTGGGATTATTCCCGGCCCCCTATCATAAGATAAGATCATGCGTGATATACCTACCCGCATGCGGGGTGAGTGGAGACCTTGCAAATTGACATTGCGAATTTTCACCATGCGGGGCAAACCAGCGTGCGTGACGAAACCCGCACAAAGGCTCTGAAAACGCCGTGCGAGTCTTCTTCTAAGTCGTGTTCCTCATTGCTGAGGATCTTGCATCATTCTAAAATAAAATTATAGTGAATATGTAAGTAATAGTGAATATGTATAAAAATATAGAGTTTTTCACGAAGTGCTTAGGCATTTCACGAAGTGCTAGGTTACACTACTTTGATGCCAGGTTTTAAGTTTTGAATCTATACTATTTCTATAGCAACGGTGGCCTAGTGGCTAGGACACCGGACTCCCATGCGGGAGCTTCGGATTCGAAACAATGCCATATACCAATGAGTTATTTGGATTTTTTCGAAGACTTACGTACATTTACCGACTGCTCTAACGGTGAAGGAAACATCGCGAGAAAACCTGCATATCTGAGGAAATCAAAAAATTTCAAAGGCGTGTGAAATCCACCAATCAGCACTGGACCCGCTTGGTGGATCATGGCCTAAATCACCTTGTATAAGGGCAGGCCTGTGCCCCAACAGTGGGGACATTAACAGGCTGATGATTTTACTAGCGCCATCTCTTTTATTCATAAATTTATTGACGGCACTAGTGTGCACGATCGATCCTCAAGGCGCTTTCACATTAGACGATAATGATACGTCGGTTGTCGAATCTCACATTTAGTACTAGGTTGTAGACACTTCTTCACTTTTCTGTGGAATGCAACGCACTCTTACTGCTTACTTACTCCGCTGGCGCAGCGACCCGAAGTGGATCTTGCCCTCCGATACCAAAGAGCGCCAGCGCTCTCTCTCCTGCACAGTCTCGAGCCAGTCAGGCGCCCGGAGCTCACGCAGATCCTTCTCCACTTCATCGCGCCAGCGGTATCTGGGACGTCAGCCCCGACGTCGTCCGCTAGGGCGTCCCACATACGCTCGTTTAACTGCCCGATCCTCCCCCATCCTAGTGACGTGTCCGAGCCATTGGAGTCGAGCTGCTTTCGTTTCTCCTATGATGTTCGGCTCGTTCACCATCTCTTCCATTTCCTTATTCATTCTTATCCTCCACCCTCCATCTTCCTTCTTGACTGGTCCCAGAATCTTCCTCAATATCCTCCTCACATACTAAAAAATAGCAGAGTTATGCGTTTAAAAAAAACCGCATGAAGTAGTGGTTTAAAAGAAACTGGTTATTGATATAGGCATAATCGAGGCATTGATAACCATAGAGTATACCATAGAGTAATATACAATTTGTGTAAAAAGACAACAAGCGTAATTCTTTATAGCATTCATAGTCTGTTCTGATTTTTAAATAGAAATTATGTAAAATAATTATAACGTAAATTATAATTTGTAAATCACTTGTTACAATATTTTAGTGGAGTTAAAAGCTAACGTAATTATTTTTATAACTTGACATTACATAATTTTCGATATTTATCTTGCACGTAGCTAAATGATAAACGTCTCTTAACGTCTTTTTTTTTTCGACAAACAGGCAGACGGGCCACCTGATGGTAAGTAGTCACCGTCGCCTAGAGACACGTGCAATACCAGGGGTATTGCACGTGTGTTGCCGGCCGTGGAGGGAGAGGAGAGGACTTTTTTCACGTTCTTTTTGAAGCATCCCATGTCGTAGCGCTGTGGAAAAACGTCGGGTGGAAGAGAGTTCCATATTTTACAGGTGCGTGGCAGAAACGTTCGTGTAAAACGGGTCGTGGTAGACACCCAAGGCTTTAGAAAGTGCGGGTGAACATTGAGCCGCCGACGAGTGGTGCGATTCAAGAAAGTAGACGACGGCACCAGGTCAAATAGTTCTGAACGTCATCTAGTTTACGATTATTTCAAGAATTATAAGATCTTAGGCATTGCCCACCAGTGCCTATAAGTTCACAATGAACTGAACTATAGCGCATTTTTTGTACCAGTGTTGCCATCTATAGGCTGAAGCGTTTAGAAGAAAAAAAAATGTCTATTATTTCTACAAATAAAATCAGCAAAAGGCCTTTTCACATTAGACGATATCGTCGGTTGTCGAATCTCAAACATTTAGTACTAAAGACGGTTTCACTCAATGTCGTCCACGACACCATAGACATCAGTGTCGTTATCGTCTATTGTGAAAACCCGCTAACTCGTAAATCTAAAAAATATATTTGACTTACATCCTCAGTAAATCAGAAGAAGGACAAGCGGCGTATTGTCAAACTTTGGTAATAAATCTTCGGGAACTTTTCACGGGCAAAATTAATAAAAGTTTGAGGGATTTTCGGGGTGGTAGATATTAGTATATGAAGAGGTTTTGGCAGAATCTGTTTTCTTTTTCTTTATTGTAAAGGAAAGCAGACACGCAAACGGGACACAGAAACTTAGATTGGCTATATTATTAGTCGTATCCTCTATACATGGTGTTCCTGAGGATATGCATTAACTTCGCCAAACACTTCTCTAGCTTTTACATAATATATTTGACAATGGAAGTGATTTACGAGTTACTTCCTATTTTATTTTACTAAATTTAATTGAGATTTACAATGACCTTTATTTATGCGCGTAAGAAAACCTGAAACAAAGGAACACCTATAAATCCCACAGTTTTGCCAGTAGAAACAAAATGCACTCTTTGCAGAATGGCATTGGGAGGGGTCTACGTATCAAGTTCATAGAAAATCGTCACCTATAACCGTAGTGCTTTTAAGAAAGGTGTAAAGATTTGCCGGCGATGACCGTACTGTAATTTTTTAACTTTATTTAACGGCATTAGCCCGTTACCGCGCGCGAACGTGTTAATAAACGTATTGTTGAAATATTTTTCATATGTATGTACGGATATACTGACTTACTGACCCCTATAGATCAGGGGTTCCCAAACTTATTTTGTCTACCGCCCACTTTGAGAATAAATTATTTTTTAGCGCCCCCATTTTTTCCCCTACTTAAAAACGACTATAACTTCAAATTAAATTAATTAATTATTGTGAGCTATATTAGCGGAGATTAAACATTAATTCTAAACGAGACTTTTACTATAATTCGCAAGAGTTAACTTGAAACCTGAGCGCAGTCGGTAATACACAACGGCGCTCAGGTCTCAAGTTAACTCTTACGGGCTACACCTGCCAATGAGAATGATTATTGAAACGCAACTTTATAGTATTCAGAGTATCTTTTATTCAAAATAAACAAACATAATCGATTCTTATATAAAAACTAATGTGAAGGATGAATCTGATGCTGTTTAATAAGTTTGTTGATATCAGGTTCCAATTTACTCAAGAACAGTCGCAAGTCGCCACGTTCGGTAACATGCAAACGATTTCTCTTTTTAGTAAGCAGTGTTGCCACAGCACTAAATCCACGTTCACACAAATATGACGATGGGAATGCTATCAAGAATCATTGAACGATTAACCACAATCCAGGGTACAATTGCGGGATCGGTTTTTGTAGCCAAAATTCTTGGTAACCATTTTTGAACTTGATTTTTATTTCCTCGTTTGTTGTCAATTCTATAAGTTCTTCTTCGAACCGCGTTTGAGCAATCTCTTAACTAATATTAGTTGATGTTCACAAGTTGTAGTTGAGAGTCGAGAGCTCATGCAGTCGGTGTCTAAGAGGCCTCTTAGCTAAATGAAATTACAAATCACCCCCCAAGCCTCTACACAACGCCCCCATATTTTTCTGGGTCTCTTACCGCCCCCCTTTAGGCCTGCAGCGCCCACAAGGGGGCGTTATCGCCCACTTTGAGTAAGACTGCTATAGATAGAGCGATCTCGCATTATTTGGCAGATTTTTTCTCCAAGACGTCAAACATCGTTTTCAGTGGTAAAAAATCAGATGACGTAAGGATTGATGCGATAAGGGTTGTCATTTTCCGCATTTATTGGCCGACAGTACCCAAGATGTACCCACGTTTCCCCCGGGGACACAAAAAGGGACGGTCCACGTGATGACGACTCGTAAATCAGCGTGGCCCCAACAACGGAACCTGACAGGGTCGCAATCAGGTGGGGCTCTTTGCCCCCGCTGGAAATTAAAGTTTTCTACATACAAGATTTTTTTTATTAAATAAGTAGAGCAGACGAGCAAACGGACCACTTGATGGTAAGTGGTCACCGTCGCCCATAGACATCTCACCTCTCTGTATTATTTTTAGAGGGTGTTTGATGCGCAGCTAACCTTGAGAACTAAGATGGATTGCCTCATGTGCCGGAAATTACGCTGGTTCTCTTACATATATTTTTTTGGTTTGAATTGGTAGACTTTTGTTTTTTTCTCCATACATTTTGTTTGAATGACGAATTTTCACTTGAACACCTTTTCCTCAGAAACGGGGTTCTAGAGGTATATTTTTTTCTACATGTTTTGGTCAACTTATCGCCCTACACAACGAAGATTTTTTCAGCGAATTTGACTAAAAGCTTTTTTTCATACAACTCGTCCTTTATGGATTTGACCTTCTTCCTCATATCTCCTGATTATTTTAGCCAAATATATTTTATTCCAAAATGAGCTTTATTTATCGGTGATATCAACCATAACATTTTTTTTTACAAATCTTTAAAATTGACGAAGTTATTAGCTTTTGAAAGGCGACCCAAAAGTGTGACACACTTTTCCCGAACATGCACCCAGACTCCCATACTTGACGAGTTAAGATACTTTCATATCAAAAATAAAACTGCATTAGTGACCCCCTATTATTGCCCTGGATACGTCCCTGATTCCCGACAAGGCAGCGCCGAAGTTAATGCGGGGTTCACACGACCTCTGCTCGAAAGAGTGGTATTGTGGGGTGCAAACATAAGATTCAGCGGGTTTGGATGTTGTGAACCAAGCTCTATTATATTTGGAAGAAAATCGGATGAGCAGATGCCTGACGGTAAGTGGTCACCGTCGCACATAGATATCTCATCTTCATCTCACAAAAATATTGAAAGAGGATTTTTTGGCTTCTAACTTTGAGGACTTATCTTATCTTATGATAGGGGGCCGGGAATAACCCAGCGGCACTTCGACCCTTGAGGATCTTTTGTGCTAACCCCTTTTTATACACTGGTCATCTCAGTGTGCAGGTTTCCTCACGATGTTTTCCTTCACCGTTAGAGCAGTCGGTAAATGTACGTAAGTCTTCGAAAAATACGAAAAACTCATTGGTACATGGCACTGCACGGTTTCGAACCCGGATCTCCCGCATGGTAGTCCGGCGTCCTAGCCACCAGGCCACCGACACTTAACTTTGAGGACTTAGATGTGCTGGTAATTAGGCCCGGACTACACACATCCGGTTCCAGCCCCAGTTCAGTTCGCTGCAACCAATCACATGCATTCCGCCCTCCCCCTCCTGAAGTCAGCGTTTCGTGATTGGATGCAGCGAACAGAACCGGACGCATATAGTCCGAGGCTAAATGTAAGAAAGTAAAAGTAAAGTAAAATACACTTTACTGCACAAATAGAAAAGGAAATAGTGAAGTACAATTTAGGCGGCCTTATCGCTAAGAGCGATCTCTTCCAGACAACCTTCGGGCAGAGGAAATGATTTCGAGAAAGAGGTAGTAGGTGTGCAAGGTTTATGGAAAACGTTTCATAAGGGAATTTTATTTACAACAATAACATATATAATACTAAGTACATAAAAGAAATAGGCAGATATATATGTATACTTAAACAGATAATGATAAACATACATAAAATAATACATAGACTACATAAACTAAAAATATATAATGAGTACATAACATACAGGAAAAGCAGAATAGCAACCAGGGTAGATAAAAGGAAAGGAAAGTTTAAAGAGGTAGGAATCAAAGTTCGAGAAAGTGAGCCTCCACTTGCCTTTTAAAGATGAGCAGTGCACAGGTGTACAATCAAAACAATAACATACTTATAAATGTCATAATGTTATCACGATTTTTTATCGTGGAACTATCAAAATCGCTCCAGCTCCCGCCCGACGTTTACGCCATCTTCGCAGGAATTTCATATCTCCTTCAACGTTCCTATAAAGGCAGATTGCTTGGCTAAGACCGTGCTTGCACCAATAAGTGAAAATTCCTAACTTATATCATCAGAGCTTGATGGTATCACAATCTTTACGATCTACTGGGTCAACAAAAAGCCCCTATAGTCCCGAAAGGGGGGGGTGTTCAGTATCTATAACATCCCACTAATGTCCTCATTCATACAACACAACACGCACACTGTTGCTTTCTTCGTCCGTGCAGTCACTGAGGGGCCAGCTGAAAGTCAGCGCTGTGGCTTGCCTCAGCATTATGCTGAGCTAGTGTACCCTTTTTGGCACTGTACCACACCGGATGTTTGTGCTGCATGTATTAATCTTTGTATACTTCTGTATTGTGTTCTATATTCTGGTGTTTACAGTGATAAATAAACGTTTTCAATTTCAATTTTTACACACTGTTGCTTTCTTCGTCCGTGCAGTCACTGAGGGGCCAGCTGAAGATCAGCGCTGTGGCTTGCCTCAGCATTATGCTGAGCTGGTGTACCTTTTTTGGCACTGTACCACACCGGATGTTTGTGCTGCATGTATTAAACTTTGTATACTTCTGTATTGTGTTCTATATTCTGGTGTTCAGACCAACCCTAAAAATTAGCTGTTCCATACTTTTGTACAGCTTTTGCTGCACGACCGGAATGCATAAAACAGCTGATTTTTTTTCGGGATTTCTTAGTTAGTCCTCTAGTGAAACTTGTTCCGTTATGGATACTGAACACACCCATTTCGACCCTCGGAACTCTCGGTGAGTGAGTGCGACTCGCATTTGGCCGGTTTTTCCCTTAATTCTTCAGAATAAAACGTAATAAAATAATTAATTTAGCATACGCTGAACATGCTTTCTCCCTGTTGCTACGAATTGTTTATTTCAGGGTCAAGTTATGTTATCACAGTCACAGCAAAAACTCATTGGTACATGGCATTGCATGGTTTCGAACCCGGACCTTCAGCATGGGAGTCCGGCGTCCTAGCCACTAGACCACGTGCTCTTTCATTTCATGTTAGTGAAGTTTAATTACAGTTGGCGCTAGGGGTCAATTTGAATTTGTATCATGTCATGGCGGAGGTTATTTATATGATAATCATGAGGCCTGCATGTTCAGGCGATTCTGTAGTGCCTCCATATTTATGTACAAAACTCGGGACAAACATTGCGATTGCATCAGCGGTATGAGTGGGGGGAGTGGGGGATGGGGATGGGGGGGTTAGTCGTATTCCGCATTGCTGAGGGAATGCAATTAAAGTATCGTAACAGTAAAATACACTTTAATGTACAAATATAAAACAACAAACATGAGATAGAAAAGGAAATAGTGAAGTACAATTTAGCCTTATCGCTAAGAGCGATCTCTTCCAGGCAACCATCGGGCAGAGGAAATGATATCGAGAAAGAGGTAGTAGGTGTGCAAGGTATATAGAACGACTCTCTCGGCAGATTCAATGGGGTGGTATGCCGTTGCCTTCCCCATTTCACACACTGGCTATCGTGTGCAGGTTTCCTCACAATGTTTTCCTTCACCGTCAGAGCAGTCGGTAAATGTACGTAAGCCTTTGAAAAAAAACGAAAACTCATTGGTACATGGCACTGCACGGTTTCGAACTCGAACCTGGAGCATGGGAGTCCGACGTCCTAGCTACGACGCCACCGACGCTCAATGATATACCGGGAAATGGTAAGTACCAAAGATTTTGAAATCCACCCCTCTGTAGTATGCTCGCTAGATAAGTTTTATAAGGAAACCGCGTCTGCCAGTTGGCGCATGCGATTTGAGCATTTTCCCATTCATTAGTCGGGCTCTGAAACGTCAAATGTATGAAAACTTATGACCTATGGGTCAATAACGTGGCTCGCTGTCAGTGCTCACGTCATTGTTCTAGAAAAAGGGCGCTAGTAGCCCGATTTCTGTGGTAAGTACCAACCTATTGCAGATGGTGGAATTAAATAAAAACGTGTTAAATGATGCTGACTACAGACGGTGAATTAAAAAAAATGCGCTACGCAGCGTATGTTTGCGGAAGTGTGAAGTGTATGCAGAGAGATTTTATTGTATTGTGAGAGGGTCAGTAAGGCTGGGACTTCATTCACCGGTTCCAGTGCCGGTTCAGTTCACTGGAGCCAATCCCAAGCGTTCCGCGGAGTTTCGACCTCCCCCACTTGAAGTCAGCGCCTCGTGATTTGCTGCAGCGAACCAAACCGGCGCTAGAACCGGCGCATGTAGTCCCAGCCTAACGGGCCACCTGGTGGTAAGTGACTACTTACCACCAGGTGGCCCGTTTGCCTGTTCGTCTTGGCCATGTCTTAGCCTATTTATATTAGAGAAAAAGGCGGTTCTGTTACTTTTAACTTAAAAAAAACATGCCAGTCGTGTGGTCACAGTCTGTATGTCAGAGTACAGTCAGATCACGTCGGTCGGAGTCGGAAGCGACGTCATATTATTATTGTTATGTCGTTTATAGCCCATCTGGATTTTTAGGGTTCCGCACCCAGTACACAGAATAAGTAATGTGAAACAGATTTCGGAGTTGGTCCCGTAGTGAAAGTTGTTCAGTTATGGATACTGAACACACCGATTTTGGCGTTTAGGTTTTTTTTTTGATACATCTGTATATTCGGATGGACAATCTCAATGCGGCTTCACGACGTGTCGGTCTCGGGATGAACTTGGACAAGACTAAGGTCATGTTCAATGACCATGTCGTTCCGGGACCGATTATCGTCAATGGTACGGCCCTCGAAGTTGTGCAACAATACATCTACCTCGGGCAGACTGTGCAATTAGGTAGAAAGAACTTCGAGAAAGAAGCCGACAGAAGATGTCAGCTGGGTTGGGCAGCATTTCGGAAGTTACGTCACATCTTCTCGTCGCCCATACCTCAATGTCTAAAGACAAGAGGCTTTAACCAGTGCGTCCTACCAGTAATGACCTACGGAGCCGAAACGTGGACACTGACGGTGCGACTGGTTCACAAATTGAAAGTCGCTCAGCGTGCTATGGAACGAGCTATGCTCGGAGTATCTCTGCTGGATCGAATCCGAAATTAGGAGATCCGGCATAGAACAAAAGTTATCGACATAGCTCATAAGATTAGCAAGCTAAAGTGGCAATGGGCCGGTCACATCTGTCGCAGAACCGACAATCGCTGGGGGAGACGAGTTCTGGAGTGGAGACCGCGTTTGGTCAAACGTAGTGTGGTACGCCCCCCTGCTAGATGGAGCGACGATCTGCGCAATGTGGCTGGCAGCGACTGGATAAGAAGAGCCGAAGATCGGGCTCAATCGCACCCTGGGAGAGGCCTATGTCCAGCAGTGGACTAGAGTAGGCTGCTGATGATTCGGATGTATTTATTTAGAGAGCAAACCCAAATAATTATTTAGATGTAATGTGGAGACGCACGACGCGCCTCTACGATGAGTACCTACCTACTCACATCGGCGTAGAACGCGCTATCGAAATTTTCCTGAGACTTCGTATATATACGAGTTCCAAACATCCATAGTTGGACCAGGACATCTGGTCACCAGGCACAACACCCCGCCTGGTGGAAGATCTTCCATTTTCCCTTTCATACAACTGACGTTACGTCATCCATGTCCTCTCGTCATAGCGCGTTTCTACAGTAACAATGGAAACTCCTAAACGCCAAAATGGGGGTGTTCAGTATCCATAACTGAACAATTTTCACTATGGGCGATAGTGCGTCGGTGGCATCATGGTTAGGACGTCGGACTCCCATGGGAGGTCCGAGTTCGAAACCAGGCAATGCCATGTACCAATGAGTTTTTCGGTTTTTTCGAAAGACTTACGTACATTTACCGACTGCTCTGACGGTGAAGGAAAACATCGTGAGGAAAACCTGCACACTGAGATAACCAGTGTGTGAAATGGGGAAGGCAATGGCAAACCACCCCATAAAACTGCCACGAGAGTCGTTCTATGTGATTAATTTCTTAAAATGATCACAACCTTCAGCAATGAGGAACACGTCTTAGAAGGAAGGAATATAGGTACAGATTTGTATTTTAATAACTCTGGCGTGGTAATTTATTATATAGGTATGCGTATTGCCATTATGGGGAAGGCAATGGCAAACCACCCCATAAATCTGCCAAAGAGTCGTTCTAAGTGATTAATTCCTTAGAATGATTACGACCCTCAGCAATGAGGAACACGACTTAGAAGAAAAAAAAAGGTACTTTATTGAGCTTTTATATTGAATAGATGGACTTCCTCATGTGCCGGTAATTACGCTGGCTCTCTTACCCTTCAAATCAAAACGCGCATTACTGCTTTGCGGCAGAAATAGATGAACTTACATAATGGTTCCTTTATTATGATATATTTCTTTAAGGGTCAATTTTGCCCTACCCTTCTTCCCTAACCCTGGGATCAGCTTAACGTCAATTCAGTTGCGACCCGACCCGCGTTAGCGGATACGTTATCCCCAGATTATTGAGGATAACAGTCGAAATATATTATACAGGGTGTAACAAAAAAAAACCTATACTCAAATACTC
Source organism: Hofmannophila pseudospretella (assembly GCA_947369225.1). Lineage (NCBI taxonomy): Eukaryota > Metazoa > Arthropoda > Insecta > Lepidoptera > Oecophoridae > Hofmannophila > Hofmannophila pseudospretella. The sequence goes on along the minus strand of OX376337.1, from coordinate 6,045,096 downwards.
ATTTATTGAACATTTGGGGAACTTATAAGATCACTAGGTTATGTCACTTTTTAATATAAATACAGGTGATCGTAACATGGTTGGATGCGCACATTATTAATTGTAAGTAGGTGGTACAATGTAATACTATTAAAAGTACACATTGTGTACATTATTAAATTAATTATTACTACATTTCTTTTCTATTGCTCTTGCTTCTGTAATTGTTTGTGTATAAATAGTTTTAAGTTGTAAATAAATCGATAGACTTATTTGATCCTAGGCCATTAGTTTTTAAAAGACGGGTTGAGGATGTCCTCAAGTGAGCTATCCACGCACCTACTTTATAGTCTTTACTTTATTATTTTTATTTTTCAAATAGGTATAGGTTATTTAGTCATTACATTCAATAGTATTTTTTCCCAACTCCATGTTGTACAACAATCAATTTTCTACTTCCTAACCATGCTGTGTTTACACGTTAAGGGTTACGACCTAGCTCATAACTTTATATTGATTTTTCTGTAATTTCTATGGTTGTAATCTGTTGTGTTTATTTATTAGGTAAACCTAATAAATAAATTAAAATAAAATAAAATAAAATATTTGAATCTTAAAAATTACACAATGTACAATTTCCACAAAACAAAAACAAACTAAATATCATTTAACATGATTTTAGATTATATATACTTAAAAAGACTATAGCTGCTGTAAAGGGGAACTGTCAAAAAAATATTATAATAAATACAATCAATAAAATCTTATATAATGTTTTCCATTAACCTTGCACACCTCTTTCTCGAAATCATTTCTTCTGCCCCAAGGTTGCCTGGAAGAGATCGCTCTTAGCGATAAGGCCGCCTAAATTGTACTTCACTATTTCCTTTTCAATCTCATGTTTGTTGTTTTATATTTAATTTAATTTATTTATTAGGTAAACACAACAGATTACAACCATAGAAATTACAGAAAAATCAATATAAAGTTATGAGCTAGGTCGTAACCCTTAACGTGTAAACACAGCATGGTTAGGAAGTAGAAAATTGATTGTTGTACAAAATTGAGTTCGGAAAAAATACTATTGAATGTAATGACTAAAAAACTTATGCCTATTTGAAAAATAAAAATAATAAAGTAAAGACTATAAAGTAGGTGCGTGGATAGCTCACTTGAGGACATCCTCAACCCGTCTTTTAAAAACTAATGTCCTAGGATCAAATAAGTCTAACGATGTCTTATTGTTGCTGTTCGAAGAGACTTCGTTAAACAATCTACACATTCGCACAATAGGGTTATAGAACGATGTGTTGTTCTTAACAACATTTAATACAAATTTTAGGATTGCGAAGTTTAAAGTTTGTGTTGAAGTTTAGACAGGACAGCGAGGAAGGTGAATCTATGGTGGAATGAAGAATTTCATGTAGGATTATTAAGTCTTGGTGTTTGCGCCTAAGATGAAGCGGGGTGACTTTAAATGTTGCCAGTCTATCATCATATTTGTGCAATAAAGTGTATTTTACTTTCCTTTTGATACTTTACAATTTTGATTCAATATTGAACCCTTTGCCCAGCAGTGGGACAGCCTATAGGCTATTATATAAAAAAAAAAAACGAAGCTGCTGTATAGGGACTTTATCATGAAATAATAATATAGAGCCCCAAAGAGCCGAAATGAGGGTGTTCGGTATCAATCTCTGAAATCGCGAAAAAAAATCAGCTTTTTCATACATTTTGGTCGTCGTATTGAAGGTTTTGTATGGAACAGCTGATATTTGCGATTTCAAAGTTATACTGTGAAAATTCGTCAGTTATGGATACTGAATCAGCTTTATAAGGGTATTTTGTTACACCGGTGACTTACTCGTGGTTACACCGATTTGTTACACTAACCACGAGGAATTTTTGTTACAGCACCATGTATGTGGTAAACAGGGGTTGGACACTCCGTATTTTTATTTATTTTTTACACTTTATTGTACAACAATAGACTTAATAAAAACAATTAAAAGAGAAATTGTACAAAGGTGAACAAGTTAGAGACAACGAGATTTCTTTCAGCAAACCCGCGAAAGTGAAAGATACGCTATAATTTAAAGGTAGACAGACATACTGTGTACCTCAAATAAGTAAAAACCGACTTCAGTTACTTTGCGTTTTTTTTGTTGCAGACTTCAGTGAAGTCTTTACTATAGTTTTAAAAGTAATTTCATTTATTCTGTTAATCCTTCTTTTTATTTTCAAGCTGTATGGTATCCACGCATCGAATTGAGAACCTCTCCTTTCTCGACTGCCGGTTAAAATGCTTGTTTATTCCGTAAACGGCTTGTCGTCCATGTTGACAGCGAATCTGATATCCGGCCATATCCGGACGTATCCGGTTTTATAACGAGGAAGCGTCCGCTTTGTTTGCGTTTGAAAAATAAGTTTAGCCATTATAATATAGGGTTCCGTTGTCCTCTGTGGTTCTTAGTTAATCTGTTTCTTATCACTAGTGATATCACTAGTAAAGGTACAAAAGAGCGTCCGGGTTCGAAACCGTGTAGTGTCATGTACCAATGAGTTTTTCGTATTTTTCGAAGACTTACTTATTTTTTTATTTTATTTTATTTATTTTAGCGAACTTAACAGCTTTCTACTTAAAACTACACATATATCTTTTATTATAAAGTTGGACAAATTAAAATTATTATTTTTTATACCGAGGATAGAAGTAAATAAAAGGTGCATTTACCGACTGCTCTGACGGTGAAGGAAAACATCGTGAGGAAACCTGCACACTGAGATGACCACTGTGTAAAATGGGGTAGGCACAAAAGATCCTCAAGGGTCGAAGTGCCGCTGGAGTTATACCCGGGCTATGTATTTTATCTTATATTATGGGGTAAGATAAGATAAAATACACAAATATTTATTGAACCAAACAACATTCAAATTGATTGAACAACATTAATCTGATCTTTAAAAGTCAGTAGACTGACTCCTAGAGGACGACCCCTTCCACCTTCCACTCACTTTCACAAACTTTGAAATTTTTTAAGTCGTTATTTTTACAAAATCTTCTGGAGTATCCAGGAAGGCGATTCTCGCAGCGTTCGACATATAAAAGTCGAGCGCTACGAACGTCTTGTCACGCTCACACATGTAATGTGAGCGAATGAGATAGAGCTAATGTCGAATTCGACATTCCACTACGAGAATCGCCGTCCAGTATCTATTATACTGAACTAATTGAACTAATTGAACAGAAATGGCGGATGCGCAGTGACTTTCGGGTCTCAATCGAAGTGCGGTATGAGGTGCGAGGGGCCCATAGCATTTGTACAATGAACAGTCGATCACAAGCTATAATATACCACCTGTCAAAAACCATCGATTAAACTTCAATCTTCATCATCATCAGCAGCCTACTCTAGTCCACTGCTGGACATAGGCTTCGCCCAGGGCGCGCCATTGAGCCCGATCTTCGGCTCTTCTCATCCAGTCACTGCCAGCCACCTTGCGCAGATCGCTCCATCTAGCAGGGGGCGTCCCACTACGTTTGCCCAAACGCAGTCTCCACTCTAGAACTCGTCTCCCCCAGCGGTTGTCTGTTCTGCGACAGACGTGACCGGCCCACTGCCACTTCAGCTTGCTAATCTTATGAGCTATGTCGACGACTTTTGTTCTATACCAGATCTCCTCATTTCAACCTCAACCTTATGCCTGCGCAATATGATACATTTCAGATTCTCAAATTTGACGTGACAGACGTTTGGGGTAGGTTGACCTGACTGTACCATAACGACCGCCATTTTTGTTTTGTTCAACTTATGTGCCGCGGATTAAACCACGTTTTTCCAGACTGACTAAAATGACATCCGTTTTTTTGTCATACGGACGTTTTTTAAATAATTTAGGCAGGCATGAAAGATTGTATAAAATTAAACTTAATCTCATTTGTGTCGATTATAAATGAAAAAGCTGCCAAAGTGGTCCTACTAGGAACTTTCATCACTTAACTTCAGGAAACAATTTCTCGCAGGCGTTTGAAGAGGCCTTTGACAATAATAGTGTCCCCTACTACGATACTAGAGCGTAAAAGTTAGTATTCTTTGATGATATCACAGAATATCCGCTCAATAATGTAATATTTTAAGCCAAAAATGGTCTATTAATAAAGGGTTTTCTATTCTAAAATCGCGGACGCCCAGAGCGGATCTTCTGTGTGTATTCTGTGACGATACCGACGACTACAGAATAAAAAGTAGAAGAGAGAAGGCTGCCCTCAGGCGCGGCCTATATTTGGGAGGAGGGGAGGGGTCAGTTATATCGACAAAACCCTCTTTGTAAGCGAATATCTTTGGGCAGAACGGCAGAAGCCGGTGTCCGTCCGATCCTCACGTACGCAAGCGTGACATTCGCACACTCTTGCCACATTCGCCGCCTTCAGGTTATCCAAAATAGGTTCATGCGTAGAGCAACCGGTGCTCCATGGTACCTACGTAACGTAGACCTCCATCACGATTTGGAACTCCCCACGATCGCTCAATACATGAAGTTAGCGTCTCGACGCTTCTCCGAGCTAGCTCCCCACCACCCAAACCCTCTAGTAGTAAGCGCCGCCTCTTATTCCACTAATAAGTTCTTATAGTAGTTTTTTAAGTCCTCCTCCAGGCTGGAGCGCACTTAGCGCTCGCCCCAAAAACCCCGGTGAAGCTGTAAAGGTCATTAGGACCAACAGCAATTATCAGTACAAAAAAAAACAGAAGCCGGTGTTTAGTATTGATACTGAATATAATATTCGATTAGGTAGGTATATAAATTGTAGATCAATTTTGAAGGTGTAAGCGGAAACATTATGTTCAGTTACGATAACTGGGACCCAATTCGCCTAAATTACAACGTGTGTAGTTCTATTTCTATCCAATTTCAATTTAGTTTTCGTTCAAATTCTATTTGGACACCAAATCGCATTCTGCTGACGCATAACTCTACCACTGCCACCTTTCGATTTACTATCGATCGGGCAAAAGTACCTCGGGAGGAACTTGTATTCGATCGTTATATTTGACAGTTGAAGCGTTTTGTTACCGTACAACTGCGATTCAGTATAAACTAAACGTTTTAGTAGAATGTACAAATACTGAACTGAAATTGGATCGTTAGTGGATAGTAGCATATGAAACACGTCATAACGATGCAGTTTAGATTCTATTTAGTTACGTTGTATTTAGTGGAATCGATTTCCCGGACAACTTTTACTCTAAAGCTTTCGATTTTTTCGCGAAAAAATCGACTGTTCATTTAGTCAGCGGATCGGCACTTTTATTATGGGAAGACGATAATAATTATAGGCTATTGCTCTCATCGAGCTGTATGTACTCAGCTCGAAAAAGAAATCGAGCATAATTTTCGAATACATGTGACAAATATTTGTAAAAAAGCGAACAAAACACTAGGTTTTGTAATGAGAACTGCCTCACAGTTCAGCGACGTAAAAGTGGCTAAGGTTCTATTTAATGCGTATGTCCGTAGCACTCTCGAATTTGGAGCTATCGTTTGGGACCCATACGAAAGTAAATACTCTATCATGATAGAGAAAGTCCAACGTAAATTTGCGCGATGGTTGTATAAAAGGATCCACGGGTACTACCCATTCTTATATCCTTCCCTGTTTGTGTCGGGTATGGTCGGCTTGGACACGCTAGAGTTACGACGGAAACTTCAGCTGGTGGTGCACTATTACTCGGTAATTCACAATAAGATAGACAACCAGTCTGCATTGGAGCAAATGATGCTGAGGGTGCCGAAAGCAGGCAACAGTGCAATGGCGCCGCGCCGTGCGCCTCGTGTGTTTGAGTGTCCGCACACGCGTACGCGACGCGCACGCAACGCGCCCACGTCACGCGCGCGCCGCCTGCTCGGTGACATGCTCGCTCAGAACTTCGAAATAGATATATTTGTTGATAACATGGGAACATTTATAAGAAATAGCTTTATATACTTAAATAGTAAATAAGTACCTATATTAGTTCAATTGTAAATATTATGTATAATGTAAGTATTGTATGACATGATGGTGTTTTGGAGGTATCTCTGTAAACCAAAATAAGATTAAAGAAATTGAAATAATAATTATGAATCGAGTTCGAGTACCAACAGTAGTGGCCAAAAGAAGTCTTACGCCAATTACGTCCGTAAAAAGATCTGCTGAATATTGGCTTATTATTTCTCTCATATTTTTTTATTAAAAAATTCATTTTCGCGCGTATAATTGTTTTGGTACAGTCGACCCAAATCGTCAAAATTTTAGAATCTGAAATGTATCTTATTGCGCAGGCATAAGGTTGAGATTTAATCGAAGGTTTTTGACAGATGGTATAGCTTGTGATCGACTGTACTAGCTTGAAACCATAGGTTTTAAAATTCACCCTATGTAGATTACTCGCTAGAGATGTTTTATATGGAAACCGCGTCTGCCAGTTCGTGTATGCGATGTGAGCATTTGCCCATACATTAGTCGGACATTGAAATGTCAAATGTATATACAATAGGTACTACAAAGTAAACATAAAAACATCAAAGGCTTAAACTTAACTTAAAAATCAACACACGAATTTCAAAACATATTTTTTTTTTTCAAATACTGCTCCATGGGTCTGAAAACACGTCGGCATTCTGGACCGTGGTTTCTGAACCGTGGTTGGTTTGGACTTCAGGCCTGACTAAAAACCACCCCTCTATAACGTCCTCGCCTTTCTGTTATCATCTCAAGCCGCACCAAAATGAATTCTTTTTACTTATATAATATTATGTACTATTTTGAGTCAGCCCTTATCTGATAATAATGTTTGCTAAGTTGGCTCTCAAAGTGAGGGCTGACTCTAATAACACGTGAGCTTCCCTTCCCTTTTCTTAGTGACCCTAACGAGGCTGACATGGTCACCTTGTCGTGTACCAAAGTCTCTAAACTGAGATTTAAAAAAAATGTTATGTATGTTAGTCTATAAGGTATATATATCTATGGGCCCTTTGTATAGTTAGCTACATAATTCGTTGCCTGAAAATAAAGAATTTATTATATTATTTTGTTTTTCTGGCCAGTGTAATTAATTCAGTAAGTACTTACAACTGTTTACTTTTTAAGATATCAAGTAACACTCTGTGGAACTCTGTCGCAATAAATTTTTGTTAGAATTCCCTGATAGGTTTGCTCCCATCTCTTCCCCTTCCCATCTCTTCCCCCATGAATTTATACCTACAAAAATTTCCCATTTCTTCCCCTTGTCATAAATAACTCAAGTTTCCATTGTTAAAAGTACAGTCGCTTTTATATCTGTTTGAACCGTTTCATCATCAGCAGCCTACTCTAGTCCACTGCTGGACATAGGCCTCTCCCAGGGCGCGCCATTGAGCCCGATCGTCGGCTCTTCTTTTGCGCTATCCATGGGAGGTAATGCCATAATCGCCACGCTAGGCCTGCGGGTTGGCGATCGCAGTAGCCGGGTCGCTTGAACCGTTTATTTAGAGTATATTACATAATATAATTATTTCTATTTTGTCAAAATTACCAACGTTAATAATTATCATACTTATTCTATGTATAATATAAAAGAAATTTAATAAAAATATATAGATAAAATCGAGTAAGATGAAAAAGAAAAACTGACAAATTCGATAAAAAATAAGTAAGTAAGTAAGTAATATGTTTATTTCCCACACAGCAATGACCGAAACAGTTATAATTATAATAAAATAATTATGTAGTCAAAGGTGAACATATCTAAATCATGTCTGATGGTCTGCTGTTGTTGTGAAAAGGGGTCTCAACTCAGCGTAGTAAATTCAGATAAAACACACGTCATTTTGCTAGCCTGATATTTAATATAGTTAAACACAGTATAGGTGGAAGATACATACGAATACGAATTTAATAGAATCATTATAAAAACTGATTACGACAGTATTCCATAGATCATCGTTTCTCAACCTTTTTAGTGTCGCGACTGACCCTCTAATAAGCCAAAGGTTATTAAAAAAACATTGCGATCCCCTCACTATAATATTTAGTAAGTAAGTAATATGTTTATTTCACACACAGCAATGACCTAAACAGTTATAATTATAATAAAATAATTATGTAGTCAAAGGTAAACATATCTAAATCATGTCTGATGGTCTGGTGTTGTTGTGAAAAGGGCCCCAACTCAGCTTATTGCTGCAGACAAGAATACCTCCAGCGCTGGTATTCTGTTGGACCATGACCGATGGCTGGCCACAACCTGTCCAAGAGGACAAAGATACGACACAAATAAACTTAATTCAAGATAGGTAGTATTAATAAGTGAAAAATATATATACCTACATTTACCATGACAAACACACATATTTATGTAATTTAATGTTTATCAAAGTCAAATGCGGGTTTAGTTATACATAAAAAAAAAAAAGTTTTACTTGTGACAAAGATTGTTTCCACTTGCCACATATATTTTTTATGTACTACTAAACCCGCATTTGACCTCGATCTAGCCTGATGGTAAGCGACGATGAGGTCGACGATGGAGCATGCGGGTCCAGTAAATGCCTATTCACTCTGGCCTTGAAGATCCCAAGGTTGTAGGTTTCGGGAAATACAGACGCCGGCAGGCTGTTCCATTCCTTAGCCGTTCGCATAATGAAACCATGGAGTTACACCAGTCTTGTAGTTGTAACATGTTACAAGGGTCGTATTTTTGTATATATTGCGACCCCCCATATTCCTAAACGCGACCCTCCTGGGGGTCGCGACCCACAGGTTGAGGAACGATGCCAAATATGCCACTAGACGTACGAGTATAATATAATATATTCCAGTTACAGCTCACACATCATATTCATTAATTAAATTACAAACGGAATTAATTGAATTATTAACGGAATTAATCCAATTTTCCGCCGAGCACCGGCCGGCCGGACAGAAAGCCCTAAAGCTCGACCCTTCAGCCCTTCAGGAAGCCATTATTTCAAGGAGCTTTAATTATTTACCGTGAAAATTTTTAATTAATGCCAAATGCCTTATGATTATGACGAAATTTTTCGAGGAATTTTAACATATTTTTTTTATAGCTATTAACCGAGACTAACCAGACAGCTCCTGCGTCTCAGCAGAGTCAAATTGCGGAAGGTAACCGGGATAATAACCGGACACAGTCCACTTAACAGACACCTCTTCAATATAGGCATCACAGACAGCCCCTTGTGCAGAGCTTGCATGGAGGCAGAGACGGTCGCCCACGTGCTCTTGGAGTGCAGAGAGATGACCACCTACCGGGCGGGAAGCCTTGGCACCCCAGGATCACTTCCCGAAGTCCTACAGGACATTAAAGGACAGCTGGACTTCCTGGCGAAGTTGGGGTGGTTCGACTAGTAGTAGTTTCCACCACACGCAAAATAGGCGCTTAAGACGTCGAGTTGAGGAAATCAGCCCGTTATTACGTTACATTACATTACATAGCTATTAACAATTATGAAATTACATATGTATTAAACTTAAAGAAGGCCAATAACAGATTTCCTCGTTTATATATGACTTGTATACCTACAGAACGCGGTTAACTTTAAGACTAATAATGTAGAATTAATATTATTGCATAACTAAATATTTCTGCATAACCCCATGGTTAAAAGAAAAGAAAGAATAGGGAGATGGAAGAGATGGTGAACGAGCCGAACATCATAGGAGAGACGAAAGCGGCTCGACTCCGATGGCTCGGACACGTCACTAGGATGGGGGAGGATCGGGCAGTTAAACGAGCGTATGTGGGACGCCCTAACGGACGACGTCCGGTTGGACGTCCCAGATATCGCTGGCGCGATGAAGTGGAGAAGGATATGCGGGAGCTCCGGGCGCCTGACTGGCTCGAGACTGCGCAGGAGAGAGAGCGATGGCGCTCTTTGGTATCGGAGGCCAAGATCCACTTCGGGTCGCTGCGCCAGCGGAGTAAGTAAGTAAGTAACCCCATGGTTAGCTGGTAGAAAATGCCGCAAGGCATTAAGCTCGCCGCATGTATACCTTTTTTGTGCATTAAAGTGTAAATAAATAAATAAAAAATTAAAAAAATTACATGTATATTTCATACATATTTACCACGAGTATTAACTGTAATTTTTTGAGGAATTTAATATTGTTTAGTTAAATATGAAACCTTTTGTATTTAAGGTCAGTCTGTCTGTCTCTTTCGTTATCGTTAAGAAAAGGACAGGTGTCATTTTAGTTTTAGAGCTTGGGCCACGGCTACAATTCTTAGATGAAAAAATTGATAGATAGATAGATAGAAACACTATATTGTACACAAAATCAGGAAAAGTAAAAACAACAGGAATAGTAACACGATATGTACAAAGGCGGCCTTATCGCTTAAAGCAACCTCTGAAGTTAATTGGACATTAAAGAGATTAGCGACAGTGTAGTGGGAAGAGAGAAAAGCTTACTATTACTTAATACACAGTAAATATAGTAAAATAAAAGTAATATGATATACATAAATAAATATGTAGGTACTATAAATATGTATACTAAAATAGTTAATTGTATAGATATACATAATATAAATAAATAAACATATATAATAGATCTTCTTCTTCTTTTCAGCCTAACGTAACCCATCGTTGGGTATAGGCCTCTCCATGTGCACGCCATTCTCCTCGATCTCTAGCCGTTCGCATCCACATCCTCCCCGCCGTCTTTACAATGTCGTCGGTCCACCTCGCGGGCTGCCTACCAACACTTCTGCGCCCCACTCGGGGTCGCCACTCGAGCAGTCTTCGGGGCCACCTATCGTCCTGCATTCTACACACGTGTCCTGCCCATATCCACTTAGACCTGGACACTATACTGGCTATATATAATAGATAGTAAACAATAAATAGGTAAATATACATAATAATGAAAATAAAATGCACAACTACAACGACAAATAATGATGAGTGAGACCCGCTTTGAACGAAGCAAATAAATATATTGAATGAATGAATAGAATACACTTTATTGCACAAAATTAGTGTGATACAGTGCGTACGAAACGATTAATACAACCTAGGCGGTCTTATCGCTAAAAGCGATCTCTTCCAGACAATCTTTTGGTGGAGTAATTTTGGTACAAAAAGCTAGGTTAAAATTGACAATTTTAGACGGCATGTATCTATGGAGCTGTCTTAGGTAGGTTTTGCACCGATTCGGCGCCCGGGCACCGGTTTATCGCCAGACACGCCGGTTGATCGCGGTCCCTCAGTATTACTTCGGCTGTCGCCGCGATCGGACCTCTTGCAGATGTGTTAATAATTCCAATCGTCGTTACAAATGTATTTATGTTGCAAATATTTTGTTTTGGTGTCAAAATATCGTTTTTTTTTTTAAATTTTTATATTTATTTATTTGTCAGTTTCACAGCATATCACATTAAATATATAAATCAAACAATTAAAAAATCTATACATGCCAATTACGAAACCAAACTGTTACAAAATTAATTATAAATTAATAGAACAAGTAGTTACGAAATGAAAGAGCGAATATTTCAATAAAGAAAGCGGCGTGTGTATGTGTATGTGTGTGTGTTTGTGTGTGTGTGGTAGTGAGTTTTGGAGAGAGAGTGGAACAGGAGAAGGAAGGATTACGACCGGGCCAATTGACGTATGACTTCGTTGACGAACTGAGAGCGACTAAGGAAGAAAATGTCGGTGGTGGAGAAAAATTGTTCGTGTAGATCAATGCTCCAGTTAAGAGGTGAGTGTAGCGCATAGTTAGTGCGCACGCGCACATGCAGTAGCAGGCGCGGCAGGTGGCGCCGCGCTCGCACCTCCGGCGCACCCAGCATCAGGCGCTCCACCAACTCGGGGCTGTCCAATCTATTGCTGATGATATCATGTAGCATTCTCAAATCTGCAACCACCAAACGATCCTTTAACGATTGCATTTCGTTTAGTTTAAGACAGTCCGCATAACTATCAGGTTTGATTTTCTGAAAATAATTTACTTGCCGCAAGAATACCACTGCCGCAAATGAAATACAGTTTAATTTGTCCCAAACGGACAAGTAATTTGGTGGCAAGCTCGCCTCGCTTGATGCCTCGCCGTGCCTCGATAAATTTTCAGAGCAATCTTCCGGAGGGTATGACATCATTGGTTATTAATATTATTCATTGAAGCGCATATTTTTGTTTTGTGGCCGAATGGATCTTTTAGACGTTATAAGCATTATTTTCCTATCTGCTATAGTTTAGCCGTACGAAGACGAGGAAAGTACATCATTTTCGTCAGATGATTTTTCCGAACGACTCCCCTGACAAAACGTAAGACGTTCACATAAGTATTTAATCTTTTTGATTTTTAGTTTTTATTATATATTTTTTACCCACTACACTATCACTCCCACTAACATCTTGGGATAAGGGGTGAAATGAAAAACAGCGCTGCATAATTGGTACCCGATTATGTTAGCATTTACTGACTTTCCCCTCTTTTGCCAAATACTATTTTTACAAAGTGGATAAGTATTTACATTTACGTTAATTTTAATGTTTCTGTTAAAATTGTAAATATTTGGCGATAAAAGTAATTCTATTCGTCGAATTCATGTCAAAAAATAATGACTTCCTTACCGAAATCTTGTTTATCCATTTAAATTATTATAATTTGTGTATTATCCAACAAACCTTACCCTAACCTTTACCTCAGGGAGTCTTTAAGGAGTCAGGAGTCCACCTTTGCCTCAGGGTCCCTTAAGGATCCTTTCCTCCTTCCCGCCCGGGGTAGGTAATACCCCGGACATCCAGAAGGGTATTTGTGCTTTGACTTACTATAAATGTTTATTCGTATTAGGCCGAGTTTCTGTTAGGTACAAAATAAATAAGTACTAATACAGGCTGTCCCAAAAAGTACGGATCAAATGGATTTAATCGATCGATTTGTACATGTCGATATATAAGTATCTACCCCCTATACTGGGTGTAACGAAAACCCCCTATAAAAGGGGGGTGTTTAGTATTCATAACTGAACAACTTTCACTATGAGTATAACTCTGAATATAATAAAATTGTAAATATTGCGTGTACGTAAGTACCGTCCTAAATTTTTCAAAGAGTTGGTAGTATGGAGGAAATAAACCCGGGGAAGCTTTCATACCCTCCACCTTCCGCCAAAGGTGCTCCGGATCTTCAGAGCAACAGTTCTCCCCAGTCTTGGTCAAATTCCTAGGGTATTCGGCTATTTCCCTGCGAAATCCATTCAAAGGTACACAGTTTTTATCTACTGTAGTCTTACTTAGTCTATTTATAAAATTGCAATTTTCTACCTTCATTTATAAACACTGAATAGCTTTTTGATGTGAAATCATATTGAAAAAAAAGAAAAAAAGAAAAACACTTTATCGCCACAAAAAAGTAAAATAATACATATTTAGTACACTCGACAATACTATTGGCAATAGGCACCTGACTCAGCTGATGCTTGAGTGAACACACTTGCGTGTAAACACACAGCGCTGATTTTCAGCCAGTCCTTATACAAAGTTAACCAACTAACAATTGCGACAATCTTAGTATTGCTTTATGGTATATGATTCGTGAGTATGGGAGCTGGTTCTGGCGTCGAGTGTCACACTTTTATTCTTCAAAATCTAATAACTTTGTCAAATTTAACGACATGTTAAAACAAATAGTATCGTTTATAAGAAACATCGATAAACAATGCTCATTTTGGAGTCATAAAATAATCAGAAGAGATGATAAAGGAGGTCAAAGTAAGTATGACATCTGTTTATTATTATTATAAATTATGATTAAATTTAGTGCTATAGATTATGTTATGATATGACATTAATTATTATCTTGATTAATTTGGTTAACCTATTAATATTTGTGTACAAATTGTGTATGCCTGTGAAGGTAGAATTTAGTGATAAGTAGGAAATTGTTCTAAGAACTGCAATGTATACCTAAATTCACACAATAAATTATTATGATTATGATTGAAATCATCATGGCTAACTTTAGTTATTTTTATTTATTTAGGTATGCGAACAGCACATATATGCACATATATATGTGCCAATTAAAGGCATACACATCATTCACTAACACATCGGGTAATTACTTATAACGTTACAGTATAGGTGTTACGGAGCGCGGCAGTCCTGTGTATTGTACCTAGGTTAAGATAGATGTAATATTAACCTAGCGTAAGTATTGTTGTTACTAACATAGAGTAACGGTATTTTTATAGTAAGTCTCGCCGCTCATGGACTTCAGGTAGCCGGGGGGACCCTTGCGTGGGTCTGGGAATAAAACTAGTGTGAGAGCGCCCGGCCAGCCGGTTGTCTGCGAGCGGCCGTTGTTATAGTATATTGAAAGTGAACTGTAATTAAGCAAAGATGTTTTCACACATTAAGTTTGCGGCACAACGTCCCTGTGCCTCTTCCTTTTTTTCTTCCCAAATAACTAAAGGCCTTTATCCACCAAGTGATGGATGAACCTTCCCTCTGATAGCTGATACCGACGGATACGCTTTCATATTTTGACGTTTTGATGAAAAGCACACAGATCCTGAGAAATAGCTCTGCTGCGGGCATTTTATGAGGGAATTTAATTGAAAAATGAATAAAAGCCCCAAAATGAAAATCTAATTAGCAAATAAATATGTACCTATACCTATACCCTATAGTATAGTCCTTCTATTAGGTTTTAAATAAATACACAAAATCTTTATATAAATTTAAAAGTAGTAGTTATAGTGCTGGCTTGGCACTCGGCTTCTCTGCGGGTGAGTTTGCTTGCCCTGTATGGGCAAGATCCGCACACGCCAAGGAAGTGGATGTCGCCTTAAATGAGACCTGCAGATTAATTACGGGCTGCCTCAAGCCAACGCCACTGGAGATGCTGTACCCTCTGGCAGGTATTGCACCACCCAGCGTACGTAGAAAAGTGGCTTGCACTGTCGAGAAAACTAAACAGGAAACCGACACCAGGCATCCACTTCATAGTCACACTGCCAAACCATCTCGTCTCAAAAGCCGTAACGAGGGCCAACCAGAGGGCTATCGATGTGGCCGCCTTCTGGTCGGGAAAAATTTAATTCGGATCATCAACACGAAAGAAGAAGAAGAAGTGCCTGTCCTCTTTTGGTCAATAAACAGGGCGGAAAATTTCGGCGGGGCACCCAGGGCAGCTACCAGATCCGTTGGAGCTACGAGGAAATGGTCTTAGGAGCCCTTCCCTAACTTTTGGAGCTATTTAAAACTGCATTCACAGATTTTTGAAAAAAGCTACAGTTAGCGAGAAAAATGCCATTTTTCACAAAAAAAATATTGATGCCAATCGATTCTATTTCGTGTCAGGTACAAAAGAATAGTTTTTTGCTATTTTTGAGGTTTCTAGTACTCGAACCTTGGTTGACCCCATAGAGTCTTTTGTTCCTGACACGAAATAGAATCGATTGGCATCAAAAAAGTTTTTGTCAAAAATGGCATTTTTCTTGCTGACTGTACCTTTTTTCAAAAATCTGCGAATGCAGTTTTAAATAGCTCCAAAAGTTAGGGAAGGTCTTCTAAGACCATTTTCTCGTAGCTCCAACGGATCTGATAGCTGCCCTGAAACTTTCCACCCTGTATACCGTCGTACATAACTTACCTTGTATATATTTTTTATTTTGACAGTAAGTTTTTTTTAAAACTTTATTAATAACAAAACACAGTTTTTTAAAAAGGCAAGAGATGGCGCGACTGGATCGGTTCAATTGTTTAAAATAGTTCTGTCACTCAGATGCTCAGAGCTTGATGGGTACAAGAAAATGAACAACAAAACAACATGGGGTTCATGCTGTCATGGCGTGTTCGTCCTATTTTATTCTTAAAAAATGATTTACAGTGGTGTTTTTTTTCTTTCGTAAAACTAGTGAATTTTACCTAAAAGTCGTCCGTGTTAAGTGAACGTTATATAAGACAGTGAAATGGAAGTGAAATATTACAGATGATGGTGTGGATCCGGCAACCTAACCTCCAATTGCACTTGGAATGCAAGACACTAGGCATTCCTTGTGCACACGACTCTCCCATAATCTCGACGTTGGTAACCTGTTTTTTTTTTCAAAACAGACGCCAAAACGTTCGAGTGATTTTCAAGATTCTAACACGGTCATTGGCCAAATTGCAGTGTGTACACTAGCAGAGGTCATACATTAAAGAAAAAGGAAAAATAATAATAATTTAATGTTTTTCACTTCACTTCGCTTATTTAATAGGTAGATAAGTGCCAAAAAACCGAAAGAAAATTTATCTTTATGAAAAGAAACCAAAACAAGATAGTTGTTGTTTTTGTTTTTTAAGGCAAAGGGAACTGAGCCCATACAGCCATGTCTGATGTAAACAACTCTTTCAAGTCTTCATTAAAATGCTGGTGTGACATATTTCAATGCTATCTGGGAGAATCTTCCACGCTTCTGCACCATCCGAACCAAAGAAGAAGGCGTCCCGGACGCAGTATGGCTCTTCAAAATCCAGCCAAGTACGGATCGGGCTGCAGCGTCTTATTTGACTTTACTTCACTGTCCCACACATTAATCACATTTTGTAGACGTTCTTCGAATAAAAAACACCATTCTTACTTGAAAAGCACTACTGTAAAACAATTTGCAAGACAATGAAAAAAAGCTGGTGTGGACGCAACAAAAGCGCGGGAGAAACTCCCAAAACAAGATAGTCCAAAGAAAAGTTTTGTTGTTTTTATATTCATCCCTAAAGGGAAACGCAAAGGAGTATGGTCCATACAGCCATGCCCAAAGAAAAGATTCACATTGACATTTTTTTAGCTCACGAGAGTTCGAACTTAAGAGCCGGTAACAGGCCAGGCAATCGAGCGAAATTGCGTTTTTGACAAATGTGTGCGTGACTCCGCACACATGCGGAGCCGGTCGCGCGCGCACCAGAATGAAATGTCGTATGTGATTTTTTTCAGAAGCAGCGTGATGTAGGTATAAGATGTATTATATTCATAATAGTTTGATGTCAATACGAATAAAATAGGATAACACGATAATTAACACTGTAAACAAAGGTTAAGAGAGGGCGAACTATTTTTTTTTAGGTAACGTCTCGTTTTGTAGTAGCAAACCGGCTACCTGGGTAAGTGATCTAATCACCGTCGCCCATGACAAGACATCTTACCTCACTATAATTTTACTCGAGGGGTTTCGATGCTTCTGTCCTCAAGGAATTAGATGAAGTTGTGAATGATACAAGATGTTGAGAGTATGTAATGCTGTAGGTAGTTTAATTAAATATAATTTAGTCGTATACGAGGAATACCAGCATCAAAACAAACTGTTTAAGGTTTAATGATGCTGTTGGATTATTTTTTTCTATGTATATTTGTGCCTCATGTGCCGGTAACGCTGGGTTTACGCTGGCTCTCTAACCCTTCAAATAAAAACACAGCGATGCAAGCATTACAGACTGACTCCGCATAAAGTCGAAGTTAAAATGGGGTTCCAAATTCAAGTTTACAAGTTACAAAGTACCCTCATTTATTGATTTAGGATCAGTTAGGACAAATTGCTTTGGGTGTCGTTACAAATTCCCATTTACACCCTTTTTAGGGATCCGTATGCTGAACAAAATATTCTGCACCGGACTTTTTAGCAAGCGAGAGGGGTTTTTTCTGATCTGAAGCTGTTTTGTCGTCCGTCCGTCTGTCAAATTATGTCATAATCTCGTAAACAGAATGGCTTACAAACTTCATAATACTTGATCAGATTTTCACATAATGATAATACCTAGGCCGTAACCGAATAACGACTTTAAAATTTTAATATATTTTTTACAGCAACGTGTTTACATTTTTTAAGCCATCGAAAAATCTTAGAATCTCAGCGAAAAATTGATGAAAGAAGCAGGAGAAAAAGTCGGTATTTTTAGACCTCTTTTTGATATCAAGTATACCTATCTATATTTAGGTTATATTTATCGGATGAGACTGGCCGTCACAACACGGGGTATCCTAGTGTCCCACACTAGGGAAATCTGACAAAATGTAAAAGATACTGTCTGCATGAATACATTTTTATTTTATTTTATTTTATATCTGTTGTGTTCCTACTGTGAAGGATTTAAGTGAGGTTAAAATACGTAGTAAAATCAGTAGTGGTACAGTCTTATGACAAAAATTGGTAATATTTATGTGTTCGACCAATAAAAGCATTCTGCTGGAGCGTAATGCTTTTATCAGATGGTTACTGTAGTTTAACATTCGTATGGACCGTATTGAATGTGGATACAATCAAGGAATGTATTTATCAATCGAAAGGAACGAGTGGTTATTATGTATAAATTATTATGTATAAATATCTCAAAACGCTACGTCTCAAATATAGATAATTTCCAATCTTTAAAAGTAAATTGTAAGCAAGTTTTTATTTTGCGGTTACTATTTTAGAGATTTTATACTTCTTCCCTTCCTGTCACCTCCTGCTGGGGTATAGGGCTCGAACAATTGCTGTCCACTTCTTGCAATCTTGTGCGGTCTCTTCACGTTCTTGCCAGGACATTCTTGTGGCTCGTTTTCAACTGACCGGCGCCGTGACGATCCAAGTGCGTTTACCTGATGGGTACCATTTCAGGGCCATTTTTGAGGGATGATCGGTTACCCCTCTGAGCACATGATCTAGCCACCGCCACTTGTGAGTGAAGATCTCCATGGGTTTCTCATCGGTTAGTCTCCATAATGCGATGTTTGATATAACATTAGACCAAAATATTTTCTACTTACAAACTACTATAAAATTATTAATCACTCCAACTAGGCCAAAACTTCTGTGCTAGTGGTCCACCACAATGGTCCAGAGGTGGATTCGATCTCGCGACGATGCTTACGCCACAGTCTCGTACCTTTGAGTCATTGTCGCTTTTTGCTACCAATATAAGGAATGGAACAGCCTGCCGGCGTCTGTATTTCCCGAAACCTTGGGATACAACCTTGGGATCTTCAAGGCCAGAGTGAATAGGCATTTACTGGACCCGCATGCTCCATCGGCGACCTCATCGTCGCTTACCATCAGGCGAGATCGAGGTCAAATGCGGATTTAGTAGCCAATAAAATAGATTTCGTAAGTTTATTCTCAACGTTGTTTCCCATATACCATAACTCTCTATTTGATTTATAAACTTTATCTAATTTACCTTATCACCATCTGTTGGCAAGATTTATAAATTGATTTTAAATTTTTTTTGTAAACTGTGGATTACGTAGTGGGTTATGCAGTTACTTTATACTTGTATTAGTTACTATGCTTATGTGATCTTTAGTGTATAACTGTTTGTGATCCCTAATAAACTAAAATAAAATAAAATAAATTAAAAAAAAGATTTTTATAGCACGGACCCCTACATTACGTGTGTTGACTCACACTTGACCAGTTTTTTACACTGTATTTAACGAGGCGTGCTGAAACGTGTTCAAAGGAAAAATGTCAGTACCAAAGGGACCGAAAAACCGAACGGACTGAAGGGAAATATTTGGGTTCGGGTCTCAAAGAAAAAATACCATTTACATTTTGATCGAAACAAAATATTTTTGTTTGAAACGTAAACCCCCAAAGGATTAAATAAAGTGATTAATTTTTCATTCGTATTGAGTGCTAACGTTCAGTGGACACATAAATATTAATCATAGAATTAACAATTCCGTATGCAGAAAACACAAAGTAACAACCAATCATTAATTTGAAATTGAAATTGAAAACGTTTATTTATCACTGTAAACATCAGAATATAGAACACAATACAGAAGTATACAAAGTTTAATACATGCAGCACAGGACATCCGGTGCGGTACAGTGCCAAAAAGGGTACACCAGCTCAGCATAATGCTGAGGCAAGCCACAGCGCTGATCTTCAGCTGCCCCTCAGTGACTGCACGGACGAAGAAAGCAACAGTGTGTGCGTGTTGTGTTGTATGAATGTGTTTGATGTTATGAATGAGGATATTAGTGTGTATGTGAGGTACTGAGTGTGTGGGAGGGTGATGTGATGTATGGCACGTTTTAAAAAGTGTTTTTTGTTCATGCAGAATGTAACAAGAAACCCCTCCTTTAGTCCCGAAAGAAGGGTGTACTCCAGTATCCATAACTTTCGAGTATCGGTGGCCTAGTGGCTAGAGCACCGAAGTCCCATGCGGGAGGTCCGGGTTCGAAACCGTGCAGTGCCATGTCCCAATGAGTTTTTCGTTTTTTTCGAAGACTTACGTACATTTACCGACTGCTCTAACGGTGAAGGAAAACATCGTGAGGAAACCTGCACACTGAGATGACCAGTGTATTTAATCTTTTTGATGTTTAGTTTTTAATTATTATTATTTTACCCACTTCACTATCGCTCCCACTAACATCTTGGGATAAGGGGTGAAATGAAAAACAGCGCTGTATATTTGGTACCCGAGTATGTCAGCATTTGCTGACTTTCCCCGGTTTTGCCAAATATATTATACATAGTGCTTTGTGGTCTGTTTGTTCTCTATTTGTTATCTGTTGTTTTCTATTTGTGCAACAAAGTGTATTTTACTTTTACAGTGTGTATAATGGGGTAGGCACAAAAGATCCTCAAGGGTCGAAATGCCGCTGGGGTTATTCCCGGCGTATCATAAGATAAGATCCATAACTTTCACTATGGCGCCAACTCTGAAATCGCGACAAAAATTCAGTTGTTTCATACATTTCGGTCGTGTATAGGTAAAGTACCTATTGAACTTTGTATGGAACAGCTCTTTTTTTGCGATTTCAGAATTTTTCCTCTAGAGAAAGTTGTTCAGTTACATCCGGTCCCAGCGTCGCTTCGGTTTCCTCCATCCAATCACGAAGCGCTGATTTCAAGTGGGGTGAAGATGGAACGCATGTGATTGGTAGAGAATTGAATCGTAGCTGGAACCGAACGCGTGTAGTCCATCACTTATAAGTTGCTAACAGTACCCTTTGTTGCAGAGGGCCATGCCAAACACGCCAGGCAGCACATTTCAATGGGACAAGCTGTCTCCAGCGGAGTTCCAGCAGCTTCAGGAGTTAGCTTCGTGTAAGTAAAGCCATTATGTTTATTTGTTTATATACATATTTCTTAACAACACTACGAATTATTATCAATCGTGTGTTACATGTCAAGTTATATTATACATAGCATGGTATTTTATATTGGTACTGAAGTAGGAGGAGCGGTCATTTCAATATAACGTCATATAAAGATATGATATAAAGAATATGTCATGTAAATATAGCAATTTTAACACGACTGTTAGTTTTTGAAACGAGGCGCAGCAATAGATTGTACTGGCGACTACAGGTCAACCTATCCAAAATTTGATTCAGATTCAGATTAATTTATTTGTCCAGAATGTAGGTACATAATTACAAGATGATATTTTCTAAATAAAGAGCCGATACATGCTCAACGTATAAGCCTCGCCATACAGCGGGGCATACTACATATTTATTTATGTATATCATATTACTTTTATTTTACTAAATTTACTGTGTATTAAGTAATAGTAACCTTTTCTTCTATTGGAAGTTTATTATACATTTACATTTTTATTTGCAAACCTTGCTTTAGGTGTTTGGTTAGACCCTTTTTAATAACATTATAGTGACGTCTAGCAACTGTGATTATACTAATCATGGGGGGGGGGGGGGGGGGGGGGGGGCTATCCTAATAAATCCTATCCTAATAAATAATTCAAAATAGTACAAAACATCAATTTTCTTCGCTTCTCACGCCATACGAAAGTAATCAGCTGTGAAATCTGTTTATTTAAAACCAACTTCAATCAAATCATTCGAGATACAATTTTTCTTTGATCATATGAGAAAGGCGAAAAAACTACAGAATCTGTTATGATATTTCTCTATTGATCGTTTGCATTTCTAGTCAGAAAGTGGATGAATTATTGCACAAAAACTTAGTATGAAACAATACAATGCGTACAAAGCGATTAATACTAGGGATGTTACGGAGCTTCGACTCCGACTCCGAAAGGTCGGAACTACCGATTGATTTTACACCTCCGACTCCGACTTCGGCTCCGATAATTTTGAATCGGAGGTTACCTATACCGAATATTTGTGAGCAAACATATTCAAATATCTATATTTTATTAAATAGGACTACATAAAGGAATATGAAAAATCATAAAATATTGTTAATCTGAATATCTCTCTTCTACCTTCGCCTCCGACTCCGATAAATCAAATTTAAAACCATCAGTTTCGACTCCGGTTCCGGTAAAACCACCTCCGTAACATCCCTAATTAATACAATGTAAGCGGTCTTATCTCTAAGAGCGATCTGTTCCAGACAACACGTGATATTTCCTTTCTATCATAGAAAGGGTCGATCTATGCGATAGATAGATCATAATACGAGTATAATAGAAGGAACATGAAGCAAGTTTAATCATGTCTAAACACAGGCTGTATAGAATTTAATTCGCTAATAGATCCGGTGCCGTCACGCTACCCCCTTCGGGACACCCCCTAATTACTTAGTAAAGTAAACACCCTGTAATAGATGGTGTTTCATAGAATACTTATAAATATTTAAGTCAGGGGCGGATTCAGAAAATAATTGGCCCGCAAAGAATGTATGAAAAAAAGCTTTTGGTCAAATATGGAAAAAATATATGTTGTGTATGACGGTATGTTGACCAAAACCTGTCGTCATATTACGGTTCTCAAAACCATCAAATGATATCATGAATAAATGATAGACAGCACTATTGCGTTGATGAAGGCCCCGTTTCGAATGATGATGTGAGCACTGACAGCGAGCCAAAGGTTTTATTCAAATGCACTTATAAAAATAAAAATATGTATTGAAAACATCACAATACTTGTAAATCGATTCTGTATCTTGGGAGACAGTGTTTTCCCAAAAAGAAGGTATTCAAAAATAGTATTCACATAGTTCCATATATTTGACTATGTATTCCAAAATGCTCCATCCAATGGTTTCCATGTAAAACTTTTCTAGCGAGCAATCTATACATAGCGTGAATTTCAAAATCTTCAACAGAATCGTTAGTTACCTATTTATAGTTATAGGTAATGAATGTGTAGAGGTAACTGAATAATTACTAAAGAATAATACTATAAAATTGCCATTTGTCTTAGATATGTTGCCTATTTGTTACATTATAATCAGTACACTGTACATATAATATATGTAGAGTACATAATGAGGTTCGTCTCTCACAATCATATAGAAATAGAAATATAATTTATTTGTAAATATGGGTAATGCAGATGTTACATTGTGTTTCAGTATCACCATATTCTGCCCGAAAGCGTACAATTTTTGTTCAATTAATAAATCAATCAATCATAAATTATCATCAATAAAATAATCAATCATAATAACCTATGATCGGAGTAGGTAGGGCTGTTTTTGGTACTTGCCATATACGGTCATAATATGGATAAGTATGCCCAATAATCCCGGGATTTCCGGGATTGAATAAATATATTATTTAGACTTTTAACGTTATATTTGTTTTGATACACATTTAAGATTGGTGGCGAAATATTTTTTTTTAAGATTCATGGCGCTAGTGTACCTATGGTAGTGTTTTAACTTCTTCGTAAGTTCACAATTTAAAAAAAAACGTAATCCGCCGTGTAAGGGCGAGGTTTATAAAAGTAATTTACAACATTTGCTCGATAACTTAAAACGGGATCCCGAAATCATATCCATATTAATATAACCTTTGAGGACATTGACCCGAAAGAGCTCTACCTACTCCGATCATTGATAATAATAATAAAAGTAACAAAACAAAAATATCATTTTTTTTTACTTATGTCTCAATTTAAAAAATTACATAAGAATTGATTGAATGGGATGTAAGGGGGGTCACCAACATCTAGATACCTCCAAATGCCAAACTCACCTGCACGTGGTGCATCCTGCCGATTAGCGAACGAGTCCCTGGCGACCGACTAGTGGCGGTATAACCACTCAAATTCTGGCTGGGTCAAAATACCAGAAGCACGATGACGGGCAGCAGCGTCATCGGGGCAAGCGACCCGGCTACTGCGATCGCCAACCCGCAGGCCTAGCGTGGCGATTATGGCATTACCTCCCATGGATAGCGCAAAAGAAGAGCCGAAGATCGGGCTCAATGGCGCGCCCTGGCAGAGGCCTATGTCCAGCAGTGGACTAGAGTAGGCTGCTGATGATGATGATGATGACATAAGAATTAACAATAAAGATATTATTAATATATCTTTACAAATAATTATCTACCTATTTAATTTATCACTATTTCTCTCATTTTAATTCAACTGTATATAGAAGCATCTTCAAGCCAAATATGGAAGAAAAATAATATTGATTTAGAAGGCGGCGATGGGCTCGCCACCTATCACGTTTGTCCACCAAACCTTACGGTGAAAAGTGGGAACTACTTATGATAAAGGTGGTTCCTCTGTCTACCTCCTCGGGGACTACGGACGAGACAGTCATGCTATGCTATCCATGCTGATTTGTGGAAAACTGGAGGGGCCTTTCACCCAAACGGGATCCTTATCTACTTAAATTTAAATGTATATAATTGTATTTATGGATATTATTATGCTTGCTTGCTTGCTGAGGAGCTCGTAACCTAGTTGCGAGCACGGTCCGAAAGTTATCGTGCAGGTTAAGCGACGTGGGCGCGGTCGGTATCTGGATGTGTGACCATCTTTGCATCGGAGAGCACGTTAAGCAGTCGGTCCCGGTTGTTGTCGTTTGACAGCAGTCGTTAAGCCATGTCAGATGCCTACTACTACGCCTGTCGGGCGGCCTGAACAACTCTGACAAATAGATTGGCCACTAACCATGCGATAAGCAAGCAACTTTAATTCTAATAAGGATAAAAACAAGGTTTTTTTATTTTTATTTTTTAAATTTATTTATTTATTATGCATGCTGATATAGAAAAAATAAATTAAATAATATTTTTTCTTATTTTTTTCAGACTCAACAAGGAAGCTTCAGGATGTCCTCAACGAATTCTGCGAAGTTAAAAAGCAGAGTCCAGATGGGGTGAGTTTAATTGTTATTCTATTTAGCTGCTAAAGGGTTAAAGATTTGAGGCACTTCGGATATGGACAACGGAAGTACGAAAGACACCTGTAATTTTTAAGAGCAACACATCGTTCTATAATCCTATTGTGCGAATGTGTAGATTGTTTAACGAAATCTCTTCGAACAGCAACAATAAGCCATCGATAGACTTGTTTGATCCTAGGACATTAGTTTTTAAAAGACGGGTTGAGGATGTCCTCAAGTGAGCTATCCACGCACCTACTTTATAGTCTTTACTTTTTTTAAATATATATTTTTTGTCATTACATTTACTAGTATTTTCTGCTTTCCCAACTCAATTTTGTACAACAACCAATGTTCCACTTCCTAACCATGCTGTGTTTACACGTTAAGGGGTAACCCTTAACGTGTAAACTAGGTCTATGTAGGTATGTCTGGTAATGTAAAGCTATGAGCTAGGTCTTACGACCTACCAGATACATTGATTGTAAAATCAACAACAACAGATTACAACCAGAGAAATTACAGTAATGTAATTTCTTTGGTTGTAATCTGTTGTGTTTACCTAATAAATAAATTACGAAATTTTGAGCCTTTCCGAAGATCCAACGAGGCACAACGGTGATCGCAGCTCTGATAGACTTGGAAACAGTCATGCAGACATGGTCAGATAAGTCATTTGTTGGGGTACATCTTTACGTACAGTCGGCCTAGCTAATGTATACCATAAGGCAATTATGATCTTTGAAGGTCAAACGTGAGGCACGAAGCACCCTGAAGAATGGCAAAGGCCGCTAGCGCCGCCAATCGAAAAAAATCTTATCAATTAATTAAGGAATTTAAAAACAGTGTCTGGTCTTAAGGTTGCAGGAATGAAGAAGAAATTTTTAAAAATAGTTTTGTATTCTCATATTGAAACAAAAAGCGAAACTGTTAAAAGTTGCCACTTTTAATAGTTCGGCTTAACACTAAAAACTCTGCAATAAAATCGCCATCAAATCACTAAGATATTACAAATAATACCTAATTATTATAACATTTAGCTTTCTTCAACCGACGCTCTCGAAAGAAAGTTACTTGGGTACTTTGGTCTATCTCTTGGATGTCAGAAATAATAGTCTCCCTCCCCTAGGGTGGACGTTCGTTCCTTCATTGTTTATCCCAGCCAGCTGCCAGACATTTGAAACTTATTCATAACTAAGTAAGCAGCCGTTATCTACCCCCATATACTTAGTTTATCGCACACTCGAGTTTGATTGGCCACTCAACTGTTTCTGATTTCGGCTTCATTATTACTTATAACTTATAATTCCGTCATGCATAGGTAGCGTGGTTTTTATCATACTTTTTTTAAAATTTATTGTTTAATACATACAATGGAACATGGTAGGTACATAAACTGTATCCCAATAGACAAAACCTTTAAGAGGTTCATTGGAAATGGTGACACAACTGGGTGTAGAAAAATTTACACCTATAGCAGGAGTCTCACCCGTCTCATTGTAGGGGCGTTCACAGGCCATTTTGGCACTAAGAGCCTCCTACACAAGATGAGACTGGCAGACAATCCCACCTGCAGAGCCTGCGGTGACACCGTTGAGTCAATGGAACACTTGCTGTGCGAATGTGATTTGCTGGCTGGAGGGCGTATGAGTCTTCTAGGGTCGCCTACCCGAAACCAGAGGACTATAGGCTCCTACCTGTAAGCTGTATAGCGTCCTTGATGCAAAGCATCTTTAAGGAACATGAAGGAGACTAAGGTAAGGGGTGAGCACAAAAGATCCATGAGGGTCGAAGTGCCGCTGGGGTTGTCCCTGGCCCCCTGTCATAAGATAAGATAAGATAAAGGCAAAACCTTGAAAGGTTTGTATGCCGATAGGGAGTTCGCCATTATAGGAGTTAAACTATTAGATATCACTATATATAACCTAATGTAACCTATAATATGAAGCTAGTATCATTTTCTATACATCATCTGGCAAACTATTTATTATTTTGTGTAATATATATCTATAGTTTCTCGCACCATATATATATTGTTATATTTAGGTAATTTAAAGTGACCTTAATTACATAGTTTTCTCAATCATACACATCGGTTTTTTTGTTCTAATTCAATAACTTTATATTGCTCTTCTTTTAATATAGTTAATTTAGTCTTATTTTGTACTGGCAATAACTTACAATATTGAAATAATTTAGAATAATCTTGGCAATATTTACTTTTGATATTTTTTGGTACAATCGTTTTCAACAGTCATATTTGTAGGTTATATATTTTTTCTATATATGTTTTGTACGTTCTTCCATAACAACATATAGCATAATCAATAGGTGCACTATTAATCAATAAATTGTTCCACCGTGCATGCTGAATCCAACAAGGTCAAAACGTTTTAACTCATGGACCACAAAAATAAAGACCCATTTTGCACAGCGAGCATCTTCTGATCGAGGCTCTTTCTTATACCAAAGAGCCGAAAAACTCCTCTCCATCCGAAACTGTTCAAGGTATTCCTGCAAAGAAAAAGTTAAAAAGTTCTATTGACTCTTGATTATTTTGATACTGAAACAATATTGTTACCAATTAGTTGAGTCTTATGGACGCACACTGACCCTTACACTTACCAACATACACCCCCTCACACGCACCACATACACACATCACACACACACCTTCTTACGCTCACACCCCTGTCACACACCCTCACCCCCTCTCACACACCCTCACATACATGCATACTTAAACTTGTAAATAACATTAAATAGATGGAAATAACTTTAAACTTTAATTAGATGATTAAGAAAATCACAGACTGACATCAACGAACGGTGAGCACAGAGTAAATATACGTAGAAGCCGGGTCGTCTGGGGTTGCCAGGTGTGGCATTGTGTTTATGTTCATATTCCAAGACTTAATTATTTGATTAATTGCATAACCTTATTATGTAATCGTAATATAGATATATCGGAAGAGACAGGCCCCCACAGCACAGGGTATCCTAGTGTGGGAGCCAGGGAAATCTGAAAAAATATTTTATATAAGGCACGGATCAGAAATATCAGATCCCTATCCGCCATCGAGCAAGCTTGTCGTACGAGGTGACTAATAAATCCGAGGTCTGTCTGGATAGCGTAGCGACCAGCCTTCTATGACGAATCCCACATTGACGCTGCACTTTACTGGATTTTTAATTTAAAAAAACCTGTTTTGCCTGCTTGCTTACCGTATGGTTAATCAACCTATTTGTCACAGTTATTCAGGCCGTCCGTAGGCCTCTGACTTAGCTTGACGACTACTGTCAAACGACCACAACCGGGACCGATTACTTAACGTGCTCTCCGTGGCACGTAGGAGCTCAGATGAAAATGCCACTAGAGTTTTTTTTTATTGACTACCGAACCCGCATTTGACCTCGATCTCGCCTGATGGTAAGCGACGAGGAGGTTGACGATGAAGCATGCGGGTCCAGTAAATGCCTATTTACTCTAGCCTTGAAGATCCCAAGGTTGTAGGTTTCGGGAAATACAGTTTCCGGCTGTTCCATTCCGTTCGCATAATGAACGAAGAAGCAAATCGCTTCGTACGAACAGATGGGATATCAACAACACAAGGATGGAACCCCTCCCCGCGCCTGGTAGTCCGAAGGCGGAATGGAGATGCTGGAATTAGGTCGTGCAATTCCGATGCGCACTCTCCGAAATGTATCCTATAAAATACCGATAGACAGGCAACCTTGCGCCGATGTTCCAGACTTTGCAGTCTAGCTTCCACCACCAGAGGTCACCAATCCAGGTACCGACCGCGCCCAACGTTTCTAAACCTGCACGATCACTTTCGGACCGTGCTCGCAACTAGGCTACGAGATTCTCAAAGCTCCTTTGCCTGCTGAAGATGAGCCGTCTTCTTCTGCCCTCATGAAACGGATCACTTCCCGTAGAGTCTTCCTGACGCTTACGTAATAAAAACAAAAGAATGCTTATACAAGTCCTTAACATTTGGGACATCAAAAAACGCTTATCTCCTTATTTTTATCCCACACATGAAACACTACCTTATCCCACTAACTTAAAACACATTATTGCTTATCATCACCGTGCCGTATTTTGCATGGATAACAGAGCCATATTCAGGGGAGGGTTCGATGTTCCCAAAATACCAGAAGTCCATAAAAAAATCGGTAAGTGGTCACCGTCGCCCATAGACATTTAACTTCTCTATACATGTTGTTGGTTCAAACCGAAACACAGCAATGCAAGCTTTGCGCCATAAATAGGTAAATGGGTAGGTACCGATTTTTTTTAGTACGAACCTGTAGCGACACTGTGTACAGACACTGTGAACACTGTGTCCTACATTGTGAATTGTTATGTCAGCATTTTTAAAGGGCACGCGGCTGCGCCCACGTCACGTTAGTCGTGTCTCTACCACCGTCATGTATGGTATACTATTTGAAAATAAAAATATCAGTTAACAAGTACAGTGTCTCATTGAAGATGACACGTACCGAACTCCTAGATCAGTAAAGAGGTGCAATTTACAAACCTCTAAAAACCTTTTCTTTTGACCACGACCGTCCCAACAACAAATAAATAAAATAATAAAAAATTACAATGTTGTGTATTATCTAAGTTGACATGTAACACACGTTCGGAAATAAATGTTAGTGTTGTTGTGAAATATGTAAATAAATAAACAACGTTGAATCAGGGACAGAAAAGAATTCCACAAGATCATTTAAATTACGATTTACACTTATAAAATTAAGAAAAAGCCTATATTTATGACTTTTTAGATATTTTTACTTGGATAGTGAGATGAGAGGTCTTGGGCGACGGTGACAACTTACCATCAGCTGGCTCGTTTGCTCGTTTGTTCTCCATAAAAATAGATAAACGGACGAACCACTTAGCGAAAACAGTAAGGGAAAACGTCCTTTTTTTATTATAGCCTTAGGTTGCCTAAAACGGCACCCCGAATTAAAAATTACTAAGGGCCACATTACTTAATGCGGTCCTGCCCACCACTCGTCCTTTAATACCCTTGTGATGTCACCGCTTCGTAACTACCGATCTATAACAAACCTTATTACTTAAGACGTAGAGTCTATAAATAGAATGTGCACGTCATCGATTGCATTATAATGACGTCATGGGTGAAAGGGAGGCACGTGTGACGTCATATATACTTGTCTCGCTCTACGGGGTCAAGGAAGCGGATTGTGTAGAAGTGGAGAACCGCAAAAAAACCGTTTTGTTAGTCTAGATTAAGATAACTATAGGTTAACTACAGTCAATTGCAAGAGAGTTGCCGTTGCCTATAGGTAAGGCAAGGGGGCGCGGGGTGGGACGTCAGAGGGCGGACATTTTAAGTGATCGTTGGGCGTGGTCAGAACCAGAATCGGTAAACGTTAGAGGCACATTCCATCTGAGACACGCCGTGCCTCGGAAAGACCCAGTTGCTGTCGTCGGACAGGCCATGTCAAAGAGCGTCGGTGGCACAGTGGCTAGGACACCGGACTCCCATGCGGGAGGTCCGGGTTCGAAACCATGCAATGCCATGTACCAATGAGTTATTCGTATTTTTCGAAGATTTACGTACATTTACCGACTGCTCTAACGGTGAAGGAACACACCGTGAGGAAACCTGCACACTGAGATGACCAGTGTTTAAAATGGGGTAGGCACAAAAGATCCTCAGGGATGAAGTGCCGGTGGGGTTATTCCCAGCCCCTATCATAAGATAAGAAGATAAGATAAGCCATGTCAGAGGCGGCCTGAAGAACTCGGACAATAGTTTAGCCATTAACGGCTTATGCTGAAAGCATTACTGCTTTGCGGTAGAAATAGTTAAAAGACTGAGTCTGCATCTGACTCTCTCTCAGTAGAGCCGCTTGCTGGAAAAAGATTTTCTTCATATTCAAGGGTTGAATTTCTGCAAAAGTTTGATGTCAAAGGTTGATTGATCTCATAAAGTTACGCAAAAGTTGTGGGAAAGCTTGAACTTTCATTTAATACTGGTAGGAACCCCAGTAGATCGAAAATATTATATCCAACTACTGATGTAACAAAACCGAAGTCTCTTTGGTCTCTGGTAGGGATGTTACAGAGCTTCGACTCCGACTCTGAAAGGTCGGAACTTTCGTTTGATTTTACACCTCCGACTCCGATTTTGGCTCCGATAATTTTGAATCGGAGGTTATACCGAAGATTTGTGAGCAAACATATTCAAATATCTATATTTTATTAAGTGTAGTTATAAGTGTAGGAATACATTTATGTATTATTATTTATGTATTCCTACACTACTCTCTAAAGGAACATGTTTTATTTCCGCAAACGTAATCATAAAAAAAATTGGCCAGTCAAGCTATAAAAATTAAAATCGGTTTAAATTTTCAACTTCTTCTGAACATCTCTCTTCAACCTCCGCCTCCGACTCCGGTTCCGACTCCAATAAATCAAATTTAAAACGTTCGGTTTTGACTCCGTTTCCGGTAAAACCACCTCCGTAACATCTCTAGTCTCTGGTATAAAAATAAAAATCCTATGGTTGGGCCATAGGATTTTTATTTATTAGATTACAGCCAAAATCTTGTAATATTGTATCTGCAGCTGGCGCATGCGATGTGAGCATTTTCCCGCACATTAGTCAGGTATTGAAATGTCAAATATATATCTATATGGAGAGCGTCGGTGGCCTAGTGGCGAGGACGCCGGACTCCCATGCGAGAGGTCCGGGTTCGTAACCATGCATTGTCATGTACCAATAAGTTTTTCCGATTTTTTCGAAGACTTACGTACATTTACCGACTGCTTTAACGGTGAAGGAAAACATCGTGAGGAAACCTGCATGCCTGAGGAAATTTAAAAGTTTTCGAAGGCGTGTGTAATCCACCAAGCAGCACTGGGCCCGCTCGGTTGATCATGGCCCGTACCCCCTTGTTCAAAGGGAGGCCTGTGTCCCAACAGTGGGGACATTAATAGGTTGATGATGATGATGATATCTATATGGAACTATACGTGCATTTGCCCAAACCTCTGTGTCTTTTTTTGTCTCGCTGTCAGTTTTAACATTATCCTTCTAAAAGAGAGGGCGCTACTAGTCCGATTTCCGTGATCAAAACCAAGACTTGGTCTTGAAATTTTGATCTAGCACGACACTAATAACCCCATTTCAAAGCAGTCAAGTAGAACCATGAAACAATAACTGCATTGTTTATTGATCGGGAGTCGAACTTGGGGCTTTAAGACGCAAATTACCGAAGTTTCGTCGTTAAAATTCAGTAGGGCTATGGCGGCAACCCTACAGACTTCCCGTGATTGTAAAGACGATGTGAGATTGTCTTCGTGGAGTGACCACACTGAAACACTGAAACAACAAATACAAATATTCTTTATTGGATATGTCGAAGCCGCTGACAAGACAGGGAGTCAACACCAGAAATATCGTGAATACATCGTACAGTTGTAAGGAAGGCCATTGGATTACGTGGACGTTTAACCCAGGTTACGAATAACAGCTAACTTTATCAGGAAAACCTGGACGTGTACCTCTCAACCGTCACGGGGAAGACACCACACACAATCGTGGAGGTCCACCTACACCCCGCTATAATATTCTGAATGCGTTGTCGTCAGAAAAACAATTAAAACATACCGACCTGCGTATTCCTTGTTTCACATCATTTTAACATCACAACCTTACCAGAAAATGATCATCAGCACCGGGAAACCGCCCTTATTACTATCATCACCAGCCGGGATGGAGATGACTGCTTTCTCCATGTTATTGATTGACTGACTTGCGTTTTCGTTCCACGCATTACAGCGTTGCATATTACCGTTTTTGTGGAATACTAGCGCCTCACTCTCCGATATATATATATATATATATATCACACGTAAATTAAGTCACACGATAAGGGGTAGGGAGGGGGTCAACAAAGTGTGGCATCGGGTGACAAGGGGGACGAGTCATAAACTTCGTGACGTCACATGCGTAAATCTAAAAGAAGAAGTCATAAATAATATAAAGGAATCGGTTCAAAGTGCATGGCCACAGATGATTAAATTTTGTATCGTTCATTTGATTTGAAGTTTTGTAAATTTTGTAAGTTCACCATCTCTTCCATCTCCAGTTAGTTAGTTACCATATTTTATCTCAAAACCTACTTTTAAAGATGACCCTTTCATCTTACCGCAGAACAAATAGGTACTTAACATGAAAGGGACTGTCCGTTTTTTCCCCAAACCCATAGCCACCCGACTACGAGTTAAGCCGAGACGTTGTTTTCGGATCCAATATCACCATTTCGCGGCCTATTTCAGGCCGCCTTCAGCCTTCAGGGTTGCGTCATTATCATGTTAACATCCTTGGGGAAATATATTGAGTTCTGAAGGATGTTTACTTCATTCATTACTAAACTAGGAGGTGTAACATACACCGATAATGGTTACCTCAAAGATCTTTTACTTTATATAGTATTCTAAGAAAATAAACAATTCTATTCTAGTCCTACGTTTTTCCTCTGAGTAACACAATAAGACTAATCAGTCGACTGAATTCAGTCAAGTTTTGTGTTCCTTGACTCCTTTTTAACGTGGAGGTTATAGTTTAATGTGAAATGATAATTAATAGTAATTAGACTTAAATAATATACTGTTTCACAGGTTTTCACTGTATTTTATTAATTACGACCGGTTTCGTTTACACATCTTCAGGTATTTGTTTATAACAATTTTCTTAACTACATGCAGGTAGATAAATACGGCTTTGCGTTTTGTTTTTGCAATTACTAACAAAATGTCAAGTTACGTTCCAAAACACATCAATTAAATTGTATGTCAAAATTAAACTATAGTCAAAGGATACTTATGGTATTATAATATAAAAAATTTCTAGGGCTTCCAACAGACTTAGTTTCATTCCTTTTTCTCCTCTAAATGGTGCAAACGACACATAGTAGTGCGATATGCACCATTAATGGTGCCGCAGTGGTGCTAACGGTACATAGTAGTACCATTTGCACCATCAATGGTGCTGGTCAATGGTGCAGATGACACTACGGGTGTCAAACTTTTTGGTAGGGTTAAAAAAGTGGTCACACGAGTTCAAATGTTCTGCAAAGGTAGATGTGGGTTTTTTGTTCTTCCATGCTCTAGTATGTTTAATAATTATTTTCTTAACTACATGGTAGGTAGATGAATAAAAACAAATATAATATAATAAAAACTAAAATAATTATAAACAAATACCTGAAGAAGTGTAAACGAAACCGGTCATAATTAATAAAATACAATAATAACCCATGAAACAGTATATTATTTAAGTCTAATCATGTGTTAATTAATATGTGGTAAAGGGATACATTTTTTCAATTTTTCAATTTCAATTATTTTTTTACGCGACTAGCTCAGGAGGAGGGTAATGTTTTATGTATGTATGTTCCTTTGTCGCCTCCGTAGCCAAAATGATTTCATGGATTTTGGCGAGCCTATGCACACAGCGTTTTTTAAACGCGCAAACGACGCGCGTTAAGGCCTTGTCCAGAAGGAGGAAATTCGCCACGAATTCGCGCATCCAGAAGGAGCGTTTATAGGGCCGTGTGCCCCACGGAATGAAAGTCAGCATGTTGATGCGAAGATGAAATGTATTTACAATATTGCGATGATGAAAGGAAGAGGAGTGACAGCGCGAGTATGAGAAAAGCGGCGGCAATTGTTTAGAGACGTCAGCAGCGCGCGCAGACTGATCACTGTGGAGCGAAGACGTCACACGTTCAACGTTCGCAAACGCGCTTCATCAGCGCGTATACGAGCTTCAAACGAGATTCAGACGCAATCAGTAAACCTTTGCACACGTAGATCCTTTGCACGCGCGTCTGTATCGTGTCTCTGCGTGTTTCCGAAACAAACGCACATTAAACGCGCGTTTGTATCGCGTTTTTATCCATACAAACGCAAACAATCTGCTTTTTTGAGTTCTAGGGCGCCGTAAACGCGCAGACGACGCGCGTTCTGAATCTAACAAATTAAACAAACACACACAAACAATACGTGATAAATCAAACATGAGAAACCGGCATAACGGACACCACAAGGGTTATTCATGCATCACTGGGTGGGATGCAGAGTACCTATTATACCTATACATACTTAGGTATGAATGCAGTGCACCTGACCGGTTTCTATTTCTATGCAGAAGTCGGTTCGTGTTTATAAGTAGGGAATTATATATTAGGTTAGTTAATATTAGGGATTTATAATGTGTTAATTGTTAATTGCTAACCTAAGGTACTTTACGAGGCTCGTATAAAAATGTAGGTTTATAGTTTGACGGTAGGTAACAAGGTGTTTTGGTTTGTATTGTAGGTTATGTGACCATCTATTATGTAAGTAAGTATAAAATATAATGATTATTTATAATAAGGGAGCAACATGTCCGCCGATAAACTGCTAAGCAGTTTGGCGGTGTATATTTAAGACGCTATTGTATAAAAAATATTTTTTTTTAAAAAAACGCGCGTCGTCTTCCCGTAGTGTGCACAGGCTCTTATCGTTAGATTTGCTCAAACAAGATTCTAGAGCTTCTTTTTCTCTTTTTAGTTTTTGCCGCAGTCTGGTTCATTTTATAATAATTAATTTTTCTTGCCATCTGTCCTGGAGTAGAGATATTGAGCGACGGGTTTGTCCTTTTCTTAATGTCATTTGCATCCATTGATGTCAGCCACTTTTATCTTGAGGTCTTGAGGCAAACTACGCTTCAGAGCCTCTACCTCATGGTCAAACTGGGTAGGCAACTATAATATAAATTTGGCTACAAGTATAAGAACAGTTCCAGGAAGACACTCGTTCAGCCCCCTCCCGACAGTAGATAGATAGATATATAGATAAAAACACTTTATTGTACACAAAATCAGGAAAAGTAAAAACTTTTAAAGGCAAAGGCTTATCGCTTAAAGCGATCTCTTCCAGGCAACCTCTGAAGTACCGACAGTAGTTCACACACCGCACCTACGTACGTTTCTGGCGCTTAACTTTTTACGCTTTCCCCGATCCCTCCCTCCCCAGCGACGTCCTAAGCCGAGGTCCGTACCCACCTGGGTGCCCTTAGGCAGTCGCTTCTTATAGTAGTTTTTAAGTCCTCCTCCAGGCTGGAGCGCATTTAGCGCTCGCCCCAAAACCCCGGTCAAAGGTCATTAGGACCAACAGTGTTAGTCAGTTTGAAAAAAAACCTCGTTCAGCCTGCATCAATTCAGTTTAGTAATAACAATTGTTATAAAATGTATATTCGGAGGTTATGTTGAGCGTTCATGCTGTTGTGGCGACGCACGACGCGTGCCACTACGATACAGTACCTACTCACATCGGCGTAGAACGCGCTATCGAAATTCTCCTAGGACTTCGTATATATATACGAGTACCAAACATCCATAGTTGGACCAGGACATCTGGTCACCAGGCACAACACCCCGCCTGGTGGAAGATCTTCCCTTTTCCCTTTCATACAACTGACGTTACGTCATCCATGTCCTCATTATAGCGCGTTCCTACACTGTCATGGCGTGTTCGTCCTATTTTATTGTTTAAAAACTGTTTACAGTGGTAATTTTTTCGTGAAACTAGTGTGTTTTACCTAAAATTCGTCCGTGTTAAGTGAACGTTATATAAGACAGTGAAATGGGAGTGAAATACTACAGATGATGGTATGGATCCGGCAACCTAACTTCCAATTGCACTTGGAATGCAAGACACTAGGCATTCCTAGTGCACACGACTCTCCCTTAATCTCGACGTTGGTAAACTGTTTTTTTCAAAACAGACGCCAAAACGTTCGAGTTATTTTCAAGATTCTAACACGGTCATTGGCCAAATTGCAGTGTGTTGTGTACACTAGCAGAGGCCATAATTAAACCAAAAAAACGTACCACAGAGTTCACAGGATATAACCTGATGTCTTGTATACTGTACCCCCTAAAAAATTTAGTTGTACGTAGTATGTAAGAGCTTGACCCCGGGAAAACAGTTTTTTGATGGAAACATCCATCTTTAAAATCGGTAATATACCGGATACCACTCTGAAAAGTTGCCACCGACGTCATACGGTACATGTCACACATACATTAAAAAATAGTGTATTCCTTGATATGGGGGTGAGGGAGGGAGGGAGGGGGTTCCAGGGTAAGTGATAAGGAGCATCAAATAGCATATGTAATGAGCGGATCCAAAGCGAAGTCTCAGACGTGAGT
Organism: Hofmannophila pseudospretella; assembly: GCA_947369225.1. Taxonomy (NCBI): domain Eukaryota; kingdom Metazoa; phylum Arthropoda; class Insecta; order Lepidoptera; family Oecophoridae; genus Hofmannophila; species Hofmannophila pseudospretella. Next base: position 6,007,785 of record OX376337.1, on the reverse strand, counting down.
CGTGACTAGACTACCTACTTAGTATTTAGCTCGCAAACCAGGGTAACTACGTGGATACCTACATCTAGGAGGTTCGCAAAACTATTTTAAGAACAAATAAGAAATAGAAACTGACTTTACTGACTACCCACTCTTTTGTATTATTTTGTTGGTGACCGGTTTCAGTGTAAACAGCAAATATGCACGAACATTGAAGTTTACCAATAGGACATAAAAGCTATAGTAAAATTGTGATGATATCATGGTATCATATGGCCAAAAAAGCAGACCTGAAAAATCTGTTAAAACAGCGTGACGCGAGTCTGAATTCCCACTTTTCGCCAAAAGATTTGGGGACAAACGTGGAACCCACGCGATAGGTGGCGAGCCTATCGCCGTCTTCTAGGTGTAAAATAGTATTCACTAAGTCCTGAGTCCCCTCGTAGATCTACTAAAATAAGACATAATATGAACACATTTTTCACCATAAAAAATAACCACTTCGCCCAATTTCATCTTTATTCCTACATTCAGACAGTATATTAAAATTTATTGAAATTTCTTTCAGAAAAGCTCACCTTTGCCCTTTAACCCTATTGGAATATTAGAGCCACAATCTAACTGATCATAATTATTGCGTATCAGTCGCTCAACAAACTATAATCATAATCATTTATTGCGTGAATTTAGTTTTACAATAATTTCTTACAATAATTTCCTACTTAACATATTACTTACTTATCGCTAAATTCTACCTTCACAGGCATACACAATTTGTACACGAATATTAATCAAATAATCAAATAAGTATACCAAAATAATCAAAGATAATAAGTAAGCCCTTTCTTATACAAAAGAGCCGAAAAACTCCTCTCCATCCTAAACTGTTCAAGGTATTCCTGCAAAGAAAAAAGAAAAAATGCCTATTGACACTTGAATACTTCGATACTAAAAAAATATTGTTACCAATTAGTTGAGTCTTATAGACGCACACTGACCCTTACACCTACCAACATACACCCCCTCACACACACACCACATACACACATCACACACGCACACCATCTCACGCTCACCCCCTCATACACACCCTCTCACATTCATGCATACTTAATTATTTAATTAATTGCATAATCTTATATAATAACAATAATAACCTTATTATGTCATCATAATTTATATTTATCGGAAGAGACCGGCCCCTACAACACAGGGTATCCTAGTGTGGGAGCCAGGGAAATCTGAGAATATGTAAAAGATACTGTCTGCATTAATAAATTTTTATTTTATTTTATTTAATGTCCATACAAAAACTATTCCTAATTAATTCATTAAAAATAAATGTCATATCATTACATAATCATAATCACTATAGTACTAAATATAATCATAATTCATAACAAACATATAGCAGCAGTATTCATAATGTCTCTATATTGTGGTATAAGTTTTATTTTTTACTTTTTATCTATGGGCTTACGCAGCCTGAAACAAAATTTATTATTATTAATATGTAAGTCGACCTTCTGGTATAGTCGGTAGTATACATACTTTCTGTACAAGGGGTACCAGGTTCGATTCGGAGACCAAGTTACTTGTAGGTTTTTTTAAAATTATTTTTATGTCCGCAAGCACTGTACCTGCGGAATCATTTATAAAACTAAGTACAAGTATATTCTCTTTTATTCTTATTATTATTCTTCTCTCGAGTCAATAATAGGTACTTAGACGCGATCTTCTATTTTCTGCCCGACCTGGTAGAAACGTATAATGTATACGAGTATGTATTTGTATGGTGTTTCTTGAAACATAACGCAGAGAATCCTGGATAAACAGTTGTGTTTTTTTAACCGTAACTCTGCGTCTTTTCTCTCTCCCCCGCTCCTCAAAATCCATAGAAAATAGAAACATTAGGAGCACATGATATAGATATGAGTATCTAAATGATTTAACACTTTTTATTATTACATTGGAAATCCAACAGCTTTTACTAGATTACAAAATAGAACTTAAATAATATCAGAAAACCAATTAGAGGTTTTCATATTGTAACAATAATATAGTGGAAGTCGTACAAGTAAGTAAACACTAGCGCAAAGGCACAGATAATTTTATCATTAACAGTGATATACCTCTATTTGGTTTCAATTACAAAATGAAGAGTTATATTACTCTTTTTTTTAGTCGAAAGTAAATGCAAAATTGCTTCTTATTTGTAAGATAAATTGAAAATTCAATATTTGTTGATCATTACACTTTTAAAAGTAAAGTAACCCGTATTTTTCAATTTGCACCGAAAACACCGGCTCACTGTATAATTCTTACACTATGCCCGTGCCCTTTACCTCTTATTGGGCTACCTGAATGCTAAACACGTATTTATCTACGGAACCCTCTCTGCCGTAAACTCCATAAACCGTCAGTTTTACGGATAACTCCGGCATTCTGCGGTCGTTATAAAGAATGCGGCGAATGCAGCATTTTTGACATCCGCGTATGCGGAAGCGGATTTTAAGGCTCACATCCGCGAATGTTTTTTAAGAGATACTTAATTTAGGTACATGTATAAATGCAAAAGATGGTAATTTTTAATACCTAATCTTTATTTTGTAATCAAATTTTTAGTAGGATTTAAAAAGTTCCCCACTCGCTGGCCCCGCCCAAAATTACTCGTCGCGAACCTCCGCATCCGCAATTCCTCCGCATTGATTATTGCAGATGCGGATGCTAATGCGGATGCTAAAATGAATGCGGAAGTTCCGCGATTGCGGATGCGGATGCGAATATCTGCAACACCCCTGTAATAGTCTTGACTTACTGTGAAGTTTGTGATAAAATCTTAGGCTGTGGTTAGCAATGCTTTTGTGAGGAAGTGGAGTGATAAATGAAGAGGCTAATAAAATATTATTTTAAAGCCATTGCTAAGTAATTACTTACAGACGTTGTAAAATGAGCGCTAGTATGTCATACGAGCGTAGCGAGTGTAGCGTGTAATTTTTTTTCTTATGATAGAAACGAAAAACCATGTCATTATTAATTTAACGAATAGGTATAGTTCACGTCATCCCCGGAGTGCGGATTTTTTATGTCTGCTATTCTGAAATGGCCATGATGATGCCATAATATCATCACAATTTTACTATAGCTTTGAGAAATTAAATTAAATTAATCCAAATAACGAGAAATTTGTGATATCTTCAAAAATGACGCCTACGCAACGCGTTACGCTTCTACTACATTTAAGTCCTCAAGGTTAGCATCGAAAACCCTCTAATAACATTACAGTGAGATAAGATGTCTATGGCGACCGTGACCACTTATCATCGGGCCGTTTACTCGTCTGCTCTCTTTTTTTAAAAATCTCAGTTTAGTGGCTTTGGTACACGACAAGGTGACCATGTCAGCCTCGTTAGGGTCACTAAGAAAAGGGAAGGGTCTGCTCTCTTTATACAGTAAAAAGGACACAATTACAATATAGGAACAAGCAATAGTGGTAGTTCCTATATGTCTGTTATCTTTTCAATTTTTTTATTTTTTTATTTTACCATTTTAGCACCTAGTTTTCATTATCTTGTCTACTTACCTTTAGCAGATACGAGGCAGTATGTTATTTGCCTTATTATCATTAATTCCCTTTGTTAAATCTATAATATACGCTGTTGATAGCCCAATAAAAAAAATTAAAAAAAAATGATAAATCCGTTTATTATCCAAATGGGGTGATTCAGCTATGATCAGATTATTATGATCTGACATCTACTCTACGACTGTAGAGTAGATGTCATGAAGGAAAATTAACTCGGGTAGCCTTTCAATTTGACCCTTGTGTCGTACTGTTTGGGTTCATTTTACTGTGAACTTTACAGTTCCAGGACTCGACCTACTGATATTTCAGTGACCCACTAAAGATACAGGCTGGGACGAAATAAATTGGTAAAAATTAGTTCGTATCGTATCGTTTCGACACCATTTTAAAATTAGTTCGTATCGTATCGTTTCGATACCATTTTAAAATTAGTTCGTTTCGTATCGTTTCGATACCATTTTAAAATTAGTTCGTATCGTATCGTTTCGATACCATTTTAAAATTAGTTCGTATCGTATCGTTTCGATACCATTTTAAAATTAGTTCGTATCGTATCGTTTCGATACCATTTTAAAATTAGTTCGTTTCGTATCGTTTCGATACCATTTTAAAATTAGTTCGTATCGTATCGTTTCGATACCATTTTAAAATTAGTTCGTATCGTATCGTTTCGATACCATTTTATCCTTTTTTTTTTAAAAGGAAAGTCAATTTAAAAGAAAAAATATTTCAACTTTTTCATGCAGTCACTGAGGGGCCAGCTGAAAATCAGCGCTGTGCCTTGCCTCAGCATTATGCTGAGCTGGTGTACCCGTGTTGGCACTGTAGCGCACCGGATGTTCTGTGTTGCATGTATACTTCTGTATTGTGTTCTATATTCTGGTGTTTACAGCGCTAAATAAACGTTTTCAATTTCAATTTCAACTAGGGATGTTACGGAGGTGGTTTTACCGGAACCGGAGTCGAAACCAAAGGTTTTAAATTTGATTTATCGCAGTCGAAACCGGAGGCGGAGGTAAAAGAGAGATGTTCAGAAGAAGTTCAAATTTTAAACCGTTTTTTAATTTTTATAGCTGAACTGGACAATTTATTTTTATGATGACGTTTGCGGCAATAAAACATGTTCCTTTAGAGAGTAGTGTATGAATACATAAATGTATTCATACACTATTTAATAAAATATTGATATTTGAATATGTTTGCTCACAAATATTCGGTATAACCTCCGATTCAAAGTTATCGGAGCCGAAGTCGGAGTCGGAGGTGTAAAATTAATCGGAAGTTCCGACCTTTGGGAGTCGGAGTCGAAGCTCCGTAACATCTCTATATTCAACCTTTGGTTATGGGATTGAAGATGAATATTTTTTTGCCTTTATACGAACGAAATCACTATTAAATATGCGGTAATTATTAATGTGTGGGTTATAATTAGGGAACAGTGGAAGACATAATAAAGCTATGCTTTATGGAACCCTGTCCCAATAAGTTTTTTTAGATTCCTTGATATTCGTATAAATAAGTTAAAACGGCCAAGTATTAAAGGGTAAATATAGGGTCCTATTTTATTAGCGACAAATATTTCTAGGGTGTCAGTCATCTATAGGTTATAAAAATAACGATAGGCAAAAAAATGTTAACTTAATTAATTTTCGAGAAAAAATCTACAAATGAATGAAATATTGCTATTCTAATACTGAAATATTAAGTATGAATGAAACTCGTTTCATTTAGATATTATTTAGTTAACTATTTTTTGATTTAATTCTCTTAATTAATTTAATTTTGTATATATTTTCAATTTGTAATTTTAATTTGTTTTGTTATTTTATTATTGTTTCTTTTTGTTAGCTACTAATTTACTTCTAATTTGACATTTGATTTACTTTATGACTACAATTTCGAATTGGCTCAGTGCTGTATGTAATTGTAATGAATTTTAAATAAATAAATAAATAAATAAATAACGACATGGATGAGTTTATGCCACCAAGACGCAAAATAATCGGGTTTATTTTACTTTAGTATGAAAAATGTTCATACAAGTAACAGGGTTATTTTTTCGTGTAAAGTGGTATAAATGACCAGCACATACTCCCCTCCAAATATTTGCTACTAATAAAAAAGGATTTTATATAGCCGTATGTATTTTTTTTAATTTTTTTAGAAGGATTTTTAGTCCAATTTTCCCCTTATATGAGTGTTTCAGGGTCCTTGTTTTAAAATATATATATATCCTTTCATTTGCATTTACTTTTTATTTTATTTTATTTTTCCTTTTTCTATACTATTCAACATCATTTTACCTTGGCTGCAATTTATTTTTATTTTCCTGTATTTTATTTATTTATGTAAGTTATAGTTTTGAATTTCTATGAACTTTAGAACAGTATGTACAGTATTCAAAACCATTACCTAAAATGAACTAAAACTCTGTTTTATTATACGATTCAGTAAAACAGGATAAAGTTAAAATTTGTCATTTTTTTTATTTTTTTTATTCCATTGTAATAAATAATATTCAATAGTTACAGCCAAAATACAAATAAAATAGATTAAAATAATTAATTTTAAAAAATTTATATTTTATTTATTTGTCAGTTTCACAGCATATCACATATTAAATATATAAATCAAACAATTAAAAATCTATAGATGCCAGTTACGAAACCAAACTGTTACAAAGCTATTTAAAAAGGTAATTTAGCAAATAGTTACAAAATGAAAGAGAAAAAAATTAAAAATAAAATAAAACAGAAAATAAAAAAAGGCTTTACGATATGTTTGAGTGCTAACGGTGTGTGTGTGTGTATGTATGTGTGTGTGTGTATGTGTATGTGTCTCTGTGTGTGTGTGTGTGTGTGTGTGTGTGTCTGTGAGCGATGAGGATAATGGTAGTGAGATTGGGAGAGAGAGTGGAACGGGAGAAGGAAGGATTAAGACCGGGCCATACGATTACGAAATAAGTTTCGTAAATTGTTTTAAAATTAATTGTTTTAATTAAATTGTTTTAAAATTAATTATTTTTTATCTCATTTATTTGTATTTTGACTGTAACCAATGAATATTATTACAATGGAATGACAAAAATAATAAAAATGAATTTTTGTAATTATTATTATTATTTATTTATTTTTAATTCTGATTAAATTTACAATAGGAATAAAATGCTGAAATTTTAATTATGGAAGCCTTATGTATTGATCTGCGCTGTATCGAAACGATATTGTGAAATCTCATTCTTATATTTCAACGATATTTTGTGCGACCCTGTACAGGTGACCTATTTTCCAGTTCATCACTATTTTATGACGGCACCCTAGGGTAGCGGTTGAAATGGTCGCATGGTCGATTCCCGGTGTCAAATTGTATGCAAGCTATTTGGTGTAGCATTACCCTAGATCGGTCGGTGGCGTCATGGCTAAGGCGTCGTACTCCCATGCGGGAGGTCCAAGTTCGAAACCAGGCAATGCCATGTACCTGAGTTTTTCGGTTTTTTCGAAAGACTTACGTACTTTTACTCACTGTTCTGACCTGACCTGCCGAGATAACCAGTATGTGAAATGGGGAAGGCAATGGCAAAGTACCATATTAAATCTGCCACGAGAGTTGTTCTATGTGATTCCTTAGAAAGATCACGACCCTCAGCAATGAGGAACAATGTCTTAGAAGGAAGGATAACTATTATTATTTCTTTTTTTATTATTATTATTGTAATTATTTGTTTTTGACATGATTATTTATGAATTGATTGAAATGTTTATTTTTATTGCAAAAGCATTAATTTTTTTTTCAGATTAATTAAATTAATTATAATCAATTTCATTTATTGTAATAATCAAAGTCATTTATTTAATATTGAACAAGATGTGACATGTAATGAAAATTACGAAATAAATGAGTATTGTGTAGGGATGTTACGGAGGTGGTTTTACCGGAACCGGAGTCGAAACCGAAGGTTTTAAATTTGATTTACCGGAGTCGAAACCGAAGGTTTTAAATTTGATTTATCGGAGTCGGAACCGGAGTCGTTCACTTTTAGTAGTTTCCGTTAATTTGCCGACAGGTGTCGCTATGCATCTTTACAGGGCGGCATCGTTTTGTGATTTTGGTTTTATTTAGCATTCATTGAATTTTGATTGAACTGTACTTTCTGAGAGTTCATGGCACCGTCTGCGCAGCCAGTTGGATATGTTGGACGACGATGACTGTTTACCCTCGATCAGGAATAGAATTTTTTTTATACTTACTTTATACATTATTTGTACACATAAATCACAAATTTAAAAAAAAACAACCAGAAATTTGACGTACACAGGTAGAGCTTTTCTCTAAAATAGAGATTTCTTCCAGCTAGACCTTTAACATAGAGAAATTTATAATTATAAGTAGACATACATACGTGTACAAATTATGTAAAACAAGAATAAAATTGTACATAAGCTAAACAAAATTACTTGAATACATTCATATGAGCATATATAATACTTATACTATAATAATACTAATAATAATACATACACTAAACTAACGATAATACTTATGTATTAAATGCACTATTTACCTAATCTATTTATATACTAATATATGTTTGCATACTACTTACAGTTAGGATTTGTGACAAGTGATCGGTAATGCTCTTTTAATCGCTTTTTAAAAATGCCTGTAGAAGCGCTGTCACGTACATTGTACGGGAGTGAGTTCCACAGTTTAACTGCCTGCACGGTGAAAGGGTCTCCGTAGGCTCGGGAGCTGTGGACATCCGGCTCGAGATAGAGGGCATACTGGCAGCGCTAATTTTGTTTGTACTGTAGTTCAAAACTGGCAAAGAAATTAAAAACTAGAACAAACTTATGCGAAACATGTTCAAGAGTTCAGCCCGTTCAGGACAGAAGGAAAATCAATAAAAGTCTTAGCCGTTCTTAATTTTATATGGAGTAGAGAAATTCTAAGTAAAGTTGTCACACTGCCATTCTTTTTCTTTGCTATTAAGCTATTAAGGACGAATAGTGAGTGAATGAAATGAACCACCACAGGAGTGAACGGAACGGACATAAAATAAATTTAAAAAACACTGCGCGAGCTGCCTGTAACGAAACGCAGTCCAACTACGTGTGTTTTTGCAAGTGCGTTTCGTTTTAAGCAGATAAATTACGCTGTGTTGTATTTTTTATACATTTTGGTGGAAAACTAGATTAAGTTCAAAAATCCGTAGATTTGCAATTAATTTCCGTAGTTCCGTAGACAAGGCATAAAATCCGTAGATCTACGGATTTTTCCGTAGGTCTGGCAACACTGCTTGTACCTACAAATTATAATCTAACGGAGATCGTTAATTTTTTTTTAAAATAGTTTATTATTATTATTATATAAGGAGAGCAGACGAGCAAACGGGCCACCTGATGGTAAGTGGTCACCGTCGCCCATAGACATCTCACCTCACTTTATTAATATTAGAGGATTTTTGATGCACTGCAAACCTTGAGGACTAAGATGGAATGCCTTATGTGCCGGAAATTACGCTGGCTCTCTTACCCTTCAAACCGAAACACAGAAATGCAAGCATTTCTGCTTCACGGCAGAAATAGATAAGTGGGTGGTACCACCCCAGGCGATCCTTCACTTTAGGATCTACCACTACACATATAATTTCGCAACAATAGGGGTTTTGCAGGTTTTGGGGGCGGAAGAGGGGTTAGTCTCTCCTAGCCTCCTCCTGCTCCCCCCTTTGTTCTGGATCCCAAAATAACCACAACCCTCATCGACGAGGAATTACAACTAAGAACTCTAAGAAGTAGAGTCTTCTAGTAATGACGCAGCTTTGCACGTCACGCCGGCAAATTGGCTATATTTCAGCGGGTACGTAATGGCCATTATAGCGTGACGTGATGACGTCATCGGCGGGTAATGAGAAATTCCTGCGAGAAAAGAATTCCAGTTATGTTTCGCTAAGGAATAGGTTCCTCTATACTTACGCTTAATGGCTGCGTGCCGACAACTATAACGCGCTCTCATAAAAACATTTAAAATCGATTATTTCAGAAACAATTGTAACAACAACAGTTGTTGTTATTACAAATTGAGTGACTCCCTTAAAAAAAATAAAGGTAACAAAACAAAAACATGAAAATTTTTACTGATATGTCTCAATTTAAAAAATACATAAGAATTAACAATAAAAGATTGGTTTTTAATTAATTACGAGTATAATATAAATGTCAACTTTAACTAAATTTTGATGATGTCACAGCTTGTCACTACAAGTTGTGACATCATCAAAATTTAGTCAAACAAGGTGTGACATCATCAAAATTTAGTTAAATGTGACATTTATATTATAATTAATTAAAAACTAATCTTTTATTGTTAATTCTTATGTAATTTTTTAAATTGAGACATATCAGTAAAAAAATTCATGGTTTTGTTTTGTTAGCTTTATTATTTTGCTAATTTATTATGATTGATTATTTTATTGATGATAATTTATGATTGATTGATTTATTAATTGAACAAAAATTTGTACGCTTTCGTGCAGAATATGGTGATACTGAAACACAATGTAACATCTGCATTACCCATATTTACAAATAAATGATATTTCTTTTTCAGAATACTTCACGATTCTACTTATTTATTGAATCTGGCAGCACTAGCTGTCAACCTACTGTGTTGAAACAACACCTGTCTGATTATAATTGATTGATTATATTGACTAATTTGAGTATGTAATTATTTTATGTGTGTGTGTTTAAAATTGTGTGTTTAAAGTTGGGGAAGGCAATGGCAAATCACCCCATTAAATCTGCCACGAGAGTCGTTCTATGTGATTTATTCCTTAGAATGATCACGACAGAGGATTCCTCAGCAATGAGGAAAACGAATGAATGAATGAATGAATGAATACTCTTTATTGCACAAAATTAGTGTGATACAATGCGTACAAAACGATTAATACAATCTAGGCGGTCTTATCGTTAAGAGCGATCTCTTCCAGACAACCTTCTGGTGGAGTAATATTGGTGGAAAAAGGTAGGACTTAGAAGAGAGAGAGAGAGAGAGTTTAAAGTGGCACCTATTTGCTTAATTATTTAATTAAGTTATTTCTATTAGTGAAGACCTGTAATTGGCTTTGTATTGTTAGTTTGGTTTATATATTGCCTTAAGTGCTGTTGGTTTTACAATAAAATAAAAATAAAATTTATGTAAAATAGTATAAATTTATAGGTGACATTATTGAATTGGGAATTCCTGTAAAAATAATGTAAATTGTAAATAAAAATAATATTCCAAAGAGATAAGACAGGTCAGAAATTGGATTATTGCAGAAACAACATTTGTCCTGGACGTATGGTGTACGTATGGTGTTGTTCTACCTGATGGTATTAATAGAATGTTTAACCATGTCTTACTAATCAATGAAAAAAAAATTAATGACATCAAAAAGTTGGAGACCTATCTTCCAGATGAACACAAGGTGATTTATAACAAAAAAAATATGGCAAACACAGCCTCTCTCTAATAATAAAGACACATTATTTCAAATACTGTTTAATTTGACCTTTTTCATAAAAATGCATTATTCTAATAATTCCAGGCATTAAGAAAAACAAACATTAAATGCAAAATGGGGTACTTTAAAAATTATAATATTACATAAAAACATTATAAACTTTTATCTTATTATATTGTCAAAAAACAAGTTTTTTGTATCTCCTCAAAAATCAACATTTCGTTCCCTTTTTTTTAGTGTTCATAGATTGTAATATACAGAGCAGACGACCCCAAAGGCGAGCATGCGTGAAACGACGATTGACTGTAGACTCTGTAGAGGAACCAAGAGAGGCATACCAAAAAAGAGATTCGTGGCGCTCTATTCTCTATGCAAGGGATGTAGCGTGAAGTTAATATACTCGTATGTATTGATATTTTGAAAAAACCGGCCAAGTGCGAGTTTTTAATCACTATAATATGATTTGTACAGTCACGAACCTTAATTTCGTATCCACTTTTACACATTGAACGACTGTGTCGCAATAAAACGTAGACGGCAATCTAAGGAGATTTAATACTAGAGTTAAAATATGTACTATGACAAGGTTGTTCAATGTGTAGAAGTAGGTCCTAAATTACAACGCTCGCGACCGTATCTTACATGAAATTTGTTGAAATATTTCCTCTAAGTGAAATAAATAGCGTCTAGTCGATCAGACATCACGGTGTATGAGGAAAACAGACATAAAGAGGCTTTATTGCGTATAAAATTGCTATTTTTCACGTTACGAACTAAATGGTACGAACGGAGCTCGGGGCGGGAATAAAGATCGTACGGACAATGCGGCCGGGATAACAAAAGTAAAGAATCTTAGGATTCCTCACGATATTTTATATAAAAGGTGGCATGACTCTGAGCAGAGGCAACCTGGGGTGGTACCACACTTTATCTATTTCTGCCGCAAAGCAGCAATGCTTGTATTGTTTGAAGGATGAGAGTCAGCGTAATTAACGGCACATCGAAAACTCTCTAATGGCATTATAGTGAGGTGAAATATCTGTGGTGGTGGTGACCACTTCCCGTCAGGTTTCCTTTCTTTCTACAATTTAAAAAGTTTCCTTCAGCGTTAGATCCACAGAGATAAATCAAGATAGAGCGGCGAAGTGGGCGGGCGGTGTATACTACAAGATTTCATTCATTCAGCGCCTATTCGACGCGTACCGATCAGAGCGGCTGTACTAATGCCTTGGTAACTGTAAGAACAACAGGTACGACAGTGAATCGATCAAAAGGAGGTATTTTGTTCGTAATCACGTCACTTTGGGGGCGTGGCTTATGAAAATGTTGACACGCGCGATTTATGTGTCACCGTTCTATTTGACTTATTTCTGTGGTTAGAGCAGTCGATAAATGTACGTCAGTCTTCGAAAAAAACTGAAAACTCATTGATATTTAAGTTAATATCTATTTGTACATAACATTTTTTTAAAACCTGGACATATAGCACGGAGTCCGACGTCCTAACCACCATGTCACAAGAGGATGGCTCATACTTCTTTCTCATACTTGACCAGGAAAATCATTCTGTTTTGCCTGGTCAAGTATATAAGATAGCTACGCCACTGACGCTTCACGGGGATATAAGCACAGATATGTATAAAGCAAGGTTTCTAAAAATACGCCGCCGAATACAATCCTTTGAGAACCTCTTTCATGTGGCTCGCAGACGGGATTTCACACGAGGCTTTTCTTACAAACGCGTTTACCCACAGCGTTGTTATGGTGGTCGAAAATAGAAAAGGAGAGGAATGTACCCATGAATATGAATGACTTTTACTATGAAACCCAACAAATTAATAAAGACGCGCATTAATGATCACATTGTGTGTCTAAATGCGGAAACAGGAGCCCAACAACCAAACTAAATTAACCTTTTGGGGTTGGATCTGACTTCCAATCTTAACTTTGGGCGCTCCATTGACTCAAAAGCTAAGACCGCAGCCAAAAAATTGGGCATCCTGAGTAAGGTTAGGCGGTACTTCACGTCGGGACAGCTCTTAAACCTTTACCAAGCTCAAGTCCGGTCGTGCATGGAGTACTGCTGCCACCTGTGGGATGGCTCAGCTAAGTACCAACTGGCTGCTCTTGACTCAGTGGAGAAACGCGCTAAGCGCCTTATAGGTGACGAATCGCTGGTGGAAGCTAGACTGCAAAGTCTGCAACATCGGCGCAAGGTTGCCTGTCTATCGGTATTTTATAGGATACATTTCGGAGAGTGCGCATCGGAATTGCACGACCTAATTCCAGCATCTCCATTCCGCCTTCGGACTACCAGGCGCGGGGAGGGGTTCCATCCTTATGTTGTTGATATCCCATCTGCTCGTACGAAGCGATTTGCTTCTTCGTTCATTATGCGAACGGCTAAGGAATGGAACAGCCTGCCGGCGTCTGTATTTCCCGAAACCTACAACCTTGGGATCTTCAAGGCCAGAGTGAATAGGCATTTACTGGACCCGCATGCTCCATCGTCGACCTCATCGTCGCTTACCATCAGGCGAGATCGAGGACAAATGCGGGTTTAGAAGTAAATAAAAACAATAAAAAATAAAAAACCAGCGACATATTATACCCTAGACGAGTAACTTCCAATAAAATCCCCGTAAAAGCCGGCACCAAACCTCACTCCACTGTGTGCGAATTGAAAATAATGCAACACATTTTCTGAAACTCAAATTAATATTAGAACAAAAAATGATCTTACGGCGATGTCACAAAGGCGAATATCCGTCTACGTAACTTTTACATAGGATCGTATGATGCGCAAATCGATTTCAAAATACGAAGTGAAACGCAAGGCGCGATTGACTCGCCGGTCGCACTCCGTTTTAAATCTTCACAAATTTTGCCTGTACCATGTATGTACATTAAGCAGATGTGTATTTTCGTTCGACAATATCCGCAATATTTCAAAACACACGCTGATGTCTTCCCGAGGTCTACGAGACACAAGAATCGTCTCTATTTGCCAAGTTCCAGAGTAGACTTGTATAAAACGAATTCCTTCTGTATGGCAATTTTAGTGTATAATAATCTGCCTAGTCGCCTTAAAAATGGTCCTGCTAGCCAATTTAAAACTAATATTTCCAAGTGGCTTCTAGACAAATGTTATTACTCCATAAAAGAGTATCTCAACGACACTAACAAATAGCAGAAAAGAGTTGCATACCGTTGTCGGTGGAACATATGATACCTATGCTTTTTAAATCACCTATAATTTTCATTATGTTCTGGCAAATACATTTCATTTCATTTCATTTAAGCCCCACCCACCTGAGTACACATTTAGTGACGCTACTAGCGTGCGTCTATTACATTTCTAGGTCATAATATTTCGCTGAACTTAACCTACTAATTAATTTGATTTTTTTTTAAATCTGTTTAGAGGCTTTGGTACACGACAAGGTGACAATGTCAGCCTCGTTAGGGTCACTAAGAAAAGGGAAGGGAAGATCAAGTGTTATTAGAGTCAGCCCTCCCTTTGAGAGCCAACTTAGCAAACAGTAAATGTTTCATATTATCAGATAAGGGCTGACTCAAAATAATATTAATTTGATTTTATGCGACACTTTTTGAGCAGAAAACTGTCATTTCCATATTGGACTTCAGACCGAATTTTTTGATTCGATTCGATTTAAACAAATTGTTTGGTGAAAAATGTAGAGAACTTGTGGGAAAATTAGACGACAGTAATGATATCTTCGGTTCTGGGACTAGGAGGTCAGCGTGTATATACACCCGCACCATGCCATCACCCTCCCACACACTCAGTACCTCACATACACACTAATATCCTCATTCATACAAACAAACACATTCATACATCACAACCGCACACACTGTTGCTTTCTTCGTCCGTGCAGTCACTGAGGGTCAGCTGAAGATCAGCGCTGTGGCTTGCCTCAGCATTATGCTGAGCTGGTGTACCCTTTTTGGCACTGTACCGCACCGGATGTTCTGTGCTGCATGTATTAATCTTTGTATACTTCTGTATTGTGTTCTATATTCTGGTGTTTACAGCGCTGAATAAACGTTTTCAATTTCAATATTTATTTTATTTATTTTGATGTGTTTTCCTCTGAACTCTTCCTCCATTTTCCTTGTAGACCAGGAGTCAGTGCGTAAAACCTTCGCTTACGTAACAGCCGTAACACTAATAGAAACAAATGTGTTTATTGTCACTTCTCCGCCAGCTGCTCCCGACCCATCTTCATTACTTCTTAGTACACTAACGGCTAGCAGAGGCAGATCCAGGGGAGGGGAATAGGGGACCATGCCCCCCCTCCCCGCCCCCAACCTGTAAGATCCCTAATACTAGGCTCGACTCACCCTTGACTATTGGGTAAGTCTATTTTCCGATTTTGGTAACTGATCCCCCCCCCCCCCATTAGTTTCTGGATGCATGGTTCCAGCAGGGAATCACATAGTGTACAAGACCAGTCAATTCCAAGGCCAATTCGTCTCCAATGATACTATTTTCCGAATTTAGTACCCAATGCGGGGGGGCAGTGGCATCCCCAAAATTATTTTCTAGATCTGCCACTGGGCTAGATAGACGGTTCCAGGAGGGGTCACAGTGTACCAAAATATCGTAAATTCGTTGCGGTTTAGTAATAAGTACTTACAGAGTATCCCAAAAACCAACTTCATCTCGCAAGAGCTGATGGACAATCTTTTCTTTTTTTTCTTGAAAACGTTAAAGAACCTTGCTTGCAAACGTAATCAAATATTTTTTAGGGATCTTAGTGGTTGAGGGGGGGGGGGCATGGTCCAGTCCCCCTGGATCCGCCACTGCCTTTAGGAGTCTGGGGATTTGTTGCCTTTTTTATTATGATTCTTTCGTGTTGGTTTTCTGATAACATCTTCCCCTAAAATCCCTGCTTCTATTTATTATTTAAATTCCTCTCCTTACTAAATACTTGAAGAGCTACCTTATTAAAGTAACTATGGAAATTAGAAAGCTCAAATATTAGCCAAGAAGAACACTACATAGATACTTAATTAACAGAAATGTAGCTCCGGAGTATTCTGCCTCACGCGAAGCATTGCCACAATCGCACGAGTCCGCACGACGCTCGCTCGCCGTTGTTGAACTTCGCTTACACGTCATAGAATGAATATCAGGAGATCGATTCCACTAAATACAACGTAACTAAATATAATCTAAACTGCATCGTTATGACGTGTTTCGTATGCTACTATCCACTAACGATCCAATTTCAGTTAAGTTCCGATCGAGGCAACGGTCGATTGAACAGTAACGTATTTGTGCATTCTACTAAAACGTTTAGTTTATACTGAATCGCAGTTGAACGGTAACAAAACGCTTCAACTGTCAAATATAACGATCGAACATAAGTTCCTCCCGAGGTACTTTTGCCCGATCGATAGTAAATCTAAAGGTGGCAATGGTAGAGTTTGCTTCAGCAGAATGCGATTTGGTGTCCAAATAGAATTGGAACGAAAACTAAATTGAAATTGGATAGAAATAGAATTACAAACGTTGTAATTTAGGCGAAATAGGCCCCAGTTTTAATTGAATAGTTTAATTCACTCACTCTCCCTCACTTGCCCGTCACTCTCTCTTACTCCCCTGACTTCCTGTTCACTTCTCGTTGCTTATTTTCAAAGAACTCATTGCACCGTACGTAAGTATATGTAATAAAACTGTTAAATAAAAAACCGCTCCACGCCAATTCAATCTCCAATCATTCTCTTTCTCCACCAATCCACAATCGCTCGCCGCCGCCGCCACCAGTTCGGCGTTCTTTCGATACATAGAGACTGCTGTAAAGGCAGAACTGTAAAGGCAGAACTGTAAAGGCAGAACTGTAAAGGCAGTCTAAAGCCAGAAACGAATCGTATGATTATATGAGTGCCGCATGCCAGAGCACAAGACGAGAGTTTCTATTCTGTTAACTTATCTATTTTGTGACGAGAATCAAAGATGGCGCTGAGAAGCGTTGGCGGGCCGTTGCCTAGCAACGCAGGCTTACACGCGTTTTGGTACGAAAATAGAAAATCATTATTTATCTACGTACTCGGTTAATAGTTTACTATAAACAAGTTTGCATTCTCTTCTTGGCTCTTGTCGGCGTAGTAAACGCCATTGCATCCTGTCTTTAACCTCCTTATACGACTCAGCGCCAGCCTTTTCTTTGATTTCCTCGATATAACTGATCCTTGGTCTTCCTCGTCCACGCATGCCTTCAACTTTTCCTTCTATTAGATTCCTGATGTAATCATCGTGGCCAGGTAGCCCACCATATTTTCTCTTCTATTTTCAACTGTCTTCAGGATATTTCTGTTTTCTTTTACTCTTGCCAATACCTCTTCATTTGTCACTCTCTCAGTATTCTTTCCATACCTCTCAGTCAGTCAGTAGGGGTGTGCCCCAGGGGTCGATTCTTGGGCCTCTCCTGTATACCTCGGACATGGTTCAGCAGATACAACACTGCTGGTTCCATTTATATGCAGACGATGTTCAGTTGTTTATATCGCGTGGAAGCTTTTCCCGGTCTCTACCGGGAAATAGCCAAGCGCCTCGTAGAGACATCCCGGGACCAGAAGGCCGGCCTCTACTTTGCTCAGCGTATAAGCCTCGCTATACAGCGGGGCAACGCGGCCAGCCTTCTCGGGACACTCCCTGCAGGGAGCGACCTGTCTGTCACTACAGTGGGCTCCAGGCCCCCACGGCCCCAAGGTCTCCACCCCGAACGGCGCAAATATGCAATCACCACCCAGGCCCGCATATTTGCGCCGCTCGAGGTTCTCCGCAGAAGCCGCTGCTGTCGCGGCCTTCGCCGCCGTGGCTGGAACGTGGGACGGGGCAAGGGTGTCGACGCAGGTAGCGTCCCACAACAGAGACCATCCCAAATTATTAATATTCTTATTATTATTATTTTTACGTATTACAGTTACAATACTTATTTATGTAGCTATTAATATATAAATTTTATATCTTACGTTGAACACCATGACGGCATGTCCCTCCAACTCGGGCTAGAGGTGCGACCGAAAATCAGCGCCGCATTTTTTCCGGCATTATACGCTGAGTCGCAGCCCTTTTGCTGCTGTGGCATATAGGTATAAGCCTAATTATGTCTATAATTTACAAATTAATGTATCTGTCACGTGGTGAATAAAGCTTTCTTTCAAAAGCCTCCCAAATATTATCTATTGCGTTGCAAGTCTCGCAGCCGTACAGTGTTATGTTCCACACAAAGGGTTTTATGAATTTATTTTTAACAGATTTTGTTATTTTGGATCGGAATTCGGAATATATGTTTTTTGTTGTTGAAAGATTGTATGGCTATTGTAATTCTTGATCTAATTTCGGGCGTATATCGTGAATCTGTTGTGATAAGACTTCCCAGTTTGTATTAAAATACTGAAAACCCTTTTTGATAAAAATATGTTCTACGACTTTTATGAATTATTTTGATAACTCATTCCTAGCCTATTGAGGGGCTGTTGAAGACACAGGTTGTATATCTATAATTTTATTATTAATTATTTTCTTTTGTGTTATGTTTTTTTACTTGACAATTATTACACGTCAAATTCCATTCTCTTAATATATTTTATTTTGTAGCATACAGCGGCTCACCATAAAGCGATCATGCAAGTTAAGCCACGTTGGGCGACGTAAGAACCAGGATGGCTGACCGCTAATTGGGCATTTCACTTGATACCTCAGTGCCTCGGAGAGCACGTTAAACAGTCGGTCTCGGTTGTTGTCATTTCACAGCTGTCGTTAGGCCAAGTCAGGGCCCTTCGGGCGGCGTGGACAACACTGACTATAGGTTGGCCATTAACAATACGATAAACATTTTGAAAACTTTTTGAAACATGTAGGATTCCTCATGATTTTTTCTTCATTATTAAACCTTTATGACACTAGAGCGATTTTCAAACCGAAAAATAGACTTCTATGGGTTGGATCCGATTTACGCTATTTTAAATAAATAAATCACTTTATTCATCGAAACAACATGGATCCCATTTTGTTAGTAACAATGCGGGTACAGTAATAAAAAATAAAAAAAATAAAAAAGTAAGAAGTAAAGTAAAAAAGTTGTAGTTTTTTTAATAATAATAAAACAGTACCTTATGGTAATGATTTTATGATCGATTAAATTTTTAATTTTAATAAAAGTGGTCATAAAATGGAAACCGCTTAACAAAATCTGTCGCGATTTAGGTATCACCCAAATAACCACTGTGGTACTGTGGTACTTTTTTTTAGTCTGGTAGTAAATATTCCCAAAAAATCCGGAAAATGTACCAACTTTCTACTGTCATAAAATAAAACTCGCGCTTTATTTATGGTCATACAAAATATTTTTATAAAAGGTTATTAGCTGTCTCTCAACCCATGCTAAAAAGTACCGCCCGGGTCCGCGCTGCATGACCAAGTTTTTCAGAAAGTCCTCGTGAGTTCTTTTATTTGATACTAGAACGAAGGTGGAAAGCAATAATTTGGAAAAAACGGCACGGGATGATGTACAAAACGTCCAAAATCAAAATCAAACTTTTTTATTGTAAAGTAAGTTCCTTAAAGCACATTTTTAAAACGTCATTTTTTACTCTACCACCGCTTCGTAAGGTGCTGTAGCTGAAAGGAAAGAAGCGGCGCAAGAAACTTTCAGCAGCACATCTTTTGAAATAAATATATCTTACAATAATTATGAATACAATCATATACACAATGTGCAGAGCTGGAGCTGGATTTAGGACCAAGCCTCTTTATGATTTAAGTAGTCATTTATTTTATAATAACCCTTGTTACATAAGGTCCGTCTTATGTAGGTCTTAAATTTTCTTTCATATTTAATACAGTATCAGGTATCTTATTATAAAATCGTACACAGTGACCCATAAATGATGTGTTTACTTTACTAAGTCTAAAGCGTGGGACTGCAAGTTTGTTTTTGTTTCTGTATTGAAATTATTAAAATACTTACATGGTATCCCCTTCTACGCCTTAGCTATAGATGGAGATGACACAAGACCTAAGTTCTAGCCTAGCCACTGTGGTCCACCGACTATCTCGTCTGATCCCGAAACCATATCGTATAGGAACGCTCTTTATTCCCATAACCATTCATGTAAAGAAATTTTAATAAATTGTATACAGAGTAGAAAGTTTCGGCCGGGTACCCGGGCAGCTACCAGACCCGTTGGAGCTACGAGAAAATAGTCTTAGGAGACCTTCCCTAACTTTTAGAGCTATTTAAGGGTGCCCGCCCACGTCCGACAAACGGTGACCGACTTTTTGTAGGAGGAAAATAGAACGTACTGATTGCAATAGTATAACGCACACGTCCTACAAAAAGTCGGTCAGAAATAAAATCGGTGCATCCCGACCGATCCGATTGTCGGTGAAAAATGGAACGTCCGGAAATGTATGCGTTAACGCACACTTCTCACCGACAGTCGGCCGCTTGCACTTGCCAGGGAAGGACGTTGTGTGTGTCGATGACATTGCTCAGCGATGGAGATCGATATTGAGAGTTTGATTGAGGAAGTAGAAAAGCGGCCTGCTTTATACAACACAGGATTGGCCGAGTATCACGACAGGAATAAAAAAAAACATTATGGGAAGAAATATGTCTTATATTAAATTCTAGTTGGGCGACGTACAGCAAAATAGAAAAAACAATATTCGGTAAGGATCTTATCGTTATTAAAACTAATGCTTAATTATATCTAATTATGTACCTAAGTAGGTACCTAAATGCGGGTAGTTTCACATACTCACTACACACTTGACTACCATCATTCAATATAGTCAGACTCGCGCACGAAGGGTTCCGTACGTTTGTTGTATGGGAGCCCCTCTTAAATAATAATTATAATTTAATTATTTATTTGTATAGTGAATATAATAACTAAATATTCTGTGAATATTTCAAGCGTCTACCTGTTGCCGTTATCAATATTGAGCAAAAACGAGCAAAAAAAATCACGTTTGTTGTATGGGAGCCCCCCTTAAATATTAATGTAATTTAAATTTAATTATTTATTCTTAAAGTGAATATATAACTAAACATTTTGTGAATATTTCAAGCGTCTACCTGTTGCCGTTAGCAATGTTGATCCAAAACGAGCAAAAAAAATCACGTTTGTTGTATGGGAGCCCCTTTAAATATTTATTTTATTCTGTTTTTTAGTATTTGTTGTTATAGCGGCAACAGAAATACATCATCTGTGGCTATCACGGTTCTTGAGATACAGCCTGGTGACAGACGGACAGACAGCGGAGTCTTAGTAATATCCTCTGTATATCCAACTTCCTCTTAAGATTCATGACATGGTATACGTTATCACTCTCCATGACGTGCTACTCCCTCGAAAGCTACAGACAAAGTGACGGCCGTGTGCGTTGAGTCGGTCACAAAATCGGTCATAAGAATCGGAGGAAAAATCTGCCCGATTATCGGTCCTACAAAAAGTATGACGTGGGCGGGCACCCTAAAACTGCATTCACAGATTTTTGAAAAAAGGTACAGTCAGCGAGAAAAAATGCATTTTTCACACACAAAAATTGATGCCAATTGATTCTATTTAGTGTCAGAAACAAAATACTCTATGGGGTGACCAGAGGTTCGAGTACTAGAAATCTCAGAAATAGAAAAAAACTATTCCCATACATTGGGTACAAACCCCTAACATAATGTAGAACAAGTTAACCCCTAAGCCGCTGCTAAATTTTAATAAATGAAAATATTGTGAAACTATACTTCAAAGTAGAGATGCCACGAATATTCGGCTACTATTCGGTATTCGGCCTATTCGGCCACTTTTTTTGGTATTCGGTATTCGGCCGAATAGTACCTACGTACTATTCGGCCGAATACCAAATACCAAATCATGAAAAAAAACACATATTACACAAGAGTATATGTGTTCTATTACCAAATTACAATACTTTAGTAAGTAAAATTGATTAATGGTAGATTGTGATGGATAATATCTCATAATATTCCCATATAGGCGTTTTTTTATTAATTGGTGTCATTTTGTAAACCTTTTAACGAACAAACAATTGAATAAGAACTATTCTCTGCACAATATTAATGTTTTATGTATTATTATGATCTGACAAAGCGTGCCGTGACGTGATTTACTCGCAATTGAAACAAATACCCGCCCGTCGCTCCCGTATGCACCGTAATGAGACTAATGAGACAGGTTGCGGCCTGTCTATTACCAGTTTACGCCCTCGGCAACCATGTATTTTGTGCCGTATATTCGGCGCTTCGGCCGACAGCGTTGCCGTACATTCGGTATTCGGCCAAATCACTATTCGTGGTAACTCTACTTCAAAGCCTCCAACTATAATGTTTTTATTTCTGATATTCATTATAAAAAAAATGTAATGGGTGCTATAAAATATTGTAAGATACTATTATATGAACAATTCGATATGTAAAGAAAAATTTAACTAAGCTATTTCTAAAACCATTTCGAGATTTTACATTCGCAATCATTATTTTCTGTATTTCCCGAAACCGACAACCTTGGGATCTTCAAGGCCAGAGTGAATAGGCATTTACTGGACCTGCATGCTCCATCGTAGACCTCATCGTCGCTTACCATCAGGCGAGATCGAGGTCAAATGCGGGTTTAGTTATACATAAAAATAAAAATAAATCATTTCCTCTGCCCGAAAGTTGTCTGGAAGAGATCGCTCTTAGTGATAACACCGCCTAAATTGTACTTCACTATTTCCTTTTCTATCTCATGTTTGTTGTTTTATATTTGTGCAACAAAGTGTATTTTACTTTACTTTTACTTTCTTACATTTAGCCTCGGACTATATGCGTCCGGTTCCAGCCCCGGTTCTGTTCGCTGCATCCAATCACGAAACGCTGACTTCAGGATGGGAAGGGCGGAATGAATGTGATTTGTTGCAGCGTCCGGGCCTAATTACCAGCACATCTAAGTCCTCTAAGTTAAGAGTCGGTGGCCTGGTGGCTAGGACTCCCGGACTACCATGCGGGAGATCTTTACTTTACTTTACTTAAACAAAAATATTGAAATTAGTTGTTCGTAATCGTAGTGATTGCTCAAAGATTGAAAATAAAATATATAAAAGAAAATACATTGTATCACACTAATTTTGTGCAATAAAGAGTATTCATTCATTCATTCATTCATTCATTCATTCATACTCCAAAAAACTATATACCGGATTGTCCCCCGATGTATAAGATTTCTCGTTACACAATTTTTCTTGTTTCGCACACGACATTTTTCTCCGTGTTCCCTTATTATATTGAAATTAAAAGTCCCTTTGCCTAAGAAAATAATAAAAAATAAAAATAAGAATAAAGAATAAGAATAAGAAAACTTTATTGCCCACCATAAGGTACAAATCAATCACTTAACTATAATAGTAACTATAATAATAACTATAACTAATTATACATTAACTTATGCACTACTACTATATATATCTGCTATGTGCATCGGCGGCGGCAAATGGCGAATTGCTCAGTTGTTGCCGGCATGGACTCCGGAGGAAAAAAATATGGAATATCCTCTACAAAATAGCACTCAAAGTTTGACTCTGGCCCCTAAAAAACTCCGCAAAACAATGCCCTGAAAAACGAGCTTCTGATACCACCGGTGATGCTCATGGCCACACAGAGAAGATTACGTGATCCCGGTGATTCTCATGGCAGCCAACGTGTTAATCAAATCGCATGTATTTTGTTTCAGGATATCGACTATGAGGGATTCCGGTGGTTCCTGGACACCTTTCTGGAGGTGTCCACGCCAGATGAGCTCTCCAGGTAACCTACACCTCCCCCTTCTCCCGATATCGCAAAGTTATGTACTTTTGGGATAACATTAGTAGTTATAACAATAACGAAAGGACAAACAACGACAAACTTGTTTGTTTGAAAATTCTACAAACGAATGAATTATTGCTATTCTAATACTGAAATAAGAAGTATGAATGAAACTCGTTTCATTATGGTTACGTAAGTCTTCGAAAAACTCATTGGTACATAGCATGAATGTATGATAAATCATTGCATGGTTTCGAACCCGGGTCTCCCGCATGGGAGCCCGGCGTCGTAGCAACACCGACGCTCTTAAAAAAACCTTTATAAGCTCTAAATCAAACAAGCTTTCTTTCAGTGTAGACTTCATACATAATAGTATAGTATTCCACAACTCCCCACATCTCTAATCTCTTACTACCACCTCCAGGCACCTGTTCCTCTCCTTCGTCCGGAGAGACCGGCGACCAGCGCTCAGAGAGATGGCAGCCGCGAGCTCCACCGCCGCCTGCGCAGCTGTCACCGCGCATGCTGACCATCAGGTAATGCTAACTCAAGCCAACCGTCACTAGATTTGTTTTTATTTACGGCTAAACCCGCTTTTGACCTCAATCTCACCTGGTGATAAGTGACGATGAGGCCGAAATAGAGCACACGGGCTTAGTAAATACTGCCGAATTTTATTATTTTTATCTTATGATATGCCGGGAATAACCCAGCGGCACTTCGACCCTTCAGGATCTTTTGTGCCTACCCCATTTACACAATGGTAATCTCAGTATGCAGATTTCCTCACGATGTTTTCCTTCACCGTTAGAGCAGTCGGTAAATGTACGTAAGTCTTCGAAACATACGATAAACTCATTGGTACATGGCACTGCATGGTTTCTAATCCGCGGACGTCCCGCATGGGAGTCCGGTGTCCTAGCTACTGTGCCACCGACGCTCTAAGTACTGCCGAAACAGCAACGCCGAAGCGAAGACTTTGACGACAGCCTTTACATAGAAGGGCTACCGCAGGCAGGTGGACCCACCCTGAAGGAGTCCTTCCACGAGCAAGTTATTCGGGTTAATCGCCTCGTATACATGCTTACCCAGTGGCGTTAGGGATATTCTAAATCCGTCCCATACACGGAAAAACATGATGATCATAAGATATAGAGCTGAGCTTACATTTACATAAGTACTAGTACATAGTTATACTTATATAAGGCACATTTGACACTCCAATATTCAGTCAAATGTGCCTTAAATAGATAATATTCTAAATAAGCTGCAGGATTACTTCGGATACAGATGTGACCTGATCATTCTATCCTAAGTTACACAAGAGTCATCATCACCATCATCATGGCGCCCATTTTCTATCCAGCTTTGAATAAAGGCAAGGGTGACGAGAGTCACTTAAATTAAAAGTGGTGGTTACACAGGACTACATCACCAAACGAATTCGTTTCCAGGGAAAGCTAAGCCTAGCCTCTAAGATCCACGGGCTGGCGGAGCGATTGCAGCAACTGGGCAGGAGTTCTGGAGACTCGGTCGATGGCAGTGACAAGGGTTCCCGGAGTCGGACAGGTGAGCATTCCTTTTTCTTGTGTCATTAGTGGTCACCCAATTGTCAGAGTTGTTCAGAAAACCCGTAGACCGTCCACTGCGTAACGCTGACGTCGGCGGATGAATATCCATTGCTCTTTATAAAGTTAGAACGACAGGAAAAGAACACGATAACCAGCAATGTAGGTACATCGAAATGGACATCGAGTGCCGTAGGCCTCTGACATGGCCTAATAACTGCTATCGAATCACAGCGGCAGGGACCAACAGTTTAACAAAGAGGGACTTCAGATGAAATAATGCCAAATATTTTATTAGGGGCCCCTGACCCGGGACCATTCTGGTATTGAGAGATGAGTTTGTCAAAACAATTCCGTTATCTTTTCGAGAAAGTTAGGCGTGGGCAGACTCAGAATGGTTGAAGCTCTAGTAGCTTATTTTCATCAGAGGACCTTCGTGTCTCAGAGAGCACGTTAAACTGTCTTTCCCAGGGACCTACCTGAACAACCCTGACAATAAGTTGGCCTTCTTCTAAGTTGTATTCGTAACTGATGACGGTCATGATCTTTCTATGGAATTAACCACATAGAACAACTCTTGGCAGATTTAATGTGGTGGTTAGTCGTTCCCCTATCATTTTCTCACATTGGTTATCTCAGTGTGCAGGTTTCATCACGATGTTTTCTTTCACCGTTAAGGCAGTTGGTAAATGTATGTAAGTCTTCGAAAAAACCGAAATTTCATTGGTACATAACATTGCATAGTTACGAACAAGAAGAAGAAGAAATGCACCAGAAAACTGCACATGTTTTCATCGGTATTCATCTACCATCAATATTACTTGTTCATTTTCTTAAAATAACTGGAGAAACAAACAAACAAACCCTCATCTTCCAGGAAGCGTCCACCCCATGTTCACAGTGACCACGCATCCGTCTTACTCCTCCCACGAGCTCTGCCTGGAGCGGAGGCCAGACGCCAGCCCCAGTCACAGCCAGATGTCCAGGAACTCTAGTCGGAAGAGCAGCAACTCCTTGCGAGTCAACCAGAGCACTAAGATTGAGGGTATGTTGAGAAAACTTGCTAGGTGAAGGAAGCAGCAGACTTTAGGTGATCAGGTATCTCTTGGACACAACACAAATCGTACTCAAACTCTTTATCTGGCCATAAGGTATTTCCTTATGTGTTAACTACACTCCCATATTCTTGTAGGGGAACCCACAAACCTATGCCAACCTTTAAACAATAAAGATCTATCACCGAATCACAGTAGATGCGCGCGGTACTTGCGTAAGCATTTCCCAGAGGGGAAGGGGGAATGTCTACTTCTAATCCTTTTTTTTTTCTTTAATTAGTCCGGGGCCCAAGGTAGTGTAGAATCAATTCCCAGGGTCCCGCCTACCTTCACTGGTAGGCGTTGTTTTCACGTTATAATACCACTGTCGATGCAGACTCACAGGAGTAACAGTGGGAGAGGAGTGATCCAAATGTTTTGATCGTTTATTTCAGACATGTTTATCCCAATACAATCATACCCAGACTACTAGCTAAGATCATGCCAAGGCAATAATTAAAATTATCAGGAAATTAGCCAAGAAAAAACCGTTGTTAACCAGCCAAGTTTTCTATGTTCCAGATTTCAAGCACCTGATGCGACGGTCGTCCACACTAGAGGTGCATACGGCGCGGGTCTCTCTCAAGGATATCGTGTGCTACCTCTCACTGTTGGAAGCTGGACGACCTGAGGATAAGTTGGAGTGTAAGTGTGTTCTGTATCTACTTGTATGTAGAGTGTATTTGGGAACGTAAGTGAAAGGGAAAGAAAGTGTAGTTCTTTCTCAAATACATCGTCATTATCTCTCTCATTATTAAAGGCTGGAGAGTCCAAAGAATAAATTGGAATAAGCGGTTACGGATCTTTCACCTTGGAGGCTGGAAGACCTGAGGATAAGTTGGAGTGTATTCTTCTTATATACAGAGTTGGGTGACCCTTAGGTGAGGGAAGGAATCAAAGACAATAGGATGGTATTTCTCGCTATTAGAGGCTGCACAATGTATAATATTATGCTGTGGAGGCTAGACGACTGCGACTTGAGGATAAGGTGGAGTGTGGAGCCTGGTTCTACTTGTATAGAGAGTGAATTGGGGGGACGTAGGTAGCCTTAGATGGGAGAAGAAATGTCGTATCTTTTACTTAAAATGACATCGGTCAAAGACGTCGTATGATACACTGTTGGATGGATGACCCGAGGATAAGTTGGAGTGTAAGACTGCCTTACCGCAAAATCTGCCAATAAAATCGCTCCGTTTTAATCGTGACGTGATAATGAAGCGATCCTATTGGTGCAAAACCACCCTTAGGCTGGTTCTACTTGTATAGAGAGTGAGTTGGGGGTCATAACCTTAGCTGGGGGGAGGAAAAAGGATTTCTCTTACTATCGGTAAAAGACGTCGAATGATATTTCTCGCTGTTAGAGGCTGAACAACCTGGGAAAAAAAGATTGTGTAAAAAGAGTTTTATGAAATATTATTTTGTTTTGCTACGACATTGAACATTGTTTATTGTTATAAAGACTCCTAAAGATGATCAAAGTCTACCAGTTTTCCCGGAAGCCTATGAAATAGCAGGAACTTCGCTCTCCTGATGAATGAAACTTGGAATAACTTTTGCTATAGAACATTTTAAACTCGTATAATGAGGAAACAGGAACTTTTGTCAAAGAAAATTCAATTCCATACGGAAAGGACCAAGCGTTCCGTTTGGAAATAGTCTGCGAATTTTAAAATATATTTGGCAAAAGTTTTCACGAGAATGGCAGGGTCAAGATTCAAACTCTGAATCAAATAAGTGAACGGGGAAGGCATTGAAGGCAGTCATGAAGTAAAGCTGGTACGATGCCAAGACGATTACGTGTACTGCATACGTCATTTATATAATATTTACTTAATTATTATATATAATAATAATTATAATACCGCATGCTCCATCGTCGACCTCATCGTCGCTTACCATCAGGCGAGATCGAGGTCAAATGCGGATTTAGAAGTAAATAAAAAAAATTAAAAAAATATTAATGAAGCTTCTTACTATTTCATTTGTACTCGTATGAACGGACGCGACTAAATCCTTACGTGTGCTATTTTTTTTCCCTCCTCCTCCTCCTCCTTTATGTATCACCTTCTGGCGGACGATCTTCCTCCATTTGTTTCTGTCCCCGGCGGTGTGGATGGCATCGTGAACTGTAGAGTCAAGGGTGGTGCGGATTTGGTCGGACCAGCGCATCGGACTACGTCCTCGAGGCCTCTTCCCTTCCATTTTTCCGGTCACAATGAGTTTTTCCAAGTTGTCACTGTCTGTGGCAATGTAATTTCCGAAGTACTCGAGAATTCTACGAAGGCACTCGGAGGACAGGAGGTTTTTTTGTACAAACGTAGCTTTTTTCGCTCGGTACGAAGACCTCCCGCATGGGAGTCCGGCGTCCAAGCCACTAGACCACCGGCTCTCCTGCTACTCCGGTCCTGCGAAATGCCAAATTCTTCTTTCTCAAACAAGAATTTCCTTCCGCAGTCATGTTTCGCCTCTACGACACGGATGGCAACGGAGTGCTGGACACCAATGAGATGGACTGCATCGTCAACCAGATGATGACCGTCGCTGAGTACCTTGGCTGGGAGACCTCGGAGCTTCGACCGGTAAGTTTTTTTTTCATGACTAAACCCGCGTTTGACCTCAATCTCACCTGGTGGTAAGTGACGATGAGGCCGAAAATGGAGCACAGCTTACTTGCTCTTCTATAAACGCTGCCGAAACTTACCTTATTGTAATTAAATTTCAGATTCTGCAAGACATGATGGTGGAGATTGACTATGATTCAGACGGAACAGTGTCTCTGGACGAGTGGAAAAGAGGGGGGTAAGTCCTACAATCCTTAATAAAATCCCCCCTTAGGCCATAAAAGCCTCCTGGGGTGGTACTACCTTTTTACCTATTTCTGCTGCAAAGCAGCAATGCTTGCATTCTTCTGTAACTAATTACTTTCACTAATTGGTACTAAACCGTTTATGTAGAGTTAAAATAGACCTTGTGGTGGTCCCAAAAATGGCACAAAAATTACAATTTTTGGCTTAGCACTTTTTCCTGTTCAGAAAGTAAATATTCGGACTTACCACCTGTTGCACTATGTGATCTAGTAGCAATATCAGTTAAAAGATTTTGAATATCTTTATCAGTGACGAAATAATCGTCTGTTAACACTTAACTGTTTCATCGCTATGGCGCGAAGTCCCTTTGAAAATTTCAATAGCGCGTTCTACAACCCCATCTGTCGGCAAATTGACTGAACGAATCGTAGTGGCGCGTCATGCGTCGCCACAGAGCACTAGCCAATGCCAAGAAACCTTTGTATGATTTCAGAATGACAACAATCCCTCTACTAGTCCTTCTAGGACTGGACACCAACGTAAAAGAAGACGGTGAACACGCGTGGAGACTGAAGCACTTCAGTAGACCGGCGTACTGCAACCTGTGTCTGAATATGCTGGTTGGTTTGGGGAAGAAAGGCCTGTGCTGTATATGTACGTACCGTCATATACCGTCCTTTTTTCTACCTTCGTTAGACCTTAATCTCACCTGGTGGTAAGTCACGATGAGGCCGAAGATGGAGCACACGGGTTTATCTTATCTTATAATAGGGGGCCAGGAATAACCCAGCGGCACTTCGACCCTGAGGATCTTTTGTGCCTACCCCATTATACACAGATTTCCTTTGGATGTTTTCCTTCACCGTTAGAGCAGTCGGTAAATGTAAGCAAGTTTTCGAAAAATACGAAAAACTCATCCATACATGGCACTGCACGGTTTCGAACCCGGACCTCAAGCATGGAAGTCCGGTGTCCTAGCCACTGTGCCACCGACGCTCTAGCAGCACACGGGCTTAGTAAGTACTAGCTCTTCTATAAACACTGACGGAACACATCAAGCGAAGATATTTGACGATAACGCGTCAAATTGATTTATTAATATCTCTATTTTTAAAATCAATTTGATTTTTTCAAAGCAGAATTCCAGAAAACCAATTTGGCACGTTTTTCACGCGATATTCCCAAAAATCACGGCCTTTTCTCGAATCAGATAAACTATGTCTTTCTCACTCGTTCTTGTAAATCTATCATCCTCCGTCTCTGTCCCCCAGTCTGCAAGTTCACAGTGCACGAGCGGTGCGTGCAGCGTGCGCCCGCGTCGTGCATCGCGACCTACTCCAAGAGAAGGGCGTCCGCCACTCTTGCGCACCATTGGGTTGAAGGTTTGGCACCATTCACTGTCAGAACTAAATAGGATAGGTGACCGCTCAATATGCATTTTCATCTGATCCTTTCCTAGACTCAAAGAGCTTGTTAAGCTATCGGTCCCGGCTGTTGTCCGTTAGTCGTTAGACCATGTCAGAGGTGACCCAGGGGGAATAGGTGGAAACAAATTCCACCCTTCCCCCCAGTAGGAACAGCTGGTAGGGACAAGTGGAATAGGTAGCTCGTCTGACTGAACGACACTGACAGTAAGTTGGTCACTAACTACACGACAAGAAAAAGATCAAAGGCTACTGCTTTTTTCTGCTTAAACCATTTGCTTATATGCACTTATTATTTCTTTAATTTCAGGAAACTGCCACGGGAAATGCGCGAGGTGTCGGAAAAAGATCAAGGGATATAACGGAATCACAGGGCTACACTGTCGATGGTGTCACATTACTGTGAGTGGAGTTTGGTTTACTTGGAATATGATTTGAATTTAGATGAAGAAATGAAGATGCCAACACGAAATGAGATGAGATAAACGCTAACGATGAGGTTGAAATTGATGGCAAGGAGGTTGATATGGACGATGAAGTCGACATCGTTACAACTTGACTGTGGAAATCCCCTCTGGAATTGAGCCCCTATTCCCCCGCCCCGCAATAGAGTAGTTTCCAAGTTTGTATCAAATAAGCATGCATTTATTAAAAATAAGAAACAGTCATAAATTGATGGTCAAATGTGAAAACAGAATTAAATTTCGTTGAAAAATAAAATAGCTACAGGCAATCAAAAATCAGAACGGTAGAAAGAAACGGCAATAAATTTTATGACGTAACTGTTCTCTAGCGCCATACAAGCAGGTCCTGGCTGTATATAAAGGACTGTTTTGCTAGAAAGGAACAGAGCATCAGTCGAATACTAACTTTAACCATTAATATCTCTGATGTTAGTTGAGATATCGAAAAACTATTTTTAGATCGTTCTTTAGGATGTCCATGTAAGTTGATTGATACAATAAACAATACTAGGTTAATACCGTATTCCATGACCCCCTTTCTCGAACTTCCTGTAGATGACAAAAACTGACCCAGTGCGAGTGGGTCTCACGCACCGAGGGTTCCTATCCGTTCTCAAAAGAAATATGCTTGCTCGCTAGGAAGACACGCCAAACACATATCCTACCCTTGGGTTAATTCTGGCTTTCTTCCTCCTAGCTCTACAACCGCTGCGTAGGCAGTGCCAGCGAGGCTTGCTCGCTAGGAAGACACGCCAAACACATATCCTACACTTGGGTTAATTCTGGCTTTTTCCTCCTAGCTCTACAACCGCTGCGTAGGCAGTGCCAGCGAGGCTTGCTCGCTAGGAAGACACGCCAAACACATATCCTACACTTGGGTTAATTCTGGCTTTCTTCCTCCTAGCTCCACAACCGCTGCGTAGGCAGTGCCGGCGGGGCTTGCTCGCTGGGAAGACACACCAAACACATCCTACCACCTACCGCCATCAGACCTCTAGTCTTGGATCGGCAGCGGTCCTTACCTCATAGGCCTCAAAATGATCAGGTAAAAAGCATTTCGGCAAACGTTGGTGTTGCCGGGTTGACGTAGGTTTTTGGGACACCTTGTATTTTGTTTCAATTTTTTTTTATTGCAAATAAGAACTTACGTGGCCAGAGCGTCAGTGGCCTAGTGGCTAGGACGCCGGGCTCCCATGCGGGAGGTCCGGGTTCGAAACAATGCAATGCTGAATGCTATGTACCAATGAGTTTTTGGATATTTTTGAAGGCTTACGTACTCGTATATTTACCGACTGCTCTAACGCTGAAGGAAAACATTGTGAGGAAACTTGCATGTCTAAGGAAATGAAAAGTTGCCGAAGTTGTGTGAAATGCACCAATCAACATTGGGCCCGCTCGGTGGATCATGGCCCATACCCCCTTGTGCAAAGGGAGGCCTGTGCCCCAACAGTGGGGACATTAATAGTCTGCTGATGAAGAACCTACAGAAAATGTTTGCAACATTATTTGATGATGGGCCGTTAATAAATAACGTCTTATTTTCCAGCAAACCCTACCCACATCAATATCACTACCAGTCTCCATCGCAGCGTCTTCCGAGGAAAGTAGAGAGGACCGAAAGGAACACAGGGCGCCCCCCATATCTTTCCAAATTACACCCCCCAGCGGAACTTGCCCCCTTCTCGTCTTCATTAACCCTAAGTCGGGGGGTCGACAAGGATCCCGGGTTTTGAGGAAGCTGCAGTATATTTTGAACCCACGGCAGGTCCATGATATTGCGAAGGGGGGACCCATGCAAGGTAATATTCCTAAGCAAGTGAGAATTTTTATAAATTGACGGTCTTATCTTTTCAAATCACATGCGTTTCCTTGTATTCACCAACCCCAAGTTGGGGTTCCACAAGGGTCAATTTTTTAACCCAGCTTATACATTATCTGGGACTACAACATTTACAAAAAACTCAAAACTAACTTTTTTTTATTGCAAGTAAGTAAGTGAACGAATGACGAAACAGGTATACGAAGCGAAAGTGAGTGGAAGGAGAAGCCGGAGTCGTCCTAGATAGACCTTTACTGATCAGATTGACAGAGTGCTCTTAGATTGTAATATATAGAGCAGGCGACCCCAACAGAGAGCATGCGTGAGACGACGAATGATTGTAGAGGAAGCAATAGAAGCGTGCCAAGACAGAGATTCGTGGCTCTCTATTCTTTCTGCCTACCCTGCCAGGGACATAGCGTGAAGGTATGTATGTAAGTATGTATCATTTAAGTACTTAAGTACCCACATTTTAAAAAAAGAATTACTAGCTGGGATTTTTATACTCATTTAATGTGTTTCATGTGTAACAATTGGTCTTATATATATACCATGCGAATACATCGTGAGGAAACCTGCACACTGAGATAACCAGTGTGTGAAATGGGGAATGGTAAACCATCCCATTAAATCTGCCACGAGAGTCGTTCTATGTGATTAATTCCTTAGAATGATCACGACTCTCAGCAATGAGGAACACGACTTAGAAGAAAAGAGAAGAAGACTTCATAAGAGTAATCCTAGAGAAATGTGTAAAATGTCCATTAATTAACAGCATTATTTAACAGCATTAATTAGTGGACATTTTGTAAATTTAATATTATTGACATTGTATAAATTTTAATGACATTATCTTTTTCTTTCTGTTTTCTTCTCAAAATCTGTATAAACATTATTAACTTGTGAATTCGGTGTATATGCCTGTAAAGGTAAAGTCTAGTGTGACATGTTTATGCAACTATATCTGTAATATTTGTAATTATTACCTAAACTTTTACACAATAAATCTTATCTTATCTTTTGAATATTTTATGACTATGCTGGTTTCTTCAGTTAATTCTAAAAATTTTTCTTGTTTTCAGGTCTACAGATGTTCAAAGATGTTAAAAGCTATAGAGTGATATGCTGCGGAGGCGACGGCACTGTTGGATGGGTGCTTGAAACTATGGGTAAGACCCCTCTGATTCTTGACCTCTACAACTTCCCAGCACTTTTTGGCATCTATGTTTATATTAGCGACAAAATTTTCATACAGTTATCGACTTGTATATAGCTAGCGTTCCATAATTTTTTCCTAAACTAGCGACTTCCTTAAGATTTTTTAAAAAAATCTTAGTTTAGTGGTTTTGGTACACGACAAGGTGACTATGTCAGCCTCGTTAGGGTCACTAAGAAAAGGGAAGGGAAGCTCAAGTATTATTAGAGTCAGCCCTCACTTTGAGAGCCAACTTAGCAAACAACAGTAAGTGTTTCATATTATCAGATAAGTGCTTTCTTAATATTCCTAGCGATTTTCTCAAAACTTAGATGGTAACACTGCTAATGTATATCTGGTGTTCTCAGATAAAGTGCAAATGGATACACAACCAGCGGTTGGGGTCATACCCTTAGGCACTGGCAACGATCTGGCGAGGTGTCTTCGGTGGGGGGGAGGGTGAGAACATTAGCATTTTTTAAACGCAAACCACAGGGCTTTTTTCACTTCATCATCATCATCAGCCTATTAATGTCCCCACTGTTGGGTCACAGGCCTCCCCTTGTACAAGGGGTACAAGGGGGTATGGGCCATGATCTGATTGGTAGATTTCACACGCCTCCGAAAACTTTTAATTTCCTCAGACATGCAGATTTCCTCACGATATTTTCCTTCATCGTTAGAGCAGTCAGTAAACGTACGTAAGTCTTCGAAAAAATCGGAAAAACTCATTGGTACATGGCATTGCATGGTTTCGAACCCGGACCTCCCGCATGAGACGCACGCCCTTTTTACACTTGAGGCACTCCAAGTCCTTAAATAGAGTGGGACCATGAGCCGTAATCTACAACTATTACTGGTAGTCCCATTCTACAGTGGGACCCCGAACCTACATTTTAAGGCTAGTGGGACTACGAGTACCTAATGGTGGGCCAATGTTCCCACCTACATTGTCCCGCCATGAAGGGCTTTCTCCGAGGCCTCGGCTTGGACACCAAACATAACTTTTTCTCAATACAAGTGATTGTCATGTCCAACAGGTACGAAGGCGAGTCCATCCACAAGATCCTGGACAAGATAGCTCGCGCCAGCACCGTCATGATGGACCGGTGGCAGATACATGTGGAGAACACTGCCACGGAGGTGAGTGGAGTTTCACGAACAGTCCTTGTACTCAGTGCCGGATTAAGCCAGCGCGGGGCCTGTAGCAAATACTAACAAGGGGTTTGCTTGGTTGCTCTAGGTTCTAAAGTTTAGGATATAAAATAAAACAACATTTTTACAAAGAAACTTTCCTCGACCTAATGTGGGCTTTAGAGATAACACTAGTGAAATCAATGTCTCTGAGCAAACCATATTCTACGTTCATCAAGGCGAGGTCAGTTTAGACGACCACAGGCGACGACTGGCCACGACGACGAGACCATTCCCACGGCGCGTTCTGATCTCCCATGGCTGAGGTCCCACGGCGGTGTGTTTTGCAACAGTTTAGGCCACGCCAGGACAGGCGGATGCGCCGTGGAATAGTCGCATCTGTTGTGATCTATGGTCTTGCTATCCAATTTAAAACTAATATTTCCAACTGGCTTCTAGATAAATGTAATATATAAAAGAGTATCTCAACGACACTAACAAATAGCAGAAAAGATTTGCATACCGATGTCGGTGGAACCTATGCTTTTTTAAATCACGTGTAATTTTCACTATTATCTGGCAAATAAATTTCATTTCATTTTATATCGGCGCCTCCTGTCGCCTCTTGTCTCTTGTCGCCTCTTGTCGCAATTTGTCGCAACTTGTCGCCTCTTGTCGCCTTTTGTCGCCTGGTGGTCACCTGTCCGATCCGTCGCGAGTTTGTAACTTCAAAAGGGTATTATAAGTTTTACGCGTATGTTTGTCTGTTGCATTATACTCAACAACCGTAGATCCTATTTGAATGACTAATAATTATTTTATTATTAGAAAATTATTATTATGTTAATTAAAACAAAGTTTAGAATTTAAATGAATAAAGTAATTAGTAAAATTTGAACACGGATTTTTTTATTTACAGAGAATTGTATGGGGTGTGTCTTAGCCATGTCTGATAAAAATTTAACCAGAGTTGTAAGATCAGTGTTTGAGCTCAAATGTTTAGGACCGTGGTGCCTTTCCCGCATCTGAAATCTTGAGGATCTGATGATGATTAGACTATAATTTAATAAAAGATATTTTTTCATTACAATTAATATAGGAATGTTTCTCCCAGTGCGACCAGCCACAAATGCCGAGTTCGGCGCCACATCCGACCTCCGTCCCGTACAACATTATCAATAATTACTTCTCTATTGGCGTTGTAAGTATTCTTACCAATACTTTAGAAAACCTGTAGAGATCTCTTCAGAACAGTTAACCACATCCCGAAATATCAATTTCCCTGAAAAACTTCTTCCCAAAATTGCCTCTTCCCAAAATACCCGCTACTCAAAATATCTACTTTCAAAATATCTACCCCCCAAAATATCTGTTCTCAAAATATCCGCTTCCCAAAATATCTACTTCCCAAAATATCTATTTCCCATAATATCCGCTTCCCAAAATATATATCTACTTCCCAAAACACGTAAGTCCAAAATATCTACTTCCCAAAATATGCGTTTCCCAAAATATCCGCAACCCAAAATGTCCGCTTCCCAAAATATGCGCTTCCCATAATATCTGCTACCCAAAATATCCGCTATTCAGGTTATCCGCTTCCAAAACGACTGTTTTCAAACTGACCTCATTCATGATACCTATAACTTATATCGCTCTCCATTGAGTGAATTTCTTCGCTTTCAGTCTGTATTCAAACTGCATTCTTCACAAAACTTAATAATGGAAATGAGCCCAATATTCTAGGACGCAGCAATCTGCGTGAAATTTCACATGGAGCGTGAACGGAACCCGGACAAGTTCAGCTCTCGGATGAAGAACAAGCTGTGGTATTTCGAGTACGCCACCTCGGAGCAGTTTGCTGCCAGCTGCAAGAATCTGCACGAGTTCATGGATATCGTGGTAAGTGGTAACTACGCCTTAGTAAGGGGGTGTTGCAAGCACATTAGGTTTCCAACGCCATGCAGCCGCACTGTGGCGCGGT
Source organism: Hofmannophila pseudospretella (assembly GCA_947369225.1). Taxonomy (NCBI): domain Eukaryota; kingdom Metazoa; phylum Arthropoda; class Insecta; order Lepidoptera; family Oecophoridae; genus Hofmannophila; species Hofmannophila pseudospretella. Next base: position 5,970,382 of record OX376337.1, on the reverse strand, counting down.
TAAAATCCCCCATCAAAATCTGCCGCATGAAGACTGCACTCACCACCAACTGTGATTGTGTCGTATTTTGCGATGAACGTCAGAACCAGAAGAGCTTGTCTGTGTGAGATGATATTCGCGAATAGAAAACTGACGCCTTTGCTTTTGCCTTAAGACTCAACCCCAAGCGAAATTTAATAGGGTATTTGCCAAAAAAAATATATAGCATCAATCAACTTACTTTACTTACATTAACATCCTGAAGATCGTTTTTCGATATCTCAACTAACACCAAAGATATTAATGGTTAAAGTTAGTAGTGGGAAGATGCTCCATCCCTTTTTAACAAAACAGTTCTAATAAGTAGCTTGTATTGCGCTACAGTAAAGTGACGTCACAGATTGATATTGCCGTTTTTTTCTGCCTTCTGATCTGTGATTGCCTGTAGCTATTTTATTTTTCAACGAAATTAAATTCTGTTTTCACATTTGACCATCTGACCATATTTATATCCATTTTTAATGTTTATGAAATGCATTTCATCCTCCATACTTGTCAAATACCGTATTGTAGTCCGAATTTAAGACTACTTTATGAGTTACGCGCCAACGCCTAAAGGATTTAATAGTAAAAAATCTATTTATTAATTTATCTTCTTTTTAAATCTTGTGTACAGTGCGACGGATCATCACTAGAGTTGAACAAAGGTCCAGCGCTACAGGGTGTGGCCCTTCTCAACATCCCCTACGCCCATGGGGGGTCCAATCTATGGGGAGCTAGTGGGGCCCATCGGAGAGGGCGCTTCCCTAATGCTCAGCAAGGTGAGGTTTTTTCCTTAGACATAGTATAACAAAAAAGGGGCAGTGAAATATAGTAATAAGTAAAATATATAAGGTCGGGGAAAAAGTCTTTTCGCATATTGTATGTATAAACTTGTAATAAAATTTCTTTGGCTGTACTATTTGTATCTGGCTGGTTTTGATGACAATAAAAAGGTTACATTAATAAAAAAAAACTAATTAGTAAAGTGTTGTTTCCAGCTATTTTTCATTTGGAGTTTCTCCCGCGCTTTTGTGGCGTCCACACCAGCTTTTTTTCGTTGTCTTGCAAATTGTTTTACAGTAGTGCTTTTCAAGTAAGAATGGTGTTTTTTATTCGAAGAACGTCTACAAAATGTGATTAATGCATGGGACAATGAAGTAAAGTAAAATAAGACGCTGCAGCCCGATCCGTACTTGGCTGGATTTTGAAGAGCCATACTGCGTCCGGGACGCCTTCTTCTTTGGTTCGGATGGTGCAGACGCGTGGAAGATTCTCCCAGATAGCATTGAAATGTGTCACACCAGCATTTTAATGAAGACTTGAAAGAGTTGTTTACATCAGACATGGCTGTATGGGCTCAGTTCCCTTTGCCTTAAAAAAACAACAACAAACAACTATTTTTCATTTGTTTTTCTTTCTGTCAAAATGAGTGAATCTAATGAAGAAATCCGATACATTTTGTAATTTTATTAAATTAACTTTGAAAAAAAAATGTCTTGAATTTTCATATAAAATGCGAAGAAACTTTTTCCCCGACCTTATATATATAAAAAAAAAAAATTATCATTAATTAATATACATTGGTATTTTAATAATTTAGATATTTGAAAAAACAGTTAAAAAAATCTGACCGAAAAGTTATTATTTACTTATTTATTTTTTACAGATATTGGTGACAAGCTAATAGAAGTTATAGGCCTAGAAAATTGTCTTCATATGGGTCAAGTTAGAACAGGTATGCATACTATAGATGCTTAAACTGCTAATTGTGATTATTTTCTGCAAAGTTATTTGCCTACTTACATAACTTTTTAAGAAGCATAAGCAGATAGATAGAACAGAAGATAGCAGAAGTGCTATAAAAATATGATTAATAAAATATTATTTATAAGGAATCTAATAATACAGTGAGGTGAGATGTCTGCGAAAGCCCGTTTGCTCGTCAGTTTTTTAAAATAGCTTATAGACTGTCCCACTGCTGGGCAAAGGCCTCCCCTCCTCCTTTCCATTTTTCCCTAACCTCGGCGTCCTTATACCATCCTTTTTGGAAGTGGTCGATATCGTCCTTCCACCTACGCCTGGGTCTGCCTCGGCGCCGCTGTCCGTCTTGTGAAACCCAGTGCATGGCGTGTTTTGGAGCGCAGGGTCGTGTTCCTGACGCGATCCGTCCTTTTCACGTTGAGTATGCTGCGCTCAATAGCACGCTGGCAAACCTTGAGTTTGGACTTTTGATGTTTTGTCAGCGACCATGTCTGAGCACCGTAGGTTAGGATGGGCAAGATACACATGTCGACGAGTTTTCGCTTGAGCGACAGTGGAAGGCTACCCTTCATTAGATCTTTCATTGACCAGTAGTTCTTCCAGGCATTATCTATACGTTTTTTCTTATTTAATAATAAAAAACCTAATTCCACAACATATTTTCTAGTCAATACCCTCAATATTGGCACATCTCCGCAGGTCTCCGCGCGTCAGGTCGGCGGCTGGCGCAATGCAGCTCGATAACGATCACCACCAAGAAGACTTTCCCCATGCAGATTGACGGGGAGCCCTGGATGCAGCCGCCTAGCAAGGTACAGTCTGTTCACTGACCTATCTGACCCCTATGTATCAGCAGAGGGGACTTTCCTTAAAGCCGACTAGGCGCGGGCCTAGGGAGGCCAGGAGTTAGAGGCGGCCGGAAAAAAAACTGAAATGAACAAGAAACGATACTAATCGCAAAGGCAAAGTATGATGAGAAGACGACCATGCAGATAGATGGGGAGCCGTGGATGCAGCCTAGCAAGGTACAGTCTGTTCACTGACCTATCTGACCCCTATGTATCAGCAGAGGGGACTTTCCTTAAAGCCGACTAGGCGCGGGCCTAGGGAGGCCAGGAGTTAGAGGCGGCCGGAAAAAAAACTGAAATTAACAAGAAACGATACTAATCGCAAAGGCAAAGTATGATGAGAAGACGACCATGCAGATAGATGGGGAGCCGTGGATGCAGTCTAGCAAGGTACAGTGTCCCCTGAGTTATCTGAACCCCTCTAGCTAATGTATCGGTATCAAATGGGGTCAGATACCCAGGGGCAGATCCAGAAAAACATATGGGGAAGGCCAGCGGTTACTGAAATCGGAAAATAGCGCCCTATAGGGATCTTACAGGTTTGGGGCGGGGGGGGGGGGGGGGGGGGGGGCACATACGCCATATTCTAAGTGGTCGCATCCGTCATGTATGATATTGATATCACATATTTAATTTTGTATTTGGGATTTAGAAGTGTCCGTAGGATTCAAATAAATCTTTAATAAATTATCGTATAAGTCGCAAGTTTGTTGATTCATAGGTCAAAAGTAACATTGCCTTTAAATAAAGCTAGGTAGTACGATCTGTTATCTTATCTTATGCTAGGGAGCCGGGAATAACCCCAGCGGCACTTCGACCCTTGAGGATCTTTTGTGCGTACCCCGTTTACACACTGGTCATCTCAGTGTGCAGGTTTCCTCGCGATGTTTTACTTCACCGTTAGAGCAGTCGGTAAATATGTACGTAAGTCTTTAAAAATACGAAAAACTCATTGGTACTTGGCACTGCATGGTTTCGAATCCGGACCTCCCGCATGGGAGTCCGGTGTCCTAGCCACTGTGCCACCAACGCTCTGTAGCACGGTCTGTTACTATAAATATCTGACCCCCCTTTGCTTACACTGTTGAGATTTTCTCAAAAACACATATTGGTGGACCCTCCTTATTTTTACATATAGGGGGGTCAGATGTATAGAGTAACCAGTCTGTTACTTATATAGGTACTTATATATCCAACTTTACAATTTGGTTCTAGATAACAATCACACACAAGAACCAAGTACCGATGCTGATGGGTCCAGCGCCAGAAAAGGGCAGAGGGTTCTTCAAGCTTTTCACTCATTGTTAATGTTCTTCCTTGTGCTGTTCTTTCTACTGTGTTGTGTATACATTTCTGGTTATGAAGGTAAAATGTCAACTAATGAACATGCCAAACAGCAATGTACGTCGATATTATCCGCTGCGACACAGCGGAGGCCCTAAAGATTGTAACGAAATCTGTGTATACTAAGGGCCACTTCAATCGATAACTGAATACCAATGTAATCAAATCGTAATTAAAATTGGTACAGTTTTATTTTTTTCTGCATTCATTTTATAATATAAAAGTCAAATTTTCACGTATACCCTTTATTCTCACAAACGGGATTCTAAAGGTATGTTTTTTCTACAGGTAATCATACAACAAATACAATATTATACAATATTTTTAATACATTAATACAATCTAAAAAAATATTAATTTTTTTTGTTTATATTTATTGAATTATTTATTAAATATACAAAAATTATTATATACCTAAACGTTTTGCATATTCACAAAAAAAATCGATATCTGACAAAAAAAAATATAATCAATATTTATATGAGAAACCATTTTTTTAAACACAGATTATAAAAGTACAAGTGGCCCTTGGAACGGGTTTTCTATTTCCTGGGCAGGGTTTACAAATAGCTGATTTTAATAAACATTTTCAAACTTAACTAATTTTAAAATTGAATCGTTGATTTTAGTCTGAATTAATATCTATTGTACCTATACAGAACAATCTATTTGTTATATTATAATTAAGTTCATTTTCTAATAAATTAATACAAAGTTACAAATCTTTTCCGGACAGCCTATTCTTACAAAAGTAAGATCTACGAATCAAATATATAATAATGTGAACTCATAATTTATTTGAGTCGAGGGTAGATACTAAACTTATAAAAATAATACAGACACGAATAAACAACTACCCGTATTTAAAATAACATTCTAAAGAAACTAAAAATTGTTTAAAAGATTTTGACTTTAAAATTATTACATGATATCTATTTAAATTATTTGCTTGCATGCTTTTTCTCAAACAGTGATTTTTTTTTCTATGGAGACAGATTTTAGAATCACTGGAACTATATCTAAAAAAAATATAATATAAAATTAATAAAATCTCCATTTAGATACAAGGCTTATTCCTTTCGACGCAGAACGCCAAAAACGCAAAACGCCAAAAACGAAAATTTGTACGCAAAAAGTCAAATTCGCAAAATGCCAAATACGCGAAATGCCAAATACGCATAATGCCACAAGTAATATACGCGAAATGCCAAATACGCATAATGCCAAAAGTAATATACGCGAAATGCCAAATACGCATAATGCCAAAAGCCATCCAAAAAAGCCAAAAGCAAAAGCCTCCATCGTCGGTCTACCTGGGGGCCTGCCTACATTTCATCTTCCGGTACTTTCTGGCACCTAATGCTATGGATCGGATATTAAATGTTGGTACTTATGTGACACTGTTTTATTTAATTTTAATCTTATTATGCGTCGGAAAGTCACACCTCGGTCACACACACACACAGGTTATCGGCATTATTTATTTGCCTTTTTGCGTTTTTGGCGTTCTGCGTTTTTGGCATTCTGCGTAAGTAAATAATTGGCGTTCTGCGTAAGAACGCCAATTATTTCGTTTTTGGCGTTTTGCGTTTTTGGCGTTCTGCGTCGAAAGGACCTTATTATGTATTTTTAAAAAAAGGAGAAGAATAAACGTTTAATAAATCTTTTATATTTTATACCTCTATTCATTGACAGTATTTATAATAAATATAACAAATAATGTATAATATTATAATTATGAATTTACAGATAGTAAATACTGATATCATGTCTAATACATATGTAATTATATACTATTAATACATATTATGGCGGCTTCCCGCCACAACGTCGGCGCATACGTGCTGCGCGCCTGACAATCGCTATCGCTTTTCATATACTCGCGATGTCAAGCTCGTGTGTGGTGTCCAGACAAATACATCTTGCTCTCCATCACCAAGACCTGCCTTTCATTTCGTGGGCGCGTTCAGCCCCACATTGGTGACTCCGACGTGATCACGAACAAAGGAAATGTCGATCGAGCAAAAGATTAACGACGTTGTAGCGGGAAGCCGCCATACATATTAATAATTAGTTATTAAAAAGAATATTATCATAACTAGAGCTAGAAGTTGTCGGGGCAGAATTGTCATATTTACAGTGATATCATTATCGATAAATGCATACTTATCGATAATTACAATGTTCCATATTGCAACAACGTGACTCTTATAACAGTTAGTAAACCAAGTTCAAGTTTCTTTTTCAGTTTAACAGAATTTAAGAAGAAATAAAATGTTATGTTTGTTGTCTGTTATCTTCAATTTCTAACATTAATAATACAATTACCTGAGTGTTTTTTATTTTCTCCCTGAAATGTTTTAAATTAACATTATTTGGGGATAAGTTTTTTTTTTATTTTATTTTTTTATTTACTTCTAAACCCGCATTTGATCTCGATCTCGCCTGATGGTACGCGACGATGAGGTCGACGATGGAGCATGCGGGTCCAGTAAATGCCTATTCACTCTGGCCTTGAAGATCCCAAGGTTGTAGGTTTCGGGAAATACAGACGCCGGCAGGCTGTTCCATTCCTTAGCCGTTCGCATAATGAACGAAGAAGCAAATCGCTTCGTACGAGCAGATTGGAAAAAGTATTTTGTAATACGGAATTTTGGGGTTGAGATATTATTTTAAATGCGAATATTTTGGGCATGGGAAGACATTTTAAATTACGACATTTTGATTTCGGACATTGTCATATGTACCTACCATTAAATAGCAGTGCTACAACATCGATATCTAGTAAAATCGATAAGAAACAGCATTCAATCCCTAACAAATTTTAGATCTTGCCCCGACAACTTCTAGCTCTAATCATAACCAAGGTTTTAGTGACTCTAAAATCTGAAGCTGAATCTGAAGTTTTTCCAAACATAGCATAGGTTGTGCTTTCCACACACAAAGTACCAAATACCTAACGTCCATTTTTGCGATTAGATATTAAAATATTGGTCTCAAGTGGTGTTCCAAAATATATACAAATATATATTTATGTAGATGCAAAGAGATTATTATAAATTAATGTACTCGATGTCTTTGACGACTCTGATTTTTTTTTTTGCTAAATTACGCACAATTGTTTGGCGAGTGATATAATATAGATATATACCGAAACGAATGAAATTATAAATATTTTATGCTAAATAAAAGGAAAAACAATAGGTATATAAAAATATATCTTCTAAGTCGTATTCCTCGTCACATAGAACGACTCTCGTGGCAGAAATAATGGGGTGGTTTGCCATTGCCTTTCCCATTTCACACACTGGTCATGTCAGTGTGCAGGTTTCCTCACGATGTTTTCCTTCACCGCAGAGCTGTCGGTAAATGTACGTAAGTCTTTCGAAGAAATCGAAAAACTCATTGGTACATGGCATTGCATGGGAGTCCGACGTCCTAGCCACGACGCCACCGACGTTCCTATAAAAATATACCATTAGGTAATTCAATAATTTATAAATAATTAATATTAATAAATTATTAATCAATAAAATTAATTATTATTTGATTATTACTATTAATTCATTCATTTGGTAATTTAATTATTAATTATATGTTTTTTAAGTTACCTCTACAGACACGAAATAGATATTAAAAGAGTTACTCTGTTTAATGTTATAAGTAGATAGCAGGAATTTATGCTATATTTATTAATTAAATTAGAAATTCTTTAAAAGAATTCTTTTTAGTTGTGTACTAAAATAAATTATGTAGTTAAAATAAATAATATTATTAATTAGATATCGTTAAAATTAAATGTAAGTATTATCAAAAAGTCTAAACATTAATTTATTTATTAATTTGTGTAACATTTAAAATTGTTGTAAATGTGTGCTGGTATATATTATATTTAATTTATAAAATATTTTAATGTTAGGGTAACTATTATAGAATTTTTATAATAATAATATGTGCTACTGTATTTACCATTTGAAATTATTAACAAATTAATATTATAATTTATGACCAAGGAACGAAAATATTATTATTAATAAATTTTAAATTCTATATTGTATTTTTCTGATAATAAAAGGAATACCTTATCTTTCTATTTATTTTTATTAAAACTAACATTTTCGTAAAATATAGCAGCACATATTTTAATATAAAGAATATAATGCTTTAAAAGAAATATTTCTTTATTAAATTAGGTCCTGTTTTTTTTTAAATTTTAACACTTTCCCTGTCCCAGGGTAATTTGCATTTCGATCACCATACGCCCTATACTGCATTACATACAATGCACGGACGTATGAGTTGAACTACTATACGATTAGTGTTGTTCAAAAAACGTCGAACCACGCTCGATGAATGGGTTCAGTAGCCGTGGTCAAACCGTGCTATTCTTGGGTTTATTTTCGCGGACTATTCGATTGATAAACTTATTGTATGAGGAAAACGAGCGAGGTTCGAACCTTATTTATAGTTTATAGATAAGTAAAATGCATTGGCAAACGTAATTCAAATTAAGTAAAATTTAGAAATGATTTCAGTTCAACTTAGTAAGTTTAAAACGCGTGTTACACTCAAATGTATTTTAAGTTCAATTCAATGTATGGTAAGGAAAACTGTTTTGTTGTTCAATTAAAATTTTATTATTGTTGTTCGATTAAAATTTTGTTATTTTTTTCCATCTTGAGTATGGAATTCTCCGGGTTTCGCACTTGGCGGGTTTAAAAAAACATAATTCTCTAAAAAAGCTCTTCGTGAACAACACTACTTGTTAGTGGCAAATACCAGAATAAATTGACCTGTCATGTCATACTCATAAGTATTGTTTAAAGTATCAAGGTATATTGGTTTACCACTCCATATGCAATTTCTTAGTGCATTACATGTCATGCACGGACGTACCGAGTTAAGTCTTCAGTGCATTACACGTAATGCATGGACAGTGAAAGTGTTAATATTCTGTATTAGAAAGGAATTTGAGATTTTTTAACAAAAAATCTGAGTTTTAGAAAAGAAAAATTATATCAAAATCGTGCCAAGTAAAAGGATACGTCCTATAATTCCAATACAAGCCCTTTTTTGTAAATATATTTCTATAGGATTTTTTAATCCATTTATAGATTAGTAATTTTATTGAATTATTTTATTAGATAATATAATATAATATATAATAAATATAATCTCACATTAAATTTTATGTTGTACTTTAATATACATTTATACAATTTTATTCCATACTATTAATATGGAATGTAATTTATTAAGTAAATATTTATTTTGCCCTTCTTCTAAGTCGTGTTCCTCATTGCTGAGGGTCGTGATCATTCTAAGGAATTAATCACATAGAACGACTCTCGTGGCAGATTTAATGGGGTGGTTTGCTTTCCGCATTTCACACACTGGTCATCTCAGTGTGCAGGTTTCCTCACGATGTTTTCCTTCACCGTCAGAGTAGTCGGTAGACGTACGTGTAATGTATATTTTGCCCTTAAATCAACTAAAATATTAGGTTAGGCACTAGACGCGCTTTGTTATTAAAACATCTACTATAGTGGGTGTACGACGTCGGCCTAGACACGTCCTAGACGACCCCGACGACGCCATCACGATCTCCATCGCGGAAGCCACTCCCCCACCCGATAGTAGTTCACACACAGCACCTACATACCGCGACCCGCTTCTGGCGCTTACACGCGCTATCGGCGTATCCCAGGCCGCTTCTCCCCGACCCCTCCCTCCCCAGCGACGTCCTAAGCCGAGGTCCGTACCCACCTGGGTGCCCTTAGGCAGTCGCTTCTTATAGTAGTTTTAAGTCCTCCTCCAGGCTGGAGCGCACTTAGCGCTCGCCCCAAAAACCCCGGTGAAGCTGTAAAGGTCATTAGGACCAACAGCGATTATCAGTACGAAAAAAAATATCTATAGTGGTGTAACAAAAACCTCCTATAGTCCCGGAAAGGGGGGTGTTCAGTATCCATAATTGAAAAACTTAGGCACAGCTGTTTTTTTTTGTGATTTCAGTGTTGGCCCCATAGTGAGTTATTCAGTTAAGTAGGTATATTATAGGGAGTTTTTTTACACCCAGTATATAAGGGTACGGTTATACTGAATTACTGATCCCTATAGATCTATATACCCTTTCGGGGTTACCCCATAGGGGTTTTTATTACACCTGTATATTACTCGTACTTACCAACTTTTTATTTCAGAACTTCATACTAAAGCAAGTAATATAATATTTGTTTGTATGCTAGAACAAAATTAAGGTTCAAATACCTTTATTAGGTAAAAATAAACAATAGAATTATCTGTTAAAATCACAGAAATCTGACTAGTGGCGCCTTCTCCTCTAGAATAATGACGTTAGAACTGACAACTAGCCACGAAGTTGACCCATAGGTCATATGTTTTCATACATTTGACATTTCAGTATCCGACTAATGTACGGGAAAATGCTCAAATCGCATGCGCGAACTGGCAGACGCGGTTTCCTTATAAAACTTCTCTAGCGAGCAATCTACAGAGTGGTGAAGTTCAAAATCTTTGGTTAAAATAGTATAGTTTCATGTATGCTAACCTAAACGTCCAAAGATATATCTTTTCCATTTCTTTTTCAAATTACTGTTATAATTATGCCAAAACATGATTATTATTAAATATATATTTTTTAATCTATAGGTTATTCCCAGCAGTGGGAATACCCTCTTACTCATATGTGATTTATTCGATTTCAAAAAATGATTTGATCTTACTAATAAAACACCTTATATTGTATGTACTTATCTTCTGATAGGGGGCCGGGAATAACCCAGCGGCACTTCGACCCTCGAGGATCTTTTGTGCCTACCCCGTTTACACACTAGTCATCTCAGTGTGTAGGTTTCCTCGCGATGTTTTCCTTCTCCGTTAGAGCAGTCGGTAAATGTACGTAAGTGTTAGAAAAATACGAAATACTCATTGGTACATGGCACTGCACGGTTTCCAACCCGGACCTCCCGCATGGGAGTCCGGTGTCCTAGCCACTGTGCCACCGACACTAGGTAGGTACTTAAATAATATTTAAAAATTATGTTTGTTGTACTGCACTGTTATATCTATTTATATTTAATTAGAATTATAGGAAATTGCCTAATGGATTTGGAAAAAATATAATAATTTTATTTATAATTTAATTAGTTAATTAAAAAATATTACTTGTATACATTTCTTTTTGTACAATGATATGATTAAATGATGTTAACTATAATTAATTGCTAATTATCTGTTTTTTAATGGCCTTTTAATTTAGCAGGGCATTTATTTATAATTATCACTAATTTATTAATTACATGCGTTTGTCTCTACAGAAAATTATAACAAAATTATGTTATATTCGTAGATGTAATTCACAATTCCAACCGTTTCGTTATATAGATCGTCAAAACTATTAAAATAATATATTTTTGTCATATGAATACAAAAATCTAAGATAATTACAAAAAATATTTTAAAATGTAACAAAACTTACATATTTTTTTTATTTACTTCTGAACCCGCATTTGACCTCGATCTCGCCTGATAGTAAGCGACTATGAGGTCTACGATGGAGCATGCGGGTCCAGTAAATGCCTATTCACTCTGGCCTTGAAGATCCCAAGGTTGTAGGTTTCGGGAAATACAGACGCCGGCAGGCTGTTCCGTTCCTTAGTAATTCCTTAATATAATTTGTTTATATTTCTTCAAGGATCAAAATATATTTTTCTAATAAGAATAGTTTATTTGTGCGGTAAGATTACAGTGGAGTAGGAACTTAAGCATAATGTTACATTAAACTAATGAAAAATATATCCAATCTATACCAATATTATAAAGAGGAAAGGTTTGATTTTTTGTTTGTTTGTTTGAATTGAATAGGCTCCGAAACTACTGGACCGATTTGAAAAATTCTTTCACCGTTGGGAAGCTACACTATCCCCGGGTGACATAGGCTATATGACGCGAACGAAGTCGCGGGCAACAGCTAGTATATTATATTTATATATTTCCTGAAGAGACAAACGCCCTAACTTTAACTTTGTATGTACTAGATATATAAATGTTATTTATAAATATACGAAAGTTATCGAATTATATCGGATAGTGTAACAGGAAAGCTTATATATAGCATAGTTTGAGTATGTTGTTTTTATTATTTAGTTTATAGTAATTTTAAGTTGGATTTATTCAATTTATTAATATTACAATGCAACTTAATCCACATTTATTACATTATTTAGGTACTTATCTAAGAGAAATAGTTTAAATTTTATTAATACTCATTATTTTTTGTCATTATACGTCTAAGATGTGATTTAAAACGAGTATATATGCATTTATAACAGTTTATTATTTTATTTATCTTCATTAATGCTCAACCCCTAGCGATACTAGTATACCTAGCGGGTGTGACTCGTGGTCCCACCTACATTGTCCCACCATTACTCGTAGTCCCACTAGCCTGAAATGTAGGTTAGTGGGACCACAAACCTACATTTCGTAGAGGGTTGTCAATGCGGCGTGACTCGTAATCTACAACTGTTAATGGTAGTTCCAATATTCAGTGGGACAAGGAACCTAAATTTCAGGCTAGTGGGACTACGAAAATGTCGGGATTATGTTCCCACCTACATTGTCCCACTATTACTCGTAGTCCCACTAGCCTGAAAATGTAGATTCGTGAGCCCACTTCATAGTGAAACTATCAGTAATAGTTGTAGTGGGCCTACGAGTAATGGCGGGACAATGTAGATGGGAACATTGTCCCACCATTCTCGTAGTTCCACTAGCCCGAAAATGTAGTTTCATGGTCCCATTGCATACCAGTGATAGTTGTACCAGTAATAGTTGTTAATTACGGCTCGTAGTCCCACTCTATTTTTATTTCCAAGTGTAATTATATGTTGTCATGTAGTGGGACCAAGAACAACTGCATTACGGCTGACTGATAATCCCACCAGACAGTGGGACCACGAGCCCATATCGAGGTACTGTACCACTAGTGGGTCAAATTAGTGGGGTCACGAGTCGTAACCTACCTAGCGCCACTCCCGAAAAAAAACTCCTAAATTAAGTCATTAAAAAAATGGAAACTAGAATTGTTTTACGGCTGTAATAGAATTTTATTATTTAAAAAAAATATATCAAAAGTGGCCACTTTTAGCACTTATGCTTTCTACTTTTATTCTTTCATGTTTCAACATGAGGGTAGGTACTAAAACATTGTGGCGACGCACGACGCGCGCCACTACGATTAGTACCTACTCACATCGGTGTAGAACGCGCTATCGAAATTTTCCTGGGACTTCGTATATATACGAGTTCCAAACATCCATAGTTGGACCAGGACATTTGGTTACCAGGCACAACAACCCGCCTGGTGGAAGATCTTCCCTTTTCCCTTTCATACAACTGACATTACGTCATCCATGTCCTCACATAGCGCTTTACTACAACATTAATAAAAAAATATTCTTCCGTGGAACAATTTATACTGTTTACTTTAATGCCTTAATTTTAGGAGAACTTATTTTTTTTTGGAAGTGGCGTTTCGCCACGGGTAGCCTCTTAAGTGGTTCGTGGGTTAAGATGTTGTGAAACAGTGTATTTTAGGTAGAACTGTAGTAGAACTGTTAATAATGAATGTTAATTTGAGTTAATTAATATTATTTTTAATTATTAAAAGTTTAGCGACATTGCGGTGAAAAACAATTAAAAAATCTGTGCCAGCTTTAATAGTGTTGTAAGAGATAAAAATATATTAAATATTATTATTATATTACATTATAAAAATATTATTGTAACGTATATATGTGCATTTGAAACTTTATTCTTTTTTATTTCCTGAAGATATCAAGTATAATACTTCTAACCCCTTGAAATTCAACAGATAATCTTCAAATTTTGTAGAATCATCATCAGCAGCCCACTCTAGTCCACTGCTGGACATAGGCCTCTCCCAGGACGCGCCATTGAGCCCGATCTACGACTCTTCTCAGCCATTCGTTGCCAGCCACCTTACGTAGGTCATCGCTCCATCTAGCAGGGGGCGTCCCATACTATAAACTAGAGCGAATCATTACGGTCAAATACAAGTCAAGTTCATATTTTAGCGAGATTGGGAAAAAATCTAGACTAAAGTTAGTAATGTTAATAAATACCTACCTAAATAATCATACAACCCTCGCAATATATCTGTAAATACCTCATACACGTTAAGAGTCCAGTGCTGAGGCAAGCGGTGAGCCGTGAGCCGCTGCTGGATTTTGTTTGGCAATTTTGAGAAAACACTCATTTCTGTAAATTCATAAACAAATAAAATAAACATAAAATATAACAAAGGAAATCATGTTTGATAAAAATATCATAAAATTCCGTTATTCTTTAGCTATTCAGACTTAGTGTGCCTACAGTGAGAAACCATTTTCACATTTTGTTGTTTTATTGTTTCCAAATAGTTTACAACATGTATAAGATTTTGCTGGTAAGCGAATTTAATTACTTATATACTAATAAACTTTTTTATTGCAAAACCTATTTTTTCTGTATGTTTAGTATAATTAAGTCTAATCTTTTATCCGTGTATGGGGATGGATTATTTTATTTTTTATTTATTATAAATTTACATAATTTTATTTGAATTTTACATGAACAGTGTAACTAAAACCAATCTAGGTTTGTTCTTCGAACTGTTGGGGCGATCTGGTGCGTCAGGGCGATATTATAAAGGAAAACACATATTTTCAATATTCGGCGGGATTTTACTTTTCAAGCTTATGTCAAATTCCCATAATAGTGATGAGCAAATTCGATCGCGCGCTGTATCGATTTCGCTCATTAGAACCTAGATATTTTCAATTTCAATGATATTTTTCGACCGTGTAGAAGAGTCGGTATCTACTTACTAACCCATGTGCTCCATCTTTGGCCCGTCTCTTACCACCAGGTGAGATTGATCATGTTTAGTCGTAAATAATAAAGATAATAATAGTTTATTACACCAAAATTAATTATTTAATTAAAGTGCTTTGGCTTTGGTACAATACACTTAATTACATACCAGCCTGGGCTCCATGGTTTGACTGTGTCAGTCTCGGTAGGGAGCAGCTTGTCTTGACTTTTAGATTACGCTCGGCTCACATTCCGTTAAACAAGTTTTTGCATTTGGTGGGAAGAGCTGCATCACCGTTTTGTACCAACTGCAACACAATAGAAGACCTCACTCACCACCTAATGGAGTGTGACCTGGTGAAAATTTAGAGGAAGAAATTTGACCTCAATAGGCTCCAAAATGGGAGGCTCAATGTTATTTTGAGTCAGCCCTTATCTGATAATATGAAACACTTACTGTTGTTTGCTAAGTTGGCTCTCAAAGTGACGGCTGACTCTAATAATACTTGAACTTCCCTTCCCTTTTCTTAGTGACCCTAACGAGGCTGACATGGTCACCTTGTCGTGTACTAAAGTCTCTAAACTGAGATTTTAAAAAAAATATCTCTAATCTTACTTTTATTCCATATTCCAGCTGGTAGTAATGTTGGTGGTTGCAATTGCAACCGCCCACGTCACAGACTGCCCTGACTGCATACCACCGCCCGCGAAGAATGTTGATCAAGATATGATGGACTGGAAGTTCTACTGATTGTTTTGCCATAAAAATAAAATGGTATATAAATGAATTATTACTTTAATAAATCACTCCACCTTTAACCAACTCTCAATTTTATAATTAAGATGATTAGACATAAATAATATACTGTTCCACAGGTTTTTACTGTATTTTATTAATTACGACCGGTTTTGTTTACACATCTTCAGGTATTTGTTTATAATTATAAACAAAAAATTATACACAAATACCTGAAGATGTGTAAACGAAACCGTACGACCGGTTTCATGTCGGGTTTTTACTGTAATAAAATACAATAAAAACCCATGAAACAGTATATTATTTGTCTAATCATGTACTATAAGTTTCACCAAGTACCAACAACCGCAAGTATTAACCATTTATAATTCAGTTTTTCTAGCTACATTCAATATTTTAATTCTAATTGCAATGGCACTGGTTGCAATCTCACTGATAGCAATCCTTCTGGTTGCAGTCCCTGTTTGTAATGCCCCTCGTTTCTACGCTCCCTGTTTGCAATGTCGCTTGTTGCAATGGCCTATGTTGTTAAGTCCATGGTTCCAATTAACCTGGTTGCAATGTTGATATCATTTGTTAATATAGGGGTTACTAAAGTTTAAATTTTATATGCATCATGCAATCATTAAAATTTACCAACCCTTAATATTATAATAGAGCTTTTCTAGCTATACCTACTATTTGCTGTTAGAGTGTTCTTGTTAGTTGTCAAAGACTGACTGACAATCGGTTTTCCCGGTTTTTTTTGTTAGAGTTAATAGTGGATATTTCAATATCCAGCTTCTTTCTAGTTGCAATGTCACTGATTGCAATCCCTGACAGCAATTGTGATACTACTTAGTTGAAATTCTCCTTAATTATAACGTCCCTGTTTGTATTCTATTGCCCTGTCCTGTTGTTTTCTATTGCCCGTTAGCAATGTCGCCGGTTGCAATGTCGCTGTTTCCAATGTCGTTTGTTGCAATGTAGCTGTTTACAATGTTGCTTTTTGCAATGCCCACAGTTTCAGTTCCCCTGGTTGCAATTGCTACTGTTTGTGTAGCGGTTGCTAAAGTTTAATGATTTTTATTTTTATTCGTATGGCAGTTGGAATTATACACAATATACAATAACAGTAGGTACTGCGATATGTCACAACCAAATATCCAGGTTTCTTAGCTATTCAGCGGCGTCTGAGGTTAGTAAGATGAAGTCGTCAGGGTCACCGGCGTATGCTCGCAGGGGGCACTCGCGCGTGATGTGCGCGACGGTCTGGGACTCCGAGCCGCAGTCGCAGTGGGGGGACTCGATCCAGCCGCACAGGTGTTTGTATTGGGCGCTTCGGCCGTGGCCAGTGCGTATCCTATTAAGTGAGCACCAATCGCGTCGGGGTAAGTCGGCGCCCTTGAGCTGTTCCCCAGGTCGGATGAAGTCGCTAGCTTTTGCACCCATCTCAGTCTTCCATTGGTGAGTCCACGCCTCCCTCGGATGGAAACCCTCCTGGGCCAGACTTCGCGCTCGGCGGCTGGGGGCGCGTGGAGAGTTAAGACGCTGGTGTTCGGGGTGCAGGAACTCCTGCCAGCACGGTAAGCTCGGATTCTGTACTATTTTTCCATACTCTCTCATTAGAGCCATGCTTCTTCTGATGTCTGGAGGCGCAGTTTTGCTCAAAACAGATAGCCAGGGCGTGGGTGTGCATTTCAGAGTCCCAGACACGTAGCGCATAGTTTAATGATTAAAGAACAATAATTTATTGAATCTTCATTCATCTAACATTCGATAAAAATTAACGATATAAAAGTGAAATTAAATATTTACCTACACAATATTGAAATAAGTAATTAAATTAATTACACAGATTTTAATTACTGAACCGGTAATTGTTCGCCGAACTGCGAAATGTCAACGCCCAGAACATCGCACAATGCAAGGTCGCACATTGAGATTCTGCATACAGCCTACTATAGTTCAAGAGCCAGTGTGCTCGAAAATAATTAACAAAATAACAATAACAAACATTACACTCCCTTTGGCTTCGTCGTAGTCGGGTAATAAAATAGAAAGAAACAAATACAACGTTAAATCTAATCCGAAAAAAATCAAACAGTTATACCTTGTCGTATCTGACCCCTCTATCTGACGTACGAGGTATTAAAAGGGGTCAGGCACAGGGCCGCATTAAGCATGTCGGGGCCCCTAGGCAATGCATGTCTCGGGGCCCCTGGCCCCTCTACCCATTTCTAACTTCCTAAGAAATGTATCCATATACCTACGTTGTTTATTTTTTTTACCAGACTAAACCCTCTTTTCTTTACCAGTAAAAGTTTAGGTAAGACGGGTATTTTTATTTATTTATTACAACGTCAAATGCATGGCCTCTAAGGGCTGGTCTACACTTTTTCAAGTGATTAGTCAAGTGGAAAGTAGGATAGTGGCAAAGACAGTGGACAGTAGGACAGTGATGGTTTACACCTTTTCAAGTGGCAAGGACAGTTCAAACAAAATCCTACTGTCCACTGTCCTTGCCACTTGCAAAGGTGTAAACCAGGCATAAAATAAATAATTAAAAAAAATGTCTTTATTGTCAGGTTATACACCCATAGTGCCTACAAGTTTTGTAAACGTAAACAAGTTTTGTTGCATAAGCGACGCGGGGCCCATACGCAGTTGCTTATAAAGGGTCTTTCAAATAGAGCGGGTCGATGTTAATAATTTGTGGCGGCCATTTTGTTTTGGCGACTGTCAAATCTGTTGTTTCTTATTCAGTCACTGATGCCAAATCACCATGGCAAGTTACACGGTTCAGCAGCATGTACAAATGATTAAACTTTATTATCAAAATGAGTGTTTGTTAGTGCAAACGTTGCTCGCATTGCGCCCATTTTACGGCAGACGCGGTGGCCCTTCAAAGTCTACTCTCCAACGATTGGTGACCAAATTTGAGACGACCGGTTCGGTAAACAACCAACCAACACCTTTACGTCAAAGGAACGCCAGATCGGCCGAGAACATCGCCGCTGTACGTGAGAGTGTTCAGGAGACTCCGAGGCAGTCGATTTCTCGCCGTGCACAAGAACTCGGCCTTTCGCAGACTTCAACTTGGAGAAAAAATATTTCGTTAATATCTCACACACATCTTGTTTTATTCAATTTTAACATCGACCCGTCCTTGTTGAAAGACCCTTTACTTCCTAATGGATAATCCGGCCCTGGTCAGACAATATAGGACACCATCTGTACCAAAACTTTAGTAACGTTTTCGTACCAAAAGTTTTAGTCTAAAGTAGGTAAATCCTAATTCGATTTATATATAATCATCTGTTCCAAAAAGTAATCTGATTTGCACCCATTTATAACCCACCATACTAAACCCCGATATTGGATTATTTTTAGAACATATACAGACATAAACTCTCAGGCCCATAATCCCCGAGGAGGTAGACAGAGGAACCACCTTCAATCACAGGTAGATCCCAATTTTCGCCGTAAGATTTGGTAGACAAACGTTATAGGTGGTGAGCCTAGTATGCTAGTTTCATCTTCATTGCTTGCTTTATTTTTATTTTTTCTCTATTTTATATAATAATACCTACATACATACCTTCCTGTATTCTAATGTATAATTTAAAAATTAAGTACATTCCTTCGTTTCCTAATATTTTACTTCTGTTTATTAATATTTCCGTTATTTATATGTTCCGGTAGTGTATTATTAGGGAGTGATCCCTGGCACTCAGGGTATGCCTGACAATCAGCGCCGCAGTGCTAACTCCGCTGCGGCAACAGGCTGAGGCAGTCTCCTTTGTCCGGTGCTGCACGCCACCTTCATCAAACTTAATTACTTTTGTTTATTTATTTTTATAATATATTTGTTTAATATTATTTTTGTCTTCTGTACCTAATTGTTTGTATGTGTGTGTATCGGAAATAAATAATCTTTCTTTCTATCCACTAACATCCTTAGTCGCCTCGTACGACACCCACGGTAAGAGTTGGGGTGGTGCTATTATTTAGGGCCGGCACCACACAGCATTGAGGCAATATTAATTTAACCATTATAATTTCTTTGTGGTTCAAGCAATTAACGACTAATATCATTGTTATGAGTTTTGATAATTAGAGGTACAGTCGACCACAAGCTATAGTATACCTTCTGTCAAAAATCTTCGATTAAATCTCAACCTTATACCTGCGCAATATGATACATTTCAAATTGTCAAATTTTGACGTTTTGTGTAGGTTGACTGTACCTATGATAAAAATCTCATAATGTAATGATTTGATGAAAAATTGATTGAAATATTAAAAAGTAACTCCAAATAGCTTATAAAAGGAAAACTTTTACCAATAAAACGATTAGGTAATGAGAAAACACATTAAAACAAATTAACGGGTGAATCTAATAGCGTTAAAAGAGATAAGATACTAAGAGTTTTGATTGATAAAGAAAAAGGTAATTAATATAGTTGGTAGGTATAGTACTCGTATACCTAGTAGGAAGACACCGTTGAAACAATGGAACACTTGCTGTGCGAATGTGACTCGTTGGCTGGAAAGCGTATCAGTCTTCTGGGGGTAGCCTACCAGAAACCAGAGGACTATAGGCTCCTTCCTGTAAGCTGCACAGCGTCCTTGATGCAAAGCATCTTTAAGGAACAGGAAGGTGAGGGGTGAGCACAATAGATCCCTGAGGGTCGAAGTGCCGCTGGGGATATCCTACCTAGTAGGAATATACTATTAAGAAAATAAAAAATTATAAAGAAATGACAGGGTAACTACTATAAGTTAAGTTAACTATTCAGTACCTACTTACCTACTCCAATTTCTAGCAAAATTTGAGACCAAATCTTAGTAGAGAGAAAGATCCACGATACTTTCGGGTCACCATCTCCTGGACTACATAGCGGCATGTGATACCATATTAGAATACAATAGATAATTCACAGCTCTGTTGGTTTAACTATTTGTTGCCACACCATATTAATTATTTAATATTTACTTCCGACATTCCTTGTCAAGATATCGTCTAATAAAATAAAATAATTGTCTATTTAACCCAAGAAAGTTGCATACTTATCTTATGATTATTATTATTCGTATGGCAGTTGGAATTATACATAATAATAGTAGATACTGCGATATGTCACAACCAAATATCCAGGTTTCTTAGCCATTCGGCGGCGTCTGGGGTTAGTAGGATGAAGTCAGCAGGATCACCGGCGTATGCTCGCGGGGGGCACTCGCGCGTGATGTGCTCCACGGTCTGGGACTCCGCGCCGCAGTCGCAGTGGGGGGACTCGGTCCAGCCGCACAGGTGATTGTAATGGGCGCTTCGGCCGTGGCCAGTGCGTATTCTATTAAGTGAGCACCAATCGCGTCGGGGTAAATCGGCGCCCTTGAGCTGTTCCCCAGGTCGGATGAAGTCGCTAGCTTTTGCACCCATCTTATGATAGGGGGCCGGGAATAACCCAGCGGCATTTCGACCCTTGAGGAACTTTTGTGCCTACCCCATTTTACACACTGGTCATCTCAGTGTGCAGGTTTCCTCACGATGTTTTCCTTCACCGTTAGAGCAGTCGGTAAATGTACGTAAGTCTTCGAAAAATACGAAAAACTCATTGGTACATGGCACTGCACGGTTTCGCACTGCACCTCCCGCATGGGAGTCCGGTGTCCTAGCCACAAGGCCACCGATGCTCTTAAAACTACTAAAGTAAGTAACTGGAGTGGGATATCCATAGAAACAAAGTGGCCCCGTTCGAAACCCTGTTAAAAAAAGAGAGTAAGCGAAACATACTGTAGTAGCGCATCCCGTCTCTTTTGATCGTAACGTGTGTTACCATCATTAATAGTTCTGCAATTTAATCATAGGAAATTATTAATTTTTACTAGTGTCATTGTACTAAAAAGCGATCACATCACACCTGCCTACTCGGTATGTCTCGCTTACTCTTCCTTTTTTTTAAATAGTGTTTTACAGGGACCACTTTATTTCCATGAAGATGCTTTTACAGTTTACTTTTTTTTACATAGTAGTATTGCAACTTCCTTGATTTAACCTTTCCAAGAGTTAGATCTTATTTTCCTTTTTCTTACGCGCCCTGGGAGAGGCCATGTCCAGCAGTGGACTAGAGTGGGCTGCTGATGATGATGATGATAAAATCCCACGATACATCGCCACGGGAAACGGTGAGCACTTACCATCAGGTGGCTCGTACGTTCTCCTTATAGTTTGAAAAAAGAATAGGAAAGAGACGAGATTCTAGGCATAGGTAGTCAAAATTTATTCAGTGGTATTACAATTTGCAATTTTGCATAACTCCAGGAATCTGGATGATGCAAAATCGGTTGAACATTGATGTCTACCGTACACGAATTTAATAATTTGATCAATTATAACGATATTTCAGGCATAAATTCAGCATTTTTGATGCAATAACTAATTAGTAATTACCAATGTACATACATGCAGGTAAATCTTACAAAACTGTGAGATTCCAATGTAAGTACCAACTTATATAGTAACTAGTCTTTTCCCCTACAGCGTTGATTGCAGATTATTTTTTTCCCGTGGGTGGTTTTTTATGTTTGGACTAAAAGTTTTTTTTAAATGGTAGAAGCTGAAACACCTTCGAATCCCCAGAACTTTCATTTCCAGAGAGCCAGCGTAATTACCAGCACAATTAGAGATTTCTCACCTTGATCTTCACATAAGAATATATATAATCAATCAATCAATCAATCATTTATTCGTGAACATAGGTAATAATAAGTAAGTGTGCAGTTTAAATGAGTTGGTATCACTATGCTCCGTCGAACATACAAATATTTTCAATGTCTATATTATATAAATTATTAAAATTATATTAAACAGTTGACTAGTAGTAGTAGTATTAATAGTAAGTCTTTATATATTGTATTGACCATGTCTGACTCAAATAAATAATAAGATATATAGTAAGTTCTTAAGCTTAGCAGTGAAAACCAGCTAATAACATTATAGTGAGGTGAGATTCCTTAAGTCTCATTCCATCTCTATCAGAATATATGATGAAGAAAGAGATAAATGTATTTTAATGAACACAATCCATCCCTACTTCCTGCATTATTATTATTTCTATTAATTTAATAATTATTATTCAATAATTCGATAAAATCCCACGATATATCGCCAAGAATTCGATTTTATATAACGAGATCATTATTAAAAAGTTGCATTAAAAAAGACGGTAGCCGTTAATGAATACAAAAATAAGATCAACCCACAAAACACCTTTGTTGCCTTGAAACCTTGACATTCAGGTAAAATATAGGCATGTAGAGTAATGAAAGAGTGCACAACCGGTCTTTAAAATGGACGGTGTTATGCCTAACGTAACAAAGTAAGCTATAGGTAAATCAGAAAAGGGAGTCGTAGGTATGATACATGACTCGTGGTCCCACCGATATTGTCCCACCATTACTCGTAGTCCCACTAGCCTGAAAATGCGTGAGCCTGCTCCCCAAGACGTGGTCCGAAATGCTGAGGGTGATCTCCAGACATTGCTAAGAACCATCTCTACAAAATACGTTTTTTTACGACTAAGCCCGCGTTCGACCTCAACCTCACCTGGTGGTGACAATGAGAGCAGTATAAACACTGCCGAAACACATCAATGCCGAAGCAAAGATATTTCACGACAGACATAACATAGTTCAAGTTTATATTGTCGCTAGCCAGGCGGCCCCTTCAGGGTTCTCCCAAGTTACTCGTTGTTCCTTTTGGTGAAGAGTTAGAAAGAACAGTAACAAAACAGCCAAAAGAGATCTCTTTCTCTTCTTCCTGTTACTCCGCCGAGGAATTTGGGCTAGTAAAAGATGTATCCATGCTTCTCTGTCTTGCGCCAGATCAAAGTTCATCATATGTAACGTCTGCGCCTCATCAATACAGAATCAAATCAAATCAAACTTTTTTTTATTGTACCTTAAAGTAGATTTTTACAACGTCATGTTGTACTCTACCACCGCTTCGTAAGGTGCTGTAGCTGAAAGGAAAGAAGCGGCGCGAGAAACTTTCAGCAGCGCATCTTTTGAAATAAATATATCTTACTAATAATTATAATTACAATCATATACACACACAATGTGCATAGAACGCTTCCAGCTACATCTTGGGCGCCCTCTGACCTTCTCGTGCCATTCTCAGGCTTCCATTTCATGCCACTTTAGGAACGTGGTCACCACAAAAAAAACACAAGATAAAAACAAAATGCTGCTGTAATGCATAACGCCGTCCATTCGTCGGCACCTGCCAAAGCAATTACGGCGTGGAAACGTTCCGCGATATCTACTGCGATACAGTTTTGTCTCCTCGATGAGAATTGCCATTGCGCCAGGAGCCGAACACGATCTTTTGACAGCAGCCCGTCGTCCTATTCAAAACGGGCGGTGCCACAACGGCGGGTGTCGAAACAATTGCAATCGGCTAACTGTAAATACATAGGGGTTGCCTTCCCAAAAGTGTAGACACGATCAGAATCGTGCTTCGGGGAAACCAACAGAGTAAAAGGTGTTGTAAGTATGTCTTGTTTGTCTGTGGCATCATAATTACCGACGATCCAATTTTGTAGAGATTGTTCTTAGCCATGTCTGATAATAATTGGACCAACATGTATGATCTATTCAAACAATACTACTATCTTATATGTACCGTGTTTCGTGCGAATAAAATAAATTTCATTTCAATTCCAAAAAAAAAATAGTTTCCAAGATTCCACAATATGTGGAAGCAAAGACTCATACATAATCATCATAAATCACAGAATATTGAAGTATTCATTTTGGTCAGTTTTTCTAGAAGGGTTTTAAAAAAAATATCTGTTTTAGTTTTTTTTTTCTCGAAACTATAAATGTTTAAATCTTAATTTTATTTTTCCTGGAATAGAATTAGACTATCCTAACACATATTAATTAGTGATGGCGATTGGCGACCAAGCAAAATACCTAAAATCAAATCAAATCAAACTTTTTTATTGTAAGTACCTTATAGTACATTTTTACAACGTCATGTTTTATGTTACTCTACCACCGCTTCGTAAGGTGCTGTAGCTGAAAGGAAAGAAGCGGCGCAAGAAACTTTCAGCAGCACGTCTTTTGAAATAAATATATCTTACAATAATTATGAATACAATCATATACACAATGTGCACAGCTGGAGCTGGGTTTAGGACCAAGCCTCTTTATCATTTAAGTAGTCATTTATGTTATAATAACCCTTTTTACATAAGGTCCCGTCTTATTGAGCCTTAAATGTTTTCTCTGTCATGTTTATTACAGTATCAGGTATCTTATTATAAAATCGTACAGCGACCAAATAAAATACAATTAAGTGTCACAGCTCTTGGGCTACGAAGACCACTGCCATCTCTTCCTGTATTCAGTATTTACGAAATATGTCTTACATTTTTGTTTTAGATTTTTAAATTCTTTTTCTCTCTTATTTTACTCTTTGGAGTAAAGTTACAGGATGTTCCAATAATATTGTAGTTTTTTATTTAAATATTTATTTTAGTAAGCAACCAACCTGATGGCAACGGGACTTCAAAAATTCTCGACAATGTAAATGTAAAGTAAGATAATATGTACCTACCCTACATTATATATAAACACTAATATTATAACATAACACTGCAACAGTGCAAGAGTCAGTCTGAAGTGGTAGGTATCCTTTTACCTATTTCAATACAAACAATGTTTGCATTGCGGGTTTCGGTATGATTTTAAGGGTAAGAGAACCAGCGTACCCTCACATCAAGTCCTGGAGGTTATCAACTCATCGAAACCCTCAAATAACATTCTAGTGAGCTGAGATGTGTACACGACGGTGCGACTGGTTCACAAATTGAAAGTCGCTCAGCGTGCTATGGAAAGAGCGATGCTCGGAGTATCTCTGCTGGATCGATTCAGAAATGAGGAGATCCGGCATAGAACAAAAGTTATCGACATAGCTCATAAGATTAGCAAGCTGAAGTGGCAGTGGGCCGGTCACATCTGTCGCAGAACCGACAACCGCTGGGGGAGATGAGTTCTGGAGTGGAGACCGTGTTTGGGCAAACGTAGTGTGCGACGTCCCTCTGCTAGATGGAGCGACGATCTGCGCAAGGTGGCTGGCAGCGACTGGTAAACTCTTTTTTATCATTGTTTTCATTCAATAAAGTAAAATTTACGGGGTGAACCAGTATAATGGCATACGATATTTTAATATTTATGAACTTGTATGAGTGCAGTAAGTAGGTATATTTAAATGAAGTTATTTAATACATACCTACATAACTCACACGTCCATTCCCGGAAGGGGTAGACAGAGAAACTACTTTCACAACAATCACAGGTAGTTCCCACTTTTCGCCGTAAGATTTGGTGGACAAACGTGATAGGTGGAGTCTACCGCCGTCTACTAGGTGTAGAATAGTATCCACTAAGATTCTTAGTCGCCTCGTATGACAGCTACGAGAAGAGTTGGGGTGGTGCTTTAAGTCCGGCACGACACAGCAGATATTTAATGTTAGTATAAAATAGAGATAGTTAAGAAATAATATTTTAGCAGTAAAGACACTTATTTCTGTACGTTTTATATAATTTTGAATTTTATTTGTAATCCCTGATCAGGAACTAAAAAAACTCTGCCATATTGCGGAATTTAATGGTTCTATTTTTTCATAGCGAACTCATAACACAGATTATAAATTTACCAATGGCGCCCTCTTGACAAGGTTTTTTAATTTCTGGTCAGGGCATAAGTAAAGACACTTCAGCTCCAGCTCTGCACATTGTGTACATATATGATTGTATTCATAATTATTGTCACATCTTTTCAAATAAATATATCTTATATTTATTTGAAAAGATGTGCTGCTGAAAGTTTCTTGCACCGCTTCTTTCCTTTCAGCTACAGCACCTTACGAAGCGGTGGTGGAGTGAAACATGACGTTGTAAAAATGTACTTTAAGGTACTTACAATAAAAACATTTTGATTTGATTTGTCACTTTTATATTATTACTTTGTGGTATAGATACAGTAGCAAATATATTAATTTGACATAATTAATTTGTAATCTGACATCTCTTAATGTCAGTTCGACATTGACAGTCCTTGTTTGCAATTAAATCTGTTATTCAAATTACACAATGATACATTTATTCATGTTAATTTGGATAGAGTATTAAAATGTATCAATTAATTATGTCTATAAAGTATCAATTTATGCATGATTTAAACACCTACAATAATTACATTCTTGACACATTACGAGCCTAAGGTAGAAGTGGGTTGTTGCGTTCAAGCTGTCATGGCGTGTTCGTCCTATTTTATTGTTTAAAAACGGTTTACAGTGGTTATTTTTTCGTGAAACTAGTGTATTTTACCTAAAAATCCTCCGTGAACGGTAAATAAGACAGTGAAATGGGAGTGAAACAATACAGATGGTGTGAATGCGGCAACCTAACCTCCAATTGCAGTTGTAATGCAAGACACTAGGCATTCCTAGTGCACACGACTCTCCCTTAATCTCGACGTTGGTAAACTGTTTTTTTCAAAACAGACGCCAAAACGTTCGAGTTATTTTCAAGATTCTAACACGGTCATTAGCCAAATTGCAGTATAAATCACTAGCAGGGCCATTCTTAAAGAAAAAAAAGCATAAGGTATGTACAGTGGAAGACACATCGAGCTATACTCTTAAATCCCTGTCGCTATAAGTTTATGTTGTTTCCTTGACATTTGTATGAAGGTGTCAGACAACCTGATACTCCAGTACATTACTGCATAGGCCAGGAATTTAGCCATTGCTGGTCCGGAGACTACTTCCTTTGAGATGGCAAATCACTTTTGTAGTGGTAGATCCTAGTGAAGGATCGCCTGGGGTGGTACCACCCTCTTATCTACTTCTGCCTTGAAGCAGAGATGCTTACATTTCTGTGTTTAGGTTTGAAGGGTAAGAGAGTCAGCGTAATTTCCAGCACATGAGGCAATCGATCTTAGTCTTCAAGGTTAGCAGCGCATCAAAAACCCTCTAATAATAATACAGTGAGGTGAGATGTCTATGGGCGACGGTGACCACTTACCATCAGGTGACCCGTTTGCTCGTCTGCTCTCCTTATTTAATAAAAAAATGCAGTTTGCAAGCCAACTTGACTCGCCACTGTCCACCGGGTTACAGCACTGTACTTACACACCCACTGAGACCCACTTCGCTAATCACTTGACTAACAAGTGTAAGTGTAAACCAGCCTTTAGGTACTATACTGTCGTAATTTAAGTTTTTTAAATTATTTTTTGTCTTCGAGGCAGTATCATCTTCATATCATATCATTTATTCATAAACAATAATAAATTGTGTTTTAAATATTTACATTTCAAAAATAATAATTATACTCTTTCAGTGTCAACCTAATGTTGTATGACATGCATTTTAAAAGTTATTTTTTGTAATTTTAATTTCTTTTTTATAACGTGCTTCTAACTTAGTTAAGGTTGACCCTGAAAGAGTTTAATTATTATTTTTAACATGTTTACATGTCAAAAATAATAATCAATTTATAAAATATAATAGTATAATGTTAATATGTTTTTACGTCACGTGTCACTCTAGAGCTATGGCGTAAGAAAGGAAAGAGGCATGTATTTTAATGAATACTTAACTTTAAGCACGTTTCGTTCAACTGACGGTAAGGCCCATAAAAACCTTCCAATCCTGACGTCGAAACCACTATGCCAATGACATTCGTGTTTCTACGTTAGATCTCATAAACATAACAAATCGGATTGAACCCTGGACCACGCCTCGTCGAGGCATGCGGAAGACTCAACACCTTCGTAATGAGCACCGGATTGATATTATGGTAATGCCATAATATCATGTATGACTTTGTATGAATGTACGAAAAAAATTGGATGTGATATTTTTTTAATTTTTGTTTGCCTGGAAGAGATCTCTTAGCGATAAGGCCGCCTAAATTGTACTTCACTATTTCCTTTTCTATCTCTTGTTTGTT
The DNA here is from genome assembly GCA_947369225.1 of Hofmannophila pseudospretella. Lineage (NCBI taxonomy): Eukaryota > Metazoa > Arthropoda > Insecta > Lepidoptera > Oecophoridae > Hofmannophila > Hofmannophila pseudospretella. The sequence goes on along the minus strand of OX376337.1, from coordinate 5,941,744 downwards.
GTTTTCTATTTGTGCAACAAAGTGTATTTTACTTTACTTTATACAATACACATATCCTTCATCGCACACCCGGGACATAAACAAAACATACAACATAAAGAGAGGTACAATACAATGTGCAGAAGGCGGCCTTATAGAACCTATATCTTCCAGGCAACCTTCAGGTGATGGAAAAATCATAAGATACATAATACACGGGTGCAAAAGGCGTATGAAATAGATACTACCCTCAAATAAATAAATAACAATAACAAAAAAAAATGCAAACCTTTGCAAGCTGCAAAGCAGTAGTAATGATATTACGTAAATACTATAATATATACAGAAATATAATACTTAATATATAATCAAAAATATAATAAATAAATTTTATTTACAACAAAAACATATAAATACCAGGGTAATTAATTGTCATACTATACTAGGATAAAACTAAAGCTAAAACTAAACTAAGGCTAAGAAAACTAAAGATAAAAAATTTGGGTTAAGTCCCCCACATCCGGCACTTTACCCAAGAGACTGGCTGCGTTGCCCCGTTGGATAGCTAAGCTAATCCGCTGGGCCAAATAGGAGCCAGATCTTGGGTCTTTTGACGCGTCCACCAGGCGCTTTGCGAGGTCCTTGAAGACGCGGTGCGCTCCCGGGACCCAATGTTTCAACCCCAAACGGCTCAAATATGTATGTTTCACCCAGAATGGTATATTTGCGCCGTTTGAGGGTTTCTGCAGCAGCGGCCGCAGAGCCGGCTCTATAAATAAATAAATAACACACTTTAGTTATAGCTGCCAATAATAGCGTTTTCAGATTTTCATATTACACGATAACGACACCGACACGACACCGTCAATGTATGTAAAATGCTATACCATTTCAACCATTTTTTTGTAGTAATTCACTGATATGGACACTTTAATATTAGAAAAATAGAAATAGAAAAACCTTCACTGAAAGAACTTGTTTGGAGTAAAACGCGCACTTGGCTTAGTTCCTCAAATAACACGAGTAGATCGTATCGGCTCTTTAATACCATCTTGTATTTTGATAATTACCTATGTAGGAACGCGCTATGTGAGGACATGGATACGTAACGGCAGTTGTATGAAAGGGAAAAGGGAAGATTTTCCACCAGGCGGGGGTGTTATGCCTGGTGACCAGATGTGATGGTCCTACTATGGATGTTTGGAACTCGTATATATACGAAGTCCCAGGAAAATTTCGATAGCGCGTTCTACACCGATGTGAGTAGGTTAGGTAACTAATCGTTGTGGCGCGCGTCGTGCGTCGCCACACCTACATTCTTGACAAATTAATGTCTGAATCTGAAATCAAATCCCATCCAAAACCATATTACGTACAAATAAAAAGAAAATCTCACCTAACCTTTCATTTCACTTTCACAGAAGGTTACCTGGAAGATATCGCTCTGAAGGATAAGAGCGCTGCCTTTAAGTTTTAATTCAAACAAGAACGTGTTTCAATACGAGCATATATAGTCGTCTTGTTAACTTCTACCAAGAAATTGTTCACTTCAACCAAGATCTTAGTCGTATCTATCAAGTAATTTGTTCAAATGAATAAAAGTCACTGCATCATGCAATTCTACTTATGGTAAGATATGATGATATATATGATATGATAATATATATTATAGCCTATATACTGTCCCACTGCTGGGCAAAGGCCTCCCCTCCTCCTTTCCATTTTTCCCTATCCTCGGCGTCCTTATACCATCCTTTTTGGAAGTGGTCGATATCGTCCTTCCACCTACGCCTGGGTCTGCCTCGGCGCCGCTGTCCGTCTTGTGACACCCAGTGCATGGCGATCTTTGCCCACTTTATACAATATATATTCTTAAACAACTAAAATAATATATAATATGAACGGCGTACATGCACCAAATACGCCTCAGCTCAGTAATGCCATACTCTAGAGTAGTCTAGAGCATGGCGCTGATGATTCTGCTTTAGGCTCAGACACTACGGTTCCAGCGACGGTTCGGTTCCGGTACCGGAACCGGCCGTGTTGTCGACTGCATTCAAACTAATATTAATAAAAATATGATTCCACTGAAGTTTCTCGTCTAAAGCCTGTCACATACGATTTCAGTTACCTCCTCCAACTGAGCGCACTTACCTTCTTACGTACATATATTTTGATAATCTCTATAAGCTTTTTGCGATGCACTGAGCAATGGATAAAAAACAAACTAAATAAAATAAAATGAAATGTAAATGTCACATTTTAATGTACCTAAGTACAATAGTGTAGGTAGATATTTGTTTATGGCAGAGAAACTTAAAGCAGATGGCGCTGGTGTAGTTGGAGGTCTGGCAAATTATTTTTTCCGTGTACATTGGGACGGGTTAGAATTCGGGCAAACGGGCTACATGATAGTTTTCGATGCGATGCTAACCTTGGAGCGCCTCATGTGCCGGTAATAGGGTAGTTTCCAAGCATCAAATATTAAAAGCATTTCTTAAAAATTAAAAAATAGTAATAAATTGATGGTCAAATGTGAAAACATAATTAAAATCAGAACGGTTGAAAGAAACGGCAATAAGTTTTATGACGTAACTGTTCTCTAGCGCCATACAAGCAAGTCCTGGCTGCATATAAAGGACTGTTTTGCTAGAAAGGGACAGAGCATCTGTCCAATACTAACTTTAACCATTAATATGACTGATGTTAGCTGAGATATCGAAAAACTAATTTTAGGATGTCCAAGTATGTTTGATCAAGTTTATACAAGGTGTAACAAAAAAAACCATATAGAGGGGGTGTTTAGTATCCATTGGCCATATAACCGCAAAAAAAAAACTTTTACATACAAAAGCTCAATAGCGACTATACATTTATTACGTAAGACGATTTAAGGGGGGGGGGGGGGGTCCAAGGGTTTACATCCGTAGTACGAGTAGTAATAAGTTGCTACAGTCTGGTGCCGGCTAGCAGGGTTCTAGGACAGTATGCAGATGAAGTAATAGAAGAACTTGGTAATAGATATTATATTTTTAAGGAATAGAACACAGAAAATAGTAAACGTAGAAAATAGGTAGTAGTAGGAGACAAAAATAAAACGGAGAAACGTCCGTTCAAGACAAAATACAGAGAGATAGTGTAGGAGGGCACCCGGTTGAGTGTCCTCACTATCAGTTGAGTCCGGGAATCGAACCCGAACCTACACACTACGCCTACCGCCGAACGAACAGCACGCTCTCATTACTTTGTCAAATTCTAACGTATTTTTATTATTATTTCAATTTGTTTATCGTTTATTTTAATCTTATTCAGTTTGTTTCAATTTATTTGTAAATCTATGTAATTCTAAATTCGCGGTAATAAAATCTAGTGTAAATTTGTGTTGCTGAGTTTTCGTCAACGACCTTCGAGAGCTACTGCCTGCACTCACACGAGCTTTCCTGCTTTGCTTACTGGTTCGGGTTCGATTCCCGGACTCAACTGATAGTGAGGACACTCAACCGGGTGCCCTCCTACAATAGTACAAAATACTAAGAAAACAATGAAATTAATGGAAAAATGAAATTTAGAAATGGAATGGGAATATGATTTGAATTTTGAAAATATAGATGAACAAATGAAGACGCCAACACAAAAGTGAGGTGAGATAAACGCTAACGATGAGGTTGAAATTGATAGCAAGGAGGTTGATATGGACGATGAAGTCGACATCGTTACAAAGTTAATGAATTCATTATTTAACCCTCACTTTGTAGGTGCCAACGGCCAAACATGGAGGTAACCCCATTACGATGATATGATAGTCATAAGCGGTGTTTTATGGCATTTAATTGCATTTTTCTACATCTATGGACCATTTTACAATTTGCACTACTGTACATACAGGGCGTTCTAAACCTTCTTCTAGTAACGTTTTTTTAACTCTCATTAATAATTATTTAATTTCATATAATTTTCTTTGCCATAAATAATTAAAATACGACCAATCTAACGAAAATATAAGTCATTTCAGTATTTGTAATTATTACAAATATTTATTCGAGTGATCATATTATGTTCATTCATCACCATCATCATCAGCCTATTAATGTCCCTACTGTTAAAAAAACGTTACTAGAAGAAGGTTTAGAAAACCTTCTTCTAGTAAAGTTTTTTTTTAACTCGTGAGGCCATGGGCCATTTCATCATCAACAGCCTATTAATGTCCCCACTATTGGAGTGCAGGCCTCCCCTTGACCGAGGGCGTACGGGCCATGATCCACCGAGAGCGGGCCCAGTGCTGATTGGTGAATTTCACACACCTTTGGAAACTTTTCATTTCCACAGACATGCAGGTCTCCTCACGATGTTTTCCTTCACCGTTAGAGCAGTAAATGTACGTAAGTCTTCGAAAAAATCGGAAAAACTCATTGGTACATGGTATGGTTTCGAACCCGGACGTCAGGCATGGGAGTCTGGCGTCCTAGCCACCGACATGGGCCATATAGATTACATAATTCAATAAATAACATTGAAAAATTATAAATACTTAAATTAGTAAGTAAGTAATATGTTTATTTCACACACAGCAATGACCGTAACAGTTATAATTATGATAAAATAATTATGTAGTCAAAGGTGAACATATCTAAATCATGTATGATGGTCTGCTGTTGTTGTGAAAAGGGCCTCAACTCAGCTTATTGCTGCAGACAAATTACCTAAAAGCTTAAAATTAAATAAGTATGAAAATATTTCAAAAACACTTTAACTATGGTTAGGATTCGTTTGGATTATATTACTATTATAAAAAATTGTTAATACTTGCGGTTGTTGGTACTTGGTGAAACTTGTAGTAGGTTACACATCTTCAGGTATTTTGTATTCAGGTAAAAATACCTGAAGATGTGTAAACGAAACCGGTCGTAATTAATGAAATACAGTAAAAACCCGTGAAACAGTATATTATTTAAGTCTAATCATATTATAAAAAAATAAGCAAGCGAAGTTTCGCGTTTATTTTCCGAATTATTCTCAAGCCTATAGATTTGGGTGCAATGTAGAGCAGCGCCTATCTATACTGTAGCCGCCTTTGGAATTACGCAGCCCAAAGATTTTGAAATTCACCCCTCTGTAGATTGCTCGCTAGAGAAGTTTTACAAGGAAACCGCGTCTACCAGTTCGCACTGCTCATTTTCCCATACATTAGGCGGGCACTGAAATGTCAAATGTATGAAAATATAATGACCTATGGGTCAGCTCCGTGGCTCGCTGTCAGTGCTCACGTCATAGTAGTCCGATTTCTGTGGTAAGTATCTACCGAAAGCAGATGGTGGAATTAAAAAAAAGGCGTTGCAAAATGCGTTAATTGATGCTGACTGCAGACGGTGAATTAAAAAAAAATGCGCTACGCAGCGTTTGTTTGCAGATAGGTGGTGAAGTGTATGCAGAGAGGTTTTATTGTATTGTGAGAGATTCAGTAAGGCTGGGACTACATGCACCTGTTCCAGCGCCGGTTCACTGGAGCCAATCACAAGCGTTCCGCGGACTACCGCCTTCCCCCTACTTGACATAGGGGTCAACTCCGTGGATCGCTGTCAGTGCTCACGTCATTGTTCTAGAGGTTCTCCTCTAAGGAGGCGCTAGTAGTTCGATTTCTGTGTATGTATTCTATTACATCCTGTATTATGTAGATACCTTGATTCCTAGAATTTAAATTTAAAATTGAATATAAACCCATACTGTACATATCCGAAGAAGGTGGTAGGTATGACCGTACCATTCTAATTATAAAAACTGCTCTAGTTCCATTTCACCTTTAATGTTAAAGCAATAAACACCAAAATCCAATGACATTAGTAACACAGTATTGTTTTTAATTATCACCAAATGATTTATTTATTTATACTGGTTCCTCTATGATTATTACTAATAAAGAGTCTCCGTTCTCTCAAATCCGTTCACTCAAATAACTCAACTCCGTTCGCTCTATGCCGCCGGCGCGTGCGCCGCTACTAGTACTAGTCAAAGGATTGTAGTAGTAGTTCAAACAGAGGATGGCTTTTATAATAATAAAAAATAAAATAAAAAATTCTATATTAAGGCATAAAACCCATTGGTTTACAAAATAATAATAATTAAATTATAAAACATACAATGAAATAATAATAATAATGTAAAATAAAATAAAATAATATAAAATAAAACGTAAGGTACATACATCTACTTTCGATTTCCATCACGCTGCACGGACACCCAGTGCCTCAGGATGGGACAGTTCAGGTACCCACTCAGCGTACGGAGAATCTCGTTACGAGACACAGCGAGACGTTGCCAAAAGGAGGCAACACGTGATCTCATGATCGCGTAGAAATCAGGAACTCTGGCCGCGGCGAACATGCCCGACGCACTGCAATATCTCGGCAACTTCATCAGGATGCGATACGCGTCATTGTATTGCACCCTGATGGCACTGTACGAGCGTCTGGTGAACTTGACCCATAACTGGCATGTATAAAAACTTTGGCAGTATGCTCTAAATAGGGTCGTTTTAACGTTATGTTTTATCGTTATAACGTTTTATGATACAATTTCCTATTTTATAATATTTAAACACCTACAGTTCAGCATTTCGATTGGGAGTGACGAGATTATTTGAGTGGATGGACTTTACACTCTCCTCACGTTCATAATCCCTGAGGGTGTAGACAGAGGAACCACCTTCAATTACAGGCAGTTCCCATCTTTCGCCGTAAGATTTGGTGGACAAACGTGATAGGTGGCGACTCTATCGCCGTCTACTAGGTGTAGAATAGTATCCGCTAAGATCCTTAGTCGCCTTGTACGACACCCACGGGAAGAGTTGGGGTGGTGCTATTCTGTAGGGCCGGCACCACACATTTCATTAATAATTAATTAATTTCTTATATTTTTCTTTGCCATACAAAATTAAAAGTAACGACCAATCTGTACGAAAAAATAAGTCATTTCAGTATTTGTAATTATTACAAATATTCATTCGAATGATCATATTATGTTCATTCATCATCATCATCATCAGCCTATTAATGTCCCCACTGTTGGGGAGCAGACCTCCCCTTGACCAAGGGGGTACGGGCCATGATCCACCGAGCGGGCCCAGTGCTGATTTATGAATTTCACACACTTTCGGAACCTTTTCATTTCCTCAGACATACAGGTTTCCTCACGATGCTTTTCCTTCACCGTTAGAGCAGTTGGTAAATGTACGTATCTTATCTTATCATAGGGGGCCGGGAATAACCCCAGCGGCACTACCCCATTTACACACTGGTCATCTCAGTGTGCAGGTTTCGTCACGATGTTTTCCTTCACCGTTAGAGCAGTCGGTAAATGTACGTAAGTATTCGAAAAATACAAAAAACTCATTGGTACATGGCACTGCTCGGTTTCGAACCCGGACCTCCCGCATGGGAGTTCGGTGCCCTAGCCACTGTGCCACCGACGCTCTTATACTCTCTTAATTCTGCTTAACTTGTACGATTACTTTCTGACCACGCATCTTACTATGAGTGAGTACGTAGAAGAAGCCGATGTTCATTCGCATCCCTAAAATGATACTATCTTCTCGCCAACCCTAGTTAGTGGGCATCAATTAAAAAATCAAAGTTGAGACTATGGATCCAAATATGGTCGTTCTGCATGCGCAAAATTCATTCCGCATTCCGACATGACAATAAAATGACAGGTATTTTCACATCAGTTGATGCGAAATATAAAATGAATGTTTAAGAATATTATAATAATATTTTAAGCTCGTTTACCTCGCTTCGGATCCATTAACCATTATCCTATGAAGACATTGTTTTTTATTTAAACTAAAGAATGCTGACTGAGAGTAAACGACTGATACAATACAAATATACTTTATTAACATACAGAGAGGTACAATACAATAGGGTATATAAAATTAATTTACATGTCATATAATAAATAATAATAATAATTTTCCAATAAAAAAATAATGTCAATCAAATAGCCCGCCCCTTGTCGTCCCCGGTGCAAAGGTGCCCATAACGCTCGCGGCGTTACCGCGCTGTATCGCTACGGCCAACCTTTGCACCAGGTACGACCCGGAGCGAGGGTCACAGCCCCTCTCCCTGAGGCGACGGCCAATCTCTGCCACGAATTGTTTCGCCTCCGCCCCCCAACAACCCGTTGTCTCCACCGCGAACGGGACGAACAGGTAGTTCTGTTGGAGAGCGGAGTACTTATCCCGCTTTTTGCCCGCTGCAAACTCGGCTGCTGCCCCGGCCGTTCGTGTCGTGCGTCTGACATGGCTGGCCGCAAACGTACTTACGCACGTGGCGTCCCACAGCAGACACTTTCCCTCCCGCCATGGCACTAACGTCAAGCCGTCCGGTCTTTTGCCGTCTGTGCGACTAAGACCCGGCGGCTCGACCACGCACGGCACGTTGGCCGACACTAGGGCCCTCCGGATGATATCATTAAGCGCGTGGGTATATAGGGATATATAGGGTCCTATTTTATTAGCGGCCAATATTTCTAGGGTGTCATCTATAGGTCATAACAATAACGATAGGGTAAAAAACATTTTTTTTACTTATTAAATTTTCGAGAAAAACTACAAAATTGTAAAGTAATGTAAAGTAACAGTAAAATACACTTTGTTGCACAAATATAAAACAACAAACATGAGATAGAAAAGGAAATAGTGAAGTACAATATTTAGTAGGTATAGTTTGTTTGAAAATTCTACAAATGAATGAATTATTGCTATTCTAACACTGAAATAAGAAGTATAGTTTCATCCATAACGACATGGATGAGTTTATGACACCAAGGCGCAAAATAATGTGGTTTATTTTTCTTTAGTATGGAAAATTTACAAGTTTAAAGTGTAAAGTGGTTCAACTTGTAACGATGTCGACTTCATCGTCCATATCAACCTCCTTGCCATCAACTTCAACCTCATCGTTAGCGTTTATCTCATCTCATTTCGTATTGGCATCTTCATTTCTTCATTTAAATTCAAAATCATGTTCCCATTCCATTTCTAAATTTCATTATTCCATTAATTTCATTGTTTTATTTGTATTTTCACTTTTTCTCTGTATTTTGTCTCGAACGGACGTTTCTCGTTCACTTTTATTTCCTACCACCTACTTTCTGTGTTACTGTTTCTGAGTTCTTTTCCTTACAATATATTATTTATCACCAAATTCTTCTATTACTTCATCTGCGCACTGTCCTAGAACCCTGCTAGCCGGCACCTAGAGGACAGACTGTAGCAAAGTGACCAGCACATACCCCCCTCCAAATATTTGCGAATAATAAAAAAGGACCTTATATTTTCTATTTAATGAAATATTTTTAAACTTACGTTTACTTAACAATTGTTTAAAACATTAAAATGAGATCATGAGTGTTCTTCTTCTAAGTCGTATTCCTCATTGCTGAGGGTCGTGATCATTCTAAGGAATTAGCTACATATAACGACTTTCTTGGCAGATTTAATGGAGTGGTTTGCCATTGCCTTTATCCATTTCACACACTGGTTACCTCAGTGTGTAGATCGTCGGTGGCACAATGGCTAGGGCACCGAACTCCCATGCGGTAGATCCGGGTTCGAAAACGTGCAAGTGCCATGTACAAATGAGTTATTCGTATTTTTCGAAAACTTACGTACATTTACCGACTGCTCTAACGGTGTAGGAAAACATCGTGAGGAAACCTGCACACTGGGATGACCAGTGTGTAAATGGGGTAGGTACAAAAGATCCTCAAGGGTCGAAGTGCCGCTGGGTTATTCCCGGCCCCCTATATCATAAGATACCTCACTGTGTAGATTTCCTCACGATGTTTTCCTTCACAGTTTGAGCAGTTGGTAATAATCGTACGTAAGTGTTTCGAAAAAACCGAGAAACACGATCCAATGACAATCATTTCATGGTTTCGAACCCAGACGTCCCGCATGGGAGTCAGGCATCCTAGCGGTTTAAACGAATACGCAATGGCACCGACGCAATGTTAACTTTGTTTAATAACATCCGACTTAAAATTTGGCTCAAGTATAGAACTTCCTTGCCCAAGTTACTTGCATCTATTCTAAGTAAAAGAAAGTATGGAGAAAATAGAACGCAGTTCTAAAAAAATAATGGTTTATGAGAAAAAAAATGTCATACGTAGCGTGCTATGGAAAGAGCTATGCTCGGAGTATCTTTGCTGGATCGAATCAGAAATGAGTAGATCCGGCATAGAACAAAAGTTATCGACATAGCTCATAAGATTAGCGAGCTGAAGTGGCAGTGGGCCGGTCACATCTGTCGCAGAACCGACAACCGCTGGGGGAGACGAGTTCTGGAGTGGAGACCGCGTTTGGGCAAACGCCCCCTGCTAGATGGTGCGATAATCTGGGCAAGGTGGGTGGCAACGACTGGAAGAGAAGAGCCGAAGATCGGGCTCAATGGCGCGCCCTGGGAGAGGCCTATGTCCAGCAGTGGACTAGAGTAGGCTGCTGATGATGAATAGATAGGTAGATACCTACTACTTACTTAGATTACCTACCTAATGAAGAGTGAGTCACTGAGGCATCCAACCTCAATCCAAGCGTAGAATATCAGCATTCATGAAATTGACACCTATTCGGTTGAGATCTATTACTCAACCGGGCCAAGTTTGATTTATTTGTAACAAGGGTGTTACAAGATACGAGTAGGTCGTTAATTGATCGTATTACACTTTTTTTTTATTGTAGAGGAGGAGGAAAGGGGTAATCATGCGTAGGTACCGAATATGCTGTCTTTTGAAGGTGGTATGACAGAAACAGTCTGAGGTGGTACAGTCAACCACAGGTCAAAAACCAAAACGTCAAAATTAGAGAATCTGAAATGTGTCTTAAAGCGCAGGCTTGGTTGAGATTTAATCGAAGGTTTTTGACTGATGGTATACTATAGCTTGTGGTCTACTGTACCTAGTGGCTGTACCTAGATATCACAAACTCGTTATTTGGGTTAGTTTAATTTAATTTCTCAAAGCTATAGTAAAATTCTGATGATATTATTATATATTATTTAAAATAACATACCTTATCTGATAATATGAAACACTTACTGTTTGCTAAGTTGGCTCTCAAAGTTTGGGCTGACTCTAATAATACTTGAGCTTCCCTTCTTAGTGAGGGTGAGGCTGACATGGTCACCTTGTCGTGTACCAAAGCCTCTAAACTGAGATTTAAAAAAAATTGCAGACCTAAAAATATGTTAAGACAGCGTGGCGCGAGTCTAAAGGATAAAAAAAGGATTTGGTGGAAAGGAACGTATCTACATGTTGATTGGCTAGTGGCGCTTCCAGTGGTAAAACATTGCAGGATTATCTCCTATTCATCTTTGATTTATGGAGTTTTTTTGGAATTTTCATTGAATTCCAGAAATATTTAACCAATTTGACTTGTTTTAATCTCATTTAGTCGAAAATCGTGTTTCGCACTTAGCGGTCTTCTTTTAATCAAAGCAGGATAGACGGGTTGTATGCAATAGTACTAATTAAGCACTTAACTAGAATACTATATTGTAATTAAGAAAGCATAGACGACATTTCATAATTATTACCCTTTGTATTTTAAATGTGTTCTTTTTTTTCTCTACATTTTTAATTGTATTTGGAGAGTAGACGAGCAAACGGTAAACGGGCCATCTTATGGTAAATGGTCACCGTCGCCTGTAGACAGCTCACCTTACTATAACTTCATTAATTTTATTTATTTATTAGGTAAACACAACAGATTACAACCAGAGAAATTACAGAAAAATCAATATAAAGTTATGAGCTAGGTCGTAACCCTTGTAACGATGTCGACTTCATCGTCCATATCAACCTCCTTGCCATCAATTTCAACCTCATCGTTAGCGTTTATCTCAGCTCATTTCGTGTTGGCATCTTCATTTCTTCATCTATATTTTCAAAATTCAAATCATATTCCCATTCCATTTCTAAATTCCATTATTCCATTAATTTAATTGTTTTTTTTTGTATTTTGCACTTTCTCTCTGTAGGTATTTTGTCCTGAACGGACGTTTCTCCGTTTTATTTTGTCTCCTACTACTACCTATTTTCTACATTTACTATTTTCTGTGTAGGTAGTTCTGTTCCTTAAATATAATATCTATTACCAAGTTCTTCTATTACTACATCTGCACACTGTCCTAGAACCCTGCTAGCCGGCACCTAGAGGACAGACTGTAGCACCCTTAACGTGTAAACACAGCATGGTTAGGAAGTGGAAAATTGGTTGTTGAATTTGAGTTGGGAAAGCAAAAAATACTAGGTAGTGAATGTAATGACAAAAAATAACAATAATACCTATTGAAAAATAAAAATAATAAAGTAGGTGCGTACCATCCTCAACCCGTCTTTAAAAAACTAATGTCCTAGGATCGAATAAGTCTATCGATGGATTATTGTTGCTGTTCGAAGATATTTCATTAGACAATCTACACATTATCACATTATCATTAGAGGGTTTTCGATGCGCTGCCTAACCTAACCTAACCTTGAGGACTTTGATGTAGTGCCTCATGTGCCGGTAATCACGCTGGCTCTCTTACCCTCCAAACTCCTAATTCAATGTCCAAACAGAAACACAGCAATGCAAACATTACCTCAGAAGTAGGTAAAAGAGTGGTACCACTCCAGACTGACTCTAAGACCTTCGAAATTATTTCTGGTAATCACCCAGAGGGTGTTCAAAACTCGTTCGATCACATCACAAAGGCTAACTATAGTAATGTGCCTACAATTGATCGCGCACTATATATTGCGCAGGCGCCGGTGTTCACCGCATCAGTCTCACTTCACAGTCGAGAGGATACACAGCCATGTTCGCTAAACTGGTAAGTGAACAACCTCTATAGTGTGTTTTATGAGAAATTGTCCACCCTTTACGCTCTCTTTTGTTCCCCACGAGCAAAAATTTTTTTTTGGGTTTATAAAAAAAACATTTTGGCAATATTTTGATCTATTAATTACCATTGATATTAATATTCTCTATAAATACGAGTATATCATTTTACTTTATTCGTGATAAACAGAAAAAAGCGTAACGGGATGGGAGAATTCCAAGAAAATCCTGTAAGAAAAGTTCTGAAAGTGTGTTTGTTTTGAAAAGTCTTATTTTTTCATGGTAAGTACTTTTTACTACACCTATATTGTGCACAATGTGCAACTCTGAAAGTTAAAACATTCATAGGACATTTTATAAAGTTACACGAATAAGCCGTGTCGTGCCGGCCATAAAGAATACCCCAACTCCAACCCCAACCCCAACTCTTCCCGTTGATGTCGTACGAGGCGACTAAGGCTCTTAGAGAATACTATATATTCTACACCTAGTAGACGGCTATAGGCTCGCCACCAATCACGTTTGTCCACCAAATCTTTAGGCGAAAAGTGGGAACTACCTACTCATGATGAAGGTGGTTCCTCTGTCTACCCCCTCTGGGATTATAGACGTGAGAGTTATGCTATTATTGAAATGAAATGAAATTTATTTGCCAGAACATAGTGAAAATTATAGGTGATTTAAAAAGCATAGGTATCATATGTTCCACCGACAACGGTGTGCAAATCTTTTCTGCTATTTGTTAGTGTCGTTGAGATACTCTTTTATGGAGTAATAACATTTGTCTAGAAGCCACGTGGAAATATTAGTTTTAAATTGGCTAGCAGGACCATTTTAAGGCATTTTTATTATTCTTCATTAACCATTCCAACTAGTCCAGAGGTGGTCCAGAGTTAAATTTGATCCGGCGACATGGTTGAGCCATTGTCGCTTCACCTTTGACCATCTCCCCTTTCGAATCTGTCTTAGGTACTTTTGTTACAACATGCTGTATGTAACATTGGTCGGTAACCAATTAATTCTGTATTAAATAATTATTAGTTTTTCTGTGATTAATCTATTTTCATGTATGCTGCTCATTGTTTCTTGTGCCGCTGATTTGATTTCTGTAATAGCACCTTATAAATAATTAATAAGTACGTTGAAGTAAAAAATATTTTGATTGTTTTGAACCCGTACAAAACTTTTCCAAATCTGATAATATTAAAAGTGCTTTTGAAGTCCTTATGAGAACTACATTGGGAGAAATCACCCCCACTCTCATTATTTAATAAAAAAGAAAAAAAATCTTATCAAAATCTTGTCGAATTCAACAAGAATTTATTTATAAGTAGACGTAAGTAGGCAAGCAAACAAATCTTAGATAAATCAAAAAAAATACTTTAATTTTAATTCGTTCATTCTTACGTATAAGTTAGACTTGTAAAATCAGCATTAAATTTATTTTAACATCATCATCAGCAGCCTATTCTAGTCCACTGCTGGCCATAGGCCTCTCCCAGGGCTCGCCATTGAGCCCGATCTTCGGATCTTCTCATCCAGTCGCTGCCAGCCACCTTACGCAGATCGTCGCTCCATCTAGCAGGGGGGCGTCCCACACTACGTTTGCCCAAACGCGGTCTCCACTCCAGAACTTGTCTACCCCAGCGGTTGTCGGTTCTGCGACAGATGTGACCGGCCCACTGCCACTTCAGCTTGCTAATCTTATGAGCTATGTCGGTAACTTTTGTTCTATGCCGGATCTCCTCATTTCTGATTCGATCCAGCAGAGATACTCCGAGTACAGCTCTTTCCATAGCACGCTGAGCGACTTTCAATTTGTGAACCAGTCGCACCGTCAGTGTCCACGTTTCGGCTCCGTAGGTCATTACTTATTTTAACAAGTGTGATTTAACAAGTCGATAAACAAGATTTTTTTCACAAGTGTACCTATTGATATAAAAAAAATCCCTATTCCTGAATTAGGCCTAGTGGTACACAAATAATTAATCAATGATGCCATATGAATAATGAATTAAACATCGAAACGTATTAATTCCAATTAAATATTCAATGCGCACTTGTCAGTCCGTATGTCATAATCACTCCTCCATCGCATCAACCTTACACCCACCGTTTATAATTGAGTTTGTAATGAAGGACAGATCTAATTCTTTTGTTTTTATGACCTCCATAGAACCTCCATCCCATAGGAAATCCCCCTTATCCTGCTCCGGGATTAATTATGCTATAGTTAGAAAATAGAGACCGACTCTATTGAACTCAGCTCTTTGGTCGCCGATTTCAGTAGAGTCGTTTTATATTTTTATTTAAAAAAAATTATCTCCTTTTAATTATTACTTATCATCACTTATTCTTATCTTACCTAAACCTATATGGAAACGAAACGCTAACAATGAAATTTCCATACATTATGGAGGCAGAAAACCCGTGTCTAACATTTCTTTTATAATTCATAAACTGAAAGATTTATATAATGTATCTAATATAAGTTTCCCTGATTCAAACATTACCGAATGCCAACCAATTCCAGCCCAACAACAGAATGGATTCATTCCAAATTCAATCATTCATTTTCATCCAAAAATATAAGCATAAAACCTCTTTTTACAAACTATTTTTTACAAACATAGTTTGAGCATCCATAGAAACCTCTTTTCACACACATTTTGAAAATGCACCATATATATTATAGCTAGCTAAATACAATCGATCTACTAAATTCTCCAGTTGACAAAACAAACAATAAATTATTCAACAAGATCGGCCCGAGATAGGCGTCGCCTGGCACCGGCGCGTGCGCAGGTTTGGCAACAAAAAGCCAGTGTTGCCAGCGCATTGCCCGAGTTTGGGCGGACCTGTTATGCACTATTTGTGAGACGGTATTGGCATTGTTTATACAGAATGTCTTTACAATTAAGTACAATATATATAATAATTAATCGCCGACTGAGAAACCTTTTATTAGATAAAGAATTTTATTCAGTTAAGGCATTTTTGGACGTGAAATGTTGATTTTAACATCTTTATTATGTATTTCTGACATTAAAATCATCTCCATAATTCATTATAGGTAGTTACGTAGTTACCTACCAATTTATATTCAATGTTTATTACGTTATTTTATTTTATATTAATTTATCTGACGACCATTCTACAAATAAGAATTCTATTTTTGACATGTATATTTCTAATTGTATATCATGAAATAAAATATTATTTATATTTTCAGGCTGTAGATAAACCTTACCTTAGTAATATAAAAATAAAAATATAATATTAAAATAAAAATTATGACACCGCGCGGGCACAGTGACGGATCCAGGGAAGATACCCTCTCAAAACCTATAAAAACCCTAAAGAGCGCGAAGCTCGACTCGCCCATGACCTCTTTTAGTACCTAGGTACTATTTTCCGTAATCGATTTCAATAACCAATATGCAATATCGCGAGGGGTTTTTAGTTTCTGATACTTACACTTCATCCACTTTTGCATGACAATTTTCAAACATACTGTACCTATTAAATGCAACATTGCATGATAATAGCTGATTAGAGAATTTCCAGTCAGTCAACTAGTGGAATCTAGATCTTGAAATAGGTTTACATAATTTATTACATTTTGTCAAGAAATTATGTAGGTACACATATTCAATTAAATCTCTAATTCAGAAAAAAGATAGGCTAGTATTCAGGAAGGGCCCTACCCTCCAAATCTATCCTTGTAACTTCAAATCTAATGGTTTAAAACCATTTTGTCTTTTTTTTATCTCGGAGTTCGTTGATTTTGATTTTGATTTTCCTGGTTCATAATTGTTAATTTTATTTGAATAGTTTAGTTAATATTATTATTTTATTTGATTATTGACTTAAATTATTTTTACTTTTTATAAGGAGAACATACGAGCACACGGGCGACCTGATCGTAAGTGGTCACCATCACCCATTGACATCTCACCTTACTATTCTCATCATTTGTTAAATTAAGCACACTTCATAATAGCCTTTGTCTTTGTCTTTGTAGATGAAAAGATCTACTGTAAATTGTTCTGGAATAAACAAATATGAATTTGAATTTCTCCACAGTTCATCATCATTGCCCTGGCAGCGGTAGCGCTGGCGCGCGAGTACCCCGCCGGGGTCCATCCAGCCGTTTGCCCCAACTACCCCTATTGCGACGCTGAGACCATGGCGAGGTTTAGCCCCGACGGGACCCCCATCCCCGAGTGGGTCCGCAACCCTGGATTACTCCCTGTTGCACCTGTTGCTTATGCGTAAGTATTATATATTATTTTCTTTATTTACAATTTTACGGCTATAAACCCGCGTTTGACATCAATCTTACCTGGTGGTAAGTTATAATAAGGCCGAAGTTGGAGCTCAATGGCTTAGTAAGTACTGGCTCTTCTATAGACACTGCCGGAACACATCGACGACGAAGCGAAGATATATGACGACAGACTTTACATACTTGTAGAAACCGCTGGTAGCTAACCAAGCCTAGCATATAGAGTATGTACAACACATTAACATAAGCCACCATTTTAAAGTTTATTAATATTTATTTTTTTAATTTCCAGACCGGCCCCTGCCGCCGCCCGCTACCCCGCCGACTTCCCCGCTGCCCTCTGCCCGAACTATCCTTACTGCTGGTGAAATGGTGAAGAGAATAGCCTACAACTTCGCGCCTAAACTTGTATCTAGAATGTTTTTTTGAAATTATGGATTTTCGAACGAAACTACTTTTTGTGGCAAAGATGCTGCAAGTTTTCTGCCCGGTTAGTGAAAAAAATAAACTTTGACAGTTCATTTTTTTCACGCAAAGATCTCAATTTGATACTGCCTAATTTGAGGTAATTTCGTAAGAAAATCCAGATATTTTAAAACTAATTCAACACTGCCATAGTATTTTTTGTAAAAAAATGTTTTGTAAATAAACAGATGCGTTTCCTTCCGTCTATTGAAATAAGCTGTTATGCATTTGGATTTTGTATTTAAAATCTGTAAAAATTGTAAATAAAAACCTTTTTATAAAATATTTCATTTTATTAGTCTTTTTTTTTTAGCCTATAGGCTGTCCCACTGCTGGGCAAAGGCCTCCCCTCTTCCTTTCCATTTTTCCCTATCCTCGGCGTCCTTATACCATCCTTTTTGGAAGTGGTCGATATCGTCCTTCCACCTACGCCTGGGCCTGCCTCGGCGCCGCTGTCCATCTTGTGGCATCCAGTGCATGGCGATCTTTGCCCACCTAACCTCAGGTTGATAAAAAAAATTGTAAGTCCTTTTTTTCCATTTATATGACATTTCCAGTCCATTCTACCCCCCACCTGAGTACGTCCCTGCAAAATTATCCTTGCAAGAGGAGTCCACGTAAAAAAATACAATAAATGAATTTATCCAATGTTCAGAATATTGACTGCTGGCAATGTTGATAAGTTATACTATTCTTCGAATCGAAATGCCACCGGTCAAATAAATAAATCGATTTAATTTTCATTCGAACATCACATAACGAATTACAACTGTTAAGATACAAATTGATTTAATACAATTAATAAACCCACAGTGACATTAAGGAATGACAGTCGCAAACATTTATTACAACCGTACATTGTATTTGAATCGGTCGATGCCTTTTTCGTATGGCAAGGCCGTGATAATATCGATATGTAGGAAGGTCTAGGTTAAAACCCATACTATAGGCTCATTAAAATCAAAATCAAAATGTTTTTATTGTAAGTAAGTACCTTATAGTACATTTTTACAACGTCATGTTTTACTCTACCACCGCAAGAAACTTTCAGCAGCACGTCTTTTGAAACTGTTTCCCTCAGGGATAGGACACTAAAGTTGTATATTCACAACACACACAATGTTGTTGCTTCATTGTTTACCACACCAGATGTTCTGTGCTGCATGTATTAAACTTTGTATACTTCTGTATTCTGGTGTTTACAGCGCTAAATAAACGTTTTCAATTTGAATTTCAATTCCGAAAAAAAACCACCCCATTAAATACCCATACCCATGAAAGTACGAACGCCAGCCCCTTGGGGAGGGAGACAATTTCTTTCATCAATGCTTGTACCATTCCTTATTTTCGAAGACACCTACATTTGCTTGCTCACTGCTCTAACGGTGACGGACAACATCAAGATGAAACCTACACACCGAGATAACCAGGGCGTGAAATGGAGAAGGAAATGGCAAACCACCCCATTACCTAAATCTGCCAATCTGTCGTTCTATGTGGTTAATTCCATAGACTAATCACGACCCTTATCATTGAGGAATACGACTTAGAAGTATCTTATGATGGAGATCAGGAATAACCCCAGTATCACTTCGACACATGGAGATATTTCACGCACTGGTCATTTCAGTGTGCAGGTTTCCTCCTGTGTTTTCCTTCACTGTCACAGCAGTTTTCTGACTTGTGACATTGCATTGCATGGTTTCGAACCCGGTCCTCCCGCATGGGAGCCCGACATCCTAGCCACTACTCCCTGACGTTCTACAGGTGTGTAGCCCCTCAGCACTGAGGAATCAGTCAGGTGTTCTTCTGACTGATTCCTCAGTTCTGAGGGCCGTGATCATTCTAAGGAATTAATCACATAGTACGACTTAATGAGGTGGTCTGCCATTGCCTTTCCCATTTTGACGCACTGGTTATATCAGTGTGCAGGGATGTTTTCCTTCACCGTCAGAGCCAGTCGGTAAATGTCAAAACATTTACCGACTATTACCGACACTTACCACGACTATTATAGATATTTACCGACATTTACCGCAGCTATGTAGTCCCGGAGATGGTGAACCGAAAGTATCGTGGATCTTTCTCTCTTCTAAGTCGTTTTCCTTATTGCTGAGGTTCATCATTCTAAGGAATTAACCACATAGAACGACAGATTGGCAGATTTAGGTAATGGGGTGGTTTGCCATTGCCTTCCCCATTTCACACACTGGTTATCTCAGTGTGCAGGTTTCCTCACGATGTTTTCCTTTACCGTCAGAGCCAGTCGGTAAATGTACGCAAGCCTTTCAAAAAACTCATTGGTACATTGTATATTTTCGAAACCGGACCTACCGCATGGGAGTCCGGCGTCCTAGCCACACTCCATCGACGCTTTACTTACAGGTGTGTGTAGAGGGTAGGTGTTAATAATTATAATAGCAATCGATCGCAATCTGTCATGCATGATGCATTTGATTGCAGTATTAATTTATAATGCACCTAAGTAGTGTTGAAAATTACCGAACCGATACTGACTATCATTTATGGTCAAATTGGTCATAAACGGTCATTTACGTACTGTCAAAAACGGTCAATTTCAGTTCTTTTGATTTTTATGTTTTTGACGTTTTTTGAATGAATTGAATGAATGAATTAAACATTATTTGCACACACATACTTAACACGATAATTACATTTCACTTCTTAAAAGAGTTACTTTTTTGACTTGGAATAAGTTCACATGCATATGAGTCAAAAGGGTCCCTAACACAGCATTATGCTGTGACGATATAGCTAGACGCTAGCCACCGCCGCCGCAGCGCTGGTCTCCAGTCAGAGCCTGGTGACACGACGACACGGTACGTGACGGTGAGACAGCTGTCAGCATTGCACAACTATATACTACTATTTCAATGTTGTTTCCCATATACCTCAATATTGTTTCCCATATACCTTAACTCTCTATTTTATTTATAAACTTTATCTAATTTACCTTATCACCGTCTGTTGGCAAGATTTATAAATTGATTTTACTATTTTTTTGTAAACTGTGGATTACGTAGTGGGTTATGCATTTACTTTATACTTGTGTTAGTTACTATGCTTATGTAATCTTTAGTGTATAACTGTTTGTGATCCCTAATAAACTAAAATAAAATAAAAAACTATATAAACATATCTCAATACATAATCAGTGTAAAACAACTACTTCCATTCTAATATTAGGTACATTTCGGTTCTACAGAAACAACACAGATTGAATAGGTACCATGGAGATCGAACAGGTAGCGCCCTCTGTAGGAACAGTAGAAGTAAGTAGTTAGTAGTTTGCGCCCTCTGTAGGAAATTTTAAGGAAAATTTGTAACTTTATTTTATTTTTATGTATTTGATTAATAATTTTCTTTTTTTAATTATTTTCTTAGTTTAAGACTAGCAAAGAAACTCCCTAAATTGTTCTACAGCTTAACACCTACATTTTATAAGTTTAGTAAATAAAAAACTTGAAGAAATTATTACTGGAAAGATTTATGTCCAACTTAAAAGTTCAAGAAGTAATTTGTAAATAATATACGGCTGGTAATTTGCGGTAGACGCGCCCACGTGAACTTGTAAATTACCTACATATTAATCTTCAATCAATGTTGCAGGCACGTTGTAGAGCCGGACGTTTTGAAAGAACTGGACAAGTTTTTAAATAAATAAGTTACTTAAGTAAATTACAATGATAGAAAGTTCCATGTCGAATTTTTTTTAAAGCTAAATTGGCATTGGCACTACGTGAGAAGAGTCTTAAAGGCCGCCTTTTAGCGCGCCCCGCCCAAATGTTCCCATTATGCATGCTGCATTTCCTCGCTGAATAGCGAGAGAAAGGTGCTGGGCCAGGAAGTATCCCGATCGGGGGTCACACCCCCTCTCCCTCAACCGCCTCCCCAGCTCTCGGATGAAACCTCCCGCCTCTGAGCCTTAAGTAAATGATATTAGTTTGGGTACCTACTCAACCACGGCAGTTGAGAAAAGTTAATTAAGATATTCCCTCGATATGGAGACGAGACCACACCAATCATACACACTAATATCATCATTCATACAAACAAACACGTTCATACAACACAACACGCACATACTGTTGCTTTCTTCGTCCGTGCAGTCACTGAGGGACCAGCTGACAATCAGCGATGTGGCTTGCCTCAGCATTATGCTGAGCTGGTGTACCCTTTTTGGCACTGTACCACACCGGATGTTTGTGCTGCATGTATTAAACTTTGTATACTTCTGTCTTGTGTTCTATATTCCTGGTGTTTACAGTGATAAATAAACGATTTCAATTTCAATACATAAATTAACTTGTCGTCACAGGGATACATTTAATTTTAGAGTCTGTCTAAAAAGTCAGTCGACTTGGGATTTTTCGTAAAATAAAAAAAACTTATATTTAGCAACACTGAATTTTCTATAAAATATGTCTACTGGTTTTCTACCCCTAGATCTACTTCCAGAAATATGTGACAGCTAAATTCAGTGTTGCTAAATATAAGTTTTTTTAGTTCTGCTAAAAATGCCATCAAATGACTTTTTGGATAGACTCTACCTATATTTTTGTTAGGTATCTACTAATAAGTTCATTAGTGGATTTAAATTGACAAAATACTTATTATGTCTGTCTAAGAAATTCAAATGTAATCCGGAATAAATCATAAACAACGCCATAATGTTTTCTCTACATAATTAGTCAATTAACTTGTCACTCGGGAGTTTCTCCAGCGCTTTTGTGGCATCCACGTCAGCTTTGTTTCGTTTTGTCTAGCAAATTGTTTTACAGTAGTGCTTTTCTAGTAAGAATAGTGTTTGTTGTTCGAAGAACTTCTACAAGATGTGAATAATGTGTGGGACAGTGAAGTAAAGTCAAATAAGACGCTGCAGCCCGATCCGTACTTGGCTGGATTTTGAAGAGTCATACTGCGTCCGGGACGCCTTCTTCTTTGGTTCGGATGGTGCAGAAGCGTGGAAGATTCTCCCAGATAGCATTGAAATGTGTCACACCAGCATCTTAATGAAGACTTGAAAGAGTTGTTTACATCAGACATGGCTGTATGGGCTCAGTTCCCTTTGCCTTAAAAAAACAAACAACAAACAACTTGTCACTCGTTGATTTAATTCTAACCTAAATCTTTTTCATACGCCTGTATTGTTTATTCTTTAGAAGTAGTTCTTCAGAACGTTAGTAGGTATACAAGGTGTCCCTTTGGTAATGCATTAACTTCGACACTGTACTCAGAACATCGAAGTACTTAGTCATTTTCCATATTGTCACATTTTTTAATTTTATTAAAAAATATATTCTATTTTCATACTTTATACTATTTTTATTTCAACTAAATGCCTTGCTTTAAGTTACCTAGTATGCCATACTCTTTACCCGAGCTGGCAACGTCGCATTTTGATTAATTTAAACTTGCCAATCAAGACATAAGATAATAATGACATGTGCAAACAAAAGGCAAATAGTTTGTTATTGTTTTGTTTCAGGTTTTCTTACGGGCATAAATAAAGACCCTTACTCACTGTGTAACTCAATTAAATTTAGTATTTCTAAATTTCGATAAACCAAGTCATAACCGATCACTTTCACGGTGTGTCTCCTTTACAACGTGAATTGGCGGAATTATTGTGCCTTAAACACAATACCAAAGGCCATTAATTTAAAAAAAAAGCTAGTAACTCGAAAACGAAGCGTTTTTGAAGATCACTTCCATTGTCAAATATATTATGTAAAAGCTACAGAAGTGTTTGGCGAAGTTAATGCATATCCTCAGGAACACTTCTTTTACTGTAGGTATATTATTTATATTATTCCAATATTCAGATGTACCAATTTCATGACGTAACCAAGCGGTCAATATTGTCCCTAAGGGTTTTAATAAAGAGTATGAGTTCTAGTTCAAGTACAGTTATTTCAATAACAATATAGGTACCTATTGTGTTTGAAAGTAGGTACATAAAACATAAAATTTTACACACTAAACTCATTACGTTCTTCAGATTATTAACACTTAACTTCCCACACTCACACACCCACTCACCCTACACTACATATGTACACTTACATCATTACACACTCCCACACAACCTAACACCCCCCCACCCATACTCACTGTTACCATTATCTTTACTAAATTCCTTTATGATTAAATTTTCCAAATTCCTTTTAGGTTAAGAATATAATTTGTAATTTGCTTGCACAGAAAGTGCGACGGAATCCCGACTAACAAGATACAGGTTTTCGACCTAGTTTGTAAGTCGGAGATCCTTTTTTGTGTGCCCTGTAATAAGTAAATAAACTTTTTCATTTTCATTAATTATATAAATATAGAATATAAAAATATAAGAACTAAAAAGAAACAAGCAAAACAACTTACAAAACTAGAAAAATGATAATCATGTGTGCAAAATAGCTAAAATAATTATAATAAAAATAAATTAAAATCACCAAAAATATAGATAATCGAGAATTTGACTAAAAGTTTAATACTACCTATAACATGCACCTTTCGTGCCCTATAGGGATATCATTTTGGCGGACGATGAAGGTACAAGTATGGATGTTTTATGATTATAGCTTATTGATACGGGCTTTTAACTTGCCTTATATGTACCTTATACGAAACGTGGACACTGACGGTGCGACTGGTTCACAAATTGAATGTCGCTCAGCGTGCTATGGAAAGAGCTATGCTCGGAGTATCTCTGCTGGATCGAATCCGAAATGAGGAGATCCGGCATAGAATAAAGTTATCGACATAGCTCATAAGATTAGCAAGCTGAAGTGGCAGTGGGCCGGTCACATCTGTCGCAGAACCGACAACCGCTGGGGGAGACGAGTTCTGGAGTGGAGACCGCGTTTGGGCAAACGTAGTGTAAGACGGGCGTCCCTGCTAGATGGAGCGGCGACTGGATGAGAAGAGCCGAAGATCGGGCTCAATGGCGCGCCCTGGGAGAGGCCTATGTCCAGCAGTGGACTACAGTGGGCTTCTGATGATGATGATACGATACGTAGGTACCTATTAAGAGGTATGACTCACGGTGGTCCGTCTTTCTATAGCGACCACTCTTTAGTCTCTCGTGTCATTGGTCTTCTTTTTCTTGTAGTGTGGTTAGAGGCCAACCTATTGTCAGAATTGTTCAGACCACCCCCGTAGGCCTAGTGGCGGATTTCGGGCCGACTAGACCCGTAGAGAGGTCAGATTTAGGGGAGGCCAGAAGGCGGAATGACTGTAAATGGACATCATAATGACGAAAAAATGCTACCTGGGTTGAGATGATCATCAACATGGTTATAAAATTGTGCCACTAGCAGTCACCCATCTCGGTTCTGACCGCGTCCACCGTTGCTTAACCTGCTCGATCACTTCAGTTTGGACCATCTTGCAGGCTCCGTGGTGTTTATATGTAATGGTACCGGTAGCTACATACCACCAGGCCTGCTGTAGGTAACATTATTTATAAAAAAATATGTAAGTAAGTATTTTTAATTACCAAAACATTCGTTTAATTTCCTTCAAATAATATTTAGGTATCAACAATAATAACACTTCTAATCATAAAACTCTAAAATCTCTTGCTCCACTATAAAAGACACAGTCGCCTGCCGTCCTGGTTCCAATTCCGGATGGACCTTGTTCACTCTCTTTCTCTGTTTCACTCTCTTGACACTCCTATCCATCTCTTGCATGCTATCCTGCTCTTGCAATAGCTTCTTCAATGTGATTATTATGTCAGTTGAGCTGACATTTGCTTCTTCTGTCAAGATGTCAAGTTTGACAGCTACTGCTGTGCAGTTTTCTGGTGTCATCTGTGAAAAAATGGTTTAACAACATTTAACATTTGCTATTTTGCAACCAAATCCATTATCATATACTTAGAAACTAGATTAGAAAACTTTCATCACATTATAGAATTTGCTCAGGCGTTTGACTATGTCGCTCATAACTTAATATACAATAATTTAAATGGATTTTTAATAGTTTTAATAATATTATAATTGAATGTTTAATTTAAATTAGTAACATGAGGACCACACCTTTAGGTAAAAATTATTAGAGAGCAAAATAACTGTAATTAATTTTGGTGTTTCCCAAGGCTCCATTCTGAGACCTCGGTTGTACAATATCTTCTTTTTTGTTCAATAACTAACTAAATGTTGTTATTGAATGTTTAATTTGAATTATGAATATGAACATTATTCATTTAGTTATGAAATATTAGAATGCAATATAACTGTTATAAGTTTTGGTGTTCCCCAAGGGTCCATTCTAAGGCCTTACTTGTCCAATATCTACTTTTTTGTCTACTAACCAGCCGTTCAATAATTTTTTAAGCCCTCATGAATCGAACCCATAAACCTCGGACTACACGCGTCCAGTGCAGTCAATAACATGATCCCCAGCTAAAATCAGCGCTTCGTGATTGAATAGAGCGAACAGAGCCGAGGCTGGAACGTGACGCGTGTAGTCCGAGGCTAATACTAACCTTCTGAACCATCGGTCGGAGCTCGTCCAAATCGTTTTCAATTAAACATTCATTGTGAAGAGGTTTGGATTTCAACCAGGTATAATTGTTAGTCTTTTCTTGACATCTTCTCTCTTGCAATCTTGCTTCTCTGATTAAAGATTCAGCCTGTAAAGCAAGTAAGGGGCTATCCATAAATCACGTCATCCGTCCTTGTCACAGGTGGTCACATTTGTGTGACCCCCTGGTGTGACGTCAAATATTTTGCAATTTCAAATATAGTCATTATTAAATTAAAACAGTACCTTATTAATTATATATTTATATTTAAAATCTTTTTTCATAAAATCAACAATAAATTAGAAAATTTACAAATCTGTTTTGTCTACACGAACTGTAATATGTATATTTACGTTTATAATATTTGTGAACCATTTTTGTTTCTGTGTAATTTTTTTTGTTTATATTATTTTTATCTATTTGTAAACTGTTTGTGTTCCTTAATAAATAAAAAAAATAAAAAACAAAACATCAAATCAAATGAACGATACAAAATTTAATCATCTTGTGTCCATGGACTTTGAACCCATTCCTTTATATTATTTATGACTTTTAGATTTACGTATGTGACGTCACTAAGCTTATGACTCGTCCCCTCTTGTCACACGATGTCACACTTTGTTGACCCCCTCCCTCCCCCTTAACGTGTGACGTAATTTATAGATGGCCCCTAAGCAAGTGTAGCAAGAGTTAGAAAGAGTTGTATCTTCTTATCTAAAACCGCTTTCTGGAAG
Organism: Hofmannophila pseudospretella; assembly: GCA_947369225.1. Taxonomy (NCBI): domain Eukaryota; kingdom Metazoa; phylum Arthropoda; class Insecta; order Lepidoptera; family Oecophoridae; genus Hofmannophila; species Hofmannophila pseudospretella. Next base: position 5,914,853 of record OX376337.1, on the reverse strand, counting down.
AGCATAGCTATCAAAAGTACGAGGGCCGATTTTTGTTTCACATTATTAAAAATTCTTCTCCCGTAAAACAATTCTACTGTCCATTTTTTTAAAATAAATGTCTTAGAATATGACAACATGTCTTGTCATAAACATGGTTCGAAACCATGCAATGCCATGTACCAATTAGTTGTTCGAAAGACTTAGACGTACAACTTCGTACGTACATTGGCTGTGGCTTGCCTCAGCATTATGCTGAGCTGGTGTACTCTTTTTGACACTGTACTGCACCGGATGTTCTGTGCTGCATGTATTAATCTTTGTATACTTCTGTATTGTGTTCTATATTCTGGTGTTGACAGTGCTAAATAAACGTTTTTCAATTTCAATTTCATTAACCGTCTGCTCTAACGGTGAAGGAACACAACACGAGGAAACCTGCTTGTAGAAATAAAAAACTTTTCGAAGACGTGTGAAAGAAATCCACCAATCGTTACTGATGGACCCGCTCGGTGGATCATGGTCCGTACCCCATGTGCTAGAAGAGGCCTGTGCCCCAACAGTGGGGGCGTTAATAGCCTGATGAGAGGAAAGAAGACTTTTTTTGACAGGTGATGCCTGAAAATCAGCGCCGCAGTGCTAAAAGCGCTGCGGCAACAGGCTGAGGCAGTCCCCTTTGTCCGGTGCTGCACGCCACCTTCATCAAACTTAATTATTTTTGTTTATTTATTTTTGGAATTATGATCATCTTCTGTACCTAATTGTTTGTATGTGTGTGCCTTGGAAATACATTCTTTCTTTTATGCAGCAGTGCACTAGCACTGGAAATGCACAAGCACAGAGCTGTTCTTCACACACTCACAAATATTATGCGACCGTCGACGGTCTGTCAGTGTTCTTAACAAACCTATAGGTATTGGTTTTTGTTACACTGTAAAAGTCAATGTTTGAATGAAATTATGTAGATTTTCAATAAATAAATAATAATAAATAAATAATTTAACTAAAAAGTGAATAGTAGGTAGAATCCATAATTTATACATATAGGAAATAGATTATTCAGTGTAATGAATACTCACATATTGCAATAAATCTGACGAAGAAAAACTCTTTTCAGATCCCACAGTAGATCTTTCACCAAAAATCATAGTTACCTATTTACTTAAGTATACCACAATTATTATTTTATATAGCAATCTAGACAGTAGTGTCCGCCAAATTCGAGAAAAAAGTGCGACAAACTTACTGTGTTTTATTCTAGACCTCACCAGTAAATGAAATGAACAATGGACGAATTCGCCGAAATATTTTCACTAGATATATGGTTATTAAACTTAGATATTGGATACAGGTAGATATTATTATAGTCTCAAGTGGAAGTTAATTAATTTTTTTTTATCTTTTAGATAAAATAAATAGGCTACCGAATAATAGCAGGTACAATACCAGGTTCTCCGATATAGACATATTTCACTTAAGGCCGGGCTCTTTTAGGAAGCAAATAGTGGAGTTGTTCGGATCTGATTAGTTATTTTTCACGCATTGGCTTGTAGTAGCTGATCAGATTTGATCATACTTAATCGATTATATGCTCTTAGTCACACACACACACACACACACACACACACACACACACACACACACACACACACACACACACACACACACACCTATACTTATAGTATTATAATACTTCTATGTATTATATTATATATTATCCTATTATTCTCCTTTCTGTCCTTCTTATGTTGTTATTTTAAAAAATATTTAATGAGTGGAATCTGATTTGGCATACAAATAGTTAAAGAACATTTACTATGTACAATTTATTAAGATTTCCTGCAAAACAGATAAAATAAAAATAAATAAAAACAATAGGGCGATATTTTTTATGAATGGATAGTTAATTACTACCGCCCACTGGATTATTCGAGGTTTAATACGTTTTTGACATAAATCTCACCTGGTGGTAAGTGAGGATGAGGCCGAAGATGGAGCACACGGGCTTAGTAAGTAAGAGTGAGCTCCAAGACTGATCTCACAATTTGAAAAAAAATTAAAAAGTTTATTTACTTGTTACAGGGCACACAAAAATAGGACCTCAGACTTACAAACTAGGTCGAAACCTGTATCTTGGAAGTCGGGACTCCGCCGCAGTAAAGCAACGTTAAGCGCAGTCAGAACCAGGATGGGTGACCGCTAATGGCACATTTTCATCTGAGCCCCTCCGTATCTCGGAGAGCACGTTAAACTGTAGCAATACTATACAATATCTTTATTAATAAAAAATAAGTTACACGTACATTTTTCAGTATAACTATACTCATACTTATAATTAAATGATTTTAATTTCCAATTAAAAATTTGATCAATAAATAATGTCCAACTTTCAATAATGAAATAAAAAAAAAAATATATATATTATAATCATCATCAGCCTATTAATGTCCAAACTGATGGGGCACAGGCCTCCCCTTGCACTCCCCGAGCGGACCCAGTGCTGATTGGTGGATTTCACATGCCTTTGGAATTTGTTTTCATTTCCTCAGACATGCAGATTTCCTCACGATGTTTTCCTTCACAGTCAGAGCAGTCGGTAAATGTACATAAGTCTTCGAAAAAATCCGAAAAACTCATTGGTACATGGCATGGTTTCGAACCCGGATCTCCCGCATGGAAGTCAGGCGTCCTAGCCACCGACACTGTACACTGTCCTTGCCAGTTGAAAAGGTGTAAACCAGACCTTAGGCATCATAAGTTACTGTAGTAACTTCAGACTATACGTGAACTATTTAAGTCAGTCCACGCCAGCGTGCTTAGGTCCTGTCCTGCCGCACGCTCGCTGCACTATTGCCGATGGCCCTCTGTCGTCTCCCTCCGCGACCCTCTATCGTCTCCCTCCGCGCCCTTCTATCGTCTCCCTCCGCGCCCCTCTATCGTCTCCCTCCGCGCCCCTCTAACGTCGCTGGCGTGAGTTGACTTAAATGGTTCATCTTAACTATGCTTAATAGACTTGGAAATACTGTTAGGGGGATAGATTTTTTTTAAAAATCTGGAACTTCTCTTTTAACACCTTTAAAAGGTCGAATCGAATTTAAAAGGACGAATCCGGTGTCCTAGCCACTAGGCCACCGACGGTATTATAATAACAGGTACCTATTGTAAAGATAGGTATTGCAGATTAATTTAATTTCAATTTTAGAAATTCGTCATATGTATAAAAAGATTGCTTGACAAACCAATCACGTAATTTCTTTTTTAAAACAAATAGGCTCGGGGCGTCAGTGACATCCCTGGGCAATCGATTAATAGCCCGAACAGTCGTAAATATCATGTCTGAGTCAGAGACCTGCGGACGGCCTGAATAACTCTAATAACGATAAACCAAATCATAACCGTTCACTTTCACGATATGTCTCCCTTACAACGTGAATTGGCGGAATTATTGTGCCTTAAACACAATACCAAAGGCCATTAATTTTAAAAAAAACTCTATTTGGTTGGCCACGACAAGAATATACGAATAACAAGTTTTACAAAAGTTGTTTGATATCTACGGCACGTTGGTGCCATCAGGATTAGCTGACGAAAATAAAATAAAAAGTTCCTATTCCAATCTCTTTAAAAGACAACTCGGAAATTCTTAATCAAATTTCGTCAATGGTCACTGTCAACCAACACTCATATCGGACAACCGTTTCAAAACCCAACAAAAATGTGATCCAAAACATGTATACATGTAGCTACTGCACCTTTACAGCCCCTATAATATCTCAAAGGAAATTAGAATGCAATTCCAGCGAAAGCTCTGTATGTATAGAAAACAATCTGTTCCAAGACATATTCTATCGCATATCAATATGTCTTAGAGCTATGTTCTGTTTCCCCTTAAACACTATCGCTGCTGTACCATGCAGGAAACCAGTTAAACAGAAACCCCAAAAAGTAAAATTCAAGAAAATCGTTAAAGATATCAAAGATAAAAGAAAAGATCTCACGCCGGTAGTAAGTGAAAATTTAGCTAAAGCAAAACACAGTGTATTATCAAAAATATTTAACTGCAAATGTGAGAAAAGAAACGAAGAACATCTCAAGGATTTGTTATCAGAAATTTTCCAAGCAACCCCTTGTAGTTCTCTTAAAAAGCCGGAAGCAACGGAACAGAATGTAACTATAAATATATCGAGAAAGAATTTGGTAACGAAAGACATGGTTTTCCCGAAAAGATCGGTGATGCTGCAAAAGGATTTGTGTTCACCGAAAATATCTAGGTCTGAACTGATGAAGTATTGCCGCGTCCCCTCAACATCAGGTTCGAAACACCAGATGTTAATAGATTTAGTAGCAAACAACAGTCTTAAAAAGAACAGCTTCAAGAACCTTTTCAAGAGTAGCAGTCAGAAGATCAGTAATTATAAAGACATCAATTACAGGAACAGTATTTATAGGGACAGTAATTATAAAATCAACAATTCTAAGAATTATATTCCCAGGGACAGTATTCTGAAAGACAGTAAGATCAAAATCAGTATTCCAAAGGATAGTAAAAACAAAAACATTAATTACAGAAACAGTAATTCAAGGATCAGTATTCTGAAAGCATACAAAAGCAGTCGAAAGAACAAGAATTTGAAAAAGAGCAGCCTGAAGAACAAAATATCATCAAAAATGACGAAAAAGTTCCCGTTTTTCAATATTTCGAAACCCTCGAATAAACTGAGTAAAGTATCACCAAAAATTACTGATAGCAACATGTTGGAAAACAAAGAATTAATTCTGAATTATACAAATAGGACTGGTGATAGACGTAATTTAGTTTTACCGATTCTAAAAGGAGTATCCGGTGATGGGCCTGAAAATACTTCACCTTGTCTTGTCAAACGCCTCTTCGAAATCAAAGGCAGTATAAGCGATACCTTTGCAATAGGAGCAATGAGTGGTTTTGAAAAAGTGCTTAGTAAAAATGTTCTGTCTAGAGAAATTTAGGAAAATACATCTTCAGAAATTTCAGTCACCAAAGTGTTTAGTAAAAGTGTTATAATCTTAAAAGAACAGAAAATATAAATTACCTTATGTTATGACCACTGATCGGAGTAGGTAGGGCTCTTTCGGGTCAATGTCCTCAAAGGTTATATTAATACCTATGGATATGATTTCGGGATCCCGTTTTAAGTTATCGAGCAAATGTTGTAAATTACTTTTATAAACCTCGCCCTTACTCGGCGGATTACGATTTTTTTTAAATTGTGAACTTACGAAGAAGTTAAAACACTACCATAGGTAAACTAGCGCCATGAATCTTAAAAACAAATATTTCGCCACCAATCTTAAATGTGTATCAAAACAAATATAACGTTAAAATTCTAAATAATATATTTATTCAATCCCGGAAATCCCGGGATTATTGGGCATACTTATCCATATTATGACCGTATGTGGCAAGTACCAAAAACAGCCCTACCTACTCCGATCATAGATAATAAGGTAATTTTAAAGAATGACAAAAGAGGAAGTGAAGTAGCGATGTTACGGAGGTGGTTCTACTGAAACCGGAGTCGAATCCGAAGGTCATAAATTTGATTTATCGGAGTCGGAGGTAGAAGAGAGATGTTCAGAAGTTCAAATTCTATACCGTTTTTAAATTTTTATAGCTGATCTGGCCAATATTTTTTATGATGACGTTTGCGGCAATAAGACATTCCTTTATGTAGTCCGACACTATTTAATAAAATATTGATATTTGAATATGTTTGCTCACAAATCTTCGGTATAACCTCCGATTCAATATTATCGGAGCCGAAGTCGGAGTCGGAGGTGTAAAATCAATCGGAAGTTCCGACCTTTCGGAGTCAAGAGTCAAAATGAAATAAAAGAACAAACCTAAATTTCATTTTTTTTATTCATTTAATTTTATCCAAAAGTTTTGGTAATGTGCTCGAGTTAACAATAAATAAAATAACTAAGGCAAATAGGAACAAATATATCACAGAATTTTTACTTAAACAAGTATAATAGAAATTACGTTTGTAAAAATAATACATACGAACTTTGTTTTTTTATTTAATTTAACAAGGCATTGGCAACACAGGCCATCAGCCTAAACATTAAGTGATTTAAAACAAGTTTTCAGTATTTCAGCATCAAAATGTTGTGGTGTAGACACATTTTAACACTTTCCCTGTCCCAGGGTAATTTGCATTTCGAACACAATACACCCTATACTGCATTACATACAATGCACGGACGTATGAGTTGAACTACTATACGATTAGTGGCTAATACCAGAATAAATTGACCTGTCATGTCATACTCATAAGTATTGTTTAAAGTATCAAGGTATATTGGTTTACTACTCCATATGCAATTTCTTAGTGTATTACATGTCATGCACGGACGTACCGAGTTAAGTCTTCAGTGCATTACATGTAATGCATGGACAGTGAAAGTGTTAACACTCCTAGGAGTTATGACGGAAATTTCAACCGGTCTAGTCTCTGGCGAGTTCTCATGTCCCGCCGCAGAATCACAGAGTGAAATACACAACGAACCACTAACGAGAAGTTTATTTTAAGAGTTCGACACATTGTCACTGTTACTGAGGTTTGCTAGACAAAACTACACCGATTTCAGCTATCAAAATCACCAGAAAACAATTTTTGAGCAATAAAATAAACACCGTAGAACCTTCTCCAGCGACTTTCCCGCCAAAACCCCCACGAACATTGTAATGTGACAAATATATAAAGATCATGAAATCTACCTGAAGGTTGAGGCAGTCCCCTTTGTCCGGTGCTGCACACCACCTTCATCAAACTTAATTACTTTTGTTTATTTATTTTTATAATATATTGGTTTAATATTATTTTTATCTTCTGTACCTAATTGTTTGTATTGGAAATTCTTTTTTAAATCAATTTTCCAGTGATGACTGTGTTCTCAAAAATACGCATACAACTAATTATTTTGGTCAAATACCGATAGATTGCAATGATTTGACTGATGTTTTGCCCACTGTACACTAACAAAAATATTTGAGAAACGAAGCTGTGCAAATCGAATGGAAAGCTGAAATTGTATGTCAGTTGTATTGTATTGTATTATATTCACAATCCTAAAACATTTGTATTAAATGTTTTTAAGAACAACACATCGTTCTATAACCCTAATGTGCGAATGTGGAGATTGTTTAACGAAATCTCTTCGAACAGCAACAATAAGCCATCGTTAGACTTATTAGATCCTAGGTCATTGGTTTTTAAAAGACGGGTTGAGGATGTCCTCAAGTGAGCTATCCACGCACCTACTTTATAGTCTTTACTTTATTATTTTTATTTTTCAAATAGGCATAAGTTTTTTAGTCATTACATTCAATAGTATTTTTTCCCAACTCAATTTTGTACAACAACCAATTTCCCACTTCCTAACCATGCTGTGTTTACACGTTAAGGGTTACGACCTAGCTCATAAGTTTATATTGATTTTTCTGTAATTTCTCTGGTTGTAATCTGTTGTGTTTACCTAATAAATAAATAAATAAAGATGAATCAACTCATATAAGTATGATGATTGATTCATTGTAAGTGGTGAAGGGAGGGAAGAATTTCATCTTATAATTTACGTTAAATATCACTTCATTTGATGTTAATTTCAACTTCTTCTTCTTTCGTGTTGATGATCCGCCCTCTAGCTAGCCCTCTGGTTGGCCTCGAAAAGGTCCTCCCGCGTGCAGGTGGTCGGACACGCGGGACAGCAGAGCAAGTGCTCCATGGTTTGAAGGGAGACACCACACTCACACTTTACTTGATCGCTGGAAAACCCCCAATTGTGAAGATTACCCCCGCAACAGCCAACCTGGGTTCGCAGGCGATTAAGCGTTTTCCAGGTTGGCCACGGGAGTTTGAAACCCGGTGGTAGGTCTTCTTTTGGCGGTATGTAACCTTTGGGCGGGTATTTCTCCCGCCACAGCTTGCATCTTACTTCTGGCGGGTTCTTTCCAGGGTCGATGGGAGAATTTCAACTTATAATTTGAGAAACGAAGCTGTGCAAATCGTATTGAAAGCTGAAATTGTATGTCAGATGAATCAACACATATAAGAATGATGATTGATTCATTGTAAGTGGTGAAGAAAGGTATTTTACAGCCCATATTTTTACAAGAATTTCATCTTATAATTTACGTTAAATATCACTTCATTTTGTTAATTTCAACTTATAATTTAAGTAGTTTAAATATCACTTCAATCGACATTAATATACACTTTTATCTACGTTAATTTTCACTTCTATCCACATTAAATTTCACTTGAAATTCGCGTTAACTTAAATTGACATTAATTTCTAGTTAAAACTTAAAAATTAAGTAATTTATTATTAATTATTTGATATTTATCACTTCAATCGACTAACACGTTTCTTTCTACGGTAATTTTTTTTTTTTTATGTATAACTAAACCCGCATTTGACCTCGATCTCGCCTGATGGTAAGCGACGATGAGGTCGACGATGGAGCATGCGGGTCCAGTAAATGCCTATTCACTCTGGCCTTGAAGATCCCAATGTTGTAGTTTTCGGGAAATACAGACGCCGGCAGACTGTTCCATTCCTTAGCCGTTCGCATAATGAACGAAGAAGCAAATCGCTTCGTACGAGCAGATGGGATATCAACAACATAAGGATGGAACCCCTCCCCGCGCCTGGTAGTCCGAAGGCGGAATGGAGATGCTGGAATTAGGTCGTGCAATTCCGATGCGCACTCTCCGAAATGTATCCTATAAAATACCGATAGACAGGCAACCTTGCGCCGATGTTCCAGACTTTCCAGACTTTCCTCTTCCATCAAAATTTCACTTTAATTTAATTTCAAATTCCACTAACTTAGAATTAAAAATTAACGTAGATACTATGTTCATTTTAACTACCTATTTACGTTTATAATTTAATTAATTTCAATATCACTTCAATCGACATTATTAAACACTTAAATTCTATCTACGTTAATTCACACTTCTATTTACATAGAATTTAAAATCAACGTAGATACGTCAATTTACGTTAATTTTCACTTCTTTTTTAATTTCACCGGCGCGCTATATGGCAACATGGCTATGGCAGGGGTGATTCTTAAAAATAGTATGGGTTTCAGAATGCACATTAGGAAATGTATCGCGTAGAATCTCCAGGCACTGTCTTTGCATATATTGGCCTGTAGTAACTTCCACATGTATAGTATAAGGCCAGTAGCGAATGCTGAAACTATGACGGATCGGTTTACAGTGTAGTGGCGGTATCTGAAAGTAAGAAATAAGAAAGTCAGTAAAATACAGGGTGGAAGGGTAAACACCGTTATCTTTGAAACTGTGCGGTAATAAATAGTGCGTAAGTCCCACCGGGGTCACGAGGTCAACGGACGCCGCGCGCCGCGCCGGGCTGCCGCGGCGCCGGCGCCCCTGCCTTCCCCGCCCGTCATTTCACCCCTCGCTCGCGCTGAGTTCACGAGCAGGTTCACGCGCAAGTTACCTACACTCCATTTTTTTATTGTATTATTTTCTATTAATTTTAGATTCTTTAAATGATATTTAATATCCAGTTTCAAACATAACGGTTACCCTTAAAGCCTGTATATAATAATCGTAAGAAAGCCAGTGGTATATTGATTTAGTACAGTAGATATTCTGAAGGTATGACTCTATGCAGTCAGTCCGCAGTGGTACCACTTGTTGACCTAGTACTGCCGCAAAGCAGCAATGCTTGCATTACTGTGTTTCGGTTTGAAGGGTAAGAGAGACAGCGCAATTAGCACATGGCCCACAAGGTTAGCAGCGCACCGAAAACCCTCAAATAACATTATAGAGAGGTGGGGTGATTAATTTTTAATTTGTAATTTAGTCATTAATTTTATTTTACTTTAATTTAATGTATTTATAATTGCAATGTCCTAACAGGGCTCATGATTGGTGCAGTAATTAGTTTTAAAAGCTTGTAATACCCTTTGCTACAATCTGCCCTCTAGGTGCCGGCTAGCAGGGTTCTAGGACAGTGTTCAGATGAAGTAATAGAAGAACTTGGTAATAGTAGATATTATATTTATTTACTTCTATCCACGTTATTCCCACGTCTATCCACGTTATTCCCACGTCTATCCACGTTATTCCCACGTCTATCCACGTTATTCCCACGTCTATCCACGTCATTTCCACTTCTATCCACGTTAATATTAGAAACATTAATATTAATCTTAAAAAAGAGCGTCGGTGGCACAGTGGTCTGGTGCCCTACACCAGACTTCCATGCGTCCGGGTCCGTGTTCGAAACCGTGCAGTGCCATGTACCAATGAGTTTGTCGTATTTTTCGAAGACTTACGTACATTTATCGACTGCTTTAACGGTGAAGGAAAACATCGTGAGGAATCCTGCACACTGAGATGACCAGTGTGTAAATATGGGGTAGGCACAATAGATCCTCAAGGGTCGAAGTGCCGCTGGGTTATTCCCGGTCTTATCATAAGATAAGATAATATTATCATCACACTCACTCCGCTATGGCGGGCGTGACGCAGAGCGCCCAGCCCAGCAGGTGCCCGGTGGAGTGCACCAGCGCGAACATGGGCGTCGTCGACACGTGGATGCTGTCGGGGTTCTCACACCACCGGAATGCCTGGAACCAAAGCAATATTCATATTAATATATTTTATTTATTAACAGCAGTTTACACGTCACACTTAAATATTTCATTGTATATTGGCTCATTTTTAATTATTTGATTTCACATTGTTTGTTTGTAATCTCTTTATTGCACGCATAGAAAAAAAAATACACAGAAATTAAAAACATTAAAATATGTACAAAGGCCATATAGGGATCCCCATAGGGATCTCTTCCAGCCAACCTTTGATTAAGGAGAGTTTAGACTACTTTTATGGTAGGTAAGGTGTGGAGTACAATAAATAATAAGTATTAATAAATTACAATAATTATATAGTAGATAAATAAAATACATCTTCTTTAATTTAAGAGCTATGCTCTTGTCGGTGTAGTAAACGCCACTGTGTCCTGTCTAGGGCCCTTTCCTTGACCTCCTTATACGACGCAACGCCAGCCTTCTCTTTGATTTGATCGAAGTAGCTTATCCTCGGTCTTCCTCTTCCCCGCTTGCCTTCAACTTTTCCTTCTATAAGGTTTCTTATGTATTCGTCGTGTCGTATAAGGTGGCCCACCATATTTCCCCTTCTATTTTCAATAGCCTTTAAGATGTTTCTCTTTTCTTTTACTCTCGTCAGTACCTCTTCATTTGTCACTCTCTCTGTCCAGCTTATCCTTTCCATCCTCCTCCAACACCACATCTCAAACGCCTCTAAATATTGTCTATCTCTCTGAGTCATGGTCCAAGTTTCGCATCCGTAAAGGGCTATGCTCCACACATTTCGGGATCCCGTTTTAAGTTATCGAGCAAATGTTGTAAATTACTTTTATAAACCTCGCCCTTACTCGGCGGATTACGATTTTTTAAAAATTGTGAACTTACGAAGAAGTTAAAACACTACCATAGGTACACTAGCGCCATGAATCTTTAAAAAAAAATATTTCGCCACAAATCTTAAATGTGTATCAAAACAAATATAACGTTAAAAATCTAAATAATATATTTATTCAATCCCGGAAATCCCGGGATTATTGGGCATACTTATCCATATTATGACCGTATGTGGCAAGTACCAAAAACAGCCCTACCTACTCCGATCATAGTTAATAACATACTTAACTATTTCATTGTTGGTACATTAGTCTTAAATAATTCATTATAATTTAATATAATACATTGCATTATTTCTAATTTTTATACATAAACTCACGTCCATAATCCCCGAGAGGGTAGACAGAAGAACCACATTCAATCAATTTCTACTTGATTTCTACCAATTGATACCTGCTGTTTTATCCGCTGGCCATCTCTATGATGTCTAATGTTTTTTTTTTATTGCAGGTACAATATACAGCAAAACAATTATAACAATACTTATTTTTATACTTATACTTAGTTTTTATTACACATTAACTCAAAATGAATTTCATTAAAATATGACAGTATAATTAAACTATTAAATGAATGCGTAATATTAATGAAATACTATCATTATGTAAATATAGGATTATAGAAACACAATTCAAGTAGATTTATTACGATATATGTTCGGTGGTTAAAGGCGAGTGTGTGTTTTCATTAATAGCCTTCGAGCCAATATTTACCTACATTGGCACCAATTCTGGAGTATCAATCGCTAAGTTAAAATCTATAAACGAAACGTCACACTCAGTCTTACACAATCGTGTATATGAGCGAGTATAACAGTTTCATGTACCTTTAGATTTAGCAGTCACGCCAGAATCGACACCATCTATGTAGGAAGAAAATGCCAAGAGAGTTGTTAGGTATCAACTGCAGATCAATATTGCCCTGTGATCATTCTCAGTAATTGTCATATAGGAAATTAAATCACTGTTAAATAAACCAACTAGAAATTATGTATTAATTTTTTTCATAGGCTAAAACAGAAATAGTTCCAAAAATATCTAAAATTCACACTAATTTCCTGTATGTTTTAGTAAATAAATGTCCCATTAGAAAGTCACAGATTTAAGTTATAAAAGAGTTGTTTGAAGCACCATTAAGAATAACAAAAAAAATACAAGAACCCCTATAATCTATATAAATTGAAAATTATTGCTTTAAGAAAATACATACTATATCACCAACAGTGCACGCTGCCAATGTAGTCACGCCTGAATGCAAATACACCATAAATACTTACAAATCATAGAGGTACCCCTCCCAAATATTCCTACTAGCCCTTAAAACCATAAAGATTAGCGACATTACTCATTTAATAACATTTTTGTTCCGAAAATTGAGCTCGTTATGTATAAACGTTAGCTATGACTAGGTACAGTTCTTACCCTTTAAACTAGTCTCCATGAAAGGGAAAAATATGGCAAAACCGATTAAAAGGGTCTCATTTTATGTCCAGAATGCCTATAGTTTGTGTGATGCTATGCTAGCATGATGAAAAAATACAAAATAAAAGCCATATAAAAAAATATAGAGAGAGGGTGTGTGTGAGGGTGGGTTTGTTTGTGCTGTGTGTATTGTTTGTGACATCATAGCAACGATATTACGTCTGAAGCGTCAATATGACGTCTTACGATGTCAATATGACGTCTTACGATGTCAATATGACGTCATACGATGTCAATTTGACGTCTGACGATGTCAATATAACGTGTGAAATTAACAACATGACGTCTAACAATACTGACCAGCTTAACGGTCCACAGCGGGTCCAGCCCACAGAGCCGCAGACTAAGATACGTGAGCAGGCCTACAGCGACGGTCACGAAGACTGAGTTTTTTCTATTCTATTTCTATTCAGATTACCTTCCATAGTCTAGCTTGTTTGATGTTGTCAAAATGACGTCTGACGGTGTCAATATGACGTCTAATGGCGTCAATGTGACGTCTTACGATGTCAATATGACGTCGAAGTCATCAATATAACGTCTAACAATACTGACCAGCTTAACAGTCCACAGCGGGTCCAGGCCACAGAGCCGCAGACTGAGATACGTGAGCAGGCCTACAGCGACGGTCACGAAGACTGAGTTTTTTCTATTCTATTTCTATTCAGATTACCTTCCATAGTCTAGCTTGTTTGATGTTGTCAAAATGACGTCTGACGGTGCCAATATGACGTCTAATGGCGTCAATGTGACGTCTTACGATGTCAATATGACGTCGAAGTCATCAATATGACGTCTAACAATACTGACCAGCTTAACAGTCCACAGCGGGTCCAGCCCACAGAGCCGCAGACTGAGATACGTGAGCAGGCCTACAGCGACGGTCACGAAGGCTGAGAACACGTGCCATAGTCTAGCTTGCTTCACGTCAGTTCCGACGTGACATCCGTAACGCCAGATGAAAGGGTCGGCTACGTATATGCAGAGGGCTGGTGCTAAGAAGGCTCCTGGAATATAGAAAAATATACGTAAAAAATAAAGAAATTGGAATGCCTACTGTTTTGTTTTATTTTAGGCGTGTGGTGCCGCCCCTAAAGAATAGCACCACCCTAACTCTTCCCGTGGGTGTCGTACGAGGCGACTAAGGGTTTAGTGGATACTATTCTACACATTAAAATATTTAAATCAGACTATTAAAATGTTCAATGCTCTTCCTGTGGAACTCGAAGCTGTCAGTGAAAATAAAGTTTTCAAAAACATGCTCATGAACAACTTTTTTAATCGAAGGTTTTTGACAGATGGTATATTCGGACCATCGGTTGTTGAGTTATGATGTAACAGACAAACGCTTCAAACTTATAACTCCCCATCATTAATTTCTATCCTTTCAGTCACATTTCTTCCTGATGAACTAAAAAATATGGACCAAAGATTTTGCTCGCTAGAGAAGTTCCATATTGAACCGGTTGGCGCATGCGATGTGAGCATCTTCCCATACATTAGTTGGGTATTGAAATATCAAATGTATGGAACTACACGCGCGTTTGCCCAAACCTTTTGGCTCACTGTCAGTGCTCACACCGTCATTCTAAAGGAGAGCTCTAGTCATTTATGTGGGTAAAAAATACAAAAACGTTTATTGTCAGACAAATAAATCCATACACAAAATGTTAGTAAATTCTTAAAGCTATGTCAGCGCAAACAACAAGTGACGTCATAGTGCACGTGCAATGCCCACCTGCGCTTGCGACGAAGCAAACACGCAGCAACAGCCGATACCACGTCATGCCACCCGCCACTACCTGGCCTCTATAAAAGCGGGCGCCCGACCATATGTGGGATCATTCTCTTGCGACTCGTCAACGAGGCAGTCTGACTTGATATTTTATTCGAGAATATTGCATTTCCGAATAATTAACCGTAACTGGTTGCTATCAGGGGACTCTCGTATGGGAGGTTACTGTTGAATGTCTAACCGGTGACTAGTGGTTGCTATTGAGACGGTTGACCCGTGTCTAGTGTCGAGTAACTAGGCAGTAACTAATTTGCTGTTAAATAACTCTAAAATAAGTTGATTGAGTCAATATAGTTATTAAATTATATTTCGCTGGTTTTTTTAAAAGGCAAAAATAGAACCACAGGGTGAGGACAACCCGGAGAATGATAGCGGGCCATCTATGCCCTTACCCTCAGATCTGACATATATTAAGAATAAGAATAGTTTATTTGTGCGGTAAGATTACAGTGGAGTAGGAACTTAAGCATATGTTACACTAAACTTAATAAAATTAGTGAGCAACCAGTTATCCTACTATAGGCGCTGACCTCCGAACTAGGAAGTTCCTGTATCTCGGAGGACAGATCTCTTCTTTGACCAGTGCAAATGAACATGTAACAGAACATGGGATAATATAAAAGTGCAAAATTTGGAAGAAAGAAAAATAAGAACAGTAATAAAGGTTAATATAAGGGGTGTTGTGTGTTCGTGTGAGTGAGTGTGTGTTCGTGTGTGTATGTGTGTGAGTGTGTGTGTGTGGTTTTTTATTTATTTATTTTTTATTATTATTGTGTTACCTTTAAAAGTTTCTCCGTGCCCTCGTAATCAAGACCACTAAGCCAATCTCGTACCATTTTCTTATCATTATATTATTATAATTTTACGCACCGACTAATGCGCCCAGAATGACTTGGTGCGGGAAGTGCGTCGCGACGAACACACGGGCGAGCATCACGGACACTAGAGCCACAGCTGACATCGGTAAGACTGCGTACTTCCACCACCAGATGTAGAACTTTCTGAAATGGGAACAAAGATAAATGTAACTAATTTTATGCATTATGCAATTCTCCTGCTACGTATATACTTAAATAAATTCGTTGGAACGACATCGCCTATGGAGACGGTACATAAGATTTTCTCGGATTTCCCTGGCCAGTCATTTCCGATATACAGGGTGTAACATTAAGAACGGTCAGTATGGGAAAGTCTGAAACTATAAGACACACGAACATCTGTTCTTAGGAACCATGTCATCAATTTTAGTAACAAGAAACACTGTATTCATACATTTTAAAAAAAACCTGTACTCAGCCTGGGAATCGAACTCGGTTGTTTTGAAAAAAAATCCAACACTATTTCTATTTAGATATCGATTGTGTAGGTGTTAAGGAATCAATGTTAGTATGAAACGTGATGTTTAAAATTAATAAAACGCATTGTTTCCATATCTTTTAATTTATTTTAGTAGGTGTTCGAAATGACTACCATTTTGTAAAATACAACATTCAACTCGTTCAGGTAACGATCTTACTATTGAATGTTGTATCTTCAGCTGGTGAATTTGCGTTAAAATTGTCTCTATGGCTGCTGGTTTCTAGGTCTTCAATTGTGTCGTAGCTTGTTTTGTACACTTCATCCTTAATATCTAAATATAAATAGTGTTGGATTTTTTTTCAAAACAACCGGGTTCGATTCCCAGGCTGAGTACAGTTTTTTTTTTAAATGTATGAATACAGTGTTTCTTGTTACTAAAATTGCTGACATGGTTCCTAAGAACAGATCTTCGTATGTCTTATAGTTTCAGACTTTCCCATACTGACCGTTCTTAATGTTACAGCCTGTATACAGTTGTAATTTTTCTTTTAATTCTGGAATGTAAAGAAAATTGTCATTCTTTAAATTGACACATAACAATGTAAAATGGTTAGTGTGTGTATGTAATATCCACGACACAGGCAACACGTAGTGTGGAGGTTATAGTTAAATGTTAATTAATAATTTGTAAACGAATGATTTTTTTCAATTTTAATCAATTTTTTAAATTATTTATTTTGGTAACGGGGGAAATCTTCAAAAGATACCCAGCCTCCTGAGGGAGAGACCGGGTTATGTGAGATTTTTACTCACTAAAACCCCCTCGATGGCCGGCCTCGTGCATATCGGAGGGCTCCGGGATCTCCAGTGCAACGCACCGGTGCCCTCCTAGCAATTGCCTTGGGCAAGAGCCCAAATACTAATAAGCCCAAATCATAAAACTAAATACGAGTCAAAAAAGAGGTCGCGCGTCTTCCGGGGAATCCTCGCTCATTCTCGAGAATTCCCCTAGCGGTAAATAGTATATAGTTTGTATGTTACACAATTGACATAAAGTTCATTATGCTATGTACAATTACGTTGCGAAAATTCGCTTCCATTCCATTCCGCGGCAATGTAAATTGAGCCTTAGAGCGGTTTCGCACTACGTCCGATCCGAATCCGATTCGAACCCGTGAAAGTACGGATCTAGAAAACTCTGACCGAATTCGGATATTGCTTACGCACTAGTCCGATCTCCGATACAAATCCAAGCAATTCAGGGGCCACCTTTTGGCAGATAGGTAGATAGACCTTGCATATTTCAATCCATGCATTCCTTGTCAATATTGTTTTTGTAGTCGTCTATAGTTTTGTCCCATAAACAGGGTTTATTTTCAACAGTTTCAATTATCGTAGGGAAACATGATGCAAATAACAACGTGCGCGTGCGCTCGCTGCCACACTGAACTAAACTGGATGCCTGCCGCGCCCCCCGACCACATACCCCGCCCGCCCCGCCGCCTCTCTGCTCGTACGCAGCTCGGATTCGGTTCATACAAATAATACTATGGCTTCTTCGGTCCGTCAAAAATCTTCACCGAAATGGAGACTGAAGTCGGATCTAGTGCGTAAACTACCATGGAAATAGTTCTACGACTACTCCGGACGGTATTTTCACGGGTTCGGATCGGATTCGGATCGGACGTAGTGCGAAACCACTCTTACACTCTCACCTGTCATTCATAATGTGGGATATCCAACAAATGCCGAGCACGAGCAATATGGCCGTGGTCTCAGAGTGCCCTGAGGGGCAGCCCGGGCCGGTCTCACAAGTCTGTCTCGTTTGCCGCAGCGTGGGGCGACGGGAGCCGGAGTAGAAATCGGTCTCACGGATCCACCAATAAGGTCGATCTTCGAGCAACCACCTGAAATCGATAGGTAGCGATATTACAATATTCTTCCCCTATTTAGGTAGTGAAGCGTGCCGCATGGTGCGGGCGATTGAATAGAAATAGAAATATTATTTATTTGTAAATATGGGTAATGCAGATGTTACATTGTGTTTCAGTATCACCATATTCTGTTGGTTGTTCTATTCATAGTGCGGAAATCGTTCCATTACATGACCCCCCAGTTATTCCTAGCAATATATAAAACTTATGTGAGACCAATTTTGGAGTTCGGGTTTCAGATATGGAACCCATACTTTGTAAAAGATATTGGGATCCTAGAAAGAGTCCAAAGAAGAGCCACAAAGCTACCAATGGGTTTCAAGAACCTAGAGTATGAGGAGAGGTTGGAAAGACTGAATTTGCCGACACTGAAACAGCGACGAGATAGAGGCGACCTTATAAAGACCTACAAAATTCTAAACAATCACTATAACACAGATGAAATGAAGAATTTCTTTATATTGAACTTGAAGGAGCACTCAAGAAGACACTGCACACAACTAGTGCGGAACACGGCCAAAACACTCCCAAAACATCATCTCCTATTCAACCGGGTAGTCATCCCGTGGAACGGCCTACCTGACCAAGTTGTGAATGCTGAAACTATAAACCAGTTTAAAAACCGATTAGACAGCCACTTACGAAATGTGAAGAAACAGGCTAACCAGCATTAGCTGCCTGCCTGCTAATCCAATAATAATAATAATAATAATATTCTGCCCGAAAGCGTACAAATTATTGTTCAATTAATAAATCAATCAATCATAAATTATCATCAATAAAATAAGCAAATAATAATAAAGGTAGCAAAACAAAAACATCCAAATGTTTACTGATATGTCTCAATTTAAAAAATTACATAAGAATATTGTTATTGTTTTTAGATGTGAGTGAATATAGACATAAGTTCAGGATTTTTTTAATTCATCCTATGTAGATTGATTGGCGCATGCGCTGCATGCTTGTCCTATACATAAGTAATAATATTAACTTATAACTTTGAATGGACTTTTGTCTGAAATAAAAATATTGAATTGAATTAGTCGGAACTGATATGTTAAATGTATGTAATGTGTGGCTCACTGCCAGTGCTCACGTCATTGTTCTAGAGGAGGGGGGCGTAGTAGTCCAATTTCAGTGATATAGACTACATTGCTGACTTCAAATAGAGGATATGACTAATACTTCAGCCAATTTTTAAGTTCCTAGATAATACCATTCATGATATGATAGATCTGGTAATAAAACTGATCTGAAATGGATAACTTTGAGGGAAAAAAATATTTGTATATTACTCGATGAGGTCTAAAAACCTCCTCCACACAATAGGGTAAAAAAAAATTTTTAACGACCCCCTTTTCTCACATGGGATTAAAATTAAATTTTACAAAATTTTAAAATCTATACTTGGATTTACCATATTGTGTTTTTTATCTTCTGATTATTTCAATCACCATCATCATCAGCAACCAATTCTAGTCCACCGCTAAACATAGGCCTCTCCCAGGGTGCGCCATTGATCATGTTCTTTAGCTCTCTTATTTCTATCGAAATGAGTGTACTCATTGAATTAATAATCACAAAATATAAAATAAGAGATATTTGTATTGTGTGTCCAAGGTCGGGGAAAAGAGGAGTAGGTCGTCCATCAGCTAGATGGTCGGATGACATCACCGAAGTCGCATCGAAGACCTGGATGTGACTAGCATAGGATTGTATACGGTGGCACAAAAAAGAGGAGGCTTATACCCTGCAGTGGGACGACATGGGCTGATGATGATGATTGTGTTTTAAGACACAATAATTTCACTTCAGTTCACGTCGTATTGGAGACACAGTTCACTCTGAACTTTAACTTCTTACTCACCACTTCATGACAGCATTGAGCCAGCCTCCGAAAGCGCAACATAAGCACAGCTGGGCAGCAAACACCGAGTCCACCATTGAGACCAGTGGAAACATGTACTCCAGTACGTTGTGAGGGTTGGACAGGTCGTTCACCATCTCAAAGTAACCTTCCGAGTCTTTGAACCTGAAAAAGAGTAAGGTTAGGTTATGGGGCTCCTGTTTCCGCATTTAGACAGGTAAGGTCCTTTAATGGATTGAATCCACAGAAATCTATTTTCTAGATTTCTATAGATTTTGTCAGATTCTGTTTCAAAATCACTGCAGTGTGCTAAAGGCATTAAAAGAGAAGTTCCAGTAATTTTTTTTTCTGTTCTCTAACAGTATATCCAAGTCTATTTAGCATAGTTAAGATGAACCATTTAAGTCAACCCAGGCCCGCGACGATAGAGGGGGGGGGGGGGGGGGGGGAGACGACAGAGGGCCATCGGCGATAGTGTGGCGAGCGTGCGGCAGGACGGGACCTGACTTCCCGGATGTGGACTGACTTAAATAGTTTACTACAGTAACTTATTTCGAAACCATGTCATGTACCAATGAGTTTTGCGAACTTACGTACATTTACCGACTGGTCTAACGGTAAAGGAAAACATCGTGAGGAAACCTGCATGTCTCTGAGGAAATGAAAGTTTCCGAAGGTGTGTGAAATCCACCAGCACTGGGCCCGCTCGCGGTGGATCATAACCCGTACCCCTTTGGTCAAGGGGAGGTCTGCGCCCCAACAGCGGGGACATTAATAGGCTGATGATGATGGACAGTGGACAGTAGGATTTTTGTTTGAACTGACCTTGCCACTTGAAAAGGATTATACCAGCACTGTCCTACTGTCCACTTGACTAATCACTTGAAAAGGTATAAACCAGCCCTAACGTAAGATACCTAAAGTGATATCGCGCGAGTTTTATAAAGTTCTTGCGTGCTGACAAGTGATCTATGATCTCTACAATTTCTATAGTAATCCCCACAGCTATGTAAAGACTGAAGCAATAGCTAGAAAGACCAGTAGCACACGCAAAATTGTTTTTTAGGAGTTCAATAAATCAATAAACTTACCAATCCTGAACATACTCGATGCACGTAACCCCGAGTGCGTACAGACGCTCCATGGCGGCTGCCCGATCTACGGAGCTCTATCTACGATTTATAACATTGTTACAGTAATTTTTCACGGTAAAAACAGCAATTTTGAAGTTTGAACTTAAAACTAGCGAAAACAAATCGCGAATCGGCGGACAGTACGTCAATTGTTTGTTTTTTAAGGCAAAGGGAACTGAGCTCATACAGTCAACTTTTTCAAGTCTTCATTAAAATGCTGGTGTGACACATTTCAATTCTATCTGGGAGAATCTTCCACGCTTCTGCATCATCCAAACCAAAGAAGAAGGCGTCCCGGGCGCAGTATGGCTCTTCAAAAACCAGCCAAGATAGGGTTGCAGCGTCTTGTTTGACTTAATTTTACTGTCCCACACGTTAATCACATTTTGTAGACTTTCTTCGAATAAAAAACACCATTCTTACTTGAAAAGCACTACTGTAAAACAATTTGCAAGAAAACGAAAAAAGCTGGTGTAGATACGACAAAAGCGCGGGAAAAATTCTCAGTCAAACGAACATCAATGTCATAAAAAATCTGAGTTGCCAATAACAAAAATGTTGCTAAATATTTTGACCCATATAATTTTACAGTAAAAATTAGAGTAATATTTATGTATTTTTATTGTAGTATTCATTTTACTGTACCTTCCATTGTATATTTGCATACAGTGTTGTCGTGAAATAAATTTAACTTATCTTATATTATAACTTATGTTTAGGTCATTGCGAATAGTTTAATTTGTGACATAAGTACCATGACGCGTCCATTAACATACGAAGTATTTTTGACTAGAATCTTTGTAAAATTTCAATAGTTTCAATAATTATTTTGATAAAAATGTTCTAAGAACGAAATATAATACATGGCAATACACATTTTAGTTACACTTCCCGATAATAGATGGCAGAGTTTCCGTTTCTTTACGTTTCTAAGGTTCCGCTACTGAACAACAGATGGCGAAAGTAAGTCGTAGAAATCAAAATCGAAATTATATTTTTTGTTAGCACAAATTTGGATTGGGATAAACATAACTAGCGCTTACTTCACTAAAAATCATTAAGTTATCAGAGTAGGAGGTAGTCAATAGGATTATTTCAGTAATAATAATTATTTAGTAAATTCATAAATTCCCTCAGCGATGTAAGGAGGTACGCTAAGGGTTGGTTTACACCTTTTCAAGTGGCAAGAACAGTGACGACTGCCTGGACAGTGACTGTTTACACTACAGCCAGTCTACAGTCCTACTGTCCACTGTCCTGTTCTACTGTCGCAGCGGACAGTTCCTTGCCACTGTCCTGTCCTACTGTCCCAGCGGACAGCTTCCTGCCACTGTCCACTGTCCTGCCCTACTGTCCACTGTCCTACTGTCCACTGTTCTGCTGTCCACTGTCCTTGTCCCTTGAAAATGTGTAATAAGGCTGCTAAGCAGCGGGCGGGCCCCTGAGGCGGGGGGAGGATGATTGCGTTAATAATTGAGTATTATTCTACGGTGCCCGCACGAAAGGCAACAAAAGTTGCTGTGTTTAAAACATGAAGGAACGAACGCCAGCCTCTAGGGAGACTATTTTTACTTTCATCCAAGATTGGCAATAAATAGGATTGACAGGATTTGGGCTCAATTTTTATCTAATTAGACACACGCGTCCGCAAAGTTCAGATCAAAAAAGAGCGATGAAACATACGCATTGATGTTAGTTGTTACAGCTGTAGGAGGAGAACCACATCGCACCATTTTCCACCCCCTATCTTATCTTATGATACCGGGAACAACCCAGCGGCACTTCGACCCTTAAGGATCTTTTGTGCTAACCCCGTTTTACACACTGGTCATATCAGTGTGCAGGTTTCCTCACGATGTTTTCCTTCACCGTTAGAGCACTCGGTTAATGTACGTAAGTCTTCGAAAAATACCAAAAACTTATTAGTACATGGCACTGCACGGTTTCAAACACGGACCTCCCGCATGGGAGTCCGGTGTCCTACCCACTGTGCCACCGACGCTCTTCGAGCCCCTAACTCAAAATCTATTTGACCAAAACACTTGTAATTTTGTATGTCTATAAAAACTCCCTCTGTTACCCAGAATCCCAATTTTTATAAAAATAGCTCAAGTAGTTACCGAGATGTTTTACTTCTGAATATTGTCATTTTTAACCCCGGCCTTATAGCGCCGGCTCCGCGACCGCTGCTGCAGAAACCCACAAACGGCGCAAATATACTAATCTGGGTGAAACATACATATTTGAGCCGTTTGGGGTTGAAACATTGGGACCCTGGGACCTCGCAAAGCGCCTGGTCGACGCGTCAAAAGACCCAAGAGCTGGCTCCTATTTGGCCCAGCGGATCAGCTTAGCTATCCAACGGGGCAACGCAGCCAGTCTCTTGGGTACACTGTCGGATGTGGGGGACTTAACACAATTTTTTTATCTTTAGTTTTTTTCTTCTTCTTAGCCTTAGTTTAGTTTTAGCTTTAGTATTATTTTAGTATTATTTATATTGCTATCGAATAAAAATTTCCTTTATACCGTTTTTGTGGAGTTTATGTAAAATAATTTGATATAGAATTAAATTTTTTAATACTCGTAGCAAGCTGTTTCCTACACTGTATGTACCGTAGCTACGTATAAACTCGGACCGAATTTCGCCAAATTTAATCTTTGAACCGTCGTCTACTCGACCTATCGTACAATACAAGAGTTAACCTAAAATGTATCGTAAGATGTATATAAATATTTATTTTAACTAACGTCCTAAGATACACAATGATAAATCTATAGTAATACTTATGCTATAACTAAAATTAAACTAAGGAGAAGAAAAAAAACTAAAGAAGGTTGCCTGGAAGATATCGCTTAAAGCGATAAGGCCGCCTTCTACACATTGTATTGTACCTCTCTTTATGTTGTATGTTTTGTTTATGTCCCGGGTGTGCGATAAAGTACTCGTATATTTGAATTTGTAAAGATAAAAAAATTGAGTTAAGTCCCCCAAGATCGTAAGATTCAACCTAGACCAGATCATCGTTGGTTGAAGTTCGGTGGCGTAGTGGTTGGACTTCCATGCGGAAGGCCCCGGGTTCGAAACCAGACTAAACCTTGAGTAACCTACCAACGAAGAAAGAAGAAGAAGTTTGCTGGAAGAAATCTCTTTTAGAGATGTTCACGCTTTGTACAATGTCTCATTTTAATAGACATCTCACCTCACTGTATTAATGTTGGAGGGTTTTTGATGCGCTGCTAACCTTGAGGACTAAGATGGAATGCCTCATGTGCCGGAAATTACGCTGGCTCTCTTACCCTTCAAACCGAAACACAGAAATGCAAGCATTTCTGCTTCACGGCAGAAATAGATAAGAGGGTGGTACCACCCCAGGCGATCCTTCACTTTAGGATCTACCACTACCAAAAATTTTATTTTTCAGATAACTTGATCCATTGTGTTAAACTGCGGTTCAGTATAAACTAAACGTTTTATTAGAATGCACAAATACGTTACTGTTCGATCGATCGTAACTTAACTGATATTGGATCGTTAGTGGATAGTAGCATACGAAACACGTCATAACGATGCAGTTTAGATTCTATTTAGTTACGTTGTATTTAGTGGAATCAATTTCCTAGTTCCTTGCACCGAACTTGGCCACTTTTTTTACATTTAGGTATGCCGAAAAATCGGGAGCCCTAAACAAAACAACCCGAAACCGTGTTAAGAATCCGGTGTCTAAACTATGGTATCTCGAGATTCATCCTTCTACCATAATCTCCCATGCAACCGACACCTCTCGTAAACGCTATATGATCACATAGAATTATTGCATTAAAATATAATCTAGCTCCACCGCCCGCAGTTCACGAGCTGGGGGTGTTTAGGGGTGTTTCGGGGGGTCTTAGGGGGTGTTAGGGGCTGTGGGGGGTTTGCAGGTCGTTAGCTGGCGTTGCTGAAAATTCTAAGGTTGTTATATTGGTAAGGTTTTACTTATATTAAATTCTTATCTTGTTCTAACTTGTACTTCCTCATTACATCGCGATTATTCTACAGAATTAATCACATAGAACGACTCTCTTGGCAGATTTAATGTGGTGGTTTGCAATTGCCTTCCCCATTTCACACACAGGTTATCTCAGTGTGCAGGTTTCCTCACGATGTTTTCCTTCACTGTTCGAGCAATTATATAGTTTTTATTCGACTGATAGTTTGTAGAGCTATCCAGTATCAATAATTATACGTTGTACTACTAATTTTTATGTGTAATTTTTCGAAAATTATACTATTAGTATGGAAAAATTTAGGAAAAATACATTGGCCCACTTTTTGCCACCTGATGGCTTACCATCAGGTGATCACCGTATTTTTTAATATTTTTTTATTTTTTTTATGTATAACTAAACTCGCATTTGACTTCGATCTCGCCTGATGGTAAACGACGATGAGGTCGACGATGAAGCACGCGGGTCCAGTAAATGCCCATTCACTCTGGCCTTGAAGATCCTAAGGTTGTAGGTTTCGGGAAATACCGACGCCGGCAGGCTGTTCCATTCCTTAGCCGTTCGCATAATGAACGAAGAAGCAAATCGCTTCGTACGAGCAGATGGGATATCAACAACATAAGGATGGAGCCCCTCCCCGCGCCTGGTAGTCCGAAGGCGGAATGGAGATGCTGGAATCAGGTCGTGCAATTCCAATGCGCACTCTCCGAAATGTATCCTATAAAATACCGAAAGACAGGCAACCTTGCGCCGATGTTCCAGACTTTGCAGACTTTAACCCCCGACCGATCGAGTTTTCTGAGTTTGACACGGTTTTTTTTGTGTGTGTTTGTCTGTGGCATCATAACTTAACAACGGGTGGTCCGAACTGGACCCGGTGTTTTCTATTTAATAGATAATTTTGTTGACAGTGTTCTTAGATAGATCTGATAAAAATTGGACCAGTAGTTTCCAAGATCTTGAAATATCTTTGATGTCAGATGGGATCTCTGGAACGGTAATCGCTAGATGGTTCGAATTTGAGCTCAAATGTTTATGATGAAGACCAGGAAAAGTAACGAGATCTCCACAATGGTGTACGTCGGGGGTTTCTTAAATTTTTAATTTAGAGTTCTTCTGCAAGAATAAACGAATGTGACCAGTTGCCGAAAAAAAAGTGAATAATTTTAAGTTTCACTATCTCGTTACACGTACCTACCTAGTTTTAATTTATAATAAAACGTTACGGGACCAGTTAATGAATACAAAATGTTACTTATTTCTAACAAAAAGTGGTTTATTTTAAGATTCACTATCTCGTCACAAATACTTTTAATAAAAAACGTTCCGTTACAAGCTGACGAAAACAAAATATCGTTTATTTCTAGTTTCACCATCTGGTCCCGCGTGTGACAAGTTCCGTGGGACCAGTTGGTGAATAACCGAGTTTCACTATATCGTCCCGCGTGTGAAGTGTGAGCAGATCCATGGGAAGGTGAATAACCCGGTATCACAGGGTGTTTGATGCGCTGCTAACTTTGACGACTAGATGGAGGAGTAGATGGAGAGCCTCATGTGCCGGTAAGTGTGCTGGCTCTCTTACCCTTCAAACCGCAACACAGCAACGCAAACATTGCTGTTTTGCGGCAGTAATAGGTAAGTAAGTCTTTTTACTATTAACAATCTATTGACGATAACCGATAAACGTATTTGTTACGCATAATTTTAGGTATCCTTTTTTTTCCAATATACCTCCTTTTTTCTTTTTTTAGTCCAGTTATTACTTTTCTTAGTTTAATAGTAGTAGTAGTTTAGTATTGAACCTACGACCAAACTCACGTAAAAGGGCGGATTTGGCGAAAGTACGGGTTAAATGTTCTTAACCCAAATTAGATAAGGTTAACTCGCGAATTTCATACAAATAATTTCAGGGTTAGCGTTGGTGCAAGATTTTTGTGATTTAACCCGGATTAGGCACTAACTCTCGGGTTAACTCTCAATCCGACTTTCGCGCAAGCCGGCCTAAGTATAAGTACTTATTTTAACTTTAAAAAGCCGTCGTCATCAAAGAGATGTATATTATTAGAACCATCAGCTCCTAACATAGACGACATTATGTCGGATCACTACTTTTTAAACCAGGGCCGGATTTAGACATTTTTTTAGGGATCCGTACCTCGAAGGGGAAAACTGAACCCTTTGCTGTCGCTCCATCCGTCCGTCTGAAACGCGGGTTACCGTTTCGATTTTTTTTTCCTTTAATTATGTACTCTGCTAGTGTACACACTGCAATTTGGCCAATGACCGTGTTAGAATCTTGAAAATCACTTGAATATTTTGGCGTCAGTTTTGAAAAAAAAAGTTTACCGACGTCGAGATTAAGGGAGAGTCGTGTGCACTAGGAATGCCTAGCGTCTTGCATTCCAAGTGCAATTGGAGGTTAGGTTGCCGGATCACACCGTCTGTAGTATTACACTCCCATTTCACTGTCTTATATAACGTTCACTTATCGCGGACGATTTTTAGGTAAAATATACTAGTTTTACGAAAAAAATTGACCACTGTAAACCATTTTTAAACAATAAAATAGGCCGAACACGCCATGACACCATGAACGGCAACATAACCTCTCGATTCGAAAATCGTACGTGTCGATATTTGATGTTTCTTGACGACACGATGTTAAGGCTCTATGAATCTGTCTACAGATGTATGTGGGTTTTAACATTGTCTTTGTCTTGTCTAATGGCCATCACATATTATACCAACTCGACGCGAATCCGGCACGAACTCAACTCAGAGCAAAGCATTGAAATGTGAGCTTTATATCGTATAACATACAGTACGATTTCAATTTTTAAAATTGTTTTTTTTATTTTTTCTCAATTAGGTTTATGATTTAATAAAATAAAGTAATTCTAAAATAACACTAAAATACATACTTAAGCTTAAATTACAAAATACCTAACAATTTTACAAGTAAAAGACCTGGCCCAGGTCGCTCCCTGCGGGGAGTGTCCCGAGGAGGCTGGCGGCGTCGCCCCGCTGTATAGCGAGGCTTATACGCTGAGCGAAGTAAAAACAAAGAGTATTGTTGAAAACATCGATAAACAAAGAGTCAAATGTATTTGGCTAAAGTTATCAGGAGAGGCGAGGAAGGAGGTCAAAATCCATTTTTTCGCTATTCCCGCGATACTTTGCGGTCTTATATCTCAATAACAAGACATATCAGCGAAGATGTTTTCATACATTTCGGGGTAAGCTTTAAATACGCCGCATGTAAGATCTGGAATAATCTTCCACCGCCCTTAAGAGATGTGCGAACTGTGGATACGTTTAGGCAAAACTTAAGAACTATGTTCTCGCTGCCCAAAAATCAGACACAGTACACTTTTTTAATAGGTTACATTTATATTTATATATATATTTTTATATTAGTTTATTCTTTCTTTTTTTATAATGTTATAATACATACTACCACTTCCCATCGCAATGATGAGCCGCATAAAGGACAGACATTCACTCTGTATTCCTATTCCCTTTACACTCCAGTTTTAATAGTTATCTATTTCATCTTTAGATATTTATTAATTTATTTGTACTTTTAATACATTTTTGGTTTGGTCCCTGACCTGCTGTTTCCCCCGCGATGCCAGGGCCCAGCTGAAAACCAGCGCTGTGGTTCTGCTGTACCGGTCGAACCGCAGCACATGCTGAACATGTATCTTTTTGACATTGTGTTGTTTTTTTAATGTTAAGTCTAATCATGTATAATGCAATGTTGAATAAATGTGATTTCTTTCTTTCTTTCACATAATATTTGCGGCACAGCGTCCCTGTGCCTCATCCTTTTTTTTTCCGCCCCACCCAAATTCGTCCCTGCACCCCACTTAAATCGAAAGCGTACAAATCGTAAACGCTCCTAATATGTCACAGCTAAAAGTATCGGCCAATAAAACCGCAATTAGCGTTAAAAAAAACTTAAATAGCTTAGGGGGAGGCATAATGTGATATCCTTGTTTGTTTACAGAAAAAATAAACCACTCAATTGGATTGATGCGTGTTTATGAAGACCGTTAATGGTGTATTCCAATTTGTTATGTAAGTCGGATTTAGTAATTTTAGTTGTTGTTGATTTTTTATTAAGGCAAAGGGAACTGAGCCCATACAGCCATTTCTGATGTAAACAACTCTTACAATTCTTCATTAAAATGCTGGTGGGACACATTTCAATGTTATCTAGGAGTATGTTCCACGTTTCTGCATCATCCGAAGCGTCCCGGACGCAATATGTCTCTTCAAAATCCAGCCAAGTACGCATCGAGTTGCAGCGTCTTATTTGACTTTACTTCACTGTCCCACACATTATTCATATCTTGTAGAAGTTCTTTGCGCAAGAAACACCATTCTTACTTGAAAAGTACTACTGTAAAACAATTTACAGACATCGAAATAAAGCTGGTGTGGACGCGTCAAAATCGCGGGAGAAACTCAGTAATTTTAGTGTTTAAATTGATTCAGTAATTTATCGATTTATACCCTTGACAGCCTTTGGGACATTTATAAGAAAGAAAAAAAAAATGTTAAATCATAATTAAAAAATATTTCAGAGCCCGCTATTGCTTGTTCCTATGTATGTTTTCTTTTCCAATTGTATTATATTTTAGCACCTAGTTTTCATTAATTTAATTTATTTATTTATTAGGTAAAAACAACAGATTACAACCATAGAAATTACAGAAAAATCAATATAAAGTTATGAGCTAGGTCGTAACCCTTAACGTGTAAACACAGCATGGTTAGGAAGTGGGAAATTGATTGTTGTACAAAATTGAGTTGGGAAAAAATACTATTGAATGTAAAGACTATAAAGTAAGTGCGTGGATAGCTCACTTGAGGACATCCTCAACCCGTCTTTTAAAAACTAATGTCCTAGGATCGAATAAGTCTATCGATGGCTTATTGTTGCTGTTCGAAGAGACTTCGTTAAACAATCTACACATTCGCACAATAGGGTTATAGAACGATGTGTTGTTCTTAAAAACATTTAATACAAATGTTTTAGGATTGCGAAGTTTAAAGTTTGTGTTGAAGTTTAGACAGGACAGCAAGGAAGGAAGGATTATCTTGTCTACTCGCCTTCAGTAACTACGAGGCAGTCTGTTATTTACCTTAATATCATTAATTCACTTTGTTAAATGTATAATGTACGCTGTTGATTGCCCAAAAAATCAAAATAAAATAAATAATATATATTTTTTAATTAAGGAATACAAACAGCTAAAGTAGTACATAATAATAGACAATATAGATAACACAAAATCCAGGGAAGTTGAGCCTGAAAGTACCTACTATAAATAGTTAATAATATGATATCACTCGCGTAAATTGAGGGTAGTATTTATTTCATATGCCTTTTGCACCCGTATATTATATATCTTATGATTTTTCCATCACCTGAAGGTTGTCCCTTAAAGCGCTAAGGCCGTCTTCTGCTCATTATATTGTACCTCTCTTAATGTTGTATGATTTGTTTTTGTCCCGGGTGTGCAATAAAGTATATTTGTATTGTATTTGTATTGTAAATACTATTATAAATTGTATTTTAATTTACGTATTAATAACCACGTCAAAGGTGCACAGTTTAACGCTTTTGAATGCAAGATATGTCAACGTTACTGATTTTTTTATTATAGTTAGGTATCTATCAGTTATCACATGTATAAAATGAAATAATCTGTGGGTTTTTTTTATTGTCTAAGGAGAACAGACGAGCAAACGGACCATCTGACGGTAAGTGGTTGCTTGCTTGCTTATCGTATGGTTAGTGGCCAACATATTTGTCAGAGTTGGTCAGGCCGCCCGTAGGCCTCTGACATGGCTTAACGACTGCTGTCGAACGACAACAACCGAGACCGACTGCTTAACGTGCTCTCCGAGGCACGGAGGAGCTCAGATGAAATATGCCACTAGCGGTCACCCATCCAGGTACCGACCGCGCCAACGTCGCTTAACCTGCACGATCACTTTCGGACCGTGCTCGCAACTAGGCTACGAGCTCCTCACTCCTCCCGGTAAGTGGTCACCGTCATAGACATCTCAGCTCATATAATGTTGTTAGAGGGTTTTCGGTTTTCGATGCACTGCTAACAAAGATTTTGAAATTCGCTTTAAGTATGTAGATTGGTCGCTAGAAAAGTTTTACATGGAAACCGCGTCTGTGTATTTTCCCATACATTGAAATGTGAAATGTTGGAACTATATGCATTTGCACATATCCTTTGAAGAAGAATAAAAACACTTTATTGCCACAAAAATACATATTTAGTTCACTCGCTAATAATATTGGCAATAGGCACCTGGCACGCTGTCAGTGCCCACATCATCATTCTAGATTGGAGGGCGCCACTAGTCAGATTTCTGTGAGTGCCGAACTTGAGAGCTTAGATGGAGTACTGTCGGCCACTAGCCAAAGTATACCATCTGTCAAAATTCTACAATTCAAATTTGAAGTCTATGGCGAATGCAAGATTATATTAATTTGACAGATGGTATACATTAGCTAGAGACCTCATTATACCGGTAATTACGCTGGCTCTCTAGTTACTATTACTACCCTTCAAACCGGAATACAGCAATACTGCTTTGCGGCAGAAGTAGGTAAATGGGTGGTTTGCATCAACCATGCTTTGATCGCTGTTTGATGGTATTTCTACGGGGCAAAAACGCCTCCTAAATATCCACCTTTATTTATTTAGTAAATACATCACACCCAACAAACAAATCTTGAACAGTTAAACCACTCCGAACTGGATAAATCCGCCCCTAATCCATTTAAAACTGGCTAAATCCGGATTAATAGTCTGTCAAATTGCCGCGGGGGGCGCTGGAAGCCACCTGAGTCCGGGCCCCTTGTGTGCGCCCCTTTTTTTTTAAATCAACACTTGCTTGTGAATAAAGGATAAGCTTGTTTATTATTTTGTTAATAATTCAATTATGAAGGGATTTTGTCGCTTCTTTTGTTTATAGTTTCGCAACGTGGTGGATTTATTGTAAACAAATTGTTAAGAAAAGGGTGTAATAAGGGAGCAACTACCACTCTTCACCAACTCAACAGTTTAGTCGGTGGGCAAAAAGCAATGCACTATACCCTGTTCATTTTGGGATGATTTGTTGTTTGTTTTTTAAGGCAAAGGGTACTGAGCCCATTCAGCCATGTCTGATGTAAACAACTCTTTCAAGTCTTCATTAAAATGCTGGTGTTACACATTTCAATACTATCTGGGAGAATCTTCCACGTTTCTGCACCATGGAAACTAAAGAAGAAGGCGTCCCGGACGCAGTATGGCTCTTCAAAATCCAGTCAAGTACGGATCGGGCTGCAGCGTCTTATTTGACTTTACTTCACTGTCCCACACATTATTCACATCTTGTCGAAGTTCTTCGCGCAAGAAACACCATTCTTACTAGAAAAGCACTACTGTAAAACAATTTGCAAGACAAAACGAAACATAGCTGACGTGGATGCCACAAAAACGCGGGAAAAACTCATAAATTACAACGATATTTCCATACGATATCAGTACCTAAAGTTTGCCAATAATGGACTTATGTAATGTCCAATAAAATGCACTTTACCTCTTTCAAAGTCAAATTTTAAGTCTTCGGAATAATAAATCATAATTTACTGGTGGGAAAGTATTATACATACCGCAATCATATTTCTATTCAAGGTTTTTTTTTAAATTGCACATTTTGCGTGCCCAAACCCTCTGATCCCAAAAACAAAAAAATATAACTTTCTTAACCAAATATTCAAACAACAACAACTGTATTTTGAACGTGGAAGCCTTTATTTTTGCCGCCCTTTTCAACTCAATTCAAAAGGTACAAAATATTTTGTCATTTTCGACAGTGCTTTGAATTTCGAACATTAGTTTTTTTTGTCTGTAAGTTGTCTATGATACGCCGCCATTATGCCAAAGGAGAAATTGTTTTATTACTCTTTAGTAATGCCTCATGACTTTACGGTAGTGGTTAAATTGTTATATGGCAACCATAGAATAATTAAGATACTACCGCAATAGTGTGGTAATAAAACGAACCATTCCTATTGTCTTGACATGTTTTTTGGCGGCAACTTTATCCGCCATCATAATTCTTTGGCGTAGAAAATTATTCTAACGTAAAATTAAAAAAATATGAACGATCATAGCAGTTTATGTGTTTTTTAACTGTTAGTTATGATTTATTTGATGACTTTATGAATAATTAAACCTAAATAGGAAAATATAAGTAAGACCGCATCAATAATTTGAAATACAGAAATCACTTATTTTACTAGTAGTTGGTTTAGTGACAAAAACATCAGGCAAGCAAGAAATCCTTACAAAAACTTACTGTCACAGGGTTCCATAGAGTATATAGCTTGTAGGGATGTTGCGGAGCTTAGACTCCGACTCCGAAAGGTCGAAACTTCCGATTGATTTTACACCTCACACTCCGACTTCGGCTCCGATAATTTTTAATCGGAGGTTATACCGAAGATTTGTGAGCAAACATATTCAAATATCAATATTTATTTAAATAGTGTAGGAATACATTAATGGACATGTTTTATTGCCGTGAACGTCATCATAAAAAATATTGTCCAGTTCAGCTATAAAAATAAAAAAACAGTTGAAAACATAATTACCTCTTCTGAACATCTCTAAAAAAAATAAAAAGTCTTGTATCTATAAAGAGTATTCATTCATTCATCTCTCTTCTACCTCCGCCTCCGACACTAATTCCGAATCCGGTTCCTAGTCCGGTTCCTACTCCGGTTCCGACTCCGGTTCCGACTTCGGTTCCGGCTCCGATAAAACAAATTTAAAACCTTCGGTTTCGACTCCGGTTCCGGTAAAACCACCTCCGTAACATCCCTAATAGCTTGATGTGTTTTCCACTGTACACTCCTCAAGTTATTAGGTCCAGAGACAACCCATACTCTGAAAACCTACACTTTTAAATCAAAAGTTTCATATCCCTCGAACCAATGGAATAAAGCAGGACCAAAAAGGCTGGTCAGGGTTCGAACCCGCTAGCAGCATTTAAAGATTCAAGGTGGAGACTGAGAATCGGCCCCAAATAAAAGTTGTATTATTTGGAGCTATAAAAAACCAGAGATCCTGATCAATCAGCTCGCTTGAACTGGAGCACTGAAATATATATTGTAGGAGAAGGTAAGTGAGCCAATTCTTTGTCAGTGAGGTTCCGTAACTAGATTTTTAATTCAGGGATGTTAACAAAAAACACGAAGCAGAGAACCTGTATGTAAAGGTCGACCAGAATCTGCATGATGACAATAATGGAAATTGAAATTTTTATATGATATCCCTATTGTAATTGGAATAAAGATACATATAAGAAGATATAGATATATTGACAGTTGTCAGATTAGTGTTGCCATGTGAATATCTTATTCCTACTATTTATTTTAATGTCATGAGGTTCTGGTCGACCTATTTTTTATGTCAGAATGCTCGGCTTAATTGTGACTGAGCTAGAAACGTGCGAAAAGTGTTTCAGTTTGGTATCGCTCGCGCCGTTAGCGTCCGCCCTTCCTGAATAGGATGACAGGGTTCCCTGTAAAAAAAATCGATGTGATATGATGACACGAGATGTGCCACTTTCTTGATCACACCTCTCGCTACTCTAGGTACTTAAATACCTGTGCCAAAACCCCCTATAGAATGAATAAATGAATGATTTATTCGCCAGAAATATGGTACATTGGATGACAAATCTTAAATATTGGGTTTCACATATTTCGCCAACTTTGGCATGCATATATTTTAGAGTTAACTTCATTAAATTCAAGTAAGTATTTGAAGCCGAAAGGAGGGAGTTCAGTATTCATAAATGGGTTACAGTAGGTATTCATAAATGGGATTACTATGGGGTCCAAAGAATTAACTGTTCCATACAAAACACCTACAAGAAAATTTATTTCAGAGTTGGCCCCATAGTGAAATTTGTTTAGTAATGAGCCGAAAGGGAGGTCCCTTTCGGCTCTTTGAGGGGTTTTTGTTACACCCTATATAGTATAGGGTTTTTTTTATCACAGCTGTATGTATATAGATTTAATAATAGTTACCTACTAAAGTAACTTTGATCTCATTTGATTTATGTAGGATGTTATGTTTTAATTTTGAATTTAACTGTTTCAAATTTTATTCATTTAGTTGCTTGTTTAAGATTACTTGAATTACTATAGTTATAATTCTTATGTTATAATAATTAATAAAAATGTCGTTTTTTTTTTTTTTTTTATTAAATAAGGAGAGCAGACGAGCCAACGGGCCACCTGATGGTAAGTGGTCACCGTCGCCCATAGACATCTCACCTCACTGTATTAATATTAGAGGGTTTTTGATGCGCTGCTAACCTCGAGGACTAAGATGGAGTGCCTCATGTGCCGGAAATTACGCTGGCTCTCTAACCCTTCAAACCGAAACACAGAAATGCAAGCAACTCTGCTTCACGGCAGAAATAGATAAGAGGGTGGTACCACCCCAGGCGATCCTTCACTTTAGGATCTACCACTACCATAAATCGTATGCTGTTATAGCTAAATATAGAGATCCATACTTTTATGTTACAACATGTGCAACCTCTTTCATCATGAATTATGCTAATTTGTTTATACAAACTAGGTATGCAAAAAATATACATATGTATAAATTAAAGAAATGACATGGTATATCATACCACAAAAAATATTTTTATAAGGAATAAAAAATCATTTACAGAAATTATACTGACGCAAAAGAAACAATTGCCGGTTAGATTTTGGGCGACACGTTTTTTAATTGCCAGTTTGTATGGAACTTGGAAGGCTGAATCTAATAATCAGTGCAGGGTTTTTCTAGACAACTAGACACTGAACTGAACCCCAGAACTCTTCACTATCCATATAAAATTTAACACTGGCGACCCGGCCGTCACTTCGGCGCGATCGCCATTTGTCGCAATAAAAAAGAAAAAAAGGATTGTCTTTTGATTCCAATTTTGAATTCAATCTGCCGCGGGTCGCGCCATGATTTTATTTTCATGAGAGCCGCGGGACTGACGTCATGAAGGGTTGCCAGGCGAAAATATTTTAATAATAAATGAATCCGTTATTATATTTCGAGTTCATATCAGCGGGGATAATGTGTGTTATTGTTTTTGTTCGCAGATATTTATGGAGGGCTTGGAGATCGTAATTACGGATCAAATGGGTACCTGACATGTTCTGGATTTAAATAATATTGAAAGAGAAGAATACAATTTAATACCTACGGGGTACATTTAATATTTATTGTTACAGTTATATGGTAACGTTCTAATATATAATCCAATTACAGACGTGCACAGCACTCACAAAATATAGACTATAATACCAGCAATTTCACAAACAAAGATTCTATGTTATAATTTCATTACTAATACGGTTTTTTTAAGGCAAAGGGAACTGAGCCCATACAGCCATGTCTGATGTAAACAACTCTTTCAATTCTTCATTAAAATGCTGGTGGGACACATTTCAATGATATCTTGGAGAATCTTCCACGCTCTGCTCCATCCGAACTAGAGAAGAATGCGTCCCGGACGCAGTATGGCTCTTCAGAATCCAGCCAAGTACGGATCGGGCTGCAGCGTCTTATTTGACTTCACTTCACTGTCCCACACATTATTCACATCATGTCGAAGTTCTTCGAGCAACAAACACCATTCTTACTAGAAAAGCACTACTGTAAAACAATTTGCAAGACAAAACGAAACAAAGCTGACGTGGATACCACAAAAGCGCGGGAGAAACTTCCAATACTAATATGGATTCAAATGAGAATAAGTACTTTTTAACAAAAAATAGTTTTAAAATAGTTCTTATGTTTGATAATTGTAACGTTAGCGGCCAACCATAGACTAACGACATAGACTATCGACTGCTCTCAAATGTCACCAACCGAGACCGAGTTTTCTCCCGCGCTTTTGTCGCGTCCACACCAGCTTTTTTTCGTTGTCTTGCAAATTGTTTTACAGTAGTGCTTTTCAAGTAAGAACGGTGTTTTTTATTCGAAGAACGTCTACAAAATGTGATTAATGTATGGGACAATGAAGTAAAGTAAAATAAGACGCTGCAGCCCGATCCGTACTTGGCTGGATTTTGAAGAGCCATCTGCGTCCGGGACGCCTTCTTCTTTGGTTCGGATGGTGCAGAAGCGTGGAAGATTCTCCCAGATAGCATTGAAATGTGCCACACCAGCATTTTAATGAAGACTTGAAAGAGTTGTTTACATCAGACATGGCTGTATGGGCTCAGTTCCATTTGCCTTAAAAAAACAACAACAACCAACCGAGACCGACTGTTTAACGTGCTCTCCGCGGCACGGAGGGGCTCAAAAAAAAATAGTTGAGAAAGTATTAAATTAAGCTTTACATGATTTATAATTAAGGTGAGTTTTTTAATATAATTTACAAATAAAAATAAGTTTATTTGTACGGTAAGATGACAAAGTATTCATAGTCCATACACCAGTAGGAACTTGAGCATAGAAAAAATACCTATGATTATGTATGATCATATTTGAATCATTTTAGAACTTTTAAAAAATATGAACCCTGCATTTTAAGAGCTGCTATCGGTATTTACTTATAAAAAAACTTACAAATTTTAATAACACCTCAAAAATGCAACAAACCCATAAACAAACCCTAAGACCTTCGTGACACATCCCTTACCTCCAACTACCTACATAATACCTTCACCCGGTTACTTTTTAATCCGGGTACGGTCGTAAATACCGGGCCGGGTCCACGCCCGGGTATCACGGATATTCTGGGGCAATCATCCCGCCATCTACACTATTTTTTCCTGTGAAAATGTAGTAGTAGACCCTGGGGAGGGCACGTGCCCTAATATATGTTTTATTTCGGAAAGGGATATCTTGTTTTTTTTCTTAGATCCTTTTTGGCTCGGATAAACGGCTATCGATCGTTTTTATTCTTTTCTGTCAGGAATAACACATTTTATTAATGGTTATACATATTTACCTGTCACAATACATCATCATCATCAGCCTATTAATGTACTCACTGTTGGGTCACAGACCTCCCTTTGTACAAGGGGGGTACGGGCCATGATCCACCGAGCGGGCCCAGTGCTGGTTGGTGGATTTCACACGCCTTCGAAAATACAATATACAGAACAGAAGAAAAGATACAAAATACAAATACAATTGGCGACCTTATAGTTAAGCTATTTCTTCCAGGCAACCTTTGGGTGATGGAGTTTTTGTAAAATATAATGTAAGCGGGTGCAAGAACGATTTAAATAATACCAAGTAATAAAAATACAACAAATATAGGTACTTAATAAACAATAATATTTTAAATATATAAATAGATAGGTATTCTTAGATATTTATAATATAAATAAACCCTGTTCTGAGGGTTAAACCATAGATTATTCCCTAGATAGAACCATCCATACGTCGTCAGTGTTTGTGATGGATGACGGTTTCCAGCATGCTGACTTATTCTTCTGTAAATGTACAGAAGAATAAGTCAGTTTCCTCGCGATGTTTTCCTTCACCGTCAGAGCAGTCGGTAAATGTACGCAAGTCTTCGAAAAATACGAAAAACTCATTGGTACATGGCACTGCACGGTTTCGAACCCGAACCTCCCGCATGGGAGTCCGGTGTCCTAGCCACTGTGCTACCGACGCTCTAAGTAACAAGGATTGGTATTTCCTACAGATATTTTATTTTATTTGGGTAGCCTTATTTACAAGTTACATATGCATATATAAAAACAAAACCCATTTATAAGCTTCCACAGTTAATATATTTCATTACTTTTTAAATCTATTCAAGTGTCTTTACTTTGGTCGTCTAGCACAACTAAATATATTAGTCATAGTCGCCTATACCATAAACAAGATCAAACAAAGAGTTACAAGATTATTTACACCTTATAATGGCGACCGAAACTAATCATTCGCTACCGGTAGCTAAATAACAACATTATCTCAGCGGGAAACCAGCCATTAACGATGAAAACATAAAAACATCGGAAAAAATACGACCTTCTTGGACAATTACGGACTGCCTGAACGCAACCATAAAAGTGACATTCAAAACGTCAAAATGTTTCCCGCGCATTTGTTTTTTTTTTGTTTGTCGAAGGCTGCTTTGTTTATAATTTCATTATGCCAAGTTGTAAACGTTTATGGAAGGTTCGTTTGTGGAGAAATTGTAACAATTTCTTTCCTGTGAGTTGTTAAAAGTTATAAAATGTTCGTTGGTTTTGTTGGAAGCCCAGATTATTATGTTATTCTCACAATATAAAATAACTATAGGAATATTATTAGGAATTTGAGAATATATTTCTAGAAACTTGAACTACCGTATTTAGTTTAATCGTTTACTTTTAACGTCATTTGTTTAAATATTTTTTGTTTTTCGACCTTGTGAACGTTCGTCCTTGAATTTCGACCTAATAAACGTTCGATAATAAAAGAGCGTTAGTGGCCTAGTGGCTAGGACGCCAGACCCCCATGCGGGAGGTCCGGCTTCGAAACTATGCAGTGCCATGTACTAATGAAAAACCTCATGTCCAGAAAGGGACCCTGAGAGACCCTTAAGGGTTAAAAATAAGTAAGTTTTTGCTAGAAATAACCATGTGTGTTTGAAGACAAACAAATTAATTAATGATCAATTTTTATAATGATATAGCACCTGCAAAGTGTATTGTTTGAAAATAAACAAGTCAAGATTGTTACCCCCTATAGTCCCGAAAGGGGAGCCCCCTTTTAGAAGACAAATTATACCTATAGCCTAGTATTATTGTTACACCTGATCAAATATTTATCTATGCAGGGTGTAACAAAAATCTTATGTCCAGAAAGGAACCCTGAGGGGGTTAAGGGTTAAAAATACATAAGATTTTGCTAGAAGTAACCATCCCATACGGGAGATTCGGGTTTGAAACCATGAAATGGCATGTCCCAATGGGTTTTTCGGATTTTTTCGAAGACTTACGTACATTTACCGACCGCTCTAACGGTGAAAGAAAACGTCGTGAGGAAACCTGCATATCTGAGGATGCATTTCCGAAGGCTAGTGAAATCCACCGCACTGCACTGGGCTCGCTCGGTGGATCATGGATTCATGGCCCATATCCCCTTGTGCAAGGGAAGGCCTGTGCCCCAACAGCGGGGACATTAATAGGCTGATGATGATGATGATGAAATGAAACGTTCGATAAAATGTATATTTTGCCTAATCGTCATTCGATCTTGCATACCCGTTCTGAATCAGGACCTAGATAAAAAAAGTTTACCGAGTGTTCCGTTTTAACCGAATTTTCTTTCGTTGAAATCTGCTATCTTTTCTGAAGATGAAAGAAATATATGTTAAGATAAAGTTAGATTAGATTATAAGTTGAGTTATAATAAGTAGGTACTTAACTTACCTACCTTACGAAGCGGTGGTAGAGTAGAAAAAAAATGACGTTGTAAAAATGTACTATAAGGTACTCACTTACAATAAAGTGAGAATCCGTATTTTAAAAGACTATATTTAGTTGTCATTAAAAAATAATTATATCGTCAATGGAAAGGATAAAATGCTAAAGCGCCAAAATGTAGCTTTTGGGAAATGAGATTCAAAGTATTTAAATAAAATAAAAAATCCCAAAACCTCCATTGCCATTGCATTTGAAGGATGCCTGGAAGAGATCGCTCTTAGCGATAAGGCCGTCTAAATTGTATTTCACTATTTCCTTTTCTATCTTTTGTTTGTTGTTTTCTATTTGTGCAGTAAAGTGTATTTTACTTTTATCTTATCTTATGGGGCCGGGAATAACCCCAGCGGCACTTCGACCCTTGAGGTTCTTTTGTGCCTGCCCCATTATACACACTGGTCATCTCAGTGTGCAGGTTTCCTTCACTGTTAGAGCAGTCGGTAAATGTACGTAAGTCTTCGAAAAATACGAAAAACTCATTGGTACATGGCACTGCACGGTTTCGAACACGGACCTGCCGCATGGGAGTCCGGTGTCCTAGCCACTAGGCCACCGACGCTCTCTACTTTTACTTTACTTTACTCCATTTTGGCTCAAGCATTATTTCCTTTCCACTGACGATATGTCAAATATCCAAATAAATAATATGTGTGCAAATAAATTTTAATAGGGAACTTGCATGTGTTTTTTTTTGTTTTTAATCGAAAGATACTTGAAAAAGAGAAACTTTACTGAACACAAAAGATTTTTAATATGCTTATTTAAAGAGATATAGCTTTGTAAAAACCCATAATACAATTTTCGCGCCAAAACGCATTCATTTTCTCAAGTGACGTAATTGTATTTTATGTAAACAAACGTGAGCTGTGAACAGTCTTGAACTTGTCAAAAGATTTTTCGCTTTAGAGGTTATTTTTATATTGGTTATTTACAAGAGTAATAAAACTATTTACAGTATTTGTGTAATCCTAAGAACAATAACTAGGGTGTAATCGTAATGATTCGTTGTTTTAATTACAAAAGTTGCCAATTGCAAAAAATATTTTCCTTAGAAGTTTATCAAAGTTTATGCAGATTTGGATACGTGTAAGCGTTACTGCCAGTTATTTCTATATACAGTTATGTATAATTATTATAATAGGTATATAATTTATAAAAATAATAATAGTTTATAATAATAATATATATTTATTCAGATAATTCCGCCTCACTTGTAAAAATATTCCCTAAATTTAGGGTAGAGAAATCCTATGACATCACTCAATGCTGATAGGTGTTTGAAATTACGTTCCTTTTCGCGCTACTAAAAAGCTAAATATCTCAATAAATACAAATATATAAATATTACTACTCACAATTTAACCTTTTTATGTACTATTCTATCGACTGCAACACATAGTTTTAAATTTTAAAATTCATGCAAGTTCCCTATTCATTCATGTTATATTAATTATTAGACTTTTTCTAGATTTTCTGCTAAATTAAGCTGTTGGCACACTCAAGTCAGGACGGAAACAAATAGGAAACGTCCGTAAATGTTTCGCGCCAAAATTAAGGTAATTTAGAATCCGGGCGGATAAACAGCCATCATTGACGGTGGAAATACTGGCGCGTTTCGCGGCGCGGGGGGGGACTGTTTTATGATATCCTATTAAAGTGTAAACAGTACGGCGTACGGTTAACAAAAAAAAAACCAGTTGAATGAAAAAAAAAAAATTATACATGCAGACAGTATCTTTTACAATTTCTCAGATTTCCCTGACCTCCCACACTAGGATACCCTGTGTTGTGACGGCCAGTCTCTTCCGATATATCTTTATTATTATTATATATTTAAGTCAGACAGGGTCCATACAATAAAGTTAGTATATTATATTACTTATATTATTATGTTAGTAAAAAAAATATTATAGAAATAATACCAAGCCCATGGTACCGACCCCAAAGCACTGGACGACTACTACGCATTGACATGCAGGTATATCCAGTGCCTCAGGATCGGGGAGTCAGGGAACTCGGTATTATGATGACATAATAAGGTTATGAAAATAAATGAATGAATGAATACTCTTTATTGCACACAAATTAGTGTGATACAGTGCGTACAAAACGATTAATACAATCTAGGCGGTCTTATCGCTAAAAGCGATCTCTTCCAGACAACCTTCTGGTGGAGTAATTTTGGTGGAAAAAGGTAGGTTGTGCACTGTTTACAATAATATTATATATAATATACACATACAAATAAATATATTTATATATATGTACTTATATATAAAATATCTACATATACACACACATACATATATACATACATACATAATATTAAAATATAACTAGAAACCAAAGTAAAAAAAATACTTAAATAATTAAGTATGGTTTCATTTCGTAACTGACAATGTGGTTATTTTTTTTTATTAAATAAGGAGAGCAAACGAGCAAACGGGCCATCTGATGGTGACTGGTCACCGTCGCTCATAGACATCTCACCTCACTGTATTATTAGCGGGTTTTCGATGCGCTGCTTTTTCGTTAAAATGGGCAGAAAAAGAATTCTTGCAATAGATCCGGCTCGAAGGACTAGATATTTGTTTTTTAAGGAGTCTTGTTTGTGAAGTAAAAAATATATTAGGCGTTTTGGCATTTTGGCACGCAGAACATACGAGTAGACCAGGTAGTCTACTCGTATGCTTTGGCGCCAAAATGACTCCCCGACGAGGTTTTCGAACGGCTTTTGAGTCATTTCATTTCTACATTCACCTGAGAGTTTTATATTTAATATGAAACCTTCAAGTGCATAAATAGAACTTTGAATTTTAAAAAAGGATTTTTTTTGGCTATTTCAAAAAAAGTACGCCGCCTGTGATTGGCCAAAACAAATTTCTGGCGTTCCTTATTACTTTTAAAATGAAAAGACGTAAGTGCCAGTGTTAATTAAATCTAGAAAGTCGTAAGTGAACAGGTTTTCGTATAGAGCTTTGTTTTTTTTTGAATTGGCGATAATACAAGACCTTGATTGACCTGAGGATTTATTTCAGTAATATATTGCAACTGTCGCAATGTCTGTAGATTTATACCAACTGAGCGGTGGGAAGAGCTCGCGTCACGGAGGCCGGAGTGGCGTACGCGTGTCAGGAAAAGTGTAGCCCAGTTTGAAGAGGCACGTCTAGCTATTGTTGATACCAAACGCCATGTAAGGAAAACCCGCCCAAAGCCTTCCTACCACTACACATACAACAGTGCCGGACAACTCTACTGCGATCGCTGTGACCGGGTCTTCAAGAGCAAGTTCGGATTCGCCAGCCAC
This sequence comes from Hofmannophila pseudospretella, assembly GCA_947369225.1. Taxonomy (NCBI): domain Eukaryota; kingdom Metazoa; phylum Arthropoda; class Insecta; order Lepidoptera; family Oecophoridae; genus Hofmannophila; species Hofmannophila pseudospretella. The sequence continues at coordinate 5,871,009 of OX376337.1, read as the reverse complement.
ATTCGAGCGCATGCTAGGAACTGAAGGGGTCGCCGTCGGCGGTTTCGACGAGGAGGACTATATATAGATTTATGACTGTGTAAAATCCCAAAAAAAACGTGTAAACAGTATCGTTACAGCAATCCAGCATTCGACTCTTTTCTTGGTTAATTATGTAGGTAATATAAACAACAAAACTATTGTTTAAGAATAAAATATTCTGGTATTTAAATACAGCCTTACATTCTAACCCTACCGCTACGTTGCACGCCAAATAAAAGCGGGAAAATTACTTTACCCGCTTGAATACCAAAAACGTCTCAACCGCCACCTATCTCCATCCCTTTCTACCTCCAATTTATGCGTGTCCACCTCTCGCTCGCACTCACAGAGGAAAACCGAGCGATGTAAGCTTTTTCAGTGGTGAAACTCGTTTATGAATCGCTCTCGGGTTCCATGATGGCTGATTATACAATACAATACGGTCCAGAATTCAGTGAACACTTTCCGAGAGGGTTTTCTGCATTGACCATCTATAGACGGAGTCATTGGGCCTGGATATCGTTTGTTTGTTTGTTTGTAGTCTCTTTATTGCACATAGAAAAAAAATATACACAGCAAAACTACGTTTTTGTCCCATTTGCGGTTGAAACGACAGGTTGTTGGGGGGCGGAGCTGCGGAGGCAAGGGATTTTGTCAGGGAGGTCGGCCGTCGCCTGAGAGAGAGGGGCTGTGACCCCCGCTCCGGGTCGTTCTTGGTGCAGAGGTTGGCCGTGGCGATTCAGCGTGGCAATGCCGCGAGCGTCATGGGGACCTTTGCGCCAGGGTCCACACGGGGCGGAATTTTTGACTAAGGCTTTTCATAAGTTTTTTTTAATGTTTTTTTTGACGAAATAAATAATTTTTTTTAAAAACACACAGAAAATAAAAACATTAAAATATGTACAAAGGCGGGCTTATCCCATAGGGATCTCTTCCAGCCAACCTTTGATTAAGGAGAGTTTAGACTACTTTTATGGTGGGTAAGGTGTGGAGTACAGTAAATAATAAGTATAAATAAATATAGTATAATAATCGTTCGTTCAGAAACACCCAATTTTGACGTAACCTACAATTTTCCCGCCAATCGATTACCGATGACAGCTCAGATTTCCGCTGCACGTCTACTCAGTCAAATGTTTTTATTAATTCATAATCTGTTTTAGGGATGTTACGGACCTTCGACTCCGACTCCGAAAGGTTGGAACTTCCGATTGATTTTACACCTCCGACTCCGACTTCGGCTCCGATAATTTTGAATCGGAGGTTATACCGAAGATTTGTGAGCAAACATATTGAAATATCAATATTTTATTAAATAGTGTAGGACTACAAAAAGGAATGTTTCATTCCCGCAAACGTCATCATAAAAAATATTGTCCAGTTCAGTAATAAAAATTAAAAACGGCTTAAAATTTGCACATCTTCAACCTCCGACTCCGATTCCGGTTCCGAATCCGGTTCTGACTGCGGTTCCGACTCCGATAAATCAAATTAAGAACCTTCGGTTTCGACTCCGGTTCCGGTAAAACCACCTCCGTAGCATCCCTAATCTGTGTGTGTATGTGTTTAAAGTGGCACTAATTGAAACAAGTTAATTATTTAATTAAGTTATTTCAATTAGTGAAGACCTGTAATTGGCCCTTAATTGATAGAAATTAAAGAAAAAATATATTTTCATAAAGGATACTTATTATCCTTATATTATCCTTTATGAAATATTTATCTATTCATTTGGTTCACAAATTATCGCCGCCATATTTTTTGTATCGTCTGACGCTAGTTGATATTAAAAAACAATTTCTGGCTAGATTATCGGCGACATGGATTTCTATGGCCAGTTTGTATGAAAGACTCAATCTATACAAATCAGTGGTAATTTCTGTGAAAATGGACATGGATTTTCCGACCGGGACTCCTGGAGCGAATCGGGCCTTTATCTCTGTTCCGCCATTGGCTATTTCAAAAAAAGTACACAGCCTGTGATTGGCCAAAACAAATTGCTAGCGCTGCGTTCTTTATTACTTTTAAAATGAAAAGGCGTAAGTGCCAGTGTTAATAAAATCTAGAAAGTCGTAAGTGAATAGGTTTTCGTATAGAGTTACGACTTTTTTATTTTTAAATGGTAAAAGGCATACGTGAACAGTTTTACCGCCAAATTAAATTGCAAAAGGGTAATTGTATGGGATTTTCTTTATTGCAATAAGCGAAAACTATAGGAGATGAGTAGGTACAGGTCTTTTTATTATTATGAAACGTTTGCGTGTTTATTGCCAGTTTACATATTACTTATTTACCTACAAGGTGTAACAAAAAAAACCTGTAGTCCCGAAAGGGGGGTGTTTAGTATCCATAACAGCGTTCTATGGGGCCAACACTGAAATTGCGAAAAAAAATATCAGCTGTTCCAAATAAAAGTTATACAGTACACGACTGAAATGTATGAATTATCAGAGTGGCAAAACATATTTATATAAAATACTCAAAAATATTAATTTTAAATATTTATATATTTTATATGTATTTATTTACAATTATGAAACAGTTGATTCTCACCTTCCAGCCACTTCTTATAGAGCCGGCTCTGCGGCCGCTGCTGCAGAAACCCTCAAACGGCGCAAATATACTAATCTGGGTGAAACATAAATATTGGCAAGTTGTCACCCTTAAAACGGTTTGGTTAGAAAAGCATTTTTTTCAGTTAATTCAGTTAAGTTAAGTTAAAGTTAAGTTTAGTTAATTAAAGTTATGTTCAGTTGAAAAATCTATTTTTTCTATTAAACTCCTTAAATGTTCAAGTAGTTGATCAGAGAGCGGTCTAAGAAACAGTTGAAACGAGATTTATTGGATAAAATAGTAATTGGATGAACCGGGAATTGGTTGAAACGGGATTTGGTTTAAACGGGAAATGGATGAAATGGGAAATGGATGAAAAGAGAATTGGATGTGTTTGGAATTGGATGAAACGGTTCAAATCGACATATTGGAGCCGTTTGGGGTTGAAACATTGGGAGCGCACCGCGTCTTCAAGGACCTCGTAAAGCGCCTGGTGGACGCGTCAAAAGACCCAACAGCTGGCTCCTATTTGGCCCAGGGGATCAGCTTAGCTATCCAACGGGGCAACGCAGCCAGTCCCATGTGGGGGACTTAACAATATTTTTTTATCTTTAGTTTTTTTTTATTAGCCTAAGTTTAAGTATTTACTAATAAATGAATTATTGATAATGCAGTAAAAATTCGCATTCTTTTCGCGATTTCAGATTTGGTCCCATGGTAGTGAAAGTTGTTCAGTAAGGTACCTATATGAATACTGGAACACCCCGCTTTCGGGACTACATGGGGTTTTTGTTACAGCCTGTAGGTACATTTTTTATTTTTTTATTTTATTAGCAAACTTCACAGCAATACATTTCACAGAAGTACACAAACTTCACAGCAATACATTTCACAGAAGTACACAAACTTTACAGCAATACATTTCACAGAAGTACACAAACTTCACAGCAATACATTTCACAGAAGTACACAAACTTCACAGCAATACATTTCACAGAAGTACACAAACTTCACAGCAATACATTTCACAGAAGTACACAAACTCAATTTCAAAAATTATTGAAGTTCATCGGTTTACATAAAAATATTAACATATTTTTCCCTAGTAATATGCAGTCATACTACACCGTTGCCATTGAAAAAAAATATTCTATTCTGTTATCTCTTTCTACCGTCTGTTTTTTGATTGACTGTAGCTATTTTAAAAAAAAAATCATTTATTAAAAATATATTACAATGTCATACAGCACGGAGCCAAAATTGGAATTGTAGTCAGTCATGAAAGCACAGTACCTATATCAAAAGTAATCATGTCAAATATTAAATTATATAAATCAAATAATATATAATCAAATAAATTAAAATTAAATTATTATTTTTAATTTTTTTTATTAAGTAATTTTTTTTAAAATTTAATATTAGACCATCAAATTATGTTTATTTTCTTATTTTTATGAAATGTATTTAATATTTGATACTTGTCAAATACTCTATTACGGCACTAAATTGTGATAAAAAAAATATTTTAATACCCTATAGACGGTCCCACTGCTGGGCAAAGGCCTCCCCTCCTCCTTTCCATCCTTCCCTATCCTCGGCGTCCTTATACCATCCTTTTTGTAAGTGGTCGATATCGTCCTTCCACCTACGCCCGGGCCTGCCTCGGCGCCGCTGTCCGTCTTGTGGCACCCAGACACCCAGTGCATGGCGATCTTTGCCCACTTTTCCGGATAAATTATGGCACGTAAATTTTCACGCGTGAGTTCCATTTTGTTTATCGACTTGTTAACTTTAAACCGTTGTTGTTGTTTTTTTAAGGCAAAGGGAACTGAGCCCATACAGCCATGTCTGATGTAAACAACTCTCGCAAGTCTTCATTAAAATGTTGGTGTGACACATTTCAATGCTATCTGGGAGAATCTTCCACGCTTCTGCACCATCTGAACCAAAGAAGAAGGCGTCCCGGACGCAGTGTGGCTCTTTAAAATCCAGTCAAGATCGGGGTGCAGCGTCTTATTTGACTTTACTTCACTGTCCCATACATTAATCACGTTTTGTAGACGTTCTTCGAATAAAAAACACCATTCTTACTTGAAAAGCACTACTGTAAAACAATTTGCAAGACAACGAAAAAAAGCTGGTGTGGACGAGACAAAAGCGCGGGAGAAACTCCAACTTTAAACCGATATGTATTATTTTTTAAACATTCTTTTTCTATTGTGTAAACGTCATTACGATTCCAAGTAGCCAGTATTCACGTAACAAAAAAGGTTTTATTCTAACTAAAGAAAGAGTACTCAAGTCCCGATCATTTCGGATCATTTCGGTTTGCCCATAGTACACCCCTGAATAATATGATTGACACAAAACAATAGTTACCGAAACGAATCATTCGCTACTGGGCATCGAACCAGTCCCAGCGGGGTTTCGACCATCCACTGAGTAAATGGATCTATTGAAATGTTGAAACCAAACTTCACTGAAAAAAAATCTAACCAACGAAATGCAAATTTTCATTGATTTTTTTTATTGATTTTATTAATAATAATAATAATCACTCATTATTAACACTACATCGATCAACTCACTTTATTTCTTCTAATTAACTCTACCTACTTCTATACGTATTTCACTCATGCGTTTGGCCAAAAGCTATAATATATATATTTTTTTTATCTTTATTAAATTGTTAAAATTACACCACTTAACATTATAAAAATATTTCGTCAAATTAATACATTATTTAATGTCAATATATTTAGAATCATTTATTCATAAATACGTCCGTGTACGTAAATGCGTGCTACATGACCTACGGAGCCGAAACGTGGACACTGACGATGCGACTGGTTCACAAATTGAAAGTCGCTCAGCGTGCTATGGAAAGAGCTATGCTCGGAGTATCTCTGCTGGATCGAATCCGAAATGAGGAGATCCGGCATAGAACAAAAGTCATCGACATAGCTCATAAGATTAGCGAGCTGAAGTAGCAGTGGGCCGGTCACGTCTGTCGCAGAACCGACAACCGCTGGGGGAGACGAGGTCTGGAGTGGAGACCGCGTTTGGGCAAACGTAGCGACGATCTGCGCAAGGTGACTGGCAGCGACTGGATGAGAAGAGCCGAAGATCGGGCTCAATGGCGCGCCCTGGGAGAGGCCTATGTCCAGCAGTGGACTGGAGTAGGCTGCTGCTGATGATGATGATTCATAAATACAAAGACAATTTCTATTATAAGTACTCTAAACATAACGCATCACCATAAACATAAAATTACATTTCGTCATTAAAAAAAAGACTTCGATTTTTCAGTCTTAGTCAAAGGCCTTAGTTATTTAGAATTAACAAAGGTACATACATTTAAAAAAAAAATACAGTCATTACCTACTACTCCCGATCCAGAATCTACCCCCGTCCAAAGGTACGCATTACACTGGCAACATTACCACGTTGGATAAAAAATATTAATAATTAAGTATTTTAGTTCCTTTTAAAATTTAAATTCCTAAATCAATAACCGATAAAAAATAAATACAGGGTGTTCACGGTATTCTGTCCCATTTACCACGCAAACATCATGGTCACCCGTGTAGCCCAAAGCAATTTGTCCGACGCTTTATTCCGTTATCATTTATTACAAGTTATCTGGTCTCCCTATTACAGATATAAATCTCATGGCATATTATTACAAAAGAAATTTTGGCACAGCATCCGTGTAGCATTGAGTTATTCATTGCTTTTTCTGCTGATGTATTGGCTGGGTTATGTTTGTCGTAAAGTTGTATCTAGTAGGTAGAGAAGGTGGAGTATTAACAAACAAAAAATACAAACATATTTATTGAACCAAACTACATTCAAATTACAATCATTTAACGTTGTAGTTACAATGTATCGATAAGTAAATATCGGCACTTGCCTCATCCGACCGTCTTCATCATCAGCCCATGTCGTCCCACTGCAGGGTATAAGCCTCCTCTCTTTTGTGCCACCCTATATGATCCTGTGCTAGTCGCATCCAGGTCTTCGATGCGACTTTGGTGATGTCATCCGCCCATCTGGCTGCTGGACGACCTACTCCTCTTTTCCCCAACCTTGGCCACCACTCAGTGAGGGCTCTGGTCCACCGGCCATCACCACGTCTAACCAAGTGTCCCGCCCATCGCTACTTTAGCGTCGCAACCCGCTTTCCCTCGTCTAGGACTTTAGTTCGTTGTCGGATCGCTGTGTTGCGGATCTTGTCCATTAGGGTGATACCTAATATAAAATAAATAATAAAATGTCTTTATTGTCAGGTTATACACCCATAGTGCCTACAAGTTTTATAAAAATATAAGTAAAATTAGAATAAAACATTTTAAAAAATATGAAAATAACCAGAAAATAGAAAATTAAGTTAAAAGTAGAAGTAAAAAAGGAAATATTTTAACACAATGATTTATTCGTCATAATTTAATAATTAATTAATTTCGTCAATAAAAAAATTAAAAAAAAAGACATGAAAAGCCTTAGTCAAAAATTCCGCCCCGTGTCGACCCTGTCGCAAAGGTCCCTATGACGCTCGCGGCATTGCCACGCTGAATCGCCACGGCCAACCTCTGCACCAACAACGACCCGGAGCGGGGGTCACAGCCCCTCTCTCTCAGGCGACGGCCGACCTCCCTGACAAAATCCTTTGCCTCCGCCCCCCAACAACCTGTCGTTTCAACCGCAAATGGGACAAAAACGTAGTTTTGCTCCAGAGCGGCGTACTTCTCCCGTTTTCTTTGAGACGCTGATTCGGCTGCTGCCCCGGCTGCCCGCGCAGTCCGTCTGAGGTGACTAGCGGCGAACGTACTGACGCAAGTTGCATCCCACAGGAGACACCTACCTTGGCGCCAGGGCACCAACGTTAGGCCGTCTGGTCTTTTGCCATCAGTGCGGCTGAGACCCGGACACAATACAACACGATACAATAAAATAAAAAACATTAAACATAATAAAAGTGAATTTCCTACTTTTTATTCGCAGTCCGGTGCATCTTCAGCCAGTGTCCATAGAATCTATTTCTATGGATATCCTGACCGACAACTTTCAAAAGTCCGTTATTTGTGTCGCATACCCTCTGCCAGAACATGGCGACCCTGCTCCTAATGATCGCGAAATAGTCCAGGACCTGGCGTCCGCGAACATGCTCGACGCGCTGCAGTATCTTGGTAACTTCATTAAGATACGAAAGGCATTGTTATATTGTACTCGAAGGATGCTGAAGGCATCTGAAGGCATTTGTATAAACAACGTAAGTATTTATCCATTCTGTTGTCTATGTTGTTCATATCTGTTGTGAGAGGGTGTGTGCGAGAGTTTGAGGGTGAGTGTATGCGTGTGTGAGCGAGTGTGTGTATGTGTGTGTGTATGCACCTGTTATTGTCAGTATGTCTGGCTACTTTTTAGTCTCCATTAAATTTTCAGTGTCATTATAATCCAGATCCTTAATCCACATTTCAAATCCTTTTTTAGAGTAGGTACGTTCATTAATTTCAGTTTTCGGAAATTTCCTTAACACGAGAACCTTATCAAGTCGATCTCGCCGCCTGTATGGTAAAACCTACATATGGCAACAAAAACATAGCAAAATATATGATAGGTATTTTTCTGTTAAATATAATCTTAATTATCTAAGCTGTGCAATGTGTTACATAATTAATGTAAATAATTTAATATTGAATTATTATTTAATTATTTTGTGCGACTTATCTTGTTGTCGTGTTGTCGTATCGTGATGATATAAAAAAAATACAAAAAAAAAGAAATGTCATGTGTCAATCAATAAGTAAAGAGTACTACTTTAGTATGGCTAACTATCGATTTTTATTTTTATTTACAAAAGGTGTAATAATTCGTTTAATAGACTTGTAACAGAATAAGTCAATCGAATGAAACTCGTATCTATATTTTTATGTTGGAAAGCAGACGAGCAAAAGACCTGATGCTACGTCGCCCATAGACGTGACATGTGATCTAATATAATATACTAACTTTCTATGTATTGACGTTCTCTGAAAAAAAAAGAATTACTAGAGTAGCTAATTAAGTAGCTCTGTTAGTTTTCAAATCCGTACATAGAAATTAGGCAAGCATTGCTGCTTTGGGACAAGCATAGTTAATATTTTTTTAATCAGAGTGGGTAGAAGTCAGGGCTACTGATGGTTTATTATTTCATGAATTCAAATTTCGTCCACGGCGCTCACCATCTTCGGCAAGCTGGTTTGTGCCGGTGTCATTTTTCTGGGCTTCTTTCTTTCTTAAACGATGAAGACGTATCCTCTCCGCTCCCGAAAGTGGTTTTGGTCAGTCGCAAACGGGATTTAATCTGTTAATTTTAGCAATTTTTTTCTTACGACCGACTAGGTTCACTTGCAATCAACGTCAGAACTTTATTAACATCGAAAACTGTATTTTTTTAACGTCAAACCGTAGCGTATACTATATTCTATAAAATACAGTTTATTTGGTCCAAATCCGTCGAGTAGTTTCGACGTAGGTTACTTTAAACTGAGCGCTAACCGCGCTACACCTCATTTTCAGTGTCCACTTGCGCGGCATTTTTTTCTTGGATGCCCTTAACCTAACGTAAAACATTCATTTGAACTCATATGAAAAGATCGAAGAGAAAGAAATGAAAGAACCTATCTAGAGTGACTCTACACATAGTCAAACCAATCCCCAAAATGTATACATTTACGAATGTTACTGCTAAAAACCGCACAGGAATCCATGCTAGGAATCTGAGAATATTCTAGAATTCCCAGAATAATTTCCGAATGCGAAGCAGTTTCTTCGCTACACGCTTATCATTTATTACTCGTGTGTTATCTGGTCAGAGATATATGGCGGATATATTTGTTATTGCGATATTATAACGGGTATTGCTACTATATTTTAGGAATAGGAAATGCTAGAAATCTGAGAACTTCCTAGAATAATTCCTGAGATCGTCACCTTTTCTGTACTTTTATTAATTTTTTTGGCCCTAACTGTATAATGCACACAATGTCTACCTATAAATTATAACGTATCTTTTACTTTAGAATTCTAGAATATTTCGGTCACATTGCCAGGAAAGACAGTGACAACCTCGAAAAACTAATTGTGACCGGAGAAATGGAAGGGAAGAGGCCTCGAGGACGTAGTCCGATGCGCTGGTCCGACCAAATCCGCACCACCCTTGACTCTACAGTTCACGATGCCATCCACACCGGCGGGGACAGAAATAAATGGAGGAAGATCATCCGCCAGAAGGTGACACCTAAAGGTGGTCACGACCCTCAGCATTGAGGATTACGACGCGAGGAGGAGGAGTTTACTTTCGCGGGTTTGTTGGAAGAAATCTCTAGAGATAAGTTCACCCTTTATACAATGTCTCATTTTAATTGTTTTTAATAAGTCTATTGTTGTACAATAAAGTGTAATTAAAAATAAATTAAAAAAAACGCACGTTTCTAAATTATACGAATAAATACTGCTATGTTTTAGCAATAGATTTTATTATTATTTATTGAAAAACTATTACAATTTTACAACAGGTTGTCACAAATCAAAATTGTAGTCTAATTACTATACATAGTAGTCTTCATAATACTATTGTACTACCTACTAAAAACATGAAATTATCATATGATTAAATATAATATAAAACAATAAAATGATAATGCTAGAATAATACTAATTCTCTACTGAGAATTCTCTTCTGAGAATATCCATAATAATTCCCAGCATGGTCACCGTACTTTTTCCTTAGCCATGCTCTTTCCATTTATTACTCGTGTGTTATCTCCTCGGAGATGTATGGCGGACATATTTGTTATTGCAATATTATTATAAGGATATTCCACTAAGAGGATTGGAAGAATAATTGACCAAAAGAAAGTGTACAGTGGACGGCACGTCAATCTATACTCAGTGAAACCCTGTTGTAAAAAGATTGTAATTTTTCGACATTCGTATCACGATTCCTTCTTTGTTCCCTGGACTACAGGGTTATCTTAAGGCATCCTTAAGGCGTCTTTAAGGACGCAATAAAACAATACATCACGCCGTGTTCATTGTATCGCCGCCCGATAATGCTGCTGGCTGGCTGCTGGTGTACCCTTTTTGGCACTTTTTTTTAATAAATTAGCTACGACAAACAGGCAGACGGGCCACCTGATGGTAAGTAGTCACCGTCGCCTAGAGACACGTGCAATACCGGGGGTATTGCTTGTGTGTTGCCGGCCGTGGAGAGAGAGGACTTTTTTAACGTTCTTTTTGAAGCATCCCATGTCGTAGCGCTGCGGGAAAACGTCGGGTGGAAGAGAGTTCCACATTTTGCAGGTGCGTGGCAGAAACGTTCGTGTAAAACGGGTCGTGGTAGACACCCAAGGCTTTAGAAAGTGCGGGTGAAAATTGAGCCGCCGACGAGTGGTGCGATTCAAGAAAGTAGAAGATGGCACCAGGTCAAATAGTTCCGAAGAGCACTCCCCATTATATACGCGATAGAAGACGATTTTAGAGAGCCGATGTCTCTTCTTAAACTGAGAGGCTCTAAATCGCTCGTGAGCACGGAATCGTCGACAATTCGAGTAGCGCGCCTTTGCACGGAGTCAAGTGGATGAAGCTGGTATTCGGGTGCGCCGGCCCAGAGATGGGAGCAGTACTCCATGTGCAGCCTTACTTGCGCTTTATAAACTGGTACAGTTTATAAAGCACCGGATGTTTTGTGCTGAATGTATTATATCCATATGACATTTATATTATAATTATTAAAAACCTATCTTTATTGTTAATTCTTATGTATTTTTTTAAATTGAGACTTATCCGTGGGTTTTTGATGTTTTTGTTTTGTTACCTTTATTATTATTTGCTAATTTATTATGATTGATTATTTTTTTGATGATAATTTATGATTGATTGATTTATTAATTGAACAATAATTTGTACGCTTTCGCGCAGAATATGGTGATACTGAAACACAATGTAACATCTGCATTACCTTATTTACAAATATGTGATATTTATATTTCCATCCTTGTATACTGTTGTATTGTGTACTTGCTGTATTCTGGTGTTTACAGTGTTTACAGTTACAGTAAATAAACGTTTTTTTTTTAATTTCTATTTCAATTACGTTTTCGTGTCAATCGAATATTCTGCTAACACCTCGCCAACACATATTAGAACTTTCACATCCTTCAGGGCGACTTGGGCCACTTCCTAACTTGTCAATTTCCAAAGTTGACCACTTCCTAACTCGTCTTCATCCTAACTTGACAATTTCCAAAGCCGTCAATGCTATTATTTCAGAATAAAATCTCTCCGGACGACTATTACTCATATTTCACATAGATTACAGGCCACTTATGAAGGTACTAGAGATAGATAGATAGAAACACTGTGGAATGGCAAATTAGAATTAGGATTTGAAAGATGACAATTTAGGAAAAGGACGTTATAGGAGTGAACGAAATAGGAAGTGGTCAACTTTGGAAATTGACAAGTTAGGAAGTGGCCCAAGTCGCCCTGAAGGTTTCACATGTGTAAGTAAATAATTGAGAACGTTAAAAAATACATAATTAAAATACATCTCTGATCGATTTATATAAATTCCTTTATATTAGTTAACTTTATGTGTGTACTAAACCTAAAAACTCATTGGTATTGCATGATTTCTAACCCGGACGTCCCGTATGGGAGTCCGACGTCCTAGCCACGACGTCACTGAAGCTCCTAGAACACTAGACCAGAAAACACTAGGTGTATCAGCGAAATATTATAGGGTCCTATTTTATTAGCGGAAAATGTTTCTAGGGTGTCATCTATAGGTTATAACAATTAAGATAGGGGAAAAACAAATTTGGATAACTTATTAAATTTAAAAGAAAAAATGAATGGATTATTGCTATTCTAATACTGAAATAAGAAGTATGAATGAAACTCGTTTCATTCATAACGACATGGATGAGTGTATGCCACCAAGGCGCAAAATAATGGGGGTTATTTGTCTTTAGTATGGAACATTTTCATACAAGTAACAGGGTTATTTTTTCGTGTAAAGTGGTACAAGTGACCAGCACATACCCCTCTCCAAATATTTGCTACTAATAATAAAGACTATATATACATTGTCTATGTAAATCTGAGAGCAAGAATGTATCTGTTAACAAACTGTTAACAGAGTTTGGCGGAACAAATTCTGTAGAGACAAAAAGTATTTACCCGTTCATATGTTTGAAGCGATCGATTGTTCGTTGACCGAAAAGTGACGTTAATCGAACGGTTCGTGACCGTTGGTAAACCAAAATCGTAAAGTTTATTTTTTAATCTTCAGACTAGATCCACCACTAGATAGTTTGACCACAGGCTCATCTGGTGGTAAGTGACGATGAGGTCGAGGATGGAGCACGCGGACCCGTAAATGCCTATTCACTTTAGCCTTTTATTTTTCTTTATTTAAATAAAACTAATTATAAGTCTTAAAACATAATACTGGCATAAGCCGCAGGGTTTGTGCGCCAGTAAAGAATCGGTCGTACATACCTATTTAGTATTTCCAAAAGTAGACAAAAAATACTTAAGGAATTAAGGAATCTTGAAGATCCCACGGTTGTATCTTTCGGGAAACACAGTTTATATTGAGAAAAATTGAAAAGGTTTATTTAGCGCTGTAAACACCAGAATACAGAATACAGAAGTATACAAAGTTTAATACATGCAGCACAGAACATCCGGTGTGGTACAGTGCCAAAAAGGGTACACCAGCTCAGCATAATGCTGAGGCAAGCCACAGCGCTGATTTTTGAAAACACTGTATTAGAATCGGACCCGGGGCCTTTGTCCCTTTTACAGACTTTCTGATTTCAGTTTATCTTTTTCCTCCTTCCTACACCCCTGGACTACAGGGCGGCCTTAAGGACGTTATAAAACAATACATCAAGCCGTGTTCTCTGTATCGTCGCCCGATAATGTGTGGCCGCCTTAATTAAGGCGGTCTGACACGCCGCGCCATTAAAAGGGAGCCGGTGACTTTATTAAGTAATTTACTGTGCTAGGGGTTGTGACAGACAGGTTCGTTTAGTTTAGAAGACAAATTGTACCTATAGCCTAGTATTATTGTTACACCTGATCAAAAATTTATCTTTGCAGGGTGTAACAAAAACCTCATGTCCAGAAAGGGTTAAGACCCTAAGACCTTAAGACCCTTAAGACCCTTAAGAGTTAAAAATAAATAATTTTTTGCTTGAAATAACCATGTGTGTTTGATGACAAACAAATTAATTAGTGATCAATTTTTATAACGATATAGCACCTGCAAAGTTTATTGTTTGAAAACAAAACAAGTCAAGATTGTTACCCCCTATAGTCCCGAAAGGGGGCCCCCCTTTTAGAAGACAAATTATACCTATAGCCTAGTATTCTTGTTACACCTGATCAAAAATAGATCTATGCAGGGTGTAACAAAAATCTTATGTCCAGAAAGGGTTAAAAATAAATGAGTTTTTGCTAGAAATAACCACCCCATGCGGGAGATCCGGGTTTGAAACCATGAAATGGCATGCATTAAAAATTAAATTGACATTTAATCATTATATTATTATTATTATACTTGTAAATAACATTAAATAGACGGAAGTAACTTTAAACTTGGTTTAATTAGATAATTAAGAAATTCACATACTGACATCAACTAACGGTGAGCACAGAGTAAAAATACGTGGAATCCGGGTCGTCTGGGGTGGCCAGGTGTAGCATTGTGTTTATGTTCATATTCCAAGAATTATTATGAATTGATAATTTGTGATCCTTGTAAGAGTTCTTGTCTGACATGTAATCTAAAGACTGAATTAGCTTTGTATCATTTTTTTTTCTAATTGCTTGTAAAATATATGTAGGTATTTATATATATTATATAAATTTGCACACCACAATGTGGTAGGATATGCTAGAACTACCTCTGTAATTTTAAGATCCTTCATACATATTTCCTTCTTCCTCTATATTCTATCATATGTTATCACTTGTTAGAATGGAAAATTTGGTCATGTTAGAATCTTACTCATTTTGTAATATTTCTTACATAATTTTTGTCATATGTACCTATATGGTCTATTAATAAAGGAGTATGAATAATGATAATGATATAGATAAATGGAAAAAATAAATCATTTAGAGGTTTTTTAAAAAAATTCAGTATCCATAACTGTACCTACAACTTTCACTATGTCCCTGCATATACATTAAATAGACGACAGTCTTTGTCAGACAACCCTGAATTAATTCTAAAAGCTAAAGTGTTGAGGGAAAGGAATTAAGAACACAAACTTACTGTACACTTAACATAATATGTACTTTCATCTACACTAGCTCTTGTACCATTTAACCTATCAAAATGGAAGTTGTACCATTGGATAGAGTCACGTGACCCCGTTCTAACGATAGCTAACAATAACTGAAACATTATTTCCCTGCTTCGCTACAGCTTGCTGAAGTGGGTCACTTTTTTGGCCAAAAAAAATTACTGACTTTTTTTAAATATTTTTTTTATTGACTACTAAACCCGCATTTGACCTCGATCTCGCCTGATGGTAAGCGACGATGAGGTCGACGATGGAGCATGCGGGTCCAGCAAATGCCTATTCACTCTGGCCTTGAAGATACCAAGGTAAAACTACCCCGCTTCGCTACAGCTTGCCGAAGTGAGTCCCTTTTTTGGCCAAAAAATGTACCAACTTATATTGAATTCTCTATAACTTTGGAACTATTATAGATACCGAAACACTTGAAACTGCGTTGTGATGTGCTTGAACTAGGCTACTTAAAACCAGGTCTCATTTCGCATCTGGTTTGAACAGTTAAAAATAATTGACAAGTTTCATCAGTTGTTACGTAATGCCTCGCAGCAAATGTCGTAACCTGAAAGGAAACCGCAACCGAATTGGAAAAATGGCAATGTCACGCAGAGCGGCAACGCATCTACCGTTGTGTCTTAAAAGACAAAAATCACAACAATCGGATAACCAAGAGCAAAGGAACGGATCATCATGTCACAGTGAAAGGAGTGAAGATGCAAAGCGTCCATCTTCGCCAGTGGCTGGGCCCTGGGACGTTTGGAATGCCTCGTAAGCGTCGAACGATGAGTGTTGAGGCCGGACGAGTGGATACTTCATGTCAAAATTCTAACAATGAAAGGAGTTTCAGTGTTAAACAATCAGCCTCAAGGGCCAAGTGTTCGCTATCGTGCAGTATATGGCTACATTTATTTTAGTGAAAACGAATTAAAAATTCATTTTAAAGTAATTATTTAGTTTTTATTACCATAATGTTTGCACTGTTCCCTATGATGATCACAAAAGACAGAGAGCGATGCCTTGTTTGTATGTGCCAGAACGAGATGAAAGATTTGAGGTGTGCGTTTAGTTTAGCCATAATATTTATAATCTACGCTGCGTTTTCCACTTTTACACTTTCCCACCTCCATATTTTATTTATTAGCTGTTACTTAGTACCTCTAAGAGCCTCGATTAAAAGTAATCGGTGGTTATCCGACCTCCCGCCCCGAAACCTTCAGGGAAGAGGAGGGTCGGAGTCCCTGTTAACAAAAACTGTGTCTCCTAATACTTTGCTGACTATTGTTGCCGTGTGGATAGCTGCCTGCTTCTGTCCTATGTGTATATTTATGTGCGCGTCCAGTTTGTCACAGTGCCTGTGTATACTTTTGGCTACTACTCCTGTTGCTCCTATCACTATTGGTATTACAGTAGTGGGGGTCTTCCAAAGCCGGGTTATTTCTGTTTTCAAGAGGTTGTACTTACTTAACTTTTCTATTTCTTTTTTAGCTGTTACTAATTATTATTATTTTGTATAAATTAAGGATATGCACCATTAATGATGCCGCAGTGGTGCTAACGGTACATAGTAGTACCATTTGCACCATCAATGGTGCTGGTCAATGGTGCAGATGACACTACGGGGTTTTTCGGCTTGCACGCATGTAAAAAGAAAGTATAATTCAGGCATTATACTAGTATAGCTGTAAGGTTTCTCAGAAATAAAAATTAAATTAAAGTTTCGCATATTTCGAACAGATCCCTTCGGCCGGCCATGTTTTTTCCAACGGGTAGTACAGGTCTACCTACATTTTGTTTTTTTTTTGGTCAGTGAAATTAAACAACGAAATTAAATTTATATATAACTTCTTTATCATCTTTTATATTTTAAATGTATTATTTACAGTGCCCTTAACTTGAGATATCGTTTCTAAATATTATAATATGAACACTTATTCTTTAACTACCTACACAACAACAATTATAGGTACTGACATTCGAATATTCACATTTACACTGTTACATTATTTATTATACAGGTGTCACAGAAAAAACGAGCGTATGTGGGACGACGTCCGGTCGGACGTCCCAGATACCGCTGGCGCGATGAAGTGGAGAAGGATCTGCGGGAGCTCCGGGCGCCTGACTGGCTCGAGACTGCGCAGGAGAGAGAGCGATGGCGCTCTTTGGTATCGGAGGCCAAGATCCACTTCGGGTCGCTGCGCCAGCGGAGTAGTAGTAATAGTATGTCACAGAATATCCACCATTCGCTTTATTGGATGAAACTATCCACCAATATTAATAATCTATGATCGGAGTAGGTAGGGCTGTTTTTGGTACTTGCCACATACGGTCATAATATGGATAAGTATGCCCAATAATCCCGGGATTTCCGGGATTGAATAAATATATTATTTAGGTTTTTAACGTTATATTTGTTTTGATACACATTTAAGATTGGTGGCGAAATATATTTTTTTAAGATTCATGGCGCTAGTGTACCTATGGTAGTGTTTTAACTTCTTCGTAGGTTCACAATTTTTAAAAAATCGTAATCCGCCGAGTAACGGCGAGGTTTATAAAAGTAATTTACAACATTTGCTCGATAACTTAAAACGGGATCCCGAAATCATATCCATATTAATATAACCTTTGAGGACATTGACCCGAAAGAGCCCTACCTACTCCGATCAGTGTTAATAACTGACGTAAAAAAAAAACATTCGGAAAAAAATGACTTCTCATTGGTACAGTATGTAAACTAACTGATGGAAGTTATTTTATGGGATTAAATTGAATATTGCATTAAAAAAATTTACTTCCCATACATTTGTATGAAGTCCCAATTTTTTTGTGTGAATTACGAATATTTTTTTCGTGAAAGTTTCTCATATTCCTGGTGTGGGAAGCCAGGGAAATCTGAGATTATGTTAAAGATACTGTCTGCATTAATATTTTTTTTTTCATGGGTCACTTTCATCCCATAAAATATCTTCCATCAATTAGTTTACATAATTTATATGTAGTAACACTGCAATAAAGCAGTTTTTACAGGTGATTATTTTTTTTACATTTTTAGTAAGTGTTTACAAAAAATATTATGTACTTAGTTCAAATTATTTTTATTCATAATTACTAGAAATCTAAAAATACACCCACATTGTAAGAACAAAGAGTGAAGGTAATGTTGCTATAAATGTATATAAACATAGACCTGCAATAATATTATTATTATTTTTTATATCTCAATTTAGAGGCTTTGGTACACGACAAGGTGACCATGTCAGCCTCGTTAGGGTCACTAAGAAAAGGGAAGGGAAGCTCAAGTATTATTAGAGTCAGCCCTCACTCTGAGAGCTAACTTAGCAAACAACAGTAAGTGTTTCATATTATCAGATAAGGGCTGACTCAAAATAATATTGAGCCTCCCATTTTGGAGCCTATTGAGGACAAATTTTTTCCTCTCAAATTTCCCCAGGTCACACTCCATCAGGAGGTAAGTGAGGTCTTCTATTTTGTTGCAGTTGGTACAAACGGTGATGCAGCTCTTCCCGCCAAATGCAAAAACTTATTTAACGGAATGTGACCGGAGCGTAACCTAAAAGCTAAGACAAGCAGCGCCCTACCGAGGCTGACACAGTCAAACCATGGAGCCCAGGCTGGCATGTAATTAAGTGTATTATTAACTAGGTAAATATGTAAATAGAAACAAAAACATGGGTAAGAGAAAATAACAATTGTAGACACCTATTTAAGTATCTAAAAAAATCTAGTTAAAATATGACCTAGGTATATTAAGTTTTTACAAGGGAACATTTTCTCGGAATATGAACTTACGCGATTTTTTTAAAAATCTCCATATAATTGATATTACATACAAAATGGTGAGCTTAAACTGCCTATTTGTATGGGAATGTTCACCCTTTAAAAAAAAAATTTTACCTTACAACCTGCATAGGTATGTTTTGTGTTGGTATTACAATATTTTTTTTTCAGAAAGGTTTATAATTTTTTTATACAATCTATAAATAGACCAATAATCACATAAGTAGGTATAGGTTTTTCAGTGCTTGAGAAATGAATTATACTAATACGAAGTTAATATTACCAATTAAAAGTAAGGTATTTAACTAAAAACAATTATATTATCTACAAAATCTACATTATGTACAAAAAATAATGGAATGAATTTAAAAATTGTATTCCACTTACATTCATAATGTCTTTTTTACGCTGGTTAAAAAATTAAAATTGGGTAAAATACAACTTACCCACGTCATAAAATAAATGGATAACGAATTATATTTTACACAAGTAATTAAAAATACCACTATTGATAATAAATAACCTTAAACTACATATATATTTACATAAATATACAATTTCAGTTTCTACCTTTATAAGTTTTATTATACCCCGCTTGCCCAACTTATACCCCACTTAACCTACCCCACAACAATAGCAACACAAAGTGTTTTTAAAGTTAATTCTTCATTATTGTATGCCATACCCATAACTCTAAAGTTTAATTTCTAATCTAATACACATAATTAATGTCACTTTCTCGTAGCCTTTTACTTTTAAAATGGGGACAATTTATGGACACACAAATAAACACAATTTCAAAAGTAGAGTTCAAAATGAGTTTCTCCCGCGCTTTTGTCGCGTCCACACCAGCTTTTTTTCATTGTCTTGCAAATTGTTTTACAGTAGTGCTTTTCAAGTAAGAATGGTGTTTTTTATTCGAAGAACGTCTACAAAATGTGATTAATGTGTGGGACAGTGAAGTAAAGTCAAATAAGACGCTGCAGCCCGATCCGTACTTGACTGGATTTTGAAGAGCCATACTGCGTCCGGGACGCCTTCTTCTTTGGTTCAGATGGTGCAGAAGCGTGGAAGATTCTCCCAGATAGCATTGAAATGTGTCACACCAGCATTTTCATGAAGACTTACAAGAGTTGTTTACATCAGACATGGCTGTATGGGCTCAGTTCCCTTTGCCTTAAAAAAAAACAAGAGTTCAAAATTGACTTCAAAACTTACGTATGAGGAAACCGAACACCTGCTTGGCATTATTGAATAACATTCGTTAGATCAGTCATACATAAATTCTTGCACATATGATTACACGTACAAACACACCCTCTCTCCCTCACACTCACACACACCACACATTCTCAAATATACCCCCAAGCACATGTACTACATGTACGCACGCTGGTTGATAATGAACCCGCCACATAGAGGATCACTGACTCCTAAGGCACAGGCTCCACCTAGTTTAGAGGTCAGGCGATCGAAACAAATCACGTTGTACAACCATTGTGATCTAAATTTTTCAATAAAGATTTTATTTATTTAATGAAATAAGTTAGTATTTTTGTTGTTGTTGTTTGTTTTTTTAAGGCAAAGGGAACTGAGCCCATACAGCCATGTCTGATGTAAACAACTCTTTCAAGTCTTCATTAAAATGCTGGTGTGACACATTTCAATGCTATCTGGGGGAATCTTCCACGCTTCTGCACCATCCGAACCAAAGAAGAAGGCGTCCCGGACGCAGTATGGCTCTTCAAAATCCAGCCAAGTACGGATCGGGCTGCAGCGTCTTATTTGACTTTACTTCACTGTCCCACACATTAATCACATTTTGTAGACGTTCTTCGAATAAAAAACACCATTCTTACTTGAAAAGCACTACTGTAAAACAATTTGCAAAACAATGAAAAAAAGCTGGTGTGGACGCGACAAAAGCGCGGGAGACCTCCTATTTATAGCTGTATAATCAGGATTTATTGACAGTGGTGGCACAACATTGAAAACTTGCCCGTAGGTAAATTTCGTATTATTTTTTTTTAAATTGGCTACATTTTTTCGCTCTCACTGTGACAATTATTTGTATAAGATTAAAAAACACACTTTAAAATGCTTAGAAAACATTGAAAACAACTTTAAAAACACTTTGTGCTATTATATTACAAGCAAAACAAACTTATTTATCAACATTTAAATTCGAATTCAAATTAAAATTCGAATACGCGGGCCTCAACGACGACGCTTCAGCATTGACGGGGGATGGCGGAGTGGGAGGGATGTACGGGTACCGCGGGTAAGGCGGGTAGGGGTATGGGTAGCCCGCGGGTAGGAGCTGCGGGTTGTGGAAGGGTAGAGGTAGCCCCGGGGAGGGGTAGCCGTAAGGCAGGCCGACGGATGATGCCGCTGCTTGGAGGATGGATGCAGCGAACGCGGGGTCGCTGTAGACAGCTGCGTATGGCCACGCCACTGCGATTCGCTGGCGTTTGTCTTTCATTCTGCGGTTTTGGAACCAGACCTGTGTGCAAAAAAAAAACAAATGTATTTTTTTTTTTTTGAGGTAAGGACAGGGAGTATTTTTTATACAAACTATATTTTACATTGTAATGTAAAGTAAGTAAAATACATTTTATTGTACAATAAAAAACAACAAACAAAAGATAGAAAAGGAAATAGAGAAGTACAATTTAGGCGGCCTTATCGCTAAGAGTGATCTCTTCCAGGCAACATTTATAGTCAAGGTTACAATTATTATTTATACAGCCTGTAACAAAACTCCCATGTAAGCCGAAAGGGGGAGTTCAGTATCGATATGTCGTAGCTACAAAGCATTTCACGAAGTGTTAATAAAGTTAGACAGATACCATAATAGTCTAGTTTTACACTGTCTAAGATTTTTAGACACTTCGTGAAATGCAGATTTGTATGGGGTCGTGTTTTTTTGGGATAAATTATTGATTATTTAGTTTAAAGTTTTAATTTAGGGACCAGGTCAGAATCGACACCATTAACCGACAAAATTAAAGGTCAAATCTGCATAACGCAACAGTAAATAACATTATTTTTAATGACATTACTAATAATAAAAATCAAGTCACAATAAAAGCGAAAACCAATTTTATTTTACCGGTGGAGATATATAGAACTAATCTAATACTTTTAAATTTTAACACTCCATCTGCACAAGCAGCGCCACTATGGGCGGCAAAAATAATATTGCGTGTTTGTATAAATAACATTTTACTATAGAGAGTTGCCTATGAGCGTTAGTAAAAGCATAAAACGAATTTACTACCTTCTTCACACCCTATCGCTAATTAATTGCATGTATTTTTTTTTACTAACACTTCTAAAATCGTAAAATGTTCAGTGTTTCATACAGTGCACATTTACCATACATTCACATCACACATACAAAGGTAAACAAGTACTAAATGTTTAAAAGGGTAAGTTAAGTACCCAGGGGCTATCAATTCGTGGTATTCAGTGGGATTTTTTCGAGCCTCGAAAGATATCTCAATTTTTTTTATAATATAGGGTCCTATTTTATTAGCGGAAAATATTTCTAGGGTGCCATCTATAGGTTCTAACAATAACGATAGGGTAAAATTTTTTTTTCTTATTACGTTTTCGAGAAAAACGACAAATTTTTTTGTTTGAAAATTCTACAAATGAATTAATTATTGCTATTCTAATACTGACATTAGAAGTACCTACATAACGTCATGGATGAATTTATGCCACCAAGGCGCAAAATAATGGGGTTATATTTTACTAACAGGGTTATTTTTCCGTGTAAAGTGGTACAAGTGACCAGCACATACCCCCCTCCAATTATTTGCTACTAATAAAAAAGTACCTTATATACTTATTTTCCTCTATAGGTAATTCGGTATCTAAAAATCAGTATCAGTAGGTAAAAGGTAAGAAAGTTTATTTTATGTTTAATGAAACAAACAAACGGACAACCTGATCGCCATCATTACGTTAGTGGTCACCGTCGCTTATAGTCACTTCACTGATGTACGGAAATAAACAATTTTTCACTTCCTTAAGGGTGGGTACTGACCGGGAGCATGTTCGTGTACCAAATGTAACAAATGGGAATTAGATGGCGAGCATGGCGCGGTACTGACCGGAGGAGCATTATAATACATTACACGCGACGTATTCACTGATGTACGAGTGATGTAATGCTCGAATCCGAGCTGTTACACTACACACGAATGCACACTATAGGATGCAAGTGAAAAAGCGTGCATCGTGTGCAATCGCGTGTAGTGTAACAGCTCGGATTCGAGCTTTAGATCATTGAAAAAGATTGATTTTTCATCATTGATCATCAGTGAATACGTCGCGAGAAATGTAATGTAATGCTCCTCCGGCCAGTACCGTGCCATGCTCGCCATCTAATTAGCATTTGTTACATTAGGTACACGAACATGCACCCGACATGCTCCCCATGGTCAGTACCCGCCATGCAAGTGAAAAATTGTTTATTTCCGTACATCAGTGTAGTGTTTATGAGCGACGGTGACCACTAACCCACCTTTAAAGTTTGACCACCCCCAATGGCGACGCAGAGCCAGCTAAAATCATAACGACGGCATAATGGCCGCGTTGAAACACAACAAAGTAAATAACAAAGCTTTTTCCTTTAGGATGTCTTAAAATATCGTTAAAACGTCTTTTGTTCAGAGAAGCAGCGGACGATGTGTTAATTGGCGGGAATTTTGCAGTCAACTTCTTCGCGCTCGGAAAATGGCGCGCTTTTGTGCGCCACAGACAAGATTATTGCTTTTTATTGGCGGCATAAAACTCAGGCATAAAATGGAAAGTATTTGAATTTAGAATTGAACATTTAATTCAAATTATTATTTGTTTTAAAATAACCAGCGCAGTTAAAGAATAGGATTGAGATACCTATTAATTAAATAGGTATATAATTATTTATGTATTATATTTTTTTTTATGTATGTACCTATATTAATTCATTGTTAATTCTAAATATATTAACATTACTTATGAAAAAAAATTATTGAGATATTAAAAAAAATATATAATTATTATATCTTTTATGTTGCCAGAATATCAAACAAATAATAATTATTTTTAATTATAATCAACTTACATTCTTACTACTACTTATTATGATTTAAGTAAATAATGTCAAAAGGGCACCAGTGATAAGGAGTTCGCTATGAAAAAAATAGTACCATTAATTAATTCCGCAATATGGTAAGGGTTTTACAGTTCCTGGTCAGGGTTTACTTATTTTGTTTAATGTTTTCAAAGACTGAATTTTAGAAGTTTTGATTTTAAAAATATCACATTTATTGATACCGCCAATAAACATTCATCACAATAAACAAACATCGAAAAAACAGGTTTTTTATGACACATCAAATGGTAGCCGCGGCTTAATTTAATAGTTTTTAATTGGTATAATCGCGCCATAAAACAGATGCCCCGACTGCCCAACCCATAGACAACCGATGAAGTCTTTTCTAATACCCACTCACTAATGATAGCGCTTTATAGCACTGAGAAGCCCGTTCTTTTCTCTATTAATGTTCATTAGCGTTCTACAGCTACTGAATAATTCGGTCGGTTTCTTTTATTAATGCACATCGACAAATTAGCGTGAATGTAAAATCCGAATGCAGCAATAAAAACACATGTTTTTTTTCTTTTTTTCTTTAGCCGTTGGTTTTCGTTTTTCAAAGGTTGGAAGTGATAATTGAGATTATGACTGGACACCCGATGTTTACGCGCGAATGAGGAATTTAAATTTAAATTGGCGTAGAACGTTTAGAACACCGCATTCCATAGACAAGTTTAATTTTATTACAAAGAAAGAACAGTTTGACAGCCAGTTCATGAAGGCATCATTTTTAAATTGAGAACGCGGTTTTCTTCTTTGTTTTGTGGCGTTTTCACACATTTGTAACGTGATTTCTGCGAATTAGCGGCCAGTCATAAAGTGTTCGTGATGGAAATTATTGTGCCTCTAATTGAAGCATCATACTCAGACATACGTATTCAGAAGTGATTTGGCAATAACTGTTTTTATAACACTAAGTGATCGGCCATGACTCCGTTTGCGTGGAAAATAATATATGCGCTTATTAGACTTGACTGAATTCAGTCGGCGATTTAGCAAACGATTTAGTGAACTGATTATAGGATAGGCTGCTGTTTAAAGCGATTAGCTCTAAATCTATTAGGCCCGCTTACGCGAAATTTTTTCCCGGGGTTAACTCGCGAATTGTCTATGGTTTTTATACAAAATTGACATTGGATTAGAGTTAATCAGAAAGTTAACGGTTGATGCAAGACGGCCATACGATTTACAGCTTATAAAAAGAAGCATGTATAATTTCTTTATTATAATTTGTGGATAATTATTTACTTAGATAATTTTATGGTACATTTTGCTTACGACATGCCTTAATATCACAATATTATTTTGTGTTAACATGTCTGAATAACCAAAAGGTTAGCTGAAATAAAATGACGTACGGCATTAAGTTCGCCTATCTACTATCTTCGTACATTAAAGAAAAAAAAAGTTTAAATTCCTATAGATAATATAAAAGTTCTTTGAAATAAATAAAGACTTGATCGAAAAAGACCTCGTGATAAAACTTATGAGGTTATTACACTATGCTTCATGCAGTCCTATGTAATCTCCACGACACAGTGTGGAGGTTATAGTTTATTGTGAAATGTTAATTAATATGTGGTAAAGGAATACATTATTTTCAATTTTTCGATATTTTTTTAATTAAAACTTTTTTATTTATTTATTCTTTAATGCACAAAGACAGAGATAGAGATAGGTGATAGAGAGCGCATTACAATGATAAATTTTAATAACCTAACCATAAACATCACCTTAAACCTGTTTAGCACTGTTTATAGACAAGATTTCATAAAAGAGTCTACGCCTACATCTAGTTAGGTATGATGGTACAAATGTGTCAAAGTGAATATGAATGGTCACGTCATGGATGTCGTGATATTACGCCAATATCTATTCACTGGTTCGTTATAATTGACCAGAGGTCGACTTGGCACAATTTGGGTCAGATCATAGCGTGGGTACACCATTCAATGAAGTAACTTACTTAGTGTATGGTATGACACGTAGGAGGGTATTTGGCTTTTTACACTTGACTTCACAACGGTTAGTCTACGATTTACAGCATATATTAATAATGTATAGGGTCATATTTTATTAGCGGCAAATATTTCTAGGGTATTTATAGGTTACAACTTATACCCAGGGGCTATCAATTCGTGGTATTCAGTGGGATTTTTTCGAGCCTCTAAAGATATCTTTTTATAATATAGGGTCCTATTTTATTAGCAGCAAATATTTCTAGGGTGTCATCTATAGGTTATAAGAATAACGATAGGGCAAAAAAAATTTTTTTTTACTAATATAATTTTCGAGAAAAACGACAAAATTGTTTGTTGGAAAATTGTTCATATGAATAAATTATTGCTATTCTAATACTGAAATAAGAAGTATGAATGAATTCATGCCACCAAGGCGCAAAATAATGAGGTTTATTTTTCTTTAGTATGGAAAATTTTCATACAAGTAACAGGGTTATTTTTTCGTGTAAAGTGGTACAAATGACCAGCACATACCCCCCTCCAAATATTTGCTACTAATAAAAAAGGACCTTATAGAAGCTTGTCGTCTAGTTATTCGACTAAATCGTTGACTGAATAAGTCAAGTGTAAATGCATTCAGTAAGTACGGTAAGACTGCAATTTATATCATATGAATGACAACACTGCTTAGTGAAAAAATTAGAGGATGACACCAATTAAGATTTACAGCCTGTAAACAGCTGCTTGTCTAATTAGTCGACTAAATCTTTGACTAAATCGTTGACTGATTAAGTCAAGTATAAATTAATTCAGTACGGTTAGACTGCGATATACATCATATGAATGACAACAGTGCTTAGTGAAAAAATTAGAGGTGACACCAATTTAGATTTACAGCCTGTAAACAGCTGCTTGTCTAATTAGTCGACTAAATCTTTGACTACATCGTTGACTGATTAAGTCAAGTATAAATTAATTCAGTACGGTTAGACTGCGATATACAGCATATGAATGACAACAGTGCTTAGTGAAAAAATTAGAGAATGACACCAATTTAGATTTACAGCCTGTAAACAGCTGCCTGTCTAATTAGTCGACTAAATCTTTGATTATTGATTATTGTATTATATCTTTAATTTATGGCTATATTTTTATAGACTTTATGACATGTGACAATTGAACATGCCCTTTTACAGCAGCTATAATTAATTATTATTATTATTTGTACGCCAATGCCCCTTTACAGCAGATATATTAATTTTATTATTTATTAATTTAGATAAATGACAAAGCCCCTACAGCTGCTACAATCTTTTTTTTTTTACCAAATTTTTAAATGTAAATCGGCTGGTCTGTTCGCTTCTGTCCAGTTATGTTTATGATTAGCAGGATTTGTGTTTTAAATTTTAAAGTTATTGTAAAAGCATGACGTAACCAAGAGTTCCTGGTGTCCCGATGGTTTTTAATAAATGAGTATGAGTACTGAATAAGTCTAGAGTAAATTAATTCAGTACGGTTACACTGCGATGTACAGCATATGAATGGTGAAAAAATTAGAGGTTGACACAATTCAGGCCAAAGCGTAGGTGGACTCTTATCAATGGAGAAACTGAATGTCGTACACTTGCCAGGTAGTACTGTTTTGGTCCTTTTAATTAACACTGTTTCTGTAACAGTTTACAAATGAAGAGGGCTCTTATGAAACAAGCTATGAGCATATTTTGAGTTATATAGTACCTATATATACAAATGCATATTTATAATAGTGATTCAATACCTAAATGCAAATATGTAAGGTCCTTTTTTATTAGCAGCAAATATGGAGGGGGGTATGTGCTGGTCACTTGTACCACTTTACACGGAAAAATAACCCTGTTACTTGTATGATAATTTTCCATACTAAAGAAAAATAAACCCCATTATTTTGCGCCTTGGCCATGTCATTATGAATGAAACTAGTTTAATTCATACTTCTTATTTCAGTATTAGAATAGCAATAATTCATTCATTTGTAGAATTTTGATAAAGAGGCTTGGCCCTAAACCCAGCTCCAGCTCTGCACATTGTGTATATGACTGTATTCATAATTATTGTAAGATATATTTATTTCAAAAGATGTGCTGCTGAAAGTTTCTTGCGCCGCTTCTTTCCTTTCAGCTATAGCACCTTACGAAGCGGTGGTAGAGTACAAAAGAATGACGTTGTAAAAAGGTAATAACTTACAATAAAAAATACCAGAAATTACGCTGGCTCTCTTAAAGGGTTTCAAACTTTAAACACAGCAATGCAAGCATTGCTGCATTGCGGCAGAACCTTGCTTACCTTAATAGTAGATTCAGGTAATTGAAGCTGTGCTGCTAATTCGCACCGCCTCGGTCTTGACACGTAGTTTTCTTTCATGAATTCCTTTTCCAGTCTAGCTAGCTGTTCCCGAGTAAATGCTGTTCTATATCTCCTGTAACAATAGTAAAAGGTTTATTCATAATAAAGAAATACTAAAAATAACACTAAAATACATATTTAAGCTAAAATTACAAAATACCTAACTATTGTACAAGTAAAAGACCTGGCCCAGGTCGCTCCCTGCAGATAGTGTCCCGAGTAGGCTGGCGGCGTCGCCCCGCTGTATAGCGAGGCTTGTACGCTGAGCAAAGTAGAGGCCAGCCTTCTGGTCTCTACGAGGCGCTTGGCTGTTCCCCGGTAGAGGCAGTGGGCTCCATGCCCCCACAATATTAAAATGTACATAAGTTTTAGTTTGAGAAGAATGTCTATGTAATGGCAATACGCATATACGAGTATAATAAATTACCACGCCAGAGTTTTAAAAAGAAGATTATTTGGTTACTGGACAAATGTTTCGATTCGGTTGATGCAATTTTTAATAATTATAGATTTTGTAGGCTTTATTTCTTAAAAAGATTATGATTACGATCTAAATGACATTTATATTTTATAATTTATCTGACTGTTATATTATTTATTTTTTATATTTGCACGCTCATTGTTTTTATTTTCCAACGAATTTTAATTCAGTTTCCACATACGACTATAAATTTATATCTATTTCTTAATTTTTATGAAATGCATTTAATATTTGATACTTGTAAAATACCATATTCAATTATTAGGAACAATTTATCATATAAATAATTTATTAAACCATAAGAAAATATTAGGTACCTACCTTATGTTAGGATCTGGTGCCGAGCCCGAGTTGGTCATCTGTTCAGACTGTGGGCTTAGAGATTCTGTAACAAAGAAAAAATATATTTAAAAATAGAACGAGCGCTTATTACACTGGACTGAATTCAGTCAGTCAGTAACGCATTCAGTGCGGTTAGTCTAAGATTAACAGAAGCCTGGACGAGTTCTGGAGTGGAGACCGCGTTTGGGCAAACGTAGTGTGGGATGTCGCCTGCTAGATGGAGCGACGATTTGCGTAAGGTGGCTGGCAGCGACTGGATGAGAAGAGCCGAAGATCGGGCTCAATGGCGCGCCCTAGGAGAGGCCTATGTCCAGCAGTGGTAGTCCACTGCTGGACATAGGCCTCTCCCAGGTCAGAGTAGGCTGCTGATGATGATGATGAAACAGAAACCTGTCTAGTTAGACGACTAAATCGTTGACTGAAATCAGTTTCAATGAATTAAGTCAAGTGTAAATGCAGTCAGTAGGTACTGTTAGTCCGCGATTGACATCAATATAAACAGAAACCGTCTAGTTAGTCGACTAAATCGTTGACTGAATACAGTCAAGTAAAAATAATTGCATTGAATAATTAATCGACTAAATTGTAGACTAAATCGTTGACTGAATTCAATCAAGTGTATATAGGTAAATGCTTTCAGTACGGTTAGTCAGCGATTTACAGCCTATAAACAGAGATATGTCTAATAAATCTACTGAATCGTAGACTAAATCGTTTTCTGAATTATATTTGACTGAATTCAGTGCGGTTAGTCTGCGATTTACAGCCTATAAACAGTAGCATGTCTAAATCAACTAAATCGTAGACTAAATCGTTCTCTGAATTATATTTGACCGAATTCAGTGCGGTTAGTCTGCGATTTACAGCCTATAAACAGTAGCATGTCTAAATCAACTAAATCGTTCTCTGAATTATATTTGACTGAATTCAGTGCGGTTAGTCTGCGATTTACCTACAGCATAAAGATGTCTGTCTAATTAGTCGACAAAATCGTAGACTAAATCTTTGACTGAATTAAGTCAAGTGTAAATGCATTCAGTACGATTAATCTGCGTTTTTCAGCATATAGGTAAAAAGAAACCTGTCTAGTTAATCGACTAAATCGTTGACTGAATTATGTCAAGTGTAAATGCATTTATGGCGGCTTCCCGCCATCACGCCTAGGTCACCAATGTGGGGCTGAACGCGCCCACGAAATAAAAAGCAGGTCTTGGAGATGGAGAGCAAGCTCGTGTGTGGTGTCCAGACAAATTCAATCTTGCTCTCCGTCTCCAAGACCTGCCTTTTATTTCGTGGGCGCGTTCAGCCCCACATTGGTGACCCCGACGACGTGATCACGAACAAAGGAAATGTCGATCGAGCAAAAGATTTATAACGAACCAGCGTCGGTCAACAAAGTCGGTTAATCTGCGTTTTACCGCATATAGGTAAAAAGAAACCTGTCTAGTTAATCGACTAAATCGTTGACTGAATTAAGTCAAGTGTAATAAGTCCATTAATATACAGAAGCCTGTTTTTGCTTCCTAATAGATTTGAAGGGCCGATTATTAGTTATCTGAACTTTAAAAGAATTGCTCTAAAGG
Source organism: Hofmannophila pseudospretella (assembly GCA_947369225.1). Classification (NCBI taxonomy): domain Eukaryota; kingdom Metazoa; phylum Arthropoda; class Insecta; order Lepidoptera; family Oecophoridae; genus Hofmannophila; species Hofmannophila pseudospretella. The sequence goes on along the minus strand of OX376337.1, from coordinate 5,840,377 downwards.
GTTGTTACCACTCAGAGGCGGCTGCCTTTTCTTCCAAGTATCATAAATTCATAATATTATCTTTATTATTCCTTTTGTCTAGACTCTTCTTGTAGGTAATGCTTTTAAAAGCCGAGAATTAATTTTATAACAGAATTGATAAATTAACGTTAGGTGTTTTGAAAAAAAAAACATAGGTACTTACCTAAAGAATATTTTTTTATTATACGGACTAAACTGACATGATAGAGTATCGGTGGCACAGTAGCTATGGCACCGGACTCCCGTGCAGTGCCATGTACCAATGAGCTTTTCGTATTTTTCGAAGACTTACGTACATTTACCGACTGCTCTAACGGTGAAGGAAACCTGCACACTGAGATGACCAGTGTGTAAAGTGGGAAAGGCACAAAAGATCCTCAAGGGTCGAAGTGCCGCTGGGGTTATTCCCGGTCCCCTACCATAAGATAAGAAAACTGACATGATGATGATGATTATTTTTATTAAACCGACTAATGTCACTTTGTAAAATAATGTTGCCATGTTTAATGTAACAGTGATACGATGATATTATTTCATCAAAAACTTGCAACCAAGACCTGACAACACAGGTAAACATCAGTTTAGTCCGTCTAATAAAAACACTACATTAAGGTTTTTTTTTTCGAACTGCATTGTTGGCTCTATTCGGCCTTAATATTTCAACGGAAGTGGATAAAAAAGTGAAAACAAGTTAATATAAATCTTTAAACAGTATGAAATAGTAAAAATAGCAACCGTTACTGAAATATCATTGAAATAAGTATATATCTTTGTTATACGTTATTTATTTTCTCCTTTTTTTAGACAAAATAAAAAAGGATCAAACGGCGAACATGCGTGAAATGACGAATAATTGAAAAGGAAGCAAAACAGGCATGCCAAGATAGAGATTCGTGGCGCTCCATTCTCTCTGCCTACCCCGCAAGGGACCTAGCGTGAAGTGACCTATGTATGAAATCCATGGCATTTGGTGTTCGGTTAAAAATGACTAATTAACCCATGAATTTGAGATTGACTTATCATAAAAGTGGAAGCGTTCGGGAACCAGTAGTCCGGAGGTGCTAATTGCACGCACCCAGCGTTTCAAAAGGAGTACATTAACACAAAACAAACACAAATAAGCTATTGTCTAATTAAATATTTTCCCATGCTGTATGCGTTATTTTCTTCTGCCATTATAACACTGGCCACAAAGAAACCGAAAAACCCGGTCGATCGCCGCTCTTTACAAAAAAATAACACCAAAACGCCCGACTTTACAGATCTGATTAGTCGTTGAAGTGGTTCTAAATTTAAAAAGGGCGCGCTTATTGACACTGGCTGCTAAAAAAAGAATATTGAACGCTTTTAACTCTCCATTGTCTATGGTGTAATGGTCGCGTGATTATGACGTTTCCAAATTGTTTCCGGTTAAAAAGTACCATCTACCATCTACCTACCTCTAATTTGATACTTTGTCTTTGTCTGGATACTTTGTAACATTATTTAATTAGCACTTACTATAAAAGCTGATAATAATAAAACGTTTGCAAATATCAATAAGGCATCATTATAGGAAATTTATTACGCAAACACAAGTGCTTTAATGTTTTTTTTTCCTCAATTGCCACTGGCGTCGAAGCCACTTGAGTAGTTCCCATGCTGGGTGGCGACAGAACACTCAAAAATCAATTTGCAATCGTCTAGCCAGGCTTCCTTTCATTCAACAGTTTGTTATAATACAAACTTTTTTGACATAACCTTTTCGGCATTCGCCCCTGCCCCCAGCTGCGACATTATGGCGTGTGTCTGTTTGATTTTCAAAAAAAGAACAAGGAAATGTTACATTGAACATGGTTTTTAAAAAGCTTCCGTTTTTAAATCTTCCGCCGCGTTCTATTTTCAAACGGACGATGTTTTTTTATGAATGATCAATGACATGATTTGCGTTTTATTTATACTTTAGTTAACCTTAGGTTATTTAAGAGTTACGTTTATTATAGTGTAATATAATATTTAGTTAGAATTCTAAATACACTTATAATGTAGGTATACAGCTTATAAATGTTTCAGAAACCTATTATGAAACTATTAGAGATAGAAATAGATGTATCTACCATTGTCATATTAGGTAAACTATAACAAATTCCATTTGAAAATAGAACGTAGCGATAGATTTAAAAATTGAACGTTTTAAAAACCATGTTCAAAACATTTCCTTTGTGAGTTTCTCCCGCGCTTTTGTCGCGTCCACGCCAGCTTTTCTTCATTGTCTTGCAAATTGTTTTACAGTAGCGCTTTTCAAGTAAGAATGGTGTTTTTTATTCGAAGAACGTCTACAAAATGTGATTAATGTATGGGACAATGAAGTAAAGTCAAATAAGACGCTGCAGCCCGATCCGTACTTGGCTGGATTTTGAAGAGCCATACTGCGGCCGGGACGCCTTCTTAATTTGGTTCGGATGGTGCAGAAGCGTGAAAGATTCTCCCAGATAGCATTGAAATGTGTCACGCCAGCATTATAATGAAGACTTGCAAGAGTTGTTTACATCAGACATGGCTGTATGGGCTCAGTTCCCTTTGCCTTAAAAAAAAAACAACAACAATCAAACAGACTCACGCTATAATAATGTCACAGCGGGGGTTAGAACAGTAGAATTTCATTTAATTTCGACCAAGTTTCAATCATGTACCTACATGTAAAGTTGTACGTTTTCAATTCCACGGGACGTTCGTTTCAGAGGATCATTTCGAAACGTTCTGTCGGCGCGTCTGTTTCAAAACGCGTGGTAATTCCAAAGACAAATAACGCGGGAACACAGTCATAATGCATAAAGGCGGTGATACACTGCTCATGCATATAAGTGTATAACATATTATAATAAATATATAAAATTATAAGTAACAATATAAATTACTTATAACTTTTATATAAGGTCGTTTTTTATTAGTAGCAATTTTGAGGGGGGTATGTGCTGGTCACTTGTACCACTTTACACGAAAACATAACCCTGTTACTTGTATGAAAATGTTCCATACTAAAGAAAAATAAACCCCATTATTTTGCGCCTTGGTGGTGTAAACTCATCCATGTCGTTATGAATGAAACGAGTTTTAGAATTGCAATAATTCATTCATTTGTATAATTTTCAAACAAACAATTTTATAAGTAAAAAATATATTTTTTTTGCCCTATCGTAATGGTTATATATTATTATAACTTAGGTATAGATGACATCTTAGAAATATTTGCCGCTAATAAAATAGGACCCTATTTAAAAAGTATTTATAACTTTTTAAATATGAGCTTATACGTAGTTGTTCAGTACTGAAAATTAGTATGAGTTTGTCATATGAGTTTATTCAACTTGACTGAATTCAGTATACGATTTAGTCGACGATTTAGATAGGCTTCTGTTTATATGGTGTAATCGCAGACTAACCGTACGAATGCACTTGATTGAATCAGTCGACTGACTTATTCAGTCAGACAGAATTCAGTCAAGTGTAATAAACTCAATAATTTCATCTTTAGGTTAGAGAATTTAGAAAGAGAGCTGAGAATCCTTCCAGATTTAGAAAGAGATAATATTTTTTTGTGGCTAATGTCATTTAAATATAAAAAAATATAACTTAGAACTTCGATACCTACCTTATAAAATAAGATTTATAAACATACATTAAAAATATATATTAATCAACTAGCTTTCATTCTAGCAGTTTCATTCGCATTCCGTACTAACTTTACCATAATTTTTTAAGTAGAAAGTCAATCTGGATTCAAGAATTTAAATATATGCGTGAAAACTCCATCCAAATCCGTATAGTAGTTTTTACGTGATGTGCGTACAAACAAACAGACAGACAAGCAAAAATTTACCTTTTCACGATTTTATTATGGGTATTGCTTCATGATATTTATTGTTTCAGTGGGTACACATTATTCATACCTATACCTATAGTAAAGATCTTTACAGTATGTATCATTACAGGACCGCGTCACTTAACGGCCATAGCCTTTATACATTTATTTATTTAATTTTTTTAATTTCAAAATCTCACATATTTACAGTTTCATTCCACCAAAGCATACGTGAGCATTATTTACATAACACCACTATATGGCTGTATTATTTTATGAGCATGTCCGAACTACGATATTTTTATTTATAAATAAAATGTAAAATATTATCGTTGGATTTTATACTCTATTTAACTAATTATCCATTAATTTAAAGACATTTCAGTAAAAGATGAAGATCTTTTTGCTCGTATTATTTATCTATGACTTGGAGACAGGCCATAAAATAATTTAAAAAATATGTAAACTAACGAAATTGATGAATGGAGGTTGAATAATAACACAGGTGTTTTAAAATGATTCATACAAAAGTTAAACTTGCGATATATAATATATGATTGTATTCATAATTATTGTAAGATATATTTATTTCAAAAGACGTGCTGCTGAAAGTTTCTTGCGCCGCTTCTTTCCTTTCAGCTACAGCACCTTACGAAGCGGTGGTGGAGTGAAACATGACGTTGTAAAAATGTACTATAAGGTACTTACTTACAAAAAAAACATTTTGATTTGATTTGATTTAAAACAATATGGCGGACCATTCTTCGTCCTCTATCGTATTACTGGGTTAAGACGGCGGTAGTTATGATACAATCTGTATAAGAGAATTTAGAACTTAAAACATCAAAAACAATAATTATGTAGATTTTTTTTCAAATCATCATCATCAGCAGCAGTCTATTAATATCCCCACGGTTGGGGCACAGGCCTCCCCTTGCACAAAGCGGTACGGACCATGATCCACCGACCGGGCCCAGTGCTGATGGTGGATTTCACATACCTTCGGAAACTTTTCATTTCCTCAGACAAGCAGGTTTCCTCACGATGTTTTCCTTCACCGTTAGAGCAGTCGGTAAATGTACGTAAGACTTCGAAAGAATGGGGTAAAGTCATTGGTACATGGCATTGATAAGATTAGCAAGCTGAAATGGCAGTGGGCCGGTCAACCGCTGGGGGAGACGAGTTCTGGGTGGAGACCGCGTTAGGGCAAACCCCCACTGCTAGATGGTGAGATGATCTGGGCAAAGTGGCTGGCAACTACTGGATGAGAAGAGCCGAAGATCCTAGAGGCCTATGTCCAGCAGTGGACTAGAGTAGGCTGCTGATGACGACATGGCATTCAGCATTGCATGGTTTCAAACCCGGACCTCACTCATTTTTATTTTTTTTAAATATAATTATCTTATATTATATTATGTACATTGTAGTCGGGCCTTAAAAAAACGAATGCACACCTTGAACAACCGATAAGTTCTAAAAACAAATAAACACACACATGACCATACATTATTGAAACGTTATGAAACGGAATCGTGTGGTACCATTTTATAAAGTCGTACCATTTATCACATTATACCATTTACCATGCGGTACCATTTAGCGCCATTACGTGATCATTCGGCTAATGAGTGATATCTACTCTATTTGGTGCACGTTAACATACCTTTCCCAGTTTTTTTTATTCAAATGGTGCGTAATATAGTCTGCAATTATCTGTGCCAAACAAAAAATATATTTAAATGTTTGTTTTTTATTAGAATTAGAATTTGAAATATCAAAAATATAATTCTTATTTGTAGAATGATTGTCAGATAAATTAATTTAAAATAAAATAATAAACATTGAATATAAATTGGAAGGTTATAATGAATTATGGAGATTATTTTAATGTCAGAAATACATAATAAAGATGTTAAATTCAAAATTTAATGTCCATAAATTCCTTAACTGACTAAAATTCTTTATCTAATAAAAGGTTTATCCGTCGACGATTGATGATATTTATGATGAAGATGGAGCACAGGCTTATTAAGTACTGTTAATGTCCCCACTGTTGGGACACAGGCCTCCCCTTGCAGAAGGGGGTACGGGCCATGACCCACCGAGGATTTCACACGCCTTCGAAAACCTTTAATTTCCGCAGACATGCAGGTTTCCTCACGATGTTTTCCTTCGTTAGAGCAGTCGGTAAATGTACGTAAGTCTTCGAAAAAATCGAAAAACTCATTGGTACATGGCACTGCGTGGTTTCGAACCTGGACCTCCCGCATGGGAGTCCGGCGTCCTATATAAACTCTGCCGGAACACATCGACGACGAAGTGGAAATATACAATACAATAATCTTTATTTTCAGACTGCTTAGGCCCATAGACTAACATACCTGTCAGAGATCGCTCTTACCGATAAGACCGCCTAAATTGTCTTCACTATTTCCTTTTCCATCTTTTTCTAATTGTACAATAAAGTGTACTAAATGCTATTACGCTTCACTGAATCATTCAGTCACACTGAACTCAGTAAGACAGGTAAGCACCCGTGCAACTTTTGTACTTACGAAATTCAAATCCTACACGAGGAGAAACGCGCTAAGCGCCTTATAGGTGACGAATCGCTGGTGGAAGCTAGACTGCAAAGTCTGGAACATCGGCGCAAGGTTGCCTGTCTATCGGTATTTTATAGGATACATTTCGGAGAGTGCGCATCGGAATTGCACGACCTAGCATCCAGCATCTCCATTCCGCCTTCGGACTACCGGGCGCGGGGAGGGGTTCCATCCTTATATTGTTGATATCCCATCTGCTCGTACGAAGCGATTTGCTTCTTCATTCATAATACGAACGCTAAGGAATGGAACAGCCTGCTGGCGTCTGTATTTCCCGAAACCTACAACCTTGGGATCTTCAAGGCCAGAGTGAATAGGCATTTACTGGACCTCCATCGTCGACCTCATCGTCGCTTACCATCAGGCGAGATCGAGATCAAATGCGGGTTTAGTTATACATAAAAAAAAACTCAAAACCAATAGAAAAAACAACTTAGAAAAAGAAAGAGAAGACGGAATAGAAACTGTCCACAGTAGAAAGAGAAGAGTAATACTAATACAACGTAATTAAAGAGGAAGCTTAAACCAATTTCTCTATCCGAAAGCCACAAAGCAATTACAGCGCTAACCGATTAATTAACAGCACCCGGTCAATTTGCAGTGAGGCAAATACCCCTTGTAATAGGCGCAAACCGATCGCCATACATTAACCATTGGAATTATCGAGAATTGCCTTCGCCATTCATGCACCCCACACGCGGGACGGCACGCGTCAGTAATTGTATTGTCGTGTGTTGTCCCCTTTACGTTTATTGTCTATGACACGGTGTTACTGGCCGGTTATAGATCTGGTGATTTGAAATTAGAACAACATTATAAATTACGATAAACTAAGTCATAACCGGTCACTTTCACGATGTGTCTCCCTTACAACGTGAATTGGCAGAATTATTGTGCCTTAAAACACAATACCAAAGGCCATTAATTAAAAAAAAAACATGGGAAGACTATTTTTTTTGTCACTGGCCGGCAATAGATCTTTTTGTTAAAAGAATTTTAGAATTTAAAAGGAACTGGTTCCAGGTAATGTAAAACGTGAATAAAAATAATTAGGCAGATTATATTCTAAATTCTAGTAACACCACTAAAGTTGTTCTAACGCACGGCGGTTGAAAACTACTTTCAACAACCAGAAAACTTTAATACTTAAGAGATTTTATGAAAAGTCTGGCACCTGGTGTCGTGACTGATGTCATGAAAATAATTTAACATAAATAGGTAGGCCGTGAACTATTTACATTTATTTCTACGTATGTAAGTGTTGTTCGCCTCAACTCTCGGTGCGCTATCATCCGTGTAGAAAAAGATATTTTAAAATAATTTATCCTTATTAGAGCATCTTTTTTAAATTAAAGCATAACGTTTTTATATCATTACATTTATACAGCTTAATGATTTTCGGCGTGGGTTTTTCAATTTTTTTTATATATTTTTTATTAAGTCTATAGTGTTGTACAAAAATACAATAAAGTATAAATAAATAAACCATGTTTTACATATTTCAAATCCTAATTTTCTAATATTACAAAATCACAACTTACACCTCTCAAATAAATCTCAATAAAAAAATGATTCACAGTTCCCCGTTCCTTCTAACACATGTCTAAAGAACAATTATCCACTACTTATCTCCCAGTGGAATCAAAACAATTTACGAACAAGCAAAGCAAAACATTTGCCGACCAATTATCTAATAAACCCAATTATACGGCGTCATCCCTCCGCCACGCGTCCCCAATACAATTACATACAATTTTCATAATAAAATCCGTATCTAGTCGCCGATGTAATGTAATGAAGATAAATATCTCAGCGGGGAATCGCTGCAATAAAAACACAATCGGTTTAAGCCCAATCGACAAGACTTACTGCCTCTCGACCCCTCTGCTCCCGAATTGTTCTGTGATTAAAAATATGCGCTGTCAAATTGTGGCGGGAACCAACACCCACGCGTTGACGTTCTTTTTCTTTGACCATAGACAATAGGTTTAAGGTCGATTGGTTTTAGTTGACAGCTGCGGTTAACGGATTGGCTTTATTTGACGGTAATTTGGCTGTTTGTGGATTTATTACTTTTAATTACTGATAAAGGAGATTTGGGGGGGAACAAAAGCATAAAAGCTTGGGTCGAACTTTTTTTTGTTTTGTCGTCCAACCAAATATTGAATTATTATGTTGTTTTTTTTTATATAAATTAGCTACGACAAACAGGCAGGCGGGCCACCTGATGGTAAGTAGTCACCGTCGCCTAGAGACTCGTGCAATACCAGTGGTATTGCTTGTGTGTTGCCGGCCGTGGGGGGAGAGGACTTTTTTAACGTTCTTTTTGAAGCATCCCATGTCATAGCGCTGTGGAAAAACGTCGGGTGGAAGAGAGTTCCACATTTTGCAGGTGCGTGGCAGAAACGTTCGTGTAAAACGGGTCGTGGTAGACACCCAAGGCTTTAGAAAGTGCGGGTGAAAATTGGGCCGCCGACGAGTGGTGCGATTCAAGAAAGTAGACGACGGCACCAAGTCAAATAGTTTTGAAGAGCACTCCCCATTATAAACGCGATAGAAGACGCAGAGAGAGCCAATGTCTCTCCTTAAAGTGAGAGGCTCTAAATCGCTCGTGAGCACGGAATCGTCGACAATTCGAGTAGCGCGCCTTTGCACGGAGTCAAGTGGATGAAGCTGGTATTCGGGTGCGCCCGGCCCAGAGATGGGAGCAGTACTCCATGTGCCGCCTTACTTGCGCTTTATAAAGCGTTAGCCTCTGGCCGGGCGTGAAGTACCGCTTTGCTTTATTTAGCTTTATGTTATTTGTATGTATTAAATTAGTATATATAATTATATTTATATATGTATTCGTATATATGTATATATCATTATAATTGTAATTTATTTATACTTATTATTTATTGTACTCCAAACCTTACCCACCATAAAAGTAGTCTAAACTGTCCTAAACCAAAGGTTGGCTGGAAGATATCCCTATGGGATAAGCCCGCCTTTGTACATATTTTAATGTTTTTTTAAAATTTTCTGTGTATTTTTTTGGTGTGCAATTAAGAGACTACAAACAAACAAATATAGTGCATTTGATAGATCTAGCCTAGATCTACATCTTTCATTCAGGAACAAGTCGTGAGAGACACCAGGAACCTTGTTTGCTGCTGGTGAAATAAAATCAATAGAATCCCGCATTTGACCTCGATCTCGCCTGATGGTAAGCGACGATGGAGCTTGCCGGTCCAGTAAATGCGTATTCACTCTGGCCTTGAAGATACCAAGGTTGTAGGTTAGTATTGAGAGGTTTTTGGTCTCCAGCTCGTATGCCATGCGAGAAAGTCGAATTGAGAGTTAACCACAGAGTTAGCCTAACCCGGGTTAAATCACAAAAACGTCTTGCACCAACGCTAATCCTGGATATTGGATATTGGTGTATTTCTGAGCATTAGCTGATCCAATTTCTGGTGCAGCTAGAATGCTCTACTATATGTTTAGGAAAGCTAATTAAAACGAAATTGTAATTAGTTTAATATGCACGATGGGATTACCATAATCAACTGTGATTACAATCCATAAAGTAGGTAAATAGATTTAAAAAACACGCTAACCCTGAAAAATTTAGTATGAAACCATAGACAATTCGCGAGTTCAACCTAGGTGTTAACCCGGGTTAGTAATAACCCGAATTTAGCCGCACTTAAAAAACAGGTTTCTTAGCGTCTAACCATCGAATATAACATTAGCACCTGTCAGTTTATTCCGTCTAAGAAAAAAAAATCTACTTTAGTTGAGTCTTTGTCATCTTTAGTCAAGGCTTGCTGCGCTCAGCTCCTGAAGCTTGAGTTCGAGTTCGGTTGGAGTTGAGCTAAAGAAAGCTATATCGTTATTATCTTCTATATTATTATTATTATTGGATTAGCAGGCAGGCAGCTAATGCTGGTTAGCCTGTTTCTTCACATTTCGTAAGTGGCTGTCTAATCTGTTCTTAAACTGGTTTATAGTTTCATCATTCACAACTTGGTCAGGAAGGCCGTTCACGGGATGACTACCCGGTTGAATAGGAGATGATATTTTGGGAGTGTTTTGGCCGTGTTCCGTACTAGTTGTATGCAGTGTCTTCTTGAGTGCTCCTTCAAGTTCAATATAAAGAAATTCTTCAGTTCATCTGTGTTATAGTAATTGTTTAGAATTTTGTAAGTCTCTATAAGGTCGCCTCTATCTCGTCGCTGTTTCAGTGTCGGCAAATTCAGTCTTTCCAACCTCTCCTCATACTCTAGGTGCTCATATGTTGGAAAGTTTCGGCGGGGCACCCAGGGCAGCTACCAGATCCGTTGGAGCTACGAGAAAATGGTCTTAGGAGACCTTCCCTAACTTTTGGAGCTATTTAAAACTGCATTCACAGATTTTTGAAATAAGGTACAGTCAGCGAGAAAAATGACATTTTTCACACACAAAAATTCACAAAAAATTGCATTTTTCTCGCTCACTGTACCTTTTTAAAAAAAACTGTGAATGCAGTTTTAAATAGCTCCAAAAGTTAGGGAAGGTCTCCTAAGACCATTTTCTCGTAGCTTCAACGGTATCGGTTATTTTAATATCGGTTAGTTTGTTTCCTCTCGCCTTTTGAGTGCTAAGATGTTTTGAGCTTCGTGACAACTTCTTCAAGAGTTGCGGTGAACAGTTTATATTTTAAATAATATATACACATAAATAATTTTGATTCTTACACAACTGTAAATATGTGAGTTGAATTTTATAAAATAACAAACAAAAAAACTATCCTTCTCTTTCTTATTTAATTACTTCTTCTTCTTTATTCTTGAATCTTCTTCTTATTCGTACACCATGGTTAAAAAAAACCTACAAAACCGTGGAAACATAGTTTTTCTTGTGTCCTCGAACAGAAAATAATTACTGTACTAACCTAACGGTACAGTACCCCCCCAATTAAACCTCAATAAAAATATTTCACTCTGAAGTCAACAATTTCTAAAGATATAACAACAAAACCATCGGCGTATCTCAAAGGGCTGTAAAAAGCCCATAATTGCTTTAAATATATCTACTAACTTATCTGTTCGTTCAACTACATTTCTCTTAACATTACTGTATATAGTTTAAGGTTCAAAATCGTACAGCAAGGTGTTTTGACAAACGCAATGACTTACTTTTAAAATATAAGATTACCTGCAAAGGTTTTGTTTACAGTTTTTTTTTATTATATATAGGTAGGTAACTGTATTGTCCATAGGCGGTCCTTTTGAAAAAGGATAATGTGTTTATTACTTTATAACAAACAGTAGAATAGTGAGTGAGAAAGGTCCATAATAATTATAAATAAATAGGTAAATATTAATAATTAAAAAAAAGGTACTTATTTATATTATTTTGGTAGGAATAGTATAAATAGGTACTAAAGTTGAAAGCAATAAAATCCGGGCCATTTCAGCTCCCATCCACAGCCATTAAACATTCACCGGCCACCTACTGGAAACACCCTTGTTCTTTATAATAATATATACCTACAGTGCTTATCGTAGTCTAAAAAATATCAAACATCTTTCAATTTCCTTTGCATAGAATTCAAAAGTGGTCAGTTTTTTTTTAACTACCCCCTTACAAAACACCAATAATAATGCTTAATGGTACCTACATTATGATTACGACATCATAATTAATTATCATAACATAATCATGCCTTAATATGAAGTGATTTTTCTAGCTGGCAGCACCGTGTTTGAAATGGTTATTTTTATTGTTCTCAGATTTATATACGCTTATAAAGAAAATACAGAACACACGACAAAATAATAAGGCAACTTATGAGTACAGTAAACAAACAATATCTATTCCACTTACCCTTACTTTTCGGGGAAGAAGGGGGGGTATGATGCACGCTAATTTCACCATAAACTGTCTGTTTCGCCATTAAATCTACTGACAAAGGCTCACGCAATTTAAAATCCATAGAGTAATTTCTAAACGCTTCCATCTTCAAAAAAACGAAATAGTTCTGTTTTGCTGTTCAAAAAACACTGGCCGGCGATAATTAAAAATAAAAAGCACTTAAAAATAAAAAGAACTGGCTGGAAACTGGTCGCGCGTCGGATGTTGGAAAAGTAAGCTGTCAGTTTGTTTCCAATGGCCCCGAGCGCGCCGCCTCGTACTAAAAATCCATAATGTGTCGGCCAATAACGTTTCCCGTGCGTTATCCCCACCAATTAGGGCGGGGCCTCGATTATGGCGCTATCTCTTTCACTCACGAGCTTTTCTGTTTCAAGTTAATTTCACGGGGTACGTTTAGGTTGGGGATACATTGAAGTTAATTTTTCAGGATATTTTTTTTTAATACTGAAATCGTTATTTGTCCTAAATAAGAATTTTAGATTAGTTTTGATATATAACTTCTTGTAACGTTTCATTGATTGTCTGTAACGATCTTTTTTATCAAATTTTAAACATAATTATTATAGGCAGAGGAAATGGAGCGTCACCACCTAAAATCACTTGTAAATCATACTTACCAGTTATAAGAAAAGAAAACAAATTGAGTACTATTATTGCAATACTCATAGGGTACCTACCTACCTATTTATTACTTTACTTTGTTCACAATGGTCTTAGAACAACACAATAGTCAGCGTAATAAATATTGAGCATAATAATAGTACGGTGAATTTTCATTGTTTAGAACCAGAATATTCCATATCAACGACCAGCTTCGTACTTTATAGATTAGATTATAAAATATAACATGTCTTTGATTTTTGAAAATGCATAACTTCACCTATGACTATGTCCCTGGCGGGGTAGACAGAGAGATGGAACGCTATGAATCTCATACTACATTAGTACATACATTCGCGGTTTCACACATGCTTAAACTGAAAATGTTATCTTTGTACGAATTCCAGTTTCCATATTATAATATTTTAAACAGCTCAGGTACTACTTTCAAAGTGTTAAACATTTGGGACGCCTCCCATTCTAAACTGCCCATGGTCCTTTGTGTTTTCAAAATTAAAGAATTTTCCTGTGTGGAAAAAACCGACATAAAATCGTGACTTCATAGATTTGCACTAGGTAAAGCTTAAAAATGAAGTGTCATTTCAAGACTCTATTATACCTACTTATTAAATTCAAAAGACATTGGGCGCATCTGGGCCTACGTCTTTGTCTCCAACCAAATATAGTGCATTTTGATAAATCTCACCTAGAAATATTACATCTTTCATTATGGAAGATGAAGAACATTCTAAGTCGTGTGGGATAGAAACTGAAGACTAAAAACGTCTCCATACTAAGTGTTTTGATTCTATAGATTTTATATCGCGAGCGACCAAATAAAGGTCCTCTTCCACAAGATTTACGATATAACTTTTTAAGCTTTCGTGGTTATTGTCAATACTATATTTAGACACGGGATTCTTACAAAACAAAAAACAACCCCTAACTGTGATAATAATCCCGTGTCTAACTATAGTATTGCCATTTACGATGTTTGTTCTTTAATAAACGAAGTGGTTCTAGGCGATATCTATCAAATGCATTATGTTTGTTTGGAGGCAAAAATTTAAAAAAATGGGCTAGATCTTGTATGGGATTCATCAACGCATCCCTTTTCGAATATCATCATCATCAGCATATTAATGTCCCCACTGTTGGGGCACAGGCCTTCCCTTGCACAAGGGGGTACGGCAATGCTGATTGGTGAATTTCACACGCTTTCGCAAATTTTTAATTTCCTCAGACATGCAGGTTTTCTCTCGATGTTTTCCTTCACCGTTAGAGCAGTCGGTATTTTTTTAAACACTGTATTTCTCCCATTATTGGGGTGAGTTTACCATACAGTCGCGAGTTTTTGGCCAAACGACAGTATGAGTGAAATACGTATTAGAAGTAGAGTTAATTAGAAGAGATAAAGTGAGATGATCGGTGTGTAAGAGTGTTGATAATGAGTGAATGTGAGAAGTTTATGTGTCCATGGACAGAAATTTTCGAATAATCCTGCAAGTGTTTAGAATGACAGCTTTCTGAAAAAGAATGAAAGTAAGAGTATTTGAAGTGCTATTATTGTGCTCGCCGTGGATAGAGACGCATGGAGGCGCCTGGTGATCGAGGGCCGCACTTCACATGACATCGAGTGGTTCCATAATTTAGCTGACAAACGAGCTAACCGGCACAGACACCTCGAAACACCTGCTCCAACAGATTCGCAGTTCACCTGCTGCACGTGCGGCAGAACTTGCCGCTCTCGTATCGGCTTATTCAGCCATGAGCGTAGATGCCGACACAACGCTGTGTAAATCATCTGTCAAGATGTTAAAGGCCAACGACGACGACGATTATTAAAAAATAAAAATGTATCGAGCGAGACATGTTCCTCTATGAATGGATTCCTGATATCCCACACACAGGGAAACCTAGTTGGGAGTCAGATAGCCAGACATTAAATAAGGGTGAGTGAGTGCATATTTCGAGCCCTGAGTCAGGTTACATCTTCAAATACCTATCTCTTACCTGTACCTACTTATGTAGGTACCCGATGAACGCACGAACTCTCTGTCCCACATACCTACCTAAAATGTTCTTTATTAATAATTACTTATAGTCTTAAGTACCTGCATTGTTACTAACAAAATTTGAAGCCTGTTGTTCTGAAAAATAAATTGATTTGATTTGATTTTGATTCTATGTAAGTGTAAATAAAAATAAATTGAATTGAATTGAATATCGAAAAATGCTTCGATAATAAATCGATTCATTCAATCGAAACTTTTAGCTTTTAATCGAAGTATAAATGCACCCCATATGCCACGGGCCTTAACTTTTAATCATGTCCGCTCATTTCGTTTTAATACCGAGTTCCCGCGCACTGAACATCATGCGCCGTTATTACCCGCGCAAACTTATTAATGGGGAATAGGAGCTCATAACTTGTCTATGGTCTGTGTGAAATAGCTGTTAGATACGTAATAATGGGGTTATTACTCGACTAAATTCAGTGAACGATTTAGTTCACTAATTAGATATACTTTGGTACAACTGCTTTAAATCGCAGACTAACATGTAAGTATGCAAATATAATATATATTTATATGTGTATATATGTAATTATATATGTATTTTGTTTATATTTTAAATGTATGTATTCCTTCCTTCTAGGTCATTGCTGAGAGTCGTGATCATTCTAAGGAATTAATCACATAGAATGACTCTCGTGGCAGATTTAATGGGGTGCCATTGCCCATTTCACACACTGGTCATCTCAGTGTGGTTTCCTCACGATGTTTTCCTTCACCGTTAGAGCAGGCGGTAAATGTACGTAAGTTCTTCGAAAAATACGTACAACTCATTGGTACAAGGCACTGCACGGTTTCGAACCCGGACCGCATATGTATTAATAATTAATTTATAACATTAGTTATAGAATTTATACAAATTTTATTAGTAATATATTTTGTTCTTTTATATTGTTAGTACACGTACGTATGTCTATCTATTTTATCATATTATATCTCCCCAGGTTTGGCTTGAAGAGATCTCTTCTTACAGATAAGCTCTACCTAATGTACCCTATAATTATTTCGTGTAACATGTTCTTTATTGTTCTTTATAATCAAAGGAACACAGTCAGATACGCATGAGTTCTCGTACCTAGATATTATATGCCATAATATGAAGTATAATATAACACTAAAATAATACTAAAGCTAAAACTAAACTAAGGCTAAGAAAACTAAAGATAAAAAATTTGGGTTAAGTCCCCCACATCCGGCAGTGTACCCAAGAGACTGGCTGCGTTGCCCGTTGGATAGCTAAGCTGATCCCCTGGCCAAATAGGAGCTAGCTCTTGGGTCTTTTGACGCGTCGACCAGGCGCTTTGCGAGGTCCTTGAAGACGCGGTGCGCTCCCGGGCCCCAGGGTCCCGATGTTTCAACCCCAAACGGCTCAAATATGTATGTTTCACCCAGATTGGTATATTTGCGCCGTTTGAGGGTTTCTGCAGCAGCGGCCGCAGAGCCGGCTCTATAAGAAGTGGCTGGAAGGTGAGACGGGTGTCAACGCAGGTGGCGTCCCACACCAAAGGCCGTCCCATCTTCCAAGGTACGAGGGTCATTTTTCTTTATAATAAAGTATAAAATAAGATTCAAATTTTTTTTTAAAATCTTTTGCTTTTAAAATTTAATTTATAAATTGATGGAGTGGATAAATGTAAAAAAAAAAACTTTAACTTTTCGACCTTGTCAAAATGGAGCATTCAAGCAACAAAAGCCTTTCACAGAAACATTACGTATTAACCAAAAATGTGGAAGCAGTAAAACCAAGACATTACCATAGACAATCTCAATATAAGGGCCGTTACGGTTATAAAAAGAGAAATTTCAAAACCAATAGTGAATACGTGGCCACAATAGTTTCACTCCATAATTGAGCAAAGAACAAACATTGTGTACTAACAGTGCCAACATGAAAACAAAAGAAAAAGGAACGCATTGTTTTTTGTTCGTAATTTCTATACTCGGTGTGTCTATGGTCCGGATCCTTTCCCGCCTTTGTTTTGGCGGCAACGCTCAGAAATGTCACGCTGATTCAAGATGGCGGACAAAGAATATGTTTTCATTGAACAAAGACGGTAGCTGGCAATGTTTGTGGGTTTAAATATAAAGTGCTACTGTTTGGGATAATTTGTCAAAATTAAAGCGTTAAGTGGCGTTTTTAGAAATGGTTTAGCGTTGATCACTAATTCTTGGTATCTTATCTTATGATAGGGGGCCGGGAATACCAGCGGCACTTCGACCCTTGAGGATCTTTTGTGCCTACCACATTTCACACACTGGTCATCTGTGTGCAGGTTTACATTGTGAGCCATATGGGCAGATAGTAAGTGGTAACCGTCTCTTAGAGACATCAACACCAGTGGTAAAAAAATATGACAATCTTATTGTTACAAAATTATATTTTTTATTATGACTTTGACATTTCGTGATGTACCATGTACAAATGATCTGGTGCTTTGGATATCTGGAATCTTATCTTATGTTTCATAGGGTGTCGGGAATACCAGCGGCACTTCGACCCTTGAGGATCTTTTGTGCCTACCCCATTTCACACACTGGTCATCTCAGTGTGCAGGTTTCCTCGCGATGTTTTCCTTCACCGTTCGAGCAGTCTGTAAATGTACGTAAGTCTTTGAAAAAATCGGAATAACTCATTGGTACATGGCACTGCACGGTTTCGAACTCGGATGCAGATAGCATGGGAGTCCGGTGTCCTAGCCACTGTGCCACCGTCGCTCTTGTTAAAACTGTTTTATTTTGATTTATAATTTGTTAAAATAACTAATATTTATATACCTACAGAGATATTTATTTACTGGAATCATTTATGGATCTTAGTCATAATTATTACATTCAATCACGTTATATTCTGCCTAATTAGTAGGAATATTCTATGTATCAAAAATTGACTTTGGAGTACCTACAATAAAAAATTGGTAGGTAGGTAAGTAAGGTAAGGTTTGGGAGGATCGGGCAGTTAAACGAGCGTATGTGGGACGCCCTAACGGACGACGTCCGGTCGGACGTCCCAGATACCGCTGGCGCGATGAAGTGGAGAAGGATCTGCGGGAGCTCCGGGCGCCTGACTGGCTCGAGACTGCGCAGGAGAGAGAGCGATGGCGCTCTTTGGTATCGGAGGACAAGATCCACTTCGGGTCGCTGCGCCAGCGGAGTAGTAGTAGTAGTAGGAGTAGGTAGGTAAGTACCTAGTATTTTTCAAAGACTTATTTAAGTATTTTTCGAAGACTTATTTAAGTATTTTTCGAAGACTTACGTACATTTACCACCTGCTCTAACGGTGACGGAAAACGTGGCCATAGTTTATTTGTTAGTATATTACTACCTATAGAATATAGATGAGTTATTAAACTTTTTCATTTTACAATATGAATTCAAGAGTTGTCAAACTAAAATTACAGTTTACAATTTAACTTAAATTATAAATTAATTTTAATTTTAAGTTAACTTTTGTCGATTAGGTAGGTACTTTTTTAATTGCAATTAACTCTTTTTGGTTTTAATTTCACCCCAAAAAATTAAAAAAATGGGTGTCTTGACAAAAAATCTCTTCATAGGTAACCTACACGAGTTACTTTGTCAATACTAGGTACTTATCTTATGTTATGATAGAGGGGCGGGAATAACCCAGCGGCACTTCGACCTTTGAGGATCTTTTGTGCCTACCTCATTTTACACACTGGTCATCTCAGTGTGCAGGTTTCCTCGCGATGTTTTCCTTCACGGTTAGAACAGTCTAGGTACCGACCGAATGTTACCTACAGTACAGATCCAAAACGGTATTTTTAAATTAGATAAAACGTTCTATGAGTGTAGTCATTTATTAATAAACAATAACAATAAAAAATATAGAATAAAATCAAAAAAAAATAATCATTCGTTATCTTTCTAGTTTCTATTATATGGATAAATAATTCATTTAGATAATATATTTTTTTAATATTATTTTTTCATTCGAAACGTGACACTCGGTGACATTTGTATTTTTTGTCTGTGAAACCTGATTTCAGGTTAAATTTTTTTATTATTGTATACGGAAAGCAGATGACCAAACGAGCCAACTGAGGTAAGGTCACCTCACTGTAATGTTATAGTTGCTAACTACTGGAGCTGGGCCCAAGAGGCCAACGCCCAGTGGTTGTCGAAGCCAGAATACCCGCCCCCAAATGCCGCTCAAAAAAACCCCTACCACCAAGGTCCCCAACCCCAACACCCATATCATTTGCCTTGTTCACGCTAGCCATAAGGCGGTCGAGAGTAATGCCCATCTGTTCCTCGTATACGCACCTTCGCCTCATGTGAGGCTGTCCAAGACCGGGGGGGTTGTTACCCCCTTGAGATTCAGCCCGGGAAAGGGGTTCGCCCGAAAGCCCGCTCCTGGCCCATAGGGCACAGATGACCTGTCGTCGTCGATGAGTTGCTAACCTGAGGACTCATGCGCCTAACAAATAAATCATTACAGTTTCGATATTTTAGTGTTATTTATATTGATAGATAGATAGAAACTACAGGAATAATAGCACGATATGTACAAAGGCGGCCGTATCGCTTAAAGCGATCTCTTCCAGGCTTATTGTTATCGAATAAAAATCTTTTGACATATAGGTACGCATATATAAAAGCAAAAACCATTTACAAGCTTCCACAGTTAATGTTAAATTAATAATAAAACAATATTTTAACAGTTAAAGTTTAAAAGAACCCTGTTATCACCTATACCCGATAATAACCGTCATAAAGATCAAAGGAAGCCGGCGGGACTGTTTACCGGCGGCTTCCTTTGATGTGACAATAGACAATTACCGAAACATCATCTTTACAACTATTCATAACGCGTTTACCGTTAATTTACTAATAGTTAAAATGAGGTATTCAGTTGTAATGTTTTGGCTTCAAGATGGCTGTTTCATTACCTGCTTTCGTTTTGATAAAAAGGATTGGCTAGAACTCTATGTTACGGAGGTGGTTTTACCGGAACCGGAGTCGAAACCGAAGGTTTTAAATTTGATTTATCGGAGTTGGAACCGGAGTCGGAGGCGGAGGTAGAAGAGAGATGTTCAGAAGATCAAATTTTAAACCGTTTTTTATTTTTTATAGCTGAACTGGCCTTTTTTTATGATGACGTTTGCGACAGTGGAACATGTTCCTTTAGAGAGTAATAAAATACTATAAAGTATGATTTAATAAAATATTGATATTTGAATATGTTTGCTCACAAATCTTCGGTATAACCTCCGCTTCAAAATTATCGGAGCCGAAGTCGGAGTCGGAGGTGTGAAATCAATCGGAAGTTCCGACCTTTCGGAGTCGGAGTCGAAGCTCCGTAACATCCCTACTCTATATTCTTTTCACAAAGGAAGGCACATTGAAGTTTGATAAAATCCTTCCTAAATAAAAAAATGCATTATCTGGTCACTGATGAAAGTTGGAGTTGAAGTCTTCCGAGTATTCCTAAGATTAACCAGAAACAAAATCAAACTTGCAGTCCCACGCTTCAGACTTAGTAAAGTAAACACATCATTTATGGGTCACTGTGTACGATTTAATAATAAGATACCTGATACTGTAATAAATGTGACAGAGAAAAGATCCATATAAGACGTACCTTATGTAAAAAGGGTTATTATAAAATAAATGACTACTTAAATGATAAAGAGGCTTGGTCCTAAACCCAGCTCCAGCTCTGCACATTGTGTATATGATTGTATTCATAATTATTGTAAGATATATTTATTTCAAAAGACGTGCTGCTGAAAGTTTCTTGCGCCGCTTCTTTCCTTTCAGCTACAGCACCTTACGAAGCGGTGGTAGAGTGAAACATGACGTTGTAAAAATGTACTTTAAGGTACTTACTTACAATAAAAAAAATATTTTGATTTTTAACGTTAATTAAACATTAATCCTAAGTAATTTTTTTATGAAAACAATCGGTGAAAATTGTTTTAATGGGTAAAATAGGATTTTTCAGACGCTTCTCATCGTACAAACTAAAATTATTTCGTAGTTTATACTTACAAGTCAACCGACAGTTAACTTTACCTAAAGCGAATTAAAAATCCTACTTACTTTAGCAAAAAAAAATATAACTGTGGTTTAAATTGTAAGAAACAATATAGGTCCGTTAAAATAATTTCACATGGGCTTTTTACACCTAACTGAATTCAGTATAACCATTTAAAAAGGGACAAAGTAAAAAATCTCACCATGCGGCCTGTCGTCGACCCCGTCGCTGTCGACCTCACTCCTCACACTTCCCGGACTGGCCCTCTTCAGATCCTCCTGACCATTAGTTCCATCCCCCTGATACCCATTCCCCATCATCCTCTTCTCATACGACATGAAAAACGGAAAATTCGGCACCCGATTCTGTTGAAAATAATACCCCATTTTCCCATCCCTAATTTTCACATCTTCGTCTTCCGAATGCTCGGTATTCGTCGCATAGTCCTGCGAAATCGAGTTCTCGATATCGATTTCGGGCGATCTACGATCGTTTAATCCGACAATCGATTCGATTGAAAAGTTTTTCGGCGGGATTTTCGTCTGGATTTTACTGATTTCCGAATCCATTTTGGGCACTTCACTAAAAGTCACTGGCCACTAATAATAAAAACTGTTCGTAATTTTCTTTAGAAAATGTCACTGGCCACTCATGTCCGAAAAAGTAACACAATAATTGTCCACAAAAGAGATTTAAAGTAGGAAATGTCATTAACCGGAAAAAAACTCTATATTACTGGCCACTAATATTCATAATAAATAATTGTCCACAAAAGAGATTTAAATTAGGAAATGTCACTGGCCGGAAAAGCTACTTATTTTCTTTTTCATAACTGGCCACTAAAAATTCATATTCGTCGTCGTAATATTTTGAAAATAGAATCGTTTCTCTATATTAGTACAGTCCGACAGTCAGTTAACTACTGAGTAGTCTTGTTGCCTCAGTCTCTCTACGTTGATAAACCACGCCTTCTGTAGAAGGGGAGGCGACTGTACCAATCATATCACCTTATTCCAACTTAAACCTTATTTAAACGGCGTTAAAACTAGTTTTCCTGTAACTTAATGTTACTCTTGTATTGGATATGGTATTTTGAATTGTATTAGAATGTTTAAAAGATACATTTTCACTGTTTTAACAAAGGTAGTGATCGTTCGTTTATTATTTGGTTTTATTTATTTTATTTGGTTTTGTACTTTTATTATTAGGGAGAGTGTATGACTACATGCGGATGACTCAGTATGGATAATCGAACTTTTTCCAATAATACGAGGTGGTCCGTTTGACTACCTCGTATTAGATATCCACCTCCCTATACATAGTGTTATATTAGAAGGCTTTCGATGCACTGCGGAGTGCCTCATGGGAGGGAAACTGGGTAACAGTGAACCATGGTACACAAAAAAAATTTTTATTACACACAGGACAAAAATACAGAACAGAAGAAAAGATACAATTACAATTAGCGGCCTTATAGCTTTAAGCAGAGCGTCGGTGGCACAGTTGCTAGAACACGGGACTCCCGTGCGGGAGGTCCGGGGCAATGCCATGTACCAATGAATTTTTCCGATTTTTTCGAAGACTTACGTACATTAACCGACTGCTCTAACGGTGAAGGAAAACATCGTGAGGAAACCTGCACATTGAGATGACCAGTGTGTAAAGTGGGGAAGGCACAAAAGATCCTCAAGGGTCGAAGTGCCGCTGGGGTTATTCCCGGCAGATATATTGACTTCGATCCACTGCGTACCATCCATCACCCAAAGATTGCCTGGAAGAAATTGCTTAAAGCTATAATCTTATCTTATCTTATGATAGGGGATCATAAGATATATATATATATATATATATATATATATATATATATATATATATATATATATATATATATATATATATATATATATATATATATATATATATATATATATATATATATATAGATTATATATATAGATCATAAGATATAGATTATAGCTTTAAGCAATTTCTTCCAGGCAATCTTTGGGTGATGGATGGTACGCAGTGGATCGAAGTCAATATATCTGTCAATGTATGTCAGACACCATACGTAATGTCTCAAACAATCAAATCTTCCTGAAGAGATCTGTCCTCCGAGATACAGGAACTTCCTAGTTCGGAGGTCAGCGCCTATAGTAGGATAACTGGTTGCTCACTAATTGTATTAAGTTTAATGTAACATATGCTTAAGTTCCTACTCCATTGTAATCTTACCGCACAAATAAACTATTCTTATTCTTATTCCGCTTGCCCCTTTCTTCACCCCGCTGGTCACCGGCGAGCTACTACAGTGTGGGGACCCGCTGCGGCTGCCTGATGAAAGTACACGTGTTTTTGAAAAGTGTTTTGCTGTT
Source organism: Hofmannophila pseudospretella (assembly GCA_947369225.1). Taxonomy (NCBI): domain Eukaryota; kingdom Metazoa; phylum Arthropoda; class Insecta; order Lepidoptera; family Oecophoridae; genus Hofmannophila; species Hofmannophila pseudospretella. The sequence goes on along the minus strand of OX376337.1, from coordinate 5,816,966 downwards.
ATCTGGTTCATATTGCTCGTAAACTAGTAGTCCGTATCATCGTAGCATAATTGTATATTTCACATGTATATCCGAGGACAAGGATTTGGGGGTACAGTTACCCTATCCTTTAATGTTTCCTTATTTGTATGTTTATTGTCCCAAGTGTATTAATTAAATAAAATAAAAATAAGTTTGATGGGTTTAGATAGTTAGAAAGTTTTTTTCACACACACACAACACACACACACACACACACACACAAACACACCAGGAATGAACAACAATATAATGGATATTTTTTTAAATTTATATTTTATTTATATAAGTGTCTATCAACTAGGTATGCCGCAAGACGGCAGATAAGGCCAGTGCAGGTAGTAGAGACCGATATATACATTGTAACAACACTGTTGTTACAATGTATATATATTATAATATATTGTAATTTTTTTTAAAACAGTGCTATTGGGTCATAGTGGTTATTAATGCTATGGGGGACAGTGGATCGTAAAAGTTTATATCTAGATTAAAATGGATTTTATATTGTAGGTGCAAAATACTACACAACCGCATTCGATAAACCAACATCCGCCAGCATTACAACCAGTCTATTCCGAACCAACGAAAAGACTTCGCTAGTTAATCATTTAATTTTTGTTAATACTTGAAACTGTAGTAGGTACATGATTAGACTTAAATAATATACTGTTTCACGGGTTTTTACTGTATTTTATTAATTACGACCGGTTTAGGTTACACATACATACAAATACCTACTGTATTCGCAGGGCATTGGACAAGCAACCTAGCAAGTGCAGCTAATGTAGTTGAAAACCAACTAAAAACTGCTGAAACCTTGAAGAAGCTTTCAGGTAGGTATGACTCTTTGCAGAGTCCACCTGCAGTTGTTACCCCTTTTTACCAATTTCTGTAGCAATCCATTCTATTGTATTACCAACGTAATTATTCTTTGAATTATTCAAATGCGACAGAAGCGAATCGAATTCGAAAATTCAATAGATTTTGGAACTCCCAAAATTCAGTATTTGAAACCACCAATCAACTTACATGCATGCTTACATCCTGAAGAATTGGTCTGAATTCAAAAAGTGACATCCGTCTAATAAAAGCCGATCTACTGAAAAGTCGTATATTTTCTCCTATTTTGTGAATTTATTTCAAGTGGCGACCGTGACATGGAGAATAATTCCAAATTGCGTACCTGCACACGGCGGCTAATTTCGAGGAGGCAGCGAATGTACTAGGTCCTGAAAGGGAACGCCTAACAGTGCTCTTCATGAAACTGAACGAGTTCCGTAATAAACTTGGTAAGCTGGACGACGAAATTTTAGACAACTTACTTTCAACGGACGCTGACGAAAAATTAGTTTTTCGATATCTCAACTAACATCAGAGATATTAATGGTTAAACTTAGTACTGGAGAGATGCTCTCTCCCTTTATAGTAAAACAGTCCTTTATATGCAGCCAGGATCTGCTTGTATGGCGCTACTACACAGTGACGTCATAAATCATAATGTAATATTGCCGTTTCTTTCTATCGTTTGAATTTTGATTGCATGTAGCTATTTTATTTTTTAACGAATTTCAATTCTGTTTTCACATTTGACCATCATTTTGTCTATTTCTTAATTTTTTTTTAAATTAATAAATATAATTTATTTATTTTTAGGGAACATATTGAATGAATGAATGAATGAATACTCTATATTATATAGCTTACTATACAAAAGGCCCATACACCTTATAGACTGACATACATAACATTATATAAGTAAAAAGAATTAGTTTTGTTCATTTTCCGTATGACAACCAGCGCCATCTTCCAGACAGTAGTAGTAGTATTAAATACATTCCTGTCCTGACATCTAGTGTCAAGTAGCGTTACTACTACAACGTAAAACGTAACTGGCCATATATTATGATAGTATATAAATTATCCGCTAGATGGCGCTATGAGTAATTTCGCTCTTACTTTTATTTAGTTCTTAAAATATTTAATAGATGACGCTATGGACAAACCTAACAAAATTCGACTTTTTTAAATCCTACTTTAGTCGTGACTAGGTAGAAGGCCTATTTTATAGGAGTACCAGGTTCGATTCCAAGCCTCATATCCACTGACAGATTTTAACGATCTTCTTGTCGTGTAGTCAGTGGCTAACCTATTTTCAAAGTTGTTCAGGCCGCTTGTAGGCCTCTGACAAGGCCGACACGACAGCAGCTGGGACCGACAGTTTAACGTGCTCTCGGCGTCACAGAGGAGCCCAGATTAAATATGCCACTACCGGTCACCCATCCTGATTCTAACCGCGCCCAGCGTTGCTTAACTTGCACGATCACTTTCGGACCATGTTCGCAAAATGAAACGAGTTTCATTCATACTTCTTATTTCAGTATTTGAATAGCAATAATTCATTCTTTTGTAGAATTTTCAAACAAACAATTTTGTCGTTTTTCTCGAAAATTTAATAAGCAAAAACATATTTTTTTGTCCTATCGTTATTGTTATAACCTATAGATGATACCCTAGAAATATTTGCCTCTAATAAAATAGAACCATATATTCCTGGTCGGGTTTTGTGAACTTGTGGCGACGCACGACGCGCCACTACGATTAGTACCTACTCATATCGGTGTAGAACGCGCTATAGAAATTTTCCTGGGACTTCGTATATATACGAGTTCCATACATCCATAGTGGGACCAGGACTTCTGGTCACCAGGCACAACACCCCGCCTGGTGGTAGATCTTCCCTTTTCTTTCATACAACTGACATTACGTCATCCATGTCCTCACACAGCGCGTTCCTAACATACTCTTATTATATGTTCCTATAACAAGAGTATGTAGGAACGTTGTTTATAGGTAAATTAGGCCCTACCTAACCTAACCCAATCACGCAACAACGTACAGAATTCTAGTTTGTATAAAACTACTAGAAACACGTCCACAAGACCATTAGACACGGTGATGTAGTGCTTGAGCGTTGTATAGCAACTCTATTCATTCCTTGCTCTTCGATCATTTAATTTTGTGGAAAAACTGTGACTGACTAACGCTTTGAGGATTATTGAAGAACAGAAGATGTTTTTCTAAAATGTTATTTACTTATTTAAAAAAGAAACTTAATATTGTTTTTTTAATTTGATAAAAATTAATAGTTTATTTGAAAGTTTACACTTTACTCTAATAACTATAAAATTAACGAAGAAATAAATTACGTACATTATTAATGTGGCAAAGACAAAAACATCCGGTGGTTATAATTCGATTATATTTGCATTTATGGTAAAAAACACCTATAAATACATGGACATTACAATAATTGTAAATAACAATAAAATAATTTATTGTATTTAATTACCTAGGTACATTTTACTAACAATAAACCAAAATACGAGTAATACCTACCTAATCAACATGTTCTTATTGTACGTTAAATACCTAATTTCTTAGTGAAAATATTAAATTACAAGACCTAAATAAATAAAAAATAAAAATCTGCTGGGTTTCCCCTTTGCTGGGTATAATCATCGAATGCGACTCTGGTGGTATCATCCGCCCATACCTACTACTTCGTTCTTCCTTGGGTACGGGCCAGTGAGGGCTCGACCCACCGGCCATCACCACGTCTTTTAAAAAATAAAAAACAACCAACAAAAAAACGTCGCAAACCAAACTTTTTCACCCAAACTTCTTTGATAAAACTCCCAATGGATGAAAAAATGGATGAAAAACTGGACTCAAACTGGACATCGTACCCGCACACGTGGCTACGATCACCGAACCTCACCAATTCGACGGTGAACCTGCAGGAGAGCTTCGAGATTGATTTGGAGGATACTAACTGGATCCTCACGTCTTCCTTTATCATATTCACCATGCAGACTGGTGAGTTTTAAGACTTAATGAAATATTTTATTTCCAGAAGCATTATTATAGATACAATAAATAATTATAAATCTATTGTATATTTTGTTAAAGGTTTCGGCATGCTGGAGTCAGGATGCGTCTCCATAAAAAACGAAGCCAATATCATGATGAAGAATTTAGCTGACATCTCTTTAGGCGGTTAGTACCTATCAATAAACATCACAACTTCTTAGTACATACATACTTACATTTTGAATGTTTTATCGGATAATGGGCGTTACGTCCAATTCCACTAATGTCCAGTCAGTGAAATCTATTCCCTTAATGTCCAATTACCTGAATGTCCAATTACCTGCATGTCAATTTCCCCGAACGTCCATTTCCCTGGCCACTCAGATTTTTAATTTAATACATCCAAATGTCAAAGTGACAAATTGTTTGGGGTTTTATGAGTTGTATGGAGGTTGTACGGGTTGTTACCGAGTCGACCACATTTTGCGCAAAAACGCTAGAGATAGATGCACGTGGAATTAATAACATACAACTTTGGTTTGCCATTACCTTCCCAATTTCACACACTGGTCATCTCAGTGTGCAGGTTTCCTCACGATGTTTTCCTTCACCGTTAGAGCAGTCGGTAAATGTACGTAAGTCTTCGAAAAATACGAAAAACTTATTGGTAGGTACATGACATTGCATGGTTTTGAACCCGTACCTCTAGAACGGTATACTCCGGCGTTCTAGCCACTACGCCACCGATTATCCTAATAATAACACCATCTGATCTTGTGTACTAATTTTCTTCTAAATATTAAAGACAAAACCCTAAATCTTTGAGAAAATTTGACCTCAATCTCACCTGGTGGTTAGTGATGATGAGGTCGAAGATGGAACACGGGCTTATACAAAGTAGGTACTGGCTTTCTATAAACACTGCCGGAACTTTGATATTCATGATCATGATACACAGGGCCCTACTAAGGTAAAATTGGGTGGGGGCGCAAATCAAAATAGTAATGTAACCAAAGTAATTAAAAGTTCACTAATGTGTAGGTATAGTAAATTATCGCTATCTCTGTTATTTCGCATTTTAAAGGAAAAATCGTAATTTTTTAGAGTTACTTTTATTTTTGGTTTTTTATTTTTAAAAATGACAGTGACAGTTATACAACGCTATTTCAAAAATGTGAGAGCGTAATTATCATTAATGTACCCTGACGAGGAAAATAAAACCCTGTCAAAAGAGCACCATTGGTACTTTTGTCTGTGTTAAGAGTCTACAAAATGACGAGGGTTTCTATTTTTCTGGTCAGGGTATACCTATAGTTACAGTAGTTTTATATTTTCCCAGGCCTGACCTACTGGATATTCGGCTACGGCATGTCGTTCGGCCAGGGCCCCCTTTCGAACCCGTTCATCGGCATGGGGGACTTCCTAGTGGACCCTCCAGTAGGGGATCCCCTCATGGGTCCCGTGTTCGCCTCGTTCCTCTTCCAGCTGTCGTTTGCGACTACTGCTACTACCATTGTTAGTGGAGCTATGGCTGAGAGGTAATTGTAGATATATTTTTTATTTTTTATTTTTAGTTTAAACGGAGTTCTTTGAAGGTGGCATGACTTGTGCAGAGTCAGTCTGGGGTTGTACAGTCGATCACAAGCTATTGTATACCATCTGTCAAAAACCTTCGATTTAATCTCAACCTTATACCTGCGCAATACCTATTTCAGATTCTCAAATTTTGACGTTTTGAGTAGGTTGACACCTGTGGTCGACTGTACCTACCACTGTTTTACTTATTTTTGCCGCAAAGCAGCAATGCTTGCATTGGTGTTGAAGGGTAAAAGAGCCTACGTAATTACCGGCACATAAGGCATTCCATCTAAGTGAACTCAATGTTAGCAACGCATCGAAAACCCTTTAACAACAAATTCAAATCATTAATGAGAGATGAGAGATGACGACGGTGACCTTACCATCAGTGTTTGCTCTTCTGCTCTCCTTACAATAAAAAGTTATACTTACCTACTGAATTCAACCTAATAGACGTCAGTACATAACTGACTCAGTTGGTACGTCTATAAATCTGCGTTATGATCTGTGAATAATTCTTCTACGTACTCACTCATAGTAAGATGCATGGTCAGAAAGTAATCGTACAAGTTAAGCAGAATTAAGAGAGTATAAGAGCGTCGGTGGCACCGTGGCTAGGGCACCGGACTCCCATGCGGGAGGTCCGGGTTCGAAACCGTGCAGTGCCATGTACCAAAGAGTTTTTCGTATTTTTCAAAGACTTACGTACATTTACCGACGGCTCTGACGGTGAAGGAAAACATCGCGAGGAAACCTGCACACTGAGATGACCGTGTGTAAAATGGGGTAGGCACAAAAGATCCTCAAGGGTCGAAGTGCCGCTGGTTATTCCCGGCCCCCTATCATAAGATAAGATAAGAGTTGGGCGCAGCACTCTGGTTCCATCCTGGTGGAACTTACTTGATATTATTTAAAAGGTTCTTGCACCCACTTACCATTTATATTTATATTTTACAAACCCCACCACCCAAAGGTTGTCTGGAAGAAATAGCTCAATGCTATAAGGCGCCAATTATATCTGTATTTTGTATTTTTTCTTCTGTCCTGTGTGCAATAATGAATATTTGTATTGTATGTCGCTAACGGCACAATTCACCTGAGCCAATCTGTATTCGGAGAGCACGTTAAATTGTGGGTCCTGGCTGCTGTCGAGTCGTAAGACCATGGCGAGGTCTACGGGTGACCTTAGCAACTCCGACAAGAAGATCCGTCTCTGTCCACAGATGCAACTTCAAAGCGTACTGTATGTTTTCGTTCCTGAATACGATCGTGTATTGCGTGCCCGCGGGCTGGGTGTGGGGCGACCACGGGTTCCTCAACCGACTGGGGGCCGTCGACATCGCTGGATCCGGCCCTGTGCATCTTATTGGTAAGTGGAGATGTTTTTCAACACTTCTGTTGAGATGTTTGATAAACCGGTCATTCTCAGGCGCGGAGAGCCTAATTTCGTGTCTAATTTTCGTCCACTGGGATTCGTTTAATTTGCATACTGTTATGTATTTTATCTTCTATCTTTTTATTTCTATTCTTGGTTGTAAACAAATTTGTAATAGGTCGAACTCCATAACTTCATTTAATATGTTTATGATATATTATTATGTGTAGTTTTAAGTATAAAGCTGTCAAGTTCGCAAAAATAAATATATATAAAGTACATTCACATTACCTAGGTACTATTAATTTGAACTTGAAAATCTCCTGCTTCTACAGGCGTTCTCTGTATAATTTTCATCACGATTTTCAAATTTTTTTTTTTTAAATAAAATTAATAGTAATTTGAATGTAGGTACATAAATTAGGAAAAGGCACCTGAGAATGACCGAAACAAAATCTGGAGTAAACCAGAGGCGGACTCCGTTAAATAGCGCCCCCTAAAATCTTGGATCAACTCTAGAATTCAAAACATTAAATTATCTGGATTTACAATCGCAAAGAATGATATTTGGGAGGGCGAATCTGAGGGTGAGTGGCGGCCTGACGGGACTTTCCACCAACAATTTTTATAATTATAAATTTCAAATCTACAAATCCACGAATATTTCCGAAATTTCCACGTTTTGATAGAATCACAAATGATTTGAATTTCTAGTATCAAACCACAGAAAAAAAGCAGAATTACTTCCAAACGTTAATTATTCCATTTCAATATAAACCCTCCAGGCGGATCATCAGCGTTCGCCTCTGCTCTCATGCTGGGGCCCCGTCTGGGGCGCTACGCCAAAGGCACGGCGCCCCTGCCTCTCGGGAACCCTGTCAACGCAGTCATGGGCACATTCGTGCTGTGGTGGGGCTGGCTGGCGTTCAACTCCGGCAGTACTTATGGGGTTAGTTATTCAATTTTCGTAAAAAAATAAAATACGGTTTTTTTTTCTGAAAATGACCCGGTTCGATTCCCGAGTCGTGTACGAGTCTTTTTGTAAATCTATGAATGCAGTTTTTCTTAACTCTAAAATCGACGACATGGCTCCTTAGAACATATTTCTCTATCTCTTATAGTTTCAGAGTTCCCAATACTGACTCATCTCAATGGTACACCATACCCAAAGTTAGTATCTACGAACTAGGTAACCTATACATAATAATAGCCAACTGCAAATTATAACTAACAATAAATATATATGTCTAGGTAATTCATAACTATAACAGACAAGACGTTCTACGAGAAAAATATATTTGTCCTTATTTCCTTGAAGTAAAACGTACAGTTCAGAAATAACCTAAGTTTTCATTACCAAGGTTAGCAAAGTAAACAAGGCAATCAGACTAAACTCCATTGCAACCAATTAGTGGTAAATTACACTATTTACATATGCTCTAATGCACTGCCATCCGGCACCGATTGTCCTTAAGTGGCGGCCATTTTAAAATTGAATCAGTTCGAGAAAATGTCTGCGATTTCCAGCACGAATTTGTAATTTGCTGCTGGAAATGGTTATACAGGGTCTAACAAAAATAGTTTATAATTCCGATATGTGTGTTGTCATGTGTGTGACAATTCCGTGCTCACGTGCGATTTAGAGCCTCTCAGTTTAAGGAGAGACATTGGCTCTCTCTGCGTCTTCAATCGCGTATATAATGGGGAGTGCTCTTCAGAATTATTTGACTTGGTGCCGTCGTTGGCAGCTCAATTTTCACCCGCACTTTCTAAAGTCTTGAGTGTCTACCGCGACCCATTTTACACGAGCGTTTCTGCCACGCACCTGTAAAATTTGGAACTTTCTTCCACCCGACGTTTTCCCGCAGCGCTACGACATGGGATGCTTCAAAAAGAACGTTAAAAAAGTCCTCTCCCTCCACGGCCGGCGACACACAAGCAATACCCCTGGTACTGCACGTGTCTCTAGGCGACGGTGACTACTTACCATCAGGTGGCCCGTCTGCCTGTTTGTCGTAGCCTATTAATAAAAAAAAAGTGTGAAATATGAGTGTTCAGTATCCATAAATGAACAACTTTCACTATGGGGCCAACACTGAAATAGCGAAAAAAATCATTTATGGTGAGGAAAGCAGACGAGCAATGAAGCCACCTGATGGTAAGTGGTCACCATCGCTCATAGACATCTCACCTCACTATAATGTTATCATATAATGTTAGGGTTTCTTTATTATGATGCATTTTTTGGAAATATTATTTAAATATATAAAATAGATATACCTACTTTACGTCCACCTTGCTTGCCTGACACTCGTCTAAAGATTACGGGCCAACGTGTGGACATCGTCTCGCGTGAACGATGATTGTGCCGATCATGCCCACTCATGTGATGGGCCATCATGGTCTAGCGTCAATAGGAGCCATTATGATGATGATGTTTATTTTGCAGGTGAGCGGCGCTAAGTGGCAGTATGCGGCTCGAGCGGCGGTCATGACCATGATGGGATCATTCGGTGGTGGATGCTTTGGACTCTTGTTAGTATTAAGGCGCTGAGCAGACGACGGACATTTTGTCCGGCGGACAAAAAAGACTGGCGCTGTCCGTGGTTGTCCGGCATTGTCCGCGATGATTCTCGCTCAACTCAACGCGACGGGCAATCTGTCCATGTAGTTCTAGTAAGGAGTACGTGGAAACACAGATAATTCGAGTTGTTGCGTAGGTAGGTGTGTTCTATTCAACTCCGGGCAGCCACGGACAGTATTGACCGCCGGTGTCCGTCCGACGGACATTTTGTCCGGCGGTCTTTTTGTCCGTCGTGTGCGCCATTGCATAGGATTGGACAGTATTGACCGCCGGTGTCCGTCCGGCGGAAATTTTGTCCGGCGGTCTTTTTGTCCGTCGTGTACGCTATTGCATAAGATTCCATACGTTCTATTCTCGTGGATTTTTTGTCCGGTCCGGCGTTGTCCGTTGTGTGCTCAGCGCCTTAGACAACCTATAATATTACTATAGGCATAACTGTAGAACCAATTTCATAATTTTTATTTCATTTGTAGGCATTAAGCTCGCCTCATGTACACTTTTTTGTGTGCATTAAAGTGTAAATAAATAAATATTTCGACAGTAATTTGACCTACTCAATCTTATTCCACATCTGAACTTACCCCGACACATTTTACGTGCCTTTCAGGCGCTTCCTCGGCGTCTCATGTGTTAACATATCATGTAGGTACCTCTGTTGTGAAATGTTGACCAAATAAAGATTTTCTATTCTATTCTATTCATCTCTACGCGATATTTCGATTTTACGCGAAATCACGAATTTTTGCAATAATAACATTACGCGATCTTACGCTGGCTAGACATTAGTACAAGGTTTCTTTTGTATTTCAGGTTCACCCTGATAAAGAACAAGGGCAAAGCCGATGTCATGGAATTAATTAACAGTGTTCTTGGATCCCTAGTGTCTATAACTGGTAGGTATAGCCTGACAAAATGGAGTTGAAATTAAATAATGGCAACATTTTACTGAAATTGTATGGAAATGACATTAGGATTTGACATTGGTCTTCAGAAGGTTGCCATTATTTAATTTCAACTCTTTATTGATAGACTTTAAATATTGATAGGATTGGGATGAGAACACCACACTTTGGACCTAAAGTATTACATATTTCCATTGTCGATTTTCGATTTTCGGATTTTTTACGAAGACCTAACATAAATTTACCGAATGATAAAACGGTGAAGGAAAACATCAGGAAACCTTCAGACATGCGTCTGAAGAAAAAGTTTCCGAAGGCGTGTGAAAGCACTAGGTCTGCTCGGTGGATCATGGCCCGTACCCCCCTAGTGCAAGGGGAGGTCTGTGCCCCAATAGTGTGGAAGTTAATAGGCTGATGAGAGATATTTCCATTGTCGATACGTGTTGATGTCAAGGGACCGAAAGCACTAGCACACTCCGTAAACAGAAAAGCAAAAACAAAACGTAAGCTAACGTAACATAAGCTATCACAAATTTCTCGTTGTTTGGGTTTATTTTTCAATGTTATTAGTAAAATTGTGATGAAATCATGGCATAATATGGCCATTTCAAAATAGCAGACATAAAAATCTGTTAAGACAGCGTGACGCAAGTCTGAAGTGTAAAAAAAGATTTGGTGGAAAGGAACGTATCTACATGTTGATTGGCTACGTACCGTTGTGCTAGTGGCGCCTCTAGTGGTAAAACATTGCAGGATTGCCCCACATGCTTTCACCCATTTGACATTTCAGTACCCGACTAATGTATGGGCAAATGCTCAAATCGCATGCACAACTGGCAGACGCGGTTTCCTTATAAAACTTCTCTAGTGAGCAATCTACATGAATTTCAAAATCTTTGGTTATATCTTATCTTATCTTATGATAGGGTTCCGGGAATAACCCAGCGGCACTTCGACCCTTGAGGATCTTTTGTGCCTACCCCATTTACACACTGGTCATCTCAGTGTGCAGGTTTCCTCAAGATGTTTTCCTTCACCGTTAGAGCAGTCAGTAAACGTACGTAAGCCATCGAAAAATACGAAAAACTCATTGGTACATGGCACTGCACGTTTTCGACCCTGGAGTTCCCGCACGGGAGTCCGGTGCCCTAGCCACTGTGCCACCGACGCTCTAAAATCTTTGGTTAAAATTCTTTCCTTTCACAGCCGGATGTTTCCTCTACCGGGGCTGGGAAGCTCTTCTCATAGGAACGATCGGGGCTGCCATAGCGGCGGCCACTGCTCCACTGTTCGACATGATGCGGATTGATGACCCGGTGGGCGCTTCGGCTGTCCACGGCGCTTGTGGGTTGTGGGGTAAGATTTATAAGGGGGATTTAGAGGGTTGGGGACGGGGAAGAGGCCTCCAGCATCATCATATGTGTTTATATAGTTGTGCAATGCTGACAGCTGTCTCACCGTCACGTACCGTGTCGTCGTGTCACCGGCCCTGACTGACAACCAGCGCTGCGGCGGTGGCTAGCGTCTAGCCATATCGTCACAGCATAAAGCTGAGTCAGGGACCCTTTTGCCACATATGCATGTGAACTTACTCTAAGTCAAAGAAAGTAACTCTTTTAAGTAGTGAAATGTAATTATCGTGTTATGCATGTGTGTGCAAATAATGTTTAATTCATTCATCCGTCCCAGTGCTCTATTTAAATAAAATATGAAAAACAAAGAAAATTTCGTAAGCGTGTTGCAGAATTAGGGCGACATCTGTTGGTGCGCCTTGAAAACTATGTAAGTAGATACCTCTCTCTTCAATATGATGAGGTTCGAGAAGTCGGTGACTTTGGGTTATAATATAAGCTATGGTGGGAGAGGGGAAAGTAGGGTACGGGCCCTCATACTCTAGTAAATCTAATATGACAGCAAAATTTAATAGCGCGTTGTAGAATCACGGCAACATCAACTGTATATTTCAGGAGATCGATTCCACTAAATACAACGTAACTAAATATAATCTAAACTGCATCGTTATGACGTGTTTCGTATGCTACTCTCCACTAACGATCCAATTTCAGTTAAGTTCCGGTCGAGTCAACGATCGATCGAACAGTAACGTATTTGTGCATTCTACTGAAATGTTTAGTTTATACTGAATCGCAGTTGAACGGTACCAAAACGCTTCAACTGTCAAATATAACGATCGGTTCCTCCTGAGGTACTTTTGCCCGATCGATAGTAAATCGAAAGGTGGCAGTGGTAGAGTTATGCGTCAGCAGAATGCGATTTGGTGTCCAAATAGAATTGGAACGAAAACTAAATTGAAATAGGATAGAAATAGAACTACAAACGTTGTAATTTAGGCGAATTGATTCTCAAATTTTGACGTTTTGGGTAGGTTGACTGTACTTGGAATGAAGAAATATTGGAACAAGGGAAATCAAATCTGATTAATTAATTCTATGATCCCGGCAATGATTGAATCTTCGAATTTTACAGGCGTGATAGCAGTTGGACTGTTCGCTGACAATCCCATACCGATGGACACGACTAATGGAAGATCTGGACTCTTCAAAGGTATACATAATTATGTTGGGACTAAAATCACGTTTGATGAGATCGAAGATGGAGCACACGGGCGCAGTAAGTACTGGCTCTTCTATAAACACTCCCGGAACACATCGACGCATCGAAGATATTTGACGACAGACTTCACATAGAAAGGCAATCTAGGCGGAGCGTCGGTTGCCTAGTGGTTAGGACGACTCCCATGCGGGAGGTCCGGGTTCGACACCATGCAATGCCATGTACCAATGAGTTTTTCCGATTTTTTCTAAGACTTACGTACATTTACCGACTGCTCTAACGGTGAAGGAAAACATCGTGAGGAAACCTGCATGTCTGAGGAAATTAAAAAGTTTCCGAAGGCGTGTGAAATCCACCAATCAGCACTGGGCCCGCTCGGTGGATCATGGCCCGCGTACCCCCGTGTTCAAGGGGAGGCTCTGTGCCCCAACAGTGGGAACATTTATAGGCTGATGATGAGTCAGGCGGAATCTGAAGAGGTCCTACCACATGCAAGGTTACTTGGGTCAGTCTCATCGTACCGTCCGTCCGTCCATCCGTCCCCAACACAGAAAGACGGTGATCCATCAGGCTTTATAAGATCGACCATAATATGATGACAATGGAAATTAAAGTGGAATGGCATGGGAATGGGATGGAAATGGAAGTAGGAAAAGTCGATCTCTTTCTTTTGGCAGGCGGAGGCTGGTACCTCCTAGCCGTGCAGACCCTGACGGGCGTGTGTCTGATGGCGTGGGGTCTGGTGGTGACCATGGCATTGCTATGGCTGATCGACCGCGTGCTGCCTATCCGCATGGACCCCTACGAGGAGCTGCTGGGGGCCGACCTGTGCGAGCACCGCATACGGCACGGACAGGTCTGTGTGGGGCGGATCCAGAGGCGGATTAGTCTTGGCCGCCCCCTTCTCAGCTCCATTATTTACTGATCAAGATATAGGAATAGGACATAAACAAAGCGTTGCGGAGATGGAGCCACGAGCACACTCCGTAAACAGAAAAGCAAAACGAACCGTCATTTCTGGAGATAATTATTTATAATTTCTCAAAGCTATAGTAAACTAGTGATGATATCATGGCCATTTCAAAATAGCAGACCTAAAAAATCTGTAAAAATAGCGTGGCGCGAGTCTGAAGGAATTTGGTGGAAAGGTACGTACTACATGATGATATTTGGCTTTATGTGCTAATTTAAAGTTTATTAAACAATAATCTTGTAAAATCATCCAATATTAATGAAAATAATCATTATTTATTTATCAAATTATTGTCATTGAAAGCAATAAATTTAGGTCATGTTATGTTTAGAACAAAAATCATCTTTAAGTTAAAGCTTACATCGAAAACTACACATATAAGTAATAAAATAATGTATATACTAATTTAAAAAATGCTAAGGGTCTCTTACTTACTTACTTACTCCGCTGGCGCAGCGACCCGAAGTGGATCTTGGCCTCCGATACCAAAGAGCGCCATCGTTCTCTCTCCTGCGCAGTCTCGAGCCAGTCAGGCGCCCGGAGCTCCCGCAGATCCTTCTCCACTTCATCGCGCCAGCGGTATCTGGGACGTCCGCCCGGACGTCGTCCGTTAGGGCGTCCCACATACGCTCGTTTAACTGCCCGATCCTCCCCCATCCTAGTGATGTGTCCGAGCCATCGGAGTCGAGCCGCTTTCGTCTCTCCTATGATGATATAAGGGTCTCTAACAAACTCAAATTATTTACGTGGTTGATGAAACGTACTATGCCTGATAAAGGGTTAAGTCGTACACGTACGTCGTATTTTTTAATGTTTTTTTTAACAGTGGCGCCTCTGCCACTTACTAGCCAAGCAAGAAAAAGATGAAGTAAAATATCTGCCTCGTGTGTGGACTGGATCTAGCTACTAACGGCAATTGATGGTTGATGGATCTAGAGCATTAAAACAACCTACCTACAACCTTGGGATCTTCAAGGCCAGAGTGAATAGGCATTTACTGGACCCGCAGGCACCATCGTCGACCTCATCGTCGCTTACCATTAAGCGAGATCGAGGTCAAATGCGGGTTTAGAAGTAAATATTTTAAAAAAAAACTGCGTTCTCGCAGGTGGGAGTATCTCGCGCAGTATCAGTCCTGCGCCCGTACCACCGGTCTAACAGCATCGAAGAGGTCGGCGGCATCGGCGTCAACACGGGACATAGCTTAGTCGTCGATAAGCTGTATGAGGTGAGCTGTTATACCTGGTGCTGTTGTGGCATCTTGACGGTTAAGCTGTCATGGTAGCATCAGTTAAAGGTGTCATGATAGCATCATGTCGAGCTGTTATGTTAGTATTAAGATGGTAGCATCAAGTCAAGCCGTCATAGTAGTATCAGGTCAACCTCTCATGGTAAAGCTCCCATAGTAGCATCAGGTCAAGCTGTCATGGTAGTATCGAGTTATAGTCATGGTTGGTACCATCAGGTCAACCTCTCATGGTAGCATAAGGTCAAGTTGTCAGCGACCTTCCACCAACCTTCCACAGCCATTCAGGCACTTTTGGCCTGCGATGAGTGAGCGCATGCGACTATCTACTATCTGAAACTCATCAACTCCCTTAAACCCTCCCCGACCGCTAATCCTGGCTCCGTAGCCAGGATCAGCAGGATTTGGTTCAAAACCTATAAATATAACCTATTTTTCCATTTCCAGATACACATGAACAAAGACAAAAACAAAAGAAAACCTGACAAGTTACAAATGTTCACAAATCAAGCGTTTACCGACGAAAATCAAACAAAACCGAACGTATTCATAAATAACGGCTTCCTGAACAAGCGTCCTGGAAACCCCGAGAACGAACTGCATCGATCAATCGACTCTATAGCCAATGAGATTAATGGCGCGAATTTCAAAAGGGGAACATCGAGTCTTCGTGTATTGCCTGAGAACGCTCCAGATCCAGTTCGTGTATTGCCTGAGAGTGCTAAAGGGAAGGCTTTCAATGAGTTGTCGGTGATCGAATTGGAGGAGTTAGGAGAGATAAATGCAAGTGAAGATAGGTTTAGGCATAGGTTCAGTGAGGATGATTATAGTAGTGATATTGCTAGGAGTGGCTTGAGATGGACGGACTAGTCTGTTATTCTTTTTCACTCTACCACCGCTTCGTAAGGTGCTATAGCTGAAAGGAAAGAAGCGGCGCAAGAAACTTTCAGCAGCACATCTTTTGAAATAAATATATCTTACAATAATTATGAATACAATCATATACACAATGTGCAGAGCTGGAGCTGGATTTAGGACCAAGGCTCTTTATCATTTAAGTAGTCATTTATTTTATAATAACCCTTTTTACATAAGGTCCGTCTTATATGGGTCTTAAATTTGTTCTCTGTCATATTTATTACAGTATCAGGTATCTTATTATAAATCGTACACAGTGACCCATAAATGACGTGTTTACTTTACTAAGTCTGAAGCGTGGGACTGCAAATTTGTTTTTGTTTCTGGTTAATCTCAGGAAGGCACGTCGATCTTTTATTAAAAAATGATAAAGTACGATACTACTCGGAAGACTTCCAACTTTCATATTTTATCTAAGTAGGTTTTTATCAAACTTCAATGTGCTTTCCTTTGTGAAAAGGATATAGAGTAGGGATGTTACGGAGCTTCGACTCCGACTCCGAAAGGTCGGAACTTCCGATTGATTTTACACCTCTGGCTCCGACTTCGGCTCCGATAATTTTGAATCGGAGGTTATACCGAAGATTCCTAGTTCGGAGGTCAGCGTTTATTATAACTAAGTAGTTGCACAGTAATTTTATTTAGTTTAATATAACATATGCTTACTGATGTATGGACGATAAATCCTTTGTAATCTTACCGCACAAATAAACTTATTCTTATTATTATTATTTTATTTTATACAACGGTAAGGTACAGTAAAAATTTTCAAATGAGCAAACATATTCAAATATCAATATTTTATTAAATAGTGTATGAATACATTTATGTATTATTATTTATGTATTCCTACACTACTCTCTAAAGGAACATGTTTTATAGCTGCAAATGTCATCATAAAAAAAATTGTCCAGTTCAGCTATAAAAATTAAAAACGGTTTAAAATTTGAATTTCTTCTGACATCTCTCTTTTACCTCCGCCTCCGAGTCCGGTTCCGACTCCGATAAATCTAATTTAAAACCTTCGGTTTCCACTCCGGTTCCGGTAAAACCACCTCCGTAACATCCCTAGCCTGAAATATCAGGAACCTAGAACCTAAAAAAAGGTTCATAATTCGTGTAACATATTTATAAGTAGTACAAATTAGTTAGATTACTGATTTTATATTACAGTGGAAGATAGTTGGGTGTTTTTTGTTGTACTTTCTTACTTAGTATAATTATATTTATATATATGTGTGTTATATATTGAATTGAATATATTGTGAGTAGGTATATATATTTATTTATTTACGATATTTATATATTTTTTATCATTTATGTGTCATGGTAAATGTAGGTATATATATTTTTAACTTATCAATACTACCTATCTTCAATTAAATTTATTTGTGTCGTATCTTTGTCCTCTTGGACAGGTTGTGGCCAGCCATCGGTCATGGTCCAACAGAATACCAGCGCTACAGGCATTCTTGTCTGCAGCAATAAGCTGAGTTGAGGCCCTTTTCACAACAACAGCAGACCATCAGACATGATTTAGATATGTTTACCTTTGACTACATAATTATTTTATCATAATTATAACTGTTTCGGTCATTGCTGTGTGTGAAATAAACATATTACTTACTAACTTACTTTTACTTACTTTGTATTAGTATGAATGAATGTGTCCAATATGTTAAAGCTACTAATTACTAAATAATGTGTTGTCCACTGTACATCAGAAATGTATTTTTAACACAATTATAAGTATTAAAAATTTTTTAAATACATTTAAATGTGATGCATTGTAGGAGCAGGAGTTAAAAGTGTAGTTACATAATATTTTAAGCTCTATAAAAATGTTAATTAATTATGATTCGGTATTATATCTTATCTTATGACAGGGGGCAGGGATTAACCCCAGCGGCACTTCGACCCTCAGGGCTCTCTTGTGCTCACCCCTTCCCTTCCTGTTCCTTAAAGATGCTTTGCATCAAGGACGCTATACAGCTTACAGGAAGGAGCCTATAGTCCTCTGGTTTCGGGTAGGCTATCGCCAGAAGACTCATACCAAATCCAGCCAACGAGTCACATTCGCACAGCAAGTGTTCCATTGACTCAACGGTGTCAACACAGGCTCTGTCACCACAGTTCGGTATGATAAGTACCTATCACTTAAAGATGCTTTGCATCTAGGACGCTGTACAGCTTACAGGAAGGAGCCTATAGTCCTCTGGTTTCGGGTAGGCTATCGCCAGAAGACTCATACCAAATCCAGCCAACGAGTCACATTCGCACAGCAAGTGTTCCATTGACTCAACAGCGTCACCACAGGCTCTACCTCACCACAGTTCGGTATGATAAGTACCTATCACTTAAATGTATAAGATACAATGTACAAGATACAAGTTTACTTCATAGTTTACTTTAACTGTTAATTTGTATATTATTACTAGTTACTTATTTCATATCATCATCAGCAGCCTATTCTAGTCCACTGCTGCGCATAGGCCTCTTCCAGGGCGCGCCATTGAACCCGATCTTCGGCTCTTCTCATCCAGTCGCTGCCAGCCACCTTGCGCAGATCGTCGCTCCATCTAGCAGGGACGCCCGTCCCACACTACGTTTGCCCAAACGCGGCCTCCACTCCAGAACTCGTCTCCCCCAGCGGTTATCTGTTCTGCGACAGATGTGACCGGCCCACTGCCACTTCAGCTCGCTAATCTTATGAGCTATGTTGATAACTTTTGTTCTATGCCGGATCTCCTCATTTCGGATTCGATCCAGCAGAGATACTCCGAGCATAGCTCTTTCCATAGCACGCTGAGCGACTTTCAATTTGTGAACCAGTCGCACCGTCAGTGTCCACGTTTCGGCTCCGTAGGTCATTACTGGTAGGACGCACTGGTTAAAGACTCTTGTCTTTAGACATTGAGGTATGGGCGACGAGAAGATGTGACGTAACTTCCGAAATGCTGCCCAACCCAGCTGAATTCTTCTGTCGGCTTCTTTCTCGAAGTTGTTTCTACCTAATTGCACAGTCTGCCTTATGTCATATAAATATTGTTAAGTAATAAAAATAAAAAATAAAAATTATAATTTATTCATTTATTTTAAATAAATCAGCCTTGACACGATTAATCTAATACACACGATATAGGGAATTATTACAAACCCTTACCAACCCAACCCTTTACTTGGTCCAACCTCGAAAGGAGGTAATTTGGGCGTACTACACCACCAACGTTAGAAAATAAGAAATGTGACGTCATCTGTCGAACTTCGAAACCAAGTACAGTATGCAAAAAAGTTTGAAGCAAATAAAATATCACCCCTTAGAGGCAATGGTTGTTTTTTTTTTAAGACAAAGGGAACTGAGCCCATACAGCCATGTCTGATGTAAACAACTCTTTCAAGTCTTCATTTAAAATGCTGGTGTGACACATTTCAATGCTATCTGGGAGAATCTTCCACGCTTCTGCACCATCCGAACCAAAGAAGAAGGCGTCCCGGACGCAGTATGGCTCTTTAAAATTACGCCAAGTACGGATCGGGCTGCAGCGTCTTATTTGACTTTACTTCATTGTCCGATACATTAATCACATTTTGTAGACGTTCTTCGAATAAAAAACACCATTCTTACTTGAAAAGCACTACTGTAAAACAATTTGCAAGACAACGAAAAAAAGCTGGTGTGGACGCGACAAAAGCGCGGGAGAAACTCTTAGAGGCAATGGACGAAACTGTACCTCAGAAGCATTAAACTGTAAGTTCCATAACCAATTTTACAAATGACACAGTTTTGTGTAAAAATTAGTAATGTTTGGACTCTGATTAAGTATAAAATTGGTAAACAAATCCTGAAAGTTTTTATTTATTTATTAAAGAAACTATTCTAGATTATAATTTGCCACGAATACCTAAGAAACAGAAAGTGGAAGAAAATCATTTACACTGTTATGGTTCTGAGGTACAGAAAAGTGAACATAAATGTATGAAAAGTGACGATAAGTCACATTTGCATTACATAATGGATGTCTGTGCGGACGGTACTAAGGACTCAGGTAGCAAGAAATGGGGATGCCCGGTGACTGAGGCGGGACGCGGGAAGGGAACCACATTCCTACCATTTTCTAATTAAGTTGGAGTAGTACATGGCCATAATAACAATGGTTCTTTCCCTAATCCTTAAATTAAAAACTAAAACTACCACAACATCAGTATTGCCAGCAATAAAACTTACCATTCTTCTCAATGTTGCAATACTTTTGGCTCCAAAATCTACCATCGCAATTCGCACCTAGTGTTACCACTAAAACACAGAATTATTGACCCAATGGTTGATTTCAGTGGGTAACGCCTTAAATCCTTTTACAGCTTCTTTAATATCGTATATTGGTACTGCCAAAGTGTATAATTTGTATTCTTTTTGCACTTTAGTAGCTGTGGTATCACTGGTTGACTCATTACGTGTGGGAACTATGATTTCTAAGGAGTGTAGATGCTCAAATGCTTTCAGTATGACCGGCCGAGGCACCGTTTGGGTCGATGAGTTGGTACTGGCGAATTTCGTGTATCTAAAAAAAGACAGATTTTTTTGTTCATTGTATAAGAAAAGCCACTGAATCTTTTTCACATAGGAAGGCATGGCTGAAGTTTCTATAGAACGTAACCTTACAACACTCATGGGTAACAAGTGGTCACAAATTATAATTTTAAAATCAGAGACCGTCAGATTACTTACATAAATGATACAACAAACTAAAAACAAATACGTAATTAATAAATACATTACTAGCAACAGCTATAAATTTGATAACGTGCAGGTGCAGTTACATTCTATAGACAACGCTTACTTCACGGCGCTAGTGACGTGATATATAGTCGGTACGTTTTTTTTATTATGTTTGTTGATATTATTTCTATTATTCGGTTAAAATGTTTGCTGTTTCTCTGGTTTTTATTTTTATAATTTTATATTATTAGACAATCAACAGCGTATATTAATAGAATTTACAATTAAAATAATAATAAGTGCGTTAGCACTTTCGCGCCCTGCCATCTCGCCAGCACTCGGCAGGCTGCAGGTGCAGCTGGAACACCTAGAGTACTCCAACCTGGAATCGATGTACGACTTCGTGCTTTTGGCAGTTGAAACCGCGGGACCATGGGGCTCCGAGGCCAAGGATCTGAGTCGCGCTGTGGGGAGGCGAATTAAGGAGATAGGATCGCCATTCAGCGAGGGAACGCCGCGAGTATCCTGGGTGCTTTCGGCCAGGGGGCACTTCGCGGGGGGCTGTTTGACTGACATTATATTATATAATTTTTACCTAGTTAACTATAACTACTGTCATACTAATGACATTGATTTTATTATTTTATTTTTATATTTTTGACATCAAATTATTGACACGTATTTTCCATTCGTTAAGTAATAAATTATAAATATTAAAATAATAAATCATATTGAATTTGAAAATAAAACAATTTTTTATTATTAATTAATTATATCTATTCTTTGATTACGTCATGACCACGCCAAGCATTTTTATCGTTTAAATATTCTTGAACACTGTAATAAGATTTTTTGATAAGGAATTTTTTACCGTCAATTAAAAACAGCGAGCATCTCGCTGGCTATTGGCTATGGCTGCACCAGGTACGACTCGGCGCGGGGTCACCTGAGCGCTCTCTCAGTCGTCGGCCCAAACCTCGGACAAAATCCTTGGCCTCCGTGCACCATACGCCCGTGGTCTCCACAGCGAGTGGAACGAAAATATAGGCCGTTTCGAGCCCCGCGTACTTGACATGTTTTTGTTTGGCCGCCCACTCGGCAGCCGACCCTGCTGTCCGGACGGTGCGGCCTAGATGGGAAGCCGCGAACGTGCTTACGCACGTGGCGTCCCACAGCAGGGATCTACCTTTCTCCCAAGGCACCAACGTTAAACCGTCAAGTCTCTTGCCATCAGTACGGATCAATCCAGGAGGCTCCAGCACGCAGGGAATATTGGCCGAAACCAGGGCACGCCGCACGATCTCGTTAAGTGCGTGGTGGCGCGGGAACCGGTCCGCACACTTGGTATTTGTACTGACTTTATATGTGTAATCTGACTTTGTATGTTTGCACATCGCTCCCATGTGTTTTTTGTGATGAGAATTTGTTTAAAGGTCCCTACGACACTATATGTACCTAAGTACCTAATGTATAGTCCACCACAAGTTACAGTATACCATCTGTCAAAATATTTCGATTAAATCTCAACCTTAACCCTGTGCAATATGATTCATTTTAGATTCTCAAATTTTGACGTTTTGGGTAGGTTGATCTGTGTTCAACTGTACGTATTTTTCGGGAGTGACGCCAGTTGACAGAGAGAATGGAGGCACTAACCTGTGCAGAACCATTTCAAAGTTCATCGGCTGCCCGTCGAAGATCTCCAAACCATGCATCATGGCTATAACCAGAGACAACTCCAGTATGGAGAGCGATTGTAGTTGTTTTACTCTATGCTCTGATACCACAGTGTTGTCTATGGTTCGCGCAAGGCCTGAAGAGTCTATGTATGGATGGCTTGCACTTAGCTTTGAAACTAGTTGGAACTGAAATAGAAAAAAAGATTTCAGGATAAATCTTAATTTAACCCCCGATCAATAAAGATAGGGGAGTTAGTAAGTTCGAGGTTTTTGTCTGTATATTTGTTTGTCTGTGGCATCATAATTCAAAAACTGATGATCCAATTTGGACGTGGATTATTTTACTTATCATATCAGATAATTTAATCGAGTGTTCTTAGCCATGTCTGATAAAAATTGGATCAGGGGTTTCAAGATTTTGGAATATCTTTGATGTCAGATAGGATCTCTAGAACGGTAACAGTTAAGAGGTTCGAGTTTGGGGTCAAATGTCTAGGATCATGGTGTTCTTCTCACACCTGATGATGACTAGGAATCTACGGATCTTTTAGAGCGTCGGTGGCACAGTGGCAAAGCCACCGGACTTCCATGCGGGAGGTTTGGGTTCGAAACCGTGCAGTGCCATGTAACAATGAGTTTTTCGTATTTTTCAAAGACTTACTTACATTTACCGACTGCTCTAACGGTGAAGGAAAACATCGTGAGGAAACCACACTGAGATGACCAGTGTGTAAATGAGGTAGACACAAAGGGTCGAAGTGCCGCTGGGTTATCCTCGGCCCCCTATCATAAGATAAGGATCTTCACAATGGTAAGTTGGGGGCTTTTATATTCAGTGTCAGAAGCGTAACGGCTAGGACACCGGAACGAATCAACGAATTTCAATTCTGTTTTCAGATTTGACCATCAATTTGTGTCTATTTTTAATGTTTATGATAAATCATCTATACTTGTGGGCATTGGCGGAATTGTTGTGCCTTAAAACACAATACCAAAGGTCATTAATTTAAAAAAAAACCATTTCAAGTGAATTGATTGATGCAATGAAAAGATCCAGGCAACCTTCGGGCAGAGGAAATGATATCGAGAAAGAGGTCGTAGGTGTGCAAGGTTTATGGAAAACATTATATAAGAGAATAGGCAGATATATATGTATACTTAAACAGATAATGATAAACATACATAAAATAATACATAGACTACATAAACTAAAATATACAGGGTGTAACATTAAGAACGGTCAGTATGGGAAAGTCTGAAACTATAAGACATACGAAGATCTGTTCTTAGGAACCATGTCATCAATTTTAGTAACAAGAAACACTGTATTCATACATTTTAAAAAAACCTGTACTCAGCCTGGGAATCGAACCCGGTTGTTTTGAAAAAAAATCCAACACTATTTCTATTTAGATATCGATTGTGTAGGTCTTAAGGAATAAATGTTAGTATGAAACGTGATGTTTAAAATTAATTAAACGCATTGTTTCCATATCTTTTAATTTATTTTAGTAGGTGTTCGAAATGACTACCATTTTGTAAAATACAACATTCAACTCGTTTAGGTAACGATCTTACTATTGAATGTTGTATCTTCAGGTGGTCAATTTGCGTTAAAATTGTCTCTATGGCTGCTTTTAGGTCTTCAATTGTGTCGTAACTTGTTTTGTACACTTCATCCTTAACGTAATCGATATCTAAATAGAAATAGTGGATTTTTTTTCAAAACAACCGGGTTCGATTCCCAGGCTGAGTACAGTTTTTTTTTAAAATGTATGAATACAGTGTTTCTTGTTACTAAAATAGATGACATGGTTCCTAAGAACAGATCTTCGTATGTCTTATAGTTTCAGACTTTCCCATACTGACCGTTCTTAATGTTACACCCTGTATATGAAATATATAGTGAGTGAGTGATTAACTGAAGAGAAAGAGAAACCTTACCAATATATTCCTGAAGACTTGTTCGTTAACAGTATAGTAGCACAATTTTTCGATCGCATCAACTGCCTTGTCATCCATGGAGAGGTTCAAGATGTGCGCGTTCCAGTCTTCAACAACACTTCGCTCCAACACTGAGAACTGCTTTGGATCCACTTTACATTGGGTAAGGACTTCGTGTGGTATGGCGTTGTCTTGATCTGTCTCCATTTGATCTGAGGTTGCTGGAATTATTATTGAAGATTATTTTTTTTATATATTTATTACACAAAAATAGTACATGAGGCGAGCTTAATGCCATGCGGCATTTTCTACCAGCTAACCATTGGGTCATACAGATATTGCAAGGCGGGTGCATATAAATTAAATAGAAGAGATTTACTAATTATTATTATTTACTATACTATACCGATTATCGTCGACGGTACGGCCCTCGAAGTTGTGCAACAATACGTCTACCTCGGGCAGACTGTGCAATTAGGTAGAAACAACTTCGAGAAAGAAGCCGACAGAAGAATTCAGCTGGGTTGGGCAGCATTTCGGAAGTTACGTCACATCTTCTCGTCGCCCATACCTCAATGTCTAAAGACAAGAGTCTTTAACCAGTGCGTCCTACCAGTAATGACCTACGGAGCCGAAACGTGGACACTGACGGTGCGACTGGTTCACAAATTAAAAGTCGTTCAGCGTGCTATGGAAAGAGCTATGCTCGGAGTATCTCTGCTGGATCGAATCCGAAATGAGGAGATCCGGCATATAACAAAAGTTATCGACATAGCTCATAAGATTAGCGAGCTGAAGTGGCTGTGGGCCGGTCACGTCTGTCGCAGAACCGACAACCGCTGGGGTAGACGAGTTCTGGAGTGGAGACCACGTTTGGGCAAACGTAGTGTGGGACGCCCCCCTGCTAGATGGAGCGACGATCTGCGCAAGGTGGCTGGTAGCGACTGGATGAGAAGAGCCGAAGATCGGGCTCAATGGCGCGCCCTAGGAGAGGCCTATGTCCAGCAGTGGACTAGAATAGGCTGCTGATGATGATGATGATGATACTATAAAATACCTACTCATATAATATATAAAAATATACCTACACGTATGCTACTACATTATTGTTTTGGAAAAAAAATAAGTCCACCTAATATATTTTTTTTTAATTTCTTTACACTATACAACAATAGACTTAATAAAAATAATTAAAATGAGACATTGTACAAAGGGTGAACTTATCTCTAAAAGAGATTTCTTCCAGCAAACCCGCGAAAGTGAAAGGATGCGTTATAATTAAATTTACAATACAATACAATATACATTTATTCCTTAAGACCTACACAATCGATATCTAAATAGAAATAGTGTTGGATTTTTTTTCAAAACAACCGGGTTCGATTCCCAGGCTGAGTACAGGTTTTTAAAAAAATGTATGAATACAGTGTTTCTTGTTACTAAAATTGATGACATGGTTCCTAAGAACAGATGTTCGTATGTCTTATAGTTTCAGACTTTCCCATACTGACCGTTCTTAATGTTACACCCTGTATAAAGACAGCTATAATAAATATGCATATATATTACATTATGGAACACAATTAAGATATTGAGTATTGAGGATTTATTTTTTGACGAGCATAAGAGCCGACGAATGAAGCAACAATCTTTGTTGTAACGACCAGGTGTAACCTTAAATCCTCAAAGTTAGCATAGCATCGCAAACCCTCCAATAACATTATAGTATGGTGAGATGTCTTAGCGAAGTTAAATTATCAGTGGATCAGTATTTCACGAAGCGACAATCATTGTAAACTTATAATTTACAAATCTAAAATGGCAACATTAATAGAAATCCCCATACAATACAGCGTCAGTGTTGCCATTTTAGACTTGTAAAAATTACACGTTTACAAGGATTGTCGCTTCGTGAAGTCAGTGTTGTCATTTTAGACTTGTAAATTACAAGTTTACAAGGATTGTCGCTTCGTGAAGTCAGTGTTGTCATTTTAGACTTGTAAATTACAAGTTTACAAGGATTGTCGCTTCGTGAAGTCAGTGTTGCCATTTTAGACTTATAAATTACAAGTTTACAAGTATTGTCACTTCGTGAAATAGGGTACTCCTCCTGCACACCAGGATGTACACATCCATTTAAGTCCTCAAGGTTAGCAGCGCATCGAAAACCCTCTAATAATATTACAGTGAGGTGACCTCACCTGCCTATGGGCGACGGTGATCACTAACAATCAGGTGGCACGTTTGTTTATCTGTCAATTCAATTTCATCTTTATTAGCTTCTATATGGTACATAAGGTATTAAACACAGAAATCCGACTAGCTAGCGACTAGCGCCCTCTTCTATAGAACAATGACGTGAGCACTAACAGCGAGCCACGGAATTGACCCATAGGTCATGTTTTCATAATTTGACATTTCAGTGCCCGACTTATGTAAGGGAAAATGCTCTAAGCGCACGCGCGAACTGGCATATGCGGTTTCCTTATAAAATTTATCTAGCGAGCAATCTACAGAGGGGTGAATTTCACAATCTTTGGTCTTAAAGTAAATACAGACCATGCAAGGGCACAACAAAATCTTAAACTCTAGAGAGGAAACACCTTCGCTTTTTTAGTATATTTATGTTAAAAAAAATACCTGAAGACCTCTTCCGCTTTTTCTTCTTCTCAACCCTGGCAAC
Source organism: Hofmannophila pseudospretella (assembly GCA_947369225.1). Lineage (NCBI taxonomy): Eukaryota > Metazoa > Arthropoda > Insecta > Lepidoptera > Oecophoridae > Hofmannophila > Hofmannophila pseudospretella. The sequence goes on along the minus strand of OX376337.1, from coordinate 5,789,902 downwards.
ACTGACAGGTACAGTCAGCAACTGCACCATCACGTCCCTATAGTTCCCCAAGGGGCTCGGGGTCCGTTCCCCGGGAACTTCGTTAGGGAATATCAGTATGTGGCGGTGTGAAAACCGGGATTTGACACGTTTCTCTAGAAGCTCCATTACGTCGATACGGTTCGTGACGCCTGTTGAAAATAATGATGCTTGCTTATCGTATGATTAGTGGCCAACCTATTTGTCAGAGTTGTTCAGGCCGCCCGTAGGCATCTGACACGGCTTAACGACTGCTGTCGAACGACAACAACCAGGACCGACTGCTTAACGTGCTCTCTGAAGCATGGAGAAGCTCAGATGAAATATGCCACTAGCGGTCACCCATCCTGGTACCGACCGCGCCAACGTCGCTTAACCTGCACTATCACTTTTGGACCGTGCTCGCAACTAGGGTACGAGCTCCTGAAAGTCGTAAATGTCTCCTGAAAGTCAAAATAACGACATAAAAAAATCATTTTTTTAATGTCTTGACCTTTCTTCAAAGGTCTACATAGCTATGTAGGTATGCGGAGATTGTTAAAAGACCATGCACTGCGAGTAAATGTGAAAATGTGCACACATATTTAGAACATCCAAAGGGTCATTTTAAAGATTAGAGCCCACGCGGATCACCGCTCCTCTACGAGGAGGAGGGGGTCAAAGTGACCCTCCTCCGCACTCCATTAAAAAAATTATAATGACTTCGTTATACCTACCAGGGTATTTTTGGTGTCGTTTTACCTACCAGGGTATTTTTGGTGTCGTTTTACCTACCAGGGTATTTTTGGTGTCGTTTTACCTACCAGGGTATTTTTGGTGTCGTTTTACCTACCAGGGTATTTTTGGTGTCGTTTTACCTACCAGGATATTTTTGGTGTCGTTATACCTACCAGGGTATTTTTGGTGTCGTTTTACCTACCAGGGTATTTTTGGTGTCGTTTTACCTACCAGGGTATTTTTGGTGTCGTTATACCTACCAGAGTATTTTTGGTGTCGTTATACCTACCAGGGTATTTTTAGTGTCGTTTTACCTACCAGGGTATTTTTGGTGTCGTTTTACCTACCAGGGTATTTTTGGTGTCGTTTTACCTACCAGGGTATTTTTGGTGTCGTTTTACCTACCAGGGTATTTTTGGTGTCGTTTTACCTAACAGGGTATTTTTGGTGTCGTTTTACCTACCAGGGTATTTTTGGTGTCGTTTTACCTATCAGGATATTTTTGGTGTCGTTTTCGTATAAATAAAGGATGACAAATTCATTATTGTAACAATACCTTCAAAAAATGAAAAAAATTAATAATCAACATTTTGATTTGTTATCGTCGTACGTTATCATTATATCCGGGCAACACTTAATATGTTTTAACGTACTTATTGTAAGATAGTGATATTTAAAGTGTATCTTTTTAAAATCTAGAATAATGTTGCTCTCTAAGAGTTTTTTTTATGTAATTAAATTTGCATTACTTTTAACGTTATCGACGATAGATAACACATGTTTATTATCAATTTTCGAATTTCTTCAAAGGAATAGTGAAAATATTGTTCCAATAATGTATAAGCCATGCTTTGTTTATACGAAAACGACACTAAAAATGCCCTAATAAGTATAACAATGACATTGTAATTTTTTTACTGGAGCGCGAAGGACACCCTCCCCCTCGTATAGGAGCGGTGATCTACGTGAGCTCTAATCTTTAAAATGATCCTTTGAGTGTCCTAAAAACTTGTGAAAATTTTCACTTTATTTACTGGAACTGCATCGTTCTTTTGAATCCTGTGTAATATCCTCACGGTCTAACAAGAAGAAAATTCTTACAGGGTTACGTACGCCTTTGTACAGTTTACATACGGTCTGTCACTTAAGGCTCAATTTACATTGCCGTGGAATGGAATGAAGCGAATTTTCGCAACGTAATTGTACATAGCATAATGAACTTTATGTCAATTGTGTAACATACAAACTAAATACGCTTTACCGCTAGGGGAATTCTCGAGAATGCGCGAGGATTCCCCAGAAGACGCGCGACCTCTTTTTTGGCTCGTATTTAGTTTGTATGTTACACAATTGACATAAAGTTCATTATGCTATGTACAATTACGTTGCGAAAATTCGCTTCCATTCCATTCCGCGGCAATGTAAATTGAGTCTAAGAGTTGCTGTAAAAAAACTTACCTAGAACGCACATAGGCGCCTGCTGGCTATGCGTGATGTCTAACAAATTGTACAACAGCGTCTGAGTCCGTCCACTATGGCAGAACATATCAAACTCCTCCAGTATGAACAGCATACTCTTGCAGCGTCTGTTCATGCCACTTTGAAGACAGCTGAGTAGGAAGGCTAGGTTCTCAGCGAATGTACCGAAGACTCGATCGCCTACTGTGTTTTCTAGCTGCATCTGGAGATATATGTTTATTTTTGGAAAGTTGTTTTTGTTTATGGAATGGGATGGCTAATGTAATGAGGGGAGATGTACACAGGTCCCAACTGATCGGACGATCAGAGTGTCGTAACAGGGGCGCGAAGAGAAATCGTAGGCGCCCCTCTAAGTAGAACTCTTAGTGTGGTTATCATAATGCAGCCTAACATAACCAGATTAGAAAACTGAAGTGGCAGTGGGTCGGTTACATCTGTCGCAGAACCGACAACCGCTGGGGGAGACGAGTTCTGGAGTGGAGACCACATTTGGGCTAACATAGTAGCCCGATCGATGGAGCGACGATCTGAGCAAGGGGGCTGGTAGCGACTGGATGAGAAGAGCCGAAGATCGGGCTCAATGGCGCGCTCTGGGAGAGGCATATGTCCAGCAGTGTACTAGAGTAGGCTGTTGATGATGATAACATAACCTAATATGTCCGAGTTACATTTGTCTATCAGGTTTTTTTAAACAAGTCCAAATTTTTCCCTCAGAACCCCCTGTAGCAACACTCCAACGGAAATGATTTTTTTCATCAGAGTGGCGGTTGTTTCCTGTTAAATTTAGCATGCACCCTTAAAAGCCTAAAATTTTAGGTTTGTACATACCTGAGCAGTAATTGACCTCAGTGCAATCTTATCATCCCCATGTATAAGTCCGTTTAGCTTCACTATGATGGCATCACTGGCTATGTCTACTTCTTTTGACAACTGGTGTAGAACGGAGTTTATTAGCTGAAAATATGATTTGTTGCTTGATTCAGTGCGTGAAACACTAGAATTATTTGCGCTAAATTGCCGCAAAAAAGTACAAATATAAGCTGTGAACGCAGATGTCTACTCAAGATTCGTGATGGACTGTACAGAATGGTAGACTTTAATACAATTTATCTCTCTCCGGCTCGTTACTAGTGTAAAGACTGGCCATAGCAGGCGCAGAGGCAGGGGGGTCATATCAATCGTGATCCACCCTCAATCTTAGATTCCCATAGAAAATAACCTTACATTCTTTGCGTGTGACCGCCTATATGATACCCCATCCCCCAAACTCAAATGTTTTAAGTGATAAAGTAGAGCTAGACCCGCGGTCAGAGTGTAGGTAAGGTGTCACGCAGATACGCGGGACTCTTGGTGTGGATGTCTTAATGCAACCTAACTTGAACCTAACCTAATATCTTCGAATCATTTCTTCATCCAGTTTTGGGATAAAATAAAGGAGGGTATAGGAGTTTCAAGGTGGGTAAGGAAAATATGAACACATGGATCTATAACATTGAATATGATAATAATAGGTATTGCCTACTGATCTATCAAAGAATTGGAGGTTATGTATACTGGTTTGTTTGGAACGGAGAAACTTTGGGTAGAGGTAAAAAATCTTAATAAAACAGAAAACGAGTACCCACACTAGTCTTGCCACATCCTCTGGGCCCAATCATAAGAGCAGAATGAGATTCTCCGTGCAAAATAGTGCGTTTCGTCAGATCGTACACATGAGTTCTTTCTTGGCTGTGATTTCGAAATGTTATGTTATCCTCCATTATTTTCAGCTTCAAATACTTTCTTATTAGCTTTATTTGCTCTGAAGTAGAGGTTTCTCCACTTATTTTACTCATTTTTGATGATGAGAAAAAATAAAAATAAATAAACACAACATAAAACAGCTGGCACTTTTTTTTCTTTTATTTAATATCCCGCCAGTTTTTTTGGCGTAACCAGTGTTGCCGTTGGGCAATCTCGAAAATACCTGAAATCATTGTGTTGTAATCATTGGGGTTTTTTTTGGAAAAAAAAATCCGATTTTTTCCACACATACTAAACAGCAAACAAGACAAATTAGACTTCTTATGAGAACTCAAAATAAAAATTATATGTGACAATACATTCATTAAAGTATTTATTTTGGTATTTTTCCAATTGTGTAACACAGCCACAGAAATTAAATATTGATACCTCTGCGAGAATTTAGAAGCGATTATTCTGATTTTCCAGTTGTGTAACTGGAAAATCAGATTATACATTCTAAATAATCTGCAAAAAACGCGCAGGAAACCGTTCCAATTAATGGCAACAATAAACATGGCGTGATAAAATAGTGTTCACTCATTCGTTCATTAAGTTGGGTGTCATATTGAACACCGACCATACACCGCCACTAATAGAAGTTCTATAAGTCTGCACATTATATAAAGAGATGAAGGTATCATTGCTACTCTACTACATTGTCATAAATGTACCGATTAAACTTGTGTATTTTTTTTATCGAACCCAAAACAAATTAGTGAGGTGAATCAAATCAGAAAAATTCTATCGATAAAAATCTCCATCAGTCTTTTAGGAGGCTCCACTGATTATTTCATATTTTATCGACTACTACAAAGTTTACTTTTAATGATAAACGTCAAAATGCCTGTCTTACTAGAGCGCATGTGCTGACACTCCTTCCTGCGCAATGAGAAAGCCTTGACATACAGGACGATCGATACTTGTCCAACATACAAGGCATAGTATTCTTAGGACCAACTACTAGAATATAATATAAAACATCTTAACCATTTTAAATTGAATCTATTTATTTCAGCCCATGATAGGTAGGCCCAAAATCTGTTGCAAATCAATAGTCGTACAAAAATAAATGTAGGTAGGTATAGTAATACATATCAAAAACACAATTACAGAATGTGTAATGAAATTTGAATAGTTTAAGGTAACAAGCAAATGCATCCATTGAATATGATGCATTTTACTTGTAATTATAAAAAACACTAAATACTGTTATCTATATAGTCCCTATGAATTATCAAAAGCATAAAAATCTTAAGAATAGAATCTCATTTATGTTACCTTGATTTCCGTCATATATGTTTCTCTGTCTAAATAACGTCATAGCTATCTATGGCATCCCTTTCCTGACCTTAAACTCTGCCAATTTTATTTAATACACTAAAAGTATCAAATGGCTTTCTATCAGAGGAAGCAAATTATTAACTTTTATAGTATTAGTTCAAATTAGGGGATTGTGATTAATAACAAAATAAAAGAAAATTCTAAAGAAATATTACTAGAATGTTTGTTTGTGTTTTAAATAATGAAATATACGAATATTTTAAACTTTTGTTTTACCGGCCGGATCCTACGTCAGTAACCTCATAAATGTCTTGACATAGTTCCGCTTGTGCACACGATATTGCAAAATTAAGTGAATATTATGTTACCAATCGTCTGTAAAATGTTATACATTACTTAAAACATTGAGTGATAAACTGATCAATAAAAAGATTATAAATAAGGTTGAAATAAAGTAAAAACAATGTGGTTCCATAAACAGTGCAGCAGGTTCTAAATAGTTCAATTACTATATTTATTGCAAAAATTGCACACGACACGAGCGATCTTTAATCACAATGTAATTTTGTATAAATTATTTTATATTATACACGAGTGTAGCACAGCTTTCAGTGTAAATAAAGAACAATATTATAGCAAATTTTGCTTAATGCTTCAAAATTGTAAGTTGTAATATATTTAGAAGTGTCTGCTTTGTTAGGCTGGTTTATTGCTGTTGTGTTATTTTTAGTTTGCAAAATATATCGATTTATTAGCTCAGTTTATAGTTCAAGGTCAAATATAATATTAAGACTAGAGCTTCAATTTAATATATTATTTAGTTTCATTTTTATAGTGGTTCATTCTTAGAAGAATGTGTTGCAGTAAATGCGTTTAAATTACATATACAACCTTTTCTTTTGATGAATATAAAATAAACAAACAACAATAAACAATAAAGATCTCTTTATTCAGACAATAGTAAGTGTAAATTAAAAACACTATCTACAATTATGAGTTGAATATTATTTTTCATCGACTTTTACAAATAATTCGTTACAATTTTTTACAAATAATTTTATACGAGCCGATTTTTCCGGCCAAATTCTATAAATGTGTGTTTCATGTTATTTGTAAAAAATCTTGGTATTTCGTCTCGAAAGAACACACTATTTGCTTAAACTATCACCCAATATTTTATTTACGTTACCAAGAACTAAATGATACTTTATCGATTAACGATCTCATTATTGATCTACAACACTATTAATCTATCGATTTCGTTCAGAAATCATTCATTCAATTCGTAATCCGACTAATATGATTAGTTGCTTGAATTTACTTTTGTTTTCCTCTCACTACCGGATTCTTCATACGAAGGACAAAGAAGTACTGGCCAAAGAAGAAGTACATAAATTGTAAACATAATAATTGAACATAACAAAATTGTGACCCTTGTTCGATCGATGCATATTTATTTTTGTTTTGAATTTTTTGCTATAAATTCTTTTGAACTTGAAATAATAAATGAGTAATTCGCTTCGTCGTATCTGTGAATTTATATTTAGACAGAATCATTTGCAGATTAAAGTCGAATGTAAGTATACAGCTTGTTTTTCTAAGCCCGTTATCAGTGTGAAAAATAATGGTGAAATATAATCAATTTATTGTTATTTTATCGTCGTTTATGTGTAAATAGGGCAGTTTGCGTTATTAGTGCGTGCTTATCAACCTTCTGTTAATGTATAAAACAAGAGTTAATGTACATTATCCATTGTGTTCTATACGTAAAGCTGTGTACAAATATAGATAAAACAGTTGAGTTATCTCGCCTCCCCGACAGGTTTTTAAATTGGTTAATCATTCCTAACGCGTTAGTCTCACATTTGTTACACTTCTGCATGCTACATTGGACATAGTACATGATTAAACACCATTTTAAAATTTTATACAAAGAGGTTTGTAATTGATTAAATAATAAACAGCTATACATACTACATACAGGCAGGATATGTACTGTCCATCGGAAATATGGTCGAGGTAATAGAAGTAATTTGAATATTTTTTAATTTTTTGGTTAAATATTTTTAGGGCAAAAATTTCGACCGATTTCGGTGTCATATTAACGCTCAATTTTTATTGTCGCAATGGATAGAGGACATAATAAGGAACAACTTTTGTCTAAAACATTTTTCTCTGGGGGCCATCCCTGGCCCCCCAGGGGGCCCTCAATGGATAGACGGTACCAAGAGGAACAACTTTTGTCTAAAACATTTTTCTCTGGGGGCCATCCCTGGCCCCCCAGGGGGCCCTCAATGGATAGACGGTACCAAGAGGAACAACTTTTGTCTAAAACATTTTTCTCTGGGGGCCATCCCTGGCCCCCCAGGGGGCCCTCAATGGATAGACGGTACCAAGAGGAACAACTTTTGTCTGAAACATTTTTCTCTCCGGGGCCTTCCTGCCATTCCAGGGGCCGCGCCCCCTTACCTACACCGGTACCATTTTCCTTTTTTGATGCCTGTGATAAAGGCAGTATTGACATGCTAAAATCAAAACTACATTTAAATCCATCTCATTCAATACTTAATCATGGACATATTGTGAGTACAACCAGCAAATGGTACATCTACACTACAGTTACATGTGAATGCACCAAATGTGTCTGGAACTTAGAGTGTGTTCCAAAACCAGTTGAAATTATTCACGTTGACAACCGTACATATTCCATTGCTTGTTTTGAATACAAGTTTGATAAATTTTCAGCTGTTAACGCGGTAATGGAACATGGACTGTTATGGAACACTCTCTTTGGGGCATACCTAAATTCACATCAAAACAAATATTAAATCTGAGTAAAATTTTGTAAACTTACACTGGAATAGTATACAGGGGGGAATTTTAAGATGGGACAGTCGTGGCAGCTAGGTAGCTTTAAAAAATTATGGAAACTAAGTCATAACTTTGCACATAAAATAAAAATTAATTTTTAAGGTTGTAAACTATGGGAAACTACTACATAAACTTCAAGAGGGGATGAGAAAGCTGAATTTTGACACATGCCTCAGTGGAAGGGAACCTTAACTAGACATACCCCGGTTACAGATGTGTGCGGCCACCCCCTCCCCAGTAACCCCCTCCACTGAGCCCCACCATGGCGGAGGAGCAGGCGTGCCTGGTGCGCTCGCGCACCGACTCTGAGACCTCCTCCAAGCTTAGTTTCGGGTCCACTGCGCGCACCATGGCTTACCAGGAGCAGAAACTTACTGGTATGTGACATTTTTTATAAGAAAAACATGAACGAGAAAGTAAGTGGAAGGAAAAGCTGTGGTCATCTTAAAAGATCAGATTGACAGAGTGCTCTTAGATTTTAATATACAGAGCAGATAACCCCAATGGCGAGCATGCGGGAGACGACGAATGACTGTAGAGGAAGCAAGAGAGGTGTGCCAAGACAGATATTCGTGGCACTCCATTCTATCTGCCTACCCCGCAAGGAATATAGCGTGTAGTTATGTATGTATGTAAAAAACAAAAACAAACAATGCTGTGGCTCCTTGAAGTCTAAGATGGAGTGCTTCATGTGCCGGTAGTTACGCTGGCTCTCTAACTCTTCAAACCGAAACAAAATCAGGTAAAAGGGTGGTATTGATGAACCTAAGTTTTTTAGAACTTTGAATTTAAAGCAAAATATAATTTTTTTAATATAAAAAAAGCGACATTCTATTGAAAGAAGGACTTCTTCTTCTATGTCGTATTCCTCATTGCTGAGGATCGTGATCAATCTAAGAAATTAATCACATAGAACGACTCTCTTGGCAGATTTAATGGGGTGGTTTGCCATTGCCTTCCCCATTGCACACACTGGTTGTCTCAGTGTACAGGTTTCCTCACGATGTTTTCCTTCACCGTCAGAGCAGTCGGTAAATGTACGTAAGTCTTTCGAAAAAACCGAAAAACTCATTGGTACATGACATTGCATGGTTTCGAACTCGGACCTCCCGCATGGGAGTCCGACGTCCTAGCCACGACGCCACCGACGCTCTAAAAAAGGAAACTTGGTATAAAAAAAATCTTCTAGACATCGGAATACTTAGTCATCGGAATATTAGTTAGCATAATATTTAAATTCAACTCTTAGAACCATGGACTCGAAAGAAGAAGAAAGCTAATTGTCCCTGCATTCATTCACAGGCACAGAGGGCGCTGGCGAGCTCAGCAACATAACAAACATAGCCACCAGTCCTCCAGATCAGGACAACGATAGTGGTGAACTCCTGGACTATAACGACTCCAGTGTACTAGAACAGTTCCATGAAGACGCGCTCAGACAGGTGAGTCTAAGAGTCAGCGCAACAGTATTTTTGTTGCTGAGATGGTTCTCAACTTCTCAGCAACCCCACAAATATAGCCACCAGCCTGTCAGACCCGGATAATGATAGCGGGGAGTTCCTGGACTATAATGACTCCAGTGTGCAGATTGTGTGCTCCAGATTCATGAGGACACGCTCAGACAGGTGAGTCCAGGAGCTAGCGCTCCAGTATTGTTGCTGAGAAATATGGCCACCAGTCTGTCAGACCCGGATAACGATAGCGGTGAACTCCTGGACTATAACAACTCTAGTGTGGTTGAGCAGTATCATGAGGATACGCTCAGACAGGTGATTGTAGGGGCTGAAATTATGATAATCATAATTTCAATACCAGAACTAAAAACAAACTTGCAGTCCCACGCTTTAGACTTAGTAAAGTAAACACATCATTTATGGGTCACTGTGTACAATACTGTAATAAATATGACAGAGAAAAAATTATATAAATGACTACTTAAATGATAAAGAGGCTTGGTCCTAAACCCAGCTCCAGCTCTGCACATTGTGTATATGATTGTATTCATAATTATTGTAAGATATATTTATTTCAAAAGATGTGCTGCTGAAAGTTTCTTGCGCCGCTTCTTTCCTTTCAGCTACAGCACCTTACGAAGCGGTGGTAGAGTAAAAAAATGACGTAAAAATGTACTTACTTAAAATAAAAACATTTTGATTTGATTGACTGATTATATAGATTATATATAGTATTATATATATTATTATATATAGTCTGATTATGTTCTGGTAGATCGCCGACAATACAAGTTTGAGCACCCCTGATAGACTTGGACATTCTGAAGATGGATCTGAAATTCATTTTTTGATGTCTCAATTAACATCTGAGATATTAATGGTTAAAGAGATAGAGCATCTGTAGTAATATTAAATTATTTTTGAGAGTAAAGGGGTTTTTATTGGAATGTCTATAATCGAATAATAAGTTTGTTACTAGGACAACAAGTAATTTAAAAAAGAAATTAACCCTAGCCAGTAAGATTAGCTACCTATAACACCATCTCCCCACTTAGTAGTGTGGGTAAACTAGTAGAGTGACGTCACAAATTGCTATTGCATTTTCTTTCTACCTTCTGATTTCTGATTGCCTGTAGATTTTATTTTTCAACGAATTTCAACTATAGTTTTCACATTTGGCCATCAATTTATGTCTGTTTCTAATGTTTATGACATGCTATTAATCTTCGGTACTTGTCTAATAAAAAATAATAATAAAAGACCTGGATGCGGCTAAAGTATGCTGCTGCAAACTGGGAGACCATAGAGTCTGCGGCATTGGACAGAGCGCGGTGGAAGAATATTGTCTCAGCCCTATGCACCACTAGGTGTTCTAGGACCTGAAGAAGAAGAAGAAGAGACCTGTCTAATACCCTATTGTCCTCTACATTCCAGGCTGGCTGCGGGCTCGCACAAGCGCGTGTGATCCTGGCTGGAGTATTAGCGGTCGCCGGGGCATCTCTAGAGCTGGCAGCTATACCCTTCATACTGCCCTCGGCTGAGATAGAGCTTTGCATACTGCCACACGAGAAGAACTGGCTCGGTAAGTCCTAGTGATGTAATACTGGCAGCATTACGTTTCATACTGCCCTCGCTCGACATAGGGCTAGTTGAGTTACTGGCAGCATTGCGTTTCATACTGCCGTCAACAAAGACAAGGTTAATTGTGTTATTGCGTTTCATACTGCTCTCGACACAAGAGTTGAATTACTGGCAGCATTGCGTTTCGTACTGCCCTCGACACAGATAGAGCGAGTTGAGTTACTGGCAGCATTGCGTTTTATACTGCTCTCGACACAAGAGTTGAATTACTGGCAGCATTGCGTTTCAAACTGCCGTCGACACAGATAGGGCTAGTTGAGTTACTGGCAGCATTGCGTTTTATACTGCTCTCGACACAAGAGTTGAATTACTGGCAGCATTGCGTTTCGTACTGCCCTCGAAACAGATAGAGCGAGTTGAGTTACTGGCAGCATTGCGTTTCATGCTGCCGTCGACACAGATAGGGCTAGTTGAGTTACTGGCAGCATTGCGTTTTATACTGCTCTCGACACAAGAGTTGAATTACTGGCAGCATTGCGTTTTATACTGCTCTCGACACAAGAGTTGAATTACTGGCAGCATTGCGTTTCGTACTGCTCTCGAAACAGATAGAGCGAGTTGAGTTACTGGCAGCATTGCGTTTTATACTGCTCTCGACATAAGAGTTGAATTACTGGCAGCATTGCGTTTCGTACTGCTCTCGAAACAGATAGAGCGAGTTGAGTTACTGGCAGCATTGCTTTTCATACTGCTCTCGACACAAGAGTTGCGTTACTGGCAGCATTGTGTTTCATACTGCTCTCGACACAAGAGTTGCGTTACTGGCAGCATTGTGTTTCATACTGCTCTCGACACAAGAGTTGCGTTACTGGCAGCATTGTGTTTCATACTGCTCTCGACACAAGAGTTGCGTTACTGGCAGGATTGTGTTTCATACTGCTCTCGACACAAGAGTTGCGTTACTGGCAGCATTGCGTTTCATACTGCCCTCGACACAGATTGGGAGAGTTGTAACACCAGTTGTACCTTTCATACTGATGTTTTGTGTTTTGTGACAATCAAATCAAATCAACGATCGATCTAACCAAATTGTTGAAACTGAGGTGAGTATTTGTTATATTATCCTATTATATAAAGTATAGATGTGTCAAGTATGCGGGTGTTAGGACGGATAGGCGAGCTTTTTTCTTAATTATTGACAGGGAACCCTGTGTTCCTATTCAGGACGGGCGAAACGCTAAGATCGCCGGTCGACACCGCGAGCTCTCGAGAGCGAAAAACTCACGCACTGTATAAGTTATATACGCTTATTACACTAGACTTATTTCCTCCTCCTCCTCGCGTCGTAATCCTCAATGCTGAGGGTCGTGACCACCTTTAGGTATCACCTTCTGGCGGATGATCTTCCTCCATTTATTTCTGTCCCCGGCGGTGTGGATGGCATCGTGAATTGTAGAGTCAAGGGTGGTGCGGATTCGGTCGGACCAGCGCATCGGACTACGTCCTCGAGGCCTCTTCCCTTCCATTTTTCCGGTTGTCACTATCTTTCCTGGCAATGGACTTATTTCAGTCAAACTGAATTTAGTTAAATGTAAATTAATTCGGTACGGTATTACAGTAAACTGAATCCTGTCTAATTATAATTGACTAAACAGCTGACTAATAACTAATTAGTCGCCAGAATTCAGTAAAGTGTAAAGCGTTTAAAGTTATATTTTAAAAATCAGAAGTTTTTTAATTATTTTATTTTTAATTATGTAGTTTATTTTCGTGCTACATAAAATTAAATTCCGTTACTAATAATAATATAATAATGTTAATTATATTATCATCTTATTATTAATATCTAGACAAAGAAACATCAAAATATCCAGTAGAAATGTCATTGTGTTTATAGTATAACTCACGTCCATAATCCCCGCGGGGGAGTCAGAGGAACCACCTTCATCATAGGTAGTTCCCACTTTTCGTCGTAGGATTTGGTGGACAAACGTGATAGGTGGCGAGCCTATCGCCGTCTACTAAGTGTAGAATAGTATCCACAAAGACCCTTAGTCGCCTCGTGTGACACCCACGAGAAGAGTTGGGGTGCTGCTATTCATGTTTGTGATTAGATAGGTAATTATTACCGTACATTTTACAACAAAACACACCATACATTAAATCTTTTGCAAACTGCACACATCTTCAGAGTCTAGGGATCAAACATATCTCCAAACCTTTTTCATTTTTTTCTTAAAAATGTGTTATATCACAGAAGCTTAATTTTATGATTGTTATAAACACTGATGGGCTGTTTGGGGTCAAAGACCTCAAAAGCTAGATTAGTGCTAGGTTAGTATGGACATCTGTAGACGTCAGAGTGAAGCTAATTTATAATTCAATAGAATTTCGTCGTCTACTTCATTTCTTTCAAGTATGTCTAAATCCGGGTTTCTTTAGTAGTCTTCTAGTCTTCTTTTAAATTCCGAAAATCCCGGGATTTATTAATAATTTTTTTTAATGGCATGTTCATAGTATGATGATCGCAGGTTGGAATTACCAAAAGTAGCTCTATCTACAGCGATTTTTTCAATTCCGGAAATCCCGGGATTATCCAAATATGGTTTATAAGAAAGCCGTATCCGTATCATGAGCACAGCTTGCAAGTACCAAAAACAGCCCTACCTACCCCGATCGCTAGTTATAAAAATAAAACAAAATCTATTAAAAAGAAAAAATCGTCTAATTTCTATAGTGGGATTTTTAAAATAATATACAAAAATAAAAATAAACGAGTGAGTTTGAAGGAAAATATAATTTAATAATCTGTAGAACAAAGTATAGTCTTCTCTGTTTCTGGTAGGCATGTTACGGAGCTTCTACTCCGACTCCGAAAGGTCGGAACTTCCGATCCCGAATTTCCGAGCCGAAGTCGGAGTCGGAGGTGTAAAATCAACACCTCCGACTCCGACTTCGGCTCCGATAATTTTGAATCGGAGTTTATACCGAAGATTTGTGAGCAAACATATTCAAATAACAATATTTAATTAAATAGTGTAGGACTATATAAAGGAATATGTTTTATTCCCGTAAACGTCATCATAAAAAATATTGGCCAATATTTTAGTTCAGCTATAAAAATTTAAAAAACGGTTTAAAATTTGAACTTCTGAACATCTCCTCCGCCTCCGACTTCGGTTCCGACTCCGATAAATCAAATTTAAAACCTTCGGTTTCGACTCCGATTCCGGTAAAACCACCTCCGTAACATCTTTAGTTTCTGGATGTGTTCTATTTATCCGCAGTCCAATTAAAATCAAAGCAAAATAATCACTTTCTGGCTGGCATTTTCATTTGAATAGCCGACGTTCACTATCGAATATTTTAATTGCAGATTGTAGTTACATCGTGTCTGTTACGTATTGTAACAACATCACCAAGTATGTTACGATAGACCGCGCTCCCTGTAACAAAACAAGTATGTTAACAGAAGTAGTAACAGTGTTGAACAAGTGTTTGTAATTTAATGTTACCCCTAGTAACAGCTCGTAATCCAGTTTGACCATTTTGGATGCCGTGAACGAAGGTTTCTGATGCAGTAACTGGACAGACAGTTTCTGGGCCTGAAAGGTGGACGAATCATGTTACGTTCTTATTTCATTTGCGATTTTACTTAGTTTGTTTTATAATGAATATTTTCATTATTATACTTGACTGAGTTAAGTCTGACCCAATGAGTTAGTCGACTGACTCAGCCGACATTAGTCGACTGACTCAGACGACATTAGTCGACTAAATAGTTGACTGAATTCAGTTAAGTTTATTTTAATAACATAATTTTAAATACATTTTAATTGTATGTTTGTTTATGGTATGGTTAGCAACCTATTTGTAAGAGTTGTTCAGGCCGCCCGTAGGCCTCTGACATGGATCGGGGAATCCACCACCTGAAATGAGAGATCCCGAGCTGGAAGGCTCTCTACGTGTTCCGGAGCGCCTTCGGCGGAGGAAGAGGGCACAAGCCCTCAAGAGACGGGCCCACGACGGTGGGCTCCCGCTGACGGGGTCACGGTCGTGTGCGAAAGCGTTCCCGCTACCCCGTCTCACGGGGCGCGGTCGGAACACCCCAGGAGTTTTAGTCGGTATATCATCCCTACGGGGGTGGGGACTCCGACGTAATCATCTGTCCCCCCCCCCCCCCCCCGGGCTGGTGATACCCATAAAGGGTTTCTCCTGTGCAAAAAAAGGCCTCTGACATGATTTAACGACTGCTTTCGAAACGACAACAACCGGGACCGACTGACTGAATTTTGACTGAATTCAGTCGACTAATCAGTCAACGGTTTTGTCGACTAATTAGACAGACTGTCTGTCAAACTGAATTAAGTCAAATGTAATAAGTGTTCGCATTATTTCGATGGAGTGCTGTATACAAGTAATTATACATACATACCTCTGCAAGAACGACGGGACATGTGTATCTATACATTATTCGGTGTGTAAAGTGAGGCGCTTTAGCCGCCTGCAACAGAGCATAAGTTACCTTTATCAAGTGTTCTCGATTACAGGTGATAATGACAACATTCGTCAATCTGATACCAACCTCTCGTACTACAGATTCGCATGAATATATAATCAAACATGCCACTAAAAGCGAATAGGCAACACGCCAAAACACGTACATTAAGAAGTACATGTAATTCAGCGGGTCGTGCGACATGCCGGACGCAGTCGCCTCCATTAAGTAGAACATGTACAAGACGATATGAAGAATGTTATAAAATATTGTCACCGTTGATATGAAACTATACATTTTATTAACTATGCCAGCTGTTATATACAATGTGCTGTATATCCGCGCGCAGGCCTTAATTTTGTCGCATACATGTTTGTCCTGACGCTGCCGAGCATTCTGCATATTCCGTGACAGCCCTTCGCGGAACACAGTCTGTGCCCACGACTGACGTGTTACAATTTCGGCGAGCATATTATTTATCGTTGTATATCTCTCTCTTACAATTCGCAAGTAAAAGTAATAAAATGACGCTAAGGCTAAATTCGCAACATCGTACATTGATCCTAGAAGCATTGTTTCTGGGGGTAATGACATTTTTAAACCGTTGATACTGATTATGCGGATGACAGACATCAAAGCCTGTGCTATGGCAGCGATTAGGATCAAATTTGCCGTTTCATTATAGTCTATTGGTATGCCCTGGTCTCGTATTGCTTGATCGATATTAATCGACTCTTGTAGCGATTGTGTGTCACCACTAATGTGGAAAGTTATTTTCCAGAAACTATAACACACATAACTTATGACAGTGATTTTCTCAAGTACATCTCCATAATGTTTCAGCTTGGTGTCATACAGGTTACGTATAATGCTCTGGCCATCAATAACGTCTTTGTAAACGCAGTAGACGATTACAAATATCCAAAATATGTAACATATCGAACCAAAGATGGTGTATTTAGATACGACGCGACCGTTCCGATCCACTGTCAGTACTATCACGCCTGCACCGAATAATGACAGAAAGAAGTAACTCCTGTTTTTTGCTTCGGCATAATTGTTGGAATTTCGTAGTTGAAGTGTTCTTTTAATATATTTCTTCATTCGGTCCATGTTTAGTGTTATTGAGACACTGCCACCGTCGTCGTTTAATGACTGATGAGTGAGTGAGTTGTAATACGTCCATTCATATCAACGCTAATATAAGTGTTATTGTGTTCACTAATGAGCAGTTTGAGCTTTTACCTTCCGACTGGAACGACGAGGCAATGTTAGGCCCTAACTCGACGGCAGCGGGCAGCGGGACGTAAGAGGCGCGGGCGAAGCGACGCGGGTAGAAAAGGGGCGTTCTAGCATTGCAAAACTATCTATAGTTTGATAGCTAGAAAGTAAGAAAGAAATAATTTATATCCGTTACACACATACAAACAATTAGGTACAGTAGACAAAATAATAATATTAAACAAATATATTACAAAAATAAATAAGCAAAAGTAATTAAATTTGATGAAGGTGGTGTGCAGCACCGGACAAAGGGGACTGCCTCAGCCTGTTGCCGTAGCGCTTTTAGCACTGCGGCGCTGATTTTCAGGCATCCTCTGAGTGCCAGAGATCACTCCCTAATGGTGTACCGGAACATATAAATAACGGAAATATTAATAAACAGAAGTAAAATATTAGGAAACGAAGGAAGGTACTTAATTTTTAAATTATACATTAGAATACAGGAAGGTATGTATGTAGGTATTATTGCTGATAGTTTACAGTCGAAAATACCTATACTATTGATAGTTCTGTCTATAGTATTGTCTGATCACGATAGTATCGATATGATCTATACGAACGATTTTTCTCCACCGCTGACATTTTCTTCCTTAGTCGCTCTCAGTTCGTCAATGAAGTCATACGTCAATTGGCCCGGTCTTAATCCTTCCATCTCCTGTTCCACTCTCTCTCCCAATCTCACTACCATTATCCTCATCGCTCACACACACACACACACACACACACACACACACACACACACACACACACACACACACACACACACACACACACACACACACACACCGTTAGCACTCAAACATATCGTAAGGCCTTTTTTATTTTCTGTTTTATTTTATTTTTAATTTTTTCTCTTTCATTTTGTAACTATTTGCTAAATTACCTTTTTAAATAGCTTTGTAATAGTTTGGTTTCGTAACTGGCATCTATTATAGATTTTTAATTGTTTGATTTATATTTTTAATATGAAATATGCTGTGAAACTGACAAATAAATAAAATATAAATATAAATTACTGCAAGTTTTGACAGGTTTTGGACAATACATTGTGTAATGTAGTATCGATAGTTTATGTCCAAAATCACTATTATGGATATTATCGACGAATCAACACAATAATATCGATTGTGCGGGTTTCTACTGAAATCTATTAGTTTACTATTGATAGTTTTGCGACGTCAGCACGCTCAACTCGCCGCCGCTCCGCTGCCCGCTGCCGTCGATCCCACGGCATTACTACATTACGTTGGTATATGTAATGTCATTTTGTAAGGGTGGTCTACTCCTCAAAAGTGCGGTAATAAATAGGAAATACATAGTTCGGACGTTTATATCCGTACACTTTCCATAGAAAACATCGTTTTAGAAATATACAAATATTATATAATCAAACTAAAACAACTTATAACTCATTTTAAGTTATTTTATTATTATTATTATTATTACGAATATAATCGACAGGCAGCATAATGCTGGTGTTTCTATATCACAGTGTTGGAAGTCTTATGTAACAGGACCATAGTTCACTATCACTAATAGTTCAAACATAATTTATTTGAACAACAGAGTGTTCGTTTTAAGAAGTTTGTCAAGATGATTTTTAAATCGGCTACATCAGCGAAGATGTAGCAACCAATGTTGCTTACATTGGTGTTCGAGTGTTCGAATTATCATGTGGTGTCCTCGCAACGGTCGCATTTTTAATCACCATAATTTATTTATCAATATTTTTTAATTGGCGACAATACATATTGCTTGTATGGAAATCTAGTCGTATCGTTGCACCTTAAGACATAGAATGCTTAGCCTGGGACTACATGCGCCGATTTCAGTGCCAATCATAAGCGTTCTGCCCTCTCCCCACTTGTAGTCAGCGCCTCACGATTGGCTGCAGCGAGCCAGAGCCGGCGCTGGAACCGGCGCATTTAATCCAGGCCTTAAAACGCTTATTACACTTATTATTCAGTTTGACTGAATTGTAAATGCAAGTGTAAATGCATTCAGTGTGAACGTCAAAATGGCGGGACCAAGTACCAGAACCTGAAGGTTTTAGGAACATCTCAGTATTTACTAATAAATTGCTAGCTTTAACAAAAAAATACTACCACTCTAGAACAAACGATGCAGGCCAAACGAGAAACGATACTATGGTTCTGCCCTTATGACGTCATGAAAAGTGTATAGCAACAGATATTTACTACCTTAATTGCTACCTTCATATGCCTAAGTTTCGTAATGCTCGCCGTTACGATTCCAACATAATTAGATAAAGAGGTTGATAAAATTGAAAGTTGTAGGTAGATACATAGATAGATAGATAGAAACACTTTATTATACACAAAATCAGGAAAAGTAAAAACTAAACAAATGTGTCACAAATAAATGTGATTTAATTTTTTTTTTTAATTTGTTTACATAAATAAATGTTACCTTTTTTAAACAGAATATAAGACTTTTTAATCAAGTAAACTGATATTCAGACCAAATCTGTGAAAAAGAAATTTGTTAAATCTTTTGTGTGGAGCATAGCCCTTTACGGATGCGAAACTTGGACCATGACTCGGAGAGATAGACAATATTTAGAGGCGTTTGAGATGTGGTGTTGGAGGAGGATGGAAAGGATAAGCTGGACAGAGAGAGTGACAAATGAAGAGGTACTGACGAGAGTAAAAGAAAAGAGAAACATCTTAAAGGCTATTGAAAATAGAAGGGGAAATATGGTGGGCCACCTTATACGACACGACGAATACATAAGAAACCTTATAGAAGGAAAAGTTGAAGGCAAGCGGGGAAGAGGAAGACCGAGGATAAGCTACTTCGATCAAATCAAAGAGAAGGCTGGCGTTGCGTCGTATAAGGAGGTCAAGGAAAGGGCCCTAGACAGGACACAGTGGCGTTTACTACACCGACAAGAGCATAGCTCTTAAATTGAAGAAGAAGAAACTGATATTATGGAAAAATAGCTGGGAGAAGGGAATACAAATACAATACTAATACACTTTATTGCACACCCGGGACAAAAACAAAACATACAACATAAAGAGAGGTACAATACAATGTGCAGAAGGCGGCCTTATCGCTTCCTTCCAGGCAACTTTCAGGTGATGGAAAAATCATAAGATACATAATAAACGGGTGCAAAAGGCGTATGAAATAGATACTACCCTCAAATAAATAAATAACAACAATAAAAAATATATGAAACAAAGTATTTAATCAGTGGACGGTGTATATTGAGCGTAGCGAGCAAAGAACGGTCCTGTACCGTGATAGCAGATGTCAGTGTTGCTTGTTATTTACAATACTTTTTAACTGAAACAAGTAAAATAATCCTAATGTGAAGGATCGCCTGGGGTGGTACCACCCTCTTATCTTTTTCTGCCGTGAAGCAGACATGCTTGAATTTCTGTGTTTCGGTTTGAAAGGTACGAGAGCCAGCGTAATTTCCGGCACATGAGACATTCCATCTTAGTCGTCAAGGTTAGCAGCAAAAACCCTCTAATATTAATACAGTGAGGTGAGATGTCTATGGGCGACGGTGACCACTTACCATCAGGTGGCCCGTTTGCTCGTCTGCTCTCCTTATTTAATAAAAAAATTAAATGTGCATTTATAGGTAATGTAACTCTTAGTTAAAAAAACTATAAAACTTGGTACTATTTTTTTTGGAAGGTAGTAAATAGTAGTAAATCCTGAGATGTGAAACTCAGGTTCTGAAACTTGGTCCCGCGATTTTGACGTTCACCATTCACTTAATGTTACGGAAACTGTTAGTCTGCGATTTAAAGCCTGTACACAGAATCCTATCTAGGTAATTAGTCGAATAAATAGTTGACTAATAAAATTAATTAGTCGAGTTAAGCGCTTATACACTTGACAGAATACTTCTGTCAAGTGTATAAGCGCTTAAATTTATATTTAAAAACTAGACTTTGCGTCCTACATATATTTAATTCTGTTCCATTAAATTATATAAAAATAATAAATACATTCTTTATTTTCATTACAATTTTGTCTCCAAAGTGGTGATTGGTGTCTCCTTTTAGGCAAATAATGCCTGTGCCTTTAAAAAAATAATTAAATTGTATAATGGTGTCTTATTATTATTTGATATAACTTCTTCTTCTAAGTCGTATACCTAATTGCTGAGGTTCGTGATCATTCTAAGAAATTAATCACATAGAACGACTCTCGTGGCCGATTTAAAGGGGTGGTTTGCATTGCCTTCCCCATTTCACACACTGGTTATCTCAGTGTATAGGTTTCCTCACCGTCAGAGCAGTCGGTAAATGTACGTAAGACTTTCGAAAAACCGAAAAACTCATTGGTACATGACATTGCCTGGTTTCGAATCCGGACCTCCCGCATGGGAGTCCGACGTCCTAGCCACGATGCCACCGACGCTCCGAAATAACTACTACCTGGACAAAGAAACACGTCAAATTGAAACATCTTTGTGATTTGATAGGTAATTACACTATTGTTAAGTGATTATAATTATTACCTGGATTAGTTGTAGTAAACATACATTATAGCCAAAGATTCTGATATTCAACCCAAGTATATTGCTCGTCAGAGAAGTTTTATACGGAAACCGTGTCAGCCAGTTGGCGCATGCGCTGTGAGTAGCTCCCCATACATTCAGTCTGCCATTGAAAAGTCAAATGTATGAAATATGTTAAAATTATATGTATGCTCATGTACCCAAACTTGTACAGTACTTACATGATCATTCTAGAAGAGAGGGCGTTACTACTCGTAATCTGATTTCTGTGATTATAGCATTTTACAACAAAACACATTATACAATAAAGCTGTTGGAATATATTTAATGTTATCCACAAGCCCATGTTATTTTAAAGCAAATCATTTTGACATGGAATTTAACCTATCAAAATGGAAGTTGTACCATTGGATAGAGTCACGTGACCCCGTTCTAATTATACCTAACAATAACTGAAGCATTATTTCCCCGCTTCGCTACAGCTTATCGAAGTGGGTCGCTTTTTTGGACAAAAAAAATATTTACCGAATTATATTAAATTCTCTATAACTTTGGAACTATTAACTATATATATCGAAACAATTGAAACTGCGTTATGATGTGGTTGAACTACGCTACTTAAAACCAGGTCTCACTTCGCATCTGGTTTCAACAGTTGAAAATTATTGACAAGTTTCATCAGTGTGACGTGATGTCTCGCATAATATGCCATGATATAAAAAAGCACAGCTCAATTCGACAAACACGCATCTATCGTTTGCGACAAAAGTCGCAACAAACGAACAACTACGAGCAAATTGGCGGCTCTTGGCATGTTGGTCCAAAAATGTTGGAGTTGCAGAACAGATTCCATGTTTCGACAGATTCCTTCTGCCTGGCAGCTTTATATTCATGTATACGTCGTACGTGTATGTGGATCGCGGACTTTCGCTATAGTAGATATTGCAGAATTGCATTGCGTCTGTTACGTATTGTAACAACATCATCAAGTATGTTACGACAGACCGAGCTCCCTGTAACAAAACAAGTATGTTAACAAATAGTAACAGTGTTGAACAAGTACTACTGTGTTTAATACGATATAAAGCTCACATTGCTTTGCTCTGAGTTGAGTTGGTGTCGGTTTCGCGTCGTAACAACATCACCAAGTATGTTACGACAGACCGAGCTCCCTGTAACAAAACAAGTATGTTAACAGAAATGGTAACAGTGTTGAACAAGTACTACTGCGTTTAATACGATATAAAGCTCACATTGCTTTGCTCTGAGTTGAGTTGGTGTCGGTTTCGCGTCGTAACAACATCACCAAGTATGTTACGACAGACCGAGCTCCTTGTAACAAAACAAGTATGTTAACAGAAATAGTAACAGTGTTGAACAAGTACTACTGCGTTTAATCTATACCAATATTATAAAGAGGAAAGGTTTGATTTTTTGTTTGTTTGTTTGAATTGAATAGGCTCCGAAACTACTGAACAGATTTGAATAATTCTTTCACCGTTGGAAAGCTACATTTTTCCTGAGTGACATAGGCTATATTTCATTTTCAAAAAAAATGGGGATCCTTACTTAAATTACGATAAAGTGTAAAAAAATATCAAAAAACTTCCTTACATCGCGTACGCTGCGAAAACTATTGATGATAGAACAAAATGATATATAACATTTTTTTAGAACACACCATTATCAACAAAAAAGTCATGTCACAATAAGCGTTTTTTTTATTAAAAAAAAAGAAATTAAAATACCACCGCTACAAAAAGCTCTTTATTTGTACCTTATCAAAATAAATGATTTATTATTTAAGACTGCTTCAATACCTTTATATTACTTTTTGAATTATTCGATTCTGACATTCCATTCAAAAGATATCACGAGTTTAAAACTTTGAAAAAATAAACTCCATTCGGCTACTTATGCGTTGTAGGGCGTCACTCGGGCAGGGGTACGGGAGGGGAGTTAAGATCACGAAATAAACTTGCCGCGCGGCTCACTCGCGCGGTCGGCTCCCTACGTGATTTATCCACAGGAATTTTTAAATTCGTTAAACCCTTCTGGACTGCCACCCCATGAATTGACGTTAAAAATCGGAATCCCAATCATGCTTTTAAGAAATTTAAACCCTCCGAGCATGTGTAATGGGACGAGGCTGCTTATTAAGGAGTTAAAGGACAATTTAATAGTAGCAACTATTATCACTGGCCCAGCAGGTGGTCAACTAGCTCATATACCGAGGATACCGATGATCCCAACTGATCTGCCAATCCCATTTAAACGGCTTCAATTTCCGGTAAAAACATCTTTCGCATTAACAATTAACAAGTTCCAAGGCCAAACCTTCGAATTAGTAGGGATCGATCTGCGAAAGAAATGTTTTACTCATGGTCAACTGTATGTTGGACTATCGCGAGTCGGATCCCCTGAAAATCAATTTATTTTGCTGCCACAAAATAAAACAACATCAAATATTGGTTACAGAGAAGCTCTAACATAATAAATGGCTTTTCTTTTGGGGTTATAACCTCTTTACAATAATGAAAAACAAAAACAGAAAAACCAAAAATTGAAAAAAAATATAAAAAAAAGAAACATAAAAAATAAACACAAAAAAAACATATAAATACAAAAAAAAACATATAAATACAAAAAAATCATATAAATACAAAAAAATCATTAAATAATATCAAAGAATTTAATTATTCTTATTTTTTTTAAATTTACTCTTTTTAGGAGCTCGACGCAAAAAGGAGTGAATATATGTGTGTTATATTATTATTATTATTATTATGAATGTGTTAAAATTAACAAATCTAAATGTAATGTTTAATGCCCGTGCGAAGCCGGGACGGGCCGCTAGTACGATATAAAGCTCACATTACTTTGCTCTGAGTTGAGTTGGTGTCGGTTTCGCGTCGTAACAACATCACCAAGTATGTTACGACAGACCGAGCTCCCTGTAACAAAACAAGTATGTTAACAGAAGTAGTAACAGTGTTGAACAAGTACTACTGCGTTTAATACGATATAAAGCTCACATTGCTTTGCTCTGAGTTGAGTTGGTGTCGGGTACGCGTCGAGTTGGTTCAATTTGCGATGACCTTAAAGCTGTATTATGTAAAAGTTAGGTCTCCTAAACAGCTACTGGTTACTGAAATTTAGCTACTGACAACCAGACTATTTTTGTAACTTTTCCATTGAAATACACATAGGTATAATTTAACAATTATATTTTTTAAATTTATTTATTTATTAAGGAAAACAAACAGCTAAAGTAATACATAATAATAGACAATATAAATAACACAAAAGGCAGTGAAGTTTTCACAGAAAGTACTAATAAATAGCTAATAATGTGATATCACTCGCGTAAATACTATTTTAAATTGTATTTTAATTTACGTATTAATAACCACATCAAATGTGCACAGTTTAACTGATTTTTTAATTAAAGTTATCACATGCTCGCACAAGGATTTTAGCATAGTTACTCCTGCAATATGGAACTGCAAACAGTTTATAAACACGAAGACTTCTACCAGGGCAATTAAACGAAATCTTACTAAGAGGATAATATGAGTCGACGATTTTGTTTATTATCTCGGATAAGAAAGATCCCTGTGCGCTCTACGGGTTTCCAGTGACTGTAGATTAATTAATTAATTCGCCAAACTTGTATCCTAGTCGCTTCAAGAATTTCCTCTGTATTGCCTCCACTGGGTTTACGTGAACCATGTACTGTGGATTCCATTCAGTTCCATTCATTTTCACAGTATTCTTATGGCGCCGATTTTGGCGAACACCGTGCTTTGTCATTTGCAACGATCTGCGCAAGGTGACTGGCAGCGACTGAATGAGAAGAGCCGAAGATCGGGCTCAATGGCGCGCCCTGGGAGAGGCCTATGTCCAGCAGTGGACTAGAGTGGGCTGCTGATGATGAGGATGCTTTGTCATTTAGGTGATCGTTGACAGTGCTTTAAGCCTTTTTTCATTAATTAAAATGAGACACTGCCACCGACATCCATGACTGATTTGTGAATTCTTTACGTCCACTCATATCATCACAAATATATAAACTATTCTTTCGTAATGAAGTTTCACCTCCACATGAGGTTGCTCCACCAAACAAACACATTCATACAACACAACACGCACACATTGTTGCTTTCTTCGTCCGTGCAGTCACTGAGGGACCAGCTGTAACAATCAGCGCTGTGACTTGCCTCAGCATTATGCTGAGCTAGTGTTCCCTTTTTGGCACTGTACCACACCAGATGTTCTGTGCTGCATGTATTAAACTTTGTATACTTCTGTATTCTGGTGTTTACAGCGCTAAATAAACGATTTCAGTTTCAATTTACATGAGACTTGAGAACATTAACCTCAAGTTCGATATGTATATCAGCATACTTTGTAATATTTTTTTTAATAGCCTATAGGCTGTCCCACTGCTGGGCAAAGGCCTCCCCTCCTCCTTTCCATTTTTGTAATATTATAATCGATGTAATTAATGACCTAGTATGTCTGAATAGGCGTGACTATAGGCGGAGTTTCAAAACCGTCCGCCCGGGCTTACCGGACTTATAATTAAGCGCATATTACACTTGACTGAAATAAGTCAAATGTAAAAGCATTCTGTACGGTTAGTCTACAGCATGTAAACAGAAGCCTGTCTGATTAGTCGACTAAATCGTCGACTAATTTTAGAATTCGTTGCTTTATTAGTCGACTGAATCTTAATTCAGTGACATCTGATGACAAAATCATATGTTCGAAAAGACATTTGATATTTGAGCGTCGGTGGCACAGTGGCTAGGACACCGGACTCCCATGCGGAAGGTCCGTGTTCGAAACCGTGCTTTGCCATGTACCTATGAGTTTTTCGTATTTTTCGAACACTTATGAACATTTACCGACTGCTCTAACGGTGAAGGAAAACATGGTGAGGAAACCTGCACACTGAGATGACCAGTGTGTAAAACGGGGTTGTCAAAAACGATCCTCAAGGGTCGAAGTGCCGCTGGGTTATTCCCGGCCCCCAATCATAAGATAATTCAGTGACTTATCAAGTGTAATAAGCGCTTTAATTTTTAATACAGGCTATATCATTGGAATATTCACAAGTTTCCTAGCTATTGGCTCCGTAGTCACTCCTCGTCGAAAAATTTGAACCAATAGTGAACAACCACGCACTAATGTTTTGAATGTTAGTTAAATTAAGTGAAGTTCTGATGACATAAAAGGGAGGCAATTTTTATCCACGGGGTCAAACGTGGCGTAGATATTCCAGTTTGATATTGTTAGTTATTGCATAAGCGACATTTAGTAAGACTTCGACTTATTCTCTCCCATAGGCCTGAAAAATAGAATATAGAATCACACACACTCCTGAAACGACCCGAACTCAAAAAACTGGAAAGCAAAATTTATTATGAGAATACAATAATTGTTTCCATTTTGGTACAGAGAGCATATGTATCTAGAAAATCGTGATTATACTCATACCTCGAGCTCAAAGGACTGGATACAATAAAAGTTTCCGTTTTGGTACAGAGAACATGTGAATGATGTGAGTGAACAAGAGAAGTGTGATTACCTCAGCTCAAAGGACAAGGATACAAAATATATGATGAGGATACAATAATTGTATCCATTTTGGTACAGAGAGCATATGTATCTAGAAAATCGTGATTATACTCATACCTCGAGCTCAAAGGACTAGATACAATAAAAGTTTTCGTTTTGGTACAGAGAACATACGAGAGAAGGGTGATTACCTCAGCTCGGTGATTACTCCCTATACGTAAACTAGTGTTGATAAAGTCGAATTGAATTAAAATAATTATCAAATACGACATATCGTGTCAGAGGACATTCAATATGAGAAGAGTAAAGAAATATATTAAAAGGAAGATGAAACTGCGCCATTGCAACAATCTTGTAGAAGGGTGGAATCGCAGTCATATAATTCTAACTATATTCGGCGGTGCCGCTATGGTACTAAAACAAAGCCGTGATGATCGCGTCTCTACTAAATTCAGCATTGTCGGTTTCTGTTGTCTTATGTTTTGGTGCTCTCTGTACTTCTACTGCACTTACAAGATTCTCGGCGAAGATCAGAGCGTTTTGCGCAATCTGTACGACACCAAATTGAAGCATTACGGAGACGTGTTCGAGATAATAGTTTCTTCGATTTATTTCGTGTTTGGCATCTGGAAGGCTGGCGTCCACCTCGACGTTTATGTCCGGGGCACCCAAGAAATAGTTAATATAGATAAAGAAATACAAAAGCTCGGAGTTTCAATCGATTACAATAAAATTGCATGCTCGATTTTAATTTCCTCTTTGGTAGAGGGAGGAATCGCGTTCGTTCGTATAATCTGTAACATATTTTTAAAATCTTCATTACCGATCGCAATAATGTTCCAAGTATCCATTGTCGACGTTGTGGCTCTAGCTTACATAACCGTGTATTGCTTTCACATGGTTTTACTGAGAGACAGATTTAAGATTGTAAATGATTTGCTCGCTGATTTAAAATCACATCAGCGTTGGGCACGATATACCCCTCGTTGGCAGTCGGAAAATATGCGAGAACTGCCGTCGCTCCAGGAACAGTACTATTGCGAGAGAATCAACGCGTGTGCGGGGATATACGACATGATATACAATGCATCGGGTACGGCGAATAATATGTACGGTTTTACCTCACTGCTGACCATGCTCTACTGTCTTCTGTTTATAGTAATGTATATGTTCTACTTTATGGAGGCGACTGCGTCAGGCATGTTCAATGACCCGCTACGATACATGTACCTCTCAGTGTACGTGTTTTGGCGTGTTGCTTATTCACTTTTAGTGGTCTGCCTGGGCATACGCTTCTGCGAATCCGTGGTACACGAGGTACGTATTCTTTTAAGGTTAAAGAATAGAAGGGGAAGAAGAGGTCTAATTCTGATTCAGATTCAGGTTAATCCGTGCGGGAGGTCCGGGTTCGAAACCATGCAATATCATGTATCAATGAGTTTTTCGTATTTTTCGAAGACTTACGTACATTTACCGACTGCTCTAACGGTGAAGGAAAACATCGTGAGGAAACCTGCACACTGAGATAACCATCATTTTACTTAAATTGACATTATCTTTCTTCCCCTCGTCCCCTGTATCCTTTATTTCTTATTTTACTTGGATTTTTTTGTGAATCTACCAACCACTATCGGAGTTCAGATGATAATGGTTGCTTCTTTCAGGCTGCTAAGACGTCTCATATAATCCATCAAGTATTGCGTAGCGATTCGAGTCCATCAGTTGCTATAGCGGTAAGTTCTAGGGTTTTATATTATCTTATGATAGGGGGCCGGGAATAACCCAGCGGCACTTCGACCCTTGAGGATCTTTTGTGCCTACCCCATTTACACACTGGTCATCTCAGTGTGCAGGTTTCCTCGCGATGTTTTCCTTCACCGTTAGAGCAGTCGGTTAATGTACGTAAGTCTTCGAAAAATACGAAAAACTCATTGGTACTTGGCACTGTGTGGTTTCGAACCCGGACCACAGGAGTCGGGCGTCCTAGCCACTGTGCCACCGACGCTCTTGGGTTTTATATTAAGTAGATCTTTATAGAATCTGTTTCTTTTTATGAATGGTTTTCTGAAATATATTTTTTTAAATATGATTAAGGAATATCTTGAGTAAAATGTAATATTAAATCTACTTATTTCAGGCAGAAAGACTATCCGTTCAGTTGCTACACCAGGTGCCGGTATTCACGGCATATAATTCAGTGGAGTTGAATTACGAGCTTTTACTAGGGGTAAGATTATAGCTAAGTCATATAAGGGAGTCGTCGGTACAGCGGACAACACATCAGCTATACAGGTGGAAAGTTTCGGCGGGGCACCCAGGGCAGCTACCAGATCCGTTGGAGCTATGAAAAAATGGTCTTAGGAGACCTTCCCTAACTTTTGGAGCTATTTAAAATTGCATTCACAGATTTTTGAAAGGAGGTACAGTCAGCAAGAAAAATGCCATTTTTTACAAAAACATTTTTTGATGCCAGTCGATTCTATTTCGTGACAGGAACAAAAGCCTCTTTTTACTAAAAGACTGATTTTTCGGTGTTCATTGTTCCACAGTAACCTTTAAATCATAACTCATACTAAATGTATGGGAATAGTTTTTTGCTATTTCTGAGATTTCTAGTACTCGAACCTCGGTTGACCACATAGAGTCTATTGTTCCTGACACGAAATAGAATCGAATGGCATCAAAATTTTTTTTGTGAAAAATTGCATTTTAAAAAAAATCTTTTAAGCTCCAAAAGATAGGGAAGGTCTCCTAAGACCATTTTCTCGTAGCTCCAACAGATCTGGTAGCTGCCCTGGGTGCCCCACCGAAACTTTCCACCCTGTATACCCTTTAGTACTTTGTCGCTTTAACTAACGGCTTCCGCGATACAGTATGTTGCCTAGTGCGGAGTCCAAGGTTTAGCATAGTTTAATGTATTGTGATCATAAAAAAATTGGACACATTGATTTTTGTCCTACTGTTGAACAAAGGCCTCCCCAAGGCTCTTCTCTAATATTGATTAGACTTACAACTTAAAATATTATTTTTATTAATAATTCTCCCTTTTCTGGGGTTTTTAATAGCCTATAGATAGACTGTCCCACTGCTGGGAAAAGGCCTCCCCTCCTCCTTTCCATTTTTCCCTATCCTCGGCGTCCTCTGGGTTAATTATCCTTCACGAAATCTTCTGTTATTTGCTAAGTTGTCTCTCAAAGTGAGGGCTGACTCGAATAACACTTGAGCTTCCCTTCCCTTTTCTTAGTGACCCTAACGAGGCTAACATGGATTTAAAAAAAAATAGCCAACGATTTATTCAGCCTAATTAGACAAGTTTCCGTTTACATGCGGTAAATCGGAGACTATGCATTTACTAGACTGAATTCAGCCAAGCGAATAATGTAGTGTAATTCAAACTGAATTCAGTGACTATGTATGTATGTATAAATGGACTTATTACATTTGACAGAATTCACTCTACGTCTCTTGCGGGGTAGGCCGAGAGAACGGAGCGCCACGTACCGTTGTCTTGGCACGCTTCTCTCACTTCAGTCGTTCATGTTTATACTGTTTCGGTTTAAGAATTAAACTGTTTGTGAAATTTCTTTTTGTTTTGTTACAGGGGGCTCGAGCTGTTGTAACTTTCTTGGTTATGTTGTTACAATTTGTAACTGACAACTAATCACTGTTACATTAAACATGGCAACATTATTTTACAAAGTGACATTAGCACCTGTCAGTTTACTCCGTCTAATAAAAAATACTACCATGCGTGCATCCCAGTGTTCTTGAAGAAAATCAGGGTGAGGGATCACTCGATCTGTGAATGTGGGCTTGATGAAGGTACTGTAGACCATATCTTTTTTAGTTGTCCTAAATATCCCGTCTCTCTTTATGATGTACTCCCACGAGAGATCCCTCGACCTATAAATTTTCAGTCTTTGTTAACCTTAGTAGATTCTCCTTTTATCAAATACTTATGCAAATATATTAATATTTATAATATTAAACTGTGATTGTTTGTATGTGGGTTTCTGTATAGTTTATATATAAATGTTTATTATATGTATAAGTTCCCAAAATTTTCCCCTGTTTAATATTATTTCGTCCGTACATAAGTACCTATGTGCCGTGTTGTGTTTGTCGTAGGTGGAGTTTCCGGACAATCTTGACAAAATGTGCAAAATTCTAAATTACGATGAACCAAGTCATAACCGGTCACTTTCACGATGTGTCTCCTTACAGCCTGAATTGGCGGAATTATTGTGCCTTAAACACAATACCAAAGGCCATTAATTAAAAAAATATACTACGAGGATTGATGTTGTTGCATTCGTGCTGTCATAGCGTGTTCGTCCTATTTTTTGTTTAAAAACGGTTTACAGTGGTTATTTTTTCGTAAAACTAGTGTATTTTACCTATAAATCGTCCGTGAACGTTATATAAGACAGTGAAATGGGAGTGAAATACTACAGACGGTGTGATCCGGCAACCTAACCTCCAATTGCACTTGGAATGCAAGACACTAGGCATTCCTAGTGCACACGACTCTGTCTTAATCTCGACGTTGGTAAACTGTTTTTTTTCAAAACAGACGCCAAAACGTTCGAGTTATTTTCAAGATTCAAACACGGTCATTGGGCAAATTGCAATGTAAATCACTAGCTGGGGCCATTCTTTGAAGAAGAAAAAATACTACTTTAAATGACAAAGCGATTATTACATATGACTGGATTCAGTCGACTAATTAATCACGACCTATTCGACTAATAAGACAGTTTTCTTTTTATAGGGTGTTAATCGCAAACTAAGCATACTTTGTAACTAACAGCTAAAATCATCTCTCTCAAGTCCGCCTAAAACTATTATTACACTCGACTGGAATCAGTCGACTAATTAGTCACGATTTAGTCGACTAAATAGTTAGACAGGCTTCTGTATACAGATGCACACTTACATTATTACACACTCCCACACAACCAAACACACCCCCACCCTCACACACTCTTAAACATTATCTTTCCTAAATTCCTTTTGTTTAACTTGTTCCAAATTCCTTTTAGGTATAGTATATAGTTACTAATGTAATGTTATAAATTGTCATATACATTGCACGGAAAGTGCGCCGGAGTCCCGACTTACAAGATACAGGTTTAGACCTCGTTTGTAAGTCGGAGGTGTTATTATTGTGCCTTGTAATAAGTAAATACTCTTTTTCATTTTAATTTTTTTTATTTAGCCTGTAAATCGCAGACTAAAATTTCCTACGGAATGTTATAATAATTATTCATAATGTTATAAAAATAATAATTCCTTAATAATTATTAAGCACTTATACTGATCGGCACGTGTTCATCGTGGGAGCCTGTTCAATAATTGTTTTATAATGTTTCAGATTCAGATTCTTTATTGTGCATAGAGTAAAATGATAAATGTAAGACTCGGACTACACGACGACGGTTCCAATATCGGTCGGTTCCATAGAACCGAATTACTTGGTATACCACTCGCCTACAATTAGCAACGGAGCTCAATATACTTGGTCACTAAGCTTCACTGACCAATGAAACTTGACCCTGAGTGAGGGTACATTTCCCTTTAAGACATGGTCTTATGCTCTTAAAATCCAGGTCGCATAGCTTCATATAAACTCGAACTAAAATGCGCTGTGGACTACACGTACAACGGTTCCACTTGGAACCGGCCAGCACGGTTCCTGAACCGACTGGGCGGGCTTGAGCGCAACGCATGAGTTTGAATGCAGTCGACTACACGGCCGGTTCCGGTACCGGAACCGTCGCTGGAACCGTCGTCGTGTAGTCCCAGTCTTAAGTTATTAATTCCTGGTAAAAGGTAGCGATACAGCGCGGCTGGGTTATTTGATTGACAATTTGTATGTTTTAAGTTTAATTTTTACCTAAGTATTATTGTTTATTACTTACTGTATTTAAAATTGAAATTACAGAATGTCGTAATCGTCGGTGGCACAGTGGCTAGGACGCCGGACTCCCGTGCGGGAGGTCCGGATTCGAAACCATGCCATGTACCAATGAGTTTTTCGGATTTTTTCGAATACTTACGTACATTTTCCTACTGCTCTAACGGTAAAGGAAAACATCGTGAGGAAACCTGCACACTGAGATGACCAGTGTGTAAAATGGGGTAGAAAAGATCCTCAAGGGTCGAAGTGCCGCTGGGGTTATTCCCGGCCCCCTGTCATAAGATAAGATAAGAGTTGGGCGCAGTTGACTCTGGTTTCCATCCTGATTGAACTTACTTGATATTATTTAAATCGTTCTTGCACCCACTTACATTGTAATTTACAAAACTCCATCATCCGTGTGGAAATCAGACATGCAGTCTGATGAAATGAACAGTTTCCGAAGGTGTGTGAGATCCACCAATCAGCACTGGGCCCGCAAGGGGAGGCCTGCGCCCCAACAGTGGGGACATTAATATAGGCTGATGATGATGAAATAATAATGATTTAACATAATTATATTTAACTACATTATTGTTCGTATTAATGTAGGGATCATTATTAAACGTTGATTTGAGTGTTTATGAATTTGTTTCTTGTCTTTTTTTTCATATTTCATCTTTTATTTAGGTAAAATTGAAAGCACTTGCCC
This sequence comes from Hofmannophila pseudospretella, assembly GCA_947369225.1. Lineage (NCBI taxonomy): Eukaryota > Metazoa > Arthropoda > Insecta > Lepidoptera > Oecophoridae > Hofmannophila > Hofmannophila pseudospretella. Next base: position 5,756,236 of record OX376337.1, on the reverse strand, counting down.
CTCAATGTGACAGCCATTGTCTTAATAGACACGTGGCATAACATTTTAAGTTTATTTTATTTTATTAAAAGCCTTTCACATCATGTCCCATAAAATTTAATGTGCCGAAATTGGTGTTGGTTATTCAACAGATTATTTGAGGAATGAAAATAAGGCTGTACAACAATTATGTATCACTACCATATTATAATAATGAAATAAAAAGTAAACAAAGCATAACTCTCACGTCCATAATCCCCGAGGGGGTAGACAGAGGAACCGCCTTCATTATAGATAGTTCCCACTTTTCGCCGTAAGATTTGGTGGACAAGCTATGTTACGCAGAGTTCTAATATGTTTTTTAATATTTATTTGATGTAACGTGTGAATTTAACAAATAATAATAAGTCTTTTAATGTACACAAATACAAATAATGTAACTTATAAAATTTCTTAGATTAGATAGATAGATAGAAACACAATCAGGAAAAGTAAAAACTACAGGAATAATAACACGATATGTGCAAAGGCGGCCGTATCGCTTAAAGCGATCTAAGATTAGGCCCGTGTGGTAGAGTACCGAGGATGCTGGCGGCGTTGCCCCGCTGGAGCGCTATGCCGATCCTTTGGGCGAGACAGCCGCCAGCCCTTGGGTCCCTCGTCGCATCAAATAGACGCTTGGACAGCTCTCGGAACAGTGACCAAGCTTCTTTTACTTACTTATTTAGTTAGCACAACAAACGTGATAGGTGGCGAGCCTATCGCCGTCTACTAGGTGTAGAATAGTATCCCCCGAGACCCTTAGTCGCCTCGTACGACACCCACTGAAAGAGTTGGGGTGGTACTATTCTATATTGCCGGCACGACAATGCAGGGCCTCCACTTTGTTGCCCCCAACCTTCAAATCCGGCCCTGACTTCAGCTAGTATCCTTCACAAAACGCACCCAAAAATGATCCTGTTTTTTTGGGAACCATGTGTTGGGTTACCTCGAATGTAAGTCCACAAAATCCCTTAGTCGCTTCGTACGACACCCACGGGAAGAGTTGGGGTAGTGCTATTCTTTATGACCGGTACCACACGGCACAAAGTAAACATATGGTACTTATAATGTGTGTTTCATTGTCCAACAGTGTTGATAAGCCTAGTGGGCGGTTCGCTCGGCGCTGTGGGGTGGGGAGTGCTCGCCGAGCGGCTCGGGCGGCGGCGCACGCTGCTCTCGTGTCTCGCCGTCAACGCGGTGTTCGCCGCCATAGCCGCCTTCATGCCTACCTACGGCACTTTCATGATGGCCAGGTAAGACGCGTAGTTTATAGGCTATAATAACACCGATCCTGTGGTGTAACTCGCTCTTTCACGATCTAGCATCTGAGTGGAATGAAATGTTTGATTTATTGTAGATTATATGAAAAAATATATATTTAAATAGAAATATAAACATAATGTTAGAAGTGCTGTTTTAAATTAATAATTTCTATATATTCTCTAATCGACGCCTATTTATTTGAGAGTAGATTAATTGTGAACGACGGGAGCGTCGGTGGCACAGTGGCTAGGACACCGGAGGTGCGGACGCGAAACAGTGCAGTGCCATGTACCAATGAGTTTTTCGAATTTTTCGAAGACTTACGTACATTTACAGACTGCTCTAACATCGTGAGGAAACCTGCACACTGAGATGACCAGTGTGTAAAATGGGGTAGGCACAAAAGATCCTCAAGGGTCGAAGTGCCGCTGGGGTTATTCCCTTGCTTGCTTATCGTATGGTTAGTGGCCAACCTATTTGTCAGAGTTGTTCAGGCCGCCTCAAAAATCTATATTAATACAGTGAGGTGAGATGTCTATGGGGGACGGGAACCACTTACCATCAGGTGGCCCGTTTGCTCGTCTGCTCTCCTTATTCAATTTTTAAAAAACTATCCCACGAGCCACCCACCATGTTAACCATCAAAACCCCTCCCCACAGATTCTGCTCAGCAATCGGCTCAGGCGGTATCGTGCCAACCTGCTACACGTACGCCGGGGAGATGACGTCGCGAGGCTGTCGGCAGCGCGCGCTGGCGTGGCTGGTAGCGGCGGCCGGCGGCGGCGCGCTGCTGGCTGCAGCTCTTGCCGGCGCCGTGCTGCCGCAGACTGGCGCGCTGACGCTCGTCGAGAATAAGGAGCACTTCAGTGCGTGGCACAGGTGGGTCTTAGACTGTTTACTGAACCATCTAGCTAAGGGTGTTGGTGGAAGGCATGGGAGCCACAAATGACGTTGGTGCTACAGGAATTGTTGGTGCCATATTCGTCGTTGATGTCACAGTAGTGGTTGGTGCTATAGGAGTCGTTGGTGCCACAAAACTATTTGATGCCATAGAAGTTGTTGGTGCTTTTGCTATTATACATTCTAGGATCCCTTATCTTGATATCCCGTAATTACCTATACGATTGAAATGAAATTGAACAACTTTTATTTAGCACTGTTAAAACCAGAATACAGCAGTACCCAGTACATAAATATACAAAAAGGTATATTACTTTCAGCACAAAAGATCCGGTGCGGTACAGTGCCAAAAAGGGTATGTGAGGAAACAAGGCGGTGAGGGAGGAAAAATTCCGCCAATAAGATCGCTCCATTTTAATCGTCACGTGATATGACGTGATAATATCCCGATCCTATTGGTGGATTGTTTACTCACCGCTAATAGGATCGCTCCATTTTAATCGTCACGTGATATGACGTGATAATAGCGCGATCCTATTGGTGGATTGTTTCCTCTCCGCCAATAGGATCGCTACATTTTAATCGTCACGTGATATGACATGATAATAGCGCAATTCTATTGGTGGATTGTTTCCTCGCTTCCTCGCACAGCTTGGTGGAAAGGCAGCCATAGCTGGCCCCTCGGTGATTATACCACAGTTTTTGGTTTCCTTGTAAAATAAACATTTCTCTGTCCATCCAGATATCTGCTTCTCTGCATGCTGCCGATACTGGCGTCTCTTGTCAGCCTGATATGGACGCAGGAGTCGCCGCGGTATCTGCTAGACGTGGGCAGAGAAGTCGACGCTATGGTTGTGTATCAGGTAAGAACTTCAGTACTTAGTTAATTAATATAATAATCGTTTTCTAGATTTACTACAACAATGGGCATCTCAAACTGATTCAGACGAACTCAGTCGCGAAATGTTCGCGCTGTGACGCGATCTAGGAGTAGGGTAGCATTAGGTAAAAAAAGTAACTCTTTTAAGTAATAAAATGAATTTAACGTGTAATGTATATGTGTGCAAATAAATCTTAACTCATTCATTAATTTATTACTTTTTGTAATAAATAATAATAATAATAACATTAATAATTAATTAATAATTAATAAAAAATCTTTATTGAAAACATTACAATACTTGTAAATCGAACAACACCCTGACTCCCGCACTAGGCGAACATGTATCTGTATCTTAAAATAAAATACAAATTAAATTTATCTTAGAATATTTTTTTTTTTAGAATTGATAGATTTTATTAAATTAATTAATTAAATTAAATTACATGTCAAATTATAATATATTATTTTAAATAGTCAATAAACAAGTATAACCATCTAATCGACAGTTCAGTCAAACAAGCCCCCTCTCACCGTGTCCCTCCCAAAAGTCCCCATAATACCGCATTGCCCCGCTGGATTGCGATGTGTTGGGCGAGGAAGTATCCGGACCTGGGGGTCGCACCCCTTCTCCCTCAGTCGTCTCCCCAATTCGCGGATGAAATCCCTTGCTTCGGAGCCCCACGCGCCCGCCGTCTCAACGGCGATCGGCACAAAGTCGTATGCTGACTCCAAATTGGCGTATTTGGCGTGCTTCAGCCCAGCAGCTGTTTCAGCTGCTGAGCCAGCAGCGCGTTGGGTGCTCCTCAAGTGCGACGCCGCATACGTGTTAATATTTGTTAATTTATTATAGTTTTAAATGTCAAAGTTATTAGAATGAAATGATGAAATAGAAAGAGGTAGTAGGTGTGCAATCAATGTGGATAAGATAATATAATTATGATAATTATGATATAAGATAATTTTATTAACACAACAATAACATACTTATAAATACCAAAATCTGAGAGCACTCTGTCAATCTGATCTTTAAAGGTTTATTATGCCTTCTGTATTCTGTCACTAGAATCTCCATAGCGGCAACCAATTCCGCGTTTGTGGGAAAGCCAACGTAGCTGCCGCCGCGAACGGCCGGGCGCCCTCCTATAGGCTGGGCGAGTTAGCTCTACCGGGGAAGCGACGCACGCCAGCTTCTCAGCAGGTTCGGCACAGCATCAAGATGGTAAGTAACTTACCGTTGCATGAAACGCCCTTGAAGTTAAGTCTACATTAGAGCGTCGGTGGCACAGTGGCTGTGGCGGGGAAGTCCGGGTTAGAAACCACGCAGTGCCATGTATGTGATGAGATTATTACTTTATCTTTGATATTTGTATTTAAATGAAATATTATTATGTTGCTTGGAAACTAGTGGTCCGTATTATCGTAGCATAATTGTAAAGGAGATTGGGCGACTTCCATACAAGCTTGTATCCACTTTTATTTTCCGTCTCCAACCAAACATAGTACGTTTGATAGATCTCACCTAGGACTATATCTCTTATTAAGGGACAAACATCCTAAGAGCTAGTACACATTAGGCGTTTTGAAGCGCGCGCTTTGGTGACGCGCGTTTTGCGAACTAGAGGTCTGTTTGATGTGTAAACATGCAAAGGCGCGTTCACAGATTTTGGTTAGAACGCGCGTTGCGCGGGCGTCAGCCGCGCGCTTTCGTGTATAGTAGACACACGTTGCCCAAAATGGAGAACGATCAATTTGATACATATTTCTTTATTGATGAAATCCTAATGCGACCCTATTTGGGACATGGAAAGTCCCGATTATAAAAATAAAGTTTTAAGAAAACGTAATTGGGAGGAGATGGTTGACTCTTAGTATTGGGTGCGTAGAGGAGCCACACACAAGCAATCACTTCGACCAACCAAGCAACCATTTCCGAACTGAGCCAGAAGTATACAGTATACTCGCCCTACTAACGCTCGTCGAACCATCCGTCCGATCCTCACGTACGCAAGCGTGACATTCGCGCACTCTTGCCACATTCGCCGCCTTCAGGTTATCCAAAATAGGTTCATGCGTAGAGCAACCGGTGCTCCATGGTACCAAAACCCGTTTGCATATTAACTTGCTTTAATTTTGTTTCGTCTCCATCCAAACATAGTGTACTTCATTGATTTTACCTAAAAATGTTAAGATAACATATTTGTCAACAGTTCTGGCAGGCCTTCTTCCAGTTATTTTCGAGCACGTATCGGATTACGACTCTATCTTTCGGTGGAGTCCTGCTCTTCACCATGGCTATACAGGTAAATAGAGTTATTGACTCTTTATTTATTTAAAATAAACCTTTAGGTTTTCCACAAGCCACAACGACCTAATTACATTACATAAATACATTACATTAAACGACCGGTTTCGATCACACATCTTCAGGTATTTTCAATACCTACCTAATACTAATAAAGGTAATACCAGAAGATGTGTAAACGAAACCGGTCGTAATTCATAAAATACAGTAAAAACCCGTGAAACAGTATATTATTTAAGTCTAATCATTTAATAAAATATACAAACATGCACGCACACACTGTTGCTTTCTTCGTCCGTGCAGTCACTGAGGGGCCAGCTGAAAATCAGCGCTGTGGCTTGCCTCAGCATTATGCTGAGCTGGTGTACCCTTTTTGGCACTGTACCGCACCGGATGTTCTGTGCTGCATGTTTTAAACTTTGTATACTTCTGTATTGTGTTCTATATTCTGGTGTTTACAGTGATAAATAAACGTTTACAATTTCAATTTTTTTTACAAAAGACAGCATAATTTTTTTTAATTTCCAGTTTTACCTGTCATCGTACATACCGGCGGCCGTGGGTACGATAGAGAGCCGCGAGTTCGAAGCGTCAACACTCACCATACGGAACGAAACGTTACTCAACGAGCACCACAACCAGACTTTGGAGAATGTCGAATATGACACAGTTACGTTCCGTAACTGCAGTTTCAGGTAAGATTACAGTGATTATGCCCTGACCAGGTATAAAAAAACCCTGTCAGGAAGACGTCATTATTGGTAGTTTTATAATCTATTTCAATTTATTTATTCGTTAACAATATAAACTGTGTTCGAAATTAAACATAATAATAATTGAATAATGAATCATTTCGGAACAGGCCTGACTTTAAAAGCGATCGCTTGAACGCGAAACACGAGCCGAAATTGCTTCTGCCTAAATGCAGAACGACCGCTTTTCAGCGTAGTGTTAAATATAATGCTGTCAGGGTCTACAATAACTTACCATCTGACATCAAAAACCTTACTTATAATAAATTCTTGAGAGAACTAAAAAAGTATTTAATACAAAAGTGTCCATACGATTTAAATGAATTCCTACAAGCATGACATTCTATTACTGGGCACTGTTTTGACAACTGAATTGGCATTATAATATATTCTCACTGTAATTTTTTTATTAAGTGTATCATTTTGTATGACATTTTGTTCTGTGTGGTGTGTTAAATTTGAATTTACAATATGATTGACATTATGATAAAATTGACAATATGGTAATTAATAATATGATTTGACATTTGGTTTTATAAATAGAAATTATTGCGATTTATTTGATTTGGATACATAATTTAATTTTATATTCATTAGGTATATTTAGTTTTGATATAATAACTTAATTTAAATTCAATTTTATTAATCAATATTATATCTTTATTTGCTACACCATTGGGTAAAATCGTGTTGAAACGTATATGTTTGTAAGACCCACAATGTAAGTACACGCGATTTATGGCAAAATAAATGAAATGAAATGAAATAGTAAAATAATAATTAACAAACCCAAAAATTAAATTAGCATTCGCAATAGACTTCAAATTTGAATTGTAGAATTTTAACAGAGACTTTAGCTAGTGGTTGACTGTACTCGGCGGGAACGCGAACTTTGTACGAGTTGAAACCAATGCTGTCCTCGTCTTTCACAGGGATATGCTGATGTCCCATGTGGCGTTTAGGAACTGCACCTTCAATGCTGTCCAGTTCTCTAACATCAGAACTTCGCACACCATGTTCCGTGGCTGCACTTTTATTAACAATACGTGAGTAGCATTTGTGACGTCACACTATAGGTCATCATCATCATCAGCCTATTAATGTCCCCACTGTTGGGGCACAGGCCTCCCCTTGCACAAGGGGGTATGGGCCATGATCCACCAGCGGGCCCAGTGCTGTGTGGTGGATTTCACACGCCTTCGGTAACTTTTAATTTCCTCAGACATGCAGGTTTCCTCACGATATTTTCCTTCGCCGTTAGAGCAGTCGGTAAATGTACGGAAGTCTTCGAAAAAAACGGAAAAACTCATTGGTACATGGCATTGCATGGTTTCGAACCCGGATCTGGGAGCATAGGAGTCTGGCGTCTTAGCACTAGGCCACCGACGCTCTTTTCCAAGTATCAAATATTAAATGCATTTCATGAAAATTAAGAAATAGATATAAATTGATGGTCAAATGTGGAACAGAATTAAAATTAGTTGGAAAATAAAATAGCTACAGGCAATCTAAAATCAGGCGGTAGAAAGCACGGCAATAGATAATTATGACGTCACTGTTCTGTAGCGCCATACAAGCAGGTCCTGGTTTTGCTAGAAAGGAACAGAGCATTTCTCCAGTACTAACTTAAACCATTATTATCTCTGTTGTTAGTTGAGAAGTTGTTGTTGTTAGTATTTGTTAGTATTTTTCCGGCGTAGCGGTCCAGTTGCCATTATTCCACTAGAGGATCGTAAAACGGTTACTAGTGAGTGGTACTGCGAAGTTTGTTTGCCCAAAGCCTTAGAGGAGCTGAATGACAACCGTCCAAGGAGCGGCGCCCGTGGCATTCTTTTTCATCAAGACAATGCTCCTGCTCACATGTCTGCTAGAACCTTGGACTTTTTGGCAACCACGGGACTTCAACTGTTACCCCATCCACCCTACAGTCCAGATCTGGCCCTGAGTGATTTTTTTTTATTTCCCACGGTAAAAAAAATGCTCCGTGGGCGAATATGTAGGACTTCGGACGAGGCCGTCGATGAATTTAGGCGACTGTTTTTCGACCTTCCGCAAGAATCTTCGGCCTTATCGCTTTAAGCGATATCTTCCAGGCACAGGTTAAGGCCCACTATCTATCCCAATGACTCCTTCTTCCTTCCTTACTTTTCCACAACTTTGGTTTCTAGTTATATTTTAATATTATGTATGTATGTATATATGTATGTGTGTGTGTATATGTAGATATTTTATATATAAATATATTTATTTGTATGGGTATATTATATATATATATATATATATATATATATATATATATATATATATATATATATATATATATATATATATATATATATATATATATATATATATATATATATATATATATATATATATATATATATATATATATATATATATATATATATATATATTATTGTAAACGGTGCACAACCTACCTTTTTCCACCAAAATTACTCCACCAGAAGGTTGTCTGGAAGAGATCGCTTTTAGCGATAAGACCGCCTAGATTGTATTAATCGTTTTGTACGCACTGTATCACACTAATTTTGTGCAATAAAGAGTATTCATTCATTCATTCATTCATTCAACCTTCAGGTGATGGAAAAATCATAAGATACATAATATACGGGTGCAAAAGGCGTATGAAATAGATACCTAATATAAATAAAAAAAAAAAAATAACAATAATAAAAAATGCAAACCTTTGCAAGCTGCAAAGCAGTAGTAATAATATTACATAAATACTATAATATATACAGAAATATAATACTTAATATATAATCAAAATATAATAAATAAATAACACACATAATATGCTAAAATAAAACTGCATTGGAACAATTAGACAGTGTATCCACACTGCAGTTCGTAATGTTGACGAAGGAATTTTTTAAATATTAGCAGTGATTTGGCCTGCCTGATAGACGACGGGAGGGAGTTCCACAGCCTGACTGCTTGGACTGACGTGGCTGTATCTCACCGATGACGTGTTGGATCTCGCCCTTGAGCTCGGGAATTGTTTCTGGTTCATTCTCATAAACCCGAGATTTCACAAAACCCCAGATAAAAGAAATCGCACGATGTTAAATCGCATGATCTTGGTGGCCAGTTGACATCAGAATTTCGTGAGATTATTTGGTCTGGAAATCGTTGCTGCAATATACCGATTGTTTCATACGCGGTGTGGAGGTGGCACCGTCCTGCTGAAACCACATGTCGTCCAGATCCATGCCATCCAGTTGAGGCCACAAGAATTCCCTTATCATGTTTATCGCGAAGTTTGCGAGCGGTCTCAGCGTAACTTTCCCCATTTTTGTAATGAGTTTTCACAATGATAACGCGTTCTTCTTTTGTGTAGCGCTCCATTTTTAATAATCGGAACAATCATAGGTCACAGTTGTCAAATTTCAGAGTTGCCATTTGTACGAAAAAAAAATAACACAAAATTTAAATAGTGCACTCTTATTGAGACACCCTTTATTTTCAGTATAATCGACGCCGACATAGAAGTAGGCCGCGAACTGGATGAATGGTGTGTCCTGAACAACACATCTATACGCGGCATGCAGATGGGTTGCAACCGGCACGCGGACCTCACTGTACGGCTGGGGGGGCTCACGGCGGAGCAGGTACGTTGAGGGTTTGTACGAGATATTGATTGGGAGAGGCCTATGTTCAGCAGTGGACTAGAATAGGCTGCTGATGATGATGATGATTGATTGTAGTGGTACATCCTAATGTGAAGGATCACTTTCAAGATTCACCATCAGGTATCTGTACACAGTGTCCTTATATTCTAAATTCCTTTTGATTCATCATCAGCAGCCTAATCTAGTCCACTGCTGGACATAGGCCTCTCCCAGGGCGCGCCATTGAGCCCGATCTTCGGCTCTTCTCATCCAGTCGCTGCCAGCCACCTTGCGCAGATCGTCGCTCCATCTATCAGGGGGGCGTCCCACACTACGTTAGCCTAAACGCGGTCTCCGCTAACACACTTTTCTCCTTTGGTCCTTTTGATTAACTTGTTCCAAATTCCGTTTAGGTATAGTATATAGTTACTAATGCAATGTTATAAATTGTCATATACATTGCACGGAAAGTGCGCCGGAGTCCCGACTTACAAGATACAGGTTTAGACCTCGTTTGTGAGTCGGAGGTGTTATTATTGTGCCTTGTAATAAGTAAATAGACTTTTCATTTTCAATTATGGTTTGCAATATTGGTCTTATGAATGAGAAAAAAGCAAGGGTCTCACAATTGATGTGGCTTTGGCTAATCGACGGATACCGGCCGATAAAACAATCGATCGACGATCCGTTAGTCGATCCACCACCGATCGAACACGCGAGTCGTTTCTGTCATTGATCGGTGACGAATCGGTAAAAATCAATCGCAGATCGATTTGTGAGAAACTGTCGATCAATATCGACTGATCACTAGAGCTAGAAGTTGTCGGGGCACGATCTAAAATTTGTTACGGATTGAATGCTGTTTTTATCGACTTTTCTTGATATCGATGTTGTAGCACTGCTGTTTAGTGGGAAGGTACATATCACAATGTCCAAAATGTCGTAATTTAAAATGTCTTAGCCCAAAATATTAGTATTTCAAATAATAAAAAATGCCGACTATCAAAATACCATTGTGATCAGTGATCACAAGCGATGTCGATCGATTCGAAGCGAGTCGTCGGGAAATAGTATATTTCGTCTTTTCACAATCGGCATATGCTAACGGTTTTTTCTGGGTTGTTATAAAAAAATAACCAGCCGAAGGTTAGGGCAAATAAGACGCCTGTTTGCTGCCCTAGCCTTCAAACTGACCCTTCCGTGTCGGTTTCTTTATTTTAATTTAAAACAAATAAAACATACATAAACAATCTGACGACGCCGTAATATCGATCGACGTCTAAACCCGCGTGTTCCATCTTCGGTATTTCTATGACCAGGATGTAAGATATAAATATTTCTAAAGTCATCACATTCTCTAGTATTTTTTGCTTTCCCAACTCAATTTTGTTCAACCAATTTCCCACTTCCTAACCATGCTGTGTTTACACGTTAAGGGTTACGACCTAGCTCATAACTTTATATTGATTTTTCTGTAATTTCTATGGTTGTAATCTGTTGTGTTTACCTAATAAATAAATAAAATAAAGAGAACTAATAATATAATCTTGTTTTCAGAGCTACGTGGCACACGCGATGCTTATAGCTGCGGTTTTTGCGCTTCTGCCGCAAAAGTTTAGACCACTGGGTGAGTAATAATGAATATTTTATTTTTTCTCCCAGGTGTAACAAAAATATCATGTCTGTCAAGTGCGGGAAAGTCAGGTGTCGCACTTGTGTTGCGAAATAACACTCGTAGTCTTTTTTTTTCGTACTGATAATTGCTGTTGGTCTTGACTTTCCTGTTCTTGACCTTTACAGCTTCACCGGTGTTTTTGGGGCGAGCGCTAAATGCGCTCCAGCCTTGAGGAGGACTTAAAAACAGCTATTAGAAGCGACTGCCTAAGGGCACCCAGGTGGGTACGGACCTCGGCTTAGGACGTCGCTGGGGCGGGAGGGGTCGGGGAGAAGCGGCCTGGAATACGCCGATAGCGCGTGTAAGCGCCAGAAGCGGGTCGCGGTATGTAGGTGCTGTGTGTGAACTACTATCGGGTGGTGACTCCTAGAGTCAATAGACTACTTCCCATCATAAACAATAAATTATGACAGTATGTAAATATGATAGTTCAAGTAATGGGAAACAGAAATATATTAATTTCCAATCATGAAATCACAATTTTAATTTAATAACTCAAGTTTAATATCGTCCTTTTTTAGTATGTATATCACGTGACCAGAAACGCCATGATGCTGTGAAGTGTGACGTCACTAGCGAGTAAACAACAACGAATGTAGGGCGATCAGTTCCGTTTTGTTTGTTTATTTAATCGACAGTGACGTCAGAGCAAAACTATCATGGCGACCAGCGTTTTCGCGGGAATTTTAAATGATTGAAATTTAAATGCTGTTTAAGACTATTTAGCGAGTTTATTTTGTGGAAATAATAAACTAGTAAAGAATGGCTATGATTTAAACATTTTAACATACTTTTCAAAAAAAGTGTCAAATATACTATTTTACACTTAAAAATATTTATTATTTATTTATTTCTTATACATTTTTATTTTATTTTTACACTAGTTAGACAGTACAGGGTGTAAAAAAAACCCGTATCTATCTAATTAACTAACTCTAACTGTAACGTAACTCTTTTAAGTACCTAATGAAATGTAATCGTGTTATGTACATGTATGCAAATAAATTTTAATTGCAAATCCGGCTCGAAGGACGAACTTTTGTTTCGTCTGTATTTGCAACTGTAAAATCTATTGTCTCGTCTAAATGTCAAAGTCGCCGTCAGCCAGTCATAGTCTATGCAAAGGAGGCTGGACGCCACAACACATTCTATGGAGCCGAAAGGAGAGGTGTTTAGTATCCATAACTGACCAAGTTTCATTTCCAGCTGTTTTCTACATTTCGTGTATTGAGCTTTTGTATGGAACAGCTGATGTTTTGCGCGAGTTCAGTGTTCACACCATAGTGCTAGTTGTTCAGTTATTAATACTGAACCCCCCCCCACCCCTTTCGTGACTACAAGGGGTTTTTGTTACATCCAGTAGATTAATAATGATTTTGTTTCACGCTATGCTCTCTTTCCTTGCAGTGGCTCTCTGCGGCGCATGCGTGCTGCTATCTCCCTCGCTGTACGTGGCGCGGACAGAGAGCACGCTGTACATAGCGGAGGCTGTATACAGGCTGTTCCTGACTCTCATATTCTTCGGAGTCAGTACTGCTATAGTGGACAATTATCCGGCTAACTTGAGGTAACCATATCATTCATATGATTTGTTCATAAACAATTTTTATTATTTTTTTCGCAAAGAAATAACGACTAACTAACTAACGACTAACGAGAAAAAAAAATTAAACCCCACATAATGTGAACTTTTTGTAAAAAGGGTTATTATAAAATAAATGACTACTTAAATGATAAAGAGGCTTGGTCCTAAACCCAGCTCCAGCTCTGCACATTGTGTATATGATTGTATTCATAATTATTGTAAGATATATTTATTTCAAAAGACGTGCTGCTGAAAGTTTCTTGCGCCGCTTCTTTCCTTTCAGCCACAGCACCTTACGAAGCGGTGGTAGAGTAAAAAATAAATGACGTAAAAATGTACAACTTAATTACAAATAAATAAATTAAATTTTTATAATTAATTTAATTCATTAGTTGTCTGGAAGAAATAGCTTTTAGCGATAAGACCGCCTAGATTGTATTAATCGTTTCGCACGCACTGTATCACACTAATTTTGTCATTCATTCTTACTAACAATAAAAACATTTTGATTTGATAATTAATTTTTTTGCTATTATTTATAAGGGAAATCTACAGCTATATTAACAATTATAAAATTACATATGTATTAAACTTAAAGAAGGCCAATTACAGATTTCCTCGTTTATATATGACTTGTATACCTACAGAACGCGGTTAACTTTAAGACTAATAATGTAGAATTAACATGAATATGTCATACATATTTACCACGAGTATTGAATGTTAATTGTAAGTACTTGTTAATCAAGTGCTGGCTAAGTGACTAAGATTAAAATGTGGTGGTGTGAGAGTTGAGGGTGTGTTGTGTATGTGTGTGTGAAAGGGTGTGTGAAAGCGTGTGTGAAAGGGTGTGTAAATACCGACTCTTTAAATACCAATGCAGCATTATGGATTAAACACATATATAATATTGTTGCCTCACCTGCACGTGGTGCACCCTGCTGACAAACAAACGAGGCCCTGGCCACCCGCCAACGAGCACTGGACCAGCACGGCGGTTACGGTCCAACCCCCCCTCAAACCACAATAAAGGAGAAGGGGAGGCCTTTGCCCAGCAGTGGGACAGCCTATAGGCTATTATAAAAAAATAAAAAAATATATTGTTATTGTTATTATTATGTGACAAAAATAATAACAATAACAATCCTCACAGTTCCATGCATGCATGACAGGGTGAAACAGTTCCCATGTAATTTAACTGTCTTTAGATTGATTATGTATTCCACACTGTAATAGTTGTTTCTTTGCCCACAGATGCACCGCCCACGGTCTCATCCTGTCAGTCTCCTACACGGGGGGCGCTATAGTGCGGGGCGCCGGAGAAGGGGGCCACATAGTGAGCAGCGTAATTTGCGCCCTCCTAGCGGTCCTAGCTACGGGCCTGGCGCTGCGCGTGCGATAGACACTGGTATGAATTAATTAATGTTTTTTCCCGTGTATTAGAGCGTCGGTGGCACAGTGGTTAGGACACAATGCAATGCCATGTACCAATGAGTTTTTCGGATTTTTTCGTAGACTTACGTACATTTACCGACTGCTCTAACGGTGAAGGAAAACATCGTGAGGAAACCTGCATGTCTGACGAAATTAAACGTTTCCGAAGGCGTGTGAAATCCACCAATCAGCACTGGGCCCGCTCGGTGGATCATGGCCCGTACCCCCTTGTGCAAAGGGAGGCCTGTGCCCCAACAGTGGGGACATTAATAGGCTGATGATGAAGAATACCTAATCAACAGTATTTAGTTTTCTATGATTAAAATTAAAGTTCCAAATACATAATACGAACGAATACCGCAGACTTGGCTATACATGAGGTGTCACTATTTTTTATTGTCAAACGGCAAACACGAGACTTGGCCTCTTTTTACAGAGATGTTTTGATGGCATATATAAGTATAGGATTAACGCCCCTTATCTTTTTTTTTGCAGGATCGCGTCACAAACGGAAATCTACGTACTACGGAATGGATAAACAGGACTTTACAAACAACGCTAGTAAACGAGAAAGGTTACAGGGCTACAGGTTCAAATCCTACTTAGGAAATTTAATTACTAAAACTAAAATAAAAAACGAAAATACTCGACGTATACCACCGAAATTATATACAGGAGTTAGGCCATGTCAGAGGCCTACAGGCGGCCTGAACAACTCTGACAATAGATAGGCCACTTACTAGAGATGGGTAACTCCGATATTTTTTCGGAGCTGGATACGGACTTACATCCGAGTCCTCGGACCTGGATCCCGGATCCGTGATCGTCGTACCTGTATGGTACATAGCGTACCCTATGATGAACATGGGTTGTAGATCCGTTTGTACCAATTTGCCGATCGGATGTTTACCTACTTGATGTACCTAGTGGACTTGTACTATTAAAATAACAACAAAAAACGGCAATAGGGCAGTTTTAAATTATCAAATATTAAATACATTTCTTAAAATTTAAGAAATAGTCCTAAATTGATGGTCAAATGACAAACAGAATTAAAATCCGTTGAAAATTAAAACAGCTACAGGCATTCAGAAATCAGAACAGTAGAAAGAAACGGCCATAAGTATAAAGACGTCAGTGTTCCCTAGCGCCTTACAAGCTAGTCCTGGCTGCTAGAAAGGGACTGTTTTGCTAGATAGGCACATAACATCTGTCCAATACTAACTTTAACCATTAATATCTCTGATGTTAGTTGAGATATCGAAATACTGATTTTAGATCCTTTAGTATTGCCACGTAAGTTCATTGATGCAATAAAAAAATTAGATTAATACCGTATACCAAAACACTACCTGGGTGGATTTAATTTGATACGGTTTTACACGTCCCCCAACTTTCGACCGAACTCACCTGTCCCATTACAACTAATGCGAATTGGTACTACTCCGAAACGATCCAGGTACGGATCTCGCTCGGACCTGGATCCAGGCCGGATACGGATCCGAGAACCATACCAACCATAGGTATCCATCCGGAGTCACCCATCTTTACCACTAACCACAGGACATGAATACAAGTGTGTAGGCCATCCATAAATTATGTCACGAATTTTATGATTTTTGGAACCCCCCCCCCCCCCCCCCCCCCCCGTCACAGGTGGTCACCTTTGTCTGACAACCCCCCCCCCTGCTGTGACGTCACATATTTTGCGATTTTTAATTTTAAAATTATCAAATTAAAACAGCACTTCCAAAATTATTTATTAAACCTATTTCTATTTAAAGTCTTTTTCTCGTAAAATCAACAATAAATCCAACATTTTAGAAAAAAAAAAAAAACAAATGAACGATACAAAATTTAATCATCTTGTGTCCGTGGACTTTGAACCCATTCCTTTATATTATGACTTCTTCTTTTAGATTTACGCATGTGACGTCACGAAGATAATGACACCCCCCCCCCCCCCTGTCACACGATGTCACACTTTGTTGACACCCCTCCCCCCTTAACGTGTGACGTAATTATGGTACATGAATAGAAAGTGCCCATCAGATTAGAAACTTGCCAGCTTTTTAGCTATTATTGTACCAAAGCGAAACGACTGACCTTAACGAATGATACTCATTGGGGTAGGTGACTAACCTAGAATTCTTTAAATTAAGGGTGTTGATGGTAAAGCCATGGAAGTTTTTAACATTTTGTAAAGTAAAGTCCCATACAACTTACTTTCTCTAAATATATACAGGTTGTAACATTAAGAACGGTCAGTATGGGAAAGTCTGAAACTATAAGACATACGAACATCTGTTGTTAGGAACCATGTCATCAATTTTAGTAACAAGAAAAACTGTATTCATACATTTAAAAAAAAACCTGTACTCAGCCTGGGAATCGAACCCGGTTGTTTTGAAAAAAAAATCCAACACTATTTCTATTTGGATATCGACTGTGTAGGTCTTAAGGAATAAATGTTAGTATGAAACGTGATGTTTAAAATTAATAAAACGCATTGTTTCCATATCTTTTAATTTATTTTAGACTAGACTATTAATTACTATATTTTAATTTATTTTAGACTAGACTATTTCTTGTGGGGTTACGTTAAGGATGAAGTGTACAAAACAAGCTACGACACAATTGAAGACCTAAAAGCAGCCATAGAGACAATTTTAACGCAAATTCACCACCTGAAGATACAACATTCAATAGTAAGATCGTTACCTAAACGAGTTGAATGTTGTATTTTACAAAATGGTAGTCATTTCGAACACCTACTAAAATAAATTAAAAGATATGGAAACAATGCGTTTTATTAATTTTAAACATCACGTTTCATACTAACATTTATTCCTTAACACCTACACAGTCGATATCTAAACAGAAATAGTGTTGGATTTTTTTTCAAAACAACTGGGTTCGATTCCCAGGCTGAGTACAGGTTTTTAAAAAAATGTATGAATACAGTTTTTCTTGTTACTAAAATTGATGACATGGTTCCTAAGAACAGATCTTCGTATGTCTTATAGTTTCAGACTTTCCCATACTGACCGTTCTTAATGTTACACCCTGTATATTTTTTTATCCCATCCTCGTCGCCAGTTTGGTATATATCCTGGGGGTATCCCACAGGACTCCTAAGGGAAGGTTCTTCAATGAAACACTTGTGTAGCTTATCAACGTCTATTGAGGAATGAATGAATGGAACTTATATTTATCTGCCCTACATATATCACAAACTGGCGTCACGCGACGAGGACATCTTCAGGAATCTCTCGATGCAGTTGTGAAACCAGAATAAAGACCATTCAGCCGTTTGAACATCCTTAAAATTCTACCGACCTTATCTTATGATAGGGAATTAAAAAAACGTTAGTTACTAAGAATTCTGTTAGATTAAAACTTCTGTCCCTTTCCACGATATATCCCTAGAAAGAAATGCCACTATACTTAAGGTAGGCAGAAGAGCGGGAGTTCCGGGTTCGAAACCGTACAGTGCCATGTACCAATGAGTTTTTCGTATTTTTCGAAGACTTACGTACATTTATCGACTGCTCTAACGGTGAAGGAAAACATGGTGAGGAAACCTCCACACTGAGATGACCAGTGTGTAAAACGGGGTAGACACAAAAGATCCTCAATGGTCGAAGTGCCGCTGGGTTATTCCCGGCCCCCTATCATAAGATAAGATCGGAGCATTTTCTGGCTCTATCAAATCAAATGTACTATATTTGGTTGGCACAATAATGCCCAATGTTCTTAGGGGGCGTCCATTAATTACGTGAGGCATTTTTTAGGATTTTGTAACCCCCCCTGGTGAGATTTTGTGAGATTTTCCTTAACTCCCTCCCCCCCTCTCCTAATCCGCCGTGAGATTTTTTTAAATTTGTGTTTTGATTATGAACTGTTGGATTATAAAAAAAATAAAAACACAAGAACACAATCTATTCTATGACCCCCTCCCCCCTTGAACACCTCACGTAATTAATGGACGCCCCCTTAACAAAAAGTTGCTTTACGTTCCTTCAATTATCAATAATGAATCTTCCTGCAAGAGGTCAATACACGCACCCACTCTGTATTAACGAATATTTGTTACTAACAAGCAATAATTGTTGCAAAACAATTAGCAATCGATAAAAGACAATGTGAGGGAAAATAATTAATGACGAATATAAAATTTATATTATATTTATAAATTGTAAATACTAATTATTATATTTTGTAATCACCAGTGAATTATTAATGATCTTGTATTATACATTTGTATTTACAATACTTTTTTAATGTAATGGTTGCATTTCTGATATGTTCTTCTTGACAACAAAAAAACCAAATTTAAACTAACTGCTACCGATTATGGAGTGTTAGCCGAGGAGCTCGTAGCCTAGTTGCGAGAACGGTCCGAAAGTGATCGTGGAAGTTAAGCGACGTTGGCGCGGGCGGTATCTGGATGGTGTCTAGTGGCATATTTCTTCTGAGCTCCTCCGTGGAGAGCACGTTAATCGTTGGTCCTGGTTGTTGTCGTTCGACAGCAGTCGTTAAGCCATGTCAGAGCCCTACGGGCGGCCTGAACAACTCTGACAAATAGGTTGGCCACTAACCATACGATAAGCAAGCAAGCAACCCGATTTTAAAGCCACTCCCGAAAAAAAATCATTTCTCCTGAATTAAGACATTTATTAAATATCTGGGCAGTAGAATAGTTGAAATTCTACTGTGTGGACAGTAGAAGAAGTAGAAGTAGAATTGTTTTGAAACTAAGAACTAACTAACTACTATTGTTTTGTTTTAAATCATTTCTCCTAAATTAAGGCATTTAATAAATAAGGGGGCGTCCATTAATTACGTGAGGCATTTTTTAGGATTTTGTAACCCCCCCACACCCCCCCCCCCCCCCCCCCCCCAGATTTTTTTGTGAGATTTTCCTCAACTCCCTCCCCCCCTCTCCTAATCTGACGTGAGATTTTTTTATTTGTGTTTTAATGTGTGTTTTGATTATGAACGCGTTGGATTATAAAAAAACAAGAACACAATTTATTCTATTATCTTTATTTGAGACTAGCAAAGACTAGTAGTTGAGATTATTACCGTTACATAAATTCACTGTGATAAAATTAAATAATAAATACTTTAACAAAAGTGTGACATAAAGAATTGCACAATGCGTGAGGCCAAAGTCAAAGTTACAAAATTATTAGCAACCCTGAATTATGAAGAGATGGAAACTCTACTCAGGATAGAAAAATAAGTCTGTTAGTGCTTAACTTTCTTGTGTTTAATGATCTTTCACTCCAATCACAATATCACACAACACACACTCTCATTTTACTGACTACACTCACTCACTTTGCACTCATACACATTCACATACATACAACACACACTCACAGCCATAATCATATATTCCTCCCCGTCCATTCTCTCTTTCCCTCCATTCCCCAATATCCCTTTTTCTAATTCATACCAATGTAAAGTTTTAGTGTATGTACTGTAAGCCGTATTTGAATTCCTGGTTAATAACGGGACAGGCTTGTTGTGTGTAAGTGGCGTCGACGCCACTATGAGGATACTAAAACACACCTCAAACATTATTAAGACGAGGCATTGCATTAGCGCCGCCAAAAAAAAATATATCATATCAATTAATTAAAGGAGTTTTAATAAAAAGTGTCTGGTATTAAGGTTTCACGAATGAAGAAGAATTTTAAAACTAGTTTTAGGAACAAAAAGTGAAACTGTCAAATTTTTAGCAATTTTTAGGTGGTTTTTTTTCGGGTATTAGTTTAGCTATAATGCAGAAATGTGACCAGTTTATCAAAACCAATTTATTTTTTATTGAGCCTTTATTTTATTTTTCAACCTTCAGTTATATTATTCCCAATAAATGTGATTTATTATATAGTAATTTAATAAAATAATAATATTTGATAATTGATAATTAAAATATTAAAATTAATTATTTAGCGAAGTACAGATTGTTAATAAGGCTGAACATATCTTAGAAAAAGTCAAAATATGGTTGTAATTCCCTTCTTTTTATAAATATTTGAATAAATCCTAGAGTGTGCTATAATCTTAGTAAGTTAGTTAAAAAATTAGTAGTTGCCATATCTTGTTTATGGTGGTATGTACGTTTGACAGTCGCATCCATACTGGGCGTAACGAAAAAGTTCAATACCTATACACGAAATGTATGAAACAGCTGATTTTTTTCGCGATTTCAGAGTTGACCCCATAGTGTTCACCCTTTCGGGACTATGGGGGGTTTTGTTTCACCCAGTATGTAAAGCCCGACCAGGAATATGTTAGAGAGCGCCGTGTTGCACTTTTGCAGTCCCACGCTTCAGACTTAGTAAAGTAAACACATCATTTATGGGTAATAAGATACCGGATACTGTAATAAATATGACAGAGAAAAAAAGACCCGTATAAGACGGACCTTATGTAAAAAGGGTTATTATAAAATAAATGACTACTTAAATGATAAAGAGGCTTGGTCCTAAATCCAGCTCCAGCTCTGCACATTGTGTATATGATTGTGTTCATAATTATTGTAAGATATATTTATTTCAAAAGATGTGCTGCTGAAAGTTTCTTGCGCCGCTTCTTTCCTTTCAGCTACAGCACCTTACGAAGCGGTGGTAGAGTAAAACATGACGTTGTAAAAATGTACTATAAGGTACTTAGTTACAACAAAAATCATTTTGATTTTGGGGATTTTATGGATTTACAAGTAAAAATGGGATAAACCCAAGCTATAGAATCACAAGTTAAAAAGTTGAAGCGACAATTGTTGAAAGTTTAGGGCACGGGACTGCGGCGAAGTCGCCGGATCGAATACACGAGATATTTTGAAATAGTTTTGAGTGAACAATGAAGAACTTTGCTAATGAAAAAACGATGAATAACCATAGCAAGCTATGACGGGGCCATTTTAATCTCTATCCACAGCCGTTGACATTTCCTGACGGACTAAACTTGAACTAGTTGGAGTGATAAATGAAGACCTTTGGTAATGATAAACATGGATAGCCATAGCAAGCTATGGCGGGGCCATTTTAATTCCCATCCACAGCCGTTGACATTTCATATTCCTGGTCGAGATTTACATAGATGCGACAACTTGTATATGAAACCGATTTATGAAGTTGTTGTGCAATCTAATTTTAAGCACTCTTGCACCAATTTTAACCTCTCAGATTAACGCTAACCCGAGGTCAATTTAGTATGAAAAGCATAGACAATTCGCGAGTTAATCCATACATACATAACTCTCACGTCCGTAATCCCCGAAGGGGTAGACAGAGGAACCACCTTCAATTACAGGCAGCTCCCACTTTTAGCCGTAAGATTTGGTGGAGAAACGTGATAGGTGGCGAGCGTATCGCCGTCTACTAGGTGGAGAATAGTATCCACTGAGACCCTTAGCCGCCTCGTACGACACCCACGGGAAGAGTTGGGGTGGTGCTATTTCTGGCCGGTACGACACGGCACTGAGAGCTGGTTTACACTTGGTCAAGTACACTTGGTCAATGCACTCGCCGCTGTACTTGATCATGTTGTAAACCAGCAACCAGCGGCGAGTTGATCCAAGTTTAAATATTGGCGCAAGTGTGCTTTATCGTAGAAATTTAAATAATTAACTGTCTGTAGAGTAATTAGTATTCCTTAGTTTTAACAATTTAAAAAGACGTTTTTCACATCCCACGAATTAGATAAGTTATGTAGGAAGACATCAAGCTGTACTCTGTGGAACCGTGTCGCAATATGTTTTTGTTATGATTTCTTGACATTCGATGAATGAGTCAAATGAGTTAACACGTTGACAGTCCCCATACAAAATGTTTTGATTTCCTCGTAAGTCCCGCATATTACTTCAATCTTTATACGTCCTGTTAAAACATAAATAATAAATGTAATCTAAACACTTCAAAATGTATATTGAATGCAATAGGAAGTAAATCATATCTCTTATTATCATGGAAAAATCAGAACTTTCAAGAGCCGCACTCAGCACTCTGGGCACGTAATAAAAACTTATCGATATGCGTACTCTTAGTTATTTTTTGATTTTGAAGCGAGTCTTATGTCAGGTAACAGTCAATGTAATTCTTTTGTTTATTTTATCACATTTGTTCATTTCACGACCTTGAAAATAGATTTTTATTGTAAATATTGTTCAGGACAATGTTTCGTAAAATGTGGATACTGTATAAGTTGCACTTGTATATCAAATGGCCTTGGAATTCAACGTGGGGATGGTCAAAATGACAATTCAACGTGGGGATGGTCAAAATGACAATTCAACGTGGGGATGGTCAAAATGACAATTCAACGTGGGGATGGTCAAAATGACAATTCAACGTGGGGATGGTCAAAATGACGATGATTTTCTTTAATTACGACTGAACTGAACTGGTTTGATATATTAAGATATTGTAATACTAACCTTTGCTAAGTTACCCTTATACCTGGTTAATTTAATTTAATTTTTTTTTTGGTTGTTTCTTAGTGATCCATATATGGGTCACGGACTTGTGGACCTAGTTCGTCGTGACCCATATATGGGTCACTGGACTGTCAACGTGTTAAAGTGACAAAGTATCTGACAGTTGCTGCAATATACAGGACGTAACAAAACAAAAACCCTAAAGCCAAAAGAAAACTGACCAACTTTTGTTTTTCAGTTCTGTTTTTTCTGTAAGTGTAACTTTAAAAGCATTGTGAGCGTAACCGGGCCGAAGTTTCGTCGCGTAATTTCGGCATAGTGTGTCCCTAGATTGAGGGACCAACTTTTATCCGACTGCAGGAGCCATGTATTTCCTAGTCATTTTATTTTATTACTAGCTTTTCTCGTGAACTATTTTAGTAAGCGTACTGTGGGCCACACAAAATACGCCTAAGGCTGGGACTTCACGGGTTCGGTTCCAGCTCCAACCAATCACGAAGCGCTGAAGTGAGGGTAAGACGGAGCGCATGTGATTGGTTGCGGGGCTGCAACCGGACCTCTGAAGTCCTAGCTTAAGACTAGGTTACGCCTTTAGGACATTAGCGATTTTGAACCGAACCCATAGAAAAGTATTTTTCGGTTTTCTTGAGTTTTTTTAAGCTGGGCTTATTTAAAGTAATTAGAGAAAATATGGTTGATTTCTAATTTTTTATATTTGTTTTTTTTTAATTCCTTTTCTTGACTTCTTTGTTTCGATCCAAGGGTTTCAAAATCGCTGTTAGGGTTAGCGCAAATTAAACGAGAACCGTCCAAAAAATTATACCTACGTGACGTTTTGACGAACATTGCGATTTTATTAATATTAATTTGTCATGGACTGGTTTTTGTTTAACGCTGTTTTACTTTTGCGAGAGACACGCCAATATTGTGTTAACATCACCATTTTGCCTGGTGAAGTATGAACCATTCTAACTCTATTGTACAGCGGAAGACACGTACTCGATGGAACCATGTCGCAATAAGTTTTTGTTATGATTTCTTGACATTTGTATCATCAGCAGCCTACTCTAGTCCACTGCTGGACATAGGCCTCTCCCAGGGCGCGCCATTGAGCCCGATCTTCGGCTCTTCTCATCCAGTCGCCGCTCCATCTAGCAGGGACGCCCGCCCCACACTACGTTTTCCCAAACGCGGTCTCCACTCCAGAACTCGTCTCCCCCAGCGGTTGTCGGTTCTGCGACAGACGTGACCGGCCCACTGCCACTTCAGCTTGCTAATCTTATGAGCTATGTCGATAACTTTTGTTCTATGCCGGATCTCCTCATTTCGGATTCGATCCAGCAGAGATACTCCGAGCATAGCTCTTTCCATAGCACGCTGAGCTACTTTCAATGTGTGAACCGGTCGGAAACACATGAGGCTGATGTGTTTCTTGTGCCATTATAGGTCCTTCGACGTGTGGCCTCCAGTACTATATATACTTTTGGTTGTTACTAGACATATCGCAGAGGAAATGTTATTAGACTGATTGAAAAACCTATTTACTCGTTCTTTGCAATATTCACTGTGTATTTCCTTATTTAATTAAAATTGTATTAATTAAAATTTTATTGTTTGACGCAGCAATACTCCAATACATAAGTAGGTGGTATAATTATGTTTTTATTGTAGTGTATATAATGATTGTCTGAAACCGTACTATATCACAATATCATTGTTACGAAAAACCACAAACGTCAAATTAATATATTATTTAATGTCAATACATTTAGAATTAACAATAAATTAATATCTCTCCAAAATAATAATAAATTAATATAGGACTGTACATTTAAAAAAAAAGTACAGTATTTACCTACTACTCCCAATCCTGAATCGACCCCCGTCCAAAGGTACCCTTTACACCGGCAGCATTACCACGTTGGATAGCCAGTGAGATCCCTTGGACGAGGTACGATCCAGAACGTCAAATTATATTTTCATATTTGAATACGTTGACGTTTTTGAGAAAACTGACGTTACTAATGTGCGCTGACCCTTATGAAAACACTTGACAGGTTAACGCGACACCAACCACTGAACTTTTAGTAATACAAAAAATTCCATAAAGTATTACCTACCCAAAAAATTTCGGGAAGAGATCGTTCTCCGCAGTAAAACCGTTTCAAAAAAAACTACACAGATAGTTCTATTAGTAGTCCAGAATAAACATAAAAAAACCACTCTTTACTACTTTACTGCCCAGTAATACAGACATATGTTACCATTGAAAACAGTTATTTTCATTCGGTTATTTAATTGATTTTAATTAACAAAAAAATCAGTAAAATGAATGAAATATTTTATTTCCAGAAGCATTACAGTCTTTTAATACAATACAATATAAATTACAAATTATTGTATTATGTGCCTATACATTTTATTATACAAAATCAAAATTACAAATAATAATAATCTTCAAATAATTAAATAATTATAGTCGGTCAAATACCCCGCCCTTTGTTGTCCCTGATGCAAAGGTGCCCATAACGCTCGCGGCGTTACCGCGCTGTATCGCTACGGCCAACCTCTGCACCAGAAACGACCCGGAGCGAGGGTCACAGCCCCTCTCCCTGAGGCGACGGACAATCTCACCCACAAACGATTTTGCTTCCGCACTCCAGCAGCCCGTAGTCTCCACAGTAAAAGGAAAATACATTAAATTAAGTTAGCCAGTAAGTTACAACAAAAGTACAGTAAAACAACAATAAAAAATGGTACATAAAAAATAATGGTAAATATAATCAGTAACGGTATTCAATGGCAACATATGTTTGTATTCTTCTTCTTGTCAGCCTAACGTAACCCATCGTTGGGTATAGGCCTCTCCATGTGCACGCCATTTTCCTCGATCTCTAGCCACATCCTCCCCGCCGTCTTCACAATGTCGTCGGTCCACCTCGCGGGCTGTCGACCAACACTTCTGCGCCCCACTCGGGGTCGCCACTCGATCAGTCTTCGGGGCCACCTATCGTCCTGCATTCTACACACGTGCCCTGCCCATCTCCATTTAGACCTGGACACTATACTGTGTTTGTATTACTGGGCAGTACAGTAGTAAAGAGTTTTTTTTAAAATTCTGGACTACTAATAAAACTATTTGTGTAATTTAAAAAAAATTATTCGTGCAGACCGTGTCTTTTACATTTTCTCAGATTTCCTTGGCTCCCACACTGAATATGGACAATCCCATTCTGTTCTGTATCTTCCAAAGAATATTGTGATATAGTAGGGTTCCCTACAGAGCCGAGAGAGGGGGGAGTTTCAAGCCCAAAAGCGCTAATTTTCGTATGAGTCGAGGATTTGGGGAAGGATTTTCCCCATAAACGTTCCCCCCTTTCTACGGTAATGTGGATAGGTAAAATCGTAGACTGATGTATTTGGATGTTGGCGTAGTGTAAATAAATATAATGTGGTAATAAATATGTTGACATTTGCAATATCAGTCTTCGTTTTATTTCATTGTATATAGGTACCTGCCTTATTTAACCGACGACAAAAAAAGGTGAGTTTCTGTGTTCGATTCGGTAACTGGAGGGACGAATTTGATGAAATTATTGTGTTAGGCTTGGCATTGTTTGAATTAGGGAAAAAAGTATGAGTAAGATAATGTTTTATTGTGTATCTAAATTCAGGTACATTATTCAGGTACATTTGCATGTTAAGTAATTCTTAGTTGGTTTCACTAAATTTGCATGTTAAGTAATTCTTAGTTGGTTTCACTAAATTTGCATGTTAAGTAATTCTTAGTTAGTTTCACTAAATTTGCATGTTAAGTAATTCTTAGTTGGTTTCACTAAATTTGCATTTTAAGTAATTCTTAGTTGGTTTCACTAAATTTGCATGTTAAGTAATTCTTAGTTGGTTTCACTAAATTTGCATGTTAAGTAATTCTTAGTTGGTTTTACTAAATTTGCATGTTAAGTAATTCTTAGTTGGTTTCACTAAATTTGCATGTTAAGTAATTCTTAGTTGGTTTCACTAAATTTGCATGTTAAGTAATTCTTAGTTGGTTTCACTAAATTTGCATGTTAAGTAATTCTTAGTTGGTTTTACTAAATTTGCATGTTAAGTAATTCTTAGTTGGTTTCACTAAATTTGCATTTTAAGTAATTCTTAGTTGGTTTCACTAAATTTGCATGTTAAGTAATTCTTAGTTGGTTTCACTAAATTTGCATGTTAAGTAATTCTTAGTTGGTTTCACTAAATTTGCATGTTAAGTAATTCTTAGTTGATTTCACTAAATTTGCATGTTAAGTAATTCTTAGTTGGTTTCACTAAATTTGCATGTTAAGTAATTCTTAGTTGGTTTCACTAAATTTGCATGTTAAGTAATTCTTAGTTGGTTTCACTAAATTTGCATGTTTAGACATGCAACAGGGAAATATTTATAAAAAAATGTTATATGTAGGTATGTTATTCGTTAGTAGAATGTGGGTTTGATTTGATTCAAGTATACAAAACCAAAATGTTTAACTAATTCTTAGTTGGTTTCACTAAATTTGCATGTTAAGTAATTCTTAGTTGGTTCCACTAAATTTTATCTCATCATCATCAGCCTATTAATGTTCCCACAGGCCTCCCCTTGCACAAGGGGGTGCGGCCCAGTGCTGATTGCTGGATTTCACACGCCTTCGGAAACTTAATTTCCTCAGACATGCAGGTTCTCTCACGTTTTCCTTCATCGTTAGAGCAGTCGGTAAATGTACTTAAGCCTTTGAAAAAATCGGAAATCTCATTGGTACATGGCACTGCATGGTTCGAACCCGGACCGGGAGCATGGGAGTCCGGCGTCATAGCCACTGAGCCACCGACACTCTTATCGTTAAATGTTTCCTTACTTTTAATACATATTGTACTTCTGTTTACTGTCCCAAGTATAATAAATTAAAAAATATATTCAAATAATGTCTAAAAAGGAATTTGCCTTAATAGAAGAATGATTCAAACTCGAATTAACTTAACTACACAACGTCTAAAGCCCAGCGCACTCCGTCGGAGTGGAGGCGATGAGGATCACTCTTACGGTAGCGCGGCCGCGCTTAGAGACAGACGCTGCCTGCTATTTTAAACCGTATTTCAATGGAGTTAATTCTTGGGTAGTAATTACTGTTTATTTATTAAATCTCTTATATAACGTTTTCCATAAACCTTGCACACCTACTACCTCTTTCTCGAAATCATTTCCTCTGCCCAAAGGTTGCCTGGAAGAGATCGCTCTTAGCGATAAGGCCGCCTAAATTGTACTTCACTATTTCCTTTTCTATCTCATGTTTGTTGTTTTATATTTGTGTAAAAAAACAAACTTACATTACCGTTCGAGCATGTAGTAGTTAGTAGAGGAGCTCGTAGTCGAGTTGCGAGCACGGTCCGAAAGTGATCGTGCAGGTTAAGCGACGTTGGCGCGGTCGGTACCTGGATGGGTGACCGCTAGTGGTATATTTCATCTGAGCTCCACCGTGCCTCGGAGAGCAGTCGTTAAGCTATGTCAGAGGCGTACGGGCGGCCTGAACAACTTTTTTTTATTATTATTTTTATTGTTTACTAAACCCGCATTTGACCTCGATCTCGCCTGATGGTAAGCGACGATGAGGTCGACGATGGAGCATGCGGGTCCAGTAAATGCCTATTCAGTCTGGCCTTGAAAATCCCAAGGTTGTATGTTTCGTGAAATACAGACGCCGGCAGGCAGTTCCATTTCTTAGCCGTTCGCATAATGAACGAAGAAGGTTGCAGGTTGGCCACTGACCATACGATAAGCAAGCAAGCAATGGAGTTAAGGTTTAGTTCAATTGTTATCGAAGAAAGACGCCGCGCCGTAACTGCCAACGGTGTGAAACGTCACTTTGGTCCGTCGCATGGTAGGATTTACTCTTTGAAATTGGGATTTAAAATGACACCAATTAGAATAATTTCAACAATTTATTATTCTACAAATTACCTATTTTATTGTAAAAAGTAACATATTACACGAGTTGCTCTTATAATCTAGCAGCGTCCATGATTTTAAATTAATAAGACATACTGAAACATCATTCAATGTATATTGTTGCAAGAACTGCCTTTTAACTCAATCCTCCGTCAACAGCTGTTTCTTACTCTTATACATGGTAATAAGGAATATGAACAATATTATTATTTAACCTTTTAATGCACAAAAATAGTACAGTCGACCAGAAAGAAAGACATGTATTTAACATTATTAAACTTAAAAAAAAAATGAAATAAAAAAAAACGCAATATTAAAAGGACACATGCTCAGCATGTGCTGCGGTCCGACCGGTACGGCAGAACCGCAGCGCTGGTTTGCAGCTGTGCCAGGACGAAGGTATCGCGGCCGAAACGGCAGTAGACCACGAGCTATAGTATACCATCTGTCAAAAACCTTTGATTAAATCTCAACCTGATGCCTGCGCAATCTGATATATTTCAGATTTTCAAATTTAAGATAAGATAAGATGTATTGTGTAAAAGTTTAGGTAAGAATTACAAATATGGCAGATATAGTTGCATAAACATGTCACACTAAACTCCACCTTTACAGGCATATACACTGAATACACAAATTAATAAAAACATACATTTATACAGATTATGAAAATAAACAAAAAAAGAGAATGTCATTAAAATTTATACAATGTCAATAATAATCCAAATTAAATATACAATCAGCAATCAATTATCGTTTATCGTCCAAAAATTCCTTGACGCTATAACAACATCTTTCCACAAGCCATGTTTTCAGAGTAAATTTAAGTTTATTATGTTTCAACGTTTTAAAGTCATCCGGAAGCTTGTTATACATTTTGACGCTCATTATGAACGAATTTTTGCATACTAATGTTAAGTTACATGCAGGTTTATATAATTTTTGACGATATTGAGAGCGGACCTGTGGTTGACTGTACAAGGCGAGCCCTGTCGTCCTGCAGTCGAAGACTGGTAGTTCACATAGAGGCGGTGACCGCATGCTGTGACCGCCCAGTCCTCGACTGCATTCGGCAAACATCAGTGTCACTTGACATAGAGCGAATGACGTTGGACGACTTCAAGTTCCAAGTGTAAACGGAAGTCGGTGACCGTAAGTCGACCACCGCAGGTCGGTCGCCGAAGCCGTCAACGACTATATGTGACTGCGCCTTTTACGCATAGCCGCATTGTAGTATTAAATTGGCGCATGAAATGGTTTGCCATGCAGCATTTTCTACCGGTTAATATTCTTAAAAAAAAGAAATCGTGGAGTAAAAAAAAATATTTTCGCTTACCCACAAATCAGTCTGCTCAAGGTTTCAAACGAAACTATATTTTACAAGATATATCGGCTCGTTGTTTGTTTTTTTAAGGCAAATGGAACTGAGCCCATACAGCCATGCCTGATGTACAACTCTTTCAAGTATTCATTAAAATGCTGGTGTGACACATTTCAATGCTATCTGGGAGAATCTCCCACGCTTCTGCACCATCCGAACTAAGGAAGAAGGCGTCCCGGACGCAGTATGGCTCTTCAAAAATCCAGCCAAGTACGGATCGGGCTGCAGCGTCTTATTTGACTTTACTTCACTGTCCCACACATTATTCACATCTTGTCGAAGTTCTTCGAGCAAGAAACACCATTCTTACTAGAAAAGCACTACTGTAAATCAATTTGCAAGACAAAACGAAACAAAGCTGACGTGGGTGCCATAAAAGCGCGGGAGAAACTCCCTCTTCAATTCAACTTCCATAAAAAAGATCCTTCTTTAAAAAAATGGCCTCCGCATAAAAAAGTTATGTAATATTAATTCAATTTTCGCAGAAAGAGCGTCAACGGAAAATTAACTTTAAAAACGTTTCATGCAACAGACCTACCACTACAGGGCGTCATACAGCAGTTTAATCATTCTCAAGAACTCGAGTAACCATGTATCATGGAAGTTATTGCCAAGAATGCAATTAATATTTGAAGTTTCGAATTTTTTTTTAAAACTTACATCCCCCACAATAATACTCCCCATGGACCGAAAGTAGCTACCTAGGTACCTAAAGTTGTAGATAGATAGCTAGAAACACTTTATTGTACACAAATACAGGAAAAGTAAAAACTACAGGAATAGTAGCATGATATGTCCAAAGGAGGCCTTATCGCTTAAAGCGATCTCTTCCAGGCAACCTCTGAAGTTAATTGGACATTAAAGAGATTTTCGACAGTAGTATTTTTTATTAGGCGGACTAAACGTTGCCTGTGTTTCCAGTTTTGTTTATTTATTCTTTCGTGTACAGGTGAGCTTAATGCCTTGCGGCATTCTCTGCCAGCTGACCTTTGGGCATGCAGATATGTTATGGTGGTGCAGTGGTAATAAAAATGACAAAGAAACTTACTTAATAATATGTGAAATTTATATATAATAAAATATATTATAAGCGTAAGTTTTTGATGAAATAAAAATAGTGTTGTGACCAAATACCGAGTTCAATAACTGACCAATAGTTCTACAATCCAAGTATATTTTATTTACTTCTGTAATGTCGTGATTTTTTTGGAAATTAAAAAGGTAAATCGTCAGCGATTTAACTTTTTAATTTGCTCACTTTGTATGGGAACGAAATCCATCTTCTTTCAATATATAATTTAACGTAGATAACGTTGGCTTCTTGGCTCACTGTTTGTGTGATCTAAGGGAACTGATTCACTAACGAACAGAACGCATCACTATTACATTAAACATGGCAACATTATTTTACAAAGTGACATTGGCACCTGTCAGTTTAGTCCGTCTAATAAAAAAATCTACTTTAAATCTATTTGTTGCATTTAGTTAACGTTAACTTAGTAAGTAACCGGTAACTTGGTAAGTAACCGGTAACTTAGTAAGTAACCGGTAACTTAGTAAGTAACCGGTAACTTAGTAAGTAACTGGTAACTTAGTAAATAAATATAATAATAAATATTTATTGAACCTTCAATACTAAGTTACCTAAGTTTACTAAGTTACCGGTATTTGATCAAAATAATTGATTGTACATTCTACTTTAACAGAATGCGTTTTGTTTTCAATTTTGCAAATGCTGTAAACCAACTTTCGGCCCCTGATACATCCTGGCTGACTGCTGACATTTACTCGGTCATCCAGTAAAACCGGGATCCGAAGCGAGCTGGTTTCTTCTCCGCGTTTTCTGGCAGAGCTGGTGTGGTATCCGGGTACACAGCCTTGGGTTCCTCCAGGGGTTTTGGTCTGGAATAATGGAGGCACCTCATATCATCATCATCAATAACCAGACGCTGTTCGGATTTGGGTCAAGGGAAAACAGTGTGTGAGCTTTTAGTTAAACATTCTCACCGGTCACTTTAGTACCAATGCCCACCTACACAAGATGAAGCTGGCTGACAGCACATCTTGCAGAGCCTGTGGTGAACAACTGGAGACCGTTTCACATCTCATATGTGAATGTGACGCTTTCGCGGCAAAAAGGATGGGTCTGCTAGGCTCTGCCTATCCAGACCCAAAGGAATTCAAATCCCTCCCACTAAGACGCATAGTCTTGCTCATGCATGACATATTCGGTGAAGTGGTCAAGGGATAGGTACAAGGGGTTGAACACAAAAGATCCCAATGGGTCGAAGTGTCTCTGGGATTCCCGGCCCCCATCCAAAGATAAGATAAGATTTTACCGGATACCCGAATGTTTAACTAAAATCTCACGCACTATATAATATATGGTCCTATTTTATTAGCGGCAAATATTTCTAGGGTGTCATCTATAGGTTATTTATTACAATAATGTTACGTCAAAATTGTTTGTTTGAAAATTCTACAAATGAATGAATTATTGCTATTCTAATACTGGAAGAGTATGAATGAAACTCGTTTCATTTATAACGACATGGATGAGTTTATGACACCAAGGCGCAAAATAATCGGGTTTATTTTTCTTTAGTATCTGGTGAAGATATTATGGCTCCTCTATAAGCTCGCTCGGCCATGATGGGAGATTACTGGCGCACGATCGTGTATAGGGCATGATCGTGTGTAATCGGCCATACTTACTTACTCCACTGGTGCAGCGAACCGAAGCGCATCTTGGCCTCCGATACTAAAGAGCGCCATCGCTCTCTCTGCTGCAGTCTCGAGCCGTCAGGCGCCCGGAGCTCACGCAGATCCTTCTCCACTTCATCGCGCCAGCAGTATCTGGGACGTCCGACCGGACGTCGTCCGTCAGGGCGTCCCACATACACTCGTTTAACTGCCCGATCCTCCCCCATCCTAGTGACGTGTCCGAGCCATCAGAGTCAGAGTAATCGGCCACGATGGCCTTTAACCGGCGGTTTTTGTAGGTACACACATCAAAGGAAAGCGTTTGGTGAACACAAGATCGATCATGGCCCATCGTAATCACCCATCATGGTCGATCGTGACGAGGAGCATTTACCTCTTGGTGTCGTGCACGCGAGCCTCGCAGAAGTATCCAAAGTCGGGCCGTTCCAGGTTCAATTTCTCCAGCGCGCACTTGTCAAACACGCCTTGGGTCTTGCGACAACTGAAAATAGGTATTTTACTTTGTTATTAGATTATTTTACTTAATTATTAGATTATTTTAATGTTAAATTAAAGCTACCAAAATCGTAAAACATAATCGTATCTTATAACTTTTGCACACCAGGGACAAAAACAAAACATACAACATAGACGTACAAATTTAAGCGATGTCTTCCAGGCAACCTTCAGGTGTTGGAAAAATCATAAGATACATAATATACGGGTGCAAAAGGCGTATGAAATAGATACTACCCTGAAATAAATAAATAACAATAATAAAAAAATAAAAAATGCAAACCTTTGCAAGCTGCAAAGCGGTAGTAATAATATTACGTAAATACTATAATATATACAGAAATATAATACTTAATATATAATCAAAAATATAATGAATAAATAAATAACACACATCATATGCTAAAACCGAAACTGCATTAGAACAATTAGGCAGTGTATCCACACTGCAATTTGTAATGTTGACGAAGGAGACCGAAAGGATGGAACATTCAAAATTCAACACAAAACGCTTGTCGATAAGGCAACATCTACAATAAATAATTTAGAACGCTTGCAAATCCTTCTAGGTTTGCCCCTCCCAACTTCTATTCACCCGTTCCTTAAACACTCTCATTTCATATATTCTTTCTACATGTCTAAACTACCCTATTTCAAGATATACTCAATACATCGTTTTGCACACCACACCTTTTGATCAGTGACCACTAGTGCATATATCATTTGAGCACCACCGTGTCTCAGAGAGCATGTTAAGCAGCCTGTTGTTGTCGTTCAACAGCAGTCATAAGTCATCAGAGGCCTACGGGCGACCTGAACCACTCTGACAATAGGTTGGTCATTAACCATACGATAAGTAAGCAAGCATAGAGTTTAAATACATACTGCTGCAAACTATAGTCTCCAGAGCTCTTATCCACACAGTTGGCGTACTGGTTAAACTCATCGAGGCAGGTACTCTTCACCTTCTGGAAGAAGTCCATGGTGCATGCCGTCACCATCTTTCCCTCCTTGATGCATTTCCGAGGGTCCTTCTCCTCGAAACGGCAGAGCATGAACTCCTGAAAATGTGCAGTTATTTTTATAGTTTTATTCTCATAAGGCTTAGTTTATTTATAACTACAATTTTTATGGCATAACGAAATAACTAACATTACAAACATGGAATTCACAAAAACATAAGAATACCATTCAAATATCTTATCCACTTAACTGCAGAGGTTGCTTGGAAGAGATCGCTCTAAGCGAGAAGGCCGTCTTTGTATTTATAATGCTACTTTTCTTATAATTTGTATTTTTCCTGTAAACTGTACAATAAAATGTTTCTATCTATCTATCAAATCTTGTGTGCTACAAATTGTCTAGTTGATTTGTTTTCAACATGAGCCGCTGTTCTACAAATGTATTACAATAAATAAGACTGTATTGGATTAGTTAAAGACACAAAAACATAACCTTAACTTTGCTGATTATGCAATCAATTTAACCTATATCTTAATCATATACAACTATTTCATCACAAAGAACTTACAATATAACAATAAATGAGTAAAATGAAGATATTACTTACGTTATTAGCATTTTCACAATATTTTCCGAGATGAAAAGCTCCAGCGCGAAGAGTAGCCTGAGATAAATTGACCTCCTGCACAGTCAATTCCGACTCTTCAGGCAAATGAATATCGTGGGTCAGCACCATTTTTGTTTCACTTCAATTTCACAGCGACTTTAGACGTATTTTACCAAAATAAACAGGAATTTCTCTCCACAAAATCCGTGGAAGAAATTCGTGAGTGTAAAACGATTAATTTAAAGAGGTCAAATATTGATTGATACTTCAGAGAGATAGATAGACATTTCTTTAAGAGTAACAGAGATAGCAATAGATCTTCTGTAATTGCTTGGTTAATTGCATTTGACATTGACAGATCACACAGTAGTTGCGTTCACATTGCACCGTTTTTGCAACACATAATTATATGTGATAGAAAAAGTATATACAATACAATGTAGTGTTTCTTTCTGGGAAATCCTTGAGAATCAGAAACGAAAACGGATTGATTATACGTTCAGTTTTCAAGAAAACTTTTTAAATAAAATAAAATAAAAATTAGTTTCAATTAAGCATGCTTTATAATAGGTAGGTAACATTTTATATCATATGAATAGAAGCAACAAACACAATTTTAAGTATTAGTCGTATTTTTTTTAGTTATAACGATAGCCCGCACATATTCTTCAGTTCAGGATTATCTTTTCATGTTTTCATACTGGTTGACGTAGTAAGCTTCTAACTGCCCTTCGTCTGAAATATTTGATGAAAGTAGGTATAAAACCACAGATTTTTCATTTTCATATCAGAAACAAACTATTACCACCTATTACGTTATAATAAAGACAAAGTTATCCGGCTCGAAAGACATTTTTTTTTATTTTGAATATATTATTAAAATTTGAAATTATTACTTACCTCCATACACATTCTCTGCAGGTACTTGATACAGTTTTGGAATATCGTACCGGTTTTCCTAAAAAAAAGTAATACACTAATTTAGTTTTTAGCCAGGACAGCTGCAGAATTTAGCAAAATATTCCTTACCGTCCCTTACCGAATCATAGTTCCTTCTTCCCATGCGTGGTATATTCTTGTTCGTGTTCGTTTTAATGACGTATCCCACTGTATTTTGATCGAACGGCCCGTCCGCCTCATTGCTTCTCCCAACTCTTGGAACATTATTGGGTTTTATAAAAGATCCCTCAATTTCTAAAGCAAAATAGACTAGGCAGAACGAACACAACACCAGTGCCAATTTAGAATCCATTTTTAGAAAAAGATAAATGTGAATTTTGTGGCGGAAGTTTCGTTACGTTCCACGTTCGAAAACTTTATGAATACTTTTCGAGGTTTCGAAGGTATTTTATATGTCGATCTTTCGATCGGTCCCGTATTTTGTGGAGATTTTATCGAAGCTTCAATGATCTCGTATTTGGAATACTAAATACCTAGGTGTTCGATTTTATCTGACAATGAGGGTAGGGCGATTATCTTCCTCCCATTTTGCAAATGGTAAGTTATTCTACTCTGATGGTTGATAACACTAATTTACATACTTTCACGCTGTTCCTTGCGCGGTAGGCAGAGAGAACGGAGCGCCACGATTCTGTTTTAGCTCGCTTCTCTTGCTTCCTCTAGTCATTCGTCGTCTCACGCATGCTCGCCGTCGGGGTCGTTTGCTCTGTATATTAAAATATAAAATTACTCTGTCAAACCGATCTTTGAAGGTCAGTCTAGGACGACCCCGGCTTCTTCCACTCACGTTCGTCTGTTTCGTCATTCGCTCATCACTCAAACCTTTTTTTTATTGCCTATAGACTGTCCCATAAAGGCAAAGGCTTCTCCTCCTCTTTTTCCATTTTTCACAATCCTCGGCCTCCTTATACCATCATTTTTGGAAGTGGTCGATATCGACCTACACCTGGGTCCTTCCACCACTCAAAACTAATCTACATTAACTCATTATAGGAGTGTTCATAGTCCATTATGGCACTAAGAACCTCCTCCATAAGATAAGACTGGCAGACAATCCCACCTGCAGAGCCTATGGTGACACCGTTGTCAATGGATCACTTGCTGTGCGAATGTGACTCGCTGGCTGGAGGGCGTATGAGTCTTCTGGGGGTCGCGTACCCGAAACCAGAGGACTATAGGCTCCTTCCTGCTGTATAGCGATCTTGATGCAAAGCATCTTTAAGGAACAGGAAGGAGACTAAGGTAAGGGGTGAGCACACAAGATCCCCGAGGGTCAAAGTGCCGCTGGGGCTATTCCCGGCCCCCTGTCTAAAGATAGATAGATACTTTATTGTACACAAAATCCGGAAAAGTAAAAACTAAAGGAATAACACGATATGTACAAAGGCGGCCTTATCGCTTAAAGTGATCACTTCCAGGCAACATCTGAAGTTAATTGGACATTAAAGAGATTAAGAATACAAGATAAGAATCTACATTAACATTATTTAAAAATACGTAATTCAAAAATAAATAAAACACCCATTAAATCTATATTCGTCAGTTTATGCAAAATTAGCTTACATTTTTATAATTTACCTAAACTTAATAAAATTTTGATCTATCTCCGATTTCTTCTGTCGAGTCCAACGGGTATGAAGACTTGGTACTTGGGAGTGTTCCCCCCTTTTTCTATCACCGCGCGGACGAGAGAAAATGGATCCAGCTTCTTCTTAACCACCAAGAATCTAGAAGAGATATAGAAACGTTTCAGTCATGATTACCCAAAAACAATGATACTAATAGCAGTTAGCATAATTTAAAATAAAGGTTAGTTTTTGTAGATTTTTTAATTCGATTTTGATTTTATTTAGGTATTTATTGTAATTTTTTCGCCCATCTTCATAGTAGATATTTTGTAGTATTAAATCCCGAAATACTCCCGTGCTTGAGGTCCGAGTTCGAAACCAGGCAATGCCATGTACCAATAAGTTTTTCGGTTTATTCGAAAGACTGACGTACATTTACCGACTGCTCTGCGACACTGAGATAACCAGTGTGAATGGGGAAGGCAATGGCAAACCACCCCATTAAATCTACCACGAGAGTCGTTCTATGTGATTATTTCCTTAGAATGATCATGACCCTCAGCATTGAGGAACACGACTTAGAAGAAGAATATCCCGAAAAATCCATGCAAATATTCTTTTAAATTCTATAATTGAGGCTTTTGTCCCTTTGACCTGAGCGGCTAACATTATATTAGGGATTGCTCCTTGTTTGTTTGGAGTTCCGAACTCATCCCAAAATGTAATTTTGTTTAATTTTTTTACAGATAAGGTCCTTTTATATTAATAACAAATATTCGGAGGGGGGTATGTGCTGGTAATTTCTACCACTTTACACAAAAAATATCCCTGTTACATATAAACATTTTCCATACTAAAGAAAAATAACCCCATTATTTTGCGCCTTGGTGGCATAAACTGTTCCATGTCGTTATGAGTGAAACGAGTTTCATTCATACTTCCTATTTCAGTATTAGAATAGCAATAATTCATTCTATGTAGAATTTTCAAACAAACAATTTTGGCCTTTTTCTCGAAAATTTAATAAGTATAAAAAAAATTATTTCCTTATAGTTATTGTTATAATATAACCTATAGATATTATACCCTATATTTATAATATTTGTTATGTTTTTTACATTGTTTCTAAACACTCGGCCATCCTCACCTATCCTTGTCCCCGTAACTGCGCGAGGTGAGCCCGGCTCTCTGCGCACATTGGTGTAACGCGGCGCGCTCCTCCTTCGAGAACTCGCTGCTGAACACCAGGTCGAGGTCGAGGGTGTCAGATGCGATGTACCGCTGCATCAGGGATTGCGCCGCGCGTCTTAGTTGTCGAACGTCGGTGCTTTGGCTGCCTAGGCCGGCGCGGTTTACCTGTTTTAGTAGAATAGATTTTTTACTATGATATTCTAAGTAGACATGTTTCATATTTCTATTTTTAATTTATTTTTAATGACTACTAAACCCACATTTGACCTCGATCTCGCCTGATGGTAAGCGACGATGAGGTCTACGATGGAGCACGCGGGTCCAGTAAATGCCTATTCACTCTGGCCTTGAAGATCCCAAGGTTGTAGGTTTC
Source organism: Hofmannophila pseudospretella (assembly GCA_947369225.1). Taxonomy (NCBI): domain Eukaryota; kingdom Metazoa; phylum Arthropoda; class Insecta; order Lepidoptera; family Oecophoridae; genus Hofmannophila; species Hofmannophila pseudospretella. The sequence goes on along the minus strand of OX376337.1, from coordinate 5,717,107 downwards.
GGGAAATACAGACGCCGACAGGCTGTTCCATTCCTTAGCCGTTCGCATAATGAACGAAGCAAATCGCTTCGTACGAGCAGATGGGATATCAACAACATGAGGATGGGGTCCCTCCCCGCGCCTGGTAGTCCGAAGGCGGAATGGTATTGAATTGGTAATGTGATAAATATATTGCATTGCATTGGATCTGAATATTACATTTTTGATGAATATGGGTTAGATTTATGAGGTACACTTCGTACACTATACATTTATTCAGACTAATAAAAAGTATCTGTATTTAGGAAAGTGTAAGACGAATATTACAGCAGCATTCTAATTAGAATTCTAATTAGGAATTAAGATAGCAAAAATAAAAAGATAATATACTTTATAAAAACAACAAAAATATGTACCATTTGTAAATTTGGTTTGATGGGTTCCGCGATGCCCTGCGCCTCAGCGCCTAGGCCTCCGCCCTTCCAGCCCATCAGTTTCATCATCCTGCGAAACATTATTTTAACTAAATTATCTGTCTTCATACCTAAAAAAAAAGCGCAAAATGTGATTCGAGAAAACAGCAACAAACGTGTCAAATTGGTTTTCTAATGTTTCTAAAATTCTATGGAAATTCCAGAACTCAAAGAATTCCAGTAAACACAAATCAATTGTAGCCAAAACCAATTATAAAAACGGGACCAGAAGGCTGGCCTCTACTTTGCTCAGCGTATAATCCTCACCATACAGCGGGGCAACGCCGCCACCCTCCTCGGGACACTTCCTGCAGGGAGCGACCTGGGCCAGGCTTTTACTTGTAAAATAATTACAAAAATATAAAAAAAAACAAAATTACAAGTTAATTTTAACGAAACTTATAAAGAGACCTTTGTACTGAAATATCGTTCCATTCTATCGTAGTAAAAACAAATTACAAAAATTATAAAAATAATTTATATATTTTTGTACTGAAATATTGTTTCTATCAATAGTCATCATCATCATCAGCCCATGTCGTCCCACTGCAGGGTAAAAGCCTCCTCTCTTTTCTGCCACCCTAAACGATCCTGTGCTAGTCGCATATGTAATCTCCACGACACAGGCAACGCCTAGTGTGGAGTTTAATGTGAAATGTTAATTAATATGTGGTAAGCGAATATATTTTTGGTAGACGACCTACTCCTCTGTTCCCCGACCTTGGCCACCACTCAGTGAGTGCTCTGGTCCACCGGCCATCACCACGTCTAACCAAATCAATCGTAGTAGATAATAATTACAAAATTTAAAGTAAATAAAACTGTCACACTCTCATATACTAGATTGTGTACGACTCAGAGAACGCGTATAAACGAACACGCCGGAAGCCTTATCTCTTTTAGTGATATTCAGTTTTTTTTTCTACTCAATTATGACTTTTATATAAAATTCCGGTATGAAGTAAGTTAGATCCATTCCTTAATTTATCAGAATAATTTTCCTGTGCTTGAATGTTATTGTTTAATACCTTAAATATTGATCTTATCTTATCTTACTTATGACCCCAGCGGCACTTCCGACCCTCAGGGATCTTTTGTGCTCACCCCTTACCTTAGTCTCCTTCCTGTTCCTTAAAGATGCTTTGCATCAAGGACGCTATACAGCTTACAAAAATGAGCCTATAGTCCTCTGGTTTCGGGTAGGCTATCCCCAGAAGACTCATACGCCCTCCAGCCAACGAGTCACATTCGCACAGCAAGTGTTCCATTGTTTTAAGTTGGCCTAAAAAGTTGGTTTAAACTCGCCCTAGCTTTGGGATCTCCGCCCGTCAGCTCCGCGGCGTAGTTATTAGTTCAAAACTTAGGTAGCCAAGTGGCTTGCAAAAATTAAATCTATCTTAAGTGTTTAGGGACTCACACGGGGAATGGGAATGAGTTGGCGAGACCGAAGTCGCCCAGACGGCAGAGCTGGCAGACACCCAAACCTCCAAAGATTGCTACGATCTTGTGTGTGAACGTTAAATATTGATAACGCCGAAGCGTGTTTTGGCATAATCTCTATAAGGCATCCTTAATTTTTTTAGCTATCATGTAAAACAGCGACCCACTTGCTAGCGACGCTATTCTCCACCGGTGTGCCGAACTCCTGCTGTTTACCAGCCACGTCGCTCACTGATATCCGCGCGTCCCCGTGAGCTATCCACTGCTGCTTCACTACTACGCTGATCACTTCCTCTTTTAACCTCTGCAGAAATTAACAGAAATGTATGGCAGATTATCCTTTTTTAAATTATGCAGAATAGTAGCATTAGTTTTAGGTTTCAACAAAAAAAATTGTTTATCCAAAGTGTCTTTTACATTTTCAGGGGCCAGAATAAGGGACCTGACAAAAATATAAATATTATATAAAAATATATAAAAAACCAAAATATAAGAAATAAGTAATAAACAATAAGCTATGACTTACATTCCAAACCATGACCTCGACAATGCTCTTGGCTTCAGGTTTATTGGCGCCAGTAGCTTGCGCCACCAGCCCTCCATTCATGAACAGTGAGAAGCAGTTGTTCTCATATGTGTTGGATAATGCTATGCCGCACACTTGACAACTTGCTGAAATTAAAATAATAAGTTGCAACCATGGGCGTCGGTGGCGTCGTCGTGGCTAGGACGTCGGGTTCCCATGCTGGAGGTCCGGGTTCGATACCATGCACTGTCATGTACCAATGAGTTTTTCGGATTTTTTCGAAAACTTACGTACATTTACCGACTGCTCTAATGGTGAAAGAAGACACTGTGTGGAAACTTGCAACCTGCGTGTGAAATCGACTAATCAACACTGGGCCCGCTCGGTGGTTCATGGCCCGTACCCTCTTGGTCAAGGAGAGGTCTGTGCCCCAACAGTGGGGACAATTAATAGACTGATGATGATGATGGGCATAGCCAGGCAGGGAGAAACTGGCGTCACCAGCAGGTTGTGGTATTGTTTGTAACTGTATTCATACACTCTGGTAAACATCTGTCTGTTAGGGACAATATTAATTAAATTAATCTTTATTTCAGATATAAAATATCTATATTGGTGTCTTGTTCTACCTAGCGATTTCCCTCCCAGCCTAAGGCCAGGGTCTGGTTTCTTAGACAGTCTTCTCCACTTTGCCTGGTCTTCAGTCAACTTTGAAACTATGTGTCAGTAAATTACCTATGAGTATGAATAAAATTTTAATCAGGTCTAAGATTACGGCCCACCAAATATAGTCACTATAGAGGGATTTTAATATTTTTATCAACTGTCTTCAGACAACTATACATACTTACCCTGTAAATTAGACAATTTGGTCGTCCAAGGGCGTACTAACAACACCAACCTGCCAAACTCAGTCTCAAACATATGGTCTCCGAACGTCCTAATATCTAAACATTTAACTTTCAACAAATCATTCAAATAGTCATTCGGATCTGTAACTTCAGACGTTTTTATTTCCTCTGTCTTTTCGTTTTGTTCATTTTTAATCTCGTCATCGCTTGGAGGATCTTCTATTTCTACTGTTTCCGGGTTTGGAGTGTGACCTTGAGGTACAAAGCTAATTTTCATGGATTTTGACGGTGGAGTGTCGACTATGATGCCTCCTTCTCGCCTAACGCCTTTTGCTCGGTCTTCAGCGGCATCCGAGGCAGATACAAATGTTCTCTGTAGCTTGTTCTTTCTAGATTTTCTGTATGCTTGAGCTACCTATCAAAAATAGACACAACTGTCTGAATATTGTGCAAGAAACGGACAGATGTTTTGTCGAAAAACTAAATTATTGTAGCCGGAATTGCGTCCACGAATATAGGAGCACAGAGTAAGGAAGACTTTCGTTTGAGGAGAAATATTGGGGGAGAGAGAATAAAATTGACCATACAATGGTCATATTTACTTACATCATAAGACAGCCTGGACACTTCCTGCATGACTTCAAGAGGATATCTGCAGCCCAATAATTCAATATTTGCGAAGACCCTCGCGAGACAAACCAGTCTTTCTTCAGGATAATCATTTTTCCAGCGCACCATGAAATCTCGACGTAATGTCCAATGTTCGTCACTCTCATGCTCCTCTCTGTGACTATTTATATCCCAATTTACATCAAATGACATTTTTTTAACTTTTATGAATATTTTACATCGAATTTTTATTACTACTTCTATTTCGCTGAAAACATGGAAAAAATACGAAAAAAAGAAAAACCAAACGCATTCTTTTTTTTTTGTTTAGTTCCTTCCTTCCATATTACTGGAAAAGGTAGAGGGATCTGAGCCCATACAACCAAGTCAATAATTTTAAATAATTTTCTTCAATTGTTCACATTATATGGACGTTTTTCAAGTATAATACAATAATAATAATAATGATATAATTGATATGGCTTCCTTGCGTGCAGTTATATAGAGAAAGAAATAGGTGGCAATTGTCATTCAGTTCTTCGATGGATATTGCCACCACAAAAGAAGAATCGTCGTAGTTTATTTTGAGAAGTTGTGGCCGACAAATTGCTAATTGGGGTCGTACTTGAGTTACCGCTTCTGTGACTGCATTGAAAGAAGTGTGGCTCGCATTATGTGGGAGGTACTCTCTACACTTTAAATAGAAACCGCTAAATTCAATGTTTCTTCTAAGGTCATGTTGCATTTCTCCAGTAATCTTTTCCTAATCTTCGTAGAGCTAAGTCCCGCAATGAATACTCCACGAATTATTTCGTTTTGGTGTTCTTCGGCAGTTACTGCTTTGAAATGACAATCATGAGCGAGTAAGGTGAGAGCTCTGGAGCATTCCGCTGTCGATTCTCCTGGTTGCTGTTTGCTAGATGTCAAGTGATGGCAGGCCAACGTGATGTTCCTTTTCTTATAGTAGTTTTTTAAGTCCTCCTCCAGGCTGGAGCGCACTTAGGCTCGCCCCCAAAAACCCCGGTGAAGCTGTAAAAGTCATTAGGACCAACAGCAATTGTCAGTACGAAAAAAAAGTGATATTCCTTCTTCTCTCGTAAGCGCTGTCTAGTATTCTGATGGCAGCACTATACTTGTCGCACTCTCGTACGAGATTAATATTGTAGGCGAGATGTGATTCACGAGAAGCTTGTATTTAACTACCTCAGCCTCTTCAGACAAAAAGTTTTCAAAAGAATTCCACCAGTGGGTCCATTTCAGGTCCGATGCAGCAGCAGCAGGCTCCACATCGAAACGTTCAGGGCGTAAGTAGCGAGACATACTCGAAGACGGCGGGGCCGCCGGAGTGGTTGAGTGTTTTCAAAAAGAAAACGACCACTATAAATCAATTTGCAAGACACAATATAAAGTAAAAAATCCGTTTAGGGCAAAAGCGCGGCAAAAACCTCAAGCAAATTCGTCGGCGGTTTGACATTTTTTTAAATTACTATGTTGCCAAAGAAATAAACTATTTACTTTGGGACGATCAAAACATCAATACTGTATAACACATAAAACCATAAAATATTAAAAAAGTACCTATTAAAACAACTTATTGGCGGGGAATTCCCCAAATTTCGGAAAATAGGGCGCACAGGGAGAGCAGGGTTTTGGAAAATATCGTTGAATTCCGGGTAACAGACAATTCGATAGGGTTGGGAGGGTTCAGTTCAAATGCGTAGGCTATAAAGTTGCAGTTGTCCGTATTGTATAATTAGCCAATGACTTCCGGTGATACGCGGTATTTCCCGGTGATAACCGGTGTTTCCTAGTGAAATGCGTGATTTTCGGTAATTCACGCTTGCTTGCTTGCTTATCGTATGGTTAGTGGCCAACCAATTCACGCTGATATGTATATTTGTTAATTTCAAAAAACATTTTTTACACTCGACTCCATGTTGGTTGTTATAATTAAACAGAGCCACGAATGCAAAAAGGCTAAACGTTGACCCGCCGGACTAAAGAACGCTGGACTTAAAGCTTCGGGTAAATTCGACGATTTAAGCCTAATACGGCGGGGATTCCAAAATGTAACATTGGCAGCACTGACCTTATATATTTAAGATGGTTCAAAAGGGCAGGAACCCAGTACCGTAAAACTAAATATTTAAAAAAATATCCCAATTAAGAGAGCGTTCCATAACCAGTTGAAATAATTCCATTACCGTGTTATCCGCTGACAATCTATCAAATTTCTATTTGACACGAGCAATGGATCATGTATAGCTGTCAACGTGAAAACGAAACATTTGGAACGTAGCCTTAATTGCTGTCAAATTGGAAAGACGAGGATTTTCGCTTGTAATATTTTTTCTTTCAGAATTTAGATTCGAAAATGCATTTAAGTGAAAATAAGTAAATAGATATCTTCCGCGGTGATGTGTTTTTGCTATCGCCATTTGTGTTTTGTGAAAAAGCATTTCAATTCCACACGTGAGTATACTGCTTACTGGTGACCCGCGTCACTGCAAAACAACATTTTACCAACAAACAGGTAAATTTTTACATCTACGACCATGGAAACCTCAAAATATGATAACGAGAGACCCAGTCGAAGAACGAGGAGTAGAAAACCTTCCACATTGAGCGCTCGGTTAAACCCAGATTTCGATATCAAAGACTTGGTTAAAAATGATAATAACGGAAGAATGACTTCTTCCAATGATGAATTGGACCCGAAAACGATGAATTTCGATGAGCTAGTGAGTTTACTGCATCCTTCATTCATTTCGGACTACCTTCAAAAGATTATGCATTTCTTGAAGAGTGATAAATTGGAATTGCGTTTCCCGAATATTGCTCCGTATAAAGAAGCGTTCTTGGTGAAGATTGTGGACAGGAATGATCACCTGGCATGTGTGAAGTTCAATGAGATATCCCGCGTTGTAGCCAGGCAGATACTGGACGTTGTCGATGGAAACAGGGACGTTTACAAATGGGGTTACAGTTATGAAAACGGAATGATCTCCAAGAAGTAAGTACCCTTTGTGTATAGAGTCTTGGGCTGGGGTGTCAAGGCGGCACTGAGGGAAAAAGAGATTAAGATTTGTCAAAAATCAAGTTTCATAGAAACCTAGTGGATGCAGAACCGACTCAGTTAGATTATTTATTATTACTATTATTGATTAATGAGCAGGCAGCATTAAGCTGATGGGCCCATATCTAAGCTGGTGTATTGTTCATTCACTTATAGCACTTAGTCATTGTTCATAGTTAATTAAGTCCACCACTCTTTATGCACTGTTTAAAAAAGGTCATCTTTTTTCAACCTTTTTTAGTGTTGCGACCCACTAAAAAGTTGGGTAATAAGTCACTATAGTATTACAAAGTGATTTAACATTTATCAAAGTTTTATATTACTAACATGACAAAGAATGTTTACATACATACATACATAAACTCATGCCTGTTTCCAGCAGGGGTAGGCAGACACTAAAGATTTCCATCTGCAATCTTCTGACAAACTGTTCTCGCTTCTTCCACTTATCAATCGTTTCAAACATTCTCTTAGGTTAGTGGTTGACCACACTTGACCTTTCTTTAGAACATCCGCAAACTTACACTTGCCACAAATACCGAATTACAAGACATGTGTAACCCCTGTCTTATTTTTTGGACACATTGAAACCCCCATATTCTTAAACGCGACCCCCAGGTTTAGAAAAGATGGATTAGGTTATGTTAGGTCGCATTACGGCCAACCACTTGCATTATGACGGCCTTTGTCTTCTCTTGGTGCTCCGTTATCTACATTTTGGCCAGGAAACCAATTCTCTCAGAGTTCGACATACAAATTTGACCACTAGGAATATATTGTCACACTCACATGTAATGGACTAACGTCGAATTCGACATTCCATCTGTGAGAATCGCCTTCCTGGTCTTGAGTATTTATTGTAGTCGTTTTTTTTTATATTTGGCCTTAATTCATTGGCCTTTATGTGCTTTTGTGTTAGATGCAAGCCTTTCAATGGAATATGAACCTATCCTAAGCGTTCCCATTCCTTTGAAAGTCTCAGGTTCACATTCTCCTTAGATTTATTCCAATTACTATAGTTTATTTAAGGTAGCAATTCTTCTCTCATGAAATTATTATTTAGTAAAAATCATTATTTATAAAACACAGTTTTATGTATCATTTTATAGGTATTTATATTTGAAATTGACCAGATTTTAACCAGCAAATAATGAGCTTATTATACTTGACTGAATTCAGTCTGAATTGTAAATGTCTGTCTAATTAGTCGCCTAAATCATAGACTAAATCTTTGACTGAATTCAGCCAAATGTAATAACAACATGCATAATGTAACTTTACTTGTATCTGTTTTTGTTTTCAGTGTGTTAATCTACAGAAAAATTTATATCAATAGATCACAAAATTCACAACCCTTCAACAATTTCAAGGTACCATGGTAAGCACGTTGATATATTATTAATTTATTGGCTTTGCTTGTGAATTCATTCACATAGATCTTATTAGAATATAATTAAGCTTCTATTTCCCATTTTGTGAAGTAGTACCAACATTGTCCTTGATAATAATTATCATGGCACAAGAAGAAAGGAATAGGAGTGCTACGTTATTGACGTACCTTTGTGTGGTGACGTGAACATCGTGCAATCCGTAGTTGATATGCCTTTCTTCTTGTTCCATGATAATTCTAATATTCTCCCTAAATTAAAACATTGCTAAACGAAACTTCGCCCTCACACTTACACGATCTAGCATATGAGGGAGCGAGGCAGTTTCATTTAGAGTCACACCACATCAATCCGCACGGATCCGCATTTTCCCGTAGTTCTATCCCTGTCTGTGGCTTCAGAAACATCGTTCATTAGAGCGAGAAGTAATGCTTCCACGAAACCGTACTCTTCTGCTTTGGCGGACCGATTCCGTGGAACCTATTTTCTCGTTCTAGCAAACCATCTCAGACATTGATAGAGCTACGGGAAAATGCGGATCCGTCCGGATGAATGGGGTCTGATCATAAGTTTTGACTAGGTTTGGTGGCCACCCCGGGCAACCGACCAATCGACGCCATTACCGTAGTAGAATATATATCTGTGTTACCATATATCGTAAAATTTACGTTCATAGAGCAGTAACCCTTTGCTAACCTCCAATTTAACATTCAAAAGTGACTATCGGTTTCTGTTGAATAAAATTATGTTAGAGATACACAAGGTACGATAATGTGGCCCTTACCGCATGTGATACAAACGATAATTTATGTAACACCAGTGACAGAAAATAAAGTAAAAACTTCAGAAAATAAATTCAAATGTATGTTCCTCAAAATAAATTACAGATGTGTTAAGAAAAAACACTTGTCGAGTATTGTGGTTATTAGGGTGTTATTACACCTGCACGATCGATGTACTTTTTAGCGATCAACCAACCAAAGCCGAATATTTTCATCGATCAATCGACAATCGGTTTAGTGTAATAGCACACAATGATCGACGTTGAAAGGTCTATAATCGATGTTGATTAATACCACCGATCTATGTCGATCGTACAGGTGTAATAACACCCTTGCCATTCTTAAAACCATGTAAATGATATCGTGAATGTATTTGACAAGTATCTAAGATTAAATGCATAAAATAGCTGCAGGCAATTAGAAGTCAGAAGGTAGAAAGAAACGGCCATAACAATTTGTGACGTCACTGTACTGTAGCACCATACAAGCTACATACCTATTACTGTTTACTGGGACGGAGTGTTTACCCAGTACTAACCTTAACCATTAATATCTCTGGTGTTAGTTGAGATAAGATATCCAAATACGAATTTTCTTCAGAATGTCCATGTAGGAAAGTTGATTGATGCAAGTCAAATACTTGGGGATACAAACATTTGTGCTTCAAAGTGATCCCATTCGCCTAAATTAAAACGTTTGTTGTTCTATTTCTATCCAATTTCAATTTAGTTTTCGTTCCAATTCTATTTGGACACCAAATCGCATTCTGCTGACGCATAACTCTACCACTGCAACCTTTCGATTTACTATCAATCGGGCAAAAGTACCTCGAGAGGAACTTATGTTCGATGTTATATTTGACAGTTGAAGCGTTTTGTTACCGTTCAACTGCGATTCAGTATAATCTAAACGTTTTATTAGAATGCACAAATACGTTACTGTTCGATCGATCGTTGACTCGATCGGAACTTAACTCATACGCAACACGTCATAACGATGCAGTTTAGATTATATTTAGTTACGTTGTATTTAGTGGAATCGATCTCCAGGTCTTCAACTCAGCATATTGCTGTAGTTAAATAAATCTAAAATTTCATGATATCATTTCATGATTTTGCGAACGGCAATAAGTCTGGTGTTACATAAAAAAAATTACACTGTCTTTCAGTACACCATCAACTCCAACTTCCACATCCCTGGCTACCAGCATGGAGGATCTAAATCTCTACAGAACCAGGCAAGAAACGGTCCCTGCCAGCTTCAAAACCCAAACGCTTAACGCTACCCTCAAGTTCATAAGGGACGATACCCGAATGATCCTAGAATACCCCGAAATGTCCATAGCTGAAGCAGAATTCATACATAACATTCTCATTCACCCCAGCAGCTTTAATTCTAATATTGGTTTCGGGTTTAAGAATATGTATTCTACACTATTTGATACAATGAAAGCTTTTGAAGATAGATTCTCATTTACGATTTCGCTTCTTGACACTAGCAATCTTAAAACGTCGTAAGTAAAAGCAAAATATATTTTTTAACTACCCACATATTTGTGTGGTAAAGTACCCACTTCCTTTGAGATGGTTCAAACTGATTATAGTAAAGAACCTGATCATAGAAGGTTTGTCATATTTCTTTATTAATTTCGAAAACTATTACGACTTGGTTACTGAGATAGATGTGTGATGAGCACTGATCGGAGTAGGTAGGGCTGTTTTTGGTACTTGCCACATACGGTCATAATATGGATAAGTATGCCCAATAATCCCGGGATTTCCGGGATTGAATAAATATATTATTTAGATTTTTAACGTTATATTTGTTTTGATACACATTTAAGATTGGTGGCGAAATAATTTTTTTTAAGATTCATGGCGCTAGTGTACCTATGGTAGTGTTTTAACTTCTTCGTAAGTTCACAATTTTTTAAAAATCGTAATCCGCCGAGTAAGGGCAAGGTTTATAAAAGTAATTTACAACATTTGCTCGATAACTTAAAACGGGATCCCGAAATCATATCCATATTAATATAACCTTTGAGGACATTGACCCGAAAGAGCCCTACCTACACCGATCACAGGTGATGAGATATCCAAATATTTTTATTTTAACCTACGTGTTAAGGGACATAATCTCATAAGAAATAGTTAATTAAATTTCAAAGGCAATGCAAATGTAATAAAAAATAGAATCTTTAGTAATCTTTACCATCAATCCCCTTCATCAATCATTAAAAAAGTATTGACCCATTTTAGAATTTGTTTTCATAGCAACAAGGTCGAAAAGTGTTCACATACTTTTTTATTCGAGTCACTTGTAGCTAAGGTTCAACCCATCCGATCAACGCGTCGATCGACGTGACTAACGTTATCTTTGCCTGATCGATGGATACCGGTCGATAAAACAACCACCGATCGACCACGCGAGAGTTGTTTCTGTCATCGATCGAATCGATAAAAATCGAGCAATGGGGTTGATCGATTTGGCCGATTGCTCGATAATTCGATTTTAGAGCCACCATGTATGTTTAAGATTTTTTCAAAAAGTACTCGAGCGATTCTAAAAATTCTTTCACTTGTATGTAAAGTCTGAACTATAGTAGGTATAGTAGTTTACCTAACTAGTGCTGGAAGGACCAAATTGTCGCTACGACTGCTATTTCGCAATACGAGTCAAAGGCGAGTGCGACACGCGGTCTTTCCGCATGTGATAGACACGCTATTTTTATTATATCTGCGAGAAAGAATAAACAACTAAAACATCATTTCCCGCACAGTTTTCAATCCATAAATAGGCTCATTTTTAAGTAGGTATAACAACAAAAAGTTTCTTTATCGTTCCATAGTTTTTGAGGAAACCTCAAACATACTATTGCCCTGGTACTATTCAAATGATCATAAATGTATCTCATGTGTTTAAATGCTTTTTGGCTGAATTAATACTCGCCCTTGTGTTGTTTTGATAAATATATATTTTTCTTAATGTATTTCATAACGTATATAACTTATTTCAGCCGCGTTGCCTTGCATAAAATGCCAAAGAGTAGCAGTATTGATGATATCACGAAAAGCTCTCGCATGAAAAGGTAAGTTTCATCATCTTCTAAGTCGTATTCCTAATTGCTGAGGGAATTAACCACATAGAGCGACTCTCTTGGCAGATTTAATGGAGTGATTTGCCATTACCATCCACAATATTCCCCATTTCACACACTGGCTATATCAGTGTGCAGGTTCCTCACCGTCAGAGCAGTCGGTAAATGTACGTAAGTCTTCGAAAAACCGTAAACTTTTTACATGACATCGTATGGTTTCGATTCGAACCCAGACCTCCGCCTGGAAGTCCGTGTCTTAGCTTATCTTATGATCCCCTATCATAAGATAAGCTAAGACACGGACTTCCATGCGGAGGTCCGGGTTCGGGAATAACCCCAGCGGCACTTCGACCCTTGGAATCTTTTGTGCCTACCCCATTTTACACACTGGTCATCTCAGTGTGCAGGTTTCCTCACGATGTTTTCCTTCACCGTTAGAGCAGTCGCTAAATGTACGTAAGTCTTCGAAAAATACGAAAATCTCAATGGTACATGGCACTGCATGGTTTCGAACCCGGACCTGCCAGGGACTTCCCGCATGGGAGTCCGGTGTCCTAGCCACTGACACCGTCCTAGCCACCGACGCTCTCCGTGTCTTAGCTACTTCACTGACGTTCTAGTAACCGTGTTTTTCGGTTTATCAATCTCACATGGTGGTAAGTGACGATGAGGTCGAAGATGGAGCTCACGGGCTCAGTAAGTACTGGCTCTTCTATAAACACTGCCGAAACACATCGACGTCGAAGCGAAGACATTTGACGACAGACTTTACATAGAAGCTGGTCGCTAGGCGGACCCTGGAGGGGTCCTACCACCAGAAAGTAAATACGTTAGGTAAATCTAAGTAGGGTAGTTTTTAGAAAACAAACGCATTGATGTGACGTCACATTGTATGAAATCGACTTCAAAATACCGACCAATCGAGGGAGGGCGTGTTATAAGTTTTACATGTTTGTCTGTCTGCCTTGTCTGTGGCCTCATAACTTGACAACAGATGATCCGATTTGGATCCGGTTTCTTCATTTAATAGAGAATTTAGTCGGAAGTGTTCTTAACATTGTCTGATAAAATTGGATCAGTGGTTTCCAAGATCTTGAAGCATCTTTGATGTCAGATGGGATCTCTGGAACGGTAATAGCTAATGGTAGGTGTGCTAATCCACAATGGTAGTCGGGTATTAAAAAAATAATTAAACTTGAGAGTTTTTTATTTCTTTTTTCTGTTACAGCAATGTCCTAAACACCTCAAACATATCGACAGACAGCTCGGAAAGTTCAAGAAACACAACGAAAATCGAGAGGGAAGTGAAACAAAAGCGTAAAATCGTTCAGAGCGTGAATGAACCATACAGACGGAGGGTGCTGCAAGACTTCTCGGACTTTGTTTGTGACTCGAAGAGAGCCAGTTTTGACTTCACTAATGTTGGGACTAAGGAATACAGGTAAATATATAGATATTAGAATAACCCAGCGTAAATGTACGCAAGTCTTCGAAAAATGCGAAAAACTCATTAGTACATGGCACTGCACGGTTTCGAGTCCGGTGCACTAGCCACTGTGCCACCGACGCTCTTCTATTCGTCGTTTCACGCATGCTCGCCATTGGGGTCGGCTGCTCCGTATATTAAATTCTAAGAGCATTCTTTTAATCCGACAAATCCTGTCTCAAACTCTGTCAATCCCGACCCGAAACCCTTTCTAAAAATTCACGCACATCAATTAATTCATTTAACGTCTTTCCCCAGATTCCTGGAATGCATTACGTGCATGTCTCGACGCCAGGAGTACTACCAACTATTCTCCGAGGAGTGCGTGGCGCTAATGAAGAGTATCGCCCGGGCTTACCAGCGAGACGCATGGAAACTTCAGATGGATGCCGGGAAACTGGATAAATGGTCCAAGCTTAGGTACGTACATTTACCGACTGCTCTGACAGTGAAGGAAAACATCGTGACGAAACCTGCACACTGAGATGACCAGTGTGTAAATGGGGTGAGCACAAAAGATCCTCAAGTGTCGAAGTGCCGCTGGTTTATTCCCGGCCCCTGTCATAAGATAAGGTAATTCTTTCTCTCTTTGATATTTGTATTTATATGAAATATTGTCACACTGAGGTAACCAGTGTGTGAAATGGGGAAGGCAATGGCAGACCACCCCATTAAAACGGCCACGAGTGTCGTTCTATGTGATTAATTCCTTAGATACGACCCTCAGTAAACACGAGTTAGAAGAATTATAGTGTTATACCCTCACCAGTAATATACGAACCCACCAGCACCATTGGTACTTTTATACTCTGTGTTATGGAACTCCATAACACAGATGGAAAATGGAAGTATTTTTTCTCAGCGAGCTCGCTGAGAAAAATTATTTCCATTTTTTATTCCAGTTTTTATTTTACTTTGTAACGATGTCGACTTCATCGTCCATATCAACCTCCTTGCCATCAATTTCAACCTCATCGTTAGCGTTTATCTCACCTCATTTCGTGTTAGCATCTTCATTTGGTCATCTATATTTTCAAAATTCAAATCATATTCCCATTCCATTTCTAAATTCCATTATTCCATTAATTTCATTGTTTACTTTGTATTCTGCACTTTCTCTCTGTATTTTGTCCTGAACGGACGTTTCTCCGTTTTATTTTTGTCTCCTACTACTACCTATTTTCTGTGTTGTTCTGTTCCTCATAAATATAATATCTATTACCAAGTTCTTCTATTACTTCATCTGCACACTGTCCTAGAACCCTGCTAGCCGGCACCTAGAGGGTAGACTGTAACAACTTCACTGGTAAAGGTTTAACTTATGAAGGTAGGAACGCCCGTCCCTATGGAGAGCTAATATTTATCGTCTCGTTTGACCAGTGTGTGAAATGGGGAAGGCAATGGCAAACCATCCCATTAAATCTGACAAGAGAGTCGTTCTATGTGATTAATTCCTTAGATACGACTCTCAGCAATGAGGAATACTAGTTAGAATAAGTTGTGCATGTTATTTTTTAGTGCCTAGTCTAGACTTTCCAGCCTGTATATTATTTTAATTGCTATTTTTTTTTTCAGAACCATAACGTTTTTTAAGGTCCCAAATGAGAAGGGGTTAGGTGGAAATTCGGGGTAAGTTGACACTCATACAGGGTGTAACAAAATCCCCATATAGTATCTATAACTGAACAACTTTCAGAATGGGATCAACTCTGAAATCGCTATAAAAATCAGCTGTTTCATACATTTGGATCGTGCAGCTTTTGTATGGGGCAGCTGATTTTTTTTCGCGATTTCAGAGATGGCCCCATAGTGAATGTTGTTCAGTTATGGATACTGAACACCACTCTTTCGGGACTGTAGGGGTTTTTGTTACACCCAGTACAAAATCTATAATGAAAAAAAAAACTATAATGGCTTCCATGAGTGTATTCATTCATTCATTCCATTCCGGGGTGGCCGCCAAATCTAAAACTAAATCTAAATGAAACTCAAAAGTCAAAAGCATTTATTGCATAACTATAGTTACATTAATAGATCTTATAATTTATATTCGTACAACCTACCCTTTTCTTGGCGTACGATATAATAATAGTTACATATTTGATTATTGTATATTATCCTGTTAGGTTTTCTCCCATTTCTGGGGTCAGTTGAGAGCGAAGCTCACGGGTCCAGGACCAAGTGAGCTTCACTTCCTAAAGTTATTTCACCTGATGGTTCACCTGTAAAATTTTTCATACGATACGACATGTATTCAGGATTGCGACTTTCTGCATTGTGGTATATGTATTTTTGGGGAGATCTATTAGTTGCAAACTGTGATGTAAATGTTTGGGTATTACGCCTGTACTATTTGTTATTGTTATTATATTTCTAGCTGTTAGTGTTGTTATGAAATTTTTAATAAACAAATAAATAATAAACATTATTATTATTAAAATCTAAAAAATATTACAATCAAATTTAATACCACAATGTCAAAGCTTTTGTTGCAATGTCAAAAGAGATTGGGCGAAGGCATCACCGAGCCTGTAATGCCGGCCTTACATTTGGTAAGTGTGTACAATATAATACAAAAAAAATGTCTAAAGAGATTGGGCGGATCCCATACAAGCTTGGATCCATTTTAAGTGGTGCCATCTTCTACTTTCTTGAATCGCACCACTCGTCGGCGGCTCAATTTTCACCCGCACTATCTAAAGCCTTGGGTGTCTACCACGACCCGTTTTACACGAACGTTTCTACCACGCACCTGTAAAATGTGGAACTCTCTCCCACCCGACGTGTTCCCGCAGCGCTACGACATGGGATGCTTCAAAAAGAACGTTAAAAAAGTCCTCTCCCTCCACGGCCGGCAACACACAAGCAATACCCCTGGTATTGCACGTGTCTCTAGGCGACGGTGACTACTTACCATCAGGTGGCCCGTCTGCCTATTTGTCGTAGCTAATTTATTAAAAAAAAAAAGTATTTTGCCTAGAACTAAATTTTTCCACCTAAGCCGCGTGGAACAGGAGTTTTATTTAGTCGCTGGTGAATGTCTTAATACCACAATATTATCTGCCTGCATGAATATTTTTTTATTTTATTTTTATTTTACCTAGGACTACATCTTTCATTACGGGACGAACTTCCTAAATAGCGTGGGACAGAAGCTAGAGACCAAAAACCGTTTTCATATTAACTTGTTCTGATTTGATTTTTTGTTTAGCCTCCAATTTTTTTTACTGTTATATTTAATAATTATTATTTACTGTCCCAAGTGTAATAAATAAAATAAAATATATTTATCTATTATTTCAGCTTATCAGACAGAATGGACAACAAAGCATCAGACTTAAGAAACACGTCCCTTGGTTCCGTAGACTCAGCCGCGCCAAGACACCGGGCTATGAGCAAAGATCGCGGGTTTGTATCCATTCCTATTTAATTTTTAATTTATAAGACGGGTTAGACTAGCTACATTACCGAAAAAAGTTATCTCCTGAAGTAAGGCATTAAACGTAAAAAAAGTCAAATATTTTTATTGCAAGTACAGTCGCCCACTAGTTAAAACCTTACATTAAATATCAACCTTATGTTGGTGTCCATAATGTATATTTCAGATTCTCAAATTTTGACGTTTTGGGTAGGTTGGACCTGTGGATTGTACCTTAAAGTATATTTTTACGAAGTCACTTTTTACTCTACCACCCCTTCGTAAGGTGCTATCATCATCATAGCTTATTGATGTCCCCACTATTGGGGCACAGTCCTCCCCTAGCCATAATCCACCGAGCGGGCCCAGCGCTCATTGGTGGAATCCACACGCCTTCGGAAACGTAATTTCCTCAGACATGTAAGTTTCCTCACGATGTTTTCCTTCACTGTTAGAGCTGGTAATTGCATAAGGTGCTATAGCTGAAAGAAAAGAAGCGGCGCAAGAAACAAGGCTAGGACTTGTCCGGTTCCAGTACCAACCACAAAGCGCTGATTTCAAATGGGGGAGGGCGGAACGATGTGATTGGTTGCAGTGAACCGAACCGGGGCTGGAACCGGACCCGTGTAGTCCGAGGCTTATAACGTGTTTGATGTGAGTGTCTGTGGGTTTGTCTGTCTTTGGCATCATATTTCAACTGAAGATCCGATTTGAGGATGAGGAGTGAGGGTCGAGTCCTTCTTCCCCACATTATTTTAATACTTAATTGAGGAATCTAATCTTTTACCTTTAATATATATTTTAATAAACCAACCAATTCGAAAAAGGGTGAAAAAATTCCGTGAGCTGGATTTGAACCTGCTATTTATATAAGATAGTCCAGCATGCGAAATGCTTAATAAATAAAATCAACCACGTAATATCATTACGTATAAGTTCTAAATGAAAAATATAATTTCAACCCCCATAATTTAATATTATCATTATTATTTTTACATCTTATTAAAGGCCATGGAATATTTTACTATGGTGCCTGGCGCATCTACTTTCCGTGGTTTAAAAAAAATAATTACGATTTCTCGGCGATCGATCCCAGTCCAATAATTCGATAGAGGACATCAATAGAAACATAAAACATGTATTGACAAAAACTCCTAAAGTATCTCCAAAACCAGCTATTTGATGTTGGAAGTTGCATTATTTTTTTTAGTTAATTCCTGGGTCAAATATCTGGGTTCAGAGATACTTTAGTAGTATTTGTCAAGAGATGTTTTATATTAATAATAACATATTATTTTTAGCAATAACCCTACTATAGATCTCTTCAACAGTAGTCCTGATTCCGTAAAATCCTTTCTCATAAAAAAATTTTCCTCTGCCTATCTGTAAATGTACATGGTTGCTAGATTAAGAGTTTTATTATTATCTTTTTAATAACTGTGGAAGCTTATAAATGGCTATTGTTTTTATATATGTATATGTAATTTGTAAATAAGGCTGTAAGCTACCCAAATAAAATAAAATAAAATAAAAATAAAATAAAATATTTCTATTGATGTAGAGGACATCAATAGAAATATTTTATTTTATTTTTATTTAATAAGGCTGTAAGCTACCCAAATAAAATAAAATAAAATAAAAATAAAATA